>OX381591.1:8234169-10783339 GCA_947458855.1 Monopis laevigella
GACGCGTAATCACCCTGCAGCACGATGCCACGGATTGCTAGTTTTTTTTTCAAGTGTCGCGTGGAAATTTGCAAATATTTTCTTGAAAAAATTTCAAGTTTCGACCAATCGCTTCAGAGCTGTATTATGGCAAACAAGTACAGAAGCTCCACTCCGAAAGATCAATTAAATAAATAGCGACTCTTGCACCGACACAATAAAGCTCAGTTCAGATCGCCCAGCGCTAATGGCTTACATTTATATTCACATAAAGTTGCTTCTCTTTCTATCGCGTAATTCTTTACTTTTCTGACGACGTTAGGGTTGTCTTCTTTTAAAGATCCACCTTTAGAAACCTACATTATCAGCAGGGATTAAAAATATTATTTTTCACTGGATTTCTACGATAGGATTAAAAGTGAAAGGAATAATTTCTGACCACCCCGAATGCGGCACAATAAGCTTTAGACCTCATTTTAGTTAATATAAAATATCGCGGCGCGTTAGTGAGTATCATACAAACGTGCGACTCTGCCGGTAGCACACTGCGGCAGCCCTCAAAAATAAAACCGATCCATGGGTACGGCCGGGTACTTGTAGCTTCATACCTAAAGCGCGGAGTGAAACACCCCTGCCAATCGGGAAAGGTGAAAATCGATTTGATAACTTTGTCGAATTAAGTCTTCAATAATACGATAGTTTTAAAGAAACGTATTTATTAATATATTAAAGCACGATTATTATTAAATATATATATATAATTCAAATCAAATATTATTTATTTTATGTACAGATATTTATGAAGTCAAAAAAAAAACTTAATAAAAGTTTTAACAATAAGGTCTAGAGTGCGTTTGGTTAGGCTGCTATATATATATATAACCATTATAGATTAATTAATAAAAGGTGTCATTAAATAAAAGTATTAAAAAAAAACAACCAACCGAACGCACGCTACATAACCAACTAGTGTAAGACTATGTGGTTAGCTGATTCCATTGACCTTCCGATTATCATCTGCCATACAAGGGTGCCACCGAGGCGACCGATCTCACCAACCGTATCCACGCCTTAAATATTAGTTCTTATATTATATTATGATTATATTGGCTGTAGATATTTTTAAATGACCATCAATCGCATTAACATTGTACGGGGGCCTTACCAAAGAACACGATCGCCAATCGAATCGCCGCATCGATCGATAAAAATGTATATGATTTTTTCTCTATGGGTAGAGCCTGATCGCCGAGAAACCTCAAATCCCATACATTTGGCTTTCGATGGGTATTTCGATTCGATTATCGATTGGCTCTTTGGTAAGGCCCCAAGACTGTGGCGTACACTAAGTTTCTGGATCGACGTTGAACAAGGAATGCCAAATAAAACCACGGAGATCGGTACAGTAATCGTGTGCGGAACGGCGGTGAGGCGGAGGCTACCGTTGCTTCTGTTTGTGAGGTCGGGCGGATCGAGTGTCTATCCATTACGTACTGGTGGTAGTAGACGGAATTCAGACCACGGCGAAGTTGAATAACTGGTCCTGGGCTTGGTCGCACTAATCGGTGTACTGACCAACGTAGATAACTATCGTGGAGCTGCGTGCTCTACTCGAAGTTCGGGTCTAGGACTGTTTATTGACTTCTTGCTGCGAATGAACTTGTTGGCGAAATATTGGCCAACTATTGTCGAACTGTTGCCCAACTACTGTCGAACTGATCTGAAACCCGCTGCCAGTACTATATATACAAAGTATCTTAAGGCGGTTACCGCCCCGTATCCCTACTGACCTCCGAGTTGGGTGGAGCTATCCCAATCCCATCTGGTTGGTTACCCACGCCTTTTACCTCCGTTCACACGCTCTTTATTCCCACGATATTTTATTACAGCAAGTATTGCGAATACATCAATAGTCGGCAAGTAACAAAGTAAATATGACTTACACAAATATTAAAGAATCCTAAGTCGTAAAACAATAACAATTAAACTATCCTTTTCGGCATACTGAAACAAACTATAAACAATAAACTAGTTGTACAAAAGGTTGTTAAATTCTACAAAGGGCGAGATTGCTAACTGCCGGTCAGATGCTGGCTTTAAGATAATAGAGAAATATAACTAAGATACCATGGGAAAGTATACGCCACTAAATAACATGCGCAATCACTTACTAAATAGGTGTTTATAACTATTTCTATAAACTAATATTTCTAATGGATAAGGCCGTCCGGAACAACATGGATCAGTATCTTTAAGGGCGTAAACAATAGTTGTAAAGTCGATCCCTCCGGAGACACCCCGGAGAAAAAGGTACCAGCAAGTAAAAAACTCTGGTGCTTCACACAAACTAACAGAGGAACATAGCCATTGAGTTACCGATATGCATATCGCAGCATACATAGAATGTTCTAACCCTACTAAAAGCATGCGCAAAACGTGGCAGATTATTTAACAGTATAGCAATTGGTTGCTGTACCAATGTACAGAACTGTAAATACTAAAGAGTACAGGCACTTTTCTAAATAATAATATATAATAACAGAGTACCTGCATAATGGAAATATAAATAAGTAATCATAAGATATACCATATCAAAAGATAAAATTTATATATAGTAAAAAATAAATTAAGTAATAATAAGTTATTACAATATCAGATTTAACATACCTACTAGGGTACTCATTTGAAAAGGCAATACTAGTTGTGAGACCTCAATTGCAGATGAGAACGGGTCCAGATCTTATCATTAATATAGTCATTAACCCTATAGTATGCCCTATGGATTAATGTTTGTTTTATACAATTTTTAAACTTTATTTCACTTAAATCTATAATACTTTTAGGTAATTTATTAAATAACCTTATACTGTTAATGACAAAACATTTATTAGTTTTTTGCAGTCTAAACTTTGGAATATCAAATTTATCTATATTTCTTAAGTTTAAATTATGCCTGTCGCCATTTTTACTAAACATACTTAAGTTTTTCTTGACGTACAATAAATTCTCATAAATATATTGAGATGGTAGTGTCAATACATCAAGCATAGGAAATGTTTCCCGGAGAGAATTACGAGCTTTCATGCCATATATTGCCCGAATAGCCCTCTTTTGTAAAATAATCTTTTGTAGAATATAGTATCAAAATCTGCCGCGGATCCCCACATTATAAGACCATACGTCATTATACTGTGAAAATAGGCGAAGTACACTAGTCTGGCTGTTGCAACATCAGTTAATTGTCTGATTTTTCTGACTGCATATGCAGCAGAGCTCAATCTATTAGATAGAGTATTTATGTGAGCTTTCCACTGTAGTTTGGAATCGACTGTGATCCCTAAAAACACAGTGGAATCAACAAATTCCAGATCAGTACCACCTAACTTCACTGTGGAATTAATACCAGTTACGTTGGGGAGCGTAAACTTTAGACACTTAGTTTTCTTAGCATTTAAAACTAAATTATTTGCGGTGAACCACTTCGAAACCATTTCCAGAGTGTCATTTGCTGATGATAATATATTATCTTTTCTACTAACTTTAAACAGTAGAGATGTATCATCAGCAAATAGCACTATCTGCGCCATCTCCTGAACCATATGTGGAAGGTCATTGATGTATACTAGGAAGAGGAATGGTCCTAAAATTGAGCCTTGCGGAACACCCATTTTTACAAGGGCCTCTTCGGATAGGCAGCCATCAATATTAACACCTTGAGTTCTATTGGAAAGGTAAGATTTTAATAGATTTAAAGCTAAGTCGCGAATACCATAAAATTCTAACTTATCTAACAAAGTTTGATGATCAACACTATCAAACGCCTTAGATAGATCACAGAAAACACCAACGAGGTCCTGAGAATTTTCCCAAGCATCGATTTTTTCCGCAATCAAACTTGTACCAGTACAATTTATCGATCACTAGAGAGCCAAAACATAATTATTTCGACAATTCATTCTGAATTCATTCAATGCCAAAATTCTATTGTAATGGATGCGAACATTAGCAGAATTTTGGCCTTGAAAAATATATGCCTCATTTTTTTTTAATAGAGTAATACTACCAATTGGGAAAAAGTTCTGATAACTTTTTAGAATTTAAGTCTTCAGTAATACGATAAGTTTTGAACAAACGCATTTATTAATATATTAAAGCACGATTATTATGAAAAAATATTTATTGTTCACCGGCGCGCATTCTACCCACCCACTACATAATTATTCCGGCAATTCTTTCATTCAATGTCAAAATTCTGCTGTAATGGACGAACCCACATAGTGCGCCATTAATGGACGTCAGCCTTTATTAACCAATCAAAGCTCAAGAAGTGAGAATCAGAAAACCTAATATGGCGGCAATGAACAGATTTACTCTTCTATCAAAAAATAAAAAAATACTTATTATTTATTTTCCATTTTCCACAAGTTGAATATATGTTATTTCAACTTACAGCATTTCTATATTATTTATGAATATGTTCAACTTGTGCCATGCTAGAATTATTAAAAACTAAAAATAATCTGTGATTTTATAAAAATAATAACAAACATTTGCTCATGCTGCAAAATTATTGTTTTCTTATTTATTATGTTAAATTATTAAAAAAAAATGGTTAGGATATATAAATATAAAGTTTTCATTTTATTTTTACTTGCATTGTGTTCATTTTTAGTTTATAGATACTGCTTTAAAAAGGCTACCCATTTTATGCTGAAACAGCATTTTAACCTGACTACTCCAGCAAGGTAAGTGTCCATTATGTATATTTATCTTCACGCTTAAATAGGTCTCTTGTGGGGTAGACTGATAACATCGAATAAATGCTACTTGTCTCGTTTCAACTTCAAGATCATCCCTACGCCCTTTTCGTTCGTTTTTCTCAACACAATATCATAAATAACTATCCATAAGGCTCGCCTTCAATTATGGAATCTTTCGGTTTTTCAAAGAACTGACAAGAGGTCTGACGGATTAAGTTTGGTACCTTAGGATATGTTGTTGCTTAGTGAGGGGTGGCATTCATAATTTTGGCAGCTTCACTCCTTCCAAGGACATAGAACTTTAAAGGCTTCAGTGTGCCACACCTCAATATTGAGGTGCACACTAAGCTACAACAGGCCTGTTCCATTTAAGAAAAAAAAATGTTAGTATACAAAAGTTGTTTTTTTGGGTAAAGCCATTCCATTACCAAAAAATGTTAATATAAGACTTTTGGCCTTATTCATAAAAACTTATTGAAGCCTTGAAGAACACAGTTGTATAAAACACATATTAATCAATAAGGCTTACTATAGTGTAAAAGACTATCTTAACGATAAAGACGTCTGGAACCGTCCTGATATGCAATTGAGGTCTCGCAACTAGTAAACAAATTGCTTATGTAGAATCTACCCTAGTTTAGTTATATAATGTCTGATATTGTAATAATTTTATATTACATAATTTATTTTCATTGCATTATGTAAATTTTGTCTTTGGATAAGGTAATCATCAATGATTACCTACTTATTTTACTTAATTTATACTAATAGTTTACTGTGTAGTTATGTACATTGGTACAGTAACAAATAATCTGCCATAGGGTGTTCTACGCATGCTGATCAGTGGGGTGCATTTTGATTATGCTACTATATATATTATATATATGCTATATAGCATAAGTCAATCAATAAATAAATCTCCGTTTATTTGCCCCTCTTTTAGTTTGTGTGAAGCACTAGAGATTTTTACTTGCTGGTTTCTTTTTCTCCGGGGTGTCTCTGAGGGAATCGACTTTACAGTTATTAAGATTTCCATTCCATTGTGTCTAAGTTCAATTAATATTTGTTGTTCTTTTGTTAATGAATAGCTGCATAACCAAACGCACTCTAAGACCGCATTGTTAAAGATTTACATGAAATAAATTATTTTGACTTAACACTTTAGTTATGGAAAGTTTTGTCTCTTTTACATATATTCATTTTTGTTGCTAAATAAAAGAGACCAAACCTTCTATAACTAAAGTGTTCTTGAAGGACACATTAAGTTTTTATGAATAAGGCCATTTAAATTTACAATTGTGATTACTCCAATTTTAACTAGATTTAACCCGGCAGCACTCGCTAATGGGTAAAAAATACCACAGAGTACCTTAATTTGGATGGATTTAAACTCATGATTGTTCTAGCAACCCTAAATTCTAGGTAGCTTCGAACCGATAGTTAACACATTTGCATGCCGCATAGCAGCCAGTTTGGTTCAGTTACAGACATATTAAAAGCAAGTATTGGTGAAAATTATGTTTGATGTTGGTTATCTCAATGTTTGTTTATTGTAAAAATATCATATTTTTGTTATAGTCATTTTGTTAGTATGCTAAGTTTATTTTTGATATGGATCTCAATTTTGCTAAATTGATAAGAAAATACATGTTTATGTTGATTTTTGTACGATTACTAAAGAATAAGCTTTTATTTTAAATACATGAATATAATAACTTGTATTTTTCTTTTTATTTATCAACAATAGTGCCAATATCACAAAATGATTGTAAAACATTAACTGTTTTCTTTATTAATGCCAATTAAACTGTGGTAGTTTTTACCTGTAAGCAAGTATTCATGTTTGTAAATACCTAGCGGTTACCGCAGGGTTAAGAAGATCTTTTAATAATTCCCTGCAAGCCTTTCTGAACAATAGGGCATACTTGAAATAAACAAAAAAATAAGTTGTCTCAGGAAAGTCCAGCTATCTGTTTTGACAACTTTAAACCTCAGCTGTTAAGAAACATCTAAAACTCAAATACATACTTATGGCCTTATTCATAAAAACTTATTGAAGCCTTGAAGAACACTTTAGTTATGGAATGTTTTGTCTCTTTTACACATATTCGTTTTTGTCGCTAAATAAAAGAGACAAAACGTTCTATAACTAAAGTGTTCTGGAAGAACTCAATAAGTTTTTATGAATAAGGCTATTAGTATATTAGATAGTTATAGTATATTAGAGAGTCAACCTGCCTGATAAATATTAATAATAAATGTTGAGTATTGTTGTTATATAAAAGACTAAGTGCTATTGAACTGTATTAATACAAATAATTTATGACTTACATTACATTTTTTTTTCAGTTTTGCAAATAATTCAGTTAAAGTTAAACAGCAACAAATATATATATCATTTGTAGTATGTGACTCCAGATTAAATGAGTCTCTTAATGTTGTGAAGTCTGTTTTACTTTTTACACGATCTCCAGTATACTTTGTAATATTTACTGATGAGAAATTAATGTCAAAATTTAATTACACCCTAAATAATTGGAAGAATCTCCGATCCAACTTGGATTTTGAGCTGCATAAAATAAAATTTCCAAAGTCACATGAAGAAGATTGGCTAAATCTGTTTAGTAAATGTGCAGCACAAAGATTGTTTATTCCTGTAAGTATTATTACTAAATATGAAACACTCAGAATACTATTGGCTACAACAAGGTTGGAATAAAACCCCACTGCTGGATTCCTTAAAGCTATCTAGAAGGTTAAGGAAGTTGTAAGGCAACCATGATGACATAAAAAATTAAAAATATTTATACAGAACAAATAGAACACAATAATAACAAACACCCGGTGACTCCCATTGTCGGGAGTCGCCGGGTGTTTCCCGCTCTTCACTTACACAATGATTTATCTAAGTAAAAAACTAGACATCTTTACTGAATACATTTTACAATAAAATTTATAAATCCGTGTTGTTCATTTGGATGTTTACAATTATGAATGTGCATGAGTGAGTCGTCATTTTTTCTTCACCTAATGGTATAATAATTAGTTATCAGAAATTTTGGGTGCAACTTTTTTAAACCTTTTTTTTTTTGAGAAAAAAAGTTTTTCCTAAAATTATTTCATAAGGAATCCCGATTATCTGGTATTTTTTATAAGAAATTATTAAAAATGTATTTAGAAAGACATTTTTCTCTTGGGAAAGAGTGAAGTTTAGGTATAATTGCACCTGAATTTTCGATCACTAATAATATTACAACAACAAAAGTATGCATATATCAAAATATTATATCATATCATCACAGGTGCCTTATATTGACTCGGCCTCAAGGTACCTTCAGACTGTTTTATTCCCAACTCCATGTCACCATTGGTATTCTGAATTTACACCAAACAAGTTGCTGATAAAATATAATATTAAATCTAATTTAGAATCCAATGTAATATTATATTACAGAGTTTATTACCTCACATAGACTCAGTAATTTATGTGGACACTGATACTCTGTTCCTGGGACCAGCAGATGAGTTGTGGCAACACTTTTCCAAGTTCAATGAGACACAAATATCTGCCTTAACCCTAGAAGATGATAACCCTAATGTTTCCTGGTATCCCAGGTTTGCTAAGCATCCATTTTATGGAAAATATGGTAAGTGAATCAAGTACCTTCACAACTGATACCATTATGGGTAGTCACCAATAAACTATGATAGATCCATAACAGGATCTATAAACAATTATCTATTTTCTATATAATCTTTTTTTTTTGGGTTTCACACATAAAAACAGGATCTATTATTATTATTATGTTATATTAATGGCCTCTACGCTTGCGCGTAATTTTGCCAATGTCAAGTTGATTGAGGGTAGGTTAAAAAAAATGTTTTATTACACAAGTGAAAGTGGGATAATAGGATGGAAAGGAATAAGGAAAGGACTAGGTTAGAATTAGGAATGGCCACATGACCTTATGCAAACATACGGTATAGTGATGCCAGTGTCAAGTGAAGGAGGAAAGAAACTACAGTAAAATGGGTACTGCCATTTTATTGAAGAAATAGATTCATTGAGATAGCACAAACACTGAGATCACTGCGTAAATACTACACTTCTTACACTTAAGATTACTTATGAATGCTTATTCTACAAAATTGGTACACTTGTGCACAATAATATCCTATAAACTTAACTATGAAAAATATACTAGAAACACATGACTACAGTCTTCGGGCTACCCTCAAGGAATCAACAGGATCTATAAACAATTATCTATTTTCTATATAATTTTTTTTTTTTGGGTCCAGACATAAAAAATTATGGAACCCTTATGGTATCACTCAGTCTGTCTGCATCCAGACCAATATTTAGGAAACCAGTTGAGGTAAAAGTTGAAATTTTAAATAGTAGATCTTAGGGTATGTCTTATCAGTGCCCCAAGAAAATGTTTGATGAAATATTTGCATATTTTTTTCCCACCTTACTCTATGACATATATATACAGGTGACTTTGAAAGGATGAACTTTGGGGTAATATGAGGTTCTGCTGATCAAATCTAACAACTTTTCCCATGGGACCATGTGTCGCAATAGGCTATTTGACTACATTAAAAATATACTATAAATTGTGGTCATCCTATCAGAGGCTCTACCATGGGTTTGTTTCTACAATGCGCAAACCCATGGTAGAGCCTCAGACAATGGCGAAAAAACATATTTTACTTTATTTTAAACTAAATTATGTATATCTTTTGTAGATTACACGAAATAAAATTGAATATTTTTTACAATTATATTTACAACAAAAACATTTTTAATTGGTTGATGACAGGTGACGTCACACGCAAGTAAACAAAACAATACACAGATTATAAATCATGTGGATGAAATAGAATAGAGTTTAGAATAGTATAAGAGATTATATAATCTGTGCTTGTTTGTTTACTTGCGTGTGACGTCACACTTGACATAGACTGCAGAACGGCGTTTATTAGCGCCATTGCGGTAATTCAAACTTTAACATTGATTTTTATTAATAATAGAGTAGACATCCCGGAAATATCAATGTAGTGTGATTATTATGTAATGAAGAATCATATATGGGGAAGTATTTTTTTTTTTCATTTGCGACACATGGTTGGGAAAAGTGGAGCGATTTGATCAGCAGAACCTCATATTAGCCCAAAGTACATTGTTTCAAATTCACCCTGTCTATATATATATATATATACATAAAAATACATACCTATATATATATATACATATAGGTATGTATTTTTTGTATTTTAAAATAGCTTTTATATTCTAGGATTAAATTCTGGAGTTATGTTGATGAACTTGACAAGGATGAGAAATTTCGGATGGGTTAATTATGTTACTCCCATAATGCTCAAATGGAAGCTGTACATCCCGTGGGGTGACCAGGTAATTTTGTTTAATATCTCAACAATTGTAATGCCTGGTTCCATTTAGCAACAGTTTCTTGTCAAGGTGGTATTCCACATTCCGGGTTCAGTTACGGAATGGGGTGTTGATTTGATAATAAAGCAGCAAAGATATTATAAGTTTAAATAAAATGTACCAAAACACATTTTGGTGCTTGATTTCATCTTCAATTGCTATATGAAGTACACCCAAAGAGTTAAAAAAAATTATAATTTCCAGGACATAATAAACATAGTGTTCCACTATCACGAGGCAGCAGTGCTGGTGCTCTCATGTCGGTACAACTACCGCAGCGACCAGTGTACTTACGGAGACGCGTGCGCACCCGCCACCGCGCAAGGCGTCATGCTGTTACATGGCAGCAGAGGGGTCTTCCACACCACTAGACATCCTGCCTTCCAGGTACCTTATCTGATTTAATACTGTTTCTTTTTTCTTTTTACAAACCCCATACTTAACAATTTACTACCACACACGATTCAATTTAGTTACATATATTTTTATTTTCTAAAAGAGCTTAGCTTTAGCCTTTATTAACAGATTTTGTAAAACAGCCGTTAATAAATAAAAAATGCTTTAATTAAAAACACTATACATTTTATGAATTAACTAGAGTTTGTAAACCTGGCTTTCCTCATTTCATGTATAAAGTATCCCATTTCCAAACTTTTAAATACCTGTCTATTAATGTTTCATGATAAAATTTTTAAGCTGACTAATTAAATGTCCGGAAGCTATAGAAGTAACTTTTGAATACATGCTATTAATTTATTTTTTGATATTTTTTAAATCTTTTATTTATATGATAATAATTAGAGCTATTTCATTAAATAGTTTGAGAAAACAATGGGGTTTTATATTATATGCACAATACCAGGGTATTTCTGTTCACAACCTTAATGTGTCAAATTAATTGACGGCACGACTGTATATAACACAAGTATTTTTTATTCAGGCCATGTATCGTGCGATTGATGAATATGAACTGATTTTGGATCCAAGGACCACTGTGCTGGCATCTATGGATCAGTATTTAGAGGCGAGCCCGCCGTCCAACTGTGGGGCTTTGAAACAGGCCTTTTTAAAGGTACCCACTGAAACTATCCACCACATGTACAATAAACCAGATAGATAATTTCAATTTTATACAAATCAATGTTTAAACTTGTCTCAAATAATCTTTGGATTGTTAATAAATAAAAACATAAATAATAATCAGACAGAAGTAAGGGACATGATATCCACTTTTTAAATCCCACTGCAGGGTGAAAGTAGTTCATAAAAATACTCAAATTATTCTTATTGTATTTTTATCTTCCTATTATTTAAGATCTTTAGGTTTAGTGAAAAGTCGCACTACTTACAAGTAATTATTAAAATTATGTTTATTATTAATATCAAATATTTTTATTTACGTTTCACGCTGAACTAGGGAGAAATATAGATTAATAATTTATAAAAACTGGTGCTCTTTTTTATTTGTTAAATTTTGTACAGTATCAAAATTTCCTATCTTATTATCAATCAATAGGTATAATAACATTTTTAAAGAATATATATTTTAGATGATCGATTTACGGGGTTTTGAATGGGAGGAGTTTTCTTTCAAAAATATTCCACTAGATGGCAGCAAGACAGATATGCACAAAAACTGACAAAAAAATCTGTTTCTATATTTGAGTAGTCTATATTTCCATATGTCTAGTTAATCTATGACTCAAACTAAATTTTGGTATTGCAAGACGTGTTTTATTTTTAACATATTTTGTCACTTTTGTATGCAAAAACCTACACTATATTTTTGCTCTCTATAATCTTTAGTAGATACCCTATCAAGAAAAACTTCGTAAAAAAGACCAAGATACATTAGAAATTCAAATTTAATTACTCATATGATGATATTTCAAAGAAAACATATTGCTTAAGTTGTAGTACTTAAGTAAAGCAAAGTCTTTTAGAATTAGTGTATATATTAAACAAAGTTAGGTAAATTTTATAAATTAATCGTATGAAGGTATTAATTTTCCTATTTACCCTAAATTTTGGGTATATTTTATATATCACCACTTTATCGTTTGACAGTTTTTGTAGATAGCGACTAAACGCCACCTATTGCGTAATTACTGGAAAACTCCTCAATTGGGACGCTATATTTGACTAACTGTGTATCATTTATTATTAATATCTAGAATAATACAAAACAAATATATTACTACTTACAGTATATTGAAATTTATTGTGTAATACTCACGAAGATTTGTATGTATGTTACTTAGGTGACATATATTAGGTAATGCTTATTAGGATATTAAAATATAGGTCGGAGTTTTAAGCTAATAAGCATTGTAAGTAGTAAGTAGGTACGTACTTTTCGTAATTGGGATCCTTAAATAATAAGCATTACCCATATTTTTTTTGTATTCAGGATGCTACTTATTAAAAATATTATTTGTACTCTGTCATTACTATTAGCACTCAATAAACAATGTCAGTTCTTTTCAAAATTCGGGGTGTTAAGCTATTTTGCATTACAGTTTTTATACTGAGAGTGTTTACCTAACACATTTATTTCGTACTTGGGGATCTAAGCATTCTATCTAACCCTACTTTGATATCAAGTCTGGAAACGCTGCAATTCATTCCCCTACCTTCCAACCACTCGATGGACCTGGCACCTGCACGGAGATTCCATGCATGGATAGCTAAGAACATAGTCTCCCCCTATAGGTATTTTTGTGCTTAGCTAAATAATTTTTATACTCTGGGTGTACTAATTTTGATCAGTTAATTATTAGGATTTGAATAATAAATACTAAATAATTATAAAATATAACAATAAATAAGTGTTCTATATCTGTGTCCGTATAATAGTTTTAAGAATAAATTAAAAATAAGCTTGCCACTTGTTCGTTCGGACTCAGAATACCGTAAAAGGTTGTTCAGACGGTCTTATTAAGAATGTATGTATAAATAATATTCGTATACAATTTATTGCATGTATTATTTTGAATATTTACTCATGAATTTATGCATTAAAGCGAATTGTTGTCGGAGAATTGGTAACTAGAGTGAGATTTAGAAAAAAGCGTATTACTTTATAAACATTCATGCAAACCTTTTCTTAACGGGTCGCAATATAGGCGCGAATACAGTCCTACTACACTTGTGGGTTTGCGTACCTGTTTTTGCTCAAGTGAGAGACGTCCAGTGCCATTTGTATATTAAAAAATGTTGCCAACTTTTGGTCAAGTTACTGGTACAGTATTATTAATTACCTAATGAAAAAATATATACTTACATAGAACAATTTATTTTATCCGAATAACTTATCAAAAAATCTTTCATAAATATGGTTTCAAAGAATATTTATTAGATCCACGTACTATGCCAATATTAGTATGTAAAATTGTTAACGTATGAGTTAAAAAATGAGAAAAATAATTAATTAATCTAATAGGTAAAATAATTATTTCTGCCAGCTTGAAAGATGTCGGACCCTAAAAGTTTTTCATAAAATTACCTTTTAAAAGTTTGTATTATTAATGGTAACGACATTTGCTGCCAAACGAATATTTTGACAACTTGAAAGTGCGTATTTATAAACATTGAGTTAGTTTATATAGTATAGTTTTTTATGCTCATATTGCTATTTATACTACTTCTTGTTACCTATTCTACACCTAGATGTTTGTAAGTGTAATATTTATATAACTATATAATCTCATTCATTATACAGGGTACATTTAATATTATTTATTTGAATAAGTAAAAACCGTAGATAAGATTTAAAGTGCACTTCATAGAGTAAACTGAGTGAATAATACCTGGGCCCCAATTCTCTTAAATTAACTTACTTCAATTGAATCGTAATTGCATCATAAGAGCATCACAGACGCTGTTTTTTGACAGATTTATATGGCAATTGGTTAGCAGAATACTTGTCATAAATTAAGGGCTTTGTAGTCGACTTGACGCCCATACAAACGTACTTCCAATATTACAACTTGGTTGTTAGTCGAATTTCAATTATTATTTTTGTTAGTAATTGTAAGCAAAAATCTATCTGTTGTGGGTAATAAATATTTTTGTATTAAAATATTTAAAATGTATTTTTTCTGATTTCGAACAAATATATTATAATAACCCATCACAGAAAGATTAATATATACAAAGACTGGTAAAAGTATTATTTTAATTCTACGACAAACACTAATCGAGTATTATTGGAAATGCGAAAGTCTTTTTCTATGGAGAACGAAGACTTATTCGCTATTACGTTTTTTTTAAATAATTAAAAACAATGTATTTAAAAGAATTGGGATCCGATGTTTAACAAAAATGGCGGCTAAGAATAATCTGCCTAAATGAATCGCATATTGTAATGGTATGAAAACAGTATAAGTGTAAATGATTTTTTTTTATAGAACTTTATATGTTTAGTAAATAAGTATTTTAATAAATGTATACTAAGTAGTATTATAGATCAAAGTATTAAAAAAATGTGGCCTTTGTTAGAGTGAGTTTACAGAATGGTCAGACTATGTCTCTCTATATGTATACTCGTAGATTATAAAATAAAAATACACGCAGGAATATGCAATCGTGTTTTTCACCCTCACATGTCGTAATCACTTTGTTAAGCCGGCATAGTGACAACAACCATCTCTAATGGTCGGATTAATAGTCGTTGCTTGGCCTGAGCCATTGCTTGGAACTGTCAAAATTTTCTCTTTTTTTTATGGAAAAAAAAAATAGATTACTACGTTTTTCTGTACAGTATGTCACGGTCTGGGTGTTTATAAAATATAATATGTATTATATCGTTGTTTCTGCCAAGAGCTTAGTTTGTGACCAAAGCAATATGTGTAAATTGTCCTACATATAATAAAATAAATAAAATATGCTGTTTGACATTGGTAAGCATTAGCATTTTCTAAGCGACTAACACGTAGTAGGTAGATATATTTGCATGTCAGAGTCACACGAAATTAGTGACTTCCCAGAAGACTCAATAAATTTTAATTTGAATTTAATTTTAATTTGATATGTATTTTTGAATTTGCAAAATTCATAATTACACGTATTTTATAAAGATATGAGAATTTCAGTGATGCGAAGAAAGAGATGTTTAGAAATTTCGATACCTTTCGGGATTTCATGAAATCTCTAGGAATTTCACTAAATCATTGATTTCGTACAATTATATAATATAAATGTACGCTATTTTACTATGACAATAATTATAAGTCTACTTAGGTGATTAAATTATTTTTTGTATGAAATACAACTGTTTTTAAGACATTTAACTATTTGTTTTATTTTATGCATTCAGCATTCTCGATGTGGTAGGTACCTACCTTATACACAATATAATATTAGTCGATCCTGCTGGTATATGGTGGATGGTAATTGTTATTTCATTAATGTTTATTTACATTGCCACTTTAAATACTTACATCTCAAATATTCGTTCAGTAAAAATATTTTCATTTTTAATAAGGCGATTTTCGACCTAAAATCGTAAAAAATGTAATAGGTACTCTATAACGCGTCAAAAAAAATACCTGTAAATATTTTTAGCCTTGCTAGGTACAGGTGAATTTTTCAAGTGCGCCTTCAAGGCCAAATCCTAAACTACAAGAATAACGAAAAATGCTCAAAGGGGCCGATTTTGATTAAAACGAAAACTGCATCATTAGATTTTTGTTTTTTCTCTTAGCCGGGAATCGACATGGTTAATTTAAAAAAAAAACCACCTATATTACTACATATTGGCACACTTGAAAAAATTTCCCTGTATATTACCTCTAATACTTTACCTATATGTTTTGACATACCCTTCGTTTTCGTCTGAGGACATACCTAATGATTTTTTAAATATTTTTTCCTAAACTTTTGAAAAACGTTAAAATACAATACTTAGGTAGACAGCAAAGGCGTTGTAAGTACCTTAATTGTGGCCTGTTAACTAATAGATGCTATATTATGACAGTGACACAAAGAAGCCAGTGTTTTGGTTGATTTGCAGTGCCCTTGTTGAAAGCTACCAAACTGGTTAAATCTCTCTTACGTAGTTAGGCATTTGTTAGCCACTCACTCAAGGCTCATTCATTAGTCGGCGTCTGAGCAACTGCCACTGTTCACGAAAACAATATGAATAGACTAGTTGCGATAGTCACGGTGCTGGTTGTGGTAACATTCGCCTGGGCCTATTCTGCGGTCACTCCTACCGAGCAATGTTCCGGTAAGTGCCTATTATGATAATTGATAATAGTCCCTGGTTCGAATCCCGGTGTGTACCAATGAATTTTTAATTATAAAAAAAAAATTTACATTTGTTTGACAACACCACTATAGTGCCTCGGAGAGCACGTTTGATTGAGTCTATTCAAAACATCGCGATGAGCTAGCCACTTGTTCGGTGTAGACTCATACCATCGGCTACGACGAGGTGGCATTAAAACCCCTCCGCTGGGGTACCCTGGGCCGTCTAGGAGGTCTCGGGCTCCGTAAGGCACCCGTGATGATATGTATTGTATGTGTATCTTTAGAGTGGTTTAAAATATATATATTTGAGGACTATAGCATGTGACATTGTATCTGCTTGATGGTAATCAGACCTACAAAGTATGACTCCTACCGTGCAATATTCCGTAATTGCACAAAATTTTACATAGGCGAGCTTATATAGTGCCTTAGGCATTTTTGATCTAATCGGACATTTTTTTTTATTGGAGCTAGTATGAGACTAACTCTGATGGACAGACCTACAAAATCGATTAATGCATTGTTCTTCAATAGATCGTTCTCACTGCCGGTCAAATGATGCGTCAACTTTAATGCGTTATTTAGCGTTTAGTAACCGCACCCTGAAGTTTTACCACGAAGATAAATCGATGCCATAGTGTAGTAGATGTACACTTTATTAGGGTTTCTTTAGATTTGAAAGTAAAACTGAAACCTAATGGGATCACTCGGTCCGTCCCTCTGTCTACATAACCTAAAGGCCTAAAGGCGTTGTAAAAGTTTTTTTGGACGGGATTTGGTCATATTAATTAACCATGTAATTGCGGTTTTAAAATTTTGAATAGTACACCTATGAGATCTAAGGCATTTTCTCTCGGTGCCGAAACTAAGTATTATACTTATTTGAAAAATAATGCCCCAAGGGATAAAATAAGGAGGTACCAAAGATTGATTTTACAAATAAATTATTATCTCCGTAATCATTTGAGATAGAAAGTTGTAATTTGTAATATTTGATCTTCACATTTTCTATTATTTTCCGAATTTTAGGTTCAGTAGTTTTTGACTTATGTACCTTAGCTACTAGGTAGGTACATATAATAGTTAAACTAAACCTTACATTTGAAAATAATAATTCTGTCTATAGTCCATAGGTAGGTACATGATTTCGCCAATAAATTATTTAGGCTTAGGCAAAAATGGGTCTAAGTCAAAAATTTCAAGAAAATAGTGGCGACGGAAATACGACCAATAGTGGAATAGAAACTTTGCTTATTATTACTTATATTGTTTTTAAACTTCTTTATATTTTATTATTAAACTTTTATTAGATAAATAATATAAAAGGTATTTTAAATTAAAAACTAAAAAAAGTTAATTAGATGAGTCGAGCGTGTTTCGAGGACACCCGCTGCCCCCCTAAATGTATGTTCATATGTATGTATTTAGGTATAACAAAAAAGTTAAATTGTACCTACCTGGTGCATTGGTAATAATATTATAATAATGAAGTGGTAATAAAAAACCCCATTACCTTATTGCGATGTAATCGAGTGTACCTAACTACACTAGTTTTTATTAACATAGAGATTTACCGCATAAATGTTATGTTTATTTTAAATGACAGAAATCTTTGTATTTTTTTCCTTAATTTCGGGGAAAAATGTTTTATCATGGTAACGATCAACAGTTTTGCAAAAAGTTGCCATTAAAATGACTTCCTTATTAGGTGGCATTACTAGAACTACTTACCTACTGGAGTTTACTAATGTCGCTTACTCGGATATATACCTATAGGAATATACCTACCTACTAATAAAGAAACACATAACAAAAGACAGGTTTTTTTTACCACAGACCTAGTAGGTATCTATTGCTTTGCCGCCTGGGTCTTATAGGTCTGTGATTTTTACGAAGAAGTTTGAAAGAATAACTTATATTATTATTTTCCAAGTTATAACATCTTATTAGGTACCTACTAGATATTTGTTATTACGGCAATTTTACAAATAAATTAGGACCAGACGAGTAGTAGGTAATAATGAGTAGTAGGCGCCTAGCTAATTGACTATTTATTATGTTTAATAATATTTTATAAGTAGCGGTATTTTATATTTAGAGGTAGGTACCTACAACTCGCTTGTTTCAGATTAATCTGTGATGTTCGTACCACTGTTATGCTCGTACCTAGTTAGACATACCTATACTTGTGTAATATTAGATATGATTATTTTTCAGGTCACCAAATTACCGATCTAAGAGAAAGAGTTGAAGTAAAACCGTGTGGCAAGAGCAAATGTAAGCTGCGAAAGGGCACCAATGTCACCGTTAACTTTAAATTTAACCCCAGTAAGTATCTTCCAAAGTTATCCCCAGTAAGTACCTACCAAAATTAACCCCAGTAAGTACCTAACAAAGTAATCCCCAGTAAGTACTGTGACCGAAGATATGATTTGCTTCACTTTTCGGTCACCGTACCCGATTTCCTCAGGGTTACCTCATTCAGATCCTTCTTTACAAACAACTTTAAACCTTTTATACGTTTATTTTATATTCTCTTTATTTCCTATAGAATATAATATCCCTGCGAAGCTATATAAACTTAAACTGTGAGGATTAATCGCGGTTTCTATTCGTTTTCTATTCCCCTATGTCCCTCTATTGATCTCTCTTTCGACTCTTTTGTTCCTTCGATTTGTTCTACTCCCGTCACAAATGTCATAAATACTCAAATGAGAAAACTAACAATATTTATGGCCAGTAGTAGCCTTACTCTACAATAGAGAAGGTTACAGTACCTACCAAAGTTAACCCCAGTAAGTACCTACCAAAGTTAACCGAAATACCCCATAGAGCAACGCGCCCAAGATACCCTGAAAAACAATGAAACAGAAGAATACTATTGAATATATATCTATATGTATATACTACTATTCACCGCCTTCGAGACTAGCGGTTGCGGCTGTGCCGTTGTATCCGGAGATCGTGGGTTCAATTCCCACCCATGGCAAGAAAAAAAAAAGGATGTTTTTTGTACAGTTTGTTATATATGGGTGTTTATAAAGTATACTATGTAGAATATTGTTGTTTTTGGTATACATAAAGTAGGTATAAGTCTAGAGCTTTATAGTTTTTTGACCTGAGATATATGTGTGAATTGTCCTAGATATTATTATTAGCATGGATAGAAGGTACTGGAGTATTTTTTCCGGTAACGCTCTTATAGCACAGTAGGTATAGATTAGTAACAGGATTACGTCTTTATATAAAACGTCCGAAACGACGCGCTTTGAGCATTCCTTTTCTAATCTTTGAGCCTGTTTATATATTGAAAGTAAATTGGAAACTTCGAATAATGCCCTACCGGAAAGCCACATCGACTAACCGATCGACGCGTCAATGGATAAAAATTGGATTGACGAGAAACGTCAAATCACATACATTTAATCATTGTTTCGATCGATCGGTATTTCACGTGACCCCTGTAGATGTCTCTGCAAACAAAAATGACGACGGCGTCAGGGGCGGATTCAGGATTTAATTTTATTTCATTTTGACCAATTCGGACTTTTGACAAGTTTTTGGAGGATGTTTTGTCAGAACGTTACATTTGAGTATATTATCAGTAATAGTACTGATAATATAAAATGTAACGTTTCGAATTTGACGCCCAAACTTAGATTTTAGGTATATTTGATGAGAGGTGGATGGGCCCCTGGGCCAATAAAAAACTATGTATTTAGGTATATTTACCATAAGTGTGACCTATTAGAATCGTGTAAAAAGGGGTCACCAGTTTTCAGACAACTTAATTTCACACTTTTTCCTTTCAGAATCGGATGTAAAACAGTTGCGAAACAACGTATTCGCCTCAATAGCTGGTCTACCTCTACCATTCGTAGGCGTGGATGGTGTCAACGCCTGCAAGGACATCCGCAAAGCAGACGGCTCTGCAACTTCGTGTCCGCTCTCTCCTAACCAGGAGTACCTTTATACAAACACCTTCCATGTAGAGAGGTTCTACCCAAGTGTCGCTCTTAAAGTCCATTGGGCTCTCAATGATGGTCAGAAAGATATCATATGTTTTGAAGTACCCGCTGCTATAGTATAAGTAGGTAGATTTTAAAGGTTTTACTGGAAAATTACGGGATATTGGATAATAAATTTATGAAATTGATAATATAGATAAATTGTGTAGAACAATTAATCTATAGTCATTAATTATACTTGATTTAAGATTCTTTCAATGTGCAAATGTGAATGTCTATAAGTAGTAGCTTTCCAACCATTGTACCTACAAAAAATGGGAGCTGCTGTCGGTGTCGTCAACATAATCCTTGCATTATTTTTCTGAAAGTTCCTAGTATATATTCCTAGGAAATATTCTGAGTATCATATAAGTGTTGGTATCACTATTAAATAACTAGGTGCAATTTTATTTAGATTTTTTATTAGTAACTTAATTAAATAAACGTAAGCATAAACCTCTTTATTATCTCACTTACAAAACAACCCCCTTATTTATTACTTAAAATAATTACTTATTTATTATTAGTTTGTGACAATGCTAATTAAATCTAGATTGGAAGCTCATGGTAAAACAGTTTCTAAAACCTAACTCATTATTTTAGAATGAGATTCCAGCAGATTTATTATCTGGAACACATGGCGTAGTTTCTCTTACCATGAACTACCAAGTTATTTTAGACACCTATTCTATTTAAACAATTCTAGCTGGCACTTCGAAGCAAACAAGATCTTTGTCGCTCTGCAGTGCCCAGTGTACTTTAACGTGTATACTCGGGTAGAATGATAGGACAGGGAAGGAGTCCTTGTACACGTAAGTGGTGCCTGCCTTCAAAGGACATTCTGCCTTCTCCCCGGCTTCCGTCAATACCTTGTCGCAGACTGAAGTCCCGTCTACCCCCACAAATGGTAGGGGTACACCAAATACTTCTGCACTCACGTGGTTCTTCACATCTATTTCATCTTTTTCTGAAAATAAAAATTGGATTTTTTTTTTGAGACAATCTTCTAAGCTTAGCTAGCTATGAATTTTTGATGCGGGTGCGCCGCCGGGAAGGAGGTAAGGGGGAATGAACGTAGTTATCCGGACTTGTGTCAGAAAAGCAAGTGATGATCTTAATACCGTTATCGTAAAATAAAGAAATCCGCGGCAAAACGATTTTCTCGAGTTGTGATCTCTAGATCTATTAATAAGCTATATATATATATGTTATTATTAGATGCTTACAATATAAATTTATTGCGTTAAAATATTTCTTACACAAAAAGTTAAATCAATAAATTAGCGAATTTTTATGAATATAATTATGTAGTTATGTAAGTAGGTATACAATAACATCAATAGTAGGTATGCTGTAAATAACGCTAATCAATAGTTGTTTATTATATTACCAATTATTATTTATTCGTTTCAATATTTATTGTCCATTTTATTGTCAATATGGTTATTAGTTTAAAGTTTTATTGCTTTCTTTGTGTTCGGCAGGTGATTTTTTAAAATTGATTACTGCGGAAAAGTTTTGCTATTTTTATACCAATGATAAACTGGACCATTCACTCACTTGACTGTAGACTATCCATAACCTATATCTACCTGATAGTATCTCATATCATAGATATACGCTTTTCATTAATTTATCAATTACTAAAATAGGGTCTTGTTTATTTTAGTTTCTTAACAGGGGTGGATCCAGGTTTTTTTTTTTAATTTATGGTGCAACTCATTTAGTTTTAGCGAAACTCATCTCTTATTGCGTACCCCACATCTTACCATGTTCCCCACAATTTACTGCGTTCTCCTCATTTTATAACGAAGCCACATCTTACCCTGTTCTATTATTCCCTATATTTAACCACGATACCCACGCGGACTACAGTCCCCACATCTTGCCGCATTCTTACACATCTTAATGCGTCCCCCACATTTTATAAATAATCAATTTGTAATTTTAGTATGATTATAAGTTTAATTAAGTATAGGTAAATCTTACCTGGAGTAAATGTAATGGTGATGTGTTGACTGGTGCCTTTCTTCAGTTTGCAAGGAGTCTTCTTACAGGGCGTTAATTGTACTCTGCTTTTAAGGTCCTCGTCATTACGTCCTGAAAATAATATAATTAATTGTTATTAGGTCTTCTAGTATACTTAAATAAGTGAATAGTCTTTTGAGGACAACACTCAACCAACGTCTTCAGATCTAGTTATTAGTTGTAAAAATCAGATTAAGCATTTCTACAGCAAGCACCTAAAATATCTAAGTTATTGAGGAGTTTTTATTTTACAGCTGCTCATATTTTGCGTTTACCGTTATAATGTATATAACTCCGATTTATAGGTATCATTTTTGGTTTCAGTAGGTACCTACCTACCTATTACAACAGTTGCCAAAAAGATAATAAAATATGTCATCTTTAACAACAAAAAAAAAACGATATTTCTCGGAAAGTTGGTAAAAATTCTAAAATATTTTAATGTAGTTTAATGTCATTATAACATATCCAACTTAGCTTCATATCAAAGTTCTTTCTATCTGGTGTATTTTAAAACGTTACCTACGAGACTCTTAAAAACATAAAATCTGTATATCTGAGCTGTGATTAACAAAATATATTATTGTATCCCATTTTATATTTAGGGTTTGTATACAAATCGGTTCAGTAGTTTTAAAGTGATGACAAACAAACAAACAGAGACCCGAAATCTAAAAAACATAAATTTTTGTTTTAAGTCTCTGCCATTTTTTTAAATCAAATCAAAGTACAGTTTATTTTATTTACAATTTTACTATAATATATAAATACAAAATATAAATAAAAGGACCAAAGTAACCGACATAGCCTCCAGAATCGCCAAACTTAAGTGGCAGTGGGCAGGCCACATAGCTCGCAGAACGGACGGCCGTTGGGGTATTAAGGTTCTCGAGTGGCGACCGCGTGCTGGAGGACGCAGCAGAGGCATACCCTGATGGACCGACGACCTGAAAAAGGTCGCGGGAAGCCGATGGATACAGGCAGCGCAGAACCGGTCGTTGTGGCGATCCTTGGGGGAGGACTATGTCCAGCAGTGGACGCGCAAAGAAAGGCTGGCATGATGATATAAATACAGATTAACATCACGCTACGATAACAGAAATAAGTCAGAAAGAACGCTAAACAATAAATAATAAACTAATAATCGGCATGTGATATGTACCGCTAGTTTTATATATAAATCTAAGTTAAACTTGAAATCATTACTTAACTGTCGTTAAATAATTAAAATAACCCAATTAAATGCAATAATTAACATAGTTATCGCAGACCATGTCTGCCTTACTTGAGGTTAACGTGGCCGTACTGGGTGGCCTACCGATGACCTACGTCACTTTACTTGCTAAACCACTCGGACATCGTCAATATAAGGTTTTAATCGATATATTGTGGTTTATATTGAAAATCGATCTACAAACTTAGATAAATCTAAAAGCTGTGTCAATATATTTCAGAAGTCACGGAACATGTTAAGGAATCCTAATTAAATGATGGTTTAAGTTCTTTTATTTGGCATAGTGAGAGAGACCAAAAAGAATATAGTATTGTACGACCATTCTTGTACTATGACTCTTCAACTTACCGTCGTTTTTACTATAACCCGTTTTACTATATAGTTGTTTTACTGCAACTTGGATACATTTTTGAAGGGTAAAAAAAATATCCGAAGAGTCGGTGACAAATGCCTTTTAAAAAAATCACCAAACTGCTTACTATAACAATTACGATTTGTGTTGTGGAGAGCGTCATTCTGGAAAAAGTACCCTCAATCCCTGGGCTTAAAGACCACTGTTCGTAATAAATTGTTTTAAATAAAGTCACATCATTTTAAGGTAATATGCACAATGATACCCTGGATTGATATAATAATAGGTTGCCCAATGTTACCCTGGATTGATATAATAATAGGTTGCCCAATGTTACCCTGGATTGATATAATAGTAGGTAAGGGTCAGACGAAGTAGTCATGGAGACTGGGAAAGGTACGTTGGAAATTATGTTTAAAATACACTTCCCAGGATCTATTATCACAAACAACAAAGTAGACAACTTAAACACTGTCAACGACCAGACAGTACATACTACTAAACAAGACTGGGAAACTGCGAAAAAAGTAGTAGATGAACATAAAATCAAATGGGCCCTGAGCAATTTCCAACCTTATAAATCCCCGGGTCCTGATGAAATATATCCTATTCTACTACAAAGGGGGCTGCCAATACTAAACTCCCACATTAGCAGACTCTTCAAAGCATCTATTGCATTTGGTTACACACCAACGCAGTGGAGGATGGTTAAGGTAGTATTCATACCTAAGCCAGGTAAAGTAACCTACGAAGAATCCAAGTCGTTTAGACCTATTATTCTATCATCTTTCTTATTAAAGATACTAGAAAAATTACTGGATAGACACATTAGGGAGGGCCCACTAACAAGGATACCTCTTCACAGACTTCAGTGTGCCTATCAACAAGGAAAGTCAACTGAAACTGCGCTTCATCATGTCGTTCAAAAAGCTGAGATGGCTTTAGAAAACAAGGAGGTATGCGTGGGCATATTCTTAGACATAGAAGGAGCATTTGATCGCACAACTTTTGAAGGCATTGACAGTGCCTCAAAACACCATGGCATAGAACCAACCATTTGTAGATGGATACAAAATATGCTCAGGAGTAGAATCGTTATATCGCAACTACTCGGAGAGGAAATGATGATAACTACAACCAAAGGATGTCCACAGGGTGGAGTACTTTCTCCTTTGTTGTGGAGCCTTGTTGTAGATTCAATTCTAACAAAACTAAACGTTGGCCCATATTACACAGTAGGATATGCTGATGACCTAGTTATAATGGTAAACGGCAAATTTATAGGCACAACAATAAGTGTAGCACAAAAGGCTCTGGGAACTGTTGAAGAATGGTGTAACTCTCAACATCTATCAATAAACCCGAGCAAAACTTCAGCATTGCTGTTCACAAGGAAAAGAGACCTAACCGGACTGATCTCTTTAAAGTTATACGGGTCTACACTACAATGTTCCACTGACGTAAAATATCTCGGTCTTACTCTAGATAAAAGTCTCACATGGAAACTACATGTTGACATGTTAATAAAAAGATCAATAAGGGTATTTGCTATGTGTCGATCGGCATATGGCAAAACATGGGGACTAAAACCAACAGTAATGAAGTGGATATACAATACCATGGTAACGCCAATACTAACATATGGAAGTATTGTGTGGTGGCCACGGACTAAGCTTGATACCTGTAAAAAGGACCTAGCGAAGTTACAACGATTGGCATGTATGTCTATATCAGGTGCCTTTAAAACAACACCTACGGCAGCTATGGAGGTACTATTAAATCTTAAACCTTTACACGTGATAATAGAAATGGAGGCAAGGAAATCACTTTACCGACTACGGAATAATAAAGAGTGGTATCCAAATATGCCCCAAACTATTCACACTAGGATGGAAACTGACAACAATCTCGATAGGATTCTTGAAATGTGCGCTGACAACATTTCGACTATTCGAATCTTTAAAAAGAACTATATAACATATTTCCCGTCACGGGAAGAATGGGAAAATGGTTCTAAACCCGACAGTAAATGTCAAAACTGGTATACTGATGGATCAAAGATGCAGCCAGGAACGGATGCAGGAATACATACTAATGGTCATGATATTCATGTAAGCATGGGACATTACCCTACAGTTTTCCAAACAGAACTGTATGCGATAATAGTATCTGCAAAGAAGATCCTAGACATGGGATCACATAGAGAAAACATAAATATTCTTAGCGACAGCCAAGCAGCACTTAAAGCTCTCAGCTCGTATGAGACCAGATCTGGGCTGGTTTTAGAATGTGTTAAACTGTTGAATAAAATCGGCAGGAACAACAGGGTAAGACTAGCCTGGGTTCCGGGACATATGGGCATCGAAGGCAATGAAAGGGCAGACCAACTGGCTAAAATGGGTTCAGAAACTTCCTTAATTGGACCTGAACCATTTATAGGCATGCCCAACATAACAATAATTAACGCGTTAAAGAAGTTTGCTGAGGACAAGACACGAGATGGTGGTTAACGCAGCAAGGCCACATTCCAAGGAATTCATTGGTATGAAGGCAATAGGCCTGGATAAAAAATGGAAATTCAACAGAAGTCAAATAAGGCTACTGGTGGGAGTGTTCTCAGGACACTATACAACCAACAAACACCTCTATACTATAGGAGTAAGAGATGATCCCACATGCATATTCTGTGGTAAGGAGCCCGAATCCATGCGGCACCTACTGTGCGACTGTGACGCTAGGGCCATCCAAAGAATTAAATACCTAGGACAGGCTTGTCCGGATCCAGAAAGCTACAGGCTAACCGACCTTAGTGAAGTCCTTAAATACGTCAACAACATATTTGGGGACGATACTGAGGTTTGTGGTTAATAGGAATGGGGAACACACAAAAGATCCCAAAGGGTCGAAGTGTTTTTGACTGATGTCAACCCCAAAACCAATAAGATAAGATAAGGGTCAGACAGCAGACGTGTATATAGAATCAGTGGCGGATCTAGAGGGGTGGCCCAAGAGGTCATATCTAAGTTTTTATAAAGCTATAAATAAGTTGGATCTCATGCATATTCTAAACGTTACCATTTAGTTTCTTATCAGTAGCCCTACCACAAGTTTTTGCAAACAATTTTTATTATATTCACTAGTAACTATAGATAGGAATCAACCCATAAGAGAAGTTTACTTGAAAAATAACGCGAACCTATTGGTGAATGTAGTTAAGTGACTATAGTAGAAACTGACACACATGTTCAGTACTGTGCTCTGATAAAAAAAAATCTTGACAAAGGGCCCAGGCGAATAATAAAAATAACCCTGATCCGCCCCTGTTTAGAATAAAGTACCTATATGGCAAGAGTGCCATCCAGCGGTTGTTAGAATTTTCCTTACAGAAAAAAGTACGGTTTTACAGATAAACTTAATAAGACTGAGTTAAAGTTAAAAATGGCGTCAAAAGTACCAGCTGTCATTCGAACTGCAAAATAAAGTTAGGTACATTCGACGTCATTTTTAACTTTATTTTAGTGCAACTCAGCCTAAGTATTTTACTTAAATATATACGTATAATTTATTTAATCAAGCAAAATAGAGTTAGCAAAGTCATGGAAAAAAAAGTTAGAATAATAGTAATTGTCACCGTTTCTCATTAGTGTTGTAATTTGATGAATGGATAATTTGTGAGCACATTGTAAGGAGAGCTAAATGATGAACAAACATGCAACTCTGAATGTAATCGGAGATGTTCTACTAGCTTATTGTTGTAGAATGTAGTTAATTGTAATTATTATAATATACTTTTTTCTTTGTGAACATTACTCGTATGAAATACCTAGTATATTACTAATTAAAGTGCCAAGTAGGTACTCATAAAAAAAAACTGCACGAATGTTTTCGCTCTTAGGGGTTCGTAGAGTAGAAGAGCAGAAAAAGGCCTGTTTTCATCTGAATCCATAACGAAATATTGACTTATACCTTTTTACAAACTAGCCGCTAAATAATAATAATAATTCTTTATTGATCAAACCATTCTTACAATACAGTAATTCTGAAGAAACCCTGGCCCCCACGCTGGGATTCCCTGTGTTGTGGGAATAAGATCTAATACCATACCAAATTTCAAGTAAATTGCACTATTATATAGGTGATATATTATATATATTCATGCAGACACACAGTCAGACCAGTCTCATCAAAAGGGATCCTTTTTTTTTAAATAAAAAATCGGATCCGTAAAGTATTTATATTTATAGATTCTATCTATCTAGGTAAATAGATTCAATTAATAGATTGATTACCTATAAATAGTTCTCAAGTACCTAACATAGTTACACGGCAATGAATCATTATTTATAACCATGATTATGTAAAATCACCTGGGTACAGTTGTATAAATACGTATAAGTAGACATATCGGACTAGCTTTATCTTCTTGCTAACCTTACTATACTAATATTATAAAGAGGAAATATTTGATTGGTTGTTCCAGATAAACTCAAAAACTACTGAACCGATATTCTTTCGACAATAGAAATCTAAAGTATCAAAAGCATTTTCGATCTAATTCATTTTAAATTAAAGTAAGTAGCAGTTAGAATTTCTTTCTTCTGTGGCAGGTACTCAAGCCAGAGGCGGACTAATAGTTTCGGCCGCCCCACTCTAATATCTTTGCAGCAAAGAAAAGTGAAGTTATTCTGTGCGAAAAACAACATTGAGTTTGTTTCTTTTGTTTATTGTTTTCACCTGTCATATTCTCACCAGGATATAACTTAGGTTTGGGAGCAGAGAGAGTTCAGATTCTAGGCCCGGGCCTAATCGGCCTTAAAGAAAATTCGCCACTCACTCTACCATTACTAATTAACATTTTTTTTACTCAACAGAAACCATAAAAAATACCTTACAAGTGCGAAAACATGGCCGCGGAGGGTTATTTTTTTTTTCATAAATCTTTTACTATTCAGTAATTTTTGTTCCATATTTGAGTAATATATTGTTGAATGATATGTATTTTCTTATCATTATATACCTAGGTACTTATTATGGAATTGTGGAAAGTTTTCAAGAAATATAAACCCTACAACTGCTAAAACAGGCTCTCGGGGAGTTCCGATCTTGTTTATTTAAATTTCAGAAAAAAAAAACGTGATGTGTATACTTACGAGGGCCTGTTTTATGATATCATCTAGTGTCTGACCAGTCTTCTCACAAAATTCCATTCGTCATAAGAAAGGAAATATCCAAATTAATATTGCTATTTAAAATTATGTAAATTTTTATAGTACCTACGATTCTTGTTGGTAGTTATTTACGTAAGTAAGTTTATATATAAATATATATATATATACCTACGTGGTCGCCGAGTTGGTTAGTAGACCTCTTAAAAATATAGTACAAATTTCAAAACTTGTAGGCAGTTATTTACGTAAGTAGGTATATACACGGGGTGGCCGAGTTAGTTAGAACTTAGACTTAAAAATATATATCCAAACATCGTGATGAGATAGCCACTGGTGCGGTGTAAATAAACTTATACAAACGCCTCCTGAAGGCCGTCTAAGCGGGTCTCGGGAGCCGTAAGGCACGCGTATGAGACAAGAGAAAATTGTACGTGTGCCTTATTATTATTTAGGTAAAAAATATTTAAGCTGAGCTGCATCAAAATGAAATGATTAAAAAATAATTCGAACTGCAAAATAAAATTGGTACATTCGACGACAATTTTAACTTTAATCATTACATTTACAGAGAGTGTATTTTGGTGCAACTCAGTCTTATTACTTCTGAAATTTGGTTTCTACTTAAAGTTCTGTGCTGTGTTTTTTTTTTAAACCTGACCAAGCGTGCTTGAAAACTTTATAATTCGGCGCTCATTTAAATTCTACTATTTACCTAGCCTACATGTATACATCTACGTAGCCATACGTAGATGTATACCTACTTACTTGGTTTTCGTATACTACAACATGCAATAATATTAATATCATTAACAACATGGTGCGAAGTCTGAGCCAGTTCATCAATAGGTATCAGTGAAAAAAAAATGTTAGATATAATCTTTCATTAAATCTTTTGTCTCTCAGTATAAAGCTCCAGTCGTCATAAAAGATAAGGAAATATCCAAATGACCATTGTTATTAAAGTACCTACTTGGTAGGTAGGTGAATAAAAACCGGACTGCATGTTAGGCAATTAGGTATTCACCGATCGATCGTCTCGTACTACATATCAGAATACAAATTATATTGATGCATTAGAACAACGGACCGTGTCATATTTTGATGGCTTAATATTCATTCCTTGTTGATTGTGAGGAAGTGTTCGGTGGGTATACTTATTATGTATGTACCTATATTCACGTCACAATGCAATTAAAGTGCGCAGATATAGAATAAAATATAATACCTATTTTCTTTTCAGTTTCAGAAGGCACCCAGTACCCACTCTATTCATATGAAGAAAGTATATAACAGCAAAGTATTATAAGTACATACTAAACTTAAAATCCGAAAACAAATGAAAATGTAGATATTTAGGTATAGTACAAATGTTACATATTTTTACTCAAACGTGATCTTACATGATCATACAAGGTTGAAAGTTCAGGGGATTTATTATATGGAGATTTATAATAAATCCCCTGAACTTTCAACCTTAGAGAAAATACAGGCGAGGCGACATGTCGCGTCGCTTTCAAGACTTTGACAGGTGACAGCGTATCTCACGCCTACTGTTATTGTCGAAATCTATACGTTTTTGACTGAGGCGACGCGATATACTATGCCCTTTTGACACCTCCGTAGACTAGTTTGGCGATGTATCCGGAAGTCGTAGGTTCGATTCCCACCCATGGCAAAAAAATAATGGTACCTACATTTTACTGTACAGATTGTCATGGTCCAGCGGCCACATACTGTTTCTTATAACGTAAGCGTTAGATTGTCAAAATATCGAATTCCGTTATTAGCGCTCTTTCCTCCAATCAGCGAAGGTTAAAAAACTACTCTATAATAATAAAAAAGTCAAAGTCACGGTCAGCTGATAAACCCATTTTTTTATATTTTATGAAAAACAATCATTTTATCAGTTTTATTTTAGTAAAGTGATCAGTTTTGAAAGCTATTTATTTATTTTCTGATATATATTGGAGTTCAAGCGGACTTTTTCGTATTTCTGGAATCTTACATTTTCATTGGATTTTTTGGATGTTGACAGATAAAATTTCTTAGCAACGCAACACTAGATGACAGAATATTAAACTAAAAAATCTGAACCAACTGAACCTCTCAATCTTGGATAATATATATGAAAAATACTGAATGGATGAGGTAGAATATTGTCTATATTGTAACTCTTGAAGAATCCCTGCAGTGAATCCAAAATTCATCATTGTCAATAATAAAAAAAGCAAAGGAATTTTACTCTTATTAGCAAAAAAAAAAGACTATTTATAAATTTAACATATATATATCAAAATCTTTAGGTTTTTAGTTATTTTGTTATGTTTTTTTTAACTTTATATTTTGTGTTATGATAACAAGTTATTCACAGACTGATCTATTACCATGCCAGCAGTGTACCGATGGTCGCCTTTATAAAGGTCGCAGAGGCCTTAATATTCACACTTCTAAATGCCATAGCCTTCCATCTTCCTGTCCACAAATTGCACCAAATTTTATATTCAATAATTCAGCTGATGGTAATACTACATCCTTAAATAATAATAACAATGTTCCATTTGATATACTCATTGCCCGCCTTCATCTCACCACACCAGTTGTTAAACGGATCCCTAGAGGAGCACGGATGTCACTGGCCAAGTCCCTCTCTTTAACTATTCAAAAATGTCTGTCTAATACTCAGACTGCCTGGGAAAATCTTTTATTATTTTCTTACAATCATTTTCATATAAATAAACAACAAAATGGATCATTAACTTCAAAATTAAAATTCAACTGTACAAACCATCCTCAGTTATCATCACTTGATACAAGCTACAGGAAAAAATATGATCTAAAAAATATAATTGAAAGTAAAGCTATGGATGGAGACTTAAGAAATGCAGCCCGAATTCTTTTTTCTAGTGACACTCTTGCTATACCAAATAATGAGACACTTGAATCCCTCCGCAACAAACATCCTAACCCAGACCCAAACTCTGTATTGCCTAATTCACCTTCAAGTAATACAGCCTTTCTCCAGATTGATGATGAAGATATTATAGCAGCCCTAATGACATTTCCAAGTGGCTCCGCCGGTGGCGTTGACGGTATAACTCCACAACATTTAAAAGATTTGGTTAGTAGATCGTCAGGAGATGCTGGTAGGGCACTCGTAAGTGACATTAGAAAATTGAGTAATTTAATGCTTTCCGGAACAGTACATCCAACTATATTACCGTACCTATATGGTGCAAGGCTTTGTGCTTTTAATAAAAAGGGTGGTGGTATACGTCCAATCGCCGTTGGTAGTACATTTCGACGCTTGGTATCAAAATTAGGTTGTAGGCACATAGTTTCATCTCTCAAAATAAAATTTTAACCAATTCAAGTTGGCTTCGGCAGCAGAGGAGGCTGTGAAGCAGCAGTACATTCTGCTCGTAAATTTATTTCATCAGAAGAAACAGAAGTGCTGCTCAAAGTAGATGTAAGCAATGCTTTTAATTCTATCGATAGAGCCACTATACTAAATGAAGCTGCCATTCACGTTCCTGACCTTTTTCCGTATATCTGGCAATGTTACAGTTCTCCATCAAAATTACTTTATAACAATACCTACATAAATTCAGCAGTAGGCGTTCAACAGGGTGACCCACTTGGCCCAGCTTTATTTAGTTTAGGAATTCACAAATATATTTCAGCTCTTAAATCAAAATTCAATGTATGGTACCTTGATGACGGCGCAATAGGAGGCAAAGTCGATACAGTACTAAGTGATCTCATATTTATTAAAGATTCCTTTAAAAAAATCGGTCTTGACTTAAATTCATCAAAATGTGAAATCTTTCTAACTTCAAATCTATTAAATAGTCAAATGTCTTGTACTGTCATAAACTTTAATAAATATACACCTAACATTAAAATTCTTAATAAAGATTCTCTTTTTCTTCTAGGAGCTCCGCTTTTACAAGAAGGTATTAAACCTTTGTTGGATGATAAAATTAATACTTTTTCAGATAATTCTAACAAATTAGGTATTTTAAATACACACATTGCTTTTACCATTTTAAAACATTGTATTTTTGTTCCAAAATTAATATACATTCTCCGCACATGTGCAATTTTCAAATTTCCCCAACTTCTTGAACAAATGGATACAATTTTAAAAGAAGTTCTAGAAAAAACTCTAAATTTATCGCTAGACGAAATTTCGTGGATCCAAGCGACCTTACCAGTAAAATTAGGTGGTATTGGCATAAGGAAAATTTCTAGTATTGCTCTTCCGGCTTTCCTTTCGTCAGTACACAGTGTCCAAGACCTTAGTGAGAGCATTTTAAACATAAAACCCACAGAATTACCATTTGCATCCGAAGCAATCAAAGAATGGAGAATGAGATGTCCCAATGTTGATATCCCAAAGGAAACAACACAACAAAAACTTTGGGATACACCATTGGTTCAAATCACTTTCACTCATTTATCACAATTACATTCCAATGATCATCATAATAGTGCTCGACTTTTAGCATCCATTCAAAAAGAATCCGGCCATTGGCTTAATACCTTACCATCCACAAACCTTGGTACACTGCTGGACAATGCTAGTTTTCGCATAGCCGTCGGGCTAAGGATAGGGTCACCTTTATGCAGCGAACACAAATGTCTGTGTGGAAAAGAGGTAGATCGCTATGGAACCCATGGGCTATCTTGTATTAAAAGCGCTGGCAGATTATCCCGCCACAGCTCCTTAAACGACACCATTAAAAGGGCTCTTGCCACCATTGAGGTTCCGTCTCTTTTAGAGCCTACTGGTATACACCGCGATGATGGCAAGAGACCAGATGGTATGACGCTGATCCCCTGGGAACGAGGACGGGCACTCGTATGGGACGCCACATGCGTCGACACACTAGCTCCGTCCCACCTTCGAGGAACAGCTCGTACTGCAGGAGCTGCTGCTGAGAGTGCAGAGTCTAGCAAACGACACAAATATGTCTCAATAATAAAGGATTACATATTTGTGCCGTTTGCAGTTGAGACGCTAGGCCCATGGAGTTCCAGTGCAAAAAGCTTTATAAAAGAAATCACACCGCGCTTAATAGCCTCTTCTGGTGACAAGAGGGCTGGCTCATTCCTCGCTCAAAGAATCAGCATTGCGATACAGCGAGGAAATGCAGCCAGTGTTCTTGCCACAATTCCACACGGACAAGATTTATATTGTTCAATTAGAAACCGTTTATTGTAAAATATTTTTAATTTTCTTAATAAATAAAGTTGTACTTATGTAGAGTAACATATGTGGGAACATTATAAATATATCCGCAGAATGCCGAATTAAAATCAAATACTCGTAGATATAGGTAATAGGATAGCAGCCAAGCTAATCGGATTCGGTAGGTACTGATGAAAACAGTGAGGTATGCAACTACCTCGTCCGACAGGGGCGGGTCCAGGATTTTAGTTTTCCATTTTGGGGGAGCCAGGGTCTTTGGTCAATATAAAAAAAAAGCAGAGCTAAGGGTTTTAGACGAATTATTTTAGTACACTGTTCTACATTAGGTTTCCTGTATTGTGAAAAATTAATTGTGATTTTTTTGTTAAATTGTAATGTAACGTTTCTAATTCGTTAAGTTTACATGTAAGTTAACGAATTCAAAACGTTACATTGCAGGTCAAACCATTCTATATATAGCTTTATAAAAACTTACATAACAATAGTTTTTTTTTCTGGTATAGGAGGGGAAAGAGGCATAGTCTCTGGATTCGCCACTACGTTATGCCCTGCGGTCGTTTAATTTTAAAGAAATCGGATTATTTCTTCGTTTGACTCTGCTCCTAAGGCTGGTGTTACCTTCCTCAGGAATTGGGCTAACAAATGCATTTTTTCTTTCATTTATAGTTACAAAGTTTTTTTTATATGATCACGGCAAGGGACTCTGCATCCACCTGATGGTAATCATACCTATAAAGTCCATGAGCAGGATCGATCAATACATTGCTGTTTAGCAAAATTGATCGCCCCCACTATGCCAGTTGCATAAAAATTAAATTCTGCGTAAATGATTCGATTACGAAATAGGCGGCGTCAAAGACGTATTTGCATTACAAGTCTATCAAACTTTTCAGCTAAATTATATTATTAACGAATTCACTTCTCTATAGTAAATATCATTGATTGAGAATCTAAAATTTTCACCTGCCCCGAATTCATTTAGTTCGGCCCCAAATACCATAGTAGTTAACTATATAGGTACATACAGTACCTACCTATTATAAATTCTGTGCCAGTATTATAAAATGGTCTATGCCTATAGAGTATAGATAGACAGTTAATTGTCTATTCTGCTAACCGCTCCGGTTCACACAAAAACGTCGTGCACGAAATTCCGAATGTTTGCCATTTTGACGTAGGTAAGCGAAAATAAAATACTTGTACCTAGGGAATATTTGTGCATGATATTGTTGTGTTTACTAATAGTATATCAGGGGAACCGAGAATTAATACGAAATGAATCACGTCAAATATTTATTTTGTGAACATACCTACATAACTATATAACTCATGTTAAAGGCGTGTCAATTAGAAGAATCACTAATTATATTTACACATCAGACGTGCTTTAACCTACCTACTTATATAGGTATTTGCTTCTCGTTAAAATATTTTAAAAATAACTACGAACTGTGATCAGCTAATCTAATAAACAATCACGTCTCAATTCTAAGTATGTGAATCAACGTGTAGATAAGATCTTACAATTATTTAAGTTAGTTTTGTTAAAATAAATTCCTTATCAGGTTATTTGTAAATATACTGTTAATATACAATATAGGTAAAATAACAATGACATAAATACTGAAGGGGTGACTTGTACTTTGTACTATTATTTCTTCTGTGCTTGTACCAGGATGACTCGCAGCTAGGTGCCGCAAAAGCGAGCGTAGGTATGAGTTTCACCCTACAGATTTTGTTTTATTGCAATTTCAATATAAGTCATTAATTGAATAATAGTGCAAATTAAAATATTTAATTAACGGATTATTATTTTAACAATTATGCATTTCAACTTTTAAGATACTACTTATATGTTTACACCAATTTGTGCACAAAAATAACTACCTATGCGGAGTTACGCCAGAATTTGATTAGGCCATTCTTTTGCAATAGATTATTGTATTTGTTTTTTTGTGCACAGGTATCGATGAATTGTAAGCAAGAGTTATGAAGTACCTATCTACTTACCTATTTGAAAAGTTTAAACCCCACTTAGATATAAATATGCCTTATCACAAATTCAATGAAAGCTTTGTGAATCATGTCATGGCATAACAGTAACTGAGAACTTTAGCCAGACAAATAATGATATGGTTTGCGACAATTTAAAAAACCTTTGAATCAGAGCCAAATTTTTTGAATAGGTATTTATGAATCTACGAATTTACGGATTTTAGAATAGGAATCTACAAAATATTTTGTCGGAATTTCAATCTTGTAACAAATATTAAGCGAGACAAATTGAAGAGAAGCAATAAAATACGTGTTTATACTAAATACAATAAAAATAAACTATTGTAAAAGAGTTTTTGCAATGATTACTAAAAGGTATTTTATTTATTTATGCAACAAAACAACCGGTTTTTTAGTCGCTGAGTGAGTTAACATATTACATAAGTTAGCAATATAAATAAATAACACTTACCGTTGCACTGTTCGACATCGGTGGCGACAGCAGCGGCTAGCAGCACACAGACGAGCACTACGCGTGGATCCATGATCACCAATAACTTGGCAGGTAACACGGGCTGAGGCAATGGTATCGAAAACTCCCACCTTAAGCTTAGTTCACATTGTTAAACGAATTATAAATGATATATAATGATCGGGCATTTTGTTTTGACGCTGGACTTGAATAAAAAGTATGTTAGCACAGGGGCGGATTCTGAATTTTTTATTTTTATTTCGAGGGGGACCTTGGGCCTTGTCAAGATTTTTTGTCTTTTTTGTTCTTCAATTCGCGAGTTTTTCGTGTCCGAGTCGCCAAACCCGACATGGAAGCAAAAATTACAAAGTAGAAATAAGTTGTATGTTAGTTTGGACCCGTACCTAGGTGTACACAAAAACGATGGGCGATGGGTAACTTACCTAACTTAATATTATAAATAATCATAATAAAATATCTCGTCTGCAATACTGACTCAATGTGAACGTAGCCGTACGGTAGAAATTAATCATACAGAGCTCTTAGAATTAATAGCTGTGTAACAAGTTACTCTCTCTCAGGGAACCGAGCTCTTTTCGTTTCGGAATCTAATCACGTACGTGCAGCCAGTTTCAAACACATTTTTTTATTTTATTTAAAAATTGAAGCACCGCAAACTTGATTTCAAACAAAATTGTATCGCCCTTTCTTAGCGTTTTAGGTCGACAATAAAATTCATATAGCTTTCAATATTACATTTATTTATTATTTAATACCCAAAATAATGTTTAACATTAAAATTAAACTATGTTAAAATATCAATAGAATACTTAATTAAATATTTAATATATACAGTTAGTTTTAAAATTTATAATAGAACCTTGTCAATCCAATATTAATTATTTAAAATACTTTATTGCACAAAATTGCAATATAAAAAGTACATAGGCGAACTTAATTTCTATTACTCACACCAATGTTTGGCAAATTGATAATTTTGACGAAATGCGTATGACGTAAGCAACAATCAGTATCTATAATTTTTGCACGATATTGTCTATTGAATAACAAACTAGGAAGTGCCTCAAACTTCATTCAAATTTTTTTTTATACTACTTACAATAATAAATACGAAACTAACTTAGGTATACACATAATACGGCTAAACTGTAAAGGGATGTAAATTTAACCCCAAAGGGGTTTTATAGCAAAATATTAAGTAATATATTGATATGACTACTTAATATTCATAATAATTACTTATAGATAATTTTTAGTCGCGGCTAATATTTTTCAAATTCCATGCTGGCAAGTGCATATAAGTATAAAACCACCGATTGACAAGGTCCTACAAAAATCTTGGAGCATTATATGGTCAGATTCTCAGTCAATCATCATCAACAACATCATCTCTCTCCTTGAAGGTAGTGCCAAGTTTTAAAGGCACAAACTTGGACGCTCGATAGAAGCTTTCGTCTCCAGTGAAACTATTGTTTGGCAACAGCTGTTGGATCTTATTCCGGATGATTCTCTGCAGTGAGCTTTGGGTCTCCACCATCACGGAAAAGCACACCACTTGCCTGCCGGTGTCGCTGAACACTTTCCAATGTAGCCAGCCGCGTTGATTCTAGAAGAACCACAAATACCTATTTGTTAGTGATATAATTTTTGTCTGACATAATATTATGTCAGTTTAATAAGTATGACATTTCATACATATTTCTCTTCTATAATCATCAACTAGTCTCTAGGCATGTACTATGTTTACCAGAACAAGACACAAATAGGTACCTACATGCTTTCTATTCAGAAATGTTTTGCTTAACATAGGTTTAGCAGGAAATAAATGTTTATGGAAATATATAATTTATTTCCATAAACATTTATTTCCATCACAGGAACAAAACAGAGATTTAGACTTTATCGAAACGTTTTTGAATAGAGACGATTATGTTTTATAAACAGCCAGACCGTAGACAGACTTACGTTTACGCAATTGCACCCGGGAACTTTATATTTTATTTTGGGTTCCTATACAATTTTATTAGGTAAAAAGAGATTACTAATTTGAATTTTAACATTTATAGATTTTATATTTTTATTCTCATGTTTTTTATTAGGTATTAGAATTTAAACAATGAACTTCTTATTGGTAAAGTAATTAAGTATTTGTTGACTAAGTACCTACTTATAGCGTAGAAGCGTTGAATGACTATGGACTCTTTTTGTGCCAAAATAAATCCTCATATCCGTACTTATCAATATAAATATATATATATATATATATATATCCATGACCTAAACCAGCTTATTAGTACCTAGGTAATAAGTAATTATGTATCTATGTATTACCTGTGCTATATCTCGTGGTACAGACATTACACTCATGAGCGACGTAACACGATCGGTTGATACGGGGCACTCTCTAACATCACAGGGATCTGGAAAAAATATACAGCTCTATAAAAATAATGAACATCTGTACAAAAATAATTAACATTTGTACAAAATAATGATACACCTCGACAAAAATTATGAAACACATATATTAAAATAATGAAACATGCCTAAATAAATAATAGTGCACTAATAATGATATTTTTTATTGACACTGCTTAACAGAAATAATAATTCAGCATTATAAAACATTTCTAGATAAATAATGAATCTACAAAAATTATGGAACACATACATTATTTACAAAAATAATGAAACATTCCCTTTAAAAAAATACCCCTTGGAATAGTATTATCGGGATATAAATAAAATCAGTATGTGTACAACTACTATGCAAATTCAAAATTCCAGGCGGACGAAGTCGTGAGCAGAAACTAGTGTTTATTAATGTTATAAACAACACGAGACCGATAAATAAACTTATCAAGCTAATAAATATTAAATTGCAATTAATGATATTCTGGTTTAAAAGTAATAACCTACTTTATATTATAATGGGCGTCGTTTTGATTGAAGCATTCTTGGCAGGACTTTGTAACTATTCGAAAAACTTCATGCGCAGGCGCTTTTGTAATAAAAAATGATAATACATATACCTACTAGGTACTTAAAATTTGGATTTAGTTAAAAGCATTGCAGAGTATATAGGCCCGTTAACTACTAGGTAAAGTAAACATTTAAAGTGTACAAAGACAGATGGAGATTAGAACATCGCCAACCAACCATAAGCTAGGAGAATTGGATAAATTAACATTTAAAAATATAGTATTAATGTAATTTTTACGTAAATATTTCGACATTTCGTCCAGTTTTTCGGTCCTCAGTTTATGGAGTTGGCGACGCTCATGTATAGAATGCATAATAGAAGTTTACATTAGGTAGGTACTTTGCCGTTGACACTTACCAGGTTTAACAGGAGCCTGTAAGTTTATATAATTAACATTTATCACAACATCTTGATCGAGGCGAAATGGCCGGTTATCTGAAAATATTAAACACATCCTAATGTAAATTATTCTCAATGAAATACCATATTATTATACCAATGTTTTATGCTCTTGCATTAAAAGAAAAGCCATGAAGTAAGATTTGTGTTAGGTATAAGTATCTTGCTCACATAGGCTAAATATTCCTTATCTAAAAGGTTTCTGCGGAAATATCCAAAATATTATTGCAAATTTTCATGGACTTTGTAGGTCTGCTCACCACCAGGTAGATACAAAGTCACATGCCGTGCTCCAATAAAATATATTAAAAATGAGCGATTGCTAATTTTTACTTGTAATCCAGGTGAGTAATTTATGTGCTAAATAGAAAGTAATGCAAAGAAAACACATACAAAAATAATAAATAGGTCATATGTCCCTTATGTCCATGCAAACTACGAGTATCGTGGATTATTTCGCATACTCGTTTTTTTAAATATAGCTTTGTTCAACTCGTTTTTTTTAATATTGTTTTGTTGTTATTTAATTGAACGAAGTAAGATAAAATAAACATTTGTTTCGCAAAGCCATATAGAGTGCATGGGGGGTCTGTACTAGTGCATTGCCTTTGACTGTAAATACCTAAATAAATCACACGTAAATAGCTATATCCGTAAACACTTTACACACCTGCTAAAAACTCTATTTTAACTGCTACCTCCTGTCCCAAAGTGACATAGCATGGTAGACGACGACCACATCCTTCTATGTTCACGCTTTCTAATTCGAATGCAGAACCTGAAAATTTCATAATATTTTTTTACAGCTTGCAAATACGAAGGCCAACACGTCCATTCAGCTTTGAAAAAATACTAGTAGTTGTTGTCCAGTAAGAAAGTGAACATGCACCAATGTTCTTCTAAATTATATAGTCGTTTTATTATCCTCCACTTACGAGGAAAATAAAACTTTTCAGTTATCAAACGGCACGAGGGCCCTTCCTCCAAAATGAAAAAAAACTGCAAGATCCGCCCCTGTTATCAATAATCTTTAGATATGTAAAGGACCTTGCGTCATAGGTTAGGTACTTAATTAAAAATATATTTGGTAATCTATATCCTTAATTTATTACAACCGGTTGTACTTAGTCGTATCTTCGGAAAAATATAGTTTGTGGTAGATAACCTTACCCAGTACAAATACCTATTACCAAAATAAATGTAGCCCACAATTTCGTGTGCGTGATAATTTTAAAGATTGAAATAGGGCAGATATTATTTTTTTTGATTTCTACTTTACAAAGGTCTTAGAGCGCTTCCTATATATTATATTATATTTTGTAGTTTTACGTGCTCTCTCTAAATTATAACATACGTAGTTAAAAACATCTCTACTCGTAACATCATACGCTTTAGTAAATACGTATACATATAAAATAAGTATTTGAATGCAGTTTTATGTCATTTGACGGATCAAAGCAGTTATAACTAACCTAAAATAATAAAAAGGTGTATTTTAGTAGGTATCGCATTAATGTCGTTAGGGATAATGATTAACGTTATACTTATAGATACATATTAGTAGCTGTTTGATAACCGACTGTGATTCACAAGATACGGCATTATCTAAATCGAACCGTAATAACAATAAACATCGATCAAAGACGCGGCGCACAATATACAATCACAACAGCTTCCGACTAAAGTATAATATTTATGATCTAATACCAAATGACATTGATTTCGTGATAATACTTTATCTGGCCGTTATGTATTGTTCCGTTGTGATATAAATATACCTATTGCATTATTTAATTTTAATTAGCTATGATTTGTAGTATAGGTAGGTAATACCCACTTCCGAACAATCGCGCCATTTGCTTCTTCACGTGCATTATCAAAAAAAGAGAATCTACGATAAGATTTAAAAATGGAATTTAGTAGATAAAAATATAATTATATATTATTATTTTTGTTTTGATTTTAATTTATATTCTATACCTACTAGCTGAACGCCGCGGTTTTACACGCCGCGCCGATTAATTTAAAAGAAATCGGATCAAAAATAAATTAAAGCCCATGTTACTCGCTGATAATTAATGTAGGTTTCTAAAGATGAAAGAATTAATGAAATCGGTTAAGTAGTTTTTGAAATTATCCGGAACAAACAAGCAACCCTATTGTCTTTATAATATTTGTATACATAAGTACCTAAGCGTATGAAACTAAGAATATATAGAACTGCCTTAGCTTAAAATCGCCAATAAAACTAAATATCAATCGTGTCCGTTGTCGCTATATTCTGTTCTCACTATTTTTTTGAGTTTGTATAGCGGCGGCCATTACAAAAAAAAATGACTTCCCCATACAAATTGGTAATTTTAACATTACTAGTATGTATGGATAAGGCTTTTTTTTCACATGGTTCCATGGAAAAAGTTTTTCGATTTGAACAGCAGGGTAACCACCGACTTCGATACCGTGAGATCTCGTTCGAGTTGAAATCGAGAATGATGTTTTTGGTACTACGAAAAGTGAAACACCGTTGTTTGAATTGACCATTTCGAGTACCTAATTAATCTATATAACTCTGTGTAATAAATATATATATATATATGAATTTTGAAAATATCATTTGTATGAAATGACGTAATTTTTGTACTCAACTCGAACGAGAACTCCCGGTATCGGAGTCGGTGGTTACCCCCTAGTAGAACCTCATATTTGGTTACCCCCTAGTAGAACCTCATATTAGCCCAAAGAACAACCTTTCAAAATCATCTTGTTTATTATTTAGATGTCTGTAAATATCTTGGCATCATAAACCATCATATACCCTCATGGTTGGCATGGATTACATTAAGGTGCAGTGCAGTGAGTTGAATACAAAAAAGGATTAGATACAGAACTGCCATGAATGTATTAAGGGGGCGCCCTAAGGTCTGAAACACTTTTCAACGGATTTATGAATAGAAAATGTCCGCCCGTGAGAACAAAGATTATTATATAAATGCTCAAGTTGATAAATGAATTTGGCGGATATTTGTCATTTCGTTATTTTTGGGGCTTAGGCCACTACCGTGTATTAGTATTACTTTCAGGGTTTTTCAGGCGGCCATCTTCTTTTCGTGTTTGAAAAGGTGATTTAGACTTTAGGGTACTTCCCTATTATTTATTTACACGAGCTTACTAACCACGGAATAAATAATATTCCGTGTTACTAACCGTAGCTAAAACACTGTCGTCCAAATTAATTGCACCATTTTTTGTTGTTAGAGGCTTTGTATATACCTGATAGTAAGCAGACCTACAAAGTCCATGAATGTGATCAATCAATACACTATTATATAACAGCATTGGTCGCTTTCACTATGCCGAAAAAAGAAAGGCAATAAAGACAAATTTGCATTATCCTCACAAGTTGATTTGAGGATACAACTGCCCGTTTCGTAACCACACCCTAAAATCCTCGATTATAAATCGATGCAATAGTCTCCTGAAAATCGGTGATAATAAAATAACTTAAGTAATTATAGAATATATCGATGAAAAGTGTACAGATGTGGTGTGGTACTTACTCGTAAGTAGGTATGTGTCAAAATTATTAATTTACAGAAGCCATATTTAAAAGTTTGTACTTGCCTTACTGGATCTTTATAACATTATAATTATGAATTACATATTACTGCTTGGTGCAGCACTTACTACATCCGTACGGAGTAAATTTAATATTCAATACAAGTGTTGCTGTACCACATTTGAGCACTTGGTGGGATATCAATATTTCTACAGTAAAAACTTACCACAGTCTTCAAATACGATGGAGGCGCGCGTAAATGAAAACAACACTAAAACAAATAGCAACATTTGGTCTCACTTCATAAAACACATGTGTACGATTACAGAAAACCCCGAAACACTAAAACTGACGGTAAATGCTGTTACTAGATTATCGCGTCCGATTAGACCGCATCGCAGATTTGGTGTTAAAAATGATTAAAATTTCTAAATCAGTTGATGACTTTGTAATGTAGTTAATTGTGTAAAAAGTTTTTGATTGATTTATTTATTTAGGTAGGTACGTCATCATTGCTACGATAAGGAATAATACCTAACACTTTCCTCGAACTTCTTCATAAGCCTATATAATACATACGTACGCAGAGGCGGACTAGTAGTTTCGGCCCCCCTAGGCCGTATAAGCGGCCGCCCCATTGTAATATCTTTGCAGAGTAGAAATGTGAAATTGTTCTGTGCGAAAAACAACATTGAGTTCGGTTTCTTTGTTTATTTTTTTTCTGTCATATAACTCTGGTTTGGAAGCAGATTTTCCGCCCCTGATATTTGGTCGCCCTAGGCCCGGGTCTAATCGGCGCAAAGTCCGCCACTGTTCGTACGAGTATAACCATCTCCATAAAAATTTTGACGTTGAGGAAGGTAGTATCCATAAAGTACCTACATTTTATTATAAATATACTAGAAATTACTTTATAGATTTTATTTAAAGAAACTTACAAACTAAGCTTACAAAACATAAAATACAAACTGTATAAGTGCCTAACTACCTATTTCTTTAACATTTGCATCCAATTGTGGTAAAATATGCTGAACATTTTTGTATAAATGTTGTCCATCTTTATGTAACCATATTTAAGCAAATAAGTTATCTTTATCTTTAAAAAACTGAAATAAATACCTAAATAAAAACCACTTGGCAGAGTACCTATAACACTGAATATAAATTTGTAAGTTTGGTTACCACCAGATAGATATAAAGCCACAACTACTTCAAACAAAAACTCAGCATTGCCACCTTGAATGACAATGCTGATTTTTTGTTTGAAGTAGTTGTGGCTTTATATCTGGTGGTAACCAGACCTACAAAGTGGTAAGCAGTCCTACACATTCCATGAATGGGGTCGATCAATACCTACATTGTTGTTTACAGCATTGAACGCTCCCACTATGTTGGCAATAGAAATGATGCGGTTACAAAATGGACGGCGACAAAGACAAATTAGCATAACAATATATCTCGCTGATTGCCAATTTTATAAACGCACCCTCAAAAGGGAATATCACCTCGATAGAAAATCAATGCAATAGGGCCCTGAAAACGGACAGAAAATTTAACTCAAAATATCATAGAAAAACATATTATCCAACCACTTGTTCGGTGTAGACTCATTAATCGGTTTTAATCCCACCCAGATAATGAATATTTTTAATTTTCGAAACCACATGAGAAGGTATTTACAGAAGCTGAATTCTATTAAGAACTTACTTAATATTCTTAAAAATAATGACAATCTTAAAATAATAATTTATTTACTATAATTTATTAATATATTTATCGATATTATATGCATTTTTTGGTCCATGTGATGCTAAGGACACTGCATTCGTAATCGCGAACTCCGCGTTCTCCGTACAAAATTAGCTTTCGCACTTCCAATAATACTTATTATTTATCTTACTTAATCTTTATTTTTATTATTTTTGAAAAAAGAAATAAAATGTTTTAATATTATAATGCAAAAATATTAATTACCCACAACAGAGAGATTTTTTCGTACAATTATGAACATAAAAAATTATTGAACTTCGACCAACATCAAGTTGTAATATTGGAAGTACGTTTGTATGGGTGTAAGTAAATAATAATAATATGTAGGACAAATTACACATATTGCTCTGGGGCCTTATTCCGAGTTTTCAAACGTTAAACACGACAAGACGTTGCACAAACTATAAATATTGAAATATAAGTTCTATCGTATTAAATATAGAGTTGAAATTCTAATGCCCATAAGATGTTCAACAACGATATAATACATATTATATATTATAACACCCAGTCAATGACAAACTGTACAGAAAAAACATGGGTGGGAATCAAACCCACGACTTCCGGATACAACGCCAAATGCGGAACCACTTAGTCTACGGAGGCTTTATATATAATATTTGTGTGGAACCTTTTTTTCCCCAATAGAGGTCATGAATAAATAATAAATAGCAAAAAATATGGAAATATTATTTACTAGAACCTAATTACAAAGTCTCTTTATAAAAAATGTATTTAATACCTATATAATATAAAAAAGAACACAAAAAATTGTTGTGGTAGGTATTTTAATGAGCAGTAAGTATTTATTAACATAACATTATACTTAATAAAAATAAGATGGTGTTTGAAATACTTAATGAAAAAACAATAAATGTGCATTTAGTTGGCTTTACGTTGGTAAACATTTTTAGTCTTGTATATTTTGGTGCGCGGAGCTTTGTCGCCCTGAAAGTACAGTTTTATTATTAAATACATACCTACAACGTGTCTTAGAATTAACTCAAAATGGAAAAACTGCAGTTACATTATCATTTAAAAAAAATTGTATCCTGATATCGCCTAAGCGGCTCTAGGTTTCCAATTCCAGCGAAAAGGTTTTATTAACACCCGCCGTAGCCGATAGTATTGTGTTTACACCGAACCAGTGGCAAGCTCGTCGCGGTGTCTGTATAGCTAGACAGTTTCACAAGTTGTTATAGTGAAACTGGTGTTAATCAAATGTACTGTATTTTTTACATTAAAAAGGGATTTGAACTCGTGTTTTAAAAGTCTATATTACGGTCTATATCACAAGGAAAATGCATTAGGATTCTACTTGCAAATAAACAAGATTTAAATATAAACACACGCAGTCGAATTAACAAAAGTATTATTTTAATTCACTTTTTTTTTAATAAATATTTATAATAATAATACAAATAATATGGACGACAATTTAGACATATTGCTCTGGTCACAAACTAAGCTCTACGCTAGTACTATGTGTACCAGAAACCACGATTTAATACATATTATATTTTATAACAGCCAGACCATGATACACTGTACGCAAAAACGTACTAATATGTTTTTGGCATGGGTGGGAATCGAACCCACGACTTCCAGATACAACGCCATAGTCTACGTAGGCGGTCATTTCTTTAAACTGAATAGGATTCTACTGATTCTATTATATTAGTATAAAATTGCTCATAAAAATGTTACATCAATATCGCGAGCCGGCAAGTCCATATGCGGCGCTTTCTTCCTTTTGTTGTGAGTCTTCATCTGATTATTTTTCGAAAATATTCCGCTGAAATCTGTCATCTGTAACATAATTGGGTCGTATTCAAAATTTTTGTACATTTTTTTTTACATCTCAAAACGTCCTTGGGAATAGCGTTGAAATGGTTAATATTTTTTAAATAAGATCTATATATTTTAAATATAGGTTTTCCAAATTAATACCTCTAGTATTCATAAACAAAGAAATTATACCGGTAAGTATTAAAAAATCTGTTTTGCTATATACACATCGTACTTGGTTCATACAAATAATTATGTCTCCAGACACACGTGTGTTACAAAAAAGTAATTTAAAAAAAAAATCTATTTAATTTTAGATAATTATAAATTTATCTAACTGCATTATGATCATTACCACGTAATTCTTATAAAATCAATAAAATTGACACAGAGGTACATTAATTATTTACAATTAAACACGTGTCCACATTATTTTTCATTTTGGTTATTCCCTTTTGTAACATTAATTTTAGCAGATTTCAAAATTTTTGGGCTTGCAACATTTTGATATAAGGACGACCAATAGCATCCGTCTTGCGGCCGCAGTCAGCCATTTTGATGGCGTGAAATGGTTGTGCGACACGTGTGTTTTTTTACGTGTTCAATTATTTAAACAAATATATATTCCTTTTTGTTGTTTAGCCTGTATAGTTTACGATAAGTAAATGATAAACTATTACTATACTATGTAAAATGCTGTTTATAATACATTTGAAACTGATTATTGTTTTAATCTTAGAAGTTTATTTGTATCTTTATCGCTAAGGGTTATATTTTAAACATGTGATTTGTTTTCCTTTTTGTAGCAAATCGTTACGTTTTTTTGTTACGTTACAAAAATGATGTAACAAAAATGAAATAAAGGCTATTTCACATTAGGTCTAATGAACGTAAGAAATAAGTTTTAATTTTTACAAGATTAATATTTATATGGCTATTTAAAATAGCATTGTTTTTTAAATAAGTATTTTATAAGATTTTAAATATCTATGTCTTAATTATTTGTTATAGAAAATGCCAAAGACAACGCCTTTACAGAGAAAGACTAAAACAAAATGATTAAAAAAAAATTGAAGAAATTCGAGAAACGGATTAGAGTGAATATATTAAAATTGCAAAATTATCGGAAAGTCAGAAAAATAGTACAACCAATAGGGCCGCTTTATTCAATTTTGTTACCAAAAATAAAGCGGCCCTATTGGTTGTTGCTCACGTATACAAATACGTCACGTTTCTACAATGCGCAAACCCATGGCAGAGCCTCAGAAGTGAATACCGTGAAATGCTGCCCACTGTACTAAAAATTATACTGAAATTGACTGACTACCTGTTTTAAGATTACTAACATAGAACTTGTTATTGATATTACTGAAGTTTATTTTTATCTTATTATTAAGTGATAACAAAATTATTATTGAAGTTGATTATTTCTTATTAATAAGAAAAAAAATATTATGTATAGTGCTTTTTTGCTCTAAGATATCAATAAAATTTTAACACAAATTTAATTTTTTATGATCTGCAACACGACTATGAGTAGTAATAACTTCAAAAGTGACTTTGAATTAGTTAAATTTTGGGGTAATAAAAGTAAATCTACATTAAACTGTAATTATTATTATATATATTTATATTAAATTATGTTAAATATTTTTTTATTTAATTACCATAGTGTGAAGAAACCCTTACAATTCCTTTTTGTTACTTTTTTGTAACATTATTCATATTTGTAACGTTATTCATTTTTGTTACTTTTTTGTTACTGTACAATAATTTTGATTTTGACCCAATTACCATAATAGAGTTATTTATAAAAATTACTGTGAAATAAAAATGGAGGTAAAGATAAAAGTATACAAACATGGAGACTGCCTTGACTGCTGTCGCTGAAGTTGTAATTGTAGACGTCTTTAGCTGACGGCATTGCAAAAAACATATCGTTTCTAATAGGAGCATTGTTAGGCTGAAACAAATTGTCTAGTAAAATTCGACTCATAATTCAATGAAATAATTGTGGGTGAACCAATAAGTAAATAGTAAATCACAACTTAAAAAAAAGGCATGTGACTTTTATCTACCTGATGGTAATCATACTTATAAAGTCCATGAATAGGATCGAACTTTATTAACAGCATTGCAATGGTCGCTCCCACTATGCCAGATAAATGATATGAAATGAAGTCAGACTAATTACTATTACGTACGAAGTCTACTGCTGGTTTATCGTCACATCAACTCAACCTACAAGTAATGCAGAGGAGAATCCTGAAAAACTGACCCGAAACATGATCACTTCGTTTTTTTTGCATTTGTGTAACTAATAGTGGATTAATAATATGAGAAGAACGTTTGTATGGAGAAACCTTAACAATAATACTTAGGTGCCTAGCGCTGATAACCGTGTTAATAAACTATTATTAATTTAAATGCATCAAATTCATCACCTATATTTAGTAATAATGAATTAGTCATTTTGCTGCATAGGATTATTAGTCTAAGTATTGATATACTTAGATACAAACAGATCAATATTGCATTATCATTAGGTATCGCACGGGTTATTACTCATAGTCATTTACATTTAGTAGACAGATTTAGTTCATATAAGGATACTACGTATGATTTACTGAATTTCGAAACTGGTGTTATATCATTGTACAAAATATTTTTGACTTTGTTGCCAAACCTAATTTTCATGTTATTAATCCAATTATTGACAAAAAAAAACGCTTTCAATTATTTTATAGCAATTTTTTTTTTCAAATGATTAGGTTTAATTTAAAAGTTATAAATAATTCAACTACAATATTGCTGTCGGCCTATACTGACTGATAAGTTTCGTTATAATAAATATTGGTCACTCTCCCAAAGGTTAGCTGGTAGATAATGCCTAAGGCATTAAGCTTGCCTATGTACAATAGTATTAAGATTTTGTGCTATAAAGATTTTTTTATTCATTCTTATTTTAACCTTTGAACAACCAAATAGTTATAACATAGATATGGACAAAATATACTTACAGTAATAATTTGATTAATAATATGGGAAGTACCTAGGTACGTTTGTATGCCAGCATATTTTTTTTAGTGCAGCACACCATGTGACTTTGTCTCTAGGTCCGTAATCCATGAATAAGGTCGATTAATACGTTGTTGGTTTTATAACATTAATCGCTCCTACTATGCCGGCTAAATGATTTGCTTCGATTATTTTAATATCCTCGGTCCTTATCGTAAATTCAACCCGTTTCGCAACAACCTCCATAAGAAATCGCTCCAGTAGCTTCCTAAAAATCGGTGAATCCACAGGCTGGATCCGAAGCGTGACTAGGTCACTTGACGGTCTATCGGCTGGAGAAACCTTAATACGGGGTGAATTCTAGGTTGAAAATATGATGTAGATGAGAATTTCATACCAGAATCTGAGTATTCATGATAGCTACATTATTTTGAGAGGCGGCAGGTACATCGGCAACAGACTTCATCGATGTTACTTGGCGCTCCATCTTCTTTTCCTCTATTAACTTTTCCAATTCAGCGATACGGTTGTTGAGATCGTCCTGCAATTTACATTATGGTAACTATAACATGTCAGTTAGGACCGGTTCCACCAAAACAAGTACTAATACCTAATACTATACAATGAATCGAAATTGATATATGCATTACCGAACAGACACGGTTTTTTTAAATTTTTTTTTACAAAAATCTTTAATGTACAGTCGGCAACAGCTTAAACTGTCCTATACTATAATTTCCCTTGCTCCCGTCAAATGCGAATTCATTGTGTTAGATAGAACTAACGGAATGTCTACGTTTTTATTATTAGTAGGTAAAGATTTAGGGCCAGTTCGACCAAAAGAAGAAATAACTTATACTAAGATTAGTAACGTCAAATCACATACAAATAAATATTGTCAGTTTTAATAAATTTAATCTATGAGTAAATATTTGTATGGAACTTGAGAATCAAAATTAAATTACTGAACCTTCATTAGGCATTTTTTATCAAAATCTTAGGTAAATTCATAACAAAAAAATATTTAAACCTCATAGCGTCACGTGAAACGTGCCCACGTTGTGGCGCGTTTTAAATAACACGCACACGAAGTTGCGGGCACCAGCAAAGTACCAACTAGGTTACGAAAATAATTTATGACAAAGTAGGTTCTATTAAAAATGCAGTACGTTCTTGGGTCACGGTAATACTGTTGTGTAGGCTACTCTCAGATCTCTAAAAAGCCCATTGATAATTTTACAAATAATATGTTACTAACCTAACTTTACCTAAAAGAAATTGAATTTGTAAGAAAGTACTTTGGGCTAATATGAGGTTCTGCTGATCAAATCGAACAACATTTCCCATGGAACCATGTGTCGCAAATGAAAAAAAAAGGCTTCTCCATACAAATTGGTCAATTTAACATTACAAGTTTGTATGGAGAAGGCATTTTGTTTTTCATAATCTCATTTTAGCCCAAAGTGCATCCCTTCAAAGTCACCTGTATATAGCCTATAATATATCTATAACCTGGTCAGAAGACATACCTATAATTAAAAAAAAACGAATATCAGTTTTGTAGTTCTTGAGTTGCACACAAACACAAGACATAAAGCGAGACGATGCATTTTATATGTAGGTATTTGAGATAATATTTTTATATAAACAGTGAGACACTATAAAGGTATTAGACCCAGTTGTAATAATATAGAAGATATAACATGACTGACACCTTTAAAAGGCCAATAAACTTTATCTAACCTAGCAACCAAAATCTAGATATCCCATTTCACTGGATATAAGTAAGAATAAATTGCTGAAATCGTTGAAACGGTTAAACCGCCCGTCAAATTTAAAATCAGAGAAGTTTAAGAAGAACAAGTGCCTACATTGGTACGTTAAATTAACGTTCGGTTAGGCGAGCCTAACCGAACGTTAATTTAACGTACCTTACGGTTATGATTTTTAAGTATAATCGATGTAAGTAAGCAATGTAGACACTTGTTCTTCTTAAACTTCTCTGATTTTAAATTTGACGGGCGGTTTAACCGTTTCAACGATTTCAGCAATTTATTCTTACTTATATCCAGTGAAATGGGATATCTAGATTTTGGTTGGTTAATGTATAGACAATAATATTACATACTCTTTCGTTATTATGTTCCAGAATCAAATTCTTGTTAACTGCCGTGAGATCTTCTTTTTCCTGTAATGAATTTGAAATGTTAGTATGTATTTTATACCATCGGCTACGACGAGGTGGGATTAAACTTCTCCGCTGGGTACCATAGGCGGTCTCGGGCGCCGAGAGGCACCCGTGATGTTATGTATGTATGTAGGTATTATATGTTTAGAGATAATTTTATTAATTATGGTTATTTATATATAAGGTGAAGTATTTTTACTTTTATAATATCAGTGGACTTTTGGATCTCTCTTTTATACATCTCTTGGAGTTCTTCTAACTTAGCCTTATTTTCTTTGATTACTGCTTCTTGAGTTTCGATAATTTCGTTTAATTTAAAGCCTTCGTCTTTAGCCTTTTTCCATTCGGAAAGCATTTCGTTAAATCTTTTATTATTGGCCTCTATCTCTTCTTTTAGTTTTAACAGTTCATCTTTACTTATAGATCTGTAAACAGACATGTTTTAAATAATTATTAGTAGGTGAAAAAAAAAAACAGACGATTTTACCGGCAAACCGGTAATTAATTAGTTTTTAAAATATTACAAGTTTGCTTCAATTTCTAGCTGATATTTTTTATGGTCTTTGCATTCCTCCTGCATTTTTACAATTTCTGCTTCTTTGCAATCATTGTCGATTTTTATTGTTCCTATAGTATTTGTCAGATCATTAATTATTTCTACTTTAGCGTTCAGCTCCTGTAACAATTATTTACAGGAGATTATTTATTATTAAATTTTATTTGTAAAAGGTGGATACTAAATAACGTTACCGTTTCCTTTGCATTCATTAGAACTTGGCAATTTTCTTCTAGTGCAGCTGATTCTTTGCGCAGATTTTCAAATGTTTGTTCATAATGCTGAAATTTTAATAATAATTTATATGTTATCTGCAAAACTATTAAAACTAAATATAAAAAGGATATGCTAACTATTATTGATTCATTTAGTAGTTGATTTTCATCAGTATAGCGTTTGACATTAATTTCGGCTGCAGATAAAAAATCTTGTATTTTATTATTTTCTTCGCGCAATATCGCCATTGATTCTTCGTAGTTGTTGATGTCATTCTTTAAGAGTTCATTAGCGCGGACTCTGTTACATTTTACAAAGAAATTAGAATGTAGGATTTACAATAGTGGATTTACAACTATTTTACTAGGGTCTCTGAAGATTTTATTAAGTATTTTTATCAACTTACTGTTTTTGGAGATCGCTTTCTATCTCAGTTACCACCTTATTCATTCGCTCACGCAGGTCCTGCAATTCTTTCTGGACAACTGCGGCTTCTTTCTCCATCTGTTTTAATGTTTAATTAAGTACTTAAATACGTCAACGCTTTTCAAGGGCCTACTGCACTGACTTCATGTCGAAGAGGTAGTTTTATAATTTCAAAGATACAACGTTAATTAGTCTTTATCGCCGCCGATTTCGTAACCGCGTCATTTAGCTGGTATAGTTAGAGTGACAAATGATTTCTAATGGAATAAAGGCATCACATATTTCAAAATTCAGGTTTAAATATCCCTTCAAGAATTTTGTCACTTATTTTTACTTAATTATATATCTACACATGTGCAATGATATAATTTTGTTAAAAAACAAAAAAAGTAGTCAAAATTTTTTTTTCTCATATTTTTATTAGTTCTATGTATGTAATTAAAATTATATATAACGTGCCTGTTGAATCATAATTTTCTGAGTGTTCCCACGAAGACTTTCCTCTTGCAGCAAAGTTCTGAGTTCGTGAACTCTTCGTCTCTCCTCTACGCACTGTTGTTCGGAGTTTGCTATACGTGCGGAAGCTTCCTGCTTGCTACTCTCGCAGAACTGTTCTAGCTGACTGCGACTTTCGTTTAGCAAATTCACTAAATAAAGTAAAATTCAGTAAATTATAAAAATAAAATGAAAATATAGTAATATCAGTGGAGGTGTGCCCAAAATTTTTTTTTGTTATTTACGACACATGGTTCCATGGGAAAAGTTGTTGATTAGTAGAACCTTATATTAGGCCAAAGTACCTACTACCTTTCAAAGTCACCAGGTACATGTATATAATTATTTAAGGGTTCTTGAAGACTGCAGGAATGGCTCGCGGGTAATAGTCCCCTTGTATAAAAGGAAGGAGTACTGCGCAAACTACAGAGCCATAAGAATTATCTCTTTTGGGAGCAAAGTATGTGGCAAGTTTATCATGAGAAGAATGGGAATAATGACTGAAGGTCTAATTTGGAAGGCTCAATGAGGCTCCAAAAGTCAATATTAGCGTCAAACAGGGATGATGATGCCTACCAGACTCATGTTCATCATATACCTAGACAAATGCCTGCAGAGACTGAAAGTAAAGAGACGGAGGATAACAATGGACATGTTGGTTGCACATGATATTGTACTGATTTCATCATCTGAGCAAGAAATTCAATCACTTGTTATAGATATGAAAGAGGTCTCATTATAATAGATTTAAAAGTCTTTATAATCGTCGTTCATGTATTAGGACTGTGGAAAAAGCTAATAAAGTAATGTTCAGATTAAGACAAGTGACGCTCGATTTTTTTTGCCAAACCTCGTTAAGGGGCAAAAAGATAAATGTATAGTCAATATGGATAAATAAGTATTGCTTAATTTGAATGTCAGTGTGTATCAATGATTACAATTTGTATGTAGGATTGTAAATTAAAAAAAAAATCATGACGGGTGCCTTACGGCGCCCGAGATCGTATAGACAGCCTCAGGATACCCAGCGGAGGGGTTTTTAAGCCCACCTCGTCGTAGCCGATAGTATGAGTCTACACCGAACAAGTGACACATAACCCATCTATAAATAGTTTCACAAGTAGGTATAGTAAAACCGGGACCGATAGCTTAACGAGCTAACCAAGGCACTATAGTGGCGTTGTCAAACAAATGAACATAATTTGTTAAATAAAAAAAAACTCATTGGTACACACCGGGATTCGAACCAGGGACCTAAGAGTTTTTCAGTCCTAGGTCTAGCCAACTCGGCCACCACGTATACACTCGTAGAAATGTACCTCTCTATAGTTCACTATACCAAATTGTAAAATTGATTCCTATGATTCAGAACATATAATAAAATTTTCTGTTTATTATATAAGTAGGTAATTTGGAATATATTATCCTAAGTAATTAGTATATTTTCGTTCGTTATATTTACAGAGGAGTATATTGATTTAGGATAAGGTAAAAATATCCGAATAAATTTTACAAAGTACTTCTAGGGATTGTGTTTTATACTAAGTACGTTCAAAAAATATACCTTTTTCCTCCAGATTAACAATATTGGTTTGCATCTTATCAGTGGTCTGTTTGTACTGCATCTTGATATTCTTGACGATGTCCGTGGCGTTGTTATATGCATCACAGAGCGCGCCGAGGTCTGAGCGACAACGGCCCAGGGTCTCCTGCAGGCCCGTCGTGTACTTCGTCAGAGCCTCACATATCTCGCGGGTGCTTGTGACCCTAAGGTATGCGGCCAGTGCCGGCCCGAAGCAAGTTTTAGAATGGAGCGAAATCCAATTACGGCGCCTGGCGCCCCCCATATTTTTTCCCTAATATCAGTAGACTACTGGCGCCGCCCAGTTTTTACTATAGTCGCTACTAACTATACATAGGAATCATCCAACAAGAGAGGTTTATTAGAAATATAAAACGATCCTATTATTCGTAAAAGCGTGGAACTGAGAAGATCTCCACAACATCATAGGTCTATGTCTAATTTGTCAATTGAAAACTAATAAAACAAAATAAAGTCAACAATCATTAATGAGATCAATAAGCATAATCCACTTTAGAACTGGTTTGGTATCTACTTGTTATGTTATGTATACTAATTAATGTAACGGTGCTTATTTAAAACAAAGTCTAGGTTTAGGCATATATGGAACATAACATAATTAATAATAAACTATTTAAATCAACTGGAAAACAAATTTTAAGTAAATCACTGCTTTTGCACTTGTTAACGCTAACTATTAACCGAGGTGGGGGTAATGAATAATGATCCGTCCGCGCTCTTGTCAACAAATAAACAGAATCACACATTGGTAAGCGAGGATCTTTTTCTTGTCCACACTTTTTCAGGCGCCCTCTGGAACTTAGCGCCTGGAGCGGCCGCTCCGTTCGCCATATGGCCGGCCCTGGGTGTGCCATGTTTGTAGGGAAAACATTAAATCTCCAGTTAGAGTATGGACTTTCCATAATGGTATGGAGTACAGTGATCATAGCTAGACAGTGGGTTGGCGAGATTTTTAGAGTTATTTTTACATTTTTAAAGAATCATGACAGTTCACCGTTCCAAACCGTTACGAGTAACTCGAAAATCGGTTGAGATAAACATAAAAATAGTAGTAGTATGTGTACTATTATTTTTTCTGTGATAGTGGTAGATAATGCCTCCTCGGTGCCCGATCTATACCTATTGGTATATTTGAGAAAATATTTATTTTTATTTTATTTTTTAATCTTATTTTAAACTCGTTGATATCCGCAACTTCTTGTGCGTGTTATTTTATTACAAACAAAAAATAAGTGACTATTTTAAAATATACTTTCTTGCGTCAATCTTTTCTAATTCACATGCCGATGATGGTCGAATATGCGGACAAAAAGACACTTTAACACCATGTAGTTAATTTATAACCATATTCTGTGAATAAAGATTTCATTTCATTTACGGAACACTTTTTTTCGACTTTTGACGATGGCTGAATAGTACCTACTGATTTTATTATTACTAGTTAGTAGTTATACGCTCTTGGTAAATCAGACCTTGTACTTACTTGTTGAGCAGTTGGTGTCTATGTTGCTTCTCATTGAGGTAGGCCTCGGACATCTTCTCCCTCTCCATCTGGGCACGCAACATGTTCTGCTGCAGGCACTCATAGTTGGACTCCAGCTGCTTGAATTTCTCTGACAATTGGTGGTACGAGGCCTGATGTTCTACCTACCAATTAAAATTTGATTATTTTGATTATATATTATGTATGGCGTGTGACTTTATGGGTGTAGGTACACAGCTTCTGTACCAGGACTATCTAAATCCCTCCTGGATAAGGGGGGATTTTTTATTGATGCACGGCATGTGATTTTGTATTTACCTCATGGTAAGCATAAAACAAAGTCATGATTGGGGTCAATCATTACATTGTTGTTTCACAGCATTGATGTCTCCCACTATGTCAGCTATATGAGAATTTGCATTACGAGCCTACTACTTTATTGTTAAATCAACTGCCGCCATGCCGTGTCGTAACTGCACCCTGAAAGTAGTTTCCTGAAATCCGGGGAATTCTCATAAAACCGGAACATTACAAGGCTACCCAGTGGCCTAATTATAAAACAGCGAACGTGATAGCGATCTGTCAATGCGTTGGTCATCGCTCTTATTTCTAATTTAATAAAGACTAATGCTATGACACTTCCAATTATAATCGGTGGTATGCCAAGTCTGGGAGGTCCCTCCCGTATCGGATTTAGCTTTAAGTCCGTCTGTTTCGTCATTCGTTTTACTTAAACTTGATACTGTTAAAGATCAAAACGTGATAGTTGACCGCAAGTAGTAGTAGATCAAAAGTAGGTATAGGAAAAATATATATTTACTAATAAGTAATAATAAAATGCTATAATTCTGATTTTATTTAAAAAAAATCTATCTAAGTAGGTAGGTAGGTACTATATAACCCCCTATTTCGAACTCAACTACCTGTACGGACTATGTGAACAGAGTCAAAAAAGAAAAGAGTTTGGTTCGAAAATCTCGAGAAAATCATATTAATTTGTGCTAAACAAAATATTATAAGTTAGGTAGGTAATGTACTTTGGTTTTTATTTGAACCGGTTTCCTCCGCCGTTTAATCTTCTATACTCGTACATATAATAAAATTGCAATTAAAAAAATCTGCACATTTGATCTTATAATAACAATGCTGGGACAGACTCTAAATATCTATTAAGTATTTTTAGATATTCGTACTATTAGTCGTTTGTTTATTTGTCAGGACATCATTGAAAACTAGGTACTGGATTTATATGGGTTTTTTTTCGTTGAATAACTATTAGCTCTAGAGGTGAAGAATAAGGATATTATATTTTGATATACGTTCAGGGAGTTTATAATATAGGTATAGACTTTGAGAAAACACAAAAGTTAGTATAAGATCATTGGGTACTAGCGGCCCGTCCCGGCTTCGCACAGGTTTGTATAACTTTAACTATATGCTCAGCGCACGCCACGGAAGGCCTCAGAAACGATACTTTTCCCCCGTTTTTAAAACATTTTTGGTTACTGCTCCACACCTATAGGACCTAGCGTGATATTATATAGCCTATGTTACTTCTGAATAATGCAGCTTTCTAATGGTGAAAAAATTATTGCAATCGGTCCAGTAGTTTTTGAGTTTATTCATTACAAACATACAAAAATACAAATCTTTCCTCTTTATTATATTAGTATAGATAGTATAGATTAGTATAGATTAGTATAGATAGATAAAGAATGTTTATGTTTTAGGATTTTTTTAGATAAAGTTTTTAAATACACCAAATTTTGTCATTGCTTGTTATCTACTTATTTATACACAGACGCCCTCTATTAGCTTTCTTCTAATAACTCTTATACGAAGTTAGAAGGTTTTTTTTAAGGTTCGTGGGTTCGAGTCCCGCCACCAGGATTTTTTTCATTGCGTTTTTATCTTTATAAATTTAATATAAATACACCAAATAAATAGAAGTGATCTATGAAGCAAAGTTGGGTATATCATAATGGCATAATAATATAATATACGTGGTGGCCTAGTTGGTTAGACCTTTGACTTAAAAACACTTAGGTCCCTGGTTCGAATCCCGGTGTGTACCAATGAGTATTTAATTAAAAAAATATGTACATTTGTTTGACAACACCACTATAGTGCCTCGGAGAGCACGTTAAGCTGTCGGTCCCGGTTTCACTATACCAACTTGTGAAACTGTTTATAGATGGGTTATTGAGTCTATTTACAACATCGCGACGAGCTAGCCACTTATCGGTGTAGACTCATACCATCGGCTACGACGAGGTGGGATTAAAAATCCCTCCGCTGGGTACCCTGAGGCCGTCTAGGCGGCTAAAACAATACTAAATTGTTGTTTTTTGTTTTAAAATAAACACGCTTATGAAGCTGCCAACAATTTGATACTAATAGTAGATGTTATATAATAGACCCCCCCCCTCCTCGATATCTCACCCCCCACTCCATCGTTCCATATTATTTCCGTTAAATCAAAAAAGAATGAAAGAGACAAACAATACTTGAGCGAATATCGTATAAAATACACGATATAAATATTATTATTTTTATAACTACAGACCTTATATAGAGTAACGCGGCCGCGCCGGCCACCGTCTACACTGGTTAATAGTAGGTACCTACTTACCTACCTAACTATACAGCGCTTAGATATATACTTACAGTGCTAAAATTATAATATTAAAATAATAATAATAAATTAATTACATACACGCCACTGAATAGACTTTTTATTCTCCTTATTTATTTTATCTCGAAGTTGCTCTGCTTCGGAACAAGTGCGTTTAATATTTGCTAGTTTTGTTATATAGGAAAAATCCATTTTCTTATTCTATTGAACGAAATAACAATGTAAGTAAATGAACCAAAATACTTAGTAGGTGCGGTAAAAATTTAAAATCGCGGGCTTCGTGGCTTTTTTTTAATATATTTATTTCCCGCCAATTTTAAATCCAGCCAGTGGCATTTGAAAGTATGTCTAATAAAATAGCTATTAATATGGAAGTTCTGTAACACAGAAATAGAAATCCTTCCTATAACTCTGTGTAGAAATCACAAATAAATATTCATCTGTTTCGCTCGCCTTATTTAAATCTCTAAAAAGCGGCCCCAGCCTAGTGGTTAAGTCACTGCGCAACTGATAACAAGGTTAAGCAGATGACAACAAGGCCGGCCTGGGATGGGTGACCGCTTTATACAACGAGGCTATTTCATCATAAACACCGCAACAAGCTCGCCACTTGATAGATGTTGCCTCCGAATACCATCGGCGAAATGAGGACGGGTTAATCCCTCCGCTGGGTACCCTGAGGCCGTTTAAACGGTTTTCGGAAACCAAACAAAACCCGTGATGGTATTTATTAATTTTTATATAATAATATAAAAGTTAATATTTATAAATATTTTATATCTTTAACGCGGAAACGCAATTAGTTAGCACATTAGCTATGGGCACATTCTCTAATCCCTGTTACCTGCTTAAAAATTTCAATGTATAATAATTTCTAATATGAGAAGTACGTTTGTACTCTACAAAGGTACTTTGTACTTTATTATACTAGAAGGCCTCAGTATTTATGAACCGTATGTATTTTGTTCAATAATTTTATAAAACATCCAATCACAGAGATAACACAGAGTGTACTCAATAACATTCCGGAAACAATAAAAGACCTTTTTTTTTTTTACTGACTAATACAGAGCCTGAGGGTCTGTTTCCGACGGTGGCGTGGCTGCGTGATTCGCTAGCCGAAGAAGAGACCTCTTTATAATAAAGAAAATATATAAGAAAATGATAAGGCTATATGGGTTAATCCTTCACCTTTCCCACAAAGATAAATAAAACATCATCATAATATTTAAAAAAAAAAAAACACCCGCAGATTCTTTTAGGTTATGTTATTATTTGTTTTATAAATTATATTTTAAACTTTTATTTAGCTTTATAATTACACTCGACACTGGCAAAATTACTCGTATATAACGAGTAGAGGCCATAATTTAAAAGAAGAAGAAGCTTTATAATTACTTAAAAATGAAGCCTTCAATATTAAATAGGATACCAGTATTCATAAGTAATCCTATTAAACTATTTGTTAGATTAAAACATAAAACGAAAAAGAATCTTGAACCAGATCAACAAAAAGTGTCTCCAGATATAATAAACTACTTACAAAAATATCCTGAATATGCTCAAATGATTAATAAAATACCTAAAGTTCTTCTCAGAAAATATACTACTCCTGAAAACATGTACTTAATAAATAAAGAAATGGCAAAGACTATTTATAAAACCATTAAGAATAATTTAAATCCAAATAGTCCACTAGTGGAGGTCAATCCTGGCTTCTGTTATTTAACTGAAGAACTACTCAAACAACTAGAACAAAAGATTTATATTTATGAGTCCACAAATACCTTTAGTAACTTTTTAGATGTAAGTATTGATTAACAGGGTAATATGTGTGTAATAACCTTCATATTTGATTTAATATGCATTTCATACATATTGCTTTAGCTTTATAGTATATATATACTAGATGCAACAAAACTAAAAGAGAGAGACAATAGTGAGAGTCCATCTCATGGTTGGTAGCAGACATTAAATGCAGAGTGTACTTAAACTTTTAAGGTATATAATATATAAATGGTCAGTGAAGTTGGTCGCGTTGGTGGTACTCTTGTATGGAATATAATGATTGGCAGCTCAATGGAATCATCTAACCACCTAGTCTTACACTAGTTGGTTATGTAGCGTGTGTTCGGTTCTGTAGTATTATTCATATTAAGATTTCCATTTCACTGCGCTTTTAATTACTTAATCTAGGTAATAAAAAATATTTCTCTTTGGTAATGAATAGCAGCCTCACCAATTAGCACTCCAAGACTTCTTTAATAAACTTTTTTTTTGCATTCAAAAATATCTGTACCTAAAGATTTACATGAAATAAATGATTTAAATTGAATTGAAATATTGTACAAAAAACACATATATTGGCAGAAGTGGGTATCAATAAATAAAAATATTCATATCAAAATGCATGAATAATATGAAAGTGCTGTAAGGCATCTTGTAATGTAGAATTCACAAATATTCATCTACATTCCATTCACGACCCCATTACCACAGCAAATTAGGTTTGCCCTAATTAGCGTTTAATACGACTAAATTTGCTTTAGATATTAATTTTTGTTTTTTTTTTGTTTTTAAGGAATTAAAGAAAAAATATAAAGAGAAAGCTGTGTGTAAAATAGCAAATTTTTATGGAATTAATAAATTAGCATTTCAAGATAAATTAGATCAGGGTAACAGAGTTAGAGAATTATTAGGAGAATTAGCTACAGAAGATCAAAGTAAGCATAACATTATTTATTATTCTTGTAAACAAATGCACTTATATCAATTAAGATATCAAATAATGTGTTAAGTGCAGATAGTAATATAAACTATCGGCCTACCCCTAACAGGTGTATAATGGTTTTATAAATAGTACATTTTTCTTGATTTGAATAACATACACTGTTTTATATATGTATAAAACAGTGTATGTTATTTGTAAACAATGTAAGGATTCAAAGATAAGCGATTCAAACCATAATTGCTATATACAACTCTTTCAGGTAGAGTTCTGCAAATAATAGGAGTAATGCCAGGGTTACAATTTATGAGATACCTGACTACCTTATTATTCCATCACAGTACCAATTTATTGGGAAGAGTAGACCTGTATGTAGTCATGGCTGCGCATCATTATGAAGTAAGTAAGTACAAATGCACAAGATGAATGCAGAGCTTTTTTAGATGGGATCAAGGTCCTTTATAATTTCACTAGGATGACCAACTAGTTTCATTACAACAGCTCATACGGGTGCTAAAACCATCAGAGTAATGATTTAATATTAGTATGCTGGTTTTCCAGTTTGCATGAGATTATTGCACTGATTTGTTGAGTGGTAGTCAATTTCAGGGTATGGTTACATACAATATGCAAATGAACATAACTTTAAATGCAAACATCTATAGAAAAATCCTTGACTATCGACGATGCCTTATAATAAATTATGTCCGTAATTGTACTTCCTCCTAATCTCCCTTTCGTCTTTTGTTGGAAACCTAAGTGACAGCATTGTCACTTGACACTTTTTTTATGAAAATGTTATTTGTTTTGTTATCTACCCAAACAAATAAGTAATAATTAGGTATAATATACCCAATGTTGCTTCCTAGACCACTTTTTTGTATATGGTGTAATTTAAGAGTCTCTTCCTTAAGTTACCGTTATCAATGATCACATTATATTATGTCACTGTATGGGAAAGTGATATTCCAGAGACTCTTCCGGCAACTTTCCCAAGATAAAATACCTAAAGCGGTTATAAACATGATTGAACAATTGATCACTAATAAATACTATGTATTTCAGTACTTAGCAGATAGCGAAATTCAGACATATAAATTTAGACAGATACCTGCATTATTTCAATTAATATTTGACTTTAAAGTGATGGGAAGAGTTCCTAAGTTACACTATCTTCCATGGACAACCTCGTCATTTAATAAGAAAGTTTCTGTTGTAAGTAATAATTTTGTATTTATGAATAATTAAAAAAGACAGTCTTAGACACCATTACACAATCCAAGTAAGCAACTTAGGGTTAACTTAACCCTGCCAAGGCACATAGTGGGCATTAGTCAAAGAATTAAACATCTGTTAAAATTACTGTTGTGGTAAAACCGTCAATATTTAAAATAATATAGTATGAGACTGCCCCAGGGTACCTAATGTATGAAGGAGGTTTATTCCTACTTCGTCGTTATACTTTACCTATCTTAGTTTCACAAGTTGCTATAGTGAATTTGCTCTCGACAGCTTAAACATGCTCGTTCTCTACTCATTGTCGTAAAATGTATACTCAGGCTCATTTAGTTTAAAACAACTTACATATAATTAGTTCAAAGGCGGCGTAATGCCGCGAGGCATTCCTACCAGTCAACCCTTCAATGTTAAACCAGTATTGATTTTTTGTTCAGACCCATATGCACATTAGAATATAAGTTTACAGACGAAATACAAGTCACCATTTGTTTTTATTGGAATTGAAGCCCTACCATGAGTTTTGCTATCGTATGAACGTAGCGTTAATACTTGAGGCTCTACCGAGAGATAAGGTTTACGTGTCCTGTTACAAAAATAAAGTTATTCTAATGGTGGTAACTTACGTATTAACGTTACGTTCATACGATATCAAAACTCGTGGTGGAGTCTCAGATGCGGCTCTATATTTACCTGGTAAGCATACATGCAAGCTCCATGGTTGACCAATACATATGCTATTGTTTACTAGAAGTATTGATTGCTGTCTCTACTATGTCAAAATGTTTTTATTTCACCACATAATCAATAATATAAATATCCTTTTCAGTTAGACCAGGATTACATGTACATAGTGAATATCAAACAAAAAGAGACGCTGCCATGTCACTCAAAGTATTTACCTATGTTGTGGTATTTTAGCAGATCACATAATATTACCAAGTCTACAAGAGTCATACCAATGCTAGAGTAAGTAAAAAGTTAATTCACTCATTTGTTTCAATATTATTATTTTTTTAACTGATAGTAACTATGATAACTACTGAAGTATGGATAGCTACTACTATCTGTCAAAAAAAAAAAGATCAATTAAGTATAACCATTGGCTAGGTCCTATTAAACTACCAATATACTCTTTTCAAACGCGTCTGAATTGACACACTCCATTTGTATACCAGTGGATCACTCACATAAAATGCTTTGTATGTCTGTTTACGCACAGCTTAATAGGGTCCAATATTGTGATTTTATTTTATTCAAGCACAGCAGGTGACTTTTTATCATCCTGATGGTAAGCAGACCTACAAAGACCTACTCATAAAAATGGGTTTGATCAATACATGAGTTGTTTAAAAATACTAATCGGTCCCAATATGCTGGCTAAATAATGCGGTTACGAAACAAGCGGCGCTCTATTTTAATATTCTCGATACTTTATCGTCATATCAATCGCTCGTGTCGTAACCATACCCTGAAGGAAAGGGAAAAATTGATCTATTTGATCAGTAGAACATGTTATCAAAGTAAAACCATCTAAAGTTACCATGTATATGTTTCAGACAATTTCTCCCAGGTTGTGGTGTGTGGATGATTACCGGACAAGACCCCCCGGAGACCAACAAAGCTCTGGGACCTAACGAAAACGACGCACAATTACCACACATGACTATCTTCACACAGTATGGGGACCTTAATCTTGCTCAGAAACTAACTGTCTTTAAAAAGTAAGTTAATACATTTATACCTAACCAGTGGTCTTTAAAAGGTAAATTAATCATTCAAACATAACAAACTATTCTTAAAAGGCAAACCTTACCAATTTTATTTTAAAATTAAGTTAATTCAACCTAGACATCAGTAAAAGGTAAGTAAAAACAAATTTAAAGCAAGGAGACTCAGTTTTGGTTTTTGGAAAGGCTTTAAGTTCTTGGGGATGGAATCTTTCCAGTTTTTATTTTATTATAGCATAGAATGTGGCTTTGTATCTGCCTGATGTAAACCTAATTTTTGACTTAGGTTTACATCAGGCAAGTTTATGTTGGCAAGGCTATGAACTATGAACAAAAACATTACTCCATAGATTAAAAAACTGTAAGGGGGTTTTTGAACCCTCCCCCATCCTTGTCACAGGTGGTGATTTGTGAGACTCCCCCTCCTTCGTGTGATGTCACAAATTTAGCAATTTTACATCTAGGAAAATAAAGTTAACCTGGCATTTATATGGGGGTTACCGTAGACATGTCCCCTGCCGTTATGTTGGCACTATGGCAGGCAGGGTGAAGGGTCTTACGGTGAACGGTCTGTAGATTATACAAATCCGTAAGAGGCCTCTATTTACTACGGCCTCCATTTTAAAAAAAATAAAGCACAACATGTAAGGTCCAAGAATGAAACAAACAAACAATCAAAGTTAAGTAATAAGACTGTTGGTTGTCTCCACTATGCCAGCTTGAGATACCTATTTTAAAGGGATTATTTTAGGAAGAAGGAAAAGCACATGCTGGTAGTGCATTCTATTTTTACATAACCTTTTTCGTATAACTTCACACATATTTAAATGGAAAGCCAACAACAGTGTTATAATTCCTGGCAAATAACAACATAGCATGTATACCTGATATAAAGAGTTGTTTTTTTTTTTCAGATTTATATCCTGGCCAGGTTTTGACCAGTGTACTTTTAAGGTGACCATGGAGAATAATTTACCCAAATTCATCACGGCAGCGGACTCTGATAAGGAGCAGTCAGGCATACACATTGACGCAGAAGATGAAAGCTCAGATAGTGACACTGAAAGCTGATTAAAGACGCCAGCAGTCCCACGTTGTAGTGTGCACCATCTCTATAACTGTGCTAGGTCAATTACATTACCTATATAGATGCAAAATCCGTCAAGCGATCTAAAGTATATTCCACGAGAACTGATAGTGACGTCATCACGCTATACACCAGAATGTTAAGGTCCCTGGAGTCGACTCCAGGGTATTCATGCGTACTTCCAATATCTATATTACAACTGGGCTGTTGGTCGAAGTTAATTTTTTTTTATGGACAGCTGGAAGATAGAATATCTAAATATTAACATATTTAGTTGTGGGTCACCACATTATTAAATCAATTAAGGATTCAACCTGGGTCCCAATTCTCTTTAAATTGACTTGGATCAATCACATACAATAAACAGCGATTTTATGCAATTTTCTATGGGCGATTGGGTATTAGAATATGAAATGTCACAAATTAAGTGATTGTGTTTAATGGTAATGTTACCATTTGATTGATCCAAGTTAATATTATTATAAGGTAATGGGGGCCCTGTGTGAATACAAAGTTTTGTAATTATCATTTTATATGTGTACCTATTTGTTTAATAATTATATAAAGTAGGTATAATAAATTTATAAAATAAGTAATGTTTTCAAATAAAATTAAAAATATATTAACCATTTACTTTTATTTGTAGCTTATCCTATTTTAAGGGATTATGTAAAACATTAAAATTTCGTGATTGGTGACTGGAACCTGGTTGGGTCAGTGGTCAGAATGGATTTTTTCATTTATCTTTTCTAAAAAACTGCAGTATAAAAAAATATTATATATAATATTTGGGTGGGAGGAAGGTCTCTATAACTTCGTTAGGCCGACCGGTCTCGTTACCACCGCCCATACAGATGCAAAAACCGTCAAGTGACCTAGTCACGTTTTGGTTTTAATCTCATTCAACGGTTTTCAGGAGACTACTGCATCGATTTCTTGTCGAGGTGGTAGTCATCCCTTCAGGGTGCGGTTACGAAATAGGTAGTTGGATTGACGATAAGGCAGCGAGTAATTAAAATATACTCGTAATGCAATTCGTCATTGTCGACCTGGTTTCGTAATCGCATCATTTAGCCGGCATAGTGGGAGCGATCAATATTGTTTAAGAACAATTATTGATTGACCCCATTCATGGACTTTGTACGTCTGCTCACCACCAGGTAGATACAAAGTCACATGTCATGCTCCAATAAAAAAAAATCCTGATAAGGAATTTATTAAAATGTAATAATATAAATATTTTGGATAATTATGGAAAATGATGAAAAACATTTCTAAATGGGGTTGTTTCGGCAAAACTTGTTTACAGAGGGCGCCACTGTACATGGGATATTGTCGCCATTCTTTCCCGCGCACGTAAACTTTTTTTTTTCTTCTAATTTTTAAACTAGTTCATTCATAATGTAAACCACTTTAGTGTAAATGTCTTTTACGTGTAAAGAGAAGCTCTGTAACTGAAAGAAAGTACACCTAGTCGTAACGGGTTTTTTAACTATTCCATTAATAATAAAAAAGGAAAACTTCTTCATTATTTAATTAAGGTTGCTCCTACTATAGAAAAAAAAAACATTTTTTAATATAATAAACTTTATTTTTGCCAGGTGATATGATACATGTATCACAACCTACAAAATAATGTCACATCTATTTTATTTATAATATCTACAATTTTTAAATAAATATTTCATACAATAATTGATATAAATATTCTTTAACAATAATGCTATGTAAGATAATACATAACGTAGGTATATCGTATTATATACAAATAAATTTACCATATATACATAACATTCAGCCTATTTACATACCTACATAGACGAGGCCAAATTAAAAACGAATTGTACCTACGGTTTAGAAAATTAAAGCGATCCTATTGGTGAAGTGGTTATCTTAGAATGTGTTCCAAAATAGGTAAAATAATTTCCCGTGCGATCTCTCGAAAATAATAACGGTATAAAGTGGATGGTAATATTTACCATAAAATGTTTATATATTAAATATCACGTTTTTGTATTTATCACACGACTGTCATTGTAATCTTTACCCGTTTGAAATGATCGATTGATACAATTGTCAAGGTAATCGGTGGCAGTCGGAAAATTTCGAAACGCTTTCGAGTGATGCGATGATCACCCGGGTAATAATTAACCTTTTGGAACGCAACCCTAGCGGAAATCAGCTCTACTATAAGTATTTACTGTGTTTTCTATAGTTGCTAGTTATAGCATAAATAGGATATCAACCAATAAGACAGCCTATTGGTTGAACCCTATCTATAGTAACTAGCGACTATAGCAAAAACTCATGGTAGAGCTATTGTTGAAGGCAAACAATCTAAAACTGGTTGTCCTCAAAATACATGGTGACTTTGAAAGGTTGTAATTTGGGCTTATATGGGGTTCTACTTATCAAATTGAACAACGTTTCCCATGGAACCATGTGTGAACGAAAAAAAAAATTAATACAAACAAGTAATGTTAAAATTACCAAATTGTATGGGGAAGCCATTTTTTTTTACATTTGGTTTCATGGAAAAAGTTGATCGATTTGATCAGTAGCCATCCCAAAGTACACTTTCAAATTCACCCTGTATATTACAATAAAAACAAAAAGTACCTACATAATAGCTAAAAATGGGACTCAATTAAATTCGTTACCCACTATGGAACTTTTTAGCTGCTGAAAATGACACTTAAATTTATTTTTTGATCCACAATGGAACTTAGTAGCAGCAAATAATGTATCTATAAAATTTTAAGTTATTAATGTTGTTTAAGAACAATGCATTGATTGTGTATTTTATAGGTATGATTACTATCAGCTGCTCTATCATTGTTTTTGCCAACGGTGTTTACTATAGCCCCACCATATATTTTGATAGCAGTTGGGAATTAAACTATTTAATTTTTGACCCACCATATAATTTTGTAGCCACTGACATTGGGTCTATTTTATTCCACACCCACTACAAAATCTTGTAGGAGCTGAAATTGGATTTCAATTAGCCGCGAAAATCAATACATGTCTTTGTATGTAAAATAATGCAATTGTATTTTCCCTAGTGAAAATAATTTGTGAAGTTAATATTTTAAGATTAAGGTCTCAAAACTATAATTCATAGTTTTAATTTTATATTATAATACCTAGAGCTAGAGACAACTTTTTAGCATTTGATTTATTCGGCCTCAAATATAGGTTCCTTACCATACCTACTAAAACAGTAAATTAATAAATATTAAGTACATATTTTGGTTAAGCAGATGAAATTATATTTCTAAGTTATAAATACTCTACTATTAGCTACAAGACCTCCACCGAAACGTATTTACATTATAAATATTAAGTACATGATGTCCGCAGCCCGACCGCGCGATGTTTTGTTATAAATTTTGAAGGTGCGGATCGTGTGTGCTGCGGCCTCTATAGCCCGCCTTGGGAGTTATGTAGTTCAAAGACGGAAAGTCCGCAGGTTTGCCGTCAATCTTTTGTCTACCTTGGCCAATAGTTTTTTGTATGTTAGAGAAAGTGTGGACATTCAAGCTGATGGTGCTTAATCCGTTCTGCGGCCGCACCGCTGGACTCGAGACAAAATCACTCCATTCGTCATCATCGTTGCTAGGTTTCGTAACTGGAATGCTCTGTTTAGGTCTACTAGAAACAAAATCTCCCCAATCGTCGTCTACCTGACTAGCACTACCATGGACAGGCGAACCACTTTTACTAACACTTGTACTGGCTTCATTTTTAAGCGAATGCACTTTATCTACCGGATTGAATCGCGATAGGTTTTGTAAGTCGATGCCAGGGTTAGGCCAGTTTATTTGCGAAATGCTTTCAAGTGAAAGGGGCTGCAGTATCTGGGTGCTGTTATGTTTAGGAGTGGTGGCGACGGCCGTTGGCTGCAGTAATGGAGGATGAAACGATTCACTTATTACTCTGTAATGATTCTCCGAAATTTTCAAAGTTTCAAGGTTTGTTTGTTTATTTATGGACATATCTGATTCTTTTAATTTTACTGGAATGTTTGGTAGGCTAGTAACATTATCTTGTTTATGATTTATATCAGGAAATATACATTTGAAAGAGTTATCATCTAATGTTTTACTATGGCTAATATTGGAATGTGGTTGAGATACTTTTTGCGCCGGAGTTGAAGATTGAAACGAATCGAACTCGTCTTCTAAACCGTTGACTCCGTTTTGTATTCTAGAGGATGTACTTTCGCGTATTTCTGTATTTGTAATATCTGAAGTTTGTGTGGGTTCGTTTGCCTCTGAGTCAGCTTTATTTGTAAACCAAGACGAATTAGTTACGAAATCAGAGAAGTCGTCAAAAGTTTCTTTTACACAACCAGGTTCTGGCCAGTTTAAGGTTGGCGTAGACATTACTTTAACGGGTTCTAATATGGTTTGGTGCATAACTTTAGGGATAGACTTAGAGTCTGAAGCGTCAGTACTACTTGAAGGTGCACTTTCGACTGTACATTTAAAATCTTGAAATTCTGAATAAGTATTGTCTTGTGATTTGCTTGTGTCTTGTGAGTTGGGTTTATCGTAGTGTATGGTTTTAGATCGCGGAGTTTCTGAGTCTGTGGGTGTGAATATGTGTGTATCTGGTAGGTTGATTTGTCTCATAGGTTGTATGTTTAGTGAGGTTGGGTAAACTCTGTCTGTTTTCTCTTGTGGTAGTTCGTTGGGCTTCAGTACTCTTGATTCTTTTGATTCTTCACCATTGTCATTGTTACTTGCTGGAAAATGCAAAGATTAAAATTAATTAAAATATAAGTAGGCATATTTTAGCAAGCCTGTGATTCTCTAGTATTATGGTATGTATTGAATCAATCTCACATACAATATTAAAATATAAAGTAACGACTGTCTCTTTCATTCTTTTTTGATTGGGCATTAGGTAAAAAGAGACGAGACCTATTAAATGAATATTGAGTAGCATTTATAAGTAAAGTTAATAGTAAGGCCCCTAAACTTACAATAATATAATACCCTTGGCTCAACAATTAGAGATATAGTTTGCCATCTTCTGTACTAGTCTAGTCACAACAAATATTTACAATGTATCTGCACTCTATTTTAATTGAAGTTCAAGGAAAGTAATGTTTTTTTATTATATTTTATTTAAAACTTAAAAAAATATATAAATAGGGTTTAAATGTCACTTTCCCCACATGTCAATAAAAATAGAGTATAGTATAGATTGTGGCAACGAACTTGAAAAAAAGTCTTAGGGTTAATGGGCCTGTAGTCGTCTTGGCGCCCATACAAACATACTTTCAATATTACAACTTGACTGTTAGTCGAAGTTTTTTTTTTGCATGTTCGTAATTGAACGCAAAAAACTTTCTGTTGTGAGTAATAAATGTTTTTGTATAATATTAAGAAAGTTTTTTTTTTATTTCGAAAGAAATATAAATAATAACCCAACACAGAAAGATTAATAAATGCAATGACCAACAAAATATTATGCATTCTCTCATTATATATTCTCTTCTCATGTTTGGAAAGGTGATTTACTTCCGTATTTATTCATATTTCATGGTTTAAGCAGACAATGTGAACAAAATATATTAGTATTTATATGTTCAAGTAGTTTGCTGGAAATCATAGTAACACCGGAATACATAAAAAAAAATCCTTGAAGAACACTTTAGTTATAGTAGGAATTGTCTCTATTTTTGGCAACAACAATGAAAATGAAAAACAAAACCTATTTTAACAAAAGTGTTCTTTAAGAACTCGAAGAATAAGTTTTTGTGAATAAGGCCATAAGTATGTAAAAACTTATCTAAAAACTTGAAACTAATGTCTACTATCACACAAAACATACCATGAAGGGTACAATCAAATAAATGTAATAAAGAATAAAATATAACTTTTTTTTACATTTCCATAGCAATTCAAAGTTATAGGAATGTAAACAATTGATTAATAACATTACCATTTTATTGACTGTGTGTTCTTATAAAATGTAACTCGGTGAAATTTTATAATGGATTGGTGATGTTTAATTTAATATAGCTTAGGAAATATCCATAATATATAAGGTTTTTAAATATTTATATACCTACCTATACAAAGGTAGGTGTATAAATATTTAAAATAAAACTTAATTTAATAAATCTAGCGACACCAGCGCCATCTGCGATTACCTCTGCATATTTTCCACCATTATTCAAAACTCACCGTTTGATAGCAAATCTGATATCTTCAAGGTGGTGTGTTGGTGAGCCATTTGGTCAAGGGTAGCCATAAGGTTTTCTAGGTCTAGGAGAAGCGCTTCCGCATAGGTGACTGGACGGAGTACAATAAGGAAAGGATTGGTGTCCATGTGCAAGACATGCAAATATTTTAATGAATTTATTATAGGCGTAGAGATAGAATCTAAAACTGTGCCCCTTAACTAAGGGTTGTTGTCAATAATCAAATAATATTGAATGTTAGTAACCATGGCAACTACTGAAAGAGCAATGGCGGAAAAAATATTTGAAGCATCTAGAAATAATGATAATATGTAGGACAATTTACACATATTGATCTGTTCACAAACTAAGCTCTAGGCTTTTACAGAAAAGGAATTTAATTCCCTACCCATTTCGTTGAAATGTCTTTAGACATACACAATTTATTATTAAGGTCGAAAATTACTGAAATGTCAAAGTAACGTCGTGCTCTAGCTAGCTCTTATAGTGACACTTTGCTATAAGATTTGAACTATAGGTGGATTGGAAATTAAATGCCTTGACTGTACAGTGTACCAGAAGCAACAATATAATACGTATAAAATTTTTAAAACCAGACCGTGACAAACTGTCGGTACATAAAAAGGTACCAAAGTTTTTGCTGGCGATGCGTGATTATCTAGCCATTTGGATGACAGACTAACCAATATTTACCAAATTGTACACAATACACAGTTTTAGATTACACTATCTTTACAATCATACTGAGATCCTTGGATGCATATGTGACAGCTAGCCATGGACGTGTTAATCCTACGATATTTCGATAGCTGTTACTGTTGCACCTTTGCTTATTTTATGTGTCACAAGGCTCTCAGAAAAGTTGTACGCCTGTAGTGGTGATAACCAAGCTTGTTGGGGATGTAAAACACAGTGATTTGTTAATAGCCTATAATACAAGGTTAATAATGTTAAACCTAGAAAACAAAAAACCATAGAGCGTGTGGAGTGCCGAACTCTATTGTCCTAAGCATAGAAAGCAATTTTTGTACATTAACTACTTAGGACTTACGACCTATACCATTGCATTTATAAAAAAGATTGCCTATGAAAATGGCTGTAAGACAATAATTTTATAGTTTGATATGAATGGGCTTCCGACAGAAATATTCAAATGTTAATTTAATATATCGAAAATATAGCCTATAATAAGAAACTAATTTCGTTTATTTATAAATAATTAACTGGTTAATATTTGAAATCTAAAATTTAAAAAATCTGCTTGACGTCACAAGCACGCTATCACAGATTAAATAGAGTACTATGTACACGCTGTTATAGACTAAAAGATGTTGAAAACAATATTGGATAAATGAGTTGCGATATGTACCTTTATTAATGAATGCGTAATATAATATAATAGGTAAAATAAAAAAGTATTATTTTTAAATTTCATTTCACTTCACGGTAACCAATAGAAATGCACGCTCTTGACATCTTCCAATCATATATATATATTTTTTTAGAGCAGCCTGTTTTATTTGCTAGCGTGATAATGACGTATTACAAAAATAATAGATTAAAATGTTCAAACATGAATATTTTAAAAAACAGTATTTTTAAATTGATAAAAACGAAATTAGTTTCTAATTTTAGCCTATATTTTCGAAATCAAAAATAAAAATTCCCTTTTTTTTTCGGAAGCCCATTTGCAATATTTAATAAAAAAGTAAAGGTGAAGTTTAACAATTTATCTATACTTACATATACTTGTTTTGGTTGCCTTTTAATACTATTTCCTACAGACAAGATTTGGTGATAAGTTTTTAGTGTTTTAGCTTTGACCTTTATCTTTTTAATACTTTTTTTATTCACAAATGTTGTGCATAAGTTCCTTTTGTAAATTTATTTTTATTACCCTTGCTCATTTCATACCCATGGCATGTTATTTTGTTATTATTAATAACATATCAATCTACACATAATTGCAAGTATATGAAGTTTTTATTTACAGGAATATGTAATATTTAGGGTGGCTACTACTCTTAAATAGATTTGAATATAGAATATAGTTTGTTAATAAAAGTTATTAAAACCTTATATATATTTTTATAACTGACATCTATTTATCAAAAAAAAAAGCAATGTACTGTACTAAAGGATGTGCTGTCACTTATACATAATATATTTCATTACATGTTTAGGTAATTATAATCATCCGGCATATAATCATTACAGCATCTGTCTCTTTGGATGCATTTATATGTCCGGATTAATAGTCATTGCTTAGCCTGAGCCATTGCTTGAAACTGTCAATTTATATGAAAAAACTAAATTTTGACAGCATTAGCAATTGCTTAGCAACGACTATTAATCTGCCAATTATATCTTCTAAACTAAGCAATAGATTTTGATGCAGTTTTCACTAATATTTAGGTAATTTCTTCCAGAAGGTTTTTATGTATAATACATAGTATTATGAACTGTGATAAATATTATGTAGTAACCTGAGTGAAGCTAGTCACTAGTTATAATAACAATAACTATTTTAAAACAACTTACCATCTTGTCCTGTGTTAGTAAACGGATCTGACCAGGTGTCCCGAGAATGTTTATCTTTGCTTGAGTCACTATGTGAAGTGCTTGGTATTGATGTCTGTCTTAAGGGCTGCAGTGGTGCACCACCAAGGTTTACAGCATATCTTGGTGTAGTACTGTTGCCCCATTTTGGTGTAAATAACTAAAATTTAAAGAAAAATCATTTGAGTATAATATTTTTTTATTTAAAAGAATATCAAATATCCTACAATAATTCAAGGGGGAAATATACCATATTTTACACCCATATCAACCACTGTGACATCTTTAAGACATTTAAAAATATCGAGAAAATTATCATAGCAATTTAAAGCCATCAAACTTTGTTATAAGTAACTATCCCAAAGAGTACTGTGGCCTATCCTGACCAACAGTAAGTAACTTGTATTATTTATGATTTAGCACTTGAGATTACTTACTCATAGTATTTAATAGAAGGTGAAAGTCGTATTCATATATACAGTAGGCCTACTTTCTGATTATATATACCAATACAACTAAAGTAAACACAGCAATACAGTTTGATTGGTGTATTCTGCTTCCCTTCTACACCCTGTGAACTCAATAGCATTGCAAGCCAAGACAGTATAATAAAAAAGCTTGGTATGTCAAAATTTCCATTTATTGTAAACAATTGTTTTTTTATTGAATTAAAGTATCAATTTACAGTTTCCTTGGGTGACATGCTATGAGCATTGAGGTGTATGTTTTTTTTTAAGTAGTTTAACTTTTTACTTACTATATTTCTGGAATCTATGCATAAAGACTTTAGTAAAGTCTTTTGTCCCACAGAGTTATTCCAAGTGACCATGTATGGCTGCCTCTCTTCTATTTCAAGTAGATGCCCCCAGGTTTCGCAAAGTGATGAATCAAGAATCTTTACAAATTTTTCATTGCAACTTGTAGTTTCTTCACCAAAAATAGAATCCAATATTTTTTCAACTTTCTCCATATAACTAACATCTCTTTTATTAAGAGCTGGATCATCGGAACATATTGATATATCTGTATTTCCTTGCATGTCTGCACTAGATGTCTTAAAATCATTAAAATCACCAAAATCATCATCATTTAAAATGGAATCAGAACATGAAATTTGTTTATAAGTCTTATCAATGTTACTAGCTTCAGTTTTATTTTCAAAATCATCAAAATTAGCATGGAAGTCTCCAAAACTTTCAGTGGTGTCATTGTTACCCCATGGATTATCAATAACATCATTATTTGTAGTATCAGTATTTTCATTTTGCTGTATTAATTGGAAATTATCAAAATCACCAAAATCATCATCATCATTGTTTGTTACAGAGTCATTAACAATTTGGAAGTTATCATCTATAACATTCTCCTTAACCAATGTGTTAGACATTATTTCATCTGTATCTGTTTTTATATCAGCTACATTTTGGAAGACATTCTCAAAGTCTTGTGCAACAAACATAGGAATAGTTTCTAAGTTATTCAATTCACTTGAAATTATAGTAACAACTTCACTATCATTAGTAATACACTCTTCATCAATGAAGTTATCAGATTTTGGTTTCTCAGAATCAGATGATTCTGTATTTATATTTTCTGTAAAACTCATACCAATCCCACTGCTACAACTTGGTGAACTTTCTGTAGTATCATTTTCAGAAGGAGCCGGACTCAATTCAGTAATACAACTATCTATATCCAACTCTTTTTTAAGTATATTATCTGAATCTTCTTTTGTTGTGGAAATTGATGCTTGTTCAAAATATAAATCAAGATCCTCAATGACAGTTTCTACATTTGATATATCTTTCAATTTTACAGAATTTTCTATTTCACTATCAGGTGATGTTATTTGAGGTACCACAGAATCACTTTTAGAATTACTATTTTCTGTTTCAAGTGGTAAATTTTGGCTATTTTTTGTTGGTGTATTAGAGCATGAAACATTAAAAGTACAAAAGTAGTCATTCCTTTCATCATCTTCTTGGGCCACTGTAAAAATAGCAATTCTAATAAAATATAGGAATAACTTTTTAAATTTTTTTTTCACACATGTTTCCCTGAATACCAACTAAGCTAGAAACATGTACTATGTGTATCAGGAACAACATTACTAATACATATTACATTTTATAAACACACCTTTATACAGGCCCAGGCAAACTGTACAAAAAAAAATGGGCAGCAACGAAGACACATTTTCATTACATTCTACTTTAATACCTTCACTGCTTTATTGTTAAATTGACTGCCCATTGCATAATCCAAGAGTAGACTACCAATACAATTAAAATTTAAAAAACCAGTGAAGTACACAACTAAAACAAGGATGTCATTTGACAGTTTGCCTGGGCCCAAACCTTACAAAATAATATATGTGTTTGTATTGTTGTTCATTGTCTAGGTACATGGTGTAGGTACCTAGAGCCCAGTACATTAGCAGGGCAAGTTTGGCGTTGTGGCCTACACACTATTTAACGAATAAAGAAGGAACAATGAATAGTTACTTATTCCGATTGACACTTTACAACTAACATTATCTACTTACAACATTTGTTAGTAAAGGTGAAGCTATAATTTTAATGTTGAATGACCTACTTATCTTTAATGAACTGCATTGAAGATTTATTAGTGTAATATTAAAGAAAACGTTATGCAAATAAAAAAACATTCACATATGGATTCAAAGCAATAGATAATCGGAATAATAACACTTCTTGAATTGTACTTACTGCCATAATTAAGATCAAATTCATAATTTTCTTTATAGTCTTCGCATTGGTCGGGTGGAGGAGGAGTACTGCAAACTAGTGGAGGAATAGACATTATTGCAAAGTATAAAATATACCACGAAAAATCTTACGACCAGAAAATCGATCAATGCCGTTTCACTTTAACATTCCTAAGTTATTGCAAACTGTTATTGAAATGTATCTATCTAACATAGTTAAATATAAAAACAATAAAACATCAAAGGTTTATAAAATTATAAGAAATTAATAAAATTATTAGCTATATCTGCGACTGGTAGTGATGACATCTGTTGACAACAGCTGTCAAGATAGATTTTGTCCGCCATTTTATTTTTGTTTGCTTGTGACAACAGACTATATGGGGATATCCTGTGATAAAATAGAAAATAAATTCGCGTTCTTAGGTACCATTCGTTTACGGAGTGAAATATGATCACAATGATCATGATGATATTATGCGTTTTTTTTGTTAGTTTCACTCACGTGCCACAATTACCACTATCCAAATCGAACGTATTTTTTTCATGAATGCCCAGTGAATATACCAACTGTCACTTGTCAAGTAAAATATAGGTTGTCGTACAACCACCCTCTATTTTTATTTGCGAAATCTTTGTTGGACTTTTAATAGAGTACAATATTTTACTTTATTTAATTTAAAAAAAAAATAATCATAGTGACTTATATCACTTGTCTTTTCCTTGCCATTCTGTCTACTTACTTCAATTAAAACATATATTTTAATAATATTTTAATGCTAATTCCACTTAGAATCATATATAGCACACTCTGCTATAGTACGGGACCAACAAATGTTCTGTGTGGAATATCAGGTATAGTTATCATATATATAATAAAACCTGCCTTCAGTGTGGAAGGAGATCAAGCAGGACCGAGTAGGCCTAATATCGGTCAACAATTCATTGTTTCTCGTAATTTCCGAATTTTCAAAAAATGGAAGATCGACGGAATTACTCTACATGGAAGTTTGCTATGGAGATGTATTTGATCGACTGTGAGTTGTGGGACTGTGTAAATAGACCTACTGAATTAGCACAACAATGTTCTGTAGAAGAATTTAAAAAGAAAGATTCTAAAGCAAGATCAAAAGCGAAATAAAATTATTTGATGTGTCAAAAGTGCATCTATCTTATAGTAGCTACTTCAACTACAGCAAAAGGCGTGTCTGCAGAAGGCTTGCGCCGATAGTGGACTCGTTTGAAGGCTCACTTTATTGAAGAAACTATTTAGTTCTTAATTATGTAAGTTCTCTACTATGGAATGCTATCTGAACGACATCCGAGATTAGCAACAAAAACTAGCTGGAATTAATGCTGCTGTTGGTGACGAATTTGTTGGTGTGATTATGTTGGCTGGTTTAACAATCCGTGATGGCACTGGAGCATTCCGGAGTCAAGATTACAGAGACATGAGTGACAGTTTGTTTCTTCAACCTAACAATTACCACTGACACCGTGACGTCAGTGTTATTGAAGGAGGATAAGCGGCACGAGGCATCTACCAGCGAAGTGTCTTCGGTTCTACTCTCGCGAGATAGTGGAAAACAAATAGTCGTTTGTAAATATTGTAAAAAGATAGGTCATGATGTATCAACATGTATAACGTTAGTAAATAAAAATAAATATATTAAAAAAATATGGTGCCTCGGAGAGCACGTTAAGCTGTCGGTCCCGGTTTCACTATACCAACTTGAGAAATTGTTTATAGATGGGTTATTGAGTCTATTCAAAACATCGCGACGAGCTAGCCACTTGTTCGGTGCAGGCCCATCGGCTACGACGAGGTGGGATTAAAAACCCCTCCGCTGGGTACCCTGGGGCCGTCTAGGCGTCATCACGGGCGCCGTAAGGCACCCGTGATGATACATACATACATACATATATTTAAAAAAAATACAAAACTAACACTAATCAGGCAAATACATCACGGGATTGGACGAGAATTGGAAGAAGAAATTTTTATGGAACAACCAGATAGGTTTAGTAAGAATGATAATAAAGTCTGCTTATATTTACTAATAATAATAAACTTAAAGGTGATTTTGTACTTAAACAGTCTTTTTTCCATTATAGATCTAGGATCCTTAACAAATTGTCTCAGAATGCGAGTTAAGAAAACTGAAGAAGGATTAGATATTGATCAATCTAATAATATTTCTAAAGTTATCGATAAGGATTAAAATATGCCAAAATTGCATTAACACGGATTGATTCTGCTTCTAAATTTCTATTATAAAATTCGCCCAACTGAAGAAGAAAGAAGAGACGATTTGCCATACCAGCAACTTATTGGTTCGTTTATGTATATTGCTATTGCATCGAGGTCAGACATAATGCATGCTGTTAGTGTCTCGAGCCAATTTAACAATGATCACGGGGAAGTCCATTGGAAGAGTGCAAAACGTGTACTTCGGTACTTAAAAGGCACAATTGACCATAAATTTAAATTTATCAAAACCAATAAAAATATTGAAGTCTTTACTGATGCTGACTATGGCGGTACTATTTAAGACAGAAAGTCTTATACTGGTTTCGTTTTTAAAATGAGTGGTTCATCAATTTCTTGGGAATCAAGGAAACAACGAACGGTGGCTCTGTCTACAACCGAGGCGGAATATATGGTTATTAGTGATGCCTGTAAAGAAGGGTTATATTTAAAATCATATTCATGATATATTTGGATTGGATTCTATAACCATTTATTAAGATAATCAGGGCGCAATTTCACTCACTAAAATCAATACATATCATGCACATACTAAACACATTGACATACGGCATCATTTCATTCGCGATACACTTTCACAAAAATAAATTAACATAAGTTTTATTCCTACAGATGAAATGATAGCTGATATATTAACAAAATTCCTACCTAAACCTAAAAAGTTTGTTACACTTTTAGGGTTTAGAATAATGTTTTACTTTGTTATTTACTTTTATATTTATTGTTTTATGTGTTTATTATCTTTTTGATCCATGTATGGTGTGCTTTATTTTAATAAGGTAAGAACCACAATAAGGTGCACTATTAAGGGGCGGTGTTGGACTTTTAATAGTTTACCTTAGTGTTTCTTTATTTTATTTTTTTAATACTAATCATACTGTCACTAAATGTCTTATGTCACTTGTCTTTTCCTTGCCATTCCGTCTACTTACTTCAAATAAAACATATATTTTATTAATATATGTCGGCGCGTTAGTGTCTCAATATTAAACGTGGTACTTCCGTTTCTATATCAACCAACGCCGGCGCGAGAACAGCTGTCAAATGCAATGTCTCTGATTGGTTGCTTCATCGGAAGCCACGGATGTCATCGCTACTAATTCAACAAATAATAATTTAGAAAACAAGATGAAGGTTTTTTGACTTCGCGAAGCAAGCACATGTTTTTAGTTGGTTGAAGGAACGGCCATTAATAAGATAACACGAGTGAAAATAAGTGTAAATGTTTTGATTTGCTGTTAGCTTTTCTGTGGTTACTTATAAATACTTTGATTTGCTTTTTTTTGTAATAAGTTGTTAACTTTCCGTGGTGATTAATTATAAATAGTGTTCTCAGATCAAATCAGATATTTTATTTTAATTGAAAGTATTTTCCTACATTATCATGGACGGGGGCGAAATACAAGAGGAATGGGCAAACGAGATACCGGAGAGGTCGCCATAGCCGATTCTTCCCGGGCCGAGACGAAACTATGATATCATAAGTGACAAAAGACCTCATGGCCATGGATCAGGAGCCAATAATCATGTGAGCGATACTGTTACTAATCATGCATTGTCATCCTTAGTTAATATTATTGAAAACTTAACACGTCAGCAAACTTCTAGTTCGAAGGCAAATAATGATTTTTTGGCTAGTTTATTGACAAAAACCGTAACTCCGTCGCATAGGCCTAGACTTAGTGATGTCTATATAGCTTCATTTGACCCTGATGGCGATGTCCCAATACGAGATTGGTGCGATCATGTAGATAGGGCTAAAGAACATTGGAATCTAACTGATTATGAAATATGTACTAAAATAGCTAGTTCATTGCAAGGTCGAGCCAAAGCTTTAGGCGATACTTGGCTTGTGAAGTCTCCGTTGTGGACATTATGCGGGAAGCATTAATACAAACTTTCGAGCCCGAAGTGCAAATCAAATCAAATATTATTTATTTCATGTAAATCTTTACAGATATTTATGATTAGTCAAAAAAAAAAGTTTTAACAATAAGGTCTAGAGTGCGTTTGGTTAGGCTGCTATATATAAATAACCATTATAGATTAATTAATAAAATGTGTCATAAATAAAAGTATTAAAAAAAACAACCAACCGAACGCACGCTACATAACCAACTAGAGTAAGACTAGGTGGTTAGCTGATTCCATTGACCTTCCGATTATCATCTGCCATACAAGGGTGCTACCGAGGCGACCGACCTCATCAACCGTATCCACGCCTTAAATATTAGTTCTTATATTATCATTATATTGGCTGTAGATATTTTTAAATGACCATCAATCGCATTAACATAGTTATATGGATCGGTATCTTTAAGGGCGTAAACACTAGTTGTAAAGTCGATCCCTTCGGAGACACCCCGGAGAAAAAGGTACCAGCAAGTAAAAAACTCTAGTGCTTCACACAAACTAACAGAGGAATATAGCCATTGAGTTTGTAGTTGTTGCCATTGCCATTAGTCATTGATATGCATATCGCAGCATACATAAAATGCTCTAACCCTACTAAAAGCATGCGCAAAACACCCTATGGCAGATTATTTAACAGTTTAGCAATTGGTTGCTGTACCAATGTACAGAACTGCAAATACTAAAGAGTACAGGCACTTTACTAAATAATAATATATAATAACAGAGTACCTGCATAATATAAATATAAATAAGTAATCATAAGATATACCTTATCCAAAGATAAAATTTAAATATAATAAAAAAATAATTAAGTAATAATATTTAATATTTATTTGTTCCATTTGCTGTGGAGACAACTGGGGTTTGGGGCTCTGAAGCCAAGGAATTCAGCAAAAAGCTATGTGCTCTTTTAAATGAGATCACTGGAGATTCCCGGTCCGGATATTTCTTTAAACAAAGGATATCACTGGCAGTACAAAGAGGTAATGCTGCCAGTGTTATGGGAACCTTCAGGCCGGGACAGAGTCGGGACATAGTGGATATTTAATTTTTTTTTTTATTATGTAGTAATTAATGGGTTAAAATAATATAATATAATAATATAACAGAGTACCTGTATAATGTAAATATAAATAAGTAATCATAAGATATACCTTATCCAAAGTAATAATAAGTTATTACAATATCAGATTTAACATACCTACTAGGGTACTCATTTGAAAAGGCAATACTAGTTGTGAGACCTCAATTGCAGATCAGAACGGGTCCAGACATCTTTATCATTAATATAGTCATTAACTCTATAGTAAGCCCTATGGATTAATGTTTGATTTATACAATTTTTAAACTTTATTTCACTTAAATCTATAATACTTTTAGGTAATTTATTAAATAACCTTATACTGTTAATGACAATACATTTATTAGTTTTTTTGCAGTCTTAACTTTGGAATATCAATTTTATCTATATTTCTTAAGTTTAAATTATGCCTGTCGCCATTTTTACTAAACATACTTAAGTTTTTCTTGACGTACAATAAATTCTCATAAATATATTGAGATGGTAGTGTCAATACGTCAATCATAGGAAATGTTTCCCGGAGAGAATCACGAGCTTTCATGCCATATATTGCCCGAATAGCCCTCTTTTGTAAAATAAATATAGTATCAAAATCTGCCGTGGATCCCCACATTATAAGACCATACGTCATTATACTGTGAAAATAGGCGAAGTACACTATTCTGGCTGTTGCAACATCAGTTAATTGTCTGATTTTTCTGACTGCATATGCAGCAGAGCTCAATCTACTCGATAGAGTATTTATGTGAGCTTTCCACTGTAGTTTGGAATCGACTGTGATCCCTAAAAATACAGTGGAGTCAACAAATTCCAGATCAGTACCACCTAACTTCACTGTGGAATTAATACCAGTTACGTTGGGGAGCGTAAATTTTAGACACTTAGCTTTCTTAGCATTTAAAACTAAATTATTCGCGGTGAACCACTTCGAAACCATTTCCAGAGTGTCATTTGCTGATGATAATATATTATCTTTTCTACTAACTTTAAATAGTAGAGATGTATCATCAGCAAATAGCACTATCTGCGCCATCTCCTGAACCATATGTGGAAGGTCATTGATGTATACTAGGAAGAGGAATGGTCCTAAAATTGAGCCTTGCGGAACACCCATCTTTACAATGGCCCCTTCGGATAGACAGCCATCAATATTAACACCTTGAGTTCTTTTGGAAAGGTATAATTTTAATAGATTTAAAGCTATGTCGCGAATACCATAAAATTCTAACTTATCTAACAAAGTTTGATCATCAACACAATCAAACGCCTTAGATAGATCACAGAAAACACCAACGAGGTCCTGAGAATTTTCCCAAGCATCGGTTATTTCCGCAATCAAACTTGTACCGGCATTTGTTGTGTTTCTTCCTTTTGTAAACCCGTATTGTTGATCATGTAATAATTTATTTGTATTAAAATGACTTAACAGTTGACCGAGAAATATTTTTTCGAATATTTTACTTAAGGCTGGCAGGACAGAAACAGGGCGATAATTATTTGGATCTGTCTTACAGACGGACTTGAATATGGGAACTATTTTACTATTCTTCATAAGATCGGGAAAAATTCCTTCATTAACACACCCATTAAAAATATCAGCAAGAACCCGTCCTATAGTATTAATGATTGTTTCAATAGCTTTGACCGACAACCCCCATAAATCTTCAGTTTTCTTCTTATTCAACATTTTAAGGTGTTTAAGAATATCCTCATTTGTGACATGTTTAAAAGTAAAATTAGGTATTTTTGGTATTTTAATATATTGTTTTAAAAATTCCTTAGCAGTACTAGCTGATGATTTAATACTGTTCATGATTTGTAATGGAATATTAGTAAAAAAATCTTCGAATAACTCAGCAACTTGTTTATTGTCCAATATCATATCTCCATTATGTCTAATTGAAATATTATTTTGCCTAATTAGATTTTTTCCAGTTTCAGTGTTTATCATTTTCCATACACACTTGGATTTATTATCTGACTGTTTGATTTTAGATCCAATATAAATAGATTTTGCTATGATACAAACTTTTTTAAATAATTTTGAATAATTCATAACATAATTGTGGAAACTGATGTGTATGATCTTTTGTCATATAGAACATAAAGTGTATCCCTACTTATTCTAATGCCCTTTGTGGTCCAAATAGCAAAATTTAATTTGTCATTGATTTTCTTTGTTTTTATTTGACATACTTTATTAAATTCAAATTCTTGATCTATTATTTTATGTAGATTCGCGTATGTAATATCTGGCTGATTAATATTATATAAGAAGCTGGACATTTGCTTTATTATGTTGTCATTAAAATAATTGAGTCTATTGTTAACTGTTAACGGCCTGTACTTAATAATTTTATTTATGGGTTTAGTTAGAGACTGAAAGCTAACCAACAAACATTTATGGTCAGAACGCACACCTGTAATAACAGAATTACTTAAGAGTGAACAATTGGTAAATATATTATCTATGCAAGACCGACTAGTTGAAGTGATCCTAGTTGGCTCCATGAATACATTATTTAAATTAAAGGAATTAAACAATGATATTAGTTTACATTTGTCGCTGTTATTTATTAAAATATCTATATTGAAATCCCCACATATAAAAATTTGTTTATTTAAGTCAAATACTTTTGACAGGACATCCTCCATTATAGTAATAAAATTAGATAATGCAGAGGCGGGGGGTCTGTATATGCATAGAATAATATAAGTATCCATCTCCGCGCATGAATAATATTCTTAACAAATCTGTTAATATCAAATAAAGTAAACAAATTATTGTAACATGACAAATTATACATGCAATTATTTAAATAATATATATGTTTATTCTGTGAGGTGGAATATTGGTTTGAATAAAGAAATGTACATATTGTAACATTCCTTACTCCAATTTCAGACAAAAGATCCACACTGTCCAACAAGTCTTTTTTGCTAGTGTTCAATCCATTTCCTACCATAATAACTATATTACTATAAGAATTGTAAAATTTGGAGGAAATGGATTTTACAATATTCTTAAAACTATTACCTGGCATACAATAGTTTGTCACAGAATGATCTAAATTATAATTAAAATATTGACCTATTCCTGTACCAATACTGTCTGTGAGTAGCAAGGTGTTGTTGGTTATGTCCCTTGACGGAGTCACACTGGAATAGGATAAGGATGATCCGGGCTCTGCTAAATTTGCTTGATTTTCGCAGGAGCAACAATTCTTATTTACAAATGAGTCAAATCTATCAGCATTATACTTGCTCAATTGAAGAATCTCATCCATGTTTTTTAATTGCTCAGCGAGGTCATTCTATAAATGCAAGTTATTAATTTCAGTTTTTGACTTAAGATTATCGTATCATATTGTTGCTATAAATTTATTATATAGTCACTATTTTGTTTAGCTTCAACATGAGCCTCCGGCAATCTGATTTTAATGAAATATTTCTAGACCTAATAAAATTATTGTTTAACTTATTTTTATACTTTTTTATAAATTTTAAAAGCTTAATGTATTTCCTATTACTAAAATAACCACCATTGATTGAAATCACATTATTCACTTTTAAGTTTTTGTCAACCAACTCATCATATAAACATAATGTTTGTTCACATTGGCACCTCTCCTTCTCCTCTTCAAACTTTTCAATAGTCCTCAGAGATTCATTGAGCTGCAACTCCAAATGCCTGATCTGATCAAATGCCTGCACATAGTAGTCACTGTACAGGCCAACAGCGCAGAGTTGCTCCTGTACCTGGTCCCGTTCACTACATACATCCTTATACAGCGCGGTATTCAAACGATATTGTCAAATTCCGTAATTTTAAATTTGATATTACGAAACCAGCGGATTCTATAACCAAAGCTTTGAGCTTTTGGAAAAAGATTGCGCAGGGTAATAAAGAGACTGATGCTGTTGAAGCTGTAATAGGCTGTATTGATCGTTTAAGGCTTCTGTCTAGCAAATGTTCAACAGTACCTGAGTTGATTTCAGTGATGTCAACAATAAGAATGAGTAATAATAGACAAGGTGAGCCACCCGTCAAGCGACCACGACTCCGTACCGGCCGAGAAGATAATATAACGTGCTTCCGATGCGGACTGCTAGGCCACACGCAATCTAGATGTACTTCAGATAAGGTAAAGGAACCTAATTCTTTATTAACTAATAATTATGAAAATAACTTTCAAGATAGACCTAAAATTATATGTAATTATTGCAAGAGATCCGGCCACTTCGAAAGTATCTGCTTTAAGAAGGCTAATGATAATCCTAAAAATGTATATCTGGCTGGGGTACTGTCAAAAATTTCAACCCCGATCAAGATTACAATAAATCATAAAGAATATATAGCACTGTTTGATAGTGGAGCTGATCATTCGTTAGTACAAAGATCACTCAGCGCGTCTTTGCCCGGAAGGCGCGAACACTGTACCTTAATTTTAAAAGGACTGGGAATGGGTGTACCAGTAATTTCCTATCAACGTATTGTTGTGACATGTGAGATATGCGACATATTTCTTGAAATTAGCTTCCATATAGTAGAAGACCACGAAATTCCTTGCGAGCTTCTAATTGGGTCTGATTTAGTCAAGACCCCTGGTCTTAGCATAAACATTAATATCAATGGCGCATCAATAATGAGGACGTCCCAAGTTATGATGAGTGTATGTGAGAAAGATTTTGTAAATAGTTTGGATACTGATTTAAGAGACGAAAAAGAAATCGCAGCTCTAAAACGTGTATTAAATCGAAATAAATATGCATTTACCATCGGAATTCCGAAGACTAAAGTGACAACCGGTTGTTTAGAAATTCAACTAAAGGATAATTTGAAAGTAGTTTCACGTAGACTAGAGATAGGATGGCAGCTATAGAACGAGATAAGATTAAAACTATAATCGCCGACCTCATTAATAATGGTATCGTTCGCGAAAGTACATTTGAATTTTCAAATCCGGTGATACTAGTAAAAAAGAAGAATGGTGACGATAGAATGTATCGATTATAGAGAATTAAATAGTAATACAATGCCAATAAAGTTTTCACTACCTATAATATCGGATCAAATTGATAAACTAGCAGATGCTAATTATTTTATTTGTTTGGACATGACACAAGGCTTTCATCAAATACCAATTAAAGAACAGTCGATCCATAAAACAGCTTTTATCACACCAGATGGTTTATTTGAATATATAATGATGCCGTTTGGCTTGATGAATGCACCTGCGGTTTACCAGAGAGTAATAATGACAGCTTTACGTCCTTACCTTAACGAAATTCTAATATATATGGATGATGTTCTTATAAAATGTAAACCTTTTATTGTAGATTAATGTTAGACAAAGTTCTAGTGGCTTTAAGAAAAGCTGGGTTTTCTGTAAATCCCAAAAAATATAAATTCTTCAAGCAGTCTGTCGAATATCTTGGCAATGTCGTCTCCAATGGTACAGTCAGTCCAAGTCCTAGAAAAATTTAAGCATTGGAGTCAAGTCCTAGAAAAATTTATTCCTTCATTTTCGGAGCGTATGATTCCTCTTTACAACCTAACAAAAAAGGATGCGAAATTCTCATGGACTGCCGAATGTGAAAACGCTAGACTAGATGTTATTCGTAGATTGACCTCCACTCCTATCCTTATGATATTTCAGGATTGTTTACCTATTGAATTGCACACTGATGCGAGTAGTACTGGACTGGGAGCGGTTCTTATTCAAAAAAAGGATGGAAGGAAGAACGACAACACGTGGTAGCGTATATAAATATGAGGACAACGAAACCAGAAAGTAACTATCACTCATACGAGTTAGAAACCCTTGCGATCGTTCGTGCCGTTAAACACTTTCGTCAATATTTGTACGGCAGGTCCTTTACAATAGTAACTGACTGTAATGCCATTAAGTCTTCTTTGCAAAAACACGAATTATTACCACGAATACATAGGTGGTTAGCATACCTTCAGCACTATGATTTTAAAATAGAATATCGACAAGGGACGAGAATGAAACACGCGGACTTCTTTAGCCGTAACCCTGTAGCGTGTATTAATATATTAAATAGCACTGACTCATGGCTAAAAGTAGAACAAAGGCGAGATTCAGAACTGTCGAGTATTATTAAAAAACTAGAACGAGGCGAAAATATAGACGTTTATCGATTACATGATCTTGTATTACATCGTAAATATATTGACGGAGAACCCGGATGTAATTCTTGGAAAAAGGTAGTGCCTAAAACATATCAATGGAGTATAATACATGCTTTCCATACATCTCTTAAGCATTTCGGATGGGAAAAGACTCTTTCAAAACTGCGAGAACAATATTGGTTCCCTGAAATGACTCGAACTGTACGACAATTTGTTGATAATTGTGTCATCTGCAAAACGAGTAAAGGTTCTTCAGGAGCAAAACAAATTCAAATGCACCCTATACCAAAAGAACCTATTCCATTTAATACCATTCATATGGATATGACTGGCAAGTTAACTATGCGCAATAATAAACACGAGTATGTTGTCGTTACTATAGATGCTTACACTAAGTACACCATGTTGAGTTATGCTACAGATAAAACAACAAATTCTGTTCTTTCTGCACTCAAAAGAGTTGTTAGTCTATTTGGAGCTCCAAAACAAATAATTAGTGATCAAGATACGGCATTTAAGTCTGAATTCGAAATATATTGCAAAGAACAAAATATATATCAACATTTTATAGCACCAGGTGTCAGCCGCGCAAACGGTTAAGTAGAGCGTATGATGACAGTTGTGAAAAACGGTCTTACAATGAAACGCAACTACGAATTAAGTAATTGGAAAACTGGCCTCGATGCTTTGCAACTAGCTATCAATTATACTAAACATAAGACGACGGGAGTAAGTCCTCTTAAAGCACTCACAGGAAGACAATGCCCAGTGTCTATTGAGTTGATATCACTTATAGATGAGACGAATTGTACAGTGGATCGTAATCAACTAGCTAATTACATTAGCAACCGAATTAAAGTAAAAGGTAAAAACGATAAAGAACGATCAGACGTAGGAAAAGCCCTAGTGATGAGTTTTAAGAAAAGCGATATTGTTTTATTCAAAACTAACCCTAGAGCTCGAATTGGGCTTGATCTAAAGTATCCTGATGCTTACGAAGTCCATAAAATTTTACCACACGATCGATATCCAATAAAGAAAGTTATTGGTAGGGGTAGACCAAAAAAGGTTGCTCATGATCAACTACGCCTAGCCCCTACACCTGGAATTTATGATAATATGAACTCCGTGTCGGCGGATATATAAGACGTGCTGAGACGCCGCTAATTGTCCATAATAATCAGGTTGGTGCCATTGTATGTATTTCATTCACAGGATTTTGTCAATAAAAAGATAAGGGTGAATATATCAATAATGGTCGGTATTTATCTATATCATTGACGTTAGTTTTAATGTGTATATTTGTGTAGTTTGATTGAGGACAGGGTCCTTCTAACTAATTTGATATCTGGTTGAGGACAGGGGCCTCCCAGGGATGTTTTTTATTAGTTGATGGTAATCTCAGTTGAGGACAGGGGCCTCCTGAGTTTAAACGCTGGTTTGACGCCTGGTTGAGGACAGGGGCCTCCCAGAATAGTTTTTCAATTTAATAATAAATTTTAGATACTACTTGAGGACAGGGGCCTCGTAGACTTTAATTAAAACGCAAGTGATTCTTTGTTTAGAAAATTGGAAAAGACAAGATATGACCATTTCTATATAGAATCTACTTTCCAACTTTTATTTTCAGGGCATGCCGGGTGCGGCCTGCTGCAGAATGGCCGTGTCGGCGCGTTAGTATCTCAATATTAAACGTGGTACTTCCGTTTCTATATCAACCAACGCCGGCGCGAGAACAGCTGTCAAATGCAATGTCTCTGATTGGTTGCTTCACCGGAAGCCACGGATGTCATCGCTACTAATTCAATAAATAATAATTTAGAAAACACGAAGAAGGTTTTTTGACTTCGCGAAGCAAGCACATGTTTTTAGTTGGTTGAAGGAACGGCCATTAATAAGATAACACGAGTGAAAGTGTAAAAGTTTTGATTTGCTGTTTGCTTTTCTGTGGTTAATTATAAATGCTTTTTTGCTCTTTTTGTAATAAGTTGTTAACTTTCCGTGGTGATTAATTATAAGATCTCATATCATATTCTTAGATCAAATCAGATATTTTATTTTAATTGAAAGTATTTTCCTACATTATCATGGACGGGGGCGAAATATAAGAGGAATCGGCAAACGAGATTCCGGAGAGGTCGCCATCGCCGATTCTTCCCGGGCCGAGACGAAACTAAGATATATATTAATGCTAATTCCACTTAGAATCCTGTATAGCACACTCTGCTATAATCTTTCTAAAATCATTTCGATTTAAGATACAATAAATTTGATCCTTAAAATATAAGACGGCAGCGGCGTTTAAAACAAGAATAACTGTCAACAACCACAAATGTCAAAATATGATCACAACGCCTCACCTATCGACTTGGGTATGTGATCATTCCGCGGTAGAATTCTGGACCAAAAAAAACGGCTAATGTTGCAGATCACAACGCCACTTTTGCCACCGAAATCTAAAAAAAACGCATAAATATATATCGTGGTCGTTCTGAACATGTTTCTGTCCCAAAATGAACGGGCTCTTATTAATTCAAAATAATTTCCACAAAAAATATTTTGAATTAATAAGAGCCCGTACATTTTAAACATTTATTGAGAACAATGGCCAATTCTTAAACAAGCTATTGAAGAAGTTGATGCTTTGCTAAATGACTTAAATTTAGCAAACCATGGTCTGAATTTAACAGTTGGTTGAAAAGAATATAAATAAGAGCCTTTAATTTTTGATGAATTTTCCCAATACTTGTTCCATGATTGTTCTAAATAAACTTTCGCTAAAGCAACCAAATCATATGAGTAGTTTTTAAAATGATGTAATTACCATGAACCACTGCTTATTTTGCCAGTTGATCAACTTTTTCGTCACCCAAAATCCCACAATAGCTTGGAATATAAACAAAAAAAAAACTAAAAGATTATTGAGATGACAATGATAAAGGAGTTGTTTTATTTCAAAAATTATTTCAGATCTAATTTTAGGAGAAAATGGGTTACTATTCACACCTTGTAATGAACTTAATGAATCTGAAAAAATAATAGCATGATTGATTTCGTTTTCCATAATAAACTTAATGCAATGTTTTAATGCCAAACATTCCCCAGTAAAAACAGATGATTGACTTGGACTTTTAAATGAATAAGAAACATTAGAATTTTGATGAATAAAATCCCAGCCCAAACTACCTTGTGAAGATAATTTAGACGCGTCCGTAAAAAATAAATCCGCATTTGGCCATTTACTTTCAACAATATAATTGAACATATCGTTACAATTTTCAGTGTCTTTTCTAATAACTAAATCTAAAATTATTTGTGATCGAGTGTCAAAAATTCAGAGATTCATATGAACTTAAAAAGTCAGGAAGTGATGAATTTGACACAAGAGGGTCTTTTTTTATTAATTTTGAGTAAGAGTAAACTAATCTTGGTAAAACTTTTTTATTTTGCCAAAATCTTTTTGTACCATTGTTTTTGAAAATATATTCATACAGTAATTTAATTGTTACGAGTAAAGGATTGTTCTGAAATTGTAATGATTTAAAAAAGAATTTATCACACAAAAATTGACGTCTTTTCTTTAAAGGAGGGTCTGCACATTCCACTTCTTATGCATTTATTGGAGACGACTTCATTTATCAAATGTGTATAAATTAAATAAAATAGGGCTCAATACAGAACCTTGAGGTAAACCCTTCCATATAGTTCTATAAATGTTTTCTGTATAATTCAATAAGCGTAATTTTACCTGTCTCGCACTAAATTTATTTATTTAATCAAACAAAAATAAACAGCTAATAATAACTTGCTAATTTAAATGATATACCAATAATATGGTAATAAGTTTTTTTCTTAAAATATTTATTAACACATTATCATATGCAGCCTCAATATCTACGAAAACTGCACAAAGATATTCATTTCTTGAAAAGGCTAGCCTAACGTCAGTAGAAAAAATGCTTAAATTATCAATAGTGCCCTTGCCTTACGAAATCCAAATTGAAATTTATTCAAAATATTTTTACTTTCTATTTCCCATTCTATACTGTTTTTTAATAGATGTTCAAATATTTTACATAAAGTAGATGATAATGCAATAGGCCTATATGAAGAAAATGATGAAGGATCTTTACCGGGTTTGAGTAATGGAATGATATTAAATTTATTTCTTTATAAAATACTCTTGGCCAATATTTGTTTATAAATAATAAAATTTTCAACACTCATGTTATGGCAATATTTTTTTTCTGCATTTTTTCTTTGTTTTATATAATTAGTACATTCTTCATCCTACCAAGGAGGAGAAACACGTTTACTATTAACTAACTTTATACTAAAACAATTATCTGCTGCACCAAGTAAACTATTAAGGAATTGACTATAACAAGCAATAAAATTATTACTTGTTACATCCGGAAGGGAAATTATTTTATTATTCAATATTTGGGAAAAAAATATCCCAGCCTTCAATAGTGACATTAGTAATTTTATATTTTAATAATGGAGGTAAACTATTAACAGAATTTGATATGGGAGATGAGATGATAATGTGCTAGCAATATCATAAGAACATAATGAATGATAAATTAATAAATGAACTGGCGATATTCGACGCGTTGGACGACCGTCATTCAAAAGACACAAATTAAATTCATCTAAAAAAATTACTAATTTATTTCCGAAACTGTCACAGAAAGCTGAACCCCACAATGTATGATGGTAATTAAAATCACCTAATACGATAAATAGAAGTTTTAATGATTGAAAAAGGTTTTTCAAAAATGAAAATAATGCTTTTTTTTGGTGGATAGGTGTAAAAAAGTAAACACAATATTTTTTTCCTGAATTGTTATTTAATTATAAAACGATAAATAATTAGAATCTTAAGTGTATATTTGTTAGATTCAAACAGCATAATATATATGCTTTAATTATAATATAAAATATCTGCACCTATCCTGCTGGCACACAACTCCAGAATCTTAGCTTAATGCAAATTTGGAGCCCCATCACAGTGTCAAGCTCGAGGTAATTGCCAGGGAATTTCACGACTTTAAAAAATTCACTATTGAAATGCTTGCTTTGTTGCGCCAACAAATTGCTGATGTGCAGGTTGCAGTGGACAAGTTGGAAACCAGGAACCGCTCTGACTGCCTCCTGTTTAGGGGCGTTCCAGAAAAGCAAGGTGAAAATCTTTCTGAAGTCGTCAGCATCTTTTTAACGGATAGACTTGATTTAAATGATTTTGGCTCTCAATGTTTTCGCTCTTGGACAGTACCAGGGGTCTGTGACCCGTTCAATAGTAGTACGGTTTTCAGACTATAAGCTCCAAAATGAGATCTGAAAGAGCAAAACAAAGTTTAATAAAATAAATTTTTAACTTTAACTTCTGGCCAGTTTCCACCTTTATGGCGTAAAGCCTTTATAATACCACTTCCCAAAATCTCCACTCCAACTCTTCTTACGTACTATAGACCCATTTCCATTCTGCCATTTTTATCAAAGATCTTGGAGTCTGTAGTTAATAAGCAACTGTCACCTTTTCAGACTGTCGTCCTGGTCATAGCACAACTTCAGCTTTACTTAAAGTAACTGAAGATATCAGAAACGGCATGGATGAAACTAAAGTAACGATTCTAGTACTAATAGATTTCACAAATGCATTTTACACAGTAGATCCAGATTTGCTGATTGCTTTGTTGTCTCGTCTTGGGATCTCATCGGAGGCTCTTGTGTGGTTTTCGGATTATTTGCATGGTCGTCAACAATAGGTTCACATTGATGGAACATCGTCGGACTGGTGTGAGATGAACACGGGCGTCCCCCAGGGAGTCATTCTTTCACCATTACTGTTCTCGTTATTCATTAATGGAATAACAACGTCATTTCATTGCCACTATCACCTATACGCCGATGACTTGCAGATCTATGTGCAGACCGATATTAACACAATTAATAGTGCAATAGCTTGGCTGAATTCAGATCTTTCTAATATATTATCTTGGTCGACCATCTTTGGTATTGTTGTTAACCCAAACAAATGTCAATCCATTATAATTGGGCTACTGTCCAAAGTTGATATGAGTAAGCTTGACTTTGTTCGGTATAACAATGAGCCGATTGCGTTCTGCAGTGAGGTAAAAAATCTTGGTTTACACCTTATTTCTTGCCTTACTTGGGGAGCGCAAATCACCAACATAAGTCGCAAAATCTTTTCTTCACTGCACTCCCTAAACAAATTAAAGCACTTTTTGCCATTAAAAGCTAAAATTTTGCTCGTACAGGCTCTGCTGCTTCCCTTACTGGATTATGGTGACGTGTATTGTGTGGACCTTTCGGAAAGTTTGCTTAATAAAATGGAACGTCTACTCAACGCATGCATCAGATTCATATTTTGCCTTCGCAAATATGACCACGTTACACCTTTTCGTTATAAACTTAAATGGTTAAAAATACGAAGCCGGAGAAAGTGCAGAGTTCTCTATGTTTTGTACTCTTTTTTTGAACGAACCCGCTACACCCGAATATCTTAATAACAGATTCACTTATCTTGGCTCGCATCACAACAAAACCCTTCGATCTACTTTTAATGCAACACTTGCATCCCCTCCCATCATACCACCTTTGTTTCTAAATCGTTTGCAGTTGTCGCTGCAAGACTTTGGAATAATTTACCAGTCAAAATAAGACAATCACCAAATAGAGTCATATTTAAAAAAAGAGTATATGATTACTATTTAAATTTATAGGTACTTCTCCTTTCTCATTTTGTAGTTGGTAGTATTGTGTATATGTAGTTTATGTAAGTATATATAAAAGATATATTTAAGGAGTGTATAATAGATTGTAAGTATTTTATATAATATTCACTGGTTTATGTACTCAGTTACTATATTGCACCTACCTCACTTATTAACTGCTTTTATTGTCCCGAAGGTTTGACTGGTAGAGAATGCCTAGCGGCATTAAGTCCGCCTTTGTATTTTGTATTCAATAAAGAATTAAATAAAAATAAAAAATGAATGAGAATCAGGAGAAGATATGTACAAAGAAATTATGCTAATGCTATTAACAATGCATCCTACTACATTAATATTTACATTGTGATAAGGAAGAGAAAGCATAGAAAAAGAAAGAGAATTAGAAACAAAAATAGCAGAGCCTGCCCTCCCATCTTGTCTGTCGTCTCGAACACAATTGTAATCATTTAAACCAAAAGGAGAAAGAGACATCTCGGAGACATAGTTGAAACCGCTCAACCATGTCTCCGAGACAGCCAACCATGTCTCCGAGACGACAGTTCCACTAAATATTTTTTGTTGGAGACTGGGTCATTTAACATTGATTCTACGTTGTCCGGTATGTTGTTTTTTTTATTATTAATCGTACAAGTAAAGTGATAAGTGAAATTAAAGTAGACTCCGAAGAGACGATAGCATTATGATAGGGTTTTAAAAGTTTTGGTTTGGTAAAAGTAGTTTTTTTTATAAGACGAAAACTTAGTTGCTTTAGCATATGATTTGTTTATTATTCTAGGTTCAAATTTATTGGCTTCCATATAGGATATTGATTTTTGTGACATAAATGATTTAATAGATATTATATAATTGGAGATTGACAGGTCAGGGGCTTTATTCCGAGTTTTGACACGTTCACCGTCGCGCATTTTGCGTAAAGTACGGGTATTGAAATGTAAGTTCTATCCTTTTAATTATAAAGATGAAATTCCAATGCTCCATACATGTTCAAACTTGCGAAGAATTCGTGTATTTCAAGATGGCGGCATTATAATAGCCAACCTAATACATACTATATAACCATTGGAATAGAGCTTATATTTCCATATTTATAGTTTGCGCAACGTCTTGTCGTAATTAGCGGTTGCAAACTCGGAATAAGGCCCCTTATACCAAATGTGTTCCGAAATTCATAGCACATCAATGTTTTTTCCTAGACTATCCAACTCATTCAGAGAAACAGTCAGTAAATCCCATTTACTAATAAGCCCGTTTATATTTTGGTGCATTACATAGATACTATTGGTTACGAAAAAAATCACATTCATGTTCTTGATCGTTAATTCTTAGATTAGCATAAATTTGTCATTTTTATACTCTAAGCTGTGATTAAAGTCTGTTTGTGTACTCTTACTAATTTATATTTTATTTTCTAAGTATTTATTAAAATTAATTTTGTACCCGATACTTAAAATCTGCCTTATTATATAACGCTGATTAGTGTTAAAATTAGATTAGATTACGGGGCACTTTTTATTTACACATGTATAAAATATTTTTTTGACGGCATGCATTTTAACAGTGTTGTCAAAATGCATGCGTAATATATATTTTTATTTTTTGAAGTTTTTTTGAAGACGGCATACATTTTGACAACACTGTCAAAATGCATGCCGTCTTCAAAAAATATATTACGTAATATTCCGTGTGGAAAAGTCCTATTTTTTTCTTATTTTCACTCAACTCGGCTATTGTGAATGAAAAACATGCCATTAATTCGATAGCCTGAGTTTGTTTGCACTACTTTATGTTTCAAAGGCAGGCAATATAAAGAATATAAAGAAAAGCCATTTTCTTTATGATGTGCAAGCGGCAGCAAGCGTGCGGCGGCCAATAACACCTCTTTCATATTTTAGCGTTAATAATTATTAATTCTTAAAAAGGCATGCAGTAGAAATGGGAGAACGTATTCCGTCATCATTTTTCCAGTCTATTATCATTTGCTTAGCAACTACTATTATCCGAACCTTAACTCAGACGAAATAACTATGTAATATATATATTACATAACTTTAATTACTTTATATATCTAATTATTTTAACAGACACTTTGGTGCAAATCAGCCTTAAAAGCATAAAAGTTCATTTTTTAAGGGTTTGGGTAAGGTGATGCGACATGCGACTCGATTCGGGTACATTCTGTTAAAGATTTTATGAAGAATAAATTGAACGCACTCAAGGGGAAAAGAAACTAGGAAAGGGGTTAGGGGGGAAAAATTCCGATTCCGGTTGGTTGTTTGTTGGGTCTGGCATTTTTTTCAGATAAAAAGTTAAAATTTTGATTATAATTTATGTTGAACTGGAAAAGATTACTGTATTATAGAAGTACAACATATTATTGATACAGGTAAATCATTTTTATAAATAAATAATCTAATATGCAGATAATATGGTGGAGACGGAAACCTATGACAGGTAGCCGAATTATTTTTTACTTTTCATTGACCGATTATAATAGTGTTTATGATAAACTAGGTTGTTTAGAGGAGATTCATTTATTTAATTTGTTTTCATACAACTGCTATTAGTTATAATTTGCCTCATTTTGCAGTCAATAACCTTTGACATGTGTGTCTGTCTACGTGTCATAGGTACCCTTCATTTTGAGCAACATTTCACCGACCTTTTAGTATTTTGTGGCGAGATAAATATATTACGTAGTTGTAATGTGGTGTTATCATTAATTGAAAGGGTGCATTGACAATATATGTAACTTGTGTAAGAAAAGTTTGTTTTTGTATGTTGGACTATAAGATAGCGGCAGCGACGTATAGCACTTTACTACCTATATACCTAGGTACTATTTTATTTTCTCTTAATATTGACTCCTAAAAGCCTAAGAAATTTATTAAAAAATATACACATTAAGTTTGTTTTTATTAACAAACACCATTGATTATAATAACCTATTGTTAAATAGTTATTGTTTTTTAAAATATTGCAATGGATACTAACTAGGTGTACCAGGCATATAATTACTAATACTTAGCAGTATGATGGATGATATATGTGTATTATAGTGTATAAAAACCTAGACTTGTGTGTGATCTATAGATGGAACCTGAGGTCTAATTTATTATTAAAAAGTTTTGACATATTGCTAAAGCTGTTGCCATTAAAGTTCTATTATAAAATTCAAAGAGACAATGTTCTTAGCAAACCATGGATTCACCGTGCGGGTGCCGGGTCCATCGCGTGGTTGAAAGGCAGGGGAATGAACTGCAGCGTTCCCGGACTTGAGACCGCGAAGTAGGTTTAAAGGCCTTTTGAACTCTCACCTGCACTGTGTTCACTACCCTCTCTACTCAACCAAATATTATATGATCTTGTTAGCGCCATCCTGGAAACACGCTCCATAAAAGTTCCGACGGCTGTTCTCGGAAGGCCAAGATCCTTCAATAGACGGTGCAAAGACCTTGCTGGAATTCCTCTTGCACCAACTTCCACTGCATAAAGTTGAGTTTTAAATCCGTTTCTAGTAATTTCGTTTGTGAGATCAAAATATTTGTTTGACTTGATGTTGTGGTCCTCAGGTATGTTTGTTTCCCACGGAACGGTGAGTTCTATAAGTATTACTTTCTTCAAGCACCGAGAGTACACCAGTATGTCTGGTCTATAGGCTGAAACTGCTAGTTCGTCTGGAATCTTGTAATGTACTTTAAATGTATCCATGAATATTTTCCAGTCTTGTGCTTTGTCCAGGATTGAGAAAGGTTTACTTTGAGTTTTCTTGAGTTGTCCCTCCTTTACAAAAGTAGTCAGTCTTTCATTTGTTGTTAATCCTTTTCTGGCTCTAGCAATACTGAGACTTACAGCTTCACGAATAATTTCTAGAACTTTATCATGTCGGTGCGAATAATGACCTTTTTCAAGGAGAGTTTTGCACCCAGCAAGTATATGTCTGGCAGTCCCTACAGCAACACCGCACAATGTACATGTCTTATCTGTTGCCTTCCCCCATCTTACCAGATTACTCTGGTCAGGTAGGGACATTTGAAAGGCATTCAGATAGAACTTAATAAGTGCCGGAGACCAATCGTACATGAGTGTGCGCCATTTCAGGGCTGGAGGAATACAAACTTCCCCCAAAGTAAGCCATTCATTCTGAACTTCTAGGGTCATAGCGTGAACTCTGTAGCCATGCTCTTCATCATCCCTAAGGAAAGATTTAATAACATCTTTATCACATTCCTTTTTCTTCCAACCTAACCCTCTTTTGCTGATCTGGGCACCGCTCATAAATGATTTATGAAACTGAAGTCTTGACTCCATCTCAGAGGCCAATGAGTCTTTTGGGAGAGATGCAATCAGTTTATCCCGAGAGTTACTCAGGATTTGTTGCTTGGTTACACGTAGATGTTTGTACAACTCAGATGGTTTTTTAAAATTCATCCCAAATTGTTGCTGTCCCCTGAACAGCGTAGAGGAGTCAGCGCCCTGTGCTAATCCAAGCCAAGACTTAAGTTTTCTTATGACAGTTGCATCCAGATTTACCAGAAGAGTTTTGTTGAAGTCGTATACAAGAAAAGGCCATGTTAGACGAGATGTTAGGTAGTTGTCATAAATCCAAGCTTTCTTGACATTACTAATTGGCTGTTGATCTACCTTGTTGATGTCATTAATAAAGCGTTCCACAACTACATCTAAGGATGGTGTTCTTCCTTTAAAATCGATCCTTCTGCCCAGAAATTTGAAAGGCATGGCTTCCTCTACTGGGGCTACTTTCTGCCCTGCTATGAATAGTTCTGGGTCGTATGACGTAAACCTAGTATTTCGTCTGCCCAGACACAGACAGAAGCATTTTGATGGTTTTGTTCTCATGCCGTTCGACCATACACAGAATTCGTCTACCAGAGTAAGCAAATTCTGGCATTGTTTTGGATTGCGTGTTAGCACTGCTAGGTCGTCTGCAAATGCTAAGATGGACTCCGAATATACATTATTTAACTTAAATCTATATCCCCACTTCTTTTCACTAGTTTTAAGTTTGTCAATTAAGATGTTAATAACAATATTGAAAGCTATTGGTGAGAGGCAACAGCCTTGAAATAGCCCAACATTATATTTATTATATTACCCATGTTACGAATAAATTTGGCCACGGCATCCATATTAAAATACACAAAAAATACTAAACATTATGAATAGTTCTGGGTCGTATGACGTAAACCTAGTATTTCGTCTGCCCAGACACAGACAGAAGCATTTTGATGGTTTTGTTCTCATGCCGTTCGACCATACACAGAATTCGTCTACCAGAGTAAGCAAATTCTGGCATTGTTTTGGATTGCGTGTTAGCACTGCTAGGTCGTCTGCAAATGCTAAGATGGACTCCGAATATACATTATTTAACTTAAATCTATATCCCCACTTCTTTTCACTAGTTTTAAGTTTGTCAATTAAGATGTTAATAACAATATTGAAAGCTATTGGTGAGAGGCAACAGCCTTGAAATAGCCCAACATTATATTTATTATATTACCCATGTTACGAATAAATTTGGCCACGGCATCCATATTAAAATACACAAAAATTACTAAACATTTTAATTTACTGGCTTTTTTTTAATAAATTGAAATACCCTATATGTACAGTAAAAAAGTGTTATTTACCAATTTTGTAGGTAGGCTGGCTTACTATCAGTTGTATAACCTTTCTATATGAGCAAATTGTCCAATGCATAAAGTTTTTTTCAAATCTAACTGCTACTTTCTGAGATTTGCTTTGTCTAAAAGTGATCATTTTCAGCCAAACTTTCCATAGTTATATCAAAGAGATACTTGGATTAAACTTTAATTGGTATTTTTAATATAATGATTGTGAGAAGCAGTGTGGTATCTCTTGACTGAGCTTTATTTCTATTTAAAGTAGTTTTTTTAAGGACATTACACACATTCTGCTCTGGGCTTGTACTATGTCTACTAGAAACAACAATATTAATACATAATATTATATTTTTGAAATATCCAGACCATGACAAACTTTACAGAAATACATACTAATATTTTTTTGCCATGGGTGGGATTTGAACCCACAACCTTTGGATACAACTCCAATTGGTATTTTTAATATAATGATTGTGAGAAGCAGTGTGGTATCTCTTGACTGAGCTTTACTTCTATTTAAAGTAGTTTTTTTAAGGACATTACACACATTCTGCTCTGGGCTTGTTCTATGTCTACTAGAAACAACAATATTAATACATAATATTATATTTTTGAAATATCCAGACCATGACAAACTTTACAGAAATACATAATAATATTTTTTTGCCATGGGTGGGATTTGAACCCACAACCTTTGGATACAACTCCAAAGGTGCAACCACTAGTCTATGGAGGTAGTCAATAAGTATATTTATTCTCACTTAAATACCTATCTAAGTATTGTTTAGTGAATAAATAAAGTTTATATATTTTCTATTCAGCTAGTATATACTAGCATAATAAAGCTAAATATATTTTTAGGTGAGCTGCAGATCCAATGGAGCTGCAAGTAATCCTGATGCTATGTGGGGTTGGGGTGGCTGTAATGTATGCTGCCCTGATCTTCCTCGCCCGCTTGTTTTCAACCACTGGCACAACTTACGAGGAAGCTGTTGCTCAACAGCGAAAGGTTACCACGGAATTGTTAGCACTTTCTTCTAACAAGACAAAACCTAAAAAACTCAAGAAGGCTAACAAAAAGGTAATTTTAATATGTATATTTAATATATGTGGTTTATGTTCAAACATAAACTAAATAAATATAATTGTAAACATGCTATGCAATGATGAATATGCATCAACTGCTTGTCTACACAAAATTATATAGAGCTTTAAAAGAAAACGAAATCTTTACTGTTTAAAATTATTTGTGATGACTTTTTTTTTATTATTTTTTTATAATTTTGCATTAGACCTTAATCAAGCCTAATTAAAAATAATGTGCCTATTCATTTAAGACATTATAATTTTCTGGAAAGTTCTCACACTCCCCAAAATGTGACCTGTAAAATACCAAGTGTCAGGAGACGACAAGGAGGTGTTAATCATCAAACCATTTTTCTTGGCATTTAATAGACTCCGATGACATATAACCTTGGGTGTTTTAATGTAATGTAATAAATTATTATAATTTTCCTTTTTAAAATCTAACTAGAATTTTATTAATTTATAAGTAACTTTTAACAGGAAAAAAAAAAATGCCTATACTATAAAAATGTCTAGCCAAATGAAATTAATAAAGTAATGATAAGATTAAATATAAATTAAAAAATATATTTTATCTTTTATTTATTTATCAACAAACATTTATTTTAAGATTAGCTATCTAACATTCTTATTTTCCCAGCTTAGTAGATGTTTGCACATGCCTAGTTTGGGTCAATTTAAAGAGTATTGCTTTTGTAATATGAATAAATTGAAGTTCCAAGAAGTGCTAAAGTCAAAATAAATAATGAAACAAATGTGTTATCATTATTTATTTAATCATTATTGATAAGCTTCTTTCACTGAACTGAAACTTAACTTATATTTTCTAGGCAATTTTGTTTTCATTACTTAGTTCTCAACATGTTCATTTCATTACATTGTTGACACAACTGGGGTTAGAGATGTGAGGATTTGTGCGTAATTCTCAGATAATTGCCTTTGCATTCTTGTTAAATTTAATTAAAAACTTTTTGTTTTGAATCATTTAATTTAAATCACAACTTCAAATGTTGGTGATATATTGTTTACAAGTCATATTCCCTCAATCCAACAACAAAGCTTAGTAGCTAAATTTTATTTAATATACTGAAATATTTAATAAAGTTACTTGGTTACATGGAAAAAATTATGTTGTTTTCAAAAGGTTTTGTTCCATGCCTATAATGTCACACGTCTCACTTTTTAAATGAATTATATCTCAAACACCGGTTTTGTTTATCTATAAAAATAAAAATAATTTCATTGATAAACTGTATTTTAATGAAAAATCTAACAGGAATAGTTACTCTTGCATCTCAATGTTTTCAAAATACATGCATTTTTCAGTTAGCAAGAAGAGAAAAGAGAGAAAGTGCCTCTGCTGCAACTGGCAGTGAACATGACAGTGAGGCTCCAGCAGAAAGTGGAGTTGACGAGGAAGTCCCTACTACCAAACACCATGTTGAATTCAGTCCCCCTGTTGTGGTTGATGTTCCTGCTGATACTCTACCCAATGTTAAGGTATTTAAACAATTATATCATAGTAATTAATTGATTTCATTTGATGTTAGTAGTTAACATCTTCTAATAACTTGAAAACAATCTCATGGAGGAGTGATATTTAGGAGTTAAATGGTTTTAATAAGCAATAATTTTAAATAATACATTATTCTTTGAAATTTAGTCATTCATTTAAAGAGATACTATTGTTTATTGAAAATCTAGAGGTTATTAATTATATGCAAAAATATTCTGATATTACAAAGTCCAAGACACAGCTCCTCCTTTTTAGGTCCATGAGATTGCTTTTTAGGTCCAATTTATCCTTATTTATTAGTTAGTTATTTATGCACTAAATATGGGGTGTGAAACTTAAAATAAAGATATCTTAATAATTATTATTTATTTATTTCTCACAAAAGCTTATTAATAATTCACAACATCCATTGATACAAAATTTGTGAGACTTGAGCTTGAATTAGGCACAAAGCCTGTCTCAGGTCTCCAGGATCCCACCCTTATTCACAATAATGTGTTAACACAAAGAATAATAGGAACATAATTGGTTTACTAAAAGGATTTTATTTAAACTATGATTATTTATTAATAATTAGGCACATTATAGATTGTTGTCAAGTCAATGCCAACTACCCTAATCATAGTGATTATTATTATTAACATAGATTAATAAATTTAATATTCTTTTGAACAATGGATACTAATTAAATTATTGTTTAAAAGGTCCCCTATGGTATAACAGCAATAATTTAGTTTATTGTCTATTTAATTACACAATTAAAACATTTCTTTTTATTCACTTATTTATTTACGAATAGTTTTTTTTTTACAAATGCTGCCCTTAGTAATTTGAATGTTACAAAATAATTTTACTGATTTTATCTGATTTACACTTGTAAAGTGATAAAAAAATAATAATATTTCAAATCTTGAGTGAACTTGTCTAAGGTACTTCAACACTTATTGATTGAAGACTTGAGATAAGGTTTATCCTATAGTAAGTGAATAATATGTTGAAACTTCATAGAATTAGGCTACATTCCATTAAATTATTTTATTGTAAACAATAAAAAATTGTACAGTGGAGTCTCAAACTAATACATTAGTAGGTATTATACAGTCTATATAGTAACTATATAAACAGCATCATTTTTCCCGTTATAGACTTATGAGACTATTTAATAATCAACTTAAACTATAAACATTTTAATAAATGAAATGAAATATACTTTAATATTCATATCTAATAATTTAAACCACTAAGTAGTTGGTATACTATATAAAGTATCAAGTACATACCCTTTATGGTAAATAAAATAAATACTACATAATATGATGTGCATAAGTAAACAACATATATACTTGCACTTGATTATAAGACATAGTTTTACGAAATTTGTTAGCATTATAAATCTACCATTACTGGCGCCTGAGACCACCTACACGGCTTCAGGGTACGTAGTTATTGGAAATTATTCCCACCTCGTTATAACTGAGTCTACACCAAAGAAGTGTTCAGCTAGTTGCAGCGTTTGGATATCTTATCTTATTGGTTTTGGGGTTGACATCAGTCAAAAACACTTTGACCCTTTGGGATCTTTTGTGTGTTCTCCATTCCTATTAACCACAAACCTCAGTATCGTCCCAAAATATGTTGTTGACATATTTAAGGACATCACTAAGGTTGGTTAGCCTGTAGCTTTCTGGATCCGGATAAGCCTGTCCTAGGTATTTGATTCTTTGGATGGCCCTAGTGTCTCAGTCGCACAGTAGGTGCCGCATGGATTCGGGCTCCTTACCACAGAATCTGCATGTGGGATCATCTTTTACTCCTATAGTATAGAGGTGTTTGTTGGTTGTATAGTGTCCTGAGAACACTCTCACCAGTAGCCTTATTTGAGTTCTGTTGAATTTCCATATCTTATCCAGGCCTATTGCCTTCATACCAATGAATTTCTTGGAATGTATTAGGCCTTGTTGCGTTGACCACCAGCTTGTGGATTTGTCCTCAGCAAACTTCTTTAATGCATTAATTATTGTTATGTTGGGTATGTATGCCTATGAATGGTTCAGGTCCAATTAAGGGAGTTTCTGAACCCATTTTAGCCAGTTGGTCTGCCCTTTCATTGCCTTCGATGCCCATATGTCCCGGAACCCAGGCCAGTCTTACCCTGTTATTCCTGCCGATTTTATTCAACAGTTAACACATTCCAAAGATCTGGTCTCATACGAGCTCAGAGCTTTAAGTGCTGCTTGGCTGTTGCTGAGAATATTTGTTTTCTCATAGCGTTTGGATATACTCAATAACCCTTATATAAACAGTGTTACATCACAAGTTGGGATAGTGAAACTGATTCAACAGCTTAACATGCCCGGAAGGCACTATAGTATTGTTGTCAAACAAATGTAGTTATTTTTTTTGTAATAACTCAGGTACACACACCGGTATAACCCGGTATAGCATTATAAATGCCTTTATATCTGATAATAAATTTCGTAAAACTCCTTTTATTTAGGCAACTTCTTGTTGGTAAATGTGCTTGTCATGCGTAAATTAATAAGAGCCAATTTCCATTAAATATTATTGTTATGTCAACCCTAATATATTTATTCTGTGCATTCTGATTAAGGATTGAATTTATACATAGTAGATTTTACAACAAGTGCACAAAATGAAACATTTTTATTAGAGACTTTTAACATGTCATACATGTTAAAAGTCTCTAATAAAAATGTTTAACATGTCATACATGTTAAAAGTCTCTAATAAAAATGTTTCATTTTGTGCACTTGTTGTAAAATCTACTATGTATAAATTCAATCCTTAATCAGAATGCACAGAATAAATATATTAGGGTTGACATAACAATAATATTTAATGGAAATTGGCTCTTATTAATTTACGCATGACAAGCACATTTACCAACAAGAAGTTGCCTAAATAAATAATGTTGAGGATAAAATGTTTTTGTGGACGAGTTATAAACTCTGCCTTTCACTTCGATTCTGAGCTTGGGCTGATAGTAATGTTGAGGATAAAATGTTTTTGTGGACGAGTTATAAACTTTGCCTTTCACTTCGATTCTGAGCTCGGGCTGATAGTAATGTTGAGGATAAAATGTTTTTTGGACGAGTTATAAACTCTGCCTTTCACTTCGATTGTGAGGAAATAAAACAGTAGTATAACATAACATTTCTTTAATTAAAATTTGTACAGTTTTGAATACTGAAGGAAATTGTTTTTATGTCTTAAAAAACACATAAGGCAAATAAATTTAAGTAAATATTATAAAATAACTATTATAGAATAATTCTATCTATGAACTTGTGTTTGGCTGTATGGCTCATTTTATTTCCCTTAATATATATATACATTTATGAGTACATATGTTAATGCACTTTGAATGCAAAAATCGAATTGTGTGTCTAAATTCAGAGCATGAGAAGTAAAAAAATTATTATTATGCCCTATGAGTGTTCTGGGTGTTACTAACACCTACTACAGTCTCCTGAAGAAGTTGATATTGCATACAATATTAGTTTTAGTTTTAACATAGATTAAAAAGAATTGTTATTGAATGGACCTTTATTGTATTGAAATTTTTGATTGTTTGTTTGTTCCGGATAAACTCAAAGCATTGAACCAATTTTAAAAACAACCAATAGCCCTATTATAAGAGATGTGCTGAACATGGGATGTATTTTTTATTCAATCAGATTTATTTTGAATTACACGAGTGGGTGAAACCGCAAGGTATAGCTAGTATTTAAATAAAGTGTTTATATTATTTTTTATTTATATATTTTTTAATGACTATTTAATATAAAAATATTTTTATTGCTTTCAATAGCTAAAAGGCTATATTTATATTTTATTTTTGACTAATTTAGATATAGTTTTAAATGGTATTATATAATTTTATTTAATATAATAGGTAGTATTTATTTTAAAGTGTTTTTAGTGACTAATATAATATCTTTACTAATTTAAATACTAATATAAAGTACTAATAAATAGTCAGTGAGAATCAGTAATTATGTAATTCTTTATAACTATATACTTACTATTGGCTCTCAGATTTTGTTTGATCAATATTGAATTATTTTATTTTGCAAATTAGGCTTGACAATTTGTAACTAAAAATCTCATATAATTAAGACAATTTGAACTTGGAGACTTTTAGAAAATCATTCAGACCTTTAAGTTTCACTGTTTCTCATTAATTATTTTCACATGCTAATTTTAGAAAACATTTTCCTACTAATATTGATTGATAAACCCAAAAGAATATTAGAGTTAGGTATGGTTACAAAATTTGTGCAGATCCGCAAACGTGGCAAGGATCCTAAGGTTAAGCCAATCCTGGTTAACAAGGAGGATCCTAGTTGTGTGAGTGACCCGAGTGCCCCTCCCTCCCCGGCCCACAATGTTCTCACCAACCATTTTGAGGATACTCACCCCAAAGACGAATTTGAGCTACATCACTCATCTCATGCTGAGAAAGTGAGTTGCTCATGTAGATTTAGATTTTGGTGTTTGTTACTAATGAGTATTTTTTAAATTGTATGTTGGTAGTTACGATTTTGTTTGTTTTTAACTAGAGTATATAAACAGAAGTAGAAAGATTTCATATAATATAACACTAATTATCTCTGTCATTCTCGCAGTAATATACTGATGATTGGCTCATATGTATCTGTAGCTCTATTATGGAATTTTACAATCAGACAGGTTTATTTGGGAAATGAAGTGATGCTATTGGTTGCTCCCTATCTATAGTTACTAGCGACTATAGTATAACAGCTAGCAAAAACTCCTGTTTATACCTACTGAATATATTTATAGTGAGATACAGAGTAGTGTATGTATATTGTATGAAATTATTTCCGATCCGCAACCATACTTTAGGGGTGCAGGTTAATTCCATATATTAAGCCAATTGGGTTTACAAAAAGGTAAGGATGACCTGAGAGGCTCCATCACAATGCTGGCATATTGAATGTTGTCACCATCACTCATCGCATGTTGAGATGTTGAGGATGAAGTTGTTCATGTAGATATATATTTTGGTGTTTGTTACTACCTAATTTGTGTTTTTTTTGTGTGTGTTGGTGGAAGTTATTTTGTTTTATTTTTTGGGTTTGTGTTTTCTTGGTTTTAACTGTACTAGTATTTTGAATGTTTATACCTAGTACTGTAGTAGTAGTAGTAATAAATAAATATCCTAAAATAATATTAATTACATCTGAAAGAGCATGCAAAATATCTATAAAAGGGACTTATGTATTTATATAATAAAAATATAATATTAATATAAGTTAGGTTTTTGAGCCACGTTAAAAATATATCAATAAAATAAAGTGATTCATAAAGCTGCAATAGTGATTCACCATTTGAAACCAAAAATAAAAAAAAAAGTTATCATTGATTTTCGTTATAGCAATGTAATTAAGTATTTGTTACACTTAAAATATACTTATGAGCCATAAAACAAGCTAGCAACTATATAATTTGGTTGATTTATAAATTAACTGTAGCCCCTGCAAAATTATCTTTTATCTTTATTATAGTTGCTCAAATTTTGCACTTCTTTATAAGTTTTTCCTTTTCAATAATATTTTAATTTGATCATAGAATAATTTAATCAAAAAATTATAGGTGATTGAAAAAAGTGATGAGGTGGTTGAAAAGAAAGAAGCAAAGTCTAAGGGAGGGAAGGCGACCAAACCTGCCGTTGTAGCTGAGCCACCAAAGGAAGAGTTAGTCGCAAGGGAACGCCATAACAGTGGTGAAGCATCTAAGAAGCAAAACAAAAGTAATCATTTGCATTATTTAAAACCCTTTTTGTCTACTGCAAAAATGTACACTGAAAGTCAAGTGACCTAGTCATGTTTCGGTTTTAGTCCGTAGGTTTACCGGTTTTAAGGAGATTACTACATCGATTTCTTGTGGAGGTGATAGTCTCCTTTCAGGGTGCGGTTACGAAATGGGTGGTTGAATTGATGATAAGGCAGCGAGTATATTACAACATACTCGTAATGCAATTCGTCTTTGTCGCCGCCCAATTCGTAATCGCATCTTTAGTGGAAGCGATCAATATTGCATAAGAACAATTATTGATAGACCCCATTCATGGACTTTGTAGGTCTGCTCACCACCAGTAGATACCAAGTCACATGCCATGCTCCGATAAAAATAAAAAAAACATGCAATATAATAAAAGCATATGGGTTTTAAAATAGGAAGTTATTGCTTTGTTATAAGTAGATAGTGTAAGTCATGCATGATAGAATGGAATTTGTCATTGCTTGTTGTCTTTTTATACACAAACATCCTCTACATGCTTTTCTAGTTTCTAATACTAGATGGCAGTAAAGTCTGTTTTTGTTAGTTTATAAGCTTACTGGGGTGACTCGAACCTGGTTGGCTCAGTAGTATCTTCCCGCGATAGCTAGAATTGTGGGTTTGAGTTCCGCCCATCAGGATTTTTTCATTGCATTTTATCTTTAAAAAAAATGATGTATGATAGAATGAAGAGTTTTTATAAAAGTGACAATTGTAATTTATTTTACACTGCTTGGTTTAGTTTATTCTAACTCAATAGTCAAACCAAACTGATCAATGTATTATAAATTACATTTGTCAGGCCCTAATTATAATAATACTTGTGCATACATTTCAAATTACAATAATTAATTAATATTGGAGCATTCCTGATATCCATAAGTAAACATTTTACATTGTATTATGATCTGTTCAGATTGACATTCTTGACCCTTGCAAATTAGTTTTATCAAAGAACATTTATCATGTTATTATTGATCAATTAAAGGTTAATTATAGTATATGTGCTATGAAAATATTGTATATTTAATACAAACTACATTGTATCACACTGCGGACACTACTCAAAATGTATTAAAGCAAGCTTGAAATGGAGAGCTGCCCATATGATTACTGACTGGTACAGCAATCGTCTGCTGGGCATGAAATACTATTTTTAGTGTTGCCCCAAATAGCCTGTATATAGTTTTTTGAATTTCCCAGGAGAAACCCAGTCAGTTAGTGACTGATCTGGCAACTGTATATGACATTGAAAGCTGTAACTATAATAAACTATACTAGAACATAAACTGAGCTGCGTTGGTACACATACACTTGAACAAATAAGATTATTTGCCCAAGTGTATGTGTATAAATGCAGCTGTAGGTCTACCCTAACTTCCACCTTTGAATAGATGGGCTATCCAACACTAAAATAATTTTCTAAATCGGTTCAGTAGATCCAGAGATTACCCCCTACAACCTCACAAGCTTTACCATATTAGTATAGATGATCCTACATCTGCCCACAGTATGTTATTAGTATTACTAGTGCAATAGTATAATAATATATATATATAATATGGGCCATTAAAACTTTTATTGCAATTGATATAAAATTACATGCAAAACGTCCTATGTATGAATGAAAAATAAATTAATTTAATGATTACTTAGGTGCTTTTAGTGAGGTTCATGAATGGTTCAGCAATTTACCCAGTCTAATGAAAATGTAGTAAATTCTTTTGCTCCTTTCTAGATAAAAAGAACACCAAGAAGACTCAGCCAGAAGAACCAGTTGAAGTTGCTCAAGAAGAGGTAGTTGCTCCGCTGAACATTCCTCAGCCCAGTGAGTTGACCACAGACAAGTTGTTGAAGCAAGTAATGGCGCCCACCACCGTCCAACCTTCACCACCAACTACCAGCAAGAATAAGAAGAAGAAAGCGGAACCTAACATATTGTCTCTTATGGGTAAGAATTTTGTCTATTTAAGGTTTTTTCGGGGGTATAACGCAATTAAACCTGTTGATCCCTTGTAATAATATAATTTTCAAAAATAAGATAATATTAATAAAATTATCAATGTCTTTTCATGATTACCCCTTATATGTTTGAAAGAGTGATATACTTTCATAATTATAAATATAAAACAACTTTCACTATCTCTGCCAGTGTTTTAAGAAGGGCTAAAAAAGTGATTATCTGCCAAGATCATGAAACTAATAATAATATGTGGAACCGCCCTAATGCTTCAAATGGCCTATAAAACATAATGTCAAACGAATTTGTTGCCGCTATATTCTGTTCTCACTTCAACCAATCAACACTCAGTGATTGCTTTTTTTTTAATTTGTAAATCGTATAGTGGCCATCTTCAGTTCTCACGACTGGAAAGGCGATTTAAGGCTCATGGGTGCCTCCCTATATTTATCTCCATGGCAAAGACTATTTGTACCTATTTGATGCTTTATTACAATAAGGGTCTGTAAACAATTGCAATATATTATTTGTTGCAGCCAACGATGCGGCCGGAGTGAATGTAGGCGAGCTAGTACGTATAGTTAGTGAAGCTCCTCTGTCTCGCTCGGAGCTACAGATTCTGACAGACACCTTGCTGAACAAACAACATGACCCACTGCCGCAACACTCCGACTGGTCTGAGGTAAGAAACTTGTGGATTCTGACAGTGCTCCCATACTTGTCATAATATTAATCCAAAACAAAATAAAAACCAGTTTTTCAAGTATTACTTGTATAAGTAATATCATCTATTTAACATCATTTATATTTTTCCAAATCATTATATTGTAACACATTTGTCTCTGATGTCTCTTTTACATATATTTATATTTATTTTTGTTGTCAAAAAAAGAGAACCTACTATAACTAAAGTGTTTTTCAAGGATTCAATTGTTTTTTTTACTGGAGCACGGATGTTACTTTGTACCTACATGATGGTAAGCAGACCTACAAAATTCCTGAATGGATTTGATCAATACATTGTTTAACAGCATTGATTGCTGTTTAACAAAGTATTGCTGTCGACTAAATAACAAAGTTTTAAATGTGCAGCAACAAAGACGAAATATTAAGGCCATTAAAATAAATTCTGACATAGACAAATTTGATATAACTTTAACATCAAATTCGTCTTTGTGTCGCCATCCATTAATAACTTTATTATTTAGTTGACAGCAAACTAATTGCAAATTCAATTATCTTTGCCCAGCAGAATACTGCCGATGACAATTGATTGTGGTATGATTTTATTTTGCCTATTAGGGATAGTTTTGATCTCATATATAGAGCAATATGAGTAAATTGTCCTACATATTATAATTATTTTAACTTTACAGGGTCCCAATGACCCCATGCAGAAGTTAAAGAAGCAGTTGGCTGAAAAAGAAAAGGCTCTGGTTGATGAGCAGGAAGCTTCACAGGCGCTTCAGGCCAAACTAAAGGAACTCAGGTAATGTTATGTACTATCATCATCACGGGTGCCGTTATGGCTCCCGAGAACTGTTTAAATGGAGCCGTATGACAGCAAGTGCAATACTACCAAATGGCTTAAATTGTAAGCTTTCATATAAAATATTTAATTTTATTCAATTTATTTAAAATGGCGGTACCCATTTTATCGTTGGTTATATTTCCTTTCTTTACTTGACCGCATGCTGACACATACGGTCATGTCGCCATTCCTTTTTCTACCCTAGTCCTTTCCCAATTGCTTAACAACAGCTTAACGTGCTCTCCGCTCTTCACCACTATAGTGGTGTTGTTAAACTAATGTACATAATTTTTTAGATTAAAAACTCATTGGTACATACCAGGGTTTGAACCAGGGACCTATGTGTTTTTAAGTTTAACGCCTAACCAACTCGGCCACCACGTATATGTATTCTGATTTATGTGTCTATACTTTTCTACATTGGTGAATAATAATTGATCCAGAACGTCGTTAAACGCGGAGCGGTCCCGGGCGATTGCGGCCACTCGCGCGCTGGACGAGAGCGCCTCCACCCAGCGCGCAGAGCTACACACCGTGCAGACCAGACTGCAGCGCCTGTTGGACGATAACCGGGCTCTGCAGCAAGATAAAGTACATGTAAGTCATGCAAATACAAAGTCACTTTAAATGGTTGTACTTTAGGCTAATGTGAGGCTCTACTGATCAAATGGAACAACTTTTCCCATGGAACCGTATTGTGTCGTAAATAAAAAAAAATTGCCTTCATTAAAACTAGTATAATAAAATTACCAATTTGTATGGGGATGCCAATTTTTTTTTTCATTTGCGACACATGGTCTCATGGGAAAGTTGTTTGATTTGATCAGTAGAGCCTTATATCGAGCCCAAAGTAAATCCTGTACATGAAATTTCCATTTCGTAACCACATCATTTAGGCAGCAAAGTGGGATCAATATATTATTTGTTAAACAAAAATATATTGATAAATCCCATTCATGGATTTTGTAAGTCTGATTACCACCAGGTAGATACAAAGTCCCATGCGTGCTCAAATAGAGATAGATAGTTGTAGAGGAAAATTTAAACAGTTGGGTATAATGACATTATCCTCAATGTATATTCTAATAAATATTTTGTATGGCTCAAAAAACATACAAAATACTTCTTTAAATTATAACATTCATTCGTTTTCCACTAGAAATAAAAATAAAATATCAAGTATTATGTAGGCTAAGTACAAAGCATAAATGCTTTATTGTTAATAGTATAAAATTTCATAACAAAATACATGATACATGGAAGGAACTTACTAATAAATTATTTAAAAACAAATGTCGACAGTTTCTTCAGGACTTTGAACTATATGACATAGATGACTTTGACTAGCATTGGTTTGGTTTAATTTAGGGCATAGGGAGACATCTGATATTGCATTTTACTTTATATAACATAATTCAATTTATTTTTTTTTACATATTATTATAGGTATAGATTAACAAAATAGAACTATAAATGACAAAGCCCCTTTACAGTTGCTTTACAATTGAATTTGTTGTATTTTACTGTTATTTGTTAAATTTATGTAGTTACTTTTCTTCTTTATATCTGTTCTGATATTTGTTAAATTATGACAATTACTAAGTGTTCCAAAAGTGTACCTATGGTTGCAAATAAATGAATATGATAATATTATTATGAATTAAATTTAAAATGTGGTGACTATAGTAAGTATATCACAATTTCACTTTTTTGGTCTTGGCTATCCAAACTTTTATGGAACGCGTTTCCAAGATGGCGCTGACAGAATCGTATAGTATTTGGTTGGGTAGAGAGGGTAGTGAACACAGTGAACAGAAGAGTTGGAACTGAAAAGGCCTTCAACCCTGCTTCGCCGTCTTATATCCGGGAACACTCCAGTTCGCTCCCCTGCCTTCCAACTATGCGATGGACCCCCACGGAGAATAGTAGATAGCTAAGAACATTGCCTCTTTTTATCTTAAATGGTTACGAAGATGACAAAAGCGGCCCCCAGCCTAGTGTTAACAAGGTTAACGCAACTCATAACAAGGTTAAGAATATGACTACAAGGAGGACCTGGGATGGGTGTCCATTTTATACCACGAGGCTATACCATTATAAATACCGCAACAAGCTAGGCACTTGTTAAGTGTTTCCCCCGAATACCATCGTCGAAATAAGTACGGGTTAGTCCCTCCTCTACTCTGAGGCCGTATAAACGGTTCTCGGGAGCCAAAAAAGCACCCGTGATGGTATTCCTGAGATGCTTTTCCCCTTGGTCTTTTTTTTCAAATATGATGGTTACTAGGATCTACTGCTATTCATATTTTCAAATTAGTTAAGGGTTTTGTTTAAAATTTTCAGAATTGTTCAGAATCCTAAAAATAATAATTATAAATAATACTATAAAATAAATTTGTTATAAATGTTTTGAAATTAATTGGCGAAATTTGAAAAAAATGTGTGTTTGTCTACTTGTCACTCATGATATTTTTAACAGGTATATTAATTTAACACTGATCAAGTTCCAAAGGTGCTAAAAAAATGTCATTAAGACCATACTTTGTACAATAAAGTTTCAAATTAATAATGAAATATTGTTTTCAGCTCCAATCTAAAATAAGTGCGGAAGGAGAGGCCCAAGCTCAGAGGGCCCAAATGGAAATTCACATTCAGAGGCTGCAAGAGGTAAGCTTATATTTATTATAAAAAAATATGTTGCATGTAATTAACGCATTTCACAAGGCGCTGTTACGCTTAAGTTACACTTCTATACATAGTATAATAATATACTGTATATAGTAAATACTATCAATAATTTATCTTGTCTTTCATATTATTAACATATAAAATGTATATTCATATTATATACATTGTTTATTATTGCAATTTAGATAATTGAATGATGGAATAGTAAAAATATGTGATATTTTTAATCCTAGATTTACTATTGCTGTGCACTGCTTTGATTGTCCCGAAGGTTTGATTGGTAGAGAAAGCCTAGCGGTATTAAGTCCGCCTTTGTATTATGTATGCAATAAATAAATACTATTTGCATGACTTTAATGGTAAATTTTGCTGAGCAGACTAGTATATAAGATTTAATGTACCATATTTTAAGCAAATTATTTATTATTATTATTAAAATGAAGTCACTTCCCGTATGTTTATATCTTTTAAACTACTCAACCGATTTTGATGCGGTTTCCTCCATTATTTAGGTAATCTCTTCTAGATGGTTTATATGTATGTATAACACATAGCACTGTAATACATAATAATAATATGTAGTACCATGAAGGTAAAAACCGTGCCCGTCCGCGCGCCGTGTAGTACAAATTAAACATATTGTTCTGGTTACAAACTAAGCTCTAGGCTTGTACTATGTGTACCAGAAGCAACAATATAATACATATTATATTTTATAAACACCCAGACAAACTACCGAAAAAAACGTACTAATATTTTTTGCCATGGGTGGGAATCAAACCCACGATCTCCGGATACAATGCCAGAGACAACCACTAGTCTACAGAGGCTGTCATTACATATAATTAGTAATCCTTACGAACCCGTGGCGGGTCGCTAGTTCTATAAAAATGTATGTGGGCCCACATACATTTTGTCATCAATCCATAAAACACGCTACTCAAGAATATTTTTTTTTTTTTTAATGCGTAGCGCCCATGCGCAGTGAAATATCGTGTTTGGCTCACAATTTTTTTTCTTTGGTTGCAGTCGGAATCTAATCTAATCCAACAGCTGAGCGTCCTCCAGGCAGAGGTAAACGCTCGTGCCCTGGAAACAAGAAACGCTATGTGTGACGCCACCTCCGCTAGGGAGAACATGGTGCTGGCTCAACAGCAGTTGGCAGAACTAGTACAGCAATTGCAGGTGATTACCTCTGTCATACAGCCATCAAACTTGTCCAAGAGCAGAATGCTCGCCAACAACTAGCTACCGTAAGATAGGGTTATTACGATAGGTTCTATCAATAAATGTTTGATTGGTGCTTCCTATACATATTAACGTTATTAATACAAAAATAAAAATGATTTAATTCATGTAAATCTAAGATTTATGAAATAGTCAAAAAAAAAATTTTTTAGCAAGTAAAAATCTGGTGCTTCTGTTTGAAGCCAACAGAGGAGCATAGCTATTGACTTGCTTATATAGTAGCATACTAAAATGCACCCAACTGAATAGCATGCGTAAAAACACCCTATGGCAGATTATTTGTTACTGTACCAATGCACAGAACTACACAGTATATTGTAGTATAAATAAGTAGGTAATCATCAATGATTACCTTCCTAAGTATCCAAAGGCAAATAGTTACATAATTTAATAAAAATAATATATGTAATAATAAAACTCTAACCTCACGCCTAGAACATTGTGTGGTGTTCAATAATTAGTTGTATGTTTTTCATTATTATATACATTCACCTGATGGTAAGTGGCAATGTGTGTTACAATTGGTTGAATCCACTATGTCTGCTTGATACATTTATTTTATCATTATAATGAATTAATATTTATATCGCTGTAGAGAACTGTTTACTTATAACATTGTTTTTATTTCTACAGGAGTCAGGCCAAGCATATAGTGTGCTTGAGGAGCAATATGGCGATTCCATACAAGCTGTGCAGGGCTTACATGAACAGATATCTGCAATGAACAGTAGGCTCGAAGGTTAGTACAAGATGTCCATGGCCATCATAAATAATAAATATATATCATCACCATTAACCTCGTGCCTTACCGCTCTTGAGACTGCCTGACAGTCTCAGGATACCCAGCAGAGGGGTTTTATTACCACCCCGTTGTAGCCGATGGGATGTTGACGCATTGGATAGACTAATAAAGAACCCATCTATAAACACTTTTGATAATAGATTGCATTTATACATGTTATTTTAGTATACATGGTGGCTTTGAAAGGATGTATTTTGGGCTAATATGAGTTCTGATGATCAATTTGAATGACTTTTCTCATGGAACAAATGAAAAAAAAATGCCTTCTCCATACAAACTAGTAATGTTAAAATGGCCAATTTGTATGAGGAAGCCAAAAATGTTTTTAGTTTTGATTTGCTCAGCAGAATCTCATATTAGCCCAATCCTTTCAAATTTACCCTGTATAGGCGATAATGAGGTAATTTTTTAAAAGATATAAATATGTTCTAGTGATAGTCTTAAAAAATATTGCCAATGTGAAAGCTGCCACTCCTAGTATGTATTACGAGTACAGATTTAATGTAAAATATTATTTACAGAAATGTCAGAAAAAGATGTTGAAGTCCAGCGTCTGACAAAGCGTTTGGAGCAAGTGGAGAACGACTGTGCTAAAGCTATGGTAGATGCAGAGAACGAAAAGGACCAAGTATGTAGTTTTTTATTTGATTCACTAACCCCCCAGTGTATAAAATGTTGATCAAATTATTCTTTGATCTAAATTAACTAACAAGACAAAATATAATAGTTGTTGCAATTTTATAGGATGGGAGGAAGGTCTCTATAACTTCGTTATTCCGACCGACCGGTCACGCCCATACAGATACAAAATCCGTCAAGTGACCTTGGCATGTTTCGGTTTTAGTCTATGGGTTCACCGGTTTTTAGGAGATTACTGGAACGATTTATTGTCGAGTGACTGCCAGTCTCCTTTCAGGGTGCGGTTACGAAATGGGTGGTTAATTTGACGACAAGCCAGCGGGTATATTAATGCAATTCGTCTTTGTCGCCGCCCATTTCGTAATCGCACCATTTAGCCGACATAGTGAGAGCGATCAATGTTGTTTAAGAACAATTGTTGTTTGACTCCATTCATGGACTTTGTAGGTCTGGTTACCATACAAAATCACATGCCATGCTCCAATAACAAAAAAAATACAGAAAAACTTTTTAGCTCCTTGTTGACATAAATACAAAGCTAGAGTCTGTCTAATGAATCTTGTCACCAGAGAAGCGCGCTAAATTAAATATAATCAGGCCGATATCACTGAAAGTACTGGAAAAACAAAGATACATTAAACATAGTCGTAAATTATTAAATACCTAAGTATTTATTTATTTATTTGATCAGAATTGTATACATGGGTAGAATTAGTACAAAATACAAATTTACAATCAACTTCACAATACCAACACCACACATGCACCTTGTAAGGCATAGCAGCACTACTGAAACCAATGACCACATAAATATAAAATGGGATACTAATGAATTTTTATAAATAGCATACCTAATTTCGTCGATATAAAAAAAAATATTACTGGATTTCTATTACGTTCTCTTTTATAATCTCCACACTTATTCACAGAGAAAATATTAACAGTCAATATTGTGACGTTTTACATTTTTGGGCGGGCTGCATATTAAGTGATTTAACGACGACGGCATTATTTATTAATTTTTTTGCTCCCTAAATAAAATCATCAACAATTAATAAATTAAAATTTTAATAGGCTCAAACCCCCCCGATATAAAATCCTTGCTACGCCCATGCTTATTCACCATTGTATATAACACTTTGCAAGCACTGCTTTTGATTTTTTAAGACATTTCAATGATTTTTTTTCTCAATAAAACTAGATTTGGTCTAGAATCTAGATAAACAAACAATTTTGAATGTTTGACAAATGAAAAACTTGCCAGGAAAGAGAAATTTAATAAATAGTTGACAGTTTGACAACATCTGCTAGACAAAATAATAGAAAATATAATAATTAACTTACAAACCAGGTTGCATTCCTAAATAGGGAAAATTAACATGTGCGATCTCTCGGAAATAAGAAAGAGTTAGAGATATATAATTTGCGAATATTCCATCTTTTTCTTTTCCCCGAGAAATCGCATGGGTAAAATATTTTAATTTTGGAACAGCTCCCTAATGTCACATAATTTAATTTTTCACCCAACCATGTGCATGTTAACTAAATTTCATTTGTTACAGCTGTTGGGGTGTTACTTGGCTGTTGAATTTTTTTTTTTATGTTCGTAATTGTACCTAAAATCTTACGGTTTTATTTTCTGATTTCGAAAAAAATAAAAAATAATAACCCAATACAGGAAGCTTAATAAATACAATGACCGACAAAAATATTATTTTAATTCTGCGACAAACAGTACCTGATTAAGTATTATTGGAAGTGCGAAAGCTAACTTTGTATGGAGCACGCGGAGTTCGCGATCGCGACTATACCTTAACATTTCTAGTTTGTATGGAGAAGGCATTTTAAAAATTTATTTTGCGATACATGGTTCCATGGGAAAAGTTGTTCGATTTGATCAGTAGAACCTTATATTAGCCCAACCAACCAATTATGTTATATAAAGTACAACCTTTCAAACTCACCATGTATATCGGGCGGCCATTTTCTGTTCTCATGTTTAGGCAACCCCTATTCCATGGGAAATACCTAATTATTCTTATTTTTTTCCTATTACAGATGACAGAAATAGTATCAAGACTGGAAGCTGAACTATCAGAGCTAAGACAACTTAAGGCAACTCCGGCACTTAATGGAATGCATACTGCACCCGATGTATGTATCTTAATGGTTTTTTTTATTTTTATGGAGAGATAATCTAATCTAGAACTGCGCGGGCCTCCACTAATATGTCTTATTATCGATGCTTCCCACGTTCATATTCAATTGTGAATAACTCAAAGCAAGCATACTAAAATGGTGGGGTTCTTTTTCCAATTGCAATATTATTTTTATCTATTTTGAACCATCTATCCACTATTCAAATTTCGAAAGTTAGTGAAACACATTCAACAATTTTAAAATGAGAGGGTACATGCAAAGTTTCACTGTTAGCATTCGTCGTTTCTAAGATATGTACCAGAAAAGTCACTCTCTTTTTTCTCTCTCCCAGTTACTAAATTATATTTTCAAAAAAGATGAAATAACCATTAAAATATTTTCTAAGAAGAAAGAAGTTTACATATCAAATTTCGAATTTACTTATAATTTTTCCATTATTTTTTTATTGTTATTTATATATACTATAGATAGAGCTATGTGTACAGAAATATGTCATACATATTTTTATTAAATATAATAAATAAATATCATCACGGGTGCCTGACGGCGCCTGAGATCGCCAAGACGGCCTTGGGTACCTCAACGGAAGGGTTTAATCCCACCTCGTCGTAGCCGATGGTATGAGTCTACACCGAACAAATGGATAGGTCGCCGCGATGTTTGGATAGGCTCAATAACCCATCTATAATAGTTTTTTAAGTTGGTATAGTGAATCTAGGATTGTCAGCTTAACGTCAGTGTAGTGTAACGTCACTATTGTGGTGTTGTCAAACAAATGTATAATTTAAAAAAACTCATTGGTATACACCGGCGTTTTTACCGGGGACCTAAATACTAATAATGTTAAGTCTTGAGGTCTAACCAAAACGGCCCCAAGTATCTTTAGTTATTATCTAAAAAGCGACCCCAGCCTAGTGGTTAAGTGCGCAGTGACCTGACTGATAACAAGGTTTAGTATATGGCAACAAGGCCGGACCTGGGATGGGTGACCATTTTATACAACGAGGCTATACCATCACAAACACCGCAACAACACTTGTTAGGTATTGTCTCTGAATACCATTGGCGAAATAAGTACGGGTTAATTCGTCCCCTGGGTACCCTGAAGCCGTTTAAACGGTTTTCGGTAGCCAAAAAAGGCACCAGTGATGATTTTTAAAATATATGTTCTATTATAAAACAGGCAAATGAGATGGCGAAAGTAGAGAGCGCACTGGAGTCTCTCCGCGCAGAGCTGACAGCCGCGCAGTCTGCGTCCCAGGAGCAACGGAAGCAAGTCGTGGCTCTCAACGACCAGCTCAGGCAGTACCAGGACAAAAACAACGTAAGTACACTCTATACTATGGAGAGCTGTTTTTTTTTAATTCAAAATACCTTTCTCAGTTTACAAAACACTTTTAATGTAACTTAATAACTTCGGGTTTAGCCATGAATATAATAAGGAGGTGCCCTAAGGTCTAGAATCGACTCTCTAAACATAGGAAAAGAATATGGTCGTCCAAATTCAAACCCAAAATATAAAGTGAGAACATAAATAATTGAGCATTAATTGAAGTGAGAACAGTAGCTCTCCCACAAGTTTTTGCAATCTATTTTTACTATATTAGTCGCTAATAACTATAGATAGAAATCAACCAATAAGAATTAAAAAATAAAGCGATCTTAGTAGACTAGCGATTATAGTAAAAACTATTTTTGCAAAGAGTTTCTACTATAGACGCTTGTAACTATAGATAGGGATAGCTTGTAGTAGAGCTACAGAATATGGCGACAACAAACATGTTTGATATTTTGATAGGCGATTTTAGGCCCTAGGGCGTGTCGTATATTATTATTCCTTTCATGACATTATCTTATACATTGTTTTAGCTTAGGGCAAATTGTTGCGTTGCGATGAATAAATATCTACCGTATTTAGCGTCTATTTTAAAGTATATTATTATACAGAAGTGCGCTAAGTCCTAAATAGCTTTTCTATACATCAGAATAGAATATGGCCGCTCGCCATACAAACCTCAACAAAAATAGTAAATAAATAAATTTCAATGACAGAATATGGCGGCAACAAAAACTGTTGACATTTCGTTCGAAAAGCGATTTTAGTCCTTAGAAAACTTCTATATTTATTCATAATTTCATCTTTTATAAACATATTAGAGAAATATTTTTTGATTAAGGCACGCACAATTTTTTAAAATTCGCCTTTTAATTTAATTTTAGTTTATTAATATACAATTTAGCTATTTTCTCTTCATCAAATAGTATTAATAGTAGTGTTACCATAGTATGACGCTAAATCATTTCATTTATAATATAACTTATTATTTATAATAAAAATAAACAGTATATTTTTGTTTTTAATAAATTATTAAATGCACTAATATATCTAACGCATTATTGTATTAACTGTTAGGAGTTGCGAACTAAAAACTGGAAAGTGGTAGAGGCGTTACAAAGTGCCGAAAAGGCTCTCCAGAACAAATCTGCCCCCGCGAATACGGCCCAAGATGTTTCTGTAAGTGTTCAAACCTATTTCAGCAGCTCTGCCATTAGTCTTTTTAACGGAAAACGTTGCTTTGCGTAGAAGTAGCATATTAACATAAGACCGTTATTAAACTACCATTTTTTTATTATTAAACAATCTTAATTTAATGTAGAGTCCAAATTGTACAGAGCGGCCGAACTCTGTTTCCTATAACGGAAACGTTAGCTTGTCAAAATAACGGAATCCTTTAACAATGACATTAAACAATCAGAGACAAGGAAAACCTAAAAAGTCATGCACTCTATTCCCTCGTATTATAGGTGTATTTTGAACGTTTTTAACATTTTATGTCGTGTCCGTACAATGGACACGACACAAAGGATTTCGTTATTTTGACAATCTAACGTTACGGGTTCCTTGAGCACTGTAGTCGTGCGTTTCTGATATATTTTTCATAATTAAGCTTATAATATATTATTTAACAAAAAAATACCAACTTTTTAGAACAAGCGTTGTGATCTTAAGTGTGAGAAGAGTAGCATTTACGCAGTGTCTCAGTGTTTGTGTTGTCTCAATGAATCCCTTAACCTTCGATAAAATGGCGGTAACCATTTTAATGTTGGTTTTCTTAGTCTTCTTCACTTGACATTGGTATGTCTGCATACGGTCATGTCGCCATTCCTTTTTCTACCCTAGTCCTTTCACAATTCCTTTCCATCCTATTATCCTCTTTTTCACAAATAATATTTAAAACTACCCACTAAACATTGGCAAACTAACGCGTAACGCGTAGACGCCATTAATCAAAATAGAATAATAACAATAACGTTACCTTTAAAAGAAACAGATTATGGCCGCAGGGATCCACCAATAGTAAGAGTTTATTTGTAGATGCCGATCCCTACAGTTTATACTGTACAGTAAGTGAACGGTTGTTTAACAAAAACTAATGGTAAAGATGTAAAGATATCTATTAACTTTTTAATCTACAGGCATAAGTGAAATTATCATCCGGTATATAGGGTCTTGCCATGATATTAGTTGACGATATTTTCTTTATTTTATGAAGTCGTAAATATTTAGTCGACGATATGATTGCAATGCTATCGTTTAAAAAATAACTCATGGCAGAGTTACAGGGCTCTTTGGGTATACGTCATATTAACAATACATCATTTATTTGCAGATTTATTTTAATTAGTTTTATGAACAACAAAAGCTTAATTTAGTTATGTTCTGTTTTCATGTTTAAAACGTTTTTCTTTTCATTTATAAGGTGACAGTAATAATGTCTTCGTGCAATCTTTATTAACGTTTTTAACATGAAAATGGAAAAATATATTTTAATAATTTGTAAAGTATTTTTTAATATAATTATTTTGCTCGTTTTAGGTGCATTTTGTAGTTATATTGATGTTGTATGTGTATATGCAAATATTTTTAATTATTTATAGCCTTACAAAATTAAATGTTGTAAAATTATTATTAAGTATCTTTGGCCGGCGTCGCTTTAGTTGTAAATAATAATCCATTTTATTTATTTAGTATTTTATATATAAATAAGTCATTAATTTTTCAGCTTTGTAATTTTGATAAATATTACATTATGGAATTATTATATAAAAGTTTTTTTTTGTTATTTTAAACGAATTTAAGACAATATAGGTTTATTTTAATAATATTATTATTATATTTTTTTTATTAATCAAAAAAGTATACACAATATAATTGTGTCTGGCTTTTGTATAAAATTACAAATAAAAATCAACAATAGATAAACAAAAATGGTGTCTAACTAATGGCCGTTCCTAATAATAATTGATCTCTCTTTTTGTGAAGAGCAGTAAAATTATCTAAGGTCTTTATTGTGAGTTTATCATTTACCCGGTTAAAACTATACAATCAACAATTAAGCTTATTTTGACAGTCTACCATCTTCGGTGAGACCGCCTAGTTAATATTCCCACTTCATAGCTAATAGTATTTTAAGTATCCTGAACAAGCAGCTAGCTCGTCAGGGTGCTTTGTAAACTCCAATAAATCCAGTTTCACAAGTTGTTATAGTGAAACTGGGACCTAAGAAGTGATTAATGTTTTGTTAAAGGCATTATTTTGGTATTATCAAATAAAATAATTATAAAGAAATTTTAACTCATTGGTACACACCAAGATTTGAACCAGGGTCCTAAAATGTGGTATTTTTAAGCAGTTCTGTCACTGTGTTTACATGGAAAATAAAGCGCTCCTATTAGTGGAGAATTAACAAATGACGCGGTAGTAAAGCTAAAAAACTTCACACTGCGCCAACATTGTCCAGTCCTAATTTAAGTATTTATTATTGAATTATCATGGTTATTAAGAATGGCTGTTATCTATACTAATATTATAAAGCTGAAGAGTTTGTTTGTTTGTTTGTTTGTTTGTTTGTTTGAACGCGCTAATCTCCGAAACTACTGGTTCGAATTGAATAATTCTTTTTGTGTTGGATAGTCCAGTTATCGAGGAAGGCTATAGGCTATATAACATCACGCTACGACCAATAGGAGCAAAGATATAGTGGTAAATGTGTAAAAAACGGGAGAAATTATTTCATCTTTAAAGCCTTCCGTTGCGTGCGCCGTGAAAACGGTTCAAGATACACAAAAAATATGTATTAAAGAATAATCTAAATATATATAACTCAAAGGTGACTGACTGACATAGTGATCTATCAACGCACAGCCCAAACCACTAGACGGATCGGGCTGAAATTTGGCATGCAGGTAGATGTTATGACGTAGGCATCCGCTAAGAAAGGATTTTGATAAATTCTACCCCCAAGGGGATAAAATAGGGGATGAAAGTTTATATGATAAAAAAATAACTATTCCACGCGGACGAAGTCGCGAGCACAGCTAGTATAGTCTATAAGTTCACTCATATATCACTATTCACACTATCATTATGCAATCATTTTAGTGCTTCCTGCATTTTAATTTGCACCTCAATTTTTTTTTTTTTTATCCAAATTTTTTTTTACCAGGCATCTATCCAAAAGGCGCAAGAGAGCCAGTATTCTGAGATAGCCACCATCCTTCGAGGAGTCTGTCCCGCAGCAGCGCCGTCGACGGCTCCAGGGAAGTCTTGGCTCGAGCAGTTTGCTGCTAACGTCAAACAGGAGCTGAGTCGGGAAGCTCCCGCGGTCGTGAAGGAGGCGGATGACGCGGAACACCTGAGGGCTAGCAACAAACAGTTACATGCGGCTGTTGATAAATACAAGACTATTATTGATGATACTGTGAGTGTGATATCTTTACAGGTTTCCATACAGGGTGAATTTGAAAATATGGACTTTGGGCGAAATGAAAAGAATTTCCGTGTTTAATTTAAAGATTTATGAAAAAAAAAACAAAGTATTGGAAAGAAATAAGTAATAAAACGTAAAAAGACCGTTTATGAAATTTTTCGTTTGTTTGTATGGGCGTATTACGTAAAAGGCGCCCATTGGATCCAAAATCGATTTGTTGACTGATTAAGAAGCCTTATTTTGAGTTTATTTCATTAAAATGGACTTACAAAATTAATAAATACAACTATTTTAAATTTAGGTTGAAACCTCATAGCGCCTTACGACGTTTTTTTGTTTTGTTTAAGTCATGGGCTTGTTGGTTTTATTTTAAGGAAAAAAATAATTTGGTGTATTGTTTTGCTTTGGACAATCTTTTTACTTTTTAGAAAAAGATTTTTTCGAGTTAAATTGAGAGAAAATATATGGTGCTACAGAAAGATTTTACTTAGATTGCAAAATTTTAGTGAGTACTAAGAAATACGTTTTTATTGTAGCACTGTCGCTTGGAGAAACGTTAACTCTTCAAGGAACGATATTGGTGACATTGGTGTTGTTAAATCTTATATTAGTTGTTATTAAACTCATCGGGTCCGAAACTTGTTTTTGACCAACTCGGCCACCATATATTTTATTATGTCGTATATAATATTGAACTATGTATTTGTATATCAGCAAGGTGTGCTGAGTCGTCTCCAGCTCAACGTGACGGAGGCGGAGCAGCGATGGAGTGAGCAGTTGGCCGAAATGCAACTGAAGTTAGACCAAGTCACACAGAGGGACTCTCAGGTAAACAGACACTTTTTTTTTTTAAATAGTTTGCGGCCAAATTTTTCCATCGGTCGATAACTATACAGGGTGACTTTAAAAGTAAGTACTTTGGGCTAATGTAGTTAGAGGTTCTGCTGATTAAATCGAACAACTTATCCCATGTAGCAATGAAAAAATATTGCCTTCTCCATACAGACTAGTATAAAATGACCAATTTGTATGGGGAAGCCATATTTGCGACACATAGTTCGATGGGAAAAGTTGTTGATTTGATCAGCAGGACCTCATATTAGCCCAAAGTACATCCTTTTCAACTTCACCGTATATAATAATATAACAGAATATGAAAGGCATTCCGTACATGTTGCTCTGGTCACAAACTTAGCTCTGGGCTTGTACTATGCGTATTAGAAACAATGATACTAATACATATTATATTTTATAAACACTATGGGTGGGAATCAAACCTCGACCTCCGGATACAACTCCAAAGGCGCAACCACTAGTTTATAGAGGTGGTCATAGACAATGAATTTTGTTACTTTTACTTCACTAACTTACTTAACTTTTCTATAAAGTTATTTTTGTATTTAAACTTAAAACGATATATTCAATCTAGCACATAACAACTTGTAAAAGAAAGCTAGAACAGACCTTTCAAGAATTTTATGGGAGAAATTTTTCACCAATCGTGTTTCAATAAATTTTGTATAAACGCACTTTTGTATAAACGCACTTTTGTAAAAAAAGAGCTATTTAATTAAAAAAACTAAAAAATTGACAAATAACAATGTGACAATAATTTTTAATCCATAGTACAGACTAATTAGTTTAAGGGAGTTGTACAGACTTAATAATATTATTTGCCATGAGTGGGAATCGTATCCACGACCTCTAAATGCAACACTAACAGTAAAACCAATAGACTGTGGAAGTAAATGTTTTTACTAAGATTTTATTAATATGACATGATAATATAATTATTATTATTTGTATATCTTCATTATTTCTACTGACATTGTGAATCGTTATTATATTTTCATAGTGTTGGCAAATTGACTTTTGGGTATGTTTTTTGTCATTTGGTGATCATTAAATTTTTATTCTTTTTTGATAATTAAATTAGAAACAATTAATATTTTGAACACAGTTTTTCGTAGAATGAGTGAAAATTACATATATTTTGTAAATTTGAAAGCAAGCAAATTGCTTTTGTGGTATTGGGTATGAAATTTTTGAGAATTTTAACAATTGCTTAATGTTTGAGGTCAAAAACTTGAATTATTCATAGGCTCATAACTACTGGATTTATCACAAAGTCCTTTTTAGACGTTAAAGTTACCTACTAATAATAAGTTTATAATCTGTGGGTTAACCATCTTATTTAGTAATGGCTCAAATGAAATATTTTGGTTTCGGAAGGATCCGCTGGCGTTCGCTTACTCCTGCATAGAGAAGTCGTTGCCAAGCATCATAGCAGAGGTATATACTCGTCAATGTGATGTCACCGCTCGCTACTGATGCTCGATCAGGGAACTTATTAAGAGCTGTACATATTCACCATTACGAAATTTGCGTACGTTTTTTTTTCGTTTTCGAGTGTTACTTTGTTGGGATAATCCCACTTAGAATACCGATAAACGAAAATAACGCACGCGAATTGCGTGACGGCGTATGTTGTACAGCTCGTAATGAGACCATAAATGTCACGAAAGCTAGTCACGTAAATTTCGTTTCGTTAAGAAGCTTTATAGGTGGGTCGTTTTATTCGTCCGTATACACACGTTTTCTTTATAAGAGCGTCGTTTCATGCCGCGGCGCTCGAACGTGTGTATGAAAAGGTTATCGCGTGCACCAATAGATGTGTAAAAGGGATTTCATCTTGAAAACACCCAATCTATAAATCACCATTTAAAGTAGTAGTAACTCTAATTGCCTTGTTTCTCGAAAATTTTGTATTACTTAACGGTCGAATATACCAAAATTGTAAATTTTTTGAAGAATATTTTTGATAGATAGAATTAAAAATGGCGGATTTTCATAGGAGGGAAGAATATTTTTCCTTCCTATGAAGATCCGTCATTTTTAATTATTCAATTTAAGTAATACTTTAAACATTTGAGAAAATGGCCTTCTCTTATATGCTTACTATAGGATAGTTATTATTACGTAACGGCACGAAATTTACGTGGCGATGTTCGTTTACATTTCGTAATCGAGCCTCTAATTGTCCGTCGTATCTATTCTATCCCTATGTTACTTTGTTTTCATTGTTCTGTGTGTAGTCAATAGGTTATGGATTTAGTCACATTCTCGGCAGTAAAGCTACACTGTACATATCTAAAGACACATAATACATATACCAAACATTAATATGTTCCTGTCACATTCCCGTTTCTTGTATACGCAGTTATGTTGATAACTGCGTAAAAAAATCTACCAAAGTATGGGCGTGATAGACTTTCTTACAATGGCTAGGGGATCATTAGAGGACCCCACTTAACTCTGTGCTCGCGCCAGCGCCGCATTTAGAGTCTATGGGCCCCTCGGCTAGATTTGTGGTGAGGTCCCATTTTATGTATAAAATAGATTATTATGTTTCAAAATTTATATTAGAATTACAATTTTATTTACTGCACACATTAGTACGACGGCTACGAAGAGGTGGGATTAAAACCCCTCCGCTGGGTACCCTGAAGGCACCCGTAGTGATATGTATGTATGTACACATTAGTAGAAAATTAACTTCCCATTTTCGATTTACCCAATTTTCTAAACGATTTTGCCCATTTGTGGTGGAGGCCCCTAGGTCATAGCCTATGTAGGCTATACCTAATTGCGGTACTAGCTCGCGCCATAATAGCTTGCTTGGCGCTGGCAGCTTAGAGCGCAGCAAGTCGGAAATATATTTGTGCGACAGAGATAAAATCATTGTAAGAAATTCTTCCTACTTCGCGACCGTACTTATTTTTTTATATTACATAATACTGTAGTTATTGGATTTGGACAAAAATATTACCCATTCAATTATTCAATTCCTTATCGTTAAACTTAAATACATTTAGGCTAATAATAGTATAAAATATTCATCTTTTTACATTATATATGTAAGTGTCAGTATTTTGGCATCCAGCTATTATCCATAACTTTAAAATAGATAAACATAATTACGATAGGTTGATAACGTGTATTTACCTAGACCTAGTCATATTTAGTTATACGATAAATAATTATAAAAAGCGAAAGAAATATTATCACTATTTATGTTTCTATAATCTTTTTCTATGTAATCTCTATTGTAATTTGTTTGTTGGGAAATCGATTAGTTATTAGTTTGGCACGGAAATATTATAATATAGAAGTGACAAGAAATATTTGAATTGAAAGCCTACCAGTTAAAGTGATCCATCGTTATCACTAGTAAATTAGTTTACCTTTAAAATTAATAAGTATCGCATGAATCGTTAAATCATTTTAATTTAACGATTTTTCACTTGGATCATATTGGGCTGAATATTAAATAAAAGCGTATAAAATAACAGTCTCTATTAAAAAGATATTTAAGCAATATGAATCGTCATCACGGATATCATACGGCGCGACTGTGTAAGCGCAAGATCAATATAATGTTGTGTATTAAGTACGACGCACCGAATCTGTGTTGCCAATTAGTAGAATGCAATAACCAAGGTCTCGCCTTCTGTGGGCCCGGGAACTTACAGGCGCACCTAGAGCGTTTCATAACCCCGAGGCTCCCTGTAGCCTTTGTGTTAATGCGCCATCGTCGTCGATGCTTTCCCGAGCATATACCGAACAAGACTACAGATAGAGCCCCGAGTGACGAAATTGTCGCGTCATTTATTTAAAAAAATAATTTAAAAGGGTACTAAAATATATAATAATACCGAATATATATCATGCAAATATATTTAAAAAAAAAAAATGCCCTCATTACTTTAAACACGTTTATTTTTTAGAAGTGAAACTTCTTAAAAAATAACAACGTATACGTGGTAGCTCAGCTGTTCGTGTAAACCTACTATTTTTTCGTAATGTATATGTGGCTCTTTTTTCTCCACTTTGTCCTCTCTTTCTCTCTGCGTCATTTCTTTATTCTGTTTTGTGTAACTATAAGTGCCTAAACGTGACGCGTCCTTCAATTTACTCTCAATTGTCCACATATCGAATCGTCGCCTAAAATGTTTCACTTAAAAAAAGTAATTTTGTTAAACTGTTTATCTTCAACTTTGCTTAAATATTTTTTGAATGGGGTTTAATAGACATGTCATAGTTCATAGTGGGTGATGGTTATTATTATATTGTAAGAAATGTTATGTTAATGCAATTTCGATGTTTAATTTTCAGTCCCAAACTAAAATAGCGTCCTTGGAAGCAGAGTTGCGGAAAGCGCAGGCCTCCAAACCCCACAGTTTTACTGATTCCGAAAGACTTACCGAGGTGAGAGAATATTGATAAATATCTACACATGACAAAAACTAAAATAGTCGCGCCTTTTTCCCACGGGGGGAAATTTGCCCTTGTCTCCTACAAACATGGGAGCGCCACCTACAACGATCCTGGGGCCTGAGAGAAAATAAAGGCAAGGCGATTTGTCGCGTGGCCTCAGTTAAAAACGTATAGATTTTGACGGTAACAGTAGGCGTGAGGTACGCTGTCACCTGCCAAAGTCTATACAGTTTTGATTGAAAGCGACGCGACACGTCGCCTCGCCTGAATTTTCTCTGAGGCCCCTGGCATAACTCTCTCGCTCTGCGGACCCAGCTTTTTCCCATGGCAAACTACAGAAAAACGTACTAAAATTGTGTTGTCTTGAGTGGGAATCGAATCCTTCGCTTACAACACCAAAGGCGCAACTACTAGACCACGGAGGCTTCCTGTTAATATAGAGCGTCTAAGCAACATCGTTGACCTCAATAACATAGCTGGAAAATAAATTCCTACACTAATTTTCTTTACTTTCGCTCCCAAAACATCACGAGAAGTTAGAAACACACAAAGAAATGGATGGGAATCGAACCCACGACCTCCGGATACAACGCCAAAGGCGCAACCACTAGTCTACGATAGCAAATGTTTCCATATTGCATTTTATATTTTCTAATAGCTATTAAATATCTACTTGAAATCAGAAATGTTTACATATCTATTTTTTTATAAATACTACCACGTAACACGAATTAATAAATCTTTAAAACAAGTTAGTATTATTCCTAAATTATATATTCTTTTATATTTCCATCATATATGTCATATCATATGAATATATTATTTCCTATGTTAACGGGAATTAGAAATATTACTTACCTAGTATATTTTATTTTAAATAATTATATCTAGTAGAACATTTCACATATTAGTTCACAAACGAAGCTCTTCATCTTCGCTTTTACTTGTGTACCTACCAGAAACAACTGTTGTAAAAGAAAATAGGTTCAGCAGTTTCTGAATATACAGGATAATAATATTGAATTACTTTCAGGAAAACCTTAGGTTAATGGCTGGAGTGAGTGACAAACATAGTAAAGTTGACAATGGCCCCGTACAGGTAAGCACTGCTTAGTAATTTATATATATATATCATTGACGTAAATAGTAAGGACGGGCCTCAAAACCTGTTTCCTAAGTACTAAAATATTGGTGCTAAAAAATCAATTTCGCACCAACGATACGTCAGTGTGTTTCAAGCAGCGGCAGCGAAAAGTACTCTAAATACCTTGCCAAGATCCCGTATTGTGTAGTAAAAGGTTGCACAAATTACTCGACAAAGTTCAACAAAAAGAAAGACAATATTTCTGATCATCGGATAACCGAAAATTTCATATTTAACTGTTAAAAAAATATATTTAGGTTATATTTCATTCGTTCTATTTCAATGTATGGAGAGATTATTATCAACGACTTAACCTTGTTAAGTCGTTATATATTTTTACGCCTAGAATACTTATACTAAATACAATAAGATATGTTTCAAACAAAATTCGAATGAAAAAGTGTGAAACTTTAATAAAAGTTATGATTATATATACATGGTGACTTTGAAAGGATGTACTTTGGGCTAATATGGGGTTCTACTGATCAATACTAACAACTTTTCCCATGGAACCATGTGCCGCAAATGAAAAAAAAAAAATGCCTTCTCCATACAAACTAGTAATGTTAAAATGACCATTTTGTATGGGGAAACCAAAATTTTTTTTCATTTGCGACACATGGTTCCATGGGAAAAGTTGTTCGATTTGATCAGCAGAACCTCATATTAGCCCAAAGTACATCCTTTCAAATTCACCCTGTATATGATTATATATTCCTAAGCTGAAGATTTTGTTTGAATTATGTTTGAACGCGCTAATCTCAAGGACTACTTGTCGAATTGAAAAATTATTTTTGTGTTATAAGTCCTGTTTAACCTGTTACGTATATCTTAACCCCATGTATAAAAAAAATAAGAAAATAGCCTATACGTAGCCTTCCTCGCTATGTATAGGCTATTAAAATATTTATTTTTATACAGAGGACTAAGATATTCGTAATTATATGGGATATTCGGATTTTAAAGAAACTCTTAGAAAAAGTTTTGATATATAACAGATAGGTGAAAATGAAGCAAAGATGCGCATTTTTGCTTCATATCAAAACATAAAGCTGTATTAAAATATATACGATTATTATTGGGGATTTTTTTTTCAGTTCTAAAACAATTGTTTTTTTTTTCTAATAGTATTTTTTTAAAGATTTCCTGCTAATGATCTACGAAGGGAAGCATGGACTCGTATTATATAGAAAGATTGTTCTTGAAACTGCCACTGTTAGCTTTGTAAATAAATAAAAATATAGACACTAACCTAGATTTTAAATATTAATTTCTTGAAAACCAGTTTAAAAAAAAAGTTTTTTAAGATATATTATAAAATTAGGACATTTTATTATTTTGCCAGAAGCTCATGCTTTATGTTTTAGAGATAATGTTTTTGGAGTAACCTTAAACTCCTTTTAATATACCAACATTATTGAATTTTTAATATAAGTTAATATATTGCTATATAATATTGCATAGTAAATAATATTCATAAATGGGGGTTAACAATATTTATAACTATTCCAAATTTCAAGTCAGTCGGACGATTCGTTCTCGAGATATTTGACGCTAAGATGTAGATTCATAGACAGACTAATTGATAAACATACATATCGATATACAAACACCTAAGTCATACACGCATATTTATTTAAAAAAAAACGTTAACATAAAAATAAACTATGAAAATGAAATATAATAGTTTGGCTAATTAAATTGGTACGCCCTTACAACGTCACATCATATATGTATTAGTTCAAATTCTTACCGCTAGTGGCGCTAGTTGTCACTTTATTGACAAAAAATCGTTGGGTTTTTGTATGGAAGGGCCTATCTTGATATTTATATCTATGATATATATATATATATATTAGGGCACGCATTTCTCCTGTATCTAGCAGAGAAGCTGGGCTAGAAGTCTATTAGCATTTTATAGCATCTGTCTGTACAAGTGGTGTAACTTACCTACAATCCCTATAAATACTACCTATTTAAAATAACTATCCGCAAACTTCGGAGATAAGAAGGCGGTGCTAACGGTTATGTATAGTTAGGCCTATCGAAGTTATTGAGTTTTTTTTTTTATTTATTCATAAAACATATCATTTACATTGCAGACATTTTAAAACCTTAATTAAATATTATATAATTGGTTGAATCAAGCCTTATTTTGACGAAATCCATTATTTAATATAATAATAAATACTTTAATGCAAATTCTTGCTTTATTTATAGTCTAAAACCTTATTTTGCTCAGAATAAATAAAAATCAGTTCTGAAGATGCTTCGTCGAAATATTTCTACATATTACTACAAAGCGGAACTTTATAAAAAATATATGTGGTGGCCGAGTTGGTTAGACCTTAGATTTAAAAACACTTAGGTCCCTGGTTCAAACCCTGGTGTGTACTAATGAGTTTTTAATCTAAAAAAATATGTACATTTGTTAACAACACTATAGTGCCTCGGAGAGCATGTTAAGCTGTCGGTCCCAGTTTCACTATATCAACTTGTGAAACTGTACGAGGTGGGATTAAAAACCCCTTCGCTGGGCACCCTGAGACCGTCTAGGCGGTCCCGTGATGATACATGTATATAAAATATATTTATTGACAGGTGGGATTAGAAGACATGTAATCATTTGGACAATCCATCGTGTACATACGGAGGGAACTCATTCCAAGGCTGGTGACGGCTCGTGACGTCCCTACTACCGCACGCATCTGCCGAAGTGGACCCAACACCATCATTACCAAGAGAATTATCATTTTACTACTTGTCTGAATCTAGTTTGTGTAGGCACGTCCTAAGGCCTATATGTCACATTCAATTCTCACTTCAACCAATCAACATTTAAGGACACTGCATTCGTAAACGCGAAGTCTGCGTTCTCCATACAAAAAGAAGTTTCGCACTTCCAGTAATACTAGATTACTGTTTGTACCAGAATTAAATTAATATTTTTGTCGGTCACTATATTTATTAATCTATATATGATGGGTTATTATTATATTTTTTTCGAAGTCAGAAACTTTTTTAATATTATAATACAAAAATATTTATTATGCATAATAAAAATTGCATACACATACAACAAAAAAAAATCGACTAACAGCCAAGGTATATTATAAGTACGTTTGTATGGGCGTCAAGTCGACTACAGAGCCCTTATTGATTGGTTATAATATTTTTTGTACTCACTTTTATTTTAGGTTTGTATGGTGGGCGGCTTGTGTTCTTCATCTTGTGTTCACAGAGAACAGAAGATAGCCACCGCCATACAGTTAAAAAAAAATGAGAACGCAAGCAATCCGTGAGCGTTGGTTGGTTGAAGAGAGAACAGAATATGGCGTCAACTAACTCGTTTGACATTTCGTTTTATAGGCCATTTAAGGCACATGGCGGTTCCATATTTAATTATTAGTTCATGGGATCAAACAATACGACAGGTTTATTTGAAAAATAAGCGACCCTTTTGGTTGATCTTTATCTATAATTATTAGCGACTATAGTATACACTCGTAATGGTAGAGTGACAAATAATACTAAAACTTGAAAGTATATACGGAAGTGCTAAAACACCCCTAGTAAAGTAGAAATTACACTTATCTCTCTCGCTCGTGCTTATTCAAATTTAAAGGTAAAGAGATAAAAATATACTTTTTCTTTAATTAAATTTTCTAACGTAATGTCAAACATGTTTGTTTCCGCTATATTCTGTTCTCACTTGCTGAGTATTGCTTTTTTTTATGTATATGCACCTTTAATTTCCTACTAAAACCAGATTATTTGCTGTTATATATAAATTAAACCTGATAAACGCGATAATTTTAAACTGTGTAGTGCTTCAAATTTTCTATGGGTGGAGTAGAAAAGAGGACCGTCATAAGATTTGAAGTTTTTAACCATTTTTATGTTTTCAACGTGTGTCTGATCCTTTAATTTTAATACTTTTGAATTCTTACTGTTCCTCCAACACCCTCTACCATTGATCATAATGTAGTTCTTTTATACTCCATGACAGTTATTTTTTTATTCCATTCCATCATATTTTTTTAGTTCTTTCTGCTTACAAAAAAAATGACTCCCATAACTGGTTTCTGTTACAAATAAACAAAATATATTTAAAAAAAAAACTAGTCCAGCTGCAATGGTTTTTTCAACTCACTATACTAAAGTTTATATAATAATTCTCTTTTTAATGATGGTTTTACCAGTGATTGGGGATTGCTCTGCTCAAGTACCCAGCAATCGCTGTTTACATTATTAGTGATATTAAATAAGCTTAACGTTTTGATACCAGACTAAATTGCTTTTAACATAATTTCTTGTACCTTCACCTATACTTTTTAATTCTAATTTCCTATTTTATATAATATGTATATTTTAAAATATAATATCGGGTTATATGTGCAAACCGTCTCTGTGATTGTGTATATTCATATTAAATATTATGTTAATACGAGTTATGAACACGAAAATTCACATCACTTTTTTTGTAAATCTTGAATTTAGTTCAATCTAGAACACTAATAGGTCTTTAAGCTATAGTGTTCCGGACACACAATAGTTTTAATCAAATTACTATTGAATTTATTTTTATACTTTTAATATATTTTATAATTTTTATTTAAAAATAAAATGTTACTCGTAACGAATTTTAAGGAATGTTATTTACTGTATTTGTTAAGATCTTGGTTCGCTCATGTTCGCAGTGCCTTAGGGTAGGGCCACAGAACTGTACAGTAGACAGACTGAGTTCATTGAACCTTTGTTGCTAGAGTTGTCAATGTTAACTGTCGTGGATACGGAGGGCGCTGCTTTTGTTTATGACCGCAGTTTACCTACTTGAAAATTTCGGAATATAATCCCTGAATGATATCTCGTAGTAGGAACACTTTGGTGTGTCTGCATCTCTACTGGTACGGATATCTGTGGGCAGGACCGTCGCGATATTAGTTGGCCGAGCACTATCACTGCTTGTCTTAGGCTTATATTATTTTATATTAGTTTAATTTGGAATGATATATTGTTTTACATAAATATAAGAATCCAATATTGAGTGTGATGGAAAATATATTTATGAATCAAATGTGTCAAATGTCCTGAAAATATTTTAAATTGCGGTGGAGTAAACTGTAAAGTAAGAACACATTGTATTATAATATTATAATTATTATTAATGTACGATATAAAGACAAGACATTAAAATATCAATTAATTCTATATCAGATTTTTGTTTTTATTCATGTTCTAATATATCCCTATAAAGATTTCATAATGAAACATTAGATGGCATAGTGCACAGATACAGTAGCCCTAGTGTGAGTTTTTTAACGTTTACTTTCGCGTTAACTATACTACAGCGTTAACATTTTTACCAATCACACGACCGCATTTCTAGTTCTCAAAATTTCCGCTTGGAGCGCTGAACCATTTCCCATACAAAAATTTTAGTTAACTCAAACGCAAAGTATTAGTTAGAAAACTCACACTAGGGGTACAGGAGACATATTTAAAAGTTTGAACTTGCCTTACAGTTATAATTTTATCATCATGAATTCTATACTATTTTATATCTCCCAATTGGTCCAGCACTTGTACAAAGTGCTGGACCAATTCATACAAAGTAAATTTTCATATTTAATACAAGCCGTGACTACTTATCCGTGATATACGTCATCCTTATTCAAAAATGTACATACCACATTGCGCACCATGCCATCGATGTATTTAATAAAACTGCATCAAAGGACAATGGGCAAAAATATGTGAAGCCTGGTACTCGGCCCAATAGCCATAATATATATATACATGGTGACTTTGAAAGGATGTACTTTGGGCTAATATGAGGTTCTGCTGATCATTACGAACAACTTTTCCCATGGAACCATGTGCCGGAAATGAAAAAAAAAATTGCCTTCTCCATACCTCATATTAGCCCAAAGTACATCGTTTCAAATTCACCCTGTATATATATCATTGAAAAGGTCTTTTTACAAGGATTAATGATAACCGGGTCGCTTGTCTCCATTTGCTGTTGGAACGGAGTTATTTTGTGTTAAATATTTCTTTTTTTGTTTTAATGGTGATATTATATCGTTGTCTTGTATATAATCATGTGTGTTTTGATTAATAAGTACTAAAATGAATAAACACTCAGGGATAAATGAGAAAAAATAGTAAAATTAAGAAACGTTATTTTTTTTTTTAAACGTTATCAATAATTACATCGTTGAGGAATGCTGCAGGACCAGTGAAGCCTTCATGTCTGGCAAATCCTAGATACCACACAATTTAAACTATGTGAGCACAAGTGCCGACCCTTCGTCCGGTCAAACACGTGCAGTAATAATTACATAAAATGTTATGAATATTAGTTTCATTTTAGTTAACATTGTTTTTTACCAACACATAGCAATAATAAGTTTTTGACCGTACGTGACGCGACTGTATGCGCCACGTAAAAGCCAAGCATCTTCGTTTATGCCATATTCATGTAAATCTTGGAGTGCGCTTTCTCTATATATTTCTAAAATGTATAGTCCATTTGACAAATGCTCGCTGCAGTAGGATCGGGCCAGCTTCAGTTGATAGGTGCCCAAAGAAAGTAAAATAATCTGTTCTTCCGTCAGTAGTGGAAAGTTCCCTATCCCCGAGATCTAACAGTCACCGTAGCAACAAAAAACAGAAATCGTAGTAATACTTTTTTTTTTTTTTAATTCATCAACATTATCACGATACGATGCATGAATAGTAAATACAATACATTTCTCGCTTTTTGTTGTTTTACATTGTTATTTTTTCGTATTTTTTCAACAATGATAGGTACGTAATATCGTATTTTTGCAATTATGATATCTACTAAAACTGAAACTTATGGGGGCTTCCTGTGGTTTTGGGACAAGTTGCCATAGTAAATAATTTTGCACATTAAAAGATCCAATGACACCACAATGATTGCTATTGGAGCGAGTACCAAAATGCCCATTCTTCTTTTTGGACGAAACTTGCCAATCGGATGGAGAATTGGAGAGTGCTACCAAATAAAAAAGACTTTTTTATATTTTTTAGGTACCTACCATAGGTACCTAAAAAATATAAAAAAGCAAAGTATAATTAAAGCAGCCTGTCGTGCTAAACTTCAGAGGTCAATAAAATTTATTTGAAGGACATGCGGTTTTATTTTAAATATAGTAGGATACTTACAAAAAATAATATTACCCACGTAGAATGAATACCCATAAAAGAAAGATTTTATCGAATACTTACTGGTGTGTTACCTGAAGAGTGTTAGGTCTGTAGGCTGCTGGGTTCCTTCGATAGCTGCGCTGGTCAGATCCTCAGATATCACGATCCATAAAAGAGAAGCGGGTGCGGCGGTCACTTTGTAGACTTCACGTTATCGTATCGACGGTTCAGTAGTTTTTGATTAAACACGTGTGAACAAAGCGGCGGGTGCGGTGCGCAGTTATACGCGGAGAGGGTTCGCGTTCGACTGGTCAAAAAACGGAGGCCGATGCGGTGCCCAAACGCTCGCACTGATAGCTCGCGTTAGACTTTTTATATAGTGGTTGCGGGTGCGGTGGCCAAACGCTCGCAGTGACAGCTCGCGTGAGACAGCTCGCGGTGACAGCTCGCGTAAGACTGAGGCGTTGATTGGCTATCGAGATAGCCTTCTTTTCTTGCGGGTAGTGTGAAAGAGTAAGTGTATAATAAATTATATAGGTAGGAAAAGGATAGGTATAGGAGGCTTAACCACTTACTCCGGTATTCATATAAACTTATTGAGACCTTGAAGAATACTTTAGTTAAGGTTTTGTCTCTTTTTTGGGATAAAAATAATTATGCGTAAAGGAGACAATAAGTTTTTACAAATAAGGCCAAGACAATAAACATACCAAAAATAATAATGAGGAGTTTTCTTTTTGCCGGTTCCAAAATATTCCACTAGATGGCAGCAGGAGAGTTTTCCACAAAACCTGTCAAAAAAGGCAGTTTCTATACTTGAGTAGTCTATATTTCCATATAGACTACTCAAATATCGACAAAAAAATATCTATGACTTAAAACTAAATTTTGGTATTGCAAGACGTGATATATTTTTTACCATATTTTGTCACATTTGTATGTATCTACTTCTCTATAATCTTTAGTAGATACCCTGTCAAGAGAAACTTCGTAAAAAAGACCAAGATACCTTAGAAATTCAAATTTAATTACTGATATAATGATATTTAAAAGAAAAATATTACTTAAGTTGGTGCTGTAAGGCAAAGTGCTCAGGCTATTCATGTATATAATAATCAAAGTTAAGTAAATTTTATAAATTATTAGCATAAAGTTATTTATTTTCCTATTTACCCTAAATTTTGGGTGTATTTTATATATTACCACTATCTATTTTAACAGTTTTTGTAGATAGCAACATAATAACATAATAACTACTGGAAAACTCCTCATTAAAATAATTTTGGTATTGCAAGACGTGTTATATTTTTAGCATATTTTGTCACTTTTATATGTATCTACTTATTCGTTATTCTTGCTCTCTATAATCTTTAGTAGATACCCTGTCAAGAAAATCTTCGTAAAAAAGACTATGGTACCTTAGAAATTCAAATTTAATTACTAATATGATGATATTAAAAAAAAAATTGCTTAAATTGGTGCCGTAATGCAAACTGCTCAGGATATTAGTATATATGTTAAACAAAGTTAAGTAAATTTTATAAATTATTCGTATAAAGATATTTGTTTTCCTATTTACCCTAAATTTTGGGTGTATTTTATATATCGATCCCTAAATGCCAAAACATCGTAAGCGGCAAAATATAGATTATACAGGAGGAGTTTTTTTTGGTTTAAAAAATAATAAAAGGATTTAGGTATTGAGTTTCTATGAACGACGTATAATAATATAATACTTTTCATAATAGCAATACGAAATAATCTATAAGTATTATACTTTAAAAGTTAAGGGCGGTTACTATAATTATCATAGCTTTTATTATTACTATATTCCTGAAGATTGTACTTACGATGTTACTTACGATAATTTTAATTACTTAATAAAAATTGCATTCTTTATTTTCTTCTATAGTATCACATTACATGACGAAATAAAAAAAAACATTATTTTCAATAGTTTTTATTAATTAATTTATAAATAATTGAATGAAATCTTTTGTAATAATAGGTATCTGGTTTGTCACTTCTAACAAGCTGTTGCAAGGATTGAGTAACTCTAGTTCGTCAGCTTTCTCACTAATATTCGGACATATATGATTTTTTTCAGGTATGGTGTTTAGTTGGCACTCATGTTTTATGTCCATTTCCATGACATGGGTATTATTTATAGGTAACATAATAATACTCATCTCGTTTGATGTTGTTGGGCCTTTCAGCTCATTCGACCATATTTGGCTATGGCCTAAGGCCATTTTTGGCTATGGCTATGGCCTTAGGCCATAGCCAATATGCGTGAAGCTCGAGTCTGTAAAATAAATACTCAATATAAAAAAAGCTAAATGTATATTATAAATACAATGAAACACGAATGAACCCTATAATACCACATACACATTTTTTGCCATTATTACCATACTGAAAAAAGACCAAAAAACACGGCTCATGTATGAAGACTCCCTTAATTTTAACTTTATTTAATTTTTATTATTTATTATTATAGCGACCATAGTAGTAGTACAAATTCTGTAAAATTATGTATATACTGTATTTTTATATTTACGTTAGTAAGTACATACAAGACAAAATAATCAGTTTCCAAGAAATATTGCATAAACCTACTACTTAATGTATGTATCGTGAACAGCAAAAATCATGTACTAAAAAATAATATCTGTCTATGGCAATAATTATAAATCTGTTAATTGATTATTTCACATGTTAAAAATTATTATTAAATACAACTTACCTCATCCATAGTGGAAATTCACTTAGTTGTGGTATCCAAAACTCTTAAATTCTGTAAAATTATTGCAATTCCTCCTACACACATTCAATGTTACTCTAAAGCTCAGACTAACAGTTTAAATGGCAAACTGATGGGGCGTCACTATCTCTCTTGCTCTATCGTAAGTACCATTTCTTTTACTCTTAAGAAAATTACTCATGTTAATTAACTTATTTTTTGTCTTAACCGGCGTGCGAGTGGTGGATACGATAAAATGGATAACGGTTTTGCTGTCATATACGATAAATTTTAGAAATACCTATTAAAAGTATGTTGGTTACGATATAATGTTTGTCACTGAATAAAATGTTGTTTGTTGCACTTACGGTTCTGGGATATTTACAATAGGCGGATGATTTTATTTTATGTCGTTTAAGATAAAAAGGCTATTTTGGCCAAAACTGTCGGTTACGATGTTTTGGCATTTATGAGTCGATATTACCGCTATCTATTTTAACCATGAAGCTAAAAAAACGCGCCCCGCGCCAATGGAGTAAGCATGATACATAAATTGTTTCATAATAGTACGATACCGGTGTCGCCAATTTCTGAGTCGAACAAATGAAGAACGGGGAAAAAGGTGTGGCTTCAAATGGCAGCTCAACGCTTCTGACACTTAAATAACTGCTTGAGAAAAAAAGAGATACAAGCAAACACGAATGTGTGCGCGTGTCTATGAAGTGCATTGTTTTTTTATTATAAAAAGCTATATATTTAATTGCATACTTAATAGTTTCGATAGTGTTGCCACCGACAACAAATATTATTACTTATCGATATAAACCAAATATTTTGGGATTTATAGAGATCATCAAAGATTAATAATTATTTATCGATATACAATTGTAATATACACATATCATCAAGGTAACCAGCGGAGGGGTTTTAATCCCACCTCGTCGTAGCCGATGGTATGAGTCTACAGTCGTTCGGTACAAGTGGCTAGCTCGTCGCGATGTTTTGAATAGACTCAATAACTTTGAAAAATATACTTTGGGCTAATATGATCAAATCAAACAACTTTCCAATGGAACCATGTATCGCAAAAGAAAAAAAAATGGCCTTCTCTATACAAACTAGTAACGTTAAAATGACCAATTTGTACGGGGAAGTACATTTTTTTTTTCATTTGCGAAATATGGTTCCATAGAAAAAATTGTTAGATTTTATCAGCAGAACCTCATATTAGCCCAAAGTACATCCTTTCAAATCCACCCTGATAGACACTTTCGCATTTATAATACTAGTGGATTTAAAAAATGTAGGTATATAATAATATAACAATAAGTTAAAATACTTTATTAAATTAAATTATTTATTAAATTAAAACACATGCACAACTAACTACATGTACCTACTAAACGCAATCTCAACATTTTTGACCGTCCTCCAAGAGGAAGTTATACTCAAACTACAAAAGGCGAAAAACAATTAAATCGTAGCTTGATTCGTCAAAATGTACTGAACATACGGGTATTCTTGTTGGTTATCAATTTTCTTCTCTTTTAATTGCCTCCCCATTTACGTTTTAATGCCGGATCTTTCGGGAAACTGTATCATGTATAGAAAATATAATTAGTATTATATAAAAAAAACAATAATTGTATAATATCTCATAACCATGAAAGTATTTACAAAAATCGAGTATATCAACTATAAAATCACATCACTAAATAGTAACTGACAAACCTCGTTGGACGCTTCTGTTGTCGCCATACCTTTTGATTAAATTAAATTGAAAAGATTATAAATTATTTTAAAGTATCGAAATTCTCATTAAAAATAAAAACACATCACTAGTTCTTCAACTTCTAACTGATGCACATAGTTTGACAGTTACCATAGTTACGACGTTAGATTTTGATATTTTAATTATGGGTTTTATTATAATTTTTTATTAAGGTTTAATATAAGAAAAACATGTTAAATACATGCTTGAAAAACGTGACACTAGGTACTTTTTTTTAATAGTAGTTTCTACACAGCTTTAATGCACAATTAACCATTTTTCCGACAATAAAAGCGGAGCTCTTTTCGACTTTCTCCGCCGAACGCACAAATCAGACTGAGGATGTAAAAAATGTAAAGGTGTGTGTGAGTGACAAATTTGTCACTCGCGCGGCACCCTGCAAATTGAATGATGCTTACTCCAGTAGGGGCGCGCGGACGGGCACCGTTTTTACCTTCATGATTTTAACAGTTTTTGTAGATAGCGACTAAACGCCATCTGTTGCGTTAAATAATAACTACTAGAAAACTCCTCATTGAAACTCGACCACAGACAAATTACAATATTGAAAGTACGTTTGGATAGGCGTCAAGACGACTGCAGAGCCCTTAAAGTGCTAGGACCGAATTAAAAGTTGATTACAGAAAAATAAAACCCAATTTAAGACCAACTTTATTTGGAGTACCTATGTATGTATTATACAGGTGACTTTGAAATTATGTACTTTAGGCTAATTAAAGTCATCCTGTATACTAGACCAGAGACCTAGACCCAAACGAGTATCCATGGCAAGATAAAATAGGGAGGTGACCTTTTTTTTATTGGAGCACGACATGTGACTTTGTATCTAGGTGGTGGGTAGCAGACCTACAAAGTCCATGAATGGGGTCAATCAATAATTGTTCTTAAACTATATTGGTCGCTCCTACTGTGCCGGCTAAATGATGCCATTGCCTATTACGAAATGGGGGACGCAATGTCGAATTGTTTTCAAAACTGGAAAGGCGATTTAATGGCCATGGGCCTTATTATATATCCATGTCGGTAACGAACTTAATGTTCTAAAGAAGTAGGCTCATCCCGAGCAGTTTCACCAGATTGTTCTTTAACACGTCGAGTTCTTGTTATAGGTTTAGATACAGGTTCTTCAGCCAACTCCTTCGCTGTGAAAATGGTCTGTCTTTCTAATATTCGGCACTAAAAGCGCCCCTTTATTTCTGGCGCCCTGGGGCCTGACCAAAGAACACGATCGCCAATCGAATCGCCGCATCGATCGATAAAAATGTATAGGAATTTGTGTAGGAATTTTACTCTATGGGTAGAGCCTGATCGATGAGAAACGTCAAATCCCATACATTTGGCTTTCGATGGGTATTTCGATTCGATTATCGATTGGTTCTTTGGTAAGGCTTCTGGGCGGTAGCCCAACCACGACCTACCCTAACGCCGCTACTGGGCCAAGTTCGTAAACTAACACTTTGACACTGGGTAATATCACTCACTACACTATTGCATCTCTTGTTCTCTAAGCATTTTTCAATATTTTTTATCACACTCTGTGACATTACCCCGTGTTAAAGTGTTAGTTTTCGAACACGGCCATGTATGGCGGTAACGTACTTATTTGATATTTTATTCGATAGGCCTTAGGCTATTTCCGTTTATTTTTGTTACTTTCTAAAATCTTATTGCAATATATATCTTTGCCTTTTCCGCAAAGTTATAGACAACATGAACAACGACAACAATAAAAGTAAACAGTCAAAACATGCATCCAATGCGATGTAAAAATAAATTTAAAAAAAAACCAGTCAAAACAAACTTCGTAAAAAAAATCATTTCAATTCTGTGATTTCACCACAACAAAAATAAACTTATTATAACAATTTAAACATGTTGGAACTGCCTGTGAAGAATATAGATAATGCCTGCGAAACTGCCGAAGAGTTTACAAAATTATATTACAAACAATTGGACAACAGCCGCCATGTAACCTCAAAATTATATACCGACGATAGCTTGCTCGTTTGGAATGGAAATGGAATAAACGGCCGCGAAAATATACAGAAGTTTCTCATGGATCTACCTGGAAGCGTGCACTCTCTGAAAACATTAGATGCGCAGCCGATATCAGATGGTATCGTAGGAACTAATCTAACATATCTGATTCAAGCTTGTGGCGACGTAACTTATCAAAATGAAGAATCGAGAAAACCTTTTCAACAAACGTTTCTGATAGTTGCTGTGGACAAGAAATGGAAAATTGCATCAGATTGCTTTAGGTTACAAGTGCCGATTGGACTGTCCAAACAATTCTTTTGATTATTATTTTTATGACTATTATTATATTCATATGTGGTTTGACTTTTGTATGTCCATATCGAGTCCCTACATTTTAATCCTTACCTTGCAAGGTTGATAGTATTAGGAGAAGCTAACTATTTAAAAAAAACTAATATTAATATAATTATGTAAAAATCTATCAAACCTGGCAATCAAAATTATATTCTATATTTATGATTTTAGCAATTAGGGAACTGCCTTGCCTTTCTGTACTTATTAAACTCTTGTATGTCATAATATACAAAGAGCCTAGAAAAGTTGCAAAATTCATATAATTTAATAATCATTTTGTGAAATATAGGATTCAAAATAATAAACAACATATAAATTATCAATAGCTATGTATATATTTTTTTGGAATATGAAAAAAACACTTAGTATAATATGTCTTATTTATCCTTTAGTCAAGGATATGTCTTATTCATCTAACATACAAACGTCAGATCAATGAAAAACATCTCAATATTGAAAAGTATAGAATCTCACAATATCCAAATCAATCTGAGTAAATAGGATATTTGATTGAATGCAAATTCATAGAAAGTACTATGGATTTATGAATTCTATGATTTGGATATTTTTCACTAGTTTGTGTTTTGGGTATTCTCTTACAGTAATTCTTAAATAAGAAACACTAACAATTGTAAGACATCATTTTGTACAAATAGTAGGGTTAAATACTGATTATTACTCGAAATTATGATGTACTTATTTAATTATATATTATGTAAAATATCAACAATTTATTTAATTATATATAATTATAATTGTTTGTAATTCATCATTAATATTCATTATTGTTCAATAGTTTTATTAGAATGACACTGATTTGTTGAAACACTTTAATTTTCAAGCTGAGTAACTGCCAATAAAAGCATTACAGTTTGGGCAGAAATGTTCAGCTTTCTTAAATGATGGAACAAGGTAGGGTATTGCGGCAAAACAGCAAAGACAGCACCAACTGGAAATTAAAAATATTTTTGATTTTACACTTTTTTTTAATTCAAACAATGCTTATATAACAAGACAATACAGTCATTTGGCATTCGTTACACATACCTTTATAGAACCTATGTTTGCTCATTGGCCTGAACATGGTCAGAGCAGTAATGTCACAGTTGTGACATTACTGCTCTGACCATGATATAGGGCCTATAGCTTCATGTTCCAGTGAGACTATACAAGTCATTTGATTTGTGTCAGTATTCTTTATATTGTTTGAATTTTATTGTAAATTATGTGTATTTTTCCTAATAAACTTTATATTTTCACAATGTAACAAATTTACAAGTAGCAAGTATAGCACTGCAGTGTTGTGTATGGGCCTATATTGTTACATTTACTTTAGTAGATATGTAGGTTCCTAATTATGCCATACTTTTATAAGCTAGTCCAGAAAAGTAAGAAATAATAATTTAAGAATCAATATGTAAGGTGCTTAGAGAAATATAGCTTTTTACTGGAGCATGGGACAATATGGATTGTTCCACAATGTGACCTGATGGCAAATAGATAACAAAATCCATACATTGTATAAATTGATCACTTCTACTATCCCGGCTAAATGAAGAGGTTACAAAATGAGGGCGACAAAGATGAACTTGCTACTTTAATAGAGTCGCAGCTTTATCATAAAATTAACTGGCCATTTCGTAATCACACCATGAAAGGAGACTACTTCCGGTGACTACATATATGCTAATTTAATAGGTACTCACATAGTAAATCCAAGAATGAATCCAGCAGACACATGCGTTTTTTTCGTATGACTGTATAAGACTTTAGTTATGATTCGTTTTTGACATGAGGGGCAAGTATAGTACGTCGGGTGGTGTCTTACTGGAGGCTGCACTATAACTGTCCCATGGACCAGGGGCGCCTGCGTCACAGCTGTTACTGTGGACACGGTAGCACTATAAGGCGGCGGCGGGGGATTATTATAATTAATACTATCCGTCACTGGATCATAATAAGCAACACCAGTCCCATACTCATTGTTAAAATTACTCATTTTTTAAAACAAAAAAAAACACGCATTCATATCGATCACTGTTTAATACCTATCTGTATGCTTGGGCACTCTTATCCGTCTTATCAAATAGATAGTGGTTAAATAACTATGTCTCATACATGGGTAATTATAGTCATTCATAACGCTTTATGTAAGAGCTGCCTACCGTACTAGTTTTTTTTTTTAAATCTCTTTCACCTAGGTACTGGAACAACGATAATATACAAAGAAACAACTGTCTTTAGGTACTTATCTATTTACATATAATAAAATTGTAAATTAAAAAAAAATGTAGGCAGATAGGTAATTATTAGTTATATTGATCTGGATATTAAAAAAAAAATACGAGATCGACACTAAGCTATAGAACAATACTCTATTATATATAACATCCGTCTGTTTGTCGGAGCATCACTTAAAAACTGCTGGACCGATTTTTATACTTTTTTTTTTTGTTAATACATACATAAAAAAAATCGAGGAGAAAGCTCTATACCTATAAAATACCAAGCGAAGAAACTACCAAGTAGGTACTGCTGCATGTGCAGTTGTAAATAGACTTGTGAATAACTGAGTGAGATAGCAAACAGGTCATCGAGTTGCGGAAACAACTCATTTAGTTACCGCATACCTGTTTATAAAGTTTTTTGGTCTCATGATTCATGCAAGATTAATTGAACCAGAATATTGTTCTTATCAGTGACGTAGGTATTTTTATTCACCAAAACAACTTGTATCTAACTACTTGGAAATTGCCTGATTAGGTAGGTAGGTAATGTAATATCCCCTTAATCATCAGCCTTCGATTAAAGTTGACTAATAATACATACATACATACATATCTTCACAGGTGCCTTACGGCGTCCGAGACCGCCTAGACGGCCCCATGGTACCCAGCGGAGGGGTTTTAATCCCACCTCGTCGTAGCCGATGGTATGAGTCTACACCGAACAAGTGGCTAGCTCGTCGCGATGCTTTGAATAGACTCAATAACCCATTTATAAAGAGTTTCACAAGTTGGTATAGTGAAACCGTTACCGACAGCTTAACGTGCTCTCCGAGGCACTATAGTGGTGTTGTCAAACAAATGTACATAATTTTTTAAATTAAAAACTCATTGGTACACACCGGGATTCGAAACAGGGACCTAAGTGTTTTTAAGTCCAAGGTCTAACCAACTCGGCCACCACGTATATAACTATCAGGTATATGACTAATAATAAGACCCGAAATAACCGACCCGCATGTCATTTTAGAGTACCGGACGACTTTTTTTTCGATATATTGCGTTCTACATATAAACTTATAAATGCTTCAACTAGAATCGTGCATTTTCTTTACAATTTTGTTACGAATCTATTAGTGATATAAACTGGAAATAAATACCTATCATTATATTTTTACCAATTCCAAATGAGAAAAAAAACTAATAGGTATTTAAGTAAACTATTTTTTTTAGGAAGTTACTGGTCCAATATAATCATAACAAATAATATTGCGACGTAAATCACGAATTAAACCAGGTTTTTTATTATTGAGAAAAAAATGTATATCCATGGAAAGTTAAAGAAGAAAATACTTAAAACGAAAGAAAGAATTTTCAGTTTTTAGACCTACATTTTTAATATTTTTTTATTTTAAAAATATTTGGCGCCATTATTTAAAAATATAATCCTACCTCTTTTTAGTAAAAAGTTGTGTAGGTATTTTTATTTGGTATATTAGTATTTTGATTTTTTATAAACTTGCGAAGTAATAGGTATTAATTACGTTTTCAATCCCACACAAATAAAATAGTGCTCTATGTATGTATTCTGTCCACTATTTAAAAGATATCATTTTCACGGTTAAAACTTAATTTTTAAATCGATAAAACTGGAAAACCTCCCGTTACAAAACACTTGCCATAAAGTAAAATGATTTATTTCTAGACAAAAAGCCCTTGATTTTTTGTCCTGAATAAATTGTAACGTTTCGAATTAATCAGATAGTACTTGTAATTAAGCATTTCCATTATTGTTGGGAATCGCCACAGGAGTGTCCATATTATAATATTTTTTTTATGTAGGAAGGCATATGTATTTTTATTCCACATGAATTGGGTACTCTATAATACCTACACACTACTTATCTCATAAAATTATGGAAGTGCCTGATAAAATAAGACAAGTTATCATTTATTTTAAAATATTTATTGAAAAAAAGAAGGTAACACTGAATGTACAAGATAAACAATCACTCAAAAAGATTATAAAATTGCTTAAATTATAAAAAGCTGAAGACAATAATATTTACAATTACAGACCTACAAGTCCAGGAATGGGATTTAAGACAAAGTTGCATTAAGGTGTACTTAAATGTCTTTGCTGCTTTATTGTCAGTATGTGTAGTTTATGTAGGCAAAAATAACATATTGTTATATTATATACAAATAAATTTCTTAGTATTATATCTACAACACTCAGTCTCACATTCATTTTTAATTTTATATAAACAAAAGTCAAAAGGTTCTAATGGAAAGAGGAATGTGTAACAGGAAGATTTTTCTAAATTTCTTTTTATCATAGCTTACAAATAATTAATAGTCAATAAAATAAATAGGAAACTAATATTAAATAAATTTATTTATATAAATAGTACTATAAAATAAAAAAAACGATATATTAAATAGTATTAAGTATATTAAAAAAAAAAACCTATAAAAATAAACCCATAAAACTAAATTCACAAGTAAATATAATATTGTGGAGGACAGCTGCCAAATTACATTATTTATACATGGACATGATACCCACTAATTAATACTAACTTTTAGCTGGGACACAAAAACATCTAATAAAAAAATCTGCATTCCATTTTATTTAATTGGTACAAATAATAATTTTGTTATTATTATAAAGGTGCTGGCTGTTTTTTGGATATTTTATTTAAGTTCTTAAAATATATAAACCAGAAAACCCTATATCAAACATGTAATAAATAATACGGAAATAACAGCAATCTAAATTAATTTAGCAAATTAAAGCTAATAAATTTATACAATGGCTAGTGAATCAATTGTACAATCACTATTAACAATGTAAATTTAAAACTTTTGTTTATGTGTTACCTTGCTGCCAACTGTACAATAATATTGTAAATAAATAATGTCAATAAAAAACTTAAATAATTTGATTTAATTGGGAAAAATGTGTTTAATAATAAAATTCCTGCAGAGGATTTTTCTTTATATTTTAACGAGTAATATTTGTGTAATAAGTTTGCCTCCTTTGGTAAATATATACGTATATATTTCATATACACAGGGCAAGGTAATACTGTTTTTTTTTAAACTTTATTAGGAACTGTTACGAGCTTAACATAACGTAAGACCAGTGCCATCTTAGACTTCTACTAAATGTTTTTTTTAAATCTAGGTAGGTAGGTATTAGACTAATTTTAGAAGTGAAGATACCAATATTTTTGATGCAGGTTTGGAAATTATCTCTAGTACATACTCGTAGATTACGTTCATTAAAGTTAGCTCGCACGCCGATAGCTTTGATGTAGTTTTCTAGTGCAGGATTTAGTCGTTTCTTACACAAATAACAAATCTTAGATTTTTAATATGTCGTTTCGCCCGAAACAATGGCCTTAGTACCAAGTTTATTTTGCAGTTCGAATGAAAACTGGTACAACTGACGCCATTAAGAGGGCGTATAAAGGCAAATTAAATAGGTGAAATAATATATGCCTCTTGCGTGCGAGTGAGAAACATAAAATAATCTCGCGCCTTGGAATAAATACAGTTTTTTTGCTACAACTTTCAAAATGTTTTGAATTATACAAAAACGCTTGGCCATGCACTAGGTCATATACATAACTTTTAAAAACATGGTTTTATAATCTGCTATATATTTAAGTAAAAGGAAATATTGAAAATAAATAAATTCATAGTCAGTTACTTCTAAATATCTTGTATTATTACCATTTTTTTTTATATAGGTATGTTGGTTGAAGATATTCTCATAATCGGAAATCTAGATTTTTGATTGGCTTTATGCGCCAATTAAACATTCAATTTTTATAAACGTTACAATTACTGAAAATTTATTTAGTTGCAACTCAGCTAAGTCTAATCCTGACTTTAGCCTTTTCATAGTCCAAGCCTGGACAACATCAGTATGACGTCATAACACTCATAACGCTCGCGTGCGAGCGTGATTATGTGAACTTGATGCACGTAATTGCCTTTCAGTGATTAAGCCGTAGAACTTGGTCAATCAGCAGAAGCAAAATTTCGCATTTATAATATTTCCTTACATTTCAGTTTATGATATATAAATATTGATAATTTAAACCAGTTTAAATAAAAAAAAATCGCAGATTCGCACATATTTTGAGAATTTACTGCCTACTTTTCTTTCAGCAAAATTATACCAGACAGCGACCTTGACTGCAGAAACACTCAAAAGGCGCAAATATGAAAATAAATTCAAAGAGTCGCTTATTTCTGACTTTTGCAGTGGAGACTCTAAGACAGTGGGGGCCGTGTTCTCTGCCATCTAGTATTAGAAACTAGCCCCCGTATTCTAAGACGTATCCTTAACTCCACTTTACACTCAAGGAACGTCTGTCTCTTTCCACCAAATGTCTACTATAAAAAGCAAATTGAGACAGACGCTCCTTGAGTGAAGAGTGGAGTTAAGGAAACGTCTTAGAATATGGGGGGTGGAATTTATAAAAATATAATAAAATCAGTTACAAATATACTTTGTGCTGAGGTACTTGCGGTCTACTACCTTGGTTATTGGCCAGTTCACATAATATGACAGTGACTATGATGCGCTAATATTCGACAGCCTCCGTAGACTAGTGGTTGCGCCTTTGGCGTTGTATCCGGGGGTCGTGGGTTTGATTCCCACCCGTGGCAAAAAAATATTAGTACGTTTTTCTGTACAGTTTTATCATGGTCTGGGTGTTTATAAAATATAATATGTATTATATCGTTGCTTCTGGTACACATAGTACAAGCCTAGAGCTTAGTTTGTGACCAGAGCAATATGTGTAAATTGTCCATAAAAAAAAAAAAATATATATATATATATTATATAGGGCAACTCATACTTAGCAACCAAGCCCTAATATTATAAGTGTGTTCAGGATGCCATTTACCTCTAGGTTAGGTAATGTTTAAAATGTCATTATCAAAAATGCCCTACTCTGCATACCCCCACAATCCTAGGAGTGGCAGACAAGCCATTTTTTTATTCTTTATAGACCATAAACATCAATTACAATGAATGATCTGGAAAACCTATTGAACATGTACTTTTATATGCAAAATTTTGTCTAAATTTCCCCCAATTTCTGTAACATTGAGATTATTCTATAATCAAAATAAGCTAACAAGCTCCACGATTGGTGTCACATGTCACATCGTGTAATTTTTTCACCAATCATATGCAGTATTAGCTAATTTTAAACATCAATTTTATTATTGTTTTAAAACATGCCCATTAATAACATAAGATTTAATAAAAATATAAAAAGGCTATTTTAACCCTAGCTGTAATATATTTATATATGTATTAAAGAAATATATTTTGTATAATAGTTGTATTAAATTTAAATTCTTATATTATAAAATTACTAAAAGTAGAGCAACTTTTAAGCATAATTTAAAAACATATTTATAAATTCATACCATAAAAGCAAGGATAACAAATTAACCCTACTAAATATCCATTTGAGAGTTAACATTTGTTACATTTTCCTATGTATGTGTTGCAATTGGGGCAGTAATGTTCAGCATCCTTGAATGTATCGAAGCAATATGGGATAAGACCAAGACAACAAAGAGAGCAGAACCTGGAACAAATTTATGATTTGAATAATGTAAGATATTGCATATATATCCCTGAGACCATATTTTGTTTATTTTAAAGGTACATTTTCAAAATAACAAAATCCTTTATACTTTCCTCCTTTGTAAAAGGGTCACAACACAGAATGCTAAAAACTTTCAAGCCAAATGTACCTATAATAATGAATATAATGCATGACTTTTTTAATTTTCATTTTTAATGTTCATTGTTGCTAATTGTTTAATGTCATATTTATAGGATTTTGTTATTTTGACAACCAAACATTTCAACATTATTATAAGAAACTGAATATGGCTGGAGGCCACACAATACAAATGCATTTTTTTTTGTAACTAATTGTTTAATGTCAAATTTTTAGGATTTCATTATTTTGAAAACCAAACATTATCGTTATAAAAAACTGAATATGGCAGGAGGCCACACAAAACAAATACATATAATGTTTTTAATCACCATAGCAAATAGTACATAATACTTCTGATTTGCCATGGGTGGCAATCAAACCCACAACCTCCAGATACAAAACCAATGGTGCTACTAGACCATGGAGGCAAAATAACAAGCCGACAAGTTATGATAAGCATATGTGCAGATATTACAGTTTGCTTTTAATGGATGAAACCACCAACTTGAGCGAATCATTCATTGTTGCCATTTATATTAGCAGCCACGCAAATCTGCACTTTTCAACTGAAGTTATTTAATTTGGATGAACTGTGAAACATCAGCAGAGTGACAGACACAGCATTAAATTTTCAAATTAGAAATAATGTTGTTAGCTATTTATGGGTTTCAGTCAGTTCATGCAGTATTATAATATTTCCGTTATAAAATTAAAACCTAGTTATTGTAATAATAATAATATCTATTATAATAAAATCATTATCATATGATAAAAAAATTTACAAATAGATCTAGAATATTTTTATTGCCTAATTATTAAATAAAATTATGACCTTCATGTTCATAAATCGATAAAAAGTTAATATTGAAAAAAACCCTTTAATTTTTTTTTATGGATAAACAAATATGGAGAATTTCCATTTCAGTTACTGTTGATAAGATTTCTGTGTTTATTCTTTGTTATCACATTTTAATATTACATAATGAAAAAAATATATATTCCTTACAAAATATTACACTTTAGCATAAGTGACTCATCACTTTATTATATTATGAAATTCATAATTTGGAGTGTAAATATTGAGTCATAAACGTTATCATGTGATGTCAATACATTGTTTATTTTTCTGCCAATATTACAAACATGGTTATTATTATACATTGGTTATATTACAAAAGTAGGTATTTCAAGGATTATTGTATTTAAGGTCCAAGAAAGGAGTCATGAGCAAACCACTCAGCCAACACATCACATAATAATGTATATCCTGCGGATAATTAAGCAGCATCCAAAGATCTTTACTGATCAAATAAACTTACATTGTAATTACGCAAATAGATCCGGCGACCAAATGAGTATGCCATGCAGTATTGTATGTAACTCTCGTAGTGACTACTTTATTGCAATTAAAGCATGTAATTGTTGTAGGCTCGCTACCGACCGCCGGCGAGAGCACCATCCCCACAGGCAGGGGCCCAGACGGCGGCGGCGGCCCTGCAGTAGTAGCCTGCATAGTGACCACAGTAGACTGCGCAGATGGATGAGGGTATACTCCCGGAGCAGTACAAGTCTTCGGATAAGCATAACCACCTTCGGGTCCTCCTTCCGGCACTACAAAACCATATTGCGGATTCCCAACGACCGCCGAGTAGGGTGGAGGTAAATCATTAGGCATTCCACCTTCTGTCGGAACATTTTGTGACACTGTATTAGCATTAGTTGCCATTATTTTGTAAATATATTTTTAGGAAAATCTACAAAAAAACACAATTGTTACTGTTACGTGATTTCTATTAGATTACAATTATTTACGCAATACAATTTTAGATGTTTTACAAAAATACTAGAAAAAAAAGTAAAAAAACACGTCAGTGAAGTGACAAATACAGATTCAAATTTTTCAATTCAATCATGCGCGTTCCGACCTCAGCATCGCTGCTACGGATCGCTGGTTTTTTTAGCGTGAAGCGCGGCCTGCGGCCACATTCTGTTTCTTATAACGTGATCATTAGATTGTCAAAATAACGTTTTTTGCTATTAGCGTGCTCTCCTCCAATCAGAGTAGTTGTTTAACCTTCGCTGATTGGAGGAGAGCGCGCTAATAACGGAATTCGTTATTTTGAAAATCTAACGCTCACTTTATGAGAAACAGAATGTGGCCGCTGGGGCTTTATTCCGAGTTTTGACACGTTCACCGTCGCGCATTTTGCGTAAAGTACGGGTATTGAAATGTAAGTTCTATACTGTTAATTATAAAGTTGAAATTCCAATGCTGCATACATCTTCAAACTTGCGAAGAATTCGTGTATTTCAAGATGGCTGCATTATAATAGCCAACCTAATACATACTATATAACCATTGGAATAGAGCTTATATTTCAATATTTATAGTTTGCGCAACGTCTTGTCGTGATTAGCGGTTGCAAACTCGGAATAAGGCCCCTGGTGGGCAATTCTCGCGCGTTCGACATTCATCTCGATTCGAGATTCTTAAACGAAAAATGGCATATTTAGTCATTTTTCGAAAAAAAATATCGAACATTAAACGAAATAAATAATAAATATTAATTAATAAATAATAAATATATAAATATTGAACGAAAATGACATATTTAGTAATTTTTTTGTTTAAAAATCACGAATCGAGATGAATGTCGAAAGCGCGAGAATTGCCCACCTGCCCCCCTAGCCAAGAGCATGAGCGCTAAAAGCGCGCACGAAAGTTTTGTATGAAGATGACATTTGGTGATGACGTCACTTTCGTTTTTATCGTTACAGAAATAACCAAAACGAGACAACAATATAGATACACCAATAGGATAATAAATTTGTTATCTCCCCCTCTTTCACGCTAGGGGGGCTGGGGCCTTACCTAGAACCAATCGATAATCGAATCGAAATACCCATCGAAAGCCAAATGTATGGGATTTGACGTTTCTCGTCGATCAGGCTCTACCCATAGAGTAGAATTCCTATACATTTTTATCGATCGATGCGGCGATTCGATTGGCGATCGTGTTCTTAATGACATGGCTGTGTTGAAACGGGCGGCAGTCGCGCTGGTTTTTGATGTCACCACAAATAACTGCCCGCGCTATCGACTCGGACGCACTCCATGACATTGGCCTTCTGAGCCCTTCTGTGACTGTCACTTAAAAGCAAGGGGGCTTACCGGCGACATGGCGATCGTTATTTCATGTGACTTCCCGGTAGCGCCCCTGGAGATAAAATAGAGGATAATCGTTCTGGATTCGCCGTTCCAGTTTTGAGAACATAAGATGGCACAAAATAAAAAAAAAGTGATCCCTGAGCGTTGATTGGTTGAAGTGGGAACAGAATATTGCGACAACGATTTCGTTGGACTTTTCGTTTTATATGCCATTTAAGCACAGAGTATTTCTATAACTCTGTGCATTTAAGGCACTATGGCGATTCAATATATTATTTTTAGTTTCATGCTTAAAAGTATCTGGGTGCCACACTTTATATTAAGGAATAGAACATGTACTATACGTCCCATTTAATAACGCGACTAGCTTCACGCGCTAACATCATAAACTAGCGACACCACTGTTTCATTTAAGCCATACTAGTTTTTTTTAGCATCGTCAGCATGAGCTTCTGAAGCGATCGACGATCGAACATCTGTCAAAAATTTACACGAAAAAAAAACCTTTTAACACGTATTAAAATTTTTGGTAATGGAAGGACTTGTACCAAAAAAAAAAAACTTTTCACGCTAACATTTTCTTTTAAGAAAATATAGTTTGTAGACTTGGATGTATATGCCCTTGTCTTTCCCACAAGTATAAATAAAATAACAACATCTAATATATCGCAACAAGCTCGCCACTTGTTAGGTGTTGCCTCCGAATACCATCGGCGAAATGAGGATGGGTTAATTCCTCCGCTGGGACCCTGAGGCCGTTTAAATGGTTCTCGGGAGCCAAATAGGCACCCGTGATGGTATTTATTTATTTATAACATCTAATAAAAAAGGTCATTGGCGAGAGCCAGTAGGGAAAAGTTGTATTGATGTTTTTTTTTGTACTTTTGTATCCGTGATAGTTTGTTCTTCCGCACTCCGCTTTAAGCAGTGGCGTACGCACTCCGCGCTTTAGGCATAACGCTACAAGTACCCGGCCGTACCTAGAGAAAGGTATTATTTTACAGAGCTGCCGTGCACCGTCCGAGTCGCACGTATGTTCGATACTCAACTCACTGACGCGCCGCGTCGCGATATTTATATTAACTAAAATGAGGTCTAAAACTTATTGAATCGTAATCAGCTGTCTAAATAATAGTAACAAGGATCTGGACCTCACGTTTTTACATTTTCAAAGGACCTTAAAAGATAAAAAATAAATCTACGCCTACCTATAGGTTATGAGTTTTCCAGTAGTTATTATTTAACGTAACAGATGGCGTTTAGTCGCTATCTACAAAAACTGTCAAAATAGACAGCGGTAATATATAAAATACACCCAAAATTTAGGGTAAGTAGGAAAACAAATACCTTTATTCGAATAATTTATAAAATTTACTTAACTTTGTTTAACATACACTAATATCCTGAGTATGACTACTCAAGTATAGAAACTGCCTTTTTTGACAGTTTTTGTGGATATCTCTCCTGCTGCCATCTAGTAGAATATTTTGGAACCGACAAAAAGAAAACTCCTCATTATTAGGCTATATAATAAAAAAAAAAATATCAAAACGAGTCGGGGTGAGGTGGAACTTTATTTAACACTTTCGCTTTCGTCAATGTGATCGTTTTCGTCTTGTCTATGGTCAGAACCTGTATGAATAATATACGAAAGTACTGTAGCAGATCATGTAAATTATTAAAACTGAACCATAATTCTTTCGATTCAACTTATAGAAAAGACATAAATATCAATTATTCGTTTCTTTGAAGAATTCAATCGAAAAATCATCAACCTAATAATTTTGAAAATGCATTACAGCACTTCCGTATATTATTTATACATTTTCTGACCATAGACAAGACGAAAACGATTCCACTGACGAAAGCGAAAGTGTTAAATAAAGTTCCACCTCACCCCGCAGGGGCCTTATTCCGAGTTTGCAACCGCTAATCACGACAAGACGTTTCGCAAACTATAAATATGGAAATATAAGCTCTATTCCAATGGTTACATAGTATGTATTAGGTTGGCTATTATAATGCAGCCATCTTGAAATACACGAATTCTTCGCAAGTTTGAAGATGTATGCAGCATTGGAATTTCAACTTTATAATTAACAGTATAGAACTTACATTTAAATACCCGTACTTTACCCAAAATGCGCGACGGTGAACGTGTCAAAACTCGGAATAAATCCCCAGTAGTCTGTTTATAAGAATGCGAATTTTCTTTATTCGTCACCTTTCCCATCTATCAAATGTTGACCTTTGTTATAGTTATTTATGCGGTAAAGGCACAGAGGGTCGGATTAATAGTCGTTGCTAAGAAATTGCTAATGCTTAGCTGAGCATCAGCTAAGCATTAGCAATTTCTTAGACTGTCAAACTGCATAAAAAAAAACTAAATTTTGACAGTTCCAACAATGGCTCAGGCTAAGCAACGACTATTAATCCGGACAAGATCTTCTATAACTCTGTGGGTAAAGGGTTAAGAGCATATAATTTAAAGATTTGGTTCTTGCCCTTGCCTTTCCCACAAGGATAAATAAAACATCCTCGGAAATAAAAGAATATCACTCCTAGACGGAAAAATGTAGGGATGCGCGATCCGGTTCGTCGATCTGATTTAAGGAACTCTATGGGGCTTAGCACGCGGACAACGATAAGATATATTTTTATACCGACTCGACTTATACTGTCTGCTGTCGAAAAATATATCGAATTGGTGTGCACGCAAACCGACATCGATAAATTTCTCGAGCTTTGTCTACTAGTTAAAACAAGTGTGTTTTCGTTGACAATTTCGAAAACATTTATGTAATAAATAAATGATTAGTACCTTATACGATGCATTTATTTTATATTATTATTAATAATCGTTACAGAAATATATATTTTAATTTAAAAAGACTTAAAAATACATATATTTAACAAGTTAAAAATAAAGTCGAAGAAAACTTGTTACCTTGGCCTAAAAAAAGATTTTGTTTTTTTGGTGAGTTTTTTGTTGCATTGGATAGGATTAGAAAAATGTAATGGAAAGTACGTATAGATACGGTAGTGGTCTAAGACATAAAAACGCTATTCAAACGAATTGTCAGACATATTTTCTTGAGCATTGATTGGTTATGATCGCATTTGTGTCACTTTTTATTTTGGTTTGTATTGCAGGCGGCTATCTATTATTCTTATGACTGGTAAGGCGATTAAGCCTTAAGGTACTTCCCTATAATAATATACTTTAAATATATAAATAAAATATATGATTTTATGGATGTTTTAAAATTTAAGCAATATGGCGACGTGTGAATGATTTATTTTAATTATCCGTCTGAATTAGTCGCCTGCTGAATAATTAAATTACATTACACAATCAATTTTTCCGCATTTAAGACCTATCTAAACTTGAAACCCTCTGAACTTCGGGGGTAACCGAAGTGCGAAGGTTTTCACTCTTGTAGTGATAGTCCCCTCTAGGATTTGTTCGCTTTAAAATATTAACGCCGCTGCTATTCTCACGGAAAAACTTATTCCGAGTTTTGACACGGGGCTTTATTCCGAGTTTTGACACGTTCACCGTCGCGCATTTTGCGTAAAGTAAGGGTATTGAAATGTAAGTTCTATCTTGTTAATTATAAAGTTGAAATTCCAATGCTCCATACATATTCAAACTTGCGAACAATTCGTTTATTTCAAGATGGCTGCATTATTATAGCCAACGTAATACATACTATATACCCATTGAAATAGAGCTTATATTTCCATATTTATAGTTTGCGCAACGTCTTGTCGTGATTAACGGTTGCAAACTCGGAATAAGGCCCACGTTCACCGTCCGAATTTTGCGTACGTTTTTTCCGTTTTCGACGATCACCTTTGTATGGGATGACAGCTGTCATTTTTTAAATGGTATTACGAGTAATTGGCGAAATTTCCGTCACGCACGGTCGCGTATTTATTGTTTTGTCTATGAATTTTAGCATGGATTTCTTGTAATTTTGTATTACGAGTTGCATGCATTCAAACAAACGAAAAAAATTTTTTTTGCGACTGCCATAGAGTATAATTAATATCTAAAGAAAGCGGCAGCTTGTTCGTATACGTAGATTTGTGGTCGTCATTTTCGATATTCTTTATTTTTGTTAAAAAGAGTGGATTTAAAAAAAAAAAATATTAGTTAAATCTGACTATTATTATTATACATTATTGTGGAATTGTTGTGATTTTCGTTGTGTTATTTTTTGTTCCTTTTATGTTTTTTTATATTTATTGTGTTTTTATAAATAATTTTGTTCCTTTTGTAAATATTATAATTTGTGTAACTGTATTGTGTTTTAATAATATATAAAAACCTGTTTATTTTATATCATATTTTTAACATTTATCTAATAAACTATTCTCCTTGCGGAAGAAAAAACAACAAATTATTATAACATATAATTAAATACTGGAACCCTTTGTGAATAAAATTAATAATGGATTGTAGGGTAGGCAGAAAAAAACACACTCTTTTGAATTGTTATATTTTTAATTAATTATTATATTAATATTAAAGCATTGAAAGATAAATGAAAGTGTAAATTACTTTAAGCACATCCCTGCCTTTTTGTTTTTCAACATTATTTACTCCAAAACAATCAACATTATGGAAGTTGAGCCAATGTCAAAACTTTTGGGCCTGGAGAACAAATTTGAGAGGACCATGAAGACCTTTGAAGCCCACTTTTCATCTGCATCTCTCTCCTTAATTTCAAGGGCGCAACTGGCTAAGAATTTCAATACTTTTAAGGACTTTGTACGGGAAACACGTTCACTGCCCAAATCAATAGTGTCGCTATTATGGCTAAACATATTGGGAACAGAAGCCGGCGTAAGTTTATTATATTCCAGGGTATAAAAGAAGAAGTTGGTGAAAGCACTCCCAATACTATTTGTAATGTGGTGTCCAACAGGTTACATCAGCATTGTACACCAAGTAACATAAGTTTTAGCTATCGGCTTGGAAAAAAAATTGAGCCAGACAAACCCCGTCCAATTCTGGTAAAATTTCAAGGTGAGGATATCCGAGTCAGTATTTAGCAGGCTAAAAAGAGTCTTAAGGGCTCTGGTTTATCACTAGCTGACTTCATGACACCAACTCGGAAGCAGATTTTCATTGAAGGCCGACAATTATATGGTCTTAATAACTGTTGGTCCCAAGATGGCAAAGACTACTTAAAATTGACAAATGTTCAAAAACGTTGCCTGCCTTCTACTGCTCACCTAAGTGAATTGGCTGCCAAAAATCCACCTGTGATGTGGTAATGTATAAACAGTTAATAAACGTGTGTCGACACAAGCAGTCGTGTTTCATTCCGTCCTCGCGACACCTCCGCATGGCGACCCTGCCAGTCCGCGTCAGTATCATGGCGTGAGACTTACGTGACGCACGCGCAGAGCGCGGCGGCACGCGCCGCGGCTCCGGCCGGCCGCCCGAGCAGTCCGCGACTAGAGTTATTATATATTTTTTTTTTTTTTTATTAACGACTAAATTTAAGTTTTTTTTTAGTTTAATTTTTAACTTTATAATTATTATTTTTTTTTTTTTAATATGAAGAACATTAATAAAATGTAGTGCAAAAACAGTAACAGTATTAAATTAAAATGTTTGAAGTTAACCCTGTCATAAATAACCAAGAACAAAAGGTGGACAATTATTTCACAAACATTACAAATGTGACAAAATACAATGGAACTCTATTAATTGTGGTAGTAATCGTAGTAATAATACTCTTCATTGCCATCTTATTTAAAATTTTCTTGGATTGCCAAAAGAAAATGATAAGAAGCCAAATTCGAGAACATACAAGAGAATCGATAGCGACGAGGATACAGCAGCCAGCAGATATCTAACGCCCTTTCCTGATGAAGCGAGTGGAGATGACTTCCTAGATCGAGTATCAGTGAGTGAATTAAAAATGATTAACATGTTCTAAAAGTGTTTTGTGCAGTGTTTTTTTTTTTTTTATTTCAGGTGTTTGTGTATTTTTTTTTTATTATTTTATTAACATACTTAATGTACTATTATTATTATATAAGTATAAAATGTCGAGTGACATGAAAAAATATTAATGTAATTTTATCTTTTCTATAATTATTACTAGTAGACGTTACACGGGTTTGTGATCCTATTTTTGATACCCATCATGGTATATCATGTCGAGTAACATGTTAAATAATTAATGAATACAGTTAAGGAAATACATACTAAATTGGAAGACGTAAGAGTCGAACTAAGAAAATTAGGTAGTAAAAGATTAGAAAGAAAAACTTATGTGACTAATAAATATAATTATGCTTTAAATTTATATAAGGAATTGCAATTATTGGAGGAAATACAAAAACTTTAGGAACCTCTTATATTAATTTAATTATGCCAAATACTAAGTTTTACATAAAACATAACTTCCACATAGTTTCGGAATTACCTATAAATGTAAACGGAATTATAGGCACAGATTTCTTGGAATTATTCGCAAAAGACATAAATATACAAAACAAAACCCTTTGTTTAGTGTACAAACAAAATGAGGTCACTTTGGAACTCAATACAATGGAACGTGACTTACGTCACCAGGCCACCAGCGAAGAACCGATTAGTCATAATTTCTCATTATCGATACCACCGAGATGCGAGCTTACAACGAATATTTTAGAACAATCAATAACTGTAAAAAAATAATAAACAAACCCCTAATATACTTGTATAACATGAAAGATCCTTCAAGTAGACTTATGAAATTCAGATTAATATTAGACGAATACGATTTTAAAATAAGTTATATAAAAGGTAAAGATAACGTAATTGCAGACGCACTTTCACGCATTGACTTAACTTCGAGCAAGTTAAAGAGCACGTTTGAAAATGTTGTTTCAGTCATGACTAGAGCACAAAGAGAAAGACTAGAAAAACAGTCCAGTGATATCAGTGACAGCAATGTAAGCGACACTTCTCGAAATATTTCTATAAACAACAGGATTGATCACCCCAGAGTAGTAGAAATGTTGCGAAAAGCTAGCGACAGTGTAGACTTGATTTTAATAAAGGAGAATGATTTAAAGGAATTGAAAAATAAGAATTTAATTAATTATGAGTATGTTTGTTTATGTTTTTCATCGAGTATGAAAACAATGTATTTCGACCTTAAGTATTTATTGCAATTTACCCGAGTGGAATTTGTTAATTTGCTTAGAGATTTTTGTAAAAAGTTGAATATTAAAATAATAAATTTTGTTAAAGATGATTATTACTCATCATTTATAGAAGAAATAAATTGTGAAATAAATGAAAGAGATAAGTGGGAAGGACCACAAATAAATGTTTTGTCAAAGGTAATAAAAATTTGTAATGATGAAAAGAAAAAGGTAATTATAAATGATTATCATTTGTTACCTACGAGCGGACATGCCGGCATCCGTCGTATGGTCAATAATATTAAGAAAAAGTATACTTGGTCTAATTTAGAAAAAGACGTCATAGAATTTGTTAAAAAATGTAAAAAATGTCAAATAATGAAATATCAAAAAGGTGTCAAGGAACCTATGTCAATAACGACAACTGCTAATTCAGCATTTGAGAAAATTTATTTAGATTTAGTAGGACCTTTAGATAAGGATAATTTTAATAATAATTATATATTAACGCTTCAATGCGAATTAAGTAAGTATGTAGAAGCTTATGCCATACCCAATAAGGAAACGGTAACAGTAGCAAAATCTTTAGTTAACAATTTTATTCTTAGATACGGAATACCCATGTCAATAGGTACAGATAGAGGTACCGAATTCATGTCAAGTACTATGACAGAAGTTTGCAAACTATTAAATATAGAAAAAATCCATTCCACTGCTTTTCACCACGAATCAATAGGTGCATTAGAAAATTCACATAAACATCTCCGTAGCTTTTTAAGAATTTACTGTGAACAACGCTTGTATAATTGGTCTGAATGGTTACCCTTCTGGAGTTTTGCATATAATAATACCATTCATTCAGAAACCAAATATTCTCCATTTGAACTAGTATTCGGAAAAACTTGCAATATACCAACAAATTTAAGTAATAGTAAAGTAGAACCATTGTATAATTCAGACAACTATGCTCTAGAATTAAAATTTAGGTTACAAACAGCTTGTAATGACGCAAGAAATAATTTGTTACAACGTAAAGAACAAAGAAAAACTAAATTTGATTTAAAATGTAACCCGATTTCTTATAACAAAGGCGACTTAATTCTTGTTAAAAATGAAACTGTAGATAAAGCAGAACCCTTGTTCAATGGTCCATATTTAGTTGTAAACGATGAATCACCCAATGTAATCATTTCTAAGAATGGCAAGAACAGTACCGTTCACAAAAATAGAACTAAACTGTATGTAGTGAATATAAGTACACTATTCGAATGATTTCTTTTATAATGAAGCGAACAAAAACATTTATTAATTATAAAATATTGTAACTTTTAATCAACTTGTATTTACACTGTTAAAAATTTAAATTTATTTGCTACTACTTTTATTTTATAAGATTTATATAAATAATTAATTTTAGAACTTTTGTAATTCAGTAATTTTTTTTATTTTTATTATTAGATATGTAAGTTATTCATTTTTTTTAATTATTTTTTTTGTATTACCCCGGTGGTGTGATGTGGTAATGTATAAACAGTTAATAAACGTGTGTCGACACAAGCAGTCGTGTTTCATTCCGTCCTCGCGACACCTCCGCACACCGGTTCAGCCTGAAACACAAATCAATAGGAAAATCCGTGCTGCAAAAACTTCTAAAACAAAATAATTCAAGAAATATTGTTAATTGTTAACCCAGGTCTATAATTTTCTTTATATTAACATCAATATCTTATTAGTAGTTTTAGTTTTATTCCCAGAAATGGTTATTACAAGTTAAATTCATATTCCCTGTTTGTAAGTGTATTTCTCTATATGTTAAGTGAATACCCAATATTTCTTTCCTACAAATGTTGTAATTGTAACCATGCTTGCAGCTAAAAAGGCTCTTACCATAAAAATTAAAATTACCAAATGTTTTTTTTTTTTTTCTTTTTCTTCTGGCTTTTTCTATCGCTTATCTTGATGCGATAATTCAGCCAATAACAGGTGTATTTATATTAATGTATCTCACAGATTCAGAGTACTAAAACTATCTTCTTGATTTCTTTTAGACGTTTTATTGTGGCTTGTTTGTTATTGATTTAGTACTCCATATGTAATTTTTCTCTTGGTTGGCTATGATAACGCAATTTCTTTCTCCATAATATTTCTGTGATATCTTTAGGCCGAAACTGTATCCTTGAGTAAACTATCTACAATAAAAGCTCTAAAAACCACACAATAATATATAAATTAGTAAACACACAAGATGGGATTAATACTATGTACATAATGACTATGATAAAGCATGAAAAACACAAACAAAATAATAATAATTGTCATATAATAAGCAAAAATAAAAAAAATATAGTTTAATATTAAAATGAGAAATGTAATATGATAAAGTTTTAATGAATGGAGTAAAAACCAAACCCAGTAAAATTTTAATATTAGTTGGTCGAGCAATTTTTGAAGGAAGTATGTCATATAATGAGTATGAATTTAATGGGCAACAAAAAAATATGTGATCAGGAGTACCAATATCCATTCCACATTCACATATGGAATGGTCTCTAATTCTTAGTTTTGCCAGATGTACAGGAGAGCAGCAGTGTCCTAACCTTAATCTACATATTGTAGATGTAACTTGTCTGCTGGAAGAGCGAAAATGGAAAAACCAGGGGCGGGATGGTAGAATAGGTTGGATGGATGCATAAAATTGGCCTTTTTTGTTTGTAGATTCATTATATAAATTTTGCCAGGAGGTTCTGAAGTCTTGCTTTGTTAGTGCTAGATAGTCATTAAAATAAACTATGTTGTGTTGGGAGTTACTTGTAGAGGCAGCCATTTTGGCAAACGCATCTACTGTTTCGTTCCCAACAATTCCGCAGTGGCTAGGTACCCAAGCCAATTCTACTTTTATACCTGCTGTAAAAAGTCTAAAAAGAATTTTCTTAATGTCTAAAATAACTTTGTGCTTAATCTTAGAATATACTAAATCTGATTCAATAGTTTGGAGAGCACTTAGGGAGTCGGAGAAAATAATAATATTGTTGAGAGAATGAGATTCACAATATAATAGGGCCTCCAAAATTGCTATAGATTCACCAGTAAAAACGGAAGTATGGGGAGGACATTTATAGGTCAAAACAACATTATAGTAAGGGATCCAAACAGCTGCGCCAACATTATCAGAATTGGATAATTTTGATGCATCTGTGAAGATGTGTAATCTATTCGGCCAGCGTTTATTAGCTATAATTTGAAAAGAGTTTTCATTATTAGAGCCCTCTGGGTCGATTCCTATATTAGAAAAAAATTTAGGCTGGAACATAATGACGTCAAACTCTGTTAAAAAAAGGGGGTTTCTGGGGGATCGGAAAAAAGAAGAAATATTTTTTTATTGTAAATATGTTTTATAAATACAAGGAGGGGTCTTGTGCTTCCAAAATTGATTGGACATTAATTGGGAGAGTTGTTCTAAAGAATCAAATAAAGGATGAGAGGAGTGTTGAAAGGCTTTGATGAGAAACCGGTCTGCAAGGTATTGGCGACGAATAGAGAGAGGGGCATCTGCACACTCGGCTTGAAGGCAGTTAATTGGGGAGGATTTCATTGCACCACATACCACACGAAGGCTCTTAGCTTGTATTTCGTCCAACAATCGCATAGATTTTTTATTACATGGCTCTAGAAGAAAGGTGCCATAATCCAAATGGGTTCTTATAATGGCATTATAAAGTAATTTTTGTGAAAAGGGGTGGGAGCCCCACCATACACCTGATAGACTTCGTAATACATTAATATTCGCTTCACATTTGTTAGCTATGTTTTTGAGGTGAATTGCCCCAGACATTCTGGAGTATAAAGTAACACCTAGAAATTTTACATTGTTGGAAAAGGGAATAACTTCATTCTCAATAGATAGAGATATAGGGGTTATCTGTTTTTTTTTTTGTAAATGTAATGGTGACACTTTTTGAGGCAGATAGGGAAAGGCCATGGTCATTTAACCAGGAGTATAAGTAAGATAAAGCTGAATTAAGAGAGGAAGTAGCTTCTGTGAGGTCAGAAAAAGGAATATATAAGGCAATGTCGTCAGCATATTGCAGGATTTTACAGAAGGGAGTAACAGAATGTTCTAAATCATAGGTGTACAGATTGTAAAGTAAAGGGCTTAGTACTGAACCTTGAGGGAGACCCCTCCGAAGGATGCAAGGAGATAGTGAAATGTTTTGAGATCGGACAGTAATGGAACGAACACTTTGCAAATGAATTTACTTAACATCACAGGGATTCTCAGCTGTCGCATTTTGCTTCTGAGAACTGGAATTAAGACATTATCATAAGCTGAAGAGACATCAAGGAAAACAGCAGCAACAGATTTTTTTGTACTAAAAGCAACATGAATATCGGTGACAAGGGTGGAGATATTGTCCATTACACTAAAGCCCTTTCTGAAACCAAATTGAGTGTGGGAAATAATATTATTATTTTCAAGAAGCCATTCTAAACGATTTTTAACTAGATGTTCCATACATTTAAGTAACGTTGATGACAGAGCTATTGGTCGATAACTTAAGGGACTATCGGGATCTTTACCTGGCTTAGGAATAGGGATAATAAGTTGGTGCCTCCAATCATCAGGGATTTGATCAGATAGAAAGATATTATTTATAATATTTAGGAAAATAGTTATAGCGTTTGTACCAGAGTTAGTTACAAACGAATAAGGTATTCCATCAGGGCCGGGAGCTGAGTCTTTGACGTGACTTAACACAGACTCTAGCTCGGCTATGGTAAAGGGCTGGTTGAATCGGGAATAAGGTTGGGAAACATAAGGGAATACAGGATCCTCAGGGACATATGGAGGAGCTAGTCTGTCACCAAAACATTCTAGCCAATTAGATGGATCTGATTGAGGAGGTTTATCTATAAAGGATGATCGAAATTTTCGAATATTTCTCCAAACAAGAGAAGAGGGGGACCGAGGGGAGAGTTTCTCACAAAAACTAATCCATGACGATTTCTTTTTTTTACGGAATAATTTTTGACATTGGGCTTTGACTTTTTTTAAATGTATGTAGTTTTCCAAGGACATAGAGCGGGAAAATGATTTTTCTGCTTGTTTACGCTCCTTAACTTTCAAAGAGCATTCAGCATCCCACCAAGGGGGTGATGAATATCTCTTTAAAGGGGAATTTTTGAGGGGGAAAGACTCACTGGCAGCTACATTAAGGGCTTCGGTAAATGAAGAATATAAGGAAAGGACATTATTTTGTTGGACTGGAGGAAAATCAACTAATTTATTAGTAACTGAAAGTCTAAATTTGTCCCAATCAGCATTTTCTAATTTGTACTTTAATAGCGGAGGGGGTTGGGTGATTGGGGAAGTTCTAAATGGGAATGTGATAAGGATGGGAAGATTGTCACTGCCATGTGAGAATGGCAGCACTTTCCATTCCACAGAAGACAGGGAGGGAGAGCAAAGTGTAAGGTCAACAGCACTGGGATTTTGATTAGGGGGAGTCCTTCTGGTGGGTGTACCATCATTAAGGAGACAAATATTAAGACTATCGAAGATACCTATGAGAGTCGACCCAAAAGCATCACAGTGGGGTGAACCCCACATGTAATGATGGCTGTTAAAGTCACCAACAACAATAAAGGGGGCTGCAATTGATTCCAAAAGTGATTTAATTTCTGAGATGAGGGAGACATGGGGGTGAGGAATGTAAAAAAAAAGAATACTTATATTTGAGACCCGCGCAGCAATGGCATTAAAGCCTGAGGAATGAGAAGGGAGTGGAATAGAAATGATGGGAAGATTATTCCTTATTAAGAGAGCACAACCTCCATAGCCGTCGGGTCTGTCATCTCGGAGGCAAGAGTACCCAGAGACTCTAAAACGAGTCTCTGGTTTTAACCATGTCTCCGAGATGGCCAGAACCGACGGGAGAACTTATTTATGAGGTATAACACCTCATGTTTTTTATTGCAGAGACCTCTGCAATTCCATTGAAGAATTTTCTTCATTTGAGACCTGTCCATGTTGTTGATTAAGAAGAAAAGAGAGTTTGTTAGCTACGATGTTCGGTAAATCTGTGTCACTAAATTTTGAAACCATATTGACAATAGTTCAAGTAAGTTATTCTGAGGGGATTCGTCGACTGGGGGGTAGCCGCAGCCATTAAAAGGTTGAGGGGGTGAATAGTCTTTTATTAGAGCAGAATGAGCAACTTTGTCATACCCTTTTTGAGGAGGAGCTTTAGGACGAGGAGTAATGTTAATTGTTTTTTTATAGTTTTTATGAAGTGAAAGGGAAGGAGAGGCAGAGAAAGTAGGGGTGTTAGAAGGAGAGAAAGTAGGAGGGATAGGTAGGGTAGGGTTTGTTGAGGATTGGGTAATGTCCGCAATAGAGCGGTGAGCAGGGCGATGTTTAGAAGCAGCCTCTGAATATGAAATATTTTCTTCAGCCATGGACAACTTTATAAGTTTTTGTCGAGAAAATTCAGGGCAGCATTTGTTTATAGCTTCATGGGCACCAGAACACAGCAAACAAGAGGCAAGCTCAATGCTAACTGAGCACTGACTACCGGGATGGGGACCAGCGCACCTGTAACATCTAGGTCGAGACCTGCAGATGGATTGGGTATGACCAAATCGGCAACAATTATTACATTGAATAGTGGGATAGGTGTATAATTCAATAGGGAATGAAGAATGGCAGCAATATATATGAGCTGGCAGGGATTGACCACTAAAAGTTAAAACCACTGATTGAGTTGGGATCCAATTAGGTTTGTCTTCTGTATGAACTTTTCTGCTTAACCTACGTGCTCGTAGAATAATACCATAGCCTGAAACTTCTGCCATATCTATGAATTCTTGCATTGTCCATTCTGTAGGGACTTGACGAACTATTCCCATACGGGAGACATTGAAACTAGGGATGACTCCCTGGTAGCCGTAATCTGCGAGGATGTTATTTTCCAAGAATTTATTTGCATCATTTCTATTATCAAATTCTACAGATATTTTGTTACGGCCAATACGCTTTACACCGTCTTTTTTAATATTTGAGATTTTATTTTTAAAAAGAAGATGACCAAATTTTATGGGGTGTATAGAGGATGAGAGATCAGGGGAGCAGCAGGACACATGAACTATAAATGGAGCGAGATCGGTGGATGAGTACAACTTTGGACCTAGGGATAGAGGATGATTATAAATATTATTAGATGAGATAGGCTCATTAAATTGTCTTTTTTGGGCACTGCCTTCACAGTCCTGTTCATTTGGCAAAGGACGTTTTCTTCCTGGAACATCCATTTCTGAAGGCCCCCCATCAGGAGGGTCGGGGGGTTTTTCAACCCCCAATATAACTAAATTTCTTAAAACTATTTACTTACCCATAAAGCTCCCAAGTTAGTAATATATAAAAAAAAACAAAAAATAATAATAGTAAAAAAAAACTCAAAGGAAACTGAAGAAAAAATTTAGAGACACCACAAGAAAAGAGTGCGGAAAGGATTTTGGTTAGTTTTTCTTTAGAAAAGTTTTTGAAGAATGCGGTAATATTATTTCTTCTTGATTATGTTCAGATAATTAAAGAAAGCAGAAAACAGTTCACTCAACAATTAATTTGAGAAATTAATCACATTTAAAAGCATGAGAACGAAAGCGTCGCCGTGCGGTCAGCCATATTTTTTTTTCTGAGATCCTATTTTCTACCAAATGTTTTCTTTCACAAATAGTCACAATGTTTGTTTACATTTCTGTTTTTTTTTTTTTTTTTTATTTTCTCATAAAATTTGTATGAGCTTTGGCAAAGGTACTGGAAAAGGCTAAGATCAATGTACCATGGAGTTCTGTGTTACCCATAAATTCCATAATACTTATTAACATTACTATTGCCTATCTAAATATATAATGTTTAATTATATATAGTATTTAATTTAATTACTGCCTTACTTTATTGATGTTGAGTTACGTATTGTTTTCTTTTGGTGATTTCTCTTCAATTGTGAACCAGCTAACTGGCGGTTGATGTGGCACTTCAAAATATTGACAAATTATTGCTGTTTTAATGACTTTATACATATATATATTGTTTATATATTTATTATTAATTATACTAATTTTTATATATTATACCATATTACCTATATATTATGCCTAACTCATCTTCAGAAGATGAATCTATAGAATTTTATTCGTGTAACTCATCCACTTCTGATGAGTTTGAAGTCAGCAGAAGCGATATTCTTCTTGGTAAAGCATTACATAACACTAATTTCAACGTTTTATAAAAATTTTAACCTTTTTCATATAAATGCCTAAAGTATTCCAAGTCACTATGATTTGCTAACCGTTTTAATCTCGATTATAAAATCAAAGCCCAAATTCCTGCTGCCTATTCTTATTTTAAAGGGGAAAATTCTTATGTATTGAAAAATTGGCTGATTTTTTCCCGATTTTTTATTAGGTGGGAATTTTTCCCACTAAAAAATCATTTTTTCGTCAAGTGTGTTTTTTCCTACTTTTAAAAAAAGTGGGACTTTAAAAAAAATTCCTCCAAAAATATTTTTTTCGTCAAGTGGGACTTTTTCCTACTTTAAAAAAAAATGTTTTTCGTCAACTAGGACTTTTTTCCTACTTTTTTAAAAAGTGGGACTTTTTTAAATTCCCACTAAAAAAACATTTTTCCGTCAAGTCGGACTTTTTCAGGATTGTTCGCAGTAGTTCCATTGCGTTGTTCCATGATGGAACTAGTGCGAATTTTTTTTCGCACACATTTTTTAAGAGTAATGGTAATAATGGAACTACTGTGAATAATAAAAATTAATAATTCGCACTAGATCCATTATGGCACTATTAGTTTTTTTATGCAATAGTTTCATTTCTATACTATCATATATAATAATGTTGATTATCTATACTAACATATATAATAATGTTGCTGCGAATAATAAAACTAAGTTCGTCACTTGTAATGACGATTATGCTTTAAAACAAATATTCCGCAATGCACCAAGGAACAGATCCAGGAACTCTTGATTTGAGGGGGGGCTCGGGCCTTTTGACAAGATTTAAAAATTTTTTTTTTGCCGTAATAATATACGTAATGAGCCTCAGTGGCGGATCCAGGGGGGTGGGGGCGAAAGCAACGAAATTTATGAAAGGGATGAAGAATTGGTTACAAACGTTCATGTAATGGGTGAAGCGTTAGTGATTACGTGACCGATGACACATAATTTCTGTAGGTAACTGTTGTAACATTAAAGCTACGTTCGCACGAGTGTTTAATAAAGCGTTAGGAGTTCGGCGTTGGTAGTTTTTTTTACTAGTTTTATTTTAAACTAGTATCAACGTTGTTCTTTATGAAATAGGAATGGTATATCTTTTTGAATTATCCAAATCGGACCATTAGTTACGGAGATATTAAATAATAAACATAGACCGTTCCTGCCGCTAAAAGCCAGTGTGCCAAGCACGCGTGACGTCACTGTGGCTGACAATTTCGTGCGCTAGCTGTATTTAGCGCAGCGAGAACACATTACAAGATAGCAACAGCGGTAGCGGCTTCTTTAGGTGTAGTTTTTGTTATTGAAATCAATTATTAATCCTTAAGTTATCTGAAAACGACAACAAACTTTCCATTACACCATTAGTTTTGGCACAATAGCGCTCACAGTGTTAAACTATAGCACTTACGTTTTAGCTGCGTGCAATACAACGTGGGGTCTCACAGACCCCAGAGCGTTCACTAAGGTTAGGGCACGATTTATACAAAATAAATCTAATCAGTCTATTTGCCATATTCATTCATTCATATCTTTATTTCCACCATAGGTACAATACAGAATCACTTGATTATCGTCATAGATAACAAAATAACTAATCAAATGAAATACAAACAAATATGAAAAATAATAACAATGATACAGCTAGTAACCAAAAAGTAAATTTAAAATACAAAAGCTATATAACAGAAAATCAAATGTACAAACAACAAGAAATAAAATTTTAGATGCTATTTATGTATTTCAATATAAAATTTATAGTAAAATTGCAGCTGTAAATGGGCTTTGTCGGTGAAATAATCAAATAAAAAATAGTACAAATATGTTAGCAGCTGTATAGGGGCTTTGTCCTAAATACATCAATGTCTTTAAACACTATAAATATATATATATATATATATTTAAAAAATATATATGATAGTATGTAATAAATAAGTAAGCGACCGTTAATGGCCTCTGTCAGAAATATTTTATAAAGATATAATTAATAATGGGTCAGTATAATAAAACGTAATGTCACAACACAACTTAGGGGTAATTAAATATCAATACAAAACAAGTAATACAAATAATAGACCAAAGTCAAATGCTATGTGAAGTCTTTTATATCATATAGTTTAAGGTCCCGGAGCCAATTCTGACATTTTCGTATATAATAGACGATGATTAGTTTCTTCCAATCATCGTCTATTTTATTATAAAATTTTACACTATTTATAACATAACTTTTATACTTTGTATTTAATCTACATTTAATATTAGAAATTTTATTTTTGTTTCTTGTTGAGAACGAGTGCTTATCAGAGTTCAATGGAGTATTATGAATATTTTTATTTGCATATATAATATTATTTAATACATACATAGATGGTAATGTTAAAATGGCAATGTCGCACTCGAGATTATCTGGAGGTACAAATTAATAGCACTAAAATTAAAAGAGATATCCATAAAATATTACGCCTGGGGTATTAAACCCCACGTTGTACGCGGAAGGTTAAAACTCAAAATCACTTTACTGCGATAAATCGAAAAGGTTTCTTGTGTTACCAACTTTTTTAACTACTTCTCAGAACTAACTAAGATGAAACAACAACAAAAAATATATAAACTTTACTATTAAGTAATATAAATCACCAAATTTACAAACTAATTATTACTTATTACCAATAAACTTAATCTAATATACTAAATTAAATTCCTCCATTATCAAACTTTAACTTAATATTATTTTCTCTTTAAAAAATACATTAAATTATAAAGTACTTCATATGACATTATACTAAGTACTAATGTTTTGGATTTAATTTTCAAGGTTTGAATAATCTGTGCAATGAAATAAAAATATATTAAAAAAACTTTACGCAAAAACTGTTTTGTCTATGGTGCTTGCGACAACGCGAACGCACGAAGTTTAGTGACTCGTAATACGAATCGACGTCATCGCAACTCACGAAAAAATTGTAACGCGCGAACTTGTCGTGTTTAACGTTTGCAAACTTGGAATAAGGCCCCTGTCCGTGTGACGTCTTTACATGGCTCACGCACCATACATAAATTTATAGTGTTGCCAATATAAAAAAAAATCTTGATTTGTTTCTTGCTATAATTGAGTGCAATCATTCGAATGAATATGAATAATTTGAGAACATCCCTTGAATCACGTGGTCTCATGGAGGTATATAATATAATAGGGAGGTGCCTATATATTCTAAGGGAGGCGCCCTTTCGCCTTAAATCGCCTCTCCAGTGAGAACAGAAGATGGCGGCCACATAACTAGAGGTGGGACACATGTTGATAATAATTTTACCTAATTGAATTTTCAATAATCGATTATTTTTTGGACTTTTTCTTTTGTAATATTAAATTATATTTTAGAAGCATTACATACAAAAAGTTTTATACTTTTTAATTGAAATTCTCATACTATAAAAATGCCGTCAACATGAAAACACGAATTCTTCATCTTTGTGTGAACATGTCCAATGTATGGAAATTACAGCTTTAAAATAATATTATATTAAGTTTTTTTGTTTGTAGGATCTTTGTTATATATATATATTTAATTAGTATTACTTATTTAACATAAATTATTTTGTAAGTTTCTTTAATAAATTTTAAAAACAGTTTAATTTCTAAAGTAAAAATTCACTTTTGAACTTCATCTTATAATGAGGTCGTTTTTAATGTTAAGTCTCGAGAAAATTAAAATAAAGCGTCATTACAAAATATAAGCGATCATCGTCGTTAGTTTTAAATGCTAATAAATATTTTCAACTAACGACGGGTCAACCTACACTCCATGTATTGTAAGTTGACCCTTATTAGTAACCAAATATATATCTGGTCTAAACGAAGTAAACCTTTAAAAGTTGTTACATTATATAACTAGGTTTCATTGTAAAAATATATAATATTTTTCTAAATTTATTTATTATTTTATAAGTGGTCTTCAATGTAAATTTTTCGTGATGATGATCCACGCAAAATTCGTGTCGTTATGAGAATATGTAGATAAATATACTTGGTAGGTTTTTAAAATTAATTTGGTAAGTTTTCAGCGGAAATTTTGTTAGTTTCATTGCGAGACGGCGCGGCAGTTTGTATTATTGGGCTCTCACTATATAGCATGAAACATATGGAACCAAGGCGGTTCTAATAAATGCATAAAAAGCCTTAACAACGAAATGTCAAACGTGTTCGTTGTCGCTATATTGTGTGCTTACTTCAACAAATCAACGTTCAATGATTGGTTGAACACTCAAAACAAAAAGTGACAACAAATATTATTAATTTTTGTTTTGAATTTGTATGGTGGAGGATATCTTCAGTTCTCATATTTGGAAAGGCAGTTTTAGCCATTGGGGCGGCTCTCTCTATTTATATTTCCATGCATCATAGCCTTAGGAATATCATCTCTATTGTGATCATCAGACTATTTATATTAGTTTGACAAAGTTATTATTACACGTATTCTTTGGCATATTGGAAATTAGGGAATTTAAACTTTAAAATAATTTTATTGTAGTATGAAATTCTCTATGAGATGAAATTCTTCTACTTTTTTATTACAAATTTGTAACTACCACCAAACATAATAATAACTTATATTTACTATAATTATAAAATCTTTATTCGTCAATTACCACCCATTGGTCTAATTATAAAACATTTCTTGGATAGATCACTATCATTGCATTTATTGCAATGGCATTAAGAGCGACAAGAATTCAAATTTCTATTGGAACTAAGAATAATATATGCCCTAATGCCTATGTTAATCGCCTATAAACAAAGTGTTAAACGTGTTCGTGCCGCCATATTGATACGCGTGCTTAAAAACCGCCGAGGAAGTCCGTCGGCGATCCAACATGTTTGAAATTTGCTCATAGCCCGCCGTCTGTCATCACCACGAGCCGCGAGTAATCATTTTAAATATATTTATTTGCCTGACATTTATTTTAGAATACTTAGGATAAATATATTCCCTCGCGAATAAATATAATATAAAAAAATATAGAATAAGTATTTGTAAAAACTGTGTGCAGGTTCTAAATATGGAAGGTAGGGGTGATGAAGATTGCTTAAATAAGGAGTTTAACTATAATAAAATAGATAATAAGACGAAACAAAAACTCTATATTGGTATCAGAATGCGAAGTGTCACAATACATAAATTTGACATTAAAACAAAAAACCTTTTGAAGCTTTAGTTTTTAAATAATCCAACATACTGCGGCCGTTGCAAATTCTAGATAATTTGCAATAAATAGTTTATAAATTTAATCTTGCTGGAACACTAATTACTCTCCCTGATCGTGTCTTATTTACGTTCTTAATTTTTTCTTCTATCTCATCATTACTTTTAGACATCTCATCTTCTTCTTCATTTTGTGATGACTTAACTTCTGAACTTGAAACTTCTAGTGGATATAATTTTCGTAAAGCTCTAACCTTTTCACCCTTAGCTGTTTTTACTCTGGCCACTCGACTATTGCCATCTGCACCCTTATATATTTCCAGTACAATACCTAGTGGCCAATATATTCTTTTAGATTCAGTCTCAATAATAATTATATCTCCAACTTCTATCTTAACATTATTTTCTTTGCCTTTGTTAATTAATTGTGATAAATACTCATTTCTAAATCTCTGTCGTAAATTTTTTCGTAATGTTTGCAAATACTTTAATCTATTATTTAAAGTTCTATCGTCGACTTCATCTAAATCGGTAGTATCATTTGAAACTAAACTTTGCATAAAACAGGCAGGCGTCAAAGGTTCTAAATTATCTTTATCGTCTAAATAAGTGAGAGGGCGCGCATTTAAAACTGCTTCGAAATCACAGATTAGTGTTTCTAATTCTTCATAGCTTACAACTGACTTTCCTAAATTTCTCCGAATAAGCTCCTTTATCATACGCACAATTCTTTCCCAGAATCCTCCCCACCAAGGAGCGCTAGGAGGACTAAATTTCCATTGAATTTTCTGTATAACTGCCTCATCTAATATTTTATTCCAATCCAGACTTTTTAATAAATTTTCAGTACCAGTAAAATTTGTTCCATTATCCGTATAAATAATTGCGATTCGACCACGGCGTGCAATGAACCTTCTCAATGCCATCATAAAACATTCAGTAGATAATGATTTAACTAATTCAAAATGAACGGCTCTATATACAGCGCACGTAAACAGGACGATCCAACATTTCTCACCAGTATTTAACATTAAAGGGCCTGCTAAATCAGCCCCAGTAATCTCAAACACTGCAGCATTTTTTACTCTATTACGAGGTAAAGGTGCAAATGGTGTAACACAACCCTTACTTTTATACCTTCTACATATTACACATCTACCTATTATTTTATTTGCTAACTTTTAACCCCTGTTATCCAAAAATTTTGTCTTAAATTGGTAACTAAAGTCAACGCACCTGAATGTTTTAAATGTATGTGTCGCTGATAAACTAATCGTTGTACAATCTCGTTAGTTCCTGGTAAAATAACAGGATATTTAAAATTTTCATCTTCATCGCTTAATGTAAGTCTAGTAATAATTCTTTTTATACCGTCATTATCAACATAAATCTGCATTCCTTTTATTCTTTTAAGTTCTACATCTGAATTCATTTCTTGTTGTATTAATATAAACAACTTCTTTTCAGCCTTTTCTATCTCTTTATATTCTAATTCTTTACTACTAATATTATTAACCTTTTGGCAATTATTTACAAACCTCAATAACCAAGCTAACATCCTAACTATCATAGTATATTTATTAAAATAACTCAACAAATTCATAAACTTTTCATTTACACTATCTACACTAGCCAATATACACTTGCGCCGTTCTTTATATATTTCATCATATTCACCTATTACATGTGATATCGGCCATTCCTTTGAATCTAATAATAACCAAGTCGGTCCCAACCACCATTTGCTTTCAAATAAATTCTTTCCGTCACATCCTCTGGACGGTAAATCGGCTGGGTTTAATACACCTGGTAAATGCCTCCAATTGTCTAAATTCGAATTCTCTCTTATCTCTTTAACACGATTATTTACAAATACACTCCATTGGTCTTCTCTTTTAATCCATGCTATAGCAATACTTGAATCTGACCAATAGTAAATATCATAAGAATCTTCACTAATATCAAACGACTGTTTAAATTGATTACATAACCGTGTACCAATAAGCATAGCCATCAACTCTAACCTGGGTATAGTCATTTTTTTTAATGGCGAAACTCTTGACTTTGCTGCTACTATGCGAACATTTACTTTATTATTATAAACCGTTCTTAAAAATATACATGTCGCATAAGCATCTTGGCTGGCATCGCAAAATACGTGCAAACTTATTTCACATTCTTTGATATTATATTTTGATAATCTTCTTGTATTAAATGTATTGACTTAAACCATTTCTTAAAACTTTTTGCATCTTCATCTCTTAATTCATCATCCCATCCATAACTATTCCATGTGTTCTTTAAAATTAACTTTGGTGTTAGGGTAGCTGGGCAGGTAAATCCTATAGGGTCAAATACTTTTTGCGCTATGGATAATAAATTTCTTTTTGTAAATCTTATCTCCGTCGGGCTCACACTACTTAAATTACAATATAACTCATCTTTCTCTACATCCCACATTAATCCTAATATAGATAACTGTTTCTCATTCTTCATATTCTCATCTGTTAAAGAATCTTGTTTCATGGGCTCGACCACCCAACCTCTAAGTTCAAATTGACCTGTAGCCATAATTTTCTTTGATTTTTCTACAAAACATCTAGTCTCCTCTTCAGATTCTATACTCAACACACAGTTATCAACGTAAAATGAATTCTTTAATTTTTGTGCTATATTCTGTAGTATATCAGAGCAATTATCTAAATGAAAATTAATAGTCGCTGTTAATAAAAAGGGACTACATGTTGCTCCAAAAACAACACGGCAATGTCTGTAAATCATAATATGATCCTCCTCCTCCTTCCACCATAAAAATCTTAAGTAATCTCTATCTTCTATTGATACAGATATTTGCTGAAATGCCTTTTTAAAATCTGCTGTTATCCCAATAGCATAAGTTCTAAATCTATTTATTAATTTAGGTATAATTTCTAATAAATTTACACCCTTTTCAAGGCAATAGTTTAGTGAAACACCATTGCGATCTTTTAACGAAGCATCAAAGACGGGTCTTATCTTCGTTGTTAAGCTAGATTCTTTTATTACTGCATGGTGCGGTAAATAATAACATTGTTCATCAGTATATTCGACCCTTTCTATAATTTTTAACTCTTCCCATTCTTTAAATACTTTACTGTAAGTTTCTAATTTGTTTAATTTTTGTAATCTACTTGTAGTTGACTCCAATCTCTTCTTAGCTATATTTATATTATTTTTCAATTCAGGGTGTCCAAACTTCCATGGTAATTTCACTTCATAACGTTGTTCTTCATTAATTTTAATATTTTGATTAAAAAATAAAATCACCTCTTCGTTCATTTTTTGTTTACTTTTTTGTTCATGCGGATCCCTAATTCCTATACATTCTAAATCCCATAAGTTACTAATATTATCTTGATTAAAATTTACTAATGTACAAATATTTGAATAAATCCCTACGTGTGGACCCATAATCGTCCAACCGAATTTGGTTTCCATGGCAACTAAATTGTTTTTTAAATTTAAAATATTACCTGTCATTAATAAACCAAAATAGTCTGCACCTATCAATAAACCAATTTCCATATTGTCATCCCCGATGTCGTTTAAATTAATTTTTTGTTGTGAAAATAACTTTAAAAATTCGTTTTTATTTAACCGAGGCACAAAACCACAAAGTTGTTCTTTATCTAAAACTGTCATATTTATACCAAAACTTTTATCTAAACTTTGCATAATAAAATTATACAACTCATGGTTTTCAGTGTTTGTTTTGATTCCGCCAAATAGGCAGTGATTTAATGTTTCTGTTCCTACCACTTCTAAGCCTAAAGATTTGGCGATACTCTTTTTAATATAACTTCATTGCGCCCCAGAATCGAATAATGCTCTAATTAATAATTTATTTTTACCATTCGTGACTGACACTAAAATAGTTTGTAGCAAAGTTGTTACATTTTTATTACAAAACAATGCTGTCTGGGTGTTGCTTTTATTTGTATTATCACGACTATCATTACTATATACATTTTCTTTTATAATATTTAGTTTTAAATCAGGACACATACTTATGCAGTGGCGTTTTGTACATATTATACACTTGGGAAATGATTTACAAATTCTAGCTCCATGCCCTAATTTTAAACAAATAAAACAACATTTTTTATCTTTTAAATATTCTTTACGTTCTTCGAATGTCATTTCTCTGGACTTTATACATTCGGAACTATTATGATTGGATTTGTTACACCAAATGCAACTTACCTTTTTAAATGATTTCTTATTACTAGTAAATATGCAAGCTGCAGTCGATACTTTACTGTTTAGCAAACCTGATGTACAAGGTTCATTATTATTACTATGTGATCTCGCTAACCTTATCCGTTGTTCACTTTCAACCTCATCCTTCAAAAAATTCATAATATCTGAGAGTTGATTACTACTGTCCCTCCGTCTTGTTCTCTCCCGTGCTAACATTATATCTTCAGGAAGACTTGACTCTACTAGAGGGTACAGGATGCATGCGCTTTTATCATTTGTCACGCCCATGGTCTCCAACGCCTGTAACTGAGTATTGAGAAGATCAAATAAATTATTTAGTGGCATTCTTCCTTCATCTTTAGCTTGAGACAATAAAATATTAATTAATTGTCGGACGTAATTTTCTATGAGCAGTTCGTCCCGTGCGAAACGGTTTTTTAACTGTTCTATTGCATGGTGGTAATTTCTACCGGAAGGGGGATAACTAATAACTAACTGTCTCGCTTTTGAATCTGGTACTGTAGCCTGAACTAAATACTGGTACTTATCATCATCATCAATATTTTCGTCATCATTAATCTTCTGAAATTGTCCCCAAAATCCTAACCAGTTCTTAATTTCTCCATCAAACTTTTGGAGTTCTAATTTAGGGAGTTTAAAATTTTTATTGTTCGATTTTATTGTTAAATTAGATTTCATATTTAATATATTATTGTGATTACTTACAGTTTCTATATAATAGTCATACTTGGATTTCATTTTTAACCACCTTATTCTATACGCCTCGACTTTATCACACTCTTCGTCAAATTCTATTTCTTTAATTTCTTTGATATCGACATTCAACCATTCTCCTTTAATTTTTGTGTCGATTTCCTGTAAGCTAACGGCTTTTTCCTCTAGATAATTAAATGCAGCCCTTACCTCACTTATTGACGACGCATCTGCCTTACCAAGTAATTCCTCTAAATTATTTTCCGCCCTTGTAAAAAATCTCCTTATTGTTGCTCTTTCTTTACCGTACAATTCCATTTTTCATAAGCTAACGGTCGCCAAAATATGTAAAAACTGTGTGCAGGTTCTAAATATGGAAGGTAGGGGTGATGAAGATTGCTTAAATAAGGAGTTTAACTATAATAAAATAGATAATAAGACGAAACAAAAACTCTATATTGGTATCAGAATGCGAAGTGTCACAATACATAAATTTGACATTAAAACAAAAAACCTTTTGAAGCTTTAGTTTTAAAATAATCCAACAGTATTTGTTAAAAAAAAATAGTACGTACATCACTAAACCATTTATTAAATGAGAACATAGACCACGATTTTATGATTCATGCTAAGAACAGTCACATTAAAAAAAAAACGTGAGAACAGACCTCACGGTCCGAATGGATAACACCGCTGTCAGCGCTGACGTTCATAATCACCGGTCCGATTCAAAAAGCGCGATGTAATCACTCTCGGTGCTATTAGCGTGCTAATGAATCGGACCAGTGATTAAGCGCGCTCACAAGAACCTCTCTTGTATCTCCCTCTATCTTGCAATTAAAACATATGCTCCTCTCACTCACGTTTTAATGTTAAATAAAATGCCGTAACAAATTAATGAATTTTAATGCATTTTGTATATTTGTTTACATAAATACCAAAATAAATGAGAACATAACACTTTTTACTATCTACTTAATAATTATTTTAGGAATTTTATTATTTTCCTTAAAATCATGTTTCTAGATAAATGTCATTTTGTCAGCGCTCACAGCGATTTCACCCACAAGCAAAATCACTGTAAGTCCAATATGGTGTCTGTAGTCACTATCTATGTCAAATCATCTATCGTTAGCTCAATCGGACCGGTGATGACAGCGCTGACATCGATTTTGGCGTGAATCGGACCGCAAGGAGAATATGGCGCCAATGGACAGTTTTGACATTTCAATAAAAATTTTAAGAAACAAAAAATAGCTATTTATCTCTTTGCCATATGTAGATTTCAATGAGTGCGAGAAAAATTATTCCTCTGATTTGATTAATCTTGCTAAACCGTATTTACAAAAGAGTTGGTCAAAATATTGGATAAATAAGGCTAACATTCGAGGACATTATTATTTTAATATTCAACCAACCATTCCTCTTAAACCGTGGTTTTCAAAATAAAATTTTAATAGACGACATTCATCAATACTATCACGTTTAAGATTTAATCATAATTGCTTGCCTTTCCATCTTAATAAAATTCATATAATAAGTACCTACTGCTTTATGCGAATGTGGTTTTGGTATAGGTGATGCTAATCCATTGACGTAAATAGTAAGGCCGGGCCTCAAAACCGGTTTCTTAAGTACTAAAACATTGGTGCTAAAAAATCAATTTAGCACCAACGATACATCAGTCTGTGTCAAGCAGCGAGAAGTACTCAAAATAACTTGCCAAGATCCCGTATTGTGTGGTAAAAGGTTGCACAATATATTCGAAAAAAGTTCAACAAAAAGAAATACAATATTTCTTGTCATCGGATAGTTGAAAATGTCATATTTAAATATTAAAAAAATATATTTAGGTTATTTTCAATTCGTTCAATTTCAATGTATGGAGAGATTACTATCAACGACTTAACCTTGTAATGACGTTACATATTTTGACGCCTAGAATACTTATACTGAATACAATAAGAGAGAGAGAGAGACAATGTTCTTAGCAAACCATCATCGCGTGGTTGAAACGCAGGGGAATGAACTGCAGCGTTCCCGGACTTGAGACCGCGAAGTAGGTTTAAAGGCCTTTTGAACTCTCACCTGCACTGTGTTCACTACCCTCTCTACCCAACCAATATTATATGATCCTGTTAGCGCCATCCTGGAAACACGCTCCATAAAAGTTCCGACGGCTGTTCTCGGAAGGTCAAGATCCTTCAATAGACGGTGCAAAGACTTTGCCTGAATTCCTCTTGCACCAACTTCCACTGCATAAAGTTGAGTTTTAAATCCGTTTCTAGTAATTTCGTTTGTGAGATCAAAATATTTGTTCGACTTGATGTTGTGGTCCTTAGGTATGTTTGTTTCCCACGGAACGGTGAGTTCTATAAGTATTACTTTCTTCAAGCACCGAGAGTACACCAGTATGTCTGGTCTATAGGCTGAAACTGCTAGTTCGTCTGGAATCTTGTAATGTATTTTAAATGTATACATGAATATTTTCCAGTCTTGTGCTTTGTCCAGGATTGAGAAAGGTTTACTTTGAGTTTTCTTGAGTTGTCCCTCCTTTACAAAAGTAGTCAGTCTTTCATTTGTTGTTAATCCTTTTCTGGCTCTAGCAATACTGAGACTTACAGCTTCACGAATAATTTCTAGAACTTTATCATGTCGGTGTGAATAATGACCTTTTTCAAGTAGAGTTTTGCACCCAGCAAGTATATGTCTGGCAGTCCCTACAGCAACACCGCACAATGTACATGTCTTATCTGTTGCCTTCCCCCATCTTACCAGATTACTCTGGTCAGGTAGGGACATTTGAAAGGCATTAAGATAGAACTTAATAAGTGCCGGAGACCAATCGTCCATGAGTGTGCGCCATTTCAGGGCTGGAGGAATACAAACTTCCCCCAAAGTAAGCCATTCATTCTGTACTTCTAGGGTCATCGCGTGAACTCTGTAGCCATGCTCTTCATCTTCCCTAAGGAAATATTTAATAACACCTTTATTCATTCACATTCTCATTCACAAAATTCGAATGAAAAAATATAAATGAAATGTCTCTTGTGACAATATACTATACTTTATTTTGAGATTATTAAACTTACAATTATTCTGATTTAGTCTATATTTTAGATCCAAAATAGTAAGATCTAGATTTACATAGTAACTCATTCACACATTGAAACATCAACTTGTAAAATGGAAACAAAACACTTAAAATAATTAATGGTATGTGGGATCTAATTTCTATATTTGACATCTATCACTGGGCGAGGTGTAGCAATGCTGTAAGAGGCATAAAAAGCATTTGTTTTTAAGAAACTACTTAGTTAATTTTTATTTATTTTTTTGCTTTCCTATTTTATTTTAATAACAAAAGTTTAAAATAAGATTTATCTCTAAACAGTCGGTAGGTATAAATGTGTTACCAAACTGAGACATCTAAATCTTAGTACTCAGTTAATCAAAATTTATCCCATCTTTGCTATTATTATATTTTTTCCCAAATTATAGTCGCATATTATTGTATGCTATAACCAATTCTTGGAGTGTGTTAACCTGTATGTTACAGTTTAAGAGTGTGTTACTCCTATAATGAACTGTTACAATGTCACGTGCCAATAACGTAACAAAACAACAACGCAATACAACACTTATTTAAAGTAGTAGTATAGTTGCACCAAATTAAATTTGGATTATTACGAACTATTCATAATATATTTGGGACTGATATTTAAAGTATGAAATGTACGATGAAGGAGCAACTTACTCCACAGATTTCTTTTGGACTAATACATAAATATACTTTAGTCATTGAGTAGGGTTGCATTTTTTATGCTAACTCTAGGATCTTATAAAGAAATTACATGTCGCAATGTGCTAAGGCTCATTATTTTATTCCGTAATAAAATATTTAAATTAGGTTGCAAGAAAATATTCATATTAGAACCCCAAATCCCATTAAAATCATAACCGAAATTAGTTTTGTAAGAAAAGCCTAAATATACTTTAAAATATAAACTTTAATGTCCTATTAAATAGGACAACGGAAATAAAATTATTTAAAACTTAGGTGCATTTATATTAAAGTGCCATAATAATAATATGTAAGACATTAATTACACACATATCGCCCAAAAAATTGCTAGCATCATGGATATTTAGCTGGTGAATAAGTCTTTTTATTAACGAGATAGATGTGACTAGACTTACAGCAGTTAGCACATGGTTATACGTTTTTTCAGCTGAACGTCTGGGTGTTCAGTAATAGTGTAAGATATAGTTTGATGGAATAAATCATACAAGGTGTTTCCTCAATTTTATAAAGATAAGTCCTCATTAATATATATATATTATAATAAATTGTCAAGTATCCAATTTAATACTTATAAACATTAGATTTAATTTATATTATATTAGGTACTATTCATCTGTCTGTTATTTCACGACTCTCTAAACATCTACATGTCTTATTTATCATTGAAGAGACTATGCAGCGAAGTACAATTAGAAATTAAACGAACTTACCTTGTGAAGTTCCAATGAGGAGTTTTCCAGTAGTTATTATTTAACGCAACAGATGGCGTTTAGTCGCTATCTACAAAAACTGTCAAACTAGATAGCGGTAATATATAAAATACACCCAAAATTTAGGGTAAATAGGAAAACAAATACCTTTATACGAATAATTTATAAAATTTACTTAACTTTGTTTAACATATACACTAATATCCTGAGCACTTTGCCTTACGGCACCAACTTAAACAATATTTTATCTTTTAAATATCATCATATTAGTAATTAAATTTGAATTTCTAAGGTATCATTGTCTTTTCTACGAAGGTTCTCTTGACAGGTTATCTACTAAAGATTATAGAGAGCAAGAATAACGAGTAAGTAGATACATATAAATGTGACAAAATATGGTAAAAATATAACACGTCTTGCAATACCAAAATTTAGTTTTAATTTACAGAAAATTTAGTGTCTATATTTGAGTAGTCTATATAAAAATATAGACTACTCAAGTATAGAAACTGCCTTTTTTGACAGTTTTTGTGTATATCTCTCCTGCTGCCATCTAGTGGAATATTTTGGAACCGGCAATAAGAAAACTCCTCTTGTACGAGCTGCATAGTCTTGAAATGATAACAAATAACCCGTTCCTCCCAAATGTTTACAACACTCTCCCAGCATGCTAATGTCGTGAAATAAAGTTTGCCGTTTAGCTAGACTGGACTCCTCAGGCACTTAACCTTATGTTGCAGCTTACACTATATGAAGTTGACAGGCGGGGATTTATTTTTATTTTTTTAAACCGCTTGTTTAAGTCTGAATCTCTGATCTCGTGAATCGTTGGCTCGTAAATTCGATTACTACATGTCTTATTTATCATTTCGAGACTATGCAGCTCGTACAATTAGAATTGGAACTTCACAAGGTAAGTTCGTTTAATTCCTAAAAAAATGTTTTTGTGTTATAAATTCTGTTTAAACTATTATCTTAGCCCCCTGTATAAACAGAAATACTTTAATAGACTATACATAGCCTTCCTCGCTATTTATAGGCTGTTAACATATTTATTTTGATACATAGGGCATAACTATACGGGATATTCGGATTTTAAGAAACTCTTAGAAAAAGTTTGAGATATAACAGATAGGTGAAAATGTATTATAAAGCAATCTTTACTTCATATTAAAACATAAAGCTGCATTAAAATAGTTACGATATTTATTGGGGATGTAAAGTGCAGTTCTAAAACAATCGTTTCTTTAAAAAAAGTTTTTAAAGATAAATTATAAAATTCGGACAGTATTTTTATTTCGTCGGAAGCTCATTCTGTGTTTTAGAGATGATGTTTTTGGAGTTACTTCTAAACTCCTTTTAATGTATCAACATTATACAATTTTTAATATGAGTTAATATATTGCTATATAATATTGCAAAGTAAATAATATTTATCAAAGATTTTCCGTTTTTGTTCGGTACTGTTGGCTTACGGTATCTTTGTGTTAGAGTAAAGTCCTCCTTCTTACACAAATAATTTTCATTTAACGGTAGCTAGACTGTACCTAATTTAATTACATAAATATATTACCTTTCAATTGACACCCCACATGACCTAATTTGTCTCCAATTTATTTGTTTTTCTATTTAGACCACTTTTCACTCGAGTCTATAAGTAATTATGACTTATACCATTTTGGATGAATGTGGGTTAACAATATTTATAACTATTCCAAGTCAGTCGGATGATTAGTTCTCGAGATATTTGACGCTAAGATGTAGATTGATAGACTGACAAGTACTAAAAAAGTAAACATAAAAATTAACTATGAAAATGAAAAATAATAGTTTCTAATGAAGAGTTTTCTTTTTGCCGGTTCCAAAATATTCCACTAGATGGCAGCAGGAGAGATATCCACAAAAACTGTCAAAAAAGGCTGTTTCTATACTTGAGTAGTCTATATTTTTATATAGACTACACAAATATAGACTCTAAATTCTCTATGAATTAAAACTAAATTTTGGTATTGCAAGAAGTGTTATATTTTTACCATATTTTGTCAATTTTATATGTATCTACTTACTCGTTATTCTTGCTCTCTATAATCTTTAGTAGATACCCTGTAAAGAAAAACTTTGTTAAAAAGACTATGGTTCCTTAGAAATTCAAATTTAATTACTAATATAATGATATTTAAAAGAAAAAATATTTCTTAAGTTGGTGCCGTAAGGCAAAGTGCTCAGTATATTAGTGTATATGTTAAACAAAGTTAAGTAAATTTGATAAATTTTTCGTATAAAGGTATTTGTTTTCCTATTTACCCTAAATTTTGGGTGTATTTTATATATTACCGCTATCTATTTTGACAGTTTTTGTAGATAGCGACTAAACGCCATCTGTTGCGTTAAATAATAACTACTGGAAAACTCCTCATTAAATTGGCACGCCCTTACAGCGTTACATCGTACTAAGTATTAGTTCAAATTCTTACCGCTAGTGGCGCTAGTTGTCACTTTATTGACAACAGTGTCGTTGTGACTTTGTATGGAAGGGCCTATCTTGATATTTATATCTATGTGCTAATCATATTATATTTTGATGTAATCGTTTTGATCATTCATTAATATATAGTTCGCTAGTTTTCAATAAAATTCCTCTTCCTACATCAATTTCGATGTGTTGTATAATTGGTATATTCCTGGGGCCTTACCAAAGAGCCGATCGATAATCGAATCGAAATACCCATCGAAAGCCATATGTATGAGATTTGACGTTTCTCGGCGATCGGACTCTACCCATAGAGTAAAATTCCTATACATTTTTATTGATCGATGAGGCGATTCGATTGGCGATCGTGTTCTTTGGTCAGGCCCAGGGGCTCTAGAGAAAAAGCAGACGAGGCGACATGTCGCGTCGCCTCAGTCAAAAACGTATGTATTTTGACAGTGACAGTAGGCGTGAGGTACGCTGTCACCTGCCAAAGTCTATACAATTTTGATTGAAGGCGATACGACACGTCGCCTCGCCTGATTTTTCTCTAAGGCCCCTAGGGCTCTAGAGAAAAAGCAGGCGAGGCGACATGTCCCGTCGCCTCAGTCACGAACGTATGTATTTTGACAGTGACAGTAGGCGTGAGGTACGCTGTCACCTGCCAAAGTCTATACAGTTTTGATTGAAGGCGACACGACACGTCGCCTCGCCTGATTTTTCTCTAGAGCCCCTGAAGTTATTTAATTTTTTTTTAATGTAAATAAAATAGATATATAATACGCATGTATATAGTTATATAAAATTGTAGTTAATGTAATAATGATAGTTAATAATCTACATATATTAATGTCTTGTTCGTAATTATCTTGATTTAATAATTTGTCAAAACCTCGATTCTGTGGATAATAGTCTTGTTTATTAAGGCCCAAGTTGGGAGTTATTTGTCTTTGGCATATTATATTTAAGACAGAAGCCATAAAAAAAAAATCACAAACATACATTGTAATGCGCAAAGCGAAAAGCCATTTATCAAGAAAAAGAAAAAATTGCATTGTTTTCTCTGTCTACGATTGTACGTTTTTTTCTTTTGAGTTCATATTATTTTATTTATGAAGTAAAATAAATATAAATGGCGAAAACGAGAGCAGCAGGTCTTGTAATTTTTAGAAATATTAATAAATCTGTGGAATTTTTATTACTGCAAACGTCTTATGGTAAACATCACTGGACACCACCCAAAGGTATACTTTGCAGTTTTTTTTCTAATAATAATATTGGGAATATAAATACTAATATTTTAATTAATATAATTGTGGTTTAGTGATGAAGTTATTGCCTATGGTTATTGTCTTTAGAACTCTTGTTATACAATCTTTAGAAACAAGATGTTTATGAAGCCATCATAAGTCATGTCTGTTGAGTATTTATAATGCAATAAGTTAAATTAAGTTATTAATTAAGGTGGGAGGAAGGTCTCTATAACCTGGTTCGGCTGACCGACCAGTCTCGATACCACCGCCCATACAGATGCAACAACCGTCAGGTGACCTAGGGCTTTATTCCGAGTTTTGACACGTTCACCGTCGCGCATTTTGCGTAAAGTACGGGTATTGAAATGTAAGTTCTATACTGTTAATTATAAAGTTGAAATTCCAATGCTCCATACATGTTCAAACTTGCGAAGAATTCGTGTATTTCAAGATGGCTGCATTATAATAGCCAACCTAATACATACTATATAACCATTGGAATAGAGCTTATATTTCCATATTTATAGTTTGCGCAATGTCTTGTCGTGATTAGCGGTTGCAAACTCGGAATAAGGCCCCTGGTCATGTTTCGGTTTTAGTCTGTGGGTTCACCGGTTTTCAGGAGACTACTGCATCGATTTTTTGTCGAGGTGGTAGTCTTCTTTTCAGGGTGCGATTACGAAATGGGTGGTTCAACTGACTATGAGGCAGCATGTATATTAAAATATACTCGTAATGCAATTCATCATTGTCGCCCGCCCATTTTGTAATCGCATCATTTAGCTGGCATAGTAGGAGCGATCAATATTGTTTAAGAACAATTATTGATTGACCACATTCATGAACTTTGTGGTTCTGCTCACCACCAGGTAGATACAAAGTCACATGCCATGCTCCAATAAAAATAAAATGCCAATAAAAGATAATCAGGGTAGGTACAATTATTAAAATATATTATAAGTTGCAGTAGGGTAATTCCAACAGGAACAATAAAATAACAAACCTCTATTTAACATTTCATGTGAATAGAGGTTTGGTATTTTATGTAATTACTAGCTGTCCCACGCAAATTCGTCTTCTTTCGCACCCAATGGTAGCTCCCAAAAGGAACAAATTATACCAGTTTTCTTAACATTTTTCATTGATGCTCCGCTCCTATTAGTCATAGAGTGATGTTATAAAGCCTATAGCCTTCCTAGATAAATGGGCTATTCAAGACTAAAAGAATTTTCAAAATCCTGAGATTACCCCCCCAACAAACCTCACAAACTTTACCTTTTTATTATATTAGTATAGATTTATAGTAAGTAGTTTTAAATTTACTTCCATTTATATTATTACCTATGTTTACTTTATTATTTATGAAATAATCTTTCTTTTGTAATAGAAATAAACTTCTTAAGGTGTTTTTCACCAAAGGATTCCCCACTGCCAATTTACAGTTATACTAAATGGATGAATCACTGGAATCTCTAATGTATGAATTCAGACCAATCATTATTAGTTTTATTATTTTCTTTATACATTATATATTTTTTGCCCCATATATTATCCAGACATTGCGACAAGCTAGCCCCTTGTTCGGTGTAGACTCATACTTATTTAGTTTTTTAGGTCATGTGGATCCTGGTGAATCTGATTGGGTAACAGCTTTAAGAGAAACCAGAGAAGAAGCAGGTTATACGGAAAATGATTTAGAGGTAATATAGTGAACACAGTGCAGGTGAGAGTTAAATCGACTTTAAACCTACTTTGATTCACTTAGAAATCTTATTCTCTGTTTTCATGCAATTAAATGAGGCAATCAATAGGGTCTAAATGTCACCTATTGTATTTTACTTTACTAAAATATGTAATTATGATATAATTTATTAAGGGCACTTCAGTTGTGTTGACCTATACAAAACTATTACCAATATTATAACTGGGCTGTTAGCCATAGTTCAATTATTATTTAAATGGTAATTGTATGTATTTTTTTTTGTTTTAATAAATACTTTTGTTATATTATTATTTTTCTGATTTTTAAGAAATATGTCCAACACAGAAAGATTAATAAAAGTACAATGAACAACAAAAATATGATTTTAATTCTGTTAAAAACAGTAGAGAATTTACTGAAGGATTAAATATTATTTCCAGTTTTGAAGTTATATTTTTTTGTTCTATTCTTAATTTTGTTCACTAAAGCTTCAGACAAACCAATGCGGTGGCGATCAGTTACTGCAATAGTACTTGTATCGACAGGTTAAAACCAAACGCGTTCTGCGGTTGCCCGCGCGATCCGTACAGAGTCTGCACGCGCAATCACAGGCAGCCGCCAGTGTTGCCAACTTAGTGGATTTTCCACTAAAACTGGTTGTTTAGACCAGTCTTTCAGCGGGGAAATTTTGTTTTAGTGTCTGGTGGTTTTTCTTAGTGGTTTTGTGTAAATCAGTTAGTGGGGAGCAAGGCATTCAACCATTAACTCTGAAGTGATTTTTTTTTAGTGCTGTTGTATTATTAAGACAAAAAAGCAATACTAAAAAGAGACAAAGATGTACCTACCTATAGAATTCAGCTTGCGAGAGAATGAGATGAGAATACACTCAAGTTAAACTACACCATGAAGCTGATTATCATAAGTCTTTCCAAACATTAGTACAGAACATGCCAGCCGCCATAATACAAAAAACTCAAAACGTAACAACAAAAATTATTATAACTAAACATTAGTGTAGTGTAGTGTGTAGAATTTTTCACTCAATGATAATCTGGTTCAATCTTTCTTGATACGATATAAGGTGAAAAGAGAAAGACGTTCCTTGAGTGAAAGTGGAGTGGAAAACATGACATCTTTTATAAAATTATACTAATATTAAAAAAAAACATTATTATTTTAAAAACTATACAGGGTGAATTTGAAAGGATGTACTTTGGCCTAATATGAGGTTCTGCTGATCAAATCGAACAACTTCTCCCATGGAATCATGTGCCGCAAATGAAAAAAATGTTGGCTTCCCTATACAAAGTGGTCATTTTAACATTACTAGTTTGTATGGAGAAGGCAATATAATTTTTTCATTTGCGGCACATGGTTCCATGGGAAAAGTTGTTCGTATTGATCAGTAGAACCTCATATTAGCCTAAAGTACATCCTTTCAAAGTCACCAAGTATATAAAAAAAGATTATTTTATTAATATATGAAGTTATTTATATAAAAAAAAGTAAGATTAAAATTATTTTATTGAAATTTCAATGTCTACTATTTTTTTCTAGATTTATAGCCAAAATACGACTTTTTCTAATGTATGGTATCCCTTAAAAAATAATGTTGGCAACACTGGTAGATCGCGTGTTTGGTGTGAATGGCTGAGATCGCCACCGCGCGCGCCACCGCAGCCGCAGATTGATCGCGTTGGTCTGTGCGTACCTTAAGTGTGACATCTTGGTGACGTATACATGCATTATATGGTTTATTTACTATTTGTATGAGAACACAGCAAATATAAAACTGCCTCATCTTTTTCTGAAACTATTCTTAAATCTATTTTTAATAAAAATCTCATTCTATTTTGTAGATACATGAAGAAATTAATAAAACTTTAAATTATGATGTTGAGGGAAAACCAAAGGTTGTAGTATATTGGTTGGCAAAATTAAAAAATCCGGAGCAACCTGTTACTTTATCCCATGAACACCAAGATTACAAATGGTTGCTATTGGATAAGGCCAAAGAAGTATGTGGATTTGGAGATATGCAAGAGATGCTGAAGGAATTTTATGACAAAGCCATAGCTCTGTAGTACTTAAACCATACCTAATAAATAAGATATTCTGGTTTAATCATACTCAATGAAAGTAAAAAGCTTGTATAATAAATAATATATATATATATAACTTTTTTATTGAAGCTCAGCATTTGACCTGTTTGTAAATAAACCTGCAAGTCCATGAATAGTTTTGATCAGTACATTTTTGCATGCCAACATTGATTGCTCCCACTATGTGGCCTAAGTTGCAATTATGAAATGTATTGCATTTAATCTGAAAACCAACGAACCCACACTTTAGAACAGACAAAAACCGAAACGATTTTACAGTTTTTGCATCTATATGAGCGGTAAGACAGGTCAGTAGACGCAGCGAATGTATAAAGACCACTTAAAAATATCCTACAAACTACTATTATTGAAAATAACTACCTTACAAAAAATATATTCATGTAGGTTATGTAAAATATTAATGTACTAAAGATGCTGAGTTGCACCAAAGTTCCGTTAAAGTAATTGTAAGGTTATAGTTAAAAATGGCGTCGATTGTACCAGCTGTCATTTGACGTTGTTTTGGTACCTGTGGATTACTTTTTGAATTATTCACATTGAACATTCAAAAGATAATATGAATTAAAAAAACCGACAAGTGCAAAAACTTGCAAAGGGTTTCAATCCGTTTTTTTTTCTCTCACTATCTGGGAAATAACAGACTAATACCCTATTAGATATAGGGTCAACAAAATCTATAATCATGAATTGAAACAAGACTTAGTTATTGAGATATTTGATGTGGACAGTCAAGGGTGGTCTGGGTGTTTATAAAATATAATATGTATTATATTGTTGCTTCTGGTACACATAGTACAAGCCTAGAGCTTAGTTTGTGACCAAAGCAATATGTGTAAATTGTCCTACATATAAGAAAAAGAAGATGGGGTGTCACCATAAACATTTCTTTGAGGGTACCGATATCAAACTTAATGTTTTAGTTAGTACTCAAAGTAAAAAATAAAGTTGACAAAAGATGGGCGGGTTGAAATTTAAAGCAAATGAAACCGCAGGGCACAGCTAGTTATACTTTCATATTTTAGCCTTTTAAGATACCTGGGTTGATGAGACGGTGCTAAGGTGTCCACGCAGGAGGTCATCACTAATAATCACCGACCCGTCTTCTCATACAAGACAAGACTAATGACACTCAGCCTTCATCACCCCGTAAATTATTAGTTTCCCTATATTCTGCACTCATCTTTACTTGCTTGCTTTAAAATAAAAACAGTATCTACCTAGTGTATATAAAACCTCGAAATTTTTTGCATTTTTTAATACCTACTTATTTAAAATATAAAGCTCTTTATTAAATTTTATTCAACGATCTATATCTACTTAAAAAAAAAGAAATGAAATAAATATGTAATTGCAGTGATCAACCCCCCTAGCCAAGAGCATGAGCGCTAAAAGCGCGCACGAAAGTTTTGTATGAAGATGACATTTGGTGATGACGTCACGTTCGTTAAATGCGTTGACAGAACAAATTGCCAGCCAAGAACACGGACGGTGAGCGTTGGGCATTCGTTTTTTTAAAAAAAATGGCCTAATGGTCTCTTATGCCGCGTCCAAACGCTTGGCAAACTTCAAGAAGCTATCACAAATTCGAATGTGTGGATGTTCCTTGGTGTGGAAAGAGCATTTGGCTTGGCTTGCGTAGGTTTGGAAGCGCTTGTAGCCGATCGGATAGAGTTAGTAAGACAAAAAACCGACACTATCCACTGATTATATAGTAATATGTACATATTACTATATAATCTGTGGATAGTGTCGGTTTTTTGTCACAAATCAAAGGGAATTTGGCCCAAGCGCTTGCGACGCGTCCACACGTTTGTGCGTCGCTCAGCCTTGTTTATGCACCGGTGACGTTACGTTGTGCTTCGTGAAAAATAAGCAATTGGTCAAAAAACGTTACCAAATTGTCCGGATATATTTATTTATTAGATCACAGCATGTGAATTTATGTCTACCTGATAGTAAGCAGACCTACAAAGTCCATGAATGGGGTCGATCAATACATACAATACATTGTTGTTTAACAATATTGATCGTACTATGACGGCTAAATGATAAGGTTACGAAATGGGCGGAGACAAAGACGTATTTACATTCGAGTCTATTTTAAGTTTTGAGTTCGTGGCCCGAGGCTACAATTTCCACCCATGGCAAAAAAATATTAGTAAGTTTTTCTATACAATTTGTCATGGTCTGGGTGTTTATAAAATATAATATGTATTATATCGTTGATTCTGGTACGTACAAGCCTTTAACTTAGTTTGTGACTAGAGCAATATGTGTAAATTGTCCTACATTTTTTTTATTGGAGCATGACACGTGACTTTGTATCTACCTGGTGGTGAGCAGACCTACATAGTCCATGAATGGGATCAATCAATAATTGTTCTTAAACAATATTGATCGCTCCCACTATGCCAAGCCGGCTAAATGATACGATTACGAAATGGGGAGCGACAATAACAAATTGCATTATGAGTATATTGCGAGACATTGGTATACAGGGTGAATTTGAAAGGTTGTACTTTGGACTAATATGAGTCTACTGATCAAATCAAACAACTTTAGAAAATAAAAAATCCTCAAAAATTTTAACTTCATAGAATTTGGTCATTATAACATTACTAGTTTGTATGAAGTAGGCAATTTTTATTATCATTTGCGACACATGGTTCCATGGGAAAACTTGTTCTATTTGATCAGTAGAACCTCATATTAGACCACTACAACTTTTCAAAGTCACCATGTATATTCTGTAATTAAGGAACAACGGGTACTATAACAGTAATAATAAATATTTACATTTATTTAACAACAAAATATGTTTACAATGTTATACATAAGTGCTTATTATAATTTTGCTTTGTCTTAACATTTATTAGGTCCCTAATCCATGTGCTAGTTTGCCGCAGAACTAGCTGCTTGTTTGCAGTACAAGTTGTTTTATGACTTATTATTTATATAATTTAAATGAATTACAATATAATTAACCTAAAAAATAACACCTAAGAGGGTAGGAAATACTAGCAGATAGAGAATATGCAGCTATGTATTGAAAATTATGGCTGTCATTTCGAACAATTTATTAGTTAGGGCAAAAACATTAAACTTTTTTTTTTTTTAAATAGTACTTTCCTTTAGTTTGCTATTTGAAGTTACTTTCCACTATTGGATCCTTATAAGAGACATTATCAGCTGGTGCAATAATATAGGTGAGTTCAAAAAAAAAATGTTAAGCGGTCCGATTCCCGGCTATTGAATACATTTTTCAAAAATGTATAATGCAGATTTAGTTTTTATCAAAATCGGCCCTCAAGACACCTCTGAGCATTATTCGCTATTCCTTGTAGTTTAGGATTTGACCTTGAAGGCACACTTGTAAAATTCACCCTGTATATAAGCTATAGAACAATAATGTAACATAACATAAGTATTTACAATTTACATCTGTCTTGTCTGTGTTACAAGTATCACTTTAAAACTATTGGGCTGTTTCAGAAGTCAGCTGTACTTGTTCCTCAATTTATGTAAAGTAATAATTATGTGTTTAATTTGTTCTTTTTTTAAAATTTAACAAAGCACTGAAGGATTAATACGTAGTATTAAAGCTATGAAGAATAAACATTTAGGTTAAGGCCGGGACTCCACCAAAGCGGAGACGAGACGAGCGGAGAGGAGATGTTTTTTAAACAACCAATAGAATTGAGTTATTGACACGTCTCCTCTCCGCTCAGCTTCAGTGGAGATCGCTGTGCGGAGATGTCTAATATTTGTATGTCGCGATGGAAGCGGAGATGTGAGCTGTGCGCGGACGACGCGCAGTGGAGACGAGAGATGTGAGCGGCGTGCAGTGAGCGATGTCACCCTCCCCCCTCTCGCCCGCTAGCAACCCGCAGAACCCCGCGCGCGCGCCGGCCGGCCGGCCATCTTGCTAGTACCGTGCACGCGAGCACACGCTTTTATCGTGAATAATTTGTGCAGTTTGTATTTTTCAACGTAAACAATTAGTTAATTTAAATAAAACGTAATGGATGAACAATTTATTGAATCAGTAAAAAAATATCCATGTCTATGGAACACATCAATAGATACCTATAAACTTACTGACGTCAAAGATGCAGCTTGGGAGAACGTTTTGAAAGAAACTCAATTATCTGACGGTAAGTGCAATTTATTATATTAAGTATTTCGTTCAAGTAATATTGTAATACGAGTGTCTTGCCATGGAACGGCGCCCTCGTTGTTGAAATAACTACAGAATTTTTCTCGAACTTGATAGGCATCCATATTGTCATTCGATAATAGATTTTCCACGTTTGTGTCGTTAAACATAGTCGTGGCCAAACCCGTTTCATTATTATCTAGATAGCCAGGCATCTTGTCAATTAAAAAGTTGTGTAGAACACACGTTGCTTTTATCACTTTTTCCACTGTTTCTATTTTACATTCAAATTCTTTACGGTATACGTACCATTTCCGTGATAATACACCAAATGTAGCTTCCACAATACGACGAGCTCTTGAAAGTCTATAATTGTATGTTCGTTTTTCGTTATTTAAATTATCGCGTGGATATGGTCTCATTAAGTTAGTCATCAAAGGGAAAGCTTCGTCTCCAATAAAAACAAACGGTACAGGTTCTCCATTTTGGTACAAGGGTTGTGGCTGTGGTAGATTTAGTCTGTTTTCTCTCAAACGAATTCCGAATATACTATCAGCAAAAATACCACCATCGCTGAACCTTCCCATTGAACCTATATCTACCATAATTATTCTTCGGGTAGCGTCGGCTACGCACATCATTACAGTTGAAAACCTGTGTTTATAACAGTAATATGAGGACCCAGATTTTGGGGGTGCAAACATGTACACATGCTTGCCATCAATGGCCCCGACGCAGTTTTTGAATTGCCAGATTTCTTCAAATTGCTTTGAAATTTTTTTCCAATCATTTTCATTAAGTTCTGGCATAACCAAAGGTTGTAATACTGTCCACAAGGCATCGCAGACATCTTCTATAATTCTTGGAACAGTCGATTTTCCAATCCTAAAATTTTCAGCTATTTGTGAAAATTTTGAACCAGTCGCCAAATACCTGTAATAATTATAATATAGATTTATATTTATGTGTCGTGGTTTCAGTTAGAATAGAAGGGTCATTTCAAAATAATATCTTAATCAGTGTCGTGTTGTTTCCGGAACTATAAAAGATTAGGCATTACTGAAATTATGTATTTACAGAATTTTCACTCGTTCAAAAGTTATAGCCATTTTTAAATAATAGAAAAGAAACAATTAAAAGTCTAAGATTCACACGAGCACAACACATTGAAATCAAACAAATAAAATGGATTTATCACTCGTTATTTATTAACATTTCAAATTTCGACGCCGCCGTCTGCCGCGACCACGTACGAGAGATACAATCCGTTTTGTTTGTTTGATTTCAGATATTTTTTTTTTATAAATTGGTTTCCCTTGAAACTCTGGTATTTTTAAAATATTTATAATGGTTATAAATTCTGCATGAGTGATAATGCGGTAAGTATATTTTGACTATGGCAATGTCAACATTTAATATTTATAATGATTTCAATTATTTTTATTTCAGTAAAAACGGCTAAATCTAAGTGGAAAAAGTTGAGAGACAGCCACCGGGACGCATTAAAAAGGAAGAATGCCACTAGAAGTGGACAGAGTGGTAAACAAATTCGTGAATGGAAATATGAGAAGGTAATGGAATTTTTGATACCATATATGACGAATAGAAACAGGACTACAAATTATACCTCACAAACAAATATAAATGAACAGGAAACAAATTCATTGGAAAATAATGTAACCGATGAGTTTTTTGAAACATCAAGCAATCATACAAGAAGCACTCCAGAAGATCGTCCATCTGTACAACATTCGCCGTCACCGACATCAAGCGTCTCAGCCTCGACATGCAGAAATGCAACAAGAAAATCGGATGAAATAAGTAATTTACTTATACAGCACCATGCAAACCGTGAAAGAATACGCCAAGAAAAACTAGAAATACAATCATTGATAGAGAAAAATAATACCCTTGACGAAATGGACACTTTTTTTCTGTCGATATCAAAAAGTGTAAAAAAACTTTCTCAATATATGCAGCTTCAGGCTAAACGTAAAATTTTCAATGTTCTTTTAGAATTGGAAGAACTTGAGCTACAAAACACATGGTATAACACAAATGAAAATAATTGGTATTCCCCCGGTTACACTTCAGCACCGGGTCCAAGTTCGACACCGGGTCCTAGCTCAACACAGGCACCGGTTCTTACATCAACACAGGCCGGTGGTCCTAACTCAACACAGGCACCGGTTCCTAGCTCAACACAAACACCGGGTCCAAGTTCGACACAGGCACCTGTTCCAAGCTTGGAAGATACGCACATGACCGATGAACAGATAGAAGAAGCATTCAGAAACGAAGAAGACACATATGATAATTTGTAACTATATGGAAAAGAAAGCAATATGTCTCATGTGATTTACTGTTATAATTTTTTTGTACGTTATGTTTCTAATATAACCTTACGTTTTTTTTGCTACTCCCAGAACGGCAGTTGATTTTTTTGTTTTCTTTATGAATAAATAAGATAATATAAAAATATATTTGGTTTTTACATAATATGCATCACTCCAGTCTCCCGGAGGGGTAGAAAGAGACAACGGATCTCGATTTCTCGTAATCCTTACATACCTCAGTTTACATAATATTTTTCATGTATTCTCGTACTTCTTGATTCTCGTTTTGAGTACTTCTCACTTAGCCCTTTTACACAAAAAAAAACAAACACTCAAAAAAGACTGATCACATTCAAACGCAGATAACACACATAAACACAAACACACTTAACAAAAAAATAATTAGGTAGGTACTTACTTCAAACATACTGCTAGCCGCTCTTGGGTACAGATAGATCTCCTGTAGTTAGTATCTTGCTTAAATATATGCGGTTTAATTAAGTTATGTAGTTCGTAGAATATATTCCTCGGTAGTCTGTAGGACTTGGTAAAACTTTCATCATCTAACTCATTAAACAGAGTAAAAAATTCTCCATGACTGGTATGGTAATACAAGTGACTTCTTTTCCAAAACCGATGTTTTCTTTTGTTTAGGTAGTATAAAGCTATCAATTCTGCTTCTTCAGACTGTAGTTCTTCTTCAAGTAAAAGAAGATACTTTTTTTGTAATAATAGCGACATCGTCTACCTTTCGTGTCAGAATGCGTACTGAGCACTCAACGCCCCGCACCCGAGCTGAAAAACATCTCTTCTCGCACAGCACACAGCACACCGCACACATCTCCGCTTTGGTGGAGTCCCGCGAGCTGAAAAACATCTCTTCTCGCACAGCACACAGCACACCGCACACATCTCTGCTTTGGTGGAGTCCCGGCCTAACACTCGATTAGATGTCCCCCTGTGCGGCGAGCACCGCGCCCGCTGCGTCCGCCGCCGACACGTCCGGGGGCGGTCTCGCCGCGCGCACCGCGCACTCCGCCGCCGCGCCCCGCGCCCGCACCGCGCACACCCAGCGCACCCGCGCCAGCCCCGCACCCGCGCTCCCGACCAGCCCGCGCCGCACCGCCTCCGCCGACACGCCCGCGCGCACCGCCGCAGCTGCCGCCGCCGCGCCCAGCCCACGCCACACGAACGTGCGTCGCGCTCCCGACAGCCCCGCCAGCGCCGACCGCGCCGCCCGCACCTCCGCCGATACCCGCGCGCCACCCTCGTCCGCCCCCGCCGCGAGCGACATCACGTGCGCGCGCACCTCCAGCCGCAGCGACACCAACGCGCGTACCCCCGCCTGCTCCAAGCGCGCCGCCTGCTCCGGCGCTGGCAAAGCCTGCACTCGTTCCGCCAGCCAAGCCGCCGACTCCGCCAGCAGTGCGACCGGCGACAGGTCCCGCAGCGGGGGAGCGGCGCGGGCGGGCAGCTCGGCGGCAAGCGCGTCGGCCTCGCGGCGCAGCGCGGCGCTGAGCTCGTCGGGCGGCGGGTCCGGCGCGCCCAGAAGCGCGCGGTGCTGCGGCAGGGAGGTCAGAAACCGCGCGAAGTCTTCGTCTGCCAGCAAGCGCGCGGCAGGGTGCCCGCGCGGGGGCCCGGCGGCGTCAGCGGCGGCGTGCAGTTGGCGGAGCAGAGCGTCCAGCGCGGGCCGCACCACGCTCGGGTGCTCCGGCAGACACCAGGAGGCGCCGCGCCCCCACTCCGCGGCCTCCTCGATGGCTTTCCAGGCGACAACAGCTCCCTATGGTGGACAAAGCTTTTTTATTCAAATCTTTTTTATGTATGAGATACGGGATCCTAGCCTAGTTTAGGCACACAATAAATGTCGCCTCAGTCAAAAACGTATGTATTTTGACAGTGACAGTAGGCGTGAGGTACGCTGTCACCTGCCAAAGTCTATACAGTTTTGATTGAAGGTGACACGACATGTCGCCTCGCCTGATTTTTCTCTAGGGCCCCCTGTCACGGTTGCCACGGTCCGCCGTTCGTTCGTTCGAACTCGCGACCCGCGTCCCGCACTCTGTTTTAAAATTTTAATAATGTAACTTACATTGCTGTAGGTCTAAACTTTAAAAATGTTCTGTTTTGGTGTTTAATATTTAAGAAGACTGAATTTAGTTTATATTCTGTTAAAATAGGTATATTTTGTTATATAAACGACTGCTGATAAAAAGTAAAGCAGATAATAATTATAGAACTATAGTATAGCTAAAAGAGTTACCTCAAAAATTGTAAGACTAAATACTAGAATGGTCTAAGTAGGTACTTTTAAGATTTTAATTAATTAAATATATGTTTTTGTTTAATATTTTATTAAAGTTTGGTTTTCTTATTTCAAGAATTAAAAAAGGTGATTTATGACATATTCAACTGTTTTTTATTACATTGAATATGTTTAAAAGATCTTGTTGACATGTCCGGCTTTCGGACTCTAAAATCCGTGGTTTTCACGCGTCTTGTCCTGTTTTCCAAATTTTAGAGATGGCAACCCTAGATATAAGCAGTATCAAAATATCAGAAGACATTGTTCTCAAACATTTTAAATCTATATATATATCTTCACGGCGCCCGAGACCGCCTGGACGGCCCCAGGGTACCCAGCGGAGGGGTTTTTAATCCCACCTCGTAGCCGATGGTATGAGTCTACACCGAACAAGTGGCTAGCTCGTCGCGATGTTTTGAATAGACTCAATAACCCATATATAAAGTTTCACAAGTTGGTATAGTGAAACCGGGACCGACAACTTAACGTGCTCTCCGAGGCACTATAGTGGTGTTGTCAAACAAATGTACATATTTTTTTTTAATTAAAAACTCATTGGTACACACCGGGATTCGAACCAGGGACCTAAGTGTTTTTAAGTCCAAGGTCTAACCAACTCGGCCACCACGTATATAGTTAAATCTATATATACAAATAAAGGTGCTGGGGCTCTAGAGAAAAAGCAGGCGAAGCGACATGTCGCGTCGCCTCAGTCAAAAATGTATGTATTTTGACGGTGACAGTAGGCGTGAGGTACGCTGTCACCTGCCAAAGTCTATACAGTTTTGATTGAAGGCGACACGACACGTCGCCTCGCCTGATTTTTCTCTAGAGCCCCTGGACCAGATGGTATCCATCCCATATTTATTGTCAATTGCGCAAACGAACCGTCTGTTCCGGTCTCGTTACTCTTTAGAAAATCCACGTCAAAGGCATTTTTCCTACGGTTTGGAAGCGTGCTCTTATAACTCATATTATCGACATTGATAAAATCTTCTCCAACTCCTGACATCTTCTCTACGCAGACGATACTAAAATATTCAGAGCTGTATTGACTTTAAATAATAATAATAACACATAGATGTTAAGAAAGAGCATATAAAATCCTAGGATTCATATACAGAATATGCAGACCATTTAAGAGCCCCTCAAAATATTTAACATTGTACCGTTCCTATATTCGGAGTATTTTAGAATTTGGTAGTGTCGTCCTGGAGCCCAAATTATGCTGTTCATATAGATAAATTGGAGAAAGTACAAAACAAATTTCTAAAAAACCTTAGAGTATCGAACCACTGACCACTTCTCAAGCTATGCTGAAGCAGCGTCTCACCATCGTACATCTCTTCCTTTCATAGCCGAAGGTTATACTTCGACTCCATATTTCTTTTCAAAATAATAAACAACCTCATCGATTCTCCTTTCTTGCTTGAAAAAATTTACTTCATAACTCCGCGATCATCCTCTCGTTCTCTTCACACATTATTTGTCAACTATTGTCACACAAATTACGCTAAAATACCTTTTTCAGGCGCAGCTGTCGCTATTACAACAAAAAAATATTTAAAATTGACATATTTCCTGTAAGTTTGAAATATGATAGGAGGCTATGAAATCAGTACAAACCACGTTTTTTTTGTATGCCCATTAACTATTAATTGTTTAATTATAACGATTGCTAATTAATTACGAAATCAGTAGTTGACGGTCTTTACACAGCTGGAAGAATATACTTTTGTTGAATAGCAGAAATGGAATCCTGGATCCGCCCCTGCTACCACACCTCAACAAGAAATCGATGCAGTAGTCTCTTGAAAACTGGTGAACCCACAGACAAAAACCGAAACACGACTACAAATTTTAATAATGTTCGAGTTTTTGTTATAAATTGTGTTTTGTTTAATGGGAATTTTATAGAAAGCTACCTTATAATTTATTCCTGGGGGTAGGAACATTTAAAGCTGCGATCGTCTTCGGCGACAAGACGTTAAGTAAAAATCAAATAGGGTCATTGCGCCAGCTCTCGACCAATTAGGTGACATGCCAAATTTGAGTAACAAAATTATATGTTTTATTTAATGATTTTAACCAAAATTGTATTTAAATTAACTTCTTGTATATTCTATTTTAATTAAAAGTAAAGTTTTTGGTAGTCAGCTAGCTAGTTTTTTTTTAAATATTATAAAAAGCTAAAAATACCGATTTGACCAGTTTTCGACCAAAAATTACTGTCTTCGAGCACTCATCAGCTAGTTTTCGACCATTTACAAAAACTAAGGATTTATATTATTATTATGATATATTTATATAGTATATCATTTAGTGAAAGTATATATACCTTATACTCCCAGTGAATGATCTGTCACAATAATATAATAGTCAACTTAAACTTTTTTTTTCTTTTTATTCATATTCCTACGCAGAGCTGGAAAAGACAAGATAACCCTGCAATCAGGCCTGCAATTTTATTTCCGGGAAAGAGACCACCCATCCCGAGGCGGGCGTCGCATTCCTTATCAATAAAGCTCTGAGGAACAACATTGTAGAAGTCTCCAGTGTGTTAAGTAGAGTCGCGTACCTTGTACTCAAACTAACCAATATACACTCAAGGTAGTACAAGTGTATACACCAACTTCGGCATACTCAGACGACGAGGTAGAGGCTATGTACGAAGACATAGCCAAGTCCCTTCACAACACCACTAGGGCCCTCTATGTTGTCATGGGGCACTTCAATGCCAAAGTGGGAGTACAAACTCGCATCGAATCGAGTGTTGGACCGCACGGATATGGAAGCAGGAATGTTAGGGGACAAATGCTGGTCAACTTTCTCGAAAAAGGGAGTCTATTTGCAATGAATACGTTCTTTGAAAAGAAGCCCCACAGCAAGTGGACCTGGTAAAACACAAACAACAAGGTCAGAAACGAGATTGATTTCATTGTGGCGGATAAAAGGCACATATTCAGAGATGTCTCGGGTCGGACCATTTCCAGATAGACCTGAGAAATAGATTCGACGCTTTGGAATCCACAATGGACGATGGAAAAAACAAACAGTTTAAAAATGGAAAAGCTCCCGGTGAAGACGGAGTTACATCTGAGCTCCTGAAAGGAGGGAGGTGATGCGGTCTTGAAAAGGCTGTAGCGCCTGTTTAACTCCGTCATACAAAGCGGGAACATATCAAAAATTTGGCACAGAGGCGTGGTGGTCATATTTTTTAAATTAGGCAACAATACCTTTTAAAGAATTACAGGCCCAATTCGCTTCTGAGCCAAGTCTATAAGCTGTTTTCGAGGGTCATCACTAACTGACTCACTCGAGGCTTGACGACTGCCAGCCTTCAGAACAGGTTGGGATACGGCACCATAGACCACATACTCACGGTGAGGCAGATTATACAGAAAACCAAAGAGTATAATCAGCCCCTGTATGCCGCCTTCGTGGACTAAGAGAAGGCCTTTGACTCTATCGAAACCCGGGCTGTAATGGAGTCCCTACAGCGATGCCAGGTAGATTGGCGGTATATCGAGGTGTTGAGATGCATATACAGAGCTGCTTCTAAGACTGTTCGAGTACAAAACGATGAAACAAGGCTTGTTCAGCTGCATCGTGTAGTGAGACAGGGTGATGTCAGGGTGGGTCGCCGAAGCTGTTCACTAATGCAGTTGAAGACGTCTTCAGGACTTTAGATTGGAAAGGACTGGGTATAAATATAAACGGAGAACCCATCTCACATCTTCGGTTTGCCGACGATATTCTCTTCTCGGGGTCGCTGCAGGATAAGCAGGAAATGCTGTACAGTTTAAACTGTGCCTCTCGACGGGTGGGCCTCGAAATGAACCTGAAAAGACCAAGGTTCAACGACCAGGTCATTCTGAAACCCGTCATTTTGGACGGTGTAACTCTCGAAGAGTGCAGTTAGGCCGGACAGCGTTCGGGAAGATACGCCACGTCCTTACGTCAGACATACCGCAGTGTTTGAAAACAAAAGTCTTCAATCAGTGCGTCCTACCAGTGATGACATACGGCGCCGAAACGTGGACACTTAGGTAAGGCTGGTTCACAAACTCAAGGTCGCTCAGCGAGCTATGCTAGGAGTTTCTTTTATGGATAAAATCAGGAATGAGGATATTCATAAGAGAACTAAAGTCACCGACATTTAGCAAGCTGAAGTGGCAGCGAGCCGGCTCATTTGCCGCAAGATGGATAACCGTTGAAGCAGGCGAGTATTAGAGTGGAGGACGTAACGTAGGACGCCTTGCAGCTAGATGGAAGGTGGCTAGCAGAGACTGGAAGCGAAAAGCGGAGGATAGGAACTTGGGAGAGGCCCATGTCCAGCAGTGACTGCGATAGGCTAATGATTAGAATTTCAGTTAATGCTTTTTTCAGAGCCTCTTCAGAGTACGTAACAGTATTTTTTCTTTTCTTTTTTTCAACAAACACCTCTATACTATAGAAGAGATGATCCCACATGCAGATTCTGTGGTAAGGAGCCCGAATCCATGCGGCACCTACTGTGCGACTGTGACTCTAGGGCCATCCAAAGAATCAAATACCTAGGACAGGCTTATCCGGATCCAGAAAGCTACAGGCTAACCGACCTTAGTGATGTCCTTAAATACGTCAACAACATATTTGGGGACGATACTGAGGTTTGTGGTTAATAGGAATGGGGAACACACAAAAGATCCCAAAGAATCGAAGTGTTTTTGACTGATGTCAACCCCAAAACCAATAAGATAATTCCCGTATTTATGGTTAAATAAATACACTTCATTAATATTTATTAACAATACCTACTAAAAACAAATTAAAATAAGTTGGTCGAGAAATAGAACATTTTTTTAATACAACCTACTTTTCGACCAATAAATAAGTAATATGGTTTTAAATAGTAAATAAAGTGTTAAACTGTATAAAATAATGGCAATAAGATAAATGATATTTATTTTCAACTTTTTTCTAACATATATACTATAAATATACTATTATTGTGTATTTTCGTTCAGATTTAAAAAACGGTCGAAAACTGGAGTGCATACACAAGAAACAATAGTACAAGTAGTGCATATTCAGTTTTAGACCAAATGTTTTTTGACTTGATAGTACTGATTAAAAATATCAAAATTATGTGGACGAAAACTAGCCTTTAAAATAAATCCATGAATAAGGTCCAATATCATAAATTAAATTTAATATATTTTCACCCATTGTCAAATACGATAAAGAACTTGCACGGAGATGGCGAAGCCAGTTAACAACCACATGGTTGAAAACCGAAAATTTTAATAAAATTGTAGTTGAGTTCGACCATTTGATTTTACTACAATATTATAGAAAAAATCATTAAAAACGCTTATTTCATATTTTACCATAACATAATAAGACATAGAAAAGTATAAAATCAATCAAAAACTAACGCTGGGAATTGTGGCTGCCACTATTTTTTTGACAACAAATCACACTTCCGGACTCGCTCGATGCAAACCATAGATTGTTTTGTTTTGTAAACGTTAATCCGAGTACCGAAAGGGTTACCTCGGGGGTGACTGTACAGGAAATTTATTAAAGTTGCTACAGGTACCCTTTTTTTAAATATAAGTGCGCCAATATTGCTATTTTTTCATTATTTTCTATGAATATCTGACAAATGGTCGAGAATTGGAGCTGGTCGACAAACTGGCGAAGTTACCCTATCAGTTCTTTCTATTTTGTCAGTCATAGAGTTGAAATTCCCATACTAGAGATACATATCTAAACAAGTGAAGAATTCGTGTATTCACAGCATCAATTACACACACTCACCGTAGCCAGCGCCGAATGATCGGGATGCGGGCGCGTCCAGTCCGTCGGGGTGAGCGCCGACACCACCGCCGCCGCCCGCGCCCCGGCCCGCGCGCCCCCAGCCCGCGCCGCACCCGACGCCCACGCCCGCACCGCGCCGCCCCCGCCCCCCGCCTCTGCTAGCAATGCCACGCCGCGCACCCCGCGCACCGCTGCGCCGCACGCCTCCGAAGCCACGCCGCCCGCACCCGCCTCCGTGTTCGCTCGCCCCGACGTGCCGAAGTACAGCCGCCCGCGCCGCCCTGAGCGGCGACGACCGAACTGCGCTGACAACGCGTCCCGACGACTCTCCGCTGCGCCCTCCGCCTCTGCTCCCGTCGCCTGTGTCTCGCCCGCCGCCTGCACAATCCCCAGCGTGGCCTCCGAAGCGGCCGCCCAGTACCGGGCCTGTGACACCAGCGGCGGTTCGAGCCGCGATAGCCGCGCGCCGATGCGCTCCCACGCAGCCCGCAGTCGCTCCAGCCGTTCCTCTAGTGCACCCGCGGCCTCCGCGCCCGAGTCGGTTCGCCCGCGCGCCGCAACCGCCGCCAACTCGGCCGGTAGCCGGTCGGCGAACCGCTCCGCCACCAGGGGCAGCTCCCCGAGCGCGACCGCCGCGGCCAGCAGGGGCGTCGGGTCGTCGGGGTCGGGTGTTGCGTCCGGGTCGGGTTCAGGCGCGCGCGGAGCTTCCAGTTCAGCTAGTAGGTCGCGGGCGCGGTCGTTCGGGGAGGGCGCCGGTCCAGGCGGGTCGGTCAGTAGCGCACGGGCTAAGCGGCGTGGCAGCTCACCCAGCAGCTCCTGCTCCACGGCTCGCAGTCGGTCCACGGTGGCCCGGAGCGCGGGCGCGGGCGGCTCCACGTCCCGCGCCTCCGCCAATAAGAGGGCGGCCCGCAGCACTCGTCCGGCGGCGGCGGCTTCCCTGGCATCTCGCTCCCGGGCCGCGAGCAGGTCGGCGGCGGCGAGCAAGCCGAGCGCGTGATGGTGCGCGCGCGCATCCCGCCACAATGTACAGAGGTCGGGTCCGCGTGGTCTTAATAGCCGGTCGGCGGCGGCCAGTCTGGCGGCGATCCCGGCAGCGGCGCGATCGGCGGCCCCGAGGGCAATATCAGCGTCGGTGGCGACGGCGGCGACCCTGGCGAGAGCGGTTTGATGCTTGACGACGAGCGCCCCGAGCCGCTCGTCGCTCCGCGAGAGTTCTTTCTCGAGCCGCCGCCGCTCCTTGTCGCGCTGCTCGTCACTCTCGCTGGCCGACAGTGTGCGGATGACGGACATAAGCAGCCCGCTCTGCAACACATTCCAATGTGGTCAAAACTTGAGTAAAAAAATGTATTACCCACAACTTTTTGAGGTGGTAGTCCTTTTTTATTCAACCTCATTGTTGCTTTTTATCAAACAAGATTGAGTTCAAACACAGACTGTTTATTATAATAAAAATAAAAAAATAAAGATTTTTGTGTACCTATATTATAATAAATACTTATAGATGACATTAAAGGAACAGAATATTCTGCACTTCAAACACTGGATAAAACTTCCTCTACAACAAAGTAGTAGCATGGAACCAGTTACCACAATATATAGTGCAATCTTCCACTGTTAACACTTCCAAAAATAAAAGTGGTTAAACACTAGTGAACTAAATAGTAATAAAACTATAATTTTACATATAAGAAAAATAGAGGAAGACAAAAAATAAGGTGGGATGAAGATTTGAAAAAGGTACCTGGAAATTTATGGTAGGGAAAAGCAGAAGACAGAAAGTGTTGGAGGCCTTTGTCGATAAACACACTGAGAGTATGGGATCAAGTTAGGATCAAGAAAAATACTTATTATTATATAACTTTTTTAATTTTTTTATAGGAGCTCGGCATGTGACCCTACATCTACCTGATCGAAAGGAGTATGCAGATCCAAGAATGATTACAACCAGCTCTTAGAACTGGTTTCATCCATTATGCCGGCTTAAGATGCCTATTCACTCTTTGTTTAAAGGACTCAAGGTTATAAGATGGAGGAAACATGCAAGCAAGTAGAGCATTCCACATTTTAATAGTGCGACAGATGTACAAACACCAAATCTTTTAGTGCGGGTTGGTACATTGGCCACAGAATAATGCGCATGCACAGCATTATTCCTGTTAAGTTTACATATTAAAAGCTGGTAGGAATGATTCTCTTAGATAGTGATTTATATACGAAGATGACTGCCGGTAGGTACTTCTTGCCAATGGGTCTAGGGGTCTAGGGCTGTATTTGCTGTCAGCCAGGGGGTAACATTAAAAATAGTACCTACCGTTTCTTTTCCCTGTTTGACTCCCCTCGGAGGTTTAGTGGGGGGTGGTGGAGAAGACATGATATCTCTTGGGTTGGCACGGGTTACAGGAAACTTCCAGGAAAATTAATTCTAAGAGAGAAAAATCCTTTTAAGAACTAGAATATAACCACAAACAAAACAATTACATCATGTATTATATCATTTTAGTAATACATTTTTTAGTTATTTTCGTTTATTATTGTATTTTTATTTATATTTGACCACCACAGATTATTACAAGGAACTTTATACTCTCTACGAGAGTTTTTCATTGGCTTTTCGCTTTGCGCGTAATTCTGCCAATGTCTAGTTAGCCCCGAATCCAGAGAAGCTGGACAGGGTTAGCAAAGTATTTATGTTAGTAGGACGGGGGGTATCTGGAGGAAGTATATCATAAAGGGAGCAAGGATAATTAGGGCAGCTAAAAAATATATGATCCGGGGTTCCCAGTTTTGTACCACAGTCGCACAGAGCACTTTCCCTAACTTTAATTTTATACAGGTGCACTGGAGTACTATTATGTCCCAATCTAAGTCGGCAAATAGTCGAGGTAACCTGTTTAGAGAAATCTTTAAGGAGAAAAAACCATGGTTTATTTGGGATAGAAGGTTGTATAAGCCTATAGTGTTTAGCTTTTTGGGGGTCAGAGTTCCAGATTTTTTCCCACTCCAAAGACTGGTCGGCTTTAGCTAGTGGGGATAAATCCTGTGGGTATAAAGTAAAACTATCCATTGAACCAATAACTGTGGCCTCTTTAGCCAATAGGTCAGCTGTTTCATTACCTACAATACCGCAATGACTTGGTATCCAAGCCAGCACAATATCCAGACCAACCATACTGCATTCATGTAATAAATGTCTTAATTTTATTGTAAGTGGGTGAGGTTTACTTGAAAAAAAGTTACTAGTTAAGGCCTTTAAACAACTTTGGGAATCAAAAAATATTATTGTTTTTTTTATATTATGTGAAAGGATGTATGAGACTGCTTCATAGATAGCCAAGGATTCTCCTGTAAAAATTGAGTACTGAGGGGGACTTCTAAAATTTAAAATAATGCTATATTTTGGTATCCAGACAGCAGAGCCTACACACTGTTCATAATCAAACTTTGATGCATCACAGAACATTAGCAATCTGTCCGACCAATGTTTGTTTACTTCTTTATTGAAAATGTTATCAGCATATTCTGATTCCTTATCAATATCAAAGTAAGTAATACTGGGGGAATAGAACAATGAGTTATAAGGATAGTTAAAAATAGGAAAACATTGGGAGGTGTGAACAGGATACTTAATATTGGAAAATTTAAGGAAGCTATTTATTAAACAAGGGTTGCTCTTATTTCTCAAGTAAGCTGAATTGGAAAACCTTGATAGAGTTTCTAATTTGGACACAAGAGGATGAGAAGGTGTTAATGAAGATGATAATTTTGTAAAGGAAGTGGTCAGAGAGATATTGTCTTCTGACTTACTAAAAGAGGAGGTTCTACACACTCATTCTGGAGAGCCACAATAGGCGTTGACCTCATAGCGCCTAGAACTATATGAATACCCTTGTACTGTATTTTATCAATTTTGTTTAGAGCAGACTTATTGCAAGGAGTTATAAGGAAGGATGCATAGTTCAAATGGCTCCGAACAATAGCATTATACAGTAACTTTTGACTGTACGGATGGGACCCCCATCATACACCTGAAAGACAAGGCAAAGCGTTAATGGATTTTTCGCATTTTTCTGTTACATAGTCAAAATGGGGAACTCCTGACATTCTCGAGTCTAATATGGCACTAAGGAATTTAAAAGAATGATGAATAGGAATTGGGTGATCATTAATTTTAATGTTAAGTGAAGGGGTTTTATATTGTCTAGAAAAAATTACTACTGCACTTTTTGATGGAGATAAAGATAAGCCATGGTTCTTTAGCCAATTATTTAAGTAATACAAGGCAGTATTCAATGGGACCTGAGAATTTAAAATATTTTTTGTTGAGGTGTAAAGGGCAAGGTCATCTGCATATTGTAGAATGTTACAGAAGGAAGTTACAGTTAGGTCCCGGTCGTGAGTATAGATGTTATACAGAAGGGGGCTTAGGACAGATACTTGGGGGAGGCCTCTATAAACCTTCCGAGGAGAAAGATGATGACCACGGTATCTGATAGATATAGTTCTGGCCGCTAACAAGCTGACTATGACTTCGACAATCCTCACTGGAATGCTTAGCTTGAACCTCTACCTATTCATTATTTAATAAAATGTATTAGATTAATACATATTATTAAATTCAATTCAATTCAATCTCCACTCAACCGTCCGTGGATACCATAGTATCCAAAAAAAAAATAGGGTCTTACGTCCGCGGCTGCTCTAGTATCCAATACACTTGAACAATGCGTTATTGTTCTAAGCACCATCTAGTGAATTACATCGTCTCTTTTTAGTTTGTTTGTTGTTTTAATATCACAGACCATGATATTACTTCACTAAATAATCGGTAGATGGCTAAATAGAATGATTTTTTTAAAACAAAAAAAAATAAAAACTTTAGTTGGCGTTGTACTATTGCGTTGGAATTAGATTTTGAAGAATATTGTTGAAATATATCTCGTAAATAATATTTTTTGCTATTATTATACATGAAAATGATCCTGAGGATTTGTTTTTTAAGATTACAACTATATTTTATAGTTTGTATATGTAATCCTATTCTAAATAGAGGGTCAAAATGATAGGTATTATTTGGACGAGAACAATGGCCGGTTTTGGCGGGCTTTTGTGTTTTACAGTTTACTTTACATTCTTTTTAATAAAATAATATCTAAAAAATGAATAATAGTTCACTATTTCCATAATCATATACTTTTATTATAGAAATGTATTAAGATTAATAATATTTCAATAAAATTTAGGCATGTTTATGCGCATGAAATTTGATACCGCGGCCGAAATTCGAGAAGTAGGTGTTTTGTTTCAATTTATTTTACAATTGAAGACTACATTTAATATCAATATTTTTACATTGTTGGAAAGGGAAAATAATGTAGAATTTTATATTTATTTTTAATTAGTCTAATTTCCAATATTATTATATTAAAATAGAGAATTATGAAAAATAACACAGTTTTTTAAATATTTTTTCGCATGTTTTGTTTGGGTTTTAGTAACTTATATTAACATTATCAATATTTTTTTATATAACCCTGTTAAGTATATTTTCACCTATTGCTACGTATTTTTTTTATTATTATAGGTATATTTAATTGAATCAGGCGTTATTTTGCGGAAGTCCATTTTATAATGATTAAAATTGGAAATTATTATGCAGTTTCTTCCGCTTTTAATGTTGGTGTATTAAATTATATGTTACATGTAACAACACAAAGAAATATCACCAACAAACGAACACTGTAGTCTTCGACACGTGTTTCGCCTCTTAACGAGGCATCTTCAGGACTGGTTGGTATGGTTCATGGGTGTGGGTTTAAATAAATTTAGAATTGGAGAGCTGGAAATGTTAATTTGGTCATTTAGTAAGGTTGGAATAGAATTTTTAATTATTTCTAACTGCTCTAATATATTTAAATGCAAACCTTTCTTTTGATTGGAATGTAGAATTTCGAATTTATTTATATCAAATTGGTGGTCTGTATCTAAAATATGTTGTGCGAAATGGGATTTATCTGGTTTATTGTTCTTTATTGCTGCGATGTGTAAAAATCTTATTTTTGTGCTAGTTTTAATTTTTTTAAGGTTAGTTATTATTTTTAATTTTAGTTAATTATTTATTGTTATTTTAGTTTTATTTTTTGAAAATCTTATTAAAAAATTTAAGTCAAGCATGACATATTTCGGTAAAATGTCACAAAAAATAAACAAACATTTTAAGAATAACGATATAAGATTAGCGTTTAAAACGAATAACAAGGTATATAATATATGCAATCAAAAAGAAAACAATGATATAAAGAGTAATTCCGGTGTATATAAAATCTCATGTTCTGATTGCAGTAGTATATATATTGGACAAACTGGTCGCTCCTTCAACACTAGATTTAAAGAACACATCGCAGCAATAAAGAACAATAAACCAGATAAATCCCATTTCGCACAACATATTTTAGATACAGACCACCAATTTGATATAAATAAATTCGAAATTCTACATTCCAATCAAAAGAAAGGTTTGCATTTAAATATATTAGAGCAGTTAGAAATAATTAAAAAATCTATTCCAACCTTACTAAATGACCAAATTAACATTTCCAGCTCTCCAATTCTAAATTTATTTAAACCCACACCCATGAACCATACCAACCAGTCCTGAAGATGCCTCGTTAAGAGGCGAAACACGTGTCGAAGACTACAGTGTTCGTTTGTTGGTGATATTTCTTTGTGTTGTTACATGTAACATATAATTTAATACACCAACATTAAAAGCGGAAGAAACTGCATAATAATTTCCAATTTTAATCATTATATTATAGGTATTTTAATTTAGCAGATACAGCGGTTTATATTAATAAAGTATCGCGAAAAAACAGGTAAATTACAGGTAGCGCTTGACCGCGCGAACAGCGGACGTTAGAGGCTAGCTTGGTTGGTCCGCGCTGGACGGTTAAGTGGATGGGTCCAGTTAATCCGCGGACCGATAAAACGCGGACAAATAATCCGCGGACCAATAATTGGAGGACGGCACCAATTATTTGTCTGCGCTTTATTGCCCTGCGACAGCTATGCGCGGGCCAATAATCCGAGCCCCAACTGGAGCAGGGCAATAAAACGATCCCGTCCTCGGATTATTGGTCCGCGGATTATTTGTCCGCGCTTTATTGGTCTGCGTCGTCAATTTTACTCAGGCCAATAAATCGAGCATTAAAGGGCGCGGTCCAATAATCCGTGCCTCTCCGTGATTGGTTGCATCGATATTTTCTTATATATATATACCTTACTTGACACCTCCCCATACACGTTTTAAGCTCCTCCCAATAGATTTTGTTTTTAATTTGTTTTAGCCCTGCATTACTGAACTAATTCACTTATTTTAGTCTATGGAAGATATTTTTTTTAATGATTTATTAATATAGTATCTAACGAATATTTTTTAGAAATGAAGGTGTATTTTTGTGTAATTTGATGTGAATTTTATACTTATGTTTGCTGGGACGGTAACATTTCATTTCGAAATGGGAGGTCTTCGCTAGGCCGGCCGACGCGACGGGTTACATAGCCTTTGTTGCATTAGAAATAAGGGTTATTACGGTTAGAATTATGATTGTAAGCATGAAAATACATAATGAAAGTGCAATGACATAAATGCAACGCTATGATCCAAGTCACAAAATTAAAGATGCATTACCTATATGTCGCGTGGGGTATCTAGGTACTAAAGTAATTTTAGTTTATTAGGTACCGTAGAGCAATACGGCCACCGAACCAGCCCGTGGCTGCGTTGCTCTAAGGGTTATCTATCGGATTAGATTTATATAACTAATATAAATATAATCAGTCCTAAGGGCCGATTTTTCAATCGTCAGATAAATTTATTCAATAGGTAACTTTTATAGAGAAAGAATTATTTTGACAGTTCTTCATACAAGTTAACTGTCGAATAACTATATCTGATGATTGATATAGTTATTCGACAGTTAAATCAGCTATTAAAATGGAATCACCATTAACTTATTTTTGGGTCGAAGGTCTCTTATAACTACGACTCTTCTTTCAGAATATGGTTACGAATCGGGCAATTGCATATTTTTATAGTTATATTTAATATGCAGTCTTTTGATTTGCTTGGTTCCGATATAAGGGCGCTAACCATCTTACCTGAGTCACTCAAATAAAAAACATTTCGTTCAAACCTTTTCTAAACTATAGGTAGGTAGTAGGCGAATGTATTGTAAATACAACGCACACATACTTGCGAATACGCTTGTGGGTTCGCGTTTTAATTAGCAGATATAGAAATAAGTAGAGTATATTTACTTAAACTTCGGGGATGGAAGTAACATAGAGTGGATAATACCACCACCTGAAATTCAGTAAATATGTTTATGACTTTAATCCCGGAATTCAAGAATTGATTACAAATTATTTATTTTACTTTGAACATATTCGTAAATAAATATTATTTCGAAAAATCTTATTAGTTTCGGATTTCCGTACTAAAATTGTGTCGAAGTAAAATGTTTTGTTTTACGTAAAACAAACTTGGCAGGATTTGTGTTCGTTATTTTTATGATACGACTGATGTCTATATCTTTATGGCGAAATATATCGTATAAATGATTTTTTAAAGTAATAATAATAAATTTTTATTTAATCAAAAAAACAATTACAAAATGATTTGCGCCCTGACTCCCGTACTAGCCTCGGCTGTATTACAGAAATCAGAAAATTACCTAGAAGTTCTACCTATTTTATTTATACTCCATTTACATATATTGACAATGACAACACTTATCTTTTAAATACTTCACAAAGTACGAGTACCTACCATAATAAAGTAGTTGCACCAAAAAAAAAAATGCCGAAACATAATGCTTTTATGTCGCGTAGTAGAGTGAAAATACAATTACTCGTAACATTTAACATAAAAATAAACAAATCTTATTATTTTATTATAGTTGATATACGAGTAAATTAAAGTCAATCAGAAATATCAATATTTTCAGTAATGAAGTCAGAATTGAATTCCTCTGCTGGGTACCCTGAGGCCGTTTAAACGGTTCTCGAGAGTTCTATAAACAGAGTGAGTTTTAGTTTATTTCCAAAAACTAGGTTAAGTAAGGTAGGTAATGTAACAGCTCGAAAAGAGCACAGTACGTAAAACCCCCCGATCCTCATGTAAGTCCTACTGATTTCAATTCACCCTCAGTCACAGTCACTTTCAATGTTTTCGCCGGCACCGGTAATTATAAATAGCCGGAAATGACATAAGATCCACCACCTTGTGATCCACTACCTGTGATAATCTTAAATTTATTTTCTTCTACGAAAAACAAATAATTTTAATATAAGTAAAATAATTATATTATGGAACCCCAATTTTTTTTTTATCAAATATATTAAAGTCCTATAAATACTTTGTATTTTTTTAAATCCCGAGATGAAAATGTCATAAACAAATTTTCGCGATTTTAGAGGGTGGTATTATCCACTCTCATGTTGTTGTAACAAAGAGTGGATTATACCATTTATATCCTCCCAAAGTAGTAGGTAATAATAATCTACCTATTCCGATCTCTGCTTATTAGTCTGTGCATGAACTTAACCCTCCGAGGGCAGGTTTACCATGAAGGTAAAAACCGTGCCCGTCCGCGCGTTTTTTTAGCTTCACGAGGTTTACGCACTTGTCCTTCGTCGTAACGACGTAGTATTATCGAGGAATTCGGAAGAAATATCAGGGGCCTCATTACAAACATAGATTAATAATATATCTACGATTACAAACTGCCATCGTTTACGACGACAAGACATTAAGTAAAAATTAAATATCGAAATATCAGGGGCTTTATTCCGAGTTTTGACACGTTCACCACCACGCATTTTGCGTAAATTACAGGTATTAAAATATAACATCTATCCTGTTAATTATAAAGTTGAAATTCCAATGCTCCACACAATAACATGTTCAAACTTGCGAAGAATTCGTGTATTTCAAGATGGCGGCATTATAATTGCCAACGTAATACATACTATATCACCATTGGAATAGAGCTTATATTTCCATATTTATAGTTTACGCAACGTCTTGTCGTGATTAGCGGTTGCAAGCTCGGAATAAAGCCACAGTTCTATTCAATGGGTATGAGTCTGTATTGGGCTGGCTATAAAAATGCCGATATCTTGAAATACATGATTTTTTCGCAAGTTTAGAGCATTGGAATTTTAACTCTATAATTGACAGAATAAATAACTTATACTTCCAGATTTATAGTTTGCTCAACTCCTCCGATTATTCCCATACGCACCACCATCTCCGCCACTAGTGGTGGCGTATGGGAATATATTTCCCAATAGCCACCACTGGTAGCATTCACTTCTATGTGAATTTTAGTATATCTACAAATAAATTTAGGTTCTTATATGATAATATGTATGTTTTATTTTCCTCTACTAGTTATTAACAAATGATTAAGATTAGGGTTTTTGATGAAATAAATTATTTATTTGTATAAGAGATATAGGTTAAATAGATAGATACCAATATATATATAGTTAAATTTATAACTATTTATATGTTATTGAATTTTTAAAATTCTGTGATTAATGTGATATAAATGGTTATAATCATTAATATACCTATAACCAGAACTAAGTAATGACCCCTAAAAATTGTTTACAGGAAATAATTAGATTATCTCTAATAAAAAAATATAATTAGTAACTATTTAGAAACGCTTGGTTTATGAAAAGTAGAGCAGAGTAATATTAATAGCAGCTTAATCAATAATTTACTTTGCAAAAACTGTAAAAAAAAAATTCGTATTTTTGAGTTGATTTTATATTTGTTCCTTTTATAATGTAAAAAATAACTGATTTATTGTGTAGATTATTATACGTTAATTTAATAATATACCATAATATTTAAATCCCATCTCGTCTTAACCGATGTGGTGGGTTCCCTCGGACACCCGTTTATTTATTTGTAAATATACAAAAATACATATAGAGGAAGTAAATGCCACCAGTGGAGGCGTTTAAATATGTCGGTGACAACGTTTCTCTCAAATGTAATAAATTGTAAAACCTTTCTTTGATGGTTATCATCAAATTACACATATACATACATATCATGACTTCGCCTTACGGCCTCGGAGTACCCAGCGGAGGGATTTTCAACATGGATTTGACTTCGACAGGTGGACAGCGTACCTCACGCCTACTGTCACTCAAAATCCATACGTTGTTAGCTAAGGCGACGTAACATATTCTGGTCTATATCTCTTATAACACATTGTGGGGAAATCCACCTTAATGGGAACAACCCTTGAGAATCATCCTGAACGAGAACCCGATTTCTTACAACTAAAGTCAAAATTTTCAAATCCTTCGAGAACATTATTTATTCTTTTGTAGCTCGGCGACCCTAACAGTCGAGTGAAATATCTTATACGCGTTCCTGTACATACTAAAATGATTATCCTTGGTGTTAAACCCCTTTCTTTATTTTTCCTCGCGCTCCCTAAAATATACTATAAGTTTCTTTATTCCTCCTTATTAATATTGTAAATAAAATGTAGGAAGTGATAGTAGTGTAAATATAAACCTTTTATTAATTTCATTTCTTACTTTTATTTGTCACCTTTCCTACATAATTGGTGACCCCGGTCCCCGACCATAAAAATGTAGGAAGTGATAGTAGTGTAAATATAACCTTTTTCTTAATTTCTTATTTTAATTCGCCATCCTTTCCTACATAATTGGTGACCCCGTATTAAAATGAACATACCGCAAGTTCCCAAACTTTATCATATTATTTTACAACAATAGGCGCATTTATACAAAACTTTTTGGCGCACTTATACAGAACATTTTTAACGATTCCTGGGAACCGCTGTTTATCGCCCGGAAGTTTAACTCTGCACAGCCGCAAGTACCTGCCCACGCTTTGTCTCTGGATGGATCTCACTGCCCCCACCGCATCACTACTTTCTGCGGGGGGCATTTCTAATCATACCTGCTCTACGCGCTAAATCGTCGACGTCTGGTACAGCATCACCACTGCCTATCATCCTGCCTCCTGAAGAGGCTACATAGGCAGTTACATGCCGCAACCACGTCGCACAACACAACTCGTCGGTGGATCAAGCCATTTCCACTAGTGCTGCTGGGACTCCGCAGCACCTGGAAGGCCACTTCTGCATATATTTCGCAGAGCTCGACTACAGAGAGCACTTCTCATTCCACCGAACTCATCAACAACATCTTCAGGTTGCAGCTTTACTTTGCAACTCGCATCGTGGTTTGGAAGCAGATCTTCCTACTACAACACAACACTCTTCGGTGGACTAAAGCCAAATTCTGCATACATTTTGCAGACTCCTCACTCCACCGATCTCATCATCGACGTCTCCGAAACTTACCTCGTGATCCGCATTGTGGTAAAGGAAGCAGATCTTTCTACTTACCAAAACATGCCAACGACGTCTCATTATTTCTCCACAAGGAGAAGCACAACAAGTTTGCAACCACAAGCCTCTATTAACTTGCTTAACTAACTTACCTGGAAGCAACATATTCATCAACTAGCACCAACCAGATGCCTCCTCGACTTCAGAAGTGGAGGCACTGCCTATTTCCTGCTCACTATCGCCCGTAGCCAGCTACGGTCTCAGCAGGGGAGTATGTCGGGAAATCCACCTCAATGGGAACAACCCTTGAGAATCGTCCTGAACGAGAACAACCCGATTTCTTACAACTAAAGTCAAAATTTTCAAATCCTTCGAGAACATTATTAATTTCATTTCTTACTTTAATTTGTCACCTTTCCTACAATATAAAATAATTATATTTATTTCATCGAAAAAGCCTTATCTTAATTATTTGTTAATAACTAGTAGAGGAAAATAAAACAAGCATATTATAATATAAGAACCTACATTTATTTGTAAATATACTAAAATTCACATAGAACTAAATGCCACATGTGGTGGCGATTGGGATAAAATTCGTATCGATTGCCACCAGTGGCGGCGCCTGTAAAAATTATTCCCATAGGCCACCACTGGTTGCGGAGATGGTGGTGGCGTATGGATTCCCATACGCCACTGCTCAACGTCCTATATCGGATCCATCTATTCCGATAGACATATAGTTTGGCTAAATAAATTTTAATAAATGCCGCTATCTTGAGCCGAGCGGTGGAAGTATTGACGCGCTGCTGGGCCTGTGGGCGATAGCGTGCCACTTAGCAGTAGGTATAGGCAGGACTTCCATCCTCAAGTCAGTTATGCCTTCACGGCATCGCTCCATTGCTTACGCGGCCAGCGGATGGTCATCGGTGGCCGTATAAGCAAGCAAAAAATAATACTTAAATTTTGTGACGGTGAAGGTGTACAGCTTGTAATGATGCCCCTAGAGTGGCCTTGCTCACAGCTGCAGTGACCATAGGAGCCATGCTCAATGGCAGGTTTATTTATTAGGTACCTATGCGTATTCTGTCACTTCCTGTCCCCAGAGTTTGAGATTGATTGGGCGGCGCGGCGGCTGCTGGTAACTAGGAAGACGGGCTTAATTCCCACATTTGACATCCAGCTCTCTAGGTAGGCAGAGAATAGAGATACCTATCATTGATATCGAGAAAAATAGCTTTTCAGTTGAAACGCTCGTTGGTGACCTTTCTCTCCTCAAAACACTTATACAGCATTCCAGTTTGTAACTTCTAAACTGCCCTTAAAAAGGTTTTTATGTGAACAAGGCCTAAAAATTACTACTAACTATATTTTGTATTTTTCTACCTTTTTGTGCCCAACCATAAAAAAAGGAATAAACTGTTGCTAAACTTAAATAAGGGTTGTATACAGCAACATTTTTATCTGTAAATTTATTTCTCTGAGTGACATGTTCAAGTACCTGGATAATAAACATAACTTTAAATTAAAAACTATGAACCAAATTGTATTTGTCATCAAGAAAACAATAAATCAGAAATAGTAAGGCCAGGGAATCTGATTGTTGATTCGTCAGGGAATCAGAATAAAGCAGTATAGTAGAGCTCTTATCCAAATCCTTAGGCCTTCTTATATAATAAAATTTTGACTTTGTTTGAATCTTTTGTATATTATATACTAGCAAGGACCGGACCTATATCCCCTTCAGCGGATTTTTAATGGGTTTACTTACCAAACCCATTGCACCTCAAAAGTCAATTATAAAGTGCTTTGATATTACTGTATAATATAATAAGAGTCATTTTAGCTTAAATATATATTTTTTGTCAGCAAAATGTTCAATGTTAATTAACCGCAATAACCATCAAATTTTTTTCTCCCTCCCTCTTCCAAAGTTGAAAAAGAATTTCACCATAGTTTTGCAGGCTGTTTAGTATAATTATTTTATATGTATTTAATTGAATTTTTTATTAATTAAATATATAGTATTTTATCCACAATTAGCTTCTACAATGTATTGTTCAATGTGAATAAGTTTTGGTGCTCTGTTTTTGCATATGTAAAATTATTTTATCACAACTCAATCAATTCAAATTACAATCTCCATATACTAATGGTTGCGCCTTTGGCATTGTATCCGGAGGTCGCGGGTTCGATTCCACCCATGGCGAAAAAATATTTTTACATTTTTTTTTGTAGTTTGTTTTAGTATTTTTACATTGTTAGTTTGTCATGGTCTGGGTGTTTATAAAATATAATATGTATTACATTGTTGTTTCTGGTACACATAGTACAAGCCTAGAGCTTAGTTTGTGACCAAAGCAATATGCGTAAATTGTCCTACATATAATAATTATTATTAATTACCAGAGGCGGATTTTCCTTAAGGGTGATTGGATCAAGTCTGGGGATTCACCGTTTTTCCGAAGACTACAGTATCAATTTATTGTCAAGGGGATAGTCTGTTTTCAAGGCACAGTTACGAAACAAGTGATTGTTTTTGACATTAAAGCAGTAAGGATATTAAAATAGACTTGTAATGCAAATACGTCCATGTCACCGCCCATTTGTATGCTGGCATAATGGGATGTATAAATATTGCTAAACAACAATGTCCTGATCAACCCCATTCATGGATTTTGTAGGTCTGCTTAACATCAGGTGAGCAAGGTCACAGGCCGTGCTTCATAAAAAAAAAGCCTAAGGTGCCCATCTGCATGAGTAGCAATTATAAGCAAGCTTAATATAGCACTCACTATTGCCTTATATGTCACTATTGCTTTGATGGCAGCTTTGAAAGATTTTAACAATATAATTACAAAAACTTAAACAAAACAACAGAATGGAAGAAATTACAAAACACACTGTACACAATAGGTGTTCTGGCAGGTGCTTAGCAGCATCTCATTATCATTATATTTCATAGATGGATTGCAAATTCAATGCTGTTATTCGCATAAAACAGTTGTTGCCCTGCAGATTAACAGAATAGGGAGGCCAGTAAAAAATGGTCTAGTGCGACTAAACTCTCTGAGTATTAGCAATGGTTCATCTGTAGATACTGTTAGCATAGCATAATTATTTAATCTGTATTTTATTATGAAATAAAATCTACACTATTTATGTTTTTTAAGAATACTTATAAACACAATTTAACCAGAAGTTGCTTCTACTGTGTGTTAATAAGTTATAATTCTTTGATGTGAATAGGTTTTGGTGCCCTGTTTTTGCTTATGTAGAATTAACTATTAAGTTTGGATGTATTAGTATCTGGAAAAAGAAATAATAATTAAAACAAGCAAAAAAAATTTTTTAAGTACATATATATAGACAGCCTCCAGTGTACATGAATATAGACAGACAGTGGTTGTGCCTTTGGAGTTGTATCCGGAGGATGAGGGTTCGATTCCCACCCATGGCAAAAAATAATTTTACTGTATAGTTTGTCATAGTCTGGGTGTATATAAAAAATAATGTGTATTATATTGTTGCTTCTGGTACACATAGTACAAGCCTAGAGCTTAGTTTGTGACCAGAGCAATATGTTTAATTTGTCCTAGACATTATTATTATTATATGTGATACAGTTAGAATGTAGACTTAAACATTTGTTTTTGGGTTCTGATTCAAGCCCAAGTACCAACAAGTATTAAAATTAAAGGTTTATTTTAAAGTTGTTTTGCATTTGTTTCACAACACAACTATAGTGGCTTACAGAGAATGTTAAGCTGATCGGATCCAGTTTCCCTATACCAACTTGTTAAACAATAGATAGGTTATTGAGTCTGTCTACATACCATGAAGAGCTGTCTAGTTGCTCTGTGTGGACTTAGTATACCACTACGGGGTAGTAACAAAACTACTGCTAGATACCCTGAGGCCGTCTATGCGATCTTGGGCACAGCAGGATTGTCATTGTTACTAAAAAATCCTTCACCTTAAAACAACTTACCTATTCGGTTTAAATGCCAAATAGCGAAATACTTTTAAAACCTGTTACAGAATTAGTTACCAAAACAATCAAAAGTAGTAAGATAATCCGGTTTTACTCCTAATTAAGTTAATTAATTATATTTTTCTACATTTACGAACAATATTTAAAGAAAACTAAAGATTTAAATTTATTTAGTTTTATTTTTAGGTTATACAATCACAGACTAAAAATAATCCACATATAATAGATCCACAGATTAAAAAAAATATTTCGTTTATTGCACAGAATTATAGAAGCAGAGGTGATCCTATTGCGATCAAAGGGACCGTTCGTTTTGGGAACGAAATATGTTCACAATGATCATAATAACATTATGCGAACTTGCGTTTTTTTTGGTTAATTTCAATCACAATGCCACAATTACCACTATCCAAATCGAACGCATTGTTATCACGAATCTGTCAACTGTCACTTGTCAAGTAAAATATAGGATAAATCGTACAATCCACTAATTTTATATGACAAATCTTTCTAAAATCATTTCGATTTAAAATACAATAAATTGATCTTAAAAATATAAGACGGCTGTGTTTAAAACTGTCACAAACACAAATGTCAAAATATGTTCACAACGCCTCACCTATCGACTGGGGTCATTGTGATCAGTTCACGGTAGCATTCTGGGCCAAAAAAAACGGCCATTGTGGCAGATCACATCGCCACTTTTGCCGCCGAAATCTCAAAAAAAACGCATAAATATACATCGTGATCGTTGTGAACATGTTTATGTCCCAAAACGAACGCAGCTAAGATGTGGCATGTCTCACACATATATACATATCCGCACACTAATGCAGAAGACAGAGTTGGACTCATTTGCGAGAAATGTCAAAATAACCCATGCACGGTCCGATTCCGTTCGATACAGTTATTTGTATTGTAGTTTGTAGATTAATTTCTTTCCGTATCAGTTATTCAGTAATCAGTTACAGATTTATAAGGAGATGAAATATAATAAATAAATAAAACTTCTGGTTCTCGGGAGCCAAAAAAGATACAGGGGCCTTACCAAAGAGCCGATCGATAATTGAATCGAAATACCCATCGAAAGCCAAATGTATGGGATTTGACGTTTCTTGGCGATCGGACTCTACCCATAGAGTAAAATTCCTATACAATTTTATCGATTGATGAGGCGATTCGATTGGCGATCGTGTTCTTTGGCCAGGCCCCTGGTGATGGTAATCACGGGTGCCTTTTTGGCTCCCGAGAACTAGGGGCGTCATTATAAGTTTGCACTCGCTAAACACGACAAAACGTTGCGCAAACTACAAATATGAAAACACAATATTTATTCCAATGGTATGTAATGGGGAAATACACGAATTCTTCGCAAGTTTGAACATGTTTGGAGCATTGGAATTTCAACTCTATAATTAATATAATAGAACTTATTTCAACATTAATTAATATAATAGAACTTATTTCAACATTCATAGTTTACGAACCTCCTTTCGCTAAAGACGATCGCCTACTCGTGCTTAAGGCCCCACGAAGGATTTGTCCTCATGTTATCAATGGTATTCGGAGGCAACAACCAAAAAGTGGCGAGCTGGTTGCGGTATTTATGATTATGTAGGAAATGAGAAAATAAATTGAAAAAAAAACGAGATTATGTAATTTAATTTATATTAAAATCCGTACAAAGCTTTTTGTATATGGACTTCTAAGCTAATACATACTCGTAGGATGTTTTTTTTTATTTCCATGGATACTAGCCTTTTTTATTTCAAAAAATTTTTTTTTTTGAAATTTCAATTTATTAACATTTAATTATTATTTATGCTTTAAAAAGGATTAATTTGGTTAGATTGTTCTGTTTTAAAACTTATTTTCATTTATTTGCATTTAGTTTTAGCAGTATTATATCGCTTAGAATTCTTCTAGATTTTTTCATTTAATATAGTCATTTGTTATTTTAGCTTCATTACGCTAACAGGATCATATAGTATTTGGTTGAGTAGAGAGGGTAGTGAACACAGTGCAGGTGAGAGTTCAAAAGGCCTTTAAACCTACTTCGCGGTCTCAAGTCCGGGAACGCTGCAGTTCATTCCCCTGCCTTTCAACCACGCGACCCGCACCCGCACGGTGAATCCATGGTTTGCTAAGAACATTGTCTCTCTCTATTATGTATTATATAGTTGTTATTGTAAGAATTTAAATTATACAATAATGAAAATGCATTTTCTGCGAGAAAAATTTACTGATTTTTCTATATCTATTATTGTTTTTAATGATTATAAATAATTTCTTTTTAAATTTGAAAATGTTCTTAATTCCGGAGAATAAATATTTTCAAAGCATTTTTGTGTCTTTTTAATAAATTTAATCAAAAAATATTTATTACCTGCTGGAATTAAAGATAAAATGTGTATATACTCGTAGTTAAGTTTTAATTTTGATATAAATTCAGTAAAATTTATTTATTATTAGTTTTTGCAAAAAAAAAATGTATTCAATAAATATCTAAAAAATATATCCTAAAAAAAATCAGTTAGTTACTGCTTCACCCGAACATTGCTGTGTATGGAGACCCCACAGAGCACGGAATCGCCGCGCGCTGCCCACTCCTAGAGACGGTAGTAATAATAATAGTCGTGACAAAAAAATGCGTTGCGCGCACATATGAGCGCAATCGGCCGCAAGTTGCTCTTCGTACGTTGCGGAATAAACATTAATATTAAATCGTTATAAATGCCTCATTGTGCTGTGATTTGGTATAAGAATCAAAGTAAATACATCAACAAACAAAATTCTGCCGTATCACATCACAAGTAAGTATATAATTTTTACCGTTAATTTTTACCTTTTTTAAAAATGTGCGTCGATGTATGTTGGAACGCAAAACCTCAGCCGTGCGAAAGCCGCGAGTCATTAGTGAATGCAATAGTGAGGGGACGCACGCGTTGATTGGCATCATGTCGATAATGCAAGTTAGCGTACCCATAGAGTACCAATATATTTTAATTGCCATTGTAAAGTTGTTATTTCTATAGTATCTTGTGTATTATTACATGTGGCTTCGAAAAAAAACATTTAATTACTGGCCGCTTCACATAAGGTGACACTCATATACCTGTTTGTCTGTCCGCAGGAATATCTTAAAATCTACTGAATTTAGATATCTTTAACACATCTCTTCATAGTCTAATATTTTCAGATAAATGGAAAAGATTCACCTGTAAAAGAAGCTAATAAAGCTTTTGAAGATAAAAAAAAACATTTAATTACTGGCCGCTTCACATTAGGTGACACTCATATACCTGTTTGTCTGTCCGCAGGAATATCTTGAAATCTACTGAATTTAGATATCTTTAACACATCTCTTCATATTCTAATATTTTCAGATAAATGGAAATAATGATACACCAATTCGACCAAGAACCCATGAATAATCATTCAATTCAATTAATAAAAGCAATAATGGAAAAAATCTAGATATTAGGCTCCACTATACCATACAAAAAACGCAACTCAAATATTATATCAATACGAAGCCATTTTAATAATGAAATGAAATATTTATTCGCAGTAATTTCGAGTTTACAAGATGGTACAATATAAAAAATGTGTCTACAGAATTAGCCCATTACTAAATACATACTTAATTACACTCACCATAAGATAAAAGTACAATCAAATGAATACTTTAGCATTAGAATAGCATGTAGATAAATCTATTTCATTTATGATGTACTAGATCATATAAATATTTATTAATATCATAATACGCTTTGACTAACAATAAGCCTTTTCAAGGTTTTTTAAATTAGCATTTGGTAATTCCCTAAAAAAATTGGGTAATATATTATATAATTTGATACACCGTTATGTGTAAGAGTTTTTTTCAAATACTCTACTCCGTCCGCTGCCTACCCAGAAAATTTCGCTTCTCTATCCCCACTCCATCTGGGAGAACAGATTACCTGTCAAACAGAGATCAATCAGTCAGTGCTCTGTATTAGCACGGAAGTGCTGTAACACATCTCGCAAAATAAAATTAAAACATTAGTCTGCATGATCCGTTGGCGTTTTTTCAAACCAAATATAATGTATATATAAAATGATAATGTTTCTTCATATACCGTCACAAATTGGCCTTTTATTAACCATTCATTAATAATTGGATGAACCCACAGTTTTGTTTTTCGCCTTCTTATAACGTAAATCCCGATTGCTGCAATAGGGAATATGCATGTAACGCCAATTAAAATTATTTTAATATATAATGTTCCTTTTATGTCTTTGAACATATTTACAGTAATCTATTTTATTTTGATTGTCAATTTTTTTTTTTTATAAGATTTTAAAAATCTATTTTTTTGTAGAAACGGAACGCATTTTTAAACGCTCTGACATTAGCAAACACTGCATTTGACGTCATCGTGCAAATACAAATGCCAACGTGTGTTCTGTTGTCTACAGGGGCTTCATTCCGAGTTTTGACACGTTCACCGTCACGCATTTTGCGTAAGTTACGGGTATTGAAATATAAGTTCTATACTGTTAATTATAAAGTTGAAATTCCAATGCTCCACAAATGTTCAAACTTGCGAAGAATTCGTGTATTTCGTATGGTGGCATTATTATGGCCAACCTAATAAATACTATATTACCATTGAAATACAGCTTATATTTCCATATTTATATTCTGCGCAACGTCTTGTCGTGATTAGCGGTTGCAAGCTCGGAATAAGGCCATAGTTTCTTGTTTTCTCGGGTGTTAATTGTCCTTTATTACGATAATTTGTGATAAGCAAACCTTTTGACTAACTTTTGAGGTGCAATAACTTTAAACTAATATGCTTTTTGAGCACGAATGATGTCATGAAATGGCGGCGGAGTGATGTACCGTTTTTTACTGCGGTCGTGGCAGATAAAGTTTAAACCCTTTTATTTTTGTGTTTTACCCTTTAAAAAATGTTTAATATTTGTTTTTAGAGTAACTACTCTATCAATTAATGAAATTAAAAAAAAAACATGCATATTTCCTATTTCATCTGAATTCATGGCGCGCCCGTATCAAGCGCAAGCTGTTAAAAAGTGGTTATTTTAACGCTCGTTTAAACAGCCCACCTCTAGACTGAGTGATTCATACTAAAGTCTACAGAAGAATAGGCTTTATGGTCCATACCTTTTTCCTTCTCTATTTTTGAGAACACTACTGAAAAAAAAAAAAAAATCTTCTAATCTGTGGTAGTAAACTATTCCACAGATTAAAATAAAGTACTACGTACTATTCACAGTGGTGTCGTGACTTACATGTTTTCACCGTAACATAACGGCTACGGTTTTTCTTGTTATTAATCCCCTGATGCCTCGGCAACAGGGGTTTCCCATGCCGATCAACGAACCCAGGGGGGTCAAATACCCCGCTACTACTACTACTCTTGTTAATAACCCGTTTATTTATTTATGTAAATCTTTATTGCATACATAATACAAAAGCGGACTTAGTGTAGACTTAATAACACTAAAACTCTTGTAACGAGGTGGTAATTGTTTTTCTCGTGATTGTGATATTTGTTGATTTTTTATAGTAGTTTTTATCGTGATTCATAGTAAGGTTTTTGTCGTTGTTTTTTTTGGAATCTATGTTGTTAACCTCGTTTTAATTTAGTTATCGATTTTTTTAATAATGTCGTGCTCTCCGACTAGGTGATGGGTTGCGCTTCGTTCCGTGACGGTTTCGTAGTTCATTCTCTCTAGGGTTTTTATAGTTGTATATATTTTTTTCGTTATTATGTCGTTTAAGTTTCCGATTTTTCTTTGTTATTTAAAAAAGGTAATAAAAAAATATTTTAATTATTATATTGTTTGGTCTATATTTTGTTTTATGACTCATAGTTATGGTATTGATGTAATTTAGTTAAATGTCATATCAAAACGTTTTTTACTATAATTATTAACCCCTGGCAGTGCTTGTACTTAAACGATAGACATCGATGATGCCAGTCGAAGTAATTTTAACTTTGTTAAAGAAATTTCGACCTTATAGACAATTGCATTTTTTGATAGAATTCGATGGTATGCCGTGTAATAAGTCGAATGACATAACAAAAAAAAATAGGTGAAACCCGAAAAATGTTCATATGGTCGAAAATGTTTTTTTATATAAGTATCTCGTCAACCGTTGGCCGTAAGCCTATTGCGTTTGTACTCCAATAAAAGGAAATAAAAAAATATAGCCTTTTTTTTATATGTGGGACAATTTACACACATATTGCTCTGTGGCAAAAATTCTGTTTCTTATAACGGAAACGCTAGCTTGTCAAAATAACGAAATCTTTTATAAATGACATTGGAAATCAATAACTAAAAAAGGCATGTACTTTATTCCTTACGTTAGACGTGCTTTTGCTTTGACAGTTTTCAGTATTCCGCGTACAATTTTACCTAAAGGATTTCATTATTTTGACAATAAAGTTTTATCATCACCCCAGACCATGACTAACTGTTCTACTCGTAATATATTTTGCCATGGGTGGGAATCGAACCCACGATCCCCGCATACTTAAAAATCAATCTTATCATTATTTTTCTTAATTACATTTTTTAATCAAATTGTTATTACAAATATAATAACCGTTATTAGTTATTCATGAAATAACGACTTTATAACTATTTACGTTTTGTAACGCTCACCTCTACTATTCACTTTTTAGGTTATTTTTTAAATTAATTTGTAAAATATCTATACTTAATTAAATTTGATCTTAAAATCCCTGTATAGGTAATTTTATTGACCTAAATATTATAGGATATTGTCGTATCGCCACTGACTGTATAAAGGTTGACGTCGTTGTACATATAAATATGCCCCTACACATTATTTACTAGTTATTTGTTCAGTGCAACACGCATAAAAAAAAACATACGGAAGGCAACACAGGCGAGCAATACCAGCAAACTAAAATTAATACACAGGAATAATATGGCAGTATACTGGTATATTAAAATATACTAAGTAGACACAACCCCCCTTATGTGAGGTTGGGTTCCGGCTAGGAAATATTCCTCGTTACTAGGAACATGATTACGCGGCGACTACGCTTTTGCCGCTGACCCTCGCTATACTATAAAAATATAGGTAGTAGTCGCTCAGGCACATTTTAATTCATAGCAGTTAATAGCCATAAAAGTTTTTGAAATTCTTGCTCATTTTTGTGAGAAGCCACTTAATAGTCAGTTCTTTAGCACAAAAGCCAAATATTGCAGTACATTAACTATTGAGATGAAAGAATATTACCGACTAATTGCTTTAAGTCAGATTTATTTGTTAGATATATAAATGCCAAATTACTCACTATGCTTAATATTCCCATGCAAATAGGCAGTGAATGACTGGAGTAAGTAGTGCGGGTCATTAAAAATCTTTACCTTCTATGACAATACCTTATAACTCCAATATATTGTTAAAATAAAATGTGTGCTGCAATTTAGAATTAACAATTTTATATTTTATTCTAATAAGGAATTTATAAAAATGCATAAATATATTTTATTCAGTGACATTGTGTTGTGTTGGCTAATTGTTAAAATAAATGTATCTACTTATTGAATTTAATAAAGTAAAATAAAAACTGACCACTGAAAAGATTTTATTTCACTACTCCTTGACAACACCCTTAATTTATGGTATTATTACTGATGAAGGCTCTATTTAAAAATATTTTATAAACCAGGTTAAGCCTAAACCTGATTTATTTTTTATTCCATACTCAGTGGAGGGATTAACCCATTCTCATTTTGCCAATAGTATTGAGTTTAAAAGGTTCTCAGAAGCAAAAAAGGTACCGGTGATGGTTTTTATATTTATTCCATACCAATGCAATAGGGAGAAAATTGAGTTTATTTTTAACTAATTGGTTTTATGAAATGTTTCTGAATATAGAGTTGCAAGTGTTGTAAAATTTTTAGTTTGATTCTCTACTTGTTTCATTTTTATTTAAAGTTTGAACATGGGTATGGGTGTAAATGTAAACATAGTAATATTATCAAAATAATATGGCAAGACTAGTAGCCTACCTAGTTTATTTGGAAAATTAAATATAAGTAAATATATCTACCTCAAATTATAGGTATACTACCTATACCGGGTGAATTTGAAAGGCTGTACTTTGGGTTAATATAAGGTTCTGCTGATCAAATCGAACAACTTTTCCATGGAACCATGTGTCACAAATTAAAAAAGCTTCCCTATACAAATTGATAATTTTAGCGTCCTATGGAACCACGTGTCGCAATTGAAAAAAAAAATTGCCTTGAAACCTATGGAGAAGCAATCTTTTTTTTCAATGTCGACAAATGGTTTTATAGGAAAAGTTTGTTCGATTTGATCAGCAGAACCTCATATTAGCCTAAAGTACATCCTTTTAAAGTCACCATGTATATAAATTAACTGATGGGAGACCTTGAGGAGACTCTTATTTTTAGAAAAGAAAATCTGTATTTTGTTATTTTTTATTGTTTTTGTACAAATCTTTGGAACCAAAATTATTTATTGTGCCCTTCAAGTTGCCAAAATACAAATGGGAGAGAACAGTGTTTAGAACAAGTTCAAAAATATTTTTATATATATTACAAAATCAAGAGTGGAATAAAAAAAACAAATATAATTTATTTTCATGTTCTTGATTCCATATTGAATTCATTTATAAGTATTAGACCAGGTAAAAATGTGAGTTTCAGGTTGTAAAAAAATTGTTATTGATAGCTTTATTAACAAAACTGCTTCAAAATAAACGATGAACCTGGAACCCACATACATCAATTGTTAATGGTTGTTAAATATGTCTGAATAGTTTTATTTGCCATCCTCCTATGACCACACAATGGCACTTGTACCCACATATGGATTAATAAGTATGTATATCTATATAGTTTACTTACTACTCTGCTTCAGCCAGACTACTCAATGAACCTCATTTCATACATGTGGATGTATGGTTTGCTAACTTATATTAGATTACCTACACTATGCATGATATGTGGATGGGCAAAGTTGACCTACTTGTTAATTTGCTTTCTATAATTTTAAAGCAAAATAAGAAGGGAAGCCAATTTAAGTTTAATTACCTTGTTGTTCGCTTCAAATCATTAAATTAGTACTGAACTACTATGAAAAAATAAAAGTAGGTACAAAACTTTACATATATACAAGAACTATACAAATATATATTTTTTATATTATTTTATTTATTTATATACAAAAATATACTTAAAACTATTTTTTCCATGAACACAAGTGTTTAGTGATGTATACTGAAGAGGATGGCCGGTATCATAAATTCACCAGATCTGAAATTAAATAACATTCTTAGCTATTAAATTAAGTAAAAACATTGCCCAACCTATGTAGCAAGATTGAAATTTATTTTACCTCTCACTATCTTGGTGGCTATGCTACTGGGGCAGTCAGATATCAATGCCCAAATTAATTGTTTGTTTTTTTAATATCTGCCTATAGTTGCCTGTACCATAATAGATTATTTATGTAATGCTCACATGTAGGTATATATTAAAATTTACATTGCTGTATACCCATTGTCTAAAGTAGGCTTTTATACTCTTTCATGATTACTGTCATTGTATTGAAGATGTTATAGCCAGATTACTGTTTCATAGTCTTGTTGGTTATGCTATTGGTATTGTTTCAGGGGGTTGTGGGTTCCATTCCCACTTTATTACAGTAAACAAATAATGTAATATTAGTGTACCTATGTTGAACTATAGACTGCCTTGACATGGGTGCTTATAAAACATAATATTAGCAATAATACAAGTTACAACTGTTCCCGTTTACCTACACTTCAGAATATTTACAACCATACCTAAATACTCATTTGATATTCAATAGATACCTATGTAAATTCTGATTATATTTAGACATTATTATACTTTTGTATTACACCATATATAAAACATACTGCAAACCTTGAATGTACTGATTCCCAAATCTTCTAGCATTGACATTAAGTTTGCCTATGTACTTAATTTGTGTTACTATGAGTAAAGAAAATAATAACTAAACTATACCTACTTAGTATAAAAGTTATTCCTTCTCCCACTGCCACACTTCAGCATACTAATTTTATAAAGGGTTGAGAATTAGTAAAAATATAAAAAGTTTTGATAGGTACCTATATATTAAATATACATGGTGGCCGAGTTGGTTAGACCTCAGACTTAAAAACACTATGGTTTTTAGTTCCTCATATCAATCCCCAGTGTCTAGTCAGTCTATAGTGGCCCAGAGAACATGTTAAGCTGTTGGTTCCAGTTTTACAAGATCAAGGAGTAAGTTTGAGATGACAAGTAAAGCAATTTTATATTCTGAAAGAATCTTGTGCCTACCCAAGTTTTAAGGTTTTAAGATGAAATTGGTAAGTAGATATATGAAAATAGCAGTAGCCTAGATGTTGCATGTCGGATGCACATTCATAGAGATGAACTTGTATTAATTTTTATTTTATGAAGGCTTGGCATAACACTCGGTTCTCTATGGTACCCGATTTCCTTCAATAGCAACAAAGAGAGGCGGTTACAAATTTAGGTAGGTACAAATTTTGTATCCGAAATATTTCACCGCGCCGAGTTGACGCACCCCAATAATCCGTGCCCAATAAATCGCAGACATTTAGATATTTTATGAAGATGGTATGCATAGTATGCTAGTGTACGTATAATGCGAAGTCTATAGGGCTTTAATTTAAGTAAACCAAAGTATACCTACTTTTATTTGTGACTGAATATTAGATAGATGCCTTTGTTAGCTGTTTTTGCTAGATGCTTTCCTTTTATTAGTCCATTTTGTTTTTGTAAAAAAGTATTTTTTTTACTGTGTGTCATTTGCTCCTAAAAATCGTAATATATAAATCCAATATCTGTTTGAAGTACATTTATAAACGTAATAAAACTTAATGCGTCTTTTTGTTGATTTTACTTTAATTTAAATAATATTTTTATTAATTTATTACTGTTTCAAAATGTAGGTTATATTTTTGTTTACATGTATGTTCCCTCCCTCCTTTAGATTCTGAGGTTATCATATACCTTTATTCATCTCTTTCTTACGCATTGTTTTTTATCATTAAATAAAAAGAGAGAGCAATATAAAAAGAGGTCCGATTAAAATTTGACAACCTTACATAAGAGCGGATTTGGCTTGGCATAACACTCGGTTCTCTATGGTACCCGATTTCCTTCAATAGCAACAAAGAGAGGCGGTTACAAATTTAGGTAGGTACAAATTTTGTATCCGAAATATTTCACCGCGCCGAGTTGACGCACCCCAATAATCCGTGCCCAATAAATCGCAGACAAATAATCCGTGCCCGGGCTTGAATTATTTGTCCGCGTATTATTTGTCTGCGTTTTATTGCCCTGAGAGAGCTTGACTCAGGCCAATAATTGGAGGACCAATAAATCGCAGACAAATAATCCGGGCCCGGGCTTGAATTATTTGTCCGCGCTTTATCGGTCCGCGCATTATTGGCTCCCAAGTGGATGGCCTTCTGTCACTTTTTGTAACAATATTGCCACAAACAAATAAAACGGTATGGCACGAAAAAAATGGACTTATTGGCTGACAGTCCATAGACAAGTTACACGCAAACAAAACTTAACATCGTCTTTAAAAGAAAAAAGAAAAACTTAAATTTCAAATTATAAGTAAAAACAGGATTTAACTATTCTAAAGCTTAACTATATCTACTACTACAATAAACTAAACTTTAATATTATGATATTGAATATATTTACAAATGAGAGATAATATATCAAAAGAAAAAATATGTAACAGATGGCTCATTTTAGAAGGTAACGGTATTTTATAAGAAGGTAAATAAGAATACAGTGATGATGAATAATTTTTACAACTAAAAAACAGATGATCGATATTACCAACACCTTCACCGCACTCACATAGATTAGACTCTTTAACATTTATTCTATATAAATGAGTAGCTAGGCAACAATGACCTATTCTCAAACGGCACACAGAAGAAGTTACATTTTTATTAAATAATTTAAATTTTGAAAACCAAGGCTTAAATAAGACATGTGACTGAATAGAAAATAAATTTGAACCTTTTAAATTAGCTGAATTAATCCAATAATTGTTCCATGATTTTTGCAGATAATTTTTGGCTTGAGCAACTAGGTCATAACTATAATTATGAAAATAATGTAATTCCCCATGAACCACGGCTTCTTTGGCGAAATAATCCGCCCTTTCATTGCCAAAAATTCCACAGTGGCTGGGGATATAAACTAAAGTTACCAAAATATTATTAATATGACATTGATATAAAAGATTTTTAATTTCAAAAATAATTTCAGAGCGATTTTTAGATGAAAATGGATTACTAAGAGTCGATTGTAATGAGCTTAATGAGTCCGAAAAAAATATACTAGGATTAATTTCATTTTCAAGGATAAATTGAATACAATGTTTGATAGCCAAACATTCCCCAGTAAAGACTGAAGATTGACTAGGACTTTTATATAGCAATGAAAGATTAGAGTTTTGGTGAAAAATTGACCAACCTACGCTACCCTGTGGTGATAACTTTGAGGCATCAGTAAAAAAATAATCAGCAGTAGGCCATTTTTGTGAAACTATGTTATTAAATAAGTCATCATGGCGGCTCCACATTAGCGCCGTGAATTCACGGCGTGAATTCACGGCGTGAATTCACGGCACAAGTCGTGCCCTCCACATTCACGGGATGCTCACAATCGTTCGTGAAACCCGCCGCGAAATGGTCGTGGAAGCTGCTGCTGCAATAACTTTGTTTGCAGTGGCAACATATCACTATTTAGACGTCCAAAACAAGAAAGTTATTAAAAAGCGTTGGAAAAAAAGAAGATGGTGGATGACTGAAATACATCATAACCGATCAAGGTATGTTTGCTTGTGTAGTGAATTTTTGAATTGACTTAGTAGTTAGGTATATGATTAGATCTGTCTTTATTAATTATATAAAATTAATTTCAGAGTTTCTATGGAAAAGCAGTTATCAGAATTACATTCTGAACCCAGTGGCGAATTTAAGAAATTTACTCGTATGTCAACAGTGGACTTTGAATATTTGCTTCAGAAAGTTTCTCCAATTATTTCCAAAACAGATACCCAATTTAGACCAGCAATACCAGCAAGAATTCGTTTAGCCATAACACTACGGTTTCTAGCTTCAGGAGACAACATACTGTAATCATAATATACAAAATAACCAACCTTTTTTCGATATAAACGATAACTAGACAGCAAAGAGTCTTTTTTAATTCTTTGATGTCAATTATCTTTGATTTTTGTCCTTATGATGCGGGTTTTTATCATCCCAAAGAACATTTTCTGTATGGTAATGCTCTAAAAAGAGCATTTCAATGTCGTTATTCCAAACGTTCGCGCGCGACTCCATTTTAACGCGCGCGCAGCAATTGCACTCGTCCGTAAGCCTCTGTAGTCCGGAGTAAACTGGCACGGGGCCGTGAATGTGGATATGTACGCGTGAACGCCGCGCGAATGGGACGCGAACCCTTTGTCGCGGGACAAAATACCGACTCTGATCGGGGAACAGGCGTGAACGCGCGTGAAGCCCGCGAAAACCGTCCACATTCACGTTCACGCCTGTTCACGGAGCTTCACGGCACTAATGTGGAGCCGCCATTACAATTTACTGATTTTTTATTAATACCCAAATCTAATATAATTTGAGGATCATATATGACAGATTCATACGGACTCGAAAAAACGGGTAATGAAGAATTGGAAATGAATGGAGTTTTTATATATTTTAATTTAGAAAAAGAATAAACTAAACGTGGCAATACTTTTTTTTAATCCAAAACCTCTTCGTAGAATGGTTTTTGTAAATATATTCATGTAATAACTTAATTTTAGGAATAATCGGATGGTTAGAAAATTGTATACATTTAAAAAAATATTTATCGCAAAGGTATTGACGTCTTTTTCTTAATGGAGGATCTACACATTCCACCTGCAGAGAGTTGATTGGAGAGGACTTCATAGCCCTAATAATGACACGTAACGCTTTAGACTGTATATTATCCATTTTTTTAATAGCCAATTTGCTACACGGTTCCAAAATGAATGATGCATAATCAAAATGGCTTCTTATAATGGCATTATATAAGAGTCGCTGTGAAAATGGATGAGAGCCCCACCAAACACCAGACAAAACTCTCATTATATTAATATTTTTTTCACATTTGGAGATTATATAATTTATATGATTTACTCCATTTAATTTAGAATCTAAATAAACTCCTAGAAATTTAACACATGATTTAATATCCAAAACTATATTATTAATTTTAATACCTATTGCCGGAGTTTGTCTCTTTCGGCTAAACACCACGACACTTGATTTTAAAGGCGATAATGACAAACCAAGACTAGTTAGCCAAAAATCTAACTTTGACAATGAATTATTAAGATTACTTTCGCATATTTTGTGGTTTTTGGAAACTGAGTAAAGAATAACATCGTCTGCATACTGAAGAGAACGACTCCATGAATTTACTTGACAATTTAGATCAAACGTGTATAGATTAAATAAAAGAGGGCTTAAAACAGATCCTTGAGGTAATCCCTTCCAAACCGTTCTTATATTATTATCTGGTTGGTCTAGCAATCTTAATTTTATATTTCTTTCACAAAATAAGCACCCAATTATATATGCTAATTTTGAACTTATACCAATTTTTAATAATTTTTCTATTAAAATATTGATCAAGACATTATCATATGCTGATTCTATATCTAAAAATACAGCACAGAGAAATTCATTCCTTGAAAACGCTAGCCTAATGTCAGTTGAAAAAATACTTAGATTGTCTATGGTGCTTTTTTACTCAGTACATAGAAAAAAAAAAAAAAAAACGCGGGAATTGGCTGGGCGCTATTTTTGATTTTTATTATTTAAAAATTGTTAATTGTTGCTTTTAAATTAATTAAGCTGCCTAAGCCCTCAATTTCTAAACCCATTTAGTATTATGAGTGAAAACAGCGACGGCAAAATGGATTGCCAATACAATTTAAAACGCAAAAAAAACGGCGCCAAAACGGATGAAGAACCGAATCAAAAAATTAATATAAAATTTTCAAGGACCAAGAGAGGTTTATTTAAAGACTACACCCATATTTACACAGCTGATGACAAAGCAGAATACCAAATTTTACTATCCTCAGAAGCAAAACTAAACTTGCTAGTAGTCAATAAAATTTTAATGAATATTGATGGAATTAAATATGTCCGGCAAGTGGGACCGGCACTAATGAAAATCTTTTTTATGAATAAAAAAACAGCTAACGATTTTTTATTAAATGAGACTTTATTACTAAAATATAATTGGAAGGCAAGAATTCCATATAACCAGCTGGAGTCCTTGGGTATTATAAGAGCTCCAACTGAACTCTCTGAAGAAGAGCTTCTTGAAAATATGAAAGCCTCTGTTGAAATTATCGGAGTAAAACGTTTCCAAAAGAAGACAACAGATGGATTTAAACCCTTAAGTACAGTTTTAGTTACATTTTTATCACCTCAAATGCCCGATCATGTCACATATGAATTCATGTGGTTTGAAGTCCTTAATTATATTCGCCCCCTATTGCAATGTTTTACATGTTATAAATTTGGTCATGGTCGTGGTTCTTGCAAATCGGCACAAGTTTGCTCTCTCTGCTCGGGTGATCACTTCTTCAAAGATTGTGAAAACCAAGATAATTTAAAATGCGTTAATTGCAGCGGCTCCCATGCAGCTGTTTCTTCCATCTGTCCCATAAAATCTGCGAAACTCTCTGAAATAAAAAATAAAATAAATGGTAAAGTTACTTATGCATCTGCAGTCTCTAACACAATCAAGAGTTTGCATCCTCCTCCTCGACCTTCTCCTCTAGTCTACTCACCGAGCATAGTTTCCAAAACTCCTCCTCCAAGACAAAAAGCTTTTGTATCTGATATAATTAACTCGGATATTGTTTTAAGTACAATAACCAAAACTGTTGTTGAAATTGTTAAACGTTCATTGAACAAAAAAGAGTCACAAAGTCAAACTGGGTCCATATCATCTCAGGTAATAAAAGAATTGCTTATTTCTAACTTTTCAATTTCATAATGGATATTACACCCTTAAATATTATACACTGGAACTCCCGAAGTATTCTATCTAAAACAGACCAGTTAAAAAACTTTATACATAATTTTCCCGAACAAATAGACTTTATATTACTTAATGAAACTTGGTTAAACTGTAAAAAACAATTTAAGCTACCTGGTTATGATATTATCAGAAGAGATTCTGATAATAATCATGGCGGGGTAGCAATAGCAGTCAAAAATAAATTTAATTTTAAAGTAATTGACACTTTCTCTTGTTATGATTTTCAAAATCTATTAATTTCTGTAAAAATAGGTTCTCTCACACTAGAGATATTAAGTGTATATAGACCTCCTAGTGGAAAGTTTAAAACAAAATATTTGTCACAAGCATTTTCCAAGTTCACTTCTAAACACAAATTAGTAATAGGCGATTTCAACGCCCATCACACTTCGTGGGGTGGCAAAGTTAATGACAAAATAGGTAACTTAATTCACTCCTTTGCCGACAACCATAACCTGGTTTGTTTAAATGATCACAGTGTAACTACTTTTCCCCCTTTCGGCAAAGAAGGTAACGTATTAGACTTGGTGTTCACTTCATCCGCTATGAGTTCCAGTTGTTCATTCTCGATAATAGATGATCCTATGAGCAGTGATCATTATCCTCTGATGGTTTCCATTTACATCAAAGATAGAATAACATCAACAAAATTCCAAAGTCCATCGGATCACAGTAATAACCTACAAAATAACTCTGATCCTATTTCGGAAATTAACTTTAAAAAAATAATTTGGTCTGAATTTTCTAAGACTTGTAAAAACCAATTCTCTTCATTTATTTTGGGGAATGATTGCCTAGCTGACTATAATAATTTTCTACAAATCATAAAAAGATTTCATCTCCCGGTCCTGATTTTATCACATACAATGCTATAAAATTTTTGCCATCAAACGCTTTGAAAATATTATTAGATATATTTAATAAATTATACCTTAATATTTGTATCCCACAAAGTTGGAAAGTACAACATGTAATACCTATATTAAAACCATTTCAAAATCCAAATAGTGTAGACTCTTATCGACCCATTTCACTAACATCATGTTTTTCTAAAGTTTTTGAAACTATGTTAAAAAATCGTTTGGAATGGTTTATAGAAAATAATTCCATAATTCCTAATACACAATATGGTTTTCGTAAAGGCAAAAGCACAATAGATAATTTAGCATGCTTAATTGGAGATATACGTAACAATTTTAGAAATAATAAATTCACATTAGTCGTATTCCTTGACATTAAAGGAGCATTTGATAATATAGACCATGGGTATTTGATTAAAAGTTTACATTCACTAGGATTTCCCGGACATATATTACACTGGATTTTTAATTTTCTTAACAGTCGCTCTATTTATTTAAAAACCAAAACCGATCTATATGGTCCAAAAACATCATTTAAAGGAACACCCCAGGGTTCCGTAATTTCTCCACTTGTCTTTATACTTAGTTTAGTTCAGTTTATGAATAATATCCCAAATTCTTTAAAATATTTATTATACGCTGATGATTTAGCTATATATGTTGGTTGCACTACAGTAAAAGAATGTGAATTAATAATAAACAAATCACTTGATAAGTTATATAAAATATTTAGCATAGACTTAAAACTTGAAATAAACGCGTCTAAAAGCTCTGCTGTTCTTTTTTCTAAAGGAAACTTTATTTCGTCATATCGCGTTGTTTATAACCAATCAATAATTCCGACCAGATCATTTGTTAAATACGTAGGAATGATATTAGACCATAACCTTTCATGGAAACCTCATATTGACTACATATGCAAAAAAACTGAATTAGGCTTAAATATTTTAAGATCTTTAGCAGGTGTTAGTTGGGGCTCTGATCCTAAAACTCTTAAGACATTGTATATAGCTACAATCCGTAGCCATTTCGACTACGGATGTATATTTTATTCTGATGCTGTAAACCATCTTTTAAAAAAACTGGAATTAATACAAAACAAAGCTTTACGTATTATAACAGGAGCTATGATGTCATCTCCCATTAACTCCCTTGAAGTTGAATCTGGTATTGTCCCTTTATTTGTTAGAAGAAGCTATCTTATTGACAAATACGGTCTTAAATTAGTAAGCCGTGATAATGCTGTTACATGTAGATATTTAGAACATTACAATTTCGAAAACTACAATACACCTACAACAATTAGCAACACGATTAGTGATTCAATAGTAAGTTTAAATTGGGAATTCCAAGATGTAATATACTGGTCCAAAATCTTACCCTGTCACACATTCCATTACTATAGTCTTATTGGAGATTTAGAAATTAAAATTGAAAGATTTAATAATAAAATGGAGTTCCTTGAATTTATCGCTGACAAACATGATTTTGTTCATATTTATACAGACGGATCTAAAACTATCGATAGAACCAGTTTTGCTTTTTATGACTCTCTTTTAAAACACGGTAAGGTTTTTAACTGTAACTCGTCATTTTCTATATTTTCTGCGGAAATCTTAGCTATGTTATTTGCTACCGAATATGTATTAGAGAACTCATTTGATTCACATAGGAAAATTTTAATTTTATCCGACTCAATGAGTGCTTTGCAATCTCTTAGCAATAAAAAAATCTATGCCCATGCCAACTACTTAATATATAGTCTTAGAAATAATGTATTTAGGTTAAGTAATAAAAATATTATTGTACAGTTTTGTTGGGTACCTGGACACTCTGATATATCGGGGAATGAAATTGCAGATACCTTGGCTAAATCACCAACTAATATATATTGTAATTTTAAAGTGCCCTTTACAGATTTATTAATGTTCATAAAAGAAAAAATGATTAAACGTTGGGTTATTTCATTAGATGCAACTAGAACGATAAAGGGAAAATGGTTAGCAGACATAGCTCCAGTGCCTACAACCAAAACCTGGTTTGATAAATTGCCTAGATTCCCCGGAAGATCCTTTATTACCACTCTTTGTCGGTTAAGAATAGGTCATTGTAAATTTCCTGCTCATCTGAATAGACTTAAGTTAGCTGATAATTCCTCCTGTAAATTTTGTAAAAATGAATTTTGTGATCTGCACCACCTAATTTTTATCTGTAAAAAATTTTCGATGCAGAGATTATTATTATTTGCAGAATGTTTAAATATATTAAGTTTTGTTCCAAGTTCTGTACAAGATATGCTGAAATATCCAAAATTGTATACTGTATTACATGAATTTATTCATTATACTGTTGGTAGTCTATAGCTTGATTTATGAATCGTTATATGATAGTATGATTCTTCTAATTTTAATGTATGTTTTTTTTTTTTTCTCTTTTATTTATAAATTAGTCTGCTAAAATATTTTGTGAATTACCTTTAATTTTAATTGATTTGATTTAACTTTGTAACTACCTATTAAGAATTTTGAAATTTCATGTCAGGATAATGGACACACATTGATTAAGATTTTTTATATTCTATTTTAATGAAATGCTGCTTATGTTTTCTTTTATGTGTTAGGGTAGGTCTTTAGTATAATATGTTATAATGTGAATTGCTTTTATTTTTAAATGTTTTGATTTATGTACCTCTATACTTTACTTTGTAACTCCATATATAGATATGAATTTTGTAATCTCGTGGTTAGGCTGATGGGTTGTCCAAAGCCTTAAATAAATGAAAAAAAAAAAAAAAAAAAAAATACTCAGTACATAAACTACTTATTTGTTCAGTCACTGAACAACTTCAGTGGTGCTTTTGGCTTTGCGAAAACCAAACCAAACTGTGAAAAACCTAAAATTTGTTGACTTTCTGTAAACCATTCTAACCGATTTTTTACTAAATGTTCGAATAATTTGCGAATAGTAGGAGACAATGCAATGGGTCTGTAAGATGAAAATAATGATGGATCCTTGCCGGGTTTGAGGATTGGTATAATTATTTGTGTTTTCCAGTCCTGGGGAATTTCTCCAGAATTAAAAATAAAATATATTCTAAAGTGTTATCCAATGCATTAACTAAGAAAGAATATGGTATACCGTCAAGACCTGGAGCAGAATCCTTGACATGAGACAAAATAATTTTAAGCTCTTTTATTGAAAAAGGAACGTCTAAATGATTATTGGATGAAGATGGGACAAATGAAGCACCACATTCACTGAAACATGGAACATAGTAAGGAGCCAGCTTGTTAAAAAAAGAATTTGTCCAAGAAGAATAAACTGGAGAATTGTTAAATTTAGAAGTTTGAGATGACCTAAATCTTTTAATATTTTGCCGTACCAGGGAGGAAGGCGACTCAGGAGACAAAGAAGAACAAAATTTATTCCAGCTATTTATTTTTTTCTTTTTAAAGATACTCCTACTTTTAGCTAAAATATGTTTGTATTCAATAAAATTCTCTATTGTCATATTTTGGGAATATTTCTTTTCAGCAATTTTTCTTCTTTTAATAAAATCAGTACACTCCTCATCCCACCAAGGAGGGGGAGAATACTTATTTTGAGAAGATTTAGTACTAAAACAATTGTCAGCCGTATTTAACAGGGTATAAATAAATTCATTATAACAAAATATGAAATTACTACTTGTGATTATAGGTAAGGACATTATTTTATTATTTAACAATTTACTAAAATTATTCCAACCTTCAGTAGATACTGATTTAATTTTATATTTAAGAAGGGGAGGTAGAACACTAGATGAATTTTGAATGGGAGAATTTATTATAATGGGTAAATGGTCACTACCAAATGATTGAGACTCAATATCCCAAGATATCAAGCTAGATATATCACAGGAACAAATTGTTAAATCTACAGCACTAACATTTTGTAGAGGTGAAGTTCGTCGGGTTGGACGGCCATCATTTAATAAAATTAAATTAAACTCATCTAAAAGCTTAACTAAAGTATTACCATTATGATCACAAGTGGCAGAACCCCACATGGTGATAATTAAAATCACCCAACAAAATAAAAGGAGGATTTAGAAACTCAAAAAGATGTTTTAAGAATGTTATAGTATGACGATCAGGTTTAGATATATACAAAGAAATAATGTTGATATTATTAACACAGCATCCTACTATGTTAATATTTTCATTATAAACAGGAAAGGTGAGAGGAGAATAGCAAATTGAATTTGATATAAAAAGAGCCGAACCAGCCCTTCCATCTTGTCTGTCATCTCGGACACAGTTAAACCCTCTGATACCAAAAGGAGAAAGAGGTCTCAACCATGTCTCTGAGACAGCCAAGATGGAAGGCCTGTATTTGTTACATAAGTACATTAATTCAGTCTTCTTTGTTCGAAGACTTTGGCAGTTCCATTGAATTATTTTTGTTTTGGCTGGATCCATTTTTAAGGGAAGTTAAAAGGTTAATTACAATATTTTCTACGTTGTCCGGTAAGTTATTATTATTATATAATTCAACAATAAAAGAAAGAAGATCTTTTATTGTATTTTCAGATTTTTGTTCTACTGATTTTTTTGAAAGAGCACATCCATTTTCAGTATTCGGTATTTGAAAATCCTTTAATAATTTTTTATGAAAATCTATGTCATATGATTTGTTATCATTCTTTTTATATATTTTAGGTTTAGCAAAGACAGTTTTTTTATATGAAATACCCGAACTAGCTACCTCAGCAAATGATTTATTCATTATCCGAGGTTCAAGCTTATTAGCCTCCATATATGAAATTGATCTCTGAGACATCAATGATTTGATATTTTGTTGTCTATTATATTCAGGACACTTTCTACTAGTAGCATAGTGATTACCTGAACATAATAAACAACAAGCCTCAGTTTCATCGAGTCCACACGAATATCCATAATGACTTTGGCCACATTTATAACAACGCGGCTTAGACCGACAATTGCTCTTCATATGTCCAAACCTGCAGCATGAGTAACATTGTATGGTTGGATATTTATACAGCTCTATGTTAACTTTATTATAATATAAATATAAAAATTCACACCACAGATTGTGATGATTTCCAAGTAACATTATCATTTGCTGTAACCTTATATTTTAATCTCCTTACTTTCAATATTTTAATAGGGTTATTTGGGAAAATACTATCAGCAACAATGTCAGAGTCCTCAATGTCTATGGGAACCCTAATAACACCGATTTTAGTCACGCAAAAACTAGGTATAAAAGCGTTGTACCCATTTTCAGAAACAGTAGAGTTATTTACAAAAGTATTGGCATCTTTAAAAGTATTAAATACAATTTTTACTCTATTCCGTCCAATGCGAATTATGCTACCAGGAATAATACCACGGTAGTTATTTTTCTGAATAAATTTGCCAAAAATAATCGGATTTAGAATAGTATTATAATCATTGTCAGAAGAAACAGTTCTCTTCTGAACGTGAACAACAAAAGGACCCTTATCATTTTCGCTATAAAATATCTTTACGTCTTTGTCTGGAGATGATTGTTGTAAAGGAATGGAATTAGATGGTTGGGAAAAAGGTGATAAACTATTGAATGACGTTAATGAATTTGGAACCAGATTCTCATTAATACATCCAGGTTTATGCCTTTTACTGGAATGCCTTCTTTTAGTCTTTTTAATTTTCTTTTGATCAGAACTGATTGAATTAGAAAAATCCATGTTTTGAGAAGAAGATGAATCATCATCAACTTCTTCAAAGGCAGCCGGAGAATTTACTACGAAATTAATATCAGGCGGTTTAGGTGGAATAAAAATATGATTCATGGTGAATTCTTAGACTAATGTTTTCTATAAAATGGGGAGAAACGAGTAGGTACTACTAATACACAATGGAAATAAATTACAAGAAATAAATGATAAATTTACATGAATATGAATTATTTACATTTAATTTTAAATAAGCTAACCAATAAATCCTTTTTAACAAGAAAAATAAATTAAATTAAAAATTAAATTATTTTTTCGATGCTGTCGCTTTGAGAGCTCGCCTGTCACATTTTTTTTTTTTTTTTTTTTTTTTTTTTCCTTATTAATGGCATTTATTTTACAATATCAGCCAAAGACAAATTAAATCAGCCAACTTGGCTCCTACCAAACTTCCACGCATGGACAATATTATACACATCAGAAGAAAATAATAATAAGATTCTAAACACTTATTAATTAAGTAAGTAACATTGCATTAGAATAGAATACAAGATAACTTTTATCAATATTATATTATAGACTAAATATCTATTTTATTTACAACTAAAAATTCTAAAATGGTTCTAATCACAGGGATGGACCAACTGAACAAGATAATAGAAATAGAAGTAGGAAGAGCTAATTTATGTGATACTAATGAATTATAAATAAATGTATGGTCAAACCGGTCACATGATAGTATTATATGATTCGCATCAGCTTTATCAAAACCGCATTCGCATAAATCTGTAGTTATAACGTTAATTTTCTTAAGATGGTAAGGTAATGAATTGTGATTAAATCTTAACCGTGAAATTATTGATGACTGACGTCTGTTAAAAATTAAATTTGAGAACCATGGCTTACGAGGAATTTCTGGTTGAATTAAAAAATAATAACCACCTCGTTTTTTAGCAGAACTATTCCAATAACGTAACCAACATTTATGAAGTAAAGGTTTAGCCAAATTTATTAAATCTAATGCATGATTCCTAAACATTTTTTTCTCTCCATGTACTACAGCATGTTTAGCTGCCTCATCAGCCCTCTCATTCCCAAATATTTCAGAGTGACCCGGTATCCATGCTAAAACTATTTCCAGACAATTATGCTTTGCTTTATGTAATAAATCTTTTAATTTAAATAATATATGATTTTTACCATATTTAAATGGATTAGACATGCATAATTCTAAACTACTTTTTGAATCGGAAAAAATTATAGAATATTTTAAATTTTGAGCTAAAATATATTCAACTGCTTCTAAAATCGCTAATAATTCACCAGTTGAGACAGAAGTTTCCGGGGGGGATTTAAATTCTAATACATGGTTAAAGTTTTTATGAAATACACTGTAACCAATACATCCTTGATTGGAAAATTTTGATGCATCAGTAAATATATAATTCCAGTTCAACCAATTTTGTTCTATTAACATATTGAAATTATGTTTAACGGAATAATCACCTTTAGAAACACCAAAATTAAGTATAACATTAGGTTTAAACAGAGCTATTTCGAACGATTGACATTCAAAAAGTGGCAGTGATAACGAGTGTACTGTAGGATCTTTTAAGGATAAAAACTTATTAAAGCTCTTAACAGTAGGCGGTTTTGTTTTTTCTTTCCAATAATTACTATTGGAGATTTGATTGGATAAATTTTGCAAAATAGAAAACATTGGATGATCAGAAAAGGCAACAATTTTAAAAATGAATTTATCAGACAGATATTGTCTACGAAACTCTAAAGGAGGATCTAAGCACTCTACTTGTAGAGCATTCGTTGGAGTTGACTTCATCGCTCCAACAATAATACGTAAGGCTTTATATTGTATTTTATCTAAAAGTTGCCAACCTTGTTTATTAGCAGGGTCTAAGAGAAAAGTACCATAATCTATTGTGCTTCGTATAATAGCATTATAGATAAGCCGCAAATAAAACGGAGATGAACCCCACCAGACACCAGCTAAACATTTTAATATATTTAAGTTTTTTTCACACTTTATTTTAAGGTAATCAAAATGCTTTTTACTAGTCATTTTTTCATCCAAATAGATACCTAAAAATTTTACATATTTGTTAACAGGAATTTTGATATTATTATGTTTAATTTCAATACTAGGTACTTTATTTTTTCTAGAAAAAATTACAATGGAACTTTTACTTGGAGCTAATTGTAAACCATTATCTTTAAGCCAAAAATCTAAATTATCCAGATTTGTTTGAATATTTGTACTAGCATTTAATATATCTTTACTAATCGAATATAACAGAATATCATCAGCGTATAATAGAATTTTACATGAAGAATTTATATTATTTACAATGTCATAACTATATATATTAAAAAAGAGGGGACTAAGAACAGATCCTTGCGGTAAACCTTTATATACACAAAACGATTACTAATTTCTTTAAAGCTATTTCTTACAATAATATTTCTTTCAGTCATAATATTATGTGAAAATATTGCTAATCTTTTAGGGACACCTAATTTAATTAATTTTTGTAATAAAATAGGTAATTGAACATTATCATACGCAGACTTCATGTCCAAAAATGCTCCAACTATCGATTCGTTTTTGCCAAAACTAAGTCTGATATCTGTTATAAAAGTCCCCAAACTATCTATTGTACCTTTCCCTTTGCGAAAACCAAAATGACTATTTGAAAAAAATTGTTTATGTTCCACATGCCATTCTACCCGATTCTTTATTAAATGTTCAACAATTTTTAAAAACACCGATGAAAGAGCTATGGGTCGATACGATAAGGGGTCATTAGAGTCTTTATCTTTTTTTAAAAAAGCTAACACCATTTGTGTTTTCCATGAATTTGGAATTATACAAAATTTAAAAATTATATTAATTAAATTCAAAAAATAAATATGTACCTTTTTATCAGCTTTAGTAACAAATGAATATAAAATACCATCTATTCCTGGAGTTGAGTCTTTCACAGCACTTAATACTAATTCTAATTCTGAAGATGAGAAAGGAATTATTAAAGGATTTAATTCAGCTTGATCCACTTCAGAAACAGGTAAAGCTAACTCATCAATGTTGGGTACATATGACGAAGAAATAATATCCACAAATTTGTCCAATGTATTTTCTGTAGGAAAGTTGGATATGGATTTAGGATTAAAAGAATTTTTAAACTTTCTAATATTATTCCACACTAAGGAAGGAGGTAAATTTGGAGAAATGGATTCGCAGAAACGTTTCCATCCTTCTCGTTTTTTTTCATGAAGAACTTTACGTGATTTAGCTAGACAAATTTTATAATTAATATAGTTTTCCTCTGTCATTACCATATTATATTTTTTTTCAGCAGATTTTCTAAGTTTAATTATATCTAAACAATCATTATCCCACCAAACTGGGGAACATTTTTTTCTTGGAAAAGATTTCTTTAAAGGAAAAGACTCATTTGCAGCTGAAATAATTGCCTCTGAAAACTTTTCAGCACATAAATTTATATTTTGTAATGCAGGTAGGGGTAACTCTTCAATTTTATTTGCTAATGACTTATTATAATTTGTCCAATTGTCACGCTGAATATTTTTGAGATTAAATTTCAAAAGTGGTTCAAAGCTTTGTAAATTATGACTGTTAGAAATTAAGGATTTAATATGAATTGGATAGTGATCACTACCATGTGTACTAGGTAACACTTCCCAAATAAATAATGATACTAAATCGGAAGAACACAATGTTATATCTACCGCGCTTTTATTTTCTTGTGGTCTATTTAATCGAGTTTGTTGACCAGTATTCAATATACAAAGAGATAAATCATCAATAATTTCAAGCAAATGATCACCTAATAAATCTGAATTCTCACAGCCCCATATATTACTGTGACAATTAAGATCCCCCATAATTAAATATGGTTTTTTCAATGTTCTGATAATATTATAAAATTTATTTAAAATGTTAATAGTAGGATTAGCTATATACACAGACACATATATCACATTATTACACTTAATACCTACAATTTGCAATTCGTCATCTTGTATGAATTGCAATCTTTCAAAACCAAGACTATTTTGTATCATGATCATAGATCCTCCATATCCATCAGATCTATCATCACGAACACAGTTGTAACCTTGAAAGTTAAAATTTCTGTCGGGTCTAAGCCACGACTCTGATATTGACAATAATATAGGATTATATTTATTAATAATATAAATTAATTCGGTTTTGGCTCTATTCACACTCCGGCAATTCCATTGCACGCAGTCCATGTTTAATGTTTAAAAAGTTAGAATGTATATTTGCATCGTTGGACGGTATATTATTTACATTATGAGAAAAACGTATATATTATAAACGTATATATTTATGTCACATATTCGCTGCTGCTATTCTCACCGAAAAACGCATCTGTGTGCTGTCCGTGTGACGTCTTTACATGGCTCACGCACACATACATAAGTTTATAATGTTGCCAATAATAATAAATAATCTTGATTTTTTTCCTGCTATAATAGGGAATATGCATGTAACGCCAATTCTTATTATTTTAATATATAATGTTTCTTTTATGTCTTTGAACATATTTACAGTAATCTATTTTATTTTGATTAGCTATTTTTTTTATAAATACGATTATAAAAATCTATTTTTTTTGTAGAAACGGAACGCATTTCTAAACGCTCCGACATTAGCAAACACTTCATGTGACGTCATTTGCGCATAAACAAATGTCAACGTGTGTTCTTTAGTCTACAGTTTCTTGTTTTCTCGGGTATTTATTGTCCTTTATTACGATAATTTGTTAGAAACAAACCTTTTGACTAACTTTTGAGGTGCAATAACATTAAACTAATATGCTTTTTGAGCACGAATGACGTCACAGAATGGCGGCTAGTGATGTACCGTTTTTTACTGCGGCAGTGGCAGATAAAGTTTAAAACCTTTTATTTTGGTGTTATTACCCTTTAAAAAATCTTTAATTCGTTTTTAGGGTCTAATGTAGTTACTCTATCAAGTAATGAAATAAATAAAAAACATGCGTATTCCCTATTGAGTGCAATCATTCGAATGAATACGAATAATTCGAGCACATCCCTTGAATCACGTGGTCTATATTTTTTTTTTGTTTGTTTTGAAAAATATGTAAATTAGATAAGTCCTTAAAATATTAGGTTCCCAAGTTTTGCACTTTTATTGTGCATTATTTCATGCTTAAATTGTTTTTCATGTTTTAAAATATTCCTATATCGGAGCCTAACATATCTTATAGAAGAAATATTCCTCAGGAACTTTGACGAAACTACCTATTTACTTTTTGTTACATGAAATCTTTTTCATAGGCTTTTTGTTTAATTTCGTGGCTTCTTACTGATATATATGAGGAACGGCTGGTTTTTTTTTGTAAAAGTCATATCTGGTGATTGATAAATAAAAAAGTTACACTAACTTTTTTATTTATAATTAAATATAGTCTGTTTGTTGTCCTCAGACTGGAAAAAGGAGGAAGGCACAAATTTAATTACAGGTCAAATAGTGATACTCAAAAAATACCGCCAAAAACAACTGATTCATCTTAATCTGACCAGATTACGGGGAAAGCAACAGATAAGACATGAACATTATGTGTTGTTGGCGTAGGCACTGCCAGACATGTACTTGTAGGGTGCAAGACTGCTCCAAAAAGGTTATTATTCAAACTGATATGACAAAGTTCTAGAAATTAAAGATTAACTACTTTTGTAAGGACAGGACAACTCCAAAGTTAACCTTTCTCAATCCTAGACAAGCATTAGACAGGAAAATACTTATCATACCAGAAGTAACAGTTTCAGCCTATAGACCAGACATACTAGTATACTCTTGGCTAAGTAATACTTGTAGAACTCACCATTCGTGGAAAACAACCATTCCTAAGGGACCACACTATCAAGTCAAATACTTGGATCTCACGAATTAAATTTCTGGTTTTAAAACTACCAGTGAAAGTCAGTATAAGAGGAATTTTAGCAGTCTGCATCATCTACTTAAAGATCTTGCCCTTCCAAGATCGGTCATCTTCTATGGTACATATTTCCAAGAAAGCAAATACTGATACATACAGATACAAAAATCGTCAAGTGACCTAGTCATGTTTCAGTTTTGGTCAGTGTGTTTAACAGTTCTCAAGTGACTACGGCATTAATTTCTTGATGAGGTAATAGTCTTTTCCATCGGGCAAGATTGAAATCAAACACACAACTCTGTTTAGAATAAAAGTTCTGATAGGATCTTATAGTATTTGGTTGGGTATAAAAATATAAATTCAGTATGGCCTTTACCCTGCTTCACAGTCTTAAGTACCGGGGAGCACTGCTGTTTAATCGAACTTGGATCATGCTCCTGTGCAGTGAATTCATGGATAGCTAAGAAAATTGTCTCTCTGAAAGGTTTGATTGTTCAATTAAATTTCACCATACACCATGTTATGTTATAAAGCCTGTTGCTAATATTAATTTTTACTCTGCTGTTCATCATAATTATTTTTTAAAGATAAATATAATTTATTTGCTTAAATATGGTTACATAAAAATGGACAAAATTTATACAAAAATGTTCAGCATAGTTTACCACTATTTACACAGTACTTATACAGTTTTACCATAACATTAACTAATTAATTATTAATTATTTTATTATGTTAATTTATTATATAACTAAACAATTGTAATATTAAAACTTATTGCACAATAAATTCACTAGGCATACTTTACCAGTCAAACTTTGTCATTAAGTAACCTACTAAGTAGCTTTTGGTCATGTATCCGGAGGTTGTGGGTTCGATTACCACACATGGCAAAAATATTAGTATGTATTTTTAAATTACAGTTTGTCATGGTCTGGGTCCGAGCTGGTACGGTGGCCGCGTTGCTCTATGGTCTGGGTATATTAAATGTAATTTGTATTATTATTATTAAATGTAATTTGTAGCTCTAGGCTTGTCCTATGTGTATGGTACACATAGGACAAGCCTAGAGCTTAGTTTGTGACCAGAGCAATAGGTGTAAATTGTCCTACTATATAAAAAAAATATACAAATTTAACATTCCTATATCAAAATAACAATAATATTACAATTATACACATATAAATAATAATATTAGTTACAAAGAAAAAGTCATGACTAGTAAAGGGGTACTAGAGGATTCTGCTAACTTGGACTTATGAACAGACTGAAAAGTTGTTGTCGGTAATCACCTAATATGTTACTGGCTATCCTAATGATTGGTTTGATTTGGTTCTCGATTTGCTCCTATGTCGACAATGTCACAACACAAACACATTGCATGGCTTCACACAATTTGTTAGGTGCTAACTATGAAAGTTTTAAATGGAAAAAAGATGTATAGGTTTACAATATATATTATTATGAAATTGTATTGGGGTACATTCCAGTCACCAGTCTGGAATAGAGTATGTTTATTCCACTTCACAATAGGCTTGGAACTACATAGTGATTCCATGGTTTTTTTATGAACTTCTTCCTGTCAATATAACATTAAAGAAATAATAATTATTTAAAATAATTGTATGTTTTATTTATTTGCCTGTTTTTTATTGTTTACCACTGTCCACTATGGTAGCTAAAGATGTGATAAACAAGGTTTATTTTTATTGAAACTCAAGCCACTTTAATGACCATTAATTAATATTCTTGGCCATTCATGATCAATAAAGTACATGAATTACTACTTCATATATAATAATATGTTACTGTGCGGGCTCAAGGGTGCAGTTTACTATATTTATTCTACAGAAGAGGGCCATTTGGGCAATATATAACATGAAAGCTCGTGATTCTCATCGAGAAATCTTTCCTATGATTGATGTACTAACACTACCATCTCAATATATTTATGAGAATTTATTGTACGTTAGAAAAAACTTAAATATGTTTAGTAAAAATGGCGATAGACATAATTTAAACTTAAGAAATATAGATAAAATTGATATACCAAAGTTTTGACTGCAAAAAACTAATAAATGTTTCGTCATTAACAGTATAAGGTTATTTAATAAATTACCTACCTAAAAGCTTTATAGATCTGAGTGAAATAATGTTTAAGAATTGTATAAATCAATAAGGCTTACTATAGTGTAAAAGACTATTTTAACGATAAAGACGTTTGGAACTGTCCTGATATGCAATTGAGGTCTCACAACTAGCAAACAAATTGCTTATGTAGAATGTACCCTACATAAGCAATTTGTATACCGTTTAGCAGTTATGTAATGTCTGATATTGTAATAATTTAATATTACATAATTTATTTTCATTACATTATGTAAATTTTGTCTTTGGATAAGGTAATCATTGATGATTACCTACTTATTTATACTTAATTTATACCAATAGTATATTGTGTAGTTCTGTACATTGGTACAGTAACAAATAATCTGCCATAAGGTGTTCTATGTATGCTGATCAGTGGGGTGCATTTTGAGTATGCTACTATATATATCCTATATAGCATAAGTCAATCAATAGCTGTGCTCCTCTTTTAGTTTGTGTGAAGCACCAGAGTTTTTTACTTGCTGGTTTCTTTTTCTCTGGGGTGTCTCTGAGGGGATCGACTTTACAGTTAGTATTTTTGCCCTTAAAAATACCGATCCTTATACCTTTACTTATATGTGATTGGTTACTTACCTTTTATTTACAATCAATATTTAAGGCGTGGATATGATCAGTGAAGTTGGTCGCCTTGGGTCGCTCTCTTGTATGGCAGATAATGATTGAAAGGTCAATGGAATCAGCTAACCACCTAGTCTTACACTAGTTGGTTATGTAGTGTGTGTTCGGTTCGGTAGTAATTTTCATATTAAGATTTCCATTCCATCGTGTTTAAGTTCTAAATGTGATATCGAGGTATAATAAATATTTGTCGTTCTTTTGTTAATGAATAGCTGCCTAACCAAACGCACTCTAAGACCTCATTGTTAAACTTTTTTTTTTTTGACTATTCATAAATATCTAAAGATTTACATGAAATAAATAATTTTGACTGAGTTATAAAATGAAGAGACAAGACAATGTTCTTAGCTATACATGGATTTCCCGTGAAGGTGCCGGGTCCATCACATGTGGTTGGAAAGCAGGGGAATGAACTGCAGCATTCCTGGACTTGAGACTATGAAGTAGGGTTAAAGGCTTTTAAATTACTACTTGCACTGTATTCACTACTTTCACTACTCAACCAAATACAATATGATCCTGTAAGTGCAACCTTGGAAACATGATCAATAAAAGTTCTGACAGCTGATCTTGGAAGGCCTATAGACAACTGCAAATTTGTCTGGAATTTTGTAATGAATTTTAGTTTGCTTGAAGATGCCAATAATACTTGTACTGTTTTATTTAATTTAACCTACCTAAATTTAGAAGACTCAGAGTAACTAGCATCATTAAATATAATCCTGCAGTGAAAAATAATATTTTGGAGATACAACAACAGTATCCAGCGCTCATTTGAATACGTTACCTTGTAGGCATACACCTATTCATTTAAAGCAACTCTTGGCGGTTGTGGTGATTCAAACCAGATGTTACTGAATTTACTCAAATTATTTTTGAACACCGAACCTACTATGTTAAAAATTAACCTCGGGCTTGCTCAAACAATGTCAACATTTTGAGAGGGACTCCTTGTCTGTAGTTTGGCCTGCCTGGCCTGACGTCATAAACCTAGATATTTTATGATTCATTACATTTGGCATGCTAGAAGTTCAGCCTTCTACACGTACACATTACTTCCACTAAATGAGAACTTTTCCTAGAGGGCCTAGTGATCGCAGATAGTCTAATTAATATATCATGATCAGCGTTGCAGTTCCAGTCACTGGTGGTATATATAGGTCCTACACTACTCCGTATTCTAGTTCTGCCAGTCATGTCTCGCTAATCTCTACTCCAGTTTCCCTCAAAATATCAAAAATCTGAATAAAAAGGGTCTACAAAAGTTTTACAAAATCAATGTTTGTTTACATTTTGTTTGTTTTACAAGTGTCAAAACCGGTATGTTGTGGCTATTTTCACCGAATTTCTCGATGAAAAATTACATTATTGTTGCCATAAGCAAAACTTTAATAATTATTTTAATCCTAAGTCAAGAATATTTGACGAAATAAAATTAAGAAAACATGTTTATATATTATTCTAAACATAGCAAATTATATATATTTAAAACATACTGTCCCTATAAGAAACATTTTTATTTTTTCAACTGGTGTATAATTTTTTCGTATGGTATCTTCTTCGGTGAAAATAGCCATCGCCTCACATATTATTAAATAATGAATGACATTCACAGTCCATAGACCGCCGGTTAGATATCACAGACAGGTAGGGATGTGAAAAAAAATCGATTATTAAAACAATCGATATTTTTTTTCAAATTAATCGATTATTTTTAATCGATAATTATCAAATCGATTATGTAAAATGCACTTTTTAATCGATTTTTGTAAAAGACGCCATCTATCACTAAAAGAAGTTTTAAGTCGCGAATTTTGTAAAATCTGGGATGAAAAAAGTAATAAGTCGCGATTTTTGCAAACAGCGGCACCCAAGCACTGGAAGAAGTATTTAAATTTATTTTCATTCAACAAACGTTTATATCATCAATGAAATAGTAAATTTTAGACGGGAGGTCTCTATAACTTATATAGATGCAAAAACCGTCAAGTGTCATGTTCCGGTTTTAGTCTGTGATTTCATCGGTTTTCAAGAGACTATAATGCGTTGATATCTTGTCGACGTGGTACTCTTCATGCAGCCCCTGTAGCGCGGCCAAGCTACCACAAGATATGGGGTCGCAAACCAATGTCAAAAGTAACAAATTTTTATATATCAACCAATCAGAGCGCTGTAAAATTGCACCTGATTGGCTGATATAAAAAATTGTTTTGTTTGACATCCGCTAGCGACTTTATCTCTTGTCTTGGCTTGGCCGTGCTACAGGTACAGGTAGCCATTACGAAACGGCGGTTTATCAGACGATAAAGCAGCTTAGATAAATAGACTCGTAATACAAAATCGTCTTTATCGCCGCCCATTTCGTAACCACATCATTATGGTATAGTGGTAGCGATTAATTCATTTAAATAATAATGTATTGATGGACCCCATTCATGGGTTTTGTAGATCTATTCATCATGTAGATACAAAATCACATGCCGTTATCCAGTATATTTTTTTTTCTTTGTGTGTATTATATTACATGGGAAGTCTCAGGTCTCCATAACTTCGCTAGTCCGACCAACTGGTCTCATTACCACCATACAGACACAAAAAAAGTGATCTAGTCATGTGTTTAGTCTGTGGGTTTACTGGATTTCTGGAGACTATTGCATCTATTTCTTGTCGAGGTGATAGTCTCTTTTCAGGGTGTGGTAACGAATCCGCATCATTTAAGCGGCATAGTGGGATGGAAATATTGTAAAACATCAATGTATTAAACGACCACTTTCATGGACTTTGTAGGTCTGTTTACCATTAGGTAGTCACGTGCCGCGCGTGCTCCAATAACAATAAAAAAATACGTATAAGTATTTAGGATTTTTTTTTTCAATTAAATCATAGGTATCTAAACAAAAAAGCTTCGAGAACATAGGCTGATGCTTACTAGGGTTCTGTACATATAAATAAAGGAGGTAAAAGCGAATAAATAAAGGAGGTAAGAGCGAATTGTTCGGCATTTAAATTTTAATATGGTTGACTATACTGGTTTTAATGACTAATTAATTTTTTTTTTGAAAAAAAAATCGATTATTTGAAAAATCGATTATTTTCTCCTAAAAAATCGATATTGGTAAATCGATTATTTACTTGCGAGAAAATATCGATTATTATTTAATCGATTTTTTTCTTTAGATGTCACATCCCTACAGACAGGCCTAGAGGTGAACGTTACGTAACAGATAGTTACAATAAAGTCGTTATTTCTTAAATAACTAATAACGGTTATTATATTTGTTATAACTATTTAATTAAAAACTTAATTAAGAAAAATAAACATAATATTGATTTTTGAGTATTAAAAGGGTTAGATCTCATTATTTCCTTTTATTAGTGTACAAACACAATAGGCTTACGACCGACGGTTGACGAGATATATTGAAAAAACATTTTCTACCTTAATGACGAGTACTTTTTTTTTTTTTATATTTATCGAGTACTTTTTTTTAATTTCATTCGACTTATTAGATGGCATACCATCAAATTCTACCAAAAAAATGCGATTGTCAATAAGGTCTTAAATCCTTTAACAAAGCCGAAATTATTGGCTAGATATCATTGCTTCCGTTCGTTTTGAATTTCGTTCGTTCAGAATGCTACCGTGAACTGATCACAATGACCCCAGTCGATAGGTGAGGCGTTGTGAACATATTTTGACATTTGTGTTTGTGACAGTTTTAAACGTCACAGCCGTCTTATATTTTTAAGATCAAATTTATTGTATTTTAAATCGAAATGTTTTTAGAAAGATTTGGCATATAAAATTAGTGGATTGTACGATTTATCCTATATTTTACTTGACAAGTGACAGTTGACAGATTCGTGATAACAATTGCGTTCGATTTGGATAGTGGTATTGTGATTGAAATTAACCAAAAAAAACGCAAGTTCGCATAATGTTATTATGATCATTGTGAACATATTTCGTTCCCAAAACGAACGGGCCCATAGATGGGTCAAAATCAAAATTATTGTACAGTAACAAAAAAGAAACAAAAATGAATAACGTTACAAATATGAATAATGTTACAAAAAAGTAACAAAAAGGAATTGTAAGGGTTTTTTCACACTATGGTAATTAAAAAAAAATATTTAACATTATTTAATATAAATATATATAATAATAATAATTACAGTTAAATGTAGCTTTACTTTTATTACCCCAAAATTTAACTAATTCAAAGTCACTTTTGAAGTTATTACTAATCATATTCGTGTTGCAGATCATTAAAATTTAAATTTGTGTTAAAATTTTATTGATATCTTAGAGCAAAAAAGCACTAAGATATCAATAATATTTTTTTCTTATTAATAAGAAACAATGAACTTCAATAATAATTTTGTTATCACTTAATAATAAGATAAAAATAAACTTCAGTAATATCAATAACAAGTTCTATGTTAGTAATCTTAAAACAGGTAGTCAATCAATTTCAGTATAATTTTTAGTACAGTGACTCTGAGGCTCTGCCATGGGTTTGCGCATTGTAGAAACGTGACGTATTTGTATACGTGAGCAACAACCAATAGGGCCGCTTTATTTTTGGTAACAGAATTGAATAAAGCGGCCCTATTGGTTGTTGCTTGTATACGTATACTATTTTTCTGACTTTCCGATAATTTTGCAATTTTAATATATTTACTCTAAATCCGTTTCTCAAATTTCTTCAATTTTTTTTTAATCATTTTGTTTTAGTCTTTCTCTGTAAAGGCGTTGTCTTTGGCATTTTCTATAACAAATAATTAAGACATAGATATTTAAAATCTTATAAAATACTTATTTAAAAAACAATGCTATTTTAAATAGCCATATAAATATTAATCTTGTAAAAATTAAAACTTATTTTTTACGTAAATTAACCTGATGTGAAATAGCCTTTATTTCATTTTTGTTACATGATTTTTGTGACGTAACAAAAAAACGTAACGATTTGCTACAAAAAGGAAAACAAATCACATGTTTAAAATATAACCCTTAGCGATAAAGATACAAATAAACTTCTAAGATTAAAACAATAATCAGTTTCAAATGTATTATAAACAGTATTTTACATAGTATGGTAAAAGTTTATCATTTACTTATCGTAAACTATACAGGCTAAACAAGAAAAAGGAATATATATTTGTTTAAATAATTGAACACGTAAAAAAACACACGTGTCGCACAACCATTTCACGCCATCAAAATGGCTGACTGCGGCCGCAAGACGGATGCTATTGGTCGTCCTTATATCAAAATGTTGAAGCCCAAAAATTTTAAAAATCTGCTAAAATTAATGTTACAAAAGGGAATAACCAAAATGAAAAATAATGTGGACACGTGTTTAATTGTAAATAATTAATGTACCTCTGTGTTAATTTTATTGATTTTATAAGAATTACGTGGTAATGATCATAATGCAGTTAGATAAATTTATAATTATCTAAAATTAAATAGATTTTTTTTTTAAATTACTTTTTTGTAACACACGTGTGTCTGGAGACATAATTATTTGTATGAACCAAGTACGATGTGTATATAGCAAAACAGATTTTTTAATACTTACCGGTATAATTTCTTTGTTTATGAATACTAGAGGTATTAATTTAGAAAACCTATATTTAAAATATATAGATCTTATTTAAAAAATATTAACCATTTCAACGCTATTCACAAGGACGTTTTGAGATGTAAAAATGTACAAAAATTTTGAATACGACCCAGATACCTATCGTTTAAGTACAAACACGTGTTTTTTTTATTATTATTTTATATATTTATTATTAAGCCTATATTAGGTTTGTTTGTTTGTAAATATAGTTTTAATTTTTTTTTAATGTTAGTGTTAAATGTTATTTTATTTACATTGAATACAAATATTTCACATAATGAGCGCATAGACACTTTTTTAAATGTTGCTCTATTCGGTGAGTCTTATTCATTCCAAACTCTTGATCGGAGAGTTTTGTCGTGATACGAGCTAAGAAAAGTGAAACTGTCTTTAAGATATTTGGGTGTAGCAGCTTAATTTAAAACAGAGTTTAAAATGCAGAGAATTCTGCAGTCTATCCGGCTTCTGATCTTTAACCATTGAAGTACATCGAAAATGCGTTACGTGGTCATATTTGCGAATACAAAAAAATACCTGAAGCATGCGTTGAGTAGACGTTCCATTTTATTAAGCAAATTTTCTGAAAAGTCTACACACGTATTACACGTTACCACAATCGAGTAAGGGAATCAGCAGAGCTTGAACAAACTAAACTTTAGCTTTTAATGGCAAAGGTGTTTTAATCTATTTAGAGAGTGCAGTGAAGAAAATATATTATTTAGGTATATAAAGAAAAATTGCTATCAATACACAACAGTTGAGGAAACAATTGGACTGCTTCAAATAAATAAAAAATCCAAAATGCGTGGTCACCCTATTCCACGCTTGTATATGTAGATTTATATTTTTTTAAATATTTCCGTTAATATTAAACGGATTCAAAATGAGGTTTGTGTGCTTTGAAAGTATATATTTTTACAAACTATAGACATGTTTTCTAAGTTTGCAACTAGTGTAGATTTGGAGATATTGAAGTTTACTTTAATGAAAACGTCAGCACGGAGGGGCCAACTAAAACCCCATATAACTTTTTTATTTTAAGTTTTACAAACTTGAGCCTTTTCGGTTTTTACTAAATATTACTTTGATATAAAAATTATTAGCAAATTCGTTTTAAAAAAAATGGCCCCTCAATCCTGACGGACATGGTAGATTGACGCCATTTTAAACTTTAATCATTACACTTACTTAACATCCATTGTTACTGTTCGAATATTTAAAAGGAACTATAATATATACTTCCCGCTAAGGGAGGAATGGAAAGATGGCTCTAAACTGGACAGTAATTGTCAAAACTGGTTTACTGATGGATCAAAAATGATATCAGGAACGGGTGCAGGAATACATACCAAAGGTTACGATATTCTTGTAAGCATGGGCCATTACCCTACAGTTTTCCAATCGGAGCTGTACGCAATAATTGTTTGTGCAAAGGAGATCCTAGATAGGAATTCTCACGGAGAAACTATCAACATTCTCAGCGATAGCCAAGCGGCACTTAAAGCGCTGAGTTCATATGAGACGAAATCTGGTCTGGTCTTGAACTGCGTTAAACTGTTGAATAAAATCGGTAGGAACAACAGGGTGAGACTAGCCTGGGTTCCGGGGCATACGGGAATCGAGGGAAATGAAAGGGCAGACGAACTGGCTAGAAAGGGATCAGAAACCCCTTTTATGGGACCTGAACCATTTATTGGCATACCTAGTAAAACAATAAACAATGCACTAAAGGAGTTTGCCAATGAGAAACATACAACTTGGTGGTCAACTCAACAAGGCCTAACACACTCCAAGAAATTCATTGGTACAAAGGCAATTGGTCTGGATAAGATCTGGAAGTTTAACAAAACACAAATAAGGCTACTGGTGGGAATCTTCTCGGGACATTACACGACATATAAACATATATATACAATGGGAATTAGAGACAATCCCAGATGCAGATTTTGCTCTGATGAGCTAGAATCAATGCAGCATCTACTGTGCCAGTGCGATGCAAGGGCCACATACAGATTAAAATACCTACAACAGGCTTACCCGGAACCGGAAAGCTACAGACTCCTCAAACTAGAGGACGTCCTCAAATATGTCTGCAGCATATTCGAGGATGGAAAGGACGAGTGAGGAGTAAAGGACTAGGGAATACACAAAAGATCCCACTGGGTCGAAGTGTCCTGACTGATGTCAGCCCCAAAAACTAATAAGATAAGATAAGATAACATCCATTGATTTTATTATTATTGTACCTATCTACCTACTTACCCAACCGCGCAATCTCGATACCACCGCCTCCCAGACACATAAAAAAACATTTGTTTAGATATATATATATAGTCTTGTTTCGATTTTAGTCTGTGGGTTCACCGGTTTTCAGGAGACTACTGCATCGATTTCTTGTCAAGATGGTAGTCCTCTTTCACGGTGCGGTTACAAAACGGGCGGTCTATTTGGCGGCGGACGACCGAGCAGTGAGGACATGCATGTTCGTCTTTGTCGTCACCCATTTTATAGTCGCATCATTTAGGCAGCAAAGTAGGAGCAATCAATATTGTTAAACAACAATGTTTTGATCGACCCCATTCATGGACTTTATAGGCCTGCTTACAATCAGGTAGATACAGAGTCACATGGTGTGCTCCAATAAAATAATAATAATAATAGGGTTTCTCTCTCATTTTAGCTATATTATTAACCGATTTTAAAACGCAATAAATTAATGACATAATAGGTTCAGACTTCTCATTCAATAAATCAGACAATTTAGAACATCTATACTTCTATACTAATCTATACTAATATCTATACTAATATTATCTATACTTCTATACTTCTATACTAATATTATAAAGAGGAAAGATTTGTATTTTTGTATGTTTGTAATGAATAAACTCAAAAACTACTGGACCGATTGCAATAATTTTTTCACCATTAGAAAGCTGCATTATTCGGAAGTAACATAGGCTATATAATATCACGCTAGGTCCTATAGTTGTGGAGCAGTAACCAAAAATGTTTTAAAAACGGGGGAAAAGTATCGTTTCTGAGGCCTTCCGTGGCGTGCGCTGAGCATATAGTTAAAGTTATACAAACCCGTGCGAAGCCGGGACGGGCCGCTAGTACTGTATAAAAGCAGAAATTTTAACCACATCAAATTTTCACTATTATGGGCCTCACGAAGTTTCGTATTAAACTAATTTATAATTTTTAGCTTATCGTAGTGAAATTAGTCTCGTCACAGTGTCTATTAAAATTTAAAATACACACACCGACAGAATTAGCGGAAGAAAAAAAAGGAAGAATTAATATATCTTATTCGCAGGCCGGTTACATAACATTTTTATATTTTTTTAAAACGTCTAATGTGAAAATTACAACAGTCATTTTTTTCATTCGTTTGTTTTAATTTTTCATTCATACATCTCTATCGACTGCTTCGAAGTAGATTATTCGTTTTCGTAAAGTTCATAAATTCCATTTGAAAAACATTATATTATATTTATATTGCAGTTTTATAAGACTTTTGTGTTTTCTTGCTTATTGATAAGTTACGAACATCTAAGTATGCCTGATTTAACGCTATCAGAAATCATCAGGGCAGATGAAATGAGAAGAAATGGCCAATCCTACAGATCGATTGAAACAAAGACTTCGTCGATCGTTATCAAGTACTTCAAGGAGAGATGACCGTTTTCTACAACTTCAAGTTCGTCGGAACACGAGACATACAGCGGTGCAGGCCCGAAATGCATTGGAGGAGGTTCGAGGAGTAAGAGTGAGTGATCGGACAGTTCGCAGAAGATTCGAGGAAGTTGGTATAGGCTCATTTATACCCGCCAAAGCACCAAAACTTGAGAGACACTACCGCACAAACCGACTATACTTTTCTCGTGAACATCATCATTGGGACTTTGACGAGTGGGGACAGGTTCTCTTTACTGATGAATGTAGAATTCTGATTCATGGAAGGCAGCGAGTATGGAGACGCAAAGGAGAGCGTTATTTACAGTCTAATTTTGAAAATATAGTGGCATATGGCGGCGGCTCAATTATGGTCTGGGGAGGGATATGTTTAGGAGCTCGCACGGAGTTAGTGGTAATCGACGGCGGGAATCTGAACCCTGAACGGTATATCAGGGAGATTTTAGAGGAACATGTTGTGCCGTTTGCCCCATTTATTATATGTATATAATGCAGGATAATGCTCGCTCAGTTGGTGTTACGGTGATGGAGTGGCCAGCACGGTCGGTGTATTTGTCACTGCCGGTGTGTGTATTTGTTAATACGAAACTAATGTAGCCATTTTGATTAAATATTTTATTGAAAAAAGTTAAGCCATCTGCAAAACTAAAATAAACCTATTAATTCTTTATTTAATCTTAATAGGCCTAGATTAGAATTTCTTAAAACTTAAATCGGTCCAACTAGCATTTTTTAATGCTAAATCCGGACAAAATGAAAGCTTAATCACACACTGTTTTTGGTTTTAGCAGAAGCTTCAAAGCATTGTTTAGGTTTTGAAATATACCCATTGGGAGGCTTTACCCATTACATGAACTTTGGTAACCAATTCTTCATTAAGACTCGTATATTTTAAAATGTTTTTTGGTCCAAATTTTTTAACGAGCAAAAAAAAAAAAAATAAACGCCATAAAATAATCTAATCATATATAGTACCTATGTAAACATATTATTTTATGATGTTGTGCGGATCTGTCCGGGGGAGGGGTTTCCACCAAAAAACACTCAACATACGCCGCCCATAAAATAATCTAATCATATATAGTATGTTGTAAACATATTATTTTATGATGTTGAAAGCGTTTTTTTATTTTTTTGCTTGTTTAAACATTTTTTACATACCTACATTAGGTTATTTTATGATGATGATGGCGTTTTTTTTTTTATACCTTCAGAATTTGTAAACACGCAATTTGTACTCACGATTTTTGATGAGCAATCATAAAAAATCAACATCGTCACCTGTCCATGGCTAATACTAATAAATTTTATCATCACTCTTTGGATCTCAGAGTAATAATAATAAATTATTACTCTGAGCTTTATAAAAAAAAAATATTTATAACTTTTATTACAACAAGTAATAATAATAATATGTAGGACCATAGAGTATAATTAAAGGACAATTTACACATATTGCTCTGGTCACAAACTAAGCTTTAGGCTTGTACTATGTGTAAATACCAGCAACAACGAAATAATACATATTGTATTTTATAAACACCCAGACCATGACAAACTGTCTATTATTTCTTCTGTGAAACTGTACAGAATAAAAAAACGTACCAATGTTTTTTTTTGCCATGGGTGGGCATCGAACCCGGCAAAGGCCGAACCAGTGATACAAGATCGTTGTCATCGTTAGATTAGAACAGAGGCTAGAGGATGTACAGAGGAAGCTGGGAGATGTCGGATGATGGAGGTGGCACGAGGTTGGGTAACAGCCCCTCCGCCGGGCTCCGCGGAGACTGCATCAGTACCGGCCTGTCTGTGCAACCGTTTGCCATTCACTCGCGAATAACTTAAAATCTACCAACCGCTTCCTAGCTTAATAATCGCGTAACTGTAAACGTTGTTTTAAACCTTTAGCTAAATTAAGTTATTTATATTGGATGTCAATGATTAATAATAATTGCTAAGGTATTATTTTAATAATTTACTATCATTTAGATTACTTAAACTTACGTAATTTATTACTTGTTACATGTTTTCGTTCGTTGGACTTGCAAATTTAATGCATTTATTTACCTAAATAAGTTATATTTTAGTTTGTATGTGGAGCGTGTGTTACTGCAACTTGTTATTACAGCTAAAACTGGTCGTGAAGTATTTGAACCAATGCATTTTATTGTATTGCTTGATAAACGTTTACATATTAGGTAGCAATTACACTTAAATCTTACAAATATAGGTACCTACGTATCTACCAGGTAAAACAATTGTGTAGGTACCTAGTTTAAATCGAACTAGGTACATCTTTTTGGTCCCTTTTAATGTAGGTATGCTTATTTTTATATTCATTAGCTCTGCCAGCTACATTAATTTATAAGGTTCCTTCCTTGCGGCTAATTATTGTTATGCAGCATATGTATCCAGCATTTTACACAATTTATATTAGTATAACCCACAGATGTCATTATTAGCCAATTCTTTAGGAATTTGTCACCGCTTATAGAAAAGTTTGCTTAAAACCTCGGTCCGATGAAGTCGAACTTTAGACTAAACAAGTTTAGAACTTGCGAAATTTTCTGGTATACGATGTTTAGATACCGGAATAAAAAAGTTTAATTTGCAACGAAGTATCCATTACTAATAGGTATTTATTTTAAACGCATTGGGATACATTTTTTTAATGTATTTGACTCATTACTAATGATGAGTATATCATGGGTAAGTTATGGAAAATGTTAAACTAAATTATGTACCTACTACAAAAATTAAATATCTACAATAAAATCATAATAAAAATAAAACCTATCAAAGAAAAATATATAATATTTAAAAATAATTTATATTTTATATGTACTACTTAAAAAAATAGTAAATCTAAATATATAACTCAAAGGTGACTGACTGACATAGTGATCTATCAACGCACAGCCCAAACCACTGGACGGATCGGGCTGAAATTTGGCATGCAGGTAGATGTTATGACGTAGGCATCCACTAAGAAAGGATTTTGATAAATTTTACCTCCAAGGGGATAAAATAGGGGGTGAAAGTTTGTATGATAAAAAAATAACTATTCCACGCAGACGAAGTCGCGAGCACAGCTAGTTTGATATAATATAGGTAATAATAATTATTATGCAGGATTATTTACACATATTGCTCTGGTACAAATAAGCTATAGGCTTCTACTATGTTTACCAGAAACAACGATATAAGATATAATACATATTCATTTTTTTTAATAAACACCCAGACGTTGACAAATTGTCCAGAAAAAACGTAGTAATATATTTTTGCCATGGGTGGGAATCGAGCCCACGACCTCCGGAGACAACGCCAAAAGCGCAATCACTAGTCTACAGAGGCTGTCTCGTGAACACTCGTGTACTAAACCTCGGACTTAAAAACAAACAGATTTTAAGTTCCCAGTATGTACCAATAAATTTCTAATAAAAAAAAAACATTTATTTGAAAACATCACTGAAGTCGGAGTTCCAAAGAATGTAAGAGCTCTCTTGTTCACATACATTGTTAATGTTTATAACACGGAGACTTACCAAATAAACACTAATCCCCATACTAAGTCGTGTTTTCCACTCCACTTTCACTCAAGGCTAGTCTGTCTCATTCTTTATTAATTTAATATTTGGTGGAAAGAGACATACGTTCGAAGAGACAGTACGGAAGTGGAGAGGAAAATACGACTTAGAATACGGGGGTATGGTCCAGTTGCACCAAAGTGTACGTAAAAGTAATCTTTTTTTAAAATAATAATATGTAGGAAAATTCCACATATTATTCTGGTCACAAACTAAGTTCTAGGCTTGTACTATGTGTACCAGAAGCAACGATATAAAACATAGTACCTAATAGAATATTTATTTAATTTAAAATGATTCACAAAATATTAACATAAAAACTAAAACTACTTAATAAATGATTAAAAACTAAACTATTTACAAATTAAAAACCCAAAAAATTAAGACCGTCCGATGGGCGTAGTGTGCCGAGGACACTCGCGGCGTTCCCCCGTTGAATAGCGAGGCTGACTCTTTGAGCAAAGTATTCTCTACTCAAAGGGTCACCCGTCGCTGAGCGAAGTTTTTCGCCAAGTTCGCGGGAGAACGCAAGAGCATCCTCGGACCTCGGGCCCATCGTGTTTATTTTTATAATATTACCTAATTAATATTATAAAAATAAACATCAACCATGACAAACTGTACAGAAAAAAACGTACTAATCTTTTAACCCATCGAACCCACGACCTCCGGATACAACGCCAAAGGCGCAACCACTGGTCTACGAGGGCTGTCATTTGACTTTCAAACTAAAACTGGTACATACGACGCCATTTTTAACTTTAACGAAAATTTTGGTGCAACTCAGCCTAAGAATTTTGTAAATTTTATGTCGCCTAATTCAGTTTCGAAACGGTCGGTGAAATTTTCGAGCTAACACCAATATTATGTTGCTTTATTATCTCACATTTGTCTATTGTCTATAGATAATTTTGTTCTAGGAAGGAAAGTTAGAGGTAGGTTTATGATCCAAGTGAGTGAGTTACGAAGTCATTTGCCGGAACTCTGACCACGGATATCTCTTTATGTTGTGTAATGTCTAGGAAGGAACCTTTTCTATAAATAGAATACTAAGGCAGTAAGTTCGCATTTGTACAGTCGGCAACAGCTCATCTACCCTTTTCCGTCAGTTCTTCCACGCAACCCAATGAATTAATTGCTAAAAAGCTAGATAAATTAACGGAAATACTAAACTGTTACCGTTTAATGTAACCGTTTAATCCGACCGGTCTCGTTACCACCACCCACCAAGATGCAAAAACCGTCAAGTGACCTAGTCATGTTTCGGTTTTAGTCTGTGGGTTCACCGGTTTTCTGGAGACTACTGCATCGATTTCTTGTCGAGGTGGTAGTCTCCTTTCAGGGCGCGGTTACGAAATGGGTGGTTGAATTGACGATAAGGCAGCGAGTATATACTCGTAATGCAATTCGTCATTATCGCCCCCCATTTCGTAATCGCATCATTTAGCCGGCATAGTGGGAGCGATCAATATTGTTTAAGAACAATTATTGATTGACCCCATTCATGGACTTTGTAGGTCTGCTCACCACCAGTTAGATACAAAGTCACATGTCGTGCTCCAATAAATAATAAAAAAAAAAAAAAAAAACTTTTCTTTACTAAGTATTTTTTTATAGGAGCATAACTATATGATTGTAGATAATGTGATAGGAGCACAATGTGACTGTGCATCTAGCATTCGGATGGATTATTACATTATATACATACTGGGGGGTTTTTTACTATGATAATATTTTTTTGATGCCTCCCGTATCACCTTTAGAACCCATTTTTAAAATAAAAAAGGTCCGAAAAATAAATTATTATATGAACAAACGTCTATATGCTTAAAATTACTCCTACAAATACATAATAAGTCTTCGTACCTATCTAACAAGTAAAACATAATTAGACAAGTGATAGGCGATTCGTGAGTTTAATATGAAAGTTAACGTGATTTGTAGATTATAAACATTTATTTACTCCACAAAATAAAAAATATAAATAAATCTTAATTAAAATAAAATAAATTAATGTTCCTCTATGTCCCAGCTATCGCTGTGGCCAAAAGTACCTAGTATGCTCGCAACATTGCCTCTTTGAATTATAAATGATATTCTTTGAATGAAATGATAGTGAGCCCGGGCATCACCAGATGTATCCTTTAAAATAGCACCCAGCTCACACCCAAATTTTTTTGCTTCTGCAGACCAAACGCCTGAAGTTTCAACAGAAAAAGGTACAAATATATAGTTTTGTTTTAAAGTTGAATATTTCAGGTGTTTGGCCTTAGCAGCCGCCTCCGCGGCTGATCCTGCTTTGACAGAAGAACCATTAATATGGGATGCAGCATATGTGTCTACACATGTCGCATCCCAAATAAGACTGCGACCTCTGCGCCATGGAAGAAGCGTTAAACCATCTGGTCGTTTGCCGTCTGTGCAGCTAAGACCGGGTGGCTCCATGACAGACGGAAAATTTGCTAATGATAGAGCTCTCTTAATCGCGTCATTAAGAGCATGGTGACGCGAAATCCTCCCGGCACTGCGGCTGCAACTAAGGCCGTGATAACCGTCACTATTGACTGGACAACCACAGGTGCATGTATGAGACTGACAAATTTCGCAACCTAATCGCAAAGCTATCGCGACTCTAAGTGACGAGTTATCCAAAAAAGTTCCTAGAGAAGGAGAAGGTATTGCATCCAACCAAGCTCCTGATTCATAAGTGGAGACTGCATGAAGACGGGCCAAATTAGCTGTGGAGTTATTTTCAAAAAGTTTACTATGTATTCTTTTGATGTTTAAAGAATCCCATGCGCGTTGAGAAGTCAGGATTAGCGGATGTGTAAAATTAGGGCAGAGTGAATTAAAGGTGGAAATAGCCTCCGACAAAAAAGGAATTTCAGAATCTACACCCATATCAGGTAACAAAGAAGTGACCAAATCTGAAACACCGTGTGTGGAAGCGATAAATGCGGGAAGACTCACATCTGCCAATCGACGAATTCCGATGCCTCCAAATTTAACTGGAAGAGAAGCCTGATCCCACTGAGGCTCAGAGAGATTAACATTAAGAATACACTCTAAACTTGATTTTATTGTTAAATCTATGTCTGAAATTGATGCAGGAAATTTCCAAGAAGGAGTTGTTCGGATTAAATAAGTAAATTTTGGCATAGCAAAGCAGAATTTTAAAATGATATATGCTACATGTGACTGCAAATGGTTAAGATGATCATGGAGTGCTATTAATTGGGAGTTTTTTTTAAATAGAGTATTAGGAATAGAATCTAAAGTAATTGGTGCGCCGAGTAATTCAAAATCAGAATGGCCCAATAATTTGACACCTGGAATTAAATTTAACATTGATAAAACTGATAAAGATGTCATTGGATTTCTAACACATGGAAAAAGCTCACATTTGTTTATGTTAATCTTTAAACCTATATCTTGCAAAGAATTTGATAAAGTACAATAATCTTTATATACAACATCAGGTTCGCCACCTAGGGTCCCATCGTCAAGGTACCACACGTTAAGAGATGATTTCAAAGAATTTATAATGGGGTGAATTGCCAAACTAAAAATCAGCGGACCTAAAGGATCACCCTGTTGGACACCTACTTGTGAAGATATAATATTATTATCGAAAAATAAGTTGCTGGGTTGAAAATAGTTTTGAAAAATGTAGTTATATAGAGAAGGAATTTTTTCTTTAACTTCTTTTAAAAGTTTGTCGCGTTCCAAAGAATTAAATGCGTTCATTAAGTCAATTTTTAAAATTATTTTATTAGAGTTATTATTCTGATGTACAAATTTCCTGGTGGCATGAATGGCAGCTTCGCACCCAAGGCTTGTGCCAAAACCAAGTTGATGGGGGCGAAGATAATTGCCAACAATATCCCGAACATGTCTACAGCCTAGTTTAGCCGATAGGCGACGGAATACATTACCTATAGCTATAGGTCTTACGCCTCCATCCTTTTTTGTGAGTGCACAAAGTCTAGCTCCGTAAATATATGGACATATTTCGACATTTAGTTTGCCACTAAGTAGGAAATTGCAAAGATCGCACAAAGTGGATAGCAGCTCGGAACCTTTAACTCCAGCAGATAAAGATAATAATTCTTTTAAATGATTTGGGCGTAAACCGTCAGGGCCACCGGCTGAACCACTTAAAAAACTACTAATAGCTGCAGCAACTTCAGAAGGAGAGGCTTTATACGAAATAGTATCTTCAATTTTAAAATTTTGGGAAATAAGTGGCCTTGATGGAGAAGGATGTTTATCCCTTAATGCTGTAAGTGTGGTTTGATCAGAAGTAGCCAAAGTGCAACCGGAAGTTAATAGTCTCACGGCACCCTTAATATCCCCGTCAAAGACTTTATTTTCAACTTTACGATAAATTGAAAATTGACCAGAAGGTAAATGTGAAATTATATCTTTATCAAAATCTATAATATTTTTTTTTACTTTAAAAGTTAGTGATTTTTCAGTATTGCTAGGGGGGACTCGAAGGGCAATTAAAGCAAAGGATAATAAAGCAAACCAATCAGTACCTGAGTTTGAGGAAATCGCTGACTTGATAAGTGAGTTTAATTTTTGCGCAGCAACTGGACGAGCACCTTTAGGAATTCTATGCAAAACTTTATTTGAGTGCATCAATTTTAAAAACGTATCCGCCGAATGTAAGGCTTCATCTGATAATGCCTGACCTGTTATTATGATTGGGGTACTGATTAAAGATGAAGAAGTTGATGATGGTAATGGAACGGTAGAGGGTAAAGATGTTTGAACTGGGATTGAAAGTAAAGTGTTGTTAAAAGGAACGGAACTGGATGAAGATGATGAAGGGGCAATGTGCGAGTGTACCTTAGCAGTATGTATGCTTAAGCCTCGTTTTCCTTTAAAAAGTTTAGAGTTGGGACATAGAGGACATGCTAATAACAATAAATCCAAGGAAGACATTAATAATATAAATAACTGTTAAAAACAATAACAACATGTACAAACTAGAGACTTAACAAAACTTACAACAACAAAAAAAAAAGACTAAAATAAGTACCTACCAAAAAAAAAAACCTAAAAAAAGAGTAATCTGTAATAAACAAGTTTGTAAAGAATTATATCTATAAGTTACAGTAAATAAAAATACCTATTAATAAAATATATTTAAAAACAAAATACAAAAAGCCTTTCGTCGTCCTTCTTCGGGTGATCTGGCTTATTATAGTTCCTTGAGTTATATCACATAGCTGCTAGTAGTAGAAGTAGTCGGAGATAAAATCTAATGGGTCTGTCATTTGGGCCCGAAAAATTTAGAACCGCGCCGCGGTCCAAAAAGAGCAAAATCTTCGTGATAGTTATATTGCCTTTGTACAATTCCTCAAATCCTTTATATACAATTTACACCTGAAATAAATTTGATGTCGGATCCAATGGTCCGAATGAACTTCAAACAGAACTTGATTTGCTTTTGGGACCAGGGGTCACAATATAAATTGAATATTTAAAATCTATAACATATTTATATCGTTTTATATGTATACAATTGAATTTTATCCTAAAATAATATAATATAAATAAAAATTATTTTTCCAAAAAAAAATACGTCTTGTTTTGTAGATCTTTTTTGTACTTTAAGTTATTTATCTTTATATTTTTGTATAGGCAACATTAAAAGGGAAAAATATGTGTTACATTATTTTCATCATAGAACACAATATAAAAATTTAATACCGTGACAAAAAACATCCAGTATTTGGTACCTACCTATGTATATTACCTATAGATATTATTTGATATATGATGTAAAACAACATTGTTCGTTATGCCGGCTAAATGATGCGGGTACGAAATGTGCGGCGACAAAGAGTCATTTGCATTTCGTGTCTATTTTATATTATCGAATCTTCATTGCTTATCGACAAATCAACTGCCCGTTTCGTAAGCGCACCCTGAAAGGGTAAAATCAATGCAGAAAGTGCCTAAAAACCAGTGAACCCACAGACTAAAACTGTGGTCACTTGACGGTTTTTACATCTGTATCGAAAGGGGACGGCCTAGCAAAGTTATAGAGACCTCTCTCCCACCTAAAATATATAATGTGTATTCGTGAGACAGTACCACAAGTAAGGACCGATTACATTTAATAAAACGTGATCTATTATTTAATGTGTATACGTGGTGGCCGAGTTGGTTAGACCTTGGACCTCCAAAACAGTTAGGTCCCTGGTTCGAATCCCGGTTTGTACTAATGAGTTTTTAATAAAAAAAAATACAACATTTGTTTGACAACACCACTGTAGTGCCTCCGAGAGCACGTTAAGCTGTCGGTCCCGGTTTCACTATACCAACTTGTAAAACTGTTTATAGATGGGTTATCTATTCAAAACATCGCGACGAGCTAGCCACTTGTTTGGTGTAGAGTCATACCATCGGCTACGACGAGGTGGGATTAAACACCCTCCGCTGGGTACCCTGAGGCCGTTTAGGCGGTCTCGGCGTCTTAAGGAACCCGTGATGATACATATTATTTAATACTGTTTTAACATAATACATTCAGGTATAAAAATCAGTGAGCTAATTACATAAGTGTTTTGGTAATGTCAATCGAGATTACTTTCAACTTTAAAATCTTTATGTATTATGAATGAGGACGGATAGCGATTGGGATATAAATAGACGTTCATTTAAAAAAGTCATTTACACAATATTTACATATTGGTGGCATTTTTTAAAATATTTTCATTATTTTTATTGTAATGAAAATATTTTAAAATGTAACTTTGTATTTGCCTGGTGGTGAGCAGACCTACAAAGTCTATGAATGGGGTCAATCAATAATGGTTTAAAAAAAATATTGATCGCATTCCACTATGCCGGCTAAATGATGCGATTACGAAATGGGAGACGACAATGACGAATAGCATAACAAGTATATTTTGATATACTCGCTGCCTTATCGCCAATTCAATTGCCCATTTCGTAACCACACCCTGAAAGAAGACTACCACCTCGACAATAAATCGATGCAGTAGTGTTCTGAAAACCAGTGAACCCACAGACTAAAACCGAAACATGACTACACTTGACGGTTTTTGCATCTGTAGCAAAGTGTCTAAATTCACAAAGATGGTTAAAAATTTGGCTTGTTTTGCCCTGAATCCTATTTATTTTTAGGTATACCTACTAAATCTTCCGTTTTTCCCTGAATCCTAAAATGTGTGTCCTTGCCCTACATATTAGCAAAATACTTCTGTAGCCCACTAACATATGATACCTACATAAATTTATAAAATATTGTACGTTATTCAAATGCAACCAGCCACCAATAAGTTGACGGCGTACATTTTTATACGTCGACCTACATTTTTTTATCATCACGGGTGCCTTACGGCGCCCGAGACTGTATAGACAGCCTCAGGGTACCCAGAGCGCTCGAGTGGTGGGATTTTAATCCTACCTCGTCGTAACCGATGGTATTATAACTCTACACCGAATAAGTATCAGCTCGTCGCGGTGTTTGAATAGACTCAATAATCCATAACTATATACTTAGTAAATAAAACTGGGACCGCCGATAACTTAAAAGTGCACGCTGATGCAGTGGTGTTAGCAAACAAATTTTAATGTAGATAAAAAAAAATCTCATTTGAATGATTTGAACCGGAGACCCTTTATTTACTTAACCTCCTTTGGACCATGTGGGTTATAAACAACTGTACCTACTAATACCATTCCAAATTTCATAAAAATCGGTCCAGTGCTGTGGTTCTCGAGATACCCGCCGGACAGCCAACAGACAGGCATACTACCGCATAAAGGTTTCTTTATTGAAAAAATGAATTTAAGGAATCATTAAATTAGGAAAAACTTTTTAAATAAAACATCTTTATTTACTTTAAAGTAAACCTACTACTTTACATACATAAATAAAAAAAACAAGCAAGAATTAAACATGATTTAAAAGTATACCATTGGGTATTTTTCCTAAGGTGGACCAACTCTCGACTGTAATCAAGTTCAATAAACCAGGAAAGGTTTCGTGTAGATTTTATGATATTTTTATTTGTTTCGTATCATGTTTTATGAACAGGTTGTATGAAGCTACGTAATGCTTCTTTATTATAGTGTTTATTATAATATGCGTCGTTCGACAGTGAAAGTGTAACACACTAAATAAAACTGTAGGAAGGTAGGTGAGCGCATTATGAAACTTGTTTGTGTATATTATCAGGTGTGTACTTGTACATACATACTACCTACCTACACAATTTCCGCGGACTAGATAGATGCATGTATACCTGTCTATCTACAATCTTAATAAAATTCGGTTTATCCTTATTGAAAATGCTGAAAACTTATGGGTCTATACCTCGCCTACAATTTAAAAATCATGATATGAAAAAATCTGTACATTGATACTTGTACTATAATTTCTTTTGTGACATTGATTTGATTAAAAAAAATATAGCAAGATATTAAAAAATACCCCCTCTTCTTCCCTTCCTAATAAATTTTCATATAAGATTCAATGCTGCAGCATCTCTTGCCTGACCCATATAGACCAGTCATTTTTGCGTTTCCCTTCGCTTATTAAATAAATGCTATTTAATAAATGGTGAAACAGCTTTCAATATTTTTTATGGATGTACAATTTTACGAGGCAAAGTTAGATATTAAATCACGCCTGTATTTCAGTTATGGGTTAGGCAGAGAGCAATGTACGCCACTTCGTACGATCCCTACATAGTGCTTCACTAGCTTCCTCAACATTCATACATCTTCTCATACAGGAGCGTCTATTTCGGAGACTGCGAATTTGTCCCTTCCTGAGAAGATCACCTATTTGATCGATATAAACGCGCCTTGGTCGACCACGTAATACACTAACATTCTCATTTTTTATTTAGATTCTAGATCTAAAATTTCCTGAAACTCCATATTGGGTTACATTAAATTATCCTTTTTAATGGGTAGCTTCAGCAGTTTTAGCGATAATAATATTAAAGCCAGTCAGGAGATTTTTTATATAAAGATAGGAAACTCAGTAAATAGGAGTTAGGCAACCAAAGGTACTGTTAAATTAACTATTCATCTTCTTTAATAGGACCACAAAGCAATGCTAACAGTGTAGAACTTGAAATATGAGAAAACATTGGTGAAGTGAACATAAAAGTGCGAGTGCAAGATCAGCGAAATGAGGATAAGACCATGGTTTGCGACGATGCTATGCGCCAGCATCCTGGCGTTGGATTGTTCAGCCTTACCACCAGCTACCCTGGGAGATGTTGTGGCTAATGCAGCGAACAGTCTTAATAGCATGAAGGTAAGATATATTTTTGTTTAGATTTTGATTTAAATATAATTTTTCTAGCCAAACGCCATTACATTTTCAATTTCTTTAAATTGGCAGCCTTAAAAATCAGACTTTTTATTTAGGTTTTAAGGAACCAATACAACAGCAAAGTGTATAAAATTGGAATGATTATACAGGGTGACTTCGAAAGGATGTACTTTGGGTTAGTATGAGGTTCTGCTGATCAAGTAGAATAACTTTTCCAATGGAACCATGTGTCTCAAATGAAAAAAAAAATGCCTTCTCCATTCAAACTAGTAATCTTAAAATGCCCCATTTGTATAAGCCAAACACTTTTCGACACATGGTTCCATGGGAAATGGTTCAATTTGATCAGCAGAACCTCATCTTAGCCCAAAGTGCATCCTTTCAAATTCACCCTGTATTAAATATCATTGTCCTTGCACTTCAATATAAATTGACCTTACCTCACTTATCGTTCTACCTCTGGTCATCCTATAAACCCATAACACAGCTAACCCAAATTTAATCTCGTAAATTTAATAGTAGACATATTGCACCGTATACCAACTATCTGTTCCACATCTGACTTGCCTCCAATGTCTTTGGCAACACCACATCGGAACCTACCACCTTCAGCCACAGTAAAATATCTAAAGCCTAGGGTTTTACGACAACTATAACATAGAAACTATCTAATACAATACAAAAATAGTCAAATATCATAATACAATGTGGTGTAAAAGTCTCGACGAGCATAAGCGGGTCAGCTGTTCATTATATAACATTAATATTCGCAGCAGTTACATGTGAAGGCATAACGTCCGCCACACCAGTCCAGCATTGACCCCGTCACCGGATTACTATCTGGATATTCATTCCACGATGCCACATGAAGATTGCTTCACATATGGCTAAGTAGTGCAATATGTGTGCTGTGACAAACACATTATGGCTATCCGCACGCGTTTTGGTTTCGTTTGGGCATTACGTAAAACTGGTTTTAGTGGTCACTGTTGTCTGCTGCATGTTTATTACTAAACACCGTTGTTAAATTAGCTATGTCATCAAACAGTTCCTGTTCTCTTGCTTCTAAAATAATTATAATAAATATTATCACGGGTGCTTTACGGTGGGTTTTATCCCACCTCATCCTAGCCGACGGTATGAATCCTCTTGCCAGGTTATATTACTTAACAAATTGATTTTCTGAAAGTTATGAACTCCAGAAACTTCTATCATCATACTGCTCTATTTAGGATCATTTCACTAAGCATTAGCCTATACCTAGTAATAAATGTGTTTTGCCACTTTTGTTTCATATTATGAATACGGCAGGGGAAAAACACAGGTGCTAACGTTGGCTTATCAAAAAACGATGGCCCAAACTGTTAGAAAAACCATTCTCATCAAAACTAATCTAATCGATAATAGTAATTACATTTACCAATTTATACTGTCACCATACTATACAAACAGATGCAAAACTCTTCAAGTGACCTGACCGAAACATGACTGTTTCGGTTTTAGTCTGTGGGTTCAGGAGACTAAGGCCAGTCGATTTGACGATAAACATATCGAAATGCAAAAATGTCTATGTCGCCGGCCATTTCGTAACCGCATCATTTAACCGGCAATGGCAGACATAGATCAATGTAGTTGTTAAACAACAATTGTTTAACAACAGTATTGAGATACAACTTGATATAAGTGTTTTTTGTGAGTACAAAGTTTTTAGGACGGGCCCCAGCCCAGTGGTTAAGTCACTGCGCAACTGATAGCAAGGTTAAGCATATGACAACAAGGCCGGACCTGGGATGGGTGACCGCTTTATACAACGAGACTATACCATCATAAACACCGCAACAAGCTTGCCACTTATTAGGTGTTGCCTCCGAATACTGTCGGCGAAATTAGGATGGCTTAATCTCTCCGCTGGGTACCCTGAGGCTGTTTAAAGAATTCTCGGGAGCCAAAACGGCACCCGTGATGGTATTTATTTATTATTAAGGGATTACATAATCCCTAATCTAATCTAATTTAGCTATTTTGCAGTTGACATATAAATATCTGGCACCAAATTTTAATATTTCAAATCACTTTAACGTGAAACAAAACAGTTTTAGACTTATTGGCATAGCTGGGCACCGTTAATCGAATAGTCGCTAATCCGTTACTGAAAAAGTTAACTTCGTTAAAAGTTAAAGCGTTACATTTCAGAAAATTTAACGCAAGTCAACGTTAATAATCGTTAATCCGTTAACACGTGATAAAAATTGCATCTTCTTATAAAAACTGTTGGTTCTGGAAGTTAACAGGTTAAAAACAAAAAACAGACGGGTGTAATTATAAGAGTGTGCAATATAGGCATGTAACAAACAATGTTTTTTCATTTAGATGGATTTTTTAATATTATTTTATTAATTAGGTCCCTGGTTCGAATCCCGGTATGTACCAATGAGTTTTTAATTAAAAAAAATATGTACATTTGTTTGACAACACCAGTATAGTGCCTCGGAGAGCACGTTAAGCTGTCGGTCCCGGTTTCACTACTACTATACCAACTTGTGAAACTTATTATAGATGGGTTATTGAGTCTATTCAAAAACATCGCGACGAGCTAGCCACTTGTTCGGTGTAGACTCATTCCATCATATATATTTTATTAATATAGGCTAGTTGCGTTCTGGACGAAACACTAATTAGATTAGACGAATCGATACTAACACGTCCAACTTATCTGTCAATTTAGTAATCTGGCATAATATAAATATTTCCCTTCATGGACATTAATATGTTGAAGTTCTCGTTTCGGCTGTAGTATATACTTGCCCCTGGAGAAAAGACTTTCAACTGCAGCGCTTGAGGGCTTAGCAGTATTATATTTAATAAACAGATTTGCGAATATTGTGCGGTATCTGTGCTGGATTAACGATTAACGGACTTTGGGAAATTTAACGGAAGGTAACGAGTCCGTTTACATAATTTTAAGTTAACTTAAAAGTTAATCCGTTACTGAAATGTTAATTTCGTTAATTAAAGATTAACGGATTAACGAGTTAATGCCCAGCTATGCATATTGGTCTGACTGAACAGACTAAATATTGGATAAAAGAGTAATATTTTTTATGTTAGGTATTTTAATGAGAACTGATGTGATTTCTTCAGACAATCTTACTTCTTATTGTCGCAATACTTATGGAGAAACAAACGTGACTTTAGCTGAGATTACCTTATAATAGTTAGATACAAATTATTTTGGATTCGCTGCAAGTTATGATGATATTAAAATAAGTATTTATTCGAAGCCACAAAAATAACAAAGTAACAAAAATAGTATTGCAAAGGTATATATTTCACTATTCACCACACTAGGATTCCCTGGTTCCCAAGGGTCTACATCTTTGTATTTTTTTTTCTTGACTTTGTACCTACAAAGTTCATGAATAGGGTCGATCAATAATTGTAGTTAAACCATTGATTGCTTCTAGTATGCCGGATGAATAATGCAATTACAAAATAGGCGGAGACAGATAAGAATTGCATTACGAGTCTAATTTTATATCCTCGCTACCTTCTTATCAATTTAACCAGCCGTTTCATAACCGCACCCTGAAAGGACACACCGCCTCGACAAGAAATCGATGCAGTAGTCTTCTGAAAACCGGTGAACCCACAGACTAAAACCGAAATATGACTTCATCTCCGAAACGGCTTGACCGATTTTTATGTTATATTTTTATGTTGTCGTATATTCGGTAGCTCGTAAATTATTTTTTATGCCCCTAAGTGATAAGAGTTGCGTTCCCCGAAAAAAAAATTTTTTTGGCCAAAAAAAATATTTTTATATTTGTATGATTTGGCATAAAACAATACGTATAACCCTTAATTTTCACCCTTTTACCACCAACCCCCATTTTTTAATAGCGATATTAGTACTGTAATAATCTTCAACTCTCACATCCATACATGCATACATATCATCACGGGTGCCTTTACGTCGCCCGAGACCGCCTTGACGCCCCCAGGGTACCCAGCGGAGGGGTTTGTTCGGTGTAGACTCACGACGCTACGACGAGGTGGGATCTTCAACTCTCAGTAGTCGATAACTAAACTATCAATCGATCAGTTGTTTTTTAATTATATTTTTATTTGACAGATTTACTGAACTATTTACTGAAGAATTTTACTACCCTTAGGTTTTTTTTCTTAATAAATTTGTAGACCTACTTAAAACAAAAAAAAAAACCTACTCACTATGTTCTCTATAAATAGAACATACTGAGCTTTTTCAAAACGAGTTCCAAAAGGGTAAGTCTACAGCCTTAGCAGGATTTAATCTAATAAAAAAAGTCACTGAGTACATGAACTCCCGGATACCAGTCACCGTCCTACTATTTGATATGTCAAAAGCATTTGACTGTATAGACCAGCGGTCGTCACACTTTTCCGGCCAACACGGGCCACATAGGGCAATGTGGGTGTCACTGTCGGGCCGCACACTAAGGGTGTTGTCCACTTATATACCACCTATTATGTTCGTTTTTTTTGTAGCACGGCATATTACTTTGTATCCACCGGATGGTAAGCAGATCTACAAAATCCATGAATAGGTCGATCAATACATGGCCGGTTAATAAAGCGGTTACGAAACAGGCAATGACATACAAATTTGCATTACGAGTCTATTCCTCGCTCCTTTTTCGTAAAATTAACTGCCCGCTACGTAACAGCATCCTAAATATCAATGCCTCCAAAAAACCTATAGACTAAAACCGAAATATATGACTAGATCACTTGTCGGTTTGTGGTAATGAAATCAGTCGGTCGGTCTAATACCGAAGTCATAGAGACCTTTTCCTCCCACCTAAAAAAAAAATTGTCGGCTGGAGCCATATCAGGTGAATGTCTCAAACGCCACGTAACGCTGTGAACATCGTCTTCACTTTTTTTTGACTTTGACAATGCATATTTTGGTTTCGGCACAGTCAGACGTCCTTGTTCCGAGTTGACTGGTTTACATGTAAAACCTATGTATTTTCACCAGTTATGTGTTTTATGAATGTGGGCTTGGAATGAATTTGTTAATCAAATCTTTATAGTCCTTTCGCGATTATTTTTTTGCAGAAAATTCAGGTATTTTGGTACTCGTTTCATGCCCAAAATTGTTTAAAATGGGACGAATTGATTCGTGAGACTCAGAAATTTTAAAGACTATCTCTTTCAGAGTTAAACAACCATTCAGTCACCATTTCTTTTACTTCAGTTTCACATATTCTTTTATTTTAACGATGTCAAGTTCAGATTAAGCCTTTGATGGACGACTATATGGTCGACCATCAAAGGCTTGCTTCAGTACTGAAGCAAACCTTCCACCACATCGCGACCAGTTTTCAATAAATTCGATTGACTATAAGACTTACGAGTATGTAACAATTTTAGCGCTTCAGCACAAGAAATTCTATTTGTAATGCACATGGCAATTGAAACAGATTGTTCAAAAATTTTATCCATTGTAAAAATCACAATGTGCCTACAAAAAAAGTATTTGTCGTGCCGACAAAATAATTTCGACATGAAAGCTTTTTAAATTGTATAATTCCAGTACCTTCTTCACAGAATATATACCTTTAGAAGTTTCTATTGCACGTTTTTCAATATAAATTATTTCAGTAATGGAAAACCGTCAATGTTTAGTAGCAAATGTAACAAAAATATTAGCCAATCCTACCGCGGTCTCTGTTTATTCCATTATTAAATCTCGCATCGGTGCCTATTTAGTTGGCCCGCGGGCCGCATTTTGACGACCACGGATATAGACCATATAAAAGTACTCAATAAACTCGACGCTTATGGTATCAGAGGGATAGCACTAAAGTGGGTTAAAACCTATTTGTATAGAAGGAAGCAGAGCGTGGAAATTATGAGACTGAATAGCTGCTCTGAAATATGTAACTACAGGTCCGATTTCAAAGTAGTAAAATTCGGAATACCACAAGGAAGTATTTTAGGGCCCCTACTTTTTATACTATATATAAATAATCTTCTGAACGTAACTCCACACTCATCAGTTCTATTTGCAGATGACTTCTCTATTATAATTCCAAATAACGACATTCGTAATAATGACTATGAAAATAATATAAATAAATCAATTGAAAATGTAGTGACATGGTTAAAATATATATTTTTTTTTTTTTTTTTTAGGACAAATTACACATATTGCTCTGGTCACAAACTAAGCTCTAGGCTTGTACTATGTGTACCAGAAGCAACGATATAATACATATTATATTTTATAAACACCCAGACCATGACAAACTGTACAGAAAAAACGTACTAATCTTTTTTTGCCATGGGTGGGAATCGAACCCACGACCCCCGGATACAACGCCAAAGGCGCATCCACTAGTCTACGGAGGCTGTCAATTTAATAATTAATATCAATAAATGGAATCCAGAGCGAAGTGAGGGATTCTAGAGTAGAATTCCAGAGTAGCAAAGGATTCTTTATTAGAATACTGACGTAGCGAGTGATTCAAAGTACGTCGCCCGATCCAAAAATATATTTTGCGCCCGAGTGATACACCCTACTTTTCATCACCCCCAATGAGAAAAAAAAACCTACATTTGAGACATTTTCGTAATTATGAAAAATAATTGCGGCGCACAATAAAGAGGATTAAAAACTCATTACTGCCCGCTAAAAGTTTCTTATAGAAAAAACCACCTTTGGGTGCACTTAAAGGCGAACCAAGTCGTCCTTTTCGAATATTTTTAATTCCATGAAAAATCAGTGTTTGTACTCTATGCGTTCGAAACCAATGATCAAATTTTTATGAACCCCAAAAAGTATGGAAAAGTTAAAAAAATCTTCGAGTACATAAAAAAGTGAATAAGTGCAAAGTGAGACAGAACATTTTATTTATTAGTACACCCGTGTAAAGCCGGAACGGGCAGCTAGTAGAATATAATAATAATAATATGTAGGACAAATTACACATATTGCTCTGGTCACAAACTAAGCTCTAGGCTTGTACTATGTACACATAGTACAAGCCTAGAGCTTAGTTATAATACATATTATATTTTATAAACACCCAGACCATGACAAACTGTACAGAAAAAACGTACTAATATTTTTTGCCGTGGGTAAAAATAAAAAATAAATAAATACCATCACGGGTGCCAATTTGGCTCCCGAGAACCGTTTAAACGGCCTCAGGGTCCCAGCGGAGGGATTAACCCATCCTCATTTCGCCGATGGTATTCGGAGACAACACCTAACAAGTGGCGAGCTTGTTGCGGTGTTTATGATGAAATAGCCTCGTTGTATAAAGCGGTCACCCATCCCAGGCCGGTCTTGTTGTCATCTGCTTAACCTTGTTATTAGTTGCGCAGTGACTTAACCACTAGGCTGGGGCCGTGGGTAATATAATATTAAGTAGGTAATTCTATCGTGGTTCTGGTAGACATAGAACAAGTCTAGAGCCTAGATTGTGACGTTTCTACAATGCGCAAACCAATGTGTTACCAAAAATAAAGCGATCCTATTGATTGTTGCTCACGTATACGTAAATGAATACGTTACGTTTCTACAATGCGAAACCCATGGTAGAGCCTCAGGGCAATATGTGTAATGTCCAACATATTATTATAATTAACTTTTTTTATTGGAGCACGGCATGTGACTTTGCATCTATCTGGTGGTAAGCAAATATTCAAAGTCGAAAATACACTGTTGAAATTTATGTTAGACAGGATTTGGTGCAGAATTTGTCCTTTTTAGGCTCGCAAATAAAAATATAAATTACCTATCAGAAGAATTAAAAATATAATCAAAAATAAATAAATCAACAAACAAAGCTTTACTAAACTTTATTACAAATCTATATTCATAATAACTATATGTAGATCACAAGTTTCGACATGTGGATATCTTATTGAGAAATAAAGAAAACTAATGAACCGATCTTACAAAAACCCTTTATGTTCCGTTGCAAAGCATAATTGAACCAAATACTAAACAGAGACATTAATGTAGAGGATGTGTCAATAATAATACTTATGTTATTGTGACTGAATATAAAGGTACATATGTCTGTCAATAAACCAGTTGACATAATAGAGATATTCAACGGTCCTCGAGTTACCTAATGCAAAACCTTAACACCCCATTTACTTTGAAAAACCTACATTAAACTAATTCTGTGTCAATTCAGTTGCGTTTTAACATAGGTATGCCATAGAAGCTAAAGTCAAGAATAGCTTCTTTGCTGATGGCGAGAATGGTTCTGATCTGTGCTGGAAACTGGGTCCTCCATATGACCCGGATTGCTCCGTCAGGTGCAAGAGAACCAGCAAGTTCCCTCATCTTCCTGAGAAGCCTATCATTGATCGCCAAGTTCTAATCTGCTGATGAGTATTGTTGTTTGTTTAAATAACAACATTATCAAAGTGTGCCGCATGCGTTGACATATTTTCTTTCGCCTGAAATGTGCTTCTTCCGACAGAAAACTTTAAACAGCACAAAGACCCTAACCTAACTGGAGTAATAATAATAATAATAATAATAATAAATTCTTTATTGTTAAACAAAATGTACATATCAGATGCGAGTTCACCAGGCGTCACACTAAGCGATAACTTGTGTCGTGACGCCTGTTTACACTGTTTACGGTTTACAAATTTAACAAATAAGTAATAAGAATAATAAGTTAAAGTAAGTTTGTTTTAGTTACGGCTTATAAATATAAGAACACAAATAAAATAGGTATTAAGAATTAAAATGGAAATAGTAGGTACTGTATTATTAATAAAACACTGCAAACAAACAAAAACTATAGGACCATACTTATGTGAGAGTAGATTATGTGTATTGTATATTATGTAGTGTGTGTGACGAATAAAGTGATGAATGTATAATAAATGTAATTATAATATTATATTAAGTAATACATTTATTTTGGTATATGTAAAAGAGCTTCCGTATCTTTATAATCAAGCTCAAGTAGCCAGTTGGTTAAGGTTTTTTTTAGTTGATATAAAGTCATGTTAGTCATATTATTTGCTTTAAGTTTGTAGTTAATTTTATTGTATATATATGGACCCAAAAATTTACGATGTTTCTGTGCAAAACTGCTGTTAACTCGGTGTGGATGGAAGTATATTTCTTTGGGCCGTGCTATTTTATCACGTTTGGGGTGAGGATGCGTATGCTGCCATAAAATTAATTTAGTTAAGTATAGTTGTCGAACTGAAAGTGAACTGGATTCAGTCAAAAGAGCTGTCGTCGGATACCTGAAGGGTTTCCTAAAAGCAACTTTTAGCACAGCTCTCTGTGCTCGTTCAACTTGCATGAGGTGCACAGCTGGAGCTCCACCCCAGGCACTTATACTGTATCTTAGGAGAGATTCAACCAGAGAAACATATACCTGTTTGATCAATGTGTTATCAGCAACATGTCTAAGTTTACGAAACAGGTGCATGGTTCTCCTTATATAGTAGGTTATATATATGAGTCGTTAGGTCTTCGTCTCCCTCGATCCCATATAAAGAAATTTCGAATCTTTTGGTCGAAACATCCGGTGACCGAGGAAGGGGCCAGTCCTTTGATTGGCTCGTTCCTTCAGTTTTTAGTAATAATGCGAGGTAACACAGCCTTTTGGACACATTTCCTATTGAACTAGAAGAAATATAATTATTATAATTTAATTTTGTAGTACGTATAGCTACTACCTATTTATACGTATTGTTTTAGTTATTATTAAAGTTGATATTGTCATTAAATATTAGTTTTAAAGTTTTAGGTACCTTCCTATATACATATATTTAAGTAATTTATTTAAGAAAAAACATAATTTGTAATAAAATTAAAACCTAAAAATATAAACAATATACCTAAGAAATAGAAAATAAAAATAACGTAAACAAAATTATAATAAACAAAAAACTTCTCCCAGATCGCTGCCAACAGGTAGGGTTCCCAATAAGCTGGCTGCTTTACTTCTCTGATTTGCTATACTGATTCTTTGTGCAAAAAAGCAGCCAGCTCGTCGGTCACCAGATATGTCGACCAAACGCTTAGAAATATATTTAAATATAGCCTGAGCTTTTGGTCCCCACGGTCCCATGGTTTCAACCCCAAACGGCTCAAATATGTAAGTCTCTAGTGAGATTACATACTAGATATTTGCGCCGTTTGAGATTTTCCGCCGAGTGAGCAGCAGCGCCAACCTTCTGCGAAGTAACTGGCAAATGAGACGTTGCAAAGGTATTAGCGCAAGTCGCACCCCATGCCAAACACCGTCCACCCGTCCAGGTTACCAGTGTCATTCCATCAGGCCTCTTACCATCGTCTCTAGCCAGTCCGCTGGGTTCCAGAATGGAGGGGATAGAGGCAGTAGTAAGAGTCCGATGTGATTTAGGTTGGCGTGTCGCGAAATCCTCCCGGCACTCCTAATATACTTATATAATGAAATATATTTTATGCATAATTTTAGTTTAAAAATAATTTAAGTAAATATAAAAAAAAAACTTTTTTCCTCTACCTAGAGGAAAAGTGTTTTTTTTTTATTTAATAACAATTTTTTATTTAATCAATCTCAAAGATAATATATTGTTGTTTTGATATACACAAACAATTGAATGCCAAATGTACCAATACCCGTCTACAATGCAGTATGATTGGAAACATATTTCAATTGACCCATCAAATGATTAGCCTTTATCGATACGTGATCAAACCTTGTCGATAAGCCGAAAGTTTCGCAACAAGACGAATGCAGCATCATCGTAGACAATCGACCACTTTGATATTGTCGCAATATCGACCTTGAATACTTTATACAAAGCATAAGATTTGGGTTCATTCGATACCTATCACAGAGTACTGGGCACCTAGATACTAGAGAAACCATACCTCTAAGGTTAGATTGCTAAATTACAATTTAATCCATTGCAAATATATTTAGAAAGTATTTGTATCTGAAACTTATTGGAATTTTCACTCAAGTCTCAATATGCAGCTTCATAATCTTAATTCTTTGGGTAAAAGACTTGAGGAGTGACCGGGATCCAAAATCAGGATTAAGTATCCATAGCCATCCAACGCGGAAACGCAACCATGGGTACTTTTTCAAGAAATCCTTTATTGTTTTTGGTCACTCCTTATATTATTTTTGCCAATAGTGTCTTATAATTTGTATATATTTTTAATGTTCAGATAATGCTTATTTTTAATATTTTAGAAACATATTATTTTTTTATGAAATCTTATAAGTTGTATCATAGGTATATCTTATATATAACACTACCATCTGAATAAGTAATTAATTTGTATTCTGTATATTATTCAGTGGTATCACATAATTACACATAAATACTTAATTCATTGTTATTTACGGTCACGAAAATCTGAATAAAAAGAATACCAAAATCATCGGTTTTTATTTCGTCCGAGGTTTTTAGGAGCTTACTGCAAATCTATGCTATTTTACAGGTATCCTCGCTGCTTTACCTTCAAATAGAACTTTATAGAACCGAGAAGGTTTTAATCTGCACAAAGAAGAACGGTCATACATAGCCCATGTATTCTCAGACCCAAAATGAAACTTATCCAGTTCGATAGAGGAAAAATACAAATAATAAAATTGTTAATTACATCGAAGTTCGAGAAGTTGGGAGAAAAAAGTTATCATTTAAATTTCAATTTGAGGTTATGTTATGACTAGTTATTAGGTTAGTTTAGCGAACAATTTCGGTCCGCGAATTATTAATCCGCAAAATCATTAGTAGTGCTTCCTTGTGCTGCACTGACAGAATAATATTATATAATCTGTGGATGATATATCGTCGCTCTTTTTTTTTAAATTATTTATTTTAATATAGCACTGGATGCAAGTCCATCGGCCTATCGGCGCTATATTTTTATTTTATTTTTATTCTGTTCATGCTATAAATGGACACCCTTTGTCCATTCAATACTATACGGCCTTTTCTTTTTCTTTCAAAATAATGCGAAATCTCTCTTTATTTTGTTAAATCTCAATCCAGATAAGCAATAATAATATTTTTTAATGTATAAAGCATTTTTTTTCTGCATAATGTGGACAAATATACAGAAAAGGCAGAAGAATCGGCACGTAACAAAAGTTGTCAGAACTTTTTTTTCCCATCTACTAAAATTATATTGAATACTGGAAAATAATGCTTAAATTATCTATTATTAAGTAAGCCCTAAAAGCTTAGCGTTCACAAACAACGATATCGTTGTTTGTGAACGCTAAGCTTTTAGGGTTGGGTCTAGAATGACCGTTCTCCTTTAGAGGTTCTATCATTTGTGCAGTCTCATTGCAATGAAATCTATGTTCATAGCTAACAATATATGAAGTATTGTCTTCTAAAAATAAGAACAAATATCACCCTAAACAATGAACATATTTACCTATAGTAAATATTTGTATGTATTACCTCGGTTTGAGGTTAGCCTTTTAGGATACTACCTCAAGGTTTAAAAGAGGGTTTTAAACTAGACAAATTATGAGGTTCTATCATTTGTGCAGTCTTATTGCAATGAAATCTAGCTAACAATATTTAAGTTATTTATTATTTTAAGTTACTATCTTTAAAATATCATATGGCTTTGTTCATTATCCTAAACTATGAACGTATTTACCCATAGTTACTGAACATTGCGTATAAGTTATTTTCATGCATGAAGCTATAAATCTTCCATTGAAATGCCTTAGGTCCTAGTTCTATTGTTTTTGTAAATAACGTAACTGAACAATTGGCTGACCGATCGTTAGTTAAGATGATTACCAATTTTCATTCATTATTCAAACTTGAGAAATACATACAGGTGGGGAGGTTTCTGCTTTCTAGGCCGACCCGACCGATGATTTTCGTTACCGCCCATACAGATACAAAAACCGTGAATGTGATGTTTCGGTTTTAGTCTGTAAGTTCATCGGTTTTCAGGAATCTACTGCATCGATATCTTGTCGAGGTGGTCTTTTCCTTTTAGGTTGCGGTTACAAACGAGCAGGGGCCTGACCAAAGAACACGATCGCCAATCGAATCCCCGCTTCGATTGATAAAAATGTATAAGAATTTTACTCTATGGGTAGAGCCTGATCGACGAAAAACGTCAAATCCCATACATTTGGCTTTCGATGGGTATTTCGATTCGATTGTCAATTGGCTTTTTAGTAAGGCACCAGTTTACGATAAAGCAGCGAGGATATTAAATTAGACTCATATGAAAATCACTTTGTAGGTATGCTTACCATCAAATAGATTCAACGTCACATGCCGTAACCAAAAGATGACTGGGTCATTTGACGGAATTTGCATCTGCATGAGCGGTGGTAATTAGTGTTGCCAGACGTCACCGTATTTCACGGGCGTAATTATAAATGTCCCGGCGGGACTATCTTTGTCCCGTATTTCAACCGTGCTGGATTTGTTATTGCAAATCGATCGTGCTACGGCTGACTCATACGCAACGTTTGTACAAAATAAAACTATCTATTATAAAACTAAACAATAAAAATAAAGGGAAAAATATTAACAAAAAAAAAGTATCCACCATGTCCCGATTCTGTCCCGGCCAGAAGGTTCCCATAACACTGGCAGCATTACTTTTTTGTACTGCCAGTGATATCCTTTGTCTAAAGAAATATCCGGACCAGGAATCCCCAGTAATCTCATTTAGAGGAACGCATATTTTTTTGTTGAATTCCTTAGCTGTAGAGCCCCAAACCTCCACACTAAATAGAACAAATTAATACTCAGATTTTTTATTTTGTATGTTTCGCCTTGGCTGCGGCTTCAGCAGCCGCCCCTGCTGAGCCTACACAGGCAGGTGTGATATGTCAATGTATCAACACAAGAGACGTCTCAGATAAGGCTCCGCCCTCTCTGCCACATCACAAATGTTAATCTATCTGGGCGTTTTCCATCTATTCTACTTAACCCATGGGGCTCAATAATACCTCCGTATTACAACAATACGTTTGCTGAAGTCAGAGTGCGGCGAACAATGTCATTAAGGTTATGGTGTCGAGGCAGTCTCCCAGCGCTTGTACTGAAATATATCTTAATAATGAATGAATGAATGAAAAATTCTTTATTGCACAAAAGCTTAACACTATTGTACATAGGCGAGCTTAATGCCTTAGGCATTATCTACCAGCTAACCTTTGGGAGATTGACCAAAAATAAACAGGCAGAGTGGAGTGCTATTTAAAGCAATATATAATATAAAATACAAGGTATATAGATAAATTATTAGGTAATATAACAATACATACTGGTATTATAACATATAACATGTATACATAAACTTACATAAATAATAATATATAGACATATAATACATAAATAAGTAGATATATATACATACATAAATAAATAATTTCGCATACTTACAGTAAAAAAAAAAAAAATGTTAACAGTTTTGATTATTAAGGAGAAAAAAGTGAAGATGGGTTTTAAATATGATGATGATGAATAATGGCCGTTCGTTAAGACTTGCACTGCGCGAACATCTGCCATCTGCCAATGTGAATTTTTGCGAACATTGGTGAGGTTTGCAGATGTTCGCGCCTAACCTTAATGCCATAGCAATTCTGAACGACTGGTTATCTAGTAATGTACCCAGTGAAGGAGAAGGAAGTGCCTCTAGCCATAACCCAGACTCAGGTGTTATAGAGGCTTTAAGATAAGCTCAATCGGATCCCAAAAATGTTGGCAAAAGGTTGTTTATATTATTTTTAATATTTAGTGTAACCCATTGACGCTGTGAAGAGAACTGGATCTCCGGCAGAATTTCAGACGTCGATTTAAAAGCCTCTACTGATTTGAGTAGATATGGGATCTCAGAGGTTGCACCTAAGTTGGGTAAAATAGTGATGACTAGTTCTGAGACCCATGAAGGCAGGTAAACAGACATCTGAAACTCTGCGGATTCCGATGCCACCGTATCTAATAGGGAGTGACGCTTGACTCCATTATTTTTCTTAAATCCAAGAAAAAAATCTTTTTGATGGTTTGTCTACTAACTCTCATTTTTTTTTTGTTATATGTCACGGATAAAAAATCCATTTTTATAAGTCAGAAATAAAAATATGTCAACACTAGTGGCAACGAAACTTTATATATATATTACTGTAAAAGTCCGAACTTCGGTAAATCCTAAAATATAAGACATATTTACTTATCAACATTTATTGTGTCACTTAGGTAAAACCTAAGATTTACCAACGTTAAATGGGAAGTGTCCGAACGTTCATTTCGAACTTTTACACCATTTACATTTCGGCAAATCTTAGGTTTTACCTAAGTGACACAATAAATGTTGATAAGTAAATATGTCTAGACATATTGGGCGCATCGTGGGCAGTCTGTGTTCTGGTGGGCCTGTCATCCACTGTATGTGTATGCATTTTATTGCCAGTGCGTGTAGTACGGAAACGAAAAGGGGAAGGAGGGATGAATTCGAACAGTTCGGAGCACTGTCCGTGATATAGGTTGTAGAATACGCTCAACGATGTATACTTGGCTAGGCCGTAGCGGAGTTATAGACCTTCCTCCCACCATACTACCATAGCGATAAAATACAATATAATACCTAAATAAAAAAAAAATACTAAACTCACAATAAAAAGTTAAGTTCAAGTTATAAAAATTCTATTCGATGACGACGAATCACATAGCAACATCTTATTATAAAAAATGTGGCCACTCAATCCTCATTTCTAATTGCTGCGTAGAATTTCCAGAGATATTTTTGGGTGATAAACGCCCTGGCTAGTAAAGTACTGTGACCGAAGATATGATTTACTTCACTCTTCGGTCACCGTACCAAATTTCCTCAGGTAACTCCTCCAGACACTTCTTTAAAACCACTTCAATGCGTTTTTATAATTATATTAATACTCTTTTAAGATTCTTTCCCTATAGAATATAATACTCCTGCAAAGCCATATAAACTCAAAACTGTGAGGATTAATCGCGGTTTCTATAAGTTTTTTATATTAAATTAATAAAATCATACTTTCATCGTGTGTCCCGCTATTGACCTCTGTTTCAATCTTTTGTTCCTTCGATTTGTTCTATTCCCTTCACAAATGTCATAAATATTCAAATTAAATAACTAACATTTAAATGTAGTAGTAGCCTTACTCTACAATAGGGAAGGTTACAGTACTACCTATTTTATTCACAGGCTGAACGGAGTAGGATTGCTCAAGTGCATATGTTATCATCAGGCAAATCAAGAATTTTCTTAACTGCAATTATACATTTGCTAAAAATTAGTCAACCGGTCGCCAGATATCCTGAGATTTAGCAAGCCCGACATGTTGGGAAACCATCGATCGTTCGTTGCACTTCATCTAGTAATCAGTTTAATTTTTATGCGGTTTTTACACGATCACCATGAACGTTAAGTGGTGTTGACATAGTCTACTAAACACTGCAGTTATAAAGTGAACGGTCTATAAATACGACCTAAATATATTGTACCTAATGTTTACCTAGCCAGGCAGGCAGTCGCGCAACTTCTGGCAAACTTTTGGAACATTGCATGTTCCCACGAAAAAAAATTTTTTCTAACAAATTATATTTTGTTTACAAATGATCAAGCACACGCTAACAACGCCTATTTGTAGATTATATAATTCTAAAATTTTTGGAAATTATACTATTTTTTTATTGTGTTTTCACTTTTAATTGAGATTGAAATGTGTAACTTTCAATTTCTTATTCAATTCATTGAAGGGTCATGATATTTGGATTGACATAACCTTAAATTACTATTACTGATTATACTTATTTTTCTGGTGATGTAGCTCTCCCTGCTTTCCTATCGTCCATTCTTGCTCATCTCTCGTCGGTAAAATACTATCCCCGTCTATACTAGTGGGATGAGCAATATAGCTGAGGGTATGGATTGCTGGAAGGCACTATGCCCCAACACCGATCTTCCATATTCACTATATTTACAAAAGATGTGGGATACCTTTATTTATCAAAATTAATAGGTATTTTAAAATCAACCAAAAAACAATTAAAGTGGCCAAGGCATGCGCGCTTAACTTAAACGCAGTCATTATACGTTCGTTGGGATCTGCAGGCACCACCACTGGTGCTCCACCAGTACCTATTATGGAGCCCCAGGACGAGCCAATGGTAATGTCTGGACGGCATTACCATTGTACCATGGTGTAGAGGTCGGTCGTTGTAACATTTTTTATGTTTAAATGCCTCTATATATTATACTTTTTTAATCTGATTAAAATTAATTAAATAATTTAAAAAAAAAGTAATCGAATAGCCTGTCCTGACGAGACCTCGACTATTTGACCATAGAATTGATCCGCCCTTGCTTTAGATCATCATTGAACCCTCATAAATTAAGGTTTATTGCCATCAATATTTCTTTAGCCACATTATTCGGGTGATCAAAATGAGGTGGCGTCATTCCGCAATTTTGCTAATTAAAAAACTATAATATCGGTAGCGTGCGTGACGGCAGCTAATGTTATAATAACATGTTATTAGGTAAAGTGTTTCCAATAACTATAATTATCGCATCGAGATATTGAGGACACGTAACTGAATCTGTTGCTCGCGTTCTGACAGCTTCGAATTAGCCTGACCCACAGGTGTCGGTAACATGTCACACCAGTGTACGAACTCAGAACTCACCGTGGGGGCTTCTTAATGTGTGTCGCTGTTGACATATTCTTTTCGACCCTATACTTAAACAAGGTGTAAATAAGAATGTGTAAATCTTTAACTGATTTTAATAGCTATACCTTATTTTTTGAACTTATGATATAATTTTAATAAAATGTAGTGGGGTAGGTAGTTTTTATTTTGATGATTATGATGAAACTTAGTAGCCTCTGTAATACTAATAATTTTCTATAAATGACTTGTAGCTTTTTATTACGACCCCGATTTATTACGACGTCTTAGTGACCATTAGGTACATTGTAAGGGACAATAAAATGTATATAAACTACATACTAAGTATATGTTTTATATTTTGTTCTCAGGTAACAGGAGCCTGGCGAAGACTATCAAGCACAGTGAGCGAATCAGTAGGTTTAAAGCATGCTCTGCGAAGATTACAAGCTGTGCCTGCCAGGGCAGCTCGTCTAGTGCATGCCCTGGTAGACCGGATGCGGGTAGGTGGAGGCCCTATAATCGGGACACAGCTTGGCTCCTTAAGAGGAAGGAAACTCCTAACTAGGACTTCTTCACAGACACCTTATTATAGTTTTAAGGGTATAAGGTTAGTATATATTTTTGTATTTGTTAAATATTCGTGTGAATCATTACTAACCAAAATGCATGAAATTGACGATAGTAAAAATATTGAACAGCCAGTCGATGTTTAACAGATTAAATTCACTTAAGTATTTTTTTTGAGGATGAGGAAAAAGGAACTACCTACATACTATTTATATGTCTTATTATATTTTGTTCTCAGGAACTTTGAGCATGGTATTTTTATGCACATAGTTCCTTTATCAAATGTACACCTAGTTCTTTTCACATTTTCAAAAAAAATCTCACCACGATCGATTCTCGGCATCGCACTAAGGGATCCGTGATAGTACATTTTTTTTTGCCTTGTCAGTAGAAAAAAAAATGTACTGTCACGGGTGGGAGGTACTCTACACACAGCTCTCTAACAATAAACTCATGTTATAGACTGGTCTAACAGGAGCTTCATCAGGACTATATAAAACAATTTGTTTTCAGATACGCTCAGCCGCCTCAAGGGTCTCTTCGGTTTCGACCTCCAGTTCCTTTAGAGCCATGGTCTGGTGTTAGGGACGCCTTGGAGGAAGGTGCTGTCTGCCCTCATCGGTTTATGCTTTTTGATACCTATAAAGGGGATGAAGACTGTCTTTACCTAAATGTTTATACACCAGCATTGCCTGATACGCTCACTGGGTAAGACACTGTTATTAATTTGATTAACTAATTTAATTCTGATGTTTTAGAAGATAAAATCTTGAACAACTTAAGTCAATTAAGTAGTTAGGTTTCTATATTAAATTGTTGATAATAATTAAGATAAGTAAAAATTGTGTTAGAGCAAATTGATGTTTACGGATAGACAGAAAATACCTACTTTTTGTTTTGTTTTAACAGATACAACCCAAGCCTAGCAGTTATGGTATGGATTCACGGTGGAGCATTCGCAGTAGGATCTGGCAACTCCTTCCTCTATGGACCAGACCATCTCATAGACGGAGGAGTGGTGCTGGTCACTCTTAACTATAGGCTGGGAGCTCTCGGCTTTTTAAGCTTGGAGAATGATGAAGTTCCTGGAAATATGGGACTTAAGGTAAAATTTCTACAGATTTTTACTTTTATTTTGCAATAAAGTAGTAATGAAGAAGTATCGAATAAATAGGTTAAGTATTAAAATGACCAATTTATTTAGTTAATTAACAATAATTATTTTAGATTGTGAAAATTGAAATTCCAAAGAATAATAAACACCTAGGTATCTTTGATTCTTCATCAATCATTATACAATAAAGTTACACGTACCCCAAGCATAATTATTGTTTCTCAGTCTTTGTATGGATTACAACAGAATTGGTAGGGTGGGAAATAATGCTAAGTTAGGCTGTAATTTAGGAGGCTATCTTGGATGATCCATCATAGATTATAGTTATGAACCTGTGGAGTTGCTTCATATAAAATTATAATGACATGAAATCTTTAGAGTGGTAGTAAGGTATAAGAAGACAGATAATATTTCAATGTTTGGGGAAATTAAAATCAATGTGATACCTGTAGTTGTAATAAAATATCTACATGTCTAACTACTTACTTATTTGGGAATAATATATAAAATAATTATAACCTGTGACTATTTTTTCTATGGATTCATGGGGATTCAATTTATTCGTAGTCTTTGATTTGTCTTATTCGTAGTTTGCATTACGCTCCTATCCATATATCCTGAATATGATAATAAAAATAGCTAACCTACCTTTGTATGTAGTATAAAAGTTATATAATAAACTACATAAATAGCTACATAATTATACAATATTATATGATACAAATCCACCGTTGCATATTAATGACTTTGCTGATCTTGAAACTGAACATTTTGCAATCTAAATATTATTACTATTATAGCATTATGATGTGAATATTGCGGCCAAGTTCATATTAGTAGATCGATTAATTTACAAATGTCGGCGTTTGTAATTTTTTTGACGGTACTTTTAAAGGCTATCGGTGAGTTTTCGTAATGACTTGCATAACGTCTGGTTACACTAGTTCGATAACAGCATTCACATACATGGATTGAATAACAGTTATTATCTAAATTATATCAAGCTAAGATTATGAATTTAGTCATGGCCATTAACAATTTAGATAAGTCATGTCCGAGTGCTTAGGTTGCAGATTTTAAAAATTGATTGTTTATTGGATTTAGTTTACTTATGCCCGATTTTACCAACGATCCCTAACTCTAAAGGAGCCCCTAAATAATTATTTTGACATATTTGCTATGAAACAAATGTCCCTTAACTTAGTTAGGTGCTCCCTTAAAATTGGTGCATTTGGGCTTTAGATTTTTGATTCCGAGCTCCTTCGTTACGGCTCTATTCATTAACATTGTTTTTTAGAAAAGTGTTTCTAGACTGAACTACTTTAGCTTTATTATTTTTACTGAGTCCGTATATTTGACTCAGTCTGACATCGATCTAGACTGATATCTCGAAGATCGATTAAAGTAGAAATGTAGAATATTAGAAAATCTTAGTATATTCTCGGTGCCCTCACATATGTACCATATTTTGAACAAAAATCTTTGCTGACAGAGTGGAGTACAATTTTAGAAAGTATCTACTTATTAGATATCTAGTTTAATATTTCTCATGTTATAAATAAAAGATATACACAGTTTGTTGCTTTTATACTTGGCTTTATTTTTGTTAAACACTATTTTATTAATAATATTATTGGGAATCATCGATGGTCATGTTTACTAAAATAGTAAAGTATTATTTTAGTAGTTATTATTGCCATTTTGGTTTTATCTTTCTTATAGTGTCTAAATAGAGATGTTAATTAAATTATCGCGATCAGTTTCATCGGGACCTTCAAACTTTATTATCACATTATTTTCAAGATCGCTTTTTGCAAACACAATTTCGTTAATATTTTACTTACAATTTTAAACTAAGTATATCTATTACTTAATCTATTGTTTTGATTAAGTTTTGTATATTAACATTTGTCTTCTTTGGAATATAAAAAATAAATGTTGACGCACGAAACACCAATAAATCTATACTACAATATCGCTTTGGAACTTGTTACGAGTATCTGCCTACCTAATTGTTGGCGAGCTTTAATTCAACATATGTATGTGAAGTATCTACTCCTCTTGCAAGCAAGGAAATACACAATTACGAGTATTTTTCTAAATTTATTACACCATTCTTTATCGCATTAGTGTAACTTATATTTATGTTGTATCGCGGATTACAAATATTTTTAAATAAAAATACTATTTCTGCAGGATCAAGTAATGGCGCTCCGCTGGGTTCACGATAACATTGACATGTTTGGCGGAGACTCTTCTCGGGTTACTATCTTTGGTGAATCAGCTGGGGCAGCCTCCGTCCACCTACATATGTTATCACCAGCTTCTAAGGTAATTTACACCCTTTCTGCTATGACACTTAGGTTATTATCCCCCGTATTCTAAGTCGGGTTCCCCACTCCACTTTCACTCAAGGAACATCTGTCTCTTTCCACCAAATATTAAATTAAGAAAGATAGAATAAGACGGACTTTCCTTGAGTAAAAAGTTCATTTGAGGATACAACTTGGAAAACGGGGATAAGTTCCTTTCACTCAACGAATGTTAACTTTTTCTTGATTCATTTTGTGAAAAGAAGGCCGTTCCTTGAGAGAAAACTGAGTTAAGGATACGACTTAGCCCAAAATCAGCGGTTTAAAATTACAAGCAGGAGATATAAATAAAATTATGCTCCTACTAGAGGTTGGTGAATGCAAAACTTTGCTATACGGAATATATTTTCTTATTTACACTGCGGATAAGGTTTAAACGGGGGTATTAATAAGTTTGGTTGAACCTATCTCCCTATCATAAATTTGTAAGCCTTTTGTTGTAAAGTTTTGGTAATTTGGTATTAGTAGGTATGCTTGTTTATCAATTCTCCATGTTACTGCATCGATCTCTTACATTATACGTGTACTATTAAGTACTATTACTATTCATAGATTTAAAAAGTTTGCACCAAATGTCTAATTTTTGTCTTCCCATACAGGCATTGGGCGATAATGTACATGGCAAGTTAATCCTTTGAAGGGTAATGTGTATGAACTTATAATATGAAATTAAGTTGGAAAATGAAATCAAAACAATTAATAATATTTTTTCTAATAAAAACATCAAACGTGCAAGAGTATATTTATAAAATTAATTCAAACAGTGTGTGTCCTCGTATTGTCCTCATAATAAACTAGATTTGCTAGGTCAATGATATTACTTGGCCTAAAGATATACATTCTAATCATCTAAGAATAACTAATGAATGAGTCATCTAACAAAAACCTTCGTAGAAATAGAAAAAATTGTTTTGGTAAATTTTACACCTTTTCAGAGTAAGATACTCATATTTCGTCCTGAAGATGTCTCGTTGAGAGGTGAAAACGTATCGACAAAAGCGTTTTTCTCTCTGCGAAACCAATGATCAAATTTTGATGAAACCCAAAAAGTCCACGTGTGGAAAAGTTAAACATTTGGGTTAAAAAATCTCCATATAAAAAAGCGAATGAGTGCAGAGCATTTACTACTTGTGTACTAATAAATAAAATGTTCTAGACAAAACATTTTATTCATTAGTACACATGTACAAAGCCGGGACGGGCAGCTAGTAATTTATTTAATGAACCTGCACTAAATAACTTCTGATCCATCATTAAATATACTTACTATCTGCTACAATTTGTAAGAAAAACGAAGGTATTTATCATCCAGTTATCAGAAACATGACAAAAAAACTCACTACACTTTATTCGAAAGTGGTACCCGTCTACAAATTGCATTACATCATTATTATTAACTGCAATATTAAATATGGCAGATAAGAGAAATTTGTTTTTAAATCACTGCACTTTATGGGCGAGCTTGACCCGCGTTCTGCTTGCACGACCATTGTTGTGTTTATATTCACTTATGCAACTACATGTTCTTACATATTATACGGCATACGACATTTAGATACTATTTGAGGGCCTTTGTAAACTTGGCGACATAGGATTTGCAGTTTTTAGGATGTTGTCGTTATACCCTTCTGTGGCAGATAACGATTATCAGGTCAACGGAACCACCTTCCCACCTTACATTAGTTATTTAGCATGCATTCGATTAGGTATCATTTTTCCATACAATGACAGAAGTTGCCATTTCAGTGCGCGTTTAATTTCTAGAAAAACTATCGGTGTAATTTGGTGATGAATATAAGCCCAACCAAACTCTCTAAATTGTTTTTTTTACCCTTCCTAAATGGGTACCTATATTAGCTACTTACTTAATATTAGCTGGGTTTTAATTCGATGGATGATTTAACCGCTACCACGGTCTCAACAACTGCAATGATTATTAAGGTTATTAACTTACAACATGAATTTGCCTATCCGTATCATTTGTTTCTAGATAAAAATATTGCCTGAGTAGTTTAACCTATATATGTTATTTATAAGTTAGTCTACTACCTATATGCATAGTTATTTGTTAGGCTGATAAATAATAATATTAATGTTAGCTCTTTGATTATGAAATAGTTAGTACGAGTATTACTATGACTGGTGTTAAAATACCTATTACCTTGACACATCAATTCATTACTATTAACTTCTGCAATGTCCGTCTGCTTATTATAATCATATGCGTCTAAAATGCCACAAACATCTAGTTAAATCCTAATGATCAACATTCAATAATGCAATACCTGCAGATAAATGCAAAGAAATATCATAACTTAAATTTAATGCAGTGAGTTAAGAAATATGAGCTTGTTATTTAATTTTTTAACAAGTAATTCTGTCCGAAATAAGTCATGTTTCTGACATCTTATCGTCGTTCGATTATCCGCCAGTATTGGTTGCAAATTGTGAAATATACATGACATGAGGCGCAGACTACTACTTTAGTTTTATGGAAAAATCTGCACGTCTCTTTACCTACTCTAAACTGATACGTTTTTCGTTTCATTCTGGAGCACGGTAAATGACTCTTTACCTGTTGGCGGCATACCTATAAGAAGGATAATTGTGGGCGTCAAAATAAATATAATAGTTGTTTCCGTTGTCAAGAAAATGAGCGAAAAGCCGATAGGCACTAGCTTATTTATCGTTAACCTATAAACAGCTCGTTGCGTAATATTGGCTAAAATGATAAGGCGGTAAGCCTAGAGTAATATTAAATCATCATATTGAATGATCAAAGCATGGTGACACTCTTACGAACACTGATGAAGTGTTAAAGCGTTGGAGTGAGTATTTTAGTGAGATGTATAAAAGTAGTATCCCCGACATCACTATTGGGATCTCACCAAAATACTCACTCCAACGCTGGGATCAAACTGACGTCTGAAGCATGGGATGAAATTAATGTGTCTGAGATTGTAAGAGCGATAAGAAGTTTGAAATGTGGTAAGGCAGCGGGAAATGATAAGGTACTTCCCGAAATGATCAAATATAGAGGGCATAAACTCTGGAGCGGTTTCCATTTGTTGTGCAACTTATGCTGGCATATGGGAAGAGTTCCTGAGGACTGGAGGGCCGCGGTAATCGTCCCCTTATATAAAGGAAAGGGTTCCAGATTAGACTGCGTCAACTACAGAGCCATCAGTCTCCCAAGGTTTTCTGTGCTTTTATGGATTTGGAGAAGGCGTTTGACAGGGTTGTAAGAAAGGAACTGTGGGACATTTTGCCTGATTATGGTGTTGATGGCAGTCTCATGCTGGCTATACAATCACTATATATAAATTGTACAGCAAGCTTACGGGTGGATGGTACATTATCTCCATGTTTCAATATCAACATTGGCGTCAAACAGGGATGTGTGAAGTCCACCAGACTGTTCATCATATACCTAGACAAATGCCTGCAGAGACTGAAAGAAAACAGATGTGGGATAAAAATGGGTGACATGTTGATTAATTCACTATTGTATGCAGATGATGCTGTTCTTATTGCATCATCTGAGCAAGAGCTGCAATCACTTGTCACAGACATGAAAGATGGATGTATTGAAAGAGGTCTCCGAATAAATGCGGGAAAATCTAAGCTGTTAATATTTGAGAGAAATGATATAACGAATGCGACAATTATGATTGATAATGAGAAACTAGAACAAGTGTCTGAATTTATATATCTGGGTAGTGTTTTCACTAGGGATGGTAGATATGAAAAAGATATTGAAAGGAGAGTGAATGCAGGCAATAGTGTCAACGGAGCACTGCGTTCTATGATAGGTAGGTCAAATATTACTCAAAAAGCAAGACTTGCCATTCATAACGCAGTGCTTGTACCTACACTATTGTATGGTAGTCAGACATGGGTATGTCAGGATAAAGATGAAAGCAAAATAAATGCAGTAGAAATGCGCTCATTGCGACGAATGTGCGGTGTTAAAATAACAGACCGAATCCGCAATGACGTAATTCGAGAACGAGTGGGACTGAAAGAGGGTATAGGCATGAAAATAAGATAAGGTATGCTCCTCTGGTTTGGGCATATAGAAAGAATGAGTGATGAATAACTGACGAACCAGATATATAAAAGCGAGGTGAAGGGTAAACGTGGTCGAGGGAGACCAAGACATACGTACCATGACCAAATTGGAAAGGTTTTAAAAGACGGTGCTATTAAGAGTCTCCGAAATCGGCGTGTATGTATGAGAAGAGTTATGACTGTGGAAGAGGCTAAAGGAGTATGTAGGGATAAGGATAAGTGGCGCTCGGTTGTCTCTGCCTACCCCGTAAAGGACCTGGTATGAAGATAAATAAAATAAAAATATTGAAATAAAACCCCAATCTTTCTATCCCCCAGCCCCCTTAGCCTGGCAGCAAGAAAACTATGATAAAATACTTTTGGGTCAATTATTTTCAATACAAAATGTTGATTTATCAAGCTATTTTATCACACTGTCTTGGGTGCCGTGCTACGAGTGCAGATGAGATTGAAAAACAAATTGCCAATAAGTGACTAATGGAACATCTGAAGAGGGTTACAAAAGAACACCAAACACAACAGTCACAATATATCCATATTTCTGGACAATTGATATATCCATATTTCTGGTTATCAATCATATTTTTTATTCTGAATCTTGACATTGATGGCTTTATTTTTGTCAATCAGGGTCTCTTCCACCGTGCTATTGCTCAAAGTGGAGTGGCGATATCTCCCTGGGCAGTGGCAAAACAACCTCTGCAACGAGCTTTCGACTTGGGACGGGAGCTTGGCATCGATACCAATAGTACAGCGGAGCTTTTGGGTAAGAACATATTTTTTTTATCATTCTACTTTGGACCACATTATTAGAAGGCCAGTAGACACCTAAGCCTCTATTTAAAGCAGAACATTACTTACATGAATGAATAGATAAGGTGAAATTACATACATACATATCATCACGGGTGCCTTACGGCGCCCGAGACCGCCTAGACGGCCCCAGGGTATCCAGCGGAGGGGTTTTAATCCCACCTCGTCGTAGCCGATGGTATGAGTCTACACCGAACAAGTGGCTAGCTCGTCGCGATGTTTTTGAATAAACTCAATAACCCATCTATAAACAGTTTCACAAGTTGGTATAGCGAAACCGGGACCGACAGCTTAACGTGCTCTCCGAGGCACTATAGTGGTGTTGTAAAACAAATGTACAAAATGTTTTATTAATTAAAAACTCATTGGTACACACCAGGATTCGAACCAGGGACCTAAGTGTTTTTAAGTCCAAGGTCTAACCAGCTCGGCCACCACGTATACACACATATACACGTGAATTTACATAACCTTTTAAACTCTTATTGTTTCCATAATAGAGAGTCCAACAAAGCACATGTATGATAATTTCACCCATAGAAAGCAATTAGTGGCTCGAATTATCTACGCTTGAACTTTAAATTCATTAGCATCTATCGTGAAGGAGTATTCTTTTTTTTAATTTCTTCATTAGGAGGTTAAAATAAAATTCTAAAAGCCCAGCAAATATTTTAAATTTGACTGGGTATTTTAGAATCTTATTCTTCCTTTTAGAATCTAGAAATTCTTTCATTCAGGCTACCTTCGAGCAACTCCAAGCGAGTTACTAGTAAAGGCCGGAGCCCGACTGTCTGCTGCATCAGGACCAGCTGATGGTCTCCAGAGCACCGTAGCCCTTCCCTTTGTTCCTGCTTTGGAGCCTCCAGCGCCTGACGCTTTCCTAACGCAACAACCGAAAGAGGCGCTCCCGGGTGCTGATGTGCCGTTACTGACGGGATATAATGCTGAGGAAGGCATTATTTTGTTTAGACGTGAGTACACTTTAAAGGGGTTTGTAGTTACTTCGAGCAACTTCAAGAGTTAACAGGACCAGCTGACCATATCCAGAGCACCGCGGCCCTACCATTTGTTCCCGCGTTGACTCCTTCGGCGCTTTCCTAAGGCATCCAAGGGTGGTGCTTCCGAGGGCCCTTACTGACTGGGTATAATATTGAGAACATACTAAAGTATGTTCTCAATATTATACAACAGTTTTACAAACAGTTTATTTTAGTGTTCACGCTTCGCTACCTTAGATGGCTAATTTTGAAACAAATTTCCTCTTAGTTAAATTAAGGGTATTGTTTTAAAAGTATTATTATAAATTATTTGTTATAACATAACATACATAAACCAATTAACAACATTCATAAATTTCATGAACTAATAAGGATTACAACAATTATGAGTGCTTAGTTTACTGAAATCAGCTGTCATTGATAATACGTAGATTAGAATTGTAGGAAACTGACTTACCTATAAGTACCTACTTATAGTTTATTTGACAAATTGATTTATAGGAAATATGTACTTCTATAAACATAAATTCTAACCTGAACGTTAAAAAAATATATAGATAGGTACACACTGCAAATGTGCCATAACTTTTTGCAATTCTTCCATCAAAAGTTCTTGTGAAAGTGACAAATCAATAACCAACCGATTATAGCCAACGTGGCAAAAATGTTGGCCAAATCTACCCGCCTCTAGTGGTAGCGCATTTGTCGTTGTATCCGGAGGTCGTGGGTTTGAATCCCCGTGGAAAATAAATATTAGTAAGTTTTTATTGCAGTTTATAAATACCATCACGGGTGCCTATTTGGCTCCCGAAGACCGTTTTTAAACGGCCTTAGGGTACCCAGTGGACGGCTTTAAATCGTCCTCATTTCGCCGATGGTGTGCAGGTTATCATAGTTTGAATAATTATATTTTCCTTTGTCCATCTGGGCAATACACGTGAAATGTCCTACATACAGTAACAACCTATATTATGCGCCCGGTGCGAGCTTTAATAATGAATACCAAATAACCAAAAAATATGGTTATGGTCTGATCATTTCTGCGTTCCTGCAGGATATGCACCCTGTGCTTGGACACCTTTGGTACCGCCCTAGTAGCTTTTTAGTAGGCCCAGCCTACAAAAAAGCCATCCATCTTCTATCCATACTCCTGCAAATTGTCTAACGACTGCTAGAAAGTTGTTTCCGTAATAAATATTAGATATACATACTTAGATGTGCCCTTAAAATAAGAACAAAAAACTTTTTCTAAAGGTAACCAAATAGACACTGTCTAATTAAACAGGCATACCGGGTCAGTGCCTTCATACATAACCTCCGTAACATTAAGACTTGTTAACATTCCGTTCGCTTAAATTATACGTTGACGATCGTTCCCTTAAATTATACGGTAAATATCGGATATCCACTTCCAAAGCGGTAAATTATCGTAAAGTCTGCACTTTAAAGGCTCGTATCGTAAAGGCTAACCATTAGACTTGTCACTGAACTTACAAAATGTTATCACATCATGTTATTACATACAAAATTTTACTATCGAGATCTATTTCTCTATTAAGTAGGTATCTAAGGAGATATTGGTTTATTTTGTGGTAAATTAGTAGAAAGGTTATGGTTGGTTCCTTATCAGCTACCAACGTATTTTTTTAATAATTCATACAACTGATCCCACACTATCAAAGGATATATTTTTAATTGGTAGCGCAAGCTAAGTAATTCTCAAAGTTTAACTAAAATCCTATCTCACCTGCACTTCCAGCAATAAAAGAAACTTTAGCTAAATATTTATCAAGGGAAAAAGTCCTATCAAAATTTTGCTTCTATATCTCTTGTTGATCGAAGTATATCTCCAATTTGCGGTTACCAACAAATGCGGCATAGGTACATTTTTCCAAAAAAGCTGATTTCATTAATAGATTAATCTTTTTTTGACAAATAGTAAATATATCAGTACAAACAACAAGATACTTCCACCGTTACTTATCAAATACCTAATGGCAATGCCCTCGTTTTTAAAGGAAGCTTTGCTCTATAAAAACAACTATCAGTTTATGCGTATACCAACGATACAAACTTTACCTAATTTCTAGCTAGATTATTTTGAAGTAGCGAGTTACTATCCTAATTGTCTCCTAGCCTCGTAGATAAGCCGGAAGTCCTTCAAGTTATGTAAGTGAACGGAACTGGACACAAGTGCAGCCCTTCTCTCCAGCCCCGATCACCTTGTAATAAAATGCGCCCAATGCAATTTGTATTAGGGTATTTAATCAGTTTCCTTGAAATTATTAGAATTTGTTTACCTTCGATAAATGCCAATACGAAACCCACACCTAGTATTACGTATTACCCACGTTTAGTGGTCAGCGACATTTTAACCACAGTTAATAGTTTATATTATCCAAGCATGGCATGGTTACTATGTACCATGGATTTAATATGGGGGGCAATTGGCATGATTCCACTATTCCTTTTTGGTGCCTTTATTTATTTAAAACTATTTTTTTTTAAAGTTAAAAATATATATTAAATAACCTATGTCCTTCCCAGCGCAGCGTTTCAAACTATCTTTATAATAAAATTTCATCTATTTTCGCATTTATAATACATAGGTACATATTATAGTTTGGTAATATGGATTCTTTGTAGCAAAAAAATCTGCTTACATTAGCGAGTTTTCTACCAGCTGACCTTTGGGAGAGTGAAATATGCTTTTCATATGTTTATTTTATTCAACTCATTTTTTACCTATTTTTTTTTATCTACAAGATCCTCTATTACTGGGCCTTTACCTAAAACATGACCTTGTGGTTCCATGGCTTGTAGTTTGTTAAGAACCAGCTGTTTGTGCGCCCGGTGCTTCTGCATAACCCAAAATTTGGTCATGGCCTTGTAACTTCTGCGCCACTCCAGGGTCTGCGCCCTATCCCAGGCATAGGGCGCAGACCGCTGGCACTGCTTAGTTATGGCACTTGACACTGTCAAATAATACGCAGAATTGATCCTCATAACTGCTCGGTCAAAACCTGCCCCCTTAGCCCTAAAAGCAATAACTATCAATCCTATTATTTTCGCTTTTGGTCAGATGATATAGGTAATGGATTCCTATTTTGAAAAAATGCTCTAGGGTAACCTAACCTAATAGGAGATTATAGAATTTAAAAACTTAATATTGAACCACCAGGAAAAGATGGGGTATTACACCCCAAAACTATTAAACCGTTTGTCTCTATTGTAGCTACTCGTACAAAACGGGGGAACTGATTTCAATGAGATTTGTTTATTTCATGACTACTTTTCTTATTTATAACTTCTGATTGACTTGAAATTAGCACAAAATTCTGATACCCTCGACATGATCAAATCAGAAAAAAAATTGAATCACACTTGGTAAGTGGCAAGTGTAATTCAAGAAATGGGAAAAATAAGGACTTTTTTTTGGGATCATTACACTTAGTCTTATTAATTATGTGTACCTAAGTACCCATAATTAATAAGACTAAGCGATTCGAAAAACTGTAGCAGTGCAGCGTTCATCAGCCAGCGTTCTCGGAAGTATTAATCAAGAAATTTTCGTTTGTTAAAGAAATCTGTTATTATTATATTGTACTATATTTTATTAATAAAACTTTAATAGATAAGAGATTAATGTAAGTTTCTCGAATTAGCAAATACTCAGGTAAAATTTCTAAAAACAATTTTAGCACCTATTTTGACGGTCATTTTACAGAAAGTTAGTTCGAAAAAACGGCTGGTTTAGCAACAACAAAGACGTCAAGGCATTCGGCCGTGAAACCCAAACTCTGTAAACATTAGTTGGGTAATGCTGGAAAGTGGACGGCCGGAACCGACGGCTCTAGCGACCGCGCGCGCTGACACCGCTCACCTAATGACTTTTTGTGTAAGCCTATCTCATCATTATAACTTAAACTTTCACTTCAGCTTTAAGTGGAATTGTTTAAAAATAAGATCATAAAAGACCTATCAATGTCGAGGAATGATAGCAACTAGCGGATGTATACTGGTGCACCGCGGTTCCATCATTGATTCCTATTCACACTTCGTTTAATTAAAGAATTCAATTCGCTTCTGTCACCTTTTGTAACAATATTGCCACAAACAGATAAAACGGTATTGCATAAAAACAAATGGACTAATTAAAGGATTCTAGGTTATAAGAGGAAGAAATGCAAGCTGGTAGACCGTTCTATATTTTAATAGTACGGCAGATGTATGAATCGGCATACGTTTAGTACGCGATGGTACTTCCAATGCGAGTTGTCCTAGTAACGGAAAGGAGAAAATGTTGAAAAGGTCTTCAGAACACTGTCCATGGTATAGGTGTAAAATACGCTCAATAAGCAAAGCTTCAGGGTTTTATTAAGATTTTCGTCTCAATGTACAGGTGTTGTCCGAGTTGCTTAGACCTTATGCTCACTATGATGTTTTTAGGTGCATATTTACTACTATAGTCAGGCCCTACTGGAGACATCTGGTCGAAATAGACTGGTAATGCAAATTTGTCTTTGTTGTCGGACATTTCGTAAACTCATCAGCAGTACCTATAGTGGAAGCGACTATTAAAGAATAATTGTTGTATGAAAGTAAAAAAAATGATTGTAAAATTAAAATATTTGATTACCTTGTAATTATTCTGTTTATGTAATATAATCATAAGTGGACTAATTGTAAAGTTATGTTATAATTTTACAACCATTATATAATGGACTTCCGCCTGATTTAATTAAATACAATACAACAATATATTGATCGACCTCATTCATGGACTTTGTTCGTTGGTCACAAAGGCAAAAGTACATATTCACCTTAAAAACCGACTTAATTCGTCGACAGATCGTTACTGAAAATAAAGAGGCTACAAAATCTGTCTTCTGACATTAGACCAGACATAACACGAGACTTATTTATTTAATTATTTAAAAAAAAAAATGCACAGAGTACATAGGCGGCAATGAGTATGTAGGTACCTATCAATGAGTTTTTAATTAAAATATATTTTAATTGGAGAAGCACCGGGGACCTAAAAACTATAGTGTTTATAACTCTAAAGGCTAACCAACTGGGTCACTACGTACCTAATGTTATTTATTCAGTATACCCAAATACCCCACGACACTCCGTACCTGTACGGTATTCGCAATCGAATTGCGAATTAATTCAATAACCCCATAAAACTTCAAATTACCCCGCTCATGCCCATATATGTTGAAGTTATTGTTATGAGCGAAGGCGCTACAACCTGAAAGTATTTAATGACTATATTCTCATGCAAATATTATGTATTATCTTCACTATTAATCACTGTATGTTACATAACGCGAAAGTTATTTAACATCCAAAACATAAGTAATCTGATTGCCAAACCGAAACCTATAATTATATACTCGCTCGTATTGGCAATTTTTTCATGGAGATTTTTATATCGTTATTATTTGATTGGTTTGGTCGCCGTTAACTTGAGTAATATATGGTAAAAATAAAGGACATGCAGTTTTATTACTAGATCAACCCAGTCGCCCACAGAGCAACGCGACGGTGGCCGCGTTGCTCTATGCATCAAGCAAGTCCCATTTCAAAGAAAATCTGTCATTATATTGTTCAAACATGTGCGATATCGCTGACGCTGAAATTGGCGGCTGAAGTATACGTTACATACCTAGCAAGAAACTAATATTTTTGTCTGATAGAGATCAAGTAATTATGATATATTTACGCCACTGGTAATCTCGTATCGATGAACGGCGATGGTGCATTAGGTTCCGAATATACTTTACTTTTGTAAAAAAGACCACGGCTTTCGAAAAAATGCCAGAAATTCTCACAAGTTTAAGTTTGGCCACTATTATTTCTTCTGTTTGGCTTAGAATAAAAATAGAACATTCTATTATACTGCCGTCATAAACAAGAGAGACGTATCTGATAAAATGTAAAAAGAGAAAATAAATAAATAATATTTTAGTTTTTTCATGGCTCCTGTCTTCATAATATTAAAAAAAATTATACAATTGTTATGCCATTGCATCTGTTAGGCTTTAAACTAATACGTTCCAACTAATATTTACCATTCCACAATTTTTCAATTGGCATTTCTACCAATTTCGCCTCATGTTTATTCAAAATCCTACGTTAAAAAGTCATGTCTTCATAATGACGCCCTTTTTCCTTAGTGCCAGCGCAGTACCTATAATATGTAGTTGCATCTGTTAATCAAATTGTAATGTAAAAAAGCCTTTTTATTTATTTAAAAATATTATTTAATCTCCGAAAATTAGGCGCATATGATCATAATGACTTCTTTTTCTAGTACTTAGTAGACGCTGCTTTGTTATGTAGTTTTCAGTTCTTCTTTCTTTTAATGCGCCTTTTTTATCATTGTTATATCAGGATATTGTGCTGCAGTAAAAATTATAAAAATATTGTTAGATGCGCCTTTTTCGCTGATTCCAAAACTGCAATTAACTCTATTTTGGAAAAAAAATTGGATGCGCCTTTCTTGCTTATGACGGCAGTATATTAGTTGTTGACAAGAAAGAAAAGGCGATGGATAGGCTGCGAAGATGGCGCACCATGGGTTTGGGCATTGTAGCAACATAACGTATACGTATACTTTGCTACAATGCGCAAACCCTTGGTAGAGCCTCAGGTATATTTGTAGGAACGAATGAATGAATAATACAACATTAAATTTAGTCCAGTAATTATCTGTAAATTAATTTTAAGTTTTTTTTTTGTTTTAATATCTTTTTAGATTAATAAATGCCTTTTATATCTAAAAGTTATTAAGATTGTAATTAGAAAGGAATTAGACAATGTTCTTAATATCCATGGCTTCACCGTGCGGGTGCCGGCTCCATCGCGTGGTTGGAAGGCAGGGGAATGAACTGCAGTAGGTACTTATGTATTTTACCAATATTGGTAAAATTCATAAGTAATTTGATAAAAATATAAAAGTAAATTCTGTATATATCTTCAAATTCTCTATTTATAGATTGTATGCAGGGAGTAACTATAGTTCTAGATTGTATGTAGGTAGGGGATAGAATATGTATTCTAACCAGTAACTTGCATATGTATATAGTGCCTCGGAGAGCACGTTAAGCTGTCGGTCCCGGTTTCACTATATCAACATGTGAAACTGTTTATAGATGGGTTATTGAGTCTATCCAAAACATCGCGACGAGCTAGCCACTTGTTCGGTGTAGACTCATACCATCGGCTACAACGAGGTGGGATTAAAACCCCTCCGCTGGGTACCCTGGGGCCGTCTAGGCGGTCTCGGGCGCCGTAAGGCACCCGTGATGATATATATATAACTTGCATATGGTTTTGGGATTGTTTTGTCGGAGGAAGGCTGCGAGAAACGTTTATATTGTTTTATATATATATAAACATTTGTTAAATATCTCACTCTCATTCTCGGAGAGACAGAGTTTTATTTCTTATTTTTTTTATAAATTTTCTTATTTTTATTGCTCTGGTCACAAACTAAGCTTTAGGCTAGTCCTATGTGTACCAGAAACAACGATATAATACATATTATATTTTATAAACACCCAGACCATGACAAACTGTACAAAAAAACGTACTAATATTTTTTTGTCTGGGTGGGAATCGAACCCACCTATTAGGTAGTTAAGGTGTTATATAAGTTAATTTCAGTTGTGTAGTAGAATTTATTATTATTATTCCTGTACTTTGTTAGTAACTTGGGGAGATCATTGATGGCTTTTCAATGAATAACGATTTGTATTTGAATTTTTATGTCAACTAATGTTCCATACATTCCTGTAAATACCTACATAAAAAGATAAAATTCCTAAACCAAAAAAATATATCACGAGGGTTGCACCAATAGCTGTATTGCATTATATGCATATATTCCATCGTGTAAACAACTGACTCATGCAAGAATCGTTGAACAAACAACCCAGATCTTATACAGAAGAGGATACAGAAGTGTATTATATTTTGTAATATGAGCAGTTTATGAATCAGCATATACAGCAGTAATCTTATGCCAATGTGCCAAGTTAGTTCCGCTTATGCAATTCAACATATTGATCAACTTTGTTAATAATTATTGATCAATGATCGCTTGTGACGATATGGAATTCCGACAGTAAATGTGTCAAGTCTGATTGATAACGATTAATTTACTTTCGTAACAGCATCCTGAAAGAGAAAAATACCGATGCAGACCAAGATCCATGTTGGTAATAAAAATAAGTTTACAGGGAATTTTCAGTGCATCTGGGGGCCCATTCTACATCAGATGTATAGCATTTATTGTCGCGCACATTGACGTATTTATATCTATGGTCGCGCAATAGTAATGTAGTTTTTTATGGAGAGAGAAAACTACAATGATAGTTTTTTTATGGAGATAATATCCATAAAAAACTTTTTTATGGAGATCTTTCACTTTTCACTTGATTATATCCAAGCAAATTAAAGTCATCGTCTCCATTAAACACTGTATTTTTTCTATCGAGAATTTCAAATTGACATGTAAGTTAGAAAAAATACAGTGCCCCTAAACAGAGCATCTTCAACTGAACATCATCTACAACATTGTAGATGATGTTCCTATATGCTCCTAAACCATGGAGATATAGATAGAAAGCCCTCGGGCCTGAAATCGCCTTTCCATTCATGAGAACAGAAGATATAAGCTATATAAATTTTTAAAAAGTGAAAAAAAATCATTATAATCATTCACTGAGCATTGATTGGTTTAAGTTAGAATAGAATATAGCGACAACGAACGCGTTTGACATTTCGTATGTAGTGCGGTTCCAATCATTATTATTAGTTTCTTGCCCTAAACCCAAAATATAAATGGGACTACCTTTAAACTTTTTTAAAATAAACCCCATATATTCCAGGTCTCCAGAGATATCCGAAGCTCCTGAGTGAACTGAACCGGGAATTCCAGCGCGCAATACCACTAGAGTTGCAGTCGTTGGGTGAGAATCGAACCCGCATCGTGTCTGATGCCATCCGCAAGTTTTACTTCCAAAACCGACCCATCGACCTGCGTAATGTGGATAGCCTCATTGATGTGAGTATTTTGACTATAGAATTGCACTTTTTTTTTGATGTAATTATTTGTGTTCCTCAATAAAGTCCTTCAATTTCATTCCTTTGGGCAGGATATGGCACATATTTTGTGTATATTTTGATGATATACCACAAAATGATTACCTAACTTGTCACTGATGATTTAATGGATAAAACAAACAAGTCACAGTATATTTAATAGTACTTACGTTTTTCTGTACAGTTTGTTATGGTCTGTGTGTTTATAAAATATAATAAGTATTATATTGTTGTGTCTTGTACAGTACAAGCCTAGAGTTTAGTTTGTGACCAGGGCAATATGTGTAAATTTGTCCTACATATTATTATTATTAATAATAAATAGCTAATGCATTGGGTTACGACACCTATAAACTAAATAGATTTTCACATAGTCACAAAAGTTTGCATAAGTATTTTAACACCAAAAGGACGAAAACATTATGAACAACTTTTATTGTACCAGAACCTAAACCAAACACTGACCTTAGTCAACAATTTAAGCGCTTTAAGCAAAATATTAGATGGAATACAACCATCCATAGGGTCATGGCTAAAATATTGTATAGTGTTCTTTCCTCGCCTATTACCGTAAATTAAACATTTCTATTTTTTTTTATTCAACAGCTATTCACCGACATAATGTTCCTTCGCCCCGTACTGGATACCATACGTCTTCAAGCCGTTACTGCCCGCAAAAGCCCCACATACCTATATCGCTTCGCCTACGACGGGGCCCTGGGCCTCTTCAAGCGCATGCTGGGTATCAACCACCCTGGGGCCTGTCATGGGGACGAAATGGGATACCTCTTCTACTTCTCTAGGCTTAACTACCGGCTTGATGATAACTCTACAGAATCTAGTGTTTCAAGAAGAATGATACAGTTGTGGACTAACTTTGCTAAGACTGGGTAACTTTTTTTAAATTGTGTTTTTAATGAAAAACTGCATGTGACTTTGTATCTACCGGTGGTGAGCAGACATACAAAGTCCATGAATGGGGTCAATCAATAATTGTTCTTAAACAACATTGATCGCTCTATTTATCGCGCTATTTTTAATATAGGTACTCGCTGCCTTATTGTCGATATAACCACCCATTTCGTAACCGCACCCTGAAAGGAGACTACCACCTCGACAAGAAATCGATGCAGTAATCTCCTCCGATGAACCCACCCACAGACTAAAACCGAAAAAGACAAGGTTACTTGACGGTTTTTGCATCTGTATGGGCCCTGATAATAAGACTGGTCGATCGGGGAAAGTATCTTCCTACGAACTATATTATTTTTATACTTCTGGGACATTTATATACATATATGTACCCCATGTACTATCACAGGTGCCTTACGGTATCTGGGACCGCCTAGACGGCTTCAGGCTACCTAGGAAGCAAAAGTCTATACCGAACAAGAGGCAGTGTTTTGTAGAGGCAGACTTATAAACAGTTTTACAATTTGATATAGTGCAACTAGTAGGTATAATAGTTTTAAACTTACAAACAATAGTTTTTTTTTCATGCATTCATAATTTTTTCACTATTTTGTTTCAGAAATCCAACTCCTCCAGTTGATTATGAGTCCATAGTGGACTTCAACTGGAGTCCAGTGTCGGACCTTTCCAACGTGACCTACCTCAACATAGACTCCAACTTCAGTATCCAAACTCAACCGGAGTCCGAAAGAGTTCAGTTCTGGAATAATATTTATAGACAATACGGACCTTCGTCCTGAAAATAATGGAGAAAAAGGACTTTGTGATATTTTGGAATAAGTGTTTATTCTTGCTAGTTTTGTGACAGAACAATTACACGAAACGGCTTTCGAAACGATAAAATTTTCTTACTGTTCGCGTAGTACTCGTTTAATATCATGCGGCAATGTAAAGGCAGAAGTTGATGTCACACGAATCGATCCAGGGGCGGATCCAGGATAGTTTTTTTTGTTAGTCAATTCGTCAAGATTTTTTGAGATTTTTGCAATACTAACACGGATAATGTCTTAAATTGTAACGTTTCGAATTCGTTCGACAGGCTGCAGGCTTATGCCTGCAGTCTCACTCATGTTTTTAAAAAAAAGCTCAGCATGTGACGTTGCGTTAAGCAGACCTACAAAGTCCATAAATGGGGTCAATCGGTTACGGGCGGTTGATTTGACGATAAGATAGCGAGGATATTATTAAAATGAACTCGTAATGCAAATTGTTGTCTAATCATATTGATCGCCCCCACTATGGCTAAACGCTGCAGTTACGAAATAGGCGGCAACAAGGACGAATTAGCATTATTTTAATAACATCGTCGCTGCGTTATTGTCAAATCAACCTCCCGTATTGTAACTTCACCCTGAACTAGAAACTATCACAAAAAAAGCGATGCAGTAGTAAGACAACTCCTGAAAACGGTCAACCAAAGACTAAAACCGAAACATGACTAGGTCACTTGACGGTTTTTGTATCTGAAGGCCTAGTGTGAGTTTTTTTAACGTTTACTTTCGCGTTAACTATACTACCGCGTTAACATTTTGACCTATCACACGACCGCATTTCTAGTTCTCAAAATTTCCGCTTGGAGCGCTGAACCATTTTCCGTACAAATTTTTGTTAACTCAAACGCAAAGTAATAGTTAGAAAACTCACACTAGGGGTACTGTATGGTCGTTCTTATTAAAACTTATATATTACTTAGTATATTTTATTAGTTCCCGTTCCCCCTGGACCGGCCAATGGCATACAAGGATTTTTTTTCTTTTGGCGAGCAAGTATCGTAAAATGGGGTTTAGTTCATATCTGTAATTAACCTTACTGTAAGTTTACGTTCGAAAACTGAAACAGTCAGCAGACCCCCTCGCCAAGAGCGCAGTCGTAAATAACGCTAACGAAACTTTTGTATGAAAATGACATTTCATGATGACGTCACTTTCGTCTTTATCGTTGCAGAAATAACCATAACAAGACAACAATATAGATACACCAATAGGATAATACATTTGTTATCTCCCTCTCTTTAAAACGGAAACGTAACACTTTAACACTGGGTAGTGTTACAGAGTGCGATAAAAATATTGAAAAATGCTTAGAGAAGAAGAGATGCATATAGTGTAGTGACAATACCCAGTGTTAAAGTGTTAGTTTACGATCACGGCTTGCGACGTTCGAGCGTAAAAAGCGACCATGCCCTTGGCTAGGAGGGCAGTTAACTCAAAATACTTTCATAGTAGCATAGAAATCACTCGTGCCTTGTTTTGTTTATATCTAAGGTTTATTATATCTATAATATTGCTTCTTCGTTCAGAATCGAACCCAAAATAATATTATTATAAATTATATGGATATGTCTTTTTATCATTTATATTTATCTATCGTCTTGAGAAAAAAGACTTACCCACAATTATAGATTTTTTTGCGAAATATGTGAATCGGACAGTACCTACACTCAATCATTAATGTCATTATATGGTGGATATTGAACACTCAGTATCCCAATTTTAACTAAAGTGTTCAATGTTCAAAGGCTCAATATGTTTTTATGAATGAGGCCATAGTATGTTATATTAATAGTCTGTCACAAAACTGTACAACAGATTTTTCTAACATTATAAGGGTTTGTTAACTTGCAATGTTTATTTAAGCACTAGTTTAATTTAGCTTTAATCCGTTAATTTAGTTTTACCTACATATATACCTAATGGTTAATTAATAATCCTATACAAAGTGTTTTTATTCGTCAAATAATTATTATAAAAGTATATTTTTCAAAGTTATACATTTTGATCTCACATCTTATACATGCTTATATATCAATCCATTAATATTTTTATTATATTTACCTACCTACGCGTTTCTGACAACCCTAATTATTTGGGATAAATGTTGTCAAAAATAAAGGAACATCCATATATAAGATAAAGACATACAAACTTTTATATGAAATTAGAATAGTATAATAATTTAGTAAGTAGGTATATTGTGTATACATATATAAAATAATTATATATAACTATGTAAATCCACTTCTAATAATTTTTATATACTTAAACTATTATATTTATACAAACATTTATGAAGTGTAAATATTTCTGTTGTAGGTACCTAGGTTAGTAATATTTGTATGTAATAATTCTAGAGTTATGAACAGTTTGTAAATATCTACTATTTGTATTAGTTTTTGTAAATAAACGCCAAATTATAAATATATTGCCATTTGTTTTACCTTTACAAGTCTATCCGGAGCGGAGGCTGTGGATTCGATTCTCATTCAAGGCAAAGCTATAGGTATTACCTTGTACGTTTTTCAAGTTTGCCTTGGTCGGCTATTATTGAAAAATACATACATATACATATCTTCACGGGTGCCTTGCAGCGCCCGAGACCGCCTAGACGGCCCCAGGGTACCCAGTAGAGAGGTTTTAATCCCACCTCGTCGTAGCCGATGGTATGAGTCTACACCGAACAAGTGGCTAATTAGTCGCGATTAATATAATAATATTGTTATAGAGTTGTCCAGACGTCTGATACAAGGTCAGGTGACAAGAGGGCCGGCAATTATTTCGGCCAACGCATTAGTTTGGCTATTCAGCGAAAAACGCGAGCCAGCCTTCTTGGCACTATCCCTGACAGGCCATCTTTAAATTTAGATGATTTTATTTTTTATTTATAGTCTTAATAATATAATAATAATAATATGTAGGACAATTTACACATATTGCGCTGGTCACAAACTGAGCTCTTTAAGCTTGTATTATGTGTATCAGAAGCAACGATATATACCATATTATATTTTTATAAACACCCAGATCATGACAAACTGTACAGAAAAAACATAACAAATAACTAAAGTAAAATATATATCTAATATCTACCTATAAAATATTATATAAAAAATATTACTAGTATCTAGTACACATAGTACAAGCCTAGATACTTGTACTATTATTTCTTCTGCGCTAGAGCTTATAGTTTGTGACCAGGGCAATATGTGTGTATGTCCTTCTTCATTGTATTATTATTATTATCATATGTATTAGGATCGTTGTTTCTGGTATACATAGTACAAGTCTAGAGCTTAGTTTGTGCCCAGGGCAATAATAATAATAATAATAAAAACGTTTATTATCTCAATAAAAAGCCAATACAACAATAATACATAGATTCATCTGTTTACAATAACAAAATATCGGCCGATGCAACACGTAGTTCATACTACCCTCCGTACTAGTCGAGACTGTATCACGGATAGGTAGTTTACGCCGCCTGCGCACCGTTCGTAACTAATTAGAACTAGATAAGTTATACAGTATATGTTGTAGAATCAGACAAAAATCTTAAGATAATAAAAATGTGTATATCCTTCATTATATTATTATCATTAAATATATTTATTAGGATCGTTGTTTCTGGTACATATAGTACAAGCCTAGAATATTGTACTATTATCTCTTCTGTGCTAGAGCTTAGTTTGTGACCAGGGCACATGTGTGTATACACTGAGAAAAATATACCCAAGTTTTTAATATGAAATCAGCGCCCGCTACGCGTAATACCTCTTAAAAAACGACTAGGCGTCCGAACCAATAATTCATCCGTATTCCTTTCTTGCATAAGAATTCTAATATACCATTACTCATCCTGTTAAAATCGAAATGAAATTAATAGTCCGACTTACGTTAGCATGAAATTTTCGGTAAAAGTTGACCGGCATGAAATGATTTGCATGATATATGGCATAGACATCATGATAACTTATCGTTGCAACATTTAACATGGAGAGTTGTGATATTTTCCCTTGTAGTGGGCGCCTCGTAGTATCGTGATAGAAAAGGCATTAGCTAGTTTAACGACATTGCATTCGTAAAGACTGATCTTATCGGCGTGCAACTTAAAATTTATCGATTAACCGACAATTTTCAATTACATCAAATATCCATTTTTCTCAGTGTATCCTTCATTGTAATATTATCATTAAATATTACATACATCTAAATTTATATAACTCAAAGGTGACTGTCTGACATAGTGATCTATCAACGCGCAGCCCAAACCACTGGACGGATCGGGCTGAAATTTGGCATGCAGGTAGATGTTAAGACGTAGGCATCCGCTAAGAGGATTTTGATAAATGATACCCCCAAGGGGATAAAATAGGGGATGAAAGTTTGTATGATAAAAAAATAACTATTCCACGCGGACGAAGTCGCGAGCACAGCTAGTTAAATATAAATAAGATCGTTGTTTCTGGACATATAGTACCTACAAGCCTAGATACTTTTACTAGCTATTATTTTTTCTGTGCTAGTTTGTGATCAGTGGGGTAACCACCGACTCCGATACCGTGAGTTCTCGTTCGAGTTGAGATCAAAAATGACGTCATTTCATACAAATAATATTTACAAACTTCATAATATTATATATATTTTTTTGTAATTAATTAGGTACTCGAACTAGTTATGCATTGGGCAATTCAAATAACGATGTTTAACTTTTTGTGGTACCAAAAACATCGTTCTCGATGTCAACTCGAACGAGATCTCACGGTATCGGAATCGGTGGTCACCCCAAAGGGCAATATGTGTGTATTCGTTTATATTACTATTATCATTAAATATATATATATATATTGGGATCATTGTTTCTGGTACACCTAGTACAAGCCTAGAGCTTAGTTTGTGCCTAGGGTATATGTGTATATATCCCTCATTATATTATTATTATTATCATTAAATATTTAGGATCGATGTTTCTGGTAGACATTACTTAGTACAAGCCTAAATATATTAGTTTGTGCTCTATGTGTACAATGTCCTACGGTTATTATATATCAAAATGTGGCTGTAATACAGTCACATTTATAGATGGGTAGATGCAATTTCAAATAGAGATAGGTACTCTGTGACATAAATCACTATCTTTATCTGAAATTTCAGACAAAAAAATCAATTCATAAAACGTAAAAACTGTCATAAGAAGTAAATCAATCAGACATGCCAACAATGATAAAGGAAAGAATCAACGATTAAACCAATTGTGTATTAATTCCTCATTAACTCGTATTTACATAATATAACCCGTACTATCTAAATCTTGTGACTGGTTATCTAATAATTATACAAATCAATCACTGCAAACTCCTGGGCTAAGTCAGGGATCAACAATTGGGCCTGTCAGAGAGAGATATTTGCTTCATCACTTTAACTAAATTATACAAGGTTAATTTGCCTTCAAGGCAAAAGACCTAAACTTCAAGGAATAGCGAAAAATGCTCAAAGAAAACTCAGGACTAATTTTGATAAAAACTAAAACTGCATCATTAGATTTTTGAAAGAAATATACGTGGTGGCCGAGTTGGTAAGACCTTGGACTTAAAAACACTTACGTCCCTGGTTCGAATTCCGGTGTGTACCAATAAGTTTTTAATCAAAAAAAAAATATGTACATTTGTTTGACAACACCACTATAGTGCCTCGGAGAGCACGTTAAGCTGTCGGTCCTGGTTTCACTATACCACCCTGTGAAACTGTTTATAGATGGGTTATTGAGTCTATTCAAAACATCGCGACGAGCTAGCCACTTGTTCGGTGTAGACTCATACCATTGGCTACGATGAGGTGGGATTAAAAACCCCTCCGATGGGTACCCTGGGACCGTCTTGGCCAGCGGTCGTCACACTTTTCGGGCCAAGAGCCACATAGAACAATGTGGGTGTCACTGTCGGGCCGCAGACCAAGGGTCCACTGTCCACCTATACCACCTATCCGGTTCGTTTTTTTTGTAGCATCTTACTTTATACTTTATACCTACCTGATAGAATGGGAATTCACAAAATATACTCACACTTGGCATAGTGTGAGTATACTTTTACGAATCAGAAGACGACAGAAGAATTTTCAATACGAGTAATAGCCTCGCTACTTTATCGTTAAATCAGAAATCGGTGAAATCACAGACTAAAACCGAAACATGACTAGGTCACTTGACGGATTTTGCATCTCGATAACATTTGTTGAGTTTTGGACTGAAATCCGTTCACAATGATAGCCTTGTGAGATGGTGCAGTATCGTGGTACATAATCCATGAGTATTCTTTCCACAAATCAGCGGGGTGAGAAGGAACTTTATTTAACACTTTCGATTTCGTCAGTGGAATCGTTTTCGTCTTGTCTATGGTCAGAACCTGTATGAATAATATACGGAAGTGCTGTAATGCATCTTCAAAATTATTAGGTTGATGATTTTTCGATTGAATTATTCAAAGAAACGACACAATTGATATTTGTCTCTTTTCTATAAGTTGAATTGAAAGAATTATGGTACAGTTTTAATAATTTACATGATCTGTTACAGCACTTCCGTATATTATTCTGTATGAATAATATACGGAAGTGCCAGTTCTGACCATAGATAAGACGAAAACGATTCCACTGACGAAAACAAAAGTGTTAAATAAAGTTCCTTCTCACCTCTCAGCTCTTTGGTGACGAATTTGCTCTCTCATAACGCTCAAATAATATTCTTTATTTCCTGTGAGACAGTCCTTCTGGCAATTTCGTGTGCACAACATCATATCGGTAAACGAAAAAAACATAATCGACTTTGGCGATGTATTTTTATAGTTTCGGTACATGAAACGCACTGTTCCGAGTTGACTGGTGATCTTACGTATTTTGTCCAGCTACAATGCGTTTTTTAAATGTGGGTCGGAATTGATTCGTTTTATGGTCTTTAGCGCCTTTTCGCGATTAAGTTTTTGCTGAAAATTCAAGTTTTTCAGCATTTGTCGAGCGGCAAAGCGTTGCATGCCCAAATCATGTGTTTAAATCACAGAAATGGTTTCGTGAGGTCAACATCATTTATTTCATGAAAATCTTTACAGATATTTGTATATAGATTTTTTAAAATTTCTGTATCCTCTCTTTTTTACACTGTTCAGTCAAAAAAATAATAATTAACAATGAGGTCTTATAGAGCGTATGGTTAGGTTAGTTATTCATTAACTAAAGAAGGAGAGGATACAGAAATTTTAACGGCTGTCTCTTCCAGGCTTAAACGATAAACGATATTCAAAACAACAGTTTTTCAGTATCACTTATTTAACTAATGGAAAACCATTAATTTAGTATACGTTTACTGGCAATTGTAACAAATATATTAGCCAAACCGACCAACGTCGTCTATTTACTTAACTTTGTACGCAATATATGTTTTAGTAGACGGTTGTCTATAAAAAATATTTCTTGTCGCGGCCCGCAGTTTGACGACCGGCGGTCTCGGGCGCCGTAAGGCACCTGTGATGATATGTATATGTATGTATGGAAAAGTGACTGTGATTTTTTTTTCATAATCAACCGTTTCGATTCCCGGCTAGGAGAATATATTTTCCAAAAATCTAATGAACCAGTTTTAGTTTTTATTAAAATCAGCCCCGAGACAATCGGCACCGAGAATCCTTTGAGTATTTTTCGCTTTTCCTTGTAGTTTAGGATTTTGCCTTGAAGGCACACTTGAAAAATTCACCCTGTATATGTATAAGGCTCAAGCCATCAAGAAGGCCATCAAGGTTCTGAAAAAAATAGAACTACCGGCTTAGTGTCAATAAAATATTTTTCTACTATATCCTAACACAGGCATTCAAAAAAACTTATTGAATCCTTAAAACATTTTCATTAGGTTAGGTTAGGTTGTATATGTATGTATGTAGGTTAGGTTAAGGTACTAAAACGAAAAGAGACAAAACCTTCTATAACTAAAGTTTTATTCAAGGACTCAATAAGTTTTTAAGTTATAAGCCGTAAGAATATTTACCTTTTAAATAAACTAAAAAAGGTTTTAAAATGCCTAAGGTTTTAAAACTCGCCTATTTATAATTTTGTAAATTAAAGAATTTGAAATATTTAAATAAAATAAACCAAATTATTTTTTGTTCCATGAATCCTACAATATTTTTTTCCGAAAATACCATTTCAATTTTTGGATTCATTTCCGAAAATAAGGGGAAATTTCGGACACAAAACATTTTTTTTCTTAAAATAAGCTAAACTATCTTTCAATGCCCCCCACAATATCTTTCTCTCAACTTTATTTATTTATTTTTGACTTCGACCCATTTTCACAAAAACCTAAAATAAATTATTTTTATAGTAATAAGAATATAATAATAGTATGTAGTACATTACACACATATTTCCCTGGTCACAAACTAAGCTCTAGGCTTGTACTATGTATACCAGAGGCTCTACCATGGGTTTGCGCATTGTAGAAACGTAACGTATTCATTTACGTATACGTGAGCAACAACCAATAGGGCCGCTTTATTTTTGGTAACAGGATTGAATAAAGCGATCTTATTGGTTGTTGCTCACGTATACGTAAATGACTGATTTCTACAATGCGCAAACCCATGGTAGAGCCTGAGAAACAACGATATAATACATATTATATTATAATAAACTTTTACCTTTCGTATTTTATTTCTATCATTATATCTCTAATAATAATTATTCAAAATTTAAAAAGAATTGGTCTATAAATAGTTTTCGAGATATTTATGCGGTCAGGCAGGATAGACACTTGACTCTAAAAATATATGTGGGATTGATTTAAAAAAAAATAATATGAGAGTTCATTTTTTGAATAGATATGGCATAAGATGTCAGATTGAGATAAAAGACGGGGATTGAGTTTGGTTGTGTGTTGTGAAGACAGAGGCGGAGAAAGCGATAATAAAATAATATTTCAGTGAAGCAACGTATTTAATTTTCTATTGAGAATTTCCTACAATTTTGGGGGCTCGTCCGGGATCAAAATGTCAAAGAAGAAGGATTCTCAGGAAAAAAAGGTACATGAGGACCTCGAGGACGTGGCTTCATCGTACAGTAAGTCCATAATGTGCGAAGATGTGATTCCGGCGTTTGATGGTTCGGACAAAACGTATTCGGTCACGCGTTGGGCCGAAATGGTTGAAGACAACGCCGTAATCTACGGTTGGTCTCCGCTGCAAATGCTGTTGTTGGCTAGAAGGTCATTGACAGGAACGGCAGCCAAGTGGTTACGATCAGAAAAACCTTTCAAAAACTTCGAGAAGCTTAGAGCTGCCCTCGCAGTTGAGTTTCCCGAGAAAATTAATATTAAAGAAATTCATGAAATCATGCAGAAAAGAAGAAAGTCGAAGGAGGAAAGTTTTCATGATTATCTGCTGGTTATGAAGGAGCTGGGTCGACGGGTGGAAATGCCCGACGATGTCATTGTGCAATACGTAATAGATGGAATTAATGATTACGAGTCAAATAAAGCGATGTTGTATTCTGCTAAAACAATACGAGATCTTCGTGAACAGCTGGAGATATATGAGCGAATGAAGGCGAATGAAGCGAAAAAGAGGCAAGGGGAAGGTGAAAAAAATAGAAGGTTTAATAAAACGGAATCGGAGAAGAAACCTACTACAATGAAGTGTTACAAGTGCGGGGTGTTCGGGCATATTTCTACAAATTGTCCTAAAAAAGAAAGCGGCTCAAAATCAAACTGGCGAGAACGAGAGCGTGAAGAACGAAACGGCAAAGACATTGCGAGGCCTAGTTTGTACATTGCTTCAGCAGAGGGCGCGGCGGTGGCGGCGGAAGAACGAGATAGAGATATAGCGGTTTGTAGTACGGAAGAGTTCAACCAGTTTGACGTTCCGTCTGACAGCAGCGATGACAGCGCCGCCAACGGTCAGTCGTCGGTACTAATCGGAGTAAATAAAAATGTAAATAGTTATTCTAAATCGTGTAACAAATCTGTAAAAAACGTTGAAATTAGTGGTTTTACGGTAAAGTGCCTGATAGATTCAGGTAGTGACCTAAATTTAGTGGCGTCTGATTTGTTTTTTGAGACTAATACAACTTGTTTTGAGAAGGAGAGTGTAATGTTATCAGGACTTGGCGCCGCGAAAGTAAAGGCGATCGGAAAATTTACGACCGGTATAATTATGGATGGTTATAGTTTTAAAGTTTTGTTCTATATTGTACCACAAAATGTAATGCCTTATAAAATTATATTGGGTCAAGATTTTTTGAAAGATACTACCGTGGTGATCAATAAAGGTTCTGTCACTGTTATGCCTTCCTATGAAGAAAAGTTTTTAGGTTACTTTAAATGTAATTTTAATAATATTTCCTATTCTGACAATTTATATTATAAACATATTGTAAAAAAATTAGTTGACAATTATAAGATAGAAAAAATAAAGGAACCGCCGATCGAAATGAGAATAATTTTAAAGGATGATGTACCAGTCAGCCAAAGGCCTAGACGTTTGGCGTTTGTGGAGCAACGCATTGTAGAAAAGCAGGTGAGTGAATGGCTTAGTGCAAAAATTATTAGGCCTAGTTTTTCAGAGTATGCCAGTCCAGTGGTGTTGGTCAAGAAAAAGGATGGCACCACTAGACTGTGCATTGACTATCGACGGATTAATAGCAAAATGGTAAAAGATGAGTTTCCATTGCCAATTATCGAGGACCATGTAGATAGATTAAGTGGGGCAAAAGTTTTCAGTAAGTTAGACTTAAAAAATGGCTTTTTTCATCTTAAGGTGCAAGATGATTCTATTAAGTACACAGCTTTTGTTACTCATCATGGTCAGTTTGAGTTTTTACGGGCACCTTTTGGTTTGTCAATTTGCCCAAAGTATTTCACACGATTTATTAACATAATTTTTAGGGATCTTATATCTAAGAGGTATGTACTAATATTTATTGATGATATAATCATTCCGGCTCAAGATTATAAAGAAGCTTTAGAGAGGTTAATTGAGGTTTTAAAAGTAGCTTCAGAGTATGGTTTAGAAATTAACTGGAAGAAATGTGAATTATTGACACAGAAAGTAGAATATTTGGGATATTTAATAGAAAATGGGACTATAAGACCTAGTATGGATAAATCAGATGCCGTCTTAAAATATCCTGAGCCAAAAACTTTAAAACAACTTCACTCTTTTATAGGACTTACATTATATTTTAGAAAATTTATTGAAAACTATTCCTTAATAGCTAGACCATTAACAGACTTATTAAGGAAGAATAGTAATTTTGTTTTCCAGGAATGTGAAGTCAAAGCTTTTAATGTTTTGAAACAAAAATTAGTGAGCCAGCCGGTATTAAAGATATTTAACCCTTCTTTATTTACAGAATTACACACGGATGCATCAGTAGAAGCTTACGCTGCAATATTAATCCAGAAGAATCCCAGTGATGAACTGCACCCAGTATACTATTTTAGTAGGAAAACTACAGATGCAGAGAAGAAATACACTAGTTATGAATTGGAGGCTCTAGCCATTATTGAAGGAATAAAAAAATTTAGAAAATACTTACTTGGAATAAAATTTAAAATAGTAACGGATTGTTCAGCTTTTGAAATGACTTTGAAAAAGAGAGACTTATGTACTAGAGTAGCACGGTGGATACTATTATTGCAAGAGTATGATTACCAAGTGGAACATAGGTCAGGGAGTAAGATGAGACATGTGGATGCTCTAAGCCGCAATGTGTGTGTTGGTGTTGTAGAGAGTCTCCATGAACGTGTTAAAAGAGGACAGCAGTTAGATGAAGGACTGAAGGCAATCATGAATATAGTGAAAGAGCGGCCTTATTTGGATTATTGGATTGATAATGAAGTTTTGTATATAGGAGAACATAAATTGTTGGTGGTTATTCCTAAAGGAATGGAATTAGAAATAATAAAAAGGATTCATGGAAATGGTCATTTTGGCAAAAGGAAAATGATAGATTTAATTAGTAAGGAATATTACATTAAAGATTTGTCTAAGAAGATCGAAGAATTTATAATTACTTGCATACCTTGTTTGTTGGCTAGTAAAAAAGAAGGGAAGCAGGAAGGTTTTTTAAATACTATTGAAAAGGATAGTGTGCCCTTTCACACTTTACATTGTGACCACATTGGACCATTGTCTGAGACGAAAAAACAATATAATTACATATTTACTATAATTGATGGATTCACTAAATTTGTGTGGGTATTTCCTTCCAAGAGTACTTCTGCTAAAGAAACTTTGGAAAAATTAGTAACACACTCTACCAATTTTGGCAATCCTTGTCTCATAATAACTGACAAAGGAGCAGCATTCATCAGTGGTGACTTTAAAGAATACTGTGAGCAAGAAAACATTCAACATGTTACCATCACAACGGGAGTCCCAAGAGGAAATGGGCAGGTTGAGAGAATACACAGGGTTATGATATCAATTCTTACTAAGCTTTGCATTGAGGATCAGACCCAATGGTATAAGCATACCAATAGATTGCAAAAAGCATTAAACAGTACATATCAGCGAAGCATTGGCATGACACCCTTCGAACTTATGATTGGTGTAAAAATGAAAGTTAAAGAAGACTTGGAGCTTTATAGTTTATTAGAAGAAGAAAATAAAGAAGAGTACATGAGATGTAGGGAAGAACTGAGAGCTGATGCAAAAGCTCAAATATTGAAAGTTCAGGAAGAAAATAGACTGAATTACAACAAGAAAAGAAAGGAAAGTGAAAAGTATAAAATAGGAGACCTTGTGGCCATAAGAAGAACACAATTTGGCTCTGGCTTAAAGTTGAGACCAAAGTACTTAGGACCTTACAGGGTGAGTAGTATTAAAGGTAAGGATCGGTATGAGGTGCAGAAAGTAGATAGTTCGATAGAGGGTCCCTTTAGAACTTCTAGTTCAGCGGATTATATGAAAAAATGGCCACAGTGACAGATGTCCTGTTTTTTGTTTGATTATTAATATTTTATCTAAATTTAAATTATAATTTGACAATTTAGTATTGTATGTGAGTATTGAATAACATTTACAATACTGAATTTATTTTGAACTTAGTTTAAGTGTTATTTTGATTAATTAAGGATGTTTTTTTTCTATTGTTTAAAAAACACTAAAAAATAAACTTTAGTGTAATTTTTCTTTGATATTGTTGTTAAAAGGAAAACATCCTGGTTAACTTAACCTTTTATTGATGGGTATTTTTAATTTACTATACTTATTGTAAAATGTGTATATTTTATGCCATATTATTTGTTCTTAGATAAACTTTCTTAGTATGAAGTCTGAGGACAGACTCAGCGTCAGGATGCCCGAGTTGTGGGATTGATTTAAAAAAAAATAATATGAGAGTTCATTTTTTGAATAGATATGGCATAAGATGTCAGATTGAGATAAAAGACGGGGATTGAGTTTGGTTGTGTGTTGTGAAGACAGAGGCGGAGAAAGCGATAATAAAATAATATTTCAGTGAAGCAACGTATTTAATTTTCTATTGAGAATTTCCTACATATATACTTATGTGAATGTATAATATACATGGTGACTTTGAAATATGAGGCTTTACTGATCATCGAACAACTTTTCCAATGGGACCATGTGTCGACAAATGAAAAAAAAAAATACCCAAGTATAGAGAAGCCAAATTTTTTTTCATGCGACACATGGTTTCTCGGGAAAAGTGGTTCGATTTGATCAGTAAAACCTCATATTAGCCCAAAGTATAACCTCTCAAATTTACGCTGTATAAATGATCTATACCTATCCTATTTATATAACTACTATATAGGGCATTTCACACATATATCTAAACTCTAGGCTGGTACTATGTGACAAGGAACAACGATACTAATTCTTATAAATATACACAAAAAAAAAACTTTAAGTGATAGCAAACTTTACAGAAAAAAGGTACTTAATATTCGTAGTGGAATTCAAACTCAAGACCATCGGATAACTATAATATTCATGGCGGGTTCGTTTTCCGCAATTAGGCCTTTTTGCGCGAGTCGGCTGACTATTCTAGCCAGCTCAGCTCCTTCCAGAAGGCGACAAGAAGTCCGGGTCTTTCACAGGCCTCAACTACTCAGATAACTATAATATAACTAAAGTAACAATTTACCTAATAATTAATATAATATATCTATATATTTTTAAATCTATATTTCTTATAAATAAAGTAATTAGATTATCAGATTAAATTGTTGGATTATAGAGGATAACCAAATATACGTACAACGATACGTACGCAAACCAAGAAGTTATCTATCATAGATACATCATTGCGGAAAGATAATTATAGGCATATGTATCGCACAAATCACAATACTTTGTTTATAAACATGTGTAACATTGAACTTACGTAAAACTAATCAGAGGCTCTACCATGGGTTTGCGTATTGTAGAAACGTAACGTACCAGGGGCTCTACAATGCGCAAACCCATTGTAGAGCCCCTGGTAAAAACTTCTCTTCTCCCTGATCTTTCAAATACATATATACTGTGCAACAACTCTCTTTTTGTCTGTTTAACTCTAGAGAGAGAGATAGAATGTTAGCTATCCATGGATTCTCCGTGCGGGTGTCGTGATGTCGTGGTAACCTAACGTAATAATATTATATATCTAACAGTATTATAAAACACTTAGGTCCCTGGTTCGAAACCCGGTGTGTACCAAAGAGTTAACACCATACTATATTGCCTCGGAGAGCACGTTAAGCTGTCGGTCCCGGTTTCACAATATCAACTTGTGAATCTGTTTATAGATGTATTATTGAGTCTATTAAAAACATCGCGACGAGATAACCACTTGTTCGTTGTAGACTCATACCATCGGCTACGACGAGGTGGGATTAAAAACTCCTCCGCTGGGTTCCCTGGGACCGTCTAGGCCCGTGGTCGTCAAACTGCAGCCCGCGGGCCGCATGCGGCCCGCCGTCGATATTTGTGCGGCCCGCGACAAATCAAATAATTTAAATAGTCAACCACATATTATAACAGATTTTGCAAACAAATTGTTTTGAAGAGATACACGGTTACTCTATAAAAAGGAGACTACCACCTCAACAAGAAATCGATGCAGTAGCGCCAAATAGCCACCGAGCGTTAATAAGGGAATAAACAAAGACCATGGTCGGTTTGGCTAATAATTTTGTTACACTTTAATGTAATCATTGATGGTTTGTCAATACATAATTTAAATTTCAAAACGCGCAATAAAAACTATACATTCTGTCAAGAAAGTACATTAAAAATACTTACACGTCGAAATAATTTTTGTCGTTAGGTGCATTTTCACCCTTCTTACAATAAATATTTTTTTTTCGAATGATTTGTCTTAAATTGTGCATTGGATTTTTTTGTGCAGAAGCACTGAAATTTTGACATAATTCTTACGGTTAATCAAATTTATCAAAAACACATGCATATGAGTGATACAGACAGGGCCCTAAAAACCGGTCGCGATGTGGTGGTAGATTGTTTGCTTCAATTTGGTCGTCCATCAAACGGAAATGGTGGCTGGAAATGCTAAAGACTTGATAAAAGAAATTAAATTCCAACCCCACATTTATAAAAGGTTAGGTGAAAATACAAGGGTTCACGAGTTATACACGTGAACCAATCAACTAGGCTGGGCCGTCCAACTGTGCAGAGACCGAAAAATGCATTGTCAAAGTCGATTAAAAGTGAAGATGATGGTCACAGCGTTATGAGGCGTTTGAGAGAGAAAATTTGTCGCAAAACACCTGAAGCCAGGTGGGCGCGCTTTCGGCATTCATCTCTATTCGATATGATAACGAAAAATGACATAATATGTCAAAATTATTTTTCGTTCAAAAATATCGAATCGAGATGAATGTCGAAAGAGCGAGAATTGCCCACCTGACCATAGAACACGATCGCCGCATCGATCGATAAAAATGTATAGGAATTTTACTCTATGGGTAGACCGACGAGAAACGTCAAATCCCATACATTTGGCTTTCGATGGGTATTTCGATTCGATTATCGATTGGTCTTTGGTAAGGCCCAGGATTTGTCGAAAGAAAAGTAACGGATCTTCCACGGCGATAACGCACCATCTCACAAGGCTATTGTGAAAGAAATAAATCTCAAAAAATAAATATAATAAAATATAAACAAATCTTATTTTAATAATATAATAATACACTTCTAGGTCCTGATTTCAGCCGATAGATAAAAATAAAATAGAATTTACACGGCAAGTACAAAAAATGCGTTTATAAATAAGTATTTTGATAATTTATTATTTAATAGGAAAGAATATCTACCTGATGGTAAATATTTTTTATAAAGCATCGAGGCTATTTTAAATAGACTCGTAATAGAAATTCGTCTAACGATGACTGATTCGTTATCGAATTAATTAGCCGGCAAATATATTTAATATATAATATATGGTAAAGATAATCAATGCTGTTAAATAACAATGTAATGTTCGACCCCATTCATGGATTTTATAGATCTGTTCACCAACAGGTAGATACAAAGTTAGATGCGCCGTGCTACAATAAAAAACGAACTCAATAGGTAGTATAAGTGGACAACACCCTAAGTGTGCCGCCCGACAGTAATTTGGTGAAAATACTTGGGTACATTTAGGTAGTATAAGTGGACCCTTAGTGTGCGGCCCGACAGTAATACCCATATTGTCCTATGTGGCCCTTGGCAAGAAAAGTGTGACGACCACTGGTCTAGGCGGTCTCGGGCGCCGTAAGGTACCCGTAATGATATTATGTATTTATATTATAAACAAGGCCCATTATCTAATTAAAGAATCACGAAAATCAGATAAGTGGTTCTCGAGTTATAAACATACAAACGGACAAACAGACGTTGCATTTTAATATGTATTAAAGATTAATATACCACAGTCGTTCATAGGTTAGAATATGTTTTTGCTAGAGCCCCCCAAAATAATCAGATATTTGTGTACAATGGTGCACTTCCAAAGTGGTTCCAATAACCAAATCAGGATCTGATGGTGGAATCCGGGGAAATCGAGAGAAACCCTCAATATCAAAGGCACGTACAATGATTTCACATATTTTTATCTAAAATAATCAGATATTTGTGTACAATGGTGCACTTTCAAAGTGGTCCCATTTGAACCAAATCGGGATCTGATGGTGGAATCCGGGGAAATCGAGGGAAACCCTCAAATATCAAAGGCACATACAATGTTTTTCACATATTTTTATTGTCAAAGTATAGAAGGACTCTTTGACAGTTAATACCATAAGTATAGTAAGGTGGCAAAACTTATACACATTACATATTTGCTTAAAATCATGTCATCCTATCGCACTAAAAAATGTGATATAAAAACTTTTTAACAAAAAAATATAACCGACTTCAAAAAAACTAAAAAGTATAAAATAATGAATATTTACAGGTGTTATTTAGTGGATTCTACTCCAATTAGATTCTAGTCAACCAGTCAGGATAAACTCATACATATAAATATATAGGTATAAATGGTATCGTTGTTTCTGGTACCAAAGTGCAAGCCTATAACCAAACATAAGTTTAGCTATAAGCTGTAAAAAAATTATAAATATAAAATATCTAATTATATTGAGATCTTATTGCGATCTCTTAGTGCGGACTACAATTTTATTGAAATCAATCAACATACCTTTGTGCTTCCAGCAATGCAGCGATAAATATTTTTTTAATACCTTTTATTAATAAGAAAAAGATTATATTGCCATGCTAATTACACTAATGAAAACATTAAAACTAAAACAACAATAATAAAGATAACCAAAATATAGAACCCAAAGAAGTATCTAAAAGTTACGCACAAAACAACAGAAGGCCCTATAAATAAATAAAAAGATCTCGTCCCGCTGATAATACCTAAATATATATTTCAAACTTTCAGTGAAGAATAAAAATTTAACAATGATTTGTACAAACTGAATTCAGGAAATCCACCAGAATCTAACGACAAACCAAACCGTGTCTTAGCCGAAAATGCGAAATAATTAACAACTAATTTATAATCAATAATAACAAATTATCTCGAAATAAGTGCACTTAGGTAATAAAAGAAATAAAAAATATTAAATAATTCACTCTTATGTTTATGTAGTGTTATTATATTACTTATTCCCCTGCATTCTTTCTCCTATCAATGTATGTTTCATATCTACCACCCCTTTAAAATACTACTCGGATTCCGACAATTGTTCTAGTTTTATATTAACAACCATAATTGTTGCATCATTATTGTCTTATTTCTTTCAAATATTAACTAGGTTCATTACCTATTCATTAAATTATTTATTATTATTTTACAACACGGTTACACGGATTTTGAATATATTGTAAACACATCTTATGATAGTTATTCGATAACTTTTGCTGCAATTCAAAATTTTCTCCCGATTTGTCATTTAGATTGTTATTTCTTTCTACTTTATAACTACTATTAAATATTAAAATTACCTCCAAGTCCTGCGGGGTGGTTCCATGTAGAGGTTTGCTTCCATCCACTGGTCGGATACGAACTTTGTCATGTAATTTCTGATTCCGTCTGGGAGGATTACAACTATTTTCTTTCCAGCTCCTAGTTTTAATTCCTTTGCCGCTTTAATTGCTGCTATTACTATTGCTCCACTGCTTCCACCTAATAATTCGGTATAAAAAATATTTTGATATTTATTGTATCTATGCTAGTTATCTCTACGAGTATACACTTTTTGGTATCGGAGAGACTTGTTTGTTTGTGTTCAATATAGGTACATGGTGCCTTTGAAAAAATATACTTTGGGATAATATATTATGAGGCTTTTCCTTACAAACTAGTAACGTTAAAATAAGTAGATAATTGTATGGAGAAGCATAATAGTTTTTTCATTTGTGCGTATAACTACGTATTAGTAATGAATCTTAATCTAACTAATAGGTTTTCACAGGCCTCAACTACTCAGATAACTATAATATAACTAAAGTAACAATTTACCTAATAATTAATATAATATATCTATATATTTTTAAATCTATATTTCTTATAAATAAAGTAATTAGATTATCAGATTAAATTGTTGGATTATAGAGGATAACCAAATATACGTACAACGATACGTACGCAAACCAAGAAGTTATCTATCATAGATACATCATTGCGGAAAGATAATTATAGGCATATGTATCGCACAAATCACAATACTTTGTTTATAAACATGTGTAACATTGAACTTACGTAAAACTAATCAGAGGCTCTACCATGGGTTTGCGTATTGTAGAAACGTAACGTACCAGGGGCTCTACAATGCGCAAACCCATTGTAGAGCCCCTGGTAAAAACTTCTCTTCTCCCTGATCTTTCAAATACATATATACTGTGCAACAACTCTCTTTTTGTCTGTTTAACTCTAGAGAGAGAGATAGAATGTTAGCTATCCATGGATTCTCCGTGCGGGTGTCGTGATGTCGTGGTAACCTAACGTAATAATATTATATATCTAACAGTATTATAAAACACTTAGGTCCCTGGTTCGAAACCCGGTGTGTACCAAAGAGTTAACACCATACTATATTGCCTCGGAGAGCACGTTAAGCTGTCGGTCCCGGTTTCACAATATCAACTTGTGAATCTGTTTATAGATGTATTATTGAGTCTATTAAAAACATCGCGACGAGATAACCACTTGTTCGTTGTAGACTCATACCATCGGCTACGACGAGGTGGGATTAAAAACTCCTCCGCTGGGTTCCCTGGGACCGTCTAGGCCCGTGGTCGTCAAACTGCAGCCCGCGGGCCGCATGCGGCCCGCCGTCGATATTTGTGCGGCCCGCGACAAATCAAATAATTTAAATAGTCAACCACATATTATAACAGATTTTGCAAACAAATTGTTTTGAAGAGATACACGGTTACTCTATAAAAAGGAGACTACCACCTCAACAAGAAATCGATGCAGTAGCGCCAAATAGCCACCGAGCGTTAATAAGGGAATAAACAAAGACCATGGTCGGTTTGGCTAATAATTTTGTTACACTTTAATGTAATCATTGATGGTTTGTCAATACATAATTTAAATTTCAAAACGCGCAATAAAAACTATACATTCTGTCAAGAAAGTACATTAAAAATACTTACACGTCGAAATAATTTTTGTCGTTAGGTGCATTTTCACCCTTCTTACAATAAATATTTTTTTTTCGAATGATTTGTCTTAAATTGTGCATTGGATTTTTTTGTGCAGAAGCACTGAAATTTTGACATAATTCTTACGGTTAATCAAATTTATCAAAAACACATGCATATGAGTGATACAGACAGGGCCCTAAAAACCGGTCGCGATGTGGTGGTAGATTGTTTGCTTCAATTTGGTCGTCCATCAAACGGAAATGGTGGCTGGAAATGCTAAAGACTTGATAAAAGAAATTAAATTCCAACCCCACATTTATAAAAGGTTAGGTGAAAATACAAGGGTTCACGAGTTATACACGTGAACCAATCAACTAGGCTGGGCCGTCCAACTGTGCAGAGACCGAAAAATGCATTGTCAAAGTCGATTAAAAGTGAAGATGATGGTCACAGCGTTATGAGGCGTTTGAGAGAGAAAATTTGTCGCAAAACACCTGAAGCCAGGTGGGCGGGCTTTCGGCATTCATCTCTATTCGATATGATAACGAAAAATGACATAATATGTCAAAATTATTTTTCGTTCAAAAATATCGAATCGAGATGAATGTCGAAAGAGCGAGAATTGCCCACCTGACCATAGAACACGATCGCCGCATCGATCGATAAAAATGTATAGGAATTTTACTCTATGGGTAGACCGACGAGAAACGTCAAATCCCATACATTTGGCTTTCGATGGGTATTTCGATTCGATTATCGATTGGTCTTTGGTAAGGCCCAGGATTTGTCGAAAGAAAAGTAACGGATCTTCCACGGCGATAACGCACCATCTCACAAGGCTATTGTGAAAGAAATAAATCTCAAAAAATAAATATAATAAAATATAAACAAATCTTATTTTAATAATATAATAATACACTTCTAGGTCCTGATTTCAGCCGATAGATAAAAATAAAATAGAATTTACACGGCAAGTACAAAAAATGCGTTTATAAATAAGTATTTTGATAATTTATTATTTAATAGGAAAGAATATCTACCTGATGGTAAATATTTTTTATAAAGCATCGAGGCTATTTTAAATAGACTCGTAATAGAAATTCGTCTAACGATGACTGATTCGTTATCGAATTAATTAGCCGGCAAATATATTTAATATATAATATATGGTAAAGATAATCAATGCTGTTAAATAACAATGTAATGTTCGACCCCATTCATGGATTTTATAGATCTGTTCACCAACAGGTAGATACAAAGTTAGATGCGCCGTGCTACAATAAAAAACGAACTCAATAGGTAGTATAAGTGGACAACACCCTAAGTGTGCCGCCCGACAGTAATTTGGTGAAAATACTTGGGTACATTTAGGTAGTATAAGTGGACCCTTAGTGTGCGGCCCGACAGTAATACCCATATTGTCCTATGTGGCCCTTGGCAAGAAAAGTGTGACGACCACTGGTCTAGGCGGTCTCGGGCGCCGTAAGGTACCCGTAATGATATTATGTATTTATATTATAAACAAGGCCCATTATCTAATTAAAGAATCACGAAAATCAGATAAGTGGTTCTCGAGTTATAAACATACAAACGGACAAACAGACGTTGCATTTTAATATGTATTAAAGATTAATATACCACAGTCGTTCATAGGTTAGAATATGTTTTTGCTAGAGCCCCCCAAAATAATCAGATATTTGTGTACAATGGTGCACTTCCAAAGTGGTTCCAATAACCAAATCAGGATCTGATGGTGGAATCCGGGGAAATCGAGAGAAACCCTCAATATCAAAGGCACGTACAATGATTTCACATATTTTTATCTAAAATAATCAGATATTTGTGTACAATGGTGCACTTTCAAAGTGGTCCCATTTGAACCAAATCGGGATCTGATGGTGGAATCCGGGGAAATCGAGGGAAACCCTCAAATATCAAAGGCACATACAATGTTTTTCACATATTTTTATTGTCAAAGTATAGAAGGACTCTTTGACAGTTAATACCATAAGTATAGTAAGGTGGCAAAACTTATACACATTACATATTTGCTTAAAATCATGTCATCCTATCGCACTAAAAAATGTGATATAAAAACTTTTTAACAAAAAAATATAACCGACTTCAAAAAAACTAAAAAGTATAAAATAATGAATATTTACAGGTGTTATTTAGTGGATTCTACTCCAATTAGATTCTAGTCAACCAGTCAGGATAAACTCATACATATAAATATATAGGTATAAATGGTATCGTTGTTTCTGGTACCAAAGTGCAAGCCTATAACCAAACATAAGTTTAGCTATAAGCTGTAAAAAAATTATAAATATAAAATATCTAATTATATTGAGATCTTATTGCGATCTCTTAGTGCGGACTACAATTTTATTGAAATCAATCAACATACCTTTGTGCTTCCAGCAATGCAGCGATAAATATTTTTTTAATACCTTTTATTAATAAGAAAAAGATTATATTGCCATGCTAATTACACTAATGAAAACATTAAAACTAAAACAACAATAATAAAGATAACCAAAATATAGAACCCAAAGAAGTATCTATAAGTTACGCACAAAACAACAGGCCCTATAAATAAATAAAAAGATCTCGTCCCGCTGATAATACCTAAATATTAATTTCAAACTTTCAGTGAAGAATAAAAATTTAACAATGATTTGTACAAACTGAATTCAGGAGATCCACCAGAATCTAACGACAAACCAAACTGTGTCTTAGCCGAAAAAGCGAAATAATTAATAATTAATTTATAATCAATAATAACAAATTATCTCTAAATAAGTGCACTTAGGTAATAAAAGAATATAAAAAATATTAAATAATTCACTTTTATACCGGAATAAACCAGGTAACTAGATTATTTTGCAAAGTTAATTAATTTATCTTATTCTGCAAATGTGATTTAAGGGATTCGCCTAATCGGATAGTGATTAATTAATTCCTTTAAGAATTAGAACTTTGTAGAGACCGATCAATCAAGCGAAATAGATATGTAATGATAGTTACTAATTATTATCTTTTAGTAAGAAAATTTGCCATTTGTCTGTAAGCTAGTGATAGGTGCACTTTACTTTAAAATTGGCAAGTGTTTACTTATTAAACTTATTTTAAAATAATTTTTGACTTCTTTAATGTTTTTACCTAGTAACGTTTAATCAAATTAAATTAAAATTAAAGTGATTTTGTATTGCAGAGAAAAATAACAAAATATGTCCATCCGAGGAAAAAAACCTGACTATCCCTACGCCATAACAATCCCTGAATCTCAAGATGCGTAAGTTATATGTATTTAATTTTCTGTTTATTTTCTAAACGGAATGCTGCTGGGTATTATAAAAAGAAGTCCTAAATAAAATACCTTTGCATTTCGCACGAAGGTATTTATAAAACACGCCTTCTATTTTCTTCTCACCATTAGTTTAAAAACGAGTGAATTCACTTCACAGCTGCAATTATATTTTTGTTAGTAAAATAAGACTAATTTGCTACCAACAACTTTCTATCGCTGCAACTATCATTTACATTATGCCTTCATTTCTTTTTATATAGAATTTATTTTAATACCTACGTTACAGTTACAGCTATAAGAAACTATGATTATACTTATCTATTTTTACAGACATAAATGCAAATCTTATGAAAATATTTTGGAGACCATCGGGAATACGCCTCTCGTCAAACTAAACAAAATTCCTAAGGACCACGGTATTGAGTGTGAAATCTGTAAGTTTATATTTATTTTAAGTGGTATATAGCTAATAGAAATAGCTACATAGAAATCCTTTGCTTTTAAAGTTTTAAAGTACTTAGTAGTAGTAGAGAGAAGAAACAAATCGCTGTACCTAAAGCCTTGGCGTCGGACAAGGATTTCTCCGACGATCCTGTGCTCCACAGGGTCGAATCTCCAATCTATATCCTAAGGCTCTTTCCCAATTAGTCCGAACCACACAAAACCAAAACTACGTTATGTGTTAGAAATTGTTATGATGAGAATTTGGGGAGAGCACTGATATCCGAAGTTATTTAATTTAAATTTGTTGACGAAAAAAAAATCAGAATTGCTATCATTCCTAGGCATTTTATATTCTATCAGCTATGTACTTACTTATTGCCGAGAGCTCTGTAATCAACGATCTAGAGCTGTGTCTTCAATTAATATGATCTCGAGTTTAAAAAATATCAAATATTTTAGATGCAAAATGCGAGTTTATGAATCCCGGTGGATCTGTGAAGGATCGCATATCTTTGGAAATGATAAAGGATCGGGAACGCAAGGGAATTCTAAAAGACGGAACTCGGATTGTGGAACCTACTTCCGGAAATACAGGAATTGGCATTGCTCTCTGCAGTGCTGTCTATGGTAAATATATCTTGCCTATATTTATTTTATGAAGAAATTATTACCTATTTGTTGTCTATGTCTGACACCCCTAAATGCCATCTTCAGGGGGGTTATTAGAAGATGAACACTTTTACGGTCACGCAATTTACTTGCGTTAATTTCGTTTTCAGCCTTTTGCGTGCTATGAGATTATCATATTAGTTAGTACCTACGTGTCTTTTAATACGCGAAATTAATGCACGCAAATTGCATGACGGAGAACGTTGTACGTAATGACCCCCCAGGGATGACGTTGAACTTGCATTGGCGAATAGTGTTATACGGTCAGCCATATAACTTCTTGATAAATAGAAAAACCGACAAGTGCGAAAACTCCTCCGTGAAGGATTTATTTTATACTGTATGTAGTTTTTTTTTTTATAAGTTGTATTCGTGTGAGTTAATTCCTTTAAAATTAGTTTTTAATATTTCGCTTTATTTTTACCATGCCGCCGTGCGTTGTGCCGCATTTTTGGAGTCGTCTTAACGCCCATACAAAAGTACTTCCAATACTTATTTCAACTTGTTTGTCGAAGTTCAATTATAATTTTCCCAACATAGAAACATTTATTAATACAATGACCATCAAAAATATATTTATAAATCTGCGACAAACCGTAATCGGATAATCCTGAAAGTGCGAAAGCTCATTTTGTATGGAGAACAATTCGCAATTGCGAATTATTTCAGACGGGTAGTACCGATTTTATTTTGTACGCAAATATCTGCGTTTTTTACCGCTATCAATATCTACCAAAGTTAGAAAAAAAAGTAGAGAGTTTATTATTAAATCAAAGTTAATCAAATATTTTATCTATAACAATAAGGATTATAAAAATATTCACCTACCTACACTTTTTTTATCTTTATAGGTAAGGTAAGTATAATATTATTATTTTTCAAAAATGTGTAATGGAAATAGTATATATTAAGATTTATTGCAGTAGAGAAAACCTAATCTAACTAACGCTGCGCCCCTCTACCAAAAAAAAATCGCATCATTTAGCCGGCATAGTGGGAGCGATCAATATTGTTTATGAACAATTATTGATTGACCCCATTCATGGACTTTGTAGGTCTGCTCACCACCAGGTAGATACAAGGTCACATATCGTGCCCCAATACAAAAAAATATCATATAAGGGGCGCGGCGATTTATCGATTGCTTATACTCGTATCTACTTAGTTACTTAGATTTATTCAGGTGACTAATTAAAACCAATTTATATGACCGCCTCTGTAGCCTAGTGGTTACGCCTTTGGCATTGTACCCGGAAGTAGTGGGTTTGATTCCCACCCATGGCTTGTCATAGACCGGGGGTTTATAAAATATAAATAAATATATATAAATATCATCTGTACGGCGCCTGAGACCGCCTAGACGGCCTCAGGGTACCCAGCGGAGAGGTTTTTAATCCCACCTCGTCGTAGCCGATGGTATGAGTCAACACCGAACAAGTGGCTAGCTCGTCGCTATGTTTTGAATAGACTCAATCTATAAACAGTTTCACAAGTTGGTTTAGTGAAACCAGCTTAACGTGCTCTCCGAGGCACTATAATGGTGTTGTCAAACAAATGTACATATTTTTAAAATTAAAAACTTATTGGTACACACCGGGATTCGAACCAGGGACCTAAGTGCTTTTAAGTCCAAGGTCTAGCCAACTCGGCCACCACGTATATAACATATTATAAAATAACGATATATTACATATTATAAAATATAATATGTAATATATCGTTGTTTCTGGTACACATAGTACAAGCCGAGAGCTTAGTGTGTGTGATCATAATAATACTTAATGTAAATTATCCTACACATTATTATTATATTATGTTTCCTTTCAGGATACCCGAGTACCATAGTTACGGCTGAAAAAAATGCTGGAGAGAAGTTGGATACCCTAACAATATTGGGGTCTGATGTAGAACTGACTCCTAACGTACCCACAGCTGACCCTCGGAGCTTTATGAATGTATCCGAACAGCTTCTCAAGGAACTTAAGAACTGTTGCACTTTAGGACAGGTAAGTAACCGATTAAGTAAAAGCTCTTTCCATAAGGACAACCGTTTCTTTTAGATTAAGTATAGCGGTCATGTTTATCTATAATCCAGCAACGCACTGCGTATGCGTTTGTATTTGTTATTCCTGGGTGCCATGAAAGCAACATGTGCGTTTAAGACATCTATTATCGTACTATTTGTCAATCCAACAAATTTGACAGTAGCTTAGTCTAAGCTAAATAAAAAACTAATAATTCAAAATTTCTTGTCTTAAAACTACATTAATGCAACCAATAAAAATATATGGCCCAAAGGACTTGTATCCAGCCATAAAAAAAACATTAATGCATGTAGGATGAAAGAATAGCAAACAAGATATTTTGTTACAAGAGCACGGCATATGACTTTATTATGGTACCATTATTGATCGCTTCCACTATGCCGCCTGAATGATGTGGTTGCGAAATAGGCAGTGACAAAAACCTAATTGCATAACGACGAGTATACTTTTTAATAGCCTCGAGCAAATTTATTGTCAAATTAACTGCCGTAACCACATTCTGTAAGGAACTTCTACCTCGACAAGAAATCAATTAAAAAAGTCTCCTGAAAATCGGTGAACCCACAGACTAAACCCAAAACTTGACTAGGTCACTTGACAGATTTTTTATACAGACCTTCCTCCCATATTAAAATGAAAAGTACTTGAGGTAAAGAGGAAATCAGCCTTTATGTATAAGAAGAGCCATTATTGTGAACAAGATAAAATAGAGATACCAACAAGTGGCGCACGGTGTGTCTGCCTAGGACAACTACTACTACTACCTCATAAGGAACCAAGCGTGAAAAATAAACAAATAAAAAAAATATTGTCTTTTTTTCAGTTTGATAATGAAGTAAACCCAACTACTCACTATACCTCCACTGGTCCAGAGATCTTAGCAGCACTGGATAACAAAGTGGACATGCTGGTCGCTGGAGTAGGCACCGGAGGAACCATATCAGGGATAGCTCACAAGATCAAGGAGAAATGTCCAGATTGTGTAGTGGTTGCTATGGATCCTGTAGGCTCTGTTATGTTAACCAAAGACCAACCATCTGCACCTTTCAAGGTATTTATTTATTTATGGAATTATTTTTGCAGTGAAATGAGTTTATCCAAATAAAAACTTGCTAGGCTTACTATACAGTTATGGATAGACTAACCCGAAAGATCAATTTAAAATACGGTTTAGAAGTTATATAACTAGCTAGCCTCCACAATTTATGCGTTAATTGAATGCTCATCTCGAATGTCGTAATTATTAATGAATGACGTATGGCATCAACGAGCTTTTAAGTAACGCAAGTAAACTTGTGTTTAAAAAAAATATATACATGCTAAAGATCCCGTCATTACACCCTAAACATGTGTCACATTAACTGGTAGATGCCTAAGCCATTATACATGATGACTTTGAATGGATGTACTTTGGGCTAATATGAGGTTCTACTGATCAATACGAACAACTTTTCCCATGGAACCATGGGCCAAAAATAAAATTAAAATTTGGCTTCCCCATACAAATTGGTAATTTTAACATTACTAGTTTGTATGGAGAAGGCAATTTTTTTTTCATTTGCGACACATGGTTCCATGGGAAAAGTTGTTTGATTTGATCAGCAGAACTCATATTAGCCCAAAGTACATCCTTTCAAAATCACCATGTATAATGGCTTAGGCATCTACCAGTTAATGTGACATATGTTTATATGTTCATATGTGTACTTAAGAATTATCTCTATGAATGATTTTGGGCAATAAAGAATGTCTAAAACAAAGAATTACAGCACAAAACATACACCATGTTTAAAATATGGATAATGATAATATAAAATTATCCCTTTTATTAAATTACAGATTGAAGGCGTTGGTGGTGATTATATGCCAAAAACGTACGATGGCAACATTATAGACAAAGTCGTAACGTCTGGAGACAAGGAAGCTTTTATAATGGCCAGAGAAATTATCAAGAAAGAAGGTCTTTTATGCGGTGAGTACCTGGGTCAAACATAAAAAAAAGTTTTATCTAGCATCTACCTATTAGGGAGCGTTCAAGTATTACGTAGCGCAATTTGGGAGGGGGGGTCTTGTAAAACATTACGATGCGTTACAGGGGCGGGAGGGGGTTTTCGAACGTGTTACGTAACATTGTTTTTTTATTTAAATAAAAAAAAATGGGAATTAAAATCTCCTAAGTTGGCAACCCTTTTTTATTTATTACCGCAAACGCGTTTAAAACAATAACAAAGGTATTTAAGTAACTTCCCGTTACTTTGCGCAACATAATTGTAACTTTTGAGACGAGCTAGACGCCTTTTCAAAGGATTGGCCCAGGACTGGTAGAGAAAGAGATGGAAGGAGGGAAGGGAGACCTTTGCCCAGCAGTGGGACACAATAGGTTAATAAAAAAATATAACTTATATATATATATATAATTTGCTCATTTGGGTGTTACGTAACGTTTTGGTAGGAGGGGGGTACGTATGTACGTATTTTATCTGAAGATTGGAAAATTAGCCCTCATTACTAACTCTTAGTTATACTAGTTATTCGCACAAATGAAAAAAAATATCTACTTATTTTAACGTTACTAGTATGTATGGAAAAGCCAATTAGATTTTTTCATTCACATGGTTTGATGGTAAAAGTGGTTTGATTTTAGATTTTGAGGCTTTACTACCTCATATTATCCCAAACAATAATATTTTAAAGGCACCATGTGTATATTGAGCACAAACTAAAAGTATCTCCGATACCAAAAAGTGTATACTCGTAGAGATAACTAGCATAGATACAATAAAAATAAAAATAAAAATAAAAAATACCGAATTATTAGGTGGAAGCAGTGGAGCAATAGTAATAGCAGCAATAAAAGCGGCAAAGGAATTAAAACTAGGAGCTGGAAAGAAAATAGTTGTAATCCTCCCAGACGGAATCAGAAATTACATGACCAAGTTCGTATCCGACCAGTGGATGGAAGCGAACCTCTACATGGAACCACCCCGCAGGACTTGGAGGTAATTTTAATATTTAATAGTAGTTATAAAGTAGAAAGAAATAATAATCTAAATGACAAATTGGGATAAAATTTTGAATTGCAGCAAAAGTTATCGAATAACTATCATAAGATGTATTTACAATATATTGAAGATCCGTGTAACCGTGTTGTAAAATAATAACAAATAATTTAATGAATAAGGTGTTACCTAGTTAATATTTGAAAGAAATAAGACAATAATGATGCAACAATTATGGTTGTTAATATAAAACTAGAACAATTGTCTGAATCCGAGTAGTATTTTAAAGGGGTGGTAGATATGAAACATACATTGATAGAAGAAAGAATGCAGGGGAATAAGTAATATAATAACACTACATAAACATAAGAACCTCACAATAAATAATTGGTTTACATGGTCAGTTCTTGCATCGTTCTAACGGTCGAAATTAATTAAGCATTAGATTTTTAGGTGATAACTGCTATAGCAACGGAAAAAGTGATAATTCTTTGAGTGAAATCAATTTTGTTATTTACAGATGGTGGAACGAATCAATTTCGAATCTAAAAATTAATGAAGAAATACCAATATTAAATCAGAATTCAACTTGTATTAAAGTAATAAGAGCTATGGGCAGAGTACATTCGGTGGCGCTCATTGTGGACGATAACAGGTAACTATAACAACTTCTTCCAACAGATGATCTGATAGATGAAAAGACGACCTCTACGTAGTACACATTACTATATAATCTGTGGACCTACCCATATCAAATATTTTTTTTTATAATTCATTAGGTTAAGTATACAACATTATAACTTCGCTAGCCCGACCGAACGTGTACGTTACCACCTACATTTTGTATACAGATACCGTCAAGTTACCTAGCCATGTTTCGATTTTAGTTCACCGGTTATTAGGCATTAATACTACTGCATCAATTTCTAATTGACGTCATTGGCAGATCCACCCCGGAATCGTATAAATAGAATGAAAATATGCAAATTTCGTAATATTTATTTCAAAAAGTCCTCTAAAAAGCCTGTGAATTGGCTCCACGGCCCCTACCATAGCGATTTTTTTTTCTCATTAGCTGATTATATGGGGACGTTTTTATTGACGATTAGGTTTTTTTTTGCTTATCAAATTATGTAAGTCTAGTTGGGCCCTCTCCAAATTTCAATCCTGAATCCGCCCCTGGTTGACGTGGTAGTCTCCTTTCAAAGTGCGGCGGTTACAAAACAATTATTTGATGATAAATCAGGTATATAAAATTAGACTCGTAACGCGATTTTGCCTTTTCAGACCCTTGTCGATGCTAACTAAGCATAATATATGCATGGATAGGAAATATTAAAGTCTTTCTTTTTATTTTCATGATTTTTATACATTTATCTATTTATCCATATACCATTGCACTTACTACTTTTTCCAGCAATTTCGTAGGAGCCATCACAAAAGATAGTTTACGAAACAAAACATCAGCTATAAACAGAGAAGACGTAGATTATAACGATAAAGCTACCGTACACCTGATGAGAAACTGTTACAAGCTGGTGAAGGATGGTAACCAGCCTAGCATCGGTCTGGTCACTAGAGTGCTGGACATTACTCCCTTTGTGGTGATAGTTGAGAAAGCCAGCGATGAAGACTATAACAGTTGTGGTGCTTGCTGCATGTGCACAGGAGGTTCTGGTAATTTCTGGTGATATTTACCACCATAGTGTTTATTTACTATTTAGGGACGCAAGCAAGATAATATATAGGTATTTAGACTCGTAAGTAGTTATAATTTTAAGTCTTTGGCATTGTGGGAGAGCGATTAATGCCGTTATACTTATTGGTCCCATTCATAGACTTTGTAGGTCTGCTTTTGTTTCTCTAAGTAAAACCTTGAATTTTATTCTTTTTTTTTCTAAAAAAAAAAATAAACCCTATGGTGTATGTCCGTCTGCTCGCATGAATATCGTGGAAACCAGTGGTCCGATTACTTGAATTTTACTTTAGATATTACGTGTAGTGTACGTACACAGGGCAATTTGTAATAAATCCCCTAAATATTATTATAAGTTGCTAATGAAATGGTCCTTACTATACTGAAAAAGCACTTACGCGTAACTATACTAAGGTACGTTTGTTTGTTGATTCTCTGTATATTATTTTTATATGTCTCTGTATTATTTGCAGGTAAAGACGACCAGGATCCCAAGAAACCCAACAAGAAGCCAGAGACCTTCAGCATGACGGGGATGGTCGCCTCCTTAGGTCGTGGAGCAAGGAGGATGTGTTGCGGAAGAGCCCCCAAATCTACCAGTAAGCCAACATAACCGTTTGTTGTTTCAACATGCTTAAAATCATCATCATTTAGCCGGCATAGGGAGAGAAATAATAATGTGTTTGATCGACCCCATTCATGGACTTTGTAGCACAGTTGTAGCTCGTGATGAAGGCCTGATCGAAACTAATAAAATATAATTTCATGTCAATTTTAGTACATTAGTATTGCGGATAATCTAGCGGAGGCGAAAATTGACAATGATCGCTTTAGTAAATTCTTTAAACCTTTTTTTTTCAGATGTACTTTTGGCGCGAGGTATTTTAACATCCGACATCGTTTGGGACTACATAGCCAGTAAAGAAAAACTTGTCTGAAAAAATACTTATTAAAAAAAAAACTATTAATTATGGAAGTTTTAACTTGATTATCTCATCGCTACTAACAGTTAAACAGAAAAAGTTTCAATGAAACTAGAATTCATAAAATATCAGAGAAGGTAGGTATAGGTACCTAGAACATCTTCGATTTACTTAGTTTGTATTAATTAAATATAGGAACAAAATTGTATTAATTAGGTTTAATTATTTATTTTTAATGTAATTTTGTTATACAATTGTAAATAAATGTTATTAAAAACTTATTTTTTATTAATTACTTGTCGAAAATATACTCTGAACTGGCGTTGCCAGGCGTCTAGATAAATTCGGACTACCATTGGCTACGACGAAGTGGGATTAAAACCCCTCCGCTGGGTACCCTGAGGCTCTACCATGGGTTTGCTCATTGTAGAAACGTAACGTATTCATTAACGTATACGTGAGCAACAACCAATAAGATCGCTTTATTTTTGCTAACAGGATTGAATTATCCTCTGGGGCCGTCTAGGCGGTCTCGGGCGCCGTAAGGCACCCGTGATGTTATGTATGTATGTACGGATATATAATCCAACCCTGAAATTCGAAAATAACCGCAAAAAAAATATCTCGCATTAAAATAATTCCTATAAAATATCAAGACAGAAAATTAAAAAAAGGAAAACATAGAGTTATTGTTTATTTTCTCTTTAACAAAATGAGACGATTTTTTTTTAAATCCATTAAAGTTTAGGGGTAGAAAACAGTTTTGGCCCGAAAGTTGTTTTGCTGACTAAAACGACAAGGACTTAAAAGTTAATAATAGTGTAACTACAGTAAATAGTGGATGTTTTAGTAATATAAAATATATTAAGTTATTAAAGCTCATTAAAAAATATAAGAATAAGTTAAATAATAATTATATTAGATCTAGGAATATTTCATTAAAAGCGGACTGCCGTAGGCTCATGCTGGAAGCTCAACAAAATAGTCAATATATTGTCAATTTACAACAACAGCATAATAGTGACAGACTGAACTTAAAAACTGAGATAACAAACTTACATTTATGTCTCTCTGACTTAACAAAAAAATATCAGTTGTCACAGAATGACCTTACCGAGCAAATTAAAAATATGGATGAAATTCTCCAATTAAGCAGATATAATGCAGAGAGATTTGAGTCATTTGTTAATAAAAATTGTTGCTCCTGCGAAAATCAGATAAATTTGTCAAATACTGAATCATCCATTGCCTATTCCAGCGTAACTCTTCCAAAGGACATAACTAACAACATCTTACTGCTCACAGACAGACACTACATTGGTATGGGCATGGGTCAATTTTTAATTACCATTTAGACCATTCTGTGACAAACTATTGTATGCCAGGCAATAGTTTTAAGAACATTGTAAAATCCATTTCCTCCAAATTTTATAATTCATGTAGTAATATAGTTATTATGGTAGGGAATGGATTAAACACAAGCAAAGGAGACTTGTAGGACAGTGTAGACCAGCGTTCGTCACACTTTTCCGGCCAAGGGCCACAGGTGACAATGTGGGTGAACTGAAAAATGAAATCAGTTGGTCGGTCGAACGAAAACATAGAGACCTACCTGCCATTTAAAAAAAAACTTAGTCGGGTAGAGCCATATCAGCCCCCCTAGCCAAGAGCATCGGCGCTTTTTGCGCCCAAGCGTCGCAGAACGGACAGTGATCGACAGAAATCGGTAGCCATGATTAATTTTTGACGTTAACTTTCATTCTGTTGAACGCGGGAGGGCGACCGCTCGGCCCGATTATTGACGTTCCGATATTATATTCAAAACCGGCGAGTAATTTTGATTTATAACACATAATAATTATATTACGAATGAATTGAGAATATAAATTAAAAGCAATTTACATTTTTTATCATATTAATGGTGTAAAATTTATTTGTACAATAAATTTTACACTATTAATATGATAAATTATTTTTACACCTTTGTATATTAATGCTTATTTTAACTTACATGCCTAATCGGAACGACATTCGTTATTTTAGTGTTAAAGAGAGAGAGATGTTAAAAAATTAATCCTATTGGTGTAACTATGTGATATCTCGTTTTATTTTACGGGCCAATGCTCTTTACTTAATTCAAACAAACTTAGAAAATAGAAACATTGCAGACAAACTCTTCGGCATTATTAATATGGCACTTTTAAGTTGTAAATATAAACTGTAGAATTCTAAATATAAATTCGAGGCATCCGGGGCGGCCCACGGCCAATTTATTTTTTAAAACTCTGTGATCAAGCAAGAAATGTTGCAGTTATATCGTTCTCGGATTGGAAATTACTTTTTGAATAGGTAAGAATCAAAATAAATAAGTGCTTCTAAGGTTATATATTTAATAATTGATTAGACACGTTGTTAAAACATTTGTATACCGAATAGGCGAAACAAAACGGACCTTTGTGTTTACAACACCCATCTATTTACCTTTGTTTCTCATACAAATAAATGTTATTTCAGGTGATTTTGGATATGCCTTGAAACCATGATTACCCCTGTCATGGATGCCGTACCTAATTAATACCTCAGCGGACCAGTACACTGCTAAGTCAGGATATGTGTGAAGCAGGCTAATGGGTCATTAAAATACCTTGGAATAGACAGAGTTCTGCACTATGATTCTGAAGAGTCTTCCCTAATTGTAATGGCTTGTGCAACATAATAACCAATATGATGTTACACTATAGGTGAGTTAAAAAAAAAAAAATTACAAATTGTCCGCTTACTTTTTTTTAAATTAAAGTTTTATTCACTCTCCTACTATATTTGGAAGCGCGGAGTCAACTGACACAGATGGTAAAACCTGACTCCAACCCAGTTATGTTGCAATTGTGATTTTTGTTATTTAAAAAAAATTGGTCTTATTAAACTAATTACAATTTTGTATTTTTTTTATTTCAGGTATTTATACTATGCAGAGTTTCAAGGACAGCTACCCCCTTCCCCATCCAGAGAGGTTACAAACTATGGTGCTCAAAGTTTTAGAGTGGCCCAAGCCAAACAAAATTATTAAATAAATATTTACTTTTAATTTGTTTATGTTTTATTGTGAATATTATCCAATTTTAAGAAATCAATATTCTGGGAAATATTTAATTAAATATACATTAACAGTATCAAGAGACATATAGGTGGATAAGTTTAAAGGTGTCTAGATCTGTCGGATGGACCCATTTAAACATTGACTATTTAATAAGAAATGCTAGTATCATTATTAACATTTCTTATTGATACTTGTATCATTTAAATGGGTCAGATTAACGAAGATTAATAAATTTTAATTAATAATGGTCTTAATGATAAAAACTTAATAAAGTTCTTGAAGAACACTTTAGTTAAAATAAGTTTTGTTTATTTTTTACATATTTATTTTTGTTTGGTAAATAAAGAAACAATCTACTATTTACAAGTGTTCTTCAAGATTTTTTTTTTTATGAATACCTACCAGTGTGTTTAATATTAAGCTTTGTAGATATGCTTACCATTATGGTAAGTATATCTACAAATATCCACATTATACATGTAATTCCCTAATAGTATTCATATAAAATAATGAAACGTTACTCTAGGTACCATCCTAAATATTTATAGTGCTTGCATGGGAATTAAAATTCCTATAAATAAAAGAGCTTGTATAAACAATATAGGTCTAATAGTACATACTACACATACCCTACTTAGTACCATTTATATAATAGTACTAAGTAATTTTTACTTAACAATATTAGACGAATGTAAATACTAAGTGAATATTAAGTGAATACTTAACGCTGTAATATATATTACAGCGTTAAGTGAATATTTGTGTGGATGTGTGTGTATGTATGGGTCATATAGTGTATATAATAAAATACATACCTAATATTGTAAATATCTATTGTGGCTGAGTATAAATTGTATTATTATTACTAAGGCTAGGATTTTTTTCTTTAAATAATAATATACCACTATAAAAGGATTCTTTTAAATTTGAAACTCAAGGAGGTGAAAAGTCATTCTGTACAAACACAAAGACCATCATCAGTCCCTGAAATACCAAAAGTTGTAACAATTTTTTTAGTAATGGTCAAGAAAAATCATATTCTTTTAGGGCACTATATACATTTATATGATTAAAGAAGAATATAGCAATACTAATAAATTAAACCATAAGTTTGTGCGGCTTGTGAAACATTCTAGGTCTTCACAAAGGGTCTGAAAAATCCTTTGTTAAGCCTAAAATGTTACCTAAACTCTCCCCGGTATCCCCTATTTCTTTGAAAATGTGAAATTTTCATTAAAAATAAAGAAAAAATAAAAATAAACTTTATTAGTTGATATTTTACAAGAATTTATACATTTTTTCTTAACTTTTTGCCTAATATTGTTTTGTTTGATTTAATGTTGTAACACTTCTATCCACTATTATCAATCAAGATCCGATATTTGTTCAGGTTGTCCTTGGACATAGGCCTCCTCCAGCAAATACCATTGGCAGCGGTCTCCAACTACTCGGCATTGGGATGTCTTGGTTTTTTTATACCTCTTTCAGAGACCTGAGAACATACATACTATTTTATGTATTTCTATCTCCATTTAAAGTTTTGGAGCAATTGTTTGACCTAAATAAAAGTAGGTACCTATTCAATTTCTTGATAATTTACTTTCAGGGTTTGTTTATGTCTGGTTTTCACACATGGTTCTTATAAGCCCCGCTTTTTCACTTTTCTTGCTAGTTGTTTGCATAATAACTGGAACTAGGTCATCCTCAAATCTCTGGTGAGATAGTTTACTTCCATTTATGTTAAGCTCATAGTTATTCCAAATAATTCCAATCCATGTAATTAAATGACGAAAAATTTCCTCCAATATACTTTTTATTCGTAATTCTTCTCCAATTTTTCCTAGTCATACTTTTGTAGTAGTTTTAAATTTGTTATATAAAGTCCTTAGTCCTTAAGATTCTTAAATATTTACTTTGATCACGTTGGTTTTAAGCACACTTGTGTGTTTTGAGATGCTTTGTAAGTATGAAATAGAGAGAACTTTTCGTGGCTCTAATCTATATTTGGCGTCGATGAGGACGCCACTCGTTATTTGCACTTACTAATAAATTTAATTTATGCAATTTAATTTACACAACATAATAAAAAACTTCTAAAACAATACTTTGAGTTAATTTAAATCAAAACAATGGCGTCGTTTTGATAGAATATAGCTCGAAAGGGAGACCCCGACCACCCGCCCGTATACAGTCGAATTTAGCGTCTAGCATTCGCAAAAAACGAACAAAAATGTGTTATTGGCTGGCAATTCCCTCCGAGTTTCTGTCAAAATGTATGGGGAAATTGGCCTCTCGCGAGCGCTTTAACGAAAACGAAAGCCCAACGCTCACCGTCCGTGTTCTTGGCTGGCAATTTGTTCTGTCAACGCATTTAACGAACGTGACGTCATCACCAAATGTCATCTTCATACAAAACTTTCGTGCGCGCTTTTAGCGCTCATGCTCTTGGCTAGGGGGGCTGGTGACAACGGTGGCTGTTCGTTAAGATTTCTTGAGTTTTGTCCAGTTTTCAGTCACCGTTTCTTTTACTTTAACGATGTGGTGGAAGGTTGGCTTCAATATTGAAGCAAATCTTCCACCACATTGCGACCGGTTTTCAATAAATTCGATTGACTATAAGACTTATGTAACAATTTCAGCGCTTCAGCGAAAGAAATTCTATTTGTAATGCACATGGCAATTTAAACAGATTGATCCAAATTTATATCCATTGTAAAAATCGCAATGTGCCAACCTAGCGACAAAAGTAATTTCGACATGAAAGCTTTTTAATTTATAGAATTCCAGTACTTTTTTGGCAAAATGTATACCTATATAAGTTTCTATTGCAACTTTTTCAAAATAAATTATTTAAGTAATGGAAAACCATCAATGTTTAATGGCATAAAAAAATTAACCGTTTACTCTGTTTATTCCCTTATTAACTCTCGCATCGGTGCCTATTTAGTAATATTTGTATGCAAAATTTGCCTTAGTAGGTGGTTGACTATTGAAATTATTTGCATTGTCGCGGGCCGCACAAATATCGACCACCGGCCGTAGTTTGACGACCACGGGTGTAGACCTTTTGTCTAAACTTGGAGTAAGGAATGTTACGATATGTACATTTCTTTATTCAAAAAAGTATACTGCCCAACAGAATAAACATTTACATTATTTGAATAATTGTATTTATAATATGACTTGCTACAATAATTTGTTTACTCCTTTTGATATAAACAAAATTGTTAGACATTTTAACGGGACACAGGATAGCATAAAACTACCTATGAAGGTACAGAGAAATATTGCTACATTGGTAGCTAATAATATTTTATTAAGCATTGACTCCACATCATCATTTAGTAGTAGTACTAATAATGTTGTGGTGCAACCAACTTTAAACTTTTAGATGTGACAATAGAGAAGGACATTTGTAAACTTAATTATAATACAAATAAACCGAATACAACATATTCGAATTTACATCATTTTATAACCCAAGAATTTGATAAAGTGTGTTACTAATAAAGTGTGATAAAGTGTGTAACGACAAAGAAGATAAATTGAATTTTTCTAGTTGGGCAACTAGGGGTATTAGGAAAAGCAGGGATACATTATATGATTTATATGATAGGAGATCCTATACATTAGATCAAAATTTTTATAACTATGTTAGAAATTATTCAAAAACATTTAAAAAAGTTTGCCTTATGGCCAAATCTAATCTTATTAGCTCCAAACTAAAACAGTCTAAAAATAAATCTAAGTGTGTATGGACGATAATAAATAATGAAACTGGTAAAAACATAGATAAGCAAAATGAATTCTCCATCAGACAAAATGGAGTATTGATATCTGAGAAAAAAAAAGTTGCTAGCTTATTTGAAAAGTGTTTTGCTGATATACCTTTTAAAGTCACGAATAGTATTAAGTCGCCATCTACTATGACTAAGGAAATACTAAACCGTCATGTTAAAATACCAAATTTTTCAGAATTTAATTTTACACATGTCTCAAATGAGGATACTATAAAACACTTCAAAATGGTAAATAAAAAGAAAACGGAAGATTTATGGGGATTATCCGTAAAAGCAATAGAACCTATTATTTACACCAATGGGCCTATCTTAGCCAACATTTATAATAGTTGTGTGGATAAGGGTGTCTTCCCAGACTTTATGAAGCACAGTAAAATAGCCCCTATATTTAAATCGGGTTGTAAAACAGACCCTACTAACTATCGACCCATTTCCGTATTACCCGCGCTTAGCTAAATATTTGAAAAAATAATGCTAAGTCAGTTATTAAGATATTTTAATAACAACAAATTATTACACGATCTTCTATATGGGTTTACCAAAGGTAGAAATACAACAGATGCTGGTACTGGATTAATTGAGGAAATATTTAGTTCTTGGGAAAAGTCTCAGGATCTCATTGGTGTCTTCTGCGATCTGTCTAAAGCATTTGATTGTGTAGATCACCATACTCTATTGTGTAAGCTGGAATTCTATGGAGTTCGCGGAGTAGCGTCAAACCTTGTGGCATCCTATCTCTCTAATAGAACGCAATGTGTTAACATTAATGGTAGTGTATCTAAAGGATCTCTTGTGAATATGGGAGTCCCCCAGGGATCAATTTTAGGGCCTTTCCTGTTTCTGGTATATATCAATGAGCTTCCGCATAAGGTACAAGAAACAGCGCGGATAGTGCTGTTTGCTGATGACACGTCCCTGTTGTTTAAAGTAGCAACATATTGTCAGTAGCAAACAATACTCTGTCACAGCAAATAATTTGATTTTAAATACTAAGAAGACCAAGTGCCTGAAATTTTCTTTGCCAAACGTTCCGGTAATTAACTGTTCACTGAAGTTAGGCGGTACTGAACTGGAATTTGTTGACTCCACTGCATTTTTGGGAATCACAGTCGCTCCAAACTGCAATGGTCATATAAACGCGTTATCTAAAAGATTAAGCTCAGCAGCATATGCAGTCAGAAAGATCTATTAACTGATGTGGCAACAGTACAGGTTAGTGTACTTTGCCTATTTCCATAGTATTATGACTTATGGTCTTATTATCTGGGGCTCAGCGGCAGACATAGAAACCATATTTATCTTGCAGAAAAGAGCTATTAGAGCTATTTACGGCATGAAGATCCGGGAATCCCTTCGAGAAATCTTTCCTGAAATTGATATAATGACACTGGGAGGGCAGTGTCATTATATCAATATGTAATACATATTTGAGAACTTATTATAAGTTAAGAAAAAATATAATATGTTTAATAAAAATGCAGATAGGCATACCCGAAACTTAAGAAATATAAATAGAATTGACATACCAAGATTTAGATTACAAAAAACTAATAAATGTTTTCTAATAAACAGTATTAGGTAAATTACCAAAATCAATTATAGAACAATATGATATAAAATTTAAAAATTGTATAAAGAAAACCTTAATAGCCAAGGCGTATTACAAAGTTGAATGATTATATATTAATGACAGAGATGTCTGGAATCAGTCCTCTTTGCGTCTGGAATCTCTAAACTAATAGTAACTATCATATTCATTATACTTACTATTATAGGTATATATTTTTTTATTATACTACAATAGGTATTTTTTAAATATTTTTGGATGAGGTAATAATTTGTTATTACTATAACCTTTTATTATTATTTTAATTTTAAATATTAATAATATTATATACAAGGTAATAATTAGTTATTACTTTAAAACATTTATGTTAATTTGTAACGGAATTGTAGAATACATGTCCATGTTTTTTTTATGTGTTGAAAACCCCTGAACTTTCGTTGTCAAAAGTATTTTATCAGAGTTAGCTTGCCGCGCCATGCTAGAGGTCCAATATTGCTCCTACTGATTTACACAGTTAAGAGGAGCATCTGATGAGACTCTTTGATGCTCATGCTGATTCAACTGCAAAGCAACCTGCAACCTCTCCCCACGCGTGGCCGGGAGTGGTTATCTTTACCATACATAATAATATGTATGTAAACCTTCCCGACCCTCAATAAGGGAAAGAACACGTATGAGATCATACCTACAATTTACGCAGCAAAACGAATTTATTATATTTTTATTTATTAAAGAGAAGTTTAATATTTTATAGAAATTATTTTAATATGGGAAACTTTTTAGCGATTTATTAGGATTTCAGGGGTTGATATTTTTTTATTAATTAATTATTAACAGTTGCGTCCAAAAGTTTGTATGGGAATTTTTTTATCAGACGATTAGTTTTTGTAGTTTCAAAGCGTGGCAAATGCGGGTTACAAGTGTCATTATTTATTTCACAAGTATATTTTTACACATGTAACTAGGTAATTGTGGTTTTGTTCATCAAAAAAATCTCTGTAAGTTACATTTGTAGAAAATCATTTAGGTAAAAGAAGAAGAAGAAGAGACTAGTTCAAAGAGTGAGAGTGGGATGTAAGATGTAATGGTGTTATGTTTATCCTAGCAGTGCCCGAGCTTGTACGGAAAAGACCGAAGCCCGACGCTACGCGATGAGCAGTGAGACGAGTTATTTTTTCATTGAGTGTGACTGGGATGCAAGATGTAATGTTTGATGTGATACTGTGATGTTTAGGGTTCCACTATAATGTGTAATATTGCATTGCAGTGCTGCGTAATGTGTTAAATTTAATATCATTTATATTCCTACTATTTGTATTTAATTAAAGAATTTGTCTTTTTTAAGAGTAAATGAAATACTATGAAAATAAATAAACTATGGGATAATCCGAAATAATTTAACAACCATAACCGTAACTGGTATTATATTTTTCATATATCCGTATCCATATCCGGATACGAAATTATATATCCATAACATCCCTAGTCACAAATCTCCTACTTTTTTAGTTCCTTATATTGCATGATTTTTGCAATTATTTTTTTTAGTATTTATATGTATATTCGTATATTAAAACAATTCTTACTACCCAAGATATAAATAAAAAGTATTCGGCAATCAAAGTCAGCCTTAAAAAAACATTTTTGTCAAGAACTTATTTGCCAAATAAATTACTCACATGATGATATTTAAAAGAAAAAAAATTACTTAAGTTGGTGCCGTAAGGCAAAGTGCTTAGGATATTAGTGTATATATTAAACAAAGTTAAGTAGGTAAATGTTATAAAATTTTCAAACGAACGTATCTCTTTTCGCTACTAAACGCCACCTATTGCGTTAAATAATAACTACTGGAAAACTCCTCTTTATGCCGAATGATAATTAAAGTATTGTTATGCAAAAAAACGTGTGTTTAGTTTATAGTTCAAGTAAAAGTATTTTATCAAATAAAGCCTAGATACACAGATGTCACAACTTACCTTGGTACCTGCCACAACTTACTTCGGTCTAACTAGACTTAGTTTTCGTGGATATTCTCAGAAACCTTACAACTTTCATGAACTTTGATGACTGATTTAAAAAAGTAAGGACTGACTTGACGGCTGTAAATTCTCCACCGATTACAAAATATGTAAAAGATTATGAACTATAGCTTAGTTCATAATCTTTTACATATTTTGTAATCGCTGGAGAATTTATTTATGTAAAAGATTATGAACTATAGCTTAGTTCATAATCTTTTACATATTTTGTAATCGCTGGAGAATTTACAGCCGCCATTAGATAAGTAATATATCCAATAAATTCATTATGACCCCCTCTTTAGACGTCCTTTGGGGTGGCATCCAGAAGTCGTGAATTCGATTCCCATCCATTGCAAAAAAAGACTTGAATTTATTTACTTATTTCATTATTGGTTGTAGGTACAACCAATTACCTTTAAACAAAACATTGAATATTTACGACAGTTAACAAAGAAGAGTACTAACCCAGAAATAATTTTAGCATTAAATTACACAAAATAAAAATAATATATGTAAAATAACTAAGAAAGTAAGATAATAATAACAAAAACATAACCAAAACAAAAAAAATATAAAATAATGGATAAAATTACATTATTATACCAAATTACAAACAAAATAAAGAATTATATTTAACAGATCAAATTCAATCAAATTAACAACTATTACTATAATTCTTTAAGCTATTACGAAATGTACCAAGATTGGGAATAAATATGTCAACGTCTTGCAAATATTTTTAATTTCAACTTTACAAGGTAGGTGTTTACAGCACTTCATATTAATTCATAATGAGGAGTTTTCTAGTAGTTATTATTTAACGCAACAGATGGCGTTTAGTCGCTATCTACAAAAACTGTCAAAATAGATAGCGGTAATATATAAAATACACCCAAAATTTAGGGTAAATAGGAAAACAAATATCTTTATACGAATAATTTATAAAATTTACTTAAGTTTGTTTAACATATATACTCATATTCTGAGCAGTTTGCATTACGGCACCAATTTAAGCAATTTTTTTTTTTAATATCATCATATTAGTAATTAAATTTGAATTTCTAAGGTACCATAGTCTTTTTTACGAAGATTTTCTTGACAGGGTATCTACTAAAGATTATAGAGAGCAAGAATAACGAATAAGTAGATACATATAAAAGTGACAAAATATGCTAAAAATATAACACGTCTTGCAATACCAAAATTTAGTTTTAATGAGGAGTTTTCCAGTAGTTATTATCTTATTATGTTGCTATCTACAAAAACTGTTAAAATAGATAGTGGTAATATATAAAATACACCCAAAATTTAGGGTAAATAGGAAAATAAATAACTTTATGCTAATAATTTATAAAATTTACTTAACTTTGATTATTATATACACGAATAGCCTGAGCACTTTGCCTTACAGCACCAACTTAAGTAATATTTTTATTTTAAATATCATTATATCAGTAATTAAATTTGAATTTCTAAGGTATCTTGGTCTTTTTTACGAAGTTTCTCTTGACAGGGTATCTACTAAAGATTATAGAGAAGTAGATACATACAAATGTGACAAAATATGGTAAAAAATATATCACGTCTTGCAATACCAAAATTTAGTTTTAAGTCATAGAGATTTTTTTGTCGATATTTGAGTAGTCTATATGGAAATATAGACTACTCAAGTATAGAAACTGCCTTTTTTGACAGTTTTTGTGGAAAACTCTCCTGCTGCCATCTAGTGGAATATTTTGGAACCGGCAAAAAGAAAACTCCTCATTTCAAATACACATTCGTTCGTTTAATCAATCACACTACACATCTCTCGCATTCTTTGTATTGATTTGATTCGTTCATTCATTCATTCATCATCATCACTCACTCATCAGTAGTCATCAGTGTTTGACAATCATTTGGTGAGGTTAGACGTGAGATTTAATCTGTGTGTTTAATGCATTAAATATGCATTAAATTAATTAAAAGGGAAAATAAGTTTATGACTGTAATCTTGTATAATTTCAGCAGCCTTAGTGCTTTAAAGAGTATCAAGTTTATTTATCAAACGTAAGTTTTGTTGAATTTATAAAATTGTTAACTTTTCCTAAACTTGTTTTCTTACTTTTTCTTAATGTTTTCACATTTACAGTTTGTTTATTGTTTACAAAGAACATGTCGGTCAACATTGTATCTGAAAATGGATCTGGGAAATCTAAATATTTCAACCTCAAAGAATATCCACATGTTGTTAAAGTTTTGTAAGTTTACTTTATATAGGTATTATAAACTTTTTCCACATTATTTCCTTATTATTTATAATTATGTTATTTACCTACTTAATTATTTAATTAATTTGTTTTAACGTGTTATATGTAAACAGGGATAGGCAACAGAAATCACAGCCAAATATCCTGGGTGTAATCGGAAATACACCACTTGTAAAATTAAATAATATTCCAAAATCAGAGGGAATACAATGTGAAATGTGTAAGTTGCTTTGTTTATTTATTACATATTAACCAAATCAATCCATAAATTCACTACCACAAAATACCACTAGGGGCTCGTTCGTTTTGGGAATTAAATATGATCATAATGACATTATGCGAACTTATTTGATCCTAAAAATATAAGACGGCAGTTTAAAACAACAACAACTGTCAAAATATGTTCACAAAGCCTCACCTATCAACTGGGGTCATTGTGATCAGTTCACGATAGCATTCTGGGCCAAAAAATACGGCCATTGTGGCAGATCACAACTCCACTTTTGCCGCCGAAATCCCAAAAAAAATGCATAAATATACATTGTGATTGTTGTGAACATGTTTCTGTCCCAAAACGAACATGCGCTAGGTAATTCTAATTCATCTATTGTAAAACATGCAAGCCAAATAGTTTAGCATAACTTAAATGTTTGTAATATTTGGCTACAAATTAGCTAAATATTTTATTTATTTTATTTGATTATTATTGGTACAAATTGTGAAATCCATTTTAGCTATTAGTTTGTAAATAAGAATTAGTTTAATGATTTTATTGGTTATTACAAATTTTATTATATATTTTAGATGCAAAATGTGAGTTTTTGAATCCTGGTGGTTCTGTTAAGGATCGCATTGCGTATAGAATGGTTGAGGATGCTGAAAGAAATGGTACCCTCATACCTGGAAAGTCTGTTATAATTGAACCTACTTCTGGCAACACTGGAATTGGTTTAGCCTTGGCTGCTGCTGTTAAAGGTAAATAAAAAAGATGTAATTAAAATATAAATATATGTAGGTAATAAATATAAATATATGGCTTTTTTTTTGTTTTAAAGTGTTTCATTATAATTTATTGGAGCATTTTGTGAAGAGCCACAAAATGCTTACAGAGGTAAGGACTAATAATTATTTATTGTTTAAAAAAATAATTGATCAACCTCATTATGACAGTCAAATGATGCAGTTATCATACTGCTGACCTTCACTGAGAGCTATTTTCTGTATTACATGATCACCTCACAAAAGAAAAGAGTACAAAAATAGGTTTAAAAACAGTTTTTTTTTTCTAAAATCTAAATTATATAAAAAATAATGATCATTAATAGTAATTAATGATAAACGGTGTTTATCTTTTCTTTTTTTTATAATCAGGCTACAGGTGTATTATTGTGCTACCTGAGAAGATGTCTGATGAGAAAGTGAATACACTTAGAGCCTTGGGGGCCGAGATAGTCCGCACACCCACGGAGGCTGCCTCTGCTGACCCTGATAGTAACATATCTGTTGCACATCGCATGGCTAAGGAAATACCGCATGCACTTGTTTTGGACCAGGTAACTAGTTAAATGATTTCTTTTTGCTATCAAATGTGACATCATTTGTGATTTAGGAATTTACAATCCCATTAAGAGTGAAACACTAATTAGCTTAAGCGTTGCAACAGCAGTAAGTATAGTTTGAAAATAAACTGTTTCTTTGTACATGTCTAAGATTCCCCAAATTTGTCTGCAAGATTCTTTATAAATAGGCTTCCGACGAAAATAAAAAGATTTTAATTTAATTTTTATTTCGAAAATATATCCAAACAAATAAACGAATGTTGTTTGTTTCTTAAAAAACTAAGTGGTTTTTGAGATATTAATATTTGAAACCTAAAAAATCTGCATGACATCACAAGCACCCTATAATAAATTAAAAGACGTTAGAAACAGTACTATTGGATAAAAGTGGTGGAACCTTTATAAAATAAAGAGAGGCGAAATATTTGGCAATAAAATTTTATAGCTTCAATATTAATTTATATATTTTACCTAATAAGAAAGACATCTAACACACTTTATTTCTTTCAGTTTATAAAATATAAGTAATTTAATATATATTTTTATTATATATCTTGCAGCATAAAAAAAAGTATAATTTTATATGTTATTGTTATTATTATTATATATAGGTAATGATAATAACAATGCTTCATAAGATTTCTCTTATCGAAGATGAGTTTCTAGAAGCACATATACCATAAACTGTTGAGAATTATCGGACCCAAAATTTAATTTTACTCGCAGTATGAAATAGTAAAGCTTGCTTGTGATATTAAACTGTCAACTTCCCATTTTTTTTTTATAAAGCAGCCTGATGATTACTTTGCCTACGTGATAATACAACGTATCACGAAAAAAAATTTAGTTTAAATTAGATTTTTTTTAATATCATCGTGCCTTACGGCGCCCGAAACCGCTTAGACGGCCTTAAGGTACCCAGTGATGTCTACACAAAATAAGTGGTTAATATGAGGAACATGAGACCCATATTTTGCCCTGGCCACAAACTAAGCTCTAGGCTTGTACTATGTGTACCAGAAACAATGATATTAATACATATTATATTTTTAACAGCAGACCATGACAAACTACAGACACAAACATACCTACTATTTTTCCTATTAGTGGGAATCAAACCCACAACTTCCAGATAACCACTTCCACAGAGGTGGTCATTCATTAATTCCTATGTGATGCCTAAAATTTTTATTTCAGTACAATAACCCAAACAACCCTCTGGCTCACTATGATGGGACTGCTGAGGAGATCCTATGGGCCCTGGATGATGAAGTGGACATGGTTGTCATGGGAACAGGCACCTGTGGTACCATATCCGGAGTAGGGCATAAGATCAAGGAGCGTTGCCCCAGCTGTATAATTGTCGGTGCGGACCCCTATGGCTCCATATTGGCACATCCACCTGAACTTAATCATACAGATGTTAGCTTTTATGAGGTAAGTTTGTTAATTGTTGTTTCTGCTGAAAACTTTTTTTTACGCGTGTAAGAGACATAGTTATTGCGCCGGCTCAAATTCGGCCCATAACAGATATGTAATGACGTAAGTACCAAATTAAAAGATTGTATTATAAACCTTAAATCGATTTTTTTAATACCTACCATAGAATTTATATTTCATTAATTAACTCAAAAAATATATTTATAAAACCATTGAAAAGAAATACTTCTAAACAAGATGATTTCGTTTTTTTATAAGAAAAATATGGTCCAATTCGTTTTCCTTCCCCCCTATCCAAAAACTAATGTAGAATTACCTAAAACTTGTAGCATTTGTAGTTACTGTGCTATGACAATTTATCGCTTTTATTGATTCATTCTGACCCAAGAATCACCGAAATAAATTAAAATTTATCCAGGGGAGGGTCCTGGATCCGCCACTGCCCTAAATGTAATTTTTAATAGATTGTTGCCCACAAGTGGGAATCAAACCCACAACCACTGAAAAATCATATCTACCCAATAGACCACAGGGCCGATTAAACCAAACTGGTTATGTCCAGTTGCTTACCAAATGTTTCCTGTTTTTTAAGATTGCATAGTTAGGCGTTATCTCCGTTCGATAAGTTGGTAACAAATAATTATTTAAACTTATTATTATTGATACAGATTGGTTATCATAATATTATCATACCTCAGGGGTCAAGGATCTTTTATCGTTACTATGCACTTACCTACTTCAATATTTGACTGGACAGTAGGTACTAGGTAGGTATAAGTTTATTTTTATAGCGTTTTGTCCGGATTTTTTTCCCACTCATGGCAAGTAGGGAACAGTGCCAAATAGCTAATTTGGTTTGTATTAAAAAAAAACTTGTAAAGCGGAAATTCATTGCACAATTAAATTTCTTGGTGCGGTGACGAAACGGGCGACTGATTTGACGATAAAGCAGCGAGATCTTAAAATAGACTCGTAATGCAAATACGTCTTTGTACTATAAAAAAAATACACTTTCACATAATAGGTACTATTATATTTTTATAACTTTCTTATAAGGATATACGTAATTATTAAACAAAACAAAAATATTGTATAAACAAAAATAAACCTATCTCAAATAATAGCAAAAATATAAATAGCATTTTAAAGCTGCGCTCAGCCTCAGCATTAGTAAGTATAGTATTTTTGTTTCGCCCGAAATATTTGCATTCTCTTGGCCAATTTAAATGCCAATAAAAAAATACAAAATTAGAACAGTTTTAGCACCTCATAGAAGTTGTAACGTTCTATCACGTAGCCTCTATGAATTTAAAGATGTTAAAATAATCTAAAACTAAATACCTACCTACCTAGATCAGACAGACTTTAATTCTAAAATTAAATAGTTCAGACTTTAATCAAACGAATAGTTCTCGAGATTCATTAAACTTTAAAAATAGTTTTTATTGAACTGAACTATCAACATTTAAAATAGTTTTCAAATTCAGAGCAAGTTGTTTTTCTTTGCTTTAACTTTACCAAGTTTTTTGTGAACAATTATTTTTGTAACACATTTTGTTATAAATAATGTTATCGAGAATTTCATAACAATTGACGCAATATTAATAAACACGCACATTCTGTTGTCGTACGATGTCGTATGCGACGGACGTCAAGCTTATATCAGAGTAGAATTTGTTTTCATCAATTTGTGTCCATTTCACTATTTGATAACATTTATATTTTAATAGCTGATGCCAGCAATTTAGTAAGCGTATTTATCTTACAATAAAAGAAAAACATTTACTATTAAATTGTTTTTTAATAGATACCTATTTTATTAAGGTAAAGCAAACATGTTCACCATGACTACTATGCCCGTACTTCATAAAAATAAATAAATACGATCACGGGTGCCTATTTGGCTCCCGAGAACCGTTTAAACGGCCTCAGGGTACCCAGCGGAGGGATTAACCCGTCCTCATTTCGCCGATGGTATTCGGAGGCATCAACTAACAAGTGGCGAGCTTGTTGCGGTGTTTATGATGAAATAGCCTCGTTGTATAAAGCGGTCACCCATCCCAGGCCGGCCTTGTTGTCATCTGCTTAACCTTGTTATCAGTTGCGCAGTGACTTAACCACTAGGCTAGGGCCGCTTTTTATATCAACTTTATACGAAAAATAATAATTATTCAAAGGTAAAATAAAAATCAAAAGTAAATTATGATGTTTTATGTCATTAAAATATACCCAACTTTACCTTATAGAATACTTCTTTTTGTCTGGTGTATTTAAAAACATTTCCTAAGAAACTCTTATATGTACCTAACACAAACATATACCTCTTATACAGGGTGAATTTGAAAGAATGTACTTTGGGCTAATATGAGGTTCTACTGATCAATACGAACAACTTTTCCCATGGAACCATGTGTCGCAAATGAAAAAAAAAATGGCTTCCCAATACAAATTGGTCATTATAACATTCCTAGTTTATATGGACCCTTTATATCTGAACTTCTTGTATGTATATCGAAATATAATATACCCTATTTAACCCTCAGAGATGATATTCATAAAGCGGTCCAGTAGTTTTTGTGTGATTGAAGTGATGTCTCGACAAACAAAGAAACTAACAGAGAGACACAAATTCTAAAAATGATAGAATGATAGACTGTTATTTATTTTTAACAAATCGCCTCAACCGTCAGCGCTCAGCATGCAGGCGTTACTCGACGCGACACATAGCGCTATGAGGCTTCTAACCAAATATTAAAAATTAATATGTTTAGATTCTGAAGGTCGATTACGATTATTTTTACCCTAAATGTTACAAATGTTACTCCCAATAAAGGTTTTTACCTTACAGCAATTCGATTTTAAATCCAATGAGTGGCTTTTGCGTAAATCGCACATCAAGGAACTTAATACTCTCTACGAGAGAAGAAAGCCAACTTCATAGTAAATAAATGCCGACAAGTTTTAAGCGCCACAGCGTTAACCCTGGGCCGTGTTCGTAAACTAACACTTTGACACTGGGTAATGTCACTACACTATATGCATCTCTTTTTCTCTAAGCATTTTTCAATATTTTTATCGCACTCTGTAACACTACCCAGTGATAAAGTGTTACGTTTCCGAACACGGCCCTGGGAACTAAAATTTAAAAAATTCAAAATGGCCTCCTGCTATAAATATTTAAAGATTTTTGAAGTGAAATTTAATTATGTAGATATCTGATTTTTATCAATCAAATACGTACTCAATTAAACTTCACTTCAAAGAAAAATATTTAAGGGTAAATTAAATAGGTACAGTTGAATAAAACATTATTTCATAATACGTTTTTAATTAAATTAATTAAGCATATTGTAATAGAAAATGTAACCGAGTTAGGCTTAGTAGCTGCGGGAAACCTATGAAAGGTTCAGTATACGAGGATATTAGTCCGCACGCTGCATTTACTACACTTTCCTGTTTCCATTACACAAAAATTAATAACACAAAAACATAGGATTTCTCTAAACGACACAAGTTCATAGTCACTCAACAAATTATTAATGAAAGACAATTTCAAGCGTAAACATTTGCAATAGTTTAAGAACACATCACAAATAAAATTAAATAAACATTAATAAACAATATGCCGCACTTTCGTAAAATAAATAAATATCTTTCTTTTTCTTGTTGAATGGCTTCTCGCTTTGCAAGTGATTCTGCCATGTTTAGTTAACAAGAAATGAGGAGTTTTCCAGTAGTTATTATTTAACGCAACAGATGGCGTTTAGTCGCTATCTACAAAAACTGTCAAAACAGATAGCGGTAATATATAAAATACACCCAAAATTTAGGGTAAATAGGAAACATATACCTTTATACAAATAATTTATAAAATTTACTATAACTTTGATTAACATATACACTAATATCCTGAGCACTTTGCCTTACGGCACCAACTTAAGCAATATTTTTTCTTTTAAATATCATCATATATAATTAAATTTGAATTTCTAAGTTACCATAGTCTTTTTTACGAAGTTTTTCTTGTCAGGGTATCTACTAAAGATTATAGTGAGCAAGAATAACGAGTAAGTAGATACATATAAAAGTGACAAAATATGGTAAAAATATAACACGTCTTGCAATACCAAAATTTAGTTTTAATTCATAGAGAATTTAGAGTCTATATTTGAGTAGTCTATATAGAAATATAGACTACTCAAGTATAGAAACCGCCTTTTTTGACAGTTTTTGTGGATATCTCTCCTGCTGCCATCTAGTGGAATATTTTGGAACCGGCAAAAGAAAACTCCTCATTAATTTACACTGTAATTACGCCGTAGTTTAATGAAGAAAGCGTTTTATTCATATATTTATACCAAAAAGTACTTCTTTATTTAATATTAATAAAATAAAACCATGTTTTATTAAATTAAAAATAATTCAGAAAAAATAAGTTCATTTGCTTTCCGAGTAAAAAAAAAAAGTATCCGTTTTGTGTCCGTGTTGTTGTACATCATTCTGTCTCTCTTGTTTCCGTATTGTTGTATATCGTCTCTTTTTCGCATATTTTGCCCAGAGGTGGCGTAATAGCACATACCGTAGTTGATACCCCTTGTCGCACATATAAACAAACACAGAATAAAAATATTTTTTACCATCTATTAGGTACTTATTTCTCGCATTTCCCAGTAAAGTAAGTTTAAATTTACCAAACATGGAAGGCAGACGAATTCCAAAAAAAAATGATTACAGGAAACACCGTTTTGAAATTCTACAAAACGTATATTATTTAAATGCTATATATACTAGCTGACACACGCAACTTCATCTGCGTAACTTTAACCGTTTACGCAGCGCACGCGACGTAGCTCTCAAAAGGAACAATTCTTTTTCGTTTTCCTAACATTTTTCATTGATGCTCCGCTCCTATTGGTCGTAGCGTTATAACATCACGCTACGACCAATATAGATTATAGCCTTCCTAGATACATGGGCTATCCAAAACTGAAAGAGTTTTCAAAATCGTTCAGAGATTACTTTTGGTTGTAGGGGCAACCTCACAAACTTTATCTCTTTGTAATATTATTATTACATTAGATATAGATATTTTTTTTTCTCTCTTTCCATAAGTTAAACAATTATATAGAAATTACTTGTAGCAGTGGTATTTAACGCAATTTTTTTTCAATACTTTATCTCTAAATTATAATCTGTACTATTTTATTATTGACTCTTTTCTCCGGTCTATAAATGTATACTAATAGGTAATTAACTAGGCAGTCGATTAGTCTCGGTAATCTTAGCTCGGATAATGCTGTAATGTAGATTAACTCAGTTAGATTAAGGTTTACTACTGTTCTAATGACTAATCAACAGTTAAATATCACCCAAGTAAAAACAAAAAGCAATAATTTAGGTATATATTAGTATCCAGGGGAGTATTTGTCATGGTCTGGGTGTTTATATATTTTTTTTTTTAAAGATAATAATGCAATGAAAAAAATCCTGGTGGGCAAGACTCGAACCCACGATCCTCGCTTTCGCGGCAAGGCACTCAACCACTTAGCCAATCAGGTCCCACTCACCCCTCACGAATTTTGTCATTACTTGTACACAGCCGCCCTCTATTAGCTTTCTTCTAATAACTTTATAGAGTGAAGTTAGTTTTTTTTTGTTTTAACTTTTTTGTGTATTTTATATTTGTGCATTTTTTAAAAATGTTACACATATTAGGCAATATATAATAAGGAATTTATAAAAATGACTAAATATAAAATACTTTCTGGTACACATAGTAGGTTCAACCCTAATTGTGTTGTCCTACATATTATTATTTATATTTACATCTGTCATACCGCCAGAGTGCTTATTTTTTGACATCCCACTAATATATAAATGTAATAAATATTTCGTTTTTACTCAATCACACGAAAAATCGAATATATCGATGAGATAGGTAAAAAAGGTGCGTTCATATTTTTATCGAGCGAGAGTTTTGAAACCAGTCGGGCCACCCCTACAATTGGGCAATGGCCCAATAATTACACTGTTAGTATAGTTTTTTTATTTACACATAGTACAAGATGTCTAGAACAAATTTGTGACCAGTGCAATATGTGTAATATTTTGTCCTACTTTATTTTTATTGTGAATTTTAAAAGATGTCTAGAACAAATTTGTGACCACGGCAATATGTGTAATATTTTATCCTACTTTATTTTTATTGTGAATTTTAAAAGATGTCTAGAACAAATTTGTGACCACGGCAATATGTGTAATATTTTATCCTACTTTATTTTTATTGTGAATTTTAAAAGATGTCTAGAACAAATTTGTGACCACGGCAATATGTGTAATATTTTGTCCTACTTTATTTTTATTGTGAATTTTATATATACTAACCTACTCAACCTAAAATTCAGAAAAAGCACCTTATTCAAAGCTACCCTTTCGCTCAAAAATTCAAAATTTTAACTAAGTCAGACCAGTAGTTCTAGATATCTCTAGCGGGCAGACATGTTTGTATGTCTGCCCGAGTTTCAGCATAAAGGTTTACTCTTTATGTTTTTTCCGAACCCTAAAATAAATAAGTAGATAATATCGACTGAATTAAAGATGACTTGCGAGAGTTTTACATAATAATGATAACACAAAACACTTGCGCACTGACCCTGTTTTCATTATTATATTGAAGATGTATAATTTTAACTCGTGTTTAATTAAATTTATAGTATTTCTGATAATTATTCCGATAATAGTCAGCCGTTGCTTATAAACTATGATGTTTTATTATAAACTATCATAGACAGAAAAGTAGGACACGGCAATAGTTTATACCATTTACTTCCCTTGTTCATGTTATTAATTACCTACATTGTAGTATCCTTTGTCAGGCCTGTTTCACTCCTCAGTTTAAGTATTTCGGCTCACAGCTAGCTTGCACTTTAAGGACACGGCATTCGTAATCGCGAACTCCGAGTTCTCCATACAAAATCAGCTTGAGCATTTCCATTAATACTCGATTTCTGTTTGCCGCAGAATTAAGTGGGCAGGATAAGGATTCGCGAACTCGAGCGTCAAAACACATCTAAATGTTGTTTTCAGTTACAATAAAGTTTTTTTTTTTTTTTAAAGAAAATGGAGGTGTAGATTTTATTTCCTCGATCCTAATTACATAATTTCTTTATAAAAAATCTGTTTAGTTTTAAAATGAGAACTAAAGTAATATTTTTAGAATCATAAATCAAACTTTGGGTGTCTTTTCAAAAGTTAATATATTTTTTATAAATATACTATCAAATTAGGATCGAGTAAGTAATATTTACACCTCTACGTTCTTTTTCATTAAAAATAAACTTTGATATCACTGAAAACAACATTTAGACGTTATTGGACGTTCGAGATCGCGAAACCTTTTACTGGCTTCTTAAAATAATATTTTTGTCGGCCATTGTATTTATTAAGCTTTCTGTGTAGGATTATTATACGAAATCGGAAAGAAACTTTTTTAATATACGACTTGACGCTCATACAAACTTAATTCAATTATAATTTTTATGTTGGTAATTGTACGCTAAAATCTTTCTCTCGCGGGTAATACATATATTTGTATTATAATACAAAAATATAATACAAAAAATACTCACACCCAAGATTAATTAAGAGGCTGTTCCAAAATTTAAACATTATTACCCATTATTATCTCTCGGGGAAAAGAAAGGGATGGAATATACATAAATTACATATCTCTGTCTCTTTATTTTTTCCGAAAGATCGAAGTTAATTATTACCCCGTTTTAGAACGCAGCCTCATACAATCACCGACAATTTTATTTTTTTATTTCTGCGACTAACAGTCTAGTAATGCTGGAAGTGCGAAAGCTCATTTTGTATAAAGAACGCAAAATTCGCGATTGCGAATGCAGTGTCCTTAATGTTGCGTGGCGAGAATCGGTATATTTAATTAAGAATGTTTGAGGAGTAGATCTTCTGTACGTAGTACTATTATATATTATTTGCCTTTGTATGTACCTGACTTACACCGGTATGCAATAAAAATAATTGAGGCCCTGAAGAACACTTTAGTTAGAGTCGGTTTTGTTTCTATTATATACGCATATTCATTTTTAGGAATAAAAAAGAATATGCGTAAATAAAAAATAAAACCTATTCTGAAGTCCCAATTGCACCGAAGTGTCTGCTAAAGTAATTGTATCGGTTAATGTTAAAAATGGCGTCGAATGTACAAACTGTCATTCGACTGATTTTAACTCTCTGACGACATTTTAAATTTTAATCGTTACAATTACTTTAACGGACACTTTGGTGCAACTGGAGTTTGAAGTTTTCAGTAATAATATAAAGGAAATTACACAGATACCTTCACATTCCGTGATCACAAACTAAGTTTTTAGGCTTTTACTATATTATTATTTATATTTATATATATTATTATACATGGTGACTTTGAATGGATGTACTTTGGGCTAATATGAGGTTCTGCTGATCAATACGAACAACTTTTCCCATGGAACCATGTGCCGGAAATGAAAAAAAAAATTGCCTTCTCCATACAAACTAGTAATGTTAAAATGACCAATTTGTATGGGAAAGCCAAAATTTTTTTTCATTTGCGACACATGGTTTCAAGGGAAAAGTTGTTCGATTTGATCAGCAGAACCTCATATTAGCCCAAAGTACATCCTTTCAAATTCACCCTGTATATTATACATATTTATATATTTATATATATATATATATATATATATGTAGGACAATTTACACATATTGCTCTGGTCACAAACTAAGCTCCAGGCTAGTACTATGTGTACCAACGATATCATACATAGGTATTATATTTTATAAACACCCAGACCATGACAAATTGTACAGAAAAAACGTACTAATTAATATTTTTTTGCCATGGGTGGGAACCGAACCCACGACCTCCGGATACAACGCCAAAGGCGCAACGCACTAGTCTACGGAGGCTGTCAAGTACCAGAAACAGCAGTAATAACACATATTATATTTTATAAACACCCAGAACATGACGATCTGTACAGAAAAGGTACTAATATAATTTTTCAAAATGAACCCAACGATCTCCTAAACGCCAAAGGTGCAACCACTAGTCTATGCAGGTGGTCTAAGTTTATTGTTTTGATAGTTATAGTTTTATTCGTTACTAGCGGCCCGTCCCGGCTTCGCACGGGGGGACTTAAGATTTTTTACATAGTTTTACGTTTTATTTATATTTAAAGATGAACAATTCATCCATAGAGCATTTTTGTATAACTTTAACTATATGCTCAGCGCACGCCACGGAAGGCCTCAGAAACGATACTTTTCCCCCGTTTTTAAAACATTTTTGGTTACTGCTCCACAACTATAGGACCTAGCGTGATATTATATAGCCTATGTTACTTCTGAATAATGCAGCTTTCTAATGGTGAAAAAATTATTGCAATCGGTCCAGTAGTTTTTGAGTTTATTCATTACAAACATACAAAAATACAAATCTTTCCTCTTTATAATATTAGTATAGACAAAAAGTTCACAATACAGTATAACGTTTATTTCGCGGATCGCAACTGCTGTATTTATAGATAAGCCGCGGCGACCGTTTCGCTATGATTTTTTGTTAGCATACATATATGTATATACATATCATCACCTAGACGGCCCCACGGTACCCAGCGGAGGGGTTTTAATCCCACCTCGTCGTAGCCGATGGTATGAGTCTACAACGAACAAGTGGTTAGCTCGTCGCGATGTTTTGAATAGACTCCATAACCCATCTACATTGACGTAAATAATATTTATATCTATGCTCATCTATAAACAGTTTCACAAGTTGGTATAGTGAAATAGTGGTCAAACAAATGTACATACACTTTTAGATTATAAACTCATTGGTACACACCGGGAGTAGAACCAGGGACCAGTGTTTATAAGTCCAAGGTCTAACCAACTCGGCCACCACGATATTATCATTTTTATTATAATGTAGGGAATAATTTTAATCTACATTTAAAGCCCACGGTTACCTTAATCATATTATTATTAATATTTATGAATATTATCTGAAGTATTAATACTGAATCATGGGCGTAGCCGAGGGGAGGGGTTCAACCCAAAATGTTAGGAAATAGATAAATTTGTCTCGGGATTCTGTCGGGGAGCAGACATGGGCGGACTAATCCCCCCCTCCCTAAAAGGTGACGATGGTGTTTTTTTTTTTGCCCATAAAAAATCCTGGACAAGCAGATACTAGATCCATACAAGTGATATTATGACCATAGCTTTTTTTTTTGCTCATTAAGAAATTAGCACCAAATTAAACCCCCTCCGATATCAAATCCTGTCTACGCCCATGTACTGAATCGTAGAAAATATTAATAAATAATATTTTGGTTATCAATATATACCATATTATTATCATATTACTTAACAGAAGTCGTTATCGTATAGTGACATCTATAGAACTAAGTACGTCATGTTTGTTATGTTAATATGTGCATAGCCTTAGAAAACGGTGATATTAGAATAAGTATTACCTAGCCGGTTGCTTACACAAATAGTGTTTGTATATTCAATTACTTTGTATTAAATAACTAGACCAAGTCGTCATTTGTTAAATCTAAACTCAAGCTCTATTCAGATACGATTTGATAAATCTGGAGTCTTATTTTACTAACGAATTGGATATTAAAGATAGAATTGTACATCTACTAATATTATAAAGAGAAAAAATCTTTCGTTTGTTCGAGATAAACTAAAAAACAACTAAACGGATTTTTTAAATTCTTTCACCAATAGAGAGCTCTATAACTATCGAGTAACATTGGCTGTATTTTATTTTCTATCTGCAATAGTTACTTAATTAAATGGCGCGGATGAAGTTGCGGATCACAGCTAGTAATAACATTATAAAGAGAAAATATTTGATTGTTAACCGTATAGCTTGAGCGTTTTATATGGGAATAAATAACTCTTTACTGTAGATTATAGAAATCGGTATTTAGTAGAACAAGGCCCTGAAACCTAATTATGAAATGTCTTCATATGTCGTCATGGTCTTCCTCTGTAATGCATTAAAATTACGAGCTATGACAACAAATTGCGAGCGCGACCAGCCTACTGAGAGGAGGCCCATTGACATGCCGATCGACGACGTGTCGATTGATTAAAAAATATGGGAAAATATATCGAATTGGTAGAACTCGATCGATGAGAAACCTCAAATCACAATTGATTTTCGATTGCGATCAATTAAGTTTATTATTTTGATTGCGTTAAATAAAACGTCGATCATTTGACAGCCTCCGTAGACTAGTGGTTGCGCCTTTGGCGTTGTATCCGGAGGTCGTGGGTTCGATTCCCACCCATGGCAAAAATATTGGTACGTTTTTTCTGTACAGTTTGTCATGGTCTGGGTGTTTATAAAATATAATATGTATTATATCGTTGCTTCTGGTACACATAGTACAAGCCTAGAGCTTAGTTTGTGACCAGAGCAATATGTGTAATTTGTCCTACATATTATTTATTTATCAGTTGCATTTCATAATTACCAAGTCTCATCTCGCACCACCTAGTTTTTTTTTGTTATATATATTTTTCTTTATCCATCTCTGGGACTCTCACTTTTCATTCAAGGAACTATATTTGTTGGAAAGAGACTAGACCACCGTATTATAAGTCGTATCCTTAACTCTATATTTCACTCAAGTAAGGAACGTCTTACTAATTCAATAATAATAATAAATAAATTTGTCACGCACTTTTCCCACGGGGATAGGCAGAAACAAGGGAGCGCCACCTACAACGATCCTGGCATAACTATCTCGCTTCCTTCACATCTACCACTCTCTTCATACAAGCTCTACGGTTATGGGCACTACGGACCCCAGCTTTTTTGAGAATGTCCCCGATTTAGTCAAGGAAAATTCTTCTGGGTCGTCCCCGCCTTATTCATTCATTCACCTCTGATTTATAAATCTCTTTCGTCAATCTCTTTTCATTCATCCTCTCAATGTGCCCAAACCACCGTAACATTCCTTTCTCAATCCTTGTCACTACATCGTCTTTCAAATCACACATATCACGCACAGCTGTATTCTTCACTCTTTCCGCAATTGTTACCCACAAGCACTCCTTAATGACCGCATTTCTACTGCATCAATCCTACTTTCATGCTTCTTCTGCCATGCCCATCATTCACTTCCATACATTAATGTAGGAACAAGGATCATTCAATCTTTCTCGATTTTACATTTGTTGAAAAAGAGACAGACGTTCCTTGAGTAAAAAGTGATGTTGGGGATACAACTTTGAATACGGGAGAATTGTTCTTTGAGTGAAAAGTAATAATAGCATAATGAATTTGAAAGGTTGTACTTTGGGTTAATATGAGGCTTTACTGATTTTATTTTATTCAAGAAAACAAACAATTACAATATTTATTACAATCTGAGTTACTAAATGTAAATAGCTTCATTATCCACAGTTATTTATGTAACATGAAGGACACATAAGGAAAAGCATATAACAAGAAAACAGTATGTACACAAACAATACCTGACATCTAGCTTGACAGAACCTCGATGACTGACTTTCTGTAATCAAATTCGATCAATTCAAACTTTAGAACCAAACGTGGAACCTTGAGTCGCAACTGAAAAAAAATGTTGACTTCCCCATACAAATTGGCCATTTAAACATTACCTACTAGTAATATTAATTGTATGGAGAAGGCATTTTTTTTTTCATTTGCGACACATGGTTCCTTGGGAAAAGAAAAGTTAGTCGATTTGATCAGTAGAACTTCTTTTCTACAACCTTTCAAAGTTGAGTTTCTAAAAATTCTATATTAAATATGCGGAAAATATTGATTTTGATGATGATGCATTCGGACTGAAACTATCATACATCGTTCATATCAGATAAGCCCCCCCCCCCCCTCTATTTTCAGTTATTTTTATGAAATTTTAATATATCACATACCTACGACTACTTTTTCTCAACTTGTTTTAATTGTTTTGTCATAAATAAGTATATAATTTTTCCAAAAGGCCGAAAATCGGCACAAACCACATTTTAGTCCTAAAATCAGTTAACGGTAATTTGGTTCATTTGAAAATTACATTTGTTAATATCCATAATAATTAGTTATTTTATTTTATAGGTAGAGGGCATCGGGTATGACTTCTTCCCGAATGTGTTTGACCCGAAAGTGGTGGGAAAATGGATAAAGACTGATGACAAGGAGTCATTGGCTATGGCCAGGAGACTCATCAAGGAGGAGGGACTCCTTTGTGGTAATGAATTCTTATTCCAAATTTTTTTTATTATGACGTGGTCTAGTGCTCACTTTAGTGGTTACAATTTCCATAGTTATAAGCATTGAACGCCCCCACTGTGCCGGCTAAATGATGCTGTGTTACAAATGCGTAGCGAACTCGCTGCTTTAACGTCAAATCAACTATTTAGTAACCGCACCCTGAAACGAGACTATACTCGTACTCTCGACAAAAATTCAATGCTCTTTAAAAGCGGTAAATCCACAGACTAAAACCGAAACATGACTAGGTCACTTTACGTTTTCACTTAAAGTTTATCATCTCCGTAGACTAATGGTTGCGCCTTTGGCGTTGTATCCTGGAGTGTGTGAAAATAGTACATTTTTCTGTACAGTTTGTCATGTTCTGGGTGTTTAAAAAATATAATATGTATTACTATCGTGGTTTCTGGTACTAAGCCTAGCTTTTTTTTATTGGAGCACGGCAAGTAACTTTGTATCTGCCTGGTGGTGAGCAGACCTACAAAGTCCATGAATGGGGTCGATCAATAATTGTCCTTAAACAAAATTGATCGCTCCCACTATGCCGGCTAAATGATGCGATTACGAAATGGGTGGCGACAAATTGCATTACGAGTACATTAATATACTGGCTGCCTTGTCGTCAATTTAACCCATTTCGTAACCCCACCTTGAAAGGAGACTACCACCTCGATAAGAAATCGATGCAGTAGTCTCCTGAAAACCGGTGAACCCACTTATTTATTATTTGGTGAACTTATTTATTTATTTATCAAACTTTATTGCATAATACAAAGGCGGACGTAATGCCGTTGGGCATTATCTGACAGTCAAACCTTCTTAGTTTGTGACCTGGGCAATATGTGTGCCCTTATACTTTGTATTTCTATTATTCCAGGAGCAAGTAGTGGATCAGCGATGTGCGCGGCGCTGGCTGCGGCACGTAACATGCGAGCCGGACAGCGGTGCGTGGTGCTGTTGCCCGACAGTGTGCGCAACTACATGACCAAGTTCATCAGCGACCAGTGGCTGGAGGCCCGACACCATAAGTCTACACCTGATCAGCCACTCTGGTCAGTATTTATTAGAACTTCATGTTTAGGTGTACCTCGGCAGTCCTCAAAGCCTGAATTTCCCTTACTAAATGAGTACCGCTTTCACTATTTGTATGTCGTGACATAGAATTAAAATAATATTTTTGTTGATCATTGTATTTATTAATGTTTCGTTGGGAACATTTTTTTCCAGAAAAAAACGCTTTAAATATTATATAGGGTGACTTTGAAAGTACTTTGGGCTAATATGAGGTTCTGCTGATCAAATCGAACAACTTTTCCCATGGAACCATGTGTCACAAATGAAAAAAAAATCGTTCTCTATACAAACTAGTAATGTTAAAATGACCAATTTTATGGAAAAGCCAATTTTTTTTTCATTTGTGACACATGGTTCCATGGAAAAAGTAGTTCGATTTGATTAGCAGAACCTCATATTAGCCCAAAGTATATCCATTCAAAGTCACTCTGTATATAACAGAAAAATATTATTAATTTACGTACATGTAATGTTATTTTACGTACAATTACCAACATAATAATAATTGAACTAAGACTACCAGCCAAGTTGTAATACTAGAACAAGGTAGGTACGTGTACGACCGGCGAAATCTTAAAGCCCTAATTTTATACCTAAAAAAGGAAAAAAAAATAAGGATCTCTTATGAACTTTATGTCCATAAATAATATATTATTATTTTGGTTAATTTATTTGATATATGAATTAATTTATGTGCCTATGCATTATAGCCTACAATAATGATAAAACTCACCATTTGTTATGCTGCTCTTTCTACAGTGTTCACCTGCAATGCTCGCAAAGTTCCCATTCGTTAAAGCGGTAATTTAGTTTTTAAGAAATTGTATTTGTTATTAACTAATTAGTGCATTCTTTGTTGAAATCATTTTATTTGTTAGCTATACATTTTATAAGACTTGACAAAAATAAAATATCCTTTTTTATTCGGAAAATAATTGGGGCTTTCCAAATCCGGCCCTGCCTGCATTATACATACTGAAAGTGCGACAGCTCATTTCGTATGGGGAACGCAGAACTCGCAATCGCAAAGATGGTGTGCTCGTTTCTACCCAGTATTTATGTGATTACCTACATACAGGTGGTGGACATCCAGCATCCCACAAGAGTTGGCTTCTCCAATGGAATCTCTATCGACCAACAGCTCTCCTGACATGGCCATAGCCGCCCTACACAAGTCTGCTGCGTCCGTCATAGCCGTAGTCGATGACGACGGGTAAGTCATCCATATCCATACTTACTAATATTATAAATGCTAAACCGATTTAGATGCAATTTGGTATGGAGATAGTTTGAGACCCTGGGAAGGACATAGGTTAGTTTTTATCCCGGAATGCATCCCTTACAATCAGTAAGAGATTCATTGATACTCATAACAATTATAATTTTGATAAGAAATTAAAAAATAAGTTACATTAGTAATAAGATAAAGATGATGCAAAATAAATGCAGTAGAAATGCGCTCATTGCGACGAATGTGCGATGTTAAAATAACAGTCCGAATGAAACGTAATGACGTAATTCGAGAATGAGAGGGACTGAAATAAAGTGTATGAAAATGGGAAAAGGTATGCTCCGCTGGATTGGGCATATAGGAAGAATGAATGATGAAAAACTGACGAACCAGATATATAAAAGCAAGGTGAAGGGTAAATGTGGCCGAGGGAGACCAAGTCACACGTACCATGACCAAATTGGAAAGGTTTTAAAAGAGGGTGCAATTAAAAGTCTCCGAAATTGGCGTGCATGTATGAGAAGAGTTAAGACTGTGAAAGGAGTAGGTATGTAGGGATAGGGACAAGTGACGCTCGGTTGTCTCTGCCTACCCCGTAAGGGACCTGGTCTGAAGATAAATATATATAATAAGCTATAATGTATTAATATTATATTACAAAACGTTCGCCTCATCGTTTTCTATCAGGCAATATTTAAGTCAAACGCGGACGAAGTCGCCGTCAAAGGTCAGTTATACAGGGTGATTTTTTTAAGTGGGCTTTCTAGGCCAAATTCTAAACTACAAGGAATACCGAAAAATGCTCAAAGGAGTTTTGGGGTCAATTTTGATAAATACTGCATCATTAGACTTTAAAAAAAATGTTCTCCTAGCCGGGAATCAAACCGGTTGATTTTAAAAAAACACATTCTGTATTATTGTGCCAGCTTACTAAAAGAGAGTGATTAAAAAATATATATAAATTAAAACATACTTTACTACAGTCTTTAAAAACTAGAATGTGGTGCTAAATAGGTAATAAAATTACCCGTGCGATCTCCTTGGAATAAAAAAGAGACGGGTATATATATATATATAGAAATGTGTTTTGGAACGGCAAAACAAGCTGTTGTAATTTTAGTTTTTTTTAAATAACTATTACGTATTTTAAAGAATCAAAATACCTACCTCTATTATTTTTAAAATGGGTTCTATAATTAATGATACTTAAGAACAATAATATATATTTACCATGTAAAAAAAACGAGCCAACTACAGAGCCATAAGTTTGATCAGTTTGGGAAGCAAAGTGTATGGAAAGATTCTCTCGAGAAGAATGGAAATGATGACTGAAGGATTACTTTGGGAGGCTCAAGGAGGCTTTAGATCTGGTAGGGGATGCACGGATCAAATCTTCTCCCTCCGTAACATCACAGAGAAGTTCCTGGCCGTAAACCAGAAAGTTTTCTGTGCTTTTATGGATTTGGAGAAGGCGTTTGACAGAGTTGTAAGAAAGGAGCTGTGGGACATTTTGCCTGATTATGGTATTGATGACAGTCTCATGCTGGCTGTACAATCCTTATACAAGAATTGTACAGCAATCGTACGAGTGGATGGCATGCTATCTCCCTGCTTCAATATCAATATTGGCGTCAAACAGGGATGTGTGATGTCCACCAGACTGTTCATCATATACCTAGACAAATGCCTGCAGAGACTGAAAGAAAATAGATGTGGGATCAAAATGGGTGATAAGTTGATTAATACACTATTGTATGCAGATGATGCTGTACTTATTGCATCATCTCAGCAAGAGCTTCAATCACTTGTCACAGATATGAAAGATGGATGTGCTGAAAGAGGTCTCCGAATAAATGCGGGAAAATCTAAGGTGTTAATATTTGAAAGAAACGAGAAAACGAATGCGACGATCATGGTTGATAATGTGAATCTAGAACAAGTGTCTGAATTTATATATCTGGGTAGTGTATTCACTAGGGATGGTAGATATGAAAAAGACATTAAAAGGAGAGCGAATGCAGGCAATAGTGTCAATGGCGCACTGCGTTATTTGGTGGTTAGTTCAAATATTAATACAAAAGCAAGACTAGCCATTCATAATGCAGTGCTTGTCCCAACACTATTGTATGGGAGTCAGACTTGGGTATGTCAGGAGAAGGATGAAAGTAGAATTAATGCTGTAGAAATGCGCTCATTGCGACGAATGTGCGGTGTTAAAATAACAGACCGGATCCGCAATTAGGTAATTCGGGAACGAGTGAGACTGAATGAAAGTATAGGCATAAAAATGAGGAAGGGCATGCTCCGCTGGTTTGGGCATGTAGAAAGAATGAGTGATGAAAGAATGACGAACCAGATATATAAAAGTAAGGTGAAGGGTAAACGTGGCCGTGGGAGACCAAGACACACTTACCATGATCAGATTGAAAAGGTTCTAAAATATGGTGCAGTTAAAAGTCTCCGAAATCGGCGTGCATGTATGCGAAGAGTTATGACTGTGGACGAGGCAAAAGAAGAATGTAGAGATAGAGACAAGTGGCGCTCGGTTGTCTCTGCCTACCCCGTAAGGGACCTGGCGTGAAGATAAATAAATAAATAAAAAAAACGACCCATTATAATAAATGTTGGATATTGTAATTTCTCCTGCGGCGTCTTAGTTTTATGGACCCACTGACCGAATACACAAATACTATTTATAATAGAACACCACACATTATTTTGTTAAGGCTGTATTCTGAAAATCTAGAACTACAAAACTAAAAATGTTTGTTAAAGAAATTTACTCGATACTCACAGACAACTATTATTATGCAAATAGTAACTCTTTAACTTGAAATGTATGAAGAGATTAATATAGTCTCCCATATATTATTTCAATAAAAAATGTATTTATATTTTCCAAAACATGAAAATTTTGTACTTTTTAACATCGCTGCAAGCGACAAAACTACAACAATTTATAGTGGTAAAAAAATAGATATCAATAGCTTATTATGTATTCTAAAAATGTATGGAGAGATTTTTGCAAGTTTAATAGAAAATTATTAATTAAATAATTACAAAAACTTGCCAGACAGAAATCTTCATACAAAATCCATGACAGGCCGTCATTGTGCGGGCGATCCCGCCTGTGAAAGGTGGCTCCGCGTCGCTTTTTTCTATTTCACTATCGGAACACTAAATATTCCCTGTTGGGAATTTTATAAGACAAGTACATATTTATTTTGATTATATTCTATGTTTTTAGACCTTTTAACACGATTAACTACAGATTCAGCTAAAATAAATATGCAATTTTCACCAACTGTCACTGTCAGTATAACCTTACAAAAAAAAAAAGACAGACGGTCCTATGTAACTAAAACTACGCAACAGCTATTTAATTTGGTCGCTTTTATATTTTTAATAAAATGTATCGTCGGGCGCACATTATTTTACAATTTTTAAACATATTTTACCTATTTATTTTAATTGTTTTTTTTTTTTTTTTTAAATTAATTTTTACATAGCATTGGATGCAAGTCCATCAGCCGAAATCTTAACATTTTTAATAAAATATATAATTAAATTGAAAATAAATTATAAACACCCTATTTTTGTATTACAAAGGTAATTATATAAATATTTAAAACAGTTAGCATCACTCAGTATATTTTTTATTGTAATGGGGCGGGAGGAATCTATTTTATCAGATATATCTGCTGCCATTGTTAGTCTTTCCAATTTGAAGTTTGAACATTTTAACAATAAATGTTCAATATCAGCATCAGCTTGATTACAATATTCGCATTTATTGCTATTTACTATATTAAATCTATTTAAATGTTTTGGGGTTTTAACAATTTTAATTGTTATTTTTTTTAATATTTTTTTTTTATATATGTCCAAAGCAAAGCTCAATAGGGTTCCATCCATTATCCAAAACTTTATTTTTATAAATGGCAGAGTAGCTCAACAATTTGCTTATTATCTACCTAACATTTAAATACTAACATAATAATGTATTGTCTTATTTTATCATCATTAATATTATTACAAAATCAAAGTTTTTTTTATTATAGCATGTGTGACTGTATGAGTTAGATCATGACAAACATACAATAATTATGAATAGGGACCAATACGATGTAATTTCTATAGAATTAGACCGATTTACTATGGCCTATGGATTCATTTGGCCAATGATGCTGTTACCAAATGGGCGGCCAATAAAAAGAACAATACGAAATAATAATAAATAATTTCTAGCATAGAATAATTCGAACTGTGTTTTGGAAACTGGCGTGGGCAATTTCTAGAACATTGTTTGATTTATTTTACGTTAAGTATAAAACTAAAATACATATCTATACTAATATTATAAAGCTGAAGAGTTTGTTTGTTTGTTTGTTTGTTTGAACGCGCTAATCTCCGAAACTACTGGTTCGAATTGAATAATTCTTTTTGTGTTGGATAGTCCAGTTATCGAGGAAGGCTATAGGCTATATAACATCACGCTACGACCAATAGGAGCAAAGATATAGTGATAAATGTGTAAAAAACGGGAGAAATTATTTCATCTTTGAAGCCTTCCGTTGCGTGCGCCGTGAAAACGGTTCAAGATACACAAAAAATATGTATTAAAGAATAATCTAAATATATATAACTCAAAGGTGACTGACTGACATAGTGATCTATCAACGCACAGCCCAAACCACTAGACGGATCGGGCTGAAATTTGGCATGCAGGTAGATGTTATGACGTAGGCATCCGCTAAGAAAGGATTTTGATAAATTCTACCCCCAAGGGGATAAAATAGGGGATGAAAGTTTATATGATAAAAAAATAACTATTCCACGCGGACGAAGTCGCGAGCACAGCTAGTTGAAAATATTACGCTAAAAAATAATTATTATCATTCCACATGATTGGTGGAATGCCAGGTCTCTGAGTTTTCAACAAATTAACTGCTACTGCGTTTTATACTACCCACACCATGAAAGGAGACTACCGTCTCGATAATCGAAAAATTCCACGCCTGATCCAAATCATAACTAGCGACCGTTCTCTATAATCAATATATATTTTTTGACGGATAATAAACGGATAGTTTATATGATATTTGTCTGTAAATGTAAATAATCATTTTTCATGTATTTATTGGTGGGTATTGTCATACTTAGTAGGTGGTCTCACACCTACTAAGTATGACAATACTTCTGTTAGACCGAGAGCTCGTGTCCAATACAACTATATAAAATAAATATTGGTTACTATATATAATAGTAACCAATATTTATTTTTTAAATAGTGACAGCTGCTTTTATAAAATAATATAGCATTTTTACAATATTTAAATAAAAAACATTTTCCACGCTGAAAAGATTTTTTTATTGATTTTTTACAATTTTATACATATACCTACCAGCGGCCACATTCTGTTTCTTATAACGCGAACGTCAGATTGTCGAAATAACAAATTCCGCTATTAGCGCGTTCTCCTCCAATCAGAGTAGTTGTTAACCTTTTCTGATTGGAGGAGATCGCGCTAATAACAAAAATCTTTATTTTGACAATCTAATGCTCACGTTATAAGAAACAGAATATGGCCGCTGGTAGGTAAGTAATTAAAGTTTATAAGAATTATTGATAAAAGTGAATGTGTATGGGTGTAATATGTGTAGTGCACGTCTATGTGTATTGTATGTATGGTGCGTGTGTGTAATGTATGAAGAGTATATTTTTGTAGGCTATGGTGTAACAGTAAGGTCAATTTTATGATAATATATTATGTTATGTCAAAAAACGATAGACTAATTATTGAGAATGGACATAGGTATAATATCTAGGAGATCAAAACCGGTAAATCGAAGATATTTTGTAAAATGAAAGAACGTGATACTTAACTTGCATAATTTAGTACGTGTAGATTTTAAATGTCAATTTTTGTTTCATATTTTCCTACGTATATTTTTATATTTAAGCTTTATGTGTGTTAATTAGAGACAAGTTCAAAACAAACGGACAGATAATTGATATATATAATGTAGAGATTATGATTGCTTTGAATACCCTGAGTCTAGGTACCCTGAGGCCGTGTAGAAGTTATGTATATAAATTTAAATGTATGTGTATCTAAGTTATTTTACTATAAAAAAACTAATTTATTTAAAATAAAATATTTTACATAAAATTATTCCAATTAGGTAACTCCGGAATATTTTTAATGTAGATAGATGGGTAAGTAGATTAAAGTGACGCAGACCCCAATCCTTAGTAATGTCAATTCATATGACAGCATTTTTTTAAATAAATACTTAGACTGGCTGAATTAGACAAAATAAAAAAAAAGTTTTGTTTAATATAAATTAGTTTATTACGGAGCGGAGTCTAGTAATAGTCACTCTTACCCATGCCTTATAATAAATTTAAACTGTTAAAATTAATATATATTAATAAAATGTACCGGTAATATCACACTTTGTACGCATGTCTGGAAATTATAGTAATACATCAATTTTATTGAAACATTAAATCCTCGCATATAAAATTACATTTCTTGACTATTTCGACAATACATTACTTAAAATAAAATAGTAAGATTTCTAAAAGTAGATGTCTAAAATAATAAACTGTAACACTCCATACAATGAAATTTCAACAGAGTGACTTTTGGGCTCAACTGTCCACAGTTAGAATAAATTGAAGAAACAATCTCAAACATTTTTGAGTGTAATCTGACAGAAGGTGATGACGTCATATATACGAATTCCCCCTTAATAGAACACCACACACTATTTTGTTAATAGAACACCACACACTACTTTGTTAATAGAACACCACACACTATTTTGTTAATAGATCACAAAAACTGACAACTTGGACAATTAACACTATTGCGTGATTGCATTGTGGAACAATCCAAATCTCGAAACATGTATATTTTGTAAAATTACTGAAACTGACATTTTTATTTTATTTCAATTGGTCTGACAGAGTATTTTAAATATCGTAATATAATTTATAAAGAAAAATGTCAAGAAATGTAATTCAAAAAAATATAATATTATGTTTGTGAAATTCCTGTGATATTTTTTATTTATTTATATTTTATAATGAACCTGAAAAATCATTTAATTTTAACAGAAAGATGCTCTTAATGATAATATTTCTGTTGTTATTCATTGTAGTTGTAATTATATTTATGACACAAAATGATCAAACTTTACCTTGAAATTTGAATATTGATTTTATTACAGACATTAATGATTCAAAAACTTTATTTGTATGATAATTAACACAGGTACAGTTCACAAATACCGAGGTTCCTTCGTATTTCTAAAGCTTGATTATCAAAAGCAAGTGTAAAATAATAATAACATTAGCCATTTCCTTCAATTAAATATTACACCAGAAGTTTTATTCTAATTAAAATTGGATATCAACTGCATATCATTGTTAAAATTTGTCAAATTTCCCATACAAAATGTGTAATTTTGCATTTTATATAATATCCAATTAATTTAGTAAAATAAAGCCCCAGGTAGGATATACACGAGTGTATAAAAAAAATTAAGTCTATTTGCCACTTCTACTTTATTTTCCTATGGAGATGGCTTCTATTTACCCAAATAGAATTTTTTTTTTTGTTTGACAGATCTTTAGTAGGGGTTTTTAGTGCAGACGAAGCTCGAAGACGATTGGCCAACCTTGGAGGCTCCACACATGAGCCCTTAAGCAAGTTTGTGATTAAGAAGTTCTACAAGGTAGACCTGGATGACCCCTCAGCAACTCTCGGCCATCTATCTCGACTGCTCGATATAGCCCCATTTGTGGTTGCTGTCAGAACTAAACATGGTAATAATTACTAGTAGTAATTGTAAATGAAAAAATATGTACATTTATTTGGTTAAATAGACCCTAAATTTAGAACAATAATATATTTATTTTTATTGGAGCTTGTCATTTGGCTTTGTACCCACTTGATGGCAAGCAGACATACAAATTCCATGGAATGGGGTCTGTTAATACATTGTTGTTTAACAGCACAGTTTTATTGATTGGATACCTGAGGGTAAGCAGCCCTACAAAATCTATTAATTCATTGTTATTTACTTGTTATTTTTACATTGGTCCCAATTTTTTCAATTCATCTGACTCCAAATTGGAGAAGAGTTTAATAAACACACTGCATTATCAACAAATTATACACCTGTTTAGTAATCACACCCTGTCGGCCTATTACGCTGTACAACGTTAAGTTAAACTAAAAATCAAAATTATGTAGTGTCTGTCAATTTTAAATGTCACCAGGTTTTCATTATATCTGAATTTTATAATGAAACAGATGTTTGTAAATAACATGCACATGAAGTTGCAAACTACAGCTAGTATACTAGATATGTAATTTGTGAAGAGGTAAGTTAAAAAAATCTGTTTCAATTTCCATGCTGTATTGAAACAGATTTTAAAAACAAAAGATTTTTTGTACTTTACCACTGTTTAATTTAAATATTTTACTATATGTAAGTATATTTTTTACAGGTGCACAAAATACAAAAGTAGAGGATGCAATAGGAGTGCTCACCTCTCAAGCACTTCTCACACACATTGCTGCAGGCAAGAAACAGCTCAACGGGAAATGAATTTGACCAATAAGTAATCTACTAGTGTTCAATAATAATAAAAACATATATTTTTATATTACATTTAATATTCCTTAATTTTTATTGGTGCTTTATATTGGTACCTTGTTTTTTTTAATTGATCTGATTATGTCCATATAGTAAAAGGTCCATTTTCCAAACAGATATATAATAGGAGGCATTCTACAGATGATGACAGTTTTGACAATCCAATGTGAGACTGTGATTTTTTTACATGGATCATTTACAATGTGGCTCTAATCAGACATTATTTTTATAAAGAATTTTATACAATATTTATTATAATATTATGAATCTACTTAATTATTAACTTGCATTCCAGAGGCATTTTGTCTGTACTATTGTACAGTTTATTGTTTGTATTCTAAGACATATCTTAGACTGTTTCTAATGTGATATTTATATCAATGACTTTTTAAAAAATATTGTTGAATTTTAAATTGTTGTATTAATTTAAACCTAAAGGATTATTATCCTTTTATTATACTGTCACAACTATTTCTTATGCATGTTTAAAATAAAAAATAAATGATCACAAACTTTTAACAGGTTAGTTTTATTTAAAAAGTACCCAATATCCTTTAAAATAATGGTTGTTTATATGAACACTTGTGTAGACTTCTGTTTTTTTTCATACTTTCTTTCATTATCACAGGACCAGGGACCTAAGTTTACTAAGAGAAGATGACACCAAACGCTAAAACTTTTAATCCAAGATAAGATATATTCATACAATTAGTCCTAAAGTGAGTCTAAATCAGTAAAAAATTAAGGAGAATCTGGTTCAGGAGAATCTTGTTTGTGTTTAGCGTTAGCTGCTAATATAGCACCAGGAGCTGGGTAAGGTCTCATCTGGAACACCTGTCCTGTAACTGTGGAATCCACCCCTGACATGGCATGGGCGCTAAGCCCGGCTGACCAAGAACCCCGAGGCACCTCAGAGTATGAAGCTGGGTCCATTGGATCCAAATCATTCCTTTTCATTCGCTTCCTGTCTCTACCTCGATCTCTTCGATCATGGCTATCTTTCCTGTCTTGAACCTTATGTCTCTCTTGCCGAGGTTGCTGAGGAACTTCTTGGTCAGACCCCTCGCTCTCCTCCTCACTCTCATCTCCCTCCTTCAATAACCTTTCTTCTCTTAAATGTGATGCACTTTCACTGAACTTTGCCTTAGGATGGAGTGGAGGCAACCATGAAACCAAATTATTACTTACATTCCAGTAGTAATGCTGACCCGTTCCTTCATCATATGCTTCCTCCCATCCAGAAGGAAGCGGCCACAGCTCTAAAACTTTTTTTTTATTATCCAAATACATTTCGTCCGGCACAACTTTCCCCTTCCTCCAAGTTTTAACGCAATACTTTGTACACTCGTGGTAAATATTACTTTTGTTGGGGCATCCGTTGTGACCTTTGACGGGGTCTACAATAACGCCTTCGATTCCTTCCCAATATTGCTCCTTGTTATGTGCTACCTCCGGTCTTGGATCGTAGTCCTCGGCGATAATTTCTTCGTTAACGTTAGCCGACGGATGCTCTGTGGCTTGTTCGGCGTTTGGAACGGCCGGGGTTATTATGCCCCTCTTTGCTAAACGTGCCGCTAAAGCTGGCGGTAGAGGCATTATTATAAATAAATTAACATTAATTATTAAAATTAAATTATCGAGTATAGACAAACAAAATAATGTAAACCAAAGATTACGTAGTATTCTTTTTTTTTCTAAAATACACAAGAGAAGGCAAAGGTCCCGATAAAATGTAGTACTTTATTTTATTTAGTCTGTGCCACGGATTCTTTTTTTTCCACGAAGTGGTAGGCAAAGATCTTTCGACCATGCAGCCTTATCTGATGTTATTTCTATAAATGTTGAGGCCGAAACCAAGTCTTTTTTCACCGTTTGGTATTTATCACGGAATAGAAAAAACAAGTGGAAATGCTATAAAGCACCAAATGTATTAGACCGGTGTCGCCAAATTCATATATCTATAAGTGTTGAATCTATAACCACTTCGTCCCGATTGGTTACAAATATACACAGCAATTTTAAACAGTATTCTCCAACTAATTAGATTTAAATTCATATAAAAAAATATTCATGCCATCTATCATAAGGTAGTAAGAAACAGCTATAAAAGGTTCTGCTATTCCTAGACAGATGGCGTGATTACTACAACATTCGAATAAATGTTTTGTTCAGTCGGCATAAGGCATGAAGGTAAAAACCGTGCCCGTCCGCGCGCCACGGGGCGCGTTTTTTTAGCTTCATGGCATAAGGCATAATATCATTTATAACGAAAAGTATTTTAGTTTATTCTAGAACTTTCCCCCCATAAAAATTAATAATTCAAAGGCGGCGACATAATAAAATATGTAAAGTATCGATAATATAAATGTGGCTCTATATATTTAAACGCAGATGGTTGGGAAAACTTTTTAGAAAATATAAAGGTTTAAAAAACAGATTTTTGAAATGAGTATATTTTTTTAAGTTGAGTCGCATGACGTTATGAGCACCAAACAAAACTTTTGGACGCAATCTTAACATAACTGCTATTTTTGTAATAAAAATGAAGAAGTTAGGCAAAATGAAGAAATTATTTTTGTCTAAATGTGATATTACATTTAAAAATATATTTTATCGTTATTTTATAAAATTGAGTTTTTAGTCGCAATTGTACAAACAAACCCGAAATTTGTTCGTGCATATGACGTGACGAGTCCTAATTAAATATATATCTCAGAAACCATTTTTTTTATTTAAAAAAGAGTTTATTTTTAGGTACAGGAAATGTAACCTTCTTTTCGGAAGCCCATTAATTTGTAAAATTATTATCGGTAGGATGCATGAAAATTTATCAATGTTCAACCTTTTTGCTCTAACACTTTATTAATTTTGCATTAGACGGTTCAATTTACAATAAAACAAATAGAGTCGTATTCTTCGTATATTTCACACAATATCTCACTATTACAAAGTTCCAAATTTAGGACCCTGCAGTATTATAATATATTTCTCGCGAACTGCGGGGTTAGAGTGCAGCCATAAAACGAAGCTTCGTTTAACGCTAACGACTGCGTTTTTGAAAATCGGTAGATTAGCGGCATCAAAAACGATGGTCACGTGGCACACCTTGCGGCTTTCGTTTTTTGAGTGCGCTAACGAACGGTAAAACGTCGGTAAAGCCTAAAATCGGTAGAATAAAGAGCCATTTTGACAGTTTGACATTAAAGAAAACGAAGACGTACATTCGTTTCTGAAACGACACCAAATTTGCACTCGTTAGCTGATAACCAATGACTGTCGAAATATCTGCCAAATGTGAGGAAAAAATGAAAACACCAAGTAAAACCTCAGCTACAAATTTCGGGTTTGTTTGTACCATTGCGACTAAAAACTCAATTTTATAAAATAACGATAAAAAATATTTTTAAATGTGATATTCCAGACAAAAATAATTTCTTTATTTTGCCTAATTTCTTCATTTTTATTACAAAAATAGCAGTTATGTTAAGATTGGGTCCCAAAGTTTTGTTTCGTGCTCAAAACGTCATGCGACTCAACTTAAAAAAATATACTTATCTCATAAATTTGTTTTTTTAACCTTTATATTTTCTAAAAAGTTTTCCCATCCATCTGCGTTTAAATATATAGAGCCACATTTATATTCGACATCGATAGTTTACATATTTCATTATGTCGCCGCCTTTGAATTATTATATTTTTATGGAGGGAAAGTTCTAGAATAAACTAAAATACTTTTCGTTATAAACGATATTATGCCTTATGCCGACTGAACAAAACATTTATTCGAATGTTGTAGTAATCACGCCATCTGTCTAGGAATATAAAGGAATTTATAAAAAAATGCATAAATATAAAATACTGAAAAGACAGCAGTGCCATTACGTAGTACTCTATTTTATCTGTGTCTGCCATCTAGTATTAGAAACTAGGACTTCTAACTTGGTCTAAAGTTTGAAACTGCTAGTTCGTCTGGAATTTTGTAATGTGTTTTGAATAGAACTTATATTTCCGTATTTATAATTTATCTATTATCGTGTTTAGCTGTTACAATCTTGGAATGATCCCTCAGAAATAAACAGAATATAATAGGGGTAACGAACTCGTATGACATTACGTTTTATAACCAGCCATTTAAGGCACTACTAGCCTTAAATGGCCGGTTCCATGTTTTATTATTCGATCATGGATAGAACATAACAACCATAGAGTACTCATTTTATAAACGCCTTTGCATTCTCTATTTTTTAGAAAACCGTAGCGCAAAAAAGGTATAGTAATTTGTATAATACGGAAAATAATAATAAAACTTAGCACAACAAATTTTAACAAAGTTTTACTTCCTTGGCCTGGAAAATGCTTCTTCCAGAATCATGTAACTAATAATAATATGTGGAACTCTTGGAGATAAAATAGGGAGGGGCCCATGGCCCTTAAATTGCCTTTCCAGTTTTGAGACCAGTCGATGGCCGCCGCCATATAAATAAAAAGTGATAAAAGCAATCGCTGGGCGTTGATAGGTTGAACCAATAATCACAATGGTCGTAGCATTTGCTTTAAACGAGTGTCCGTTTCTTGTTGGTGTCCGTTTTAGAATCTACTTTAGTGTGCTTAACTGGAGAAGCTACAATATTAAACAAATCGATATAATTATTTACCTATCGATCGACACATGGGCGTATAATTAATTCTTTTTTGTTTCATAATGAACAAAAATAATAATTTAAAAAAAAAACCGGCATCGTCATATTTCAGGATGTGTATAAAAAATGCAATAGTCACATTACGACGCCACGTCACAATTTCACTTATATATAGATAGGTATCTAGTATGAATAATTGGTGACCTTGTTGCAAACCGGTAAAGTCGCATACCGGTTTGCATCCATTATTCTACCGGTATCAATATACCGGTAGATACACAATACACAGGTGCCTTGCGGCGCAATACACATATTTATGTCGACATCATATTAATTTTTCCCTATCTTTTAATATACACTTAAATAACTAATGTTATGATTTGTATATATTTATTTCAAACATTTAAAACTAACATAAAAAAAAAACTATATTTACAAACAAACCTATATTAATAATAAATAAATATTATAATAATAAGGTGCAGCGGGAATCAAACTTGTGGACCACCTATGTGGTTTGATAAATATGCGATAAATATGTTGGCCGGCTCTGTAAATCAAGACTTCACAAGTTCCTATAAGGCGGTTCTCTTTGCGCACTAGAAAAAAAAGGAGGTGGCCCTAGTAACAATTTTGGTTGGGGTGTTGATGCCAATGGTTGGGAAAAGGTTGGGAAATTTAGTGGTACTGCCAAAGTAGTCCCATCATAGGGCCAAAAGTGTAATATTTAAGATATATCTCCCAACGTAATTTCATCATCGGTCCAACCGTGTAATAGATATGCTAATTATCACCAAAAATCCCATCATAGGGCCAACCACGCAGTATTCATGATATATTGCCACAAATTAGCCCACCATAGGTCCAACCGAGTATTTTACTGTTATATTACAGTACTAAATCCCATTATTGGACCTGATATGGTAATATTCATAATATAGTTTAACACAATGTCACATCATAGGTATATCTCCCAACGTAATTCCATCATCGGTCCAACCGTGTAATAGATATGCTAATTATCACCACTAAATTCTACAGTAAAGCCAATTACATCCTAATTCATTATATATTTCGAAGTCAAAATATCTATAGCCCAAACCCAAACAGCGTATATAGGCTCTTCTTTTTGGCTTCCATGGGAAAATTTATAAAAAAAATATAAAATAAGTTTTTCCCGCGTTCTGTGATTGATGGGTAGGGATGTGTATATTTGAAATATAATTTAAATATCGATACTGAACTATAAAAACATATAACAGCATTAATATATTTTCGAATTTATTTTTACTTTTTGAGATAGGTATGATTAGTTTTTTTGCTTGAAGTTGATATTTTATGTTATGTTTTTTGGCAATTGTAGTAAATCGGGATTTTATGTATATTATGACGCACGTGCATGGTAGCCTTGATCACAATGCTTATTTTACCTTAGTATCTATTAAAAAACAAAATCAAATAATATTTAATGTTAAAATAGACACGCTTACGAAGTTGCGGGCATCAGCTGTATTAAATAAGTATGATAGGTACACTAAACAAGTAGGTACCTAATATATAATAAGTAATAATTTATATGTATTAGTATTGATGTTCTGGTTCATATAAGACGCGGTCCATGTTGCGCTTTCACTACATACGTATTCTGATTCGCTGTCAAACTGTATAGGATTTTCGTGAACGTATTTGACTGTATTCGATTTAAGCGCAACATGAACCGCACCTATAGTAAGTATATGCTTGCTGCCTAGTTTGTGGCCAGGGCAATATGTGTGAAAATTTTCCATGCAACTTGTTTAAATATATATATATAGTTTAAACAAGTTTTGTTTAAATATATATATATATATATATATTTAAAAAGTTCAATATATAATAACAAATATCGACGATTTTTTTAACATTTTGCATACCTCTATCGATATACTATATAATTTTCGAAATATCACATCATCCCAACACTAGACAAGGATTGCGTCATTTTCTTTCCTCCGTTCCCGTTCGCCGTTGCTTGCGCAGTGATTGCAAAGTTTTTTAGTATTCAATTAAACTTACTGGTTGGGTTTTTTCTGTTAGATATCCGTATATAATTTGTGAAGTGCGTATACAAAGCATTCATTGGTGTCCAGCTTTGGTAAGTATCTCTTATTTTGTAAATGTCAGGATGGCTTGCAGTCTTTTTGATAGGTATGTTGTTGCGTGTAGGTAATACCTTGCATGGTATATCATTTACAATGCCAATTTTATAAAAAAATACCGAATTATGAAAATAAAAAGTAAAGTTCTCTCTTGATATAACCATACAACATGTTTTAGTAATATGTACAAAGTAGTAGAATTTGATGAAGCTGAGGATCGAAGTGGAGGAATTAGTATAGTGAGATGCGAATGGCTCACTCCACGAAAACGGCACACAATGTGGCCTCCTCATAAACTAATTGGAAAATTCAATAAGTGCCTGATAGAAGGCACCTTGCCTGATGATGCATGGGAAATGTACTATATAAAGCGAATATTTTATGAAACTGGTAAGTGCATGTTTGCATTTTGCACTTATTATTCCTGGAATGTATCCCAAATATATCCCAATATTACCCCTGCTTATATATATATATTCCCTATACATATTATTATTTATTGGTATTGAAGTTTTTATGTGGTTCATTACATGTTTCATGAATTTTGTAATAGTCTGAGCCTGAAGAAAGCTGGCTAAAACTATATACATACTCATAAATAAAACAGTAACAACACTTTTTTTAGATAGTTTGACCAAGGCCAGAGAAAAGGCAAAGAAAGCTGAAATTGATTCGGAAGTTGGTAGCGATTATAATGAAATATCAGTACGACGTCGCAAAAAGACAAAAAGAATATATGATAGTTCAAGTGAAAGCAAGTCTGATGGATATGACAGTGACTTAATTTACCCAAAACAGCCTGATACTTCAATCCAATCTGTAGAAAAAGTTGTAAACCAATTTTCCGCTGTTACTAAACAAAATGTACAGCCTAATAGCATAGAAAGTCCTCCATCTAATTTAATGTCTACAACTATTGGTAAGTATTATTTGCATTTATTGATATTTTATGATTTTATGTAAAAATATGACTTAATTTAAACTTTGATTTCATTAAAATAATTGTTATTTAGGTACAGCCGGCCACAGCTCTCGGCATCCATTATGTACCTATATTTTCTCCTCCCTCTAATATAAACAATTTGCATTTAATGGGAGCGACACTAAAATCAGAAATGGGTAGCTTGAGCTGAGGCAGACTGTATTAGTGGTAAAAGGTGCAATATAAATTTGTAAATTAACCTTACCAACCATATTATTTTTATAACCTTTGATAAAGTTAAAAGTATAAAGCTATAATTACAATTTGAAATATTCCTCGCTATTTGAATATTTGAAAAGGCAGTGATTTTTGATTTTGTCAATTTTTATTTTTAGGTTCACTAGATTTTACTTTAACACCATTTGAGAACGAATTGGCCCCAAACCAGCATACTTTAGGTAAGTGTCTAGTTGTTTATCAGTAGATTTTTAAATACCTGCACTTTACCAATTTACTTACTTACCAATTACTCTATATTTCAGATACAATTGCTAAACACTTGGCAAAAATTGAGTTGGAATTAAAAGAAATTCGAGATTCACAGTGTGAAATTTTGCATAGACTACGTACCAACACTACACCATTGGAACATCTATTACCTGATGAGATCCAATTACCATGTGATGATCGTGACATTCTTATGAAAGTTGAGAATTGGATTACTGATGAAACTAGTAAGGTTTTGGTATGTTACATTTTTATTTATTAATCATTTAAGTTTTTATGATTTCTTGTATTCCAGCAATGTATTCTTACTAACAGACATTCATCAACAATTCTTTCAACTGCAACATTCTCCACCTTTAATTTATATGTATCTTCTTATATAGATTACAAAACCCATTGAATCTGTAATAAGCACTGAAAAATACTACAAAATATTGTTTTTTACTTATTGCCTGGATTGTAACTGGGACAATAATTCTTTGTAGGTATTTAATATGTGTCATTATTCATACACACAAATTATTATAGACAGAAAAACTTACTATGTGTATTAGGAACAATGGTAGTAATACTTTACTTATAATATATATGTATATAAACACCCAGACCTAGGCTAACTGTACAGAAAATGTTACTTTTATTGTTTTCCTGACATGGTGTAGTGGCAAACAATATTACCGCTACACCATGGAAATGGTCTTAAGCATTATGTGATTTCCTATGAATACTAAATTAATAGAATTAACTTTAATTACATTTTAGGTAACATTCTTAAGTTTTGTTGGTGGAAACAAAGTACCACAAATTATTAGAAGAATACTTGAAAAAGTTTTTTCAAACAAATTTGCTACAACTTGCAATTGGACAGGAAAAAACAATAAAATTGCTTTAAAAAATCTTAAACTAATTCAAATTATAAGAGGTGGGTTCAGAGTCCTTATATCTTTAACAATTTTAATTGTCTAATAATCTACACATTGAGTGCTTACATTAATAGACCAAAATCCTTTATTTATTATTATTTAACACTAGCAGTATTGCTATTCTGTGTATATCATCACTGATCAGGATAAACATATATAAAAGCCAGTACCTAAGTGGCTTTTATATGTTTGTCCTATTCTTAAATGAGTTTACTGATAATACTTATAACTATTTTTGGCAGCTTGTTCCATGTGCCTATAACATAATTAGGTTATTTGAATGATTATTAAGTATATTTTTTACATGGTACCAAGTTACAACAAGTAACAAGTACATTTTACTATGGTATTATCTAATATAGCTCATTATAACATTGTTAAAGAAATATTTAGAATATAATGTATTGTTTTAGATGCTGTACGCACAAACAAGATTGCGGAAAGAGCAACAGATGCTGAAATAAATGAGGTAGTTATAAATTGGTTCAGGTTTACTAAAGATCGAGATGGAGGCCGGGAAGCCAGAAGAATCAAAATGTAGCCGAACAAAAAAACGCAAACTAGCAAAAAAAGTTAAACAAATTAGGGCTGAGTTACATCAGGCAACCAATCATGATAATGAAACAGTTACAGACGCAATTAACTCCAGCAAGATTAATATATTATCCAACATGTGTAATAATGAAGCTGGTACTAATTATGCGGATCTTAATGATTCCACCAATAATTCTGCTTCTGCAATAATAGCAGATCTAGAAGTTGTACCACTAAATATTTCTGAACCCTCTACCTTCTTTAGCTACTTATCTCAGCAGCAACTAAACATCAATTCATTTCTAATAGAATGGTCTAACAAATATAATATAAGTCATTCTGCCCTGACTGATTTATTAAAAGTATTACATAACTACCACCCAACTTTACCAAAGGATGCAAGAACATTATTAGAGACACCTCTTAGTGTTAACATTGTAAATTGTGCTGGTGGCTCTTATGTATATTTTGGCCTTGAAAATCAATTAAAAGAAAAAAAAATTAAAGGTATCTTGAAACATTATCCATTACTGCAGAGAAAACTATCTTCAACAGCAAATCTTTGTCTGTCTGTAAAGATTAATGTTGATGGCCTACCTATACACTCTAGTTCAACAAATTGTTTTTGGCCCATTTTGTGCATCTTGGATCAATCTCTAGATAAAGTACCATTTATTGTTGCTTTATATTATGGAGAATCTAAACCAAATAATACTGCTATTTATTTGCGTCCCTTTGTTGATGAATGCTCACATTTGGAGAAGAATGGTTTATATATTGATGAAGTAAAATACGATTTTCGAATAAGCTGCATCATAGCGGATGCACCAGCTAGGTCATTTCTGAAAGGAATTAAGTCACATAATTCCCTTCACGCATGTGAAAAATGCCAGCAAGAAGGAACATACATGGGAAGAACTATATGGAAATATTCACCTGAGTTAACTCTTAGAACTGATATAGGATTTGTCAATCAAGAATATGAAGACCACCCAGTCATCAACAAGTATACTAACCGAACTTAATGTTGGATTAGTAACACAAGTGCCACTTGATTTTATGCATTTAGTGTGTCTAGGAGTGGTTAAAAAAATAATTACATGTTGGGTTGTAAATGGTCCGAAGAAATGTAAATTAAATGGTCACAAAATAGACGAAATTTCTAATCGCTTAAAAAGATGTTGTGATCACTACCCTACAGAGTTTTCTAGACGTCCTAGAGCTCTTAAATTTATAAAGTATTGGAAAGCTACGGAATTTAGAGCATTTATTTTATATTTAGGACCAATAGTTTTAAAAGACATGTTGCCAAACCAGCGCATATACAAACATTTTTTAGTTTTGCATTGTGCAATTTACATATTGTGCCATGATACAATATGTCATGATGATGTTTGGCGATTATTTGCTAATAAGTTGTTACATTGTTTTGTACAAAATGCACCGGAAATATATAGTGAAGAATTTCTGGTATATAATGTACATAACCTTTTGCATCTGACTGAGGATGTATATAATTTTGGATCATTAGATTCATATTCAGCATTTCCTTTTGAAAATTTTATGTCAAAAATAAAGCGATTGATTCGTTCACATAACTTGCCTTTAGAGCAAGTAGCGAAAAGACTTGGTGAAAAATCAAACAAATCTATTATACCAAAACAAAATAAAAAAATTATCAAGCAGGGTGGTGTTATAATAAAAATACAATTTAACGATAACTGTATGTTAGGAATATCTCCTCGTGATTCTTGCTTTATCACTCATAGTGGTGATATTGCTGTTGTCAAATCAATAGAAAATATTGAAGGTACTGATTCTTATACATTAATATGTGATTGTTTTTTAACTAATACTAATTTCTACAAAGAACCAGTAGAAAGTAGCAAGTTAGGTATTTTTAAAGTAAAAGATACATGTAGAAGAATTTTTAGTTTTTCTGATTTATATAAAAAATGTTTGCTGTTACCTAATTTTGATGATAATGACGACTCATTTGTTTGTATACCTTTTGTTAGTCTAAAATTAAATCATTAGGTCAAAGCCCACATGCTTGGTAAATATCAACAAGTGTTGTATTTTTTTATTCTGCAATGTCACTGTAATTTTGTATGATTGCACCTAATAATTAAATAGGTATTAAGATTTCTGACAGTTTACCGGCAGAGGCGTATTCAAGAATTGAACTTGGTTCTACCCGAGTTGATCCAAAGCCATTCAAAAATGCCAACTTGGACTTCGGGTAATCCTGAGTTAATTCTGGAACACGAATCTGGAGGGTAAATAATCTTACACTCATAACTTTGTTTCTTATATTATTATTATAAATAATGGATACAGTCACTACTTTAGACTTATATATCTCAATTTACATGCACATTTATTTTTTTCATTCAACATATTGGTATTTAGTTTGGGTTTATATGTAATTTAATATATTTATAATAGGGAATGTTTCTTTTATTATTATCTAGTTTTAAACTTAGAGTGCATGGCTATTAATAAACAGTTTTACTACACAATTTAGTTTTTTTTTTGCCACTTGAGAATAAATAATGTAACAATTTTCAATCCTGAATATACTTTTCATGATTTTTAGTGGTTGTTATTAATGTGGTACATTCAGCAACAGACCAAGCTGCCTATACTTCCTCGCTGTATCACTAATAATTATCATTTTATAAAAGTGGAAGAAAGACTAGGAATGTGCAGCTTGAGCTGTTGCAGTCTGTACCATATTTGTAGCACTTCTGTAGGTGGATCTAGATAAAGGAAAATTATGTAGGGCCTCTAATGAATATGTACTTGGCCCTATGAAGGAATGATTTGATAGGGCCTCTGTGTGAAAATGCATTTGGCCCAAAGATATTTCTTTGGATTGGGCCTTCATGAGATAATATATATTTGGCCCTCAGCAAAAAAGTAGCATCTGGGCCAACGTTTTTAAAATTATGTTGGGGTATCACACTTTGGGCCCGCGTAAATCCCAATGGTTGGGACAACTAATAGTAGGGGTGACAAAGTCCACCGTTGGCCAACTAAAACCTGCACAGAGGCCCAACAAATAGCCAACAAAAAATGTTACTAGGGGGTTTACGGCCTATAGCAGTTGGAAATGTTTTTAGACGGATTGCATCCAAAATCGCATGTAGGAATGTTTCAAATTCTCTTATTTCTCATTTTCAACCTATTCAAGTTGGATTTGCTGTTCCAAATATAGACTACAAAAATGCTTTCAATTCTGTAGAAAGAGACTGCATGCTTAATGAAATTAAGAATAAATGTCCCAGCATATTTAATTATATGCATCAATGTTACCACACTCCTACTTATTTATTTTTCAATGACAAAGTTATTGATTCAAAAGTTGGTTGTCAACAGGGTGACCCGATGGGATGAGGTGAGTGGCAGCTTTTTCACTTTGCATTCATCCTATAATAAGCAAACTAACTTCAGAGTTGAACGTCTGGTACTTAGACGATGGTACAATTGGCGGTGACCCCAGCACTGTTCTCTCTGATTTCCAATCAGTTATCACAGATTCACAAGCCCTTGGCCTAGAAGTTAACCCATCTAAATGCGAGTTATTTTTTCTCTCAGAACCTAGCGACGACGTTATTAAATATTTTCAAAACGTTGCTCCTGGAATACGTGTCCAAAATAGTAATAATATTACCTTACTGGGAACATATCTCACTGATTCCGGCATTCCTATCGCTTTAAAAGAAAAACACGATTTATTAAAATTAGCCTCAAACAGATTAGAAGAAATTGAAACACATATGGCCTATTTCCTATTAAAGAATTGTCTAGCTGCCCCCAAGTTTATATATACTTTACGCACCACACCTTGTTGGGAATCGAATATATTAATTGACATAGACAATATTTTAAAATTAACACTCGAAACGATATTAAATGTTAGTCTCAATTTCGACAAATTCAGCAAGCATCTCTCCCGGTGAAATTTTCCGGACTAGGAATTAGAAAAATATCCGACCTTACTATTCCTGCATATCTTTGCTCCATTACCTCTACAAAATCTCTCTGTTCCTCAATTTTATCAAATACAACATGTAATTTAGAACAATTTCATCGTGAACCGGAAGCTCTTGCATTGTGGAAAACTCTCTCGTTGGAAGACTTACCACCTTTAACATCTTCACAAAAAGATTGGGATAGTCCTATAATAAAAAATATATACCAAGCTCTACCTAGGCAATCAATAATAGAAGAGGCGCGCCTGAAAGCATCTTGTGTGAGTGAGGCTGGCGCCTGGCTACGTGCTATACCTTCCCCTTATACGGGCACACTGCTAGACGCCAACTCACTCCGCATAGCGGTAGCATTGAGGCTGGGCTGCAAAGTATCTACTCAACACATTTGTATATGTGGTGACCCAGCAGACGAATTAGGTCGCCATGCATTGAGCTGCCAAAAACGTGCTGGCAGAATCTCAAGGCACTATGCGATTAATGACATCTTGTCAAGGATGCTGGCATCTGCTAACATTCCCTGTATCCTCGAACCATCGGGGATATTTAGGTCTGATGGCAAGCGTCCGGACGGGATGTCATTGATCCCGTATAAGCGTGGCCGTGCACTAGTTTGGGACGCCACATGTGTTGACACACTCTGTACGTCATACGTGACATCCAGTCATAAAAAGTCTGGGGCCGCTGCAGAGACGGCAGCACGTCTAAAACGTCACAAGTACGCGGTAATTAGCACCAATCACCATTTCATTCCATTTGCAGTGGAAACGATGGGCCCGTGGTCCGAGGATGCTCTTGCGTTCTCTCGCGAACTTGGCGAAAAACTTCGCTCAGCGACGGGTGACCCTTTGAGTAGAGAATACTTTGCTCAAAGAGTCAGTCTCGCTATTCAACGGGGGAACGCCGCGAGTGTCCTCGGCACACTACGTAAATAATTTAGTTTTTAATCATTTATTAACATAAAAACTAAAACTACTTAATAGTTTTTATGTTAATAAATATCATATATAAATTTATAATAATAAAGAACTAAAATAAAAAATATTTTTTATACTTATACAAATATAATACAATTATTGTATACAAATATATTTATTATATTTGTATTACAGGTAAAAATAGGTTTTTTTTTTAATGGGAATATTTTTTCCGAACTTATATCTAACATGTCCCTTAAAGTCATACCCTCGTATTCATAAAAACTTATTGAGTCATTTAAGAACACTTTAGTTAAAATATATTTTGCCTCTTTTGAATAAAAATAAACATCTGTATAAAAGAGCCACATATTTTAACTAAAGTATTCTCGAAGAACTTTTATGAATAAGGGATTTATGTTATAGAATCTAATTTATTTGAAGCAAACTGACAACGTCGCAATAACCGAAATAATTATCCCCATACAAATTGGTCATTTTAACATTACTAGTTTGTATGGAGAAGGCAATATTTTTTTTCATTTGCGGCTCATAGTTTCATGGGAAAAGTTGTTCGTATTGATCAGAAGAACCTCATATTCAAGGAAAATAATTGGTCTGGCCACTCAGCGCCTTCACGCACTAAAGTGTTCAGTCGGGCCAGGCGGGATAATATTAATATGAACAGGGGATTATATAATTAAAACAATAGAAATTGTAAAAGGACTTACCAAGGTCTCCAAATTCCACTGATTTAAAGGTACTCACATGCTGCTTTTGGTAGTGTGCGTGATGTTTTATGTACTACTTATGTCTGTATGTGAGTGTAAAACAGCTTGTGGACTTTAAACACTAAATTTTGATTTAATTTTATATACAATATGGTAAATAATTTTGAATAGAGATTAATTAATCTGCGGTGCGGGTTAAACGAGAAGTTTGCGGTTAGGTGACCTACGTCACGAGATGAGAGATGCGTCTTAACTATACAACAGTTAACAAACGAAGCAGCCGGTTGTAGGGGGCTCGAGGGTATTTATATTATACAGAAAACGCCATCTTTGGTTGAGTAGCGACATTAGAGAGATATAGGTAGATGGCGTGTCCAATAATACTGCTCATATTAGCCCAAAGAACATCCTTTCAAAGTTACCATGTATTTGTCACTTAGCATTCGTATGGTTTAATTTTATCGTAAAAAAATATGTTCTAAGAAATTAAATAAAAATTAGGTAGTTTTTACAACATAATTTATTCGATGGCTGCTTATTATCCCACATAGATTTTACAGAGTTGATGAGCAATTAACCATTCCATCGTAGAAAATATACCCACGCATTCTGGAACTCTGAAATGCAGTAATATTTAAATTATCGATTTAAAAAATAATTCGTAGTATGTATGTATGTAGGTACCTATACCACAGAAGAAATAATAGTAGGTACAAGCCTATACAGTTAAATTGGACAACTTTGAACGTCTTCAAACTTCTAGATTCGAAGGAAAATAGAATTCCAGGGATGTTTGATGATTAGAATGGGCTTTTTTAAAACGCAGCCTGTTTTCTTTGCTAGAGGGATAATGACGATATTACAAATATAATAGATTAAAATGTTCAAACATTTTTTTTAAAACTGATAAAAACTAAATTTGTTTCTTATTTTAGCCTATATTTTCGAAATCAAAAATAAAAAAATACTTTTTTCTATTTTTCTCGGGAGCCCATTATATGCAGATTCTTCACCCCTGCAAGCAATCATAATACATATTATCCTATATATATCGCTACTAAAATCCTATCCTATATATATCGCTATTAATTAATACCTAATTAGTTCTTGTATTTTTTGTCAAAGTTACAAGATAATTTATGGATACATAATTTAACTGTCATTATTGGGGTGTTTGTATGATTTTGTAGTTTTATTTTAACTTAATTAAGTATTCTCTTTTGCTTATTATTAATAACAATATATACATAAATTATTTTAATGTATTGTTTAGAATAAATAAAGCAAAAATAATCAATGTTTATAAAAAGCTTGCTGCTATAAATAAACTAATACCTATGTTATGTTTATACAAAATAAATATCCTACATAAGAAAATATATATAATCTTCTTGATTTACATAGTTACTGCCTAAGCTAATAAACCACAAAACTAAAGCATAATATATTACTATAATTTCATTACTTTTATAAATACCATCTAAGTACTTCTAAAATTTGGTAATAATGACGCCAATAACGTGTACCTAACGCAATGAGAAAGTTCTACCTACAGCAAGCTATCATGCGTTTGTCTGCATATTACGGAAAATGTATCACCTGAATGAATAGAAGATGTCTTCACTCACCCCGGACGACTGATGACTCTGTACGGGACACCCGGGTCGGAAGGACCATGTCGTGAAATTCTCCAGAATGTAACAGCTGTGAAGATTGTGATCTAATTGACAACGTATCATCATTATTTTTATTTGGAGTAATTACGTCCATTTCATCAGAACTCATTTTCGTTAAACGCTCTCTTCGGTTTTCAACATTTTCATTATTGATAACTTCAATGACCGTATTAGCAGTTGTGCTTCTCGAAGGCGAAGTGCCGGAACTGTCATCTTCGTCTTTAACATTTATGACTTCTAGACTTTTTCCAAACAACTGAACTGTGCTTTCGATTTCAGGCGCTGTTTCATTATTGGTTAAATCCTTAACTGATTCTACATCTTCACTCAATTTGCCACTATTATTGCTTGGCGGAGAAACAGACTGAATTGCGTCTTCTCGCTTTAATTGTTTACGTCTTTCATTTCTGTCGTATCCAAGAGGGTGTAGATTCGAAGACCGTGGACTAACATCAAATGATAAATCTCCAGCGTTTCCTATGCTGTCATCCCTGCTGACAAACTGTCCACCTTCAGGCACGATATGGATATTCAATATGGTTTTATTTTTTTGAACTTCATTATCTATATCCATTGACAAACCGTCGGAATTCATCATGGAACTGTTTGAGTTTGTTTTATTAGAATTTAATCTATTTCGTACTAAAAATCCTCTCACATGTGCTTGAATCGTGGTCGCGGCGCTGGATAAAGTTGATGAATCATCAGTAGACACAGACAAAGACTTTTCTTCATTTACAGTTTGTAGTACAGTATCCATTCTACTGATACCCAATGTTCGTCTGTCTATATTTGGAGTGATGAATTCTTGATTGTTACAAGTGATTTCATTTTCAAGGGGCATATAAGGAATATCATTAGATTCATCATAATTAGGTATTTCGTCTAATGTAGATGCCCTACTTTTAAACATAAAACTTCTAAATACCTTTTGAATAGTAATAGCTGCAGTTTCCAAATCCATAGAGGGTTGTTTTTTTAAATTATTATCATCGGACATACTATTATCAGCAATAGATGCAGAATTTAAATCATTAACGCCATCCGCAACAATACTTCTATTTTCTGAATCAAATACTTTGGATTCGATTTTATTGTGCTCTTCAGAATCATCATTAATTTGTAAATCTGTTGCAAATGATTCTTTTTTAATGTTTTCTTTTTTATCTTCCCTACTAACTGACGTATTTACATATTTTTGATCATCTATATTAACTGCATCTATTGGGCTTACGTTGTCTATAGAACTATTTGTAACTTCCATAGGATTATCATCTTTACTTTTGTCATTACTTGTTTTATTGCGCTCTTCCGAATCGTCCTTAATTTGTAAATCTGTAGCAAATTCATCTTTACTATTTCCATTTTTATATTCCCTACTAACAGACGTATTTACAGTATCACTTTGATCATCTATATTGACTGCATTTATTGGTCTTATATTGCCTATAGAACTATTAGTAACTTCTTTAGTGTTATCATCTTTACTTTTGGTAATAATTTGTTTTAATTCATTATTTGTTATATCTATACTTTCATTAATATTTATTGAACCACTTTTCTTCATTTCTTCTTTAGTTAACTTATTATCCACAGCGTAAATTACGTCTGGAATACAAAGATCACCCTTTTCACCACCTAAAGTGTTTGTTTGACTTTCCTGTATTAAAGATTTGTTTTTGTTAATATTTGCATCATTTCTATCAATATCGTCGGAATCATCTAAATAATTTTGTTTTAATTCAACATAATCTTCTTTAAGATTAATTATATCGGACTTTGTTTCCAAACTGTTATCCTCATCTGTTTTAATAATTTTTAAATTATTATCTTTACAGTGTAATTGCTCGACAATCGTTTTATCAGCTATTATATCATTACCTGACAATTGATTTGCTTGAACGTCTTTAAATATTTCATCAACAGGAATATTTTTAGTATGTTGGCTTGGTACATTTATGTTAAGTTTAATGAGCTCTTTAAAGTTATTTTCATCTTCTCTTCTTATATTTGATTCTAGTAATCTTGCGTTGTCGTCGTTAATTGCTACGAGTATATCCTTTGATTCATTAAATAATTTATTATTTATTGCATTTTCATTAATTTTATCACCAATATTTTGAGAAATAATTTCCAAATTATCAATGTCGTCACTCAAAAAGCCTTTTTCCAAATGTTCAATATTTTCTTCAGTTTTAGGATTACCGAAACTATCAGATTTCTCTTCAGTTTTACCAACGATATTTTGAGAAATGACTTCCAAATTATCAATTTTTTCACGCAACAAATCTTTTTCCAAATTGTCAATATTTTCTTCTATTTTAACACCAACAGGATTTGATTTATCTTCAGTATGTTTATTAATGCTGCTGAATTCGTTGATTCCCGTATGATTTTCTGCCGACATAATTACATTTGCAAGTATATTTATGTTATCACTTAACAAATCTTTTGCCGAATTGTAATTTATCTGTTCTTTATTAGGATCAACATTAGTATCAGATTTCTTTTCATCGTTTTTTTCGTTGATTCCAGTCAGTTTTTCTGAAGGCCTTTTAATATTTTCAAATTTAACAATGCTATCCAACGAAACTTTTTTTAAATCAGTATTCATATTTTCTGAATCATTGTTACACGACTTAACATCATTTTTATTGTTATTACTAAGATCATTAATTTCAATTGGTTTCTCAGTTGACGTATTTAAATTATTACACGGCGCGATCTCGGATAAATCTTTTTTAACTATTGTTTCCTGTGTATTTTTAAACGTATTTGCCTCATTGTAATTTATCTGTTCTTTATTAGGATCAACATTAGTATCAGATTTCTTTTCATCGGTTTTTTCATTGATTCCAGATAGATTTTCTGCAGGCATTTTAATATTTTCAAATTTAACAATGCTATGATTCAACGAATCTCTTTTCAAATCAATATTAATATTTTCTGTGTCATTGTTACACGACCTAACATCATTTTTATTGTTATTACTAAGATCTTTAATTTCAATTGGTTTCTCTGTTGACGTATTAAAATTTTCACACGGCGTAATCTCGGATAAATCTTGTTTAACTATAGTTTCCTGGTTACTTTTAAACGCGTTTATTGGTAAATCGATTACGTTTAAAGGTGCAACTTGTTTTGTATCAACGGACGCCATTATTTTTTTTATGTCACCGTTATTTAAATCTACATCATCGCCAATTTTTGTCACGCTATTTAGTATAGACTGATCAAAACATTCGTTTTCATGTTCCTGTTGTTTTTCAGGTTCATTGTTTGTAGAAGTAGTTATAAATGCTTTTATATTTTCTTTTTCAATTTTATTACGTTCAACTACACTAGATACTTTCATTTGTGAATAGATATATTCATTATTTTTTATTGTTAGGTCTGATGGTTCTTTAACTTCATTATTTTCATAATCTTTAGCATGCGCTATGGATTCGATTTTACTGTATTCATTTATGGTAGATGTTTCCGATTTTTCTTCATTACTTTTATCAGTTGCAAATAATTCTGTATCATTTATTGTTCCGATATTATCATCAACGACTTCTTTAGACTTATTTATGGGCATTGTTTTAAATCCGTTATCTTTATCATTTTCTTCATTCATTATTCTTCTTTGCAATGCTCTTTCATTTATTTTATTTTGTGCTTTTTTTATTTTGTTTTCCAATACCACTTTATTAGTTGGGCGCGATGACTTAACTAAAATAAGATTGTAACATTTTATTTTAGAAATATAATATTGTACATTTAAATATCTAGGTGGTAACATCAATCTACAGACTTACCTACCTTACACCTACTAGATACTTACTATGTGAATCTTTAATATGTATCAGGTTTTCCATATGCTTAGAACAGAATTCGTAAATATTAGAAGGGTTATGTCTGAGAACTTCCCTTGTCATGCCTTCCATCAGCTCCTCCAATCCTGGCGGCATCTTCGGAGTTGGTCCCGGCCGTAAATACGTTCTAACGCCGGACGGCTGTAGTTGCTTCATTGCCTGAAAGAATTACATTACTTCTAATGCGGGTTCTTCACATTGGCAAGAATATGCAAACCCACAATTGTAGGACGGTATTTGCGAATATGTGTATGTGTTTTTACAATACATTCGCCTATTTTTCGTCCCGTATGGAAAAGGTTTGCACGAATGCTTTTGCGCATATGTGAGTGACCCGAGTGATAATCGGTGATATTACCTACAGGGTTCTTGTCTTCAGAGCACCGGATTTATCTTGAGCTCTGTTATCTTACATACAAAAAAACGGTAAAATAAATATAAACCAGGATTAAATCCACATAGACCGTACAAAACAAACTGAATAAATTATATCACGATTTTAGAATTATGTTTGTCTGTTACCTTTAGTTTATAAACTATTGAACCGATTTATATAAAGTTTTTTTTCCTATATGATGGCAGTGGATAGGCAGCAAGGCATGTTACTAAAGCATGGCATGTGACTTTGTATATATCTGATGGTAAGACCTACAAATTTGTTTAATAATATTGATCGCTCTTACTATGCCAGTTAATAATGCGGTTAGGAAATGAGCAACGACAAAGACGAATTTGCTTTACGATTTACGATTAAAGTCAAAAATATATCTAATTTCTTTGGAGAGAAGCATTTTTGTTCTGCAAAGAACGAAAGTCTGCCATAATAATATTGGCTATATGTTTATAATATGCTTTTAAAATGGCCGCAGGAGAAATGGACTAGTCCAGCTGAGGTGCGTGTAACTTAGACTAAAAATTTTAATTGTTTCTTATTACCCCATACCTATATTCGCAGGTACCCCATAGTTTGCCGGATTAATGGGAACGTCAAGGGTTTTGGTTGGGTTTTGTAAATACAAAAAAAAACATATTTAAACCACTATTTTTTAGGTTAAGTTATATAGTAATTATAAAGTTAGAAGGCCAAACATTATATTGGATACAATATGTATTACATAAACATATGTTGTTTTTAATAACTTTTTTCCGTATCACCGTAGGTGGTCAAAGTCAAAAATATTTATTTCATGTAAACCTTTACAGGCATTTATGAAAACTTGGCCAGGTCGCCATTCCTCCCACAGACAAATGTTGAAAATATAATAAAAAATAAACAAATCGTGAACTGTTAATTTTATTTTGGTTACCATTGTCCTTGCGGGAGAAAAAAAAATAACCGAACCGAACACACACTACATAACCAACCAGTTTAAGGCTAGTTCCATTGACCGGTCAATCATTGACTGCCCTGCAAAAGTGCCACCAAGGCGACCAACCCAACAGACCATAGCCACGCCCCAAATATATATTAAAGTAATGAAAATATAGGTAAATAGATGGAAGGTATCTTTTAGGGCGCAAACACTGATCGCAAGTCGATCGTCTTAGAGAAACCCTGGAGAAAAAGGTACCAGCAAGTAAAAAACTCTGGTGTTCCACATGTACCGTATCATCAGAGGAGCATGGTTATTGACTTACACCTATGCTTATAGCATGTGGTATATACTCTCATCCTACTTAAGAGCACGCGTAGAACACCCCAAGGCAGATATACTATCTTACAATATTGAAATAAGTACAGGATTACAGAACACAACATTTCTACGATGCCAGCAGCCTATCAGCAGAAGATTTTTCGGGATCTCTGCTTATTATATAACAATCAAACGATGCGTGCCCATCGGAGATCCAAGGCCCCCACAGCAGCGTTCCAATTACCCCACTTTTCCCTACATTTGACAATCTGTCGAATAACTTTATCTGAAGTTTGAAAAATCAGCCTTATGTGAATATTATAATATTGATTACTACAATTTTGTATGTGTTCATGTTTTATCTAAATTTCATAGGTATTATTAATGTTTGAAATTTGAATTGTTAAAGGTTATTTAGGTACTTAAAATATTGTATGTTCCAAAAGGATATCTATTGTACCACCATATAATACAATTAGGTACCTACACAGTTCTATCAATAAAATATATTCTATTCAATTCTAAAAGTAAAGCAATCCTATTGCATATATTTTACACCCAGCACAAAATGTACAAAAAACGTACTGTTGTTACTTGTTGCCATAAGTGGGAATCGAACCCACGACCTCTGAATACAACGCCAAAGTCGCAACTACTAGACCACGATATGCGGTCATTTTTTAAATGTCTCTAATAAATATATAGGAGAAAGGTATTGAAAAATAATTAATTGCCCTAACTCTGTTGTCAAATAAGTAAAGTTAGCACTTACGTCACAAATTTATTATTTACGAAACTTTAAAATATAATTTGATTTCTATTGTAAAATAAAAAAGAAACATTAAATTTTACTTACGAAAACTTTAATGTTGTTAGATCTTTCCAAATGTTCTTGTCCCAATGCCTTCTAGAGAGCAAGTGTCCGCATATAACACCTAACACTCAGTATAGTAAAAATAGAATATAGAATGTTTAGGGCTAGTTACCATGGCGATTCGGTAACTTTGAACTTGGCCGATGACGCAAACACTTAACTATTGATTAAATAGGTTCATTGGACGGTAAAATGATCTGATAAACTAAACAATAGCTGCCATAAATAAAACTCACTTAATAATGGTTTTTCTTTAAGTACCTACGTTAATTTCCTTAGAATTTCAAAGTTACCAGTGACTATAAGATTGTCCTCTTGGTATTAAGAGCTACCAGTGTGACTATAAGACATTGCGCTTTGTATTCAGAGTTACCAATATGACTATAAGATAGTCTTCTTGGTATTCAGTTACTAGTTTGACTAAAAATGTCCCCTTGGTAATCAGAGTGTGACTATAAGAGAATCCTTTAAATATTCAGATTTACCAGTGCGACTATAAAATTGCTTTGTTGGTATTTAGATTTATCAGTGTGGTCTATAAGAATATATCATTATATAGTCTTCTTGGTATTCAGTTACTATTTTTTTTTACTAAGAATATCCCCTTGGGGTTCAGAGTGTGACTATAAGAAAGTTCTTTAGATATTCAGATTTACCAGTGCGACAATAAAATAGACCCCTTTTGGTATTCAGAGTTACCAGTGACTATAAGATAGCCCGCTTGGTATTTAGATTTACCAGCGAAACTATAATATAGTCCTCTTGGTAATCAGCGTTACCCATGTGACTATAAATTAGTCCTCTTGGTATTCAGAGCTACCAGTGTGACTATAAGACAGTGCTCTTGGTATTCAGAGTTACCAATATGACTATAAGATAGTCTTCTTTGTATTCAGTTACTACCCAGGTAGCATTTTGACGTCCCTATGACGTCAATGACGTCGAGAATGACACTAAGTTGACGTCATAGGGACGTCAAAATGCTACCTGGGTAGTTTAACTAAGAATGTCCCCTTGGTATTCAGAGTGTGACTATAAGAGACCTTTAAATATTCAGATTTACCAGTGCGACTATAAAATTTCCCTCTTGGTATTCAAATTTACCAGTATGACTATAAGATTGTCATATTGGTATTCAGAGTTACGAGTGTGTCCTGTTGGTATCCAGAAATACCCGCGTGACTAGAAGATAGCCTTTTGGTATTCATTAAATGAAAAGGTAACAGACAGACAATAATTCTAAAAACTTTTGATCAAGTCGATTTGGCCGTCAATAATTTGTTCCAAACAAATCAAAGTAGATTTTGATATTTTACTGCTTTACTATATGCAAAATTTGTAATAAAAAAAAAATAAAAAAAAATAGGTACTTATTACTTAGGTAGGTATTTATTTAAATATTATAAAATATATTTGTACTTACCCTGCTTTTATAAATATTTTTTAATTAATAAAAGATTTTGTGAAACGGATTAATAAAATTTTAATAATTGAAATATTTTTTGCTGTTAAGAAAAAAAGTGTACTTACGTTTGACGGCTGGTAAACTTGCCCTTTTAAAATATAGGCCCTTCGCCTTTCACACATTACGATACTTGTAAAAGACAAGTATTCTATCAGGGGTCTATTTCATAAACGTGACAATTGTAATTTACCATGACAATTATAATACATTGATTAATTTGTTATATAGAGAATTATTTACATAGAACAAACTAAACCAAGCAATGTATTATAAATTGTCATGGTAAATTACAATTGTCACGTTTATGAAATAGGCCCCTGGGTGTCACCTTTGTCTAACCCTTTTAAACGGTGACTTGTAACGGTTTTTTTAATGCAGACATACATTTTTCAGTATATTTGCCAGTCGTGTTGACAAAAGCGTACTTCCAATATTACAGCTAAGCTGTTGCCGTAGTTCAATTATTATTTTTTACCGACTTCAAAAACTAATTGGTCGCGTTTTTTTTTATTATGTTGATCCCTTATTTTTCATTATTTTAGTAAATATGCGTAAAAACTATTCTATTGTAATAAACTGTTGTATTATTAATTATATTTTTATATATTTTTTTTCTTATTTAAAAAAAAGTCCAAAACAGAAAAAATAATAAATACAATGACCGACAAAAATATTATTTTAATTATGCGTAACAGCACTAGATAAATACTGGAAGTAGATAGATATAAATAAATGTATATCTATTACTCTAGAAAAATCTTCAAAATTGTATATGAAAAAACTTGTAGTATCAAAATATTTCAAATTTATTTTATGTATTTTTTTTTCAGTAATTGTTTCACTAATTTATGTAATTTTATATACCTATTTTATTTATAAAATCTCATGGTAAAGTTATTTAGTCATAAATACCTACTTTACATGAAACTTCCATCGCATAAACTGACTTTATTACCAGTTTATGTTTTCCTTTTGTCAATTTGATTATCTATACTAATGTAATATATAGAAGAGAAAAGATTGATTGTTTATTCCGTACTAAACCGATTTTCTTTCATCTATAGATAGATGTTATCTGCCATCTATACCATGGATGCTATCAGCTAACAACATGGGCCTATGAATTTCATTTTGGATCCCATTTCTTTTAATTTAACCTGCGAAAACGGTAAACTAGTACAGCAAGTATAACCAATATATGTACATATAAACAAACAAAACTATCATTTATAAATAACATTTTCTATTTATTAAGTATTAGGAAAATTAAATCTTGACATTATATGTATAATGCAAATTAAATTGTTAATACTTTTTCATTATTTTATTTAAAGAACAGACACCGCGAATATTTGGCATTACAAGTATTCCTACTAGCTATTTTTAACCTCTTTAGATATAATATCTATATAGAAACAATCAACTGAAATTGATATTGCTAAATATATTATATTATTTTGCCAAAGGATAATATACTAATTAATCTAATGTGATAGGTTCCACCAACGCGGAGTGAAAAATTAAACATCATAAAATAACCTTCGTAAATAAAAAATAAATTTAATAATCTAACACACTTACAGCAACATATTTAACATTTTATTCTCAATATAACATTACCTATTGTTATCGAAAAACCTATCGAAAGCATTTTATTTTGTTTATTAATTTATTTATATTTTGGCGACATTTTGTGTGTTGATACTCGAGAGCATCTCTAGCGACGTCTATGTTTAAATAAATTCAACATATACAAATTCTAGCGACTACAATATTAATTATTAAGTAATTAATTTCATTTTATTTAATATTATATTCTTCTATTATTTAAGCTTCAATACTTACTAAAAACTAAGGAGCGCGAAGGATTAGGGTTTGTTCACAATGATCAAATAGAAAGAGACAAAACATCTCTAACTTTCGTAATGGTCCCTTAGTGAGAGAGAGAGAGTGTCGACCGTGATCAACACTTCAATTCGGGACAAAAATATGTATAAAAACAAGCCATTTATTTTTATATAAAATTCCTATATTTTGATAAATATAATTGTTTATAAAGTGCGCATGTTCCGTTTTAACGATAAACCTATCCGACATGCATATTGTTAAATATAAACATATAAATTAGTCAGTATAACTGAGCGGGACATAAAACCAACGCGACATGTTAGGGAAGATGGCGGCTCGATCTGCGTCGTCGCACACATAACGTTCGGACCACACATAACTCTTGCGCCGTCATAGTCTCGTCACATCCAGTACATATATACACTCATGACCATATTCTGTTTCTTATAACGGAAACGTTGGCTTGTCAAAATAACAAAATCCTTTAAGATTTATTAAACAATTGGCAGCATATGTTTCGTGGCGATTGTACAAAAAGTATTTTGTTATTTTGACAATCTAACGTTACCTTTAAAGGAATATGGCCGTTGTTAGTACAGTAATCCTTAGGACCCTCTTAAAAATACTCAAGTGTCTAAAACAAAGAGTTTTCGATTTTTATAACTGTACACTTGGAATTGTCAAAATATTTTAGGACAAAAAAAAGTTTTTATTTATTTAATGTGTACGTTCATATACTCGTATATAGAGATTGTGACGTGACTACAACAGAGTCGCGTTACCTTTCAAAGTATTTATAATAAATAAATCAATGATGACACTTCAATACACTATTATTGAAACGGAATTCTTGAACATTTGCCAACTAATTTAATCCTAATATAATATAATAATAATAGTATACTTATATAACCGATTTATAATGAAAAACATAACATTGACGAATTTTTGGACCATGGTGCTCTAATGTTCTGTCTTCGTATTCGCGAGCACTTAACAAACATATCATACCTTACGTTAAGCTTCTGTAAAAATATATATTTATTCAAAATTAAGTGCTCACAAATGCAAAGAATAATCTATACTAAAGAAGGTTTTAAACAAACTTTACGAACATATTGTTATATTTAAGAAAAAATAATAATGTAAATGTGAATTTATATTTTAAACACTAACATTTCATATAGACTGAGGATTTACGATAACCGACAATCTTTCATTATAGCTTCTTCGGTGCGTTTAAGCCCCTAAGTATATTTCAATAAAAAAAAACGGCTGGTTATTTGGCAGTAAGATTTCGGTTAACGTTAATGTTAAATAGTTCAACTCGGGATAACACATCTGTTAAAATTAACATAAACTTATAGTTGACTATACGAAATGTTTCTTTTTTTAAAGTATTTACCATCAGACATACAAAATTATTGTGTGGGTCATAATTGTTAAAAATAACAATCCTAACCCTATGTCTATATTGTTATTTATATATTTATATACTCTGTTTGGGTAAGTATTAAATAATTCTAGGAATAATCTTTGTGATGTAAGTAAATTATTATGCAAAATTATTAATATCAAAGGTTTTGACTTTTATGTGTAGTCAGACACAGTTGCTGTAGCTACAATAAGTCTTTGTTAAACAATATTTCACTTACTGTTGTTTAAACTGTGGGTTCCTCCAATGGTATTGTTATTTTTCGACAGTACAAATAAAGCGATCCTATTGGTGAATTCCTAACAGTACAGCAGGGTTATTACGCGTCTTAAGTTCGCTCGCACGCCAATCGTTATGACGTCATTCTGACGTAGATCAAGCTTGGCTTCTTAACAACGGCTCCAAAAAATCTTAGAAAATTACGTCATAACGATTGGCGTGCGAGCGAAATTAAGACGCGTAATCACCCTGCAGTAAGCTCCAGTTGCACCAAAATCTCCGTTAAAGTTAAAAATGGCGTAAAATGTACCAGTTTTATTTTGAAAGTCGAATATCAGCTGGTACATTCGACGCCATTTTTAATTTTAATCATTACAATTACTTTAACAGACACTTAAGTGCAACACAGCCTAAGTGAAAGATCATTAAAAAAAAACTCTATGTAGTGCTAAATAAATCAGGATGTTTTTGAAACAAGAAAAAAACATGGAGGAATGAATAATCTGGATGGACCATAAGATTCTTTGTAAAATAGAAATAACAAATATCTGTCTAGCTCGCTCTTATTTGAATCTATACATGGAAAAGAGAACGGTCTGTTAAATTCTCAAACTAAATGACAAACATGTTTTAGTCTGTCATATAGTTCTCACTTCTTGAGCGATGATTGGTTTAGTTAATATTTTTTCATCTTCATTACTATTTATTGTAACAGACAATTTTAGGTCTTCGGGCACGTCCCTATTATTCATATTACCACATGATTATTTTATACTTTGCCAGTGTCCTTATTTAGTTGATAACTGCTATAGAGTACATTTTATTTCATACTTTTATCCAGTTTGGCATTTTATTAAATGCCCGGATTTTAGGGTAATTTCACAGAAATAAATCATGATTAAAAAAGGAAATACTACTTCTTTTTTGCTAGTCCCACCTGGATGTAAAATGAGTATATTTTATTGACTGGTTAGTGAATAGTCACTAAATAAATTTAGGAATAGAGCCATCAAATAAAACATATAAAATCCTATTTGTAATGACTTCGAATTTTAATAATGGCACAAAATATTATTATTATGTACAAGTTGTCACACTGTCTAGCACTTTCAAACAATTTATGTTGGAAAGTATATTTTTTGATCAAAAAAAATTATATAGTGAAATAAAAAATAGTGAGTTAATTTTAAAATGAATTTCATTTAAAATTGAGAATTAATCTCAGTACAGAATTTTCCAGTACTATAATGGCAGATAATAATCTATGTTTATATCTTGATATATTTCTGTGAGTTAGGATTTGTGTTGAATAGTAAAATGTATGTTATTTAAAATATAACAAAACTTTTACGAATAACGAATGTTAGGTTACACTAAGGCTCAGTTGTACCAAAATTAAGTATCTTAAGTAATTGTACAATTACAGATACTTTAATCGTTAAACGATTAAAGTTAAAATGGCGTCTATACTACCATCTGTCATTCGAACTGAAAAATAAGATTGATACATTCGACAACATTTTGAACTTTAATTGTTACATTTACAGAGTTCATTTTGGTGCAACTCAGCCTAAGGTGTATAGTGACATTGGTTAGGACGAGATAGGTAATTAATTCGGGAGATGGAGGAACCCTGACCGCTACACAGTAAACAAATTCAAGCAAACAAGTGTGAGTCAACTTTTTTTATTTTCATACTGTGATCTATAATAGTATATATAATTATCATATATATAATTTTTGTAATGTTAATACATTTTATATATAACAATAATGTCCATAGTGTACATACATACATACGGCCCGAGCCGCCGCTCTCTACAAGTGATCATAGAAAAATTAGGGGTCTTTTACACGGTCAACCCGGCTCAGGTGGGTCCGAAGTGATCGAGTAAAGGGCGCCTTAGGGCTACATTAATATCGTACAAATTAATGACTAATCCCTTACATATTAAGGTCTACTTTCGTCTACCCCGACGAGCGCGTCCGAGCCGCCCGATTTCATAATAAATAAATGCCTATGTACACTATTCGTCTATACAGTGCCCCTAGTGTTTATATAGTATCGCAACCGTCTGAACACCCCAAAGTCTTGCGGAGGAGTCGAGGTAAGCTACCTTAATAGGAGAAAACGTTCCTAAATAATCAATTCTAGATACTCTAGTATTAATATTAAAATGATAGTTATTATCAAAACTTGTAACAATAATTTTCCATAACTTAACCTTAACTTAAAATTATTCAGGAATATTATTCATCCTATTAAAATTACAGATTACCTAAACAGTTTTCCTACAACGTCGGACGACTTTTTTTTTAACTTAGACCGAGATTTATAATACATGCCAAAATTTTTGAAAAAAACTACTTTTTTTGTACTTGTTTTTTTTCTAAATTGCAAGTAAAAATTTAATTAATTTTAATAGCAAGCTAAGACAAAGTACAGACTATAGATCTCGACCTAAGGGACGTAAACACTTATCGTTCACTGGCAACACCGAACGATTCGGTGGACCCAAACAAGCGGCATAACAACGATGGAGACAATCGGGACGCGACTATGCAGCGATTTATAACAAAGGTCACGTGACGAGAGTTGAGGCGAACACACTAACTACTTTTTTTATATAAAGACATTTCATATAAATATATAAACAACTTATATTTATATTATCATCTATTTTTTTTATTAAATATAAATTATACATTTATAATTTTGTAATCAAAAGCGCCAATCTCTTCTTATATTAAAGTTTTATAACAATTTGCCGGCTTATATTAAACTAAATTACGACTCTATATATGAATAAAATTTGTCAGTTATTAATTTTAATGCATGATGATGATTCTGTGATCAACGTCATACCAATGTTAGTGCCCCCCATCCTAAAGCGAATCCCTACTCTCTTACTTGAGGTATTGATTAAACTTAATACTTGATTAGTATTGACTTAAATACAATTTAAACAAAAGTTAACACGCCAGCTTTATTAAGGGCCAATTTCACCATTCGCTATATAAACTGAGTTTAGTAAAACTAGGTTCTAAGCTAAACTTCAAACGAGTTCAAATTTCATGAATCCGATTTCACCAGATAAATTTTGATCGCGTTTACGAAAACCAAGTTTAAAGACATAAACGAGTATATTTAACAGACAACAGCAACCTACAGCTGATTTTTAACTAAATATTTTCTTCTTTCGTAAAGAAACAAAACGAATTCCATTTTGTTAAAAAAAAACACATTCCCTTGTATGATTGTTTGACCTTGACACTAACACCTCTTGAACAAGATTTAAGAGCTAAACGACGAATATCGGGCGTTCAGAAAGTAATCCGAGTTTGGCTTGAACTTCGTTAGTTTTATGTTGGTGAAACTTAAAAAAGGGCTCTAAACTTGGTTAGACGCTTAAACTCCGTTTAGCTAGAACTGATCGCGTTTAGTGTGAATGGTGAATTTAGCCCTAAGTAATATGAAAAAACTTTTATTTAAAAAAGATTCAAAACAAGTTAATCCAGTATTAACTTTAACTAACAACTTAAGAGGCCAGGAAATGGATTCGCGAGCTCTAAAAACGTCTAAATGTTGTTTTTAGTGATATTAAAGTTTTTGCTTAAGAAAAAAATTAATGTGGAGGTGCAAATTTTACTTACTCGATCCTAATTATATAATCTGTTCATAAGAAAAATATTTACTTTAGAAAAGACAACCAAAGTTTGATTTTTGATATTAAAAATATTACTATTGTTGTCATTTCCAAAACTTAACAGAATATTTATAATAAAATTATGTAATTAGGATCGAGCAAGAAAAAGCTACACCTCCATGTTTTTTTTTTTTTTTTTAATACTTTATTATCACTAAAATCAACATTTAAATGTATTTTGACAGTCGAGTTTGCAAATTCCATTTCCTGTGCACTTAAGGTCTGGCAGATAAATTATATTACATTGTATGATTTTCGATGGAACCCACCTCAAAGGATGATAGCTAAAACACACCTCATTTTTATAAGTATGTTTATTTATATGCATTTATATATTTTTTAGCATGACAAAAGATTTTTTTTAAATTAGTATAAAATATAATTATAACTCTGTTTTCATGTTAGATCGCCAAAGTAAATACTAATAGTCCCTATATGTTATCAGTATAAAAGTATGATCCCAGTAAAAGATGTTAATAAAAATTTAACCTTAGCTCTTTGTAATAAAGGTTAAGATGTAACAAAAGGTTAATCAAGTAATCTTCAGTTTCTAGAACGTTAATCAAATTAATCTAAGACTAAACATTGTTAAAAAGGCACATGATTGGTTGATATATGACGTTACGTGACTTCCCACCAATCGTGTGCCTTGCTAACTATATTTGAACATAGATTAATCTGATACGAATTAAAAACTGGATGTAAAGTCAAGTTTGAATTATTGAAACCTTTAAAATGAATAAATTTTGCATTAATTGGTCAAGCTAAGTGCATTAATTTATCAAGACTACATATATTGGTATTATTTATAGAATCCCAATTTATTTATAAAATTAACAGCTATCCATCCAATTATTCAACTAATTTGTACTTTTTTTATATACTCGATATATAAATGAACACATATTAATTAATAATAATATATCGACGAAAGTTATATTATATATAAGGTGCATGATTTTTTTTTTCAATGAACTGTTTATAATCAATAAATAACCAAAAAGTTGTGTATGAGTGAATGAATTCATATTCACAGAATAGCCCCCAAGTTTATAGAATGTTAAACAAACTAATCTTTGATCAAAATTAGCTAACTTAACACACTATTTGTGTAATGTCAGATTACGCAAACTTTCCACTAATCATATGCTAAATTAGACCATTTTAATCATAGATTAATTTGATTATCATTATTTTTTTAATAAAAAAGTAATCAAATAATATGATGTCTTTTGAACCATTAACACATATTTATTAATTACCCTTAGTTAGCACCAAAAAACTAATTCATATATAAAAGTAGTATAAAATGATACTTAAAAAATGCATTATGACATTGAGAAAAAGGAGGAATTGAAGTTTTTATGTTTGATTTGGCATCTATAGGTTTTTACGGTCATTTTCTCGAAAATTTAAAGTAATTATTAACTTTCCAATAACAAAAAATGGCGGATTTTCTTAGGGTCTCTCAATAATACTTTTGAGAGCTGTAAAATCCGCCATTTAACTATTAATAATAACGCCTATATATAGTCAACTTAATTTATTGTTGACATTTGAAAAATTACAAATTTACCCAATATATTTTCAGACTATTTGATTAAAAAGTGCAAACTTCCGGGAAAAAACAAAACTTAACCAATTAAAGCAATATTTGTTTTAAGAAAAATTTAAATAGATGGGTATCAAGATGTGTTCTTTTGATAAGGTTTCGATTGTAAGGTGTGTCTCAACTCTGTTCGCGTGCGTTAGGCTCGGCTCGCGTGGGCTCGGCTCGGCTCGGCGGACAGTGAGGATAACTAACCATCATGGCGGGCTTCATCAGTTGTGTCGAGAACCACCTAGCTCCAACTCTGCTAGTTTCTTCCACAGCTCGTCGCGTTCTTTTTCACGTTTTTTTTCTCTGTAAGGAAAAGTGTTTCAGTTACAATCTGTACAAAAAAAAATGAATAAAAAAATAATTTTATGGACTTTTGAATTAATCAAATTATTGTCAATTTAAGAGTCAAATTTTAGTAGTTGTCAAATTAATTACTCTCGGACCCTTGTTTAGACGCTTACTAAACACAAAGATGGCGTCTTTTTGCATCAGCTGTTTGCTTGTTGACATGTTGGGCCAAGAAATAAAAGTATTTTAAATATTTACGCAATTTTAATTTCAAAATATGCACCTTTACCTTTGCCTTCTCTATATTTGAGAAAACCGAACAAAAAATAAATCTAAGTATGTTAAAAAAAATACGTTTGACAGATTTTTTTTAATATTCTCAAGCAAACGAAGAAAATTGATCATTATTGCCACTTTTTGGGTCTCTCTTGATACCAAAGTCAATGTATACAAACGACATTTAGCTAAATAGTGTTCAAAAATCTTTTATAAGTAAGAAAAAGTTTATGACTATTTAAGGGTTTAAGTAGTAATTAGGTAATACATTGTTAAACAGGCAATTAGGTAGTTTTTATAAGTAAGGGCTGTTAGCCATTATTTTGTGAAGATTTGTAGATAGCCCAGAGTGTTTGTTTATATAGTTATTATTAATACTATTTTGCTGTAAATCTTCTATATAAATTAAATCAATTTACTAATTTATTTGTTTGTTTATTCCGGATAAACTCAAAAGTGAACAATAAAAACATATTTCACCTATAAAGTTACTTTACTAGCGAAAAGGGGCTAAAAAGCGACCCCAGTCTAGTGGTTAAGTCACTGCGCAACTGATAACATGGTTAAGCAGATGACAACAACGCCGGCCTGGGATGGGTGACCGCTTTATACAACGAGGCTATTTCATCATAAACACCGCAACAAGCTCGGCACTTGTTAGGTGTTGCCTCCGAATACCATCGGCGAAATGAGGACGGGTTAATACCTCTTGGGTACCCTAAGGCTGTTTAAACTGTTCTCGGGAGCCAAATAGATGGTTCATATTTATTTATTTACTAGTGAGTAACATAATAATAATCTGTATTTTATTTTCGAACCGATTTTTTTATAAGGCAAGTAAAACCGCGAGGCACAGCTATTGAAATATTAATTTATAAACCCTTTTGATGTAAAAAAAAATACTTTTGTCTCTCCGCCTTGTAGCTGGCCGTGAGCTCGTCGAACAGCTTGGAGTTCATCTCCATGAAGGTCTTGAGCACGTTGTAGACGAGCGCCACGATGGTCTGGTTCCAATGCTCTTTGCTGATGCGGTAGAGCGCGGGGAACATGATGGGCATTATCACGTGGTTGTTCTCTTCCATCAGAGACATTATGTATTCGTTGTTCCAGAAGTACAGAGCTCTTTCTGCCACCTAGAACAGTTAGCGAATACATCAACAATGGCTATGCAAATATATACATCAGGGGACCTACCGAGAAGCCACATCGGCATACCGAATAACGACGCGTCGTTTGATAGAAATCGAAAATCAAATGGGATTTGAGGTTTCTCGTCGATCGAGTTCTCTCCATATAGAGACTATTTTTCCCTATACATTACATCAATATGGCCGCTGTCGCACACATATATTTTATTAAATTTTGACACTAGTTAAAATATACGGTTTAATTATGGTATGGCTAGCAACATTCTGGGTATATTAACACCTTTTATTTATTTTGTTAAGACAGCAACGTAAAAAAAGACATAAAAATTGTCCTTAGCTGGTCATGCATTCAGTGCCGGGTCCATTGTGTGTGAGGAAGGCATGAGAGTGAACTGCAGTGTTCTCGACTTGTGACCAAAATAACACGACCGAATACATTAAGGATTTTTGCACCAAATCATGTCAAAATCGATTATATCCCTCTAAACACCAGTTTGAATGATTTGACTTTTTAGTGACGTCATATCAGACGCCATATTGGACCTACAGTGATTTCGCATAAAATCCCTATGAGTGCTGGCAGATTGGCATTTATCTAAGAACACATCCTTGAATAAAGTAATAAAATATCTATAATATATATTAAGCAGAGTTGTGTTCGGCCTTTTTTGGGTATTTATTTATTTTATAATTAATTTTTTATTTGACATTAAAAGAAGTATGATAAGCATATGACGAGATAAAGGAAGCATGTTTTGGTGAGCACGATAAATCACTGGTCCGATTCTCAAATTACAAGATAACAAATGTTCTTATAAAAAAAAACATGGTGGCCGAGTTGGTATCTAACCAATTCGGCCACCATGTTTTGTTTTTAATCAGAGTTAAAGTCACTAGTTTTTAGGTACCTATTTCAAACCCCGGTGTGTACCAATGACTTTTAATTGATAAAATATGTTCATTTGTTTGACAACACCCCTATAATGCTTGGAGACCACGTAAAGCTATCAGTCCCAGTTTGTCAACTTGTATATCTGTTTATCATCATATCATGGATATAATAAACAAATAATAAACCATTAATATATTATAATATTCCATTACACTACATCAAACATTTATATTGTAGGTTAAGACTACACTTCGGTGTAGACTCACACTATCAATGAGATGGGATTCAAACCCTACCGCTGGGTACCCTGAAGCCGTCTAGGCGGTCTTATCTGTGATGGTACATTTTTTTAAACAATGTTTTAGTAATGTCGGTTTTCAGGAGATTACTGCATCGATTTCTTGTCGAGGTGGTAGTCTCCTTTCAGGGTGCGGTTACGAAATGGGTGGTTAAATTGAAGATAAGGCAGCTAGTATATTAAAATATACTCTAATGCAATTCGTCTTTGTCGCCGCCCATTTCGTAATCGCATCACTTAATCGCCATAGTGGGATCAATCAATGTTGTTTAAGAACATTTATTTATTGATCCTATTCATGGGATTTTGTAGGTCTATACAAAGTCACATGCCGAGCTCCAATAATAAATAAATAAATACCTGAAAGTGTGGACTAGAGACACATTTGGCTATTTGTCTGAACAGCGGCTCCTGTATCTTTGAAAACTGAGCGGGTTCAATGACGTCTAATATCTCTTCTATCTCGCCGAGGAACATCACCTGAAACAGTCAAACAACCTATTATAGATACAAACAACTAAAAAATCATGGGGAAAAAAGTGGCCTAATGCCTATAACCGCCTTTAGAATGAAATAATAGCTGTCTAAACAAATATTATAAACTGGAAAGATTAGATTTTTGTTTGTTTGTTATAGAATTAACCTATTTCTATAATTCTTTCACTTATAACTATATTTTATTTTCAACAAAATTAGGGATCCTTACGAAAACTTCAAAAAAGTTACCAAAAGTGTAAAAAAATACCTATAAAATTTCTTACACTACGTGCGTTGCTTACATTTGAGTGAAAATCTACAATTTATTTTTTTAAATTAAATCGTCTTACATATTCTGAGAAATAAAAGTCTAATAACCATACGAAACGGGCCGGTTGAAGTTTCACAAGTGAAACTGTGGGGCACTGCTAGTAATCATACTGGATGTTTTTTTAACTAAGGTATTTTTTTTTATGGCTTCAGTATCACTTTTAGAACCCATTTTTTAAATAAAAAAAGTAGGTATTTTTTTCTTCAAAAAAAAAAATCCGAAAAATAAATTATTATATGAACAAACGTCTATATGCTTAAAATTCGTTAAGTCTCGTATCGTATCTAACAAGTAAAACACAATTCGACAAGTGATAGGCTTTAATTCGTGAGTTTAGTATAAAAGTGATTTGTATATCATTTTTGTTATTTATCTTTGTTTTTGTTCAAAAAGGAAAAAATACGTGTTTCATTATTTTCATCATAGAACACATATATTTTTTTTTATATATTTTAAAAAACAGTATATGTACATATAATAAAATCTTCGATCAACAATATTGTTGTCATATCAATTATGCTGGCTAAATGATGAGTGACTGGCGACGATGAAGGCGAATTTGCACTACAAGTCTATTTTAATACCTTAGCTGCTTCACTATCAAATCAACCGCGCATATCGTAACCGCACCCACCCTAAAATAGTACTAACACCTCGACGAGTAATGGATGCAAAAGTACATGTAATAAATAATACATCTATCTGCCGATATGATCACATATTTATCAATTGTCGTAAGAATTGCCTAAAAACATTCGTAAATATGCGATAAGTGAGGTTTATAATAACAAAGATGGTGTCAAGGCCACCAAATTATGGAAGGAGATAATGACTTAAATCAATATATTTGAAAATAATTATAAAACTAAAAATATTAATAACAATAGTATGGAAAACACTGGGGATATATTGCACTAGTCACTAACAAACTATGCCCAATAATTATTAAATTTAAAAGCTAGCTTTTTAAATAAAAGAATATAGCTATTAATAATAATTAAAATAATAATTAAAATAATAACTATAAATAATAATTAAAATATGTGAAAATAAAACATTTTAAGACGCTCTCATTACTTTTTCCAATAAATAAAAAGACGAAACCCGTTTACAGAGAGTTTATTCAAAGTTTGCAAATAATCAAAGAGTTTGCGCGAAAGACCTAAATGAATGGGATATCAACTAAATATGAAAGTAAATATTGAACCCTATCTATACAAATTGTAACAAATATTGCCTTTGAAATTCATTACATTTAATTAGAATATAGAAACCTTATTCTATAATTAAATGAATAGAATTTCAAAGGCAATATTTATTACAAAATACCGAATTCTTTATGAAAAAAAAAATACAAATTTAAATAAACATACTAGCGTACAATTAAGTTTAGCGTTCAACAACAACGTTTAAGTTGGAGGACATAAGCAGTTGAGTCCATATAGTCAAAACGAAGTATAGCGATTACTATCCACTATATAATATTCTATGTTAGACAAACATTACGTAAGCCAAGGGCAAGACCGCTGCAACTTGCTATACATATCTCTAACACACACAATATAACATAACTGTAAAATAATCAAATATGTACACAGATTATAATATTTTAAACATATGGACTATCTACGTACAAGTATATTATTATAAAGATCTCTAAGCGTGGCGTACATACACAGGGTAGACACTTTTTTTATAGATACGAATTTCCTTGACAATTCCAGATTTTCCAGTCACTCTTTTCAGACTTTTCCCGGATTTTTGGGCTCTTTGGTAAGCCCCCAGGCTTCATCTACAACCGGGTCAGCGAGGGTGGCAGCGTTGCTGCAAACAATTGACCTTGTGGAGCAGTTGACAAGACTCACCTCTTTCTGCGAACAGGTCTTGGGCCAGAACTTGAGCAGTCCGCGTACAACAGGCTCGGTGAGAGTGGCATCTTTCTCCAGGAACTGGACCACGCAGTAGGCCAGCTGTGCGTGGTACAGGGACAAACACTTGACCTTGTGGAGAGGCAGCAGAACTTTCACCAGAAACTGCTTGTGTTCACTCTTTAACGGCAGCGCGAACCCGTTTATTATACTGTGAGAGATAACACAAAAAATAATTAAAAACACAACTAATGCATAGAAAATGCAACGTCTATCTATCTGTCCGTCTGTGTGCTTGATAACGATTAATCAGATGGCACATCTGTTTGAAAATGTGCCTTGTTTGAAAATTATACATTTAGGGCCTTATTCATAAAGGCTTATTAAGTCCTTTAAGAACACTATAGTTAAATAGGTTTTGTTTTCTTTTACGCATATTAAATTTTGTTGCTAAAACAAGACGAACCCTACTATAACTAAAGTGTTCTTCAAAGCCTCAATCAGATTTTATGAATACCAGTGTAAGTTCTTAGGCCACACGGATAAATGAACGAACAATATTTCTCGAAGTTTATGTCAATACTATTAAACATGTTATAAAACCCAAGCCACCTATAACAAAAATTTACTTAATTCAAGAATTGATGTTTTTATTAAAGAATATATTGTACTGAAATACTTATACATATATCTGGGCAGAATCTATTATTCTGCAAATTAGGTATCATATTGTAATGGTTGCACCCTCAACTTGTGCGTGATTTGACAGGGTTTTCAGGGAACACAATTATATTATTAATTTATATACGAGTACATACGTTGTGGCCGAGTTGGTTAGACCTTAGACTTAAGAATGCTTAGGTCGCTGGTTCAAACCCCCATCACATTATGTACATTTGTTTAATAATACCTATATAGTGCCTCGGAACTGTCGGTCCCAGTTACACTTTACCAACTTGTGAAACTGTTTACAGATGGGTTATTGAGTCTATCCAAACATCGCGACGGACTAGCCACATTTTCGGTGTAGAATCATGCCATCGGCTACGACGAGGTGGAATTAGAAATCCCTCCGCTGGGTACCCTGAGGCTGTCTAGGCGGTCTCGGGCGCCGTAAGGCACCCGTGATGATATATATATTATTAATTTATATAGTATAATTTGAATTTTAATATTTAATGTCTAAGCATCTTTATTCAACAAATTATTGTCTTCTAATTAGTTTTTCTGAAGTTGTCACTTTTTTTATTTATTTTACAACCATTATACCTGTAAAGATAACTTGTGGTTAGGGCTATAACACATTCCCGCACTTTGCTAGTGGCCCTTATACAAACAAGTCATCGCATATTACATAATAATAATACGAGGCAATACGAAACGATTTTCCGATTATCTAATTATAACGAATGCCGCGACGTTTGCGTGGCCCAAGAGGAAGTAATAATAAATATATATTTACGTTATCTGTGATTTATATCTTGATTACTGTTATAGTTGTACGAGAAATATACAGACGTTTTCAGAAGCCGTATGTCTAGTACATATAGATAATAAGCTAGAGATATAGATTTATATCTATTAAGATACGGTCAGTTGTATATAAGATATATAATAGACTAAAGATGTACAGTAGACTGCAGTGTACCTATATGTAATCTATACTAATAAAATTATAAAATCTCTGGAACTACTGAACCGATTTTGAAAATTCCTTTAGTGTTGGATAGCTTATTTATCGTGGAAGGCTATAGGCTTTAACATCACGCTACGACCAATAGAGCGGAGCATCAATGAAAAAGTTAGTGAATACGGGGAAAATTTGTTCCTTTTGAGAGCTTCCATTGCGTGCGCAGACGAAGTTAAGGTCCAATTTACGTCAATGTACTAAACTTTGCTGCCCCGTGTAATAAATAATAAGAATTTCAGGGTGTACATGTGGCTTTTGCATGTCTGATAATGATTGACAGGTCAATGGAACCAGCTAACCACGTACTTTTACACTAGTTGGTTATGTGGCGTACATTCGACGGTGGTAACGTAAGCCTACTTAATGTGAAAATTATATGAAATGGAGAATTTAAATGATTTCATATATCTATCCTAATATTATTAAACTGAAGAGATTGTATATTTGTTTCGTTGAACGCGCTAATCTGAGGAACTACTGGTTCTAATTGAAAAAATATTTTATTTAGTGTTGGATAGCCCATTTATCGAGGAAGGTTATATATAGGCTAATATATCTATAACATCACGCTACGACCAATAAGAGCGAAGTGACAATAAAAATTGTTGTAAAAAAGGGGGGAAAATTATTCGTTTTTGAGAGCGTATGCTGCGTAAACTGTTAAAGTTACGCAGACGAAGTTTGCGCGTACCTAGCTGGTCCGTGTAATACATATTTAAATTAAGGTCCTCATTACGTTAATGTACTAAACGTGTAATACACAGTGTAATAAATAATATATATTCAGGGTGTAGCTTATATAGCTTTTGCAGGTCAGATAACGATTGACAGATCAATGGAACCACCTAACCACCTAGTTTTACACTAGTTGGTTATGTTGTGTACGTTCGATTCGGTTGCATATTATATTGCATAGTATATATTTCATACAGGATAAAGTTTCACAGCGCGTTCAAGTTGATATCAAATATAAGAATACAAGTAAATGAAAAACATACAAAAACTGTTTTCCATTAGCTTGTATTATTATAGTATTACATTTTGCTAGCACATATTATAGTTATTCGCTAAGGCCCAGCAGTAACTGAACCCTCAAAGGAGATTACCACCTTGATAAGAAACCGATGCAATAGTCTCATAACCGGTGAACCCGTAGCCGCAACATGACTAGGTTACTTGATAGTTTTGTATCTGTATGAGTGGTGAGTAACTGTCCTGTATTTTACAGGACGTCCCGTTTTTCAACAATCATTTTGGCTTTGTCCTGTATTTAAATAAGAAAAATAAAGCACCATACATGGTCATGAAAAGAAACTTGCTTGGCTACTTGTTTGGTGTAGACTTAAAATACCATAGGCTACAACGAGGTGGGAATAAAACCTCACCGCTAGTACTCGAAGCCGTCATCTAGGCGACCAGGAGCTTTAGAGCAAAATGCAGACGAGGCGACATAAAACGTATGGATTTTGACAGTTTAGAGTCTGAGCTATAGGCGTGAGGTCTGTTGTCACAAGTCAAAATCCATACTCTTTCGACTGCGACACGTCGCCTCACCTATATTTTCTATAAGGCCCCTGACCGTAAGGCTATCATAAACATATTACCTTCCAAGAATTTCTAAGAGCTCCCCAACTCCGTTAAAGTGTTCTGTCTCGTAAACGAATCGTAAGAATATGTTATTGATCTGTTTCCTGATGAAGGCCCGGAGACCCAAGAACTTGCCGTAGATGCGATGCAACACGGTCTTCAGGAAATCGCGTTCACGGGGGTCTTCTGAATCAAATAGGTCTAAAAGCTGTGGAAATATGATTACTTAATAATCAATTATTTTGGTATAAAAGTTATCTAACAATATAAATTAAAGAGTAGATTAAAAAAAAACATTTTGAGAAATACAACTTTTGATTCAAAAAGACTTCTTCTATTCTAATAAGAATAACTTCTTATTTATAATAATAATTTGTAGGACAATTTACACATTGCTCCGGTCACAAACTAAGCTCTAGGCTTGTACTATGTGTACCAGAAACAATCATGTAATACATATTATATTTTATAAACACCCAGACCATGACAAACCGTACAGAAAAACGTACTAATATTGGGAATCGAACCCACGACCTCCGGATACAACGCCAAAGGCGCAAACCACTAGTCTACGGAGGCGGTCATGCATTTAGACTATATATTATAGCTAAACCTCAGAGGCCTGATTCTCCTAAATGTATTGGATATCAGAGTTAAAATTTTGGCTCCTGTTATTTCCCCGATCCTTATTCTACTAAATTAATTGACAACATTTATGTCAGCACATTTTGTGGAATTTGTCAAATTTTCAATTTTATATGCAGGTGATATACAATTGATTTAGTACAATAATCCCGACGGCAATTTAACTATATATAAAATACTTTTGAAAAAAAAAAGGTAAGATGGTAATTGTGCCAAATTTTTAATATTTGTCATAATAACATCTGTAAAAAAGGAAAACGGATTTTAACTTTCTACCCAACCAAATGTACCTACTATACTACGATTTTACGATCCTGTCAGCGCCATCTTGGAAAAGCATTCCATAAAAGTTACGAGTGCCATCAGGGATAAAATCACAGAAATAAATTGAGAACAGAAGATGCAAGAACTTACCTGCAAAACAAATTTTTGATCAATAACTTTTTTTCCGATCGTAGGTTGAAAATCAGTGGACTCAAGGAAGCGCAAGAAAAATTCATAGACTAGTTGTAGGTGCGGCCACGATGCTTCCAAAGTGGGGTCGTCTTCTTCGGGGTCGAAGTCGGGGTTCTCACTCGGGGGCAGGGTGCGGAATAAATTGGTCGATATCTAAAACAAAACAGTTTTTTGTTAGTTGAAGTCATAAATATAAACCTTTATATACATATATATATTTAGTATAAGGTCTAATTGTGCGGCCTAACCGCCATTCTTCCTACACCTACACAAAAATAGCAACCAAACCAAACAAACGCCATATAACCAACCAGTGTAAGAGTAGGTGGTTAGCTGGTTCCATTGACCTGGTAATTGTTATCTGCCCTGCAAAGGTGCCATATGCGCAAACCTAATAGACAACAATGAAGAATACAAGAGAAAAATAGATCATTCAGAGCGCAAACACTGGACGCAAGTTCAAGACGCCATGGAGAAAAAGGTACCAGCAAGTAAAAAGCTCTGGCGTTCCACACGTACCGTAACATCAGAAGAGAAGGTTATTTACTTATGTGAGAGGTCTCTAATGCTCAGATTAATAGTCGTTGCTTAGCCCAGGTCGTTGCTTGCAACCGTCAAAATTTAGTTTTTCTATATGCAGTCTGACAGTCCGAAGCATTAACCAACCAGTGTAAGACTATGTGGTTAGCTAATTGCATTGACCTGTCAATCGTTATCTGCCGTGCAAAGGTGCCACCGATGCGCAAACCTAACATACAACAATGAATAAAACAACAAATAAAAATATCCGGCGTTCCACACGTACCGTAACATCAGAGGAGCAGGTTATTTACTTATGTGAGAGGTCTCTAATGCTCAAATTAATAGTCTTGCTTAGCCCAAGTCTTGCTTAGCCCAAGTCGTGCTTCCAACTGTCAAATTTTTGTTTTCTATATGCAGTCTGACAGTCCGAAGCAACGGCTAAGTGTTAGCTCTTTCTAAGCACCAACTATTAATTTCAGCATTAGACTTCGCTAGGCGGATCGGTTTTTATTAGAGCATATAAAGATCTTGCGGTGGCCAAACTACATTATTCAAAAAAGGATGCTAAAGGATAATAGAGAGAGAGAGGAAATTCGATTTTTTTTAAACATGTTATATCAGTAAACATAGAGATAGAAAGTTAGAACATTGTTAAATACATATTCTGGATTGTAGCATTTGCATGAATTTTAAATTTAAGATGTTTTAATTTAGCTGCTGCTTAAGCTAAATTAAAACATACTAAATATTAAAATTTTAAATCTGAATATTTATTTGTCCCATTTGCTGTGGAGACAACTGGAGTTTGGGGTTCCGAGGCTGTGGTCTTTGGAAAGAAATTATCTGCCCTTCTAAAAGAGACCTCTGGAGATCCTCGACCCGGATATTTTTGTAATCAAAGAATATCCACTGGCATTACAGCAAGGTTATGGGTACTTTCGGGCCGGGGCGGGATTTGGATATGGTGGACATTGGATATTAATTTTGTATTATTTATTATTAAATTATATTTTAGGTATTATTGTAGTTTTTAATTAGTTTATTATTTTATTTCTTAGGTATGCAATAATGTTCCTATCATCAGTCTTCGAGTGACTTCTAATTAGAATTCCAAAAAAATTCAGATTTATATTTTAAACCTTAACTTTTCACCTCAAATGGTTACCGATATGACAACCTTCGTGGTCTAGTGGTTGTACCTTTGGCGTTGTTTTCAGTGGTCGTGGGTTTAATTTGAACATATGACATGAAAATATGTTAAAGGTACAGTTTGCTATGGTGTGGGTGTTTATAACATATAATATGTATTAGTATCCTTGTTTCTGGTACACACATAGTGCAAGCTTAAGCTTAATTTGTGACCAGGCAATATGTGTAAAAATGTCCTTTAATATTTTTTTTAATGTTCAGAACATGGTATTACTAGTAACAACATTATAAATATAATTTTTATTAATTTAAAATACTTCATTACATGAAATTTCAAAAAAAAACGTACAACTTAATGCTTAGGCATTTTTATTTAAACTTCCAATCAAAATCAATCCTAAAAGAAGATTATATTTTTATTTTTATTGGAGCCTGATGGTAAGCAGAGCTACATAGTCCATGAATAGGGCAGATCGATACATTGTTGTTTAACAGCATTGATTTCTTCTAAATGATGCAGTTACGAAATGGAAGAAAACGTCAAAGACTAAATTGTATTACGAATCTTCTAAAGTTCTCCCTAACGACCATTTTTATGATTTTATTACATTTCAGGGCATACCGTAATATTATTAACATAAGATAAATTAACAGATCGTATACGCGTTTACGTTCAAAGTTTGAGGATGATTCAGAGTTACCCAATTTGACTTTCTATTATGTATTCAATTGAGCGTTGAACAAGTCTAGATTATCTGAACCGAACTGAACTTTCTGAACAATAAACTATCGCGTTATTATTTTAGGACTTGGAAGGGCTATTCCCTGAAGCCACACTAATGTCCAATAATTATATACATTTCATCTAAATAGGTTCGGTGGTTTCGGAGTGAAAACGTAACAAACAGAGTTATTTTGCATTTATAATATTACACTGGTATTCATAAAAAATTATTGAGGCCTTGAACTCTCTCTTTTATTCATAATCATTTTTGTTGCTAATAAAAAGAGACAAAACCTTCCATAACTAAAGTTCTTCAAGGACTCAATAAGGTTTTGTGTATACCAGTGTAATATTATAAATGCTAAAGTAACTCTGTTACGTTTTCACTCCTAAACCACTGAACCTATTTAGATGAAATGTATATCATTGTTGGACATACCTAGAGGGGAAGCAGATATACAGGGTGTTTGCAACAACCGTTCAGCAACCATTATCGATAGAAACTTGAAATATTAAAGCAACACATTCGTTTTACAACAACCATTATCGTAATTGTAATTAAACATCGCGACGAGCTAGCCACTTGTTCGATGTAGGTAGAGTCATACCATCGGCTACGAGGTGGGATTAAAACCGCTCCGCTAGATACCCAGAGGTCGTCTAGGCGGTCTCAAAAAACAAACTTAGATATAAATAAACGGTAGCTTAACGTGACACTATAGTAGAGTTTATAAATACTGACTTATTTTTGATTTTACTATACATCAGTAAAAATGAATTAGTATGGCATCGTAGACTATTGGTTACTCCATTCGTGTTGTTACCAGAGGTAGTGAGTTCGTTTTCCGCCAATGGTAAAAACAATATTAATACATGTTTCTGTACAGTTTTCCATGGTCTGGATGTTTATTATATATACAACAACATCGAATAACCAATAGAGCAGGCGGCAAAGTTATGGATCAATATGGAATATCTATAAAGACAGATAGACGTTAAGTATACGCAGTTAAAGTACAAAAGGCGTTAATATTATAAAATATACAACTATAGTAAAATTTTCAATAGATCAATGCAGTTGTCAATAAAACTCATAAAGGCAATTTAAATTATCTCTATCGCCCTTGCATTGATGTCAAGTGTCTCAAGGATCACTTACTGACCTTTTATTGTATGGAAACTAACCGCCTAGAGATTTATAACTGCAATTCGGAAGGCGAGAGAGAAGTTTCATGTTATCACTGTTTCTGACATCACAAGTTGTCACAATAATCAAGAGATTAGAACCAATGGAGCTATAATAAACTTTCCTGCTTATATAATAAGGTTGCAAATTATTTTTGAATTTTATAGCAAATTTGTGGTAGTACAGTAACTCTATTTTGAGTTTTTGCTAGTGTTAATATATTAGAAACGTTACTAGCCAATCAGAATCGCCAAACTTAAGTGGCAGTGGGCAGGCATAGCTCGCAGAACGGACGGCCGTTGGGGCATTAAGGTTCTCGAGTGGCGACCGCGTGCTGGAGGACGCAGCAGAGGCAGGCCCCCCACAAGATGGACCGACGACCTGAAAAAGGTCGCGGGAAGCCGATGGATACAGGCAGCGCACCGGTCGTTGTGGCGATCCTTGGGGGAGGCCTATGTCCAGCAGTGGACGCGCGATAGGCTGGCATGATGATGATGATGAGGTTCTAGCAAATAGAAAAGGTTTATATCCTGTTATCAAAAATAAAGCGGCCTTATTGGTGGTTTACGAAATTAAAACGTAACGTTAAACAATAACAAACCTCATGGTAGAGCTACAGGAATATCGTCGTCTCCTGGAACTGTAAATAAACTTATCAAAATTTGACGTTTTGTTATATTACAAAATGTGTCAGAAATCGCCGAGAATCAGAATCCTAAAGATGAAGAACGCTGCTCGATTTCAGAGAGAATTTAGAAATCACCGTTTAGATGGAATTAGATAAAAACATTTTTTTGGCGACCTATATAAATGATTATATTATGGGTTGTCTCTGCCTACCCCGTAAGGGACCTGGTGTGAAGATAAATAAATAAATAAATAATACATACATATCATCACGGGTGCCTTACGGCGCCCAAAACCGCCTAAACGGCCCCAGGGTAACCAACGGAGGGGTTTTAATCCCTCCTCGTCGTAGCTAATGGTATGAGTCTACAACGAACAAGTGGCTAGCTCGTCGCAATGTTTTGAATGGACTTAATAACCCACCTATAAACAGTTTCACAAGTTGATATAGTGAAACCGGGACCGACAGCTTAACGTGCTCTCCGAAGCACTATACTGGTGTTGTCAAACAAATGTAATTTTTTTTAAATTAAAAACTCATTGGTACACACCGGGATTCGAACCAGGGAACTAATTGTTTTTAAGTCCAAGATCTAACTCGGCCACCACGTATATATAGCGACCTATATAAATGAAGACACTTTAAATTCAATTTAATATATTAATTTATAGGTAACAACGAAGTTGCAATAATATGTGTTAATTGTACAAGTACCCATTAATTAATAATTATATTTGCAATAACATTTTCCTTCAGTCTTTATTAATTAGCAAACAATGTAAGATAACGTAGAGAAACGACGGAAGCGCCAGGTGTCATTGTCAACTCTTCGTGATCATAAAGTCCTTAATGGCTAGTCATTGAGCAATTAGTGTAATTTAAGTATTCAGTTTTTATACTATAAATATAAATAAATCTATGTGAGAATATTACGTTTAAAAGATTAATATTTCTAATAATAAACATAAAAATAGTCAACAAAAACTATTAAAATGGGCGCTGAAAGAAAGTAGGTATAAAAATAAGGAAATGCGCATGCTATTTAGGGCTGGAGGCCCTGGGACAACGAAGGAGCAGAGACCCTTAATTATTCAAATATATTATACATATCATCACGGGTGCCTTACGGCGCCCGAGACTGCCTAGATGGCCTCAGGTTACCCAGCGAAGGTCGCAATGTTTGAATAGATTCAATAAACAGTTTCACAAGTTGGTATAGTGAAACTGGAACCGACAGTTTAACGTGCTCTCCAAGGCACTATAGTGGTGTTGTTAAACAAATGTACATATTTTTTTAGATTAAAAACTCTTTGGTACACACCGGGGTTTGAACCAGGGATCTAAGTGTTTTAAGTCTAAGGTCTAACCAACTCGGTCACAACGTATATAGATATATTATTCTAATATAGTTTTTCAAATATTTATAGCTAACAAAATTATTTCAACAATGGATGTAGTAATTAGTCGAAAACAATTTCTTAAAATCTATATTTAATATTCAAGAACATTATTTGATGTATGTGCAAATATTGCCGGTAAAAATAGGAAAAAAGCCTTTTGGCAAAAAATAAATATATTGGTTTATCCCTATTGTGGAGGCCTTGGAGCAGCCTGCCCTCCTCTAAAACGGCCCTGTCCCTATTGCATGGTAGTAGGAAAATGTGTGATAAAATAGTGACGAAAAAATTGTGAGATGAAGAGTAAATAAATATGCCCACGAAAGACATGTACTTCATCATCATCAAATTTCACAATGTGGATCATTCGTGCTTTTTGTTATATTTGTAGTTTAAAAAACGCCACTCTGGACTGCCTAAACGGCCTCAGGGCACCCAGCGTTGGGGTTTTCAGGTTCAGGTAGATAGTCACATTCCGTGGTTCAATAATTTTAAAAAATGCTTTAAATTTTAGGGGGAGGGGGAAGATCTGTAAACTATGGTATAGTATCAGCCTATAATGTACCTATTGCATTAAAATCTTAATAGTACTTAAGGAATTCGATTTTTCGTACATATGAAGACAAATAAGTATTTAATCTTTTGTGGAAAATACTGATAAGATAGTAAGATTTTTTGTTACAAGCAATAGTTCAGTGACCCAAAAACTTTGAAACAGTGTAAGTGCAAATAACTCTAGTGCAATGAAAGTAAGCAGTGATATTTTCTTAACATCCTTTTTTTTTTTCAGTAAAAATGTAGCGAAAAGAAAGTTATTGTTATTACAATAACCTTTTATTTTACTTAGGGTGGGATTTATAGTCGTTGCTGAACAATTGCTAGTTTAATGCTTCGAACTGTCAAACTGAATATGAAAAAACTAAATTTTGACAGTTCCAAGCAATGGCTCAGGATAAGCAATGGCTCAGGATAAGCAACGACTATCAATCCGACCCTTAGACCTTCTTTCATCTGGGGCTATTATAAATTTGTCGAACACATTTGGATACAAAACAAATGTGGGTCACCAAAATATATAAAACTATTCCAAATTTCAAGTACAAAACGGGACCGATAGTTCTCCAGATATTTAATGCGGACAATCAGACAGACGGACACCTGAGTTTCACCATAACACTAACTTATTTAAGAAACATATTTTTTTAAATTGCGAACACTATACGTCACCCAAGTTGAAATGCGACAAAAATGCTAGCGAACTTAATACTGCTGGACGAATCCCAAAAATATATCTACAGTTCTATAATTGATTGATTAAAAATTACAATGACTTAAATATTGGTCAAAAACTAATAGCAAGCACATATAAATAGTGCTAATTATAGCCAACACAACACCATCTATAAACATAATACGTATAGCTGTGTTCGTAAACAGGTTCCGCTAGATAATATATGTAAACAAAATTCTATGCGTGAAAACATACGCCAAAGGTGAACGTGAGATACTGTTACAGTAACTTTTTTGGAGAGAATTTGCAAAATAATTATATTATCAACTGAAGAGGGGATTTTAGAAGCCAGGAAATGGAATCGCAAATTTGAACATATAAAACGTCTAAATAAAAACCTTTATCATTGAAAACAAGTAATATTAAATTAGAAAAAACAACCAAATTTGATTTATGATAATATTATTAATATTACTTTCGTTCTCATTTCAAAATATAACAGATTTTTTATAAAGTAATTATGTAATTAGGATCGAGTAAGTAAAATATACACCTCCAATGACATCCAAGTTTTTTTTTTAACTTTATCATCACTGAAAACAAAATTTAGGTGTTTTTTAACGTTCGCAAATCAATGTGCACTTATATAAAGTCAAATACAATAGATGAAATAAAAGATGCGTTACAAAAAAATATCTCGCGCGGAAGTCTTAAGAAAAAGACAGTATGCTATAACTTAAAAATATTTTTAAATTATACAAAAACGCTGGGTCATTATACACATACATGTGTATAAGTACATGGCACAGCGTTTTTGTATAATTTAAAATATTTTTAGGGTTGTAGCATACCTACTGTCTTTTTCCCAAGACTTCCGCGCGAAATTTTTTTTGTAACGCATCTTTTATTTCATCTATTGTATTTGACTTTATATAAGTGCACAGGAAATGGATTTGCGACTCGAACATAAATAAAAACGATCTTATACATATACATAATGTATTGTTAGGTGTTGCCTCCGAATACCATCGGCGAAATGAGGATGGGTTAATCCCTCCGCTGGGTCCCTGAGGCCGTTTAAACGTTTCTCGTGAGCCAAAAAGGCACCCGTGATGGTATTTATTTATTTTATTTTTAATATAAAAAAAAATGGATTTACAGTTTACTCCATATTGAAATAATAGAAAATATCAATATAAAGTAAAGGTAACTTTGCGATATTTTCTTTTAAGAAAACTTTATGCTACCGCATTTTTTTAAAGCCACGCTGACGCTCAACGCTGACACTTGCAGCGTATAGCGAACTCGCTTGGAGCGTCGGTTTCGTGGCCCTCGGGTTAGAAGTTTTTCGTTAGTTGGTTCGTTCACCACCTAGATAAACGGCTAATAACTTCAAATAATAGTCAGGCGTAATTGGGGTATATTTAGGCAGACTTTTGGGAATAAAAATACATTTCGTTACAAAAATCGTTTTTGTGCAGGTACATGCAAAGTTCAGGCCTATTTTACTTAATAAATTGCATATTTATACGTGGTGGCCGAGTTGATTAGACATTGGACTTAAAAACACTTAGGTCCCTGTTTCGAATCCCGGTGTGTACCAATGAGTTTTTAATAAAAAAAATGCATGTACATTTGTTTGACAACAGCACTACAGTGCCTCGGAGAGCACGTTAAGCTGTCGGTCACGGTTTCACTGTACCAACTTGTGAAACTGTTTATAGATGGGCTATTGAGTCTATTCAAAACATCGCGACGAGCTAGCCACTTGTTCTTTGTAGACTCATACCATCGGCTACGACGAGGTGGGATTAAAAACCCCTCCGCTGGGTACCCTGGGACCGTCAAGACGGTCTCGGGCGCCGTAAGGCACCCGTGATGTGTGTATGTAAAATTGCATATTAAGTTTTTCATACAAAATGTACCAAATTTTGACTTTGATATCCAGTTCATATCAATTAGGTTGGAGGGAGGCCTTTATAACTTCGTTAGGCTGACCGACCGGTTTCGTTACCATTGCACCGTCCAGTCATATTTCGGTTTCGGTCTATGGGTTTTCAGGAGATTACTGCATCGATTTTTTGTCGAGGTGGTGGTCCTTTCAAGGTAGGGTTACGAAAACGGATGAGGATATTAAAATAGACTAGTAATGCAAACTCGTCTTTGTCGCCGCCAATTTTGTAACCGCATTATTTAGCCAGCATAGTAGGAGTGCTCAGAAAAATAACAATTTATTGGTCGACCGTATTCATGGACTTTATATTACAAAAATGCATGTCGGCTAGATGTATTAAATTGAAACTGACAGTTTTTATGGAGATAACTTTTCTCTCGAATATATTCAACCGACTCGTGACAATTAAAAACGTCAAAATTCGGCTCCAGCTGGGTGATTACGCGCACAACGACGAATATGATCTTTCCAAACAAAACTATAATACCTACCTTATTGGTTATTACAAACAAATATCACACGTTCATGAAACAAGATCAACCTATCAATATTCCAATTAATATTTTCAATATTTTTCAATCTATGTTGTTGTGTTTGGGCACCGCTTACTCATTCCGTTCAACATGGATGATTTTAATAAATAATTGTAATTAGTTTCATGTGATAATTATATTTATATATAATAATAATAACAATAATATAATATCTAGGATAATTTACACATATTGCTCTGGTCACAAACTAAGCTCTAGGCTTGTACTATGTGTACCAGAAATAATGATATGGGTAATACATATTATATTTTATAAACACCCAGACCATGACAAACTGTACAGAAAAAACGTACTATTTTATTTTTGTCATAGATGGGAAATGAACGTACGGCATCCGGATGCAACGCCAAAGGCGCAACTAGTGTATGGAGGCTGATATAGTTTTAATAGTCGAGTTACCTAGAACTTCGGTCACAGGTTCAAACCCTTGAGTATACCAATAAGTTTTTACTCATAAATGGTGTACAATGCCTGAGGGCGCACGTAAAGGTGTCGGTTCCAGTTTCACTACACCAACTTGAGAAATTGGTAATAAGTCTAATAATAATCTTGGGCGCCATAATGGTTAACGTTTGCATCTCTTTTTTGATGATGGCCTGTACAGGATTTTTTAAGACTGCCTTATTGAAAATAATAAACAACTAAGAAAACTCGAACACGGAGTTTTTTTTTCTCAACAATCTTTCAGTTTTGGTAATCATATAATTTCGATCCATTTGTATAATTGTTTTTTTTTATTTTATTAGAGCAGGACATGTAACCCTACATCCACCTGATGGTAAGTGGCAATGTAATGTCAAGAATGTTCTCAACCAATAGTAGTAATGGTGCTTGCTTCAATTGGTTGATTCCACTATGTCTGCTTGAGAAACTTATTATTAATTAACTAGATCCCTAATATTTACAAAAAAATCGGTCCGCGAATGATTTCCGAAATAATAGCTTTCGTTCGACTTATTTTTCCTAATTTCTCTTTTTATCTTACAAAAGCCTTTGGTACCCGTTTGCTCAACAAGATCTAAAATAAAAACGGGACCAGGTGGGCAATTCTCGCGCTTTCGACATTCATCTCGATTCGAGATTCTTAAACGAAAAATAACTAAATATGCCATTTTTTGTTCAAAAATATCGAACATTAAACGAAATAAATAATAAATATTAATTAACAAATAATAAATATATAAATATTGAACGAAAAATGACATATTTAGTAATTTTTTGTTTAAAAATCTCGAATCGAGATAAATGTCGAAAGCGCGAGAATTGCCCACCAGTAGTTCTCTAGATACTCATGAGTTTATTATACTAGAAACCTAAAAGGGTTATTTGGAAGCAAAAAATCGTACCTAACCCAAAAAAGATATATATTAAGTATTAGGCAAAATTATTACGATTGGACAAATAGATAAACGTTTATTTAATATTGCAATTAAAATATTTGTTTGGCGGTATATTTAATATAATAGATAAGTGTTATTTAGATAAAGAATGAGTTAATCAATTTAATTTACTGACATTTAGGAAGAATTCTCCATAATACTTCATAGGAGAATTTTTTGAATGCCTCCGTGGTCTAGTAACCACTACATCTTTGGCGTTGTATCCGGAGGTCCTGGATTCCATTTCCAGTCATGGCAAAACAATATTAGTAGCCGCTTTATTTTTGGTAACAGGACTGAATAAAGCGATCCTATTGGTTGTTGATCACGTATACGTAAATAAATACGTTGCTACAATGCGCAAACCCATGGCAGAGCCTCTGGCCACAAACTAAGCTCTAGGCTTGTACTATTTGATATTTTAATAAATATTATATACATCCAGACCATGGCAAACTTTACAAAAAAAAAAACATGCACTAATGTTGTTTTGCCATGACTGGAAATGGAACCCACGGACTCCGGATACAATGCGCAAACCCATGGTAGAGCCTCAGTACAATATGAGTGTTTTTCAAAAGATGCTATGCAATGTGCAGGCTGATTATGTCTTTACCTACGGGCCGGGCGATTGGAAATCGTCGTTGAATGAGAAGTCAAGTTCGAAACTTATTCAATAAAATTAATCGAAATGAAAAGAAAAAACCTTAGTGACATTTCGTAATCGCCTTTGAATTTGAACGTTGCGACCGAATTGATTAGACTTTGGTCACGGGTTCAAACCCCGGAGTTTACCAATAAAGTTTTGTCAAGTCAAAGTCAAAAATATTTATTTCATGTAAACCTTTACAGGTATTTATGCATAGTCAAAAAAGAAGAAACTATATTTAGTATAAGGTCTAAGTGTGCGCTTGGTTAGGCTCTTGCATACATAAAATAAATATAAACCAAACCGAACACACACCACATAACCAACCAGTGTAAGACTAGGTGGTTATCTGGTTCCATTGACCTGTCCATCGTTATCTGCCATGCAAAGGTGCCACCGAGCCGACCAACCTAACAGACTATATCTACGCCCCAAACATCCACTATTGTATTTAAAGAATATCACTAAATTACATTTGTTTTAATACCTACCTCGGTGAATACGATCTATCAATATGTTTATTTTGTTGAATTTCAAATACGTATATTTGGTGCAAAGTGGTCCACTTTTTATCAAAAAAACCATCGAAACAGTCCTGAAAACCTTATGGTCCTGAAAGGGTTAAGAACACTCTATTCGCGATCGCAAAGTTCGATGAAGCTAAATGAGATGTAGAATTAAAAGGAGTGTCTGATGAGACTCTTCGATGCTCTTGCAGATTCAACTGCAAAATATTACCTCTCCCCGCCCACCACGATGAGTCGGTAACGCTACCATACATTTGTGTAAACCTTCCCCCCGACCTTCAATAAGAGAAAGAGGACGTATACCCAATTTAGGCAGCAAATCGACTTTCAGGCCAAAACTGTTTTCTATTCCTAAACTTTAATGAATTCGAAAAAAATGGTCTCATTTTATTAAGTAGAAATTAACGATAACTTCGTTTAATTTAAAAAACGTTTTCGCTTTTCTTTTCTTAATATTTTATAGGAACTATTTAAAGACAAGGAATTTATTAGCGATTATTTTTAGAATTTTAGGAGTTGATATTTTTTACCTATGCCAAACTTAAAAAAAAAGAAAAACGGTCGAGACTAGATATCAGTCATATTTATAACCCCTCCAAAAAGCATAAAAATGTATGAATGTTTAGGTGGACAGTTAAGACCAAATGGTCGTAAATGTATGGGAATTGTTTGATCAGACGCTCCTCTTAAAATATTATTTCATCGACCATTGCATTTATTAATCTTTCTGTAGCACTCGTTTTTTAATCAGATTTTTTTCTACTGGATGCCTTTTTGGCTCCCGAGAACCGTTAACGGCCTCAGGATACCCAGCGGAGGGATTAATCCGTCCAAGGATTTCGCCGGTGTATTCGGAGGCAACACCTAACAAGTGGCGAGCTTAATGCGGTGTTTATGATGGTACAGCCTTGTTTTATAAAGTGGTTACCCATCCCATGTCCGGTCTTGTTGTCATCTGCTTAACCTTGTTATCAGTTGCACAGTATTACTACAAGGTTGGAATAAAACTTATCTTACCCCCTATAACGGTACCTTGATGCAGTTTAGGGGTTCACAGGCGCCGTAAGGCTTCTGGGATAATAAGTTACGTAAAATCGTAAAATATATTAATTACTATTTAAATCACAATCATTATCACCCAGTTACCTACTGACAGCACAGAACTCTTCTTTAACGAATCATGTCAAGAGTTAGCAATTTAATGTGAAGGCTTTAATGCTCTGTAGTCGACTTTACGCCCATACAAACGTACTTCCAATATTTACAACTTGGCTGTTGGCCGAAGTTCAATTATTATTTTTATGTTAGTATTGACCGCAAAAATCTTTCTGTTGTGGGTAATAAATATTTTAGTATAATAATAATAATAAAAAAGTTTTTTTATCTGATTTCCAAAATAAATAACCCAACGCAGAAAGATTAAAAAATACAATGACCGAAATATTATTTTAATTCTGCAAGTAATACTTGATTTGCAAGTAACACTTCCAGTGCTAAATCTCTGCTAAATCTCATTTTGTATGGATAACGCAGACTACGCGATTACGAATGCAGTGTCCTTAAGTAGTTTAACTGTCGGACTGCCTGTTTAAGTAAGCCAGGATTCTACAATGACTCAGTAATTTATTTGACTTATTGTATATTCTTAAAGGTTGACCCAATAAATTCCATCATTGGACAATTGCAAATTGTTTGTCTCTACACAATTATATATTTATTTTTTATGGGCACACGGCATGTGACTACATCTAACACTGATGATAGATAAGCAGACTAACATGGTTCATATATGGGTAACAATTATTGGTCTTACAATCAGGCTTTAGGGCAGGCAGAATCCAGAAAGGTTAATTTACATATTATTATTATTATATAAGTAATGAATCTGAGAAGTAAGACCCACCCCGATAAAATAACAGGATGAAAGGAGATCTAGCAATATGACAAGAAAAATCTATGTATTAGTTTCCTGAGGAGAGATACCTTTAAGATTTCATTCAGGTCTATCCGAGTTGATCCTAAAACATCATCAAATAGATTACTCAAAAATGCTGAGGTTGAAGACTTAGGGTTTAACTATTTTACGCACTCAACAATCAAGGTTTGCTAAGGTTTTATATGTCAAAGTAGCATTTCCTAACAAATAAAATTCAAAATCACTTGGCTTCGTCTGACAAAAATAAATAAATTAAAACATACCCATGATTAAATTAAGATGTTATAGAATATACATACCATTTTAATAATTTCTGGATACACAGGTTCAGTAAGGACCCCGCGGCCACCAGTAATGTATTCTACCAGCTCATTGAGGGTTGCTCGCTTGATCTCTTTGCCTTTAAGGTCTGTCACCGGGTCCATAAAGTCAAAAGCTACACAACACTGCCGAAGCTTCCTCATGAACATTTCCTCCTGTTCATTGCTGGGTACATCTGAAAATTACATTGTTTATTAACTATTGAAATTTGTAAATAAGTTTGTCCAACTCGACTTACACTGAAAGAAAATATTTATTTCCAGTACCTCTACCATTAGGTTTGCTATTTGTAGTTAACTATTACGTAACCCCAATAAGATAGAAGACCAATAGGAATGTTAATTTTTTTCAAACATTACAAATAGATCTGCAATATTGGTAGATCCTTCTGTAGTCACTAGCATGGAATGCTTGTCAGACAACACCTCTATAGTACCTTGGAAAGCATCTTAAGTGGTTTGTTCAAGTTGCGCTATACCAACTTATGAAACCGTTTATTGATGGCTTATTAAGTCTATCCAAACACTACAAAGAGCTGACCACTTGTTTGGTGTAGACTTAGTATCCCATGGGTTACAACAAGGTTCATCCACCTTGTTGTACCCACCCCTGGGTACTTTGAATCCATTGATGGTATGCAAATATACAGTAATATATCTTATACATAAGAATTTAACACTCTGTAAAAAATATTGGAAATTCCAATTGGAATGCATAGTCATATATAAACACCCAGATAGAGACTACATGACGATTTACAGAAAAACATGCAATGTTTTGTCTCAAGGAAAATGCCTCAAGCAAAAGCTCTACACAGAGGTGGTTAATATTAATTAATCTTATTACAAACTATATTCATCACAATATATTGTATTTTAATGTCAGAGCAAGTTGTTTATCAGTTTACATTATCAGATAGTAGTTACAAAGATATGTGGCATTCTTACAAATATTATATTGATCACTATCTCTAATGATATAGGTAGCTAGTTAATAAGTATTATGTTTATGAAGGTGAAATACAATGGATTCACCATGCTCATCAGGGCCTATCTCATGGTTAGAAAGCAGGGGAGTAAACTGCAGTGTTTCCAGACGAGTTGATGAGAAATATCAACAAATTGGCTATTTATTTTAGTTTTTCTTTTAAACTTTTTGGTTGTACATAATAATTTTGTAATAATAATATGATAATATATATATAAATAATACAGTACATAGTTAATTTGTCTGTTGACATTTTTATGAATAAACTGGACATGGCCACAGAACAGACCCACAAACTAGACAATTGGACAATAAATAATGTTTATTTTTATTTTTAAGAGGTGTGGTACCAACTAACACAGGAGATAGTTAACTTCTCTAACGTTACTAGAAATGTGGTTACATGTTGTGTATGGGGTGTTCTTAAGCTACTTGAATTTATTTGTTAATAATTCTGATTATTTATGTCAATAGGTGGGGAAGGACACTGTGATTAAATTAACTAGACTTGTTATTAAATAAACTAAGTTATATTGAAGAATTTTGTATGGTTTTATTTGAATTAATTATTATTATTTAGTCTAGCTCTGTCTGTGCATGTTGACATACTAACACAAACACTGATGTCATTAAACCATGAGAATTTGGGTACAATATAAATGTATATAAATTAATAATAATATGTAATACATTTTACACATACCATTGTAACCACAAAGTAGTCTTTATTTAAATAGGACAATGTTTCTATGTACCAGAAGCAAAAATACTAATACATAATATATGGTTATGATACTTACCTACATTACCTGAGTGGGAATCAAACCCACAACCTCTAATTCCAACACCAATGACATATCCACTAGACCATTATAGGTAGTAACATATACTAATGTTTTTATATCATCAGCCCCCTTTTCATTTATTGGCTGGAGGTTGTGGTCCCTACAATTTGCCTTGGTAACCTAATTAGTATTATTACTTCTAGTATACAAAACACAGGCCTATTTAATAGAGCCTTCTTTGTGGCTTGAGCAATGTGTGAATTGTCCTACATATTATTACAATTTATATATAGTATGGTAGGTTGTTAGTTTAGTTACTACCTTTTATAGTAAATTTAATATAGGATTTGTAATTAATAGCTTCTTATACCACTTATCAATATTTACAGATTAGAGTTCTTACATACAGGTAAGAATTAAAAGATTCACATTCAGGGGTACATTGTTTGTTATTTTATAAACACCTTTTGAGCTATGCAATATATTCTTTGTTATCTGATATTTATGTAGGTTATATAAATAATACTAAATAATGAATGATGGATTTATGGAAATTAACCATAATAAACATATCTAAATTGTGCATAATTAGACACATTACCTATAAATAGTTTTCAATATATTCCTACATTAAATTCTATGGACAGATATATTTTCATTTTACTATATGATGTTTACGTCAGAGAGATTAAATAGAAATTGATAAGTGTTATAATCTATATTACCATTGTAAGCAAATAAGTGAACTATTGACATAGTTTTGGTAGTTGAAGAGGTTAGAGGAAAGATTGACTGACCTTTCAGATACGGTAGAGCCTGTAGTTCGACGTCCTGCGTGTTTCGATACCTAGATGAACCTTGCGATTTTTTCGTCTTTTTCTTCAGTGACCGCTTTGCGAAAGGATCAATCCTGTCCACAAACGTTCCCGAAGACATCTTGGCGGCAGACAATTATGCTTTTCGAATGATTGTCGACACGGATCAATGCGATTTTTTAAAGAATTGCAATAGAGTCATGTTCTAGCTAGTTTTACAATAGAAACGCACTCTACGTAAAGTCACGGCACAATATCAGAGCCTAAACAAACATTCCTTCGTCACACATGACGGTAATGGAGTGGTCATACTCAGGCCATCCTTTAGCACTTCACGATTCTTCAATAGTTACGTAATTTTACAACTTCTATCAACACCAAAACTTCACAATAATAACACAAAAAATCCAGTTCACAAAATTAACTTTAGTATCTTTAGGCGTGTCGCTACAGAAGAAGGTAAGTCACATACATACAAGCCTCGTGTAATATCAGCCGGTCAGTCAATGACAATATATTTTCCTCACAATCTTTTAAGATTACACTTTTGCTCGTTAATCTTCAAGTAAAATCACGCAACAATATTGCTACTGCTAAGTATGTACAGTCAATATTAAACCGATGACGACACAGAACAAAATTTAACACCAAAAATCTATCACCGTATTCTCGCCATCTCTCACCATCCGTTTTTTCAATAGTAAAACTGGACGCATTTTTACGCTTTACATACACCTGTTTAGCAAACGTGCACTTCCCGATTATTTACGAACTTTTCTTGTAGTATCTTTTTTGCAAAATTAAGTCAATTTATAAAACACAAATAACTAAAATACATCACTGGTTTACGCTGAGAAAATGCTACTCACAAGAAAAGTACCTAAATCTGAAAATAGATGGAGATAGAAATGTTAGACTGATCAAAACTATACTTTTAATTTATTAGTTCAAATAATTTAACAAATATTATGGGAATTCATAATAAATAATATTGTTTAATAATTTTATGCTATATAAATATTTTTTAATTAATAGTATTTTAAATAAATATAAAAAGAAGGTATATTCATTGATTCATATCGTGTTAAGTTAAAATGCGTTCAAGTATTGGATTAAGGATGGAAGCGTAATGTTGTAATTATTGAACCATTCCACATTAATAGAAAATATAGCAAACGTTAAATATAAATAAAAGTCGCCCGTATTTTATTTTACGTTTTAATTTTAAGATAGCTTAAAATCCGCAATATAAAAAATAATGTTGCCATAAAAGACTATAATGTTTGATGGCCATAGTAAATGCAGAGTCTATAGAGCATTTTTTATCTATGAATGAAGTAAAGTTTTGGTTGGTTCGGTGTAGAAAGTGGCTTTCTAATTGTTTTCATTAAATATAATCCATATTCTGTAAAGTTTTAATATAACTAGAATAGTGTAGTTTAAGATACATACATACATAAGTGCCTTTCTGATTTTGGTGCTGGAATTCGTAATATCTAAGGTTTTGTGAATGAAGAATTCTGATGTTAGAAAGCAACATGGAAGCGATGACAGTTCCGCCATGAATGCAAAATAAATAGTGATTGAGAAGGTTTCTATCAATTTTTCTTTAATATTTTTAGATGTGTATAGTTAGACAAAATCTTAAGCATGTAGAACGCAGTATAGTCATAAATTAAAGGCCAATTTAAATAATAATTAGTTTGATTTATAACGTAGAAAGTTAACCATTAACCACCCTCTTCCTCATTAGTGTTATAATTCAGTAATAATATTAGACATAATCTCAATCAATTTAGTTATTTTTTAGTTTACTACTAGGCATAGTTGTATAAATGTACTTTTTACCCATGTATTTTATACAAACTTAATCTATGTGGGTGGGAAAATTGTTAATAATACATTGTCTTATTCCATTCAGAAAAATCTTAGCCAGTCTTAATTGTAAAATATATTAAATGAAAAATACTATTGTTATATTTTCAGCATAGCTTGAGCTAGCTAAGAATATTTTACAGACCTATACCAATGAACATTAATACTTTTGTGGTTTGAATTTAATTTTTAAGTTTTCTAGCCATTGTTTGCTCATTCAAAAATATCTTGAGCCAATATAATGATAATATAAAATAAGAATTAATATTTAAGGCATGGATATGGTTGGGGAGGTTGGTCGCCTCACCCTTGTATGACACATGATAATAAGATATGGATGGTCAATGGAATCAGCTAACCACTTAGTCTTACACTAGTTGGTTATGATTCTACATAACCAACTGTTTGGTTGGGTAGTTTTTTAATGACACCTTCTATTAATTAATCTATAATGATTATATATATATAGCAGCCTAACCAAACATACTCTAGACCAGGGGTGCTCAAACTTTAACTGCTGGCGATCTACCTCAATATTTTTAGACTACTTACGAATGACTCAGGGGCTGCAAGCCTTTTGCCGCTAGCAGAGTGTTATTTTATTACGTAATATTTTTTTACTTCGATCCCGGTGTGTACCAATGAGTTTTTAATTAAAAAATTTATGTACATTTGTTTGACAACACCACTATAGTGCCTCGGAGAGCACGTTAAGCTGTCTGTCTCGGTTTCACTATACCAACTTGTGAAACTGTTTATAGATGGGTTATTGAGTTTATTCAAAACATCGCAACGAGCTAGCCACTTGTTCGGTGTAGACTCATACCATCGGCTACGACGAGGTGGGATTAAAACCCCTCCGCTGGGTACCCTGAGGCCGTCTAGGCGGTCTCGGGCGCTGTAAGGCACCCGTGATGATACACATACACACAATATTTTTTTGTAGTTTAGTTACCTACTTATTAAAAAAAAAATCTTTTCGAGATCTACTCAAAAAGCACTCGATCGATCGCAACCGTTATCGACCGTTTGAGCACCCTGCTCTAGACCTTATTGTTAAAACTTTTATTTTGATTTTTCATAAATATCTGTAAAAATTTACATGAAATAAATAATTTTTGATTTTAAATAGTTATTGTTAAATTTCAGAGGCTGCAATATAAGTAAAGGTGCACTAGCCACAATGTTGAGAGGTGGGCGTGGAGGCCGTCACAGTCCAGAGCTGTACCCACATACTCTAAAGTGTTCTAACGCCAGTGATACCAGCTCCGCATACAGTGGCAGTGACACCATGACATCTGTACATAGCTCGCTTGACATGGATATGGAGGTAGATTTGTCTGGATTACTAGAATCTATAGTAGATTCTGATGAAGAAGAGGACTTAGAGGAAAGTATGGACAGTCTAACAGTCCGAGATGCTGTAAGAGAATGTCTAGAAAAAGACCCAAGTGAACGCTCTGATGAAGACATAGAAATACTTTTAGAATTTACTCAACATTTAAAAGCTTTTACCAATATGACACTTACTGTTCGCCGAGCCCTTTGTACAAATATGGTGTTTGCTGTTGTAGAAAAAGCTGGCACAGTGGTAATGAATGATGGGGAGGAACATGATTCGTGGTCTGTTCTTATTAATGGTCATGTAGAAATTGAGCATCAAAATGGTGAAATTGAGCATTTAAATGTTGGAGATAGTTTTGGGATGGCTGAAGCCACACTAGAGAAATTATACCACCGTGGAGTTATGACTACACGCTGTGATGATTGCCAGTTTGTATGTATTACACAAACAGATTATTATCGCATTTTGCATCAAGGTGAAGAAAATATTAGAAGACATGAAAACGAGAATGGTGTTGTTGTTTTAGTTACAGAATTCAGAGGTAATGTTGGAGAATCTGGGCATCCACAAGGTCATGTTGTCATTAGAGGAACACCAGAGCAACTGATGCTACAACTTATAGAAGATAACTCTAGAGACTCTACTTATGTAGAAGATTTTCTTCTTACACATCGAACATTTATAGAAAGTCCACTAGTAGTGGCGAAACAATTGCTTGCCTGGTTCACTGAACCTTCTGTTAGAGATAGAGTTACAAGAGTAGTATTATTATGGGTTAACAACCATTTCACAGATTTTGAAACAGATCCGAGTATGATGGATTTTTTAGAGAGTTTTGAAAGTGTTCTTGAGCATGAAAAAATGGAAAGCCAATTACATTTGCTAAACATAGCATGTTCTGCTAAAGCTAGAACTAGAAGTGTAACTTTATCCAGACCATCAAGAGATGAACCACTTAACTTTACGATACTAGGTGGCTATGAAAGGGGCTTTGGAATTTTTATTTTCAAGGTGGAAAAACATTCAAAAGCAGAAGATGTTGGATTAAAAAGAGGCGACCAAGTAATGGAGGTGAATGGACAATCATTCAGACATGTCAGTCATGCAAAAGCTATGGAGATCATCACCGGCTCCACTCATTTATGTATTACAGTTAAGAGTAATTTGTTAGCTTTTAAGCAGATATTATTAATGCCTGAAAATTCACCAAGACAAAGAGGTTGTAATATGACAAATATGGTAAGATGGCAAACAGACCCAAGAGCAAGATTGTCAACTGCAGAGTTATTAAGTGACGATCCAATTAATTTGACAAATGTTTTTCAATCTCCTACTAAAAAGCCACAACAGTTAAGTGTAAAGAAAGAACCTCAAAAAGGATTTATGACTCTAGGACCTAAGAGAAGATTACAAAAAGCTTTAATAAAAATGAATATATTACCTAAAAATACCATTGCAGATGGATTACACACTGATGACAGCATATTATCAAATTCTGAATCTCTTAACAAAGCGAATACTGGTACCTCATTCTACAATTCTCACAGCAATCCTGATTTAATATCAATTTGTTATGATGAATATCAAGCATCAGATTATCCTGAACATGTTCTCAAAGTGTACAGAGCTGACCAAACTTGTAAATATCTCTTAGTACATAAAGAAACTACTGCAAGAGAAGTTGTGATGTTGACACTTCAAGAGTTTGGTATCACAGATCCTAGTTCTAATTTTTCATTATGTGAAGTATCTGTAGCACAAGGTGGTATAATAAAGCAACATAGACTGCCCGATCAGTTACAAAATCTAGCAGAGCGCATTGGTTTAAGTTCTAGATATTACTTAAAAACAAATGGAATCAGTGAAACATTAGTACCTGATGAGATGGCCCCTGAACTACTAAGAGAAAGTGTGGTACATTTCTTACAATTAAATGCTGTAGAGGTAGCTGTACAATTAACATTACAAGATTTTTGTATCTTTAGACAAATTGAAAGCACTGAATATGTAGATGATTTATTTGAATTGAAAAGTAGGTATGGGACTCCAATGCTTTCACAATTTGCAGCACTTGTTAATAAAGAAATGTTTTGGGTGGTCACAGAAGTTGTAAATGAACAAAACATTGTTCGGAGATCTAAAATTATAAAGCAGTTTATTAAAGTTGCTAGACATTGTAAGGAATGTAAAAATTTTAATTCAATGTTTGCTATTATTTCGGGTTTGGGTCATGGAGCCGTATGGAGATTGAGAATGACATGGGAAAAGCTTCCAACAAAATACTCAAAATTGTTTTCAGATTTACAAACATTGATGGACCCTTCTCGAAATATGTCAAAATATAGACAATTAGTGACTACAGAGCAAGGTAAGTCTCCAGTTATACCTTTCTACCCTGTAGTTAAAAAGGATTTAACATTTATTCACCTTGGAAATGATACAAAAGTTGAAGGAATGGTAAATTTTGAAAAACTTCGAATGATTGCCAAAGAAGTGAGAACTTTAACTAATATGTGTAGTTCTCCTAATGATTTCTTAAATTTATTGGAACTGGGAAAGCAACCAGCTTCGAATGCAATGTTAGCTTTAAACCAACTAAGTACGGGAGTCCAGCAAGGTCAAGTCACAGTGAAGCGGAGAAAGAAATCATCAAATGTCCCCAATCCAAAGAAAATGTTTGAAGAAGCACAAATGGTGAGACGGGTGAAAGCATATTTAAATAAAATGCCTGTGGAGACTGATGAAGAACGCCTTCACGCTATGTCGCTGGAATGCGAAGGCGCCGGGCCGGCCCCGGTGATGCCTCGGCGTCGTCATCCGTCGCCTTCCTTATCCACGACCAGCAGTGCGTCGTCAGCTAGTGAAAGTAAGAAAAGTTTTGCTGGAAATAAATTTGGTGCAGCTTCACCGCAAGCTGTTAGAAAGTTATTGGCACTTTCCGAACCGGCTAAGACTCGGCCCCACCAATCTCGACCCCCACCGCCAGGACCTTCGCCATGCACTCACCGGAGGGAAGGCCCAGGACCTACTATATGTTGTCCTCGGACTGCTCATGAAAGGTCTCATTCGGACACACCAACACCATTGCCTGTGGATCTTTCGGCAGAGAGTAGTAGTGTGACGTCATTGGTTAACTTGCCCCTGAGGAAAACCGGGTCGGCCACATCTAGTGACAGTGGGCACGGTTCGTGCACGGCTGCTAGTTGCGCGCGCCCCGTGCCTCCGCCTCGAGTGCCGCCGGCGCCCTATACGCTGGCGGCACAGGTTGCCCGATTAGAACGACTAAGTCGAGCTCATTCACATGAAGGAGTGACTCGACCGTATGATTACTATCACGACAATCCCGACGACGAAGATGATGAACAACAAGTGTCGGCCGTATAGTTTTTAAATTTCGAATACTCTAAATGTCTTTATGAAATTCTTTCCATTTTGTAATCTCACTCAAAAAATAGAGAGCACGAAGTATATCGTAGATTTTCTTTAAATATATTTAAATTATTATCGTATCCTTGTGAAATAAGTCTAAAGACTGTATAATATTAAGAATTTATCCTAGTGTTATGTGAAATTCCATATTATTATAAGCCTTTTAATATAATAATGTTATTAATTTCGTAATAAATGAATGACCCACCATTTTCCAGTTGTTAGAATTTGATGTATACCAATAAGATTATAACTGTATTATATAATAAATATATTTTCATCTAATGTTGGTATATTGACATTCCGTTTAGTTGTACTAATATTTATATTTATTATTGTGAAACTTAGACCAAATAATAAATAATGTACCTTAACATATGATTTAATTAGTATCATTAGTGTATTATGTTGTGGACCAATAAGTTTGATGCATACGTTATTTTCTTGGTAGCTTAAATTTGTTTATAAAATATGGTTTTATTATAATGTAAATAATACAAATATATTAATTACATATTTCATAATGTATTTTATTTTATCTAAATTGTGCGAGATAATCTGCTTCTAGAGGATGTAGGTTAGCGGCAGGTATGACAAGGCTATGTAGAGGAGTTCCCAGGTCTACTTCTTGCATTTCCTCTAGACTGCATACAATGATCTTTTGATCTGGTGCACCGACTCGGGCCAAGCCAACAGCTGTACAAGATTTTGAGAGTTCTGAAACAATATTGACATTTTTATAGATGTTGCTATGTATTTGCAGGTAAAATCAGAAGGGTAACCGCCGCCGACTTCGATTCCATTAAATGACGTATTCTTTGCATATTTTTTTTAATTAATCAAATACTCGAACTAGCGCTGCAACGTTCAATTCAAATGACTTTTGTGTAAAGTGTTTCTTGGTAAAAACATCATTCTCGATCTCAACTCGAAGATTTCACGGTATCGAAATTAGTGGAGCACATGATAATTAAATCCGGAGATCGCGAAGTCTGCGTTTTCCATACAAAATGATCATTCGCACTTCTAGTAATTTTGTTGTTTTCTTTTTTAATACTTAAAATTAATAATACAGCGGCCATATTCGTTTCTTGTGATGTGATATGTGTGATCGTTAGATTGTCAAAATAACGATTTCCGCTATTGGCGCGCTCTCCTCCAATCAGAGTAGTTTTTTAACCATCGCTGATTGTAGGAGAGAGCGCTATCAACGGAATTCATTATTTTGACAATCTTACGCTCACGTTATAAGAAACAAAATGTGGACGCAGAAGTTTTTATTACAACTGAAAGATTTTACATGAAAATAATAAAACTGCGACTAACAGCCAAGTTGTAATATTAGAAGTACGTTTGTCTAGGAATTATATGGGTATAGTGCATTTCACGTAAGAGTTCCCTTTGCTATGTTGGCTGCACTGTTTGTCAGAAACGTCGAGAAAATGTATGTCAGTTTTCTGACATATTTATGTTTTACTTCTTACATTCATTTATAATAATGCCTAGAACACTGAAAAGTGCTAAACAAGAGTTGGTGTTAAATGTAAAACGCTTACAAAGCGACAATATTACCGTCAGAAAACGAGATTCTGCTATGACAAGTTTGTAAAATAAGATTACCAAATTTAGATACACGTTCCCGAAAAATGCTTCAATTTTCATGTATTTTTGTTACTGACTAAAATTATTCATACAATCGGCTACGACGAAGTGTGGTTAAGAATACCCCCCCGCTGGGTACCCTGGGACCGTCTAGGCGGTCTCGCGCGCCGTAAGGCACTCGTGATGATATGTACGTGTATGTACTAAAATTATTCATTGCCTTTTAAATAAAAACATTTTTTTACTGTGCAATAGTATTTAAATAAAGACTACTTAAAAACTTGCATAGTGACAATATTTTTAGTAGTGTTATTAGGACTACGGTAATGAAGGTCGAAGCTTGTTCTGTGTATAAATGGTATTTGAAACGCCATCACATGAAGCAATGGGTCTATTTGATTATAATATCTGTGATGCAGAGGGGATTCCCCGGGGAATCCCCTCTGCATCTGTTGCCAACTTAGTGGATTTTCCACTAAAACTGGTGGTTTAGACCAGCCTTTCAGCGGGGAAATTTTGGTTTTAGTGGCTGGTGGTTGTTGTTAGTGGTTTTGTTTAAATCAGTTAGTGGGGACTTGCTCCCATTGCATTCAACCACTAACTCTAAAGTAAAATTTCTTTTGTACTGTTGTGATGTGAGACGAAAAAGCAACACTAAAAAGATACAAAGATGTACCTACCTATAGAATTCAGCTTGCGAGAGAATAAGATGAGAATACACTCAGGTAAAACTGCACCATGAAGCTGATTATCATAAGGGTTTCCAAACATTAGGACAAAAGATGGCCACCACCGCCATACAAACAAACTTAAAACAAATAGTAAGAACAAAAATTATTATGACCAAACATTAACTCCCGTATTGTAAATCGTGTTTTTCACTCCACTTTCACTCAAGGATAGTCTGGTTCATTCTTTCTTGATACCATATAAGGTGAAAAGAGAAAAACGTTTCTTGAGTTCACTCAAGTGGAGTAGAAAACACGACATCGTTTATAAAGTTATATTAATATAAATAAAAACATTAGGTATTATTTTAAAAACTATATAATAATATAAATAAGGCGAAAAATATCGTTATGAATTAAAAATGTTTTTATTTTTTATTTTTTTATAATATGTTTCGATTGTATTGTATAAGGGATTTAATATATTTATGCTTGGTTTGACCCGGTTTATATAATTAAATTGCCAAATAATCTATTGTCATGTAATTTTTATATCTACTTTTTTTTGTTTTTAGAGGTTTCTGGTGGTTTGAACAGTTTCATATCGCGGTTTTGACATAAAATAGTTGGCAACACTGCCCGTACCATAGATTGCAGTATGGGCTATATTGCAATCTATGGAAGGGGAATACCCGTTGGTTAAGTGAAGTGTACGGTAAAGAGTGTTTTAGTCAAAAATCGATACAATTGTTATTTTTATTGCTATAAATTGAAGATTTATTGATTTCGCGATGGATATACGGAATTTCTTTGGAAAAAAACGAAGACTTGAAGAGCAAATTGACCACGAAGAACCTCACTGTTCAAAACAGGTGGAAGCACAAAATACAATCACTACTCCTAGTTCCATGGTAACAGGTTCGTCAACAAATGTTGGTAATGTTAGCTATGGTATTCCTTCTGATATTGCACAAATCGGAGAACCAATAAAACAAGTTGTTTTAGACACATATCCAAAACAACATAACAGGGCCTTTGTTTCCAATTGGTTCAAGCGTTATAAATGGCTGCAGTATTCTGTCGAGAAAGATGCTGCTTTTTGCTATCCATGCCAGCAATTTTTACCTCATGGAAGCAAACAGACTTCGTACACTTCCACAGGATTTAGAAATTGGAAAAATGCCACTGATTCTAAAACTGGTTTTCCAAAACACGAAAAATCAATTTCTCATATTCAAGCTATGTCGATGTGGCAGGAGAAATTACAAAGAATATCCACATCTATCAGTGTTGAAACGTTAATAAATCAAAAAATATTAGAAAAATATAGGTATTACGTGAAGTCTATCATTGAAGTAATACAATTTCTAATTATCAACGAATTAGCTTTGCGTAGAAATTATATTTTGGAAGAAGAAAAAGAACAAGGATTATTTCAGAATTTATTTGAATACACATGTATGAAAGATCCAAATTTGAACGAGCTTCTCACTCATATACAACAAAACGCAACATATCGTTCACATGAAATTCAAAATCAAATAATTCAAGCAATGGTTCAAGCAGTACGAAGTTCCATTGTCAAAGATATTAATGAATCTGACGTGAAATGGTTTACTCTAATAGAAGATGGGACGAGAGATAAAAATAATCGCGAAAATATTGCATTAGCAATATGTTACGTCAAGGATGGTGTCGTCAATGAGTCGTTGCTGATGGTTAAGACTACTGAAAACCTGGATGCAGCCACTTTCACGGAATTAACGTTAAATACCCTTACGGAAAATAACATTGATCAAATCAAATCAAATATTATTTATTTCATGTAAATCTTTACAGATATTTATGAATAGTCAAAAAAAAAAAAAAAAAGTTTTAACAATAAGGTCTAGAGTGCGCTTGGTTAGGCTGCTATATATATATTAATTAATAAAAGGTGTCATAAAATAAAAATATTAAAAAAGAAAAAAAAAACAACCAACCGAACGCACGCTACATAACCAACTAGTGTAAGACTAGGTGGTTAGCTGATTCCATTGACCATCCGATTATCATCCGCCATACAAGAGTGCCACCGAGGCGACCAACCTCACCAACCGTATCCACGCCTTAAATATTAGTTCTTATATTATATTATTGTCATTATATTGGCTGTATATATTTTTGAATGACCATCAATCGCATTAACATAGTTATATGGATCGGTATCTTCAAGGGCGTAAACACTAGTTGTAAAGTCGATCCCCCCGGAGACACCCCGGAGAAAAAGGTACCAGCAAGTAAAAAACTCTGGTGCTTCACACACACTAACAGAGGAACACAGCCATTGAGTTACCGATATGCAAACAGCATATGGTAGCATACTTAAAATGCTCTAATCCTACTAAAAGCGTGCACAAAACACCCTATGGCAGATTATTTAACAGTATAGCAATTGGTTACTGTACCAATGTACAGACCAGAAAATACTAAATAGTACAGGCAATTTACTAAATAATAATATATAATAACAGAGTACCTGTATAACGTAAATATAAATAAGTAATCATAAGATATACCTTATCCAAAGATAAAAAGTTAAATATAATAAAAAATAAATTAAGTAATAATAAATTATTACAATATCAGATTTAACATACCTTACTAGGGTACTAGTACAATTTAAAACTACAATTGAAAAGGCAATACTAGTTGTGAGACCTCAATTGCAGATCAGAACGGGTCCAGACATCTTTATCATTAATATAGTCATTAACTCTATAGTAAGCCCTATGGATTAATGTTTGTTTTATACAATTTTTAAACTTTATTTCACTTAAATCTATAATACTTTTAGGTAATTTATTAAATAACCTTATACTGTTAATGACAAAACATTTATTAGTTTTTTGCAGTCTAAACTTTGGAATATCAATCTATATTTCTTAAGTTTATATTATGCCTGTCGCAATTTTTACTAAACATACTTAAGTTTTTCTTGACGTACAATAAATTCTCATAAATATACTGAGATGGTAGTGTCAATACATCAATCATAGGAAATGTTTCCCGGAGAGAATCACGAGCTTTCATGCCATATATTGCCCGAATAGCCCTCTTTTGTAAAATAAATATAGTATCAAAATCTGCCGCGGATCCCCACATTATAAGACCATACGTCATTATACTGTGAAAATAGGCGAAGTACACTAGTCTGGCTGTTGCAACATCAGTTAATTGTCTGATTTTTCTGACTGCATATGCAGCAGAGCTCAATCTATTGGATAGAGTATTTATATGAGCTTTCCACTGTAGTTTGGAATCGACTGTGATCCCTAAAAACACAGTGGAGTCAACAAATTCCAGATCAGTACCACCTAACTTCACTGTGGAATTAATACTAGTTACGTTGGGGAGCGTAAATTTTAGACACTTAGTCTTCTTAGCATTTAAAACTAAATTATTCGCCGTGAACCACTTCGAAACCATTTCCAGAGTGTCATTTGCTGATGATAGTATATTATCTTTTCTACTAACTTTAAACAGTAGAGATGTATCATCAGCAAATAGCACTATCTGCGCCATCTCCTGAACCATATGAGGAAGGTCATTGATGTATACTAGGAAGAGGAATGGTCCTAAAATTGAGCCTTGCGGAACACCCATCTTTACAAGGGCCCCTTCGGATAGACAGCCATCAATATTAACACCTTGAGTTCTATTAGAAAGGTAAGATTTTAATAGATTTAAAGCTAAGTCGCGAATACCATAAAATTCTAACTTATCTAACAAAATTTGACGATCAACACAATCAAACGCCTTAGAAAGATCACAGAAAACACCAACGAGGTCCTGAGAATTTTCCCAAGCATCGATTATTTCCGCAATCAAACTTGTACCGGCATTAGTTGTGTTTCTTCCTTTTGTAAACCCGTATTGTTGATCATGCAACAATTTATTTGTATTAAAATGACTTAACAGTTGACCGAGAATTATTTTTTCGAAAATTTTACTTAAGGATGGTAGGACAGAAACAGGACGATAATTATTTGGGTCTGTCTTACAACCGGACTTGAATATCGGAACTATTTTACTGTGTTTCATAAGGTCGGGAAAAATTCCTTCATTAACACACCCATTATAAATATCAGCAAGTACCGGTCCTATAGTATTAATGATTGGTTCTATAGCTTTGACCGACAACCCCCATAAATCTTCAGTTTGCTTCTTATTTAACATTTTAAAATGTTTAAGAATATCCTCATCTGTGACATATTTAAAGGTAAAATTAGGTATTTTTGGTATTTTAATATATTGTTTTAAAAATTCCTTAGCTGTACTAGCTGATGATTTAATACTGTTCGTGATTTGTAATGGAATATTAGTAAAAAAATCTTCGAATAATTCAGCAACTTGTTTATTGTCCGATATCATAACTCCATTCTGTCTAATTGAAATATTATTTTGCCTTATTTGATTTTTTCCAGTTTAGTGTTTATCATTTTCCATACACACTTGGATTTATTATCTGACTGTTTGATTTTAGATCCAATATAAATAGATTTAGCTATGATACAAACTTTTTTAAATAATTTTGAATAATTCCTAACATAATTGTGGAAACTTTGGTCAGATGTGTATGATCTTTTGTCATATAGATCGTATAATGTATCCCTACTTATTCTAATGCCCTTTGTGGCCCAAATAGCAAAATTTAATTTGTCGTTAATTTTCTTTGTTTTTATTTGACATACTTTATTAAATTCTTGATCTATTATTTTATGTAGATTCGCGTATGTAATATCTGGCTGATTAATATTATATATGAAGCTGGACATTTGATTTATTATGTTGTCATTAAAATTATTGAGTTTATTAACTGTTAATGGCCTATACTTAATAATTTTATTTATGGGTTTAATTTGAGATTGAAAGCTAACCAACAAACATTTATGGTCAGAACGCACACCTGTAATAACAGAATTACTTAAGAGTGAACAGTTGGTAAATATATTATCTATGCAAGACCGACTAGTTGAAGTGATCCTAGTTGGCTCCATGAATACATTATTTAAATTAAAGGAATTAAATAATGATATTAGTTTATATTTGTCGCTGTTATTTATTAAAATATCTATATTGAAATCCCCACATATAAAAATTTGTTTATTTAAGTCATAAACTTTTGACAGGACATCCTCCATTATAGTAACAAAATTAGATAATGCAGAGGCAGGGGGTCTGTATATGCATAGAATAATATAAGTATCCATCTCCGCACATGAGATCTCACAAACACGTTCAACTGATAGTTTTACAATATCCTTCCGCTCTTTACATTTTAGTGATTCTTTAATTAAGATAATAGATCCACCTCCCTCACCGGAGTTTCTATTGAAAAAACTAGCAACTATAAAGTTATTAATACTGAAACACATTTTCTCTGCTTTTAGCCAGGATTCTGTAAAACACATCAAATCTAAATCATATTTTTCAATTAATAATTCAATGTCAAGAACCTTGCTAGAGAAGCTTTGTATATTTTGGTGTATTAAGGTAAGTTTACAATTAACCTTCTCTGTTGTCACATCTATAAGTTTAAAATAGGTTGTACCACAACATTATTAGTAATAGTACTAAATGATGATGTGGAGTCAATACTTAATAATATATTATTGGCTACCAATGTAGCAATACTTTTTTGTACCTTCATAGGTAGTTTAAAGCTATCCTGGGTCATATTAATATTCTTAACAAATGATCCCTCTTGTATGCTTAGCCAATGCTATGATGGCGCAAGTGTAATGAGTGGAAAAGTTTCAGGAGTTGCGACTAGAATAGAAAATAAATTGGGCAGAAAAATTCCTTACGTCCACTGCTATAACCATCGTTTGCACTTAATAGTCATCAGGACTATCTCAGAAATTACTTTCATTCGTTTATTTTTTGACCAATGCATTATGTTACATAAATTCTTTCATCATGGCAAAATAGCTGCCTTATATGGTGGAAAAAGGATTGGCCGACTCCTCGAACAACGCTGGTCTGGACATTTGGCAGTTACAAAAGTTGTATACGATAATTATTCATCGATTTTGCAGACTTTGAAAGAAATTAAAAATGGCAGATTTAACGGTGACGACGTCGCCAAGAGTATCGGTATTAATAAAGTCATGCTTGATCTGGAATTCCGAATGGCCATGGTTGTGGCCAAAAAAATCTTATCCACGCCACAACCTGCAGACGCAGCTTTACAAGCCCGAAGCGCAGGATTGAAAGACGCCATAACAATCATAAAGTGTGTCAAAGATGAAATTATAAAATTAAGATCAAATCAAATGTATAATCAAATTCTGGAAGAGACTAAGTCTTTAACAAGCGACGACTGCGGCGAATCTGAAAATAGGACACAGACCTCGAAGAGGCAAGTAAAAAAGTCAAATCGGATGGATGACTATTTGACGTATGGCCCCTCCTGTTCCTCCGCCAGACAAAATATAGAAGAGAACGACGAGCCATTTAAGTCTGAGTATTTCGAAACTTTGGACATACTATATGCTGAATTACAAAGAAGGTTTTCGGACAACGATGATCTAATCAATTCGATTGCAAGTCTCGATGAGTTGGATATAGATAAAATGGTTCCACTGAAAAATTTGGGTAAGTTTGAAAAAAAAAAATTAAAATAATTTTTCATGTTCAATTTAAAATTTTAATTATTTTTTCAGCTCTAAAAATTCCATCAAGAGAAGAGGCTAGTGTGGTTAAAGCTTACTTGAGTCGTAACGAGGATAGAATGGAAAATACATTGCAAGTTTTTTACAGGCAACGAGACGCGTTCAAAGATACATATGAACTTTTTGCATCTGTGGCGACCATAGGATGTAGCACTGCAGTGTGCGAATCTACGTTTTCAACTTTAACTGCAATCAATAGGCCTCAAAGGTTGTCAATGGGTCACGAGAGAATGGCTGGTATGGTATTTCTAGCCTTTGAAAAAAAAAGAACCAAATCAGTTGATCTGAACGAAGTTCTTCGCATTTTTAATAACATGGCGAATCGTAGAATTCAGCTGTTTTAAATATTTTTTATTATTATGTTAATTATTATAATAAGTTTGCAGAAACAATATTATCTAAATGGTATTTTTGGTCGTATTTATTTACTCGTATCACCCCACCCAACAATTAATTATTACCTCACTCTCACTCAGACGTGGATCTCTACATCAAAATATGGAAGTTCAACCATCTTGTTCGCTTGTTCTTCATCATTGAGGATTTAATAGTTCTTAGATCCATGCATGCTCTGTCACAGAAATTATTTGCCCACAAATTGCTATTGAATGTACATCACTGACCTAGAGGTCAGTGATATACATGGTGATTGATTTAGGAGCCCGTGCTTCAAGGGCAGATCAATTATAATATTTTTTTACCTCCGCCCTACCTGTAACCAATGCTGCCCTACCTCAAATTCGACTCTAGCTACAGCCCTGCAAGACTGGCGTAAACTATAAATATGGAAATATAGTTCTATTCCAATTGTTATATAGTCTGTATTGGGTTGGCTATAATAAGATAATATACACGAATTCTTCGCAAGTTTGAACATATTTGGACCATTGGAATTTCAACTCTATAAGTAACAGGATAGAACTTATATTTCAATATTTGTAGTTTACTCAACGTCTTGTCGTGTCGATTGCAAACTCGGAATAAGGTCCGTACCCCTGTACCGTAGCCTTCATTTGCAATGTCTTTTTGTTTCGTCAGGAAATGAAGAGTAGATAGGTACCTAACGATAGAGCAATGAATTGATGTTAAAATTTTACATGAAACTTGGAAAAACTGCTACTGAAACTTAAAATTTATTGAAAGTGAATGACAATAAATGTTTATGGCGTGCATGTGTTGAGTGGTAAGCATCTTCATGATTGCTTTAAGATGTTCATGCCCTGTTCCACGTCAAAAACGGAAGACAATATCGAAAAAAAAATCTGATTGATTACCGAATCAGATTTTTTTGATAATGATTTGACCGAGTCGAATCGGTTAACAAGATTGCAAAAAGAATCCGTACGGCAAATATTACATAACAATTTAGATATGCAAAAAGTGTGCCTAAAATTCTCACATCCCGGCATCATAATGGCATAGCATCCAGGTAATTACATATAAATTTCAATTATGTAATCATCCCCCGAGAGATTCCTTATTTGCTTTATTATGTTTCCTCTTCGTTTAGGGTATGTGGAAACATTTATTTCTTTCAGGAGATTAGTTACTGTCGTATCAATAATACAGAGGCCCCGAACGTAGAAGAACAAAAATTTGTAAAATCCCGGTATTCATAAAAACTTATTGAGTCCCTGAAGAACACTTTAGTTATACATATAAAGAAGGTTTTCTCTTTTTTTTTACCAACAAAAATATACGTAAAAGAGACTATAAGTTTTCCTGAATGCTTTAAGCCGTACTTTCCGCGAGAAAAAAAAAATCATACAATATCATATATGGATTCATTAATATCATTCATTTGCGAAAAATCTTCACTTTGGGGTGACCCTCAATAAATTTTGTTACAGGCTCATCTAAAGCACTCTACGCCACTGATTTCATTGTTACCAACATTACGACTACGGAAACTTTCTATAGGTGAAACGCACTATAGTACGTAAAGTACTAACTATACCAATGTTATAGTAGAGTATTAGTAAAAGTTGTAGGCTAGTGGACTCTACTGTACTTGAATGTCGAAAAACTTTTAAACGTTGCTTTCAGTAATATTAAAAAAAAAATTTGAAAGAAATAAAACGTGATTGTTGAAATATTACTTATGCTGTGGAATTCAGTTTCTCGTAACTGAAACGTTGCTTGTCCCAATAATGAAATCCTTATTAATGACAATGAACAATCAGCAACAACAATAACTAAAAAGACATATACTTTATTCGCTTGTGTTACAGCTTTGACAGTTTTTAGCATTCCGTGTGGTGACAATTGTACCTAAAAGATTTCGTTGTTTTGACAATCTAATCTTTAAAAGAAACAGAATGTGGCCGCTGCTATGCTCTAAGAGAGACATACTATGTTGCATTCCAAAACCGGGGTAATAATTAACCAGTGCAATCTCGGGAAAAAGAAAGCGTTGTAGTTTGTGTATATTCCATCATACCTGACTCAGGGTAATTTTGAGTAATCTGTACCAATTGCTGTGCAGCCTCCTTTACACTCATAAACTTGGGGTCCATATACTGCCTAACTTTTTTGGTCAGCGATTCCTCTGTTGGTTCTTTCGTCTTAATATCTGCAACAAACATCATTAATTTTATGGCAAGGGCTTCGATTTTAGTTTACTAATGGGAATATAATGAAATACGCTTCAAAGCAGGCGCAGACAGATCCAAAAATATTCTTTGGTTGGGTAGAGAGGGTAATGCAGTGAAGGGGAGAGTTGGGTAATGCAGTGAAGGGGAGAGTTGAATTCGGAAAGACGTTTAAACCTTGCTTCGCGGTCTCAAGTTTGGGGAAACTGCAGTTATTGTTGGGAGGCAGGGGGGTCCCTGCCTCCTATCACTCATAAAATATTATTTTTCGTATGAATTAAAGTCTTGACTCTGATCTCAGAGACCAATGAATCTTTTGTGATAAATCAATCTGTTTATCCCGAGTTGTTTGGTCAGGATTACTCAGGATGTGTTGCTTGGGTACATGTAGATGTTTGTACTCAGATGGCTTTATTTATATATATATTTAATATATCATTATTAAAAAGCGGCCCCAGCCTAATGGTTAAGTCACTGCGCAACAGATAACTGAGATGGGTAACCGCTTTAAAAAAAGAGGCTATACCATCATATACACAAGCCACTGTGTTACCTCCGAATACCATCGGCGAAATGAGGACGGGTTAATCCTGATGCCGTTTAAACGGAGCCAAAAAAGGCACCCGTGATGGTATATTAATCATATTATTTATTAAAAAGCGGCCTCAGCCTAGTGGTTAAGTCACGGTGCAACAGATTTAACAAGGCTAAGCAGATGACAACAAGGCCGGACCTGGGTGACCGCTTTATATAACGAGGCTATACCATTATAAACACCATAACAAGCTCGCCACTTGTTAGGTGTTGCCTCCGAATACCATCGACGAAATGAGGACGGGTTAATCCCTCCGCTGGTACCCTGAAGACGTTCAAACGGTTCTCGGGAGCCAAAAAAGGCACCGTGATGGTATTTTTTATTATTAAACTGTTTTTTTTATTATTCGAAAATTTGAAAATCATTTTTTTTTTCGAATTTTAATAAGTTGTAGCAATAACACATTTCCGACGTCTCATAGAGGGAAATGACAACATAATCATCTTCACTGATCATAAGCCACTCATATTCGCACTTTCCAAACCTCCTAGCAATAATGGAACTCCACGCCGCGAACGCCAACTCCATTTATTCAGCCAATTTTGTTCTAAAATCTGTTCTTTAGAAGGTAAATAAAATGCGGTGGCTATGTATCAGCCATTATCACGCATTAAATCCATTGAAAGTCTTTAATCATTAACATCAATCTACTATAATAAGTAAACTGATGATCAAGACGTCGACGCTGGATTTTCTAAATTTATCATATGCGAACTTTCTTCTGTCACTCCTAGACATTACCTTCCATTGTAATATTTTATATTATTTCTTGGCATAAAAACCCCGACACGATCTATGCCACCCAGTACCCGTAGCATGGCCAAGCTAAGACAAGATATGGGGTCGCGAACCAATGTCAAAAGTAACTATTTTTTAATATCAACCAATCAGAGTCCTGCAAAGATGCACCTGATTGGCTGATATAAAAAAAATGTTTTGTTTGACATCCACTCGCGACTTTATCTCTTGTCTTGGCTTGGCCGTGCTACGGGTGCAGGTATTCAGCCATCGCGATATGGCCAAATCATGCATCTATTGTCAACGCTCTAATATTCATCGACACACAAAATCACCTCTTATTAATTTGCCACCTTCACAACGTTTCGAGCACATCCATATTGACATTGTAGGACCACTTCGACCATCTCATGAATATCGTTATTTAATCACAATCATGGCCCGAAGCAATTCCAGTTCGAGAAATAACTGCTGAAATCGTCGCAAAGACTTTATTCGAGAATTGGATTGCGAGATTTGGTTGTCCTCTTCACATCATTACAGACCAAGGACGACAATTTGAATCTTCATTCTTCAACCTACTACGTAATAAATTTGGTATCACTAGAATTAAAACAACACAAGTCAAACGGCAAAGTTGTGTGATGGCATCGTACTCTCAAAGCCTCTATCATGGCAAGAGAAGCTTTCGCTCTATGGAGTGACGAACGTCCAACGATTCTTTTAGGTCTTCGAACAGCAATTCACGATAACAACCTACGTCCAGCATTGATGACATACGGTACCACCTTACGTCTTACATCCGATTTTTTTGGACCTACAAAGTTAAAAATTTACGATGCCGAATTCATTTAACAACTGCAACGTACCATGTTATCAATCGCTCATACATCAAACAGAATTTCATAGCAGCATCCATCATTCATTCATAAAGATCTGCATTCATGTTCACATGTTGTCATTCATAATAACACAGTTCGCCCTCCTCTTAATCCTCCATATGACGGTCCCTTTATTTATTGTTATAAAAAACATTTTAAAATCCAACTTCCTACTCGCACAACTGTCATCCATTGATCATTTAAAACCCGTTCATACCAACCCAGAAGTTCATGATTTGTCAATGCCTTCCGCCACATGTTCTACAAACACACATTTTTATTCCTCTACATCATCACCATCTTCTAGATTTTCTCCATTTATACAAGGCTTATCTCTTTCATTAAATACTCCAGAGTATGCTTCGCTTGAAAAGGGGTAATGTGCCGGCTGAGCCTTTACCTCATACGGCCAATAAATAACTTTTTTATAACAATTTTTCATACTATTTTCAAATCAAATTAATTGTCATAGGTCCATGTCACATTTTTATATGTATGTTCTTTGTTTAAAATCTCTATAACTATATCAGCTCATATTTGTATAAAACAAATAAAATCAGTCTTGCTTTACCATCCGAAGAGGTTTCACAAGAAAAGGACCGGTCCCAATACTGACAGTTTCCAACAAAACCTGACCCACTCTATTGACAACCAGGAGTTTGTTAAAAAGTCAAATCATCCCGCTAGCATTACAAATAAATAGTTTTTAATTTTACCTAATAAACATAATGTATGAAGATTTCTTCTATAGTTTTCAACAATTTTTTGAAAAAAGCTGTCAGGTTTCCATACACCAGTCCAATATGGAATTGATACAGTTTCCCCAAAGCTGTATAGTTGTAATCCACAACAACTAACTGCATTCATTATAGATGCATTGTGTATAATCTAAAAGTATTAAACAGAATGTGAAATTATTACAGGCTTGAAGAAATTTTAATAAATTAAGATCTAAATATATATAACTCAAAGGTGACTGACTGACATAGTGATCTATCAACGCACAGCCCAAACCACTGGACGGATCGGGCTGAAATTTGGCATGCAGGTAGATGTTAAGACGTAGGCATCCGCTAAGAAAGGATTTTGATAAATTATACCCCCAAGGGGATAAAATAGGGGATGAAAGTTTGTATGATAAAAAAATAACTATTCCATGCGGACAAAGTCGCAAGCACAGCTAGTTATATTATAAATTAGAAAACTGAAGTGGCAACAATAAGTACTACCCTAAACTACCCTACCTTAAACTAATATAAACAAATATAAAATTAAACTGCATCTATCATCAGTTTTGCCATTTCATTGCTGCACAACACAACAAACTCACACATGTCCATGTGTGAAACATACAAATGAGTTTAGTTTTGTCTGCCAAATTAAAATAATACATGATTCAGTTAGGGTGTAAAATAAACAAATGCATAATGAATAAACAAGAGCTACTTAAAAATTATCTATACCTACTTATAATATAGGTGAAGAGTTTATTTATTTAGTTGAATGCTCTAATCTCTGGAACTACTGGTTCAAATTGAAAAATTATTTTAGTGTTGGATAGCCCATTTATTGAGGAAGGCTATAAGCTATATAACATCATGCTACAACCAATAGGAGAGCATCAATGAAAAATGTTGCAAAATATGTATTCATTCTTAAAGGTTTACTTATTAAAATCTTTATTGCATACAAAATACAAAGGCTTAATGCCGCCAGGCATTCTCTACTAGTCAAACCTTCAAAGGTAAAGTTAAAGGTACTGTTGAGTACATACATATCATCACGGGTGCCTTAAGGTGCCCGAGACCGCCTAGATGGCCCCAGGGTACCCAGCGGAAGGGATTTAATCCCACCTCGTCGTAGCCGATGGTATAAGTAGCATCATTTAATAATGAAAATTCATTAATAAATATATATATATATATATATATATATATCATCACGGGTGCCTTACGGCGCCCGAGACCGCCTAGACGGCCCCAGGGTACCCAGCGGAGGGGTTAATCCCACCTCGTCGTAGCCGATGGTATGAGTCTATTAATAAATAATTTCATAATTTATATTACGACTTGCAACTGTTTGACCAAATGTTCCAACGAACTGTTAATCCACAGCTACGAGGGCACCCATTTAAATTAGATAAAACAAGAGCTTTTATTAATCCTCGCAAGCATTTTCTGAGCAATAGAGTTGTGAATTCTTGGAATGCACTACCAAAAGAAGTTGTCTCAGCTGAGACAATCAATCAATTTAAAAACTGTTTGGACAACTTTAAACCACAAGAAATACTTAACACTTAAGAATAACAAGATACAGGCTCAGTTGTTTCAACTGCCTGCCTGATAAAATAATAATAATAATAGTTATTTTGAGTTTGGAATTATCATGAATATGCAGCTAGTACATACATACATACATACATATAAATGTAATAAGTATTAGTATGTATGAACATGTGGATAACAAGTTTATACTCTTACTATATTCATAAAAAACTCTTGATTATTTTAGTAAAATTATTACCTATTTCATCTCTTCTTTTCCAAAGCAAACCAAACAAACAGAAGAGAAATAAAACACCATTTTACCTAAAAGTCTTTATTTATACTTACTGCTTAATTTGTCCCCAAAACTTTTTTTTAAACTGATAAATAATTGAAAAAGTGGATTTTCATAGGAAAAAAAAATTGTGAATAAAAAAAGGAATTGTGAGATATGTTTGTAAAATCATGTATTTTTTGTATTTAACCGTTAAGTCATATATATTTTTTACACTAATATTGTACCTCGGAGACCTAGTTGTTAATTATTCAGCAAACTAACCTATTTCTTATTCAAGTCTTATAGACAAACTTGGTTAAGACTGATTGTACTTGTCAGCATAACTTACTTGGGTTTCCACATTAAGTTGTTTGGCTCGTATTAGGAGGTCAGTATGAGTGGTGGCTCCCAAAGGATCTCCAACCACTAGTAATGCTATATCTTTTTCTTGAGCCTCTAGTAATATTTCATCTATGTTACTTTCACATAATTCCCTGTCTGCTATTGTTAGCTCTTTGTCATAAAACTTTTCCTGTAACAACAATTTCTGATATTTATAGTTGAAGTCATTGAGTTAGACTACATACATTTATATCCAAGTTTAGGCTGAGCCTGGTATAGCAAAAAAAAACTAACAAGAGCAGTAACTTAATGCAAGAAAATACACAGTGAATTGGAAATTTAAATTGTTGAATTTCAAGCAGTACTTACCAATACTTCTTTACCAACTGTTAAAATAGAAGTGTAACTTTCAAGCAAAACTTTATCACATTTTTTTATTATTTCTAACCCACGAACAGTGACATCTTTAGCGTCACCCAAACCTAATCCAATTAAATAAAACATATTTCTTGTAAAATTAGAAAGCAATAAATACAGCAAGACCCCTTTTTGTTTTCTTTTTTTTCCTTCTTGGTCTTTGTTAGTCTTAATTTCGACTCAGACTTATCTATAATATGTTCTCAATTATTTTATATTTTAGCAAATTTCTAACAACCATAGAATAGACACTGAACAAATAAGTAGAAATAGAAGGAAACTAAGAAAAGAACCTCTAAAAACCTTTTTCCTTTTGCACGTTTTTCACTCATGCATGCCCTCATGCCCTCATAGTATAAAATAAATATATACCATAGATTAATTAATTTTAATTTTGGCCTTCTGTCACTTTAGCGACAATATTGCCACAGACAAAATTTATGCTACACAACTCTTGTAGCTAAAAACTAGTGTGGAGTAATGTATAGCGATACTCCACGTAAACATGGGCTTATGTTGACTGAAGCCCATGGATAAGAACAAACACACATAACTAAGCTTCTTTTAAAAAACAAAATTAAAACAATTCTTAATGAATCAGATAAAAGAAATTTAAAATAGGATTAGTTAGCTAGGTAGATACATACATAAATATAGAGGTAAGTATATATATATATACATATATTATATATATAAATAATTAAAAAAACTAAAAATTAAACTCTAATATTATGATAATTAATATATTTACAAATAACAGATATTATATTAAAATCAAATAAATATAGTAGATGGCTCATTTTGGAAGGCAAAGGAATATTATGAGATGGTAAGATATCATATAATGAAAATGGATAAAGTTTACAACAGAAAAATAAATGGTCTAAATCACCTACACCTCCACCACAATCACACCTAGACGGTGACTGTTTGACTTTGATTCTACTTAAATGTGTGGATAAACAGCTATGACCTATTCTTAAGCGAGCCAATGTTGAAGTGGTTGTTTTGCTAAATATTTTATATTTAGCAAACCAAGGCCTAAAATTAGTAGTAGGTTGAAGAGAAAAAAGGTGAGACCCCTTACATTTAGAAGAATTATTCCAATATTTATTCCAAGATTTTTCTAGATATACTTTGGCCTGTGCCACTAAATCATAGGTATAATTCTTATAATGATTCAATTTCCCATGTACGACTGCGTGTTTAGCAAAATTGTCTGCCTTCTCATTACCGTATATGCCACAATGACTTGGAATATAAACTAAAGCTACTGATAAATGATTAAGATGACAGTGATACAAAAGTCATTTTATTTCAAAAATTACCTCTGATCTAAGTTTAGATGAAATTGGATTACTTATTACAGATTGAAGTGAACTTAATGAATCAGAAAATATGATACTATTATCAATATGATTTTCTAAAATGAATATTATACAATGCTTAATAGCTAAACATTCGCCCGTAAATACTGATGATTCGTTTGGGCTTTTATATATGAAAGAAGAATCTGAATTTTGATGATATATGGACCAACCAACACTGCCTTGTGGAGATAATTTCGAAGCGTCCGTAAAAAAAAAATCAGCATTAGGCCATTTGCGATCAACAATATAATTAAACATTTCATTACAATTTTTGGAATCTTTGTTGATGCCCAAACTTAAAATAATTTCGGGGTCAAAAATAAGCGACTCATATGAACTTGAAAAAACTGGAAGAGATGAATTTGAAATGATCGTAGATTTAATATTTTTCAATTTGGAATATGAATACACTAGCCTTGGTAAAACCTTTTTATTAATCCAATATTTTTTTGTAGATTTATTTTTAAAAATATATTCATATAATAGTTTAACTTTAGGAATTAAAGGATTATTTTGAAATTGTAAAGATTTAAAAAAGAACTTATCACATAAATACTGACGTCGTTTGTTTAAAGGAGGGTCAGCACATTCTATCTGTAATGCGTTTATTGGAGATGATTTCATCGCACCAATAATAATTCTTAACGCTTTGGATTGAACACTGTCAATTTTTTTAAGAACTGATTTATTACAAGGTTCCAAAATAAAAGTGGCATAATCCAAATGACTTCTAACAATCGCATTATATACAAGTCTTTGGGTAAATGGATGAGAACCCCACCATGTTCCTGATAATGCGCGCATTATATTTAAATTTTTCTCGCACTTAGAAACAACGTGATCCATATGCTTAATACCATTTAATTTTGAATCGAAAAAAACACCAAGAAACTTAACACACGGTTTTATCGGTATAGAAATATTATTAATTTTAATATCTATTAAAGGAACATTTTTCTTTCTACTTAAAATAACAACATTAGATTTGGATGGAGATAATTGAAGACCATGATTCTCTAACCAATAACTCAATATAGATAATGATTCATTTAATTTATTTTCACAAGATTCAAGAGATTTAGAATTACAGTATAAAATAACATCATCCGCATATTGTAGAGATCGGCATAAAGAATTTACTTGAGGGTCCAGATCATAGGTATATAAATTAAAAAGGATAGGGCTCAAAACAGAACCTTGGGGTAAACCTTTCGAAATAGTCCTTGGTAAATCATTCTGCTGATTAAGCAAACGCAATTTCGCTTGTCTTTGACAAAATAAGCAGCTGATAATATTTGCAAACTTCGATGATATACCAATATCCTTAAGTTTTTTATTCAAAATATTAATCAAAACATTATCATAAGCAGCCTCTATATCTAAAAAAACTGCACATATAAACTCATTCCTGGAAAATGCTAATCTTATATCGGTCGAAAAAATACTTAAATTATCTATAGTGCTTTTTGCTTTCCGAAAACCAAATTGAAAATTACTTAAAATTTGTTTATTTTCAATATGCCATTCCAGTCGATTTTTTATTAAATGCTCAAATAACTTGCAGAAAACCTATGATAAAGCTATGGGTCTATAAGAAGATGATGCGGATGGATCCTTACCAGGTTTAAGTATCGGAATAATAAGTTGGGTTTTCCAATCCTGTGGTATTACACCAACATTAAAAATAAAGTTTATAATTTTCAAAAAATATTCTAAAGAAAATTCTTTGGCGTGCACTAAGAAAGAATACGGTATCCCATCAATTCCGGGAGCCGAATCTTTTACTGATGATAAAATAATTTTTAGTTCCTTTAATAAAAATGAAATATCTGAAGGTTGTTTTCAGTTGTCATATTTTCACTATATTTTTTTTCGGCAATTTTTCTTTGTTTTATAATTTGAGTACATTCGTCATCCCACCAAGGAGTTGAAAAATTATATCTTTGCGCGGACTTAACACAAAAACATTCATCTGCAGCAGATATTATACTAGAAACAAATTGATCATAACAAGAAATAAAATTACAACTTGTTACGTCGGGTAAAGATAAAATTTTATCATTTAATAAATTGGCATATTTGTCCCTTCAATAGTGATACTTGAGATTTTGTATTTCATTAAAGGCGGTAAACAATTACTATAATTTGGAATGGGAGAATTAATCAAAATAGGAAAATGGTCGCTGCCATAGGAAATAGAATCAATATCCCATAATAGAGAGCTAGCTATATCATTCGAACAAACTGATATATCAACTGCACTATTATTTTGAAGGGGTGATCTTCGACGCGTTGGCCTTCCATCATTTAAAACACATAAATTAAAATCATCTAAAAAGTTTACTAATCTATTGCCATAACTATCGCAGAATGCCGATCCCCATAAAGTGTGGTGATAATTAAAATCTCCTAAAATAGCAAAAGGTGGTTTCAAAAATTCTAAAAGTCGTTTTAAAAATAATACAGAATGAGAGTCAGGAGATGATATATACAGTGAAACAATGCTGATATCATTAATAATACATCCAACAACATTAATATTTTCATTATGTTGAGGAAGAGATAGTAAAGAAAAAGAAAGAGAATTAGATATAAAAAGAGCGGAGCCCGCCCTACCATCTTGTCTGTCATCTCGGATACAGTTAAAGCCTTTTAAACCAAATGGAGAAAGAGGCTTTAACCATGTCTCTGAAACAGCCAAAATGGAAGGGCAATATTTTTTGATGAAATATAATAATTCAGTCTTCTTATTGCGAAGACTCTGGCAATTCCATTGTATAATTTTTGTTTGGGCTTGAGCCATGATTTAAAGAAGTACGTACAGTATTAATAAAGTATTCAACGTTGTCCGGTAAACTATTATTTTTTAATAATTCCACAAGTAAAAGTAAAAGTGATTTAACTGTCGTTTCCGAAGAAACATTTTCATTTTTATTTACCGACTTGTTAGGCAAAGCACATCCATTACTAGGACTTGGAATGGAAAAGTCTTTTAATTTTTTTTATGAAATTCTAAATCGTATCCTTTGCTAAAATTTTGTTTGACAAGTTTGGGTTTTAAAAATACTGTTTTTTATAAGATGTATTCCGAACAGTTTCGGCAAAAGATTTGTTAAAAACACGAGGTTCCAATTTGTCCGCCTCCATATATGATAAAGAATTTTGCGACATTCGAGATTTAATGTTTTGCTGTCTACTATATTCTGGGCACTTTCTATTGGTAGCAAAGTGGTTACCAGAACAAAGTAAACAATAAGACTCGGATTCGTCAAGTCCACATGAATCACCATTGTGGTCTTGACCACACTTAAAGCAGCGTGGTTTTGACCTACAATTACTCTTTGTATGACCGAATTTACAACAAGAATAGCATTGTATCGTTGGATAACGGTATAATTGAACATTAATTTTATTAAAGTATAAATAAACAAAATCAGGTAAAACTTGACCTTCGAAAGTTATTACCACAGACTGCGATGGTTGCCATGAATGAGTATCATTAATAGTGACTTTGTAATTAAGCCTTCTAACTTTAATAATTTTAGTAGGGTTGTTAGGAATAACAGTGTATGTCATGATATCAACTTCAGCAGGAACCCTGATAACCCCAATTTTTGTAACACAAAAAGAAGGGATAAAGGCATTGTAACCATGTTCTACTATAATTGAATTATTTACAAAATTATTCGCATCTTTAAAACAGTTAAAAGATTTTTTTATCCTATTTCGGCCAATACGGACAATACTTCCAGGAGTAATGCCACGAAATGATTTTTTTTGAATAAATTTACCAAAAATTATTGGATTTATTGTAATATTGTTATTATCAATGAGATCTGTTTTTTTTTGGACATGAACAGTAAATGGACCTTTGTCATTGTCACTATATACATTTTTAATATTATTTGTGCTATCAATTAATGATGGTAATGGGATGGTCTGATGATTTGGAGTCAGAGAAGGAACAGAAATATTTTGAGAATCATTTGGAAGCTAACCCAAAGGAATTACAGCATCCAATGAATTATTATCATAATTTACACAATTAGCTTTATGTCTTTTAACAGCATGCTTTCTTTTATTCTTTTTAAGCTTTGATGAGCCATTTTTGGAAATATCAATTACCGAACTAGCGGAAGAATCAGATTCATTTACGGTAATATAAGCGGCAGGAGAACTGGGAGAATCTAGGAAAGATATGTCTGGAGGCTTAGGTGATGCAAATGAAATATCCATAATGAATAATAGGAAACTAAATAATTTAGTATAATATATATTTTTTTTCTATGTACAATATGACGGAAAAACAAAATTTAATGAAAAAAAAAAATTACTAAATGAAAAGTAACAAAATACTTGGAAATCTAATGAAATTATAACATATAAATGAAAAGCATAAAAATTGGAACAATCTAACCAAATAATAATCCTTTTTTAAACACAAAACATAAAGAAATTATTATTTATATTATTAGAAAGAGCTTTCGTTTTGAACGTCAGTCAGGGGCCTTATTCCGAGTTTGCAAACGTTAAACACGACAAGTTCGCGCGTTACAATTTTTTCGTGAGTTGCGATGACGTCGATTCGTATTACGAGTTACTAAACTTCGTGCGTTCGCGTTGTCGCAAGCACCATAGACAAAACAGTTTTTGCGTAAAGTTTTTTTTAATATATTTATATTTCATTGCACAGACTATTCAAACCTTGAAAATTAAATCCAAAGCATTAGTACTTAGTATAATGTCATATGAAGTATTTTATAATTTAATGTGTTTTTAAAGAGAGAATAATATTAAGTTAAAGTTTGATAATGTAGGATTTTAATTAAGTATATTAGATTAAGTTTATAAGTAATAATTAGTTTGTATTTTTGGTGATTTATATCACTTAATAGTAAAGTATATATATTTTTTGTTGTTGTTTCATCTTAGTCAGTTCTAAGAAGTAGTTAAAAAAGTTAGTTTTGGTAAAACAAGTTATAAAATACTGTACAAAATACTGTCTTCTAAAACAATAAGTTCTTACAATAAGCTCGTACAACTTCTTGGTTTATTGGTATACGACAAAGAACTACTTGTGGGTCTCTGATGAAACATGCATAAAAGTATTTCATATTATTATGTCGTTTTCTTAGTACGTAATTTACAATTTAACGACATGCTTACTAGAAATATAACATGAAATGAAAAACGCCAAAAAAATATTCGTTATCTTAGAAAAAATTTCGAAGAAACGAAATCAGAGTGCCCAATTCGTGCTCATAGATTCAGATTTGTATTTGTCCTAGAACAATGGAGATTCTTTGAGGGTAGCTCGAAGACTGTAGACGCGTGTATATATTATATTTTTCAAATTTAATTTTATTGAATATTATTGTGCAAAAGTGTACTAATTTTGTTGAATAATCATTCGTATAGTAATATTAAGTGTGAGAAGTGTAGCATTTACGCAGTGATCTCAGTGTTTGTGTTATCTCAAATAATCCCACAATCTTCAGTAAAGTGGCGGTACCCATTTTACTGTCAATTTCTTTTTCCTCCTTCACTTGATATTGGCAAGACTATACCGTATGCTTTCATACGGTCATGTCGCCATTCTACCCTAGTCCTTTCCCGGTTCCTTTCTATCCTATTATCCCACTTTTACTTTGTAAATCTTTATAATCGCACTTGATATTGGCAAAATTACGCCTATATGGCGTAGAGGCCACGAATAAAAGAAGAAGAAGTAGAACAATGGACAGAAAAACCTTTTTTATGTTTTTTTTAAATATTCTATTGTACAAAGCATTAGTACTTAGTATAATGTCATATGAAGTACTTTATAATTTAATGTGTTTTTAAAGAGAAAATAATATTAAGTTAAAGTTTGATAATGGAGGAATTTAATTTAGTATATTAGATTAAGTTTATTGGTAATAAGTAATAATTAGTTGCTTGCGAACTTCATGGAAAAGGAGGGACTGTATTTGATGAACTCCTTTTTCAAGAAAAAACCACAACGCAAGTGGACTTGGATAAGCCCTAACGGTGCCACTAAAAATGAGATAGACTTCATCCTGTCGACCAGAAAGCAAATATTCAATGACGTCTCAGTGATCAATGAGGTGAAAACCGGGAGCGATCACCGTTTGGTAAGAGGCACATTGAATATCAATACAAAGCTTGAAAGGTCACGATTAATGAAGTCTACGCTCCGGCCGGTACCTATTAACACCCAAAACCCCGAGCGCTTTCAGCTGGAATTAAAAAACCGCTTCGAATGCCTATGCGAGTACACAGATGTGGACGAATATAATGACAGGGTTGTGGAAACTGTCCACCAGGTCGGATCGAAGTTTTTTAAGATCCGATCTAACAAAGGAGCTAGAAAGATCTCCGACCATACTTTAAAGCTCATGGAAGAGAGACGCGGAATGACCATGCAATCTTCGTCTGACGCTTCTAAAGTAAGATTGCTCAACAGACAGATCTCAAAGTCCTTGACTCGCGACATACGGCAATTTAATACAGATCGTATTAAAGATGCCATTGAGCAAAACAAAGGCTCTAAAGTATTCGCAAGAGATCTGTCTCTCGGCCAGAGTCAATTAACGAAGCTGAAGACAGAGGACGGCAGAGTTGTCGCCTCCAAACCAGAGATTATGGCGGAGATCGAAAGGTTCTATGGACAGTTGTACACAACAACACGGCCTCCTGTCAAAAACCTGGAAAATGATCCAAGAGCCAGGTTAACCCGACACTATACCGAAGATATCCCGGAGATCAGCCTGTACGAGATTAGGATGGCTCTCAAACAGTTGAAAAACAACAAGGCACCGGGTGATGACGGAATCACGTCTGAGCTCCTGAAAGCTGGTGGCAAACCTTTGCTGATGGCTCTCCAGAAGCTGTTTAATTCCGTCATCCTCGAGGGCAAAACACCTAAGGCATGGAACAGAAGCGTGGTGGTACTCTTCTTCAAAAAGGGTGACAAAACCTTTTTGAAGAACTACAGACCCATCTCGCTTCTGAGCCATGTCTATAAACTGTTTTCGAGAGTCATCACGAATCGTCTCTCACGTAGGCTTGACGACTTCCAGCCTCCCGAACAAGCCGGATTCCGAAAAGGCTATAGTACCATAGACCACATCCACACATTGAGGCAGATTATACAAAAAACCGATGAATATAATCAGCCCCTGTGTCTAGCTTTCGTGGACTATGAGAAAGCCTTCGATTCGATAGAAACATGGGCGATGCTTCAGTCACTCCAGCGGTGCCAAATTGACTACCGCTATATCGAAGTACTAAAGTGTTTGTACAAAAACGCTACCATGTCAGTTCGCCTCCAAGACCAGACCTCAAGACCCATCCAGCTACAGCGAGGAGTGAGACAGGGAGACGTAATCACCCCGAAACTTTTACTGCGGCATTGGAGGATGTCTTCAAACTCTTGGACTGGAGAAGATTTAGCATCAACATTAATGGCGAGTACATCACTAACCTTCGATTTGCCGACGATATCGTAGTCATGGCTGAAACCCTGGAGGACCTCGGCATAATGCTCAATGATCTCAGTGGGGCTTCTAAAAAAGTGCGCCTAAACATGTGGACAGTCAATCCAAACAGGTAAATCCAACTTCGAGAAAGAGATCTCTCGTCGAATCCAACTCGGCTGGGCAGCATTCGGGAGGCTACGTAATATCTTCTCGTCCCAAATACCGCAGTGTTTAAAAACCAAGGCGTTCGAGCAGTGTGTGTTGCCAGTGATGACTTACGGATCAGAGATGTGGTCGCTAACTATGGGTCTCATGAAAAAGCTCACAGTCACACAAAGGGCGATGGAGCGCGCTATGCTCGGCGTCTCCTTGCGGGATCGTATTCGAAACGATGAGATCCGCAAAAGGACCAAAGTAACCGACATAGCCTCCAGAATCGCCAAACTTAAGTGGCAGTAGGCAGGCCACATAGCTCGCAGAACGGACGGCCGTTGGGGCATTAAGGTTCTCGAGTGGCGACCGCGTGCCGGAGGACGCAGGAGAGGCAGGCCCCCCACAAGATGGACCGACGACCTGAAAAAGGTCGCGGGAAGCCGATGGATACAAGCAGCGCAGAACCGGTCATTGTGGCGATCCTTGGGGGAGGCCTATGTCCAGCAGTGGACGCGCGAAAGGCTGGCATGATGAATAATTAGTTTGTAAATTTGGTGATTTATATCACTTAATAGTAAAGTTTATATATTTTATGTTGTTGTTTCATCTTAGTTAGTTCTGAGAAGTAGTCAAAAAAGTTAGTTTTGGTAACACAAGAAACCTTTTCGATGTATCGCGGTAAAGTGATTTTGAGTTTTAACCTTCCGCGTACAACGTGGGGTTTAATACCCCAGGCGTAATATTTTATGGATATCTCTTTTAATTTTAGTGCTATTAATTTGTACCTCCAGATAATCTCGAGTGCGACATTGCCGTTTTAACATTACCATCTATGTATGTATTAAATAATATTATATATGCAAATAAAAATATTCATAATACTCTATTGAACTCTGATAAGCACTCGTTCTCAACAAGAAACAAAAATAAAATTTCTAATATTAAATGTAGATTAAATACAAAGTATAAAAGTTATGTTATAAATAGTGTAAAATTTTATAATAAAATAGACGATGATTGGAAGAAACTAAATTCAAAAGTATTTAAAAGAAAATGTCAGAATTGGCTCCGGGACCTTAAACTATATGATATAAAAGACTTCACATAGCATTTGACTTTGGTCTATTACTTGTTTTGTATTGATATTTTATTACTCCTAAGTTGTGTTGTGACATTATTAAAAAATTGCCTTCTCCATACAAACTAGTAATGTTAAAATGACCAATTTTTATTGGGAAGCCAAATTTTTTTTTCATTTGCGACATATGGTTCCATGGGAAAAGTTGTTCGATTTGATCAGCAGAACCTCATATTAGCCCAAAGTACATCCATTCAAATTCATCCTGTATATATATATATATATATATATATATATATATATATATATACATCCCGATACATTTTTGGCGTCCTTTCCAACTCCATTATTACGACGTCCACCATTTCTAGTGGATTTATTTTGATTTTGTTAATGAATATTGGCGTATATTTAGAGTACTAATTCAGTGGTATTAATATAATTTCGCAATATTGTGTTTTTTATTATATACATTTTTATCTAACATACATACAATTTTTAAGCCTTTTAAACCCCATTTCATTTCATGGTCATTTTGGCTTCCTCGTATATTACAGTATATTTGAATATATTTTTACATTTTAGTGGCGTCTATCATAAAATCAGTTTAAGCGAGGTCCCATGTATATTGTTTATTCGCCAAATATTTTAAACACATTCACATTAGAGCTTTATTTAGTTTGAATACAATTTGAATTCACTGAATATTATAGCAGGTATATTTTGTTATGTTTTAGTCAGGTATGTTTTCTATTCCGATAGACCTATAGTTTTATTTGGTTATATTCAAGGGAATGAAACTGATGTCGTCTTCGGCGACAAGAAATTTAATTTTACTAAAATCTTATTGCCGGAGACGATCATAGTTCGTAATTTACCCCCTGGTAAGTCGAGCTACTGACATACGAGTAATGCCACAGAAGAAATAATAGTTAATGCGAACATCAGTTTATTGTTTAGTCAGCAATTCGACGACAAGTGTGGGAGTTGGTAAAATTTTGATAATAGTTTATATTGCATATAAACTTTTATAAGGTGAGTAATAAAAATAAAGAAAAAATAATCATTTATTAAAATCAATTTAATATAATGCAAAACAATCACACAATACTAGGACACTTTATAAATTTATTTATTTATTTAATAGAAAAAATGTACATTACAGAATTATCTAACTCATACAATTCTTTAAATTATAATGACTCCAAGTACCTCAGGACAACTCTTTTTGTCTCAGTCTCAGATGAAGCAAATATATCAAACTCCTTCCAGTTCTGTACGATTTTATTCAGAAAACTGATTACGCGGGGAATTGGTGCACTTTGTAAGAGATGTGTGCGAGCCCTTACCTCAGCAAACAGTATGGCCGCGCGCGCACGTACCTATACAAACAGATAATTGTTGTAATATAGTAGGTATGTAACTTTTCCCCCTTAATATATCTAAAATATATAACACTAAAGCCTTATTACGACGAACTGCTAACGAATTAAAGTTGAGCATACCCAATAGAAACAAAGTAGGATACATAAATGGATAGTACCCATAATTCTTATTAAACAAACATCTTAAGAACATTTTCTGCGCCTTTTCTACCATAAGGGTGTATGTACCTACCCTCGGATTCCATAAAATGGAGTTGAACTCCAATTTGCTCCGGACATTTGAGTTGTACAACACTACCAGGGTTCCAGGATCAGAAAAGTCTCGTGTTTGCCTCATTACCCATCCTAAGTTCTTTCTAGCTCTTGCACAAATTTTGATTATATGAGTGTGGAATGTTAGATCACTGCTGAACGGAACTCCGAGATCCCGGACCGTATCCAAAATGCGCGTAAGCTGGGTTTTCTCAAGCGTATAAGGGTAACCGATACGACTTTGGGATCGAGAAAAAGTCATAATTAAACATTTTTCTATGTTCAGATCAAGACAGTTATCGATACTCCATTGGTGTATCTGATTTATACACTGCTGGAACTGCTCACAATCCTGCTGAGTTTGTACGGATATTGCCAGCTTCACATCATCGGCAAAAAGAAGGACGAGACATTCCTTGGGTATCACCTGCACAATATCATTAATGAAAATAAGGAACTCCAATATCTAAGTAGGTACATTATATAAAAAAATATTCAATAATAAAAAGTAAAATAAAAAACTATCCAGTATAATTTAACAAAAAAAAATACGTTAATAAGTATCACAATAAAAAACGCTTAATAAATAAAGACTTCTTGTTATAAAAAAAGTTACGTATGAAACGTAAATACAATTTAAATTGTTCAATAATAAAAAAAATGTTCACAATTAAAAATCAAAGACAGAAACGCTTATGATTATGGTATTCTTTGACTCAGGAAATATAAAGAAAAAATAGGTAGAAGATACTACCTATCTTTATTCTATCAGATGAATCAGCATAGGCAAATTGTAATTTGTTAAAACCCCAATCACGGCCAGGTTTATGAATGTGGAGGAAGTGATAGTATCTTGTCAGAGCCGTAGAAAATGGCGTTTTATCTATCTCTGCCTACCTTCCAGCATGATGTATGTAACTTTTTTGGTTGTAAGAAGTTGTTGTAGTAATTATTTTATGAACTAAAAACGGTATGGAAGCTCTTCCGATGAATGAACCTAAAATTATATGTGGCTTGGAAATCAAGAATTTAATATTTAGATAGTTGTTTTAAAAGAATTAAAAATTAAAGAGATGGTAGGAAATTGAACAACATTATTATTAAGTGTTTTGCTGGTGATGCTATTTTATTGGAGAATTCATCAAGAACACTGCAAGAAACTTTGTCGGTAATGAATGAAATATGTAGGAAGAAAGGATTACAAATAAATATACAGAAGGCTAAATTAATGGTATTTGAAATATGCGAGAATGCAAGTGAATGTAAAATTTATGTGGAATGAATGTTGAACAAATGAGTTTTTATATCTGGGTATTGTACAAGACACAGTAAGATAGGGATGTATGGATGGATATAGTGAATGCGAGAAATAAGGTAAATGGTCAATTTAATGATATTATTCGCAATAGCATTATTTCCCTAACAGCCAGGAAAATTGTGCAAAATAGTTTTCTGCTCCCGAGACTTAAGTATGGATGTGAAACATGCAATGAAAGTTGTGTCTTGAGAGAAAGAAGTAGAACGGTTGTTGATGTTGTATCAAACATTGAAAGAGGTATGTCATGGTGGTTCGGTCATGTTGAACGTATAGACGCTGAATGAAGAACTAAACAAATATAAAATGTTAAAATACAGAATAATAGTTAATATAAGCGGTAAATAAATTTTAGTCCACAAAAATATTCATAAAACCAACTAACTTGCCTTCTTAATTAGAACTAACATACTGTTTACAATTAATTACCTTTAAGCATCATACATACATACTGTAGTTTTTATATCTGGGTATTGTACAAGACACAGTAAGATAGGGATGTATGGATGGATATAGTGAATGCGAGAAATAAGGTAAATGGTCAATTTAATGATATTATTCGCAATAGCATTATTTCCCTAACAGCCAGGAAAATTGTGCAAAATAGTTTTCTGCTCCCGAGACTTAAGTATGGATGTGAAACATGCAATGAAAGTTGTGTCTTGAGAGAAAGAAGTAGAACGGTTGTTGATGTTGTATCAAACATTGAAAGAGGTATGTCATGGTGGTTCGGTCATGTTGAACGTATAGACGCTGAATGAAGAACTAAACAAATATAAAATGTTAAAATACAGAATAATAGTTAATATAAGCGGTAAATAAATTTTAGTCCACAAAAATATTCATAAAACCAACTAACTTGCCTTCTTAATTAGAACTAACATACTGTTTACAATTAATTACCTTTAAGCATCATACATACATACTATCATTTTAATTAATTCTAAAACAGTTTATTAGTTTTAATTAAGAAGGCAAGTTCCTGCGATGATCACTGCAGTAGAACTGAAATTTACTTACTGCTTAAATTATTGGTATAATTTTACTTTATAACATCGGAAGATTTATTAAGTAATAATTTTGATTTTATTATACCTATTGATACATTATTTAGAATGAAGTCGGAAGATTTATTAAGTAATTATTTTGATTTTATTATACCTATTGATACATTATTTAGAATGAAGTCGGAAGATTTATTAAGTAACTAGCTGACCCGCGCAACTTTGTCTGCGCGTTTAAATTTAACCGTTTACGCAGCGTACGCTCTTAAAAGGAATAATTTTTCCCCGTTTTTGCAACATTTTTCTTTGTTACTCCGCTCCTATTAGTCGTAGCGTGATGTTATATAGCCTATAGCCTTTCTCGATAAATGGATTATCCAACACGAAAATATTTTTTCAATTCGAATCAGTAGTTCCTGAGATTAGCGCGTTCAAACAAACAAACAAACAAACTCTTCAGCTTTATAATATTAGTATAGATTATTTTGACTTTATTATACCTATTGATACATCTTTTATAATGAAGTCGGAAGTTTTATTAAGTAATTATTTTGACTTTATTATACCTATTGATACATCTTTTAGAATGAAGTCGGAAGATTTATTAAGTAATTATTTTGACTTTATTATACCTATTGATACATCTTTTAGAATGAAGTCGAATAATCAATAAATATTCTGATGTCATATTGTAAATATTTACCAAATTAATAAATCATTGTTGTGCTGTGTGAAGCCAATTAATTAGTATTTCAGTTATTTAAATCGGATAGGTAAGTACTTTTTATATTCATACAGCCACACTAAAACATTAAAAAATCAAATATTTTTACTTTTTAATATTAGTTTAGATAGTTCAGACTGCGCAGACTGCGGTCATACAACTCACCCTAAGGGCCGGTTGCATCCAAGTGTCTGTTAACGTAATGTAACGATTAAAATCAAAAATGGCGTCGAATGTACCAGCTGTCATTCGAACTGCACAATAAAATTGGTACATTCGTCGCCATTTTTTTATTTAATCATTACATTAACAGAGAGTTTATTTTGATACGACATAGGCTAAGCCTTTAAATCGTATTACTACTTACGAATGCAAGTAAAGAAATAATAATTCTACCCAGGTACTACCTACCTATCTATGCAAGCATTCGATTAAGTTATTAATTTGGCTTAAAATCCCACCAAATGTTTGTTTGGCATATTATTTCATAATAAAATTAAACAGGCCACGGGCGAAGCCATGATTTAGTATAAAAATAAAGTCATCGTCAATATCACCTATTATATCTAAACAATCATATCGACACCAATATATTTTTTCGGTGAGAGTTTTCAAACTCCAACACCACCCCTGCCTACTCCCACGACAAATTTATTCTTATTTCATACATTCCACAATAAAAATGATACGCAGTTGTTTTATCCAATTTGCTAGGCCGGCAAACAAAAATAAAATTTATATTAATTATACAAAAAAAAAATATAATCACCCTAACTATTATTGATAAATTACTAAATTAAAATCGATGGAATTACTTTTTGAGATTAGAATGATCATACACAGAGTTGTTGGTAGAGAGAGAAGAAAATAAAATCTAGCCGTAATCACGCGAGCGCGAGCGAGATACCCCACGACAACCCGAGCAGTGGCCAAGTTCGTTGACCGCGGAGACACGGCGAGTAGTGAGACTAGTTATTTGTCCAACGAGTGAGAGTGGGATGTAAGATGTAATGGTGTGATCTTTACTTCGGTCTTTTATGAGCTCGAGCACTGCTCGAGCTCGTAAAAGACCGAAGACCCGACTCGATGCGACGAGCACTCAGCAGTAAGACTGGTTATTTTTTTATTAAGTAGGTAAGACTGGGATGCAAAATTTATTGTTTGGTGTGATAACTGTGGTGTTTAGGGTTTCCACTGTAATGTGTATTAATATAATGTGTGTCTAATGTTCGCCTAGGTCGCCCTCTTATAAATAGCATAATAAGTATCATAATTCATAACTCACCCCTTTCAATCCTATTTACTACATCCACTAGTCACGACAAAATAAACAATTTTTATAAAATTATAAGATCGTCTTATAAGTAGGTGTAATTTCAACTATTATGGTTGATTTACAAGTACCTATTTGATAAAATATGAAATGTAACACAATGATATTAATTTGCAGGCAAGGTAATACATAAATTATAAAGTTACTTACCTTTCTTCAAAACGAGATTCAGTATTCGTTGGCTTCGAGCACTCGTTGTAAATTCAATACGTTATGGACGTCCGAACGCCATGAATACGTCTGCACGAAATGACGGACAATACAAGGCCATCGTCCGAAAGCCATTAGATGCCAGAATTAAATTGCAATATACTTTGCGGATGATATACACAGAGCAGCGCCTCTGGCGGTACTTCGCCGAACTTTTGATACCCAAAATCAGTTAAAACCGAGTAAATTTTGCTTCCACCTTATTTTTGACAGGGGGCAGGACTGAGGTGTGGGGGCACGTTCCCGGTCTTAGGCTATTTGACGTCCGTATACGGTGGATGCCAGATTAAATGCAAATTTAAAGCATGTCGGACGCCAAATGTATAGCGAGATGTATATATATATATACAGGATGAATATATATATATATATTTATAGTGTTTAAAGACATTGATGTATTTAGGACAAAGCCCCTATACAGCTGCTAACATATTTGTACTATTTTTTATTTGATTTATCTCACCGACAATTGATTTTCTGTTATATAGCTTTTGTATTTTATATGTACTTTTTGGTTACTAGCTGTATCATTGTTATTATTTTTCATATTTGTTTGAATTTCATTTGATTAGTTATTTTGTTATGTATGACGATAACCAAGTGTTCTGTATTGTACCTATGGTGGAAATAAAATATGAATGAATGAATATGCCAAATAGACTGATTAGATTTATTTTGTCTAAATCGTGCCCTAACCTCAGTGAACGCCTCTGGGGTCTGTGAGACCCCACGTTGTATTGCACGCAGCTAAAACGTAAGTGCTATTTTTTTTGTATTTACAGGGCTTTTCATTGTTTTTTGTGTTATATTTTAAATTATTGTATCTTGAGCCTGTAGCAGTCCGCTGCTGGACACGGCCATTACCCAAAGCGTTTTTTTATTAGAAAATAAATTACAAAAACAAATACAGTTTTGCTTCATTGAAACCAGGACAGGCCTACTAGTATAGAAATTATAATAACAGAGCTCGAAGAACTTCTTGGTTTATTTGTATACGACAAAGACTAGTTGTGGGCCTCTGATGGAACAGGCATAGAAGCATTTTATTATGTCGTTTTCTTAGTAAGTAATTTACAATTTGACGACATGCTTACTAGAAATATACCATGAATTTGTAAATTTGAAAAAAAAAACCCTGTGGATAATGTCTAAGCTCTTGGCTCTAAAAACTTCTTGGTTTATTGGAATACGACAAAGAACTACTTGTGGGCCTCTGATAGAACAGGCATAGAAGCATTTCATATTATCATGTCGTTTTATTAGTAAGTTATTTGTAAATTGACGAGATGCTTACTAGAAATATAACATGAATTTGGAAGTTAGAAAAAAAAAAGTCTGTAGATACTGTCTTCTAAAACAATAAGCTCTTGGCTCGAAGAACTTCTTGGTTTATTGCTATACGACAAAGAACTACTTGTTAAATTATAAGGTTAAATTATACACTGACGTGACAGAAATGTACAAGTTGCACGAGTTGCCATAATAAGAAGAAAAATAAAGTAGCAGTTTTTTAAACTGTACCTAGAGAAAATAAGAAATTTATAAACATAGCTGCACGGCCACTTCAAGACAAGACTCATGTCTTGTATATATAGGGTATAATAAATCTCTCGGGCCGCCCGTGACAATGTTTAACTTTTTTTAATCTTTTAAATTCTAGTAAAAAAAAGTGGGAATTACGGGAAAATTATCATAAAGAGGGAATTTTGGGAACGTGTGAATGAGGATCAACGAGGATTTTAGTTTTGAATGTAATATTAAAGTATATAAAAAATCCAAAAGAATGGTGTAATTATTTTTGTCATACGACTAAAAATTAGCTAGTAGCAATCAAATGAATGTGCCGATCTTCAAGTTGTCGCGGCTCTGAGTGTGTGACGTCACTGTGATGGTCGCCGCCAGTTAACCGTAGGCAGTTGTGAGGCGCGCTGTGTTTCGGCTTGGCTGATTGTGTTTAAAACTAATTAAATGTCGGTTGTGTGTCTGGTAGAACTTATTTACTATGTATACATATTGTATGGTGCCGAAATGTATTAATACGTCTGTCAAAACTCCAGATAAACTAGTTTCGTGCCAAAAGAAAGACCAAAAAAAATGTTGGTTTGACTTGGCTACGCCCGGTAGCCATAGCTAGCCACTGCGCGGTATCGAGCGGAAGGAGGAGGGGGTGGGGGAGTTTAACACTGTGAGCGCTATTGTGCCAAAACTAATGGTGTAATGGAAAGTTTGTTATCATTTTCAGATAACTTAAGGATTAATAATTGATTTCCATAACAAAAACTACACCTAAAGAAGCCGCTACCGCTGTTGCTATCTTGTAATGTTTTCTCGCTGCGCTAAATACAGCTAGCGCACGAAATTGTCAGCCACAGTGACGTCACGCGTGCTTGGCACACTGGCTTTTAGCGGCAGGAACGGTCTATGTTTATTATTTAATATCTCCGTAACTAATGGTCCGATTTGGATAATTCAAAAAGATATTCCTATTTCATAAAGAACAACGTGGATACTAGTTTAAAATAAAACTAGTAAAAAAAACTACCAACGCCGAACTCCTAACGCTTTATTAAACACTCGTGCGAACGTAGCTTTAATGTTACAATAATGACCTACAGAAATTATGTGTCATCGGTCACGTAATCACTAACGCTTCACCCATTACATGAACGTTTGTAACCAATTCTTCATCCCTTTCATAAATTTCGTTGCTTCCGCCCCCACCCCCCTGGATCCGCCACTGAGGCTCATTACGTATATTATTACGGCAAAAAAAATAATTTAAAAATCTTGTCAAAAGGCCCGAGACCCCTCAAATCAAGAGTTCCTGGATCTGTTCCTTGGTGCATTGCGGAATATTTGTTTTAAAGCATAATCGTCATTACAAGTGACGAACTTAGTTTTATTATTCGCAGCAACATTATTGTATAGAAATGAAACTATTGCATAAAAAAACTAATAGTGCCATAATGGATCTAGTGCGAATTATTAATTATTTTATTATTCGCAGTAGTTCCATTATTACCATTACTCTTAAAAAATGTGTGCGAAAAAAAATTCGCACTAGTTCCATCATGGAACAACGCAATGGAACTACTGCGAACAATCCTGAAAAAGTCCGACTTGACGGAAAAATATTTTTTTAGTGGGATTTTTTTAAAAAGTCCCACTTGACGAAAAAAAAATTTTTGGAGGGATTTTTTTTTAAAGTCCCACTTTTTTTAAAAGTAGGAAAAAGAACCCACTTGACGAAAAAATGATTTTTTAGTGGGAAAAAAATCTAATTTTAAGAAAAGTAGGAAAAATTCCCACCTAATGAAAAATCGGGAAAAAGTCCCAATTTTTCAATACATAAGAATTTTCCCCATTAAAATAAGAATAAGCAGCAGGAATTTGGGCTTTGATTTTATAATCGAGATTAAAACGGTTAGCAAATCAGAGTAGTGACTTGGAATACTTTGGGCATTTATATGAAAAAGGTTAAAAATTTTATAAAACGTTGAAAAAGTGTTATGTAATGCTTTACCAAGAAGAATATCGCTTCTGCTGACTTCAAACACATCAGAAGTGGAATAAAATTCTATAGATTCATCTTCTGAAGATGAGTTAGGCATAATATATAGGTAATATGGTATAATATATAAAAATAAGTGTAATTAATAATAAATATATAAACAACATATATATATGTATAAAGTCATTAAAACAGAAATAATTTGCCAATATTTTGAAGTGCCACATCAACCGCCAGCTGGTTCACAATTGAAGAGAAATCACCAAAATAAAACAATACGTAACTCAACATCAATAAAGTAAGGCAGTAATTAAATTAAATACTATATATAATTAAACATTATATATTTAGATAGGCAATAGTAATGTTAATAAGTATTATGGAATTTATAGATAACACAGAACTCCATGGTACATTGACCTTAGCCTTTTCCAGTACCTTTGCCAAATTTTAAGAGAAAAAAAATAAAAAATGTAAACAAACATTGTGAATATTTGTGAAAGAAAACATTTGGTAATTTTAATTTTTATGGTAAGAGCCTTTTTAGTTGCAAGCATGGTTACAATTACAACATTTGTAGGAAAGAAATTTGGGTATTCACTTAACATATAGAGAAATACACTTACAAACAGGAAATATGAATTTAACTTGTAATAACCATTTCTGGGAATAAAACTACTAATAAGATATTGATGTTAATATACAGAAAATTATAGACCTGGGTAAATATACATAATTAACAATATTTCTTGAATTATTTTGTTTTAGAAGTTTTTGCAGCACGGATTTTCCTATTGATTTATGTTTCAGGCTGAACCGGTGGATGTTTGGCAGCCAATTCACTTAGGTGGGCAGCAGAAGGCAGGCAATGTTTTTGAATATTTGGGAATTTTAAGTAGTCTTTGCCATCTTGGGACCAACAGTTATTAAGTATATGGTCTTTTTGTCGGCCTTCAATGAAAATCTGCCTCCGAGTTGGTGTCATGAAGTCAGCTAGAGATAAACCAGAGCCCTTAAGACTCTTTTTGGCCTGCTAAATACTGACTCGGATATCCTCACCTTGAAATTTTACCAGAATTGGACGGGGTTTGTCCGGCTCAATTTGTTTTCCAAGCCGATAGCTAAAACTTATGTTACTTGGTGTACAATGCTGATGTAACCTGTTGGACACCACATTACAAATAGTATTGGGAGTGCTTTCACCAACTTCTTCTTTTATACCCTGGAATATAATAAACTTACGCCGGCTTCTGTTCCCAATATCTTTAGCCATAATAGCGACACTATTGATTTGGGCAGTGACCGTGTTTCCCGTACAAAGTCCTTAAAAGTATTGAAATTCTTAGCCAATTGCGCCCTTAAAATTGAGGAGAGAGATGCAGATGAAAAGTGGGCTTCAAAGGTCTTCATGGTCCTCTCAAATTTGTCCTCCAGGCCCAAAAGTTTTAACATTGGCTCAACTTCCATAATGTTGATTGTTTTGGAGTAAATAATGTTGAAAAACAAAAAGGCAGGGATGTCCTTAAAGTAATTTACACTTTCATTTATCTTTCAATGCTTTAATATTAATATAATAATTAATTAAAAATATAACAATTCAAAAGAGTGTGTTTTTTTCTGCCTACCCTACAATCCATTATTAATTTTAATCACTTTGTGTTAAGTATTTAATTATATGTTATTATAAATTATTTGTTGTTTTTTCTTCCGCAAGGAGTTAATTATATTATTGTTATTTTATAATAGTTTATTAGATAAATGTTAAAAATATGATATAAAATAAACAGGTTTTTATATCATATTATTAAAACACAATACTGTCACACAAATTATAATATTTACAAAAGAAAAAAAATATTTATAATAATAATAGGCTAAAAAACACAAAAAATATAAAAAACAAAAAGGAACAAAAAATAACACAACGAAAATCACAACAATTCCACAATAATCTATAATAATAATAGTCAGATTTAACTAATAAATAAATTACAAAAAAATCCACTCTTTTTAACAAAAATAAAGAATATCGAAAATGACGACCACAAATCTACGTATACGAACAAGCTGCCGCTTTCTTTAGATATTAATTATACTCTATGGCAGTCGCAGAAAACATTTTTTTCGTTTGTTTGAATGCATGCAACTCGTAATACAAAATTACAAGAAATCCATACCAAAATTCATAGACAAAACAATAAATGCGCGACCGTGCGTGACGGAAATTTCGCCAATTACTCGTAATACCATTTAAAAAATGACAGCTGTCATCCCATACAAAGGTGATCGTCGAAAACGGAAAAAACGTACGCAAAATTCGGACGGTGAACGTGTCAAAACTCGGAATAAGGCCCCAGCCCCCCTAGCCAAGAGCATAGGCGCTTTATACGCCCAAGCGTCGCAGAACGGACAGTAATCGAAAGAAATCGGTAGCCATGAACAATTTTTGACGTTAACTTTCATTCTGTCGAACGAGGGAGGGCGACCGCTCGGCTCGATTATTTACGTTCCGATATTATATTCAAAACCCGCGAGTAATTTTGAGTATGATGTTTTATAACACATAATAATTATATTACGAATGACTTGAGAATATAAATTAAAAGCAATATACATTTTTTATCATATTAATGGTGTAAAAATTATTGTACAGTTTTTACAGATTTGTATATTAATGTTATAATTAACTTACATGCCTAATCGGAACGATATTCGTTATTTTAGTGATAAAGAGAGAGAGATAATAATAAATAAATCCTATTGGTGTAACTATGTGATATCTCGTTTTATTTTACGGGCCAATGCTCTTTACATTTGATTACAAAGTACAAACAAAACCAAGGAACTTAATACTCTCTACGAACAAACCTATAAACCTAATAGAAAATAGAAACATTGCAGAAAAACTCTTCGGCATTATTAATATGGCACTTTTAAGTTGTAAATATAAACTGAAGAATTCTAAATATAAATTCGAGGCATCCGGGGCGGTCCACGACCAATTTATTTTTAACAATTCTCTGATCAAGGAAGAAATATTGCAGTTATATCGTTCTCGGATTGGAAACTTACTTTTTGAATAGGTAAGAATCAAAATAAATAAGTGCTTCTAAGGTAATATATTTAATAATTGATTAGACACGTTGTTAAAACATTTGTATGCCTAATAGGCGAAACAAAACGTACCATTGTGTTTACAACACCCATCTATTTACCTTTGTTTCTCATACAAATAAATGTTATTTCAGGTGATTTCGGATATGCCTTGGAACCATGATTGATTACCCCTGTCATGGATTCCGTACGTATATATTAATACCTCAGCGGACCAATACACTGCCAAGTCAGGATAAGTGTGAAGCAGGCAAATGGTTATCTCAGGGGGTCATTAAAGTACCTTGGAATAGACAGAATTCTGCACTATGAATCTGAAGAGTCTTCCCAAATTGTAATGGCTTGTGCAGCGTAATAACCAATATGATGTTACACTATAGGTGAGTTAAGAAAAATAAATTACAAATTGTCCACTTACTTTTTTAAAAATTAAATTAATAGTATTTGGTTGAGTAGAGAGGGTAGTGAACACAGTGCAGGTGAGAGTTTAAAAGGCCTTTAAACCTACCTCACGGTCTCAAGTCCGGGAATGCTGCAGTTCATTCCCCTGCCTTTCAACCACGAGATGGACCCGGCACCCGCACGGTGAATCCATGGTTTGCTAAGAACATTGTCTCAAATTCACTCTCCTACTATATTTAGAAGCGTGGAGTCAACTGACACAGATAGTAAAACCTGTCTCCAACCCAGTTATGTTGCAATTGTGATTTTTGTTATTTAAAAAAAATTGGTCTTTTTATTTTTTTATTAAACTAAGTACAATTTTGTATTTTTTTTATTTCAGGTATTTATACTTTGCAGAGTTTCAAGGACAGCTACCCCCTTCCCCATCAAGAGAGGTCACAAACTATGGTGCTCAAAGTTTTAGAGTGGCCCAAGCCAACAAAATTATTAAATAAATATTTACTTTTAATTTGTTTATGTTTTATTGTGAATATTATCCAATTTAAACATAGAGTATTGAATAATAAATGCTGGTATCATTATTAACATTTCTTATTGATACTTGTATCATTTAAATGGGTCAGATTAATGAAGATTAATATTTTTTATTATGAATTTTAATTAATAACGGTCTTAATGATAAAAATTTAATAAAGTCCTTGAAGAACACTTTAGTTAAAATAAGTTTTGTTTCTTTTATACTTATTTATTTTTGTTTGGTAAAAAAAGAGACAACCTACTATATACAAGTGTTCTTCAAGGACTCAAAAAGTTTTATTTTTATGAATACCAGTGTGTTTAATATTAAGATTTGTAAATATGCTTACCATTATGGTAAGTATATCTACAAATGATAAGCTTATCATTATGGTAAGTATATCTACAAATGCCCACATTAGATACATGTAATTCCCTAATAGTATTCATATAAAATAATGAAACGTTACTCTAGGTACTATCCTAACTATTTATAGTGCTTGCATGGGAATTAAAATTCCTATAAATAAAAGAGCTTGTATAAACAATATAGGTCTAATAGTACATACTACACATACCCTACTTTATATAATACCATTTATATAATAGTACTAAGTAGTTTTTACTTAACAATATTATACATATATATTACAGCGTTAAGTGAATATTTGTGTGGATGTGTGTGTATGTATGGGTAATATAGTGTATATAATAAAATACCTAATATTGTAAATATCTAATGTGGCTGAGTATAAATTGTATTATTATTACTAAGGCTAGGATTTTTTTTTTTTAATAATAATATATCAGTATAAAAGGATTCTTTTAAATCTAAAACTCAAGGTGAAAAGTCACTCTGTACAACCACAAAGACCATCATCAGTCCCTGAAATACCAAAAGTTGTAACTTTATTAGTAATGGTCAAGGAAAATCATATTCTTATATACAATTATATTATTAAAGAAGAATATAGCAATATATATTAAACCATAAGTTTTTGCGGCTTGTGAAACATTCTAGGTCTTCACAAAGGCTCTGAAAAATCCTTTGTTAAGCCTAAAATGTTACCTAAACTCTCCCCGGTATCCCCTATTTCTTTGAAAATGTGAACTTTTCATTAAAAATAAAGAAATAAATAAAAATAAACTTTATTTGTTGATATTTTACAAGAATTTATAAATGTTTTCTTAACTTTTTGCCTAATATTGGTTTGTTTGATTTAATGTTGTAACACTTCTATCCAATATTATCAATCAAGATCAGATATTTGTTCAGGTTATCCTCGGACATAGGCCTCCTTCAGCAAATACCATTGGCAGCGGTCTCCAACTACTCGGCATTGGGATGTCTTGATTTTTTTATACTTCTTTCAGAGACCTGAGAACATACATACTATTCTATGTATTTCTTTCTCCATTTAAAGTTTTGGAGCAATTGTTTGACCTAAATAAAAGTACCTATTCAATTTCTTGATAATTTACTTTCAGGGTTTGTTTATGTCTGTTTGTCATAGCTTTGGTTTTCACACATGGTTCTTTTAAGCCCCGCTTTTCCACTTCTCTTGCTAGTTGTTTGCATAATAACTGGAACTAGGTCATCAGCCAATCTCAGTTGAGATATTTTACTTCCATTTATGTTAAGCTCATAGCTATTCCAAATAATTCCAATCAATGTAATTGACGAAAAATTTCCTCCAATACAGCCGAGCAGAGTTTGAGGGATAATAGGTTTCCTTGTCGGACTCCTTTTATTCGTAATTCTTCTCCAATTTTTCCTAGTCGTACTTTTGCTGTAGGTATAGTTTCAAAATTGTTATATTACTCCTTAGTCCTTATGATTCTTGAATATTTAGTTTGATCACACTCTGTGTTTTGAGATGCTTTGTAAGTATGAAATAGAGAGAACTTTTTGTTGCTCTAATCTATATTTGGCGTCGATGAAGACGCCACTCGTTATTTGCACTTACTAATAAATTTTATTTATGCATTTTAATTTACACAACGCAATAAAAAACTTCTAAAACAACAAAAAACAATACTTTAAGTTAATTTAAATTAAAACAATGGCGTCGTTTTGATAGAATATAGCTCGAAAGGGAGACCCCGACCACCCGCCCGTAAACAGTCGAATTTAGCGTCTAGCATTCGCAAAAAACGAACAAAAATGTGTTCTTGGCTGGCAATTCCCTCCGAGTATGTAGCGGTTTCTGTCAAAATGTATGGGGAAATTGGCCTCTCGCGAGCGCTTTAACGAAAACGAATGCTCAACGCTCACCGTCCGTGTTCTTGGCTGGCAATTTGTTCTGTCAACGCATTTAACGAACGTGACGTCATCACCAAATGTCATCTTCATACAAAACTTTCGTGCGCGCTTTTAGCGCTCATGCTCTTGGCTAGGGGGGCGGGTGTTTTTTTTCTACCATAGATTAATAATGTTATATATATACAGAAAGCCCTCATTCATGCCGGTTTTAATTTTTATCACAGATAATAATAGTAATATTATTATTAGCTTATGATAATGGCCTCTACGCGTTCGCGTTATATTGCCAGTATCAGTGCGGGTAGATTTTTTTTCGATTAATAAGTGGGATAATAGGATGGAAAGGAATAGGGAAAGGACTATGTTAGAATTAGGAATGGCCACATGACCGTATACAAACATACGGCATATTTATGCCAGTGTCATGTGAAGGAGGAAAATGGGTACCGACATTTTTACTGAAGAAATGGATTTGTTGAGATACTATAAATACTGAGATCACTGCGTAAATGCTACACTTCTCACACTTAAGTTTACTTATGAATGCTTATTCTATAAAATTGGTACAATTTTGCACAATAATATCCTATAAACTTAACTATGAAAAATATATTAGAAACACACGTGTTAGCTCTTTAATTATTTCAACGGTATATTATATTAAATAAAACTCACAAACTGTTTACATTAATATATTAATGAATCGAAAGTACAATAGATTCTACAGAACTCGACAAAACGTTACAATGAACGACTCACTTCTACGACGCCATTACATACAATGTCGTCGTCGAAGTCTCTCGTTTGTCAGAAAATATACAGCGCTCTCTGGTGGCGAATGTATAATCAATTGACATACTTATTCATCAACAAATGTAATGATTTATAACTAAATTATTAAATTTTAAACTATAATTAATGATAAATTATTTAGATACACAACATATTGTTTTAATTGTTTAGACATCTTACAGCTCGTCCATCCTGACAAAAGTTCACGTCCTCGTGAACTTATTATTAAGTAATTATATGCCTTGCCTTATATACGTGGTACGTACTGTGTATGTGTTGTTTATTTATTTAATTAAACTGCATTTTGCACAACATATTTACAAAATATTTTAATAAAACATAAAGCCATGTAGAATTTTGATTATATAATACCATAAATTTAACACTGTAAGGCGCGCGAAATATGTATTCGTGCTTTTGGGTTAGTGAGTGCTTGTATGTGTGTATGCATGTATGTTTGTTTTGTACGTAAAAGTGTTAAAATTGAATATCTTGTCATTTATCTAAACAACTCATAACTCAACTATCCAGTCCAAGTTACTTAGGTATAGATTCTTTGAGGGTAGCCCGAACACTGTAGACGCGTGTTTATATTATATTTTTCAAATTTAATTTTATTGAATATTATTGTGCAAAAGTGTACTAATTTTGTAGAATAAGCATTCGTATAGTAATATTAAGTGTGAGAAGTGTAGCATTTACGCAGTGATCTCGGTGTTTGTGTTATCTCAAACAATCCCACAATCTTCAGTAAAATGGCGGTACCCATTTTACTGTAGATTTTTTCCTCTTCACTCGACATTGGCAGGACTATACCGTATGTTTGCATACGGTCATGTCGCCATTCCTTTCTCTACCCTAGTCCTTTCCCAATTCCTTTCCATCCTATTATCCCTCTTTTACTATAAATAATAAAGTTATTAATCTACCCACTAGACATTGGCAAAATTTCGCGTAATGCGAAGACGCCATTAACCCAAGTAAATAATAATAATACTTAGGTATAATCTTATTTTATTAATTAAATTTAGTTTTTCATAACTAATTTTACTGTAATAATTTATATTATGTATGCTATAATTACAGCATGGTATAAACACCACTGAGTGGAAACATTATACAGGTAAGTATTAGTTTTTAACAAATTATTAATGTCTACTTGATTTTTTTGTCGGTGTTCCAAATTAATAAATTAAATCAGAGCCAGATCCATCCCTACCGCTTTTCTGGAAGATCACATTATCCACATTGGAAGCCAATCTATTTAGGAGAATAGGTCTACAGCCTATAGTTATATTGCTTTTTCATAGGCACTGCTTTTGTCTAACGCTGTTTACACTATAGCACAGAAGAAATAATAGTACAAGTAACTATAGTGCAGTCTATAGTTTGCTTTGTTTAGATCGCCTCGTTTTCTAATCCTTAGAGAATAAATCTACTTTCTTCACTGAGGATTGAAAATGAGGGGATCCAAATAAAGCAAGCTAAGCATGTGCCGCTTATTGTCATCATTTGATAGTAGTTTTTACTACAACACTTTAAATAAATGGATTAATTAACTCTATATTGCACTATAAAAGTGAGCACAGCGTGCATCAATATGTTAACATTTTAGTACCTTGTTGCGTTTGTAAAAAAACTTTTTTTTGTAACAAAAGCACTGAATTGAATGGTATTGATAAGTTTTAAAGTGCTTATATATTGGTGTATGCAACAGTAAATAATGAGTAATATAACTTAATTAATGTAATATCTTTAAATATTATAAATGTTCGCTGCATGATCAAGCTGCCTACTTCTGTCCATTTCGGACATGGAAAGATGAAAAAGCTTCGCGTCCTCCAAAAACATCCGCAATTGGTTGAGGTGGCTACCATTTTCCTAAAGCCTGATTCGCGAAGAATAGTCGCCGCTGCTGGAAATAAAAATGTGACTATACAGGAGGAGTCACCAGCACATTTGGAACTCGCGGTTAAGAAACTCGCTATATAAGGTTCATCTGGCCCCAACTGAAGAGGCTGCAGCGTAACATGCATATCGAAAATACCACCAGGTTCAGGACTGTTTGAGAGGAGTAAAGAACCAACCAACTGGGGCTGGAACCACCAGCAGGGACTGCTATTCATTACTTCTACAAAAGACCCAGCTCCTCAAGCCATCTTAAAATTAATTTGTTACAAGTGCCGCGAAGAGTGCTCTGGACGAGGTTGCACGTCCCAGAAAACAGAGAAAAAGTGCTCTGTTCTCTGTCATTTCTGTCAGGGCAAGTCATACTAAAATGTCCCTACAATTATAATAAACGAATCTGACAACGAAGAACAATATATCGTCATATACAACAACAACAACTTTTGAGGAGGGTATGTTATCTAAAGTTGCCTCAACAATTCCGGAACTCAAAAAAAGTCAAATTTATTTGTTTGTAACATTTTAATTATTTTGTGTAAATGTGTGTCAGTAAATGTCAATGACTTAATAACTTTAATCTTTTTTTCACCGAATGCCCACAATTAAAATTAGGGTAGGCCACAGGGGTAGGTTCATAATTTAAAACTAGTATATTTCAATTTTTTTTTTATGATTACAAGAGAACTATAAGATTTATAGACCCTGTTTCGTGCTTAATGAAAGGTATTTTTATTTTTATATGTAGGACAATTTACACATATTGCTTTGTTCACAAACTAAGCTCTAGGCTTGTACTATGTGTACCAGAAGCAATGATATTTAATACTTATTATTATATATTATAAACACCCAGACCGTGACAAACTGTACAAATGAAATGTACTAAAACTGAATTTCTCACATCACCGAATCATGCTATGTTCAAATTTAATATACCTACTTTAAAACTGATAATAGAATCTAATAATAAAAAAAAACCCATAGCTTTTGAATTAAACTGAAAAATGTCCAAAATTTTGCAGTTTTTTACGTATTATGCAGGTAGATTTTTTTTTTGTTTGCTTGTAATACGTATTTTTACACTCCCCTTAGGGCCAAATAATATACCAAAAATGCAGCTTTATATCACGTTATTTATGTAGAATATGACTGGCCTAGAAGCCAGCAGTTACATCAATTTGATATTACGCGCACCAGGAGTCGGCTTACTACAACGAGTATAGCTTTATTGTTTATTACTCGATTGTAATGATTTAACGTATATTAGAAAGCTGATAAAAGTAGCAATACTTTTTATTTATAATTCATTTAACATATCCTAATAGTTACGGAACTATTTTCATTAAAAAAAAAATTTTTTTTTTCAAAAAGTAGTTTTTTTTAAATTATTTCATTTGTTATTAGCTCTACATGAACGAATATATGAAGTTAAATAAAGTACATTTCATGATCTTTCATTAGACACCTTGTTTAGGTAAATCGGTTTAGTAGTTCTCTAGAAATACCGCTTAATAGAATGGCCGGGCCGCCATCTTTGCTACGTCACTGCTCCCCCCTCCATACCCCTAGGAAGTCACAACCGCACTTTTTGTGTTCAGGAAATCATACCAAACAAGTACATACCAGTAGTCTGTATGGCGGAGATGAGTCCCACGGAAATTAATTTTATGTCTATTGGAGACCGGACTAATAACAAAGCAAATCGCATAAGAAGGATGTGCATAATGTTTTGTAACAAAACATTATGCACATCCTTCGTTGTGCTCCACACAATAATAAAGCACATCGCTTGTTACAAAACATTATACACATCCTTCATTGTGCTAAACACTATAAACGCACATAAGCAATTGTGCATAAACTGACTTATTAAAAATAGTATCCTTCATTATAAGTAAATCTCTAAATTAATCCATCACATTTAACAAGACCCTGACAAAATATTATTGACATAATGACATTAATATATTTACAATTAATAAAATTCTCTTGTGTCTTATTTAATTTCGTCATTATTATTTTCGGAATCATCTTCTGTGTCGGAAGATTGTCCACTATCACTGCGTTTGTAGCAAAGCCAGGGAAATATTTTATCCACCGAAAATACTTCATCCCTTCATTATTATCTGTTATTTCTATCATTATCTAAAACTTTAGTTATACGATATGGTCCAGAACATTTAGGTATTAATTTCGTACTTTTACCAATTGTGTGTGTAGGTTTTACGACCCGTACTAAATCTGCTATTTGATATTTTAGACAGACTTCCTATTTTTATTAAATGTTTCACTTTGTTTTCCCCTGAGATTTTGTACATTTACTTCCGATCTTATATTAGTTAATCCATCATCACACCGATGCTTTCATCTATGTCTAAACCAATATCCACTTTCTTTTAAACCTATCAATCTATATCCGAATATTACCTCTGCCGAAGTTCTACCCATACCTTTATTTAAAGTATTATTTAATAAAATTTATTGAAACCCATTATTCTATAATGTTTAAATTTTACCCAATAGTAATTAATTTAATATAAGTTTCCCTCAGTTTCATCTCAAACACCTCATCATTTTTAACGTTTACGAGCGATTGCATAACAACTTAAATCATATTTATTAATCTAATAAATGCACTTAGGCATTTTAATTAAATGCGATTTTAATATAATATATTCTTATACGTATCGCCATATTGTTACGCGTACTTAAAAACCGCCGAGGAATCCGTCAGCGATGCATCCATGTTTGAAATTTAGCCGGCCGTCTGTCATCACGAGTCGCGAATCATAATTTTAAATAAATATATGTATCTGACGCTTATTTTAGAATACTTAGGACAAAAGTTGTAAATTCCCGCGGGAATAAGTACATGTGTAATATAAAAATAGGCATTTGTTAAAAAAAAAATAGTAGGTACATCACTAAACTAATTATTAAAATGAGAACATAGACCACAATTTTGTGATCTATGCTGAGAACAATTACATTTAAAAAAAAACGTGAGAACAGAATATGGCGCCAACGAACAGTTTTGACATTTCAGACAAAATTTTAAGAAACAAAAAATAGCTATTTATCTCTTTGCCATATGTAGATTTAAGAGTGCGAGCGAGACAGATACATGTACGTGACTTTTTACTTTATAAGACAATTTGTAACAGTTCCCCATGGAGGTATATAATATAATAGGGAGGCGCCCTTTCGACTTAAATCGCCTCTCCAGTGAGAACAGAAAATGGCGGCCACACAACTAGAGGTGGGACACTTGTTGATAATAATTTTACCTAATTGAATTTTTAATAATCGATTATTTTTTGGATTTTTTCTTTTGCTTATATTAATATTAAATTATATTTTAGAAGCATTACTTACAGAAAGTTTTGTTCTTTTTAATTGAAATTCTCATACTATAAAAATGCCGTCAACTTGTAAACACGAATTCTTCATCTTTGTGTGAACTTGTCCAATGTATGTAAATTACAACTTTAAAATAATATAGTTTTTTTTGTAGGATCTTTGTTATATAGGGTTTTTTTATTTTATTATTATTATTATGTTTTAATTTAATTAATAATACTTATTTATGAATTCTTTGAGGGATGTTTGCATACGGCCATGTGGCCATTCCTTATTCTAACCTAGTCTTTTCCATCCTATTATCCCACCTTTACTTTATAATTAAAAAATTGTGATTTACCCTCACTCGACACTGGCAAAATTACGCGCACGCGTAGAGGCCATTAATTTAAGCTAATAATAATAATACTTATTTATGTTTTGTAAATTTCTTTCATAAGTTTTAAAAACAGTTTAATTTCTAAAGTAAAAATTTATTTTTGAACTTCTTCTAATAAGGTCGTTTTTAACGTTAAGTCTCAAAAAAAAAAAAATAAAGCTTCATAATAAATTCGTAGGTTTTTAAAATTAATTTGGTAAGTTTTTAGCGGAAATTGTGTTAGCTTCATTGCGAGACGGCGCGGTAGTTTGTATTATTGGGCTCTGACTATATAGCATGAAACATATGGAACCAAGGCGGTTGTAATAAATGCATCAAAAAGCCTTTACAACGAAATGTCAAACAAAACAATTGTGTGCTTACTTCATAAAATCAACGCTCAATGATTGGTTGACCATTCAAAACAAAAAGTGACAAAAAAAAAAAAAAAATGTTTTGAGTTTGTATGGTGGAGAATATCTTCTGTTCTCATATTTGGAAAGGCAATTTTAGCCATTAGGGCGGCTCTCTCTATATATATCCAAGCATCACAGCCTTAGAGATATCATGTCTATTGCGACATCAGTATTTGTATTAGTTTGACAAAGTTATTATTACACGTATTCTTTGGTATATTGGAAATTTGGGAATGTAAACTTTAAAATAATTTTATTGTAATATGAAATTCTCTATGAGATGAATAATTATCCTACGTTTTTATTACAAATTTGTAACTACCACCAAACACAATAATAACTTATATTTATTTGCCAATTACTACCCATTGGTCTAATTATAAAATGATTTCTTGGATAAATCTCTATCATAGGATTTATTGCATTAGCATTTCAGAGCAGAGAATTCAAATTTCCATTACTACTAAACCGGAACTAAGAATAATATATAATAACAATAATAATAATAATATGTAGGACAAATTACACATATTGCTCTGGTCACAAACTAAGCCCTAGGCTTGTACTATGTGCACCAGAAGCAACGATATAATACATATTATATTTTATAAACACCCAGACCATGACAAACTGTACAGAAAAAAACGTACTAATATTTTTTGCCATGGATAGGAATCGAACCCACGACCTCCGGATACAACGCCAAAGGCGCAACCACTAGTCTACGGAGGCTGTCATATATGGAACCGCCCTAATGCCTATAATCGCCTATATAATAAAATGTCAAACGTGTTCGTGCCGCCATATTGTTACGCGTACTTAAAAACCGTTGAGGAAGTCTGTCAGCGATCCAACATGTTTGAAATTTGCTCATAGACCGCCCTCTGTCATCACCAAGAGTCGCGAGCCATCATTTTAAATATATTTATTTGTCTGACATTTATTTTAGAATACTTAGGACAAATATATTCCCGCGCGAATAAGTATATGTGTAATATAAAAAAAAATATAAATAAGTATTCGTTAAAAAAAAATAGTACGTACATCACTAAACCAATTATTAAAATGAGAACATAGCCCACGATTTTAAGATCCATGCTGAGAACAGTCACATTTAAAAAAAAACGTGAGAACAGAATATGGCGCCAGCGAACAGTTTTGACATTTCAATCATAATTTTAAGAAACAAAAAATAGCTATTTATCTCTTTGCCATATGTAGATTTAAATGAGTGCGAGCGAGACAGATACATGTACGTGACTTTTTACTTTATAAGACAATTTGTAACAGTTCCCTTTTATTACTAGTTTCATGCAGTTCCCTCTCTATTATTACTAGTTTCATGCGCCGCTCCAAAGAGAGGCGAAATCACAGGGCGAAATATTTGGCAATAAAATTTTATAGCTTCAATTTATATATTTTACCAAGTAAGAAACACATCTAACACACTTTATTTGTTTCAGATAATATATATATATACATAGTGTGTATATATAACAGTACCTAATATGTAAATAGAAATAGAAGGAAAAATATTTACTACGATTTTTATCTTAGAATATTCCCGTTCCGTTTAAGAAAATGTTAGCGTGAAAAGTTTTTTTTTTTGGTACAAGTCATTCCATTACCAAAAATGTTAACATCTGAAGTTAACTTCAAGCGTTTCTGTACCAAACCAAACTGGAATTGCTTACATAAAATTTTACAATTTCAACACGGGTAAATATTATTCTTGTCAAAAATTAACGTCAAAAGTAAGCTCATAGTGGCGATGCAAAAAACTAGTATGGTCACTCCATGCGATCCATTTAATAACGCGGCTAGCTTAAACTAGCGCAACCAACTGTTTCATTTAAACCATACTAGTTCTTTTAGCATCGTCTCAAAAGGACATGTATAAAAAAAAATTGTCTAACTCTGTGACTATGCTAAACGCTTGACCAATGTAAACTGGAGGTCTACTCCGAAATACCGAAGTTTCGGGCTTCGGTCGGGCCGATACGTAGACGATGAACGAAAATGTGGCCTACTCTGAAATCGAATGAATAATTAGGGATGTCATTAGGTTTTTTTACATAGGAACAAATCGTAGAATTCAATTAAATGTTCAGCGTAGGCAGCAGCGGCACCAGCCTCATCTTTAGTCCTCGAAAGATGTGTAGCTGCCAAGATGTTGACACATGTCGCATCCCACACTAAGCAGCTAGTAGCTGCCAGCTACCCATCTTCCCAGGGAATATACTTAATCCGTCAGGTCTCTGCCGTCATCGCGTAACAGATGAAACCGCCCCGCGCTCTTCGATTAAGTGTTCTCTATTTACTATTTATATATCTAATTTAACCAGGTACCAAAAAGGTACTTTCACTTACAATTAATTTTATAAAGAAAAATAACTTCTTTGAGTATTAATTAGATTATCCGATAATTATAACAAAGCTCTCGTGAATATTGACATAGAAATTCCCGAAGTGTTTTTTCGGGAATTTTATGTCAAAGTCGAATATTCGTTCGTTAAAAATGCGTTCAGAGTAGGGTTTATGAGACGCGAGACGTCAAAGTATGACTCTCGTGAACGAAATCGGGCCTTAGACTGTGTTGAGCGTTGATTAGTTGAAGGGATTCCCTATTTAGTCTGTAATTGGATTCCTTGAGAGCCCGAAGACTGTTGTCGTGTGTTTCTGATATATTTTTCATAGTTAAGTTTATAGGATATTATTGTGCAAAAATGTAACAAATTTGTAGAATAAGCACACTTAACATTACTTATGAAAAGTGATGTTTTTTTTATATAATTTAATTTGACGAGGCTTAAACCCCCTTCGTTATGAAATCCTGGCTACGCCCATGAACTATACCGTGTGTTTGCATACGGTCATGTGGCCATTTCTAATTCCAACCAGTCCTTTCCTTATTCCTTTCCATCCTATTGTACCACTTTCATTTTATTCTCAAAAAAATAATCTACTCGCACTTGTCATTGGCAAAATTACGCGCACGCATAGCGACCATTAGTATAATATAATTATAATATAGTCTGTGATTGTCTCTGATTTTTTTATTACCTACCAATTTTATTTATTTTTTGATTTTAGTTTATTTATTGTAGTAGACTTTTACATGTAGATAGATTTTTATAATGGTTCATATATTTATTTAATTGTATTTTTTATTTGAGTCTAACAAAGGTATTTTAAGAAAATAATATGATCTCAAGAAAAGGTCAGAAAGCTGTAAACGAAGGTGTTGTTGGCAAATATATCAAGAAAGACACTCCTCCAGATGTTCCCAGTAAGTGATAATAATGTATTTTAAGTTGTAGATAAAGTGATTTGAAGTTTCCACAATTTATATTGTTTAGGGTGATCGTAGTTAAGAAAGTTTTGAGAAGTTTTTTTTATCAAAACATTCTAATTACTAGGAACTCGCTTCTAATATTTTTGCCCCACATATTAGGTGTGACATTTACCTAACATTTCTAGGATTATTGTTTGGTAAAGAAAATGTATAAGGTGTAAATGCTCAATAAAGTTTTTATAAATAAGAGATTTTCATTTTTAAATAACTACCTATTACCTGCCTAGGTTTACTTAATAATTATCTATTGCACTTAATTTTGATTTCACTAAGAACAATTTTTTAATGTCTTTTTTAGTTATAAATGTATGGACTACAGAACAAAATAGACGGCCAAAGAGCCACCAAGGTTTATTTAGCTCATCAGAAGCAAGCAACAACATACAAGAAAATAAGTTTGGTAAATCCCAAACCATGGGGGGGCATGCGGGGAAGTACACTCCGAGTGAGTCCGTGCCAAACTTAGCGCACAGGTTTGTATTGTTTACAGAATACTAGCTTTTGCCTGCTGATTCGCACACATTAATATGTTTTTGTAAATAATTATATGTAGGACAATTTCCACATATTGCTCTGGTCAGAAACTAAGCTTTAGGCTTGTACTATGTGTACTATTTAAGATTTCACATATGCTATATGGAAGTAAGACTCTTATCAAGAATAACACCCAAATTTTTTTCCCTATTAGTGTTTTCAATTGTAATTCCATTTATTGACATTGGGTTGAAAGAGCTAATACATTTATTTTTATTAGTGAATATAATTTAGTGTGTATTTGATGTGTTAATGGTGAGTAAATTATATTGAAACCAAAAGAAAAGATTGGCAAGGTCCGCCTGCGCTTGTTTAGTTATTTCATTTATATTTGAATCATAATAAAATAAACAAGTGTCATCGGCATACAGAGTAATATTTCCTTGTAGCTTCAAATCAATAATATAATGGGTTCAAAATAGAATCCTGTGGTATTCCAGTAGAATCTAGGTAGGTTTCAAGACTTCTGTAAAGGACTGTTTCAAAAATTTTTGAGTTGATTTGCAAAACAGAAATAATAAATATAATTTCTTGGATCTAGCTTGCTACCTGATTTATATATTGGAGTCACCTTTGCTAGCTTGAAGATTTGGTCTACACCTTTACCAAAGTTTATTTTTGAGATTATCTATTATTTTGTTTACTTGTAATCATGTACAAGGTTGTTACTCATATAGACCCCTATTACTTTCATATTATAAATTATATATTTATTTCATGCAAGTGTTGGACCCGCCTGACATAAAAAAGCTATTGTGGCACATATTTTTTTTTATGACCAGAATAGAATATTATTATAAATTGGATGGTGATAACTTATTCATTCATTTTAGGTTTGCTAGCCTCTCGACTGTGGACAAAAGTAGCACCCCCAGTGCTTACAATTCACAATATCAATTATCAAATGTGGTAAGTGGAAAAAATAATAACACAGCATGATTATTTTATAAGAATACCAAAGCAATGAGCACATTGAAAACATTTAATATGATGCAAATGATATTTCGAAATTTAATAGAGACACAATGTTGTTAGCTGTACATCCATGGATTCTTTGTGCGGTGTGTCAGGTCCATTGTGTAGTTAGAAGGCAGGGTAATGAACTGCATAGACCGGGAGGTAACGACATTTTAGTGTTAGTCATTTCATCACTGCTAGTTTTCTCTGAAATGATAATTTATTACATGTACATATACGAAACCGACCTCAGCTGATGCGTCCGCGGGGGAGGCAGATACTGGAAAGCCTCCCACGCGTTATTAATTTTATGAAAATAAAAATAATACCAGCAAACTTGACCTTTTTTACAGTATTCTATTAGATTGTAACATGTAAAAAAAAAAATCAGCTACTGATATAGCGGTGGATAGTACGCCCGCTGCCTGGCTGAACTTCGGACGATACGTAAAAATTAAAGTCAAATTAGCAAGCTTGAAACTTCATTAAAAATGATTTATTCTATAGATTTCACGAAAAATATAGTAAATTTTCCAAAAAGTCGTAAGAAAAATCTAAATAAAAGATTTTTTTTAACACAAAGAAAACATAGAATCTTAAAGCTGGTAGATAATGCGTAAGGCATTAAGTTCGCCTTTGTACATAACTTTTGTTTACAGACTTGACCTTTTTTACAGTATTCTGCAATTACAGTATGTGCAATAAAGTGTTAAAATAAAATAAACAGAAAAAAAAGTGATGAGACACAGAGACGGTCCAAATAGAACACAAGTGTAACCGCGCCGCATAACTAGTAACTAATAAAAATACTCACTTTCATCCGTATAAAGCACTTTTTTTCAGCAACAATAAAACACTGAAACAACTCATTAATCCGCGAAGACAAGTTCAGGGATCAAATATTTGTGGGTGTCAGTGCATGTTGTTCATGTTCATGGCGGGTTCGTTTTCCGCAATTAGCCAAGAGATTAGGCCTTTTTGCGTGAGTCGGCTGACTATTCTAGCCAGCCCAGCTCCTTCCAGAAGGCGACAAGAAGTCCGGGTCTTCCGCAGGCCTCAAGAAGCGACCTCGGTGTTCCGAGGATTTTCGCCCGTTGTAAAGCCACCCCGGTGCAATGAAGCCGCACATGGGTGGGTGTTTCTTCCGTTTCCATGCAACCTCTACATAGGGGGCTGTTGGTGATACCTAAAATTGTAAGGTGCCTGTTTAATGGAAAGTGTCCGGTAAGTATACCCACCACCATACGAAGGTTACCTCTGTCGAGATTGAGCAGGTTCCGAGCTAGGCGTGGGCTAGGTTTGGTGACCGCCTCTCTCGCCTGCCTGCAGTTTTGTAAGTTAGCCCAATACTTACAGTGATGGTTGAATGTATTGTCGCGTAGCCAACTTTTCAACTGATTAAAAGATAAAGGTACATACGGTTTGGGTCCTACCGGTGTTGTAGCCGAACCTCTTTTCGCCAGTTCGTCAGCCGCGTCGTTACCGAGGGAGTTGCTGTGTCCCTTTATCCACTGGAGAGAGACCCTGTTACCAACTGATATAGTCTCCAGTGCGTAGTGTCATTGTTTTACCAGACTTGAGTTCATCTGTTTGTTCTTCAATGCTAGTAGTACGGCTGCGCTGTCAGATAGTATGCGTATACCATTTTCTTCTATCTTTCTTGCGCGTATTGCCACTGTTGCTTCTATTATGGCTATACACTCTGCTTGGAAGATGGAAGCATGTGTGCCAAGAGCTGTTGAAATTCTAATGTTTAGGTCGAGTGAGTAAACTCCTGCGCCTGTTCCGTATTCTGTTTTTGAACCGTCCGTATGAATTCTGACTTCGTGTAAGCCAGATTGATCAGTCGGTTCTTCTTGCATGTTTATTGAGTAATTTGTCACAAATATGTGCACGCGAGGACATCTGTCGTTCACTGCATTAATGAGTGGTTGTATCTCAAGGTGTTCGTTTAATGACTGTGTGTGCCTCGCTCGGTTGTCTATATTCCATTGTCCAGAGGCTCTGAGTCTTATGGTGGCGACAGCAGCTTCGTATTGTATGTATAGATGTAAAGGTGTCAGGTTTAGTAAGGTTTCGATAGCTGCTGTCGGTGTAGTCTTCATACATCCTGTTGTGGCTAAACAAGCCAGTCTTTGAAGACTCTGTAGGTTAGCTGTAACCGTGGTCTGAGTGGTTCTAGGCCACCACACCAAAGCTCCATAGGTAATAGTGGGTCTGATAACTGTAGTATATAGCCACATGGTAATCTTGGGTTTTAGTCCCCATGTTTTTCCTAGAAGTCTTCTGCATTGCCACATTGTGACGCAGGCTGTCTTCAGTTTGTTCTCAAGATGCTTACTCCAGTTCAATTTACTGTCTAGCGTTATGCCTAGATACTTGACATCTGTAGCTAGAGTAAGTTCTGTATTAAATAATGTTGGTAGTTTCATGTTCCTCAATTTTCTTTTATTGGTGAAGAGGACCAGTTCCGTTTTATTAGGATTACCATTAAGGCCATTTGTTGTGCAGCAGTTTTCAATGATTCTTAATGCGATCTGCATCGAGTCACATAGTATGTTTTCGAATGCTCCGCTTATGAGGATCACTAGGTCATCCGCGTAGCCCACCGTGAAGTACCCTTGGTCGTTTAATACTCTTATGAGTCCATCTACAACTAGGTTCCACAGAAGGGGGGACAGGACCCCTCCCTGCGGACAACCCTTTGCTGCTATGCCTCTGGTCGTACTGTCCACGGTGAGCTGCACAGCGCGTTGTTTCAGCATATTCTCTATCCATCCTATAATGGTCGGCTCCACTTTATATTTGATTAGGGCCGTAGATATGCTGACAAAAGACGTTTTATCAAAGGCCCCTTCGATACCAATGAAGGTTCCTAACGTCGATTCTTTATTAGTTAAAGTCGATTCAATCTTACTTACTACATGGTGTAGTGCTGACTCCGTTGATTTTCCTGTTGTGTATACATGCTGATAAGGATGCAATGGTTCTTTAACTAAGATCGTGTCTCTTAGGTGTTTGTCACATAGCCTTTCCATTGTTTTAAGCAGAAAGGAGGTAAGGCTGATTGGTCTGAAGGATTTAGCTTGTGTGTAGTCACTTTTTCCCGGTTTTGGTAGAAAGACTACTTTCACTTCTCTCCATTGTTTTGGAACGTACTTATGAGCTAGGCACGCGGTGAATATTTCTGTTAGTAAGGGCAGTAGGTTGGGGAGGCCCCACTGAAGGAGGGCTGGGAAGATGCCATCTATACCTGCTGACTTGAAGGGCGAAAAACTTTCTATAGCCCATTCAACCTTTGTTGTCGTGATGACTGATTTCGCGATTTTCCAGTCCTCATCCGTTGGTGGCAGAGCGGTACTTACTTCCCAGTCTCTATTGTCAGTCAGTTGACAGTCTGGGAAGTGAGTTTGCAAGAGTACCTCACTTGTTTCTTTATCTGTGTTTGTAAAAGTGTTGTCGGATTTTTTTAGCGATCCTATACAATTTTGGTTGGTTGTCATAATTTTCCTGACTCTGTTAGCTTCATGGCTTGTTTCTATATTCTCGCAGAAACGTCGCCATGATCCCGTTTTCCAATGTTTGACACGCTTTTTGAAGTGGGCTTGGGCATTTTTATATTTTGTCCAATCCTCTTCTTCTCTTGTGTTCATTGCGCGGTTGAAAAGCTTTCTTGCTTTGTGTTTAAGGCGGTCTAGCTCCGGGCCCCACCAAAGATTTCCTCTCTTGTTCTTCTTGGCGGTGGTGGTAGCGTCAAGGGGCAAGATCTATGGTAGCTTTTTGTTATATTGTCCATAAGTGTTTCCACGTTCTATATTAACAGTTATGTTTGTCATATCCTCCAGATTTGTACTAGTTGTAGGGTGTCAGTGCATATATATGGTACTGTGACGGAAGGTATGGTTTACTTCTCTCTTCGGTCACCGTACCCAATTTCCATAGGGTAACTCCATCAGATTCTTCTTTAAAACCACTTCAAATACGTTTTATATAAATATTTATTTGTATTCTCTTTATTCCCTTGTAGAATATAACATCCCTGCAATGCTATATAAAGCTGTATAAACTATAAGGATTAATCGCGATTTCACTCGTTTTATATTAAATTAATACATCACACCTTCATCGTGTGTCCCTCTATCGATCTATCTTCCGAATCGTCGTTCTTTCTATTTCCTTCACAAAAGTAATAAGTTAATTACTTTAAGTTTAAAATTTAAACGTAAATAACTATTCAAAACTGTAACTTTTGCTATCGTCTGTATTTTATTAAAACAAAAATATGGGATGTACGAGGAATTGGTAAATAATATTAGTGGATCGTAAGAGGACGAAAATTAGGTAAATATAAAATTGGTCCGAAAAAGTGGGTGGTACGAGGAATCTTTCTCGCCGGGCACTGAACTCGAGCCGCAATGTTTACGGTGTCGGTTGACGACTTTTCCACCAGCTGATCGTCAGCTGACTATTTTTTACTGAAATTTCAAACTTGCTAAATGGACTTCACGTATCGTCTAACGATACGTGAAGCTGATTATTTTTTTAATCGTGTTATAATCTAATGGAGTAGTGTAAAAAAAATAGTGCTGGTATTATTTTATTGGATTGATCCCAAAAAAGGCTAACTTTTTCTTTAAAAAAGAGTTGGTAGTCTTCTTGCAGGCTGTTGATTTTTTTTTTTTGTAGGACAATTCGCATGTATTGATTTGTTGATAAATCAATGAGGATATAAAAGTAGACCTGTAATGCGAATTCGTCTTTGTCGCTGCCCATTTCGTAACACTTTCATAAGTTAGCCGGCATAGTGAAGCAGCCAACGCTGTTCAGAGACAATATATTTATTGAGCGCATGTACTTTGTAGTTTTTTTTTTGTATTATAAGAGCACCGCATGTGACTTTGTATCCACCTGGTGGTGAGCAGGTAGATACAAAGTACATAAATGGGGTCAATCATTTTTTTTATTTATTATTCAACAATACTTGCAATTAATTTACAACGTATGTTACACACCAACGGAAACCTTTAAGGTTTATATGTAGTGCGTGAGTCGCAAACATTTTTTTAATTATACAGGTGATTTTTTTAAGTGTGCCTCGATACCGGGCTAGGAAAATTATTTTTTCCAAAACCTAATGATGTTTTAGTTTTTATCAAAATCGGCTCCGTGACTCCTTTGGGCATTTTTCAATATTCCTTGTAGTTTTGGCACACTTAAAAAATTCACCCTGTATATCTGTACCTTACATTAAATATTTTTAGTTGTTAGGCCTTGTATGCTTGAGGAAAAACCTTTCAAACTTTGGTCTGTACTTACTTCCGATTGATGATGCGATTACGAAATGGGAGGTGACAGAGATGAATGACTTACAATCAGGAACACAATAATACAGAATATCTTACTTAAAATTATAATAATAAAAGTTTTACCATGAAATAATACTACATAATTAATAATAATACTTTGCAAGTAATCTATAATATTTATTTGTAGCAAGCTTCACAATCAACCCTTTGTGAGCTGGATGGTTCATTCAGCCGGCAGACCAGCAACAGATATTATCGACCAGAAGATCCTATTTACCAGAACCAACAGCAGGTAACGAATTTTTAGCATGGATCATTATCATAGAGATGCAAAAATTGTCAAGTGACCTAGTCATGTTTCGGTTTAGTCTGTGAGTTTCTCAGGTTTTAGGACCTTGAGAAGGTGGTGGGCCTTTCAGTATGCGGTTACGAAACGGGCAGTTGAGAGAAAATGTTGGATTAACCAAACAACTCTTACGACACCATGTCTTCTGACAAATTATTATTATTATGTATTTCTAAATTTTCATCAAACGAACTACAAGTGATTTTGTCATTAATGAATGAAGATTGTAAGAAGGGCTTAAAAATATATGTAAAGAAGACGAAAGCAATGGTATTTGAAAGATGTGAGAATGTGGGTGAATGTCAAAGGAATTAATGTAGGACAAGTAAGTGAGGTTTGTATCTGGAAAATATTTTTACTAGAGACGGTAAGATAGAGATGGATATTAGAAGAAAAGTGAATGCTGGAAATAAAGTAAATGGACCACTTAATAACGTGCAGCAAAAATATTTCCTTAACAGCCAGGAAAATTGTGCATAATAGTATTTTGCTCCCAAAACTTAGCTATGGAAGTGAAGCATGAGTATGGCAGAAGAAGCATACAAGTAAAATTAATGCCGTTGAAATGATATCATTGAGGAAAATGTGTGTACCCTCATAGACCGAATTAAAAATAGTGTACCTAGAAAAAGAAGTGGAACAGATGATGATGTAGTGTTAAAGATTGAAAGAGGTATGTTAAGGTGGTTCGGCCACGTTGAGCAATGACGAACGAAAGACGAAACAAATATATAAAGTAAAAATACAGAATGATAGTGGATTACGTGGTCGACCAAATCGCGTCTTTACAGATCAAATTCGAGATACCATTAAAAAAGGACAAATAAGAAGTCTAAAAAACAGACGCGCCTGTATGAATCGGTGCATGGATTTGGACGAAGCTAGGAAAGCATGTAAAGACCGTGCGAAGTGGCGTACATTACATTCTCTCCGCTTACCCCTTAATAGGGATATAGGCGCGATTGTATGTATGTATTTCCAGGTGCAACAACAAAGACAACAACAGTATGGGTCCAGAGAATCCAGCATGCCTCGCATCTCTTCCAACCTGAGCTTGACTCCCAGGATACTCCCGCTATCACCACACTCTGTCAGATTACATACCTGCAGTGAATGTGAGTTTTTCATATTTAATGTTCATACACCTACTTGAACTGCCTCAGTGGTTGTGGGTTCGGTTCCCACTCATGGAAAAGCAAGATTAGTATGCTTCCTATAGATTTGCCAGAGTCTGGGTGTTCATAAATTCAATTATGTATTAATATTGTTGGGTATCAGGTGAAAAAGGGTTGCGTTCACTCCACTGCCTTACGACTGGTTGCCAACCGTCCCGGATAAGGCGGGGGACGTCCCGTTAAATAATGAGTCCTGCGATACATGTCTGAGGGACGCTAATTGTCCCGCTTTATGGTAAACCTAACCTGGATCAGACATTGCGAGTACTGTACAGAGATACGCACGAACTAATACCGAACTTTGAACAAAGATTGTCAAATTTATGGTGTCCATCCCATGTGTCTAACGCCGCTACTGAGAGCACATTTTCAATTTATGGGGTCCAATAAATAATAATTTACTTAAATGTATTGTTTTTATTATGATTACCTACTTTAATAACAAATAGTTTATTTTGTTAATTTCATTTTAAATACAACTATTAAAAAAAACACGGTTCTGTACATTTAAAGGCATTTTTTGACCAAGTCCCGTATATTACTTTTTAGTCTCCCGCATATCTGTGAATAAGAGTTGGCAAGCCTACTTACGACCGTTCGGTAGATAAACACACACTAGGGCTGCCCCTTACTGTGTTTCTAGTGTTACATACATACATATCATCGCGGCGCCCGATACCGCCTAGACTAGCCGATGGTATGTTGTCATAGGTTAATGTGAACTGATCATAAATAAAGCATGATTGTTGCAGCATACAGCCCTGGCCAAGTGTCTCCAATATATTCCAATTATGTGAACTCATCAGCTCTTGCCTACCATGCCAGCCACGGGAATGCTATCATGCCAGCTCCACAAGGTTTGTATTTTTTATTGAGGTTGCAATTTTCCAATAAGGGCCGCTTTTTTGTTGGTGAATTAACGCAGAGTAAACGTTAAAAAACTGACAACTATAGCCTCTTCGCCATATTGTGTTCTATTATTTTTCCATACGAATCACTCATTAAGGTTCCTAGAGTCGCAATCGCGAACTCCGCATTCTTTATACAAAATTAGCTTTCGCACTTCCAACAATACTCGATTAATGTTTGTCACAGATTTAAAATATTATTTTTGTCGGTCATTGTATTTATTAATCTTTCTCTTTTGGGCTTTTATTTATATATTTTTTTAAATCAGAAAAAAAACTATTTTAATATTTAAAAAAAAAAAAAAAGATTTTTACGTACAATTAATTATGACATAAAAAACATAATTTAACTTGTCTGTTGACTGGAGAAACCTTAACATAGCTTACTGTAATCAATAAAAGGGGGTGCAGAGGAAATAGAGCTTCCGTTACCGCCTGGCTGGTCAGCTGACCGCACGCTGCGAGGCCGGCGCTACTACATGGATCACAACACTCAGACCACGCACTGGACGCATCCGCTGGAGAGTGTGCCGAGGCCCTGGCAGCGACTCTCTACCCCTCAGCATGGGGTTTATTACTTTAAGTTAGTATTCATCTATATTATATTAATTCATTTTACTTCACTAGTCCCTTTTGCTTATAATAAACTAAATATAACATTATCAATTTATTCTCTCTCTACAGTTCGTTGAAAGACCAAAGTTTCTGAATAGCTGTATGAGCTTAACTATGCTGATACTGAAGAACTTTTAATACTTTAATTAAAACTATTTTTTTCCTCTCTTTCATTGTATATGTATACATCTAAACATAAATACATATACAAAACCTTCACGGGTACCTTACGACGCCCGAGACCGCCTAGACGGCCCCAGGGTACCCAGCGGAGGGGTTTTAATCCCACCTCGTCGTAGCCGATGGTATGAGTCTACACCGAACAAGTGGCTAGCTCGTCGCGATGTTTTGGATAGACTCAATAACCTATCTATAAACAGTTTCACAAGTTGGTATTTTGGAAGTGTGTTGGTGATAGAATGTAAACCACATAATAATCTAAATAATATAGTTTATTGACACTTCACAATTTATACACACAATTATTATTAAAGTAGAAATTATATATTAACAGTGTGTTCGTTTACTACTGTTTTTCGCTTATAGCGCTTAGGCTTTAAGCCAATCTAATCAGCCGTCAAAGTACTCAAAGCGAAGCAAAGCAATCACAGCGTTTGCAGGAGTACTCGAACAGTTTTATGTGCATAAATAAAAATCGTATACAATTCATAAGAGAATACAAAATAGAGTTCAAAAACTGTTAAGTGAAAGGAAGGGAATAATAAAAATAAACAAAAAAAAGTATTTGATACTCAATTGTGACCACAGACAATTTACTTTGATTGCACTACTCGTATTTTCAAAGCGTTCGCAGCGAATTCGATGACGTAATTTGCTTTTTTTCTGTGACGTCATCAAAAATCCAAAGCAAAGCGAAGTACTAAAAATACACCTGTCAAGTAAATTAAGCTAGCTTTGTAAGCCTTTTAAGCAGTACTCAAACGTACTGTAAGGTATATGAAAGTTGAAGGCGTGAAGAAGGAAAGCAACGTAAGCTAGTAGGTGCGAAAGAGAAGCGGAGATAGGTAAGAGCGCGAGTAAGTAAGGGATAGCGATAGTGAGCGAGTTTATGCGATCGAGCGTGCGCTCCGCGCGGATGTTCATGGCGGACTGGTTTGCCTGCGGCTCTGCGCAGACGCATAAAGACAATGGGCCGCGTTGATATTAGCGCGTTTCCATTGTCGCTTATTTGATACATAAAAATAAATATATTAATTATTAAGTTTGAATGTTCGCCACATTACTCCCCTCCAGAGGCCGTGACTACGGTCGAATTTAAAGTCGGTCAGGGAATCGGACTACTCGCCCTGATCGTGTCTTTCGTTCTGCTTGTTCAGGTGTTCGGGTAAGTTCTCTGGGGGTTTCTGATATTATGTATGCCGGTTTCAGGCGGTCGATGGAAACTGATACTTCTCTGTCTCGTACTAGAAGTTTAAAAGATTTTTCACCTCTGCTGAGTACTTTCCATGGTCCGGTGTAGGCTGGTTGCAAAGGTTCTTTATATGCGTCTTGTCTTATAAATACATGGTCTGATGTTTTTAGGTCTTTAAAGATAAAGATTGACGGGGTTCCGTGACGAGATGCTGGCTGCGGAAGTAGTTTTGCCGTGGTTGTACGAAGACGTGTCATGAAGTCTGTGACGTCAGGAGTCATTTCTGGACTAGGGTGAAACATTTCTCCAGGAAGTCTTAGAGGTTCACCGTATACTAGTTCAGCTGATGATGCATTTAAATCCTCTTTATAAGCACTTCTGATGCCTAGCATAACGAGTGGTAGTGCATCGACCCAATTGGCAGTGGCATGGCAAGTTATAGCTGTCTTTAACTGCCTGTGAAATCGTTCCACTAGGCCATTTGCTTGCCTATCACCCGATAAGCAGTCGTAGTTCTATGCTGCGATCCAGTTAGATTGGCTAGACAGCGGAAGAGAGCGGACTCGAACTGGCGACCGCGATCGGTAACTATGACTGCTGGGCATCCAAAACGCGAGATCCATCCAGAAAGTAGGCCTTTTGCAACTGTTTCTGCTGTTATGTCTGGTAGCGGTATGACCTCAGGCCAACGTGTAAAGCGGTCGATGGCGGTGAGGCAGTACTTGAAACCTTGTGATGGCGGTAGGGGGCCGATGAGGTCTATATGGATGTGGGCGAATCTTGATGAGGGTAGTTTGAAGGTGCCCAAGGGGGAAGTCACGTGACGTGTAACCTTGGACCTCTGGCATGAAAGACAAGTGCGAACCCATTCACGACAATCTTTCTTAACTCCTGGCCAAACGAATCGTTGGGCAACTAGTATAGCAGTTGCGTTTGCACCAGGATGGCTGAGTGAGTGGAGATTTTCAAACACATGTCGCCTCATGTTTGATGTTACGTATGGTCTTGGTATTGTAGTGCTCGTATCACAAAACAGCCTGATAGAACTGCCAGGAAGCTTTGTCTTCTGTAAGTGAAGCGATGTACTGGACTGCAAGAGTTGCTGGAGCTCTGGATCGCTGGCTTGCTGCTTTGCTAAGTCTGATAGGTTTATCGGAGCGGAAAGTTCAGCAATACGTGATAACGTGTCGGCGACGACATTATCTTTGCCAGATATATGTTGCAGGTCCGTGGTGAATTGTGATATGAAATCTAAATGCCTGTACTGCCTTGGGGAACATTGGTCTTTGCGCGTATGGAAGGCGAAGGTAATAGGTTTATGATCGGTGAATACTGTGAAGTCGCGAGCTTCTAACATGTGTCGAAAGTACTTGATGGCTTCATAGATTGCTAGAAGTTCTCGGTCGTAAGGCGAGTATTTTTGTTGGGCCGGGTTTAACTTTCGAGAAAAGAAAGCAAGGGGTTGCCAACACCCATTCTTGTGTTGCTGTAGGGCAGCACCCATTGCTGTGTCTGAAGCGTCGGTTACGATTGCCATTCGCGCATTGCAGTCAGGATGGGCAAGAAGTGTGGCACGGCATAGGCTGTCTTTGCAATGCTGAAATGCTTGAGTTGTTTCTGGAGTCCATTTTACTGGGTGAGATCCTTTGACTGAACCCATCAGAAAAGAGTTCAGTGGGCGTTGAATATCGGCAGCTCCTGGTAAGAATCGTCGGTAGAAGTTCACCATTCCCAAAAACCTTCGAAGTTCCTTGACGGTGCTTGGCGCAGGGAAGTCTTTGATTGCTTCGACCTTGCTGCCGAGGGGTTGGGTGCCTTCGTGTGAGATACGGTAACCAAGGAAGGTAACTTCTGAAGCTCCGAAAATACATTTTTCAATGTTTATTAGGATACCGTAGTTTTTAAGACGCTCGAATAGTTGACGAAGATGGCTGAGGTGGGTTTGTTCGTCTGGAGAAAATATTAAAAAATCATCTAAATAGGCGAAACAAAAATCTAAATCACGGGTAACTTCGTCAACGAATCGTTGAAAGGTCTGACCGGCATTTCGAAGACCAAAGGTCATGTACGGGAATTCGTACAGACCGAAGGGGGTGGTGATCGCAGTTTTAGGAATATCCTGTGGTGATACAGGGATCTGATGGTACGCTTTGACCAGGTCGATTGTGGTGAACATGTGGCATCCAGCTATGCTTTGTGCGAAGTCGTGGATGTGACGTATGGGGTACCGGTCCGGTATGGTGCGAGCGTTGAGGGCCCGGTAGTCTCCGCATGGGCGCCATCCGTCTTTCTTGGGAGCGATGTGGAGTGGTAAAGCCCATGGGCTGTCCGAGGGTCTTGCGATACCGGTCTTCAGTAGTAGATCGAATTCCTGTTTGGCTATTTTGAGTTTGTCGGGAGCCAGACGTCGAGGTGTGCAGGAGACCGGTGGACCAGCGGTGGTGCGAATGAAGTGTACCGTATTATGTTTTGGAGTGTCTGAGGATCCGGCGGCGCGGGTGATTTCTGGGTACTCCCGGAGCAAGTCGTGGTACTTGGAATTACCGTGGATCGCTTTGATCGAAGTGATGGTGCTAGATGATGCTGCAGAGGTGGCTGAGGTGGAAAGAGACGTCGTATTGTCGACAAGGCGGTGGTGTCGGCAGTCTACCATGAGGTTATAATGGGAAAGGAAGTCGACACCGATGATCGCCTTGGTGACGTCGGCCACAACGAATTTCCAACAGTAGTCCCGGCGAAGTCCCAGGTTAAGTTGGAGGTGTACATGTCCATATGTATTAATAATGGAGCCGTTTGCTGCAAAAAGCTGATAATTAGTCTTCGGCCGGCGCTGATGGAGTGTAGTGCGAGGAAAAACACAGAGATCGCTGCCAGTATCAACGAGAAACTGTGTCTTGGAGCTGCGGTCCGTGATGAAAATCCGGCCTGAAGTTAATGGTCGGTAGTCGGTGGTCGTAGCTAAATACATGCCGCTATTAAATCCGCACGGGTGTTCACATTTTCGCGCTCTGGCGCCATAGGTGGTATGGTACCAGCATGATGATTTTGTAACTGCAGGTGTGGAATTCGTATGGCGGCGTGACCTGGAGTAGGTATTTGGTGTATCACTGCGATGTTGTCGGGTGGATGATGTTGATGGTTGGTGTAAACTTGATGTAAGCAACGCAATTTGTTCTTCTAATTTTTTGATCTGACTAGTGACGTCATCGATTGGTGTAATGGAAACGCGCACTTCAGGGGTTGACAGCGGCGGCGTGGTCGACATGACAACGTGTTTTTGCATATTCACTTCACTGAATGTTCGTAATGCGGGGTCACCAATTTGGAAGTGTGTTGGTGATAGAATGTAAACCACATAATAATCTAAATAATATAGTTTATTGACACTTCACAATTTATACACACAATTATTATTAAAGTAGAAATTATATATTAAGGTATATGAAAATGAAGGCGTGAAGAAGGAAAGCAACGTAAGCTAGTAGGTGCGAAAGAGAAGCGGAGATAGGTAAGAGCGCGAGTAAGTAAGGGATAGCGATAGTGAGCGAGTTTATGCGATCGAGCGTGCGCTCCCCGCGGATGTTCATGGCGGACTGGTTTGCCTGCGGCTCTGCGCAGACGCATAAAGACAATGGGCCGCGTTGATATTAGCGCGTTTCCATTGTCGCTTATTTGATACATAAAAATAAATATATTAATTATTAAGTTTGAATGTTCGCCACAGTATAGTGAAACCGGGACCGACAACTTAACGTGCTCTCCGAGGCACTATAGTGGTGTTGTCAAACAAATGTACATAATTTTTTTAATTAAAAACTCATTGGTACACACCGGGATTCGAACCAGGGACCTTATTGTTTTTAAGTCCAAGGTCTAACCAACTCGGCCACCACGTATATAAATAATCAATTACAATTACAAACATATATAATTGTTTGTAATAGGTTTTTTTTTTTCCTGATAATCAGTATAAATTGTTAACAAGCATATCTGAGACACACGCTTTGTGCCTAATTCTAACTAAGGCTCCAGTCTCACAAAATTTGTATAAATGAGATATTTTCTTTCTGGCGGTTTTAAAATATTCTACTAGATGGCAGCGGGAGAGATATCCACAAAAACTGTCAAATTGGCTGTTTCGGTATTTGACTAGTCTATATTTCCATATGTCTAGTTACTCTATGACTCAAACGTCAAACTAAATTTAGGTATTGCAAGACGTGTTATATTTTTTACCAAATATTTCTTCTCTATAACCTGTCAAGAAAAACTTCTTAAAAAGACCAATATGCCTTAGAAATTCAAATTTAATTACTCTTATGATGATATTTAAAAGAAAAAATATTACTTAAATTGGTGCCGTTAGACAAAGTGCCCAAGATAATAGTGTATATATTAAACAAAGTTAGGTAAATTTTATAAATTAATCTTATGAAGGTATTTATTTTCCTATTTACCCTAAATTTTGGGTATATTTTATTTATTACCACTATCCGTTTTGTCAGTTTTTGTAGATAGCGTCATTGTACGTAAAAATCTTCTGTTGTGGGTAATAAATATTTTCTGGAGCTAAGTGAAAGATTGTTTAAAATAACTCCTGGTAGAGCTATTGACAATATCCTAGTTTGTAACGCGTTGTTAATTGAATAGATACAGCAGGTTAAACCATGAAACTAAGAATAATATATGGAACTGCCTTAATGCCTACAATCGCATATAAAACGAAATGTCAAACGTGTTCATATTGTGTTCTCACTTCAACCAATCAACGCTCAGTGACTGCTTATAATACTTTTGTTCTCACGTATTGTTTCGAGTTTGTATGGCGGCGGCCATCTTCTGTTCTCAAGTTTGGTTTGCTCCCTACATACATGGTGAATTTGAAAGATTGTACTTTGGGCTAATTAATATCTACTGGGGCCTGACCAAAGAACACGATCGCCAATCGAATCGCCGCATCGATCGCTAAAAATGTAAAGGAATTTTACTCTATGGGTAGAGCCTGATCGCCGAGAAACGTCAAATCTCATACATTTGGCTTTCGATGGGTATTTCGATTCGATTATCGATTGGCTCTTTGGTAAGGCCCCTGATCAACTAGAACAACTTTTCCCAAGGCACCATGTGTCGCAAAAAAAAATTGACTTTCTCATACAAATTTATTATTTCTAGTTTATATAGGGCATTTTTTTTCATTTGCGACACATGGTTCCATGGGAAAAATTGTTCGAGTTGATTAGTAGAACCTCATATTAGCCCTAAGTACAACATTTTAAAGTACCCTGTTTAATTCATGGGTTAAACTTGTCTATGTCGCTTATTGGAGTTACATTTGCAGTGAGATGACACAACAAATGAGTTTCGCGCACCCCTCCCTGATGGGTGGCTGCTACCTTCTGGGCGCGGCCGCCGGTGCGCTGGTTCCCTCCTATCTGCTAGAAGAGATCCCACACTGGCTCATCGTATATTACAAAGGTTACATATAGATACACTTATGTCCAATAATAGTCTTACGGTCTTATTCATAAAAACTTACGAAGCCTTTATTGATGCTTTATAACAGCTCAATAGCAAAACACCTCAAAACGTTATTCATAAACGCACAATAAACCTCTAATAGTGATAAACGTCAAATAACAGCTCCATAACTTTATTAAAGGCAGGAGCCCACTATAAACCTATTTTAACCTCACTTTTTATACATATTTTATTTTTTGGTTTAAAATTTTATTAAATTCTTCTATTACTTGCTACGCTGCTGGAAAGACAGCGGACAGCTTGGAAAGACAGCCGAGGGCTAAGGCCTAGCAAGCCAGGCCCCTGTATATACTCGCTAAAAAGTCAAAAAATAATAATACCCCCGGGACAGTCCGAGAGGGGGGGGCGGAAGAACTGTCCACAGGAGTCTTTAAACAACGACCTTGGCGAGAACACGGAACTGAAATGCCCTACGTGCGGGAAAATTTACAAGAGACAAGCCTGGTTCAAGAAACATTTAAAATTACATGAAGGAAGCGAAGCACGACAGTCGTCTGTAAGTTCTTCGGTCAGTACTGCGGATAGAGCTGACTCTCATACGTCCCAAGGTACACCTACATGTGAAACCAACCAGGAGTCCATCAACATCAGGACGCGTCTTAGCATCCCCCCTATTAAAGAATCAACTTGGAAGGTGCACGATCTTAATTTGGCAGTCTTGCTCGATAGCCCTGGTTCCAAGCAAGATATTAACAGCCAGGTACAAACCTTCCAGTCTACGGTATACAATTACTTTGTGGAGCACTATCCTCCGGAATCCACATATGCATATACCAAGAAAGAAAATGCTTTTAAACTGAAAATGAGGCGTAAAAAGAGGGAGCTCATAAAGAAACTTCGCTGGGCCAAAGCGATGGGAGACAAGAACCTGTGCCACAAGTTAGCCAGGGCATTAAGATCTATTCTCAAATTAATCCAGGGAATTTGTCTCCATATAAAAGATAATAAAAATCAATTTAATAGAGCCCAGCATGAAGTTAGATTTGACAAAAACCCTTTTATTTATGCTAAGAAGATTTTCAGTGAAAATAGTGGAAGACTTTCGCTGACCAAAGAACAAATCTATAAACACTTCAGTGAGACTTATGCAATGCCACAAAGAGAGGTAGCATACCCGGATCCACCTTCAACACGACCGCATAATCCTGCAGTAGACTTTCAATGCAATCCACCAAGCATTGAAGAGACTGAGGAGCAAGTGAAGAAGAAAAGCGTAAAGTCAGCACCAGGTCCGGATGGCATACCCTACATTGTATATAAAAAGTGTCCTCACATTCGCAAGTGTTTACATAACATCTACTGTAGAATATGGTCAAGCAAACAAGTACCGACTGTGTTCGGAGAAGCAGCTTTTGTTCTTATACCAAAAAAGCCTGAGGTTACTGATCCTAAAGATACAAGACCTATTGCGTTAACAAACACTATGTCCAAAATCTTCTTTTCTATACTTCAAGCAAGAATGTCGAGGTTTATGATCACAAACAAGTACTTTTTATCCCAGCACCAGAAAGGATTTCTTCCGGGAATTTCTGGTTGTTTGGAACACAACACCTTACTTTCGGAATGTTTGAAGGATGCCAGGGAGCACGAGCGTCAATTGAGTGTCTGCTGGATTGATTTGGAAAATGCTTTTGGATCGGTCCAGCATAAATTGCTACAAGTTGCCCTAAAATGGTATAACTTCCCAACAGTGATCATGGATATAATTGCTAATTATTATAAGAACTTAAGATTTGTCATTACAAATAAAGATGGGTTCACAGATCCTCTTAAATATAATGTTGGGCTATTTCAAGGCTGTTGCCTCTCACCAATAGCTTTCAATATTATTATTAACATCTTAATTGACAAACTTAAAACTAGTGAAAAGAAGTGGGGATATAGATTTAAGTTAAATAATGTATATTCGGAGTCCATCTTAGCATTTGCAGACGACCTAGCAGTGCTAACACGCAATCCAAAACAATGCCAGAATTTGCTTACTCTGGTAGACGAATTCTGTGTATGGTCGAACGGCATGAGAACAAAACCTTCAAAATGCTTCTGTCTGTGTCTGGGCAGACGAAATACTAGGTTTACGTCATACGACCCAGAACTATTCATAGCAGGGCAGAAAGTAGCCCCAGTAGAGGAAGCCATGCCTTTCAAATTTCTGGGCAGAAGGATCGATTTTAAAGGAAGAACACCATCCTTAGATGTGGTTGTGGAACGCTTTATTAATGACATCAACAAGGTAGATCAACAGCCAATTAGTAATGTCAAGAAAGCTTGGATTTATGACAACTACCTAACATCTCGACTAACATGGCCTTTTCTTGTATACGACTTCAACAAAACTCTTTTGGTAAATCTGGATGCAACTGTCATAAGAAAACTTAAGTCTTGGCTTGGATTAGCTCAGGGCGCTGACTCCTCTACGCTGTTCAGGGGACAGCAACAATTTGGGATGAATTTTAAAAAACCATCTGAGTTGTACAAACATCTAAGTGTAACCAAGCAACAAATCCTGAGTAACTCTCGGGATAATCTGATTGCATCTCTTCCAAAAGACTCATTGGCCTCTGAGATGGAGTCAAGACTTCAGTTTCATAAATCATTTATGAGCGGTGCCCAGATCAGCAAAAGGGGGTTAGGTTGGAAGAAAAAGGAATGTGATAAAGATGTTATTAAATCTTTCCTTAGGGAAGATGAAGAGTATGGCTACAGAGTTCACGCGATGACCCTAGAAGTACAGAATGAATGGCTTACTTTGGGGGAAGTTTGTATTCCTCCAGCCCTGAAATGGCGCACACTCATGTACGATTGGTCTCCGGCACTTATTAAGTTCTATCTGAATGCCTTTCAAATGTCCCTACCTGACCAGAGTAATCTGGTAAGATGGGGGAAGGCAACAGATAAGACATGTACATTGTGCGGTGTTGCTGTAGGGACGGCCAGACATATACTTGCTGGGTGCAAAACTATACTTGAAAAAGGTCATTATTCGCACCGACATGATAAAGTTCTAGAAATTATTCGTGAAGCTGTAAGTCTCAGTATTGCTAGAGCCAGAAAAGGATTAACAACAAATGAAAGACTGACTACTTTTGTAAAGGAGGGACAACTCAATAAAACTCAAAGTAAACCTTTCTCAATCCTGGACAAAGCACAAGACTGGAAAATATTCATGGATACATTTAAAATACATTACAAGATTCCAGACGAACTAGCAGTTTCAGCCTATAGACCAGACATACTGGTGTACTCTCGGTGCTTGAAGAAAGTAATACTTATAGAACTCACCGTTCCGTGGGAAACAAACATACCTAAGGACCACATCATCAAGTCGAACAAATATTTTGATCTCACAAACGAAATTACTAGAAACGGTTTTAAAACTCAACTTTATGCAGTGGAAGTTGGTGCAAGAGGAATTCCAGCAAGGTCTTTGCACCGTCTATTGAAGGATCTTGGCCTTCCGAGAACAGCCGTCGGAACTTTTATGGAGCGTGTTTCCAGGATGGCGCTAACAGCATCATATAATATTTGGTTGAGTAGAGGGTAGTGAACACAGTGCAGGTGAGAGTTCAAAAGGCCTTTAAACCTACTTCGCGGTCTCAAGTCCGGGAACGCTGGAGTTCATTCCCCTGCCTTTCAACCACGCGATGGACCCGGCACCCGCACGGTGAATCCATGGTTTGCTAAGAACATTGTCTCTCTCTTACAATTATATTACAAATAAAAATAATAATGCCCAGTCGGCTTCCAATCAACAAATTCTCAAAATTTTACAACTCAAATGACTTGAACCAAATTAGGTTGGGCGCACACTGACAGAAATTTGTAACAAAAAAATATTAACATTTAATCTTGTTTCACCGCGGTAATTTGTCCAAAAAGACAAAGTTGTGCCGCTTCAAACTACAAAAATTTAATGGCGGGGCCGCCACATCCGTTTTTTATTTATTTATTACACGACATGTGATTTTGTATCTACCGGATGGTAAGCAGACCTACAAAGTCCATAAATGGATCGATAAATACATTGTCGTTTTACAATATTGATCGCTCTCACTATGCCGGCTAAATGATACGGTTACAAAATGTCAAAGAATCAAAAAGAAAGAAAAAAAATCAAAGAAGTTTACATTACGAGTCTATTTAAAATCCTCGCTGCTTTATCGTAAATTCAGTCGCTTATTTCTTAACCGCACCATGAAAGGATACTACCACCTCAACAATAAATCTATGCAGTAGTCCCGGTACCAACCAACCGGTGAACCCACAGACTAAAACGGAAACATGACTAGGTCACTTGACAGTTTTTGTTGTTGTATGTGAAACAAGTATTGCGACTTGCCAGTTACATATTATCATACAGAGATGCAATCATAAAAAATCGCATAGGTACAGATATAGAGAGATGCAACATACGCGATAAACAAAGATGTATTCTATTTTTGATACAAATTATTTTAATTTTAATGACGGCTGAAACCGCGGGGCACAGCTAGTGTGACTGAATTTTCTATCAGTGTGCCCAACCTTATTATAATTATTTCATTGGAGGTGTCAAAAACGTTTTTTTTTTTACTTTTATGGTCTTGGTTTTCCGCGATTCTGCCAACTTTCTTGACAATCAATTATTTTTTTCTATCAACACATCACTAATTCAGCTAATAAACGTCAAATAGTTATAGGAGCTTTATTGGAGGTTTATGAATAACAAAAAAGTTATCGAGCCAATAGCCTTATTGAACGTTTTAACTATTGAGCTCTTTAAGAGTGTTTTAAGGTTTTTTTATGAATATGACCGTTAGACTAGTGGTTGCGCCTTTGGCGTTGTATCCGGAGATCGTGGGTTTGATTCCCACCCATGGAAAAAAATATTAGCACATTTTGTCATCGTCTGGGTGTTTATAAAATATTATATGTATTTTAAATTATGTTAAAAATAATAATACTTAACTATTTTAAATTACAAGTAAATCGGACCACCAAAATTACTTTATAAAAGGTAATGGAAGTCTTTTTTTGTTTTCAAATTGACTGTTGATTTGTTTTACACAACAGTAAGAATGCTTTAGGCAGTTACTTATTAAAAATAATTTAATATGAAACTCTTATGTTGATTTAATATTTAATTTCCTTGTTAAAAATGTGTTAGTTCTGTGGCCTTATTCCGAGTTTGCAACCGCTAATCACGACAAGACGTTGCGTAAACTATAAATATGGAAATATAAGTTATATTCCAATGGTTATATAGTATGTATTAGGTTGGCTATAATAATGCCGCCATCTTAAAACACACGAATTCTTCGCAAGTTTATAAAACTTATATTTCAATATTTGTAGTTTACGCAACGTCTTGTCGTGTAACTTTTGCAAACTCGGAATAAGGCCCCTGTTCAGTAGGTAAAGATAATTATCTACCAAATACTAAAAAAATTTTTTTTTCAGCTGACCAAGAATTAGATCATAAGTTACACTGGAACATGTTTCGTCTGAGTGAACTAGACTGTTACTCCGCCATGCTCACGCGACTCTACAAGCAAGAACTGCAACTCATTGTTATGAACTATGAACAGTATAGGTACAGTTATATAGTTATGGCTAGCTCATAAGTCACTCCGTCATGCTCACACTACTCTACAATCAAGAACTGCAATTTATTGTTATGAACTATGAGCAGAATAAGTATAGTTATATAGTTAGAGCTAGCTCATAAGTCACTCCGTCATGCTCACGCTACTCTAGGAGTAAGAGATACAACTGATTGTTATGAACTACGAGGTGTGACAATTAAGTAATGAGACTGATTGCATAAAAACCGTATATTTCTAAATTATTCTACAGCTCTGCCATCCCCTTCAAAGTAGTCCCCTTGGGCAGCTATACGATTCCAGCGCGTTTTCCATGCTTCGTAACATTTCTGGAACGCTTCGACTGGGATGTCCGCGAGTACCCTCGTCACGGCCGCCTGGATGTCCTCAATCGACTCAAAATGGGTTCCTTTGACCACCGATTTTGTTCTAGGGAACAAAAAAAGTCACAGGGTGACATATCGGGCGAATAAGGCGGTTGTTGCAACACGGCGATCCCTTTAGAGGCCAAATACTGATAAAGGATCCTGCGGAGGTGTCGCGAGGACGGAATGAAACACGACTGCTTGTGTCGACACACGTTTATTAACTGTTTATACATTACCACATCACACCACCGGGGTAATACAAAAAAATAATTAAAAAAAAATGAATAACTTACATATCTAATAATAAAAATAAAAATTACTGAATTACAAAAGTTCTAAAATTAATTATTTATATAAATCTTATATAATAAAAGTAGTAGCAAATAAATTTTTAACAGTGTAAATACAAGATGATTAAAATTTACAATATTTTATAATTAAATGGTATACTATATGTTTTTATTCGTTTCATTATAAAAGAAATCATTCGAATAGTGTACTTATATTCACTACATACAGTTTAGTTCTATTTTTGTGAACGGTACTGTTCTTGCCATTCTTAGAAATGATTACATTGGGTGATTCATCGTTTACAACTAAATATGGACCATTGAACAAGGGTTCTGCTTTATCAACAGTTTCATTTTTAACAAGAATTAAGTCGCCTTTGTTATAAGAAATCGGGTTACATTTTAAATCAAATTTAGCTTTTCTTTGTTCTTTACGTTGTAACAAATTATTTCTTGCGTCATTACAAGCTGTTTGTAACCTAAATTTTAATTCTAAAGCATAGTTGTCTGAATTATACAATGGTTCTACTTTACTATTACTTAAATTTGTTGGTATATTGCAAGTTTTTCCGAATACTAGTTCAAATGGAGAATATTTGGTTTCTGAATGAATGGTATTATTATATGCAAAACTCCAGAAGGGTAACCATTCAGACCAATTATACAAGCGTTGTTCACAGTAAATTCTTAAAAAGCTACGGAGATGTTTATGTGAATTTTCTAATGCACCTATTGATTCGTGGTGAAAAGCAGTGGAATGGATTTTTTCTATATTTAATAATTTGCAAACTTCTGTCATAGTACTTGACATGAATTCGGTACCTCTATCTGTACCTATTGACATGGGTATTCCGTATCTAAGAATAAAATTGTTAACTAAAGATTTTGCTACTGTTACCGTTTCCTTATTGGGTATGGCATAAGCTTCTACATACTTACTTAATTCGCATTGAAGCGTTAATATATAATTATTATTAAAATTATCCTTATCTAAAGGTCCTACTAAATCTAAATAAATTTTCTCAAATGCTGAATTAGCAGTTGTCGTTATTGACATAGGTTCCTTGACACCTTTTTGATATTTCATTATTTGACATTTTTTACATTTTTTAACAAATTCTATGACGTCTTTTTCTAAATTAGACCAAGTATACTTTTTCTTAATATTATTGACCATACGACGGATGCCGGCATGTCCGCTCGTAGGTAACAAATGATAATCATTTATAATTACCTTTTTCTTTTCATCATTACAAATTTTTATTACCTTTGACAAAACATTTATTTGTGGTCCTTCCCACTTATCTCTTTCATTTATTTCACAATTTATTTCTTCTATAAATGATGAGTAATAATCATCTTTAACAAAATTTATTATTTTAATATTCAACTTTTTACAAAAATCTCTAAGCAAATTAACAAATTCCACTCGGGTAAATTGCAATAAATACTTGAGGTCGAAATACATTGTTTTCATACTCGATGAAAAACATAAACAAACATACTCATAATTAATTAAATTCTTATTTTTCAATTCTTTTAAATCATTCTCCTTTATTAAAATCAAGTCTACACTGTCGCTAGCTTTTCGCAACATTTCTACTACTCTGGGGTGATCAATCCTGTTGTTTATAGAAATATTTCGAGAAGTGTCGCTTACATTGCTGTCACTGATATCACTGGACTGTTTTTCTAGTCTTTCTCTTTGTGCTCTAGTCATGACTGAAACAACATTTTCAAACGTGCTCTTTAACTTGCTCGAAGTTAAGTCAATGCGTGAAAGTGCGTCTGCAATTACGTTATCTTTACCTTTTATATAACTTATTTTAAAATCGTATTCGTCTAATATTAATCTGAATTTCATAAGACTACTTGAAGGATCTTTCATGTTATACAAGTATATTAGGGGTTTGTGATCCGTTAAAATTCTAAAAGTTCTTCCAAATAAATAAGGTCTAAAGTATTTTACACTCCAGACTATTGACAATAGTTCTTTCTCAATTGTTGGGTAATTTAGTTCGGCTTTGTTTAACGGCCTACTAGTATATGCTACTGGTCTCATGTTACTATTACAAAGAACGCTGCCTATTGCGTTCCCGGACGCATCCGTTTGTAGGGTGAATATATTTTCTTCTGAAAAATCGGGATAATCTAATATTGGTGAAGTAATTAAAGCGTTTCTTAGCATGTCGAACGCGTTTTGACATTCTTTTGTCCATTTGAATTTCATATCTTTTTTAGCTAGATTGTTTAATGGAATTGTTATTTTTGCAAATGATGGAATAAATTTCCTATAGTAGTTACAAAATGCTACAAACCTTTTTACTTCGTCGCTGTTTTTTGGAATAGGGTAGTTTAGTACTACTTTTGTTTTTTCTGGGTCTGGTAGGACACCTTTTTCTGATACTACGTGGCCTAAATATAATAATTCTTTTTTCAAGAATTCGCATTTTGTTGGATTTAATTTAAGGTTAATTTGTCTAAATCTCTCTAAAACGTCAATTAAGTTTTTGTTATGTGTTTCTAAATTACGACCAAATATTATACAATCGTCACAGTAGATAAAACATTTTTCATAATTTAGTCCTGATAGTCCTATTGACATTATTCTAGTGAATGCACTTGGGCTGATTTTTAGTCCCATAGGTAATCTTTTTAAACGGTATTGTCCTGTGTTGGTAGTGAATGCTGTTATATCTCTGCTGTCTTCTTTTATTCCCAATTGGTAAAAAGATTGATTAAGATCCAATTTGGAAAAATAGATAGCCCCTGATAAGGAGTCTAAAATTTCTGTTATATTTGGTAAAGGGAATTTGTCGTCTTCGATTACGTTATTAATTTTCCTAAAGTCGATTACTAAACGCCATTTTTTTTGGTTATCGTTTGTAGATTTTTTGGGCACTAGTAATATAGGGCTTGACCATTCACTTTTACATTCTTCGATTATGTCTTCTTTAAGCATTTTTCGTATTTGTTTTTCAATTTCTGGTTTAAGTTTTTCAGGTAATCTATATGGTTTAGTATATATTGGGGTTTTATTATTTTTTACAGTTATTGATTGTTCTAAAATATTTGTTGTTGTTAGTTTGTCACCGTCTAGGTGAAATACATCTGAGTATTTGCTACATATCTGTTGTATAAATTCTTTTTCATCGGTGTGCAAATGATTCATTTCTATTAAATCTAGTAATTGTTTTGAGCGGTTTGGATCATGCGATGTATTTTTCTCGAATTGGCAAATATTATAGTTATCTAATGGTTCTAGAGTGGGTTTAAAATTGTTTATTATTTGTGTCTTGTCGCTAGTATTTAATATTCTGATAGGTATTTTATTATTTTTCGGTGTAACTGCTGCACCGGCTAAAAATAAGTTGTCCTGAATTTCTTGTGGCAAAAGTATGTAGTCATTAGTTTGTAAATTGTTGACACAAAGAATCGTTGTAAGCTCGCATCTGGGTGGTATCGATAATGAGAAATTATGACTAATCGGTTCTTCGCTGGTGGCCTGGTGACGTAAGTCACGTTCCATTGTATTGAGTTCCAAAGTGACCTCATTTTGTTTGTACACTAAACAAAGGGTTTTGTTTTGTATATTTATGTCTTTTGCGAATAATTCCAAGAAATCTGTGCCTATAATTCCGTTTACATTTATAGGTAATTCCGAAACTATGTGGAAGTTATGTTTTATGTAAAACTTAGTATTTGGCATAATTAAATTAATATAAGAGGTTCCTAAAGTTTTTGTATTTCCTCCTAAACCATGTATTGTCGTGTATTGTCGGTATACGTTAGAATTTGGTGGAATAGAATTTGATTTTATAACGCTAAGGCTTGCGCCTGTATCAACAAGAAAATATAATTTGCAATTATTAACTAAAAATGATACTATGTACTGTGATTCACAGCATAGTATTTTATGTGTTAAAGGGACGAAAACATTCTCCGTTTTCGGTTGGATATTCGTTAAATTCATGTTGGTCATTGTCATTGGTGTTCAAAGCGTGTATATGAGGGTTTTTCCTATGTGAATTTCCTCTGTAGTTTGTATTGTTATTATATCGGTTGTTATTATTACCTCTACTGGTATAATTGTTATTTCTATTATTATTATGAAAATTGTTATTATATTTATTATTTTCTCTATAGTTGTTATTATTATTTATGTTTTGAAAGTTGTTATTATTATTATTATATCTATTATTATTTGTATTTTGAAAACTGTTATTATTATTATATCTATAATTGTTGTTATTATTATTGTTATAACGATAGTTGTTGTTGTTGTTATTATTATTATATCGATAGTTGTTGTTGTTATTATTATTATATCGATAGTTGTTGTTCTCTCTTGAATAGTTTCCTCTATTGGGAAAATTCCTCCGATTGTAAGATGACATAGTCATGGTATGAAAATTCCTGTTAAGATCTTCAATATCTTCTTCTACGGCCGTGGAAATGGCATCTCTTAAATTGCTAAAATTTCTCGCAGCAATTATTGTACTTATTCTTCTGTTCCTTAATCCGTTTATGAATTGTTTAATAGTTAATTTTTCGTTTAAAGGTTTTAAAATGTTAAACGCATTTTCGTCTGAGTTCGCCTGTGCTGATGTTAACTCAGTTAATAAGTTTTCTAGATTTTGGCCAAACTGGCTAATTGATAAGTTTTGCTGCGTTGAGTTATTCAACGTAGTCAAAATTGCGTTGGGCGATTTTTTAACTAGCAAATATTTCTTTATGTCGCTTATTAATTCATTTACTCTGTCATATTTTTGGTTTAACTTAAGTTTTGCAAAGTTGTTTAATCGTGTTTTTAATATGTAGTTAATTAATATGCTCTCATATTTAGGGTCTAGAAAAGAGAAATATAAATCTATACCGTCTATTAATTTATGAACGGTCGATTGTTTGTTGTCTAGTTCTGGTATTATAGATGACGCTGTTTTTATGTCAAATTTGTCCATTTTGATGTTTTTATTTTCTACTTCCAAATTAATTGATTCACAATATGTTGTAATTTTTTGGAAAGTTAATTTTATTTGATCGCATATACTTTCAAAAGTTATGTCTATATCGTCTTCTTTTATATTCTTACACAATAATTGAAATTCCTTATATAAATTTAAAGCATAATTATATTTATTAGCCACATAAGTTTTTCTTTCAAATCTTTTACTACCTAATTTTCTTAGTTCGACTCTTACGTCTTCCAATTTAGTATGTATTTCCTTAACTGTATTCATTAATTATTTAACATGTTACTCGACATGATATACCATGATGGGTATCAAAAATAGGATCACAAACCCGTGTAACGTCTACTAGTAATAATTCTAGAAAAGATAAAAGTACATTAATATTTTTTTTTCCATGTCACTCGACATTTTATACTTATATAATAATAATAGTACATTAAGTATGTTAATAAAATAATAAAAAAAAAATACACAAAACACCTGAAATAAAATAAAAAAAAAAACACTGCACAAAACACTTTTAGAACATGTTAATCATTTTTAATTCACTCACTGATACTCGATCTAGGAAGTCATCTCCACTCGCTTCATCAGGAAAGGGCGTTAGATATCAGCTGGCTGCTGTATCCTCGTCGCTATCGATTCTCTTGTATGTTCTCGAATTTGGCTTCTTATCATTTTCTTTTGGCAATCCAAGAAAATTTTAAATAAGATGGCAATGAAGAGTATTATTAATACGATTACTACCACAATTAATAGAGTTCCATTGTATTTTGTCACATTTGTAATGTTTGTGAAATAATTGTCCACCTTTTGTTCTTGGTTATTTATGACAGGGTTAACTTCAAACATTTTAATTTAATACTGTTACTGTTTTTGCACTACATTTTATTAATGTTCTTCATATTAAAAAATAATAATCATAAAGTTAAAAATTTAAAAGTTAAACTAAAAAAAACTTAAATTTAGTCGTTAATAAAAAAAAAATATAATAACTCTAGTCGCGGACTGCTCGGGCGGCCGGCCGGAGCCGCGGCGCGTGCCGCCGCGCTCTGCGCGTGCGTCACGTAAGTCTCACGCCATGATACTGACGCGGACTGGCAGGGTCGCCATGCGGAGGTGTCGCGAGGACGGAATGAAACACGACTGCTTGTGTCGACACACGTTTATTAACTGTTTATACATTACCACATCACAATCCAATTACGAGCGATGTCTGAGCGCACCCTGTTGACTCGTTTTCGCAATCTTTCGAGTACTTGGCGATAGTAGATTTACGGTTTGCCCCGGTAGAACAAGTTCTTTGTGAACGATTCCACGGCTATCAAAAAAGGCAATCATCATCGTTTTCACCTTCGACTTGCTCATGCGAGCTTTTTTCGGGCGGGGGGCGTGCGGAGACAACCATTGTGTGCTTTGGCGTTTGGTTTCCGGGTCGTATTGAAAAAAACAGCTCTCATCGCGTACGTTTCCGAAGCTGTTTCGCCCAATTTGACGCAAAATTTTATCGCGACGCGTTGCTCTTGATTTCGTTTTTCCATTTTTTTGACGAGCACCATGAATACACGTTTACTCAACACGACAGAGCAGGCGAACTAAACAAGCTAGAGCGATGGCAAATATATTAATTATACGAATTTCAAGGTCGCAGGGTTACCACAATCGCGGCAATATAATCAGTCTCATTACTTAATTGTCACACCTCGTATGAGCAGTATAGGTACAGTTATATAGCTAGAGCTAGCTCATAAGTCACTCCATCATGCTCATGCTACTCTACAAGCAAGATATACAACTCACTGTTATGAACTATGAGCAGTATAGGTACAGTTATATAGCTGGAGCTAGCCCATAAGTCACTCCATCATGCTCACGCTACTCTACAAGCAAGAGATACAACTCACTGTTATGAACTATGAGCAGTATAGGTACAGTTATATAGCTGGAGCTAGCCCATAAGTCACTCCATCATGCTCACGCTACTCTACAAGCAAGAGATACAACTCACTGTTATGAACTATGAGCAGTATAGGTACAGTTATATAGCTAGAGCTAGCCCATAAGTCACTCCATCATGCTCACGCTACTCTACAAGCAAGAGATACAACTCACTGTTATGAACTATGAGCAGTATAGGTACAGTTATATAGCTAGAGCTAGCCCATAAGTCACTCCATCATGCTCACGCTACTCTACAAGCAAGAGATACAACTCACTGTTATGAACTATGAGCAGTATAGGTACAGTTATATAGCTAGAGCTAGCCCATAAGTCACTCCGTCATGCTCACGCTACTCTAAAAGGAAGAGATACAACGCATTGTTATGAACTATGAGCAGTATAGGTACAGTTATATAGTTAGAGCTAGCTTATAAGTTACCCCATCATGCTCACACTACTCTACAAACAAGAGATACAACTCACTGTTATGAACTTTGAGCAGTATAGGTACAGTTATATAGCTAGAGCTAGCTCATAAGTCACTCCATCATGCTCACGCTACTCTACAAGCAAGAGATACAACTCACTGTTATGAACTATGAGCAGTATAGGTACAGTTATATAGCTAGAGCTAGCTCATAAGTCACTCCATCATGCTCACGCTACTCTACAAGCAAGAGATACAACTCACTGTTATGAACTATGAGCAGTATAGGTACAGTTATATAGCTGGAGCTAGCTCATAAGTCACTCCATCATGCTCACGCTACTCTACAAGCAAGAGATACAACTCACTGTTATGAACTATGAGCAGTATAGGTACAGTTATATAGCTAGAGCTAGCCCATAAGTCACTCCGTCATGCTCACGCTACTCTACAAGGAAGATATACAACGCATTGTTATGAACTATGAGCAGTATAGGTACAGTTATATAGTTAGAGCTAGCTTATAAGTTACCCCATCATGCTCACACTACTCTACAAGCAAGAGATACAACTCACTGTTATGAACTTTGAGCAGTATAGGTACAGTTATATAGTTAGAGCTAGCCCATAAGTCACTCCGTCATGCTCACGCTACTCTACAAGCAAGAGATACAACGCATTGTTATGAACTATGAGCAGTATAGGTACATTTATATAGTTAGAGCTAGCTTATAAGTCACCCCATCATGCTCACACTACTCTGCAAGCAAGAGATACCACTCACTGTTATGAACTTTGAGCAGTATAGGTACAGTTATATAGTTAGAGCTAGCTCATAAGTCACTCCGTCATGCTCACGCTACTCTACAAGCAAGAGATACAACTTAATGTTATGAACTATGAGCAGTATAGGTACAGTTATATAGTTAGAGCTAGCTCATAATTCACTCCGTCATGCTCACGCTACTCTAAAAGCAAGAGATACAACTCGTTGTTATGAACTATGAGCAGTATAGGTACAGTTATATAGTAAGAGCTCGCTCATAAGTCACCCCGTCATGCTCACGCTACTCTACAAGCAAGAGATACAACTCACTGTTATGAACTATGAGCAGTATACATACAGTTATATACTTAGCTCATAAGTCACTCCATCATGCTCACGCTACTCTACAAGCAAGAAATACAACTCATTGTTATGAACTATGAGCAGTATAGGAACTCATTGTTATAACTATAGGTAGTTACATAGTTAAAGCTAGCCCATAAATTCCTCTGCCATTTCCCAGCGACTCGTTAAGCAACAGATACAACCCATTATTATGAATTTGATGAAGTATATAACATTTTATTATTATTTTTTACAGATCTGCTTTGGTGCACGAAATACAAAGACGTCGAAGAGGGATAGCCTACCAAGCGCATTCCAACTGTTGATTTGTGATTACCTATTGCCTTACTAGTCTGTGATCATTACTATTATAAGCATAAATAATCTAAGAATATTCTGTGCCTAAAAATAAAATATATACTTCTATAACTATTTCTTTGATTTAACTATAATATTTGCCATATATATGAATGGTAAGCCACGAACATAGTCTCTTCCCAGAGGGTGTTTGTGATACCTTGTTGCCCCGCCACAGTATATATTGGACTCAAGCTTAATACTAAAAATATGTTCACAATATGTGCGTTATTGTACAAACTATAAAGGTTTCTGATAAATTCAACAAAAACAGTTGGCGCCGCCAGTAATTGTCTACTGGTATACTGAGATCTTTGGTTAGTGTTCAAACTGATTGTTAAAAATTTGTATGTTTATTGTTTATGACAGATATTGTGAGGTGGTATTACGAAAGAGGCAGTCAATTAGGCGGCATAGTATAGGCAATCAACACTGTTAAAAACATGTTAATTGCCACCATTCATGAATTGTAGGTCTGGTTGCTCCAATTAAAAAAAACATTAAGGAAGAGAATTGAATGAGAAGGTCATGAAAAAATATTTATATTAACCAGTCAAGAATTTTTAATTAAAATCTCTTTTACAACCCTAGACTTGGCACTCATGGTGAATCCATGAATAGCTAAAAACATGTACACTTCTCTCTTTAAACATCAAAGGTTGCGTTCTGGCCTCAGCATCGCTTCCACAAATCACTGGTGGTTTTAGCCTAGATAGTTACAGCATGTGAAAATGTTAGCAATTCAAATCAGAAATGTTAACACGGAAAGTTAACAATTGTAGTTTGAATTAAAAGGTGTTTTTCATGTTACTTTTTGACAGTTGTTTGTTTACATGTAAATATCTAACTACTACTAATTGGATTTTAATGAATTATTTTATATATTCAAATCTATTTTAGTTAAAAAAAAAAATTAGTCCTAAAAAATAAATATGATGTAAGTAAATTCCGCTTTGGTATGTTTAGTTTGAGGTTATTATTATATTAATATTGTAATATCATTGTATTTAAACAATGGTTAATTTAAATAATATACAGGGTGAATTTGAAAGAATGTACTTTGGGCTCATGAGGTTCTGCTGATAAAATTGAACAACTTTTCACATAGGACCATATGAAAAGTTTACAAATTGGTCATTTAAACATTAATAGTAGGTATGGAGAAGGCAATGAAAAAAATTTTTGGCTTCTCCATACAAATAGGTAATTTTAACATTACTACTTTATATAGAGGTTTTTTTTTTTTCATTTTGCGACACATGAATCCATGGGAAAATATTTGATCAGCAGAACCTCATATTAGCCCAAAGTACATATTTTCAAAGTCCTGTATATATTATATGCTAAGGTAGTAAAATATAAGATAGTTTGCTTCTTGTCAAAAAGTGGCATCAAAAACCAACACCTATCGTTCAGAGCTGCAATTTGGCATTGCTAAAAATAAATACATGGGTGTTGAAACCGTTTATTGCCCGTGGTACTACCGTTATTACTACCAGTAGTAACACGGGCAATAATATTTTCCCGTAGTACTACCAACTGCTCCGGTAGTACGATGGGAAGTTTTTTTTACCCGCTGTACTACTAATAAGAAATATAATATAATATCATCACGGTGCCTTTTAGTGCCCGAGACCGCCTAGACGACATACTCAAAATGCACCCCCACTAAAGAGCATGCGTAAAACACCCTATGGCCGATTATTTGTTACTGTACCAATGTACAGTACTACACAATATATTGTGGTACAGGTACTTTACTAGTAATAAGAAAAATAGTACATATATAAATTAAATATAAATAAGTAGGTAATCAGCAATGAACCTTATCCAAAGACAAATAGTTACATTATGTAACTATGGCTTTGGAGTAATAAATATAAATTAAGTAATAATTAATTATTACAGTATCAGACTTCATACGCACTAACCTACGTACTATATTATAATGTAATAGATAATTTGTTTACTAGTTGCGAGACTAGTAAACAAATAGTAACATACATACATATCATCACGGGTGCCTTACGGCGCCAGAGACCGCCTAGACGGCCACAGGGTACCCAGCTGAGGGGGTTTAATCTCACCTCGTCGTAGCGGATGGTATGAGTCTACACCGAACAAGTGCCTAGCTCGTCGCGATGTTTTGAATAGACTCAATAACGCATCTATAAACAGTTTCACAAGTTGCTACCGTGAAACCGGGACCGACAGCTTAACGTGTTAGGTATTGCCTCCTAATACCATCGTCGAAATGAGGACGGGTTAATTAACGGGATAATGAGACCGTTTAAACGGTTCTCGGGCCGCCTAGGCGGTCTCTGGCGCCGTAAGGCACCTGTGATGATATGTATGTATGTTACTATTTGTTTACTAGTCTCGCAACTAGTAAACAAATTATCTATTACATTATAATATAGTACGTAGGTTAGTGCGTATGAAGTCTGATACTGTAATAATTAATTATTACTTAATTTATATTTATTAAGTACTATATTTTATTTATATATTTTTTTATTTAATAATTTATATTTTATACGTGGTGGCCTAGTTGGTTAGACCACAAGGACCACAACATCAAGTCGAACAAATATTTTGATCTCACAAACGAAATTACTAGAAACGGATTTAAAACTCAACTTTATGCAGTGGAAGTTGGTGCAAGAGGAATTCCTGCAAAGTCTTTGCACCGTCTATTGAAGGATCTTGGCCTTCCGAGAACAGCCATCGGAACTTTTATGGAGCGTGTTTCCAGGATGGCGCTAACAGGATCATATAATATTTGGTTGAGTAGAGAGGGTAGTGAACACAGTGCAGGTGAGAGTTCAAAAGGCCTTTAAACCTACTTCGCGGTCTCAAGTCCGGGAACGCTGAAGTTCATTCCCCTGCCTTTCAACCACGCGATGGACCCGGCACCCGCACGGTGAATCCATGGTTTGCTAAGAACATTGTCTCGCTCTTGGACTTAAAAACGCTTAGGTCCCTGGTTCGAAACCCGGTGTGTACCAATGGGTTTTTAATTAAACAATTTATGTACATTTGTTTGACAACACCACTATAGTGCCTCGGAAAGCACGTTAAGCTGTCGGTCCCGGTTTCACTATACCAACTTGTGAAACTGTTTATAGATGGGTTATTGAGTCTATTCAAAACATCGCGACGAGCTAGCCACTTGTTCGGTGTAGACTCATACCATCGGCTACGACGAGGTGGGATTAAAACCCCTCCGCTGGGTACCCTGGGGCCGTCTAGACGGTCTCGGGCGCCGTAAGGCACCCGTGAAGATATATATATATACTCCAAAGCCATAGTTACATAATGTAACTATTTGTCTTTGGATAAGGTTCATTGCTGATTACCCACTTATTTATATTTAATTTATATAGGTACTATTTTTCTTATTACTAGTAAAGTACCTGTACCACAATATATTCTGTAGTACTGTACATTGGTACAGTAACAAATAATCGGCCATAGGGTGTTTTACGCATGCTCTATAGTGGGGGTGCATTTTGAGTATGTCGTCTAGGCGGTCTCGGGCACTAAAAGGCACCGTGATGATATTATATTATATTTTTTATTAGTAGTACAGCGGGTAAAAAAAACTTCCCATCGTACTACCGGAGCAGTTGGTAGTACTACGGGCAAATATTATTGCCCGTGTTACTACTGGTAGTAATAACGGTAGTACCACGGGCAATAAACGGTTGAAACAGCGGTCGCATGGTTTTTAATGTCTCCACAAAATACTGCCCGCTCTATCATCTCTGAAAGTGTGTATAGGCAGAAAAACCCATATTGGTATATTCAAACACTATAAAAACTTACAAATCTATATTTAGGTAAACTACATTTACAGTTATCTAGTTATTTATGAACTAATAATAATTTATTGATGTAAAGTCTCATCTGATGTTGTATCCAATTGCTGCGGTTCCTGTGTGTCCCTTACTATATTGCCATCCACAATAGAATATTCATCAACCTTTTTGAATCCAGATACTCTAAAAACTTTAGCATTATCAAATCCTAGTGTTTTAGAGAAGGATAGAGCTGAAAAAAGGTATTATTAATAAAATGGTAACTACATTATTTAGCTGGTATAGTAATTGCTGGTAGGTTAATCATATTGGTCATTCTCATTTATGGACTTTGTGTTTTCTGCTAACCTGTAACCGTTTTACAATACATTTATGCAATGAGGTATTTTTTTATATACGGGGTGTAACTGATTCACGCTAAGAAAACATCCATAGAAGCACAGCAGACTGATTCAAATGCTGTATTATAGTATTCTTTTTCTTGGTTATAATAAGATTAGAACTTCAAAAAACCTTAAAATAATCAAATTGGCTAGAACAGCCTTAAGCAGTAAAGAGGATGATATTATTCAAAATTATTGAGCATTATTCACATTTTAAAATACCAGTGTGTGTGCCTCAATGTGTTAAGGGATATGCAGACTACACAACCCCTATTATTTACAACTTTCCTGTATTTCTCCCCATTCATTATCAATTTCAGACTGATATAACTTTACTGTTATCATTACTAAAACCAGATTAAAACTGCCTTCTAGAGGCAATGAGTATATGTATTATGTACCTGGCGGCATACTCTTTTCTTCATCAGTTTTAAAGCCATAATAATGAGCCCAATCGCCTTTTCCAGTATATATCATATAGGCGACAAAACCAAAGGCATTCCAAGCTAGTAATCCGTAAGCAATGCTAAAGCGACGTTTCCAAATAAAGGCTTTATCTGATGGAATAGGTTTTGTCCCTTTACGGACAAATTTGTGCCACCAATTGTGAATCATTTTGGGCTAAAAAAAGAAAGGGTTTTAATTACATACCATAGATTAATAATATATAAACTAAAAAACTAATACATACGGAAACACTCTAGAGGTGAGCGTTACGTAACGTAGATAGTTACAGTAAAGCCGATATTTCTTAAATAACTAATAACGGTTATTATATTTGTAATAACTATTTAATTAAAAAAACGTAATTAAGAAAAAAAAACATAATATTGATTTTTGAGTATTAAAAGGGTTAGATCTCATTATTTCCTTTTATTAGAGTACAAACACGATAGGCTTACGACCGACGGTTGACGAGATAAATTGAAAAAAACATTTTCGACCTTAATGAGATTGATCGAGTACCTTTTTTTTAAATTTCATTCGACTTATTAGATGGCATACCATCGAATTCTACCAATAAAATGCAATTGTCAATAGGGTCGAAAATCCTTTAACAAAGCTGAAATTACTTTCATTGGCTAGATATCATCGATACCTATCGTTTAAGTACAAACACTTTGGGTCTAGGGCCAGGGGTTAATAAGTTATAATAAAAAAACGTTTTGACATGACATATCGTCAGATTACACCAATACCATAACTATGAGTCCAAAATCAAAATATAAGCCATGTGGATATAAGACTTATTATCAAAACAAAAATTTAATACTTTTATTAAAAAAAAACAAAATAAAAACTAAAACAAGATAATTTTTAAATACAACTACAAAAAACCTAGAAAGAATGCGTCACGAAACGTACCGCAACCAATCACAGCAATAGCGTGAATATCATTAACCACCTCGTCGGAGTGCAACGACGATATTTTAAAAACCGATACAAGAAAAAGAAACTATAACGAGGATAGCAACAATAACTCAAAAAAAAACACAACGGCAAAAAACCTTAGAACGAATGTGCAACCAATCACGAAAAAACTACTATAACAAAAATCACTAAATATCACAATCACGTGAAGTAACAATAACCACCACGTTACAAGAGTTTCCATCGTTACAAGTTACAACCGTTACAAGCGTTTCAAAGTGATATCCATATAGATAGGTACATTTGTTCCGTCCGTTTAAATCACAAGTTGTGGAATGTCGGCGAGCAACGACATAGCGCAAAGCGGTGATATATTGAACTAAGTAAACCAAATTGGTTTACAACTACTACAGAGAGATGGCGCTAATAAATTAAATAATGCAGAATATAAGTATTTTGTGGTCAATAAAACTTTAGCTGTCTATTGGATGTTAAAGATAAAAATTGATTAAAATAAAAACACATGTAAAAATCATAATAAAAATATAAAATTAGTGCAGAAGCGGGGATGGAACTGGCGTTCTGTGGTTGTTAAGTTATTTAGATAGAATAGAATCATGTCGCCATTAAAAAATTAAAATAGATAGAAAATTTGAAATAAAGAAAATTTGTTAAAGAAATAATTGTATAATGTAGATAAGTTTTCTGACTGCTGTTATAGTGAATAAGTTTTTATATTTAAAAATTATTGGTACACGGGGTAAGTAAGAAAATAATTTAAAGCAATGATTGTTTAGAGATTTATTTGAGAGTAAAGTAGGTACATAAAATTAAAATTATTTTCGAGGCACTATTTTTTTTTTTTTTTTTTTTTTTTTTTTTTTTTTTTTTTTTTTTTTGCTTATAATTAGATTTTTTAATAATAACTATAAATAGTTACATAACGGGTGATTAACAAAATGAAACGTAGCCGTTACGTTACAATGAAATCACGTAACGACCCACCTCTAAAACACTCACATGTCACTCAGTTTTTTTTTAAATATTTATTTAAACATAGCATTGGATGTAAGTCCATCAGCCGAAATCTTAACATTATTAATAAAATATAAAATAAATTATAAACACCCTATTTTTGTATTACAAAGGTAATTATATAAATATTTAAAACAGTTAGCATCACTCAGTATATTTTTTATTGTAACGGGGCGGGAGGAATCTATTTTATCAGATATATCTGCTGCCATTGTTAGTCTTTCCAATTTGAAGTTTGAACATTTTTTTTAACAATAAATGTTCAATATCAGCATCAGCTTGATTACAATATTCGCATTTATTGCTATTTATTATATTAAATCTATTTAAATGTTTTGGGGTTTTAACATGACCTAATCTTAATCTAGATTGCTGTAATAAACTCCCTATTACTATAATCAATTTTAGCAAACCATGGTTTTCTAGAAATATTACTCTGAATACTATAAAACCATTTTCCAATATTTTTAAATTCTACAAAATATTTCCAATATTCAAGCCACAGATCCATTTTAATTTCTACGATGTGCATAAAACTGTCTGTAAAGGGCAATGATATTTTAAGTATAGATAGATATGTTATACGCTTACAAAATAATAGAAAATAATGTTCTTCTTCTTCTCTTTTGCTTTATGGCACTCTCCCTCTGTTAGCTTGGGGAGGGAACTACTGCCAACGTCGCGTGCGTAAACTACATGGTATAGTGCACTTGCACTTTAATTTTACTGCAAAGACAACCTATTGTTGTCCTGGTCTGAAATAAAAATGTTAGTAGAGACATCACAATATAAAGTTGTCAGTATATAGACATTTAATATATTACATAAATAAAGAGAATATTAAGTTAGTATTTATAAAGACATCACAAATTAATTTTATGTTTTGACAGAAATTGGATTAGGGATTTAGAAGAATATTTACATTGAAAGGAGAGTAAGGTATTTAAGTTTGTAGGTAGGGGGGCCTTATTTTGGACTAGGAAGCTATATAAAGGTGCTGAATCATATTTAGGGCACATGAACAAGTAATGGGATATGTCTCCTTCCCCCAACTCACAGTCACAAGAGGGGGTGGTTCGTAGTCCGAGTCTATACAAGTGCGCAGGGGAGGTACAGTGACCTATTCTTAGTCGACTAAGTGAAGATGATATTGACTTACTTAAGTATATTTTTGAGAACCATGGTTTTAATTGAATGTTTGGAAGTATATTATATAGGTGATTTCCTTTTTTTGTTTTGGTTCGTTTCCAGTATAGGTTCCAGGATTGAACCATTAGAGCCCGAGGAAGGGAAAGTAAGTCATTAGGAACAACTATAAAATTAGACCTGTCTCCGTGTACTGTGGCCCTCTTTGCCTGCTCATCCGCCCATTCGTTGCCCAGTATTCCACAATGACTGGGGATCCAACCCAGTGACACCCTCAAGTCCCTGTCATTGCAGATCTTAAGCAGGTGTTTTATATCCAAAGAAATAGGACTGATGGAGTTCTTTTTAAATGGGTTTGTGGAAATGGCCAAAAGAGAACTTAAGGAGTCAGACAAAATTAATGATTCCTCTATATTAAATTGAATTATAAATTTAATTGCTTCCAGGACGGCCATACTCTCTCCTGAGAAGACTGAACCATAGAATGGATATTTAAAGATTTTTGAAGTTCCAGAGTTATGATGTACAAATGCTGCTCCTACAGATCCCTTTTCATCAAATTTGGAGGCATCAGTAAAAAATATCTCGGCTAGGGGAAACCTTTTGTTTAAAATTTGTTGGAGAGCAGTGTTTGGGTTACTTGTGTCTTTCGATATACCCAGGGAGACTATATTAGGGGGATAAATGAGGGATTCATAGTCATGCATGAACAAAGGGTGAGTGGGAAGAGTATTAATTTTCGAATTTATTGAGTTTAGGTGGCGATAGCTATAAACCAGGCATGGTGTAGTTTTTTTCCAGTATGTTTTATTTAAGACATACGAGTTGAGAAGTTGAAGTTTAGGAAGAAGTGGGTGATCTGAGAACATTTTTATTTTGAACAAAAATCTATTAGCAAGGTATTGCCTTCTTATGTGGAGTGGTGGGTCAGCGCACTCCACCTGTAATGAGTTGGTAGGTGATGATTTCATAGCCCCCAGCACCACCCTAAGGGATTTATACTGGATACTATCTAGTTTTCGAAGTAGTTGTTGGGAAGATGAATCCAATAAAAAAGACCCATAATCCAATACACTTCTAATAATGGCGTTATATAATAACCGGAGCGACCTGGGGTGGGATCCCCACCATACCCCCCCCAGAGACCTGATTATATTAATATTTTTTTCACATTTCTGTGTAATTTTTTGTATTTGGCTAGAATTATTCATTTTTGAGTCGAAGATTTTACCGAGGAAAGAGACCTCCTTGCAATTGGGTATAGGGGTATCATTATATGTTATTTTTAATGTTGGAGGGTTCCTTTGTCTGGAAAACATAATAGCTGAGCTTTTATGGGGCGAAAGCTCCAGTTCATGATTAAATAGCCAAGTGTGAAGTTCACTCAAAGCATCCGTGAGTCTGTTGGAGGCCACCGACACGCATGTAACAGAGGAATACAATACTAAGTCATCAGCATACTGTAGTACTCGGACTGACCTGAGAAGGTTTGTGTCCAGGTCATGTGTGTACAGGTCATAGAGGATGGGACTGAGGACTGAGCCCTGGGGGAGGCCCTTCCAGATTGTCCTTGTTGCGGTGCATGAACCAGGAACCCTTATCGAGATATTTCTTTCATTTAGTAAGTTAAATATAAAATTATTTATGGTAAGAGGGACCCCTAGACTTTCCATCTTATGTCTAAGTAATGTAAGGTTAACATTATCATAAGCTGCTGATACATCTAGAAAGGTTGCAGCCATAGACTCGCCTCTCGATAAGGCTAGTGATATGTCGGTATAGAATATTGAGAGATTATCATGAGTACTTTTTCCCTTCCTAAACCCAAATTGGGATTTGGACAATAGTGAATTATGTTCAAGATACCATTCCAACCTATTCTTGACAAGATGTTCTGCTATCTTAGCAAGGCAAGAGGACAGGGCAATTGGTCTGTAGGAGGAGGGGTGTCCTGGATCTTTAAGTGGTTTCAGGATAGGAATTATTACTTGCTGTTTCCAAGAGGGGGGAATTTGTGCATTTAAAAAAAAAATATTAATTAATTTTAAAAGGTAAAGTTGTGAGGAATAATTGAGATTCGTGAGGAAAGCATAGGGGATACCATCAGGACCAGGAGCTGAGTCCGGACGAACCTTGTCCAGAACCAGCTCCAGTTCCCTAGGTGAGAATGGAGAGTTTAGGGGGGAGGAGGAGGAGGAGGAGGAGGAGGAGGTGGGAATAAGGCGAAGGGGTTCAGGAGGGGCAAAAGGGGGGGCCAACTTATCTGCAAATCCCTCCACCCAAGATATATTGTGAGTATTAAGGGACTTTTCCCTAAGTGCAGATCTAAATTTTTTAATCCTATCCCATATTAACGACGAAGGAGTTTCTGGGGAGATTGACTCACAGAAGCTCTTCCATCCCTGAATTTTTTTTTTTTTAAGTAACCTCTTGGTGGCTGCTTGTATATTTTTTAGTTTAATAAAATTATCTAAGGTGAGTAGTTGGTTACAGTTTTTTTCTGCTTCCTTCCTTTTTCTAATGGCCTCCGTGCAAAGTTTATCCCACCAGGGGGGGGATGGAATTTTACTCTGCAAGAACTTTTTCTTTGGAAGAGATTCATTTGCTGCATTAATAAGAGCATTTTCAAATTCCAAGTATCTAAGTTGACCATCATCGGGATTTGTGGGGGTCAGAAGAGTGGATGTAGCCAAATGTACCTTTGATTTATAGCCATCCCAGTCACAATTGGATTCTAGAACATATGGGCATAAAGGGGGCAAGGGATCTATGGTTGGGATTTTATTTGGAGATGATAATATAATTGGGAAGTGATCACTCCCATATGAGTATGGGAGGGTATTCCAGGTAAAAAAAGATGCCAGTCCCGCGGAGCATAAAGAGATGTCAACATAGCTTAGGTTTTGTCCTGGAGCACCTCTTCTAGTGTGTCTGCCATCATTGAGGACACACAAATTGAGTTCATCGGCTAATTCTGCTATTTTATTCCCTATAGGGTCACAGTTGGGGGCTCCCCATAAACTATGGTGAGCATTAAAATCCCCCATTAGAACTATGGGAGACGGGAAAGAAAGGATAGCCCTTTTAATGTAAGGGACAATAGAAGGGTTTTTATTAGGTAGGTAAATAGACACATATGTAACCCCTCCCACCGCTGCTGCTATGAGGTTTAGGTCCGGATTGGAGGAGGTTAAAGATAATGGTGAAAAAGGGATGTTAGTTTTAATTAACAAACAACATCCTCCCCAGCCATCATTCCTGTCATTGCGCAAGCATGAATAGCCAGGAATAGAAAAATGGGTACCTGGACGAAGCCAGGTTTCTGAGATAGATAGTAGGTTTGGATGGAGACTGTTAATCAAATGTGTCAACTCATTTTTCTTGGAGTTGACACTTCGACAGTTCCATTGGATTACCTTGAGTCCGTAAGTCATTGTAAATAGAGATAGTAATATTTTGAATAAGTTGTAGTGCTACGCTGTACGGTAAATTGGTATTATTTATTACTCTAATAACTATTGCTAATAATGATTGGATAGATGAATTGTTTTGGTCCTGCTCTTGAGTATTTTTAGGTATAGCACAACCATTTTGAGGAGAAGGGATCTGATAATCATTATAGGAAGGGTGTTGGGGGCAGGGAGTGTGTTGTTTAGGAGGGTGGGTTTTTTTTTTTAATTGGATAACTTCCATACTGGAGTGGATGGACTGGAGGGTTCTATATTAGGACGGGGTTGATTAGCGGTAATAGAAGCATATGACCTATTAATGCCAACCATTTTATCTGCTTCTTGGAAAGAAATATGTTTTTCACCCATAATAAATTTAATTTCTTTTTGGCGAGTGAATTGGGAGCATGATTTGCTTGTAGCCAGATGGTTCCCGGAGCACATAATACAAAAGGCGCTGGACTCATTTATTAGGCAGTCCTTCCCCTCGTGTTCTAAAGAGCACCTAAAACACCTACTCTTAGATCTGCATTGGGCTCTTGTATGTCCATATCTACAACAGTGGTAACACTGGATTATCGGGTATCTATACTTTTCCACAGGTAAGGCAGTGTAGTAGGAATAACAATTACCAGGTAAGATTTGACCATCAAAGGTTAGGATAACTGTTTCAGTGGGGGACCATGTAGTATCTCCATTATGGTTTTTTAGTTTCCTGCTAAGGCGGCGAGTTTTAATAATAGGGCCACAGCCCACGGGAACTGTCACATTTTCTAATATTTCCTCGTGGGTCCACTCAAGTGGGACTCCACGAACCAGCCCCATTCTGGTGATATTGTGAGTGGGGATGTAAACTTTATAAGGTTGGTTTTCCCATACCCTATTTTCAATAAATTTGTTAGCATCTGTGAAATTTTCAAACTTAATACACAGTCTATTACGCCCAATTTTCTTAATTCCATCCTTGAGGGGCATGATAATTTTATTTTTGAATAGAAAAGCCCCAAATTTAATTGGGTGGATAGTAGTACCAGAATCTGGGGTAGTCTGAAGGATCTCAACGTAAATTATAAATGGGCCTAAGTCCTCAGCACTATATAGAGACCTAGCCAGAATGTTTTTGGTTACGATTGGAGGGGTTGAAGTAAGGGGATTTGTAGGGGTTGGAGTAGAAAGACTAGGGCGGTCGGGAGTAGGGAGAATTGGGATACTTAGTTTAGGAGATTTATTGTTTGCTACCAACTCTGCATTTGCAATTGCTATTTTAAGTGCAGGGGTAGGTTTAAAATTTATTTTCTTGAGGGTAGGTTTTTTTTTTTTGGGGGATTGGCATGACTCAACGGTTATGTTTGCTCCAATATTAGATTCAGATTGGCCTAATTCCATGGGTGAAAAGAAATTAGGGCTAGAACTGGGACCAGAGTCATCGGGATCGGGGTCGGGGTTTAAATTGGCAATATCCATATTACATAAATTTTACACAAAAATATTAAATAAAACTTACCACCAACAATAAATTAGGACAATACACATTAAACACACAAACATTTAAAGGAAACAATAGAAAGAATCAAAAATAAAATAATTTGAGTTCAAAACGCATGTAACGCCACGCTTGCTAATTTGACAGTCCTCGATAGAGGTGAGCGTTACGTAACGTAGATAGTTACAGTAAAGCCGATATTTCTTAAATAACTAATAACGGTTATTATATTTGTAATAACTATTTAATTAAAAAAACGTAATTAAGAAAAAAAAACATAATATTGATTTTTGAGTATTAAAAGGGTTAGATCTCATTATTTCCTTTTATTAGAGTACAAACACGATAGGCTTACGACCGACGGTTGACGAGATAAATTGAAAAAAACATTTTCGACCTTAATGAGATTGATCGAGTACCTTTTTTTTAAATTTCATTCGACTTATTAGATGGCATACCATCGAATTCTACCAATAAAATGCAATTGTCAATAGGGTCGAAAATCCTTTAACAAAGCTGAAATTACTTTCATTGGCTAGATATCATCGATACCTATCGTTTAAGTACAAACACTTTGGGTCTAGGGCCAGGGGTTAATAAGTTATAATAAAAAAACGTTTTGACATGACATATCGTCAGATTACACCAATACCATAACTATGAGTCCAAAATCAAAATATAAGCCATGTGGATATAAGACTTATTATCAAAACAAAAATTTAATACTTTTATTAAAAAAAAACAAAATAAAAACTAAAACAAGATAATTTTTAAATACAACTACAAAAAACCTAGAAAGAATGCGTCACGAAACGTACCGCAACCAATCACAGCAATAGCGTGAATATCATTAACCACCTCGTCGGAGTGCAACGACGATATTTTAAAAACCGATACAAGAAAAAGAAACTATAACGAGGATAGCAACAATAACTCAAAAAAAAACACAACGGCAAAAAACCTTAGAACGAATGTGCAACCAATCACGAAAAAACTACTATAACAAAAATCACTAAATATCACAATCACGTGAAGTAACAATAACCACCACGTTACAAGAGTTTCCATCGTTACAAGTTACAACCGTTACAAGCGTTTCAAAGTGATATCCATATAGATAGGTACATTTGTTCCGTCCGTTTAAATCACAAGTTGTGGAATGTCGGCGAGCAACGACATAGCGCAAAGCGGTGATATATTGAACTAAGTAAACCAAATTGGTTTACAACTACTACAGAGAGATGGCGCTAATAAATTAAATAATGCAGAATATAAGTATTTTGTGGTCAATAAAACTTTAGCTGTCTATTGGATGTTAAAGATAAAAATTGATTAAAATAAAAACACATGTAAAAATCATAATAAAAATATAAAATTAGTGCAGAAGCGGGGATGGAACTGGCGTTCTGTGGTTGTTAAGTTATTTAGATAGAATAGAATCATGTCGCCATTAAAAAATTAAAATAGATAGAAAATTTGAAATAAAGAAAATTTGTTAAAGAAATAATTGTATAATGTAGATAAGTTTTCTGACTGCTGTTATAGTGAATAAGTTTTTATATTTAAAAATTATTGGTACACGGGGTAAGTAAGAAAATAATTTAAAGCAATGATTGTTTAGAGATTTATTTGAGAGTAAAGTAGGTACATAAAATTAAAATTATTTTCGAGGCACTATTTTTTTTTTTTTTTTTTTTTTTTTTTTTTTTTTTTTTTTTTTTTTGCTTATAATTAGATTTTTTAATAATAACTATAAATAGTTACATAACGGGTGATTAACAAAATGAAACGTAGCCGTTACGTTACAATGAAATCACGTAACGACCCACCTCTAGTCCTCGAAAATAATGTTCCGAACTAGCGGCGCCGTGTAGCTATACATCTATATTATAAAATTGTGTAAGAGAGATGGCATAATTATAAAAGTGAAACAAAAGAAAGAGACCACTAGCGTTTGTCAAAAGTCACCGTGGCCACCAATCACGGCGAGTTATGCATAGAATAAAATCTATGAAGAAAAAACAGATGGTACAGAATTAATAGGTTCACTCAATGATATTGTAAATAAATTACGTTTATATTATATTCGTTTTAAATATGTTAGGGTAACATTAAAAAAGTGGACACTTGATTAAAAAGTAAGTCCATAGGTAAGAAATAAAACATCTTATGAGGGTAAATAATATTTATTGAATATTTTATTAATAACAATGAAACACATGAAATAAAATACATATATTATTTTAAAAACCTTCAAAAAGATTTAATTTATTTCTTTTTTGTCTCTTTGAGAGTTTTTGTATTTCGAGGTTATTTTTATGTGCGGAATGGAGACGAATATTTGTGTATTTATGAATTATGGTTTTTATCAGGTGTATGCGATGATTGAAAATTGGTGCCTGATATTTTGAATGTTCGATAAGTGAGTCAAAGACATTAGAATTCAAAAAGGTTTTTAAAATTCTACATTTCAATTTGTCTACGTTTTCACAACTAGCAAAATGTACTCCTTTTTCATTTAAATGAGATTTTATGACAAATTCGGCTTTTAAACACACAGTAAATAGACTTTTTGATGCATAGCACAGGCCTCCCATATCCCTAATTGTAACTAATTTGTGGAACCACAATTTTTCATCAGTATACAACGCGTCAACACAGATTTCACACTTAATAGCTTTAGTCAATTTTCGTGCAATCCAGCCTGATATATATCCAGTTATTTGTTGTATTGATTCTGAACAATTTTCGGTATTAAGGATATCAGCTAAAATAGTAACATTATTCTCAGAAGTTTTATCACTAAGTATAGAAATATCAGATTTTTTTTCATCTACGTCGATGGCACGAAGACCTGAAGAAGAGTTAATATTTAAAATTCCAGACGATGAGCAAGTGAGTATTGGAATATGTTCTAAAGGAATACAGTTGCCACTAAAGGAACTCCGTAATTCTAAATGATTGAAAATACGTTTGTACAATGCTTTGAATTGTATGGTATTCGGGTTATTATTATATCCACCTTGACGCCGAATAATACCAAAAAAACTTTCTATATGATCTTGACTTAATCTGTATGTCGCGATGTACCTTAATGCAGGTGTTGCTGAAATGACATAAGTTGTAAAAAGGTGTTTTAAACTCTGAATAGAAATCAAAAAGCCCAAAAATCCAGTTTTAGATTTGCATTCTACTATTGCTTTTTTTGATATTTTAAATACTATTCTATTTCGTACAATCCGCCTTGTTTTATTATAGATCCGCAACGATAAAATATAATCTTTGGCTTTTTCTAAAAATAATAAAATTTGTGTAGCATTACTAGGAGAGATAGGCTTTTTGAAATCATATTTTCCTGAGGACCTGGAGTTAAAAACATCAAATAAATCATTAAAGATAGTTATAAACTCTACTGTTGGTTCAGTAATCTTAATTTTAGATGAAACTATTAGTTGATCACAGAGTTCTAAAGCACGGGATATACTTCTGCTCAACAGCTGGGTGGCTAATTTCACTTTCATAATCTCGTTTCGGAAGTTTATATGTCGCTTAGAAAGTTTAATAGCAAAGTTTAAGCCTTGACTGCTTTGAAGCTGATTTAAAGAAATTATTAGGTTCCATCTTATTTCTTTATTTTTATTATCGAATATAACTTTTTTTGGCTTCGAAGGTGTTACGAACCAATTTTATCATATGGCATGGGTCCAAAATTACAGCTACTTCTATGCCATACTCCGGATGTAAAAAGGTAGTTTTTAAATTATTTGGTCTAATAAGATCACAACCTAAAAGATTAGCAGCAGCTAAATTACTAGGGCAACCATCAAATGTAACCGCCACAACGTCAGCACCTGAATCGTAACATTTACTTATACATGTATTAATTAAATTTGCCCGTGTTTCCGCTGATAGACTTTTAATAAAAAAATACCCTACTGGCATTTTCCAACTTTCATTTAGACCTATTAAAATAAATACGTAAACCTGGGGCTCTAGAGAAAATTCAAGCGAGGCGACGTGTCGTGTCGCCTTCAATCAAAACTGTATAGACTTTGGCAGGTGACAGCGTACCTCACGCCTACTGTCACTGTCAAAATACATACGTTTTTGACTGAGGCGACGCGACATGTCGCCTCGCCTGCTTTTTCTCTAGAGCCTCAGAGTTGCAATTTCGTTAATATGGTTACATTCTATGCCAAAATGGACAAGACCGTCAGTTTTCTTGCCCGTCCACAAAGTTTGATGTCGAAGCGCCATTTCATCGGCTACAAGGGTACATAATAGGCGTTTGCCTGATAAAGAGCTCTTTTTCATTAAAATATCAAAAGCTGGCTGAGTAAACCCAGGCGAGGAAGAAGTATTTTCATACCACTTGGATATCACACGTGGATGTGGCAAAGCAGTGTGAAACACGCTTCTTACATATTTGTAGGCAGCAGGAGAATAAAAATTAAGTGTTAGTGCAAATTTTCTAAGAGCTGGGGGATACTTTACACGATAAGACTTTTTTGAATTCTTTTTTAAATATATTCTATTAATTAAATCAATGACTTCGGTTTTTAACTTTAACTGTAAAAATTGTTCCTTTGAAATGAAATCTTTTGTCTTTAAATCTTTTAATATAACTGCAACGCTAGCAAAACTTTTCTTCAATCTTTTATTACATTGTGTAAGGGTTTTTTTTTTTTTTTTGGAAGCTTTTTTTTTTTAAATGTTAATTCACGAACACGTTTTCTAAGCGCAGACTTTCTTGGTGTTTCTAGAATTTCTTCCAACTCTGGCAAACTGACATTGTCTAGACTCGTCGGAGATTTCTGAACATAGTGACTTTTTTGATCCTGAAAAAGATAATATTATTACACTTTGTCGTTTGTATTCATCTTTGTCTATTTTATTTAGAATTATCAAAATTGAATAGTGATTATGGCAATGAAATAATTTTTGAAAGAAGTCACAATTTATGGTCCCGGCTGCAGTAGTTAATACCTCCTGCACCATGTTATACTATCCTGGAGGAAGTCGCGGACAGAAAGCTTGTAATAAATAAATAATCACTTTCATCAATTACCTATACCTATATAATATATGAACAAACATAGAACTTTTCTGAGCAGCAAAGTCCATCATTTAACTCGACTGTACTTATGAATGAAATTGAACGTGAATCAAAATGCAGGTAACTGCTACAGTTTTATAAAATGTTGTAGTTACCTCAATAAATGGAAGAGCATTTTTTTTAAGTAGTGTTCGTCCTTTTTTCGAAACATATTTGTCAGTAGTTTTGAAGTGATTGCTACAGATTCTGCTACTTTTTGATGGTATCCAGTCTGATTCGCTTATTTGTTTACGAATAATTGCAATCCAATCATGTAGTCTGACCTGATCACTCGGAAACCTATTTTAATAAAAGAAAAAATATATCATTAATTATCAGTAGGTACCTAATTGAATGATGAAATGAATATAAAATAATGAATAAATTATAATACCTAGTGGAAAAACGAATTTAGTCAAACTATTTTAATATTATTTACATTAATCCATTCATTACATATAATAGTTATTATATAAATGAAGTAAAAATAAACTGTTATTAAAGGCATTAAAGTCACCATCAATATTCGTTTCTGCACAAGTAAACTTAAACTAATCTATGTCCGCTATATATAGTATACGCATCCTTATCGCTCACGCGTCAAAACTAATTCGCTCTCTCTTTCTTCACCTGCATACGGCGTCTTTGCGCTTTTATCAAATTGTTTGGAAAAATAGGTAATTGAATTATAGTAAATAATATAAATATTTTTGCATACTCACATGTGGTATGAGATCCCTTGTATTTTATTTACTTTGGAGTCATAATTAGTACACTTCCGAAACACACGATAGCATTTTGATAAATTTTGGTAATAGACACAGGTATCTACGGGACAACACGCTCATGATCAGTGTTGCCACCTTAGCCCTTTTGGGGCTAGATCTAGCCCTTTTACGATCAGATTTCTCCAGATTTAATTATGTGGCCCTAAAAGGGCAATCTAGCTCTTTTTGTACATACTAACATAAACCTCTCAATCTTACCATCTTTACTGAGAAGAATTTAAATAAATACGCTCCTTATTGATTTGGCAGTACCAGTATGTTTTAAGTGATTGGTATCTGCCGTTTAAGTCCATTTAGTGTCGTTCTAGTCCTAATAGAACAGAAAATTCGTTCAACATCTGCATTCGAATAGTGCTTAATGACATCTGGCCTGTGTTTCCGCTTACTTTGCTTCAAGTTGATTACATTTTTATTTTAAGGACGCGTTTACGTTTAACTGCGCTGCAAGTTTAGGTTTTGAGTTCACTACTACAATCGCACGGCGCACTCACACAGAAACGCCTGCAGATAGAGGGAAACGGTGACAAGACCAACACTACTTGATACTTTAAATATTACTATAATTTATTTTCTATTCCACCGGGTGTTTATGTTTTGCAACGTTTATCTCTCTTTATCACATGCGTTTTATTGGAGCACGACATGTGACTCTGTTTCGACCTAATGGTAAGCAAAACTACAGAGTCCATAACACAGCAAGGGACAGCCAATACACTGTTGTTAAACAATAATGTTGGTCGCTCCCACTATACCGGTTTTTAAGGATGAGGTTACGGAACGTGTGGTGAATAATACAATTACCTAAATTTATTTTAACAAAGCATGTGACAGAATACAGGTGGGATAAAATAAGAACTGTGAAATACGAAACAGATATTATTGTTAAAATATTTTTATTGTCTTAAAATGTTGGATTTAGGTTTTAGGTGGTTTAGGTGGCCTTCCATTAAGCACGGAAGAAATTATAAACATACCACTATACGAGAGATTGAGATAGTATTGATGAGACCATGTGTCGATTAAATCTTGGATCAATTATCTCTGGAAGGAGGCAATTTTTATAAAATTGTATTAAATGTGTCTCCATATCCTCTTTCCAAAATTGATCATCTTTTGTAATAAATTCAAATTTTATTTTTCCAGGGCCTGTCCAGATAGCAAAGATGCATTTGTTTTGTCCGGTGATCCGTAACTGTCCTTGAATTTGATAATACCACTTATGTTTTTTGTTTACAACATATTTGTTTGATGTGTATAACCAAAAATCTACTTTTTTCTGCTTTATTGCTTCTTCTGGGTCCATTCCATACGCAGACGATGGACATTTAACTTCTACGATTCCATATTGACACTTACCATCTGGACCAGCTCCCAAAACAGAAAATTCTTTGTCAATTGATAGTCCACATTTTGATATTTCTGTTTTTAATACTATCTCAAGCTCTCGTATAGCGGTATGTTCATTATTTCTTCCGTGCTTAATGGAAGGCACATTTCCTAAATCCTTTCATATAGTATTTGTTTTACTAATGGGGCGCAATTAGTAGACTGTCGCCGTTTACAGACTACGGAAAACCAGGAAGCTGTAAGTAATTTTCTTATAATTTCCAACCATAGAGGACTCGCACTTTGCAGAATCGTGTCTTGCTAGATCTTTTCCTTTTCTTTTAAAGAAATTTCATTTTTTTGCAAAAAGCCTTTTTTTGCAATTTCATATTCATTTTCTGCTGTTTTTAACCTAATTTGTCAATGGTGGGAACCATTGACAAATTCTGTCATGGGTGTGTTGGTACAGTCTTAAAGACATGGGCGGTATATTTATATGACAAAGTAGTGAGTTCAGTTGTGTATATCCTCCGCCCGTAGACATAATACCAGCAACAACTTCTTCATTCGGATCCATAGTATTGTCTAAGATATTTGAAGATTTTAGAACAAATTTTTTGCCACACATGTCACACTGTAAATTAAATGTCGAGTTTAGACCATTCCTTTTTTCATTTTTTATTTGATCATTTTTTAAATTACAATTAAACATTGAATTATGGTTCCCAATATCTTGTAGTTGTTCAAAAACGTATTTCATTTCTATAACCCTTCGGCCGTGAAGTTGATCTTTCTTTTCGCGATCCTAAAAATAAATAAGATTATTTTTTAAAACACAACATTTAAAAGTTTAAAGTGATAATAATAAAATGTTAAATTTACATTAAGGATTTCATGACAGTCCCTGTCAGATATTGTCATCTCCTTGACATTGATGTCGTTCGAATGATCACGCCTTTATCTGAAATAAAATAGGAAAATACATATGTTGTGAGTACAAATATATTATATTCTTAGATTTGTTAATTAAAGCAATTTCATCACGAAGAGCTCTTCTTATATAATCGCTTCGTATTTTATTCCCAAAACGGTATAATGGGACCCACCAAAATAGTGATGCTTAATATTTTTTTTACCAAAAATAGTTTTTGTGTATAAAAAAGAAAATTGAAAAAAAAACGTACTGTCTTGCTTTTTCTGCACTTTTAATAAATGCATGACGCCTTTTGCGAGAAATCTTTCCAAAGACCCGTGGGTGTGGCATGATAAATGAGTAATCTACAATTTAAACATTAATTAAATTTAAATAAAAGGTGGCTAGTGTACCGTTGATGTTGTTAAGAATTTAGTTAAAAACAGGTGTGATTTTTTTTTTATATATTAGCCGATATCGCCATTGTGAATTATGAAATTGTCTAAAGTTAGCCGAAAACAAGTATAATGACCATTTTTAACACATTTACCAATCCCGTCGTCGTCTTGAAATAAAGAATCGATATCAAAATTATATTTACAGCATTAGTTAGTTAAAAACGAGTATATAGTCCATTTTGACACATTTTCAAAATTGAATTTACAGCCCTAAAGTTGATCGAAAACGAGTATAATGTCAATTTGACACATTTACCAGAGCCACCATCTTGTATTTCAAAATTGATATGAAAACTGAATTTACAACCCTAAAATTAGTCGAAAACGAGTATAATGTCAATTTGACACATTTACCAGAGGCGCCATCTTGTATTTCAAAATTGATATGAAAACTGAATTTACAGCCCTAAAATTAGTCGAAAACGAGTATATTGTTCATTTTTGACACATTGACCAGGGCCGCCATCTTGAATTTCAAAGTTGATATGATAATTGAATTTACAGCCCTAAAGTTAGTCGAAAACGAGTATAATGTAGATTTTTGACACATTGACCAGGGCCGCCATCTTGAATTTCAAAATTGATATGAAAATTGAATTTACAGCCCTAAAGTTAGTCGAAAACGAGTATAATGTCGATTTTTGACACATTGACCAGGGCCGCCATCTTGAATTTCAAAGTTGATATGAAAATTGATTTTACAGACCTACAGTTAGTCGAAAACGAGTATAATGTCGATTTTTTACACATTGACCAGAGCCGCCATCTTGTATTTCAAAATAAATATGAAAATTTAATTTGCAGCCAAGAGCGCGATTTTACTAGTTGAAACAATGTTAAAACTTGCACATATACGGTGATTCTCAATTGTTTCTAAATCCCCCACCCCGCGTGCAAAGAAATGGTAAGAATGACGAATTACATCGGCCAATGTTGCGCCATCTCGAATTTTATATAGAATAAAATTAACGTATTATGTATTTATTTATTACATTTCAGGTAAACTTACGGCTAACAAATTTATAGTTAGTTATACAATTTTAATATATTTCTTACCTTTAAAAATATGAAGATCAGTTGCGTCAAATATTTTATATAATTACACAAAATTCTTATTTGATAAACAGCGACACAGCGTCCTTACACAACAGCGTCTCAACGCGGACTGAGATATTTTTTGAAATGCTTGCTAATAGTACAAGGCTTACCTAATCCCATGATTATAAAGTCGAAATTGACTTGGCAAATTGGCTGATTTTGAAGGAAAAATAATTATTTTTTATTGGATAGGTTAATAACATTTTTTTTTTTTTTATTGGGTTTGAAATTGACTATATATGCCATCATGCACTATTTTTAAACTAATTATAACTCCTCAAATCATTGTGGAAATTTTACCCAAACTCAACCATTTTCAACCATTTCGCATAAGGACTGCGTTTAAAATTGGTTTTACTTCATAAAAAAATATTTTTTTTAATATTTTTTTTTATCAGAATCGTAGATTAAGGTTTAAACCATCGATCGGTATCAAAAACATTAAAAAAAGTTTTCTTAGACTTCTTAGAATTATACCAGAAATCATGCCATTTTAAAACTTTTTGAATATACGTCCTTAACTAAAAGTTTTTTTTATATTTAGCCCTTTCTAGCCCCACTTTTCAAGACTGAATTTGTAAAATCTAGCCTTTTTTGCGTGCCCACTAGCTCCTTTTCATAAATCAAGGTGGCAACACTGCTCATGATTGCGCTAGAAGCCGACTAATTACAAGACGTCCCAATTGGGACGTATTTGAGTCTTCACGAAGCGCGCGCTTATAACATATCTGCTTTTGTTTTTTATAATATCATTGGTAAAGGGTATTACAAAATTATCAATTACAATTTCATTAATACCTAATACTGCTGCATTATCTGCAATTTCGTTTCCAGTAATCCCTTTGTGAGCAGGAATCCACATTAATTCTACATTTTGCATACAATAATCATTAATTTCATTTTCATTCTCACGAGTTTTTAAATACATTTTATAAATTATTTCTTTAATTTCATAAATTAAATAATTTAATTTGTATTCTAATTTAGGCAATTGTAAACACTTAACAACACTAAGCGAATCAGATAGAATACGTATGTTATTATAAATATTTATACTATATAAATATTGTAGTGCCTTTAGAACCGCTAAAGCCTCAGCTGTAAATATGCTTGCGAGTGGGTTAATTTTATAACTTTTTATAATTTTAGCTTGCGGGTCATAAAAAGCTGATCTTACTATGTTAGAAGATTTACTACCATCAGTGTATATATTATAACACTTATATTTATTTAATTCATATAATAGTTCAGAATTATTACAAATATTAGAAATATTTACATTTAAATTTACAAGTTTACTATTATATGTCCCTGTAAAACAAGGCCAATACAAATGGGAATGCAAATCAGGAAATTTGTTTTTTAAAAGATGGGAACTGGTTATATACAAGATCCATACCTGAAATTAAATGTTGGCTTTGTAAAAGTGGATAATTGGATACATTCATATTGAAAATTGTAGTTTTAAATGGACTTATGATACATTTAAGGCAAAATTTTTTTGCTAGATAAAGTCGTCTAACTATTAATGGTTCTATAACTGATTCAACTTCCATGGATCTAATTGGAGTTGAACACATAGCTCCTAAAATAATCCTGAGGCATTTGTTTTGAATTATATCAATTTTATGTAAAGTTTTAGGGTTTGCATATATATAAGCTAAAGAACTATAATCAAAATGACTACGAACGATGCTTTTATACAACATTATGAGTGTGTTAGGGTCAGCTCCCCAAGAGCACCTTGCTAGACATTTAATAATATTTACACTGGTTAAAGCCTTTTTGGATATATAATCTATATGTTTATTAAAATTTAACTTAGAATCTAAAATAATACCTAGAAACTTATGTTTATTGGTAAAAGGAATATCGCTATTATTATATTTTAATTTGATAGGATAATTAATATCATACTTGTTAAAGATCATAACGGCACTTTTCAGTGGGTTAATATTCAACTGTAATTTATTATAGTAATAATTATGTAACTGATTTAAAGCTGTGTTAAGTAGATTAAAATTATTATCAATATTTTGACTAGTACTGTAAGTCATCTGCAAATTGAAGTATATTTACATGTGTAGTGTTTACATATTTTAAAATTTGTGATACATATATATTATATAGAATTGGAGATAATACCGATCCTTGCATAACTCCTTTATGTACAGATACCGGATCGTGTAAAATATTGTTAAATTTAATATGTACATCACGATCATTTAGGAGATTATAAATCCAAAGTATTAGTTTACCGGGAATTGATAGTTCATGTAATGTCTGTACTAGTATTGGCAAATCTAAAGAATCAAAGGCTTTTTGGACATCCAAAAACACACATACCGTGGAAGAATTATTTAAAAACCCGTTTCTTATATTTGAAATTAAATTCATAAAACTTTCCGAAGCACTTTACCTTTTCTGAATGCATATTGATTTTCAGGTATAATATTGTTGGTTTCTATAAACCATTCTAATCTGGTTTTTATAATAGTTTCAAACAATTAACAAATAGAAGAAGAAAGAGTTATTGGTCTGTATGAATTAGCATCCTTGGGACATTTGTAAGGGTTTGAGAATCGGAATTATACACTGAGTTTTCCAAGTTGGAGGAATTAGCAGTTTGTGCCAAAGTTTATTAAATATCTGAAATAATTTGTATTGAGCATTAAAATGTAAATTTTTGAGAAGTATGTATGGAAAATCGTCTAATCCTGGTTTGGTATTTTTACGAGTTTGTAATGCTGTAGAAAATTCAGACCACGTAAATGGAAATAGTAAAGAATTATTTTGATTATTAGATATAAAATAATTGGATAAATTAGGTGTAGTAGGATTACTTTTTTTTTAATGCGTCTATTCTTTTATATGATATAAAGTTTTCTATGGTAGGATTACACTTATAATATTTAAAGGCTTTTTTAGAATTTTTAACGGCTTCTAGACATACTTCATTCCACCATGGGACAGGTTTTTTAATTAACAAATTTATTTTAGGTTTATTTACAGGTACATACATTTTTTTGAGTTCATCTAGTTTACTACAAAATGCATTATATACAGATAGAGTATTTTTACTCTCTACATCCAAATCAACAAAATGATATTCTGAATTATTTTAAAAAGTACGCCAATTTGTTTTATTATAAATATATCGTTCAGTAGAATCACCGGTTTCATACGTACTTGGGTTAATATTTATTGTCATTAATGTAGGGAAATGGTCACTACCCATAGGGTCATTAAAAACTGACCAGTCACAAAGAGGAGCTAATTCAGCACTTATACAAGAAAAATGAAAGTAAATACAGACCAAAGTTTAAAAGGTTCTTCCTCAAGCATACAAGACCTAACAACAAAAATATTTAATAAGGTACAAACGTATAATTTAAAATTATATATATTGTATTTTTGTATTATATTTTGAATAAATGACTTAAATCAAAAAAGTTTGCGACTCACGCACAACACATAAACCTTAAAGGTTTCCGTTGGTGTGTAACATAAATATTGTAAATTAATTATAAGTTTTGTTGAACAATAAATGAAAAAAAAAAAAAAACTATTGAAGAAGGTGACTTATTTGGAGAACCTACCGTTGTAGGGTGTCCCGTATTTAATACACAAAAGTTATAATCATCTAACATAATTATCATAAATATCATTGCCCCTTGAAGTAGAAGTCAGACAACCAAAGGCTAAATGGTGTGCATTTAAATCTCCTGATATTAATGTAGGTCTAGGTAAGATTTTAACTATATTTTTTAATTTATTAATTTTTAATCTATTTTTATTTCCAGGGGGACAATATAAACAAAGAATTGATAATGTACCAATAGATGTCAAAATTGAAATACTTATGTTTTGAATATTTTGATAAAAAAGAGTATCGATTATATTATATTTTATATGAGTTTTAATCAAAATAGCCACGCCACCGTGTTCATTATTAGCACTTTTAAAAATGAAATTATAGCCGGGTATTTTAAATGAACAAGAAGATTTTGTCCAAGTTTCGTTTAACAAGCAAATATCAACATCTTCATCTACTAGAAATTGTATTAATAATGGTTTTTATTATGTAAGCTGCAAATGTTATATTGAACTATCTTTAAGAATGAATCATTAGTAATCATTTGGAATAAAATAAAAAAATAAATAAAAAAAACCTAAGTACCTCAACTATTATTATAAAATACCTTGCGGTAAATTAGAGAGTAATATTTCTTTAATTTTATTGAGTGTCATTGGCCCCTTATCAGAGCTAGAATTACTTATTACTAAAAGTGATTTTACAATAGCATTAAGAACTACGTCATTATTTACAATGTCTTTAGTATCTATTTTAATAAGATCGTCTTTTTGTCTTAACATAGGCACATATTTTTTCTTTAACACTGGGAAATTGTCATTATTATTTACAATAACTTTATTTACAACACTGGCATACGACTTGTTTCTTTTTTCTTCTATTTTCTTACTCTTAATTGGGCATTCTCTCGATATGGCTAAATGGGGACCTTTGCAATTAGCACACTGTATAAAGTCATTAACACAGTCTTTATAGCAATGATCTCCGGAACAAGACGAACATATTTGATCATTTCTGCAAACTTTGGCAGAATGGTTGAACTTTAAGCATTTAAAGCATTGTAAAAGAGGTTGAAAGTATTCATGGATTTGATATCTCCATAGATTAATGTAAACATATTTGGGCAAAGTATTAGACATAAAAGTAATAATAGAAGATGAACTCATGGGTTCTAAAATTCCTTCTTTGTTTTTTTTTTGAAACCTACATTCCGGCTCACTTTGTAGAAAAGATTGGTGTTGTGCGTTATGTTCCCAAGGACTCCTCTAATGAAGATATATATAAACAATTAACTTGTGACCTTGAAATAGTGTCTATTAGATAGAGATATAATAGACACTATTTCAAGGTCACAAGTTAATTGTTTATATATATCTTCATTAGAGGAGTCCTTGGGAACATAACGCACAACACCAATCTTTTCTACAAAGTGAGCCGGAATGTAGGCTTTTAAATTATATTTGTTTAAAAAATTGTCCATTTTAATAAAATTATTAGCCAGATTAGGTCTTTGGAAAATAACGGCAATCTTTAATGCATTAGAGAAATTGGGTTTCGATTTCCAATTTTTTCTTGGTCTTTCGACTCAATATAAACCGTGAACTCATCTTGTAACGAATTTTCTGGATAAAGACGTGTATAATTAGGTTTAATAAAAGGTTTATATTTATCTTTTTCCTTAAGACTATTTTCCGCTTGAATTACAGCAGGGTCGAGACGCCACTTCTTGGGATCAACATTTTTACCACCACTATTAGCACTCATTTTACTATGAAATATTAATAATATTTATTAATACATTAGTCACTATTATTACTAGGTATTTACATAAATTAGCATGTAAATATTAATTAAGCAATATTTTAATATTTTTTTACATCCAATTTGACTTCCCGCCAAAAAAGTCTCACTTACTGTTACATTTACATTTTTTTTTCTTCTATTTATGGCTATAATGGTAAAGCCATTTGTTTTGCCAATGACCAGTATGAGAGATACACGTTAAAAAAAGGTAATACAAAATAATAATAAAATAATTTTCCCATTATTACATTTACATTACAATGAGCCCGAATGGTCTTCGGAAACGTTGGGTAATGTCACAGAGTGCGATAAAAATATTGAAAAATGCTTAGAGAACAAGAGATGCATATAGTGTAGTGACATTACTAGAAAAAATATATATATGGAGATACAAATTATAAAAACATTAATTTCTGGAAGAAATTATGATAATGATGATGATGAAATAGATATCCCTTTTTATCCATTATTCAGTAAAGTAAATATAAAACTAAAATCTACAAAGTAATTAAATAAAAGTATATAAAAAAACCAAATATTTAAAGTTCGAAAGATAATTTTATGATCCAGCGTTTTTGGCACCATGCCGCGCGACACCTGTGAGGATTACATTTTTTAGGTAAGTATTATTTTATTTTTGATTATTGTTATTTTTATTAATTTTAGATTATAATTAATTTTATGATTAATAACCAAATACATTCGTAGGAAAATCTGATTGTTTGACATCTGTCAAGAATTAACAATAAAAATTCACCTCCAACGTGATGCTAAAAATGTTAGCATTACCAATAGTAACATTTCGCAAAAAAAACCGACCGTTACTAACGTCAAATATTGGTATTTATCTGTGGTATTTATCGATATTTTTTTCAAAAAAAACGACCAATGCTAATATCAAGGAACTTAATACTCTCTACGAGAGGCTAATATTATCGATGCCAACGAACAGCCCCCCTAGCCAAGAGCATCGGCGCTTTTTGCGACCAAGCGTCGCAGAACGGACAGTGATCGACAGAAATCGGTAGCCATGGACAATTTTTGACGTTAACTTTCATTCTGTCGAACGAGGGAGGGCGACCGCTCGGCTCGATTATTGACGTTCCGATATTATATTCAAAACCCGCGAGTAATTTTGAGTATGATGTTTTATAACACATAATAATTATATTACGAATGAATTGAGAATATAAATTAAAGCAATATACATTTTTTATCATATTAATGGTGTAAAAATTATTGTACAGTTTTTACAGATTTGTATATTAATGTTATAATTAACTTACATGCCTAATCGGAACGATATTCGTTATTTTAGTGATAAAGAGAGAGAGATAATAATAAATAAATCCTATTGGTGTAACTATGTGATATCTCGTTTTATTTTACGGGCCATGCTTTTTACATTTGATTACAAACAAAACCAAGGAATTTAATACTCTCTACGAACAAACCTAATAGAAAATAGAAACATTGCAGAAAAACTCTTCGGCATTATTAATATGGCACTTTTAAGTTGTAAATATAAACTGAAGAATTCTAAATATAAATTCGAGGCATCCGGGGCGGCCCACGACCGATTTATTTTTAACAATTCTCTGATCAAGGAAGAAATATTGCAGTTATATCGTTCTCGGATTGGAAACTTACTTTTTGAATAGGTAAGAATCTAAATAAATAAGTGCTTCTAAGGTTATATATTTAATAATTAATTAGACACGTTGTTAAAACATTTGTATGCCGAATAGGCGAAACAAAACGGACCTATCTGTTTACAACACCCATCTATTTACCTTTGTTTCTCATACAAATAAATGGGCTCAGCTTTCCTTTATGTGACGTCGAGTTTGATGTTGACAATTTTTTTGGTAACACTTCTAATTCACCTGAATATCCCTACCAAATTTCAAGTTTAGGAAACCAGAGGTTTCGGAGATATACATTTTTAAAATTATTAATTTTCCTAACAAAAAATCCAAAAAGACACATTTGACTTTTTTTTTTTACAAAGGCATATTTTTATCATATAAAAGACCGTATTTTAATAAGTTATATTTAATATTAACACAATATTTAACTCATTTTTACATAATTATTTTATTTTATGGCTCGCGGTAGCGGTTGGAGAGTGCCAAAAAGGCTTCCTACACTTATGAGAAAAATTACCCAAAAAACTCTTTATTAAAAAAAATGGCCAGACTAGGTAAAGGATAGGTTAGGTTAGTGTTAGTACATGACCATACGCACGAGCCGAGCGAAGCGTGCCGCGGTAGCGGCCGGCGTGTGCCAGAAAGGCTTTCTACACATACGAGAATAATTACCCAAAAGACACTTTATAAAAAAAAAATGGCCAGACTAGGCAAAGGATAGGTTAGGTTCGTGTTAGTACATGACCATACGCACGAGCCGAGCGAAGCGTGCCGCGGCAGCGGCCGGCGAGTGCCAGAAAGGCTGCCGACACATACGAGAATAATTACCCAAAAGACTCTTTATTAAAAAAAAAATGGCCAGACTAAGGAATAAGGCCCCTAGGGCCTTATTCCGAGTTTGCAAACGTTAAACACGACAAGTTCGCGCGTTACAATTTTTTCGTGAGTTGCGATGACGTCGATTCGTATTACGAGTCATTAAACTTCGTGCGTTCGCGTTGTCGCAAGCACCATAGACAAAACAGTTTTTGCGTAAAGTTTTTTTAATATATTTTTATTTCATTACACAGACTATTCAAACCTTGAAAATTAAATCCAAAGCATTAGTCCTTAGTATAATGTCATATGAAGTACTTTATAATTTAATGTGTTTTTAAAGAGAGAATAATATTAAGTTACAGTTTGATAATGTAGGAAATTAATTTAGTATATTAGATTAAGTTTATTGGTAATAAGTAATAATTAGTTTGTATTTTTGGTGATTTATATATCACTTATATATATTTAAAAATATACGTAAAGTATATATATTTTTTGTTGTTGTTTCATCTTAGTTCTGAGAAGTAGTTAAAAGAGTTTTGGTAAAACAAGAAACCTTTTCGAAGTATCGCGGTAAAGCGATTTTGTGTTTTAACCTTCCGCGTACAACGTGGGGTTTAATACCCCAGGCGTAATATTTTATGGATATCTCTTTTAATTTTAGTGCTATTAATTTGTACCTCCAGCTAATCTCGAGTGCGACATTGCCAAATGGACTGATTATATTTATTTCGTCTAAATCGTGCCTTGAGCCTCAGTGAACGCCTCTGGGGTGTGTGATACCCCACGTTGTATTGCACGCAGCAAAAACGTAAGTACTATTTTTTTGCATTTACAGGGCTTTTCATTGTTTTTTTTTTTAGTGTTATATTTTAAATTATTGTATCTTGAGTCTGTAGCAGTGTATAATGGCCGCTACCCAAAGCACTCCAATCATGCCAGGGTACAGTTTTATGCCTCGCGTTTTTTTATTTATGTTTATTATACATATATTTTTTAGATCTACCTACATAGCAATTATAAAATTTGTGTGCCTGAAGGATCATAAGATAGAGAGGTACGAGTACATTTGGAAGGATATAGTAATATAAAAGTGGCAGATTTTTTTTTAAATATTATTATATTGAAGACTTGGACAGGGTTGCGAGCCCCCAAAATAGAAAGATTACAGTTTTGCTTCATTGAAAGCAGGACAGGCCCTACTAGTACAGAAACTATAATAACAGAGCTCGAAGAACTTCTTGGTTTATTGGTATACGACAAAGACTACTTGTGGGCCTCTGATGGAACAGGCATAGAAGCATTTTATTATGTCGTTTTCTTAGTAAGTAATTTACAATTTAACGACATGCTTACTAGAAATATACCATTAATTTGTAAGTTTGAAAAAAAAACCCTGTGGATAATGTCTAAGGCAATGAGCTCTTCGCTCTAAAAACTTCTTGGTTTATTGGTATACGACAAAGAACTACTTGTGGGTCTCTGATAAAACATGCATAAAAGTATTTCATATTATTATGTCGTTTTCTTAGTAAGTAATTTACAATTTAACGACATGCTTACTAGAAATATAACATAAATTTGGAAGTTTGAAAAAAAAACTCCGTAGATAATGTCTCAAGCAATAAACTCTTGGCTCGAAGAACTTCATGGTTTATTGGTATACGACAAAGAACTACTTGTGGGTCTCTAATGGAACAGGCATAGAAGCATTTCATATTTTCATGTTGTTTTCTTAGTAAGTAATTTACAATTTGACGACATGCTTACTAGAAATATAAAATGATTTGGAAGTTTGAAAAAAACATGTCTACAGATAATGTATAAGCTCTAAGAAACTTAGGATTAAGTCTCAAAGAGAATTATTTGAAGAATATAAAACAGATGAAAAACGCCAAAAAAATATTCGTTATCTTAGAAAAATTTCTAAGAAACGAAATCGAAAAAAGTAGTCATTTAAAAACTGAAAATTCCTACTTTTTAAAAAGTGGGAAAAACTTCCACTTTTTTTTTAAACTCAGAAAAACGGATTGTTCGCAGTAGTTGAAAAAAAATATGAAAATTTTGATGGTTACAACATCATCGTCATTCACTTTTACCAGTTTTGTTACAGCTACTAAAATTTACATGCGTTGATGCAACTAAATATCATAAAAACAACGCCATTGTCAGATTAATAATTCTCACATTAGATCCATTATGGTCCTATTAGTTTTTTTTATGCAATAGATTCATTTCTATACTACAATGTTGCTGATATTAATAAAATTAAGTTTGTTAGTTGTAATGACGATTATAAAACAAATATTCCACAATGCACCAAGGATTCAGGAATTTTGTCGCTTTTTTAGCTCGGGCTTTATGACAAGATTTTTAAAGGAATTTTTGCTATTACTAACTGAAAATAACCTAAATGGTAACTAATGGAATTGATTCGACGCACAGCAGATGAAAGTCATCTATATTATGGATTCTTTTATAAGGTTATAGATTCATAATTTTCTACTAGCAAAAAAAGTAGCTTCATAGTTATTTTGACAAAAAAAATAATTTAATTAGGTTATTTATAGTATTCTTTTCGGCATGAGCCTATTTCAAACCCTACATTTTTTAATTTGTATATAATAAAAAACAATTGAAATTGTTAGTCTTCAAACAATAAAATAAAAAAAAAATTGATGGTTACAACATCATCGTCATTCACTTTTACCAGTTTTGTTACAGCTACTAAAATTTACATGCGTTGATGCAACTAAATATCATCAAAACAACGCCATTGTCAAACGATTATACCACTTTTAGAACAGCTACTATCATTGACGTACAACGCACAACGTACATATTTTGTTATAATTAGGCTACGTTCGCACGAGCTTCTTCAACGTTTTTACGCGCGTCAATTTAAACGTTTCGAATAGACCATATGACATCTCGGCTATGTGTTCACACGCAAGCGGTTTTTTACGCCGTGAGTTTTTTTTATCCCACGCGCTCCATTTTAAACGCCGAGCGGAAAGCGCCGACACGAATGCAACAAAGGGAAACGTACCGATATGTTCACACGAGCGCTTTTTTTTAACGTAAATAGTGCGTCAGTTTCGCCGGCGATATCAACCAGTAAGGGCGTGTTTGTGTATGCAATCTCATATTTGTATCATGCAGCGTTATTCTAGGACCTACAATGGCTATTATATAATTCGTCGACATATTCATTATCATTCTAAAGTAGAAAGTACTTCTCAGGATAATATTATTAGTAAATTTCTTTATTTCATAAAAAAAAATATCAACAATAAATGTTGTAGGCTGTTTCCACTTTAGGTTACCCTGTTTTTTTTTTAGTACGGTTTTCTGAAAAATAGAAAAGACTGAGGGAATCACATTGGGTGAAATATTACCCACTACTACTTATAAAAGAAGAAAATGACCTTTTATTAACCTTTCATTAATAATTGGATGAACCCACAGTATTTTTTTTCGCCTTACAACGTAAATCCCGATTGCTGCAATTTCATCAGAATTCATGGGCGTACGTGTCATGCGCAAGCTGCTACAAAGTGGTTATTTTAACGCTCGTTTGAACAGTGTCGAATCAAGACCGTAAAAAAAACTGCCAACGCCGAACGCTTTATTAAACGCTCGTGCGAACGTAGCTTTAATGTTACAATAATGACCTACTGAAGTTATGTGTCATCGGTCACGTAATCACTAACGCTTCACCCATTACATGAACTTGGAACCAATTCTTCATCACTTTCATAAATTTCTATACATTTTGTTGCTTTCGCCCCCATCCCCCTGGATCCGCCACTGACGCTCATTACGTATATTATTACGGCAAAAAAAAAAAATTTTAAAATCTTGTCAAAAGGCCTGAGTCCCCCCTCAAATCAAGAGTTCCTGGATATGTTCCTTGGTGCATTGCGGAATATTTGTTTTAAAGCATAATCGTCATTACAAGTGACAAACTTAGTTTTATTATTCGCATCATTATTGTATAGAAATGAAACTATTGCATAAAAAAACTAATAGTACCTATGAATTTCTAGCGTTTGCGGTGGAGACTTTAAGGCCATGGTCTCCAGATGCAAAATCATTTGGAAAAAATCTAGGAAAACTTTTAATTGATGCATCTGGAGATCAACGTGCTAGGTCCTATTTTTTCGAACGCATATCGCTGGAAATTCAGAGGGGGAACAGTGTGAGTATTTTGGGCACGTGCGCAGCATCGGAAGACTTAAATGAATTATTTTATCTTATTTCCTTTTAAAATTATTAATAAGTTTTTGTTTATATATAATAGTTTATTTTTTGAATAAAAATATTTTGAAGTATTATGGTTAAGACAGAACTCCATGGTACATTGACCTTAGCCTATTCCTGTACCTTTGCCAAAGGTAGTAAAAATTTTAAAAGAAAAAAAAAAAAAAAAAAACAGAAATGTAAACATTGTGAATATTTGATTCTTTGAGGGAGCCCGAACACTGTAGACGCGTGTTTATATTATATTTTTCGAATTTAATTTTAATGAATATTATTGTGCAAAAGTGTACTAATTTTGTAGAATAAGCATCGTTTTATTTTTTGAATAAAAATATTTTGAAGTATTATGGTTAAGACAGAACTCCATGGTACATTGACCTTAGCCTATTCCTGTACCTTTGCCAAAGGTAGTAAAAATTTTAAAAGAAAAAAAAAAAAAAGAAATGAAACATTGTGAATATTTGATTCTTTGAGGGAGCCCGAACACTGTAGACGCGTGTTTATATTATATTTTTCGAATTTAATTTTATTGAATATTATTGTGCAAAAGTGTACTAATTTTGTAGAATAAGCATTATTACTAATTATTAAGCGTGAGAAGTGTAGCATTTACGCAGCGATCTCGGTGTATCCTACAATCTTCAGTAAAATGGCGGTACCCATTTTACTGTAGATTTTTTCCTCTCTCGACATTGGCAGGACTATACCGTATGTTTGCATACGGTCATGTCGCCATTCTTTTCTCTACCCTAGTCCTTTCCCAATTCATTTCCATCCTATTATCCCTCTTTTACTATAAATAATAAAGTTATTAATCTACCCACTAGACATTGGCAAAATTTCGCGTAATGCGAAGACGCCATTAACCCAAGAAAATAATAATTGTGAATATTTGTGAAAGAAAACATTTGGTAATTTAAATTTTTATGGTAAGAGCCTTTTTAGTTGCAAGCATAGTTATAATTACAACATTTGTAGAAAAGAAATATTAGATATTCACTTAACATGGAGAGAAATATACTTACAAACAGGAAATATGAATTTAACTTGTAATAACCATTTCTGGGAATAAAACTAAAACTACCTAATAAGATATTGATGTTAAGATACAGAAAATTATAGACCTGGGTAAAAATACACAATTAACAATATTTCTTGAATTATTTTGTTTTAGTAGTTTTTGCAACACAGAATTTCCTTTTGATTTGTGTTTCAGGCTGACCGGTGGATGTTTGGCAGCCAATTCACTTAGGTGGGCAGCAGAAGGCAGGCAATGTTTTTGAACATTTGGCAATTTTAAGTAGACTTTGCCATCTTGGGACTAACCCCCGTATTCTAAGATGTATCCTTAACTCCACTTTACACTCAAGGAACGTCTGTCTCTTTCCACCAAATGTCAACTATAAAAAGCAAGTTGAGACAGACGCCCCTTGAGTGAAGACTCGAGTTAAGGAAACGTCTTAGAATACGGGGGTAACAGTTATTAAGACCATATAATCGTCGGCCTTCAATGAAAATCTGCCTCCGAGTTGGTGTCATGAAGTCAGCTAGTGATATACCGGAGCCCTTAAGACTCTTTTTGGCCTGCCAAATACTGGCTCGGATATCCTCACCTTGAAATTTTACCAGAATTGGACGGGGTTTATCCGGCTCAATTTGTTTTCCAAGCCGATAGCTAAAACTTATGTTACTTTGGTGTACAATGCTGCTGTAACCTGTTGGACACCACATTACAAATAGTATTGGGAGTGCTTTCACCAACTTCTTCTTTTATACCCTAGAATATAATAAACTTACGCCGGCTTCTGTTCTCAAATCGGCCATAATAGCGACACTATTGATATGGGCACGGAGCAGTGATAGTGTTTCCCGTACAAAGTCCTTAAAAGTATTGAAATCCTTAGCCGATTGCGCCATTGAAATTGAGGAGAAAAGCGGGCTTCAAAGGCCCTCTCAATTTTGTCCTCCAGGCCTAAACGTTTTGACATTGTCTCAACATCCATAATGTAATTCATTATTAATTTTATTCACAAAGGGTTGCCAGTATTTAATTATATGTTATTATTATTTATTTTTCTTCCGCAAGGAGAATAGTTTATTAGACAAATGTTAAAAATATGATATAAAATAAACAGGTTTTTATATCATATTATTAAAACACATAAACTGTATAGTCACACAAATTATAATATTTACAAAAGGAACAAAATTATTTATAATAATAATAGGCTAAAAAACACAATAATTATAAAAAACATAAAAGGAACAAAAAATAACACAATGAAAATCACAACATTCCACAATAATCTATAATAATAATTGTCAGATTTAACTAATAAATAAATTACAAAAAAATCCACTCTTTTTAACAAAAATATAGAATATCGAAAATGACGACCACAAATCTACGTATACGAGCAAGCTGCCGCTTTCTTTAGATATTAATTATACTCTATGGCAGTCGCAGAAAACATTTTTTTCGAATGCATGCAACTCGTAATACAAAATTACAAGAAATCCATAGTAAAATTCATAGACAAAACAATAAATGCGCGACTGTGCGTGACGGAAATTTCGCCAATTACTCGTAATACCATTAAAAAAATGACAGCTGTCATCCCATACAAAGGTGATCGTCGAAAACGGAAAAAGCGTACGCAAAATTCGTGACGGTGAACGTGTCAAAACTCGGAATAAGGCCCTAGGTAAAGGATAGGTTAGGTTAGTGTTAGTATATGACCATTCGCACGAGCCGAGCGAAGCGTGCCGCGGTAGCGGCCGGCGAGTGCCAGCTAGGCTTCCTACACATACAAAAGTTGGGTAAAATGTGAATTTTCAAATGACAATAACTCCTAAAATACCCCTCTCCTAACTTTTTTATTTTAGGGGTAGGTTCCCCTCCCTCCCCTCTTCCCCTCCCGCACCCCCTCTACCCCCTCTCTGACGTCACATAAAGGAAAGTCCTACCCAATATAGGTCTAATAGTACATACTACATATACCCTACTTAGTACCATTTATATAATAGTACTAAGTAGTTTTTACTTAACAATATTATACATATATATTACAGCGTTAAGTGAATATTTGTGTGGATGTGTGTGCATGTATGGGTCATATAGTGTATATAATAAAATACCTAATATTGTAAATATCTAATGTGGCTGAGTATAAATTGTATTATTATTACTAAGGCTAGGATTTTTTTAAAAAAATAATAATATACCAGTATAAAAGGATTCTTTTAAATTTGAAACTCAAGGTGAAAAGTCATTCTGTACAACCACAAAGACCATCTTCAGTCCCTGAAATACCAAAAGTTGTAACTTTATTAGTAATGGTCAAGGAAAATCATATTCTTTTAGGGCACTATATAGAAGAATATAGCAATATATATTAAACCATAAGTTTGTGCGGCTTGTGAAACATTCTAGGTCTTCACAAAGGCTCTGAACAATCCTTTGTTAAGCCTAAAATGTTACCTAAACTCTCCCTGGTATCCCCAATTTCTTTGAAAATGTGAACTTTTCATTAAAAATAAAGAAATATATATATATATATAAATAAATAAGAAATAAATAAAAATAAACTTTATTTGTTGATATTTTACAAGAATTTATACATGTTTTCTTAACTTTTTGCCTAATATTGGTTTGTTTGATTTAATGTTGTAACACTTCTATCCAATAATAATCAAGATCAGATATTTGTTCAGGTTGTCCTCAAACATAGGCCTCCTCCAGCAAATACCATTGGCAGCGGTCTCCAACTACTCCGCATTGGAATGTCTTGATTTTTTTATACTTCTTTCAGAGACCTGAGAACATACATACTATTCTATGTATTTCTTTCTCCATTAAAAAGTTTTGGAGCAATTGTTTGACCTAAATAAAAGTACCTATTCAATTTCATGATAATTTACTTTTAGGGTTTGTTTATGTCTGTTTGTCATAGCTTTGGTTTTCACACATGGTTCTTTTAAGCCCCGCTTTTCCACTTCTCTTGCTAGTTGTTTGCATAATAACTGGAACTAGGTCATCAGCAAATCTCAGTTGAGATATTTTACTTCCATTTATGTTAAGCTCATAGCTATTCCAAATAATTCCAATCAATGTAATTGACGAAAAATTTCCTCCAATACAGCCGAGCAGAGTTTGAGGGATAATAGGTTTCCTTGTCGGACTTCTTTTATTCGTAATTCTTCTCCAATTTTTCCTAGTCGTACTTTTGCTGTAGGTATAGTTTTAAAATTGTTATATTACTCCTTAGTCCTTATGATTCTTGAATATTTAGTTTGATCACACTCTGTGTTTTGAGATGTTTTATAAGTATAAAATAGAGAGAACTTTTGGTTGCTCTAATCTATATTTGGCGTCGATGAAGACGCCACTCGTTATTTGCAGTTACTAATAAATTTTATTTATGCATTTTAATTTACACAACGCAATAAAAAACTTCTAAAACAACAAAAAACAATACTTTAAATTAATTAAAATCAAAACAATGGCGTCGTTTTGATAGAATATAGCTCGAAAGGGAGACCCCGACCACCCGCCCGTATACAGTCGAATTTAGCGTCTAGCATTCGCAAAAAACGAACAAAAATGTGTTCTTGGCTGGCAATTCCCTCCGAGTATGTAGCGGTTTCTGTCAAAATGTATGGGGAAATTGGCCTCTCGCGAGCGCTTTAACGAAAACGAATGCCCAACGCTCACCGTCCGTGTACTTGGCTGGCAAATTGTTCTGTCAACGCATTTAACGAACGTGACGTCATCACCAAATGTCATCTTCATACAAAACTTTCGTGCGCGCTTTTAGCGCTCATGCTCTTGGCTAGGGGGGCTGCCCCCCTAGCCAAGAGGGCCTTAGAGAAATTACACTCCATTCCATCGATGGAATCGCTCTCAGTCAAATAAGTATAAATTTTGACAGTTGTCAGTAGGCCTTGAAATCGGACGGAAAAATTGGTAGAGAAGTGGCAATTCCATGGAATCTATAGTAATCCACACCCACTCTGGAAAATATTTGACATTTGTTTGTATCGGATCGGTAGAGAAATCACCAAATTTTCCATATTCCGTAAGTCAGTGTTCCGTAAGGACAACGGAAAAAAAAGTTGACGATTTCAATTCTGTCTGGAATAGGCTCACGGCTTGTTCGTATTATACATTTTTTTAAGTTTTTATCATAGGAATGTTTGTTTGTATGTCCGAATTTTATTAAAGTTGTGAGAATAGATTAATAAATTATTACTGCTTCAATAAAAATTCGTCCCAAAGTTTTAAAAATAAAGTGGATATTTTTATATAGGATATTGGTGTGTCGAATTTAAGGACAACTTCAAAAGCTTATCTTAATAACTAAATGACAAGTTTTTAGACTGATTTAAGAATAAAAAATAGGAATTGTCAATATTACTTGTAAATATGGCAAGATTATTTTTATAAATATCTAATCACCATAAGAGTGCATTTGAAAGACCTAATTCAAACAAGGGATAATATGTAGGTATTAAGTAGGATTAACTTTACATAAATTGTTCTAGTCATAAACTAAGCTATAAGCTTATTCTGTGTGTAGGTACCAAAAACAATGCTCCTAATGCATTATTATATTTAATAAGTTAGTAGGTAAGTTTATAGTCCCTTTGTGAAATATAATAAAGGTGCCTTGGATATGTTCAATTAATCTTCTAAAGATGAGGTACCTAACTAACACAACCACATATGGTACAGGGTACAGATTAATAGATAACAAATATAATATGTTCCATCCCACAAAGTAGTGTACCTATTATTATTAATTTACATCAACAACCAACCTACCAAAAAGCAACTTAAAGGGTACTACCATTCCAATGTAACCTATTTGCTGATCATAAGTATATCAATTTTAATCAAAAATGAAAGTTATATGAGAATATTAACACTCAAATAGAAAACACTTTTAACATAGGTCATAAATAAATGGCTTCAGGAACACATCTTAGTGCTTATAATTTTAAACCATATAGGTAGGTATAAGAATGAATTTAATAAAAAATAATAAAAGTTTATTGTTAAGTTAATAGTAATGTATAATACTAAGGATATATTTAGAAAGAATTATAAATATAAAACACACATAGGATAAGTTGAGTCATTTAATTACCAATACATAATTTATAATCTAGATTTATACACCTACACTTTTTGAAGTTAAATGAGGTAACTGTGCATATGCAGGGCATGAAATAAGGTTTAACGTTGAGGAGGAATAGGGTAAATATTAGTGATATAGGTTCTATTTATTATACATAAATTATAAGTAGTTTATTTTACAAAAAAATATATGACATGTGTATATTTTTAGATATCTACACAATATTAATACACTCCATAAATATAGACTTACGATATCCAGGATTAAAATTTTAAACTGTAGCCTATACTATATGGCAGTTAATTATATTTTGTAAGTTACCCGAGTGTATCAATAATTATTTGAAATTTATTTAATCTACAGACCAACTTAAAAACACCTAAATAGTTGTTAAGTTTATAGAATAAATTAATATTTTGAAAATGAAATTATATGTAAAATAACAGAAACAATAATCCTATTATTCAAGAAATCGGCTGAGTGTTTAGGCTGAAGTAATGTTTTATATCTTTTTTATCAAAATTCATTGGTAAATTACCAATGATCATACTTAAGTATGTTAGTTTAGATGGTCTCTGGGTACATTGAGGATGGTTTAGTGTCAATGAGTTATCATGACCAATGGTATTCTCAGTCTACCAATCAAGTGGCAAGCTCATAGTGTTATTTGTATAGACACAATATTTTGACTACGTGGTGTTGTCAAACATTTTTTTTTAGAACATTAATTAAACAATAACTGATTGGTACACACCGGCAATTGAAGTTAGATCTAAAACTGTACTGTTAGTCCTATGGTCTAACCAAGTCGGACACTATGTTCTGTAGTGTTATTATTCCACAAAGGACTTTTTAAGTGATAAAATTGACATATAATTGGAAAAATGTTTTCCTCTCTATAATGTTTTCATGAAATAATAATAATAATATGTTGTATAATTATGTAACCAATATTATTGTAATTTTCACACCGCAAGCGGTAGAATATGTAGAACACTAAACTATATTTAAGACCTAAATTTGTAACATATTTTGGCAAATAAAGATTTTATTTATTTTATTTATTTAGGGATATTGTAGAAAATATAAAGAAATAAAAGTTGATTTTCTCTAATCCATTGTTTTAATTTATAATTTTTACCGCTCTTCTAATATACTCTCTAGCTTATAGTGTAGGTACCAGAAAAAAAAACTAATACATTGTATTTTTTATGTAGGATATATTATAGCCTCTTTTGTGATAAATACTAAAATGCTGTTACCAAGATACCCACCTACCCAATACAAAAACACATATGGTACATGATACAGTTGTCTTTCACAATATTCACTTTGAGGCAATAGGTGTTGACAAACAAATGCGCTGGTACACATCGGTGTTTAAACTTGTTACATAAAACTATAGTTTTAAAGTCTACAGTCTAACCAAGTAATGCACAATGTTTGGGAAGGATATTATAGGAAATATATATGAAAAAAAAGTTGATATTCTCTAATCCATTGTTTTAATTCAATAATATAAACTGAAGGCCAGCTTTTGACGACCTCCTGGTCGTCAGTAGGATTCGGTCCGGTCCGGTTGGAAACTGTCCGTATTGGGACCGGACCTTTTGTTGTAGGTAAAGGTACACACTGGGTACTAAATGAAACCCCTTCGGATGGTAAAGCAAGACTGATTTTATTTGAATAAAGTATGAGCTCATATAGTAAATGAGATTTTAAACAAAGAACATAATGACATGAGCAAATGACAATTAAATTGAGTTGAAAATGGTATGAAAAATTGTTATAAAAAATATAAATAATTTGTTGGCTGCTTTGCAACAGGCAAAGGCTAATTTTCATCAGCCGGCACAAGCTTTTCCAATATGTTGGCCAACTACTGCTTTAGTTGGTCTATTAATTAGGGGAGACCGGGGCAATATGGGATAGCTAAGAAGATAAAATATTTTAAAAATCAATTACAGTGTTACGGGCAGGTGGGCGGTGCTTGGTATGGGACGCAACCTGTGCCGATACTTTTGCGCCGTCACATCTGCCAGGGACTTCACTAAAAGCTGGCGCCGCCGCTTCTACGGTAGAAAGTCTCAAACGGCGCAAATACGCAGTTTTCAGCAGGGACTATGTATTTGAGCCGTTTGGGGTCGAAACTATGGGGCCGTGGGGACCAGGAGCACATAAAATCTACAACCACATTTCCAAGCGTTTGGTCGACGCATCTGGTGACCGAAGGGCTGGCTCGTTCCTCGGACAGCGTATCAGTATTGCAATACAACGAGGGAACGCAGCCAGTCTTTTGGGGACCCTCCCTATTGACGGCGATATGGAGGAAATATATTATTTATAAGTTTTTTTTTTTTTTTATAGGATATTTATTATATAGGGTTTTTATTTAATTTATTAGTTAGTTTTTATTACAGTATTTATTAAAATAAAAACAATTGAAACATAAACAATAAATCCTTTTAAATAAAAAAAACAAGAGATATTCGTAAATTTACTTTAACCAACCAAGTAAATTAAACTTATATACAAAATGTCATATTTCCCATATTGCCCTATGGCTGGGGTAAAATGGGAAATAATATGGGGCAAAATGAAGATATACTATTCGGGCTCGCAATGGGTACAAATATGAGTGTCATTATCGTCTTCATCAAGACCAGCGCAGGAATTATGAGACCAGCCATGGCATACACTACATGCAACCCAACCTTCATCTGATTGTGAATATAAATACCCACAATATATGCATTGGGTATCTTCATTTTCCTCTTCGGAACTGCTATCTGGAATTCTTTGCTTTTTCTTCCTTTTCTTTATAGTCTGTTTCTTTGTCTTTTTAGTTTTTTTCGCTTTATTTTCTTTGGCTTCCTTGTCTTTTATGAGCTCATTTTTATACGGCGACTCGGTAATAATGGCTGATTTTCCCCGTTTCCTATTCACTCTCTCCTTTATTCTTAATTGTTTAGGTAAGGGCCACACGTCTTCTGGACTGAATTGAAAAGATATATTTTGTTGTAAAATCTGTCTCTCCGGCGTTATTTCTTGTCTTCTTTGCACAGTAGAGGCTAGCACTGAACTAGCAGAGGTTGAACTAGTTGTTGTCGCTGATACTTCAGCTTCAGTTGATGTTGTAGAAAGTATTGAAGTAACAGTGGCTGTGGTATCAGTTGCTAAAATAATAGTAGGTGGCACTGAAGTGACAAGAGGCATAGTAGCTGTCGCTGAAGTAACAGTGCACGTAGCAGATGGCATTGAAGAGATAGTAGTTGCTGTCGCTGAACTAATAGTAGTTGTAAAAGTGCCTGATGCACTTTCAGCATATGGTGATTCAGTATTGGTTGTTTCGGCAGCCAAAAAATCAGAATCCGTAAATATATTTTTATTTAAAGGCCATATGCCACATCTTTCAAAGCCGTGAATAGCAGTTATCATCGTGGCAGCTTGAAGATATGCCTGACCAAAAAGTGCACCTATTTGATATGGAGTAACAACACGCCCTGGGTGCATTCTAAGCCATTTCTTTACTTCAGAGCTGTAGTATGTACTTAAGGGTTTCATAAACGCCACATCAAGGGGCTGTAATTTATGTGTACAGTGTGGAGGAGTACATAGCAAAACAACGCTATGACTTCTCGCATAGTCAATTAACTCGAGATTTTTAATGTGAGACGCATGACCATCTAACAGCAAGAGGATAGGCTTTTCTTTGGTAGGTTTTGTAAACTCTACAAAATACTTAAACCATTTAAAAAAAAAATCACAGTTAATCCATCCACTGTCACTGCAAGTGCCCCAAATACCTGCAGGAGCTCCATCTAAAAGTTCGTCCTTCATCCGTTTCCGTGGATATATTAACATCGGGGGTACATAGGATCCTGTTGCGTTAAAGCATATCTCTGCTGTTACAAGTTGGCCTCTTTCTCCTGAAGTTAGGCAGCCAACTTGCTTTTCTCCTTTGAGAGCCAGTATTTTTGAGTGACTTTTAGGGACAGTAGAAATGCCTGTTTCGTCGACATTATAAATCCTGTCCGGTGTAAATTTATGTTTGTCTATGACTGATTCTAGTAGATCAAAAAATCTATTTACAGCAACTCTATTAAAAGCCATAGCTCTTGCCGCGGAAGTTGGTTCTGGACGTCTGTAACTTAAGTCTGGGTGACGTTTTAAAAACCCTCTAATCCAATCTTCGCCAGCCATTCCAATTTCCACGTTAAATTTATTTATGGTTTCTTTGAGCCATTTCGAATGCTAATATACGAAGTTCTTTTCCAGTTAATCCAAATAATCTTCCTTGCATAGATTTCACATAGTTAACCAGATCTTGCTCCTGTTCTTTAGTAAACACTGGCCTCCAACTACCCAACTTCTTCTTTTCAAAATTTGTACTATCGCCATCTGGGTTTATTTTAAAATGTTTTACATGCCGTTCTAATGTTGATTTAGGCACATTGAAAATGGTTGATGCACGTAGAAAACCCATCCTATTATTAATTATCGCATCTATTGCTCTTTTCATATCCTCTTCGGCCCAATTCTGCCTATCTGACTTTCTTTTATAATTGCGTACCATGTTTTGCTGAAAAAAGACGAAAATACTCGCTTTATAATTGATAAAAAAAACGCATTTAATAACTTGGTACCCGGGGCATAATAGGATACTATTCCATTATGCCCCGATCATATTGCCCTAAGCGACTTTTTTTTTAAACATTTATTTTTAAATATGTATTCCAACGAAATTCGAAAGAACTTGCATTGATAATTTATATTATGTTGTATGGCTAAATAATAAAACAGATATCTTAAGTAAAACATGGTGACTTACCAAATCACACGGGTTTTAATCCACCCGGTAAAAAACAAGAAACACAACGAAAAATTATATCCGCGTCTAGTACATTTATCGCGCACAGTGACGCGTCCGTTCCCAATGAGCGTTGCGGGGGGACTGATTGGTGCCCGAGACGCGATCATCAAACCGCACTAGCTATGTTGATTCGTGTGTGAGTAATCATTTCCCATTATGCCCCGGACTTTATATTGCCCCGGTATCCCCTACCCTTTTTTTGTAAATTAGTTTTTTATAGGGCACTTTAGTAAATTAATAATAATAGGTACACTACTTTGTGGGATGGAACATGTTATATTTGTTATCTATTAATCTGTACCTTGTACCATATGTGATTGTGTTAGTTGGGTACCTCAGCTTTATAATATTAATGGAACATTGGATATGTTCCATTAATCTTCAGGCACCTTTATTATATTTCACAAAGGGACTATAAACTTACCTACTTATAAAATATAATAATGTATTAGGGGCATTGTTTTTGGTACCTACACACATATAGCTTAGTTTATGACTAGAACAATTTATGTAAAGAAAATCCTACTTAATACCTATTATTGTTGTTAATCCAGGCCCTTGTTTGAATTAGGTCTTTCAAAGGCACTCTTATGGTGATTAGATATTTATAAAAATAATCTTGCCATATTTACAAGTAATATTGACAATTCTTATGTTTAATTCAAAAATCAGTCTAAAAACTTGTCATATTAGTTTATTAAGATAGGTAAACTTATGAAGTTGTCCTTAAATTGGACACACCAATATCCTATATAAAAATATCCACTTCATTTTTAAAACTTTTGGACGATTTTTATTGAAGCAGTAATAATTTATTAATTATAATGAGAAGTTGTTACTACAGAGAGAATACATTCTCTCTGTAGTAACAACTTTAATAAAATTCGGACATACAAACAAACATTCCTATGATAAAAACTTTAAAAAATATATAAATCGAACAAGCCGTGAAGCCTATTCCAGACAGAATTGAAATCGTCAATTTTTTTTTCCGTTGTCCTTACGGAATATGGAAAATTTGGTGATTTCTCTACCAATCCTTTACAAACAAATGTCAAATATTTTCCAGAGTGAGTCTGGCTTACTATAGATTCTATGGAATTGCCACTTCTCTCCCAATTTTTCCGTCCGATTTCAAGGCCTACTGACAACTGTTAAAATTTATACTTATTTGACTGAGAGCGATTCCATCGATGGAATGGAGTGTAATTTCCCTAAAGCCCCTGGTTTCTCTTAATTAAAAAAGAAATAAATAGATAATTTTCACCTGGCAACTACGTTTTTACAAACGTCTTACTTTATTTCATTATTCTATTTTAATTTAGATTTTCGTCAAAATTTCCGTAAATATTGAAGAAACCTATGCGTAGTCAAGTAAGGGTAACTGTTTTAACCCTTAATCGATACCCCTTGGTCAAGCGTGATTTTATGTATTCTGGCTAAAAAAATAAAAATATATATCGTTCAATAATATAAAAAATATTAAAAATTATAAAAAAAAACACAGAAATACACTTTTTAGAATGTCCGTCAAAACGGACACTTCTGCGCATGTCCTAAACGTAGACACAGTTATATTTGTCTCTTGTAACGGACAAAGACATATATAGACTATACTTTAAAAGAATAAAATAAGACATAATTTGTTTATATATGTACTGTTTATACTAACTAAAAAAATATATAAAAAAAAACAAAAGACAATTAAATTGAAACTAAAAAATCACTCTTAGTAAAGGTAAAATAAGATAAAACATTTTTTTTTAATAAAATAGTTTTAGGCTTCTATCCCCTCCTCTCACCATAGGCGAAAACTACCTACATATCTACAAGAATATATTAGCCGGTCCCTTTCCTGGTTATAGATCCTTCTGCCCAGGAATTTGAAAGGCATCGCTTTCTCTGCTGGAGCTTCTTTCTGCCCTGCTATGAATAGTTTTTGGTCGTATGATGTTAACTTTGTATTTCGTCTGCCCAGACACAGACAAAAGCATTTTTATTGATTTGTTTTCATGCCTATCGACCATACACAACTCGTCTACCACATACATTCTGCTGGCAATAACGAAATAAAAAACTGTTACCAACTGAATCTGATAGAAATGGTGTGGAGTATTATGGAAGAAAAAGTAACTAACAAAAATGTCAACACCTTCAAATGCAATAAAATAAAAAAACGAAATGTTGTAGACATGTGCATAATGTTAAAAATCAATATTGTGAGCTTGATTAAATTTAAACAAAGAATTAGGTACCTTTAATTTATTTATGTTCAAACGTTTAACTTACAAATTCCGAATCTTAAATTAAAAAATAGATAAACTCCTTATATTTGTGATCACTTTGTGGTCCAGACGGACCACAAAGTGTCTGTCTGTTCACTAGAAATAGACACACACACTTCAATTGTAACTTAAAAGGTAATGAGAATATTTGAAAAATTATTAACGGCAGGTTTTCCGAGCAAAGTAGGCAAATATAGCTACCTCACCCCCCCACCGATTTATGGCGCTACAAGTTGAGTTTTGAAGCGAGCGCTCGAGAAAGGTCAACGCCCGGGAGCAGACGTCCGCGTTGCTAAAGAAAAAACATTTCGCACTAATTTATGACGCGGTTCGATTATACTTTTATTCTATTCTATAATTTGGCACTAGCAGACAGATTCCAGTAAGGCTATACAACTTACCCAATATGAACATAGTAAATAGAATATAATATCCAATAGTAGGTATAAATTTATGCTGATTTTTAAGCTGATTTTTAAAAAATGTACCAAATTATTTTATTTCTAGTAAACGAGTGTTACCATGCTAAGAATCACATTTCTTCTATTAAGGTGCGTTGGGGTAAATTCGGACGGTTTTTCGTTAAGTTAGACAGGTCTTGGGAATGTTTTTTTTTCTAGATACGTATTTTAGTTAGAACTTTAAGTTATATTGTAATTTTTTAATAAAAGATCAAAGTATCAGATCTGAATGCTTATACCTCGCTAAACTGAAGGATTGCTGTATAAAGAGAGTTTGAAGTACAAATAGTATTTTTTAAATCCATGGGTAAGATCGGATGTTGATGGGGAAAGTTCGGAGATGTTATAAAATCGATCCTGTGGCTCAGAACACAAAGCTCATAATAGCAAAACATCCGCTCTTATACTTAACTTCTTGTGATATTTATCATGGATTAATTTAGTCATTCAGAGAAGATAAAAGTAACATTTTTTTAAAATATTTTTATCATCCGATCTTACCCCCAGCAGAGCTGTTTACTGCCAACCTGTGATTCTCAAACATTTGTGTTCTAAAGGATCCACCTGTCTTTATTGGGAAGATTAATTGGGATTAATGATAAAAATATATATTTATGTATGAAAATCAAATGTTTATTTGGCACATATCAGTCTCAATGTCATCAATAAATTCTCAAAAATATAAGAATACTTAATTATATTATTTTAACTTTAGATAAACCTAGATAATATTATTCTAGATAAACCCCAGCCCCACTTTTCTAGCGTCCGAATACAAGATGCTAACTTATTCTCCATTTTGATAGGAATTGCAGTAGCTCGGCCAAGTGTTTGACTAAGCCTGATTTTTTATTTACATGATCATTAAGAGTCGATGATGGGATACCATATAGTTTGGAAGCTGCATAATTATTAATAATAATAATTATTGCTCGTTGCATTTTACTCGTTGTACTGCGCATAGTAAATCTTCTTGCGTATACGAAGTCGCCCGCGTTGTTTTTCTTTTGTATTGGCGAGGCATGGTATATCTGAAAAAAATGTGTAGGTTTATGTTACCTAAAAAACATTGCAATTTACAATAAACTATCTTTTGCCCGCGGCTTCGCCCTCGTTAAAAGTCCTATGTCCTTGCTCGTGACACTTAAAATGAATCCCCATTTTGAATTTCATTAAAATAGATTCAGATGTTTTATGTGTGATGAATGAAGAACATAAAAACTTATAATTACTTTTGAACTTTCGCTTTGTATATTGAAATTTAGCTTGTTGGAGTAGCTGTTTAAAGGATTCTTTGTAATGTAATACTATCATAATTTAATAATTAGGCATATAAAAATGCAAATAAATGACAGAATATCGAACAGCAGCCGGTATGCGAAGTAGGTAGTTCGGGGTAAGGGTAGAGTGTCTTTGGGCTTTTACGCATATTAAGAGGCCGCTTACATTTGATCTGCTATCTCTCATAATATTTTGGAGTCATTTAATGAAAAACATTTTGAAAAAAGGCGATAGCTTTTGTACAAACTGTAAAAATGTTACTTTGTGCTAGCGAGATAGCAGATCAAATGTAAACGGGCTCTTAATTTATTTTTATGGTATATAGAATGCCGTTTTTTCAAAAATTGGTGTATTTTTATTTTACTTAGATGAAATAAAATATATTTCATCTAAGTATATTAAAAGGACACCAAAGCATTCAATTAGACCTATAAGTATCTGCAAATACAAAATTGTGTCGTTATAAGATTCTTATGAAATTTTCGGTGAAGTTCGGACTACGAGCAAAGTTTGACAACCACATGCATTTTCAATACAGGTTAAGATCGGATGTTTCTAATCCGTACTTTACCCATTAAAAATTACGGGGTGGAAGTCCGGATCTCAGCCTACAGCTACTTTTAGCTTACATCAAATATATTACTTAAAAGCGAATTAATACTTTGACCATTGAAACCTTAAAAACTTTAAAAAAAACAGCGAATACTCACCAAAAAGCTGTCCAAAAGTTGCCAGGGGTAAGAACGGATTTAGGTTATTTTGCAAAAAGAGAGGAGTTTTGCTGGAACATCCATAACACGCAACCAATGCGACTCAGTGACGGACGCGGACTGCGGGGAGGTGCAAAACGAAATGGCGTCTTGCGCTATGTTGCCAGTTTAGAAATATCACTACGGATTTGGCAAATATTTTAAGAAAACGGTCTTTCCCCATTCACGGTCTTACCCCAACGCACCTTACAGTTTTTTTTAGTAATGCTGACTTTTGTGTAAATTAATTATATTTTCTGAGATATTTTATTATTAACTAACAATTTAATATGGTGAATATGTGGATAACTCGTTGGTGAACCACTTGATAAGTCTATTATTATAAAAACTAGATATATTTTGATATATTTCTAATTATTATTTGAAATATTGCCCAATAATATGATGAAATTAAGTTAAACATGGTTTGGTATAAAAATGGATTTATCAGAAAAAGTCAAACTTTAAAATCGCTCCCCTGTAAAATCACGATTTTGGACATGTCAACATATTCACGCCAGGCACGGATATAATATGTTGAAACACTTGGATAAAGTAATAAAACAAGTATAGGTGAAGATTATATATTTTTATTTCAATAGTATGCATAACTATATGAGTAGCAACAATTGCTGTTATTTTAAATGATAATTCTAATCTTTACAATAAATATTATAATTAACATTGTCATTAAAAATAACTAAATTTAAAGTTCACTAGCGATAACTCAAAATAAAAAACACAAAGATTAATATGAGTATTTGGTATAACTCTTTAACAACTACAATAATAAAATATTTTAAAACAAGTGACAAGACAAATAATATTCTAATAATAATAATATGAAGGACAAATTACAGATATTGCTCTGGTCACAAACTAAGCTCTAGGCTTGTACTATGTGTACCAGAAGCAGCGATATAATACATATTATATTTTATAAGCACCCAGACCATGACAAACTGTACAGAAAAAATGTCTAATATTTTTTTGCCATGGGTAGGAGTTGAACTCACGACCTCCGGATACAAGCCAAAGGCGCAACCACTATCTACGGAGGCTGTGATATTATGAAAAGACAACTTTTTTAGGTGCTCAACTTAGCAGGATGGTAGTTTTACGTTAATAAAATAAAATAATAATTATTTATTCTTACAAGTAAGGCTTTTGTGACATTTTTAGTTGAACAAGAGGCTTAACTTTTTACATTAGCATCTATTAGTCAGCCAGTACAGTTGCAATACTGAAATACTTGGCCGCCATGATGTGACTCCTTTTTGCACATTCTCAGATGGTAACTTCGTTTTGAGGAACGATATCAAGTGTAATAAATGTTTCTTTACAAACAGTGAACTGATTCCTAGCGCAAAGTTGATTTAGAATTCCATTGCTTAGAGCCGTGGTCGTCAAAATGCCGGTCGAGAAAATTTGTCGCAAAACACGTGACTGGGCATAACTCGCGCTTTCGGCATTCATCTCGATTCGATATGATAACGAAAAATGACATATGTCAAAATTATTTTTCGTTCAAAAATATCGAATCGAGATGAATGTCGAAAGAGCGAGAATTGCCCATCTGACCATAGAACACGATAGCCGCATCGATCGATAAAAATGTATAGGAATTTTACTCTATGGGTAGACCGACGATAAACGTCAAATCCCATACATTTGACTTTCGATGGGTATTTCGATTCGATTATCGATTGGTCTTTGGTAAGGCCCCAGATTTGTCGAAAGAAAAGTAATGGATCTTCCACGACGATAACGCGCCATTTCACTAATGTGAAAGAAACAAATCTCAAAAAATAAATATAATAAAAACTCAACAAATCTTATTTTAATAATATAATAATACACTTCTAGGTCGTGTTTTCAGCCGATAGATAAAAATAAAATAGAATTTACACGGCAAGTACAAAAAATGCGTTTAAAAATAAGTGTTTTGATAATTTATTATTTAATAGGAAAGATTTTACTTTAAAAAGTTTTTTTGTATCTACCTGATGGTAAATATTTTCTATAAAGCATCGAGGCTATTTTAAATAGACTCGTAATAGAAATTCGTCTAACGATGACTGATTCGTTACCGAATTAATTAGCCAGAAAATATACCAGTAATTTGGTGAAAATACTACGGGTGTGAAGTTGGCAGCCAAAATCTAGCAGCCTTTATAACCCGACCACTATATTAACAATTTTATTTTACACTATATTTTGTTATATCGTCAATACTAAAACACGATTTAAATCAATTAGAATGATATATAGAATATGAAAAAGTCACCTGCGTCAAATTTTTCCTGAAATCTCAAATAACTTATGAAAATTCTTTACATATTTAAAAAGGCTGCTAGGCAACTTCTATATTAGACATAGAATATTAACTAAAATTGGTAAATAGCTAGAATACAAAACATAGAATAGTATAGACATAGCACTCCATTTTCCCTGAAAATCCTGAAAAAAATAATTCATTTACTTTTGTTTTTTTTTCTCAATTCTAAAAAGTCTGCTAGGTTTACTACTTCCATACTAGACATAGGATCTAGATAAAAGTTGGTAATTAGCTAGAACATAAACTCTAAAATACTATAGCCATACCCACATGCGCTCCATTTTCACTGAAATTCTGAAAGAAAAAATCAAAAACTACTTTATAAATTTTAAAATTTTCTAAACAGATTGGAGTTCTTTACTTCTATACTAGACATAGGATGTCAATAAAAAATGGTAAATACCTAGAATATAAAACATAGAGTAGCATAGGCATAGCCAACTGCGCTCTAATTTATTCTAAATTACAAAAAAAAATCTTTAAATTTACTTACGAAAATTCTTTACATATGTAAAAAGGCTGCTAGATTTATAACTTCTATACTAGACATAGAATATTAACTAAAATTGGTAGATAGGTAGAATACAAAACATAGAATAGTATAGGCATAGCCACCTGCGCTCCATTTTATTCTAAATTACAAAAATAAATTTTTAAGTTTACTTACGAAAATTCTTTACATATCTAAAAAGGCTGCTAGGTTTATAACTTCTATACTAGAAATAGAATATTAACTAAAATTGGTAGATAGCTAGAATACAAAACATAGAATAGTATAGACATAGCTACCTGCACTCCATTTTCCCTGAAATCCTGAAAAAAATAATTCATTTACTTTTGTTTTTTTTTCTCAATTCTAAAAAGTCTGCTAGGTTTACTACTTCCATACTAGACATAGGATCTAGATAAAAGTTGGTAATTAGCTAGAATTTAAATTTTAAAATACTATAGCCATACCCACATGCGCTCCATTTTCACTGAAATTCTGAAAGAAAAAATCAAAAACTACTTTATAAATTTTAAAATTTTCTAAACAGATTGGAGTTCTTTACTTCTATACTAGACATAGGATGTCAATGAAAAATGGTAAATACCTAGAATATAAAACATAGAGTAGCATAGGCATAGCCACCTGCGCTCCATTTTATTCTAAATTACAAAAAAAAATCTTTAAATTTACTTACGAAAATTCTTTACATATCTAAAAAGGCTGCTAGGTTTATAACTTCTATACTAGACACAGAATATTAACAAAAATTGGTATAGAATAGTATAGACATAGCCACCTGCACTCTATTTTCCCTGAAATCCTGAAAAAAATCATTCATGTACTTTTGTTTTTTTTTCTCAATTCTAAAAAGTCTGCTAGGTTTACTACTTCCATACTAGACATAGGATCTAGATAAAAGTTGGTAATTAGCTAGAATATAGATGTCAACAAAAAATGGTAAATACATAGAACATAAAACATAGAGTAGCATAGGCATAGCCACCTGCGGTCCATTTTATTCTAAATTACAAAAATAAATTTTTAAGTTTACTTACGAAAATTCTTTACATATCTAAAAAGGCTGCTAGGTTTATAACTTCTATACTAAAAATAGAATATTAACTAAAATTGGTAGATAGCTAGAATACAAAACATAGAATAGTATAGACATAGCTACCTGCACTCCATTTTCCCTGAAATCCTGAAAAAAATAATTCATTTACTTTTGTTTTTTTTTCTCAATTCTAAAAAGTCTGCTAGGTTTACTACTTCCATACTAGACATAGGATCTAGATAAAAGTTGTTAATTAGCTAGAATATAAACTCTAAAATACTATAGCCATACCCACATGCGCTCCATTTTCACTGAAATTCTGAAAGAAAAAATCAAAAACTACTTTATAAATTTTAAAATTTTCTAAACAGATTGGAGTTCTTTACTTCTATACTAGACATAGGATGTCAATGAAAAATGGTGAATACCTAGAATATAAAACATAGAGTAGCATAGGCATAGCCACCTGCGCTCCATTTTATTCTAAATTACAAAAAAAAAATCTTTAAGTTTACTTACGAAAATTCTTTACATATCTAAAAAGGCTGCTAGGTTTATAACTTCTATACTAGACATAGAATATTAACTAAAATTGGTAGATAGCTAGAATACAAAACATAGAATAGTATAGGCATAGCCACCTGCGCTCCATTTTATCCTAAATTACAAAAAAAAAAATCTTTAAGTTTACCTACGAAAATCTTTTACATATCTAAAAAGGCTGCTAGTTTTATAACTTTTATACTAGACATAGAATATTAACTAAAATTGGTAGATAGCTAGAATACAAAACATAGAATAGCATAGGCATAGCCACCTGCGTTCCATTTAATTCTAAATTACAAAAAAAAATCTTAAAGTTTACTTACGAAAATTCTTTACATATCTAAAAAAGCTGCTAGGTTTATAACTTCTATACTAGACATAGAATATTAACTAAAATTGGTAGATAGCTAGAATACAAAACATAGAATAGTATAGACATAGCCACCTGCACTCCATTTTCCCTGAAATCCTGAAAAAAATCATTCATGTACTTTTGTTTTTTTTTTCTTAATTCTAAAAAGTCTGCTAGGTTTACTACTTCCATACTAGACATAGGATCTAGATGAATGTTGGTAATTAGCACGGAATAGAAAAAACAAGTGGAAGTGCAAAGTAGGCGTGTTTAGTGTGGCACAATTAAGCGTAGCTACGCTTATTTGATCCCAATCGTTATCAGTCGTGTCTAACATCGCTTCGAGTTGGTAGTCTCGCGTGGTTCCTGATTTTTCCGCATAATTATTGCAAATATGCCGTATTGTTGCATTCTGGAGTGCAAAAACGATAGTAGGAGAAAAAATCTTCGTAATGGAGGTGTTTCGTATCATCGGTAAGTACGATTTTGTTAGTATTCTTTAAAAACCTTAGCTTATTTTAGTGTACTAATAATTGTAGTTTGAATGAAGTTAAAATCAACCTTACGTAATTGTAATAAAGAATACTTTAGATTGAAATTTAGATTTCAAAAGTTCTTGCTACTCGGTTAGTGTTGTAGTGGGTGCTTATCGATATAACTTATTTATTTAAAGAAAAGAAGGAACAGTTTCGGCAGTTATACAAAATTATATACTTACATATTTTTTTAAATATTTATTCATATTGTATCGCATACAATTTTTTAATAGTGTGGGCTTAGAATAATAAAATGTACGTGTAAACTCTTTATAACGATAAACTCCCTATACGTAGAAGTCAGCTCAATTTGGTTGGTTTACCTTAAAACACATACATAACAAAATCTTTATAGCGCAGCAGCCATTTTATATTACGAAGAAATGTGTTCATATTTAGACACAGTAACAGTTGTTTGTAAAAAGAAATTGAAATTAATAGTTTATAAAATTGAATAATTAAAATTTAGTAGGCTACCATTGTTACAATTACTTACCATTACTTACCATTTACCATATTGTTACAATGAGCGGTTTATATATAATTTCATTAAAATCATTGAAATGTCATCAATAAGAACTTAACCAACTTTCTAACCTTCATTTAAAATATTTTTAGGTTTCCCAAAGACGCCACTGTCAAAGAGAAATGGATTGATGCTACAGGTAGAATAAATTGGATGCCAACAAAATCAAGCACCATATGTTCTGAACATTTTATAGAAGATGATATTTTAATATCAAATAAAGGATACAAATATACAAAACTAACAGCATTTCCAACTTTGAAAATCTAAATTAAGCTTATAATTAATTAAGCTTTTTAATCAAGTAAGTTACCGTGTTATTTTTTTATTACTACATACATAGAGGCATTGGAAGTGTTTATGATATGATATTAAAATGTTTCATAATAGTCAATTGTTCTATAAGAATAAGATAACCGATAAAAAGAGTATTTTGTTGACTAAATATCAAATCTATTTCACACTATTTTAAATTTAGTTTACCTCCTGTTCATTGTTTTTGTTATATTGTTTTTCATTTTGGTTTCAGACACAAATGAACGCTGCAAATTCTTCAAAAAGGCAAGGTGGTTTGGAGAGTTCCGAGTTTAAGGTACAGCCGAAAAAGAAGAATCGACTTCATAAAGATATTATAGAACAACTTGAACAGTTTCCTGTGCAACAACATTCCGCTGACAGTATAATTCAGCCAGAAAGAGATGATGAAGTTAAAAATATAGAACCAACAGCCATTTCACATTCTTTAACACCGAGAAAGAAGAAACTCAAAGGCCAACTAAGATTTTGCCAAAGCAAAATTAAAAAGCAAAGCCTAAAAATAAAACTATTACAAACAAAAAATCAAAGACTTGTGTGATAACAAACAAACAAAGTGAGATATTGTGTAAAATATACTAAGAAATATACTATATTTGTTTTATTGTAAATTGAACCGGCCGCCTAATGCAAAATACTTTTTATAAATAACTTTTTGCTCTAACACAATGTAGAGCAAAAAAGTTGCACATTGTTAAATTTTCATTTAAAAAATTTAACAAATCAATGGGCTTCCGAAAAGATTTCCTTTCTTGTGAATATACCTAAATTATTTTTTTTTTAAATAAAAAAAAATGGTTTTTGAGATATATATTTAATTAAGACTCACGTCATATGCACAAACAAAATTGGGATCTGTGCCATTGCGACTAAAAACTCATTTTTTTTAAATAACGATAAAAAATATTTTTATAAAATAATGAATATTCCAGGCATAAATAATTTCTTCATTTTGCCTAATTTCTTTATTTTTATTACAAAAATACTAGTTATATTAAGATTGCGTCCCAACGTTTTGTTTCGTGCTCACGTCACGACAACGTCACCCAACTCAACTTAAAAAAAATATACTTATCTCAAAAATCAGTTTTTTAAGCCTTTACATTTTCTAAAAGTTTTCCCTTCCATCTGCGTTAAAATATATAAAGCACATTTATATTTTAAAAAAGCATCGATATCGATACTTTAAATATTTTATTATGTCTGCGGTGCCTTTGAATTATTATATTTTTATGCAAGGAAAGTTCTAGAATAAACTAAAATACTTTTTTTATATAAAAGATAATATGCCTTATGTCGACTGAACAAAACATTTAATCGAATGTTGTAGTAATCACGCCATCTGTGTAGGAGTAGCAGAACCTTTTATAGGAGGTTCTTACTTATTTGTTCAGTGGTTCTTACTACTTTATGATAGATGGCATGATTATTTTTTTATATGAATTTAAATCTAATTATTTGGAGAATAGTGTTTAAAATTGCTGTGTATATTTGCAACCAATCAGGACGAAGTGGTTATAGATTCAATACTTATAGATATATGATTTTGGCGACACTGGTTCTAATACATTTGGTGCTTTATAGCATTTCCACTTGTTTTTTCTATTCCGTGGTAATTAGCTAGAATATAAACTCTAAAATACTATAGCCATACCCACATGCGCTCCATTTTCACTGAAATTCTGAAAGAAAAAATCTAAAACGACTTTATAAATTTTAAAATTTTCTAAACAGATTGGAGTTCTTTACTTCTATACTAGACATAGGATGTGTGTATCATCACGGGTGCCTTACGGCTCCCGAGACTGCCTAGACGGCCCCAGGGTACCCAGCGGAGGGGTTAATCCCACCTCGTCGTAGCCGATGGTATGAGTCTACACCGAACAAGACATAGGATGTCAATGAAAAATGGTAAATACCTAGAATATAAAACATAGAGTAGCATAGGCATAGCCACCTGCGCTCCATTTTATTCTAAATTACAAAAAAAAAATCTTTAAGTTTACCTACGAAAATTCTTTACATATCTAAAAAGGCTGCTAGGTTTATAACTTCTATACTAGACATAGAATATTAACTAAAATTGGTAGATAGCTAGAATACAAAACATAGAATAGCATAGGCATAGCCACCTGCGTTCCATTTAATTCTAAATTACAAAAAAAAATCTTTAAGTTTACTTACGAAAATTCTTTACATATCTAAAAAGGCTGCTAGGTTTATAACTTCTATACTAGACATAGAATATTAACTAAAATTGGTAGATAGCTAGAATACAAAACATAGAATAGCATAGGCATAGCCACCTGCGCTCCATTTTATTCTAAATTACAAAAAAAAATCTTTAAGTTTACTTACGAAAATTCTTTACATATCTAAAAAGGCTGCTAGGTTTATAACTTCTATACTAGACATAGAATATTAACTAAAATTGGTAGATAGCTAGAATACAAAACATAGAATAGTATAGATATAGCCACCTGCGCTCCATTTTCCCTGAAATCCTGAAAAAATAAAATGTTTGATTTATTTTTTCAATTCCCAACTGACATTAAGTCTGCTATGTTTACTACTTCCATACTAGACATAGGATCATGATAAAAATTGGTAATTAGCAAGAATATTAACTTTAAAATACTATAGCCATACCCACATGCGTTCCATTTTCCCTGAAATTCTGAAAGAAAAGATCAAAAACTACTTTATAAATTTAAAAATGTTCTAAACAGATTGGAGTTATTTACTTCTATACTAGACATAGGATGTCAATGAAAAATGGTAAATACCTAAAAAATAAAACATAGAGTAGCATAGGCATAGCCACCTGCGCTCCATTTTATTCTAAATTACAAAAATAAATTTTTAAGTTTACTTACAAAAATTCTTTACATATCTAAAAAGGCTGCTAGGTTTATAACTTCTATACTAGACATAGAATATTAACTAAAATTGGTAGATAGCTAGAATACAAAACATAGAATAGTATAGATATAGCCACCTGCGCTCCATTTTCCCTGAAATCCTGAAAAAATAAAATGTTTGATTTTTTTTTTCAATTCCCAACTGACATTAAGTCTGCTATGTTTACTACTTTCATACTAGACATAGGATCATGATAAAAATTGGTAATTAGCAAGAATATTAACTTTAAAATACTATAGCCATACCCACATGCGTTCCATTTTCCCTGAAATTCTGAAAGAAAAGATCAAAAACTACTTTATAAATTTAAAAATGTTCTAAACAGATTGGAGTTATTTACTTCTATACTAGACATAGGATGTCAATGAAAAATGGTAAATACCTAAAAAATAAAACATAGAGTAGCATAGGCATAGCCAGCTGCGCTCCATTTTATTCTAAATTACAAAAAAAAATCTTTAAATTTACTTACGAAAATTCTTTACATATCTAAAAAGGCTGCTAGGTTTATAACTTCTATATTAGACATAGAATATTAACTAAAATTGATAAATAGCTAGAATACAAAAGATAGAGTAGCATAGGCATAGCCGCCTGGTCTCTATTTTATTCTAAATTACAAAAAAAAATCTTTAAATTTGCTTACGAAAATTATTTACATATCTAAAAAGGCTGCTAGATTTATAACTTCTATACTAGACATAGAATATAAACTAATATTATTAAAAACTAGAATACAAAACATAAAATAGTATAGACATAGCCAGGTGTACTCCATTTTCCCTGAAATCCTGAAAAAAATCATTCATGTACTTTTTTTTTTTTTTCTCAATTCTAAAAAGTCTGCTAGGTTTACTACTTCCATACTAGATATAGACATGCCTATGCTACTCTATGTTTTGTATTCTAGCTATTTACCAATTTTAGCTGATATTCTATGTCTAGTATAGAAGTTATGAGCCTAGCAGACTTTTTAAATTTGTAAAGAATTTTCATAAATTATTTGAGATATCAGGAAAAATTGGACGCGACTTTTTCATATTCTAGATATCATTCTAATTGATTTAAATAGTGTTTTAGTATAGACTATATAACGAAATATAGTGGTTAGGTTATATTAATTAATATAAAATAAAATTGTTAATACTTATATAAGATTTTTTTTTCAACAGTTTTTCCTTATGATGCTTTATTATTATATTAAGACTATGTACCTGTTAAACATTTGAATATATTACCGCATATATATAAAAACAAATATTTATTTAAAACCTATTTAAAGTGGTCGGGTTATAAAGGCTGCTAGATTTTGGCTGCCAACTTCACACCCGTGAAAATACTTGGGTACATTTAGGTAGTATAAGTGGAGAATACCCTTAGTGTGCGGCCCGACAGTAATACTCCCACTGTCCTATGTGGCCCTTGGCAAGATAAGTGTGACGACCACTGGCTTAGAGCCTAACATATTTCATAACATATACCATTCCTTCTGGATCCTGTTATTACTTTGACTAACTTTGACCTGCTATTATGAGTAATATCTGGATAAATCAATGGGATAAAGTGATTAATTTATCACGTTGTCTAGATAATTTAGTTATTATATATAATAACCAGTCATTATGTATAATATCTATTTAATATATAATAGTATATACGTGGTGGCCTAGTTGGTTAGTCCTTGGACTTAAAAACACTTAGGACCCTGGTTGGAATCCCGGTGTGTACCAATGAGTTTTTAATAAAAAAAATATGTACATTTGTTTGACAACACCACTATAGTGCCTCGGAGAGCACGTTAAGCTGTCGGTCCCGGTTTCACTATACCAACTTATGAAACTGTTTATAGATGGGTTATTGAGTCTATTTAAAAACATCGCAGCGAGCTAGCTACTTGTTCGGTGTAGACTCATACCATCGGCTACGCTACGAAAACCCCTCCGCTGGGTACCCTGGGGCCGTCTAGGCGGTCTCGGGCGCCGTAAGGCACCCGTGATAATACATATATCTATTTAATCACTATGACTGTAACATATATACCAAAGAGTACTTTGTTATACTAGAAATAGAGTGATAACCTAAGGGTTTTTTTGAGTAACCTGCAAAATATCCTTTGGCGTGAAAACACGAACGAACCTATAAAATGCTTACAACTAAACACCGTCACATATGGGCTGAAGAGTTCTGAATTTTTAGCCACGAGATGTATGATAGAGCTAGCTCACCGATTCGGTTCAGAGTATCCTCTGGCTGCGAAGGTAATATTATTCAACAATACTTACGTCGACGATGTACTTACGGGTGCGAGTATTGCAATGAGGAGGCGATTTTAATAAAAGAACAAATAATAAAATTACTCAGGCTGGGAAGTTTTGATCTAGGTACATAAATGGAGTTTAAACAATAACATTATATTACACGACATTTCTCCGAGCAAACATTTTTTTTCTGAAATCGATTTAAATAAAGATTCTCTATTTCAAAAAAACATTAGGGCTCTTGTACGATGTTAAAACCGACAACTTTAAGGTACATTGTGCCTTCCAAAACCACTAAAAGGACGAAAGTTAGACTAGCTGGACCTATACTAATAAAGGCTAAACTAATAATTCAAAAATTATGGTTATATAAGTTACATTAGGACGATCCTTTACCCAATGAACTACATAACTTATGGCAAAACTTTGGATTAAATCTGGTAAATATGAAACCTATTTAAATAAAAATACATTTGTATATAACTGGGGCGAAATTCATCGAATTATTAGGATTTTGCGACGCATCTACCAGTGCATATGGATGTTGTATATATTTAAGATGCATTTATTCCGATAATAACATTTATAACACTTTACTTTGTGCTAAATCGCGATGGCGCCGATAAATAGCAAACTTACTGTACCAAAACTAGAACTAAATAATGCAGTATTATTAACAAAATTATATAAAAAGATTATTCAAATATTTTCCGACATTAATTTTAAAAATATATATTTATTTTCCGACTCACAAATTGTAATATGTTGGATTAATAATAATAAACAAAAATTCATTCCTTATGTATCGAATCGAATAAAATATATAAATAGTAAAACTTCTAATTCTTTATGGTATCATATCAAAGGTTCCGACAATCCCGCTGATTTAATATCGCGAGGCCATGCTGGATCCTAATAAGTTGTCAGAAAATAAACTATGGTGGCATGGCCCAGATTATTTGAATGAATTAAACTTTAATCCTAAAAATAATATTATTCCTATTATACCGGAAATCAATCAATTTCTTATTAATTTAGAGGTTGATAAAAATGATATTAATTTAATGCCTTTATTTGTAAATATTTCTAGTATAACAAAAATGCAACGTATTATGTCTTACGTGCTCAGGTTTATTGTACCTGTAAATAATAAGTGTAGAAATTCGTCTTTAACAAAAAATAATGTTCCGCCAATAAGCGCGAACGAATATAAAAATTAATTTACTTTTATTTTAAAATATATACAATCTATTTATTTTTACTATGAAATTCGTTGTCTTAAAAATAATAAGGATATAAAAACGAATTAAAAATGTTTATATCCATTTATCGATAAAGACTGTACTACGAGTTGGAGGTAGACTGCACAATGCGTCACTTTCTTACAATACAAAACATCCTTTAATTTTGCCCAAAAGATGGCATGTCACAAATCATAATATAAGGCGCTAACATTACACATTGGCCTGTAGTGGTGGACGAATTTATTACACAGTGGCCTGAATTTAACAATCAGTTCATTATAGCAGAGATTTTGGATTAGAACTGTAAAGTAGAGTAAGTAAAGTATAGGCAAAGATAAATGTCCCGACTTATAAATAACCAATTGGCAAAATTGATAAAATTATTTCGTTCTGATCAACGTGTAAGGGTCGTAAATGCAAGGACAAATAAAGGTGCCTGCCGGAGAGATATCGATAAAATAGCCCCCTTACCTATTTATGATTTTATTATTTTATTTAAATATAAAGAATTGATTTGATTTCTTATTATTTCCTATATATTAAGTACTATGTTAATTTTCTGGCCTCGCCAATATGTTGACAACTATAAACGTCAACAGAAAATTTATAATTAAAAACATTGACGTAAATAGTAAGGACGGGCCTCAAAACATGTTTCTTAAGTACTAAAACTTTGGTGCTAAAAAATCAATTTCGCACCAACGATACATCAGTCTGTGTCAAGCAAAGATATTCGTAATTATACGGGATATTCGGATTTTAAAGAAACTCTTAGAAAAAGTTTTGATATACATGGTGACTTTGAAAGGATGTACTTTGGGCTAATATGAGGTTCTGCTGATCAAAACAAACAACTTTTCCTATGAAACCATGTGCCGGAAATGAAAAAAAAAATTGTCTTCTCCTTCCAACTAGTAATGTTAAAATTACCAATTTGTATGGGGAAGCCAAAATTTTTTGTCATTTGCGACACATGCTTTCATGGGAAAAGTTGTTCGATTTGATCAGCAGAACCTCATATTAGCCCAAAGTACATCCTTTCAAATTCACCCTGTATAACAGATAGGTGTAAATGAAACAAAGATGCGCATTTTTACTTCATAACAAAACATAAAGTTGTATTAAAATATAAACGATTTTTATTGGGGATTTAAAGTTTCATTTCTAAAACAATTGTTTTTTTTTTAGAGATTTCCTGCTAATGATATACGAAGGGAAGTATGGACACGTATAGTACGAGATAGAAAGATTGGCCTTAAAACTGCCACTGTCAGCTTTGTAAATAAAAAAATATAGACACAAACTTAGATTTTAAATATTAATTTCTTGAAAACCAGTTTAAAAAAAAAGTTTTTTAAGTTATCATCAGTGCCGAGAATATTAAAAGAGCTAAATATTCTGCTCTCAATGACCATTTCGAGTTTTTGGCATTTGCGGTGGAGACCATGGGCTCTTGGTCACCGGACGCAAAGGCTTTTGCTAAAAAAATCGGTAAGCTATTAAGCAACATATCCGGAAGCCAAGAGTCCAAGGCATTCTTTGTCCAAAGAATAGCTTTAGAGGTCCAGCGGGGAAATGCAGCAAGTATTCTCGGCACTCTGGATGCGACAACCGACTCATACTAGAATTATTTTTAACCTTGCATTTAAACTAAATTTTCGCAAAATAATTTTATATAAAGATAAATTATAAAATTAGGACATTTTATTATTTCGCCAGAAGCTCATGCTGTATGTTTTAGAGATGATGTTTTTGGAGTAACCTAACTCCTTTTAATATACCAACATTATTGAATTTTTTATATAAGTTAATATATTGCTATATAATATTGCAAAGTAAATAATATTCATCAATGATGGTTATTTTTCCGTTATTGTACAGTTCTGTTGGCTTATTACTATGATCAGCTGAGAATTATTATAGATGAAACTGTACAGGAGCTGTGTAGCCTTCATCTCGAAGAAATAGCTTCCCTTACTGGTTTTCGATGGCTCTCATACGTTTATTATCAGAAAAGGAAAAAGTGAGAAAACGCTATAAAAAACATAAGAATCCACGTTATATATATATATATATATTGAGTTTAAATTGTTGTCTAAACGTGCTGTTATACTAAAGCGGAAATGTTATAATCAATATATTGTAGATGTTCAAGACAGTTTATCCACAAATCCCAAAAAAAAATGGTCTTTTATTAAAAATAAAAAGAATAAATCTCACTTTCCTTCTAATATGAAGCGTAATGAATATGTTGCGTATAGTGGGGTCGATATCTGCAATTTGTTTGTTGCTCAGTTTACATCTGTGTACTCCGAAAAGTCATATAGTGCCAGTTCTGGTGTTCCACAGGGTTCTATTCTTGGACCATGCTTATTCAATCTATTTATCAACGATATCAACAACATTATTCACAGCGAATATGCAATATTTGCTGATGATCTTAAAATATACAGAAGGGTAGATGGTATTAATGATGCACAGCTCCTGTAGGAGGATCTCATTGCTGTAATTGCTTGGTGTACGAGAAACGATATGATCCTTAACCCTGCGAAGTGTACCCATATCAAATTCACTAGAAATAAAATTAATGTCATACCATATACTTTTAATATTAATGGCTCTGTCTTATTGGAGGTAGACTCTGTACGCGATCTTGGAGTTCAAATGGATGGAAGGATCTCCCTTGTAGAGCATGTTGACAGCATCGTCTCCAAGGCATCTAGGATGTGCGGTTTTGTTAAGCGTATCTGAAGAGAGTTCAATTCCTACTACTAGTCTTTTTAACGCTCTTGTACGTAGTAATCTAGAATACTCCTCGGTGGTCTGGTCTCCTACCTATCAAAACCATTGCATCGTCTGGAGAAGGTGCAACGTAACTTTAGTAGATTTCTTGCATATAAAGATAGAACCTGTGAGTATCGCTGTGGTTACTCCAGTCGACTTACACGTTTTGGGATATCTTCACTGGAGACGCGGAGAAAGGTTGCAGATCTGGTTACTCTTAAAAAAACTAATTAATTTATTTGACAAAATTATATTCTCTAATATTATATTTTTGTTTATTGGAAGTTAATAAATTATTATAAATAAATATACCTGTTTTATTCTAAATCACAGCCTGTTATTCCATAGAATTACAACTATGTGATACTTTACCACTCTGTCACGATGTTGTCTCCAGGGTAGTATATTTGTTTTAGGGCCGATTTTTCAATCGTCTGATAACTCGCTAGTTATCAGCCTGTTTAATTTATTTGATTGTTTAACAGTGGAATAAGGTTTTTGAATTTTTCAATCACGTTTATACAGTCAGCTAGTTAACTAAGGATTGCTGTAGCTAACTTTGTCAGAGCGAGAATGACTTACCAAAAATTGCACATGTTAGAAAGAGAGCGTGATATTTTATCAGTGGCGTATGACTGACATGTGTTTTTTCGGTTAGGATGTATTATTTTTGTAAATTGTTATGTTCATATATATCTAATTATTAAAAAAGATTCCCACAGATGATATAGGGGAGAAAATCCCTTGAGACTAGACCTGTGTTTAAGTTATATGTTTCATAGTTAAGTTTATAGGATATTATTATGCAAAAGTGTAACAAATTACCAATTTTGTAGAATAAGCATTCATAGTGATCTGAAGTCGAAGCGGTACCCATTTTAATGTTGATACTTTTCTCCTTTACTTAATATTGGCAAGACTATACCGTATGCTTTCATACGGTCATGTCGCCATTCCTTTTTCAAACCTAGTCCTTTCCAGCAAATTATTATCAACAATTGAAAGACTAACTACTTTTATAAAGGAGGGACAACTCAAGAAACTCAAAAGTAAACATTTCTTAATCCTGGCTTTGTCCACAAGGACTGGAAAATATACATGGATACATTTAAAATACATTACAAAATTCCAGACGAACTAGCAGTTTCAGCCTATAGACCAGACACTGGTGTACTCTCGGTGCTTGAAGAAAGTAATACTTACAGAACTCACCGTTTCGTGGGAAACAAACATTCCTAAGGACCACAACATCAAGTTGAACAAATATTTTGGTCCCACAAACGAAATTACTAGAAACGGATCTAAAACTCAACTTTATGCAGTGGAAGTTGGTGCAAGAGGTTTTCCAGCAGTCTTTGCATCGTCTATTGAAGGATCTTGGCCTTCTGAAATCAGCCGTCGGAACTTTTATGGAGCGTGTTTCCAAGATTGCGCATTTAACAGGATCATATAGTATTTGGTTGAGTAGAGAGAGTGAACACAGTGAAGTCACAGTGGTTTAAACATCTTCGTGATCTCAAGTCTGTTCATACTTTATAAATAGAAATAAAAGCAAAATAATAAATGTATACAGTTTTTTATTTAATTATTTACACAAAAATCAATACATAATAGACAGTAATTAAAAATAATATAAGTTACCTAATGATAATCAAACAATTTTAAAAGAGCTAATTTGAATGAAAAAACCAATATATATTGCCAATAGAGTTTTCTTGAGTTGTCCCTCCTTTACAAAAGTAGTTAGTCTTTCAATTGTTGATAATCCTTTTCTGGCTGCAATACTGAGACAGCTTCACGAATAATTTCTAGAACTTTATCATGTCGGTACGAATAATGGCCTTTTTCAAGTAGTCTTGCACCCAGCAAGTATATGTCTGGCAGTCCCTACTGCAACACCGCACAATGTACATGTCTTATCTGCTGCTTTCCCCCATTTTACAAGATTACTTTGATCAGGTAGGGACATTTGAAATGCATTAAGATAGAACTTAATAAGTGTCGGAGTTAAATCGTAATGGTTCCTATGATATTACGAAAAAGCAGGAGGTAGGAGTAATTGCTGGATGGGTGGAACACATTGGATTCTGAAAATTGAGAAAAAAATATGTTTATATAGGTAGGTACTTAATGTTTAAATTATCAGTGATGGTTTTAAGCACTGAGTTTTATATGTTTATATCTTCATGGGTTTAAAGTAAACAATCATTGCTAGAAATAGCTACTAATGAGTATGTAGGTTAGTTAGGTTAGAAAAAAGGAAGTTAAATAAAATCGTTTAGGTACCTTTCCGTTGAATTATCCATTTTTTCTTTGATCATTGAAAGTATAAATATTGACAGATTCTTTCTGGAGACGAAATCTTTTCCTAAATTTATCCTCGTCCCAGCTGGTATGGTCAAATCTTTCTCTGACTACTCTTTTTTCCGGTTTGGTTTTAAATAATTCACCATTATAATTTCTTCTTCGATAAGTAAATCTGCAATTGAGTCAAACATTTCCATGTTTCCGAATTTAAAAGGAAAACACGCAAAAATACTTTAAAATTATAACCATTAGACCACAATAACAGCTTGATAAGTTTTAACTGACGCTTGAACTACAAGATAAATTTATTCCACTGTTAGTGTGTTTATCTGTCACTTTGACACTATCCAACCATTGAAAATCAAATTTCTTGCTAACTATAGAATAACTATCAGACTGTTTAACTGGGTATTGAAAAATCGGGCCTTAAGTCGTTTATATATTGTGTTATGAATAGTGTAACTTTGGAAAAAAACAAATATTACAAGTTAATTGCCATTTACGATGTTAATATTTGTTTGTGAGTAATATAAAAAATGATTTATTAGCAAAAACATACTTCACATTAGCTGGAAATGTTACAGATTGGTTTATGGTCTTTAATTTTATATATTTGAATTAATTAAAAAGTATTGCTTTAATTTATTTCCTAAAGTTTCCTTTATTTATTATCGTGACAAAGTCATGATAAAAAGTGCAGTATTTTACCAAAGATTATTCAATAAAATAAAATAAAACATTTTGTTACGGAGGTGTAAAAATTTTCCTCGAATCCACAGTTTAGGTCTTGAAAATCCTACAAAAATATGTAAACGTCGCGCCCAACAACATTTTACAATAGAACAGAAATTCAGCCATCATAAAAAATATAAATTTTGACGAAAAAGCTTTAATATTTTTTTTACAAATTTGATTAAAATTTATATCTAAATGTAGGTTAAAAAAGAAAATAACCCGTGTACTAATTATTATGATTTTGTAATCTGTGTTGAGTGCGTATAATAATGAAATGTTTAAATAACATATTTGCACTTACGTAATCACATATAATTATTGTTTAGATAACTGAATTTGTAAATGTGCTATTGATAAGCCTGTAATAAATAAATAAATGAAAAAAAAGGTGAAAAATATTCACGTAAACATACTTCAATTTGTGACATCTTATATTTGTGTGATTATAATGATATGTAGGATTTTCACATATGCTCTAGTCACAAACTAAGATCTAGGCTTGTACTATGTGTATCAGAAACAACGATATAATACCATAACAAACTGTACAGAAAAATCAAGAAAAATGTTCTAATATATTTTTCCCATTGGGGGGGGGGATCGAACCAATGGCCTTTTTTGTGTTAAACAGTTTAGATATGCCGCTTTTCTTTGTTTTTTTTTAAATTTTTGGGTTTGATAAGTGTAGGTTTGTTGGAGTTTCAAATGTAAAGGTTGTTCAAGATTAGAACAGTTCACGTGTCAAAAGTTCACGTGAATCGACCCACAGTTTCTCTGTGACCCAAAAGTTTTTTTTTGGATTAAAACAATAAGTATTTTTATGAGTTAAACTGGATTTTTTTAACCTTTATTTTCTAAAAAACTGCTCATCCCGAGCAGTTTCATCTGATCATCTTTTAACACGTCGAGTTCATGTTGTAGGTTCAATTATATATTCATCTGTCAACTTGTTTGCTGTTAAAATTGCGCCTACCTTTCTAATATTCGGCGCCCCTTTATTTCTGGCGCCCTGGGGCCTTAGAGAAAAATCAGGCGAGGCGACGTGTTGTGTCGCCTTCAATCAAAACTGTATAGAATTTGGCAGGTGACAGCGTACCTCACGCCTACTGTCACTGTCAAAACCCATACGTTTTTGACTGAGGCGACGCGACATGTCGCCTCGCCTGCTTTTTCTCTAGAGCCCCTGGGCGGTCGCCCAACCGCGCCCCCACATTAACGCTGAAATGCATTTATTAAAATTTAAAAATAAAACATTAAAGCAATGCGAAATAGATTTGATGTTGAGTTGTCTTCAAAGTGTCGATGAGGCTGTCTAAAATTTTTATAATTACCTCAACAAAATTATCAAAGCTAATAAACTAACTATAATATATAAGGGATGGATCTAGCAGGTATTCCGTGTATTCCCCCCCCCCCCCCTACGTTAAAAAGAGCATTAAGAGAAAGGCACAAGTATCATAAGTTATAAAAAAATTAAAACCTTTTACTACGACACTTTTTCTTTGCTGCATTTAGATGCAAGCGGTAAATCCGCGATTGCTTTACAACTAACAAAGTAGGTAGTTATTTTGTTGAATTTGTTTACCTAGGTATCTTACCCTGACCCTGAATAATGTCGTATTATAAATCTATAAATAATAATAATAAAATATTTACCTACAGGTTAAAAAAGATATAAGTTTAAGGTCAAATGTTTGTCGCTTATTCGCGTGAGGTACCCACTGGTAGTAGCAGTTAGGTACCAGTTCACGGATGGTACCATGGCACCACGTACACATATTAAGAACTCCTCTTATCTTTTAGTTTATTAGGAGGGTTTTTTTTTTCAATTAAAAATTTTATACCTATATAATATTTTATTTTAGAATGATTTTGTCATATATTATTTAGCATTATGTAAATACTTACAAACAATAAATATTAAAAGATTGGGAGGGTTTTATATTCAATCCTGAAAAACTGTACAAAAAAGTGAGTACCTACTTATGTCGTTACGTAATCTTAATTATGGGGCTGTTCCAAAATTAAAAAATTGTTACCCGTGCGATCTCTCGGGGAAAATAAATTACATATCAGCGATTTTTTTTTTCCCCGAGAGATCGCACAGGTTAATTATTACCCTGGTTTTAGAACACAGCTTTAATAAAAAAAACAGATACGGTAGGTACGTGTACGTAAACGACATTACTATCCCCGGTATAAGTTATATGCTCTCTTGGTCGAATCGGGCCCTTAGATTAATATAAAACGTTTGGATGAGCATCAGGATTGAGAGCCAAGAGTTTGCTAATAGGTTATTCTTATGCCCGCAGTTAGTAAAAATCGGTCTAAGTTGTGTTTTTCAGTCCAGTTTCACTCAAGGAATGTCTGTCCACCAAATGTCAAATCAAGAAAAATATAATAAGATGTCTGGCTCTGTCTTTTAGATTAAAAAGATAGTTTTAAATCTAATAAAATAAGATCTATGGAGTTCAAAAATTGTCATGAAACAATTCAATCTGTACTAATATTATAAAGCTGAAGAGTTTGTTTGTTTGTTTGGTTGAACGCGCTAATCTCAGGAACTACTGGGCGAATTGAAAATTTATTTTAGTCGTAGCGTGATGTTATATAGCCAATAGCCTTCCCAGATCCTCCTCAGGACTATCCAAAAATTAAATAATTTTCATAATCGGTTCAGTCATGAAGGTAAAAACCGAAGACCCATGATAGGTATAGCCTCGTTGTATAAAGCGGTCACCCATCCCAGGTCCCGCCTTCTTGTCATCTGCTTAACTTTGTTATCAGTTGCGCAGTGACTTAACCACTAGGCTGGGGCCACTTATTATTAATATGTATAGGGACGAATTTGTCTTTTCATCGAATTTCTTTTAATCGGTTTAATAGTTTAGCTGTGAAGGGCCCGAACAAAAAAAATGATAAATGATTTTCTATCTGTCAGTAATCCAAGTCTGTACCATCACTATACGTATTTACGTCTTCGCTATTGTGGTCACGATATGTAGACCTCCCTGAAGGTCGTCTGAACATTGCTTTGTTTGCATTCGGAAAGACGAGACGAAAATCTCCATAAAAAACAATTAAAATGGGAAAATCAACTGCAAAAAAGTATGTATATTATTAGTCTGTGTAGCTATAGATCCGCTTTTTTCATCAACACGTTATGTTATTAACACTTGTCTAATTATATTAACTTTAGGTGTTGTTTAAATAAATTTGTGAATAAAAAAAAAATCAAACATTGGTCTAAAAAAAATGGTTCCAGTGTGAAACTATAACTACGTAGATGGTTTATTAAGTCTATGCAACACATCGCGAGCTGACTACTTGATCAGTGTAGACTACTGTAGACTCAGAATACTATAGGTTACAACAAGGTGGAAATAAGCCACCGTTCCACCGCTGGGTATCACTAACGCCTTAAGTCACACGTGATGGTACATGCATTTTATTATTAAGGTATATGGGTAGACTAGTCTAATTATTAATTCTAATTTACTTTAACATATTTATAGAGAAAAAGCTGAGCGAATAAATGCACTAAGAAAAAAATATGACAATTTCATTAATGAAGATAAGAAACGCAAAGAACGAAATGAAGATATTTTGGAGAGGTTGGATAAAATGCGTTCTACAGCCTTAGCATTAAGATATTCTAATAAAGTGAGTACAATGAACAGCACAATTATAAATGACTGTTGTTTTTTTACTAATTGTAGTTAAAATACCAATAAACTATGAATTAAATTTCAGATATCAGAACCAATACCAACTACACGTATGATTCAGTATAATAATCCGAATGAAGTTGTTAAAACAATGCATATAGTTCCAGTAAACAAACAAGTACCGAGGAATATAATATCACCCATAAATCTAGACGAATCTGAATTAATTAATAAAATAAGCGAAAAGTATATACTTATACCAAGGTTGACAACATTATTATTGGAAGACAAAAATAAATTATACCCTAAAGAAGCAAACGATGATGACGATTGGACTAGTAAATACGAAATATTGGATAAATTAAAGAGTACTGAAAAGGGTAATGATAATGATAATATATATGACAATGGTTATAAAAATAACACAAAAAGAAAACACATATCATTTGATGATAAAACCGAAACCAGTGGTTTGTACAACTTAAAAAGAGATGTAATTGACCATGAGTATGATGCCACTGATTTATCGGCAGATAAAAAAATACAACCACGCTCAGATGACAATATATCTCCTGATAATAGCTTAGTGCAAAGTAAAGCTAGTAAACAATTTGAAATTAATACAACTTCAAAAAATAATGTAAATAGAGGCAACGAAATCAAAGTAATGTATAATGACGATAAAGCCATTATAACTGATTTATTAAAAGAAGATGGGTTAACAGAATTTATTAAAGATCAAACGAAATACGACGATTCTGATATTAAAAATGATAATTACGAAGTAAATAAATCTATATTAAATAATGAAAAGACAGACGATGATATATTATATGTGCAGCCGAATAAAAGCAAAAATTGTAATAACGAAGATAAAAATAAAATTAATGTGAACAAAAACAAAGAAATAAAAACTGTTGATATTGAACTATCACAACAAGCAAATGTGGAAATATCTCAATTAGCACCTAAACAAATACAACAGTTGAATGATCAAGAAGAACAAAATTCCCAGCTTTACGTTCATTATCAAAGTGATCCTAATATTAATGATAAAATTGAACATCAATATGTTCAAGATCAATTACACGAACAACAACATGAGCAAAAACTTAGTCACCAACTTTATGCTCAAGGCCAGTATAGTGAGCCAATGTACAACAATCCGGAATATATTGAAGTACATGATCAAAATGCAAACAATCATCAACAGGACGTCCAGAATTCCTTAAATATTCAAGATCATTTACATGGCGATCAGCAACAATATGATCAAACGCAAGACCACCAACAACGCTATGATACAAATCAATATAATGAACTTCAATATAACCCGGAACAACACGAGGGAATAAAAAGTGATCAAATATTTGATCAAGACCAGTATAATATAAATCAACAAAATTATGAACCTAAGCAGGATGACCAGCAAGTAGATCAACAACAATATCTTCTAGACCAGTATAATGCAAACCAACAACATTATAATCAAATCCCTAAACAAGTTGATGAAGACGAACATAAACAGTATGTTCAAGAAGAGTATAATATGCTTGAACAAAAATATGAACAGGCATCTAAACAAGGTGACCAACAACCATTTGAACAAGTTAATCAACAAGTAGATCAACAACAATATGTTGAAGACGAGTATAATGTGCATCATCCACAATATGAACCGGTCTCTGAACAAGGTGATCAACAACAATATATTCAAGATCAATGTAATACGAATCAACAACAATATGAAAAATTACCTACACAAGGTGACCAACATGTCGACCAAGAACAATATGTTCAAGAAGAGTATCAACAACAATATGAACAGCCACCTGAACAAGGTAATGAACAAGTCGAACTAGAACAATATGGTCAAGACGGGTATCAACAACAATATGAACAGATACTTGAACAAGGTGACCAACAAGTCGACCAAGAACAATATGTTCAAGATCAGTATCAACAGCAATATGAACAGATGTCCGAGCATGATAATCACCAAAACATACAAATGAATAAGCTGGATGATCAAAATGCACCACAGCAATATGCTCAAGACCAATATAATATGAATCACCAACAATATGAACAGATACCGGAACAGATGCTGGGTCAAAACATTCAGCAAGATTTAGGTCATGATCAACAACAATACCTACAAGAGTATGGTCAGCAACAATATGATCAAAATGTACAGGAATTTCCAATTGAACCACAGCAATATGAACAGACGCCTAAACAAACTGTTGAAAAAGTCCATCTTCAAGAGCAAGAAGAGCAAGTTTCGAGTGCACAACAAGATCAAGAATAATAAAAATAAGCGCCACTTTATTCCATACTGAATGTGTCCTACATTATACAAAAATATTTTGCATTTTCTGGAAGTTCTTATACGGTTGACCCCTAATAATTTAAAAACCTGTGATCGGCAGACCTACGTCATAGTAAAAAAGCTTAAAGTTTCTACTTTTTTTGGAGGTGTAGGTACGATTGACTACTAAGGTAGGTACGAAGTTGGGGATGCCCCAACTTCGTACTTCGCACTTCGTGGCTTTGGCAGGTAGCAAAGGTATACCTTATAAATGCTACCCAATTCGTCAATATATAAGGCGCATTTCTCATAAGTTTTCTTATGTTGTATTAGAAAACACGTCAATAAGTGCTAGACACCTAGAATGTTAATCAAATCATGATTAAAATTACCTAACAAGGCAGATGATTGGTGAAAAAATCAAGAATGTCACAAGAAAGAATCTCATCATGTGTCTTTTAACTAATTTGATCATCGTTCTAGCTAGAATATCTGCTGGTGCCTTAAATTGACAATCGGTATTAAAATATCTAAATATATATATTATGATATGATCATTGCTATTTTAATGTTTTCGCTTTATTTATTACCATAATTCAATGTAAGTAATTGTTTTTATTTATTTTAAATGCTATTATCAAATATACCTACTAAAAATTATGGGTCTCCACAAAATATCCGCGGCGGATTGCAGTGAATTAGCACTAACTAGGCTCGTACGTTTTCTTTTTTATAAAGTTTAGTGTAGGAAAAATAATATCATAATATCAACTCCTAATCGCAAAAAAATCCCTCACTTTAAAATAATTCCTACAAAATATTAAGCAGAAAATTAAAAAAAAAGGGAAACGTACAGTCATCGTTTATTTTCCCTTTAATAAAAAGAGACCATTTTTTATCCATTAAAGTTTAGGGGTAAAAAACGGTTTTGGCCCGAAAGTCGCTGGCGATATAAATATAGACATAAAACCGCATAATACTGACAGGAATAGTGAAAGTTACCTGAATTTGCTTGCGCTTCATGGTTATTTACCTACATACACCTACGCTACACACGAATCCAATTGTATCGACCACATTATGTTAAAAACCAACAAAAGCGCAATAGTCTTGTCTGTGAATCGACTATAACTGATCATTACACTGCTCTTATAAATATCAGTTCCCAGCTAACAAGGATACAGCCTAGAGCTAAAATCATAAATAGGATAAATATGAGAGTGTATTCAATGACTTGTCTGCTTACAATTGGGATACTATATATAATATTGAGAAACCTAATGATGCAATGAGTGCCTTTGTTGACGTGATTACAAATGCTATTAAACAACACACGACTCATCATAAACTAACTCATAACAAAACCAACATAAAACCGTGGATTACTCCTAACCTGGTCAAGTGTATAAAGAAGCGGGATAAATTACATAAACTTCTTAAACAAAGACCGTATGACCTCGAACTAAAAGCATATTATGCAAATTACAGGAATACTGCGCATAAAATATTAAGGATGCTAAAAGATTCCTATAACAGAACGGAATTAGAAAAACATCCAAATAATCCTAAGAAAATGTGGCAAGCGATTAAGAACGTCTGCGATCTAAACACCAGCAGTAAAACTGATGATCTTCTAGAAATTTGTAATGATCCAAAGACGTCACTTGACAAAATAAATGATTATTTTACATCTATCGGAAACGAACTGAGTGATGATGTTCTAAAGAGAACGCATAGAACAGAAAATGAATTATTGAGTAATCTAAATTTGAAACCTTACTGTGGCAATAGTTCTCTTTTTATTAGGCCTACGGATACAGTAGAGGTCTTAAAGCTTTTAACAAATCTCAAACCGGATAGGTCACCGGGTTGGGACCAAGTTTCACCAAGAATTTTTAGGGAAGGGAGACATATACTATCGGAACCACTAACCTACTTAATAAATCTAAGCATAGCAAATGGATGTGTCCCTGAAATTTTGAAAATTGCTCAGATATGTCCAATCCACAAGTCGGGTTCTTATTCTGACCTTAATAACTATCGACTTATATCGCTATTGACAATAGCTGCTAAAATGTTGGAAAAAGTCGTAAATTCTAGACTCCTGGATTATTTAGAAACAAACAAAATTATATCGCAGAATCAATTTGGTTTTAGAAGATGTAAATCCACTGAGGGAGCGGTTAATCTTTTGACGGAGGTCATATCATGTAAACTTGATAACCAATACAAGTGCACAGCCATATTTTTAGATTTTAAAAAGGCCTTTGACACCGTATCAATTCCACTGCTACTTAAAAAAATGGAAAATAAGGGTGTCAGAGGAATTGCATTGGATTGGTTCTCAAGTTACCTGAGTGGCAGAAAACAATTCGTGAAATTGGGAAATGTTAAAAGTGAAATCTCTGGACTTAGCTTTGGTGTTCCTCAGGGTAGTGTGTTGGGGCCGACGCTGTTTCTAATTTACATAAATGACCTATGTGATTTGGAGATAGCGTCGGCTCAAACAATTACCTTTGTTGACGACACTGCATTGATTTTCTATGGAGACTTGGAATAATACCAAATACAACTCAGAACAGGGATTAAGCATTGTCTCCAAGTGGCTTGATGATAACTTAATGTCCTTGAATATCTCTAAAACTAAGTGTATCCATTTTCGAATTTCAAAAAGATCTAGTCCGCCTAACACCTACATAATTAAATCTCATAACAATAATTGCCCTAAAACTGATTCCTGTTCTTGTGAAATAATAGAACATGCTAAGAACATCAAATATCTAGGTGTACAAATTGATGAAAGCTTAAACTGGAAACCTCATATTCAATTACTAACAACTAGAATCCGTAAATTGATATATATATTTAAACGGCTACTCACTATAACTAATTGGGTAACTATCAATACAGTTTATCATGCTCTATGCGCGTCTCTAATAACATATTTCATTACCACCTGGGGAGCTGCGGGGAAAACTGTGCTCATTGAGTTGGAACGTGCTCAAAGATCGGTTATAAAAGAAATGTGCAATAAGCCATTTAGATTTCCTACCAACCTTTTGTACTCTGAGAGTAAGCTCCTAACCGTTAGACAACACTACATTCAAAATATTGTAGTTAGATTTCATAAAATAGCACACCTAACAAAACTCCCATTAGGCAAAACAAAGAGATACAGCAAATGGTTAATACCTAAAACTAAAACTGTTTTTTGTAATAAGTTCTATTACCATATGGGGTAAAGTATACAAAGATTGGCCCACTAAGCGATTTCTCAAGGAATTTTGTCAATATAATGTTGTACACTTATATTAACTGTAAAGTTGTTGCTAAAAAGTGTATTTTATTAACAAACGAAGAAAATAAATAAAAAATATTTAGTTTCTTTATTCTTTTTATTTTGAAAATAATCATGAAATATATATATTATATAATATACTATTCCCTTTTCTATAACCATTGGCACTTAAATCTAAATATTGACACCTTAATAAACTATAGTCATTGGCATACTGAATTAGTCATTGACACTGCACTATTTAATCATTGGCACTATCTCACTTTACAGGTTGGTAAATCGTTTATAAACTAGGTAACGTAATATTATTTAATTAGTAGTTACCTAGGTAGGTAGTCTTAAAATTTACTTAATTTCTATACTTTTTTTTTTCTTTTATAATATAAAGTAGGTATGTACCGTTATAAATAGGATAGTAAGGCAGATTAGGTTGTTCTTTTTTGCATAAAACGCCATCAAATATCGTACATTGAATAGTTTCAAATAGCTTTTATAAATATTTTATATTGATAATAATTGATATGAAACAAGCGATCTACTACGTTTGCTGTCATTTTGGGAAAAAATAAAAACCTTATTATAGTAACCGTTAAACCTTTAATTTTCTTCTAACATCCGTTCAATATCTTTTGCGGATAAAATTTTAGATGACTTTAAAATTATGGGTTTCGTACTAGAAACTTCCATATTATGTTTTAATATATCTCCTTCCTTTGTTTTTATTTCCGTCGTTATGTTTTGTTGCTTCTCTTTAATGTTTTCCTTCTTTATTTTTGATATCAATACATTAGATAAGATTATGGGTTTCCTACTTACAGCTTTCTTAATCTGCTTTAATGCTTCTTCTGTTTTTTTTTCGGTCGTTAGGTCTTGGGTTTTCTCTGTGTATTAACAATATTTATATCTAAAAGTGTTATATTTTCAGGATCAGGAATCTTTGTGTTTTTTTGGATTTTTTTTTACATTCAGTTTATTTTCTTCTTTCTTCTTCTTTTTGGCCTCCATTAATTCTTTTTTCTGTAATGATTTTTCATCTCTTTTTCGTTTTCTATCCTCTTTTTGTAAAATTATGGTATTTTTCTTTTCTATTTTGTCTAACTCAATTTTTTGCCATTCTTTACTAGTAAGAACAAAGGGCTGTTTTACATTTTTAATATTACTATTTCTTATTGGAGTTCTTGGAATAGTCAGGGTATCTTTTAAAGTTATTGGTCGTTTTTCTGGTGTTTTATCTTCGGCTACAGTAGCTTCCATCAAAGTATTAATTGCTATATTGTTATCCATAACAACTTCATCTTTTAAAGTTATTGGTGGTTTATCTGGTGTGTTATCTTTTGCAATAGTAGTTTCTATCAAGGCACTGATTTCTACATTGTTATCTACTATAACCTCATCTCCTATATAAATCGGTATATCTTCAATGGGCATTAGCTCTCCATCAACATTTATTTGTCTATTAATAATATTTTCAATATCCTTAAACCTGATTTTTTTGTTTTCTTCAAGCAAAGTAACTTCTGTGTTTATTGAGTTTTCAAGCACAGTAACATCTGTATCTACCATGCTCTCTAGTTCAGGAATATCAATGTCTACTGAGCATTCGAGCATAGAAACTTCGTTGTTCCCTGTGCTTTTATTCATGTTATTATTTTGAGTAAAGTCGTTTATATTCACTAAATCATCGTACTCTTCTTCTTGTCTTGATTGACTAATTAAAATATTTGTAAAGATTTTGCAATGCTTTTGCCTCCGATGATTTTCCAATAGTGTTGTTTTTAAGGCGACGCAACATAGTTGGTCCAATTATATCTTGAAATTTCTCAAATGTTATTTTAGGATCTGATGCTTTACTAGTTGGTTCAGGGTAGCAGGACTTTCCCAAGCATTTGGAATAATCCACTGCATCTGGATCCCATGGTACAAGGCCGCAAGCCCTGAATATATCTGGGTTCACGTGATTGTTGATGATGTTTTTTAAAATTGGCCCAAAGTCAACTTTAGTTAAAGTTTTTGTTAAATTTTGTTTTCGCCAATCTAATACAGCTTTTCTCCATGCTGACTTAATGGGGCGAAAAGCTGAAACGTCTGCGGGTTGCAACAGTCTTGTTGCGTTAGGGTATAATGCAATAAGTATGATATTCAGGCTATGGCAAAGTTGAGACAAAGATAATGTTGTATGGGATTTGTGTCCATCCACAAATAATATTATTGGGAATTTTGTATTATTGCTGACTAGAAAAGGATGGAAAACGTTTTTTTTATTTTTATAAAAAGTATCTGCTTTCATCCATCCGTTTTCTGACATTCCTACACCCCATGTCTCTGGTACAGGTCTCAATATCTCATTTCTCATTCTTTTTAGTGGAAAGACAACCATTGGAGGGGTAATAATACCACTAGCAGAAAATGTGAACATTACAGTTAGTGAGGTTTTACTAGGAGCATGTTCAACTTCATAAACGTTTTTATCACCTTTTGGGGCAATAACTTTAGAGTCTTTCGGGTTAAATAAGAACCCTGTTTCATCCCCGTTAAAAACTCTTGATGGATCATTTAAAATATAATAATATTTCATTTCTATTAAAAAATCTTTTATTTGTTTAAACCATTTTTTAATATCTGTTTCGCTAATTTTAGCACTTGCAGACGTTACAGCCTCTGATTGTCTCAAAGAGAGGTCTGGATGTCTTTTCAAAAATAATTTATACCATCCTTTTCCCGGTCGGTTATTTATAAAAGAGTTTTTGCTTGGTCTTTTTTCTAAAAAATCTTGCACACTATCTAATACATCTTCTTTACGTTTCGGAAATCCCTTTCTGCTACTTCCCACCAACCAATCAACAAGCTCTTTTTCTTCCAGATCTGTAAGAACAGTGCTAGGTCCTGGTCTAGCTTTTATAAAATTATTACTTAATCTAAATTGAATAGTAGCTCTGGGGACATTAAATTTTTTTGCAGCTAACTTTTTTGACATGCCATCTTTAACAGCTTGCAAGGCGTTTAAAATATCTGCTTCTGTATATTTTTTAACATATATTTTAATTTTAACATTACAGTCATTTTAATTTATATATAATAATATTCGACAGGTTCCTATTGACCAAAATGCCAAAAGTGTCAAAAAGTCAACCACAGACTTTTTGACACTTTTGGCATTTTGGTCAATAGGAACCTGTCGAATATTATTATATATAAATTAAAATGACTTAAATGTGAGTATCAATAATTTGGGCTACAGTGATTGACACCTGCAGTGACTGTGTTATTAGCAGTGCCAATCATTAGTTTTCATTAATATTTCAATTCTTTTTTCTTCTGATTTTATAGTTAACCTTTTTATAGTAAGTATAAAGCCTTAATTTGCAAGTTTTTTTTTTTTTTGTCAAATATATTAATTGGCATAGAATGCCAATAACTATGTATCAATTCAAAAATAAATGTAGTTATTGGCACCATCAAAAAATATTATTATTAAGGCTTAGATTAATGAAATGTTATTTAAATGCTTTCTAAGTTATATATACATATACAAAAACCATATAATATGGTCAGCGACTCACCTTAGATGGTATAAAACGTAACTAAAAACGATGGCTGTCTTAATATTTTTTTAATTTTCTTCAATAAAATGTCACTTCACGAGGGCGCCTTTTTGAAAAGTTAAAAGGATGAGTAATGTTGCTATTTAAAAAATACTCATTTTTCCATATTATTAAAATGTTTCTACATAAAAAAATATTTAGTGTGCTTAGCTATGGGCTTATCAATAAAGACGTGCCAATAATTGTAGGAATGCCAACATTAGTAGACTTTACCTGGCTCCTTTTCTTTACTCTAAGGTGAATAAAACTTTGAACATACTGGACATGTCAAAATTTACTTGCAAAAAAACTTTGTATAAATGGCTACTAAAAAAGGACTACATTGAAACAGAGGAAATCCTGCACATCACAAAATAACAGAAAACACCTCTTATTGTGTAATGAAAAGAATATATCCTGAACTCGGTCTATACCTAACTACAATTTTGAATAAGAACTCTTTCTTATTGCCCCGTCACAAACTTTAACATAAGCGCCTTCACACCCACACATCACACAAACAAACATACATGCAACATACACTCATACTAAGACATAAACATTTACCTTATACCCGTCCACAACTACATAACATGCATCTCAGCTCAACCTCACTCCACACTAACTTACAACAACTTACGCCTACAAAGTCAAACTTTTAACCCTTCACTGCCTTACTACCCCGTAACCAGTAACAAGCATTCATTACAGAACAACCCCCCTATAATACATGCACCTCCAACACAACGACACACCACACAAATACTTATCACACCCCACTTATCCTTAATTAATCAATATTTCACCCTACACGAACAACCCCACACCACACAAACATACATGTACCACATTTTCATACCGAGACAAACACCTTACCTTATACTGACTTATTACCCCGTTACCAACTACATCATTATGCACCTCAGCTTAAACACACACCACACAAACATACACTCCACTTACCCTTAAAAAGTTAAACTTTCAACATACACGGCCTTTCTACCCCGCCACCAAGAACATAATATTAACATACATGACACACACCTTACAGACACTACTACATTCAGATACCACTTATATTAAGCGTTAAAACGCTTTCTTCTTCATAATACCACGCATAGTACGTACACATGGTTTGTTACAATTATTTCAATAATTGTAAACCGAATACCCATAGCACAGGTTTTTCCTAGTATGGGATCCGGTAAATTAAAATTATAAATTGTAAACATTAATTATGAATAAAGAATTATTATTATTTATTTATTATTAAGTCGTTTCGCTGCCTAAATTGTAGGTATAATCTCATACGTGCTCTTTCTCTTATTAAGGGTCGGGGGGAAGGTTTACATAAATGTATGGTAGCGTTACCGACTCACCGTCATGTGGGGTGAGAGGTAATACTTTGCAGTTGAATCAGCATGAGCATCGAAGAGCCTCATCAGACACTCCTCTTAACCTTTTTGAATTTTGTTAAATATAATAAATTGTAATAGAGAGCAAATAAACGAATTAAATTCAATATTCTATATTTTTCCTATAACAGACGATTGCGCTTTCATAAGTATCACTTGGGTATACGAAATGTCATGTTTTCAGTTCACTATTCTACCAATTTACCAAAACGCAATTGTATACGTGAAATGGTCTGTCGTTTTAGGGCGCGAATTCAATTCAACCCTCTAGCTAGGCGTTAGTAGCGTGGCACCCCCTGCTTGAGAGCCTTAAATTTAATTGTACTTACTTTACCTACAGTATAAAAGCTGTTTTTTTTTTGTACTTATGTTAGGTACTTGTGATACATTAGTAAATAGGTACCGACTTTTCATTTACAATTTTATTATAATGTAGATATAGGTAGATAGAACAATTATATATATAACTAGCTGTTCCCCGCGGTTTCGTGCGTGTTTTATTAGGGGCTTGGTTAAAATTTTTTATTTAAATAATAAGTAGGACCTACTTACACAAAAATATAATAAATATATAGTATGCAACCTTAAAAAATGTCTGTCATTGAATTTACTGCCATAGTTTTCGGCATTCCGTTGAATTTGTCAAAAACCTTAAATAAAATATCTCAAAAACTAAGTACGAGACTAGTGCATTGATTTGACGAAAAAGCAGCGATGCTCGTAATGCAAATACGTCTTTCTCACCGTCCACTCCGTAAGCGCATCATATAGCCGGCATAGTGGGATCGATCGTCGCAACCTCATGATTTAGCCGGAATAGTGGGAGCGATCAATGCGGTTTAACAACAATGTGGTACTTATACATTATTGTTACGGACGGCTATATGCTATATATATATTTTAGTTCTCAAAATTTTCGATTGGATCGCTGCACTATTTCTCATACAAAATTTTAGTTAACTTAAACGCAAAGTAATAGTTAGAAAACTCACACTAGGGGTACTGACAAACAATATTACTAAAACTACAGAATGACATTTTAGTTTTTATACAAAATATTCATAAAGAAAATATGAAACCAAAACAACCATATTGTCCACTTTTTAATAATGACCACATTCGCTAAGTAAAAGAGGTCGCTTTTCTACTATACGGTCAAAATTGTAAAAGAAACCATTTTGTAGTAGTAGTAAAACAAAATAGAAGATATTGGAATAGCCGGAAACGCATATAGATTATTTAGGATCCGGGTCATCATCACACGGTAGTTATAGGAAATCGTGGTATTTTTGAAAAATATTGGTTTTAAAACTTAACTTTATGCGGTAGAAGTCGCTGCAAGAGGAATTCCCAAAGTCTTTGCATCATCTATTTAAGGATCTTGGCCTTCAGAGATCAGCCGTCGGCGATCGGCGCTAACAGGATTATATAGCATTTAGTTGAGTAGAGGGTAGTGAACACAGTGCATGTGGGAGTAAAAAGGCCTTTAAACCTACTTCGCGGTCTCAAGGCCGGGAACGCTGCAGTTCATTCACCTGCCTCCAAATCACGCGATGTACCCGCCACCCGCACGGTGAATCCATCCAAAGAGTACTTTGTTATACTAGAAATAGAGTGATAACTCAAGGGTTTTTTTGAGTAACGAAACAGCAGTGACATCTTTTATTTTTAGCCCGAACAACAGAAAAAAAATCTAAATGTTTAGACCATGCTTCAATAGATGGCGCTGGTGGTCAACTATTTATATACGTATATATATATATATATATATATATATATATATATATATATATATATATATACATATATATATAGATCTTAAGGCTGAGTTGTACCAGTCTGATAATGTAATGTAGCGATTAAAAATGGCATCGAAAGTACCAAATTTATTTTGCAGTTCGAATGACAACATTGACCAGGGCTCTACCATGGGTTTGCGCATTATAGAAACGTAACGTATTCATTTACTTATACGTGAGCAACAACCAATAGGATCGCTTTATTTTTGCTAACATGATTGAATAAAGCGATCCTATTGGTTGTTGCTCACGTATACGTAAATGAATACGTTACTTTTCTACAATGCGCAAACCCATGGTAGAGCCTCTGAAGTCGACGTCAAGTAGCATTCGACGTCATTTTTAATTTTAATCGTTATATTACATTAACAGGCTGGTACAAATCAGCCTTAAGATCGATAAATATTTTTTTATGAAACTTATATTTGTAAGTTTCATAAAATATATATATAGGTAACTATAAAAAGGCACTACGTAAGTCTGTTGAAGAGAAAATAAAACAAACAAATAGTTTTTTCTCGATTTAATAAAATGATTTTTGGCTAAAGTTTGCACAACCGTTTTCGTCTTCAATTTGCCTTTTGCCACATATAATGTTGTTTATATTTTTACAATAGTTTTTTAAAAATAAATTTACCGTGCTGTTAATGATACAGTCTACAACAACTTTTGCAACCACCCACGCAACAACATTTTGATTTATTTGGCATGATTTCAACAACAATAACTTCACTTAACTCTAAAAAATTGTTTTTGAAGCAGTGAATACGGAGGAGAAAATCTCAACTCGACTATACACACTATACACTAGTATACGAACACCAAACACAGACGAATTAAGAATACTAAAAGTACGTAATTTAAAATAATATATCTACAGAGTTACAGACTCAAGCACTCAAGCGCACAACAATCACCAAAGTTGACCGAACTTGACCGAAGTCGTCCGAAGTTCACCGAACGGCCGAACGACGGATTCGGCAAGATCCGGAAACTAATTTGTTATTTTTTTAATTAGTAATGTCACTGTATTTTTTTTTTAATCTGGCAAGTTTAAAAAAAGATCAGAGACATCTATTACAAAAAGCCCGAACTACATTATTCTCCTTGTAGATATTTGTTTCCATATTTTTTGTTCTAAGATTGCACAGCATGAATCCATCCATAGCTAAGAACATTGTCTCTCTCTTTGGAAAAGGATATTCTGGAAAAAGGACTTACATTCTCGAGTTTTCAACTTAGAAATAGATTTATTATAGATTTCTTCGACAAGTTCATAGTACCTAACTGCTAATTTTGTTTGAATACATACATTTATTAGCCAATTAGCAAAAAAATATGAGTACGTTTTTCTGTACAGTTTGTAATGGTCTGGGTGTTTATAAAATATAATATGTATTATATTGTTCTTTCTGGTACACATAGTACAAGCCTAGAGCGTAGTGTGTGACCAGGGTAATATATATATATCTTCACGGGTGCCTTACGGCGCCCGAGACCGCCTAAACGGCCCCAGGGTACCCAGCGGAGGGGTTTTAATCCCACCTCGTCGTAGCCGATGGTATGAGTCTACACCGAACAAGTGGCTAGCTCGTCGCGATGTTTTGAATAGACTCAATAACCCATCTATAAACAGTTTCACAAGTTGGTATAGTGAAACCGGGACCGACAGCTTAACGTGCTCTCCGAGGCACTATAGTGGTGTTGTCAAACAAATGTACATAAATTTTTAAATTAAAAACTCATTGGTACACACCGGGATTCGAACCAGGGACCTAAGTGATTTTAAGTCCAAGGTCTAACCAACTCGGCCACCACGTATATAATGTACCAGGGTAATATGGGTGTAATGTCATTCATATTAATATTATTATAAAAATAAGTTACATTTAAAAGATATAGTATTCTAAATAATTTATTGCTTGCATCTATTATAACTACATGTTTGACTTATTTGTCATTTTTGTTGCTCTAGTGGCATTTCCTTTAATAAGTCTGCCTGCTCCGGGAAGAGTGGCTCTTTTGGTATTTTCCAATGATTCTTCTCATTTGGGTCTTGGTCTCCAATATATGGTGACCAGTGATAAATTCTACTTCTTACATTCACCTTCTCTCTATTGTTTATCTGAAACCAAATAAAATGTTTTATAATAAAACTAGCTTTTGCCTGTGAGTTCGCACATAACCTTTTTTTTCAGTTTTTAACATGAATATTTTAAATAATAAATACATTTATTCAATAACCAAAAATTAAACACAATTATACAGTAAGCTGGATTGCTTCTATTAATTTATTTTAGGAGTAAGACCTTAATGGATGAAATCATTCAAAAATTAAGCTTCCATTCACTTAGATCCTCTCGACTTTGATCCCATTGGATCCTGGGATATTTTTTACACCTCTTGGATTTATTTACTTTGTACTAAATTTGTGCAATATTTTTTTTTAAATAAAATATTGATTCAGCAAGTTGTGGATTACATTAAAACTTGTTTACACAACTTGTTTCTAGATCTATTACAATTAATTTAAGTCCTAGTCACCACACTAGGATTCCCTGTGTCATGGTGACTAGTAATTTACACCGTTTATAAACATAACTACAAATAAAAAATATATTTCCAAAAACAAAGGCTTAAAATAGGCAAATAATCAATCAATTAATTAGGCACAGATTCCATAAAATTCTATTGATAGTCCATTTTACTAATAACGTTATACATATTATATACATATAAAGATAAATAAAGGGTACACATACAGTAACAGTTACTAAAAATTCTTTTTCATGTAATGATAGGTCAGGTCCTTTGATAGGGGTTGGGGGCAATTCAATAGCATCCTCTGGAACAACAAAGCCAGACATTCTGAAGGAGGATTTCACATGCCAGGGCTCTAATGTCCATGTCTCTGTCTTGCTCATAAAAATTTGAAGAACAAACTTTGAAAGCAATTTTATAGTCTGAAAATATAAAATAAAGTTTTATTAAAAATAAGTAGTGCACAATGCACATTAATCTATAACATAATTTTTTTACATAAATAAAACTGCTGAAATTATTTTTGAAGTCGGCTTTCATGGAACATCCCAAAAAATATAAGAAAAATATTTAAAGGAGTCTCTGGCTCATTTTTTTAAAACAAAAATTAATTCAATACATTTTTTTAAATAAATTTTCCTAGCCAGGAATAAATTTTTTTTTATCTAAAATCAGCATTTTCTTTTATTTTATATTTAAAATTATTTTCCAGGTTTTGATCAAGCAAACACTATCATGGTGCTTTAATATAGATAGTTTTTGTTATCATAATCGTTGTTTTAAATTTCTTATATTTAAATTTTTAAACTGATCGGTCAGGTGAACAGGTCGGTCGGGGGATCAGTGGTGTGTCTTGGGAGAGGCCATGTCCAGCAGTGGACTGCAATAGGCTGATGATGATGATGATATTTTTTAAATAAGGTAAATGAGTAGGTTCTTAAAATAGTTAATTGACATACAGATATTAACTGTATTGATTAATAAATAAAACCTCACCTGATTTACATATGGTGAACTATATTTTTGAACTTCTTTAGTTAGATCTTTGTAACTCTCATATTTCTTTAAATTAGTTGGAGAAGCATATACTGCAAAGCCTGGTACAATATACTGGTAGTATGCCCGATAAGGCGACTCGTTGAATATATCTCCAATATTACCTATACCTATAAAGTAAAATTTTCTTTTATTATTAGAAATATTATCATCAATCAAAACTTTCTCTTGATTTCTCAAGGAAGTATAAATTTGGAAATGACAAATTTTATAGTAGTGTATTAAATCAAATGGAAAATCCAATAATATTGGCTTGATAGCAGCATATAACTTGAACACAAGCATAACTCTCAAATGTTTGTACACATTTGAGAGTTAATGTCAGAAAGGCCTTTCACCCTGCTTTGGGTCAAGTCTAGGAACACTGCAGTTCACTTCCCTGCAACCTAAACACACAAAAGAAAGGGAAAATATTCTTACTCCTACTAGAAATATTGTTGCGAATAGGTACATGCAATGTTTGCTGGGAATTATATTGTTATTGTTAAAAAAACACAATAATAAAACCAGTATTATAAATTAAAATAGCCTAAATAAATACCTAATAAGATAATTAAATAATAGTAAATTTTAAAAAGATATTAAGAACAAAAAATCAACATTAGTAATTTTAGAAGTTATATTGTAGTTTCTACAAAAATAATTTGGTTCATTTATAATAACTAGTTAATAATATAGAAGTTGAAAGGTTTTAGATTTGTGTTGTGAAACTTATATAGCATTTTGGTATAAAAATCTCTTCAGAATTTAGCGATTTTTGTCTGTTAAACACTTCTAGGTAAATAAATAATACCTTACCATCAACATATTGTGTTAAAATTAATTTTATTTGTGGTTGTTTTACACTATTCGTATCATGTAGAAGATCATACACAAAATGTCTACCACGGAGTTTTGTAGGTCTATTGCTTTTCTTTGCAAGTGGTGGTGGCCAACGTCGTTTTAGAAGCATAGTGTTCTAGAATTATAAACATTATATTTAATAAAATTTAAACTTTGTCAACTCTTGCATTACTTATTAAAGTAATGCTGATTTATTAACATTCCCAAGTTTGTACCCAGATATTTACAGCTTATTTGGGTAAAGTAATGAGAGCAGTGTTATACCAAACAAGCGATGGACATGTCACTTCACCTTCATTCGTAAGTTATGGATTTTGACAGATGACAGTGTACCTCATGCAGTTGATAGTCCAGACTATTAATTCTTAGAATCCATATGTTTCTGAGGTGACATGCATTTTCTCCAAGGTCCCAGGCACCCATAAGGATAGCCAGAGAATCATCATATATGTATGATTTAAAAAAAAACTTTATGATCCAACCAGGAGGAACACTTGTATGTAATTCTCTGGGCTTAAAAAAAACTATTAATTTACTGGGTGATAAGGGTGAAACTGTACTTTAGTGCCCGTGGATTTAGGGGGGGGGGGGGAGGGGGCACTCAGGGCTACCTGGTACTCTGGTACCACCCTCCTTTCTAAAAAATGCCAAGTTTTCTAGATATTAGTTTAAATTTTTTAGGTTATGCTATGATTATTGAAACAAAAACAGGCTTTAGAAGGGAGAAAATAAGGTTCAAAGTCCTAACCATAAAATTTAAAGACTTTCTGTGTTGCTTCATTAAATTTAGGCTATGGGTACTGAAGTTTTTGTGTGGTTATAAAAAACAACCTAATGCCGAAGGTGAGGCAGGAAACTTTACTCTGTTCACTTCCTCCCCACCTTCTAAACCTAACCCATCCAATTTGGTTTTGGGTCCATTCGCTCGCTCTCACCTAATTTTCTAATATAACTGATCTATTTAGGTTTTGGGTATAACTAAAGATTTTGTTTAGTACCATTGCGTTTTTTGTTAGGAAATTTTTAAACTAACATTTTTTTCTACCAATCTATCTAATAATTGAAATTTTGCAAAACGACTTGTTACATTTAGGTATGTAATCAGCGGGCATATTCTAAAGATGAGCCCCTTTTTATAACAGACTAACTGTACCCTGGGCTTTCACACGCCGTATAATTCAGCACATTCTTCTCGCTGATATCTGGATATCAGCGATATGTATGATTTCTTGAATAAATAATAATATCGTAGTTTTATATAGGTGAAACCTTTTTGAATCGGTTCAGCAGTTAAGTTTATCCGTAATAAATATTTTTACTATTTAATTTCAGTATAGATATACCTATGTATACTGAATATTACAATTATTTGCGTATAAACAACTATAACTTTACCCGAGTTTGTTGCTTCATGATATCTGGTACAATGGAGCTTTTAGATAAAAAAGATCTTAGCCCAAACATTGTTAACAGATGGTTTAACTAAATCACATCTGAAACTGGTGCAAATGCGAAAATTATCTAACTGCAATATAATAATATTTTTTATAAAAAGTTATGTGATGTGATAATAAAAAAAATATTAAAGGAAAGTAAGGTTATCTAATTTTTTTTAAATATTTTAACTTAGCACTGGATACAAAGAAAAGAATAAGACCATCGGTCGCATTCATTTATAATAATTAGGTAACTATCCTTTTTATTAAATCTTTCCAAAAAAATATAAAATTCTAGGTATATTTACATATATTTTTTTTATAATGGTCCTATAGTTTTAATAATATAATCATATAAAGTATATAAATAGGACAAATAATACAGATTTACCAGTGCATAAAGAATTAAAAAAAGTATGGGACTTACCGATTCTTAAAATTAAAATAAATAATTTTACTAATTCACTTTTTAATACAAACAAAGCTGTATTTTTAGCAGCTTAAAGTAAGGAGTCAGGCGCTTGGTTAGAAGCTCTCCCATCACCAATCCTAGGCACTCCTCTAGATAGGCAAACTTTGAGGATAGCAGTGTCCCTCAGGCTTGGCGCACTAATTTGCCGACCTCATCAATGTATTTGTGGGGCTTAGGTCACAACTGCCGGATACCATGGTTTATCCTACAGGCTTGGCGCAAGTCGTATACCGAGACATTTTAATATTAATAGCATTTTAAAAATCTCTCGGTTCGGCCGGTTAACCCAGCACTCTCGAGGCTGTAGGTATAGACCGTGACGACGGTAAGAGGCCGGACGGTGTGCTGTAACTCCATGGCATAGAGGTCGAGCACTTATATGGGACGCCACCTTTGTGGACACTGTAGCTCCCAGCTATATATACATAACATCTAAATCCTCCGGCGCTGCAGAATTGTTAACCCAAAATAGGAAAATTGATAAATATTATTATATTATTGCCCCTCTTATGAATTTCTAGCATTTTCATTGGAAACATTTGGGCCTCGGTCTCCAGATGCAAAAAAAATTCGACGCACTATTGGAAAATTATTAATAGATGCTTCTGGAGACCAACGTGCAAGATCAAAGTCCGTGAGTAAGGCACTGGATACTAGACCATTGACCGAGTTATCAATCAAATTCATTAATTATTTTATTGATGCGAACAACGTTCACCATCTTGCAATTTGCGTCCGTTATTTTCGCTTATAGGTAACATGTGTGGTTATCCAGGAGACCGCCGAAAAAGTGCGCTAAATTGAAGGAGCCGCCCGTGATGAGGTCCGTGATTATAATCACACCACAAATTTTGCGCAAATTGCGCGACGGCGAACGTTGTAGCTCGTGATGGAGACCCATAGTAAAAATCGCATCAATAAAATAATTAATGAATTTGATTGATAATTCAGCTAATGGACTAATATTCAGTATCCAGTGCTATGTTAAAATATATTTAAAATAAATACCCTAGCCCGTAATGACGCACGTCCCAGAGGCTTTAAAGTCGGACTAAACGACAAGTATCCACTATCCAGTGCATGCACGCATATCTTCACGGGTGCCTTACAGCGCCCGAGATTGCCTGGACGGCCCTAGGGTACCCAGCGGAGGGGTTTTAATTCCACCTCGTCGTAGCCGATGGTATGAGTATACACCGAACAAGTGGCTAGCTCGTCGCGATGTTTTGAATAGACTCAATAACTCATCTATAGCTTAACGTGCTCTCCGAGGCACTATAGTGGTAAACAAATGTACATTTTTTTTAAATTAAAAACTCATTGGTACACACCGGGATATGTCTTAGCCAAAGGTGGACTGTCATGATCGGATTAATAGTCGCGCTTAGCGTGAGCCATTGCTTGGAACCGTCATTTTTTTTTTCAGATGTAGTTTGACAGTCCAAAGCATCGGCTATGCATTCGCCATGCTTAGCAAATGATCGAAGCTTAGCAACGACCATTAATCCAATCATGACAGTCCGAACCATCGGCTAATCATTATCAATTGCTTATCAACGACTATTAATACTACCATAAAAAACTGCATATGAAACAAAGTTAGAGATCGCCTCGCCTGATTATCTCTAAGGCCCTTAACTTTTTTTGTATAATGTAACGTGGTAATGGAACGTCTGTACCAAAAAACCCAACGAACTTTCTTTCTTTTCAATTCACCTAACATTTTCTAAACGGAACGTGACATATGGCGGATGTCGGATATTTTTGTTTGTTCTCGCTCGCAAAATTTTGTTGTAAATTGTAATTTTGTAAAGATATAAATTATAACAAATAGATATTGTTATTATTATTACACTTAGTTCAGTGTATTGAGTTTTCTCGAAATGGATGATGGCATGAATAACATAGAGGTAAGTGTATGTTTGGAGGTTATGTATAGAAAGGAAACATTTTAATCATTTTTGCGTTGTAATAAAATGTATGTATATTTGTTAATATAGAACAGTGCAATTCAGGAGATAATGGATACGGATGATAATGAGAGTAGTTCTTCTGTACCGAATGACGAAAATGGTTTAGGTGACGATAACCTGGAGTTGGATAACCAAGATAAAATGTTTGAAAACGAAGAGTCGTCAGATACTAACGGATTGGTTGAGGAGTTGGATAGTAATGACGGTCTTTTGACAAAGGAAGGGGACCGGTCTCCCGAGGAGATAATAGGAGAAGTAAGCTCTCCCATTCAAGATAATGTTATAAATGAGGTAATGGAAGATTCAGAAGTTGCAGAAGATAGCGAGAGTAAGGATGGGGTTATTGAGATTAATGAGGATTCTGCATCAATGGATGTAACAGAGATTAGTGAAGTTGAAGGTGTTCTTAGAGATGATTCTGATAGTAATGCAATTTCTGAGACGGCAGAAGTTTTTGCCAATGAGAGTTCAGTGCCAATCGAGGTAAGTACTTATTACTGTAGAATATATGCCAAAAACGAAAAATTTCTGACTGTTCTAATTTACAGAATTTTGGTAGTCAGCTAAATTTATATCAATAATTTCAACTAGACTTAATCTAAACTTTTAAAATGATACTATAACCAAATAAAAAAATATATATTAGATATGATTTGACTATTTCCTGATACAGCATCCCTAATTTGCAAATAAGAATACCATATCATAGGGAATCAGAAACCAATAGTTTTACATGGTGCTCCAGTTATTAAAACAAAATACTTTCAGAAAACAATCTTGAATAATAGGACCAGCTGACTCTTTATTTTAAATAAATCCTTTTTACATTGTAATAGATTTTAGGCTTTAGCTATTTTTACTATTCCAATGCAGAAATTATTATTTAAAGAGTAATATTATTTTACGTTTGGGCTTATAAATATATTTTAAATAGGGTAGATATTTTACCTGCCACCCATGGCAAAAAAATTTTTGTAAGTATGTTTTTCTGTATAGTTTTACATGGTCTGGGTGTTTATAAAAATATAGTATAAATCATATGATTGTTTCTGGTACATATAGTACAAGCCTAGAGCTTAGTTTGTCTCTGGTCACAAATGATAATTATAATATGTAGGAGAATTTACACATATTGCTCTGGTCACAAACAAAGCTCTAGGCTTGTACTATGTGTACCGGAAATAATGATATAATACACATTATATTTTATAAATACCCAGACCTTGGACCATGACAAACTGTACTGAAAAACATACTAATATACTAATATTATTTTGCCATGGTTGGGAATCGAACCCACAACCTCTTAATACAATAATTATCCTACATATTATTATAAATATTTTTTTAAAATTATTAGTAACAAGAAAATGAGCTAATCCTTATGTACATTGTTTTGCTGAAATAAATAAATACTATTATAATAGCAGATACACTTCCTACTTTATAATTAATATATTTTCATCTGTGAGTATAACTCAATGAATAAAGTATAACTTGTTAATAAAACATACATATATTAACCTGTTTTGGCTTACTCAAAGCCTTATTATATATATTGAAATTGTAAAATATACTTATCTTATAGGAAGTAGATGAAACATCTAGTGACTTACTTAAAACTATTGATAATAGCGATGAAGAACAAGTAGGAAATGTAATTAAGACTCTTAAAGGTGTACAAGCAGACTTTGATGCTAAAATAGAATCTTTGGCTCAAGAGGAAATTAATGCTAAAGTAACACTAGGAATAGAGAAAGTTGAGGCTCAAGTAGAACCCGGAAAAGTTGAGGCTAATGTTGAAGATGATAAAGAGATTGCCCCTGTAGAGGAACTAGAAGCTGAAGAGAACATTGAAACAAAGAAAGTTTCGGATACCAACAAAGCTGTAGCTAGTTCTGATGTTGAAATGAAAGATTTAGAAAAAAAGAAGGTAGAAATTAAGGTAAGTTAAAAGATTTATTTCTGTAATAAAGAAAAAATCCACTTATCATTCATCAAGAATTTAATAAACTAAAATGGAAATATAGTTTTCTTTAGTATTTGTTATTTGCTTGTATATAAAAATTTTAATTACAATCAAAGAGTTAATATGGCAGTACAGTAAACTAATTCTGTAGTAGTTTATAATTAATAAATGAAAAATGGCAAAGTCATTTTTCAGTTTTTTTTTTCAAATGATAAGGCTCTATAATTATCTTTTATTATGTTGAAAACATGTTAATTATACAAAAAATCTTTATTAGAGAGGTGATGCTGAAGAAACAGAGATTGTGTCTGAAGATGAACTGCCTCAAGTGGAAAAACCTAGGATTAAAGATGCAGAGAATGTTTCCGATGATGAACTACCTGGACCTAAACCAGCTGAGATGCCAGCTGACACTGAGGTTATTATTTTTTTTTAATTAAACAATTTTACAATTAAATTAAATGAGTATAATTTTGGATAAAAAAAATATTATACCGTCCATCCCTGGATTGTTTTACTATTTTTCTGTCATCATTAGAAAAATTGTGCTATAACTTATGGCAGATTCCTTTAAACTATGATAACATTAACAGTTTGTTATTCTCATTTGTAAATCTTATTTTCTCTCAAAAGTCAGTTTTTTTTTTAAATAAACGATTTTTTTTTTTTTTTTTTTTAATTCCTAATATACTACCTACTATATAACAGTGACAGACAAAAAAGTTTTGTGTTTATTATAATAACCAGCAATATTTTTCATTGACTACCCTATAGTAGGATCATAGTCTTATGCCCGATTTCACCACAACTCACAACTCTAGGGCTCTCTTAGAGTTGGTGTAACTAAGTTAAGGGGCAATTAATGACAGTTGTTTCATAGCAAATATGTAAAAATTCTTATTTAGGGGCTCTTTTAGAGTTAGGGATCATTGGTGAAATCGGGCATCAGTCTACATCAAGGTATAGATATAGAAATCTGAAAAGACATATTATTTTATTACTAAGTATTTTTATATAATTAAAATTATAGGTTGTATCAGAGGATGAGCTACCAACAGTCAAGAAAGATTCCGTATCAGAAACCCGTAAACGGAAAAATGAAGAAACCAAAAATGATACCAAGGAAGAATCTGAATCTAAAAAACAGGCTATTGCGAAAGTGAGTTACTTTTTTAATGAGGAGTTTTCCAGTAGTTATTATTTAACCTAACAGATGGCGTTTAGTCGCTATCTACAAAAACTGTCAAAATAGATAGCGGTAATATATAAAATACACCCAAAATTTTGGGTAAATAGGAAAACAAATACCTTTATATGAATAATTTATAAAATTTACTTAACTTTGTTTAACATATACATATCCTGAGCATTTTGCCTTACGGCACCAACTTAAGCAATATTTTTTTTTAAAGTAAATATCATCATATTAGTAATTAAATTTGAATTTCTAAGGTACCATAGTCTTTTTTACGAAGTTTTTCTTGACAGGGTATCTACAAAAGATTATAGAGAGCAAGAATAACGAGTAAGTAGATACATATAAAAGTGACAAATATGGTAAAAATATAACATGTCTTGCAATACCAAAATTTAGTTTTAATTCATAGAGAATTTAGAGTCTATGTTTGACACAGATTTGAGAAACAAGTATAGAAACAGCCTTTTTTGACAGTTTTTGTGGATATGTCTCCTGCTGCCATATATTGGAATATTTTGGAACCGGCAAAAAGAAAACTCCTCATTGCTTTGTTGTTAAAGTTCTTTTATAAAAAATAATGATTATTTTAATGTCAAGTCAAAATTAACCTTAAGTTGCTTTATAATGAAAATACAGAATGGAGAGAGCAAGCCAGTTTCTGAGAAGGCTGCTACTGTTGAAGAAAAGCCAGCACCCAAGGTTCTGCCTGAGCTTGACAAGTACTGGAAGGTGGTGAATGATGACCCAACAGACTTCACTGGATGGACCTATCTATTGCAGTATGTTGATCAAGAGGTAATTTTTAAAACCTTTTTCTATTTAAATAAAATTAATATAATTATTAATTTCACAAACAATTTAAACAAATAAAAAATGGATCGTGGACTTTGTATCTACTTGATAGTAGCAGACATAAAAAATCCATGTATGCGGTCAATCAATACTTTGCAGATTAACTGCATTGGTCGCTCCCATTGGCTATATGATGCGGTTATAATATGGGCTGTGACAAAGACACATTTGTAATGTGAGTCTACTTTAATATCCTCGCTGCTTTATTATCCAATCTGATGCCTGTTTTAACTGCCCCCTGAAAGGTTCACCACAACAGAAATTGATGCAGTAGCCACCTAAAAAAAAACCCCCAAGCTAAAACTAAAACCTGACTAGGTCATTAGATAGTTTTTGCATTTGTATGGATGGTGAGAACAAGACTGCGGGCTCTACCATGAGTTTTAACTGTTGTTGGGCATCACTTTACTATTCAAATAAATCTTTCTTACTGGCTGATCCCTATCTATAGTTAGTAGTGACTATTACATAGTAAACATAGTCAGCAATAACTCATGGTAGAGCTACTGTTCTGTTATAATATTACAACATTAATGGTAAACATTATATTATAATGATGAAAGAAATTGCTAAATGCTTGTCACTTTATGAAGTCACAAGTCACTGAATCTACATGTAGATTAGCAAGGGCCAACTGAATATTATTCCCATTTATTTAAAACTTAATTATGTTGTTATAAAAAAATATACATCCAGTGAAATATAATTATAGAATGACGTGGAAGCGGCCCGTGGCGCTTATGACGCTTTCCTTTCTCATTACCCATACTGCTATGGGTACTGGAGAAAATACTCCGACTATGAAAAGCGTAAAGGAAGTAAAAAGAAATGCAATGAGGTAAGTCACAAGTAATATTTTATATAAAATTATATTTTTCTATTTTATTTTTAATCGTAAGTAGGTTTTTTTAAAAAATTTAAATAATAAAATTATATAATTATCATTACATATAAATTATTAATAAATAATTGTTAGATTTTGGATTGGTATTGGACATAGCAGTGTATGCATAACTTTTTGTTTTCCCAACAGTGCAAGGAGGTTACTCATCGTTTGGCACTCGCGACACTATGCTGCAGAAAATATATACCTAATTCTACTGTGATATATAATGAAATACCGTGTATACTGTACAAATTATTGCATATTATGTTTATTACTATCATAATTTATTATTTACTTACAAATAATATAATTTATTGTAAATTTATTTTTTACTTAAGTTTAGAATGTACTTTATTAATATTATTATTAAGGTGTTATATTTGGTATGCTAATGTGGATGTACTAAATTGAATTAAGTGTTACCAACGTGAAGAAAGCTGGTTAAGATTATCTGCGTGTTGGTCTTCGCTCCGGGTTGCTCCACGACAGTAACAGGTGTAATATTGCCACAAAACATTAATTCTATTGCGATTTTATGAAGATCGCTGTCAATATAATGTGTCGATATGCTATTGATATTTCCCTTTGCTTCGAGGTCCCTGGTGGTGCTCCAGAGTAATCTTGGTTTCCCTTGCAGGTTTTGGAACGAGGTCTCAAAGCCATTCCTCTATCTGTAGATCTTTGGATACATTATTTGAATCATATCAAATCCACTCGGACTGAAGACTTGGCTTTTATCAGGTCACAGTACGAACGAGCTATTGGTGAGTTAAGTTACATCCACATTTCTATTCAGCAGCTGTTATATGATAGGTGAAATAATATTTAGGTATTGTGTCACTGGAAAAAAAACGTTAACTGGTGATAGAGTTTAGACCCCTAAAAGGTAGATAAAAAGATATATAATTACTAGTGATCACAAATCCTGTGCAATTATACCTAAGCTTCACTTTTTGCAAAAAAATTAATAATTTTGAAGATGCATTACAGCACTTTCATATGATAAAATATTTAGGAAGCCATTTTTCTTTCGGAAAAAAAAAAATGTTTAGTTATAATTGCACCCGAATTTTTATCTATATATCACTAAATTAATATTTATGTTTCCTGTGACAGAATAAACAAACCGAAAACATGACAATCAATAAAGTTTAATAAGTTTCATAAAGTTTTTCAGTTATATTACTGCTTTTCAACATTTAAAATATCCCCTACACTAACATAGTCCTTAAATGACTAAGAATGTCGAATAACTTTATCTGACAATTAAAAAATCAGCCCTAAGTAAACAATTCTAATTATAATTGTTGGCATGTCTAAGATACAGTTTTTTTTCTAGTTTTTAATTTAATTATATGTAGCCTAACCTTCATATACAATAAATTAGTTCCAATATTATCCGCAATATGGCGTGCTTTTAAAATGTTATTGCTTTTAATGTAGATACCTAAACCTACTACAAAGAAACTACCTTATTTATGTAACACGTATCTACATATACTATTAAACACGTAATCAAGTAGTTTAAATAGTATACTTGAATACCTGCATATTTCTGCTTTGTACGCGTTTATTAGGGGTTTGTTAAAAAAAAAAAAAGTATTTTGTGTATTTAGTGGATGAAATATTTCCAATTGAAACTATGTCATTTTAATATACCTAAATTTGCTTCATAAAATACTTTGCTATCTAGTGTATTTTTATTTATTTATTTTAACACTTTATTGCACAGTAAACATAAGTTATGTACAAAGGGGAATTTAATGCCTTAGGCATTATCTACCAGCTAACCTTTAAGATTGTGTTCGAAGTCGGGTGCTTAATTTAATTTTTTAATATCAAAATATACTATATATGGTGACAAATTGTTCTGCCATTCATTATTTTCACGTAACTATAACTATAAAGTCACGCGCAGGCCATTAAAGCAGCAACGTGGCGATTTATTTTGAACGAATTGACTTTTGAAACTGAAAATTTATATCGAAATAAAATGTATGTTACTCAGGAATAGTGTAGCTTTCTATCAGGAATGTTATGGATATGAAATTTCGGGTACGGATTGGATACGGATATAGGAAAATTTGTTATACCGGATACGGATAAGGATATGAAATTATTTCGGATTATCCGTTAGTTTCGGATAATTTCGGTTACGGATATATTTTTTTTTAAGAATTTCAAAAATATCCCTGCTTTCTATTAGTGAAAGAATTTTTACAATCAGCAGCAGCAGTTATAGAGATTACGTTCTACATACAAACCGGCTTTATGGTATCAGTGTAGATCATGAAACTAAAAACAATGTATATATTGCTGCTTTTTTAAGTGGGAGGAACGCCTCTATAACTTCGCTAGGTCGACCCACCAGTCTCGTTACCACCGGCCATACAAAATGCATAAACTATCAGTGACCTAGTCATGCTTCGGTTTTAGTCTGTAGATTCACCGGTTTTCCGGAGACTACTGCATTGGTTTATTGTCGAGGTGGTAGCTCCTTATATTGTGCTGTTACGAAACGGGCGTTTGATTTGACTATAAAGCAATGAGGATATTAAAATAAACTCGTAATGCAAATACGTTAATGTCGCCTCCCATTTCGTAACCGTATCGTTTAGCCGGCATAGTGGGAGCGGTCAATATTGTGAAACACGTATTGATCCACCCCATTCATGGATTTTGTAAATGTCAAACGTGTTTGTTGCAGCCATATTCTGTTTTCACTTCAACCAATAAACGCTCAAAGATTTGTTATAATATTTTTTGTTCTCAATTTTTACTGTTTGTATGGCGGGCTGCCATCTTGTGTTCTTAAGTTTGGAAAAGCATTTAGGCCATAGGACGACTTACTATTATATACTTTCATGATGTAGATATATATGTGGTTTCGAGATCTAAACGAACTCATTCAAAAAATCATATATTCGATTTGTTTTTAAATTTAAAAACCGTTACAGAGGCGTGCGGTCTGGAATTTCGTTCGGATCGTCTGTGGGAGTCGTACGTGAAGTGGGAGGCGGAGAACGGGTCCGCTCTCAACGTGACCAACATCTACGACCGACTACTGGCCACGCCCACCATGTCCTATACCACCCACTTCGACAAGTAAGTACAGTTAGTTCCACGAAAAAAATGTGCCAGTGGTTAAGTCACTGCGCAACTGATAACAAGGTTATTATTATTAGCTTAAATTAATGGCCTCTACGCGTGCGCGTAATTTTGCCAGTGTCGAGTGAGGGTAGATTAATAGTTTTTTTATTATAAAATGAAAGTGGGATAATAGGATGGAAAAGATTAGGGAAAGGGCTAGGTTAGTTAAAGAATGGCCACATGACCGTATGGAAACATACGGTATAGTTATGCCAGTGTCATGTGAAGAAGGAAAGAATCTACAGTAAATGGGTACCGCCATTTTACTGAAGAAGTATATTCGTTGAGATAGCACAAACACTGAGATCACTGCGTAAATACTACACTTCTCACACTTAAGATTACTTATGAATGCTTATTCTACAAAATTGGTACACTTTGCACAATAATATCCTATAAACTTAACTATGAAAAATATATTAGAAATACACAACTACAAACTTCGGTCTACCCTCAAGGAATCTCAATAACAAGGTTAAGCAAATGACAATAAAGCCTAGGATGGCTGACCGCTTTGTATAAAAGCTATTTTATCTTAAACACCGCAACAAGCTCGCCACTTGTTAAGTGTTGCCTCCGAATACCATCGGCGAAATGAGGACGGGTTAATCCCTCCGCTGGGTGGGTACTTTGAAGCCGTTTAAACGGTTCTCGGGGGCCAAATAGTCACCCATGATGGTATAATAATAATATGTAGGACAATTTACACATTTTGCTTTGGTCACTAACTAAGCTCTACTAGGCTTGTACCATGTGTACCAGAAACAATGATATAACACATATTATATTTTATAAACACCCAGACCATGACAAAGTATACAGAAAAAAACATACTAATATTTTTGTTGCCATGGGTGGGAATCGAACCCACGACCTCCGGATACAACGCCAAAGGCGCAACCACTTGTCTACGAAGGTCTAATGTTGGTAAACTTAATTTTTAGACTTCCCAAATAATAATAATTAATAGGGCGAATTAGATTTATTTTAGTAAATAACTAAGAAAATTATGTTGATATCATTTGCAGCGGATATTAATAAGTATTTTGGAGCTATCTATATAGTTCTAAAATAAATTCTTTGTTTAATACAATATGTAAATTCTTACTCAATTTTTTTTTTCGTATTTGGCGGAAACAAAATATTCTTCAAACAAAAAAAAACATCTTATATTAAGCATATATTGTTTTATTTATCTTCGGTTAAGAGCTCTGAGGTCGCTGTTAGTCAAAGTTCAATTATTATTTTTATGTTGTAGGTAGACATTTTTTTTTTCATTTGTAATAAATATTTTTGTTTTATTAATAATGTTAAAAAAGTTTTTTTATAAAGGATACAATGACTGAAAAATATGTAATTTTAATTCGCGACAAAAATTTGAAGAGAAATAATAGAAATAAGTGCGAAATCTCATATTGTATGGACAACGCAGACTTTACGATCGCGAATGCAGTGTCCTTAATGTGATCATTTACTTTGGTTAAAAAAAAAAAGATTGAAATAAATTCTGATTATATTTGTATTCTTTGCTGAAGAATTCGTATTTATCCCTGTGTTTTTTTTTAATCAGATAAAATTTGATAATCACATTGACATGTTGCCCTGGGTGTTTAGTTTCCAGGAGCACGTAATGTCAGAGCCGGTGTCTGGTGTGGTGTCCCGGGCTGAGCTGATACGTCTGCGAACGGAGGTGCGCGCCGGGGGGAAGCCTCCGCAACTAGACCTGCCGCCTGGGGAGGACGAGCCTGATGACCATATTGTGAGTTATATAAACTAATAATAATATATGGAAGCGCCCCAATGCCTTAAATGGCCTATAAAACGAAATACCATCGGCGAAATGAGGACGGGTTAATCTCTCTGCTGGGTACCCTGAGGCCGTTTAAACGGTTTTTGGGAGCCAAGTAGGCACCCGTGATGGTATTTATTTATTTAAAACGAAATTGAAACGAGATCGTTGCTGTTATGTTCTGTTTTTACTCCAAACAACGCTCAGTGATTGCTTTTGTTCTCACTTTTTTTAATTGTGTCGCGGCAGCTATTTTATTGTGTCACGACTGGAAAAGCGATTTAAGACCCTTGGGCACCTCCCTATTTTTATTTCCATGGTTATTATAGTTCAGTGTGACCACAAGGTTCTTATATCGCCTTACCTTAGATAGGCAACTGATGTCCTTCCTCTGACCGAATGCGATTTTTTATGTCATAGATGTATTCGTTTTCAGTTCATTATTCTACCAATTTACCAAAAGTTATGTCGTTTTGGGGTGCCATTAACCCTCCCGTATTCTACTTCCATACATGGAATAAACAGTAGCTCTATCACAAGTTTTAACAAACAGTTTCTACTATAGCCGCTAGTAACTATAGATAGGGATCAACCAATAGGATCGCTTTATTTTTAAAATAAACCTCTTATTGGTTTATTCCTATTTATAGTAAAAATAGCTAAAACTTGTGGTAGAGTTACAGATGTGAAATAATCCTTCTAGAACTTCTGGGACATAGAGTAATTAAAATATGATCATAATGATACCATGTGACGAATGAATATATCTACATATTATAATAACAACGTAGACTATCCATGTCGGTACATTAAAGATGTTCGCAGAAAAGGTAGTTGAGATTGCGAGAAATAGGAATAAATATTTATTCTCGCATATTCCATTTCTTTCCAAATCACTTAAATGAAATTATTTGGAATTATATATATTTTTTACACTTATATGGTTGTGCCGGCTGATATAAAATCAGCCTTTGCCTCATGCAAAGCAGCCAAAAAAAAAATTTACATTTTTATTTAAAAAACTCATACCAATTTTCTTTTAATTAATTTTAACATAGCATTGGATGCAAGTCCATCAGCCGTTAAATTTCATACCATTTTCAAATCAAATTAATTGTCATTGTTTTGCATGAGGCAGAGGCTGATTTTATATCAGACAGTAATTGATATAGCTCTACCACAAGTATTTGCAAACAGTTTCTGAGGTCGCTAATAACTAAATATAGGGATCAACTAATAGGATCGCTTAATTTTTCAAATAACCTTATTGGTTGATTCTTATCTATTAGTAGTTACTAGCGACTATAGTAAAAATTGTTTGCAAAATCTTGTGGTAGAGCTACTGTATGTAATATCTTTTTTTACACTATATAAGTACAAAAAAAAATTACATTAATTGGATTATTGATGAATAACAGGAGAAGTATGTTTGTATGGCACTATTGAATGGACGAATGTTAAATCCTGTTTTATTTTAGGCATCAGAAGAGGAGGGCCAGGCTATAAAGGATCGCATCATCGCCATCCGCAAGAAAGTACACAAGACCACCGCTGATGAAGTTGCTGCTCGGTGGACATTCGAAGAAGGGGTATGTATGATCATTTACTAGTAACATTTCATACCTAAATTTTTTTGTTTGTCCAATCTGGGGCCATAAGCTATTTTAGTTGGGGCCTATTTTTCAATTGTCAAAAATTGTTATATAACATTTATTTTTAATTTTTATAGAGCACGTCATGTGACTTTGTATGTACCTGGTGGTGAGCAGACCTACAAATTCCATGAATGGGGTCGATCAATAAATGTTTTTAAACAACATTAATCGCTCCCACTATGCCGGCTAAATGATGCGATTACGAAATGGGCGAAGACGAATTGCATTACGAGTATATTTTAATAACCGTATCCTGACAGGAGACTGCCACCTCGACAAGAAAACGATGCAGTAATCTCCTAAAAACCGATGAACCCACAGACTGAAACCGAAATATGACTAGGTCACTGGACGGTTTTTGCATCTTTACGGGCGGCAGTAACGTGACCGGTCGGTCGGCCTAACGAAGTTATAAAGACCTTCCTCCCACCTAGTTACTTTTTAAATAACTTTATCTGTAGATTGAAAAAACAGTCCTTAAAATATCTTTGTATATAGATACATATCTTCACGGGTGCCTTACGGCGCCCGAGACCGCCTGGACGGCCCCAGGGTACTCAGCGGAGGGGTTTTAATCCCACCTCGTCGTAGCAGATGGTATGAGTCTACACCGAACAAGTGGCTAGCTCATCGCGATGTTTTGAATAGATCAATAACCCATCTATAAACAGTTTCACAAGTTGGTATAGTGAAACCGGGACCGACAACATAACGTGCTCTTCGAGGCACTATAGTGGTGTTGTCAAAAAATTTTACATAATTTTTTTAATTAAAAACTCATTGGTACACACCGGGATTCGAACCAGGGACCTAAGTGTTTTTAAGTCCAAGGTCTAACCAACTCGGCCACCATGTATATATAATTATGTTTATATATATTTATTCAAAACCACTATGATTTAATTATATCCATGATTTTCAACAGTATTAATTATCAATCATAATAGGTGCCTTAAAAAAATCTAGAAACCGTTAAGGTGTTAAGTTTGATTACTGAAAACCAAAATTTATCCAACCATATGGTTTCCAAGACCTATAGAATGATTAAAAAAAATGTTATTGTATTATTTTTAGATAAAACGTCCATACTTCCATGTCAAGCCCCTAGAGCGGTGTCAGCTAAAGAACTGGAAGGCGTACCTAGAGTGGGAGAAACAGAATGGGTCTTTCAAGAGAGCCTACATTCTGCACGAGAGATGCCTCATCGCCTGTGCATTGTACGATGAGTTCTGGCTCAAGGTATTGTTCTGATTATTATACATTAGTTAGTCCAGTGATGATTATACAGTAGGAGTGATAGTAATACTTAATATATAAATCAAATTTTGGAATTATTTTTTAGAGTTCTATACGTTTTTTTTTGGACGCGTAATCGCTAAGTCTTTCCCTATACAAAATCAGCTCTTCCAGTATTTAGGTTTGTCGATAAATTAAAAAAAAAGCTTAGTGTATTTATTAAATCTTACTGTGTTGGTTTCTTTAGTTTTGAAATCAGTTTTTTTTAAAAATATTAATAATACAAAAATATTTATTAAAACAGAAGGATTTTTACGTACCAACATATAATTGAACTTCTACTAACAGCTGTAATATTAGAAGTATGTTTATATATACAACTGCAAAAAAGCCCTTAGGGTTTCTCCAGTCAATAGTTCTGCCAGGAAAACATACTTTTCATATTATAAATCCAAATATTTTTAACTTTTGTAAATTTTAACTTTTTTATTTTTTTTGTTTAACACAAATATTTTCCAAATTTTTCATTATATTTTTTAATAAAACTTAGCTAGACCGACGCAGAAACCGTTGTTTCTTTATAATTTAATTATAAATTTTGAAATAATTTGTAAAATTTTCAGATTATATGGTAATTTTTTAAATTGGAGTAGGTAATTGATGAAGTGTTTTTTTTATTTTGGATTATCTACCAATAATTAAATTAATAATATGAGACATGACATAATTTACCTTAAATGGCTCCCCGAGGCGCTATATTGGTGTTGTCAAATAAATGTACATAAAAAAAACAGAATCAGTTGTAGGGTTACATTTCAGATATGAAATTTTCTTAGCTTCACAAACTTGTAAACATAATTTTTGGGTTCGAAAAAAAATAAAGAAGTATACACACACATCTGGAGGGTTACCATTGACACCGATACCGTGAGTTCTCTTTCGAGTTGAGATCATAAATGACGTCATTTCATACAAATTATATTTCCAAAGTTCATAATATTGCATTTATTTAGATACTCAAACTAGTTATGCAGTGGTCAATTCAAAAAACGATGTTTCACTTTTCGTAGTATCAAAATCATCGTTCTCATCTGCAGTGCGTGTAACCGAGCGTAACCCTCACGCGAGTTCATTGCTCTTTCCCCATCCCAAAAGTGCCCGCGTGCCTCAAGAAGTTTTCACATCAAAAATCTTGCTATAATTTGGTCCACCAGCTGGTCCGTCTGCTAGAAGAGCGAGCGACCCGCGACCCGTCCGTGGAGTCTGTCCAGCGGTCCGTGCTGGAGCGCGCGTGCAGCATCCACCACGCGCGACGTCCGGCGCTGCACCTGTGCTGGTCCTCCTTCGAGGAGGCGCACGGGGACGCCGCCAGGGCCGCTCAGATCCTGGAGAAGATTGACGAGACTTGCCCAGATGTCTTGGAGGTGCAATGCCGGTGAGTGTGATGCTAGCTTCCAGCTGGCTCAGCTTCTAGACAAGCGAACAACAAATTTCGCTGTTCAATAGTCTTTTTTGTTTCTTTTTTGTTGGCGGTCTTGGGCGCCGTAAGGCACCCGTGATGATATATATATATATATATATATATATATATATATATATATATATATATATATATATATATATATATATATATATATATATATATATAACACAGAAACTGAAAAAAGATCGGAAACGTATATAAGGCATTAACGGCGTCAGAACTCGTACTAACAGATTACAATTATAAAATGGCTGACAGGCGGAAGTGGTGAAAGAATTTAATTATAAGAATTAGAAGAACAATTAAAGAAAAAAAATCCTCTATGAAAAGGATGACTGGCTGTAGTGTTGCCAAACTCTTAGGAACATCGAATAATATTTAAGCTCAAAATCTTTATTATATGAATGTTTTTTTCAGAATAATCATATGATAGATAATTCCAAACAGGTAACATTAATACTAAGTAAAATTAAACTATTGAAACAAAATGTTTTGCTAGCCACCCTTAATCTTATAAATGTTAGTTTAATTTTATTTCACAACCGGTTTTATATTGTCTATGGTTATTCGTTTGCAAGCATGAAGGTAAAGACCGTGCCCGTCCGCGCGCCGCTACTGGAGTAAGCATCACTCAATTAGCAGGGTGCCGCGCGAGTGTCAAATTTGTCACTCACACACCTGCACATTTTTTACATCCTCAGTCTGATTTGTGCGTTCGGCGGAGAAAGTTGAAAAGAGCTCCGCTTTTATTGTCGGAAAAATGGTTAATTAGTATATTAAAGCTGTGTAGAAACTACTCTTTAAAAAAGTACCTAGTGTCACGTTTTTAGTGACTCATACCATGGGCTACGACGAGGTGGGATTAAAACCCCTCCGCTGGTTACCTTGGGGCCGTTTAGGCGGTCTCGGGCGCCGTAAGACACCCGTGATGATATGTGTGTGTATTACAATTGTATATCGATAAATAATTATTAATCTTTGATGATCTCTATAAATATATATACGTGGTGGCCTTGGTTGGTTAAACCTTGGACTTAAAAACACTTAGGTCCCTGGTTCGAATCCCGGTGTGTACCAATGAGTTTTTAATTAAAAAAAATATGTGCATTTGTTTGACAACACCACTATAGTGCCTCGGAGAGCACGTTAAGCTGTCGGTCCCGGTTTCACTATACCAACTTGTGAAACTGTTTAAAGATGGGTTATTGAGTTTATTCAAAACATCGCGACGAGCTAGCCACTTGTTCGGTGTAGGCTCATACCATCGGCTACGACGAGGTGGGTTTAAAACCCCTCCGCTGGGTACCCTGGGGCCGTCTAGGCGGTCTCGGGCGCCGTAAGGCACCCGTGATGATATGTATATATATGTATGTATCACTATAAATCCCAAAATATTTGGTTTATATCGATAAGTAATAATATTTGTTGTCGGTGGCAACGGCAACACTATCGAAACTATTAAGTATTCAATTTAATATTTAGCTTTTTATAATAAAAATACAATACACTTTATAGACACGCGCACACATTTATGTTTGACAATAGCTAACTTGTATCTCTTTTTTTCTCAAGCAGTTTTTTAAGTGTCAGCTGCCATTTGAAGCCACTCCTTTTTCCCCGTTTTTCATTTATTCGCCTCGGAATTTGGCGTCACCGGTATCGCACTATTATGAAACAATTTATGTATCATGCTTATTCCATTGGCGCGGGGCGCGTTTTTTTAGCTTCATGTTTGCAAGGCGTATCGTACTTTATCAAGAAAAAAATATGCTATACTTCATAGACGTGAACTGTCAAAATTATCATCCTATATTTGACAAACTATAGATATAAGATTTAGCAAGCACTTACCAAAGTATACTATTTTGTTTTAATGGATCACGGCATGCAAGTTTGTATCTACCTTGTGGTAAACAAACCTACAAAGTCCGAATATCAATACATTGGGTCGATCAATACATTGTTGTTTAAGTGATGCCAGCTGGATGATGTGATTATGAAATGAGCGGTGTCCTAAGACGAATTTGCATCACGAGTCTATTTTAATATCATTGCTGTTTTATCGTCGAATGATATGTCCCCTTTGTTACCGCACCCTAAACGGAGACTACCACCTTGACAAGAAATCGATGCAGTAGTCTCCTGAAAAAGGTGACGATTAGTAGAATGTCACGTCAAGTTTTCATCATTATACACTTTTCTGTTCCATTTATTAGTAATTATTTGTTGAATTTATCAATATGTGTTAATGTAATGTTGTGTGTGTGTGTGGGTAAATGTTTTCATGTGTAAGTTTTTGTCAGTGTGTAACTATAATATGTATGTATGTGTTAGTAGGTATATGATTCGCCTATAGCCGCCATAAGCGATTCATTAAATATTATCCGTTTAAAAACTGAATACGTGGTATACGTATACGTGGTGGCCTAGTTGATTAGACCTTGGACTTAAAAACACTTAGGTCTCTGGTTCGAATCATTGTGTGTTCCAATGAGTTTTAATTTAAAAAAAAAATTACATTTGTTTGACAACACCACTATAGTGCCTCGGAGAGCACGTTTCCGGTTTCACTATACCAACTTGTCATACTGTTTATAGATGGGCTATTGAATCTATTCAATACATCGCGACGAGCTAGCCACTTGTTCGGTGTAGACTCATACCATCGACTACGACGAGGTGGGATTAATACCCCTCCGCTAGGTACCCTAGGGCCGTCTAGGCGGTCTCGGGCGCCGTAAGGCACCCGTCATGATATGTATGTATGTATATGTAAACTGAATATTACGCATTCGATATTATTTCCCCTCCCGTTCGTTTCACTCTCGTCGGCTTAGGACAAATTCGAATGATTTCATCATCATTCTGGAAACTGTAGGGTCAGTCTACGATTTATCAATATAAATTATGTTCTGCGTTCAAAGTAAATAGCTTCTGTATTTTGTATCTTACAGCCGCATAAACTTGGAACGTCGTCGAGGAGATTTGGAAAAGTGTGCGGCTCTGTACCAGCAGTACATTGCCGGCGCAAAGACCAAAGCCATCGGCTCTGCGCTCGCCATCAAGTACGCGAGATTCCTGCGCCACGTGCGGAACGACTTGCCCGCAGCCAGAGAAGCGCTGGATGCAGCCATCGTAACAAACCCGTTGGATCCTAGACTACACTTGCAGCGGCTGGATTTAGCTTTGCACACTCCTGATACGCCTTTCTCGGTTTTGGATGGTGAGTAGATACATGTACATATACCCTAACTGGCGTAGGGACGTGACGACCCCACCGCCCGCTTTTGCGCAGTCAGTCAACCGAACGATGGCGGTCAAACGGTACGGGCAGCAGCGCACCGTAGTAAAACTTTCGACCCACTGCGATCGCCAACCCGCTTATGGCGATTATGGCCCGACACCCCCCCCCCCCCCCCCCAACATGAACGCCCTTGCAACATACAACACGACAACACGCGGACACTGCGGACTGACGGTCGTGGTCGAACTAGAGGAAGTATTGAGCGGGTTACACTGGGATGTTATTGGATTATCTGAAGTCCTAAGAGAAGGTGAAGTAACCTGCTCTATTTCCGGGAGGGAGACGGTCGACGCCGCTGAAGGTCATACAGGTATACGCCCCGACATCGACATACCCTGACGACGGGGTAGAAGCCATGTATGAGGACATCAGTAGAGCCATGCATAGCTTTAAATCTCACTACACTGTTGTCATGGGAGACTTTAACGCGAAGATAGGCAAACGAAGCGAAACCGAACTGAGAGTGGGGCAATTTGGTACAGGCAGTAGAAATCCACGAGGTCAGATGCTTGCAAACTTCATGGAAAAGGAGGGACTGTATCTGATGAACTCCTTTTTCAAGAAAAAACCACAACGCAAGTGGACTTGGATAAGCCCCAACGGTGCCACCAAAAATGAGATAGACTTCATCTTGTGGACCAGAAAGCAAATATTCAATGATGTCTCAGTGATCAATGAGGTGAAAACCGGGAGCGATCAACGTTTGGTAAGAGGCACATTGAATATCAACACAAAGTTTGAAAGGTCACGATTAATGAAGTCTACGCTCCGGTCGGCACCTATAAACACAACCCCGAGCGCTTTCAGCTGGAATTAAAAAACCGCTTCGAATGCCTATGCGAGTACACAGATGTGGACGAATATAATGACAGGGTTGTGGAAACTGTCCACCAGGTCGGATCGAAGTTTTTTAAGATCCCATCTAACAAAGGAGCTAGAAAGATATCCGACCATACTTTAAAGCTCATGGAAGAGAGGCGCGAAATGAACATGCAGTCTTCGTCTGACTCTTCTAAAATAAGTTTGCTCAACAGACAGATCTTAAAGTCCTTGACTCGCGACATACGGCAATTTAATACAGATCGTATTAAAGATGCCATTGAGCAAAACAAAGGCTCTAAAGTATTCGCAAGAGATCTGTCTCTCGGCTAGAGTCAATTAACGAAGCTGAAGACCGAGGACGGCAGAGTTGTCGCCTCCCAACCAGAGATTATGGCGGAGATCGAAAGGTTCTATGGACAGTTGTACACAACAACACGGCCTCCTGTCAAAAACCTGGAAAATGATCCTAGAGCCAGGTTAACCCGACACTATACCGAAGATATCCCGGAAGTCAGCCTGTACGAGATTAGGATGGCTCTCAAACAGTTGAAAAACAACAAGGCACCGGGTGATGACGGAATCACGTCTGAGCTCCTGAAAGCTGGTGGCAAACCTTTGCTGATGGCTCTCCAGAAGCTGTTTAATTCCGTCATCCTCGAGGGCAAAACACCTAAGGCATGGAACAGAAGCGTGGTGGTACTCTTCTTCAAAAAGGGTGACAAAACCCTTTTGAAGAACTACAGACCCATCTCGCTTCTGAGCCATGTCTATAATACCATAGACCACATCCACACATTGAGCCAGATTATACAAAAAACCGATGAATATAATCAGCCCCTGTGTCTAGCTTTCGTGGACTATGAGAAAGCCTTCGATTAGCCATTCCATAGAAACATGGGCGATGCTTCAGTCACTCCAGCGGTGCCAAATTGACTACAGCTATATCGAAGTACTAAAGTGTTTGTACAAAAACGCTACCATGTCAGTTCGCCTCCAAGACCAGACCTCAAGACCCATCCAGCTACAGCGAGGAGTGAGACAGGGAGACGTAATCTCCTTGAAACTTTTTACTGCGGCATTGGAGGATGTCTTCAAACTCTTGGACTGGAGAAGATTTGGCATCAACATTAATGGCGAGTACATCACTAACCTTCGATTTACCGACGATATCGTAGTCATGGCTGAAACCCTGGAGGACCTCAGCATAATGCTCAATAATCTCAGTGGGGCTTCTAAAAAAGTGGGCCTAAACATGAACATGGATAAGACCAAAGTCATGTCGAACACACATGTTATACCCACTCCTGTATAAATAGGAAGCTCCGCACTCGGAGTTGTTGACAATTATATATACCTAGGACAGTCAATCCAAACAGGTAAATCCAACTTCGAGAAAATGATCTCTCGTCGAATCCAACTCGACTGGGCAGCATTCGGGAGACTACGTAATATCTTCTCGTCCCAAATACCGCAGTGTTTAAAAACCAAGGTGTTCGAGCAGTGTGTGATGCCAGTTATGACTTACGGATCAGAGACGTGGTCGCTTACTATGGGCCTCATGAAAAAGCTCACAGTCACACAAAGGGCGATGGAGCGCGCTATGCTCGGCGTTTCTTTGCGGGATCGTATTCGAAACAATGAGATCCGCAAAAGGACCAAAGTAACCGACATAGCCTCCAGAATCGCCAAACTTAAGTGGCAGTGGGCAGGTCACATAGCTCGCAGAACGGACGGCCGTTGGGGCGCCGTAGGGCACTCGTGATGATATGTATGTATGTATTTCTCCAGGGTGTCTCCGGGGGGATCGACTTTACAACGTTAGTGCTTACGCCCTTAAAGATACTGATTCATATAACTATGTTAATGCAATTAAGGCTGTATTCTGAAAATCTAGAACTACAAAACTAAAAATGTTTGTTAAAGAAATTTACTCGAAACTCACAGACAACTATTATTATTCAAATAGTAACTCTTTAGCTTGAAATGTATGAATAGATTAATATAGTCACCCATATATTATTTCAATAAAAAATGTATTTATATTTTCCAAAACATGAAAATTTTGTACTTTTTAACATCTCTGCAAGCGACAAAACTACAACAATTTATAGTGGTAAAAAAATAGATATCAATAGTTTATTATGTATTCTAAAAATGTATAGAGAGATTTTTGCAAGTTTTTTAGAAAATTATTAATTAAATAATTACAAAAACTTGCCAGACAGAAATCTTCATACAAAATCCATAACAGGCCGTCATTGTGCGGGCGATCCCGCCTGTGAAAGGTGGCTCCGCGTCGCTTTTTTCTATTTCACTATCGGAACATTAATATTCACTGTTGGGAATTTTATAAGACAAGTAAATATTTATTTTGAATATATTCTATATTTTTACACCTTTTAACACGATTAACTACTGATTCAGCTAAAATAAATATGCAAATTTCACCAAATGTCACTGTCAGTATAACCTTACAAAAAAAAAAGACAGACTGTCCGATGTAACTAAAACTACGCAACAGCTATTTATTTTGGTAGCTTTTATATTTTGAATAAAATGTATCGTCGGGCGCACATTATTTTACAATTTTTAAACATATTTTACCTATTTATTTTAATTGTTATTTTTTAATAAGTTTTTTTTATATATGTCCAAAGCAAAGCTCAATAGGGTTCCAACCATTATCCAAAACTTTATTTTTATAAATGGCAGAGTAGTTCAACAATTTTATTATCTACCTAACATTTAAATACTAACATAATAATGTATTGTTTTATTTTATAATCATTAATATTATTACAAAATCAAAGTTTTATTTTATTTTAGCATGTGACTATATATGTATCTAACTCATGACAAACATACAATATGAATACGGACCAATACGATGTTACGATTTCTATAGAATTAGACCGATTTACTATGGCCTATGGATACATTTGGCCAATGATGCTGTTACCAAATGGGCGGCGATAAAAAAGAACAATACGAAATAATAATAAATAATTTCTAGCATAGAATAATTCGAACTATGTTTTAGAAACTGGCGGTGGGCAATTTCTAGAACATTGTTTGAATTATTTTACGCTAAGTATAAAACTAAAATACATATTGAAAATATTACGCTAAAAAATAATTATTATCTTTCCACATGATTGGTGGAATGCCAGGTCTCTGAGTTTTCAACAAATTAACTGCTACTACGTTTTAAACTACCTACACCATGAAAGGAGACTACCGCCTCGATAATCAAAATATTCCACACCTGATCCAAATCCTAGTGACCGTTCTCTATAATCAATCTATATTTTTTGACGGATAATAAACCATGGTAACTACTAAAGTACGGATAGTTTATATGATATTTGTCTGTAAATGTAAATAATCATTTTTCATGTATTTATTGGTGAGACCACCTACTAAGTATGACAATACTTCTGTTAGACCGAGAGCTCGTGCCCAATACAACTATAATAGCAACCAATATTTATTTTTTAAATTGTGACAGCTGCTTTTATTGCATTTTTACAATATTTATAAAAACATTTTCCAACGCTGAAAAGATTTTATTATTTATTTTTTAAAATTTTATACCTACCAGCGGCCACATTCTGTTTCTTATAACGCGAACGTCACATTGTCAAAATAACAAATTCCGCTATTAGCGCGTTCTCCTCCAATCAGAGTAGTTGTTAACCTTTTCTGATTGGAGGAGAGCGCGCTAATAACAGAAATCGTTATTTTGACAATCTAATGCTCACGTTATAAGAAACAAAATATGGCCGCTGGTAGGTAAGTAATTAAAGTTTATAAGAATTATTGATAAAAGTGAATGTGTATGGGTGTAATATGTGTAGTCCACATCTGTGTGTGTTGTGTGTATGGTGCGTGTGTGTAATGTATGAAGAGTATATTTTTGTAGGCTATGGTGTAACAGTAAGGTCAATTTTATGATAATATATTATGTTATGTCAAAAAAACGATAGACTAATTATTGAGAATGGACATAGGTATAATATCTAGGCGATCAAAACCGGTAAACCGAAGATACTTGCATAATTTAGTACGTGCAGATTTTAAATGTCAATTTTTGTTTCATATTTTCCTATGTATCTTTTTATATTTAAGCCTTATAGAGTGTTAAGAGTGTTAATTAGAGACAAGTTCAAAACAAACGGACAGATAATTGATATATATATATATAATATAGAGATTATGATTGCTTTGAATACCCTGAGTCTGGGTACGTGAGGCCGTGTAGAAGTTATGTATATAAATTTAAATGTATGTGTATCTAAGTTATTTTACTATAAAAAACTAAATTATTTAAAATAAAATATTTTACATAAAATGATTTCAATTAGATAACTCCGGAATATTTTTAATGTAGACAGATGGGTAAGTAGATTAAAGTGACGCAAACCCCCATCCTTAGTAAAGTCAATTCATATGGCAGCATTTTTTTTAATAAATACTTAGACTGGCTGAATTAGTCCAAAATAATAAAAAAAGTTTTGTTTAATATAAAATCTTAGTTTATTACGGAGCGGAGTCTAGTAATAGGCACTCTTACCTATGCCTTATAATAAATTTAAACTGTAAAAATTAATATACATTAATAAAATGTACCGGTATTGGAAATTATAGTAATACATCAATTTTATTGAAACATTAAATCCTCGCATATAAAATGACATTTTTTGACTATTTCGATAATACATTACTTAAAATAAAATAGTAAGATTTTTAAAAGTAGATATCTAAAATAATATACTGTCACACTCCATACAATAAAATTTCAACAGAGTGACTTTTGGGCTCAACTGTCCACAGTTAGAATAAATTGAAGAAATAATCTCAAACATTTTGGAGTGAAATCTGACAGAAGGTGATGACGTCACATATACGAATTCCCCCTTAATGGTCACTCAAAAATATCTAGAACCAATATAATATAAGAATTAATATTTAAGGCGTGGATATGGTTAGTAAGGTTGGTCGCCTCGGTAGCATCCTTGTATGGCAGATGATAATCGGATGGTCAATGGAATCAGATAACCACCTAGTCTTACACTAGTTTGTTATATAGCGTGCATTCGGTTGGGTAGTTTTTATTATTTTTATTCAATGACACCTTTTATTAATTAATCTATAATGATTATATACATGGTGACTTTGAAAGGATGTACTTTGGGCTAATATGAGGTTCTACTGATCAATATGAACAACTTTTCCCATGGAACCATGTGCCGCAGATGAAAAAAAAAATTGCCTACAAACTAGTAATGTAATGACCAATTTGTATGGGGAAGCCAAAATTTTTTTTCATTTGCGACACATGGTTCCATGGGAAAAGTTGTTCGATTTGATCAGCAGAACCTCATATTAGCCCAAAGTACATCCTTTCAAATTCACCCTGTATATAGCAGCCTAACCAAATGCACTCTAGACCTCATTGTTAAAACTTTTTTGACTATTCATAAACAGGGTGGACACTTTTTTTCGGATGCGAATTTCTCTGACTTTTCTAGATTTTCTAGTCACTTTTTTTTCCTGACCTCAATGAGCTTCATAAAGTAAAAAAAAAAAAAAAAATTTTTTTAATTTATTATTGGAATTTAGTATTTGGGATAAAAATTAATTTTAGCAATATAAATATATTAATAATAGAAACAATTATTTTTAGCAATATTTACGAAAAATATAGACCAAAAAAACGAACTAGATGGAATTGCTCTGCTTAGGTTGCCACTCGTTTACAGTAGCAAGTTGTGTGTGTTTAAATATTTTCCCTGACCTTCTAGCGTTTTGCCAGACTTTTCCAGTCTCTAAAAATTCCCTGACTTTCCCCGGTTTTCCATGTTTTACAGAAAGTGGCCACGCTGATAAATATATGTTTTTGTGTTTCAGAGTTGGTAGGTTCGTACTCGCAGCAGGAGGGCGCGGAGGCGGAGGTGTCGCTGATGTTCGCGTGGCGGCGCCGCGAGCTGGCCGAGGAGCTGGGCGACCTGCCCGCCCTGCGCGCCGCCCTCGCCGCGCACGCCGACGCCGCCCGGCGCCCGCGACCCTCGTACGTATCTATAACTTCCTAGGCCGACCGACCGGTCTCGTTACCACCGCCCATACAGATACAAACACCCTCAAGTGACCTAGTCATGTTTCGGTTTTAGTCTGTCGGTTCAAAATAAATCCATTTCCTGGCTTCTTAAGGACATTGCATTCGTAATCGCGAAGTCTGCGTTCTCCATACAAAAAGAGATTTCGCACTTCCAGTAATACTCAATTACAGCTTGTCCTAGAATTAAAATAACATTTTTGTCGGTCATTGTATTTATTAATCTTTCTGTGATGGTTTTTTTTTCGAAATCAGAAGAAAACTTTTTAAATATTACCTATACTTAATATAAAAATAATGATTGAAATTCGACTAACTACCAAGGTATATTATTGGAAGTAGGTTTGTATGGGCGTCTAGTGTATTACAGAGACTTTTTATGTTAGTAATCTTGCACAAAGATCTGGCTGTTGTGGGTAATAAATATTTCATATTATTAAATTAATTAAATCTTGTATTATAATATTTTAATTTTATTTCTTTTTGATTTCGAATAAAAAAAGATACAATACAATGACTGACAATTATTTTCATTCGACAAACAGTAATTGTGTAATACTCAGCGTTAGCTCATTTTGTATGGAGAACGCGGAGTTCGCTATTACGAATGCAATGTCCTTAAGTGTCTCTTAGGATTTTTTTTTAATAAACCAGATATAGAAAACCAATAAAGAAAAGTTAGGTTTATTAACATGGCACAAATCTGCATTAAAATATTTTTACATTTATACTTTTTGAGAACTATATATTTTTTATTTAAAAGTATTATCATATTGGCTTCTTAAATGATTGGTTATATAAGACTTACTAATACTACATATTGATTTTTTATTAATAAAATAGTGGTAGTTTATATTTTACATTTATAATACTATATCTTACCCTCTTATTCATCAACAACTTTATTGAGCGTTTTAGATTGTGCTTTATCTCTTTTCTGTCCAAAAGATCCTGAACTAAAATGCTCAACAAAATTTTTATGAATTAGGGTGTTAGATTTTAACTTATATGGCTTTTATCCTACGTCGCGGTCTCAAGTCTGGGTGTTCCCTGCAGTTCACTCCCCTGCATTCCAACCACGCGATGGCCCCTCTAAAGCTCTAAGTACATTGTCTCTATAGCTCTCTGAAATCATATTTAGGTATTTTTATGTTATGTAGATAATAGCGACGAAACATTAATAAGTATTTTTGTAATACTTCAATAAAAAATAATCTTCCACAGAAAAACTGAAGAGGCAAGCAAGAAAAAAGAAGCCACATCCAACAACTCTGCAGCAGCGCCATCTACAGGGGCGTACTACGCAAACAATGCACCTCCACAAAACTATGACCAGGGGTACGCAACACAACCTTACCCCAACAACTGGGGTTACACTCAACCCCCTGGCCCATACCAACCTAACTGGCAACAATATCCTAATTATTACTGAAACCGCATAAGATAACAATTTATTCATAGAACTGTATCTGTTATTATAAAATCAATTAAAAAAAAACACAAAAATAATTTTATGTGTTACAAAAAAAAACAAACATAACTTCCTTAGATAATATAGGTCCTATTCATATTGACAATAAAACTGGGGGTTTATTCTGCCCCCAGAGGCTTTACCATGAATTTTTACTATCGTATTAACGTAGCGTTAATACATGTTAGGTTCTACCAATAGGAAATGCTTATTTGTTTTGTTTTCGAAAATAAAGAGATTCCATTGATGGTTTGTCACGTGTTCGCGTTACGTTAATACAATAGCAAAAACTCATGTTACAGTATTCTCATGAAACTAATAATTATATATGGAACACGAATAAGGATATAACAAATAATTATATTAATATATTGTTACGTAATAACGTTTTTCAACGATTATGTTGCAATGTTTGTCGTACCATGACCACGTTCATTGAGAATTGGTCCCCGAAAACACGCGGCGAATTAAGTCACATGAAGTTTTCCGATATTTTAGGATTTTCTGCTAAAATGGCTTTGTCAGTTTTCATTCGACTTTTTTCAACAGTACATGTGTTTATGCTACAAATGTAAATACATAACTAAAAAGCCGATTGTTACATATACTTGAAATTTAATACCTGAGTATAGTTGTACCAGAATCTCATGGTATAGAAAAAAAACCTGTCACCTGTCAAAATAAGAGTTTTTTTTTTGTGTTGTTTTATGTGTTATTCTGATAAGATAGTTATTTATTTTAATTTTAATGTCGTCAAAGCCACTTTTATCTCAAGCCAGAAATATCCGTATTTGACACGTGCTTTTGGTGGACCTATACAAGGTTTATTTACGACAGACTTGCCAGTCTCATTTTGACACTCTTTCTTCGTTTTTTTTTGCAATGACTACATAATAAATAAGGACCTACGATAAAACGCTGTATACATGAACTTAAAAATGATTTTTCATGTAGTAATACCAACTGTCACCTGTCAAAATAAGAGATTTTTCCGTTTTATTCTGTCTGTTTTATCGTTTATTCTTATGGGATATTTTTTTTTTAAATTTGCCATGAGATTATGGTAGACCAATACCAGGTTTATTTACGACAAACTGTTGCCAACCTTACTTTGACACCCTTTCTTTCTATTGTTTTTGCAATGATACATAATAAACAAGGACACACCATACCTACGACGAAACGCTATATAGATTCATGAACTTGAAAAATATCCCACAAAATGGGTGCTATTGTTATTTATCTAGCACTAGAAAGGGTTTATTTGTACTGTCGAAAAATTAAAGCGACCCTATTGGCGTTTTAACTGTACAGTTAGTGAATGATTGTTTCACAATATGACTAAACTAGAATCATCATTAAAGAAGTATGAATAATATGAAAGTCACCTATACTATTTGCGCTGTAGCATGGTGCGGGTGACAGTTTCAGTGACGTTTCTTTTCACTCTTGAAAATTGTCGCCATTTATTAAGACTTAGTATTTCAGCTGTACCACATCCGTAATATATTAAATCATTAATAACTAGTAAATTAAATTAAACCCAACCAGAATATTCTAGTCTACAAATAAAATCAAATTGATAAAAAATAAGCAAAGTGTTATGCGTATAACGTAACGCCAAAGACGTATTTAGTGATGAGATGTACTGCTACGATGGATAGTTCATGTTTTTATATTAAAAAACGTATATTGGGGGTAGTTTAATTTTTAATAAGTCTATTAATAAAACAGCAGAACATATAGGGTAAAGTTGCTAAGAAAAATACCCTATATTGGTATAAATTTATATCAGGGTCAGGAACATCTGAATTGTCACTAAGTTCATCATCTGAATCTGTGACAGATATTATTAACGATGGCCGTATTAAAAAGAACTAGATTTATGCGTATTATTAGCGATGAAAAATAATTGCATAACGTTACATCCCTAGTCATGTAGTACTGACAGATGTCAACGTCATACAGGCAACTGCACCCGCACCATGCTTAAGCGCAAATACAGTAATGCCTCATATCGTCTAAACATGAAAACAAGATGGCCGTCCGTTATACAAATAAAAGTTATTATAACCAATTAACGCTTAAGAAGTCAGAACTGAATATGTTGGATATTTCGTTCGAAAAACGATCTATGTAGATTTTTTAAGGAGCGCGAGCGAGACAGATGAATATTTGTAATTTCTACTTTGCACTGTCATCTTCACTCTTCCATTTTATTCATACTTTCATGACCCTAGTACATGACGCCATCTCCATACCTCTAACAGGTATATTTCCATTTTATTGTATTTTTGGGATATAAAATCTTCCTAATTTATTTTTTTATATATTTTATAATGAAATGTAAACGTTTTAGGAGTACGTAGGCGTCATATTATGGAACTAAATGTTTTTTTTCGAATTATTATTAAGTGGTTCAGTAATATAATTTTCACTATTGAATATTATATGGTTGCATTATAAATAATATAATATAGTCTAATGATGACCTGGAGAATGTTTAATTAAAATATGTTAATTAGATTAATTTCTGTGTTGCCGATAAATATAAAATTAAGTTAATGTTACTACCGAACCACAAACCATTCTGCTAATTAGGCCTGTCACATGCTGGGGCCTGACCAAAGAACACGATCGCCAATCGAATCGCCGCATCGATCGATAAAAATGTATAGGAATTTTACTCTATGGGTAGAGCCTGATCGATGAGAAACGTCAAATCCCATACATTTGGCTGATGGGTATTTCGATTCGATTATCGATTGGCTCTTTAGTAGGCCCCTGATCCCTAATTTAAATTAATTACCTATATAAAATAGTACAATCACAAGAGTTAATGCCACAGACAAATTTGACAGATAAAAAAATAACAGGGTTGTATGGCTTTTCAGCAATTTATTTGTCACTTTGTATCTATAAAGTACAAGAAACATAACTTCATTTATGAGTATAATAATAAATGCTAATGTATGTGTATTTAGTTTTTTTTACGTTTATCCCACTGGGTCCCAATTCTTTTAAATTAACTTCAGTCACGATATCTGATTATCTTCGGCGAAAAGTTCATAAGTAATTTAATATGGGATTATCAGTTCTGTTCCTATCGTCATATAGTTTGTATTAGTTTGGTATGAAAATGCCGCCATCTTGAATACACGAATTCCTCGTCATAGTTGAATATGCATGAAGTATGGGAATTTCTACTCTATGATTATAGACTGAAATGTCAGTCTATAATCATAGAGTATATTTCTTCTAAAGTATCAAATTAACTTGAAAACTTTCTGTCTGAAAAGTTAACATCATATAACAAGCCCCCAGCTGCCACATTCTATTTCTTATAGCGTGATCGTTAGATTGTCAAAATAACGATTCCCGCTATTAACGCGCTCTCCTCCAATCAGAGTAGTTTTTAACCTTCGCTGATTGGAGGAGAGCGCGCTAATAACGGAATTCGTTATTTTGACAATCTAACGATCACGTTATAAGAAACAGAATGTGGCCGCTGAGCCGCGTTCGTAAACTAACACATTGACACTGGGTAATGTCACTACAATATATGCATCTCTTGTTCTCTAAGCATTTTTCGATATTTTTATCGCACTCTGTGACATTACCCAGTGTTAAAGTATTAGTTTCCGAACACGACCCTGGGTAATATGTATTTAAGCAACGTTTTGCGAAGAACACTGGTTGAATTGTGTTTTTACCCTTTAAGGGCACTGAATTCGCACTTCTAGTAATACTCGATTACTGTTTTTCTTTCTGGGCCCCTTACCGCCCCCTCTATAGTTCAATCAACCTGTCACAAATTGCGAACAGCAAAAAAAATGTTATGGGCGTGTGGAGAAAAATATTTCGAAACAGATAGTGTTTCTTGCTCTCAAAATGGCGACCTCGAACATACCAAAAAAATTCTGAAATGTCAAAAAAACGTTTTTTTGTGAATAAAAAAAAAGTCCAACTCCAATCGGAAAAAGTTGTAGGTTTTTAAGAGCGCTTGACAGTCGCATAGATGAAATTAATAAAAAAAAATGATACCGTTATTAACAAACAACCAGTGGAAAAAAATTGCACCATTTTAAAAGCGACTTTTTTTACATAAAAAAATGAAAAAATCGATTTCCTTTTTTAAAACAGTTGTACAACTCTTAACGAAGAAAATGAGCCCCTCCACGTATTTTTAGGACCATCCCTCGGGCAAGAGAAGCCGATTTACGAAAACATCTTTTTTTCAAAAAATCTTTATAACTTTTTTTTAATTTTCTCAAAAACGATGTTTTTTGGCTTGTTTTGGGCTACACTTTCGGTAAATATCAAGTATTTTTATATAAAACTCGAATTTTGAGAGTAAAAACAAAAAAAAAATAGCGGTTTTTTTTCGATTTTTCTCGGAAAATACTCGACCGATTTTTATGATCGAAAGCTTATTTGATAGATTTTTATAAAACCTACAACTTTCTCATTTAACTTTTTCCGATTGGAGTTGTACTTTTTTTTATTCGCAAAAAAAAAGGTTTTTTTAATTTGCGAATTTTTTTGGTTATGTTCGAGGCCGCCATTTTGACAGCAAGAAACGCTATCTGTTTCGAATTATTTTTCTCTACACGCCCATAACATTTTTTTTGCTGTTCGCAATTTGTGACCAATTAACACAGGGGCTCTGACAGGTTGATTGGACTACTAGGCGTCCAGCGCCCACAAGGGGCGCAATCGCCCACTTTGAGAAAAACTGGCCTAGACAGACGGTCTCAGGGTACCCAGCGGAGGGGTTTTTAATCGCACCTCGTCGTAGTCGATGGTATGAGTCTACACCGAACAACGGCTAGCTCGTCGCGATGTTTGGATAGACTTAATAACCCATCTATAAACAGTTTCTCAAGTGGTATAGTAACTTGTACCGAAAGCTTAACGTGCTCTCCGAGGCTAAAGTGGTGTTAAACAAATGTACATTTTTTTTAGTTTAAACACTCATTGGTACACATAGGTTTGAACCAGGAACCTACTAGTAAGTGTATTTTATATACAGATTGTCATTATCCCCTGTTCGTTTTTAAATCAGTTTGCGGACGTTAGCGGATTTTGTATGTCCATCACTATTAAAAAGGAAACAACTTTATTGACCAATAGGCTATTTGACTAATTTTTGAAACTCGGTTTGTATGAACCTTACCTACATGATAAGTACACTACATTTATATTTCCGGGATGTCTGCTCTATTATTAATAATAATCCATGTTAAAGTTTGAATTTCCGCAATGGCGCTAAAATCGCTGTTTCAGTAATGGCGCAGAGTGTGACGTCACACGCAAGTAAAGAAACAAGCACAGCAGCCACTTATAACGCGAACTTTGGATTGTCAAAATAACGAATTCCATTATAAGCGCTCTCTCCTCCAATCAGCGAAGGTTAAAAAACTACTCTGATTAGAGAAGAGCGCGCTAATAGCGGAATTCGTTATTTTGACAATCTAACGATCACGTTATAAGAAACAGAATGTGGGCGCAGATTAAATAAATAGAGAATACATAGAACGTAAAATTAATCAGTCGAGAAAACTGTTATTTAATCTGTGTATTGTTTACTTGTGTGTGACTTCACCAGTCGTTTTTGTCCAAACAAACAACCAAAGATGTTTTTGTCATAGATAAAATTGTAAAAAATATTCAATTTTATTTCGTGCAATCCACAAGAAATATACATAATTTAGTTTAAATTAAAGTGAAATATGTTTTTTTCATTGTCTGATAGGATGACCACAATTTATAGTATATTTTTAATGTAGTCAAATAGCCTATTGATATTTTGCTAAAAAGAGCAAAGGTCATTGGGCACTTAAGTATGAAAAATTTACCCACGACCTACAGAAATTAATTGATGTGGGATGTTTCGACATATATCTCTGGTTTACGAATATATGGGTCGCATTACCATAAATAATGGGAATCAGACAGAAAATGAAATTCTGTATCTTAGAAAAAAAATAATACTGAGGTTTATTTCAACTTGATTAATATCTACAGGTGCAATCGTACTTATCTCACTTAGTACAAAAAAAATATCCAGAATCTACAGAAATAAAATAGTGTAGAGAATTTCGATAATTGTTCATGATGGTTTGTATAAAAAAAGATTTATTTATAAGCGAGAGAGATCGCATTATATATGCCGCCAGACCGAGTACTCATACGCATGGTGTTTTTTAATACAATTCCTTCATTTAAATTCTATTTTGTTCTTTGGAATAAATATCTTCAACTTTTAAATCACTTGTAATATTTTATTCCCATGTGTAGGACGGGAAGCCCTAACGGGAGTCAAAGACTTTAATATGTAGATTAAATAAAACCAACCATTTCACAACAATGTTGAGCAGCAAGAGAGTTTATTTAACTTTTGACACAGTTTATATAGAAAAGAACGAATTGTATTACCAATAATAAAAATAAAATACAAAAGTGTTACAAACTGACAAAAATACAAAATATTATAATATTAATTAATAAATTATTTTTATGTTTTAACACCATGGTTTTAAAAAAAAAAAAAACTTAAAATGGAAATTGGGATTTACCTTATTAATTTAAAAGTAATTTTGTTTCTGTAGGAAAACCTTCACAAATTGGGTCGGATTGTGCCCAATGACCTTTGCTAAAGTCCGCGATCTCATTTGTAATTCCTTTTATCCAGAGCTAAAACATCTCTACATACCTACCAAGTTATCTGGAATAGGCCGTTGAGGATTGCAACCACTGCGACTTTGATCATTATTTTAACCGCTTTTACCAGCTATCAACATACTATAATATTACATTGATATTATTCGGAGATGTGATTTGACGTTTCTTGGAGACCGAACTCTACCCATAGACTAATTTTCCTATACAATTTTTTCAGTCGACGCGTCGATCGAAATGATGATGTGGCATATTGGAAGGTGCCCAGCGGCCATATTCTAAATTAATCGCTTAAATGTTTTCACTATGATTCACTTCTAAAATGAACAATAAAAAAACGAGTAAAAATGAACCCTATGCCATTGGCCTTAGTGTGAAATATAATAAAACTACATGTTTAGAAATTAATATTTAAAGTAATTTATTGTCATCTATACAAAATAATGGAAAAATTAATACAACTATTGTAAATATTATTATGAAAGTGGCACATTATATATCTTGCTGCATAATGGTTGTCAAAGTACAAAAGTACACACAAATAATTACATTTCATTTGCATACCTATCACGGGTGCCTTATGGCGTCCGAGACCGCCTAGACGGCCCCAGGGTACCCATCGGAGGGGTATTTAATCCCACCTCGTCGTATGGTACGAGTCTACACCGAACAAGTCTCTAGCTTGTCGCGATGTTTTGAATACATTTCATTTATTACAAACAATAATAAACATTAATTATACACTACAGAGAATAGATAATATACGTGGTGGACGAATTGGTTTGACCCCACATTTAAAAACAATACAGTTTTTAAGGTTCGTTCTACCTCAGCATCATCAGTTGGGAGCAAAGCAAAAGAGTTAATATACCTTTTAGAGGAAAATTTCATGGACATATTCTCAATATTGTCTGTAATTTCACTTGCCAGATTTTTACCAATATTAGCAAAAAAATAATTTGTCTGATCTGCGATCATATGCGGTAGATTTTGGTTTAAGAGTAAGTAGCGTTTTTTTTATTAGATTCCCATAGCTTTTTATTATTGTTTTTAACTGTTCTCTCACATGTTACTTTTAATTTCTTTAATAAATTATTACAGAAGTGTCTGTATCATTTGTATGTTATTTTTAATTCTCATTATTAGGCGATTTTTGTATTTTTTTATGTAGGCAGTTCCTATGTTTCATGGACCGCAGTAGCAGGCCTAGTGTTATCCAAGGTTTTAGTATATTCTTTCAGTTTGCTTAGCTTTCAATGTAGGTAAACCACACACCTGAAAACTATAATGAAATAGTTTTAGATGCAACGGAACATTGCCCACAAATTCCCGTCCCACCATTTTTTTTTAATTTATATCTACAGTACGACACACAAAATATGTAAACAATTCTTGTTTTACTGAAGAAAATCTGAATAGAATTGAATTCTGATCAATTTGTTGGATTGGATATTAAAAACATAAATATAATGAAATTTCGCGAAAATGTACTAAGAATATAACTTACGTTCTGTTTGTATAAAAACGGTACACAAGCCTGGGTCATCTTAAACGATATTTTAAAATAGCAACCCATCAAAATGTTGTAAGAAAATTAGGAAACCCAGACGTTTGGACGTTGTATTGGTGAACAAAGTTGAGTCGAATTAAGAAAATTGTTCAGAGTTATACCGAAGAACATAGCTTCAGTATATCCACACCTGTTATTTCGGATACATCTCTGATACAATTTGAACATCATACCAACAATTACCCTATGACACAATACGAAATGTACGACGGAGAAAATGTTTTTATGTTTTCGCCTCATTTACAAGAATTAATAAGGCATGAAGTACCATTGATTTCCAATAAGAGTTTAGAAAGAAATGTCGCACACGGTGCGATTCGTCGTAAACCTGTTAGTTAGCTGTTGGAGCTGGTATCATGTTAGAGCTGGTCACACCCTAAGCGTCGTCAGGGAACGGTACTAGATACCCCAGGGAAAAATACAGGTACATAAGTTCATCAGACGATGCCCACAGTGTTTAAAACATGGAGGTGGTTCATACCAACTTCCATCCGAACATGCCGTCCGGCCTTGCCTCAAGAAAGAGTAAATTTCTATGAACGTTTTGCATTTACTCCTTTGGATTATTTTTCACCAGTGTACGTAAAATCAGTAACTGGAAAAGTGAAGGAGCGGGTGGCGTGGTTTAGACGTCTGACAGTTTAATCGATACATATTAAGGTAGTAAACACTTTTACAGGTGTATAATGCCTGAAGGTTTGTAGCAACTAGAGGTACTGCAAAACAAGTGTACTCGACAATACTACCTTTGGCAGCCTACGTAGACTAGTTGCGCCTTTGGCGTTGTATCCGGAGGTCTTGGGTTCGATTCCCACCCATGGCAAATAAATATTGGTATCATGAAACACATGTAAAGAAGCTCGCACGTAATGTGAATGTTTAGTATATTTTTTAATGGGAATCACTTCTATTAGTTATAGTTCTTGTTTGACACGAAAACAACTTGTATATCTACTATATTATGTTTATTTGATTCCCTGCAGGTGAAACATATTATAATTATATACATTGTTATAACTATAATTCATATTGGAAAAAGATAATCCAACATACGGACTGATATGTAACAGAATTAGCCAAAAGTTCAATAAATTAATAAAATGAAACCAGATTTATTACAAAGGTGCCAAAAGTATAATGCATTATGAAATATCCAGAAAATGTACAAGTAAGAAAAAGACTCACAATTGTACGGTTTGTAATAAATGGTACACAAGCTCGGGCCATCTTAGCAGTGGCAGATTCTACTATTTATTATGATCGATGCCAATCATTTCGTGATGATTGGCATTAACAGAAGTAATTTATATAGCTCACCAGGACTCCCTGCAGGTGAAACATATTATAATGACGATCAGTGTTATAATTCATAGTGTTATAACTATAATTCATATTGGAAAAGGATAATACATCGGGTGGATATTCAAACATACGGACTGGTAATAACGGAATCTATAACCAAGTAAATAATTATAGCGAGTATAAATTAATTTGGCTTAATTAAATTGGCAGAAGATGTACGAATAAGAATAAAAATCGCAATTGTAGGGGTTGTAACAAATGGTACACAAGCTCAGGTCATCTTAACCGACATTTCAAAACAGTAAAAAAATAAACAGTGAAAACTATTCGGAAATTCCAAGGACTAAAGCAGAAACCAACGAGAATGTGCTGTTTGAAAACAAAGAGAATTGTTTAGCATCCTCCGCTTTTTATAATAATATTAATACCAACAAAGTGGAATATAAATGCTACTACTGCGACAAGGTATTTAACAAACAGTGCTACCTATCTCAGCATAACAACTACTATCATTCCAAGATACAAAAGATATATAAATGTACTTTATGTAAAAAAAGATTCGCTAATAAAGTGACACTTAAAATACATTGTAATAAACACAAAAGCAGTAACAAGCCGTACCACTGTACGGAATGCACCAAGTCGTACCAGCATAAATCGGATATTCGTCGTCACTCGTATAAGCATTCCGGTTTGAAACCTTTTCCCTGTAAAGACTGCCAAATGTCTTTTGTAAGACGGGAACTTCTCATAACGCATCGTAAAACACATGTAAAGAAGCTCGCACGTAATGTGAATGTTATTTTTTTTTTTAATGGGAATCACTTCTATTAGTTATACTTCTTGTTTGACATGAAAACAACTTGTATATCTACTATATTATGTTTATTTGATTCCCTGCAGGTGAAACATATTATAATTATATACATTGTTATAACTATAATTCATATTGGAAAAGGATAATCCAACACACGGACTGATATGTAACAGAATTAGCCAAAAGTTCAATTAATTAATAAAATGAAACCAGATTTATTACAACGGTGCCAAAAGTATAATGCATTATGAAATATCCAGAAAATGTACAAGTAAGAAAAATCTAACAATTTTACGGTTTGTAATAAATGGTACACAAGTTCGGGCCATCTTAGCAGTGGCAGATTCTACTATTTATTATGATCGATGCCAATCATTTCGTGATGATTGGCATTAACAGAAGTAATTTATATAGCTCACCAGGACTCCCTGCAGGTGAAACATAATATAATGACGATCAGTGTTATAATTCATAGCGGGGCTGATATTCAAACACACAGACTGGTAATAACGGAATCTATAATTAAATAAATAATTATAGCGAGTATAAATTAATTTAGCTTAATGAAATTGGCAGAAGATATACGAAAAAGAATAAAAATCGCAATTGTAGGGGTTGTAACAAATGGTACACAAGCTCGGGTCATCTTAACCGACATTTCAAAACAGCAATCATGAAAATTCTGTAAGAAAATTAGGAAACCAAGATCAAAACGGTCAAACGGGACAATTTGATCCCGTTTGACCGTCAGCAAAGTAGAGCCGAAAGAAGATAATATTGTTCAGAGTTAACAACATAGCTTCAGTATATCCACACCTGTAATTTTACATACAATTTGAACATCACACCAACAATTACAATAACCCTATGACACAATACGAAATGTACGACGGAGAAAATGTTTTTATGAGTTCGCCTCATTTACAAGAATTAATAAGTCACGAAGTACCATTAGTTTACAATAACAATATAGAAATAATTACCAATGAACATGAAGCTAATCAAGTGACTGAAAATAAGGAAGTTGTTAATAACTCAATTAATAGAAATTTGTCGGATATTTTTGGAGATAGCAATAATGAAAATATGGAATTGGCAACACCTCCACAGATACATATTGAAAATAATCTTGAACCTACTATAAATTTGCCGAATTTAGATTAAATGGATTTTGAATCTACTTTACAAAATATTGATCGTGAAAACTATTTGGAAATTCCAAGGACTAAAGCAGAAACCAACGAGAACGTGGTGTTTGAATACAAGGAGAATTGTTTAGCATCCTCCGCTGTTTATAATAATATTAATACCAACAAAGTGGATTATAAATGCTACTACTGCGACAAGATATTTAACAAACAGTGCTACCTATCTCAGCATAACAGCTACTACCATTCCGAGATACAAAAGATATATAAATGTACTTTATGTGGAAAAAGATTCGCTAATGAAGTGACACTTAAAATACATTGTGATAAACACAACATCAGTAACAAGCCGTACCAATGTACGGAATGCACCAAGTCGTATCAGCATAAATCGGATCTTCGTCGTCACTCGTATAAGCATTCCGGTTTGAAACCTTTTCCCTGTAAAGACTGTCACATGTCATTTGTAAGACAGGACCATCTCATAAAGCATCGTGAAACACATGTAAAGAAGCTCGCACGTTGTGTAAATGTTTAGTAAAAAGGCTGCTCCTGTCACAAACATTGACGACTTTGACGTCGCTGCGATTCGCAACCATGTATATTACTATACACGGGGCGAAATGCCTACATTGAAAAAACTTGCCGCGTCCCTCAAAGACGCAGAGTTGTCAAAGGAAGCTTGCCATCTTTATCGAAGATATTGAAAAATATTAGTTTTTCATATAAAAAAATGACAAAAGAAAAATTATAATGGTAAGAACCGACATTGCTCTTGCTCGAGTGAATTTTCTCCGAAAAGTCAAAAAAATCACAAATTGGGACAAAGTAGTGTTTCTAGACGAGACATGGCAACGCCAATCATACCATATCCAAGGCTTGGATCGATGTTACTGCACAATTAATTACCAAAGTACCCGAAGGCAAAGGTCAAAGATAAATTATCACTAATGCTGGGACGTCATCTCGTTTTATGCCTAATTGCCTATTGGCATTCAAATCAACTAAAACCACTGAATTGTTATTCAGGAAATGAATTTTAAAAAAATTAAGAAGTGGTTTATAAAATTATTAGATAGCATATTGCATTATTATGGATAACGCCCCATATCACTCGGCAAAAAGCCCAAACCACCAACTTTGGCAAACAGAAAATTAGAAATAATTCCATGGCTTCAAGAAAAAGGAATAGAGGCCAATGAAACTATGCTCAAAAATGAATTATTAAGACTCGTTGATTTTCACAAACCAATTACTCCAACTTATGTCTTAGATAATATAGCCCACGAAAAGAGCCGCCTTTCACGGCAAATAAAATGTTGCAAACTATTAAAAAGTGCGGTCGACAATGTATCTGCAGAAGACTGGATGAAGGTGGCAATCAAATGCAGAAAAATAATGGAACAAGATTGGGAGCGGGACGTCCGATTTGATAATATTTGCGAAGTTCATAATAGATTTACAAGATTGTTCTAGCGGTTCTAAAACTGATTCAGATATGGATTTGGGGTACTCCTTTAAGAGAATAAATGTATTTTATATACAAATATTCGTTTAATTTAGTAACGTTTGTAATTAAATTAAACCCAATTATATGTTACATTAGCATCGATAACAGTAAGAAACGTCGATAATTATTATAGATATTTTTTTTATATCCTGACAACCCTAGGAATGTCAGTTTGATATATGTCGCAGAGGTCAATCTTTTCACGGATATTGTTTATAAGTGATGCCGCGACAAACAAGCAGACAAACGTAAAAAAAAGTTTTTTTTTGTTCTTAGCCTATTGACAGTTCATTTCGCGATTTTTTAAATATATTATTATTTTTCATTTACATTTTTTTTTTATGTAATAGATTAGGTAAAATGAATTTATTGAAATAAAATAACTTAATAATATTTATAAATAATATTTTACTTAGACTATACAACATAGTACACATTTTATAGTTCAATGAATCCATTTCATTTACTAAATAAACAATTTCTTTTAAAACTATTTACAGTCTATCAATTTCTTACCAAAATAAACAACACCAGGCATATACTTTATGTAGTTATTTAAAACATATTTGAAATAGTGTCAATAGAGGAAAATAAATAATTTTAATATTTTCTTTTTTTATTATTATTATGCACATAACATAAGAATATAAGTATAGGGGTCTTGGACACATTATTTAGAAACTTATGTACACAGAGTTAACTCAAACGCAAAGTAATAGAAAACTCACATTAGGGCTACAAATATATTTTCTGGTGCGGCTAAGCTAAGAAAAATCCCCAATGCGGTTTCCTACTATACCCTATTCACGATAGCAAAAAAAAACATGTAAACTAGTGGTTCTCAAACTGTTTTTGTTATATATATAAAATAAGGTACTTACTAAAGTATTTAAATTTTATTTTTATGTAATTTTGACTCTAATATATAAGAATAAGGTCTGGGTTGTGAAAATTAATTGTAACGATATTTGATGACATCTATTATACTTGAATATTACTCACTTCGCCGCAAATTGTTAACATAGTAATAATATGTGAAGTTGAAGAGGCGTTGTTATTTTAGGTGCTTTTTGATAGTGATTTTTTTATTTCAAACCTTTAAAAATATTTTAAATACTAATAATAAAGAAAACCATCGTTTTTATTATTAGATGTAGCTAATTTATAACTTAAATATATATTTGATTAATTAATATTTAATACACAGCAATGTTTTCAATTTTGTGTTTTCATCAGATATCCGACAATTTAAAAATATATTTTATTATGACTTTATATTTTATTTATTTTATTATGACAGCTATTTGTTTACATGTTTTTTTTTCTATCGTGAATAGGGTTTAGATGCTATATTGTTCTAAAAAGTGCGGACACTATTTTATTTCAGCACTCCGCCATTTCCCAGATATTTTTGAAGTCTTAATGGTTTTAAGGGCCGTTGTGAAGTGATGTATTAATATCTGTGTAGCAGTACTACACATTGCTTCGGCTGAGATCCGTCACACGCGGGGCGAGCGAGTCGTCACGCACACGCTGCTTTAGCCGCCTTTACAGCTGGAAATTATAATACACAACTTTACTTGAGTGTCAAATTAAAAATAATTCATTTCATGTTAGCTTTGTCTTCGCGCTGTTACTACTAATTCTCTCTTAGCTTACCTTCCCTTTCTTTCCCCCGTAACTTCTTCCGTTTCCTGTCCATGGCCGCTAGCTGTCTTCGCGCTCTAATTACTAATGCTACCATTTTACCCTCTCTCTCTTTCCTCCGTAACTTCTACCGTTTCCTGTCCATGGCCGCTAGCTCTGTCTTCGCGCTCTAACTACTAATGCTACCATTTTACCTTCTCTCTCTTTCCCCGTAACTTCTTCCGTCTCCGGTCCATGGCCGCTAGCTCTGTCTTCCCGCTCTAACTACTAATGCTACCATTTTACCTTCTCTCTTTTTCCCCCGTAACTTTTTCCGTCTCCTGTCCATGGCCGCTAGCTCGGTCTTCGCGCTCTAACTACTAATGCTACCATTTTACCTTCTCTCTCTTTCGCCAGAAACTTCTTTTGTCTCCTGGCCATGACCGCTAGCTCTGTCTTCGCGATGTAACTATTAATTCTACCATCTTACCCTCTCTCTCTTTCCCCTGTAACTTCTTCCGTCTTCTGTCCATGGCGCTAGCTCTGTCTTCGCGCTGTAGCTACTAATGTTACCATTTTACCTTCTCTCTCTTTCCCTGTAACTTCTTTCGTCTCCTGTCCATGGCTAGCTCTGTCTTCGCGCTCTAACTACTAATGCTGCCTTAGCTTACCTTCTTTCTCTTTCGCCAGAAACCTCTTCCGTCTCCTGTCCATGGCCGCTAGCTCTGTCTTCGCGCTGTAACTAGTAATTCTACCAGCTTACCTTCTCTCTCTTTCCCTGTAACTTCTTTCGTCTCCTGTCCATGGCCGCTAGCTCTGTCTTCTCGCTCTAACTACTAATGCTACCTTAGCTTACCTTCTCTCTCTTTCCTCCGTAACTTCTTTCGTCTCCTGTCGATGGCTGCTAGCTCTGCTTTTACGCTGTGGTAGGCCTTTCGGAGGTCAGAAAGCTTGGAGGTAATAATATTTATCCGGGTTTGACTGTCGTTTGATATTGCATCTGTTTAAAAAGAAAATAATTTTGTTTAAATAATGTAAATTGTCGTAGGCCGTGGGTTCGATTCTCACCCATGGTAAAACATATTAGTACGTTTTTTCTGTATAGTTTGTCACGGTCTGGATGTTTTTAAAATATAATATGTATTATATCGTTGTTTTTGGTACACATAGTACAAGTCTAAAACTTAGTTTGGCCTATTTATAAACGTTACAATTATATTTAACAATGAACATTTTAATATATTGGTTAGTTTAGTTTGTTTGCCACCTACAAAGACGGACGTAGCGTGCGTGTGAGAGTATCGCGATAAAGCACAATACTGTCCTAATATATAATATAAAGTTACTAATTTTTTTTTAAACAGCGGCTTAGAGCGACCCTTTTATTCGTCTTCAGCACGCTTAAATTATTTATTCGAGCGTCTTCAGCACGCTTGAATTTATTTTTTTTAGTTATTATAAGCTTCATCCAAAGCGACCAAAGAAAAGAGAGTAAAAGTGATTCCTGCGCCATAGGTTTTAGTGTAAGATATAATAAAACTACTAATATATAAATTAATATTTAAAGTAATTTATTGTTCATGCCTTCTCTACATAAAATACTCGTACTGGACCAAATTCCTATAACTAGAGTTAACATTATCATACACATTATTTTACAAAAGTAACATAAATACATTACATTTACAAACATTTCTTTGTCATAGCACATACATTACATTTATTAATTAATATAAAAACAAACAATAATAAACTTATACTAGAGAATAAATAATATACGTGGTAGCCGAGTCAAAAAACACAAGAATTTGTTAGACCTCAGACTTAAAAACACTACAGTTCCCGTCGGTTCAAACCAATAAATTTTTAATTAATAAAATATGTACATTTTGACACACCACTATAGTGCCTCAAGCAGCACGTTGAGCTGTTGGTCCCAGTTGCACTATACCAACCTGTGAAACTGTTTATAGATGGGTTATTGATTCTATCCAAACATCGTGAGGAGTTAGCGAATTGTTCGGCGTAGACTCATACCATCGGCTACGACGAGGTGGGATTAAAACCCCTCCGCTGGGCACCCGAGGTCGTCTCGGGCGCCTCAACATACCCGTGATTTTTTTTTTAAAGAGAATATTGTTCCTTAACAAATCATGCACAACAATATAATTAAACAGTTTGGATTATCACATATACATTTTTTTATTATGGAAAAAATAAAATAAAATGTACAAAAATTAACTTACTAACTAATATAGATACAAACATATTGAGATTACATAGACACTAAGTTTTTTAAATCTTATAATAAAATAAATAATTATCAATGATATAATACAAAAACACACACACATATTGGTAACCAAAAAAAAATATAATATAGTAAAAATATATACATATATTTGACATTACCGCTAATACCTTGGAGAGAAATTAATATAAAAAAAAAATGTACAAAATTAACTTACTAAGTAATACATATATATACAAACATAATAAGATTAAGTACAAATAGCAACTTCCCCCTGTCTCTACAAAATTATTAAATAGATACAAAGAAGTTGAAAACCTTAAAAGAAATATATCAATAAACGATAAAAATAAAAAAAATAAAAAACTATATTAATTATAAATTAAAAATAACACACACATATTGGTAATCAACTAAACTTAAATATAGTAGATATACAAGTTGCTTTCATGTCAAACAAGAACTACTACTAGCTAATAGAAGTGAGTCCACTAAAAATATACTAAACATTAACATTACGTGATAGCTTCTTAACATGTATTTCACGATGCTTTATGAGATGGTCCCGTCTTACAAATGACATTTGACAGTCTTTACAGGGAAAAGGTTTCAAACCGGAATGCTTATACGAGTGACGACGAAGATCCGATTTATGCTGGTACGACTTGGTGCATTTCGTACATTGGTACGGCTTGTTACTGCTGTTGTGTTTATCACAATGTATTTTAAGTGTCACTTCATTAGCGAATCTTTTTCCACATAAAGTACATTTATATATCTTTTGTATCTCGGAATGATAGTAGTTATTATGCTGAGATAGGTAGCACTGTTTGTTAAATACCTTGTCGCAGTAGTAGCATTTATATTCCACTTTGTTGGTATTAATATTATTATAAACAGCGGAGGATGCTAAACAATTCTCTTTGTTTTCATACTGCATGTTCTCGTTGGTTTCTGCTTTAGCCCTTAGAATTTTCGAATAGTTTTCACGATTTAGTAAAGTAGATTCCAAATCTATATAATCTAAATTCGGCAAACTAATAGTAGAATCTTGATTATTTTCAATATTGCTATCTCCAAAAATATTACACAAACTTCCATCAATTAAGTTATTAATCAGAGATGTGTGTGAAATTACAGGTGTGAATATACTTAGGCTATTTTCTTCGCTATAACTCTGAACAATTTTAACTTCTTTCGGCTCGACTTTGTTGACCAATTCAAAGTTTGGATCTGGGTTTCCTAATTTTATTACAGCATTTTGATGGATTGCTGTTTTGAAATGTCGGTTAAGATGACCCGAGCTCGTGTACCATTTATTACAAACAGTGCATTTGAAAGTTTTTGTATTGGTACTATTTCGGGACATTTCATTAGGCTTGATATTTACCTTTTTAATATTCAATTCAACAAATTGATCAGAATTCAATGCTATTAGAGTTTCTTCAGTAAAATAAGAATTGTTCACATTTATATTGTTTGTGTACTGTAGATCTAAATTTAAAAAAATAGGTGGGACAGGTATTTCTGGGCTATGTTCTATTGCATCTAAAACTATTTCATTATAGTTTTCAGGTGTTTGGTTTACCTGATTATAGATACTATTATTTTCAGTCCGTGTGACTGAATTTTCTCCCCAATGTGAATTGTAAACAGCATTATAAATTGATTCACCTGTAGGAAGTTCCGGTGGTCCATAGAAGTTACTTCCGTAGTGTTGATGATTGGCATCCATCATATACATAGTGGGAGCAGCCACAGCTAATTCTGGAGATTCTTGAACCATCTTATTTACGTCTTGAGCTGCCATTGTACACTTTACAATATTTAAGTCACTAGTAGTAAAAAATTAAAAGTTTTATTTGAACAATTTTCACTTGATAAATAATCTAAGAGGTATAGGTACTTCACTTAAATGGTAGTTTATTTGAACACTTTTCACTTGTTAGCTTGCAATAGGTATCGGTACTTCACTCAAAGGGTAGACACAGACTGATTGAATTTTATGTGACTCGCAATGGTTATATTAGTTTAACCCCACTATTTTATTAGTTCCCGCGACGACCTAATCTACAACATCGTGTTAGAAAGAGACAACATCATATGGATCAGCATTATATTACGCTGTCTATCGTGCATCTCTTTCTAACAATAATTAATGTGTCGCCAAATAAGTTACCCATTTTTGTATAAAAATGGACCCTTAATTTTTTTAACAACAAAAATATATGAACAGTAAAAATGGGTGAGCCCCTGTTTATCACACTAGGTTTTCCATATAGCTTCAATAAGTTTCTTGTTTAATTAAATCAATAAATTTTTCTTTTAGTGAGTGCGAGTGAGATTTTTCTTTTATAGAAATATTAACGGCTAAAATTACTAAAATTTGTTAAATCTGTAAGCCGTGGACATTATTTGTTCATTGCTTCACGTTAAAATAACTTAAACCAATTTTTTATATTATTTATTTTTCTCATTTGTGCCATATAAACATAATAATAAATATTTTCTTTTTAGTTTTATTTTAGCGGACTTTTTGTAACAATAAACTATCAATACCAAAGCGATAAACTCAAAATCGATCGATCAGTGGTTTTTAAAATATAAATGACACAACCTATAAATTATTTTAAAAAAATATTTTTTAGAATAAGATTGAATAAAATATTTATAAACTTGTACTTAACTCTTGTTTGGTACGGAACAGCGATACGGACAAATTTTTGTAATCTAACTGCATACACCCACCCACAAACAATGGCCACCTGGTTTCTCTTCTTTTGTTTTAATTAATCAATAGATTTTGTAGAATCAGTTAATGAGTTGACGGATTTAGTGATAAGAACGTCATTGTATGCATGTATTTTTAATAATTGCCCGGCGTTCATTGTTTTTTTTAAAGATCTACATATTGAAAACCTTAAACCTTATGACATGATTGTATAAATACGCGTAATACACACATTTTAACTTTTTCATAATGCACATTTCTCGTACTTTACGTATAGAAGTTAAGTACAGTTGAAGAAATCTTACTACTTTGGGCTAATATGAGGTTCTGCTGTTCAAATTGAACAACTTTTCCCATGGAACCATGTGTCGCAAATCACTCGATCGCTTTATCAAAGGAACGCGCGGTACTTGTCAAAGAAAAACCGCGTTTTTTATTTTTGCCGCTTTACTAGAAATTATGTTACATTGTAAGTTGAAAGTTGTCGTACATTGTATGACAACCCTGCATCACACATACTTGCAGCTTCTCAGAGTCGATCGTAAGTAGTCTAAAAATATTGAGGTAAACCGCCAGCAGTTCAAGTTTGAGCACCCCTGCAGTAGGGTCTGATGATTTACACGCTTTGGATAAGTCAAAAACACCAATCGTTTTCTGTGATTTATGTAGTCCTTCATAAACGCTATGTAAAAGCGCAGATAGTAGGTCGTTTTTATTTTTCTTTTTCTACAAAATGCTCGAAATAATCTTACATTTATTTACAAATATGCTTTTCAAATTTTTTACTAAGGACCAGTTCCGTTTTGTTGGCATCTTGTACGAGTATAAATGAATTATTTTACCATTTTTAAGGCATCTGGAAAGACATCATTTGCCCTATATATTAAAAAAACACCTTTCAAGGCTACGCGCTATATCCTTTATATATATTTTATGATTTTTATAGACAACACCCCCACATGTCAGTAAAATATTTAAATTTAATTTGAGAATATACTTTTATATTATTAATTTTGAATTCAGTGCACTATATAAATTTTCCTATTTACCCGCTGTAATGTTTGGAATATAAGCGAGATTTAAAAAGCTATGAACGCGGGGCAAATTATTCCTAATAGATCTCTAATTGTGTCATTTTATTTTTCATCTTCGCTTACTGTATGAAGTTTTTACTTTTTTTTGACCCTACGTCTTGTGTCTATTTACATTTTTTGATGATGTTATGCCTAGTTTTATCTATTATTCTCCTTTCCATATAAGTTGGGGTTATTGTAGTTTCTGCAAGCATGATCTACTGGACATTTAGCCTTCACAGACGCATGCATTTTTTTTATTTTCCACAAAATGCCAATCATAAAAAACAAATACTATTGTGAGTTAAATTGGGGAGAATTATGAAAATTAATATATACACAGGGTGACTTTAAAAGGATATACTTTGGGCTAATATGAGGGAACTTTTGCCTTGAAACCATGTGTCGCAAAAGAAAAAAAAGTGCCTTCCCCATAAAAACTAATGTTAAAAGAACAATTTTTATGGGGAAGCCTAAATGTTTTTTCATTTACATACAGAGAAGTTTAATTTTACTCATGGCAAAAGAATATTAGTATATTTTTCTGTACAGTTCCATGGTCTGGGTGTTTATAATATATATATGATTTAGTATCCTTGTTTCTGGTACAAGCACTACAATTTTTAGGTCCCCGTTTCAAACCCCGGTGTGAACCAATAAAATTTTATTACCCCGCTATAATGCCTTGGAGAGCACGTTAAGCTATCGGTCCCAGTTTTACTATACCAACTTGTGGAACTGTTTATAGATAGATTTATTGAATCTATCCGAAATCGCGACGCTATCGCTATCCACTTGTTCGGTGTAAGTACCATTCGGCTACGAGGTGGGATTAAAACCTTTCCGCTGAGTATCTCGGAGGTGATCATTTTCATAGTCACATATTTAATTTAACATAACGCATACGAAGCTCCTAATACAGCAAGTTATAAATAATAATGAAAAAATAGTTTTAGTTTACAGGTAAATGTAATTAGATAATTTTAGAGTAAGATTATAAATTAAAACAATAGATACCTGAAGCTATTAGAGTACCTGGAAGTGCAGGTGGGCTTTTGTTTTTAAGCTTGCAATGATAAATGAATTGGAAATACCAAACTTTAAAACAAAGCCTATTTCGAGGCAAATTGGGAAGTAAAATTGGAAATAATCAATAAAGAAAAAAACATATTTTTTTGGGGAATATTAAAAACAAGATGTTGGGCTTCAGACATTGACGTAAATAGTAAGGACGGGCCTCAAAACATGTTTCTTGTGTACTAAAACATTGGTGCTAAAAAATCAATTTCGCACCAACGATACGTCAGTCTGTGTCAAGCAGCGGTAGCGAAAAGTACTCTAAATAACTTGCCAAGATCCCGTATTGTGTAGTAAAACGTTGCACAAATTACTCGACAAAGTTCAACAAAAAGAAAGACAATATTTCTTATCATCGGATAGTCAAAAATTTCATATTTAAATGTTAAAAAAATAAATTTAGGTTATGTTTCATTCGTTCAATTTCAATGTATGGAGAGATTATTATCAACGACTTAACCTTGTAATGACGTTACATATTTTAACGCCTATAATACTTATACTGAATACAATAAGATATGTCAAACAAACAAAATTCGAATGAAAAAGTGTGAAACTTTAATAAAAGTTATGATTATCTATACTTATATTCTTAAGCTGAAGATTTTGTTTGTATTATGTTTAAACGCGCTAATCTCAAGAACTACTAGTCCGATTTGAAAAATTGTTCTTGTGTTATAACTCCTGTTTAACCTGTTACGTATATCTTAACCCCCTGTATAAAAATAAATAAATAAATATCCTATACGTAGCCTTCCTCGCTATGTATTATTATTATTAAGCCATTTATTTCCTTATAAAATTACAATTAAGTTAAAAATTAAATATACATTACAATATAAATTATCACACAACATAGTTACTTTTTTTTTTTTTTTATATATATATTTTTTTATTATTATTTACAAGGTCCCTTTGAGGGTATAGGCCTCCTCCAATATTCCACTTAAGTCTGTCTTTTGCTGTTTCCATCCATTGTTCTCCCACTGTCTCCTTTATGTCATTTATACGCTATGTATAGGCTATTAAAATATTAATTTTTATACAGAGGGCTAAGATATTCGTAATTATACGGGATATTCGGATTTTAAAGAAACTCTTAGAAAAAGTTTTGATATATAACAGATAGATGAAAATGACGCAAAGATGCGCATTTTTGCTTCATAGTAAAACATAAAGCTGTATTAAAATATATACGATGTTTATTGGGGATTTAAATGCGGTTCTAAAACAATAGTTTTTTTTTCTAATAGTTTATTTTTAAAGATTTCCTGCTAATGATATACGAAGGGAAGTATGGACTCGTATTATATAGAAAGATTGGCCGGAAACTGCCACTGTCAGCTTTGTAAATAAAAAAATATAGACACAAACTTATATTTTAAATATTAATTTCTTGAAAACTAGTTTATAAAAAAAAGTTTTTTAAGATAAATTATAAAATTAGGACATTTTATTATTTCGCCAGAAGCTCATTCTGTATGTTTTAGAGATGATGTTTTTGGAGTAACCTTAAACTCCTTTTAATATACCAACATTATTGAATTTTTAATATATTGCTATATAATATTGCAAATTAAATAATATTCATCAATGATGGTTCATTGTTGTTCGGTACTGTTGGCTCACGGTATCTATTATCGCTCTTTGTGTTAGAGTAAACTCCTTCTAACACAAATAATTTTCATTTAACGGGAGCTAAACTGTACCTAATTTAACTACATAAATATATTAACCTTTCAGGTGACACCCCGCATGACCTAATTTGTCCCAAATTTATTTAATTTTCTATTTACACCCTTTTTCACTCGTGCCTATAAGTTACTATGACTTATACCATTTTGGATGAATGTGGGTTAACAATAGCCAGGGGCGCCGACTCCGTGGGTGCTCGGGGGCTCGAGCACCCATGATAAATAAACAGTGGGTACCGAGCACCCCTGATAATAGACATCAAGAAACAGATCAAAATGTTCGTTATTGCGCGATGCCGATGCGAACAAAACGACAGCTCAAAACTCTTCACCCTTCCTCAAACCACTTTTTTGAGTCATCAAATGAGCATGAGCACCCATGAGGTTCTAAAATCCGGCGCCTGTTTATAACTATTCCAAATTTCAAGTCAGTCGGACGATTAGTTCTCGAGATATTTTACGCTAAGATGTAGATTCATAGACAGACTAATTGATAAACATACATATCAATATACAAACACCTGAGTAATATCCACATATTTATGAAAAAAAAAACGGAAACATAAAAATAAACTATGAAAATGAAAAATATTAGTTTGGCTAATTAAATTCGTACGCCCTTACAACGTCACATCATACTAAGTGTTAGTTCAAATTCTTACCGCTAGTGGCGCTAGTTGTCACTTTATTGACAAAAAATCGTTGGGTTTTTGTATGGAAGCTATCTTGATATTTATATCTATGGCTTCAGACGAAAATAAAAAAATACAAATTCATTTCGAAAATATAGTCTAAAATAAGAAACTAATTTCATTTTTTTTATGAAATAATTAACTGATTTTTTGAGATAATAATATTTGAAATCTAAAAAAGCTGTGTGGCGTCACAAGCACCCTATAATAGACTAACAGACGTTAAAAACAGTAATATTGGATAAAAGCATATAAGTGGTGCGATATGCATCTTTATAAAATAAATGCGTAATATAAAAATTCGCTTGGTGGTAACCCGCGGTAACCAAAAGAAATGCTTGCTTGTGACATTGACATGTCAACTTCACACAATTTTTTTTAAAGCAACTTGTAGGTATTTTTACCGTCGTGATCACAAATATAATAGATACAAATTTTCAAACATAAATAATAATAAATACCATCACGGGTGCCTATTTGGCTACCGAGATCCGTTTAAACGGCCTCAGGATACCCAGTGGACGGTTTTAAACCGACCTTATTTCGCCGATGGTATTTTCAAAAATGAATATCATAAAAACTAGTTGTTTTTAATTGATAAAAACGAAATTAGTTTATATTTTACCTATACATATTTACGAAATCAAATTTTATTTACGTATTTTAATTTTTCTCGGAAGCTCATTAAGCAATCAGAAATTCAGTGCAATACAACATGGCAAGTACTGCAACGTACAACTCACCACTAATCCCTTCAACCCGTTAACCCTTGGACAAAATGGATCTATTGTTTAATTAAAACAAAAGAAGCGAAACCGAGTGGCCATTTTGTTGAACACTTTGCCCGTATTATATTAAGGGGGAATTCGTATATGTGACGTCATCACCTTCTGTCAGATTTCACTCAAAAATGTTTGAGAATGTTTCTTCAATTTATTCTAACTATGGACAGTTGAGCCCAAAAGTCACTTTGTTGAAATTTCATTGTATGGAGTGTTACAGTTTATGATTTTAGATATCTACTTTTAGAAATCTTACTATTTTATTTTAAGTAATGTATTGTCGAAATAGTCAAGAAATGTAATTTTATATGCGAGGATTTAATGTTTCAATAAAATTGATGTATTACTATAATTTCCAGACATGCGTACAAAGTATGATATTACCGGTACATTTTATTAATATATATTAATTTTAACAGTTTAAATTTATTATAAGGCATTGGTAAGAGTGACTATTACTAGACTCCGCTCCGTAATAAATTAATTTATATTAAACAAAACTTTTTTTTTATTTTGCACTAATTCAGCCAGTCTAAGTATTTATTTAAAAAAATGCTGGCATATGAATTGACATTACTAAGGATTGGGGTCTGCGTCACTTTAATCTACTTACGCATCTATCTACATTAAAAATATTCCGGAGTTACCTAATTGGAATAATTTTATGTAAAATATTTTATTTTAAATAAATTAGTTTTTTTATAGTAAAATATCTTAGATACACATACATTTAAATTTATATACATAACTTCTACACGGCCTCAGGGTACCTCGACTCAGGGTATTCAAAGCAATCATAATCTCTACATTATATATATATCAATTATCTGTCCGTTTGTTTTGAACTTGTCTCTAATTAACACTCATAAAGCTTAAATATAAAAAGATACGTAGGAAAATATGAAACAAAACTTGACATTTAAAATCTGCACGTACTAAAATATGCAAGTTAAGTATCACGTTCTTTCATTTTACAAAATATCTTCGATTTACCGGTTTTGATCACCTAGATATTATACCTATGTCCATTCTCAATAATTAGTCTATCGTTTTTTGACAATACATAATATATTATCATAAAATTGACCTTACTGTTACACCATAGCCTACAAAAATATACTCTTCATACATTACACACACGCACCATACATACAACACACAAAGACGTGCACTACACATATTACACCCATACACATTCACTTTTATCAATAATTCTTATAAACTTTAATTACTTACCTACCAGCGGCCATATTTTGTTTCTTATAACGTGAGCGTTAGATTGTCAAAATAACGATTTCTGTTATTAGCGCGATCTCCTCCAATCAGAAAAGGTTAACAACTACTCTGATTGGAGGAGAACGCGCTAATAGCGGAATTTGTTATTTTGACAATCTGACGTTCGCGTTATAAGAAACAGAATGTGGCCGCTGGTAGGTATATGTATAAAATTGTAAAAAATAAAAAATAAAATCTTTTCAGCGTTGGAAAATGTTTTTTATTTAAATATTGTAAAAATGCAATATTATTTTATAAAAGCAGCTGTCACTATTTAAAAAATAAATATTGGTTACTATTATAGTTGTATTGGACACGAGCTCTCGGTCTAACAGAAGTATTGTCATACTTAGTAGGTGTGAGACCACCTACTAAGTATGACAATACCCACCAATAAATACATGAAAAATGATTATTTACATTTACAGACAAATATCATATAAACTATCCGTTTATTATCCGTCAAAAAATATAGATTGATTATAGAGAACGGTCGCTAGTTATGATTTGGATCAGGCGTGGAATTTTTCGATTATCGAGACGACTATCGTTCCTTTCATGGTGTGGGCAGTTATAAAACGCAGTAGCAGTTAATTTGTTGAAAACTTAGAGACCTGGCATTCCACCAATCATGCGGAATGATAATAATTATTTTTTAGCGTAATATTTTCAATATGTATTTTAGTTTTATACTTAGCGTAAAATAAATCAAACAATGTTCTAGAAATTGCCCACGCCAGTTTCTAAAACACAGTTCGAATTATTCTATGCTAGAAATTATTATTTCGTATTGTTCTTTTTTATCGCCGCCCATTTGGTAACAGCATCATTGAACAAATGAATCCATAGGCCATAGTAAATCGGTCTAATTCTATAGAAATTACATCGTATTGGTCCTTATTCATAAATTTTGTATGTTTGTCATGAGTTAGATACAAACAGTCACACATGCTATAATAAAAAAAACTTTGATTTTGTAATAATATTAATGATTATAAAATAAAACAATACATTATTATGTTAGTATTTAAATGTTAGGTAGATAATAAAATTGAACTACTCTGCCATTTATAAAAATAAAGTTTTGGATAATGGATGGAACCCTATTGAGCTTTGCTTTGGACATATATAAAAAAAAACTTTATTAAAAAAAATAACAATTAAAATAAATAGGTAAAATATGTTTAAAAATTGTAAAATAATGTGCGCCCGACGATACATTTTATTAAAAATATAAAAGCGACCAAAATAAATAGCTGTTGCGTAGTTTTAGTTACATAGGACCGTCTGTCTTTTTTTTTTGTAAGGTTACACTGACAGTGACAGTTGGTGAAAATTGCATATTTATTTTAGCTGATTCTGTAGTTAATCGTGTTAAAAGGTGTAAAAACATACAATATAATCAAAATAAATGTGTACTTGTCTTATAAAATTCCCAACAGTGAATATTTAGTGTTCCGATAGTAAAATAGAAAAAAGCGACGCGGAGCCACCTTTCACAGACGGGATCGCCCGCACAATGACGGCTTGTCATGGATTTTGTATGAAGATTTCTGTCTGGCAAGTTTTTGTAATTATTTAATTAGTAATTTTCTATTAAACTTGCAAAAATCTCTCCATACATTTTTAGAATACATAATAAACTATTGATATCTATTTTTTTACCACTATAAATTGTTGTAGTTTTGTCGCTTGCAGCGATGTTAAAAAGTACAAAATTTTCATGTTTTGGAAAATATAAATACATTTTTTATTGAAATAATATATGGGAGACTATATTAATCTCTTCATACATTTCAAGTTAAAGAGTTACTATTTGCATAATAATAGTTGTCTGTGAGTATCGAGTAAATTTCTTTAACAAACATTTTTAGTTTTGTAGTTCTAGATTTTCAGAATACAGCCTTAATAAAATTATTTTAGCTAGCAGGTATGATAGGATTATAATAAAAACAATAAATACCTGAAGCAAATAAATTTACAATTATTTTACCTGGAAGTGTAGGTGAGATGGCTTGTTTTCAAACTTGGTGCTTTAATATCGCAATAATGTACCATAATGATTTGGAAATCCAAGACTTTGTTCAGATTTTGTATACATAAAAAAATAATTCTGTGAACATTCCTTATTTTTATTTTTTAATAATTCTTTTTTTTTAAAGGGCTTTGGTCCATCTATAAATTGACCATGCCAGCCCATTGATTAGTTGCATTTTTCAGTGCAGCATTTTTACACAGTTATTTATATTATGTTAGGTTTTCTACTCTTCTATCTATTTACAAAATTATATAGTACTGAATGCTCCGACATCCCATACATTGATATCTAGGTCTGATGTACATTCCTATTTTATTAAATTCCATTCAGTAGGAACTTAAGTAATAATTTTGATTTGAGATCGAACTGGATGACTTTATTTTTTTTGTTTTTATAAAATATTAGTATCATTGTTTCTGGTACACATAGTACAAGCTTTCCTTTGTAAACAATTTTTATGTGGGGCACTTTTATATAATATTGTAAATAATATCGGCTTGCTGTTCCAGACATAGTTTTTGTGTTTTTATATAAATAATATCTACATCGCCTATTTTCACAGTATAATGACGTATGGTCTTATAATGTGGGGATCCGCGGCAGATTTTGATACTATATTTATTTTACAAAAGAGGGCAATATATGGCATGAAAGCTCGTGATTCTCTCCGGAAAATATTTCCTATGATTGATGTATTGACACTACCATCTCAATATATTTATGAGAATTTATTGTACGTCAAGAAAAACTTAAGTATGTATGTATCATCACGGGTGCCTTACGGCGCCCGAGACCGCCTAGACGGCCCCAGGGTACCCAGCGGAGGGGTTTTAATCCCACCTCGTCGTAGCCGATGGTATGAGTCTACACCTAACAAGTGGCTAGCTCGTTGCGATGTTTTGAATAGACTCAATAACCCATCTATAAACAGTTTCACAAGTTGGTATAGTGAAACCGGGACCGACAGCTTAACGTGCTCTCCGAGGCACTATAGTGGTGTTGTAAAAACTTAAGTATGTTTAGTAAAAATGGCGACAGGCATAATTAAAACTTAAGAAATATAGATAAAATTGAAATTCCAAAGTTTAGACTGCAAAAAACTAACAAATGTTTTGTCATTAACAGTATAAGGTTATTTAATAAATTACCTAAAAGTATTATAGATTTAAGTGAAATAAAGTTTAAAAATTGTATGAAACAAACATTAATCCATAGGGCATACTATAGAGTTAATGACTATATGAATGATAAAGATGTCTGGACCCGTTCTGATCTGCAATTGAGGTCTCACAACTAATATTGCCTTTCCAAATGAGTACCCTAGTAGGTATGTTAAATCTGATATTGTAATAATTTATTATTACTTAATTTATTTTTATCTTTGGATAAGGTATATCTTATGATTACTTATTTATATTTACATTATGCAGGTACTCTGTTATTATATATTATTATTTAGTAAAGTGCCTGTACTCTTTAGTATTTGCAGTTCTGTACATTGGTACAGCAACCAATTGCTATACTGTTAAATAATCTGCCATAGGGTGTTTTGCGCATGCTTTTAGTAGGGTTAGAGTATTTAATGTATGCTGCGATATGCATATCGGTAACTCAATGGCTATGTTCCTCTGTTAGTTAGTGTGAAGCACCAGAGTTTTTTACTTGCTGGTACTTTTTTCTCCGGGGTGTCTCCGGAGGGATCGACTTTACAACTAGTGTTTACGCCCTTAAAGATACCGATAAAAATCTAATGATGCAGTTTTAGTTTTTATCAAAATCGGCCCCGTGACTCCTTTGAGCACTTTTCTATATTCATTGTAGTTTAAGATTTGGCCTTGAAGGCACACTTGAAAAATTCACCCTGTATAATATGGCATTGATGCGTTGACGGCTTTTTATCTACTACATTCGCCCAGACGTACAAGACACTACACAAAGTATTTTTGCCGTTCCAAATCTCATTCCTACATATACTCTTTTTGTATTCCCAAGGAATCGCACGGGAAATTATTGCATCTACTTAGAAACACATTACTTTTTATGAGAGCTCACATCAACCTGATGGAAAGCAGTATTCCAGGAGTAAGATCTTACCTAGGTCGACGTAGAAGTTGTATCGCAGCGTAGGCGCGGGCTGCGGCACGTCGTCGGTGTCGCGCCGGCGCCGCGGCCGGCCGCGCCCGGGGCCCGCAGAGCTCTCCGATGTCATGCGGGAACGATTACCTATACAATATATTCAAACATATTTTTTACATACATATATATATATACATATCTTCACGGGTGCCTTACGACGCCCGAGACCGCCTAGACGGCCCCAGGGTACCCAGCCGTCGTAGCGTAGGTATGAGAGTCTACACCGAACAAGTGGCTAGCTTGTCGCGATGTTTTGGATAGACTCAATAACCCATCTATAAACAGTTTCACAAGTTGGTATAGTGAAACCGGGACCGACAGCTTAACGTGCTCTCCGAGGCACTATAGTGGTGTAGTCAAACAAATGTACATAATTTTTTTATTAAAAAACTCATTGGTACACACCGGGATTCGAACCAGGGACCTTAGTGTTTTTTAGTCAAAGGTCTAACCAACTCGGCCACCACGTATGTACATAGTATAATAATGTACAATATTGGTTTAATGTGTAAATGATAACTTACCGTGTGACTTTTCAAAATCGAAGCTAGCGACATCATGCGGCGGCCGGCTATCTTCATCATCCTCCTTTCTGTGAGGAGGTGTATCACGTGACATGCGCATGTCCCTGAAACACCGAAAGCCTTCAGTAAATTCCAGTATCTTCCACAATACAAAAAGTAGGTCTGCTCACCCCCAGGTAGATAGACACCTGGTAGACACATGCTGTGCTCCAATTAAAATAATAAAAAGTTTCATGGTATGGGCCGTGGTAACGAGACCGGTCGGTCGGCCGAGTGAACTAGAGATCTTCTTCCACCAAAAACGTAAAAGTTCATTCTTTTTTATTAGAGATCAGCATGTGACTGTGATCTGACCGGGTGGTGGAGCAGACCTACAAAGTCCAGAAATGGAGTCGATCAATATTGTTGTTAAAAAACATTGATCGCTACCACTATGCCGGCTAAATGATACGATTACGAAATGAGCAGCAACAGAGACAAATTGCATTACGGGTACATTTTAATATCCTCATTGTCTTATCGTCAATTAACCAACCCGTTTCGTAACCGCACATTGAAAGGAGACTACCATCTCTATAATAAATCGATGCAATAGTCTCATGAAAACCAGTGAATCCAGGCTAAAATCGAAACATGACTGGGTCACTTGACGATTTCTGTATCTAGGAGACTACCACCAATATATCGGATAATAAATCGATGCAATAGTCTCATGAATACCGGTGAACCAAGACTTTAATCAAAATATGACCTGGGGCCATATTACGAGTTTGCAACTGCTAAACACGACAAGACGTTGCGTAAACTAAAAATATTAAAATATAAGTTCTATCCCAATGGTTATATAGTCTGTATTAGGTTGGCTATAATAATGCCGCCATCTTGAAATACACGAATTCTTCGCAAGCTTGAATATGTTTGGAGCATTGAAATTTCAACTCTAGATAGAATTTATATTTCAATATTGGCCCTAGGTCACTTGTCGGTTTTTGTATCTGTATGGGCACCCGTAAGTCCAGCCAGATTTCTTATAAAAAATAAAGTATTACCGCTGCGGGGACTCGTCTGAGCTCGTGTCGGAGCTTTGCGGCGAGTGCTGAAGTTCCCGATTCCACAGCAATGTGTTGGGGGGGCTGGTCACTAGGGGACGCGGCGGCGATGGCCGACGCTCTTCTGCAAAGAGAGACAATGTTCTCAGCTATCCACGGATTCTCCGTGCGGGTGGCGGGTCCATCGGGTGTTTGGAAGGCAGGGGAATGAACTGCAGCGTTCCCGGACTCGAGATCGCGAAGTAGGTTTAAATTTTTAGATTAAAAACTCATTGGTACACACCGGGGTTTGTACCAGGGACCTAAGTGTTTTTAAGTCTAAGGTCTAACCAACTCGGCCACCACATATATAATATATAATTTTAATATTAAATATATGATTATTACATTCACATATCCCAGTTTTATCGTGCGTAAACCAAACCAAAATGGTTTGGTTTGAAACCGCGCGATCCACAAAAACCTGCGTTGATACTTGCTTGCGTTTATGACATAAATTCAAAAGATTTTTTATATGTATATTATTTTTGTGTGTATGTGTATGTTTATATCTATATATATCTAAATTAATAATAATAATATGCACGACAATTTACACATATTACACTGTTCACAAACTAGGCTTGTACTATGTGTACCAGAAACAACGATATAATACATATTATATATTTAAAACACCCAGATTATGACGAACTGTACAGAAAAACATTCTAGTATTTTTTTGTCATGGGTAGGAATCCAGCCAACGACCTCCGGATACAACGCCAATGGCGCATCCACTAGTCTACGGCGGCGGTCTAAAAACCCGTATATTATTCGTATGTTAATGGGTTGAATCTAAATAAACTAGACTTTCTATCGAGATCCAAATAAATAATTGCAAGCACAAACATAACTTACCAGTCCTCTGTGCAGGATACGGCAAGATAATAGGTTGGACTGGCGCTATAGGATGGGCAGAGAGATCAGGGTCGGGTGCAGGAGATCCTGGTATGGTCTCCTCACACAACAACAGAGATATATTGCTGTCCTCCTCTGTCACAGCACTGGCTACCCGGGCTCGCATTCCGCCAGCTACTACTACGCTTGCACCTGAAATTTTCGGTTTTAAATCTGTAAAAGCGGCCAAACCTTACGGTCCTAACCCCAATATTATCACTTTTAGCGAAGGCGTTTAAATTTGTAGGTCTGAATCAAAAAGCACGATTTGACAACTCACGACACACTGACACGTTCGGCGTGCCAGTGTGTCGGACCAGTAATACAGCGTTCTCACCAAAATATCACTTGTATCTCCCTCTAAATCAAATAACTCACTCTTTTTTAATGCCAAAAAAATAACTCGATAGTAAATTAGTGAATTTAATATTTTATTAACAAAAATATTTAAAAAAAAATAAAAAAAACACTAACTCCCTTCTTAATAATTATTTTAACATTTTTATTTTTTTCAAAAATATGGCGTATGTAATGACGTCACTATTAATGTCAAATCATCTGCGGTTAGCGCGCTTATCCTATTCGGAGCTCTAGGAGATAGGAGAGAGCTAATTGCGATTATGATATAATTCGGACCGCAAGGCACCTCTCACTACATCGTAACTATGTCATTTGAGATCAGCACGTGCTATATTATTTTAATCAACATAAAATATATCTACGCTACAAAAGCAACAGTGTTAAACACGAATATATAAATGCCCCAAACGATGAAAAGGAAATGCTAATTCGTGTGAATGAGCGAATCGGCAGTTTATTTAGTGCGCGTGCAATGTACGATACTTACTATGTTTTCTCTCGTTCTTACATGCGTCTTCTAACATAAGTAATGTCTCTCCCACACTCCACTCTCCCGGACTCTTGGCTGCGTGCACGCTGACTGCTGCTGTAGGGCCTTCGGAACTGCTGCCCCATTCCTCCACGGAAAGCTTGTCGATTATCAACCTTAACGCAATGGAATTAAGTTCATGATTAATAAAATAAAAATTCGCTTTTTATATGGGGCAGGTGACTTAGAAGCGGATGTACAAAATCAACGAATGAGGACGACCAATACAGTGTTATTTTTTAAGAGTTGGTTGATCTTACTTTCCGTCAAAATGATGCAGTTGTAGTAAACAAAAGTGATAGATAAGATTTTAATGAGGATAAGCAACCACTTGTTATTAATGTATAGTAGAGGCAATTAAGCAGTGGCAAAGCATAAAATAAGCCTTTGTTTAATCGATTTAAAATACTTTGCTACCAAAATCGGTTTAAATCTTATTGGTTTTTAAGATCAGATTAAAATTGTTCTATATTTAACTGAGGCCACTTTATGTTTATTTTAAAGGTAACGTTAGATTATCAAAATAATGAAATTCTTTATGTATCACTACACGGAATGCTAAAAACTTTCAAGACAAATGTACCTATAATACAAGGGAATAGAGTGCAAGCAATTTAAAAAGGGCATTGTCGTTGGTATTTGGTTGGATAGAAAGGGTATTGAACACAGTGCAGGAGACAATTAAACATAGAAAGGCTTCGTGGTCTCAAGCCCGGGAACACATCAAATTTTAGTCCATACGGCTCCATGCATCCATGGATTTGTAAATTGTATAACATCAGTATTGGTCGTTTAAATTGCTAATAATGCTATAAACTACGTTTCAAATGTAAATAGTACGCATCGGGAACGTTATTACATAAAATTAATTTTACATACATAAATAAGTACAACAAAACATAATAAGTAAATAAAACAAATATTAATAAACAGGTGAAACGTTAAAGTCGAATTTAATAAACAGGTGAAACGTTAAAGTCGAATTTAATAAACAGGTGAAACGTTAAAGTCGAATTTAATAAACAGGTGACACGTTAAAGTCGAATTTCACTATGTTCAAATCGTAATGATATTTCATGCCCAGCAGACGTTTCTTTTCTTTACCAGTTAGTTAATCATATGGGCAGATCTCTAACTATTAAGGTTCGTATTTCTAGATAGGTTTCACGAAGCTGTTTACAAAGAAATAAAATAATGTGCTTTAAGTGCTCTCGAAAGATCTAATGGTGCTGTACAAACATATATACTTAATACTATATATTAATAATATATATTTGGATAATATTCCAGAGCAACAACAAATTCTATATTAAAGTATTATATTAAAAATCTACAGTGGAAAACTTATGCAAAGGGAATATATGGAACAGAGGTGCGAATTTTGAATGTCAGCGGATGACTAAATATTACTGTAATGTCAAAAAAGTCATCGATTTTTAAAGTTCGTATTTTGGAATCTCATCGGTTGACTAAAATATAATACCTATGATATCAATACGAGTGCCTCCTACCAATCGTGAATAAAGTCACTGATGACAGATTATAATCATCACAGATAATGTATGATAAGTTCCGTTCCACCATTGAGTTATTATGATTTAGCATAGACATGTTAATTATTATGAGAAACAAGAATGACATATTGTACGACAAACAATATTTTCTTCGTGTAACGAAACGCAAGTAGCTCTTATGAATGAGAAATTATTTGTAAGTTGGTACGGCACATATGGCTTATGCATAAATCATGATTTCCTAGTCATCGGTGATATTTTTCATACTGGTGATATCAAACTAATCGCTGACATTCAAAAATCACACACCTGGTGCTAAATTGTTAAGCAAGGTGAGAAAATAAAAATCAAACCCCTGGTGCTAAATTGTTTAGCAAGGTTAGAAAATAAAAATCACACCCCTGGTGCTAAATTGTTTAGCAAGGTGAGAAAATAAAAATCAAACCCCTGGTGCTAAATTGTTTAGCAAGGTGAGAAAATAAAAATCACACCCCTGGTGCTAAATTATTTAGCAAGGTGAGAAAATAAAAATCAAACCCCTGGTGCTAAATTGTTTAGCAAGGTGAGAAAGTAAAAATCACACCCTGGTGCTAAATTGTTAAGCAAGGTGAGAAAATAAAAATCAAACCCCTGGTGCTAAATTGTATAGCAATATGAGAAAATAAAAATCAAACCCCTGGTGCTAAATTGTTTAGCAAGGTGAGAAAATAAAAATCAAACCCCTGGTGCTAAATGGTTTAGCAAGGTGAGAAAATAAAAATCAAACCCCTGGTGCTAAATTGTTTAGCAAGGTGAGAAAGTAAAAATCACACCCCTGGTGCTAAATTGTTAAGCAAGGTGAGAAAATAAAAATCAAACCCCTAGTGCTAAATTGTTTAGCAAGGTGAGAAAATAAAAATCACACCCCTGGTGCTAAATTGTTTAGCAAGGCGAGAAAATAAAAAATCACACCCCTGGTGCTAAATTGTTTAGCAAGGTGAGAAAATAAAAATCAAACCCCTGGTGCTAAATTGTTTAGCAAGGTGAGAAAATAAATAAAAATAGAGAACATACAAATCTAAAGTAAAGTTGAAAAGACCTAGTTTCTCCTAATTCTAGCGCGCGATTTGAACGCGTTACGAAGGGAAAACTCAGATCGATATATTTAACCATAGAAATGAAATGAAACCAGCAACATGCTGAAATTGCCCCCCTAAACTTAAAATGTCTTTTTAAATATAATATTTGATATAGAAAATGACATATAAAAATTCTGTGCTGCTGCATAAATGAAACCTTAGGAACATTAAAATTATTTAATTACATAAAATAATAATAAGCGAAAAAGCTAAAACAAAAAAACATAATTAGCTTTGGTGTGCTAAAAAATATTTTACGTTTAATAATAATAGATTTATTTTTCTACATTTTAAGCCATTATAACATATAATATTTACCTACTTACAGCATATGCATATGTTATGAAAATTTATTTCAATAGAATAATAATATGCATATGATATAATAAAGTTTGACATGTGACTGAAAAATAATTGCTGTGTAGGTAAAAACCACAGATTTGCCATTATACCCTGTCCAATCATTTATTCTACCTTTCACATTTGCACGCCTAAAAAGTTTAATATATCGTGACAAAAAAAAAAACACAAAACATTAATCAAAATAATTCATAAACTTCAAAATATCGACCCCATGTGTAAAATAATTGAAATTAAATTAGAATGATTAAGAAAAATATACTTACTGTCGTTACAATACTTGCGTTTAGTTAAACTGCAATAGAATTGGAACCTCAAAATGTTAAGGAAAAATATAATATCACGACGCGTTTAATCAATTAAAAAATATTTTATAATTAAAGTAAATTGTTATAAGAAATCGATCGGCAACGTAATAGAACATCACTTATTTATTGGTACTGAAGCTGTCAAAATAAAATAAATGGTTGGAAAAGGTAAATAACAAGTAAAGCTTTTCATCTGTGCTAATGTCCTTACAACACCACACTCATGCTTACGTCAGAGAGAGATGGCCATATAGTGTGGAGGTGGCTTACATAAATACAACAACAGGGAGAAAAATTACATATAGAACTAACTTATTTTCAGAATAACGAAAGTTGTCTTTCAAAAATCCACTTCCTTTGCTCCAAGTAAGCTGCGGAGAAAAACTAGAAAAACAATAAAAATACATTGTAGAATATGTCTTAGAAAATTGCAAGAACCTAATATTGACTTCATATTATAATAAAAACTATTTTATTCACGAGATAAGATGCTTTTTGGATTAGTATTTAAGCTTTTGTAAACCTTTTTAATAATAAGTTCATATCAATGGCTACCTGCGCGTAATTACGCGAACAAAGCTAAGCTAAACTTTAATCAATATGATGCAATTCTGACGTAATACAAACCTGGTGACATTGAAAATTGACAGACAACTAAGTCCTTTTAGTTAAAGTTTAGCTTAACGTTGTACGGCGTAATAGGCCTAAAGATCTCCGGACGGACTGTCTCTTTCTATATCCAAACTTTTTTTGAATATTAATATTGTAATTTATTAAAAAAACAATTTATAATATTATTACTATAAATAAAGAAAAAGACAATCTCCCTATTGCTATCTTTATCGGACCAAAGTTATTAATAAAATAGGTCTTTGTTAAAATGTTATTTATATATTCATACCTTCTATCATCTTCATCGGAATCACTCGAGTCACTCCTTTGTTCTGCTGTGAAAGTAGTTATAGGAATAACCACAGCAGTCTGGTTAAGCTGGTTAGATAGTTTCTGTATAGTATCACTCAGCACTTTATTGGTCTTCGCAGGCACTAAAGGTAACTCAACAGATATATTATCCAATATAGGACTTTGTACACTAGGAGAAGACGATTCATCAATAGAATTAGGTTTCACTTTTTTCGAATCAGGTTCTAGATTAGGATCAATTAAGTCTGGAGGTTCATCAAATAAGGAATCTTTAAAATCGAGATCTTGTGGAAGTATTTCGTCAGATTCTGTTTCTTCTGTGGTTGATATTTCATTTTTTTCTGATGGTAAAGGAGATTTTGGGGTTTCTAATAGAGGAGGAGGCGATGTTGATAGACGCTTGGCATTGTTTATAGCTTCCAGTAGCTTGTCGGCGATATTTTGGCCGTCTTGTAGAAGGAAACCAGGAGGCGTTTCAGATAACATTCTTGTGGGACTGTCAGGGTCAGATTGCTCCTCTTCAGTATCCAATGATGGACTGTTCAGAAGTTTTATTTTTGGAATCAACGTAATCTCTGGGACAACTTTTATCTCTTCTATTTTACAATCTATGAGCTGAATATTTGACGGCAACATTATTAGTTTAGTTTCTTCTATTTTTTCTACAATAACTGCAGGAGGCGGCGTTTCTTCCCGTTCTTCAATAGTTTCTTGGAAAATTTCTTCTTTTTCTTCTGTAATCGGTTCTGGATTCTTTCGGATCTCTTTTCTAATTTCGGGCGAATTCTTTGTATTGTCTATCGGGTTAGGATTTTCAGTACTAGTTTCTTTAGGAGTAAGATCGGGCATTTCAAGTTTTTCTTTAAATTTCTTTTCAATAACTTCGTCTTCCGAAGACTGTTCATCATCAGCAGGGCTATCAGGGGAATCGTCGAGTAATTTAGATATTTTCTTCTTCTTGGAATAGGTTTCTTGGTTTTTAGCTGGGGTGAATCCTTCGAAACTTGGACCGGAAAGACCATCTCCAGGAAACGAATCATCGTCAAGAGAAAACGCATCGTCTTTAGAATCCTCGTCCGGACTTTGTTCTCCGGACGGATTTCGGATAGAATATTCCCGGAACGGCGACAAGGACGGAGATCGTAAAGAAGGTCTAGGTTTTAAATCTTCTGATATTTCTTCGCTTAATGATTTTGTTAAAGCTGGAGTGTATTTACTGGGAGATATGTCATCGAATATTCTGTGTGTTCTTTTCTTTTTTTCGTCATGAAGTTCTAATTCGAAGGGTTCTGGTTCTTTGAATTCGTAGACGTCTTCAGCAGATTTGTCTTGTTGTGGAGACGTTTCTGGAGGTGAGGACATTCCCGGCGGTGTGGGAACGTCTTTATCGCTCATCACTTCTGTTTTTACTAAATCTTCGGGTTCTTGTTTAACACTATGAAGTCCTTTCATTTCGGATCTTATTTCGTTGAGATCAAAATCGCGACCTAAGAATACAATAAATTTATATTAAAATGAATTTTATATTACAAAATTAAGTTTATTCAATTTATAAATTTGTCTCATTAATCACGTTAATCTATATTTATAACAATTATATATATTTTAATTTATTTCCAATTAATAATTTAATAAAATGTGTTTTCCCTCGCAGACCACATTCAAATTTTTAAATTTCTATAATACAGTAAAGAAAGGAGTAAAACTTTGTTAAGTATTGTAATAAGATATATTATTTTTTTTAATGTGAAAAAAAATCTTAGTAACTAGTAAGTGTGTTTCAATACTCAATAACTTTCTTTACGGATAGTAACCATATTAATCTATCCGAACTTTGTTACAAATTTCAGTAGTTACTATTACGTGTTGAAAAAAGATAGATTACAATAAGATAGATTATTAAGAACGGCCCCAGGGTTTTACGAGTTGAGAATGAAACTTCTTTCAGGCCTAAAGCCATTTTGGCGTTCTCAGGAGCCTAGTCGGTTTAGGTGGGAGGAAGGCCCACTTCAACTTCGGTAGGACCTAGTCGGTTGTTTCGGTTTTAGTCTGTGGGTCTTTGTCGTCGCCCGTTTCGTAAATGCATAATTTAGCTGGAATAGTGGGAGCGATCAATGTTTGTAAACAACCATGTTTACCGTATTCATGAACTTTGTGGGACTGCTTATCATCAGATAGATACAATGCCACATTCTGTGCTTCAAAAAAATAAAAAAAGGTGATATGACGATATATAAATTATTATACCAGATTTCCCATGACTGAGTGTAGAACGCCTTCGCTTGGGTAGCGGTGAGACTACAGCAGATGTAGAATTTCTAGTCGCACGTTTACGAATCTTTATAGCGCTCGTTTCGCCAGGTTTTAGTTCTATATTTTTAGGTGGGGCTGTAAATAAGTTAAAAAAAAAGATTAATTGACCACCTTAGTTTTTATTTTAAATCCTTTATTGCACAAAATTGTACATAGACGAGCTTAATGCCTTAGGCATTTTCTATCAGCTAACCTTTAATGGTCTATTTCGTTACGCACAGTTAGCGTTGGTCTTGGGTTCGATTCCCACTCAAGGCAAAAAATATTTTTCTGTACAAATTGACTTGCTCTAGAATTAATAATATATATTGTTATTTTTGTTTAGAGCAAGCTGTTTACAAGTTTAGAGCTTAGTTCATGACCAGACGAATGCGTGTAAACGTTTATATTAAATTACTTATTATATCTTTCGCAAAGCATGCTTTTTAACAACTAGATTTTTTTTTAAATGTTATTTAGGTACACCCTATTTGAACAATTTTACCCGTTGAAGAGTAAGATTTACTCAATATAACGCTCTCCAAAAATAATTTCCGATAGTTTCAACATGGGATTGTGCCCGCTTCTTTATTATTTTATTTGTATAATATGACATAACAAAATGTTTCAATAGTAGTCTTGACAATCTCCGAGGACTAGTAAGTTTATGGGTTCGATTCCTACTTCTGGCAAAATATATTAGTACCTTTTTCTGTACAGTTTGTCTGGGTGTTTATAAAGTATATTATGTATTATGTAGTATCTTTGTTTCTAGTACCAATAGTGTTACCCTAAAACTTATTTTGTGACCAGGGCAATATGTGAAATGTTCTATAATATTATATTATTATTATTAGTAGTAGAGAGACAATGTTCTTAGCTAACCATGGATTCTCCGTGCGTGTGCCGGGTCCATCACGTAGTTGGGAAGCAGGGTGGTGATCTGCAGCGTTCCCGGACTTGAGACCGCTAAGCAGGGTTAAAGGCCATTTCGAATTCAACTCTACAATTCACTTTGATCACTAACCCTGACTACCCAACAAAATTATATACGAACGCGTACAAAATTCTCAGCGCCATCTTGGAAACGCGATCCAAGATGGCGCTGACAGGTTCCATTAGTATAATATAAGGAAAAAGTATTACTTTGATCTTTGTCAGGTTCATCCTTGGTCTTATCTTCTGACAGAGGAGAATGTTTTGGTGCTTCTAAGTCACTGTCAGAATCAGTTGAGTCCGAGCGGGTTGATGACTCTGAAAAATTATAGAATTTAACAAGCACCCAGATGGTTTATTACCATATTAAACGCAAATCTATCTTTACTAAATAAAGATTACTTATATTATTATTCATAAAAAACTTATTAAGGCCTTAAATAACACTTTAGTTATAAAAGGTTTTGTCTCTTTTACGCATAATCATTTTTGTTGCTAAAAAATGAGAAAACCTTCTATAACTGAAGTGTTCTTCAAGGACTCAATAACTTTTTATGAATATCGGTGAATAATAAATTTTACTTCAGTAATGGAATGACTATTGTTTTTTATATAATATATATGTTTATAATAATAATATGGTTTCAATACAGTATAATTAGGGCCTGGGGCCGTCTAGGCGGTCTCAGGCGCCGTAAGGCACCCGTGATGATACATACATACAATATAATTACAATATGGTTACAAAAAGTCCAATTAGATAATTATATAATATTTAAGTTTTTTAAAATTATTTAAATATATTTTTTTGTTATATAGTCCATTCTATACCGGAGGATATTATGTACTCGTAGGTATCAACAATAATTTTATTAATAATATTTAAATGAGACAAATTTTCTTTTAAAGTTAATTTTTTCAATTTATTATGGTAATAAATGATAAATAGTGATAATATTTACCTTCACCTCTTTTTGGCCTCATGCGTCTGCCACCAATTATACCCTGTAATATACAAGTATTAGTTCAAAATTAATAGTACATTGTGAATATAATTAGAATATTTAAATGATAAATCCGTACTCATATAATAAATCCGAAAGTGACTTTATCTGTTTGCGGAAATTTCATGTTAAAGCAACTAAACCGATTTCAATAACATTTTGTAGGGAACTAAATCCCTGTAGCAAATAGGGTGTTATTATTATTATACCTATTTTAATACACCTATAGGCGTTCCGATAAATACAATGTTTGTGTTTTAAGAGTATATACACAGGACTATTTACTATAAAATTAAATGATATCAGTCAGACCTCTCATAGAAAAACGTTCTAAGAAGTAAAGGTTTTATACAGCATATAAATCGGCCCAGTAGTTTTTAAGGGTTGTCTAAAAAAAAAAGGAAACAATAATTCAAAAAATAATAGATTATTTTTGTGGGGGAAAAAAATAAACACAAATTCTAAAAATGAGATAGAACGCCTTAAAAAAATGTTTTTGACTTTAAATAATTTATAGAAAAATAATCTATTATTTTTTAAATTATTGTTCCTTTGTTTTTTTAGACACAACTTAAAAAACTACTGGGCCGATTTATATGCTGTATAACCTTTACTTCATAGAACGTTTTTCTATGAGAGGTGTGACTGATATCATTTAATTTTATAGTAAATAGTCCCTTGTATATACTTTTCTATCAGAGACCTGATTATTTTGACATATTTTGTATGAGAAAAGACATTTTTTTTTTTTATAATGGGTGAATTTGAAAGGATATACTTTGGGCTAATATGAGGTTCTCCTGATCAAATCAAACAACTTTTTCCATGGAACTATGTGTTGCAAATGAAAAAAAATTTTGGCTTCCCCATACAAACTAGTAATTTAAAAATGACCAATTTGTATGGGGAAAACAAATATTTTTTTCATTTGCGACACATGGTTCCATGGGAAAAGTTATTCGATTTGATCAGGAGAACCTCATATTAGCCCAAAGTACATTTTTTCAAAGTCACAATGTATATTATTAATAAGTGTTAGTTTAAGTAATGTAAATATAAGTGTTACCTTCTTGCCATGGCCCCGGTCCCGTTGCGTAACATTGATGGCGATGCGTTGCGGCTTGATCCACTCGTCGTAGCGAGTATTCCAGCCCGTGTAGTGTACCCGCAACATACCTTCTTCAGATATTTCTATCACTTTTGCTTCATATGTCACCTGGAAGGACATAAAAAATAAATACTTATATGGTCAAAGAATATACAGAGTGAAATTGAAAAGATGTACTTTGTGCTAAGATGAGGTTCTGCTGATCAAATCTAACAACTTTTCTGCTAGAACCATGTATCGCTAATGAAAAAAATTTTTGGATTCCCTGTACAAATTGGTCATTTTAACATTACTAGTTTGTATGGAAAAGGCATTTTTTTTTTTCATTTGCGACACTAGGTTCCATGAGAAAAGTTGTTCAATTTGATCAGCAGAACCTCTTATTAGCACAAAGTACATCCTTTTAAAGTCACCTGTATAACTAACGTACAGAAGATCCACTTTTAATAAAGTGCAATATAGCTTAAGCCTCGAAATAGCCGGAAATTAACATTTACCTACAATAAACACAGGCACACACTACGGGCAGCAAAGGCGAAAATGAACCGAATCACAACGCGCGAGATCTTATTTTTCGTTAAGGCCGTTACTTCCAATTTTACCGCTTTTCGGTGTTTTAAGGGTTTTTTAAGCTCTATCTAATCCTATTTCAACCAGGAAAAAAATACAGTAATATGAACTGAACCCTTCGTTACAAGTTGGTAGCTCAAAATTTTAATATTCCTATTAATATTAATTTAAAAAAAACAAATATATTAGGATGCTGCGTCTTCTTTTATACTAAACTATTCATCAATAGACAACTTACACCAATAGAAAGAGAGTTAAAAACGAATCCTTTTTTTAATAGTTTTATATTGTGTTTAATATAATTTAGCTGATTTTTCGTGCGACAGAGGTCGGAATCAGTCAGTTGTTATGCGCTTCGATAGTCGGCTATAGGGGCAGCTTCTTGAAGTTCAATTTTGTTTGAATTAAATACATAAACTGATCGGTCAGTCGAGTATAGCCTTAATGGATTCAAGTAAATCGACCGCGCGCCGACTTTCCTAGACTGTTCATTGGTCAAATCCTTTGATAGTGAGTCGAAATACCTAAACTGAGGAGTGGAACAGGCCTGATTTGATTGTAAAGGCCAAGGACACTAACCACGCGAAAATAATTTGTTCGCAATAAGTCTATCTCTATTGTCAGGGAATCAATTGGCATCGACGATAGATTTATCTTTTACTGGCAAGATTAGTAACTATAGTAACGGCCTCTATTTCAATACAATAAGTAAATAATCCATACATTATGGCATATATTTTTGTAAATATATTTGAAACGCGCTTATAAACAATAAAAACATTCATCTGTCGTTGACGGTGCATACATATTAATTGTAAAAACGTTTATACATATTTTATAAAAAATATAATAATAATATATGAACATTTACTTATAGATTTTAAAATACGATTTGTCATTAGGCTATTTGACTACATTAAATAAATTCTATAAATTGTGGTCATCCTATCAGACAATGGCGTAAAAAAACATATTTCACTTTATTTTAAACAAAATTATGTATATCTTTTGTAGATTACACGAAATAAAATTGATTTATTTTACATTTTTATTTATAACAAAAACATCTTTGATTGGTTGATGACTGGTGACGTCACACGCAAGTAAACAAAACAATACACATATTGGGTGCGTTTTGTTAGCTGGTAATGTTAGCGCGGCGCTAGCATTGGTCGTTTTTTTTGGAAAAAATATCGATGAATACCAATATCTGACGTTAGTAACAGTTGTTTTTTTTGCGAAATTTATATTTTTACCAATAAATGTTAACATTTTTAGCATCGCGTTGGAGGTGAATTTTTTTTGTTAATCTTTGACAGATGTCAAACAATCCGTATTTTCCCGCGAATTATTATTAATAACCTAATACTATTAATCTTAAAATTAACTTTCGAACTATAAATATTTGGTTTTATAATATACTTTTGTTTAATTTATGTGTTTAATTACTTTTTAGATTTTAGTTTTTTATTTACTTTACTGAATAATGGAGAAAAAAATTTAGGAGATACAAATTATAAAAACATTGATTTCTGGAAGAAATGATGATGATGATGAAATAGATTTTTTTCATTTCTATTTTTGTCTTTTTTTACGTTTAAGGTAAATGTCAAAATGGCAGATGTCAGAAATCAGTATTTTGTGGTAATTATCGTTTTGTTTGTATTGCTAAAAATATTAACAAATGTTAACATGATCTAAATAAAACACCAAAACAGCTGATTTTCATGCTAGCGCGAAATACCAATTGTAGCTACATCTATTGGTAAATAAATAAATTTTGTATTTGTATTTATACTGGTACGGGTTAGCTAACAAAACGCAGCCGTTATAAATCATGTGGATGAAATAGAAATAGAGTATAATATATAGGAGATAATTTAATCTGTGCTTGTTTGTTTACTTGCGTGTGACGTCACACTTGACATAGACTGCGAAACAGCATTTATAGCGCCATTGTGGAAATTCAAACTTTAACTTTGATTTTTATTAATAATAGAGTAGACATTCCGGAATGTATATCAATGTAGTGTGATTATTATGTAATAGAGAATCATATAAAACGGGTTTCAAAAAGGAGTCAAATACCCTTTTGTATGATTATTGAAGCCTGAAAAATATCTAAGAATGTATATAGCAAAATTATAATGTCATGTTTTTATTTATGTACTAACTCGACAACTTAAAAAAATAATGAGGCAGTTACTGAAAATAAATAATATATAATTTAAATATAATAATGAACAATGATTACCATCCACTAAGTTTTTATTTGTGTACAAATTGCCTGGATCTGAGTGTGTATGAAAAACTATATGTAATATATTTTTCTGGTACACACACAAAGTACCTACTGAAACTGAAAGTAACTTAGGGTGGCCACTTTTGTTTCGGATACAAATTTTCCTAGTTTTTCAGTCACTTTTTTCCCTTACCTTAATGAGAATAGAGATAATTTCGTTAATTTTTTTTTTTCGAAAGAAAAATATTTATGAGGTAATAAATGTTTGAAAACCGATTTTTTTTATTTTTAGCTATATTTTTTATTATTTTCCCTGACCTTCCAGCGTTTTCCCTGACTTTTCCAGACTCCCGAAATTCCCTGACTTTTCCCGGTTTTCCAGAAAGTGGCCACCCTGTTACTGTCCTGAAAAAAAAGTGTATCCGTGAAAACCAGCGAGGTGATCAGGAGATGCATCAATTTCTTGTTAAGAAAGTGCAGTTTATTGAACGATAAAACCCAGAGGGTTTAAAGTAGATTCGTTATAAAAAATCGTTATTATCGTTGCCCATTTCGTAACCGCGTCATTTAGCCCGCAAAGTAAGAGTTAGTAATACTGTTGAACAACATTACCTTGGTTGTACGGTACAACCAATGTAATGTTGGTTAACAGTATTACTCACTTTTGTACCCATTCATAGACTTTGTAGGTATGCATATAACCAGAGAGATACCAAGTCACATTTGAATGCTCATCACCACTTTGTTTTATACGCTAGCTTATTACCACTTTGTACGCTAGCTAATTACCACTTTGTACGCTTGCTCATCACCACTTTGTATGCTTAATTTTTACCACTTTGTACGCTTGATTATCATCTCTTTGTACGCTTGCTTGTCACCACTTTGTACACTTACTTATCACCACTTTGTATGCTCACTAATTATCATTTTGTATGCTTGCTTATCACCGCTTTGTACGCTTGCTTACACCGCTTTGTACGCTTGATTATCACCAAAGCTGCGTTCGTTTTGGGACAGAAACATGTTCACAACGATCACGATGTATATTATTGCGTTTTTTTTTGAGATTTCGACGGCAAAAGTGTCATTGTGATCTGCCACATTGGCCGTTTTTTTTGGCCCATAATGCTACCGTGAACTGATCACAATGACCCAAGTCGATAGGTGAGGCGTTGTGAACATATTTTGACATTTGTGGTTGTGACAGTTGTTGTTGTTTTAAACGTCGCAGCCGTCTTATATTTTTAGGATCAAATTTGTTGTATTTTAAATCGGAATGATTTTTAGAAAGATTTCTTAAATAAAATTAGTGGATTGTACGATTTAACCTATATTTTACTTGACAAGTGACAGTTGACAGATTGGTGATAACAATGCGTTCGATTTGGGTAGTGGTATTGTGAGTGAAACTAACCAAAAAAAAACGCAAGTTCGCATAATGTCATCATGATCATTGTGATCATGTCTCATTCCCAAGACGAACGGGACCCAAGACACAGTTAAAAACCAACTTACTTTAGATTCAGATTGTGTTGGTCCATAGTACACCTGCAGCTTGTCGCCTACAGCGGCCTTTATAGGCGTAGATTGTCGATTTGTTTCCCCGGCCGAAGGTCTGAATAAGAAATATGAATAATTAAACCTTTTTATTTTTAGTTTAACTACTAACTTAATAATAAGCGAGTGACATGGACTGCATTTTATTTACGATACAGATTATTTCAAAATTAAACGGCGTATTAAACTGCGGTGCATAGCTAGTTAATTGAATAACTTACCTAACCGTTAAATTAATAATAGCTTTTAAAGTAAAATTAGGACTTATAATTGAAACTCCTACTACGTACGGTTTAAAGGTAAGTAAAATTGGTTTTAATTTCATAACGGTGGTAAAATTTAAGTTATAACTGTGGTTTATAAAGTTTTTACTTACTCAGTAATTTTTCGTTTCCGCGGTCGTTTGCTTCCACTAGACGCCACAGTATTTCCGCTGCTGGCCGAGTTTGCACTTTGACTGCGACGACTAGGCGGCTTTTTGCTCATTCCGCACCTAAACCATCAAATAAATAAAAACCAACAGGAAAGTAAACTCGTCTATAGTATTTGCGCTATAGCATGGTGCGGGTGACAGTTGCCTGTATGACGTTGACTAGGGATGTGCCGTTATGCAATTATTTTTTATCGATAACGATACTCGCAGAACAAATCTAGTTCTCTTTAATATAGTCATCATTAATAATATCCGTCATAGATTCAGATGATGAATTTAGTGTTAATTCAGATGTTCTTGACTCTAATATGAGTTTAGACGAATAAAAGGTATTTTTTTCTTAGCAACCTTACCTTAGATGTTCTGTTGTTTTATTTATTTATAGACTTTTTAACAATAAAAAATTAACTATGCACAATATACGTTTTTTATTATAAAACCAAATTGATTATATAAAAAAACAAGTTTAAAATAAGTATATATGACACTCCATTGAACATACTTAGGGTCGATTCGACCAAAAGTGGGTATAACTTATACCGAGATTAGTAATGTCAAATCAAATGCAAATAATTATTCTGAGTATTAATAATTTAATCTACGAATGAATATTTGTATGGAATATGACATTACTATCTCCAGTATAAGTTATGCTCTATTTGGTTTGAACCGGCCCTTAATTTTATTTATTTTTTACAAAATGGCGTCTGGTTGTTGCCATATTGAATTTTGATTACTTGTACCATTAAACCATTATTTTACTTAAATTTATTTATTTCTACTTAAATTTGGCATTACATGAATTCATAATAAGTAAAATGATACACTTTGATCTAGATACAAACATAGTTCTAGGCTTGTTGAATTGTCTGGTATACATATACCAGACAACAATTCTATAATTATGTACAATCACGAGTGCCTTACGGCGCCCTAAACAGCCTAGACGGCTTCAGGGTACATAGACTTATTGTAGCCGATACTATTCACAGCCTACAGCGAACAAGTGACCAGCTCATCGTCAATTATACATATTATACTATATAAACACCCAGGTTACGGCAAAGGTACAAATATGGTTTTGCTATGAGTGGGAATCAAACAGACTAAGGTGATACAAATTACAGATTATTTACCTGGATGCCCGCCCAGAACTGTCACTGTCAGTAGATACTTGAGGTCTACTTCTTGTTAAGCTACTGATAGCTTCTCCTGAAAAAAAGTGATAAAAATGTAGTTTGCAGTCTTAACTACAGAAAGTGAGTAAAAGTACTTTTTTTATTGGCATATTATTGTGACTCTATAGTGAGAGCGTTTAATGGTACAGTTAAAGAATATGCGGCGACACAATTACCTATAAATTGACTTACTTTTGTCCTTGGACAAGAATGATCTTCTAGGTTTAGGAGTTCTTTTTTCTTGAAGCAAGGACTTATTAGCACTTAGTGTACGGATCTTTTTTACAGAACTGATAGGTTTTTCTATGTCCTTTTCTTCTGTATGTTTTTCTTTGTCATTGACTTTTTCTTTCTTTTCTTTTTCTTTGTCCTTTTCACGTTCCTTTACTTTTTCCTTTTCCTTCTCTTTCTCTTTTACCTTTTCTTTCTCTTTTGCTTTTTCCTTTTCTTTTTCTTTTTCTCTTTCTTTCTCTTTTTCTCTCTCTATTTCCTTTTCCCTCTCTTTCTCCCTTTCCCTCTCTCTCTCCCTTTCCCTCTCTTTCTCCTTTTCCTTCTCTCTCTCCTTTTCCCTCTCTCTCTCCTTTTCCCTCTCTTTCTCCTTTTCTTTTTCTTTCTCCTTCTCGATTTCCTTTTCTTTTTCTATTCTGAAATTAATAAAGTATAAGATATGTATTTGTTAAACTTATAGGTATACACTCGTATGTATTTATTTAACATAATTATAAACACAGTGCGCGAGGGACATTTTTTTTTTATCTAGGTAACACCGATATTGTCATACTCAGTCCACAATTACTTGCTTTTCTGTAAACTGTGTTTACTTTAAATTTAAATCGATTAGTAGTACCTACGTTTTATAAAGATGTTTTTCATAAATCCTATAATTGAGGACAATTGAAAGTGGTGCAAAAGTGACATATATGTATTTTAACTAGAGATGAAACGGATATCCGGTAACTATCCGGTATCTGGCCTATCCGGCCTTGTTTTCACTATCCGGCCGGATACCGGTTAGTTATTCAATATCCTGCCGGATTCCGGACAGTAAAATTGAAATATATATTATTACTTTACATAGGTAAATCATACAATATAATAAGTTATAGACACCGTTTATTTTTATAATTGCACATATATTTTTTTTATTATAATTTAGTACTCAGAATTAACAAGTGGCAAATTATGGTGAATGAATACCAAATTTTCCACATATGTTGGTAAGAGGCGACTCCGCTCTTCGTATACCAGACCAGCTTCTGACAACACCCGAACGCGACCTAATATTAAAGTCAAAGTCAAAGTCAAAAATATTTATTTCATGTAAACCTTTACAGGTATTTATGCATAGTCAAAAAAAAAAAAAAAAAACTATATTTAGTATAAGGTCTAAGTGTGCGCTTGGTTAGGCTTTTGCATACATAAAATAATTAGAAACCAAACCGAACATACACCACATAACCAACCAGTGTAAGACTAGGTGGTTAGCTGGTTCCATTGACCTGTCCATCGTTATCTGCCATGCAAAGGCGCCACCGAGCCGACCAACCTAACAGATTATATCTACGCCCCAAATATCCACTATAAGTAATAATTAATATAAAAGTACAAAAATGTATCAATCAGAGCGCAAACACTAACCGCATGTTGGTCCCCCAGAGACACCCCGGAGAAAAAGGCACCAGCAAGTAAAAAACTCTGGCGTTCCACATATGTACCTGACCATCAGGAGATATGCTTATTTACTAGCTTATAATATGTGATATTTTATATATGATAATTTACCCTCATCCTGCTGAAGAGCACGAGTAGAACACCCCATAGCAGATAAACCATTTTACAATATAGAGGTAGTACAGAATCACAAAACACCAAAGCCCCCCGATGCCCGCGCTAGTCTATCCGACAATTTTGCGAGACCTCCGCTTTTAACATAATAATTAAACTATGCATGTCCAGCGGAGATCCAAGGCCCCCACAGCAGCACCCGATCACGGACGTAACGTATGTGTCAGCCATCCTCCTGCTCAACCAGGCCCTTAGGGTGCAGACCAGAACCCGGCACACGCGCCACCACTGCAATGACCTTCAAAGGAGAGGAAATCCGCTGGACACATCATATTACTAGGACACATTACTAGGCCATATGCATTATAGAATCTGAGACACGCGCAAATATCGAAAACGGATTCGTATTATGTAGCTCTGTTAACAAAATAATAGTTTAAATATATGAAAAACAATAGTAGGTATATTACCTAGCCAAAATACTTAATATTAAAAATAAATAAAAACAAAAAAAAATAATAGTAATAACAAGTTATTACCTTCTCCAAATATAACAAATTACCTAATGTAGAATAAAAATTATATAATAAGTACTTAGTAATGAATTATTACTGTATCACATTTATTAGTTGAGAGATTCCAGTCGCAGGGAGGTATGTTTCCAGACGTCTCTGTCATTAATATAATCATTAACTTTGTAATATGCTTTTGCTATTAAAGTTTGCTTAATACAATTTTTAAATTTTATATCATTAAGTTCTATAATTGAATTTGGCAATTTATTAAATAACCTGATACTGTTTATTAGGAAACATTTATTAGTTTTTTGTAATCTAAATTTTGGTATATCAATTTTGTTTATATTTCTTAAGTTACGAGTATGCCTATCTGCGTTTTAATTAAACGTAGTATAGTTTTTCTTAACGTATAATAAATTTTCAAATATGAATTGGGAGGGCAGTGTCATTACTTCAATTTTAGGGAAAAATTCCCGAAGGGATTCGCGGGTCTTCATGGCATACATAGCTCTAATAGCTCTTTTTTGAAGGATAAATATTGTTTCTATGTCTGCAGCTGAGCCCCAGATAATAAGACCATAAGTCATAATACTGTGGAAATAAGCAAAGTACACAAGCCTGGCTGTTGCTACATCAGTTAAAAGTCTGATCTTTCTGACTGCATATGCAGCTGAGCTCAATCTTTTAGATAAAGTGTTTATGTGAGCTCTCCACTGCAGTTTGGAATCGATCGTGATTCCTAAAAACATAGTGGAGTCAACAAATTCCAGCTCAGTGCCGCCTAATTTAAGTGAACAGTTGACTACTGGAACGTTTGGCAAAGAGAATTTCAGGCACTTGGTCTTTTTAGGATTTAGAACCAAATTGTTTGCCGTAAACCATTCAGAAACCATAGTCAGAGTATTGTTTGCTACTGACAATATATTGTCTTTCCTATCAACTTTAAATAATAGTGACGTGTCATCAGCAAACAGCACTATCTGCGCTATTTCCTGTACCATGTGTGGAAGGTCATTTATATATACGAGAAAGAGAAAAGGCCCTAAAATTGATCCCTGGGGAACTCCCATTTTCACAAGAGATCCTTTAGAAACACTACCATCAATGTTGACACATTGTGTTGTTTGTTAGGTATGACCGTATCAGATTTAACGCTACTCCGCCAACACCATAAAATTCCAGCTTACCTAACAGAGTTTCATGATCTACACAATCAAATGCTTTCGATAGATCGCAGAAAACACCAATAAGATCCTGAGACTTTTCCCATGAACTAAATATTTCCTCAATCAATCTAGTACCAGCATTTGTTGTATTTCTACCTTTTGTAAACCCGTATTGATGATTATGTAATAATTTATTTCTATTAAAATGTATTAGTAGGGTCTGTTCTACAGCCCGATTTAAATATAGGGGCTATTTTACTATGCTTCATAAGGTCTGGAAAAACACCCTTATCTACACAACCATTATAAATATCAGCCAAGATAGGCCCTATAGTGTGAACAATAGGTTCGATTGCTTTTACAGATAATCCCCATAAATCCTCTGTTTTCTTCTTATTTAACATTTTAAAGTGTTTAATGATATCATCACTTGAGACATGTATAAAACTAAATTCTAGCAAATCAGGTAGTTTAACATAACGATTTAATAGTTCCTTAGCAATACTGGATGACGAATTAATGCTATTCGTGACTTCCAAAGGGATATTAACAAAAAACTCTTCAAATAAGCTGGCAACTTCATTTTTTTCAGATATCATTACTCCGTTTTGTCTGATTAAAATATCATTTTGGATATGTGCGTTTTTACCAGTTTCATTATTAATTATCGTCCATACACACTTAGATTTATTATCTGACTGTTTTAGTTTAGAGCTAATAAAATTAGATTTTGCCATGAGGCAAACTTTTTTGAATATTTTAGAGTAAGTTCTAACATAGTTATGAAAATTTTGATCTAAAGTAAAGGATCTCCTGTCATATAAATCATATAAAGTATCTCTGCTTTTTCTAATGCCTCTGGTTGCCCAGATAGCAAAATTCAATTTATTATTTATTTTCTTAGACTTTGTCTTGCATACTTTATCAAATTCTAGGGTTATTAAATTATGTAGATTTGAGTAGGTTGTATCAGGTTTATTAATATTATATTTGAAATTATTAGTTATTTGTATAATGTTATTATTAAAAATTTTTAGTCTATTATCAGTAAGAAGTCTATATTTAATTATTTTATTTTTTGGTTTTACTTGTGCTTGAAAGCTGATCATTAGACATTTATGATCCGAGCGTACACCAGTAATAACAGAGTGGTCTGGAACGGGACAATTTGTGAATATATTATCAATGCAAGTCTGACTATATAAAGTAATCCTAGTCGGTTCAGTAAATATGTTATTTAAATTAAAGGAAGTAAAAAGAGAAACGAGCTTTTGTTTGTCACATGTATCTAACAAAATGTCAATATTAAAATCCCCACATAGAAAAATTTGTTTATTTAAATCATATATTTTTGAGAGTACATCCTCCATAATATCTATAAAAGAATTTAAAGACGATGCTGGGGGTCTATAGATGCATAGAATAATATATGAGTCCATCTCTGCACATGAAATCTCACAAACACGTTCAACAGATAGTTTTACAATATCCTTGCGCTCTTTATACTTTAAAGTATTTTTAATTAAAATTATAGACCCACCTCCTTCACAGGAGTTTCTATTAAATCTGTCACTGATGACGCCGCTCCATAGAGAGGCGAAATATTTGGCAATAAAATTTTATAGCTTCAATTTATATATTTTACCAAGTAAGAAACACATCTAACACACTTTATTTGTTTCAGATAATATTAAAAAAACTAGCAACTAAAAAGTTATTTACATTGAAACACATTTTATCGGACTTAAGCCAGGATTCTGTAAAACACATTATATCCAAGTTATATTTTTCAATAAATAATTCTATGTCAAGAACCTTGCTAGAGAAGCTTTGAATATTTTGGTGAATTAAATTAATTTTGCAAATGTCCTTCTCTATTGTCAAATCTAAGAGTTTAAAATTGGTTGTACCACAACATTATTAGTACCACTACTAAATGATGATGTGGAGTCAATGCTTAATAAAATATTATTAGCTACCAATGTAGCAATATTTCTTTGTACCTTCATGGGTAGTTTCATGCCATCCTGTGTCCCATTAACATTTTTAACAAATATGTTTATATCAAAAGGAGTAAACAGATTATTGTAGCGAGTCATATTATAAATACAATTATTTAGATAATGTAAATGTTTATTTTGTCGGACAGTATATCCCTTTGAATAAAGGAATGTACATAATGTAACATTTCTTACTCCAAGTTGAGACAAAAGATCCACACTGTCCAACAAATCTCCTTTGCTTGTGTTTAATCCATTTCCTACCATAATAACTATATTACTAAATGAATTGTAAAATTTAGAGGAAATGGATTTTACAATATTCATAAAACTATTGCCTGGCATACAGTAGTTAGTCACAGAATGATCTAAATGGAAATTAAAAATTTTACCCATTCCCGTACCAATACTATCTGTAAGCAGTAAGGTGTTGTTAGTTAAGTCCCTAGGAAGGGTGGCGCTGGAGAAGGCCATGGATGATCCAGTATTCGATAAATTTATCTGATTTTCGCAGGAGCAACAGTTTTTATTAATAAATGAGTCAAATCTCTCTGCATTATATTTGCTTAATTGTAGAATTTCATCCATATTCTTAATTTGTTCCGTAAGGTCATTCTGTGACAATTGGTATTTCTCTGTTAAGTTAGAGAGACAAGTGTAAGTTGTTTATCTCAGTTTCAGACTTTAATCTGTCACTATCATGTAATTGTTGTAAGTTGTTTATATAGTCACTATTTTCTTTAGCTTCCAACATAAGCCTACGGCAGTCCGCTTTTAATGAAATATTCCTAGATCTAATAAAGTTATTATTTAACTTATTCCTATACTTTTTTATAATCTTCAACAGCTTAATGTATTTTCTATTACTAAAATATCCATTATTAATAGTAGTCACACTATTAACTGTTAAGTCCTTATCAATCAATTCATCATACAAACATAAGGTTTGTTCACTTTGGCACCTCTCCTTTTCCTCTTCAAACTTTTCAATGGTCCTAAGAGCTTCATTAAGCTGCAGCTCGAGATGACTAATCCGATCCAATGCCTGCACATAATAATCACTGTACAGGCCAACATTAGAGAGCTGCTCCTGCACCTGATCCTGCTCACTACATACATCCTTATACTGGGTGTGGATTTCACTGAGTTCTTTTTTTAAGTCTTTAATTTTGCTGTTTATGTTTAATAACTCAGCCTCACTATCGTCTCGCTCTTTCAAAAGTTGGTCACAGAGATTTTTGGAATTTTTTAATTCAGCCAGAGCAGTTTTTAATTTTTGTTCCAATTCTACCGCAGTAGCTCTTCTTGTGGTAGGAGGCATGGTCAGCTCTGAAAATGGAATCTCCACACAGTAACTAATTCACACAAAAAAATAACAATACATAGGTAACTGTAACCATAAATTTATCATCATGAGTCTACAACATTGTTAATAACCTGTTAACAATCAAAATATGCATCAATATAATATTATACATATCTTAATAATATAAAATTGACGCCTAAAATCAATGTAATGTCTAATGTCAGTGGGCATATAATAGGCTTAGAATTATAATATGTTAAATATTCCATATTTGCCATTCAACACATAAAATAATTTCTTTAATAGATAAAAATTAAAAATATAGAATGTACCATTAATAAAATTATGTGGTTGGCAGACTTATGGGGTCTGTTACCTTTAATATTTAAGTATATACACTAGTATTCAGGAGTGAAAAAAGGTTGCTTGTTTGTTAATTAAAAATAGATAATAAATAATGTACCTACCTAGGTGAATGTAATATGGATGGCAGGTGAAAGGATATAAAAATATTGTTATAGATACATAATAACCACATAAATGAATACAAGTTTAACAAAACCGTAGTTATTTATAAGTAATATCAAGTTCAAACAAACTAAAGAAATGAAATATTTGAAATTCAAATCATTTCACTAGGAACAAACTGTCAAATTGGAACGCCGAACATAAAATAATTTCTTTAATAGATAAAAATTAAAAATATAGAATGTACCATTAATAAAATTATGTGGTTGGCAGACTTATGGGGTCTGTTACCTTTAATATTTAAGTATATACACTAGTATTCAGGAGTGAAAAAAGGTTGCTTGTTTGTTAATTAAAAATAGATAATAAATAATGTACCTACCTAGGTGAATGTAATATGGATGGCAGGTGAAAGGATATAAAAATATTGTTATAGATACATAATAACCACATAAATGAATACAAGTTTAACAAAACCGTAGTTATTTATAAGTAATATCAAGTTCAAACAAACTAAAGAAATGAAATATTTGAAATTCAAATCATTTCACTAGGAACAAACTGTCAAATTGGAACGCCGAACATAATACCTTTTTGCGTTTTATAATCCTGAGTCTTCACTCACAACCAAAATAACTATTTATTTTATAGTTTTCCTAAAATGATTATAGATAGTATTTACTTTGGTATTACTACATTTAAACTATTTTAATTATTAATTAAAATCCACAAACAACAAAACAGCTGTTGACTTTTTTTTTTTCATTTACCATCTTGTTCACCGCGCCTATATTCAAATCAACTGGTTGCATTATGTCAAGGGCCGAATAATCGGCAGCCGGATATCCGGCTATCCGGCCTCGCAGCTTGCCGAATAACCGGTATCTTGTATCCGGCCAAACCACTATCCGTTTCATCTCTAATTTTAACATTTTTTATGAGAGTTTAAAGTTGGAAAACATATTTTACATTTTGAAGAAGTTTACAGTCGAACAACAGAAATACTGGTATGTACGTCGGAATATTTTTGTTGAAATTGTTTATAACAATAGTTTTAAAATAAAATACGCAGTTTTTGACCTTATTCGTGCAATAAGGTCAAAAACTGCGTATTTTATTTGTTTACATCTGTTATAATTTTTTATAAGTTTTGTATGTAAAGTCATTAAGTTTTGATACTTATTTTTTTTACAATGTATTTATATTACGTTTTTATTATACATGAATTATGTCTTTTAAGTTGTTTTTTATTTTATTTTCAGGAGTATCTATAATATTCATTGTGCAACGAATCAAGGGTAAATTTCATATTTCTGGAAAGCACAAAACTGGCTGTCCTGAAATATTTAGACAAGGATAATGACAAAGTATAGTAGTGGAATATCTGCAGTCTGATTTTCCTGAATAATTTATTATTATAAAATACAATAAAAAAAAAATTTTTATTACATGAAATGTGTTACTAAGGGTTAGGCCTAGGTAGACATAAGCGTTATCCATTATACAATGCGATAGCGGATAACGCACATTTCTGGCTAGGTCCTGTCGTCTTCACATTGATAGCGATCATTAGACAAGCGAAAAATCTATAACTTTCCTCAAATGTCGACGTTAGTTTGAGAAAATACAACTACATATTTGTCAATAATTTGGTGGTTGACTTAAAATTCTATCATTATGTTTTAGCTATCCAACCAACTTGGTTACTTTCGCTATTAAGGCAGCGCATGGGAACATGTGGTCAAAAGCTAGACTTATAAAAATAACATACTTAGGTACAATAGAAAGCGGTTCGTCGTCTGCACTATCGTCGTCTTCGCTCGGCGAAGCACTGTCTTTCTCTTTCTCCTCTGGGCTTTCTTTGTCTATCTCCCGGAACCTCTCCCTCAGTATCTTGGGCTCAACTTTATCATCCTCCTTCTCACTTTTCTCTGTTTCGCTTTTGTCGGAATCTTTATCACTCTTTCCGCGCTGAAAAAAATATTTTATTGTAGATGAAATTTATGCAAATATAGAAGGCAAATAAAACAGAATTTTAATTATTATATTTTCATAAGTTTTTTTTTTGGAGCATGGCATGTAACTTTGTATATTTTTTATTTGTTTATTCATTAAAAATTATATTCACATTGCAGAAGGCAAAATTTTATAAAAAATCTTAATATACAAAAAGTATATAGGAATACCATTACGTTGGGTGGGCGAAGTCTTATGACATTCTGTGTCCTATGGGGTCGATTAATGGATTGTTATTTTTGACCGCGACTAGTGGCTGAGCCTTGGCGTTGAATCCCGAGGTTGTGTTCGATTCCCAACCATGGCAAAAACATATTAGTAGATTTTCTGTACAGATTGGCATGGTCTGGGTGTTTAAAAAAAAATATATATTATATCGTTGTTTCTGGTACAAGCCTAGAGCTTAGTTTGTGACCAGATCAATATGTGTAAATTGTCCTACATATTTTTATTACCTGTTGCATAGGAGTAGGGGTAGTAGAGGGGGGCTGTTTATCACGATCCCGTATGAGTGACCGGCCGGCAGGAGGCGTACGAGCGCCGCGAGGGTGCGCCACCAACGTCACGCCCAACTTACGGTAGAAATCCTCGAAACTATGAAGGAACCTGAATAACGAAATATATATATTTAATATGTATTAATAATATGATTACGTTAATTGATCTAAAAATATTTAAGAAAATTACAAGTAATAAAACCGTATTGGTTGCTCCCACTATTCCGGCTGATTGATACTGTTATGAAATAGAGGGCGACAAAATAGAATTGGATATCGATAAAAAAATGTTGGCTTTCCCATACAAACTAGTAGTGTTAAAATGACCAATTTGTATGGGGAAGCAAATTTTTTTTCATTTGCGACACAAGGTTCATTGATGATGATGCATTGATCAAGACAACCTCATATTAGCCCAAAGTACATATTTTCAAAGTCACATGTATATATAAAGATCTTAGCTTTATTCTTATATTATTAGCTTTTCATTCCCTGACTCATGACCCTGGGCCCTAATCCCTCAAACCTTCGTGAAAAGCAACTCCCTAACGATTTTTCAATTTCAATTGTTGTTTAAGACACTGACACAAAGGAGTACGGTTATTCTGGACCCAACCGTAAAAGCGTTCACAAACAACGATATGGTTACTTAATAATAGATAATTTAAGTATTATTTTCCAGTATTCAAAATAATTTTAGAAGTTGGGAAAAAAATCTGACAACTTTTGTTACGTGCTGATTCTTCTGCCTTTTCTGTATATTTGCCCACATTATGCAGAAAAAAAATGATTTATACAGAAAGACAACATGATGTATCGTTTTTGATACAATATGCATTTAAGGGTTAAAAAATATTATTTTTGCTTATCTGGATTGAGATTTAACAATATAATGAGAGATTTCACATTATTTTGAAAGAAAAAGAGAAGGCCGTATAGTATTGAATGCCCCTTGTCCATTTATCGCAAGAACAGATTAAAAATATAGCGACGATAGGTCGATGGCCTTGCATCCAGTGCTATGTTAAAATAAATAATTTAAAAAAAAGAGCGACGATATATCATCCACAGATTATATATATATATTTTTGTTCGGTTTTCTCAGGCAAAGGTCTCTATGAACCATACAGCCTAGGTCAGATTATATAATATTATTCTGTCAATGCTGCAGCACAAGGAAACACTAGTAATAATTTTGCGGATTAATAATTCGCGGGCATAAATTGTTCGCTATACTAACCTAATAACTAGTCATAACCATAACCTCAAATTGAAATTTAAATGAGAATAACTTTTTTCTCCCAACTTCTCGAACTTTAACGTAATTAACAATTTTATTATATGTATTTTTCTCTATCGAACTGAAAAGGTTTTATTTTTGAACGCGGCTTCTAAGCCTGGGTCTGAAAATACATGGGCTATGACCGTTTTTCTTTAAATTTTGCTTTTTTTTATTTAAAAATACACCAAACATTTTAAAATATACTTACTTTTTATAAGCCTGTTTACAAAGATTAGTGATGTTGGAGTTGACAGGTTGGAAGCCCATTTTCTCTGCCACCATCCTCCACTGATTGTTATTTGTTACTCTGTTACAGCCTCCCAGCTTTTGTGCAACCTGAAAGTGAAGTTATAAGGTTTCTTTAGTTGCTTAAGCGGAAAGATATTAATAATAATATGTAGGATAATTTGCACATATTGCTCTGGTCACAAACTAAGCTCTAGGAGTCTAGGTTTGTACTATGTGTACCAGAAGCAACAATATAATACATATTATATTTTATTTTTTAAAGGTAAAAATGTGGCGGGACTCGAACCCACGAACCTCACTATTGCGGCAAGGCGCTCAACCGCTGAGCCAACTAGGTTCTAGTCAGCCCTCACGAATTTTGTCATTGCTTGTTATCCACTTATACACAGACGCCCTCTATTAGCTTTCTTCTAATAACTCTTACAAGTCCCGCCACCAGGAATTTTTACATTGCATTTTTATCTTTAATAGGATAATCTTATATTAAATTATATAAGATTATCCTATAAAGGAATGTATAAAAAAACATAAAAATATACTATATTTTATAAACACCCAGACCATAACAAACTGTTCAGAAAAAACGTCAAATTTTTTTTTTTTTGCTCTGGTTGGCTATCCAACTCTTATCTATGGAGGCTGTCACTTACAATAATTAAAAAGAGAGAACGCGGAATAGGTTTAAATAGTTTTCAGAGCATTGTCTATGGTAAAGGCGGTAAAATACGCTCAACATTGGTGAAACATTTCTACAAAGCTGTATTGACTCTAGGATGTTTTTAATTGTGCCTTTTTTAATTAAGGCTGTTGACTATAAGGCATCCGTAATGGCACAAAAACACATACACACTTACCCTAAACAATCTATACAGGTCTATATCTTTGTTGGCAATGGTAGGATTTCTATTGAGTGGCGTTCCTCTGTCGTCCATGAACTTGTATAGTTGTGCCACAAAGTGATCCTTTTCTTCGCGCGGCTCGTCATCAGAACTCTGTAATAAGGAAATAAGGTAAAAGATTAAATAGACTAGGTCCAATCATTTGATACCAAATAAATTGGGTTTGAACCCCCAAACCCCCCCTCTGGCTACGCCCATGGTTATGATTTTTTTTTTAAATACCCATTTCAATGGTTCCATTCAATGGACTGCAGCCCAATTATGCCCACTTTTATTAGATCTAAATTAGAACTTATAAAGTTAAACTTGATATTTTGCGATCACGACCTCTTCTGTTTGACGACCAACTTACAAAAAATTTAAGTAAAAGTTTAACTTTGCTTTTTCTATGAAAACCGAAATTATGACCGTTTTAGTTCGAATGGGAATTTGTCAAATAAAGCTAAACAACTGCCAAATTAAAGTTACTCTTGTACCAACTTTCACAAGTAAAATCCTTCTTTAAAATTGATTTTAAAGAAGGTTAAGTTTAATATTACTTAAGTTTTTTATTACTTATATTAAAACCGTCAAGTGACCTAATCATGTTTCGGTTTTAGTCTGTGGGTTCTACGCTTTTTCAGATACTATTGAATTTATATTCTCATCGAGGTAGTAGTCTTATTTCATGGTGCGGTTACGAAACGGGCGATTGATTTGACGATAAAACAGCGAGGATATTAAGACTCGTAATGCAAATAAGTACGTCTTTGTCGCCGCCCATTTCGTATTTGCATAATTTATCCGGCATAGTGGGAGCGATCAATATTGATAAACAACAACGTATTAATCGGCTCTATTTATGGACTTTGTAGGTCTGCTTACCACCAGGTACATACAAATACATTTATTTCGGGAAAATAATAACAGTATTACAATAATCAGCGGATCCTGTACTAGGAAACATCCTGCATTGCGGCTACCCAATCATTCATTATTAGTACAAATATTTTCAGCTACAGGAGACATCTAACAATTGAAAACATAATCTGTGAAGTGATTTTCCATTTATAATAGGTACAAGAATTTTGAAAGAAATTTAAGCATTACAAAATATCACAACATATTAAGACATACAAAGTCAGATGCCGTGCTCCGATAAAAAAACATTTTATTATTATTTTATTGGTGCACGGCATATTATTATGACTTATATTGACTGTATCTACTTGATAATAAGTGGTCCTACAAAGTCCATAAATGGGGTCGATCAACACATTGTTGTTTAACAACATTGATCGCTCCCACTATGCCGGCTAAATAGTGCAGTTACGAGACGGCGGCGTCAATTTATTTTATCCAACCGCCCGTTTCGTAACCGCACCCTGAAAGGAAAGTAACTCCTCGACGAGAATTCGATGCAGAAGTCTTCTGAAAACCGGTGAACCCACAGACTAAAACCGAAATGAGACCGGTAGGTCGGCCTAGCAAAGTTTAGAGACCTTAAATTCTTCCCACCTTTAAACTTGAAAATAGTAATACCTAGAAATTTATTTTGCCGCATATATTAAATTATATTTATTATTTCAAATTATTATGTGGAAAGAAATACATTGGAGTTAAGTGTTGCTATAAAAAAAACTAAATACATATATTTTTTAAACATTTTTTTACGTTATAAGTATATAAAATGAAAGCGAAAAACATTATTTATGTTTTATTATTATCTTGTCATTAGTAACATACTTGAAAAACATTTAATTAGACGCTTGTTTCAATATTTATTTCGTTCAATCATTGTATATTTTTTTTATTGGCAAGTTTCCGAATTTTCGATAAAGTTTAGCTAAAGTTGAATAAGTAGACGTGACATAATATCTATACTAAAAAGTTCTAATTTAGAACTAATTTAAAGCTTGACTAAATATGAACCTAATTAGAACTGCTATTAAAGTGGTCATAATCGGACTGCTGGATCCAGAATGGTAATTCTAAGGAAATTAACTAATGAACTATAATTAAAGTGGAACCAAGTCACTGACTTCAACTACATAAAAACAAATGTTAAAATTAAATATTCTTATCTTTCAGTAATTAGATTTTGAATCTAAAGAGTGGATTCTACTTGACAAAATCTAACTAACCGACACGGAATGGCGATTTTATAATATGTATAGATATGTAGTTTTGAAAAGTGCAATAACCTCATCATCCTGATGTCCATAAAACAGCGCTTCCCGGTCCCAGTGCGGCGGCAAGTCCCCGTGGTTAAGGTACTGCAACGCCGCATCCACGCCGGCCCACTCTGACGGAGCACCGCCTTTACGAAACTCACGCGCTTCTTTTTTAGGCACAGTGTAACTGTAAATGACATGAACTTATAAAAAAAGAAATTCTAGCAGTTAAATTATTATTTCAATAAGTTACTATTGTCCATCCTTAAACGACCTCACAAGGTTACCTTCATTTGCGGCGTTGGAGAGACCAGAAGAGCAGGAAAAGCCGGTGGTTACGCTGGTAACTTCTACCAACTCAAATGTAATAACAAAATAAGATCATATCAAAAACTTACTATCGTCCATCCTTAAACGACCTGACAAGGTAGTCTTCCTTGACCTTGATTTGCGGCGTCGGAGCAACCACCAAAGCGGGAAACGCCGGTGGTTGGGTACGACGTCTCTCCCCGGCGCCGGTAGCTTCTACCAGCACAACCTTTCCTACGTTCGGTTCGCGCTCCGTGCTATCCGGTTTGCGAGTCCAACCTCCTTCGCTTTCTTCTGACCTGGTTTGGGTTAAAAATAGTCATGAAGGTTGTGAGGTCAAAATATGTCTATGCATGACAAATAATATTGTGAAGGGGTAAGAAAAGATTTGGGGGAACATTGATGTATAGAAAAATCATTAAGACAGAGACAGTTAAGGGCTCTGCCAAATTCTATTATTATTTTTATGTTGATAATTATAGGCAAAAATGTTTCCATTATGGGTAATAAATATTTTTGTATGTAAAAGTTTTTTTTCCTGAATTCGAAAAAAAAATCCAACACATTAAAAATCCTAGATTAATAATAAATACAATAAACGACAAAAATAATATTTTAATTCTGCAACAGCCAAGTAATACTTGAAGTGCGATGATAGCTCATTTTGTATGGAGAATGCAGGCTTCGTGAATATGGATGCAGTGGCCTTAACAATGACATTAGTAATAACACTTGTTTGATAATATTTACAATGTAATGACTCATTATTTGACTTGTGATTCTTGGGTGTTAAACATTTCTTTATATAAGTTATTGTACAAAATCTGAGTAAAAACTTATCTGCTGGAAAAACTTCTTGGAATCATGCTGTTCCTATGATATTTATATGAGCAGAAGCAGTGGATTGTTTACTAAATTTAATGATTAGTTCTGCAGGTGTATTATTATTGTTGTTAACATTTTAAAATTTTATTATTGTTATTAGTTTATCAGTAGTTAATTTATTTAAATATAGGTACTATTTATTTATATAACCCAATCAATTGATGTATGACTGTAACCAAGTATTCCATGAAGAGAACCTATGGTGGAAATAAACTGAATAAACAGTTTAGATATTTTAGTTAGTGACTTCTTTTCGCCTAATTTTGCCAATGTCAAGTGGGTACTTATAAAATGAAAATTTTAATAAGTAAAAAATTAAAAATGGCCACATGACCATATGCATACTGTAAAGTTCTACCAATGTTGAGAGAAGGGGAAAAGGAAATTAATCCACAAATAAAATCGGGTATCAAAAGTTAAGGGATTCATTGAGATATAACACAAACACCGACTTCAGTGTGTTAATGCTACATTACTAACACTTAAGATCACTATGAATGCGTATAATATTCTACAAAATTAGAACATTTTTGCACAATTATATAAAAAATAACTTACTGAGCTCTGCCCCTTCTTCCACGCCGACCTGCTATGACAGGTGTAGAGAAATGTTCTGGATGTGTGAGGGGTAACTGGTCCAATGTTTCACTCTCATTGAAGTGTCGACCACTCTTCAGGCAGAGGGCGGAACGACGAAGTGTAGTAATGTCGCCGTCGTCAAACACTGAAGTATAATAAAATATAGATTATTGATAAAAGCATAGTTTAAATTATTTTAAATATAGCATGTAGTTATGAATCTTTGCAAGCTGATCAAAATTTGACCTTAATTGCTCATACTTGTAAAAATTTCCCTAATAACCAATGCTCCTATAATAAAATTGTAAAAGTAAATTCTATCAAATATCTAGGCATAATTATTGACAAAAATCTTACTTGGTACTCCCAACTTGAAACAGTTGCAAACCGGGCTAGAAAACTGATCTGGCTATTTAAACATCTCAGAAATATTGCAGACTTAAAACTAATTACATATATTTATACTTCTCTCGTGCAATCTATATTATTATATTGCCTTTCAAATGTCCCTACCTGACCAGAGTAATCTGGTAAGATGGGGGAAGGCAACAGATAAGACATGTACATTGTGCGGTGTTGCTGTAGGGACTGCCAGACATATACTTGCTGGGTGCAAAACTCTACTTGAAAAAGGTCATTATTCGCACCGACATGATAAAGTTCTAGAAATTATTCGTGAAGCTGTAAGTCTCAGTATTGCTAGAGCCAGAAAAGGATTAACAACAAATGAAAGACTGACTACTTTTGTAAAGGAGGGACAACTCAAGAAAACTCAAAGTAAACCTTTCTCAATCCTGGACAAAGCACAAGACTGGAAAATATTCATGGATACATTTAAAATACATTACAAGATTCCAGACGAACTAGCAGTTTCAGCCTATAGACCAGACATACTGGTGTACTCTCGGTGCTTGAAGAAAGTAATACTTATAGAACTCACCGTTCCGTGGGAAACAAACATACCTAAGGACCACAACATCAAGTCGAACAAATATTTTGATCTCACAAACGAAATTACTAGAAACGGATTTAAAACTCAACTTTATGCAGTGGAAGTTGGTGCAAGAGGAATTCCAGCAAAGTCTTTGCACCGTCTATTGAAGGATCTTGGCCTTCCGAGAACAGCCGTCGGAACTTTTATGGAGCGTGTTTCCAGGATGGCGCTAACAGGATCATATAATATTTGGTTGAGTAGAGAGGGTAGTGAACACAGTGCAGGTGAGAGTTCAAAAGGCCTTTAAACCTACTTCGCGGTCTCAAGTCCGGGAACGCTGAAGTTCATTCCCCTGCCTTTCAACCACGCGATGGACCCGGCACCCGCACGGTGAATCCATGGTTTGCTAAGAACATTGTCTCTATAACAATTTGGGGAGGAACTTATAAAACAAAATTCATCAGTATTGAATGTGCACAGAGAACAATTTTAAAAGTAATGTTACGCAAGAAAATAATATACAGTACATCTAAATTATATAGTGATGCTAACGTTTTAACAGTCAGACAACTTTACATTCTACAAGGTATCCTTAAAATACATAAAACGACTACTATAGACCTAAATATAATACAAAAACGTAATCCTTATTCAGTTTTAAAATATGATAAAGTAAGAACTGTATTTGCGACAAAACATTCTTTACACAATCAAAAAAATTATGAAATAAAATAAATAGAAACATAAAAATATACACCATGAACTATAATGAATGTAAGAAAGCACTAACAGCATGGCTGAAAAAAAAAATTATGAACAAACTGAAAATTTATTAAGCAACAACAACTGATATAAAGAACAAACATCCTTTTATCCACTACCTATCAATTATAATAGGCGCATACCTTAATACAAATATAGGAAACACACTGCCACACACATTCATATATACACACATCAACACACATTATTACATATAAAAACATATCTTCTCTCATTCAACTTTATACCTAAAATTATATATATTATTAACCAAATTTTCCATATTATCTATATGTACCCTCTTACTTACTTATGTTATAAAATTTGTTAACTACAATTGTACGGAAGAGTGGGACACTCGTAATACAGGTGCACACACTTAAATAGAGTGTCCCAACCCTTGTAACTTTTATAATGAGAAAATATAAATATTTTTGAATTTTTGTATTTGTATGTATTGTCCTACATATAAAAAAAAAAGTATTCTATTAAATGATTTTGACACATTTTGTATAGGAAATATATCTAAACTTTTGTATGCAATTGATATGCTATTAAATTTATTTAGTAGAACAAGGTTCTTGGACAGTTGGGTGGTGGCAGAGTTGGTTAGACCTTAGACTTAAAAACAAAAAGGTCCCTGGTTCAAACCCCGGTGTGTTACAAGAAGTTTTTAATCTAAAAAATTATGTACATTTGTTTAACAACACCACTATAGTGACCCAGAGAGCATGTTAAGCTGTTGGTCCCAGTTTTACTATACCAACTTGTGAAACTGTTTATAGATGGGTTATTGAGTCTATCCAAACATCGCGATGTAGTCTCCACATGTTCGGTGTAGTCTCATACAAATGGCCACTACAAGTTGGGATTAAAAACACCTCCGGTGGGTACCCTGAGGCTGAGTTAAAGATCAATATTAGCGAGTAAATATAAAATTATATTGAATGATGAATAATAAAGAAATATACTAACCAACAGTATATTGGCTACAGTCTTGTATTTTATTAATAACAGCTTCAATAGCATCCTTTTTAGGATCTTGCTTCACTTCTACAGTGTTGCCTACTCGAAGATTTCCTTTAATGACATCATCATTAACTGTTATGGAGCCACCAGTTTTTAGGGATACCTGAAATATTTAAATAAATATAGTAATTAGAGTGTTAACAATTAAGCAGGCAATATTTTAAGAGATATGTTTTAAAAACTAGGATATAACACAATTTCTGTATAACTTCCATAAAAAATTAAGTGCCTAGCGGTAGTAAGTATGCCTTTGTATTTTGTATGCAATAAAGATTTTAAATAAATAAAATAAGTCACACATGATACATTGCTTAAAGTTTAAATAGGCCAAGAAATATAGACTTTAGGTAAATTGATTTTATAATAAGTGTAAAAAGTTAAAAATTTTGTATTGTTATCTGCTAAATAATAAATATAATTTACACAAATATAACTAAATAAAAATAAGCAATAAATATGAACAAGCCTAGTAAATATTACAAAAGAATGCTAAATAAAAATAACAAAATAGCCCTACTTAATCCACTTAATTTATATTGGTCTTATTTCATAAATCTTGCTTCACATTATTATATACATAGTCATACTCAATTTTTTTTAACTTACCCTACATTTAATATTTCTGACAACTTTTTTTACTTTAGCTTCACAAAAAGCACCTTTATACTTTGCACTGACATCTGTACCAACAGGTAAAAATGGGGGGTCATCACCTTGCTGAAAAAAAAACATTTTTCTTTATATGAAAATTGAAGACAGCTAGATATACAGACAGGTGGTTCTACAAGAAAATCAAAACTATAGAACGGGAAAGAGAAATGAATATTTAAAAGTTTATTTACCATTTTTAGTTTGTTCTCCTAGAGTTAAAACCTGAAAGCAATGATATTTTTATAAGTAATTGTTCATAAAAATAACTCAACATTTACCTTGATTTTGTATTATCAATATTGGCATAGTAAGTATGGTACTCTCTTATTGCCAGCAATTTGGGGATAGCAGCCAAAATAAGGATCCAAAAACCACCAATGACACCACTCCAGGAGTTATGAATGAGCACATTTATCATTAAAGCCCATATTTTGTTTTAGATTTTTATTTTTAAAGTATGTATTTATATTTATTTTATCTCAGTCTGTATAAACACCACTACAAGTTTGCCAATTGTTACCCTTATTGTTGTATATAAAGTAAACCTTATATCGGAGTATGAGGTGGAAACAAAACTGTCTATGGGTGCTAAGCTAATATCTAGCCATTCTAAAGTGCCTTGTGGCATAATGATATCAAAGATGGTAATTAAAATTGTAAGCCTTGATGTTATGCCCTGGTAGAAACTGGATAAGAAAAACAGTACAAACAATTATCATCCGTAAAGAGATTACTTAGTACACTGACATTTATAATGCCAAGTCCAGGCTGATAACATTAATACTATATATGTAGAACTAGCTGAACTCCAGTTTTACCAGCGGAATTTAAAAGAAATCAGAACTAAAATCTAAAATTCAGTCCTTGTAACACTGATAACAGAGCTTTCTATTGGTGAAAGACTTAAAAAAATTGGTTCAGCAGTTTATCTGAAACAAACTAACAATCAAATATAAAATAAAATTAATGTAAATAATAATAATGATATAATAATCTAGTACATACATAGGTACCTGAAAATTTTAATTAAGCTAAATAAAAAGTCTTTATAAGGAGGGCCACTTGGGAGGGTACCTAACACATTAACTGCATTGCCACGTTAAATGGCAAGCATTCCGAGAGTATTCATTTACAGAGTTTCCAGAGGAAAGGTCGAGTTTCGGTACCAAATATTCCCAAAGTTTCAAAACCAAGTGCACAAAACTTATAATCTAGAATCAACTCCCAATATTTAGCTCGTTTCTGGGATTCTGCAGTTCATGCGGCTGAACAAGGAGTTGATGAGCAGGCCGAAAAGTGAGGTTGTGTAGGTATCCACAACATTGTTTGTTTTATTTCTAAATGGCTACCAAAAATGGCACTTAAACATTCCAATTTATCAGCTTGATGTCGAATCCTTTCGTTAAATTAATAGGTCATTTTCAAAACACTGTAGTTCTTATTCTTACAATAAAATATTAGTATAGATAATACGTTTTGATAGCGGCAAACAATTTGAATAGTCGGGAGTGGTACCTTCACTACTCCTGACTATTCAAGTTCTGGCAGACATTGGCAAACAAAATAAAATACATTTATTAAAAAAATCGTTGTCGAATAATATGTTTATAATATGATAAAATGTTTTTAAATTATTGTGTTTTAACATATGTACATGTATAAAGTATTTTACGCGGTAAAAGTAATTGAACGTACCTCCTCGAAGAATTTAAAGTGCCAACTTCAAATTATCAACATTATAACAATAACAAATATTTAAGGTCAGCTTTTTACGACAATGAAATATATTAGTATTAAAATTACATTATAAAAATAAATTCAAATCACCACTTTCGATTTGCGTCGATGACACTACTAACTAGTGAAGAACTATTACGAAGTAAGTAAGCGAATGGTGAAAACAAATCAATTGTATCAATTATTTTTTTCATTTCACTTCTTGTCTCGTTGGTTTCACTCGCGTTAAATATCAACCGTCCCGTCGAGTCAAAAAAACTAAGTTGAAGTAATTCCATTACCAAAAAATTTTTACATCTGAAGTTAACTTCATGCGTTACTTTACCAAACCAAACTGGAATAGCTGACATCAAAATCTAACAATTCCTTCCGCATACAACGTGGAATAAAATTACAAGTTGTACAACGTGGGGTGTCTAGTAAACCCCAACAATATATTAAAATTTTAAGTAATATAGACATATTTTAATTAAATTTATTATATATTTATGTTCTAACGTTCAATAGGATGAAAATTAAAAATAATAAACAATTTCATTTCATTTATTTATTACACAATGACAAAAACAAAATGTCACCTTTTTACTTACAAAAATAATGTAATATATTAATTTTAATAATATATGGGAATTGCATTTTCTGGTGTTAACTTGGTTTTTCTGTCCATTGTTCTAGGACAAATATAAATCTGACCCTGGGAATTAAGCATTATATTTTCTTTCTTCAACAAATTTTCTAAGATATATTATTTCTAAGATATATTATAGTTTTATATTCTTAAAATTATTCTCTTTGAGATATCTACGGGTTTTTTTTTCAAACTTCCAAATTCATATTATATTTCTAGTAAGTATGTCGTCAAATTATAAATAAATTACTTACTAAGAAAACGACATTATAATAAATAATGCTTCTATGCCCGTTCCATCAGAGACCCACAAGTAGTAATTTGGCGTATAGCAATAAACCAAGAAGTTCTTTGGGCCAAGAGCTTATTACTTTAGACATTATCTACAGAGTTTTTTTTTTCAAACTTCCAAATTCATGTTATATTTCTAGTAAGCATGTCGTCAAATTATAAATAACTTACTAATAAAACGATATGATAATATGAAATGCTTCTATGTCTGTACCATCAGAGGCCCACAAGTAGTTCTTTGTCATATACCATTAAACCAAGAAGTTTTTCGAGCCAAGAGCTCATTGTCTTATGGTCGGATTAATAGTCGTTGCTAAGCAATTGCTAATGCATAGCCGATGCTCCGGACTGTCAAACTGCATATGAAATAACTAAAATTTGACAGTTCCATGCAATGGCTCAAGCTAAGCAACGACTATTAATCCGACTCTTAGACATTATTCACGAGATTTTTTTAAACGTCCAAATTCATGGTAAATTTCTAATAAGCATATCGTCAAATTGAAAATTACTTACTAAGAAAACGACATAATGATATAAAATGCTTCTATTCCTGTTTTATCAGAGGCCCACAAGTAGTTCTTTATCGTATATACCAATAAACCAAGAAGTTCTTCGAGCTCTTATTATAATTTCTGTACTAGTAGGGCCTGTCCTGCGTTCGGTGAAGCAAAACTATAATCTTCTTCCGAAAAAAGATATAGAGATATAGAGCTATTTTGTTGTTCATAAGGCTTTACTTTAGGTGGATCTTCTGACAAGTTCTCTAGCCCATCTCGTCCCATTCATGGCAACTATGAGGCAGCATTTGATGAATGTCGTAGTATTTTTTTAATATTTTTTTTTTGTAGAACAAAATACACATATTGCTCTGGTCACAAACTAAGCTCTAGGCTTGTACTATGTGTACCAGAAGCAACGATATAATACATATTATATTTTATAAACACCCAGACCCCCAGACCATGACAAACTGCACAGAAAAAACGTACTAATATTTTTTGCCATTGGTGGGAATCGACGAGTATGGCTCTTCTGATTGGTAAAAGGGTAAAAATATTTTATATATAAGTTATATAGGCCGGTGTTGATTATGGACATATGATTGTTGATTAAAAAAGCCATACGCTCACTGAAGTTTCAGATGTTATATATATAATCACTGAAATGATCGGATGAACAACTAATATGATTTTGACTACCTCCTGGTCGTCAGTAGAATTCGGTCCGGTCCGGTTGGAAACTGTCCGTATTGGGACCGGACCTTGTTGTAGGTACGCACTGGGTACTAAATGAAACCACTTCGGATGGTAAAGCTAGACTGATTTTATTTGAATAAAGCATGAAGCTAAAAAAACGCGCCCCGCGCCAATGGAGTAAGCATGATACATAAATTGTTTCATAATAGTACGATACCGGTGTCGCCAATTTCTGAGGTGAACAAATGAAGAACGGTGAAAAAGGTGTGGCTTCAAATGGCACCTCAACGCGTCTGACACTTAAAAAACTGCCTGAGAAAAAAAAGAGATACAAGTAAACATGAATGTGTGCGCGTGTATATGAAGTGTATTGTTTTTTATTATAAAAAACTAAATATTAAATTGCAAACTTAATAGTTTCGATAGTGTTGCCACCGACAACAAATATTATTACTTATTGATATAAACCAAATATTTTGGGATTTATAGAGATCATCAAAGATTAATAATTATTTATCGATATACAATTGTAATACACACACATATCATCACGGGCCCCAAGGTAACCAGCGGAGGGGTTTTAATCCCACCTCGTCGTCGTAGCCGATGAGTCTACACCGAACAAGTGGCTAGTTCGTCGCGATGTTCTGAATAGACTCAATAACTTTGAAGAATATACTTTGGGCTAATATGATCAAATCAAACAACTTTCCCATGGAACCATGTATCGCAAAAGAAAAAAAAATGGCCTTCTCCCTACAAACTAGTAACGTTAAAATGACCAAATATAAATTTGTTAATAAATGTTATGGGGAAGTACATTTTTTTTTTCATTTGCGACATATGGTTCCATAGAAAAAATTGTTAGATTTTATCAGCAGAACCTCATATTAGCCCAAAGTACATCCTTTCAAATCCACCCTGATAGACACTTTCGCACTTATAATACCAGTGGATTTAAAATATGTAGGTATATAATAATATAATAATAAATTAAAATACTTTATTAAATTAAATTATTTATTAAATTAAAACACATGCACAACTAACTACATGTACCATGAAGCTAAAAAAACGCGCCCCGCGCCAATGGAGTAAGCATGATACATAAATTGTTTCATAATAGTACGATACCGGTGTCGCCAATTTCTGAGTCGAACAAATGAAGAATTGGGAAAAAGGTGTGGCTTCAAATGGCAGCTCAACGCTTCTGACACTTAAAAAACTGCTTGAGAAAAAAAGAGATACAAGCAAACACGAATGTGTGCACGTGTCTATGAAGTGTATTCTTTTTTTATTATAAAAAGCTAAATATTTAATTGCATACTTAATAGTTTCGATAGTGTTGCCACCGACAATAAATATTATTACTTATCGATATAAACCAAATATTTTGGGATTTATAGAGATCATCAAAGATTAATAATTATTTATCGATATACAATTGTAATACACACACATATCATCAAGGTAACCAGCGGAGGGGTTTTAATCCCACCTCGTCGTAGCCGATGGTATGAGTCTACACCGAACAAGTGGCTAGCTCGTCGCGATGTTTTGAATAGACTCAATAACTTTGAAAAATATACTTTGGGCTAATATGATCAAATCAAACAACTTTCCCATGGAACCATGTATCGCAAAAGAAAAAAAAAATGGCCTTCTCCATACAAACTAGTAACGTTAAAATGACCAATTTGTATGGGGAAGTACATTTTTTTTTTCATTTGCGAAAAATGGTTCCATAGAAAAAATTGTTAGATTTTATCAGCAGAACCTCATATTAGCCCAAAGTACATCCTTTCAAATCCACCCTGATAGATACTTTCGCATTTATAATACTAGTGGATTTAAAAAATGTAGGTATATAATAATATAACAATAAGTTAAAATACTTTATTAAATTAAATTATTTATTAAATTAAAACACATGCACAACTTACTACATGTACCTACTAAACGCAATCTCAACATTTTTGACCGACCTCCAAGAGGAAGTTATACTCAAACTACAAAAGGCGAAAAACAATTAAATCGTAGCTTGATTCGTCAAAATGTACTGAACATACGGGTATTCTTGTTGGTTATCAATTTTCTTCTCTTTTAATTGCCTCCCCATTTACGTTTTAATGCCGGATCTTTCGGGAAACTGTATCATGTATAGAAAATATAATTAGTATTATATAAAAAAAACAATAATTGTATAATATTTCATAACCATGAAAGTATTTACAAAAATCGAGTATATCAACTATAAAATCACATCACTAAATAGTAACTGACAAACCTCGTTGGACGCTTCTGTTGTCGCCATACCTTTTGATTAAATTAAATTGAAAAGATTATAAATTATTTTAAAGTATCGAAATTCTCATTAAAAATAAAAACACATCACTAGTCATCAACTTCTAACTGATGCACATAGTTTGACAGTTACCATAGTTACGACGTTAGATTTTGATATTTTAATTATGGGTTTTATTATATTTTTTTATTAAGGTTTAATATAAGAAAAACATGTTAAATACATACTTGAAAAACGTGACACTAGGTACTTTTTTTTAATAGTAGTTTCTACACAGCTTTAATGCACAATTAACCATTTTTCCGACAATAAAAGCGGAGCTCTTTTCGACTTTCTCCGCCGAACGCACAAATCAGACTGAGGATGTAAAAAATGTAAAGGTGTGTGTGAGTGACAAATTTGTCACTCGCGCGGCACCCTGCAAATTGAATGATGCTTACTCCAGTAGGGGCGCGCGGACGGGCACGGTTTTTACCTTCATGACATGTACCTACTAAACGCAATCTCAACATTTTTGCCCGACTTCCAAGAGGAAGTTATAATCAAACTACAAAAGGCGAAAAACAATTAAATCGTAGCTTGATTCGTCAAAATGTACTGAATGAAACGGGTATTCTTGTTGGTTACCAATTTTCTTCTCTTTTACTCGTAATTGCCTCTACCCATTCACGTTTTAATGCCGGATCTTTCGGGAAACTGTATGTATAGAAAATATAATTAGTATTATATAAAAAAACAATAATTGTGTAATATCTCATAACCATGAAAGTATTTACAAAAAACGAGTTTATCAACTATAAAATCACATCACTAAATAGTAACTGACAAACCTCGTTGGACGGTTCTGTTGTCGCCATACCTTTTGATTAAATTAAATTGAAAAGATTATAAATTATTTTAAAGTATCGAAATTCTCATTAAAAATAAAAGCACATCACTAGTTCTTCAAGTCCTAACTAATGCACATAGTTTGACAGTTACCGTCAGATTTTGATATTATAATTATGGGTTTTTTTATTTTTTTATTAAGGTTTAATATAAGAAAAACATGTTAAATACATACTTGAAAAACGTGACACTACACAGCTTTAATGCACAATTAACCATTTTTCCGACATTAAAAGCGGAGCTCTTTTCGACTTTCTCCGCCGAACGCACAAATCAGACTGAGGATGTAAAAAATGTGAGGGGGTGTGTGAGTGACAAATTTGTCACTCGCGCGGCACCCTGCAAATTGAATGATGCTTACTCCAGTAGCGGCGCGCGGACGGGCACGGTTTTTACCTTCATGGAATAAAGTATGAGCTTATATAGTAAATGAGATTTTAAACAAAGAACACAATTATAAAAATATGACATGAGACTTGATTTTGATTGATTTGAAAATGGTATGAAATATTGTTATAAAAGAGTAAATGATTTATTGGCCGCTTTGCATGAGGCAAAGGCTGATTTTATATCAGCCGGCATATGATCAAGCTCGCAATCCTCTACGCAAGTCTTCAATATAATAATATAAGAAGAAAATTCTCACTCTTTTATATTACTATATTCTTCCAAATATACCTCTCTATCTTATGATACTACAGATACACACATTTTATAATAGCAATGTAGGTAGATAAAAAATATATAAGTATAAATAAAAAACCGCGATGCATAAAACTGTAAACTGGTATGATGGGCGTACTTTGGGTAATGGCCATGTCCAGCAGCAGACTGCTACAGGCTCAAGATACAATAATTTAAATTATAATACCTAAAAAACACTGAAAATCCCTGTAAATACATAAAATAAGTACTTACGTTTAGCTGCGTGCAATACAACGTGGGGTCTCACAGACCCCAGAGTCGTTCACTGAGGCTCAGGGCACGATTTAGACTAAATAAATCTAATCAGTCGATTTGGCAATGTCGCACACGAGATTAGCTGGAAGTGGAAGTTAATAGCACCAAAATTAAAAGAGATATCCATAAAATATTACGTCTGGGTTCTATTAAAAACCATGTTGTACGCGGAAGGACGTACCCATTCACTGCCGGCAACGCACCCGTCGTATGCGTCTTGATTAGTTATTCGTGGGAGCACTAACGCAAGTTTATTTCGAACTCCTGAGATTCCCGGTACCCGTACGATGTCATAAGTATTTAAAAAATCCTGTATTCTCAGTTTTGGGTAAAAACTTGTTTTACTTTTTAGCGAGTGTCACAGTGTGTTCGTTTACTACTGTTTTTCACTTAAAGCGCTTAGGCTTTAAGCCAATCTAAACAGCCGTCAAAGTACACAAAGCGAAGCAAAGCAATCGCAGCGTTTGCAGGAGTACTCGAACAGTTTTATGTGCATAAATAAAAATCATATAAAATTCATAAGAGAATACAAAATAGAGTTCAAAAACGATTAAGTGAAAGGGAGGGAACAATAAAAATAAACAAAAAAAAAGTATTTGATACATAATTGTGACCACAGACAATTTACTTTGATTGCACTACTCGTATTTTCAAAGCGTTCGCAGCGAATTCGATGACGTAATTTGCTTTTTTCTGTGACATCATCAAAAAACCAAAGCAAAGCGAAGTACTAAAAAAACACCTGTCAAGTAAAATAAGCTAGCTTTGTAAGCCTTTTAAGCAGTACTCAAACGTACCGTCAAACGTACCGCCCATAGAATTTATATTAGAACGAGCTATCGTATATAGCTCATGCCTAAGTCTAAAGAAAAAAAAGTCAACGCTAATATTTTTGAATGTAAACTTGTCCAAGTGACACAGCAGGGGCTTTAGATAAAAATCAGGCGAGGCGACGTGTCGTGTCGCCTTCAATCAAAACTGTATAGACTTTGGCAGGTGACAGCGTACCTCACGCCTACTGTCACTGTCAAAATACATACGTTTTTGCCTGAGGCGACGCGACATGTCGCCTTGCCTGCTTTTTCTTTAGAGCCCCGGCCCTAGCATGGCTAACCACACTTTCCTTCCATTTCTATACGCAAGAAACGTGGATGTCACCACGAAAAACTGCCCGCGCTAGCTCTCGGAACGCATTTAGTTTGTAGAAAGATATTCAAATATAAACAAACATCTGTCAAAAAGTAGCCAGGCTAACTTTTCGTGTTAAAATTTCTGGTCGCGGAACGATTGACGGTAACTTGAATTGCTAACATTTCCGCGCGGTGAAACGACCTTGGCTAAAAAAACCAGCGATCCGTGGCAGCGATGCTGAGGTCCGGGGCTTTATTCCGAGTTTTGACACGTTCACCGTCGCGCATTTTGCGTAAAGTACGGGTATTGAAATATAAGTTCTATCCTGTTAATTATAAAGTTGAAATTCCAATGCTGATACAACATCTGTTCAAACCTGCGAAGAATTCGTGTATTTCAAGATGGCGGCATTATTATAGCCAACCTAATACATACTATATAACCATTGGAATAGAACTTATATTTCCATATTTATAGTTTGCGCAACGTCTTGTCGTTATTAGCGGTTGCAAGCTCGGAATAAGGCCCCAGAACGCGGGGCTTGAAAAACTGCCCGCGCTACCGATCGGACGCAGTGCATATAACCAATGTCACATGCCAAAGTCTATACAGTTTTGATTGAAGGCGACGCGACACGTCGCCCCGCCTGATTTTTCTCTAAGGTCTCAGGGGCCTTAAAGAAAAGAGAGCGTTGATTGGTTGAAATGATATCAGAAATATTATTATTAGTTTCATGGGAAATATAACCAATGGGATGAGTAGAAGAAAGAGAGGTCCTCTCTACGTTTGCTATCCATGTCGGATCGTTTGTTTACCAAACTTATCTATCTTGTTCTAATATAAATTCTATGTTTGTTTCTAAAAGTCTATTGTTTCTTTTTAATTTCAATCGATATTCCGAATCTATTATATTGTTTATTTTTTTATGTAGTAACATTGAAAATTCGACCAATGACACAATGAACACGTCAAAATCTGTTTTTTTTTACTTTGATATGAAACCTATGTTTTGAAAAATGTATTATAACAAAATAATTAGATTTTGGAACTTTTAGGTGTATATTTATTTAAATAGTGTTTTAAATTAGTAATATTATTAGTTTATCAAGATGATGAAAGCGTTATTTGCAACGGTGTTTAGTCTCACTCTCACGGCCGTAGTTATCGGAAATGCATATTACCAGAAGAAACAGTTTTACCCTTCAATAGTTTATTTAACAAATTCTAATCCAAGTATGGCTGTAAGTATCTTATAAGTTTTATTATTTAACCATTACATTTTTGACCTAAAAGGTGTTTTTCTGAGACATATTTGGGTTTGTTAGTATAAATAATACTACCTTATCAGTATCTTGTAAAAAATATAATTCCTTGCCTTTAGCAAATTGATAACAATGTTGGGTTTAAATTATGAAATATGTGGTTCTACTATGCAGCAATAAATGATGTAATTTAATATGTGTTAATTATTATTTACAGGTAATGTATTTACAAGCCTTCATACTAGTATTGTTAATAGGAAAACTTATGAGAAAAATATTTTTCGGTCAACTGCGAGCTGCTGAGTTTGAGGTACCTAATAAAATTTTATATACTTTTTGAAGATATTTATTTTTCTTTTCCTCAGATCCCTTAAAGTAGGCAGGAATCATTGATTGCCACTCTTGTCAATATACTACTCTTATTGCCCCAACCTCACTCACAAATCATTAATCAAATTATAATCTTAATTATAGTTATAGAAATATAATAATTAGAGCTTATCTATTAATTTTATGACTTCTTTATATTTTGTGGCAAAACAACACTCACCAGCTGTCCAAATAAACTAAGAGTAACTATCTACTTCAGGCTTAATAATTTCATTTAAATGTTATATACTATTTATAATTTAAAAATGATCTAATTTCTTTAACATTAATTAACCAATCTTATATTCAAATATACATATAATAAATATACACATACAATATGTATAAATAATAAATATATATTTGTAGGATGAGCTGTAAATAGAAATAGAATTTTAATATTTAAAAGGTATTAACATATTATGTATTCTTTGGATATTTTAGTTAATATTGTATTATTAAAATTGTAATATTACTATGTAATTGCAATAATAGTACTTATTAATTAATTAAAAAATCAAGAATTGTAAAAATGAAATAATAAAAATGTATTTGAGTTGCTAGTTAACTCTTTATCTCACAGTCATAAATTTATGACAATATTTGAGAGAAGTACAAAATTAACTAGGTTTCTAGTCTTTATCCTGCAATTTGTATATTCAGCATTTTGCAGGGTGTTTTAAATATGAATATGAACAATGTTCACCATGGGACTAACTCTGTCAATGTGAAAATGAAATTTGCTGTTCTATACATTTTAGTTGAGTAGGTTAGGTACTGCATGAGTGTAAAGATCATCTGATATTTTTTTATGTATTGTCCCTCTCACACTTTCTCCCAACATAGTAAAAGTTGTTCAATGTTGATTCCTGTTATAAACCCTGTAATATATAGTTGCTTTTATCTGTGTTCACACCCATTAATGGTAAATATACCTATTGAAATTTGTTCAATAGTTTATATGTGAATGTTTCACTAATATACAGATTTACTTTCAAAACCTATGTTTTGTAGTTATTTGCTAGTGAAATAATGCTTATTACTTATAATTGCCTTAGTCAATATGAGCTGTCGGCTCATACACACTCATGTATACTCTCATAATCCTGGGCTTACACTTCCTATAAATTACTATATCCTATCAGCATGCTATGAGAATAATACTAAAAACAGGCAAAATATTCTCGTAACTTTATTGGATGACAGTCAAATAACTTTATAATAAATACATTTAACATAAAAAATAATATGGCATTTATCTATGGCATACATAATAATATATTTTAATTAGATAGTTGAAGTAATATAAAATTATAATATTCATTATGTGTATAACATATTATTTCTCTCATGAATAACTGTTATTTTTTTCAGCATCTATTAGAAAGGTCCTGGTATGCAATAACAGAAACATGTTTAGCTTTTACAGTGTTTAGAGATGATTTTAATCCCAAATTTATTGCACTCTTCACAGTACTACTATTTTTAAAAGCTTTTCATTGGTTAGCTGAAGATAGAGTTGATTATGTAAGTATTTTTAATTTAATATTATTAATAGTTTAAAACAAAAATATTTCAATAACCACCAGTTTCTAGATCTACAATTAAATTACATATCAAGGCACATGATTGGTGAAAAAAAATGTAATGTGACATTCTACCTATTAAGTGTCTTGTTAACTAACTTGATTATAGAATAATGTAGAATGATAATCTAGAAACAGCTGTAATGAAAATGATTCTTTACTAAATGTATTAAATATATATTTATATTGAGTTAAAAATTTTAAAGAAAATTAATTATTAAAGACAATAAATAATATTACATAGGATGAATTTTTCAAGTGAGCCTTTAAGGCCAAATCCTAAACTACGAATCTCAGGGCCGATTTTAATAAAAACTAAAACTGCATCATTAGTTTTTTTTTTAATCTAGCCGGGAATAGAGCCATTAGTGTACCTTATAGTGCCGCTTATCAAATGGTGGAAAAGCCTCCTAACCTCAAAAGGCATAAAGGAAAGTGCTCATTCTTAAGAAAATATGTTGAATGTTGTTAAGCCCTTGCTAATAAATTGTTAAAAATTATAGCCATTAAAGAGTAGAAATCTAGTAATCAACGGTGTGTAAATCAAATATTTATTTTTTGTGCCAATTTATTTTTACGTTATGTTTGTATAATTCTTGTTTTCAATGATTATTATTATTTAAAAAGTATGAAATTTTTATAATTTTTTTTTTTTGTTAAAACGTCTGCTTCCCTTTAGTTTGCCGATTGATATTACTTACCAGAATTTGATGGTTATAAGTGACACTAACAGATGGTGCTTTATACAAGGAGAGATTTTTTTAAAATCAATTGTTTCAATTCCTGGCTAGAAGATTTTTTTTTTTTTAAATCTTAAATTTTCTAAAAGTTTTTGAAAAAATCTAATGATTTAGTTTTTATGAAAATAATCACTGTGTATATTAATCATTTCCATGGCCTAAGTTTAATTAAGGTTAGTAAACTTCAAGTTTCTATTGGAACATAAATGACTTTGAATTTTTAAGTATATATATATATCTTCACGGGTGCCTTACGGCGCCCGAGACCGTCTAGACGGCCCCAGGGTACCCAGCGGAGGGGTTTTAATCCCACCTCGTCGTAGCCGATGGTATGAGTCTACACCGAACAAGTGGCTAGCTTGTCGCGATGTTTTGAATAGACTCAATAACCCATCTATAAACTAAGTATTAATTATATATAATAAATTTTTAAGTATTATTTCATAAGTTAAAAATTTGTCTGTCTCTAATTATAATTTAGTTGTTATTATAATATTAATTAGGTTAAAAAAAACTGTTTTTCTTTATGTCAATAACACCAATTAATAATAATTATTAATAGGCGTTAATGACAATTAATTTGACAAAATTAGCTAATTTGGTAGATGCAGGATTTAAAATCTAGTTAAAATGACTTTAGAAATATCTAGACTTCAAGGTAAGCCAATATAATTAAAAAGCGGCCCCAGCCCTGTGGTTAATTCACTGATAACAAGGTTAAGCAGATGACAATAAGGCCGGTCTGGGATGGGTGACCTCTTTATACAAGGAGGCTATTTTATCATAAACACCGCAACAAGCTCGCCACTTGTTAGGTGTTGCCTCCGAATACCATCGGCGAAATGAGGACGGGATAATCCGTCCGCTGGGTACCCTGAGGCCGTTTAAACAGTTCTCAGGAGCCAAATAGGCACCCGTGATGGTATTTATTTTTAATATTATGTCTTTGCATCAGATTTTGGCCTTCTAAGATAAAGCCAACACCATCCACCACAGAATTGTATAGTATTTGGTTGGATAGGAGTATAGAGTATTGAACACGGAGCCCCGCTTGGTGGTCCCAACCACACATGTATGCAGTACCCTTTAAGAGAATCCATGGATAGCTAAGAATATTGTCTTGTCTTATAATCAGTGAGGTAGAACTGTTTTTGGTACTTGAGACATGTGGTCATATGTTATATGGATATGCCTGAAAATCCCAGGATATAAATACCTAAATAAGGATTATATAATTTTTTTATAAATTTGAATATATCTTTGTATCTATAAGTCACAACTTATTTATTTAATATAGGGAAATATTAGTGATTGTAGGTAAGGTCAATATAAATATTTCTTAAGTTAATGCAATATACTTTATATAATTTGGTCTTAGTAGAAAACAAGCTCTTAATAATCCATTAACTATAAAAAATATTTTTTAATAGTTTTAAGATCAAAATCCTGGGGGCAGGACTATATTAACACAAACCAAACAGCTCTTCCTATTCAGATCACTGCTCATTTTTTTAAATAATAGCCTTATACCTTAGATCTAAGTCAATAAGCTATTATAATAATTAACCTATTAGAATGATTCCTTATTAAATAAAATATGTTTATATTATGTTTTTTTTTAAATATATATAAAATATTATATTTTATTTAAAACTATTGTCCTAGTTTTTACAATAAAATGAACCAGTTTGTTAACAACCTTGACCATATTAAATTGCTAATATGTGAAATTATTGTAGAAGGAAATGCATTACAGCAGCAATTCAATGACCTCATTATGTTTACCTATTGATTTTTAAAAGCATATTATATATATTTTTTTCTAATAAGAAAATTGCTATTACACCAACAAACACAATAGGACTATTTATGTAGGTCAAGGTCATATTGTTACTTACACATTTGTCAATTTTTAATGAAAAATAACAAAAGAAAATAGTAATTTTAAGAAGCCCATTTATTTTTAATAATTAACCTCGATAATGGGACTCAGATTTCTACCTGTTTGCCTGAATATCTCTAGAACTACTGGTCCAGTTTACTTAAAATTTTGAATATTTATAGGTCTTGTTGTGTGTGTTTAAAAGGAATCAAAGAGTCTAAAATTCCTAATAGGTTTTGGTGTAAAAGGGTGTAAGTACAACAAAAAGTAGTGATAAATTAGTTATCTATGGAAAGTTATAAAGTTGTAAAAACCATTTTTTTTAATAGTTTAGTTTACTACTATTTTACTTTTTCAAATTTTGAGATTTTTTTTTTAATAAATAGGAATTGTATGCAATTATACGGAACAAAAATAATTGCCGAAAAGTAGAGGGTTGTTGAAACTAAAAATTAATGTTTAAATTAGAGTTTTCGCACTTGTCTGATCATTTTATACTTTTATCAATAATATTTAAATTTTTTTCACAGATGGAAAGAAGTCCGGTAATAGGTTGGGTGTTTCAAATTCGTATTGTAAGCTTGTTAGTACTCCTGGGACAGTTGGATGTATACTTCATCGTCCATGCTTACCAGGTGACCACGGCTAAAGGACCCTCGGTGCAGCTGGTCTTTGGCTTCGAGTATGCTATCCTTATCATTATGATTGTCAATATTATTATTAAGGTTAGTACCTAATGTTTTAATGCATTCATAAAGTTACACATGGGGTTACCTTTTAATTTAGTATATGTTTTTTTTTTGGGCACTGCATGTGATTTTGTATCTACCTAGTGATGGATTAGACCTACAAAATCTATGAATAATTATTGTTAAACAACATTGATTGCTCCCACTATGCCGCCTAAATGATGCGACCCATAATTCGATGCACATTTTGATTGTCCCACTTCATACTACACGCGACCGACAGATGCTCGTTTGGTATTGTAAAGTTGTTGTGTTGCTATATATCGAGCTGGTCATGTACTGCTACTTCATTTACAGAAAAACATATATGTTCCAGTTCAAACTGGGTAACCTGTATAAGTATGCCACCTGGGAGAGTAAATCGCGGTATAGCTATATATATTTAAATATTTATACAGAGCTAGTCACAACTTAATTATTTATTAAATTTCTTAGGCATTATCTACCAGCTGACACTTAAAGATGACCATTATCTTATTTTAGTATGACGGGTACTAGCTGTAGGTATTGTGTTTTTTTTTCTATGCCATGAGATTCTGTTTCATCTATAGCTATATGTAAATAATATATACTACCTATAAAACAACTTAGTTAAGTTTATATAGAAATCTAACAGCCCAAAATTGTTGATAAGCTAAACTTATAGAGCATTGTTTCTCCTAGTTCGTACTACACGCAACAGACGCTCTTCTGGATGCCCCCTGGGAGAGTAAAACTTAGGTTTTTCTATGGACTGAGCTTGTCCCCAACTTCTCTACATTTTTCCAGAATTCTAACAGTCTAAAACTGTTGATAAGCAAAACTTATAGAGCATTGTTTGTCCCAGTTCGTACTACACGCGACAGAGGCTCGCCTGGATGTTTCCTGCACCCGTAGCACGGCCAAGTCAAGACAAAAAGTCGGGAGCGGATGTCAAACAACATTTTTTTTTTATATCAGCCAATCAGGTACAACTTAGCAGCGCTCTGATTGGTTGACATAAAAAGATAGTTACTTTTGACATTGGTTCGCGACTCCATATCTTGTCTTAGGTTGGCCGTGCTACAGGTACTGAGAGAGTAAAACCATGGTGATGCTATACACTAAGCTTGTCTCCAACTCACCTATATACGCTTGTCCAGAATTCTAACAACCCAAAATTGTTAATAAGCAAAACTTATAAAACATTATTTGTCCCAGTTCGTACTATACGCGACAGATGCTCTTTTGGATGCCTCTTGGGGAGAGTAAAACTTAGGTTTTTCTATACACTGAGCTGGTCCCTAACTCACCTACTTTTGTCCAGAATTCTAACAATCCAAAATTGTTAATAAGCAAAATTTATCGAACATTTTGTCCTAGTTCATACTACAGATGATACTCACCTGGGAGAGTAAAATCGCGTTGTTGCTAACATGTACTGTATACTGAACTTCCCTACATTTTTCCAGAATCTAACAGCCCAAAATTGTTGATAAGCAAAACCTATATAACATTATTTGTCCCAGTTCGTACTGCACGTGACAATCGCTCGCCTGGTTGCTCTCTGGGAAAGAAAAGCCTTGGTTTTTCTATAGGTAAACTGAGCTGGTCCCCAACTTATAGGGAAATTGGGGACCAGCTCATTGGTATTGATAATCCAGTATTGATAATCAAAATTTATAGAACATTATTTGTTCCAATTTCTACTACACGCGACAGACGCCCCCTGGGAGAGTAAAACCGTGTTGTTGCTATACACTGAGCTGATTTACCCTACATTTATTCAAAATTCTAACAGTAGAAATTGTTGATATGAAAAACTTATAGAACATTATTTGTCCCAGTTCGTACTACACGCGACAGACGCTCGCCTGGATGCCCCCTGGGAGAGTAAAGCCGTGGTGTTATTGTACACAGAGCTGGTCATCAACTTCCTTAAGGTCCTGCTATACGTGAGCTTTGTGGCTGTAATGGTTCGGATATACACGCTGCCTCTATTTGCCTTCAGACCTATGTACGAGACTATGAGGTATGGGATATTTTATTTATTTATTTTTCATCCTGGTACATTGTAGGTACACTTTGATTCGTCATCATCATGTCACAACGACAGTTAAAGTAGTAATGACATTTAAAATTATTAAATTAAACTGTATAATATAATTTAAAAAAATCAACAAAAAATATCAATCATACTTTAGACCAAATATATATCTATGAGATATTTATGTTTAATATTTTAAGTAAGGAGTTTTAAAATTTTTAACCAGCTAAAAGTCCTTATCACTGTGTTTAATGTATTGCTTTGCCTTCCTTCCACACAATAGATCTGGCAGATTTTTGATTGTGTATTAAACACATATTACAATTTCACAAAATAGTTGTAGTGGAATTGTCACCGACACAGCTTAATGTGCATTTCGAGGTACTATGAGGTCGTGGGTTTGATTCCCACTCATCAAAACAAGAATACTTTGTTTTTATTTACAGTTTTCCATGATATGGTGTTAATCGTATAAGTATCGTAGTTTCTGGCACAAGCTTAGAGTTTAGTTTGTGACCAGGGAAATAGGTGTAAAATGTCCCACATATTATTAACAAAAATATCAGTACTAGGAGATCGAACTTAGAATATACTATATACATATTATTTTATTTATTTAAAATTCTTTATTGCACTAATAAATTTTTACTTAGGTTTTATCTACCAGCTAACCTTTAGGAGAGTGAAAATTGTAAGGGTGCACAGAGTAATGCAAAATACATAAACTATATACAGTTATAGATATAAGTACTTTAATCAAATATACAACTACATTAAATTTTCTTTGTATTAAATTTCAAAGTAATTTAATTAGTACTATTCAAGTATTCACTAAACCAGATAATTGCTCTAAGACCCTGAGTTTGTTCTCAATTTGTATGAATTGCAATATTACGTTTAGCTTTAGTTGTAGTTACAAAGACCATTGTATAGTATTATGTTACTTGGATATGAATCCTTTTTCTATCAGATAAGTTTTTTTTTTTATTCCTAAGGAAAATTGTGTTACCATACCAGATATTCTTTGATCGGGTTTTTGTTATATTTTTCATATTTAATTTTATTGAATATTATTGTGCAAAAGTGTACTAATTTTGTAAAATAAGCATTCGTAGTGATTTTAAGTGTGAGAAGTGTAGCATTAACGCAATGATCTCCGTGTTTGTGTTATCTTAATTAATCCTAAGCGTTCAAAAAATGGCGGTACCCATTTTATCATTGGTTACCTGTTTTCTTCCTTCATGTGATATTGGAAAGACTATATCGTATGCTTACATACGGTTATGTCGTCATACCTTTTTCTACCCTAGTCCTTTCCCAATTCCTTTCCGTCGTATTATCCTTCTTTCACAAATAATATAGAAATAATTTAAAACTACCCACTAGACATTGGCAAAATTACGCGTAACCCTTAGAAGCTATGTATCAAAATATATTAATAATAATAATACGCCTAGCCCATAGAAGCCATATATCAAAATATAATAATTGTCCTAAAAAAAAACATAACGGAAAAAATGTTTGAAAGAAAAATAGAGATAATGAAATTTTGTGTCATTTTCTAGATAATGTGTAGAAATAATAAAATGACCAGCACAAAATTTGTGAAATAACCCACAAATTATTATATATATTTTTCCTTTTGCCTATGTTTAGGAGTTTCAAGAAGGCATACAACGATGTGGTGCTGTCTCGCCGGGCCATCCGAAACATGAACACCCTCTACCCGGACGCCACGAGCGCAGAACTAGCGGCCGCCGACAACGAATGCATTATTTGCAGAGAGGAAATGCATAGCGGTAAGTGATCACAGTTCGAAGAACTGTTAATTAATTAAAACACATATTGCAATATACATGTAATTATTATTGGTAATAGAATTCGGTGTGCATCACAATTTTACTATATAACTATATAAAAAAATACCTTTTAGTGTAGAAGCATTTATCATTAAAAAAAAAAGTTTTATTTTGAACATGTTTTCTTTTTTTTACTTTAAGTAAAAGAATGTGAAATCCGCGAGGTATCAAGAGTTAGGTGTGTGTGTGCAGGGTTTTTATGAGTAGGGCGCTTTTGAAAAGAAAACTATAGTATGATTAGTGATTTAAAAAAATTTACTTGAAAAGTTTACAGATTTTATAAGCAGATCTAATCCTAATTACATATGCCTAGTGAAAAAAGCGGCCCTAGCCTAGTGTCACTGCGCAACTGATAACAAGGTTAAGCAGATGACGACAAGGCCGACCTGGGATGGGTGACCGCTTTATACAACGAGTCTATTTCATCATAAACACCACAACACGCTCGCCACTTGTTAGGGGCTGCCTCCGAATACCATCGGCGTAATGCGTCCTCATTTCGCCGGTTAATCCCTCCGCTGGGCACCCAGAGGCCGTTTAAACGGTTCTCGGGAGCCAAATAGGCACTGAGTAAGTAGGATTAAGTAAGTAAAATCTACCTCCACGTTCTGTCCACTTCTACTTCTTTTTTTGCCAAAAATACTTTAATATCATCACTGAAAACAACGTTTCGATGTTATTACGTTCGAATAGGCTTCCGAGGAAAAGGAAAACAACTAAATTTTGTTTCTGAAATAAGAATCTAATTTCGTTTTGACCAATAAAAAAAAACTGTATTTAAGAAATTCATGTTTAAAAATTCTTATTAAAAATCTATTATTTTTGTGATACGTCATTATCACGATGACAAAGAAAACAGGCGTTTAAAAAAAAATATATAATGCGTAGTTGACATGTCAATGTCACAAACAAGCTTTTCTATTAGTATCATGAACAGTGTGTTCGTTTATTACTGTTTTTCACTTAAAGCGCTTAGGCTTTAAGCCAATCCAAACAGCCGTCAAAGTACACAAAGCGAAGCAAAGCAATCGCAGCATTTGCAGGAGTACTCGAACAGTTTTATGTGCATAAATAAAAATCATATAAAATTCATAAGAGAATACAAAATAGAGTTCAAAAACGATTAAGTGAAAGGGAGGGAACAATACAAACAAAAAAAAGTATTTGATACATAATTGTGACCACAGACAATTTACTTTGATTGCACTACTCGTATTTTCAAAGCGTTCGCAGCGAATTCGATGACGTAATTTGCTTTTTTTCTGCGACGTCATCAAAAATCCAAAGCAAAGCGAAGTACTAAAAAAACACCTGTCAAGTAAAATAAGCTAGCTTTGTAAGCCTTTTAAGCAGTACTCAAACGTACCGGAAGTGAAATGAAAATTTGGGTCCGATAATACTCTAAAGTTTATTAAGCGGTATACGTGTTTCTAGAAAGTCATCTTCTATACAAGAAGTCTTGGAAGCTTTATTATTATAATTACATATAAGAATAGCAATAAAATAATAAAATTATAAGTTTTCTAATTACCATTCATAAAAAAAAAATTACGTATTAATTTTATAAAACGCACCACATTTATCCAATAGTACAGTTTTCAACTTCTTTTAGTCTATTTAGCGTGCTTGTGACGTCACGCAGATATTTTAGATTTCTAATATTAATATCTCAAAAACCAGTTAGGTAATTATTTAAAAAATAAAATTAGTTTTTTTTTATCTTCGTCAGAAACCCATTCGCGAATATATTTTCTGTGCTCTGTAGTCGACTTGGCGCCCATACAAACTTACTTCCAATATTACAACCAGCAGCCTAACCATTGAAAACGATAACCGCGCTCGATTCGAACTCACAAAAATCTGAAGTCGAACCCAAAACCGTACCACCGAGCTCCTTCGACTTGACATCGACTGATAACATCCATCGAGTTGAGATCGAAAATGACGTCACTTAAAGCTTATTTACACTGCCTACGCAAGTTATTGTCATTCACACAAAATGTTACAATATTCAACTTTTAACTTACAAACAATAATGATTTCGATAATATAAACATGTTTTTAAATAAAACATTAAGAAAAAATTTAACTACAATAAGATATTTACTTACATTTTTTGTAAAAAATATGGACGAATTATGATATTCTTAGCTATTTTATTCTGAAAAAAAAACTTCAAGGTTGATCTGTGGCGGTGTTATTGTGACAGATTATTATTATTTATTTGATTTTGTCGTAATTTTAGTAAATAAAACAAACTGTAGGCTAATTATTATTAAAGGAATCAAAAGAGTATATACATTTATTTAGGTATATATTAAGTGTGTAAACACCACCTATTAGAATATGTGATTCGATCGAAGATTATGAAATGAAATTAATGTTTAGAGATACAGTTATATGTTAACAAAAATCTAAAATTTAGAAAATTAAGCAAAGTTTTCCTCATTTTAAAGCAAAATGTGACAAAGAATAAATGAGGCGAGTTTGCGCTGTTTCTTAATGCTGAAAATATAAAGATGGCAAGAATATATTTGAAGATTGTCTCCGATTACCACTGACTAGTGCGAGAACTACACACATACCATCACGGGTGCCTTACGGCGCCCGAGACCGCCTAGACGGCCCCAGGGTACCCAGCGGAGGGGTTTTAATCCCACCTCGTCGTAGCCGATGGTATGAGTCTACACCGAACAAGTGTGCGAGAACTACAGTGCCTCCTTTTTCAGATATTTAAATGTAACCACATTTGTTTTGCTTCACATTAATAAACAACATCCTGAACCAAACACTGATAGAAGACCATCTATCTATTCAGAAGCTACCTAAGCACCAATATTTCATCTATGGGTGAAGGCAAAAACGGCCAAATTAAAATTTTTTTTTTTTTTTTTTTTACATTTTTTAGGTAATCCTGTGGAATTTATTAATATACCTAGTTACATACTATTATCTTTGATTGATTACACAATAAAATAAATTGCATTATTTTTATTACTATTTTTTACTTTTCCTTTATTATAAATATATTATATAGGTACCTATTGTGTATTACAACTAGCTGACTGGACTTGCTTTGCATAGGTATTGAAGCATTGCTTTAAATTAAATTTTAATAGGAATGTACTTATCTATTTTTTTATTATGGGCATTCAGAATAAGAATATCAGTGTGCAATGCGGGTCCGGACACTTATTAGGTAAGTTAAAGCCAGGCATTTGTACTTACACTTGTACCACTTACCCGAGTTTTGTATGCAGTATGTACACATTAGTTACCTATGCTGAGGTTGATTTTGTACTAGAATTTGGTTATTTTCGTTCTATATTAACAAATGTAGATACCTACACTGCTTTGTTTGATAAAAATATAAAAAGCTCTAGATTTGTACTATGTACACTAGGACTCTGGTACACTTAGTACAAGTCAACAATAATAATAAATATATATTATATTGTATAAACAACCAGTAAACTACCAAAAAACATACAAATATTGTTTTGCCATGAATGGGAATCGAACCTACGACCTCCGGATACAACGCCAAAAGCGCGACCACGGAGGCGGCATTACTTTACCCACATAAGAAAATATAGGTACTACAGTAAATAATAAATATCCTGAAAAGGAAAATTGTCTGTTTGTTGAAAGTTATGCCTAAAGTGCTAAGTTGGTTTTTAGGAAAAAATGATATGAAATAATCCATTATATTATTGCGAAGCCGCGGCCAATACTTTATATTTCATAGGAATGATGTTAAATATACGATATTGATCATATTTATTACATAATTATTGATTTTTCGTCTTACTCGATCTCAAAAAAGTACCTTTATAGCTATCGAGAAGTTTGACACTTATTTTCGATGCCGAGCCGGCTTCAACTCGAAGCCGAGGCGTCGGTGGTACCGTTTTATATGAAGGACTGACATTATTTCGAACGAGCGGCGCGATCTCAACTCGAACTGTGCTCCTTCGCTTTCCGTGGTACCAAATACGTCATTTTCGATCGTAGCTCGAACGAGATGTCAACTCGAAGCCGTCGGTGGTTGGCCCGCAGGTGGGCGATTCTCGAGCGCGAGAATCGCCCACCAGGGCCGTGTTCGGAAACCTAACACTTTAACACTGGGTAGTGTAACAGAGTGCGATAAAAATATTGAAAAATGCTTAGAGAAGAAGAGATGCATATAGTGTAGTGACATTACCCAGTGTTAAAGTGTTAGTTTCCTAACGCGGCCCTGCAGGGTAACCACCGACTCCGATACCGTGAGATCTCGTTCGAGTTGACATCGAGAACGATGTTTTTGGTACCACGAAAAGTTAAACATCGTTATTTGAATTGCCCAATGCATAACTAGTTCGAGTACCTAATTAATTACAAAAAATATATATAATATTATGAAGTCTGTAAATATGATTTGTATGAAATGACGTTTTTTTTTATCTCAACTCGAACGAGAACTCACGGTATCGGATTCGGTGGTTACCCCACTGGCTGTTGGTCGAAGTTCAATTATTATTTTTATGTTGGTACGCAAAATCTTTTTGTTGTGAGTTATAAATATTTGTATATTTTTTTTTTTTTTCTGATTTACGTACTAATATTGTATATGATATCGAAGGGCATTTTGACAAGCTAACGTTTCGTTATAAGAAACAAAATATTGCCTCATATGTGAACAGTCCTAAAATAAAACAAAATATATTTGATGGATATCGTGCGCCAATTAAAAATATTTCTTTATTCATTAAAACAATCATTTGTAATTACAAATTAATTATGTTAATACTAGAAATAGAAGACGTCATATTGGCGTAATTAATACGAGTTACACTTTCATTACATAAACATGATTACACAAACGACTTGACCTAACCTCTTGAAGCATTATTATACCGTATTATGCGTTATATTTACATACCCAACTATGTAACATGTCTTCGTAACCTTGGTTTATTGTTACAATTGTATCGGCAAATATAAATATTGGACAAATAAAAAGTAATTGGGAAAAAATTGGTCCACTTTTTCTAAATTGGTTCAAGTGACCTTAGAGCAGCGGTGTCTCTCTCAGTAGTCCAGGTGTATGTTTTTTAACGTTTACTTTCGAGTTAATTCATTATATCTTTTATAATAAATAAGAATACCATCACGGGTTCCCTTTTTTAGTTCCCGAGAAACGTTATAACGGCCTCAGGGTACCCAGCAGAGGTATTAACCCGTCCTCATTTTGCCGATGGTAACACCTAACAAATCGCGAGCTTGTTGCGGTATTTATGACGGTATAGCCTCGTTGTATAAAGCGGTCACCCATCCCAGGTCCCGCTTTGTGTCATCTGCTTAATCTTGTTATCAGTGACTTAACCACTAAGCTGGGGCCAGCTTTTAGAATGTAATAATTTGGAAAAATATTTTTGCTATTGGTTTTTGCTATATATTTACCATATTAATTTAGTTTAATTACTAGTTGTATTTTTAGTTTACCTTATCGCTCGTGACCGACTTTCGATATCGCGAAGGTAAAATAAAGTAAAATATTGACGAGTTTTTAAATCGATGATACATTTTTCTACTATATAATATAGACTTACCGTTCCATGGATAACAAACATTCCAATTAACAATTACTATGGTCCCACTCACAAAATTAATTACTGTAATGTAAATAAAATATATGTATTACAATTTACACATTTTGCTTAGCGGCCATCTTCTGTTTCTTTTAACGATGACGTTAAATATCGAAATCCTTTATATACAAGGCCACGTCATAGAATGCTTAAAACTTCATGGCAAAAGCATTTGTAATACACGGCAATAGAGTTCACTTTTTAGTTTTTATATTCGTGTTGCTGTATGTTTTACAGGATTTAGTTATTTTTATAAGCTAACGTTTCCGTTATAAGAAAAATAATGTGGCCGCTGATCATACCAAGCTTTAGGCACTATGTGTACCAGAAACAACGATATATAATACATAATATATTTTATAAACACCGCCACACATTTAGATGGGTTTTTTGACAATCAAGTTAGTGAATCCGTTTCCTGTGCAGTTAAAGTTAATGGTTAAGCACTTGAATTAATAACCCCTGAGAAGCAGATCAGCTCTAAACTTAAGCTTATGAGGGCACGAACCCTTATACTTTTTAAAGGGGTTTTCAACAAGGACTTTGAAATGATATCTGGCAAATGTCTACCGCGAGCACGCTGACAGATGTCGATTCTTTCATCAAAGTTTTTAATCACTTTTTGACAAAATGTCGGGAATATTTCGTTAATCACATCACGGATTTTGAGTTTTAAGGCTGCAATCGATTCGTTTGGCTCCGTTTAGACTCTGTCCTTAACATAGCCGCACAAAAAAAATCAGTAAAAATTTTAATCATCTTCATCTAAATTTTTTGTTGTTTTAGAAAACAAATTTCTTGTTGAAAAACCCTTTATAATAAGGCTTCCGCTTTTAACAAGGGTTAAATATTTCCTTTCAGGTGCCAAGAAGCTCCCCTGCAACCACATATTCCACGCGGCCTGCCTCCGCCTGTGGTTCCAGCGTCAGCAGACATGTCCCACGTGCCGCCTCAACGTTCTGCGAGGTCCGGAGCCCGCCCCGCGCGTCGCTCCCGCCGCCGCTCCGCCGCCCCCGACCGTGCCGCCGCCGCCGCCCGTGCCGCGTGAGTAACTATGAGTTGTAATCTGCCCCGGGTAGATCAGGTTTAGAGAGATCCTTCATTGGAAATGGCGGAACTTTTAAGTGGGTTTTATCCGTGAAACTAAAAATATTACATGGCCCTAAGGTTTAAAATTTCCGATAAATCCGCCAATCTATGCTCAAAGATGTTGCTAATCTGTTTATATTTTTTTTGTTGTTTTGGGTTTGTATACCGGGCGGTTTACAAACACAAAACAACATTTTATTTAGGCTATTTGGCAGCTCCCTATTATATACCATCATGGTTTTATCCCGGAGACCGCCTAGACGGCCCCAGAGTACACAGTGAAGGGGTTTTATTTCCACCTAGTCGTAGCCGATAGTATGAGTTTACTACTACTTACAAGTGGCTAGCTGGTCGCGATGTTTGGATATACTCAATAACCCGTCAATGAACAGTTTCATAAGTTGGTATAGTAAAACTGGGACCGACACCTTAACGTGCTCTACGAAGCACTATAGCGGTGTTGTCAAACCAATGTACATATTTTTTTAATTAATAACTCATTGGCCACCCATATATTGCGGAGTGTCGTTATTTCTGCTTATTTAAATTATATTTTTGGTACAGTCACATTATCTTAATTTTTTAGGCCGTATAAGGTTATAAACTATTTTCTACAATATAATTTTGTATTCTAATATTAAATTAATATATTAATTTAAATTAGTAATCTTCTATATAAAACTTTATTTCATAATACAATAGCGGACTAGATACATGTTTTTCAAAGATTATCTGGTAAAAAATGCCCCAAGGCAATGGCTAAAAGTTCTATGCAATTTTATTTTTCATAAAAAAAATATATTAATCAAATAAAATAAAATGATTAATTTTTTAAGAGAAATTTTAGAAGCACACCCTAATTTAAGTGAAATTTTGAACTAGCTCCTTTTAATAGTCAGATATTTAATTAAATGAATAAAAAATCCCATGCCTGGGATAATTTTCTATCTTGCCTTTTCAACGCTGTTAGGGTTCCAATATGGTTGACAATAATTGGTTACGGTTGACAATAATTTGATATGGTTGTCCATAATTTGTTATGGTTGACAATAATTGGTTACGGTTGACAATAATTTGATATGGTTGTCCATAATTGGTTATGGTTGACAATAATTGGTTACGGTTGACAATAATTTGATATGGTTGTCCATAATTGGTTATGGTTGACAATAATTTGATATGGTTGACCATAATTGGTTATGGTTGACAATGATTGGTTACGGTTGACAATAATTTGATATGGTTGTCCATAATTGGTTATGGTTGACAATAATTTGATATGGTTGACCATAATTGGTTATGGCTGACAATGATTGGTTACGGTTGACAATAATTTGATATGGTTGTCCATAATTGGTTATGGTTGACAATAATTTGATATGGTTGACCATAATTGGTTATGGTTGACAATAATTGGTTACGGTTGACAATAATTTGATATGGTTGTCCATATTTGGTTATGGTTGACAATAATTTGATATGGTTGACCATAATTGGTTATGGTTGACAATAATTTGATATGGTTGTCCATAGTTGGTTATGGTTGACAATAATTTGATATGGTTGACATTAACTGGTTATGGTTGACAATAATTGGTTACGGTTGACAATAATTTGATATGGTTGACAATAGTTGGATATGGTTGACAATAATTGGATATGGTTGACAATAATTTGATATGGTTGACAATAATTGGTTATGGTTGACATTAACTGGTTATGGTTGACAATAATTGGTTACGGTTGACAATAATTTGATATGGTTGACCATAATTTTATTGGTTATGGTTGACAATAATTGGGTATGTTTTTAACAGCAATGATGGCATGGGTTGGGCCTCCTCCGTTGCCTCCGCGTTATTACGGTTACGGTTGACAATAATTTGATATGGTTGACAATAGTTGGATATGGTTGACAATAGTTGGATATGGTTGACAATAATTTGATATGGTTGACAATAATTGGTTATGGTTGACATTAATTGGTTATGGTTGACAATAATTGGTTACGGTTGACAATAATTTGATATGGTTGACCATAATTTTATTGGTTATGGTTGACAATAATTGGGTATGTTTTTAACAGCAATGATGGCATGGGCTGGGCCTCCTCCGTTGCCTCCGCGTCATATCAACCTTGCGCCCCTGACCGATGAGGAACTACGGCGGATGGACGGCATGGAACGAAGGCATCTTGAGGCTAGACAACGGGTATGTATATAATTATATACTATCTGACCCGCGCAACTTCATCTGGGTAACCTTAACTTTGTTATTGTAACATTTTTTATTGATCCTTCGCTCCTATTGGTAGTAGCATGATGTTATATAGCCTTCCTTGATAAATGAGACTATCCAACATTATTATTTTTTCAATTCGAACCAGTAGTTTCCAAAATTATGAGACGATGAGATTAGTTCAACCAAACAAACTCATCAAAGCAGTATAATATTAGTATAGATTTTACTGGAGCATGGTATGTGACTTTGTATGTACCTGATGACAAATAGATCAACAAAATCCATGAATGGCGTCGTTTAATACATTGTTGTTTAACAGCATTGACTAGAGACTAAATCTAAGGCTAGGTCACTTAATGGTTTTTGCATCTATGGGTAGTACTGATTTTAAATTCACTACTTGCATCATGCTCTAAGAATTTCGATATTAATATTAATTCTCTATGACCAGTGAGCGGATAGGTAGAGGTATTTTTGGTACTTGCGAAATTAGGTTATAATATGGATATGCAAAAAAAAAACCCGGGATTTAAAATAAAATACCTTGTTCAAATTTCGATATATTTTTGTATTTAAATGTTACAATATTTTTTATTTTATTATATAAATCTCTACTTGTGTTATACAACATACTTTCTTTAATTTGATCTAAGTACAAAACAAGCTCTAAATAATTAAATTAATATAAATATAAATACCGGGGGCATGTCCGTGCTTGAAGAAAGTAATACTTGTTGAATTTACAGTTCCGTTGAAACCAATCATTCCCAAGGATCACACCCTCAATTCAAACAAATACTTTGCCTCACACATGAGATTTCCTCTAGCACCGACTTGCTAGAGGAAATCCAGCAAGACCTTTGCATCGTCTATTGAAAGATCTTGGCCTTCCGAGATCGACCGTCGGAACTTTTATGAAACGTGTTAGCAAGATGGCGCTAACACTATCATAGTATTTGGTTGGGTAGAGTGGGTAGGGAACACAGTGAAGGGAAGAGTTGAATTCGGAAAGGAATTAAACCCTGCTTCGCGGTCTCAAGTCCGGGAACACTGCAGTTAACCCCTGTGCCTTCCAACAAGGCGATGGACCCGGTCCTCGCACGGAGAATATATGGATAGCAAAGAACGTTCTCTCTATATGCCCTACCTATTCCGATCACTGGCAATGACTGAAAAATAAGTTTCTGTAATTATTTCAGTTACTAGGCGAAGTACAAACCCTTCTTGACGCGTCAGTACTGTTGCTTCAACAATATTCTAGTCTAATGGCCGCCACACCTAGCACAGCTGTCGGCACCCAAACCGAGGACCACATGTGAGTATATCATCACCCAAATTATTGCTAACCAAAGCTATTTTTTTCTGTAAGGAATGCCTAGAAAGAATTCTGTAAGGAATGCCTTTTGGCGAAATGCAAAAGGCGTTCCTTTTGCTTTTCGATAATTCTACCAAAGTCAAGTTGACGAAGACCCTAAAAACATTAAGTATAATCTGTCAAAAGTACTATTTGACATAGATACTTAAAAAAATATAAATTTTATTATTTTGTATTTATATTTTATTGACAGAATGCAAGAACGTGAAAAACCTATTAAAATTTATTAAATTCTATGCAAAATTTGTGAAACATTGTTTCTATGCTACCTTCAAGACTCTTATGTGTTAACTAAAAAAAGCCATCGAATTCTTTAGTCTTTAGTCAAGTCTTTCTATACTTTCTTGAAAAGTTATGGAAATCTTCCTATGCCTTCTTAAAAAGTCATTGAATAATTTCTATGCTTGATTGAAAGTCATGGAATTATTTCTATCCTCTCTTGAAAAAGTTATAGAATTCTTCCTATGCTCCTGAAAAGGCATGGGATTTTTTGTTTATGCTCCTGGAAGTCATGAAATGATGATAAAGTCATGGAATTATTTCTATGCTTTCTTGAAAAGGTATGAATTTTTTTCTATGCTTTCTAGAATAGTCATAAAATTCATTCTATGCTATCTTGTAATGTCATAGAAATATTACTTAATAACTTTTAAAAGCCAATCCCCTTTATACACTAAAACTTTATGGAGTATTTTAGATAAAATGGGATTTCGTTTCTTTTTTACCAATTAAAATATTTTTTGTCAGAAAATAAATAAAATACCATTCTAACCAAAACGCTTTATAAAGTTTAAAGTAAATTATAAAGTAATTGTATAAGTAATACATTTTTTTTTACACACCTTGGATTTTAGATTTACAATTTATATAATTTAACCATTTTTGTTTATTTGCAGAGAAGAAATCACGGCGCAAGTAACAAGTTCAAACACAACAATAAAGACTGAGCCTTCCCCCTCCCCTTCCACGTCCGGGGTCAGTGACCCTGCCCCCTCCACGTCCGGGGTCAATGACCTTAGCCCCTCTATAAGTAAGGTGAACGACTTGAAGCTAAATAACGATGTCACTCCCGCTGCCGAACATAATCACACGTCGTCGACTGATAGGTAAATATTATCTTTACTTGGTTGTGTCACTCTTCTTCTTTTATATAATGGCCTTTACGCCTTACTCGTAATATTGCCAGTGCCTATTGAGGGTAGATTAAAATTTTATATATTTTAAAGTAAAAGTGAGATAATTAGGTGGCAGGAATAGAATTAGGAATGGCCACATGATCGTATGCAAACATACGGTATAGTTATGCCAATGTCATGTGAAGAAGAAAAAATATCAACAGTAAAGTGGGTACCGCCATTTTACTGAAGATAAAGGGATTCGTTGAGATAGCACACACCGATATTACTGCGTTAATGCTACACTTCTCACACTTAAGGTCACTGGTAAGCATTCATAGTGACCTTAAGTGTGAGAAGTGTAGCATTAACGCACCAAATTTGTACATTTTTGCACAATAATATCCTAGAAACTACTATGAGACGTGTGTTCGTTTTATATTTTTATAAAACGAACACACGTCTACAGTTTTTGAGTTACCCTCAATGAAACCGTTTTGTCAATCATGAATGGTAAATATTAAAAAAGTTCTATACATTTTTGTTGAACTGTAGCTCTAGTAAGTTTTTTAAACATTTACTTTCGAATTTTGCTAACTATACTTCGTTAAGATTTTCCCCAATCACACGATCGCATTTTTAGTTCCCAAAAATTCCACTTGAGGCGCTTTAGTATTTTCTATACTAATTTTAGTTAACTCAATTGTAAAGTAATAGTTTCAAAACTTCCATAGGGCCCCAATTCCGTTAAATTTAAAACTTTGACTTACCAACACGATCCATTTACAAAGCAAAGGACGTTGAGTTGAAACTTGGTATTCTACTAAATGTAAAACGGATTTGTGTATGGGCGTCGCATGGCGTCGTATGCACAGCGAGTGCATACGACACCACGGCTTGTCTAACCTGTCATTTTAGTTTGATTTTTTCTTTTAATTTTGCTTTTTATACATGGCACAGCTAAATAAAATATCATTCCAACATGTCTTATTTTTTATTTATTATACATTTTATATTATACTAGAAACTGTTTTAGTATTATAAAATTCATCAACTACATTTTGTCCTGCGAATACCAAAGAGTAAAAAATTATTAGATATGACAAAATATATCATAGAGTAGTAATCATAATATTTAGAAAGGTCAATACAATATTTTATAATGCTGTAAATTAATACTAATCAAAAATTAAAGACTCAATTCTAACGTAATGGTGAAAGCCACTGGTAAGACATAAAACTCCACCTTGTCCATACTAAATAAAACGCTTTAGGTTGCTTTGCCTGAAAAGTTAGACCTAAATATGATTTATCTGTTCGTTCCGAATAGGTATTTCTCCAAAATAATTGTTGTTAAATCCGACGTTTGCCCCAAATACGTCTTATGGCTCGAAAAAAAAAATCTGATATACCTACTGTACTTTTCTTCCTAATAATTTATTTTAAGGTGGGTTTTTATACATAATTTAAAACAGAAATATTGACAAGTTCAACGATTACCTATTGCATTGAGTAGATTACCTATTCACAGAGTAGACAACCGTGGCTCTTAAAACCGTACTTTAAATATATTTTCCACGTTTCTGAGCCCGGGCCAGCCATGTTCTATCTCTGGGCCTTTTCAAATGACTCCAAACGGTGGCGCCACCGAGAAAATAACGGAATTCCATCCATTTTTATAAATGTTTTAACACAATTCACAAATAAGCCACTTTTATAAAATGACATTATAACTGAAGTAAAACTTTTAAGAGAATGTTGATATCAAGTTAAACTAAACGTTAAAAATTAATTGAATACCATTAAAAAAAACTTCCATACACGATTGAAATAGAAGAATACCTACTTTGTCTAAAAGTTGATACAACGTTCAGTTGATATCCATTTGATGTACAAATGACAGCTGATTTTGTTAGTAGAATACCAAAAGTATGAAATCACGTATAAGCTTACCCGTTGATATCCAATCCATACATAAGTTGATTTAGCGGAATTGAGCCCCTGGACACTTGTTTTTTTTTATTGAATATTTCGACATGATGAACATTCTTTATTTATAATGGTATATAAACGTTAGGTCCCTGGTTCAAACCCTGGTGTGTACCAATGGGTTTTTAATCTAAAAATGTATGTAATTTGTAACAACACCACTATAGTGGCTCAGAGAGCACGTTAAGGTCCCAGTTTCACTATACCAACTTGTGAAACTGTTTTACATGGGTTATTGAGTCTATCCATACATCGCGCGAGCTAGCCACTTGTTCGGTGTAGACACATACCATCGGCTACGACGAGGTGGGATTAAAAACCGTTCCGCTGGGTACCCTGAGGCCGTCTAGGCGGTCTCAGGCGCCATAAGGCACCCGTGATGATATCTAACATATTTATTATTGGGTAGATAGATAATTGAGTTTTTTTTTCAGAGACCTTACAGAATCCAATGCAGAAGAATTAAGAAGACGTCGATTGCAAAAATTCACTGCAGATAAATGAACTTAGTAGAACTTTTCCGTTCCATTGTTAAATTTCTATATATTTATTGTACAAAGTCTCTCGGTACTATGTAAGCATTGTGTAAAGTAATGTATGTATGTTATGTAAATATAATAAATATACACATGGATACATTTATGCTGGTATTATTTATCACACACTCATTATATACTCTAAAATTACAGTCGGGATCAAAAGCGTAAACAAGTGTTACCAGACCAAAATATAAAATTGTATTAGTTTTTACGCACCTAAAACAAAACCTAATATAATTTTTAAAATAATCTAAAATACAATCCATAAACACCATGCTACAGCGCAAAAGCAGTAACATGTTTTTTTGTAAATAATAATATTAAAATTTTAACTTGTTGACATATTAAAATTTTTGACTCAAATTTCGTTTCAGAATTTATTTTATAAATATTACAATTTTTGACTCAAATTTCGTTTCAGAATTTATTTTCTTTGCTTTTACAATATTTATTCACATCTTATTATTTATCAGCAGCTATACACATTAACACCGATATTTGTAAAAACTTATTGAGTCCTTGGAGAACAGTTCAGTTATACTTAGGTCTTTTTTTAGCAATAAAAATTTATATGCATAAAAGAGACAAAAACTCGAATGTACCAGCTTTCGATGCCATTTCTAACTTTAATAGGCTATTTGACTACATTATATACAATAAATTGTGGACATCCTATCAGACAATGCCGTAAAAAATATATTTCACTTTATTTTAAACTAAATTATGTATATCTTTTGTAGATTACACGAAATAAAATTGAACATTTTTTACAATTTTATTTATAACAAAAACATCTTTAATTGTTTGTATCTGACGTCACACGCAAGTAAACAAAACAATACACAGATTATAAATCATGTGGATGAAATAGAATAAAGTACAATATATAGGAGATTATTTAATCTGCGTTTGTTTGTTTACTTGCGTGTGACGTCACACTTGACATAGACTGCAAAACAGCGTTTTTAGCGCCATTGTGGAAATTCAAACTTTAACTTTGATTTTTATTAATAATAGAGTAGACATCCCGGAAATACAGGGTGAATTTGAAAGGATGTACTTTGGGCTAATATGAGGTTCTGCTGATCAAATCCAACAACTTTTCCCATGGAACCATGTGTCGCAAATGAAAAAAATTTTTGGCTTCCCCATACAAATTGGTCATTTTAACATTACTAGTTTGTATGGAGAAGGCAATTTTTTTTTCAAATGCGGCACATGGTTCCATGGGAAAAGTTGTTCGTATTGATCAGTAGAACCTCATATTAGCCCAAAGTACATCCTTTCAAATTCACCCTGTATAAATTAAAATTGTAAATCGCTATCTACTCAAAAACTGTCAAAACAGATAGCGGTAATATATAAAATCTACCCAAAATTTAGGGTAAATATGAAAATAAATACCTTCATGCGATTAGTTTATAATATTTACCTAACTTTGTTTAATTTATACACTAATACCCTGAGCACTTTGCCTTATGCCACCAACATAAGTTTTTTTTAAATATCATCATAACAGTAATTAAATTTGAATTTCTAATGTATCTTGGTCTTTTTTACGTAGTTTTTCTTGACAGGGTTTCTACTAAAGATTATAGAGAGCAAGAATATAGAGTAGGTAAGATAAATACAAAAGTGTCAAAGTGCGGTAAAAAATATAACACGTCATCCAATACTAAAATTTAGTTTGAAGTTAGAGTCATAGAGTAACTAGACATATGGAAATATAGACTACTCAAATATAGCTACAGCCTTTTTTGACAGTTAACAGCAAAAAGTCGTGACTGTATGGGAAATGTTTAATCAGTCGCTCCTCTTAATTTCTTACGCCTCTGTCTGTAGTCTAGTGGTGGCGCCTTCTCATAAAACTAAATATGTATAATAGTTTTTTTTAAGTACATTGCAAATAGGTTTATTATATTTATTTTATTATACAGGGCAAATTTTTCAAGTGTACCTTCAAGGCCAAATCCTAAACTACAAGGAATATCAAAAAGTGCTCAAAGGAGTCTTGATAAAAACTAAAACGGCATCATTAGATTTTTGAAATTTTAATTCATTAAATTTTATTCTCCTATCCGGGAATCAAACCGGTTGTTTTTGAAAAAAAAAAGTTATCCTGTATTATTGCACCAGCTGATTGTGTCGCTTATAGAAGCTAAAACTGCATCATTAGATTTTTGAAAAAAATATACTTTTCACGAATTGGTATTCCTTTTATCGAGAATTATCTATATTTGGATATATTATAATAAAACTGCAAAATTAGTTTTCATCTTGTTTATATTTTGACAATACTTTTACACAATGACTTTTACATTCGTAATCCTTGACATCCTCCCGAGGGATAAATAATAGTTAGGTACCTAACTGTTATAAAAACTAAATATTGTGTGTAACTCATAAACAACTACTTGCCTACTTATATAACAGTCATTCATAAGATTAACATAAAATAATTAAATTAAACAAACCTATGTTTTATATATCGAAAACCCTACACAAAAATAATAAGGTTCTTCTTTTAAATAACTATACGCAGGGTGATTGGTCAAACTTACACGTTACTACGTCAAAAATCTAGCAGGTGGTTTTATTACACGGCCTGGATCTGGTAGTAGAAGTTGCTGATCCTGGTATTGTATTATGTGGTAATCTTACCTGGTTCTGATCGATGTCACTCCTAATGTCAGAATTACTTGCGTCTGGGAGATTATTTAACCATTCCTGTGGAACAAAAGAAATTTCTAATGGATATAACCTTTGATAAGCTCTTATTTTATCACCTGTCGATGTCTGAACTCTTGCTACTCTTGTACACCCATCTCTTCCAATGAAAATTTCTTTTATAATTCAATGGCCAATGTAATCTTTTACTTTCATTTTCTATCAATACAATCTCACCAACTGTTGGTTCTTTCTTATGTTCTTTACCTTTACTTATTAACAAAGCCAAATATTCACTCTTAAATCTTTTTCGAAAATCTTCTCGTAACTGTTGCAGATATTTATAACGAATGTTCAACTTTTTATGATCGATTAAATCTAAATCCGGAATATCATTACTTGGTAGTCCTTGTAAGAACATCATAGGTGTTAGAGGTTTTGTATCACCCATTTCCATATAAGTTAGGGGTCTGTTGTTTATTACTGACTCGCAAACACAAAAAATAGTTAAAAGCTCAATACCGTCTATAGAAGCTTTACCTAAAATTCTACGTAATAAATCCTTCACTACCTTAATTAATCTCTCCCACCACCCTCCCCACCAAGGAGCTGATGGTGGTGAGAACCTCCATTTCATCTTCTCACAAACAGTAGATGACTCTACCTCATCCCAATTAATATCTTTAAGTAGATTGGCTGTTCCCACAAAATTGGTACCGTTATCAGTGTAAACAGTTTTTACACGACCTCGCCTCGCAATAAACCTTCTGAAAGCCATTATAAAACTAGGTGTTGATAGAGACTCAACTAGTAGCTCTATATGTCGCACATGTATATATAACTATCCAAGCTTTTGTATTATTCTTTAAAATAAGAGGGCCTGCTAGATCTATTCCTGTCACCTCAAAAGCCGATTACTTGAAATACGATCATAGGGTAATGGTGGCTGCGGCGCTTCATAATGTTTAGCAGTGTATCTTTTACAAATAATGCACTGTGAAACAATTTTTTTTTGCCAATCTTCTAATTCCCGTTGAACGGACATGGGTCTTTGGCTGCTGGTAGACACTCAGCTATACGTGATTTTGACACAATTATTGGGGTGGCAAGTAAAAATGTATCTATGCAAATGGCTAGGTTCTGCTAGACACAACAAATGGAATAATGAAGGATCTGGACATACCTCTGGAGCAGCCTGGTCTCTTTAGGAACACAGTTTTCACTATCACTTGGCTTTACCTGCCTTTTTTATTGATTTATTTATCACCCGGCACGGGAGCGATGTGTACACGTATAATAATTTATTTTGTATGTTAGCGACCTCTCGCGGTCAAGCACGGAACCGCGTCGAAGACTTTTTATTTTACGTTTTAAAACCAGGCAAGGGGTTCAGTAGGAAATAGGAATTTAAACTTGGATAGGAATTAATTATAAGGACATTGTTAATGTCTGAACATTTCCCCCCACTTGAAATCCTCTGATTTCAGAAAAAAGTTAAAATAAAATGATATAATTTGGTGCTCGGAAAGTACAAAATATCTTAACCTAATAAAATATAATAAAGGAATATAAAACTAAGATACCTATCAGTAAACTAAACTAGCTTAGCCTACTGGTAAAGGGCAGATCTTAACGACAGGGCGCCGTAAGAAATGCCCTTTCGGAGTACGCACAGTTACTACGCGAACCACTCCGTCAGAGCCAGGGTGTAGCTCATGTATCCTAGCTAAAGACCACTGCAAGGGTGGTAGGTTTGGATCTACGAGTACCACCACATCATCCATCTTCACATTTGGCGTTGATTGAAACCATTTGTTTCTCTGTTGCAGAGTGTGTAGGTATTCTCTCTGCCAGATGCGCCAAAAGCCCTGAGTGAGCGTTTGAATCATCTGCCAGCGAGAACGCGGACATGAAGTGTCATCGTGTACAGGCTCGGGCACAGCGACGAGCGGTCCGCCCACTAGGAAGTGGCCAGGTGTAAGGACATTCGATTCCTGAGGTTCGGTAGATAATACACATAACGGTCGCGAATTAAGTATCGCCTCGATTTTGGCGAAGACCGTAAAAAGCTCTTCTAGCGTAAGAACCTGGGAACCGACTACCCTTTTTAAATGGTATTTGGTGGATTTAATTCCACTCTCAAAGATGCCCCCAAAATGGGGTGCACCTGGGGGATTAAACTCCCATTGAATATGACGATGCGTAAACGCGGCTGCGAGATCGTTGTTATTGCGTAATAATTTGTAAATATCGTTAAGATAGCGATTCGCGCCAACAAAATTGGTTCCGCAGTCACTGATAATTTTTGCGCATAATCCGCGACGAGCTACAAAGCGGTCAAGAGAGGCCAAAAAAGCCTCTGTTGACAGTTCTGTCACAGCTTCCAAGTGGACGGATTTAGTGCTGAGACAGATGAACAGACAAAGGTATGCCTTATAGGTACGAGCGTTTCGGCGCCTACTTTCTTTGACAATAAACGGACCACCGAAATCGACTCCCACATTCAAGAAAGCTCTGCCCGGACGAAGCCTGGTCTCCGGGAGATCACCCATAACTGGTTTGCACGGAACCGGTTTGATTTTAAAACAAGTGACACATTTGGCAAGTCTGGAACGTATTAAGAGACGAATACCTAAAATCCAAAACTGGCGTTGGATACAAGCTTGTAGTTGTCGGGGCCCACAATGTAAGTAAGTAGCGTGTAAAGAATCCACTATAAGAGCAGATAAATGACAAGACTTCGGTAAGAGAAAAGGATGGACAGCGAGGTCCGGTAAGTTCGCGTTGGCGATACGTCCCCCCACTCGCAATAAACCGTCCGAGTCCAAGAATGGGGACAGCTTTTGTATCGACTTTGGACACGGTAAACCTGCTTGAATAGATTTTATCTCGTTGTCGAAGTAATCATGTTGCGTATGGTTGATTATGACACGTAAAGAATGATTTAATTCTGCAAGAGAAAGATAAGTTTTATTACGGTTTGGTGGTTTTACTTTACAATTATTGATAAACCGTAGACACCATGCAATTACGCGTTGCATTTTATAGAAGGATGAGTATTTTTCAATAATATCTAATAGTGAATATTTTTTATTTACAACGAGTGAGTGAGAGCATAAAACAGATTTCAGTTCTGGAATCTGTAGTGACTCGGTTTCATTTAGGACCTCGTTAGGCCACATCGCGGGGTCTTGAGCGAGCCACTCGGGGCCCGCCCACCACAGCGGATGAGCAACGAGTTCGGAGCCAATCAATCCACGGCTGGAGCAGTCTGCGGGATTGTCATGTGTCGACACGTGACGCCAAAACGTCGGCTCAACCGCTTCAGTAATTTTTACTACGCGATGTGCTACGAATCGTTTTAACTTATATGGCGGAGTATGAATCCATGATAGTACCGTACTACTGTCGGTATAAGCGGTTATTCTATCTATTTTAATTTTTGATTTTAATAAAGTATGAACGTGCTTTAGCAAGTCTGCTAAAAGCACAGCCGCGCATAGTTCTAGTCGATTGACTGTTAAGATTTTTAAAGGAGCTACCCTCGATTTACCGACGAGCAGATTTACAACGTAGTGGTTACCGGTACGCACACAAAGATATATACAGCAGCCATATCCCTTTGACGAACCGTCACAAAACCCAACTAAATTGATTTTAGTTGAAGTTTTAGGTAAAATTAGGCGGGGTAATTTTATCCTAGTTAAATAAGGTAACTGTTGCGAAATATCGTGCCATTGTTTGGATACTTCAGGAGGGACATCGTCATCCCAATCCAAGTTTTGACGCCATAGATTTTGCAATAATAATTTTGCAGAAAAAACCACTGGAGAAATCCAGCCAAGCGGGTCAAATATTCTGGCCACTGTCGATAGAATCGAACGTTTGGTATTCTTAGGATTAACCGGCGACACAGAATATGAAAAACAATCCTCAACTGGGTCCCATCGAATACCCAGGATTTAGAGATTGATTTCATTAGCTTCTTCAAAAAACGACTTGGAATGTTGGCAGTGATCTGAAGGAATGTTCTTCAGCAAGCAAGGGCTGTTGGAGCTCCACTTCCTCAGTTCGAACTGTCCAAGACTTAGAAGTTTGATAATGTCATCTCGAAGTTGCATGGCTTCTTGAAGTGATGAAGCACCAGTGGTGACATCATCCATGAACGTCTCTTCGCATAACACTTCGGCAGCACGAGGAAATTGTTCGCAGTGTTCCGCCGCGAGCTGGCGCAGCGTTCTGATGGCGAGGTACGGTGAGCTGCTGACCCCGTAAGTCACTGTGTTCAGCTCGTACTCTTGCACGGGAGCGTCGTGAGACTCTCGCCATAAAATATGTTGATATGGCCTATCTTCGTCCCGAATAAATATCTGTCGATACATTTTACTTATATCGGCGGTAAAAACTACGGAATGTAATCTAAATTTTGTTATAAGGTCCAAAATATCGATTTGTAGCTTCGGACCGACGTACACGATATCATTTAGGGAAGATTTATTAGAAGTTTGACAGCTAGCGTCAAAAACCACGCGCAACGGAGTAGTAGAGCTGCTCGGGCGCACTATACCGTGGTGTGGTATGATATACGATGCATGCGTACGGTTAGCAAGGACCGCTGGACGTGTAGGTTGCATGTGACCTAACGTCTCATATTCACGCATGAACTTAATATAGTTTATTTTAAAATCAGAATCACGAGCAAGGCGCTTTTCTAGATTTAAAAATCTATTTAATCCGTGACGGTATGAGTCACCTAAGGAGGCATCCTCCTTCAACAATAGTGGTACAACAAAGCGACCATCGGGTTGGCGATAGGTACGCTCGCGATATAATTGCTCGCACGCGACGTCATCAGCGGCAGGAGCGACAGGGGCGTGCGGGGGCTCCTCGACTTCCCAGAATCGTCGGAGAGTATCGTCGATGGTACAAGTGGACGTCACCAATGAGAGCATCGTTTGGTCGGTAGAAGGTAGATTGCACCGGTACTGACCGGTGACCACCCAACCGAAAACGCCGGACAACGCGCACGGTAAGCCTGGACCGGGCGCGAACCGTTTGCCGTCATACACTTGATCGAACAATTCTACACCGAGAAGCATGTCTATGTGTGATGGAGTATCAAAATATTCGTCTGCTAAAACTAAATTATTAAAGTTGCTACGTACTGATGACGGTATCGGAGCGGAGGGTAACTTCGACGTGATTTTAGGAATCACGATACAAGTAATATCAAATTGAGGTGATATTTTATTTTTAGGCGTTATAGAACAATAGGCAACACCTTTGATGTTTTGAACTACATTTTGACCCAAACCGGCAACCGAAAAATTACACCGACGCGTTTGTAGCCCGAGTCTACGCGCACAGTTATTCGTAACAAAACAATCTTGAGAGCAACTATCGATCAGCACTCGCACTGGCTGGTACACACCGTGAATATTACGAACGTTCACTATCGCGGTTCCTAATATTTTTATTGTTTGATTAATATTAGGTGGATGAAGTGTCACCGCGCGTGAACATGCCAAATTGGTAGAAGAGCCTGCCTGTGAGTGTGCGATTGGTAGTGAATAATGTGCAGGAGCACTTGCGAGTACATTGCCGCTTTGGTTAGAAGTTGTATGCTCGTGCAGCAATGTATTGTGTCGCGCGCCACAAGTTAGACAACCGGTTTTCGATGAACATACTTCGCTCTCGTGGCCGGAGCGTAAACAATTAATGCAAAGCCGCAGACTAATTATTAACTGTTTTCTAGACGCAGTATCTAAGCTCAGTAATTTTTGACAACGATAAATGCTATGTTGTAAATTGCAGCAAGGGCAAATATAATTTTTGACTGGGGTTTCAGTTTTAGTAGACGTAACAAAAGATTTTTTTACATTTTGTTTATTTAATTTGATACTATTTTTATTGTTAGACGGCACGGTTCTAAGAACATTATCTTTTGTTACCTCTAATATTTTAATATAATTTTGTAAAAAGGATAATAAATCCTTATAAGTAGGAATATCATTCAAATTTTGCATTTCAAAACTCTTTCTAGTGTCTGGATCAAGCGACCTAGCAGCGAGATAAAATAACACAAACTCACTCAAAGACTCGATATTTAGTGCCTTAAGTGCATTAATGCATCCGTAAAGTACATTATATAGCTGTGTTACGCCATCAAAAGTAGGTGACAATAGTTGTGGAAGCTGACAAATTTTATCTATATAGGCTGTGGCCAATATACGCTTGTTTTGAAAGCGATCTACGAGGGAATTGTAAACTACCCTATAGTTCGATTCTGTCAACGGTACACATTTCGCGATGCTTAAGGCGGGGCCCGACAAACAAGAAATAAGATAGTGAAATCTTTCAATGTCAGTAAGGGATGAATTATTATGGATTAATGGCAAATAACTGTCAATGAACGTTTGCCAGTTTTCGACTTGACCATCAAATTTCGGGGTTTCGATTTTTGGTAGTCGAATTTGGATCTTATGAGTATTTGAGTTCGGTTTGGAAACACTCGTACTAGCATTGTTTTCCAACAGTGACTCTGCAACATTTTCTATGCAATAATACAAATCATCAAAAGCAGTAAGTGCGTGCGACTGTGGTTCTGTATCAGGTTTTAATGATATAGACTGAGTATTTATTTCATCATTTAATTCATAATACTCGTCTCGCAGACGATTTAATGATTTATACCTTGCACGAAACTGTGTGATTGTTGACTTGTCTGACAATACAGTTTTAGATAGATCATAAAGAATTTGTATAGATCTAAATACATGTTCACGACGAGATTTTAACACTTTAAGTTGAGTTTCTATTTTATCCATGTTAACAAAACAAAATAAATTTACTACAAAACAAAAAATATAATTAATTAAAAACAAGACGGATTCGCCCTTAAGTGTTTTTTACATATAAGATTAGGTAACAAAAATATAGGTATTTTACTGAAAATAATATATATTTCCGAGCACAAAATTATTTATAATAATAAAATACAATAATTGTGACGTCATGCAAGCAAAGTAACCACAGCCAAAGATACCCACTCGTTATACTTTTTATTAGCGGACTGTATATCTTTATTGATTTTGCCAATTTAATCAGGCTCGAATGGAACAAATAATGAACGGACATGGGTCTTTGGCTGCTGGTAGACACTCAGCTGTACGTGATTTTGACACAATTATTGGGGTGGCAAGTAAAAATGTATCTATGCAAATGGCTAGGTTCTGCTAGACACAACAAATGGAATAATGAAGGATCTGGACATACCTCTGGAGCAGCCTGGTCTCTTTAGGAACACAGTTTTCACTATCACTTGGCTTTACCTGCCTTTTTTATTGATTTATTTATCACCCGGCACGGGAGCGATGTGTACACGTATAATAATTTATTTTGTATGTTAGCGACCTCTCGCGGTCAAGCACGGAACCGCGTCGAAGACTTTTTATTTTACGTTTTAAAACCAGGCAAGGGGTTCAGTAGGAAATAGGAATTTAAACTTGGATAGGAATTAATTATAAGGACATTGTTAATGTCTGAACACCCGTTATCCAATAATTATTTCTTAACGTAGACATCATAATTAATGTTCCAGCATAATTTAAAGTTTTATGTTTCTCTTCTACAAATCTTTTAACAATTTCATGTTTACCTGGTAATAAAATTGGGTATATAAAATTTCTGTCTTCTCCGCTGTATTCTAATCTTGTTTTCACTCGTAGAATATTCTTTTCTTTAACAGTAATAAGTTTATTTTCTATATTATTCTTATCACTATAGTATTCTTTTTGTATTAACCTGAATAAAGTTTCTTCTGCATTTATATACTCATCATTTCCAATATGTTCCGATTTCATATTATATATCTTTAGAATGTTCATACTCATTCGTAATAACCTAGCTATTACTCTGACTATTTTTGAGTACTTACTAAAATATAGCAGTTGATTGCAAAAACCCCTGAGTGTTAATCTCTAGATGAATAGCAGTATTTATTTTTTGTTCACTATTTATTACATCTTCATCAATGTATAAATTATTAATATTAGATTTCGGCCAATGTTGTGGTTCTTGACGCATCCACGATGGACCCATCCACCATTTCTGGTCTAATAACTGCTTCATTGTACAACCACGTGACGGTAAATCAGCAGGGTTATACATACCGGGTAAATGTTGCCAGTCTTCTTTTTTAGTATTCATACATATCTCATTTACTCTATTACTGACAAAAGCTTTCCAACCATTTTGTCTATTAATCCAATGCCACACTACAGATGAATCTGTCCAGCATTAGGATTTGTAACTTTTGCATATGTTCAACAGACCAGAATCTATGACTTCTTTATATAATCGAGATGCAATAACTGGTCCCATCAACTCTAAACGGGGTAGTGACATTTGCCTTTTAATAGGTGCAACTCTACTTTTAGAAATGACTAACTGAACCATAACTTTATCTTTATGTTGTGTACGAATAAATACGCAGCCAGCGTAAGAATCCTTACTAGCATCGCTAAAAACATGTATGCTTACGTCACATTCTTTTAATGGTGCTATTGCTAAATGTCTCGAAAATCTACACTCACCTACCTAGTTAATACTGTTGACCCAATCAATGACTTCATTCTTTAAATCTTCTGGAATCTTTTCATCCCACCCAATATTTAATATCCATACCTTCTGTGTAATTAATTTAGGTATCAATGTGACAGGTGAAAGAAAGCCTAAAGGATCAAACAATGTCTGTATAATTGATAATAAATCTCTCTTTGTGATGTCATCTGTTAACCTTCTTACATTTATATAACAATATAACTCATCCTTATACCTATCCCATAATACACCAAGTACTGATATTGGACTGCATTCTTCATCTGAATTTGTCAACCATCCTTTCAAATTTTCCTTTATTCATTACTTCTGTAGCTTCTTTTATAAACAGAGTGTAGTTTTGTATTAAAACTTGTTATGCAGTTATCCACATAATATGTATGTTTTAATAGATTTGTTGTTGCCATGTAAGTGTCGGTTTGTTTTTCTAAATGGTGGTTTATAGTAGCAGCCAAAAGAAACGGGCTGCATGCTACTCCAAAAGGAACTCTTCTATGCCTAAATGTTACTACCTTATCTTTAGTAATCGGATTATTCCACCATAAAAATTTTAGATAGTTACAATCTTGAGGGCTTACCGATATCTGAAGGAAAGCTTTCTTTATGTCCGAAATTACTCCATAAGCTCCTGCGCGAAACATTATTAACAATTTCGGTATCATTTCTATAAGATTTGGACCTTTCTCCATACATGCATTAAGATAATTACCATTGGTATCTTTAGAGGAAGCGTCGAAAACAGGTCTTACCTTAGTAGTCGAGCTGTTTATTTTAATTACCGCATGAGGTAAATAGTGTCCTAGTTCTTTATCATCATTATCCACCTTCTCTATCACACCTTCTTGTAACCACTCTTGAAATACTTCATGATATATCTCCTTATAACCATTATTCTCTAACTTTCTTGTAGTAGAATGAAGCCTTTTAAATACTTGACCGTAGTTTGACTCCAAATCTGGAAGTCCTAACTTCCAAATTAAGCTCACTTCATATCGCCCATAGTTGTTAACTGTAATATTATCATTAAAACTTTTTAATATTTCATTTTGAGTTAATTCTATCTGCTTGTCATATGGATCTTTTATACCCAAAGTTTCTATATTCCATATAAATTCTAACGAATCATCTTGTTCCATAGAAGTAATCAAATGCGAATTCACCATCAAACTATATACACCTTGTACTGGCTGTATTTGGCCTTGAATTGTCCAGCCGAGCTTAGTCTTCAATGCAACTAGACTATCTGTAATGTGCATAACACCAGATTCTAATATAGAACCTAATATATCTGATCCAATCAGAATACTAATTTCAGACACATTTTCTTTAGTATCTGTCAAAATTATACCCTTTTCTCTTAAATTACTTAATATAAATGGGTCCATAACTTTTGGTAAATAATCACATAATACATTCAGTTCAAGCGCTGATATTGTATTCTTATATGTATTGAATAAATCGCTCACCTGAAACTTAATAATTCTGTGTTCCTGAGGTTTCCTCTTTATGCCTCCAAATAATGAATGGCCTAAATTTTCATTCCCTTTTACCTCCAAATCTAACTCTTCTGCCAAACCACTCTTAATGTAGGTTCTTTGAGAGCCGGAATCAAGAAGCGCTCTTACCTTTTTGCTTCTACTGTTGCCATTAGATATCTTAATAACTAATGTCTGTAATAAAGTTGTACCATTATGACCAGAAAAATTATTAGCGATTTAAGTTTGCTCCTTCGGCCTATCAGTTTGTTCTTCCTGAGACTTGTGTAACAATGGACAAAAAATTACCAAATGACGCTTATCACAAGACAAACATTTTATGAATGCCTTGCAATTTTTGGCAAGGTGTCCTTTTTTAAGACATATGTAACACCCACCTCTCTTTCTTACACGCTCTTTCTTTTCTTCTAAACTAAACTGACTTGCTTTATTACATTCTACAGTGTTGTGTGATTTTTCACAAAAATAACAAATAATCCCTTACCTTCACTATAATTATGTACTTTTTCTTTAACCTGCTTTACCTCCTTCGTAATTAAGCACGATGCAGTAGGAACCCCTTCTTTTGATGAGCCTGCTTTACCTGTAAAATCTGTTTTTGCTAACTATAATCTTTCATCTGCCTCAACTTCATTTCTTAAAAAAGTAAGCAATCGTGTAAGTTTGGCCTCATCACCCTGATATTGAGTCCTACTCCATGACTTTAATGTACTATCGGGAAGTGCGGATTCTATTAATGGAAAAAGGATACATTCGTATTTATCTTTTACTACGCCTAACGTCTCTAGTGTCTGTAAATTTGCTATTATTTTGTCATATAAAATATCTAAAGAGTAACTATTTTTGGAAACAACTAATTTTAAAAGATCCCTGACATATACTTCAATAAAAATTTCGTCCTTGGCGAATCTATTCTTTAACTGATCTAAGACGATTTTATAATTCTCCTTCGACGGTGGATAACTTTCTACCAAATTCCTAGAGTTGGAACCAATTTCCATGGATTGAATGAGGTATAAAAATTTATCTTCCTCGTCTAAGGTTTCATCTAGATGAATCTTCTTAAACTGTGCCCAAAAAGCCACCCAGTTTCTTGGATTGTCATCGAATTTTCTCTCATCATCTCATCTTTGGTAACTTGAGATTACTTTGTTGAGAAATTTTCTTATAAGAACCTTGCTCATCTAAATTACTACTCTTGAGCATACCTTTTATTTGCAACCATTTCTTTTTATAACTCTCGCATTGATCATACTCCGAACTATATGCTTGTTCATCGAAATTGTCATCATCCAACATAGCCGACTGAATAATTTTATCCAATACAAATAGAGATTTCATATTATCATCTAAATATTCGTAGTCTACATTCAAGGTAGTAAATTTTTTATTTTTTATTGAATTTTCTATTTGTACCACATGCCTGTCTATGACCCGCCGTAGTTGAGCTCTTTCACGGATTTGTTTTGTTGTCGACATTGTTGCACGATGTATCTATTTGCACGGTCGCCACTATTTCACGAATTGGTATTCCTTTTATCGAGAATTATCTATATTTGGATATATTATAATAAAACTGCAAAATTAGTTTTCATCTTCTTGTTTATATTTTGACAATACTTTTACACAATGACTTTTACATTCGTAATCCTTGACAATACTCCTAGCCGGGAATCGAACCGGTAGATTTTAAAAGTAATGCTGTGTTATTGCATCAGCTGATATTGCCTTATGTGTCCTTATAAGCGACACATAAGGATCAAATTCTGGTAAGTAATATTAAACGGTAAACTAAAGGAAAGTGCTCATTTTAATAAAAAAAAAAAAAAAATACTACCGTCTACTTTACCAATTAAGAAATTGTTTGAAATAATGCTCTTCAAAACGCATCAAAAGTAAGAAAAAAAATATTCAGCCTACATAAGGTATTGAAAATAATTACTATTATTTCTAACAATTTATTACTTAGGCTTTAATTTTTTTAAACATATTATCTTACAAATTAGCACTTTCCTTTAGTTTGCCGTTTGAAGTTACTTTAAGCGACACTACTAGCGGTGCAATGATACAGCAAAACTTTTTTTTTTCAAAATCAACCGGTTCGATTCCTGGCGAGAAGAATACATTTTTCATTAATCTAATGATGCAGTTTTGGTTTTTATCAAAATCGGCCCCGTGACTCCTTTCAACATTTTTTCGATATTCCTTGTAGTTTAGGATTTGGCCTTGAAAAATGAACTGTATATATTTATTTAATAAATAATAGCCTTATGAATAAACAAATTACGTCTACCAAACTTTTCTTCGCGACTGTACCCGTAGATCTTTATGATCACCATAATTTTTAAACCAAGCGGTCTAGCGGAATGAAAATAGGCTATCAAAATCTAATTTCAGCGAAAGAACAAACATCGTAAGTGCATTATTTTTATGGTGGTCCTGCCGAAGTAACGTGACTACGGCAGGACCACAAATGTATCCCTGTAACTTTTGAACAAAATCTTTATATTAGCTAATAAAATCACACAAACTGGCATAATCAAAATCACACTGCACCCGTAGCACGGCCAAGCCAAGACAAGAGATAAAGTCGCGAGCGGATGTCAAACAAAATATTTTTTTTATATCAGCCAATCAGGTGCAACTTTGCAGCGCTCTGATTGGTTGATATTAAAAAATAGTTACTTTTGACATTGGTTCGCGACTTTATATCTTGTCTTGGCTTGGCCGTGCTAGGGGTGCTGGTGTCACTCATACCTTCGATCAACGTTGATCGAAATGTAACCATAAGACGAATCATTGATTTTCTTTTAGAAATTATTTGCTTTAAATCAATCAACCCTGAGGTGAACAGTATCAAACACTTGTATCAAAATTAGAGTGCCAGGAGGAAATATTTTGTTCACAAAGACATTTTGCATTGCATTTTTTAGTCTGGCCCATAGCCATTGATTACAAAATAATAAAACAAAGGATTAATACTCTATAAATATTCTTATTAAATTAAAATAAAATTATATAACTAACAATTGTACATAGCATTTATATAAGCATAGACCTGAGGATTGTATTTATCTAGACTGGGCATAGCACTAAAATATTTGCAGGATTCATATAGCTTCATATTATTCTTTGTGTACCAAACATTCTTAGTGCCTTCAGTACCATTCAGGTCCAGGGTCTTCAGCTCTAGAACACCAAAGTGGAACACATGGCCTTCTGACTGAATGCAGTTGATGAAAATTGGCTCCGGGAGATCTTTTACATTGTCCTGTAATGTTACAAAATACATACTTATATTTATTTATAGACCCAGTGGCTTATTCTACTTAATAAATTTGGATTTGGATATCACAGGCGAAATTTGACAGATTTTGTCAAATTGACATCCATAATCTTGCCTGATGAAAAGCAGCAATGGGGTCGAAGAGATCACTCTTACTCTGTAAAAAGGACACTACCACCTCAACAAGAAATTGATGCATCAGTCCCCCGAAAAGCAGGACAACCACAGACTAAAACCATAAGTCATATTTTGCTTTTAGGGTTCACAGGTTTTCAGGAGATTTCAGTATCAATTTATTTTCATGATGGTAGTCTCCTTTCAGGGTGCAGTTGACTTGTTATGCTAATTTATGATTGTTGCGGCCCATTTCATAACTGCATCATTTAGAAGGCATAGTGGGACTGAGCAATGCTGTTAAAATGTATTGATCAAACCCGTTCATGGGCTTTGTAGGTCTGCTTACCAGCAGGTAGATACAAAGTCACATGCTTGTGCAAGAAAAAATACATCAAGTTTATGCACTCGACTAGCTTTTTGTAGTGCAGTGTCCTTAATGTCAATAAATGGCTAAACCTAATTGTATACTTACACCATACAGTTGCTTTGCATAAGCAGAAGCCACAGTGAATGCATGGGTGAGAGAACGTCCCTCTTGCTGTATGCCAGTGACTTCTTCTTCAAAGAAATTTTTTACTTCTGATCTATTGAAGTGAAGCCATGTTGTATGAGGATGCCTTTTTGATACTGTCTTCTTAATAGCTGAAATCCATAATTTTAAAGTTTACCATACTACTTACAGAGGTAGGTTTAGCTATAGCTAAAAAATTTAGGACCTTTTTACACATATTGCTCTAGACACAAACTATGCTATGCTTGTACTATGTGTACCAGAAACAACAATACTAATACATTATTATATTAACCCTTGCTTTAAATACTCTCAGAATCTAACCGCCTTTACTGTATATGCATTGGACCTTGTAAAGTTCAGTATAGTCTGCAGTATAGTGTTTACTACAGACTATATTTTTTTTAATATATTTGATTTGATTTACTTGTACCTAACTAATTTTCTACCAATTTTTTTTATGGATTCAAAAAATAACTCTGAAATGGTAAGAAATTTATGCAGTCCATGAATAATCACATTACTAGAGCTAATTGATTAGCAGGATCTAATATTGTAATACAGGTTTCACATAAATTAATCCCAAAAAAAATCTGACAGTAGTTTTTTTTTAAGATGAGAATGACACATGCATTCCATTTCTTTATTCACAATAAATATATATGTGGTGGATGAGTAGACCTACACTTGAAACACTACCTACAGATTTTAGGTTACAGGTTCAAAACCCAATATGTATTAATAAAAAATACCTACTTAGGCAAGGTTTTAAAATTAATACTTAAAATACTAATTGCTAGTTGTATTTTTCTACTCCCAATTTGTACTTACGATAAATGGTATTTTCATCATAAAAATGTTCTGGTAGTAATGTAATAGTATGCTTAATAGGATGTAAGTTTGGGATATCTAAAAATTGACCTTCTGCATCTGAGACATCATGCTTCAATGGTTTGTCTGAGGTAATCAATATATTGGATAATTCTTGAAATTGTAATAAATCTTTCTCTTTCTCAATTGTAGTTTTGAATTTAACATCATTTACAACATATTTGGATAAACTTGTATCTAAGTCACAGCTTTTTTCTACAAGCTGTATTAGTTTATTAGTGAGAATGTAACTGAAATAATATTGTATATTAAATTTTATAAAGAATTAGAATAAAATACATAATATATTAAATTAGCAAGTATAGTCAGTGAATTCCAATTATAATTTTTTAAATAAAATTAATATTATTAAAGTAGTAAAAAAAATGTGCATTGATTTGATTTTAATAAAAATAGGTTATATATTGTATATATATTGTATAGTTGTATATATTGAACAATAAATTAACATTTTTATCTGTCATTTTAACTTAAATGTAGTATTGGATCAATTAAATGCATTTTATTGTATATTTGTAATAGTTTCTATATCTGGTGAAAGTATAGGGTTTTAAGTCTCATTGGAAATATTTTAAAATACAAGTAAAAAGTGTTAGAAGCAAAGATATTTTTCAGTTAAGATAAGTATATCTTTACTCTATCTATAAAAAGCTAAGGACAAATGATCCCATTTATTAGTTAAGACATTATCAAAATACATACTTTTTCCTTTTATCAGTAATGCCTAAAATCCTTGGAAAATTATAAGCAGGTCTAACAGGGTCTTTAATTTTGGGCAATTTCTTCTGTTCACAATCAAACACATTTGCTGATAATATTGCTTTCTTAATAGCATTATGTATTGATGTAGGGATCTCTAACTTTGCAAGTTCCTCAATATTTGTGGGCAATCTGTCTTTGGCTATGACAGTCTTTGTGAGCACCTGTGCTTGGGGTAAACCTTCTACTAAAACATTTATTTCTTTTAAAGTGTAACATGGTCGACTTTTGTAATCTGGATGCTCAGCATTTAATGGCAGTGGTTCATCATAATAGCCTACCACTTTTACCCTGTAAAATATATAATTTATTAATTTGCCTTTAGCTTTGTATATTGTTTAATTTAAAATTTTTTACTTATAATAAATTGACAGCTTTCTGAAATTATCCTAAGATTAATTCATTAAAATCAGTTTTAAAGTATAAGGGTTGCATCATAGAAAATAGATATAGCTAAAAGAGTTTATGGTGCGGCTAGCTTCAACAGACTAATTAGAAACATAGAACAATTTTATTAATGTTTATTTATAAATTTAATTTTATTGGCATTGTGTGTAACAACCCTAACTTTAAATCATTTACAGTCTCTTATACTTATCCCAAGATATTAAAGCACATTCAATTTAACAATCCTTGGAGTAAGCTAACCTTGTCAAGAATACCTTAATAAACTCCATTCACTAACTTTAGTTGTAACTATAGTTGCAATTTTGATTATCCTCAGATGGATTTTATAAGTATAATTTTACAAAAATAGATTTATGCCTTCTTCATCTGAGTTTAATAAATTTAAATATATATTAAACAGAAATTATAGTTACGGTTCCATATATTCTTCTTTCTCTTTAATAAAATCGTTAGCATCTTGGACAGGAATATTCATTTTCATTAAATATTTATCATAACCCCAATCAATGGGTGTGCGTTTTCCTTGTACAATCCAATGCTTTTTGAACATAAAGCCTATATGCTGCCTGTATAAAATTTGCGAGAGCTTCATTTTTATATATTTATTGTAATATAAATAAAACGGAAAGAGTTTTTAATTGTTTATATATTAGAATATATAGATATAACCTCAATCTTTTTTATGACGGCCACAGAGTAATAAAATAAAGTAGTGATGAGACCCGACCCGAGTCAAATAACTGGGTTGACCCGGGCTACTTCTCCAACTCGTCGACTCGAGTTAATTTCCTCCTAACCCGGGTTGACTTGGTAGAAAGACCGGGTTCAGCTAAACTAGCTCGCCACTCGGAATACATAAAACATACCACTAAAGTATATTAAGATGTTGATTGCAATGTTAGGTTTTTCATTAAAATCCTGAACATTATTTGTCATTCTCAGATACAAACTGTTAGCTCTTTAATTATTTCAACGGTGTATATATTAAATGAAACTCAAAAACTGTTTACATTAATATATTAATGAATATAAAGTACAATAGATTCTACAGAACTCGACAAAACGTTACAATCAACGACTCACTTCTACGACGCCATTACACACAATGTCGTCGTCGAAGTCTCTCGTTTGTCAGAAAATATACAGCGCCCTCTGGTGGCGAATGTATAATCAATTGACATACTTATTCATCAACAAATGTAATGATTTATAACTAAATTATTTAATTTTAAACTATAATTAATGATAAATTATTTAGATACATCAACATATTGTTTTAATTATTTAAGCATCTTACAGCTCGTCCATCCTGACAAAAGTTCACGTCCTCGTGAACTTAATATTAAGTAATTATATGCCTTGCCTTATATACGTGGTACGTACTGTGTATGTATTGTTTATTTATTTAATTAAACAGCATTTCGCACATCATATTTACAAAATATTTTAGTAAAACATTAAGCCATGTAGAATTTTGATTTTACAACACCATAAATTTAACACTGTAAGGCGCGCGATATATGTATTCGTGCTTTTGGGTTAGTGAGTGCTTGTATGTGTGTATGCATGTATGTTTGTTTTGGATGCGAGTGTTTGTTTATCTATGGATGTACTAGTGTTAAAATTGAATATCTTGTCATTTATCTAAACAACTTATAACTCAACTATCCAGTCCAAGTTACTTAGGTATAATCTTATTTTATTAATTAAATTTAGTTTTTCATAACTAATTTTGCTGTAATAATTAATATTATGTATGCTATAATTACAGCATGGTATAAACACCACTAAGTGGAAACATTATACAGGTAAGTATTAGTTTTTAACAAATCATTAATATCTACTTGATTTTTTCGTCGGTGTTTCAAATTAATAAATTAAATCAGTAGTTAACCACCCAACTTCCAGCGCACGAAACCAAAATAGCTAACGTACGAGGTTCGCGCGGTCATACGCTAACCGTTTTTGCGCGATACTTTAATCTCTGTGTTCCGAGAGCTAGCGCGGGCAGTTTTTCGTGCTGACTTCAAAAACCGCCCGTTTCAACAGCCATGTAATTTTTTTTTTAGCGATGCTAAAATGCAGCTCGGAAACGATCGGTGTGGATTTTCGATGTCACTTTTTGACAAGAAGCACTATTTTGAATTAAATAATTGAAATTAAAATATATGATCATTATAAAATAAATCAATATTTTTTAATTAACTATTATTTAAATACAATATTTTTTTAATATCACAATATTAATTTAATTAACAACCTTAAACTAAACATACCAAAGCTGAATTTAGTTACACGATATTATTTTTTTTGGTTTAATCGAACTTTTAAAACTAAAACAGATATATAAATATATAAAATAATTAATTAAATTCTAATTTGTAGATAGATATTCACATGTAAACAAACATCTGTCAAAAAGTAGCCAGGCTAACTTTTCGTGTTAAAATTTCTGTTCGCGGAACGATTGATGGTAACTTGAATTGCTAACATTTTCGCGCGGTGAAACGACCTTAGCTAAAAAAACCAGCGATCCGTGGCAGCGATGCTGAAGTCGGAACGCGATGAATATAAACCATGATATCTGTTCTCAAATTTCGGTCGCGGTATCAAGTTTCATGCGTTTTTTTTTATTGAGATATTATACATCTTAATACTTTTCTATAATATAAGTATATGGTTATGGAAATAGTGAACTATTATATATTTTTGTGATATTATTTTATTAAAAGGAATGTAAAGTAAACTGTAAAACACAAAAAACCAGTCAAAACCGGCCATTGTTCTCGTCCTAATAATATCTATAATTGTGACCCTCTATTTAGACTAGGATTACATACAATAAAATATAGCTGTAATCTTAAAAAACAAATCCTCAAGATCATTTTGATGTTTAATAATATCAGGAAATATTATTTACGAGATATATTTCAACAATATTCTAATTCCAATGCAATAGTACGAAAAGAAAGTTTTTATATTTTTTTGTCATAAAATAATCTTTATATTTAGCCATCTACCGATTATTTAGTGAAGTAATATCATTGTCTGTGATATTATAACAACAAACTAAAGAGAGACGACGTAATTCACTAGATGATGCTTATAGCAATGCCGCGTTGTTTAAGTGTACTGGATACTAAAGTATCCGCGGACGTTTGGGTGGTTAATGACTGTTACAAACACTTTTGATGTTACCATCAATCTAATTTGCCAAATAACTTATGTATCGATAATAAAACAAACATGCTAGGCAGGCTTAGCTTAACCACATCGATATAATTTGACAGTCGGTATAATGAAGTTTAAGAATGAATTCATAAAATCGATTTTGTCGATTTGTATCGAGAGTATCGATGCTGTTGTGCTAAGGTGTATACAATCTTCATTGTTATTATTACAGAACCAACTACTAACAACTAGAACAGCCTCGACTCATTGTGCTCGATACATGGTATCGATAATAACTTAAACATCACATAATATATTTAACTGATTTAAAACGATAAACTTTATCCATTGTGTTCGACGCATGTGTCGATAATAAAATAAATATAGTAGGTACATCATTTATAGTGCTAATTAAAATGCATATTCTGCACAGGTTAATATTTAGAAAACGCATCATTGTGCTACATACTTACATTTGATAATACCACCGCACATCCTTTAATGTACTCCACACCTCCACACAATAACAAAGCACATCCATTGCGCTTGTTACTAAACATTATGCACATCCCTCGTTGTGCTCCACACAATAACAATGCACATCGCTTGTTCCAAAACATTATGCACATCCTTCGTTGTGCTCCACACAATAACAAAGCACATCGCTTGTTACAAAACATTATGCACATCCTTCGTTGTGCTCTCAATATTTATCACCATTCATTGCGCTCTCAATATTTATTACAATTGCACACCAATCATTGTGCTCGACACTCATGTGCCGACCTATAAACTGACGTTGCACACCATTCATTGTGCTCTCAATATTTATTACAATTGCACACCATTCATTGTGCTCGACACTCATGTGCCGACCTATAAACTGACGTTGCACACCATTCATTGTGCTCTCAATATTTATTACAATTGCACACCATTCATTGTGCTCGACACTCATGTGCCGACCTATAAACTGACGTTGCACACCATTCATTGTGCTCTTAATATTTATTACAATTGCACACCATTCATTGTGCTCGACACTCATGTGCCGACCTATAAACTGACGTTGCATACCATTCATTGTGCTCTCCATATTTATTATAATTGCACACCATTCATTGTGCTCGACACTCATGTGCCGACCTATAAACTGACGTTGCACACCATTCATTGTGCTCTCAATATTTATTACAATTGCACACCATTCATTGTGCTCGACACTCATGTGCCGACCTATAAACTGACGTTGCACACCATTCATTGTGCTCGACCAACGTTGCAAATCTTTCACTGTGCGAAGAAATTAATAAATTAATGAAAATTCTTTATTTTGCCAACTGTTGTACATAAAGGAACTTAATGTGTCGACCTATAAGTTAACCTTGCACCTCCTTCATTATGCTAAACACTAGTCACATCAGCAATTGGGCAAAAACTGACTTATTAAAAATAGTATCCTTCATTATAAGTAAATCTCTAAATTAATCTATCACATTTAACAAGACCCTGACAAAATATTATTGACATAATGACATTAATATATTTACAATTAATGAAATTCTCTTGTGTCTTATTTAATTTCGTCATTATTATTTTCGGATTCATCTTCTGTGTCGGAAGATTGTCCACTATCACTGCGTTTGTAGCAAAGCCATATTTTATCCACCGAAAATACTCCTGCAAGGGCGGTCACGTGTATGTGACCGCCCTTCATTATTATTGGGGTATCTGTTATTTCTATCATTATCTAAAACTTTAGTTATACGATACGGTCCAGAACATTTAGGTATTAATTTCGTACTTTTACCAATTGTGTGTGTAGGTTTTACGACCCGTACTAAATCTGCTATTTGATATTTTAGACAAGACTTCCTATTTTTATTAAATGTTTCACTTTGTTTTCCCTGAGATTTTGTACATTTGCTTTCCGATCTTATATTAGTTAATCCTTCATCACACCGACGCATTTCATCTATGTCTAAAACAATATCCGCTTTCTTTTAAACCTATCAATCTATATCCGAGTATTACCTCTGCCGAAGTTCTACCCATACCATAATAAGTATTATTTAATTAAATTTATTGAAACCTATTATAATATAATGTTTAAATTGTATCCAATAGTAATTAATTTAATATAAGTTTCCGTCACATTTCATCTCAAACCATCACATCATCATTTTTAACGTTTACGCGCGATTGCATAACAACTTAAATCATATTTATTAATCTAATAAATGCACTTAGGCATTTTAATAAAATGCGATTTTAATATAATATATTCTAATAACCCTAAAAGCGTTTGTCTCACTGACAAAGTTAATAATCCTAACTTTGCTATTTAGTGAAATAAACCATGTTTAATACTCACGTAGCTACTTGCTATTGAAATGCAATAAATAATGATATTTAGTGTAAACAATTTTAAGCTTTAAAAAATATATTTCATAATCGTATCTATATAATGTCGTGAAAGCCAACCTTAGCATTTCTGCCTAGTTTGCCATTTCTCCTGTGATGTCCTAACCTAACCTCTATACCAGTTTGGCTATACCTACCAATTTTGGTAATGCTAATGCGTTATTCGTATTGTCCCAGTTAATATAGCTGTTTTAATAATATTTATGTTTCTTTTTATTATTACCTAAACATGTAAATCCCAGATAATTAAGTATATTTATTTAAAGATAATTTCCCGTCCATACCTTCATCTGTGTATTTTAAATTCTAAATTAAGAAACACACATAATACTGTTTTATGTAATAAAATTAATTTATTAAATAAGGAACATAATTAACACTTCATTATATTTTGTTACTTTAATTTTGTTCAATATTTTTGGATTAATATACGTATAAATTATTTTTATTATTAATCTCTAATAACGTCTAAATAATATAATAGTAGGCAACATAAACATATCCCAAAACCGTAGATTATATTATTATTTTGGCTCCATATTTTTGGGTAAATTTGTAAAAAATATGCTTGATTCTCCATCTTTATTAGAAAAAGATAATTTTATAGTAGCGCGAACATGATCTCGTTCTCAAAACAGTTTTTACATAAAACATTGTTACACTAAGTAAACCAAATTAATATATTTTTGACGCAATTGTGATAACTACAAAAAAACACGCACAGTATTGATATATTTTCCAGAACAAAGAAAGCCATTGGCGACATATAATTTGCATAATTTAGTATTTGTAGCTTTATTATCCCTATAACTTATAATTTTGTTTCTTCTTAATTTACTTTATGTTACCTAGATTTTTCTTTTTTTTATTATTATATGGATTTATTTAAGGGTACACGAATGTCAGTTTGTTACTCTCTTACGAATTATCTAATGTATGTTTGTGAATATTTTGTACCTAGATAAAATAAACTACTAAACAAATAATTAATATTAATGGTTCGATAGTCTCTGATGTCTCAGCTATGTCAATAATCTTAAAGAGCATTTATTAGCCTTGTTCAATCAAATCATTACCTACTTATATTTTTGTAAATTTGGATAAATTTCGAGATAACGATAAAATTTTATTAAGTGTATTTCATAACTAACAGTAACGATTGCCTGTAAGGACCTGTTAAATGTGTCAAAAAACCAAGTACCCATTGTCTGATTCATCATTTTACTACCTTTTACAATTTGGCAGCAATTGTTGGCCCGCTGCCAATCTGGAACGTCGCCGCCACACAGTGCGCCGTGGACATCCAGAACGCCGTCACCGTGTAAATCATCGCAGCCATACAGAGCGCCTCGACCGTGCAGAGCGCCACGTCCGTGTAGAGCCCCGCATCCGTGCAAGTCATCGTAGCGATGCATAGCGCCTCGTCCGTGCAGAGCGCCACGTCCGTGTAGTGCACCGCGTCCGAGGCCATGGATATGAATACGCTAACGTGTCATTCACGTTGTCCACCATGTTCCATAATCTGCCATTGTCTGACATGTCAATTTCAGTCCTCTGAAACCGGCATTGACAATATAAATAAATAATAAATAACGAGTGAAGTATAAATTTGTATTGAAGATTCCCCTTTAAAATTGTTGAACATTCTTCCCAAAAATGTTTGCCCATTTTCCTTTGTAAATTAAATAAATCTTTGATGTTTATTTTTTTTTATAGACTTATATTCACATTTACTCTCTCACAGCGATATAAAAAATGCCAAATCTCTCTAATTATTGAATAAATAATAACTTATACTTATCTTAATTTGTAGACAATAATGAACTCTTTATCGGCACGTGCTTGTTTCGATCTCACTTCTGATTTGTTAGCTCTTTAATTATTTCAACGGTATATATTAAATGAAACTCAAAAACTGTTTACATTAATATATTAATGAATATAAAGTACAATAGATTCTACAGAACTCGACAAAACGTTACAATCAACGACTCACTTCTACGACGCCATTACACACAATGTCGTCGTAGAAGTGAGTCGTTGATTGTAACGATTTGTCGAGTTCTGTAGAATCTATTGTACTTTCGATTCATTAATATATTAATGTAAACAGTTTGAGTTTTATTTAATATAATATACCGTAAATAATTAAAGAGCTAACAAAACATAGAAAACTTGTGTTGATATGATTAAGTTAAATTTATGAGTAGCGCATGTATTTACTTAAATTATTAAAACCATAATCCAAAATCAAATTTAACTCTTCTAATAAAATACGAAGATATTATGAAATTTAATAATCGGTTCATTCAAATACTAACCGAACTACATATTTTAGATACGTACCTACAGCGTCGTCGATGCAACTCGTCGAGCCAACCCGGGTAAGCATTCTTCTAAACTCGGTTGACACAACTCGTTCCATTACTGAACCAAACGAACTTATTTTGGATACTGCGTCGTCGAAGCCTCGAGTTGAAAAATTTACGACTCATTCCATCACTAAAATAAAGTAAATGCACGGCGGGGCGGCGTACGCCCATAGAAATAGAAGGAAATGTACGCCACAATGTATGCACAGTTTAAATAGGGTACGTAAAAGAAGGCATAACTTATAGCAAGTGTTTCCAACTTTATTGTGCCATAAATTATAAGTTGTGCCATTACCACGGTAAGTTACTCTTGAAACCTACAGAAATCTTTTAAAACCAATAAATCCTATTAATTTTACACGATAAAAGTATAAAGCATCGATAACTAGTGATATCGAGAATGATTATTAATGATAATGTTGCTGTCTTTAATCGAATCACAATCTTTTCATAATCCATAAGCTATAACTTTTTCACAATTTTCTGTGGACAATTATGCGTTTGAATGTTCGTTATATATTTTTTCAAAATTTCTACTGGAACAAAGTTGCGGGCAAATACAGTCTTGTATTGTAATTCAATAGCCTACAGAATGCTTAAAACAATTATTTCATCACAAAATTTTACCTTTTCACTTCATAATCATGTTAAGCCCGCTCTACATTAGTCCGCGGATTGCGCGCGAAAGCCGCGACGCCACGAACGGGGCGAGAACGCTAATGTCCGGATTAATAATCGTTGCTAAGCCAGTGCTTAGCACGAGCCACTGCTTAGAACTGTCAAAGTGACAGTTGTTTCTATAATAGTCAGAGCTCCGAGCGGTGGCTCAGCCTAAAGCTTGAGCCGTTGCTCGGCTAAGCATTAGTCACGATATTCCTTTACTTAAGTCATGCTCAGCGTTAGATTTTTCATGTTGGTCTGTTATTTCTTTAGTTTCTGTTGATTACATAATTATGAAATTTCTTGTCGTTTTAAAAATATTATTCCCTAGTTTTCTAGTTTTTTTTATTTCCTGTGTATTTTATAATTTAATCATAAAAAATCTATGATTTATTCTGTGCTAGTGCAAATTATAGATTTAATATTATAAAACTTCAATAGTAGAGGGTTTCCTAACTCCATGGAAATGCAACTTATCAATACTTTGAGGTTTTTTACACCAGGATTCCAAGTAATATACATATTTCAGCGAGCATTGGCTCGAGGCGTTGCTTGGCTTAGCTGCGTCAATTTACTCGACTATTATAGTGCGAAGTGGTTGCTCGGCTAAGCATCGCTTGAGTATTACTTTCGTGAGCACGACTTGAGTCAGTGCTTAGCCATGACTATTAATCCGGCAATAAGTGTAGAGGCTTTCGTACGCGATCTGCGGACTAAGTGTAGAGCGGACTTTTAACCTGCCGTCTATGTCTATAGCCTATATTTTTTTTAGGCTCTAGTGGTGGTGCCTTTGGCGTCCGGAGGTCGGGGGTTCGATTCCCACTACAAGAAGTATTTCTGTACCTACAGTTTGTCATGGTCTGGGTGTTTATAAAATATAATATGTATTAGTATCGTTTTTCGTGGTACACATAGTATAAGCCTTGAGCTTAGTTGATTAAAGTTGTTGTTAGAGTGTGACCAGAGCAATATTTGTAAATTGTCTACATATTATTTTTCCCAAGAAATTTGATTATGTATTTGGGAGTCATAAATTATTACAAGCAATATTGTATTTCATTGGGAGTTTACACCGTGCAACCAAGCATGGAACCGCCCAAAGTCGTAAAACCGCCTATATAACGAAATGTGGGATTAAAACCCCCCGCTGGATACCCTGAGGCGTCTAGGCGATCTTGAGCGCTGTAAGGCACCCTTGATGATATTTAAGTCAAAGTCAAAAATATTTATTTCATGTAAACCTTTACAGGCATGTGTGAGTGCACATATGGACCTTATATATACAGACATAAGTATATATAAGGTCCATATGTACACTTGGCCAGGTCGCCATTCCTCCCACAAACAAATGCTGAAAATATAATAAAAAATAAACAGATCGTGAACTATTAAACCATTGTCGTTGCGGGAGAAAAAAAAAACAACCCAACCGAACACACACTAAATAACCAACCAGTTTAAGACTATGTAGAGTTAGGACCACTACTCAAGTGTTGCGACTAAAACTGGAACTAAAAATTTGGCTTGTAGTTTTACAGAAGTCTGCTACAGAAGCGCCACGGCTATCGGACTTGAGTAGTAGTTCCGACTCTAACTTTTTCGTATCTAGTGAAATGATAGTTCAAAATGCTCGAAAAGCTTAATAAAACCTTGGAGCCGTTGCAGCTTCGCAGGGATGTGGCATCGTTGAGCGTATTTTACCGCCTATACCATGGGCAGTGCTCTGAAGAGCTTTTTAACATTTCCCCCTTCCCCTTTCGGTTACAGGACAACACGCACTGGTTGCAAAATGCAAATGTATACCGTGGCGGAAGTACTATTAAAATGTGGAACGCTCTACCAGCTTGCGTATTTCCTATAACCTAGAGTCCTTTAAACGAAGCGTGAATAGGCATCTTAAGCGGGCATAATGATGGCAACCAGCGGTGCACCTGTATGCATCCGCTTGTTGCTATAATTCCTAGACATTGCATACTGCTTAACATCAGACGGATGCAAGGTCACATGTTGAGGTCTTATAAAAAAAAATCGTATACTAATTACAATAATCATACTACACACTGTTCACCGTTACATGACCCTTGCCGTGAAGTTGGCACTATGGCAGGCAGGGGACATTTTACGGTGAACGGTCTGTAATCGTAATGCAATAGCTATCAAGAAGGTACCTACTTTTGTAACATTTGTTTAGAATAGCTGATTGATTCAATAACGAACTGACAAAGCCGACTATAGTGTAAATAAAACAATAAAATAATTTCGTAAATATATATATTTAAATTTATATCTTCCATCAATACATACAATGACAATAACATTTAATTAAATTTGGCCATAGTTTATAGGTAAGATCTCACTGTACAATGGCGGATTTCAATATATAATTTCGTCTAGTAATGTCTCTTAAAAATATATAATATAGGTATATAGATGTAACGCTACTTGAGTCTGCGAGCTCTGGTAGCTATACTCCAAGGGAAGACTTCCAACATTCTTGATATTGACGTGATATTGGCACAGTGTATACTATAAGCACCTCTCGCATCAAATCTATTAACAACTGCAGTCAAAAACGTGATGATGCACGGACGAGTACAATATTGATGGAGGAAAAATATTATAAAAATAAACCTTATCGAAATATCTTCGGTGTACGCTAGGATCTATAAAAAATGAAAATATAACTAATTAATTTCATAATTGGGGCCCTTTGTTAAAAAGTACAAGTTAAATTTGAGCAAGAGAATCTATCAATTTTGGGAAAATTTAATTGATTTGACTCTATTACTCTAATAGTAGTCAAATAAATTAATTTTCCCAAAACTGATAGAGATCCCTTCTTATATATACTATTTAAGTATATTATATAGGGGGAAACCTTCCCCTTTCGGTTACAGGACAACACGCACTGGTTGCAAAATGCAAATGTATACCGTGGCGGAAGTACTATTAAAATGTGGAACGCTCTACCAGCTTGCGTGTTTCCTATAACCTAGAGTCCTTTAAACGAAGCGTGAATAGGCATCTTAAGCGGGCATAATGATGGCAACCAGCGGTGCACCTGTATGCATCCGCTTGTTGCTATAATTCCTAGACATTGCATACTGCTTAACATCAGACGGATGCAAGGTCACATGTTGAGGTCTTATAAAAAAAAATCGTATACTAATTACAATAATCATACTACACACTGTTCACCGTTACATGACCCTTGCCGTGAAGTTGGCACTATGGCAGGCAGGGGACATTTTACGGTGAACGGTCTGTAATCGTAATGCAATAGCTATCAAGAAGGTACCTACTTTTGTAACATTTGTTTAGAATAGCTGATTGATTCAATAACGAACTGACAAAGCCGACTATAGTGTAAATAAAACAATAAAATAATTTCGTAAATATATATATTTAAATTTATATCTTCCATCAATACATACAATGACAATAACATTTAATTAAATTTGGCCATAGTTTATAGGTAAGATCTCACTGTACAATGGCGGATTTCAATATATAATTTCGTCTAGTAATGTCTCTTAAAAATATATAATATAGGTATATAGATGTAACGCTACTTGAGTCTGCGAGCTCTGGTAGCTATACTCCAAGGGAAGACTTCCAACATTCTTGATATTGACGTGATATTGGCACAGTGTATACTATAAGCACCTCTCGCATCAAATCTATTAACAACTGCAGTCAAAAACGTGATGATGCACGGACGAGTACAATATTGATGGAGGAAAAATATTATAAAAATAAACCTTATCGAAATATCTTCGGTGTACGCTAGGATCTATAAAAAATGAAAATATAACTAATTAATTTCATAATTGGGGCCCTTTGTTAAAAAGTACAAGTTAAATTTGAGCAAGAGAATCTATCAATTTTGGGAAAATTTAATTGATTTGACTCTATTACTCTAATAGTAGTCAAATAAATTAATTTTCCCAAAACTGATAGAGATCCCTTCTTATATATACTATTTAAGTATATTATATATATAGTAGTCATATATAATATAACTTGTACTTTACTAAGCAAGGGGCCTCCACAGTAAATATTAGTACTATTTATTACTCAGCAGGAGATCAGCGACAAATTCCGAGACCCGGTGTTGCTACACTACAACACTATAGATTGAAAATTCCCTGTTTTCATATTAATTTAAATTAAAAATTTAGTGAATAAAATACTTTAAATATTAAATAATGAAAACATAAGAAGTTTCCCGTTTTAGTACAATTTATATTATCAAAATTATACCAAACTGGTGGGATTTGATTTTGTGATAATCTTTGGATTTCAACAATGATCAAGATTAAATAATCAAATTATCAATTTTTGTCTAAATACCTATTAAATTTAATTGCATATTGCAACATCTGCGTATCAATCATACAACACTTAATACTAGAATAATACCTAATTATTTTATATTGTAACAAATTAACTTATATTTACAGATTTTATCCAATTTAGCAGAATTTCACTACTTTAGCACTTATCTTTTTTTCTGTATTTTCTATTCGGTATTTTAAAATAAGGCGTCCTCTTTGGCGCGATTTTAAGAAGTGTTACGAGATTTTAACTAGAGGATAATGACGCTAATGACGAGCGGGGTAGGCAGACAAACCTGGGTACATATTTACAATGGAAACATACATGTTGAGTTGACACATGGGCGTTAGAACACAAGATGGATGCTTGGTTTTCTATCCCCGCACAATTTAATTTCGTTATTAATAATTTTAATAACACATTTAAGGCACCATTGGTTTAGGTTAGTAAAGTTTCTAATGCAAATAATAAAACAGAACTTACATTTATTCAATGTATTGTAGGTATTTGAGATCAGCTAACTAAGATTTCTACACAAATACTAAAGTTATTATTAATTTATTTCAATGTTGACAAAAAAAAAAAAAACACACAGTAATAGTAGCTGCTTTAAGTTCATAAAATTTGCAAACGAAAAACAATTGCAATAGGAAAAAAATGCACAATAATAAAATTGTTTTTAACTCAAGTTGGGTACGGTCCGATTAATGCCATAATCAGTTTTAGCGCTGTCATTATGAAATGAGACAGGGCGCATTCCGACAGCAATGAAAGCGATTTGGGCGTTATTCGGACCGCGGCTTTAGTAGTTGATTATAAAAATAAAACTTTGCTAAAATGTTGCCATTTTTCTGATTCCATATTAATGATGAATAAATTTTACCTAAAAAAATATGTAAGATATAGAGTTACAAATATAATAAGAAAAATAAGCGATTTTTGTGGAGATATAGGTTGTCTTAAGAGATTATGAACTTTATATATTACATATTACACTTCTATAATTAATATAATTTCTGTAACTATGTGATTTCTAATAAATATTGTCAAGCGATAATACTTATTATTAAATTGTCCTATATTCACAATCATTCATAAAATTAATGTAGAAAATCCTAAAGATTTTTAATCATATTTATAATCGATTCATAGATGCAGTAAAATATCAGTTGCTGATGCATGGAAGTACGAGTATGAGTAATAGAGAAGGGCCGCAAGAACTTTTACAAACCAAGGATCACCAATATATATTTTTATCCAGTTCCGCCATGTTCTGTTGTACTTTTTTTTGGGTTTATATCGTAGCCATTTGTTTACTGTTGATTTTAGAAATTAAGACATTTTCGTGTTATTCATACTTCCATGGAGTAAAAAGGATCAAAGAAATAACTTTTGAGATGAATTAGTACAGCTATTTAACTTGTGTTGTAAAAATCGAAAGTAAAATCAAGTCTGTCAAATAAGTTTCATTAAATAAAAAAAAAACAAATTTAATTTAACAAATTTTGATACTTATTTTTAAATTTGTGAATATATTTGAGCACATGTTTTTAAGTTACCTATTTGTATTTGTTTTACTATCCATAAACTATTTTAATAAAATAAATGTTAAATATTTCTAGAAATTACAACTGTTACCTGACTTATATGACAGACTCAACAAATATAATATCTTTCCAATTATTTAATCTTTGGATCAACCCATTATTATTAATTAATAAAAGTGATCAAACAACACACTTAAATTTATTTAAAAAATAAATCACTTTTTATAAATATAATTTATCACTTAACTCAACAATTTACGGTTAAAGGGGATTATAATAATTCAAAGTAATAGTTATAGAAATTACTCGTCTGTGCCAGAAAACCAAGATAAGAAGTAAAACCTGCGCCTCTAATGTATTCCTTTAAAAAAATTAAAACCTAAGTCACTGCAATTTTTTAAAATATTTCGATACCTACATCATAATATCAAGTTTCTACTCTTTATGTCAGGATTTAATAGTCGTTGCTTAGCAAGCGCTAACTTAACCATTGCTTCATTATTTTTGAATCAAGTTTTTTTTTTCAAACTGTCAAATTTTATATTAAAAAAAAGACAGTTAGAAGCAATTACTTGTGCTAAGCAACGACTATTAATCCGACCTTTAATACTTGTCGAATATCAAGATTAGTAACTTAGGTTATAAAAGTAAAGTTGTATCAATAATAATACACTTGGAGGGTGTCAACTACAGCGCGCATGATTTGAGTGTTCGAGTGAGAGGTTCAGTCGTCGTCTTTCTTCTCCATCTTAGGTTCGTACATTGCGTGGAGTTGCTCCGGGGAAATTCTGCAAATAAAAAGGAAAATAATTGTAGACGAATGCAAATTCGGCCATGTTTCGGTTTTAGTTTGTGGGTTCCCCGATTTTATGGAGATTCCTGCATTGATTTCTTGTCGAGGTGGTAGTCTCCTTTCAGGGTGCGGTTACGAAATGGGTGGTTGAATTGACGAAAAGGCAGCGAATTGCATTATATATTCAAATATACTCGTAATGCAATTTCTTCTTTGTCGCCGCCTATTTCGTAATAACATCATTTAGCCGGCATAGTGGGAGCAATCAATATTGCTTAATAACAATTATTTATTGTCCCCATCATGGACTTTATAGGACTACTCACCAAATACAAAGTCAAAATCAAATAATAAAAAATATATGGGTACCCAAGGAAACCCACAGACTGATAAATTAGTAAATAAAACAGGTACTAACCCCAACAAGCTCTGCAGGTCGCACACAAAGCGGTAGACGTATCTCTTGCCCGCAGTCTTGTGTATGATGTTCTTGTCGTAGTAATAGCGCAGACCGCGAGACAACTTCTCGTAGTTCATTTTGGGCTTGTTCTTGCGTATTCCCCAACGTCGAGCCACCTGTAGTGGAATTATTGGGTTAATATGTATATATCAAATATAGATATATCAGTTCAATTCTGATAGTCATAGAGTTTGTATTGGTTTGGCAACAAAAATGCCGCCATTTTGAATACACGAAATCTTCGCATTGTTTGAGTATGTTTAAAGTATGGGAATTTAAACTCTATGATAATAGACTGGAAGTTTAATTTCTAAAATAGATGGCTGGTTTGCGAACTTTTTGTGTTCAAAGTTAACATCATATTAAATGAGACTTTAGACAAGCATCTGGAAGATGTTAATGATTCGCGCAGGGTTGGTAGATGGCCGATTTCATCGTCCATATTTTTATATTGTTAGTTATACTCTAATTTAGGGGTATAATTTTACCACTAGATAGTCCTTGGTTTCTTTAAATTAAATACAGCTTCGCAATTTCTTAGATTTAGAATTAAATCCAATTAGGAAAGGGAATGAAGATGAATTCAAATATGTTGCTGTAAGATTAAAAGTCGGTTCCTTTACAAAGGCTGTTCTTTGAAGATAATTCTTACTCGAGATTCTTAAAGTTGTATTGAAGATATAAGCTGTAGACCCCACTTTTTACTGTGGAACTTTTGTCTCATCTTCTTTGATTTCATATTTGATGGAAAAAATTGTAATACAGAGCTTAGATCCAGTTATATCTATACATATCATCACGGGAGCCTTACGTCGTCTATAACCGCCTAGACGGCCCGAGGGTACCCAGCGGAGGGGTTTTAATCCCACCTCGTCGTAGCGGATGGTATGAGTCTACACCGAACAAAGTGGCTAGCTCGTCGCGATGTTTTGAATAGACTCAATAACCCATCTATAAACAGTTTCACAAGTTGGTATAGTGAAACCGGGACCGACAGCTTAACGTGCTCTCCGAGGCACTATAGCGGTGTTGTCAAACAAATGTACATTTTTTTTTTAATTTAAAACTCAATGGTACACACCGGGGTTCGAACCAGGGTCCTAAGTGTTTTTAAGTCCAAGGTCTAACTAACTCGGCCACCACGTATATACCAAAAATAGCATTAAACATAAATATATAAAATAATACCTCATCAGGATCTGTGAGTTTAAACTCCCATCCATCACCAGTCCACGAGATGAATCCCTGACAGGTCTTGTCCGTGAGAAGCTCTAACAGGAACTGCCACAGCTGAATGGGTCCTGAACCTGCACAATAGCACACAGTTGCTTTATGATTTACACATTGTTCTATAACTAAATTGCGGTTTTCTCAAAGGTTCCACATCTTTACGATGCGGAAAACTATTTCTAGGCTGAAGTAGGAACATATCTTGCGCATGAGATGGCCCAGACAAGGAGATTTATTCCCACCTTGTCGCCAATGTTAAACACAAAAAGTGACGAGCTCATAGAAGTCTCAACAACCTATAGACATTTCAAACATATTCTCAATGCCTGATTAGCTAGTAGACGTTGATCTTTCACAAGTTGTGCCAATACTAATCCAGTTTTAACTTTGAAAGTTTTTTTTTCACTAACCTAATATTGTTAGTAGGTAGTTCCAAATAAAAAGCGTAACATGGGTATATTTACCCTTGAAGTCGTCATCCACCGAAGCAGAGATGGGTGGAGTAAAGAGGAGATTTGTTGCAAACAACTAATAAGATTGAGTTCCGATCGAAGGAGCTACATCTTAGTAGTTTAGAACATATCCCATCTACCATCTCCACTTTGGTGCATGATGGCTATAATTGGGGAAAAATCTTAGTTCGCTTGGGTGATAGGAAATAACACCTTAAATGAAGAGGATTGTTTATCATTATGTGTGGCTAACATATATGCCTTATAGATAAGTATCAAGAACAGCACCTTTGAACGTACCAGTGAAACATGGTCCAGAAGCGGGATAAGCTAGTTTGTCTTGCGGCACCAACGTATGCTGGTCACTGGGCCACTCGTTCCATTCTGTCCCGCATGCACCACCATATTCGGTAGCGTAGCCTTCTCCGTACGCCTCACCGTACCTTGGGCCAGCTCCTGAATTGGGAAATAATAAAAGTTACATAGGGAAACAAGGTAAATTACAATTTAGAGAATACCATCTTTAAATAATTATATCTGTGCGTTATATAATAAGCTATTAAGAATAATATAATACATGTAATATTCGACATTTAAAAAATGAATATTTTATGAAATATCACTTTTCATGAAGTTCCAAACAGACTTTAACAAATTGACGATCGCTGGTGGCTAAAGCGCACAAAAATAGCATCAATTAAGCGTCACCAATTAGTGGCTGTTTTGTGTTGACAAAACTGAACGACATGAAAAATAACTTGGAAATATGATACATATGAGTGAAAATAATTTAACACTTTGCATCTATATCATCATAGGTGCCTACCTCGTTGACTCTTCTAAGAATACACCGAATAAGTGGCGAGCTTGTCTGATTAAATATTCATATAGGCACATTATGCGAGGTTGATTAGTAAGGAACGTGTGTCACCAATGTAATCATTTTTATAGCATCTTAGTTGTGATGGATATGCTGATTTATGGAAATTCATTGAGTCTATTCTTACATTCACCCTTAAAAGCTAATAATATTTAAAAAATGAATTACCTCGAGGATAAGGTTTAGTATACGCATGAGGCTGATATTTATGTTCATGTGGTATCAGCGGCTGCGGATGCGCGTGCGCATGGTGGTAGTATTCATCTAAGTAGGGCTGCGTATTGGGCGCTGGGGCTGCAGGTGGCGCCGGCGAGGGGTACTCGGGCTGGTAGTACTCCTCAAGGGGAGACGCTGAAGTGGGCGTAGGGGCTGATGGGGCCCCACCGGAGCCTCCAGTTTCTGTGTACCCGTAGGCTGTTGCTTCACGTGTGCTGCCTGTTGTGTAACCGCCTGTTAATGAGAAAGTTGGTATTAGCTTTTTTTCAGTAGAATACAGCTTAAGGTTGGTTTATAGATTTGGCCCAGGTGGGCAATTCTCGCGCTTTCGACATTCATCTCGATTCGATATATTTGAACGAAAAGTGACATATTATGTAATTTTTCGTTCAAAAATATCGAACATTAAACGAAATAAATATTAATTAATAAATAATAAATATATAAATCGAATCGAGATGAATGTCGGAAGCGCGAGAATTGCCTACCTGGCGTTATGTGCGGTGGTAATAAGTTTCAGATATAAAACGCTTAATGGATTCTGTACTACAATAGTTATTACAAAATATTCTGTCAAATATCAGCTAAATAAGAAAAAAGGGGCATCCAATTTCTATTATAAAAAAATATAATATTTATTTTTTAGTTGGTCCTTCGAACCGGATTCAGGATATTATTTTTATTGTTTATCAGGAAAGTATTCTCTTGATTAAACAATGGAAACTTAAAAATTACCTACAGGTATGGAAAATCTTTTTTTAGAAATACGTCTCAATTAATTTGAGACTTATTTCTAAAAAAAGAAACCTCGGAACTGAGTTTTAAAATCAGTATAGGTATATTTGAGGTGGGCATAACATAGCGAGGTGCGGGCGGCGCGTACCGAAGCGAATCGGTCTCGGTTCACGGCTCGCCCTTTGTTCTGCGCGTGCGCCGGTCTGTCTGATCATATCCCCACCTCTACCTTACTGTACTGTCACACATTACTCTGATGAAATATTAGTTTTTTTTTGCTTAAATAGGGTGTAAACGGTTTCTAAGCATGTATAGACGAAGGCAAAATATTATATCTAAAGAGATACAATTTCTAATATTAGTCAGAAGAAAAAACTTCAGATCTAGTCAACACATAGGATCTTTGTCGTGGTATTTTTGCTCACATTTATTTAATTCATTTCCATTTCGTCCATTTCGTAACCGCATCAATTAGTCCGCACAAAGCAGTTAAACATCAAGGTCGATCTTGATCGACCCCATTCATGGACTTTGTAGGCATGTTTACCATCAGGTAGATGCAAATTACTATTTAATTAAAAGTAAGTTAGTAAAGAATAAAACTATTACGTTTTCTTCTAGAACAAATAATATTAAAAATAAATAAAGTAAGTAATTGCAACAAAGTATATACATGTTATAACAATGTATGCGTCACGGGTTCAGTAGTCTGTGATTCTAAGCTTATTGTCCACGCCCGGTCAGCCTCAAAGATGTACTGTTCCCAGGATAACAATCGTAAACTGAGGGTCAATCATTTTATATTTCAATCAACGTCATTTTACAGACACTTCTGTGTGAAAACTGTAAGGGCTCAAGTTAAGTAAATCGACTTTGTTCGATCGAGCCGAAATTGAATCGATTTTTTTAATGGACGATTAGTAAACCGACTAGGAAATATCTACAGGGTTACGATGCGATTATGACTCTAACTAAGTGCGAGCAAGAGATGTAGGATATTTCTCATATTGACCTGAGGCTCTACCATGGGTTTACGCATTGTGTGGTTGTTGCCTACGTAAATGAATACGTTACGTTTCTACATTGCGTAAACCCATGGTAGAACCTCTGGTCAAATACGTATACGTTTATTTATATAAAAATACATAATTGGTTTTACAACGAGCCCCGCACTAGGAACACCTGTATCGCGGGCTCCCAACGATGAGTTAATTTTTTTTTTTGTTTGAGCTACCATGACACATTATGATACATATATAATAATTATATTAATACACATATATAAAAGTAAAGACAATAACATTTACTGAAATTCCATTATTATTATTGTTATTATTATTCTTCTTTCCAATGAAATGTCAAATGTCAGTAACTACGGTTTCGGTGTGTAGTAACTATACATACGAAGAATAACGGTACTTATACTACATATTACATTTCGAGACAAGATATATATATAATATGTTGCCCAGAAAGGGAATAGATCCCACGACTTCCGGATACAACGAAAGTAACAAACGAGACCATAGCGGCGGTTAATAAGATTACAACATAAAAGCTTTAACTTGGAAACTGTAAAAAAAAGATTTCATGGAATCGAACCTCGACCTCTGAAACCTAACCAGAATTAATAGGTTTACGTGTTACAATAATATTCTCTACAGCAAACAATACAAAATTTCGTTGGGTAATTGGGCTTAAGCTATGTTATTATGTTTTTTTTGTCGACGCTCGCATAAATAGCTAGGTAGTTATATATAATCAGTATCTGCTATGTTCTAGGGGTCATCGATCCATACATAGACTATCTACGCAATAATTTAGTACCTTTTATTACTATTAACGAGCTGACCACTGGTTTATCTATTTTGACTCAGAATACCGAGGCACTATAGTTATTTAGCGTTTTTGTTTCTACTCTGTATTGGCCAACAAGTAAATATGCTTTGGAATGTAGTTTTAATACTTTATATGTTTATATTATAAAAACCATAGAAGCATTATAAAAATATGGCTAAATTATAACATTTATAATTAAATAGTAAATTTATTAAACCTAAGTATACAAAAACAACTAATTTAAATAAGTATTTTAATTACAGAAACATCCCAAACAACGCGGAGGACTCTTTTTTATTTATGGCAACACAAGAAAAGAACTAAGGAATTTCCCACATTAACCTGATGTTAGGACATTAAAATAGAAAACAATTCGACAAAAAAACCCTAAAAACAAATGAGTATGTAAGAAAATAAATCACTGTCGAATCAACACAAAGAAATATTTTAACGAACTGGCTGTAGGGTAATTAGAGATTTTTTCAGGCGAAAACATGTCTATTGGAGTAAAGATCCCCTGACAAAATGGTCTCGTAGGATACGACCTTTTGAACTTGAGTGTTTTATGGTTTTGTGAAAATAAAATCTAACTATGAAACTACTTATGTAGATATTTGTTTTTTTTTAAGTTAAACTTAATTTATAGTAGATATTAGTTTGTAACCGCGCCTGAAAGACCATCTCGACAAGAAATCGATATCGAAGCTTCCTGAAACTTGGTGAGCGTCAGACTAAAACCGAGACATGACTAGGGACTTACCAAAGAGCCAATCGATAATCGAACAGCCAAACCCATCGTATGGGATTTGACGTTTCTCTTCGATCAGACTCTACCCATAGAGTAAAATTCCTATACATTTTTATCGATCGATGCGGCGATTCGATTGGCGATCGTGTTCTTTGGTCAGGCCCTAGGTCACTTGACGATTTTTGCATCTGTTTTTTTAAAATATTTATTTTCGTATATTATTATTATATTTATATATTAAATTCAATTGAAACATATTACGATTTTGAAATAATTTAATAAACTTTTTGAGTCTTTGACACTTTAGTTAAAATAGGTTTTGTCTCTTGTAGAGAAAACCTACTATAACTTTAAAAGTGTTTTACAAGCTCTCAATAAGTTTTTATGAACACCTGTTTTTTTTTAATATGTTTTACCTATATTACATGTACTATTATTTCTTCTGTGCCTATACTCATATTGAAGAGATTTTATTTATTTACTATAAATATACATACCTACATATAAAATAAAGAGGGTTTTTTTAGTAACACCTAGACGGCTTCAAGGTATCTACAGCGCAGTGGAGATATTCCCACCTCGGCTTCGTCGATGGAAAGCCGAGTGTGTCTATAATTAAGAAAGACGAAATAGTCTTGTCTATAATCTAAAACGACGTATGTTTAGTCCTGAGGTTAATTTGGCAAATTTCACATAAACAAATCAAACGACCGCATCTCATAAAATAATTAAAATTTATATTTAGCTAGAATGTAATTTATTGAGACATTAAACTGAATATTATAGAGTCATGGGAATTTTAGCTAAACTTTTAATATTTTTATTTTATTATCATTAACGATTTAACACGTTTTTTTTTTAAAAGGGAAGTTATGAATTGTTATATATTTATAGTATTAGATATATGTATAGTCATTTTAACACCTAACTACTGAGCTAAGTAATTTCGATAACATTTTGTGGCGACGTAAATTGAATTCAAATTGAAGCTTCAATATATGAGTATGAATTATAATATAGAAAACCTTAAAATGGACAATTAACACCTGTATAGGGGCAAGAAACTCGTATTTTTAGAGAAGGGTTTATAAGGGTTCACCGGTTTTCTGGAGACTACTGCATCGATTTCTTGTCGAGGTGGTAGTCTCCTTTCAGGGTGCGGTTACGAAATGGGTGGTTTTGTATTGTATTGACGATAAGGCAGCGAGTAAATACTCGTAATGCAATTCGTCATTGTCGCCCCCCATTTCGCATCATTTAGCCGGCATAGTGGGAGCGATCATTATTGTTTAAGAACAATTATTGATTGACCCCATTCATGGACTTTGTAGGTCTGCTCACCACCAGGTAGATACAAAGTCACATGTCGTGCTCCAATAAAATAAAAAAAATCTGTATTTAAGTAGGTAAAATTTTTCTTTGTTATGATTTCAAGTATTTCTCGATTAGGTACTGTTTTCGCAAAATTATAATAATATTTTTGTAGGTCATTGTAGGTCAGAAAAAACACATTATTAATAATGCAAAAATATTTATTGCAAAGAACTAGAAGATTTTTACGGACCTACAATTAATAACTTATAAATAATAATTGAACTTCGACTAACAGCTAAGTTGTAATATTGGAAGTACGTTTGTATAGGCGTTAACACGACTGGTGAGCCCTTAAACAGAACGTCTCTAAAGTCTCTAGCTATAAATTCTAGCTATATACTATAGTTATACACATATAGATAAGTGCAAAACAACAATAAAAGTGTTACCAATTGAAATTAATAAAACATTGTCTATTAATTTCAATTGGTAACACTGGATGCTGTAAGACGCGCGTAGGTAGTCTAAAATAAAGTTTATTTGCCGGAGTCTGTACGGTAGATAAATTTGGTACGAGTTCGATGAAGCAAGGCGGGCCACGGGGCGGGGCTACGATTAGCCACGCCTACCTGGGTCGAAAGGTTACTTCAATATAGTTACTTTCAAGAACTTATCAATTAATTTCTTTTCAAATTTAATTAATAAATTAGTAAGTTAGCTACTGTAGGTATCTAACTAATATAGGTAGGTAATGTTTTGGACACTTTTGTTTAATTGAATTTACTTAAATCTGTAATTGCTTCAAAACTCTATTATTTTTCTAGTAGGTTTTAGAGCCTATACTCCAACACTGGATGGTTATTCTAAAGAAATGGTAAAAACTTTTCAAGTGAGCCAATTATACCAAGTCAAGGAAACTATTTTTATTTTTTAAAACTCAACTACATATTTACTCGGTGTATTCTGTATTCACTAGGCCCGTATTGTAAATCCCCGGCCACCCTATATTTGATAAATTTTTATTCTTGTTTCTATGCCACAATAATAAAAAAACAACTAAAATTAAGGCCGATGGATTTGTATCTTATTTATAAAAGAGATTATAAGCTCATAAGACAATGGACCCCATGTGCTGACGACACATGCGACAGTAGGTAACCCTAGACCCTGCGACAGCTGCCTCATGGATCTACATGTCGAAGCTTTTTAATCATTTTGTTGCGAGAAACGTGAGCCCGCGAAAAAGTTCTCTGAAGTTTTTTTTATTACAAATAAGCACGTGCTCTTAGCACCATATGGCTGTGGCTGTTTTAAAGTGAACATTTTAATTTAGAGAATTAATTTTTGCTTACGTAATTTATATTATATTTTTTTAGAGTTAAATTGAATCTTTATTATTTATAGCTATTATATTAGGGATTTGATTTACTTTTGCCAATTTTTTTAATTCCCTGTTTTAGCAGTGAAATTATTCAAATCTATATAGTATACTAGCTGTGCTCGCGACTTCGTCCGCGTGAAATAGTTATTTTTTTATCATACAAACTTTCATCCCCTATTTTATCCCCTTGAAGGTAGAATTTATCAAAATCCTTTCTTAGCGGATGCCTTCGTCATAACATCTACCTGCATGCCAAATTTCAGCCCGATCCGTCCAATGGTTTGGGCTGTGCGTTGATAGATCACTATGTCAGTCAGTCACCTTTGAGTTTTATATATTTAGATTATAGATACTATAGAGAGGCTGGGACTCGTTTTAAACATATAATTAATACTAAATAAGTAGAAAATAAATAATACACTCCTCTGCTATCTATTTTTCAAAAGCTAGGACTTCACTCTAACACAGAGACTATTAGAACATTGCATATAATATAATAAAAGACGCACACAATATATTGCCCAGGGGCTCTACCATGGGTTTGCGCACTGTAGAAACGTAGCTTTGCACTGTAGAAACGTAGCTTTGCACTGTAGCTTTATTTTTGGTAACGGGATTGAATAAAGCGATCCTATTGGTTGTTGCTTACGTATAAATAAATGTTTCTGCAACGCGCAAACCCATGGTAGAGCCTCTGGTTACAAACTAAGGCTTATACTATGTGTACCAGAAACAATGATACTAATACATAGTAGGTATATTTTATAAGCACCCAGACCATGACAAACTTTACAGAAAAACGTACTCATATTTTTTTACCTTGAGTGGGAATTGAAGGCGCAACCATAGAGGGCGTATATTGTTTTTTTTTATAAGTGTTGCTTATTAATAAATTATATATATTTTAGAACTCTAAACAGTCCGTTAATAACCAACAAGTGAGCAAGATCTATCAGGCTAATTTCAATTCTAGAACGGAAGTCGAAAAATATGAATATTTAAAATTAGAACGACACGAACGCAGGTGAGCGCCCGTTGACAGCGTCTTGACAGTATATTTTTTAATGTTTTACCTTAACTAATGATTCAAAAACTTTTAGTTAAAGTATTTATCAGTATTATCAGCATACACAGGTGGATGTATGGACCTAGACAAGGGCTATATTAATTTTAGGATCTCTACAATTTTTATATTAAAATACTACGAAGTATGTTATGTAGAGTATTTCGGAGACCTTTAGAGATAATTCTGGGTTAATTTTCTTTGCATATTTACGTCATTTTGATACAAAATTCTCTCTATAGAAGCACCCATATTCTGTTTCTTTTAAAAAGGTAAAGTTGAATTTTTTAAATAACGAAACTTAGTTCACGGATTGCCAAAAACTTTCAAAACAAAAATACTTATAATTCCCGGAAATAGAGTTCATGACTTTTTTTTTCTGATTCTTAAATGTCATAAAAGCTTTTTTAAGATTGGTGCTTTACTGTTTACTCTATTTTATTTTATATTCAGTATATTATTTTAGTAATAGGTACTCATTATTAATATAGACATAAATATAGATTTTTAGTATGACCAATAATAAAAAATGTCACAAGATCTTTCATTCTAAAAAAATAGAGATTTTTATTTTGATTATTCCAAATGATTATTATAATTACAATAATTTGTCGGATGAGAGGTTTGCCGTGACACATGAAATGGCGGACAAAATAATAAATAACAAGTAAAATGGCGGCAAAAACGTTGATATTCGAAATTTAAAGGAAATTGCTGTCAGCGAGTGTGTTTAAATCAAATTCAAAAATTGGAACATCTTTCGACAGGAAGTTTTAAATGTATTAGTGTCCAGATTTTGGCATCTCTCGTCGACTAATAGTAGTATCATTATTTTTATTAGTTAGATAAACAACTGTTATTTAACACTTTTATTTTAATTTATAATTGAGGTGGGTTTGATTTGCACTCAAGACAATATAACATTAGTACATATTGTTGTAGTTTATCCTGGGCCGAGTGATTATAATATGTATTAATATCATTGTTTCTGGTACACATAGTACAAGCCTAGAGCTTAGTTTGTGACATATGTGTGAAATATGCTACATATTATTATAAGATATTAAAAAAAATAGGTAGTCTACTGTTTTTAACTAAAGGCCAATAACAAAAAGTTATCCTTAAAATAACTATAATGCATTTTTATTATCGGAACGTAATTACTATTATTTTTAGAAGTACATAATCTTTTACCAAATTTTAGGAATCGTTAATTTAATCCTTCCTTAACTTTAAGGCTGTATAAAATTTAGTAATTTACCGTAAATAAATGTGATTACTGATAACTAACAGTGACTTAAGTAACTTATGTAAGGATAAGAAGAAAAAAAGTCTTAATTTTGATTCTTAAAAAATACCGACCATAATATATTTATATATTTTCTACGTACAAAGACAAAACAATTCTTACTAAAATTTTAATGGTTAATATCAAGTCGTCACACGAACATTGCTATGTTTAGTTTTAACGTAAGTACTAAACTTTTTTTAACAAATTTATTTTAATAGCCGGATCCAGAGAACGTGGACATGACCTCAACTTTAGTTTAAAAATAAATGTTGCCAGTAAATTTCCCTGAGTCTGAAATAAACTCCAGATGCATCGATGTATTTATTGCTAATAAAAATGTGTATGTATATTATATACAACGTGTATATGTTCGTAAGTAAGTATATAACAAAGACAGAATTCAAGATTTCATATCAAGAGTACCAGGCGCACAGAAGAAGACAGGACATATAGCTTACTATGCAAGCGACAAGTGTATGGGCTATCATTGCATAGTGATGTGACAGTTTACTTCCGTCCGTGCTAAAATAATGATATTATTATAGGGCTGCGTTCCAAAATTTATAATATTCCTCCTGATAGACAAAAATTACAAAAAAAAACAGTGAGATACAATTATTAAAGAACCAATAATAATATCAGAGGCTATACCTGAGTTTTTGCGAGTTAAACCACTGCTATTTTAGTTAGTTCAAACTGAATACTAAAAAAATAAGTTGTCATAGTAAATGTACCAAGCAGTATTATCCCTAAATAATATAATAAGGTAAATTAATAATTATTTATAGAACTATAATTAACTATAGGTATGTCTGTTTGGCTGTAATCCATTGACCGTTATGCTGACACAAGACATAAGGTCTAGAAGCATTTAAAATCATTTTTTTAAAAGTAGTTAAGTATATGCTTAGGTTTCGTAAGATATACTAATTTAGAAAATCTTCTAATTACTAAAAGGTATATCTTAGCCTTTATTATATATTTAGGTTTGGTTTATGGAAACATTTCTGAATAAACTTGTATAAGCTTTGTACTTTTGTATTACATACTTACGATGTACCGAATTTACTAGTAATTCATGTAAAGGGTTTTAAAATAAATAGTTATTAAAAATTGACAAACGTGCTTATGTTGTTATTTTACATTCAAAATAAGAGAACAAAGATTATTTTTTGTTGTAAATAATGTTTATTAAATTTTTCCAATTAATATTGTATACAATGATTATTTCCTAATTAAAAATACAAAGAATAAAATAAGACTCCAAGCAATCCAGAATATCAGGTAATTATTCGGAATATTCTGGTTTATTAAAAAAAAAACTAAATAAACATTTCATTCAATGCTAATGATATAAGTAACTAATTAATTCGCAAATGATCGTGGTTTATGACATTTATTCTAAGTGTTAGTTTGAATTTGGAACAGACTGCGCGACAGGTGCGGGGCCACCTGCGCATGCGCACGGGCCGTTCGTCGTTACAGGCCCCAAACTGGGGTCTGTTTAGCTGTGATCCATTGACCGGCATGCTGACACCGCGACATAAGGTCGAGAAGCCATTTTAAAATAAATTAAAAAAAAAAGTACTTATATATTAATGGTGGAAAGGTAAAAGATTAATGGTTAAAGAGGAAATATCTGATTACTTCAGCAGGAAACTAAAATGCTTATCTTGAACTCTTACCCCCGTATTCCAAGTTGTATTTTCCACTCCACTTTCACTTAAGGAACGTCTGTCTCTTTCCACCAAATATCAAATTAAGAGAGATAGAATGAGACTTTCCTTGAGTAAAAAGTGCATTTGAGGTTAATATGAGTATTGCAAAATATCCTAATATAAAATCTAAATGTCTATATCTGATAGTAGATTATTAATTAAAGAAGTAAAGTTTGAGGTTAGCTTCTGTGACAGTATCACAAAATATATATATATATACTTATAGCTGAAAGACGTTCATCTTTTTATTACGTTATAGCGTCCAATCTTACTCCTCAGTGGCTTATGGAAAGACTTAGAACTCGAGGTTTTTATACGAATATCTATATACAAACGAAGCTTTACCTGTACACCTGAGGCTCTACCATGGGTTTTTACTTTGTAGCAACGTAACGTTAATACGTGAGCAAAAACCAATAGGACCGGTTTATTTTAGGTAACGCGATTGAATAAAGCGATCCTATTGGTGGTTCCTCACGTTTTAACATTGCGTTGTACAAACCAAAAACCCACGGTAGAGCCTGTGAGGCAATACCATGGGTTCGCGCATTGTAGCATCGTAACGTATACGTGAGCAACAACCAATAGGGTCGCTTTATTCTTGGTAACAGGATTGAATAAAGCGATCCTATTGGTTGTTCGTCATGTATACGTATACGTTGCTACAATGAGCAAACACGTGGTAGATCCTCTGAACCTTTTAGAATTCACTTTAAAAGATCAAAGTTAAATAAATCGGAGCAGTAGATTTCTAAATATTCATGCGGACAGACAGACAAAAACCTGAGTATCACAACGATTTTTATAAAATAAATAATTTCGAAAACCTATAAACTAACTAGGCGGTAGATAAAATAAACAATTGACAGTCAATATCCCTATATATTAAGGTTATATATTATTATATCAATTAGTAAAGAATCCCATTCGCACACCTTGAGGGCGCTTATAGGTATATATATCATATTCCATTTTTAAAATAAGTTAAACGGAAGTAGGTAAACATTTTTTAAATTGTCATTGTATTTTTTTAGTCCTGTAAAACAAGTTGCTTCGATGTTCTACGGTCCTTTGTGACAGTAGATTATAGAAGTATGAATAGAGACAAAAAACGAAAGAGCGGATGTTGTAGGCGCCGCCTGTTTATCTAGCTACCTGACATTATTTGATGATGTTAAATTAATTTTATTATGTAAAGAATGACTAACATATTATTTTATTTTAATAAATTAATGCTAAGAAGAATGGTGTCTTTAGTATGCCTTATTTTTTAATTAGATTTTTTAGAATTACTAACATATCATTTTATTTTAATAAATTCTATGAGAATGGTGTCTTTAGGGTACGCGATTTAAAAATAAAATCTAGGTAAATAATTTTTTTGTCTTACTTTTTAATTAGATTTTTTACTTAATTCTAGATTTAATATAGCAAAATCGAAGAAATAAATATAAAGCATATAAATCTAAGTTAATCATTTTAATTTATAAGCATTAATAATATTTTTTTTTATTATAAATATAGTTTTTAGGATTTAGTTATAAATTCGGGAATGGAAATAATAATGAAATGGGAAAAAAAGGTAAATAGTTAAAAGTATATAATCAACTTTATGATAATATAGGACCAACAACGTTTAACAAATAATATATTGTTAGAAAAAATAATAAGAACACTATATAGCTATATACATATATATATATACGTGGTGGCCGAGTTGGTTAGACCTTGGACTTAAAAACATTTAGGTCCCTGGTTCGAATCCCGGTGTGTACCAATGAGTTTTTAATAAAAAAAAATATGTACATTTGTTTTGACAACACCACTATAGTGCCTCGGAGAGCACGTTAAGCTGTCGGTCCCGGTTTCACTATACCAACTTGTGAAACTGTTTATAGATGGGTTATTGAGTCTATTCAAAACATCGCGACGAGCTAGCCACTTGTTCGGTGTAGACTCATACCATCGGCTACGACGAGGTGGGATTAAAAACCCCTCCGCTGGGTACCCTGGGGCCGTCTAGGCGGTCTCGGGCGCCGTAAGGCACCTGTGATGATACATATATAGCTATATATATTTAAAAAAAAAGTATTAACTATTATCAACCCATTGTTTTAAATACTGTAACTCTGAATTATGTGATCTTGACCATCTATTCTTCATTTGTCCATATTTTTCATTACAGCGACTGTTATTTATTAGTTCTTGTTTAGAGATAATAAACAAAAATAAATTCCCTTCTTCTGTACAAGAATTATTAAAAAACACAGAACTATATATGTCAATATATAAGTTTGTCTTAAATTTCTTGTAAATATTTAGATTATCTTTGTGCTTACCAAATAAATATTATGAATTAGTTATGTATAGTAATTATAATTTAATTTTTTTATCGTTAGACTTTTTATGTTATAATATAGGATTAATTTTGTGTTTCTATTACTTAATTCGATTTGTAACTTTTTCTTTCGTTAGATATAACTATATTAGATTCAATATGTTTTAAGATGAATTTTGTATAATTTAATATTTAGTTTTAAGTCTATCTACTTTTATATAATTACTACTAAATGGTATAAAAATGTATAAAATTTAGGCTGATGGTCTTTGCTACCAATGCCTTAATAAATAAAAATAAAAAAAAATCAACCCATTGTTCTAAAACTATAAAGTTAAATAATTTGAAAATCGAATTGAGTTATCAAAGTTCCAGACGAGTTCCAAATTTAAAAGCTTCAGGTTCTGAATTTAAAAGCGCATGAGTGCGGTCGACTCAGGCAACACCGGAAGCAGTCATTGAATGAATACGTGACAACCGAGACGTGACGTCATCGGATATATTAACTGTCATTCATTCATGCTATCATTGCTAGACTTGATAGAGGATCAATGATATTAAAATATAACTGTACCAGCTTTTGCAACATCACCCGCACCAATTAGGCCCCTTTTTTTGTAGTGGTAAGGATATTTATTATGTAGTCTTATACCAGATTTTTTGTTTAAATTAATGACAAATATACTACCCGTTAAAAATTATTGTTTTGCCACTATCGCTTTCATGATATTTTTAGAATAAACACTAATTATCTTAAATATTATTACAATGTTTTTATAAGTTAGGAGGTTATTGTTTAAAATAAGTGCAGTGTTATACTTAAGCATCAGCTACGCAATCGTGTATTAAACACAATTTTAAGACACTTTTATTTATGTCTCGACAAATTAACTCCAATCGAAAATGAAATAACTCATGTTATTCGCTTATAATAGAGCTTTCTATTGGTGAAAGAATTTTTAAAATCGGTTCATTACTTTTTAAGTTTATCCTGCTTAAACAAACATATATTTTCTCTTTATAAAAGGACAAGGAAAAGCAGTAGGAATGGAAACAACTGCCTACCTCGCAAGGACAATAAGTAACAAACCAGAAAGAGCTATGAACACAAAAAAATATGACATATAAGTGATTTCTGCAATGCCATGTTGTCATTAACAAAGCCCGCATAAGTTTGTCATAAATATTTTATAGTAGCCACTGCTGGAAGTTAGACAGCTGCAGAACAGTCATCGCTATAGCATTCAAGGGCGATATGTTAGAAGACAGGTGTTTTTTTTATTAGTAAAAAAATAGAGGACAACAAATATGCTAATTAAGGGAACGGGTCACTTACAGCTGTTTATTTTGACCGCTGATTTTGGTTAAATGCACTGTTAATTTGAAAGCGTTGTTGTTTTTTTAATTAATTAAGGATGATTTATTATACCCACTAATAATAATAAAACAAAATAAAGTCGCGACAGGTGTACTTTTAATATTTATTCACTTAAATTATATATTTTCAATTTTCAAGATTAAGGATTTGACACTCACTGGCAATATTTTTTTTTATGTACAGTTAACTCAGTTAGGCTAGGTTAAAGAAAGAATACCACAGACTCACAAAACTCCAAAGAAAAAAGTTATTTTTTGGAATTATAAGTATGAATAGTTAAATTTTAAATAATGATTGGGAAATTTTGAGGTTCTTTAACCTTTTTGGATATACTAGTAGAACTCCATTTATAAAATTTAAAATTACCAGGTACCTGCTTTTAACCTTGCTTACTAATATTTTTATCCCCTGGCTTAACTAAAAAAAAGTATAACAATAGTTAAAAATACGTTATTATTTACGTAAAATTTATTCAAATTAAATAATAATAATATAAAGAGAGAGACAATGTGCTTAGTGTAGATACATCCATAGATTATCTTGCGCAGTTGGAAGAGAGTTAATATAAAAAAGAAATACCCAAAAATATACCTTACAATTAAACGGGTTTTAATTAGGTATTTGTCCGTAAGAAAATATACCTTACAATTAAACGGGTTTTAATTAGGTATTTGTCCGTAAGAAAATATACCTTACAATTAAACGGGTTTTAATTACCTACTTTATATGAAAACAAAAAAATAATAGAGTATTGAACCCGATAGCCAATGGGTTTGTTAAATCATCGGAGTCATTAAGTATAATCACGTAACGCGTACGTTATGCCATCGTTCTGCCTACCCCTTAAGGAAGGAAGCTATCATCATCAGGTCACCGGCCTGCACCGTTATACTATCTGATGAGTCTGATAAATCCTACATGGGTAGGTAGATTTTTATCGCAAGAAAATCAATTTGGAATATTAATTTTAATTTAGGGTTTTTCTTCAGATTTTTTATAAATTTCGTAGCGTTTTCAAGAGTTATGAAGGTTACATTTTTTAAATGAATTATAGCCCTAATAATTCATAAAAACTTATTGAGTCCTTAAAGAACACTTTAGTTGAAATAGGTTTTTTTCCCTTTTATGCCTATTCATTTTTGGTTGCAATAAAAAGAGACAAAATGTTCTTCAAGGACTCTATAAAACAAGACACCAATTCATTCAACTTTTGGCTAATAAATATATTTACCATTTTTAAAAATCATCTTTAGTATTATTTACTACAAAAAAATCATAGACAAGGAAATACTTCACTTGATTGTGGATGCGTATATTTATTTTACATAATATTATAAACGCAAAAATTTAAAAGGATAAATGTATAGATTTGTTAATTTTTCACGTAAAAACTACTAAACAGATTTTGATGAAACTTTACAGTAATATAGCTTAACATCAGAAAAACAAATAGCCTATATTTCTTTTTTGAAATTCCACGGGAACAAAGTCGCAGACGTAAAGCTAGTAGCTGCCTACCCCGTAAGCGACCTGGTGTGAATATAGATATATAATAAAATAATTAAGAATCATATTTAGCTATAAACAAAGCTTTTAAATTTGTTACAAATACTATAAGGAAACAAATGATAAATATAATTATTTAATTAGTTACCTACAACGAGTAAAATATTCCATACTAATATTTATTATAAGTATTTATTTGTGGCATATTTCAGTTACAATACTGTAACATTTGGTAGGGAATGTAAATTAAATTTCAGATGTCAACATATTATAATACAATTATAATAGTTTTTTTGTTTATTATTTATGATTATTATTAAGTTATTTATTTATGAGGTATTTTTATGGCGCCAGAAACTGTCTAGACCGCCTCAGGATACCCAGCCGATGGGCTTTGTTCTCACCTCGTCGTCGTCAATCTACACCGCACAAGTGGCGAGCTGGTCACGGTGTCTATATTTATTATAGGCTCGTTAAACATAAATTAAAGCCAAAATAATATATACCAATATTATAGAAAGAAAAAAAGATTGATTGTTTGTTTCGAATAAACCCAAAATATACAAAATGGATTAAAAAAAATCTTACACCAATAGAAGGCTCTATTATCAGCAAATAACATGGGCTTATTTGTTTTCTATGCGATTTCTTTTAAATCAAACGGCGGGTGAAACCACGAGGCACAGGCTAGTAAGTAAAAAGATAGCGGGCTATTTTTAATTCTCATTTATTTGTTGATTAATAATTTCTAAAACCCAAGATTAGAAAGAATTTCACTTAGATAAAAACTAAAGCGACAATATGCGTTATAGATGCACATCGCGTCACAGACCGGATGTTTCGCGAGGTGTGCTTGCGCCGGAAACAATATGGCGTCGGGCGAAAGTGTATCCGCTAGCGGACGAGCTTTGAGCTTTCATTCAAACTCAGGCGATAATTTTACACGGCTATTTAGTCACAGATACTATTTTATATTTGTGTACAAATAATTGTAATTGCATTCAAGAGTTATTAATATAGTGGTTAGAAATAAAACAGAGATAGTTGAAATAATATAATAAATATAAAGCAGTCCAAAGACAATAGAGTAATACTCTATTGTAGAAAGCTTTTTGACTTTTAAGATCGATCTACTAATGGACATGTTTTAAATTGTTACAATTAATGAAAAGACTCAACCATTTTTTTAATTATTTTTTTATAAAAAATATATTTCGGCATGTTAAAAAAAAAGTTTGATTGCATCCGTGGTTTAGTGTTTTCGATTCCTACTCAAGGTAAAACATTATTAGTATTTTTTTTGTACAGTTTCCTAAGGCTTGGGTGTTTAAATAATATGTACAACGTTTTATAATTATTAAGGAATTTAGCTAATCCGACCACAACACTTTTAAATAAAATGTTTTAATTAGCATTTTGATAAAGCATATCCTTCGTTATTTCGTTATTTACTTCAAGTTGACCACATATTAGTTTATTATTATTTTCCTTAAATACAATTAAATGTGTTAGTAAAAGTTATTTTTAACTTATTAAGAATTATACACACTAAAACTGTGTTTAACGTCATTATTAGGTTTAGTAATGAAATAAAACTCAATTAATATTTACCTACTGAAGTAAATAGTTTTAACACGTTATCGTTTAGTTATTGCGTTTTATAAATTATAGATAAAAAAAAGAATTTAGATTTAAAACTTTTCTAAATTTCAGTTTAAAAAAAAAACGAATAAAATGATTTAGTTTAAATAGGGACGTATTCTTTTTGCACATACTTTGTTCTTTGTTTAAAAAAACTCAATCTATTTTTATATTTGACACATGATTAAATATAATTAAAAAAAACTATTACTATAAAATGATTACTAACCTGTTGATAAATTATAAGTTTCTGGGCACATAGCGTCGGCAACGTCGAATGATACCCTTGTCTGTTCTCCATACTGTTTCACATTCTGAACCTGATCGTAACCTAATCTAGCCAAACTATGTTCATAATTTATTCTATTACTATCCTCATATTTAGAATTTAATTTATTAGTATAGTCCGTAAGTTTAAAGTTCGTTAAAGAAGACATATGATCTAGATGGGGCGAGCCAGCATGGGCCTCCCTAGGCACTTCTACCAGCAACATGGTGGGCCCGAAAGACCCTATATCCGAATTAGTCGCCGTACTTTAACACCACATATTAAACAAAAAAAAACAACACAAAAACACTTTAAAAAACAATCGTAAATATCAACCGAGCGCGCAAAGTTAGAACTAACGGAACGTCGATGTCGGCTGCTGAATCGTGACTGACTGAAGAGCTTTCGGGCGGATCGAGAGGGCGGCGGTGAATGAACGAGCATTGCCGATGATAGCCGAACGGAGCCGAACGCCAGCGACCTGTCGCACACCTGCTGCGCGACCAACTGTTGTATGACCGTTGATTTTTTGCAGCACCCATATTTTGCTAGGAAAATTTGTGCAACTTTCTTTGCTAATGGTAAAATTTTAATACGCAAACTGAAATTATACGTTAAAACATTATTTACTATAAAAAACTAAGTTTTAAATCTTGTTATAAATATATATACTATAAGGAAACAAATGATAAATATAATAATTTAATTAATAGTTACCTACAACGAGTAAAATATTCCATAATATTTATTTTTTAAATTATATCTAACTATATATTCCTTATGAAATATATAGATTTTTAAACTTATGAAATCAGTTTGCGGTATTTGAATTACGAAATAGAAGGTAGGCATTTTAGTTTTAAATTATCATTTAATGAAATTTTTTTTTAATTTTGCAGCCGACTCATTTGAATAAGGACGAGTATATGAAAAAAGAACTCTAGAGATGTACATACCCTATATAATAAGTATATGTACATTGTACATGGATGTAAAGGGAACTATGAAATCATGTAGAGATGTAAAGATCTTGCGGTATTGGGAAGTTATACGGTATGCGGTATACGTATATATCCGGAATACCTCTAACAATGGTTTGGGGTCGAAAAATTTTGTCAAAACACTACAGTTTTGTGGGGTTTACTACACCCCAAGGTATAGCAGCCATGTGTTTTTTTTACACGGACTAAAAACACTATATAATTAATATCTGGAGGTACTTCGAATATTAAAAAGCTTTAACAGGATTTAGTCGAAATAATAACAGATATGCGATAATTTTTTTTTACTTAACATTACCATTAGATGGATAACGAGTAACATAATAAGCTCTACTAATATAATAATAATTAAAAACAAAGTTGTACACCTTATAGGCACCTATAACTCCTGATTAGTAATATTTTATTATTATTAAAAATAAAACAAATTATAGGACTTTGCTAGCATAAACTATATTTTAATTATATTATAAATGGTTTAATCTTACCCAGAGAGCTTATAATAAATTTATTTATATGGTTTGTTACGCTTGTACTTCGTTGTAGATTGTGGACCAGTTTTACGAGAAATAATCTTTAATAATAGTCGTAAAGTTAATTCTAAATATGCTAAATTGGTTCGAATACGAATAGATGCATAAAGCAATCGCAAAGTGATTTAGAAGCAATTTTAAATATCTTTTAAAGTATTTCTTATAAAGAATAGTTATTTAAATTTTGATTTCATTTTATGTCATTTTAAAACTAAAAAACAGTTTTAAAATTAATTTTGATAGTTAGGTGTTTTATTATCTGCGTGAAATGAAACATGATAATGCGCATAGGTACTTTTTTAAAATGGCAACACTTATGGTTACTATTTTTATCTTAAATTGGAAAACAGTTTTATAGTTAATTTCTTGGCGATTAGTACGTAAAAATAAACACAATAAATTAGTAGCTTTTTTTATATGGCAACACTTTTGTTAACAATTTTTATCTTAAATTCTATTTCACGGCTTAGTTAGTTAAGTATTTATGTATTTCTAGAGAAGTCATTAGAGCATTGCATGTGTTTTTTTTTATGTCCATGATAATGGTTTTAGATATAGTTTGTAGACAAGACTGGCTTAGTTATTATAGTTACATAAATATAATGAGAATGACGCATGCGACCTTGGTGATGAGTTATAATGTTGCGCAAATTATTTCTTATTTATACGGCATAGAATCGCTTTTTTAAGTTGAGAGTTATTATTTTTTAAACGTGGGAAACGCACTTGAATGTTTATTTGATCTTTGTTTTACTTTTGTCTATAAGGTATTAGTTTATAAACAACTTTTTTCAGGAAAAACTGTTTACTGAAAAAGTTATTCATTGTTTTGTTTTTACTTTTCTTTGGATTAAAAGGTTCTCAGTGCACTGTCTTGCGAAAAAAATACTAAATAACAACAATAAATTAAAAAGAACAATATTTACAAAGCTAAAACATAAAATCAAAAAGCAGCCCCAGTTTAGTGGTTAAGTTACTGCGCAACTGAACAACGTTAAGCATATGACAACAAGGCCGGACCTGGGATGGGTGACCGCTTTATACAACGAGGCTATACCATCAAAGACCGTAACAAGCTTGCAACTTGTTAGGTGTTGCCATAATTGCCGAATACCATCGACGAAATGAGGACTGGTTAATCCCTCCGCTGGGTACCCTGAGGCCGTTTAAACGGGAGCCAAAAAGGCACCCGTGACGAGTGTTTTATTTTTATTTTAAAACAAATATGAAATGTAGACTTTAACCGAGAAGACACTAGATACTCCTTGAGTATATATTTAGATATAAAACTACTAGTTATAGTAAGCAATGCATATACTAAAAAAAAAAAAGCAAAACATCTGTCGAACACAAAGCAAACATCAATCCTCGATTCCAAATACTTAACAATATAGTGATTGCAATAGGAGGGCACGCGCTCTAGGGCGGGGTTTTATAACCGGGTCATATTACTAGAGCCTCTTTCAGAAGGTACTAGAAGTGGTTGCAGTAAGATAATAGGCACCTGAGCACGTGTGGGTCCGGATATAGACAGCTATTGTCTCTGAAGGAAGTGATTTCGACGCGTCGGATGGTGTGACGCCTCCCTTATAATTTTATAGCTTTTTTTTGTCATAATTGCAGGGTATGGATGATGGCTTAATCGTTGAAGGTCCGAGTAGATAAGTAACATATGGTTGGAGCTTTTTTAATCTTACTCTGAATTATTTACCGTGATTTTTCTTTATATATATTTACTCAGTTTTGACTAGGTAAATTAGGTTAAAATTATGTTTTTCTTACAAAAGAAAATCATCTTTGACAGAACGACATAAAAGGCCTTTTACTAAAATTCTCAATAAAGTTTTTATTAAATAAGACGGTTAAATTATACTATTATAAGATGGCTACATATACCATTTCGTAACCGAATCATTTAGCCGGTATAGTGGGAGAGCAATCAATATTGTCAAACATTTCGTATTCTGCTAACCAGTTTTTAACCCTTAAAACCAATTTGCTACAGAACTCTCTCAAAAAACAGCATGTTGTAATTCTATTATAATTCAATTGAACTAAAGTTAAAAGAATTGTGGCCCTTACGGGTTAGGCAAAAAAAATCACATGCGGTGCTCAATAAAAATAAAGTGCACAATGTTGAAGTTGTTTGCCTGAAATGATTACAGAATGAGATAGGTTGGGGTCGTAGGATATGACATAGGAAATGAACGCGTTGCCACTTGAACAAACTTGGCAAATAAATAAGGATATTGTCTCTCACTAGTACGCTTTCTCCGGAGATGTAAAACTGGAATAGATGTGATTTGGAGATGAAAAGTTTAATGGGAATTTGATAAACTTATTTATTCGGATTTTTTTTATTTGATTAGTTTAAAATGAAAGACGTATTAGTTTAGCTAGCCCGTTTAAGGTGGATCTAGGAGAGCGCAGGCATTTTATCGAGAATTTGAGAGGTGTTTTTTTCCAGAACTTATGCTGAAAATGTCTTCAATTGCAGAACGAATTCTCTCTACTCGTTCTACACGCAAACTTATTGAGTCCTTGAAGAACACTTTGGTATATATTTTGTCTCTATTACGCTTATGAGTGTTCTTTGAGGCCTCAATAAGTTTTGAGGAATACTGGTGTTAGATATTAGTAGAATTTAGAAAAAAATCCATGGTTTTTTTAAGGAGTCACAGTTTTCAGTCACAAACCTAGCTTTAGCTTTTCCTTGATACTATACGACTTATTTTCCTAACTCTTTTATTTTTTTATCTAACTCTATATTTTATGCTCCCTCAACAAAATCTATATCCATACGAAGTTTTAATTAAGTAAATCATATGCATATTAAAGCAGACCGGGTGACCGCTTTATACAACGAGGCTATTTCAACATAAACACCGCAACAAGCTCGCCACTTGTTAGGTGTTGCCTCCGAATACCATCGGCGAAATGAGGATGGGTTAATCCCTCCGCTGGGACCCTGAGGCCGTTTAAACGGTTCACGGGAGCAAAATAGGCATCCGTGAAGATATTTATTTTTTATATTAAAGCAGATAGACAGACAAGGATTTTTTTTTCAGTAATCTAAAAATATTGGTATGAAAACGTATATACGAGCAGCAAATACAAAAACGCAGTACAAAATAAGCCGCCTTGATCGATATTCAAAGAGACCCGCGCGCATCCACGGGTAAAGATATTTAAATTTAAAAATACAATTTACCAAGGAATTCCCTGCTTTGAATTACATTAAGTGTAAACAATAAAGCGTTAGCGAGCGTATCGGCCGCGACAGGCGACGGAAATACCAGATAAACAATCTTTTTTAGATAAAACTCTGAAAGAGAACGTAAATCTGTGTCTGACAGAAGCACTTCATCCAGAACTGTCAAAGCTTACAACTCCGAATTTACAACTAGCCTAAAATCCTAAAATAATCACCAATACTGCCTATTTCGAAATTCAAAACTGCCATGGCGTTTCCGACCTTCAACTAATTAAAAAAAGAACATCCGGTCATGATTATTCTAATCGAATCGATTCTTATTTGAAATTCAAAAATATAAATGCAAACTTTATGGTTTCCTTTCCAATTATAGCAAATTGGTAACAATTTTGAAAAGCTTTGTCATTATGGTGAATGTGACGATGTATTTTTTGTACTTGTGACTCTTTATTTGCCAGTTGGTGAGTAGTCTCTACAATCTCTGTGAATAAAAGATGAAATAGGCTATTTAACAAAAGTGTTAATATCTTTTTTTATTAAAATTCGTCTTTGTAGGCCTAATTCGTAAACGTATAACTTAACGGGATTTATTGGAGATTTTTATTGATGGCCCCCATTCATGGATATTTTGCCAAGAGTGGCAGTATATAATAATTTTTAATTATTGTAATAAATACATGGTATAATTTATACGTATGCAAATATATATTAATTAAATAAACAAATGAATTGAATAAGCGAAATATCTTACACATTATTATTTATAATTATACAAACCTATAAAGCAGAGTCATCTAAATACAAAAAAAAAATACAGAAGATTAAAATGAATATATTTTAATATAAACAAGAGCTAGTTTTAGGTATATATGTTCAGCAGCTTTTATCTACAAGGGGTGGGCCAGGCAGAGGGGAGGGAGGGGAAGGATGGAGTGGGTGACGATTGTCCTTCACCACAATATGCGATAATGTAACATTGTCACATGCTTGTTTGGTATTTCGCAAATATACACTTTTTAGCTTAAATCTTTGACATTGGCAGAATTACGCGATAAGCTAAAAGCCACCAAGAAAAGAGATTAGCTTAAATCTGGATAGTAGACTAGTAGTTGCGCCTTTGGCGTTGAATCCGGAGGTCGTGGGTTCATTCCCACACATGGGAAATAAATATTAGTTCGTTTTTCTGTATAGTTTGTCATGGTCTGGGTGTTTATAATAATATAATAGGTATTATATCATTGTTTCTGGTACACATAGTACAAGCCTAGAGCTTAGTTTGTGACCAGAGCAATTTGTGTAAATTGTCCTACATATTATTATTATTAAATTACGATAATTCCAAGAAACGTTACGGCAGAATAATGTCGTATCTCACAGCATCTCATCGGGCAGACATAGCGGAGGCCAAGAGGAGAAAAATAAATTATTTCTACCGGAAGCATTGAGATTAATTTATTATAGAGTAGTTTTAGTTTGGATCTCTGTAACTTCGCTAAAACATACTAATAATTATTCTCCAAAGAAAACGAATTTAATTTAACTAAAAATGATAGAAAAGTAACGATGACTTTTATTTAAAATTATCTATGGTATTGGGTCTCTAGACCAGCCATACTCAAAGTGCGCGGAAACATAGGGCTCCGCTAAGCCTCTGTGGGAGCGAATATTCTGTTTGGTCATAATGAAACCTAAATATATATAGGTATTTTATTTTATTCAATGTTGGAAAACTTACAGAATAAGAATGATATAACAATATAAATATGAAACAAGATGTATTGTAAATTTTCACAGATTACCAAAATTATTAATACTCATATACTAAGTAAAACAACTTATAAAAATATACAGTAATACAATCATCTGTGTTCTATAATATATACTCTATTATTTCTACATATTAAAGAATTCTCGTGGCACCGCGCATATTAGAATATAAATTAAAAAATTATGACAAAAAACACAAACAATTTCATAACTTCCATTAGATATTTGATTATTATATAACATGATTATTAATAAAGAGTAAACATAAACCAGTTTTCGGTCATTTTAGGACTCCGTCAAATATTTCGCTTTCCAAAAGAACTAAGTCGGCAAAAAAGTTGGAGAACCGCTCTAGACAATGAACCTCGTTGACCGGAAGTGACGTAATACGCCTGCTCCAATTTATAGCTCCCGTACTGTACCGCGTAGATTCGTGATGTAAACGAATGGACGTACTTTATCATAACTCGTACGGACATGCTAGCTACCCGAACGCACCTTTTTATGACAATACTTGATTAAAAGCCTCCGTAGACTAGTGGTTCTTTTTTATTGGAGCACGGCATGTGACTTTGTATCTACCCGGTGGTGAGCAGACCTACAACGTCCATGAATGGGGTCGATCAATAATTGTTCTTATATAAAATTGATCGCTCCCACTATGCCGGCTAAATGATGCGATTACGAAATGGGTGGCGACAAATGCAACGAGTATATTTTATTTTAATATACTAGCTGCCGTATTGTCAATTCAAGCCACTTCGTAACCGCGCCCTGAAAGGTGACTACCACTTCGACAAGAAATCTCCTGAAAACCGGTGAACCCACAGACTAAAACCGAAACATACCTAGTCATGTTTCGGTTATAGTGTGTTGGTTTTTACTTCTGTATGGGCAGTGGTTATATTAACGAGACCGGTCGGTCGGCCTGACGAAGTTATAGAGATTTTCCTCTCGACTTTGACGTTGTATACGGAGGTCGTGGGTTTGATTTCTCTGGTCACTAACTAATCTCTAGGTATATACATATTATAGGTAAAACATCTTTGCACCCTAAGCCTCTTTCACTCTCCCAAAGGTAGAAAATGCTCACCTATGTACAATTATGTGTAATAAAGAATTTTAATTAATAAAAAAACAGTGTCTAAAGCGACATATATAGAAAATCTTTATGAAAAAAGCTCTCGAAAATCTGAATGTAAGTGTCCTTGATTATAGGCAGGGCAACCAACATATATATTTTTTTTATCAGCGTGTATGTATGAGATATGTTAAATGTAGAGATGGAGACAATTAGCACTCGTGATTTCTAATAGCATGTACGAGTATGTATAAGAAAAGTTGTGTCTGTCGGCACGGAAAGACGTATGTAGAGATGTATGTATAAGAAGAGTTAACTGTCGACGGGGAAAATATGTAGAGATGTATGTATAAGAAGAGTTAATTGTCGACACGGAAAATAAGTATGTAGAGATGTATGTATGTAGAGATGTATGTATGTAAAAGAAGAGTAGCCCCAAAAAATAAGTATGTAGAGCTGGATATCTCCAGTTACACCCATGCGAGAAAATAAATTTTTATTAGCTGTTCTTACATACCAAGGATGCAGTTACAAAACGATTAAACCTACTAATATAGTATGGATTTAACACCACAAAAAGCCGTAGAACTTAATGACATAAGTACAGTTTAATTGCAACTAATGAGTATTATAATACACAGCACCTAATAACTGATAATGAGAAGCACCTCAAATATTTGTTTTTGCGAGGGATTCCTTCAATGAAAGGATTCTCGCAAATACGACAATTAATTGAATTCGGTGCTTCAAAGGCGCCGCTGGCGGTGCTTTGTCGGCGCCTTCAAACGCCCCTGGTAACCCGTAAGTTGATACTTACAAGTATAATTGAGTCTTGAACAACTCTTCATCTATTCTGGGGCAAACTTCATTCGCGAAAACTCTTTCTTCAACTATTCCCACACTATTTGGTCTCGAGCAGGTAAAGTCAGGTAGCTAAGAAATCTTTACTTACAAAGGTCGATTTTTTTCTTTGTAATTTAAGATATTGCAATAACAAAAAAGGTTTTAAAGTACTAGACGCTTTGTTTAGGAACAGCACCTTCAATGAACTTTTGCAGGTGTTAATAATATTGGGTTTTTGGGATGAACGAATAAAAGTATAATATTACTTAAAAAAAATTAACACATTTAAAAAAAAAACTTTAACTAAAGCTGATAAAAGTTCCAACTTTTGTTATCTTATATAAATGAAGTAGAGAAAACAAAACGTTAACTAAAAAGGTTTATCGTTAAATAAACATTGTAAAAACCCACAAAATGATTGTCCAAATATATTTAGAGATTTGACAAGTTTGACTCGTGACGGCTTTAAGATAAACTCGACACTCGACATACAAATGACCCTAAGTTATTTAAAATACATAGTTAATATGAAATATCAATTGTTTTTGTGAGTCATGTTTTTTGTCATTCATATCACGATTGTCGAACTAACAAACTTGAAATACCAAACGCTATGCCAAATTTATTTTTCTATAAGTTTTATGTAATATGTATAGACGCAAATTAAAATTACGACATTTGACTAAAATAAGAAAAAAAAACGGCCATGACATTTGCTCACTTAGGGTTTCGTACAACAGAAGAAAAAATGGGGAATACGGGGGAAATTAATGAATTTATCTTCACATCAGGTCCCTTTCGAGGTAGAGACAACCAAACGTCACTTGATTTTCTCTACATACTCCTTTTCCTTCTTCCATAGTCTCTCCTCTTACACATGCACGCTGATTTTGGAGACTTTTAATTGCACTGTCTTTTAGAACCTTCCTTTTAGAACTTTTTTCAAAATAAATTTAGACTATTTGTCGTAATAAAATTCTCAACTAGACCACCATTTTAATGCATAATGTAATATTTAGAACATTTCATACATAATCCCTTTCACCACTCCAGCTAAGCTCAGAAATCTGAAACAATGATACTATATTATATCTTAATAAACACCTAGACCATGGACCAAAATTTACAGAAAAACGTATATACTAATATTTTTTTATCATGAATGGCGTTAGGAGATATAAATGCATATCCAAGTAAAATCTCACTTCAGTAAAATATTCTAATAAAAACCAGTTCTAAAATATAATGAACCGATAACATTTATATTATTAGATTCGAAGGACCCTTCAAAATATCTGACCTTTATTCCTTTATATTACATTCAATAATAATGTCAAATAAATCTTATTTCTTGAACACCTGATAGGTAAATATATCTGAAGAAAGGACTGATTGAAATAAGGGGTTCTTCGAGTCCCTTTTCGATCCCTTGTTAAGGGCTTATTCAAGTACAAGCACCAATAGGCACACCCTATCCCGAATTAGAATAGCCTTTGCTCTTTTAGGGTTGTTTAAGGGTGAGCTTGAAACACGAGTATTATGCAAGTACCTGCCAATTCAAGGGTCGGGAATATATAGAGTATAAAATACATAAAGTGACCAACAAATTTACAATAGTTTAGACGACGCGCCTTAATTTTTTTTTCTTTAGAAGCCTTACATATCTAAATATATATAACTCAAAGGTGACTGACTGACATTGTGATCTATTAACGCACAGCCCAAACCACTGGACGGATCGGGCTGAAATTTGGCATGCAGGTAGATGTTATGACGTAGGAATCCGCTAAGTAAAGATTTTGATAAATTCTACCCCCAAGGTGATAAAATAGGGGATGAAAGTTTGTATGATAAAAAAATACCTATTCCACGCGGACGAAGTCGCGAGCACAGCTAGTTAAAATATAAATTCACTTGGAGTCTTATTTGGAATGCATTCCAAAATGGGGGATAACCATTTGATAATAACAAATTACAATGTCCCGAGAGATAGCACGGAAGATAGGGGTAATAATTTACCCTTATTTTGGAATGTATTGTAAATATTATTAAAATTTTGGATTACACTAATATTGTTTAATAGTTCTTTTCCAAATTTTTTGAAAGTGACAGTGTTAGCTTAATCATTGCTTATTTATACATCACTTAAGGAAGGATGTATGGATGTTTGATACGCGAAAACGGCTGAACCGATCATGTTTGTTTGTTCATGTTTTTTCACACAAAAAGGGTTTGGCTTAAAACAAAAGGGGTTTAATCTTGATAAGGCAAAATAACGCTGTGTAGACACAGATTACAACTATTTCGCCTCCCACGTGGTCTAGTGGTTGCCTTTTGGCGTTGTATCCGGAGGTCGTGGGTTAGATTCCCACTCAAAGCAAAACCATTTTTTTTTGTCTGGGTTTAAAAAAAAAAAAGTATTAGTATTGTTGTTTCTGGTACACATAGTATAGCTTAGTTTGTGACTAGGACAATATGTGTACAAATGTCCTATATATTATTTATTATATATTTGTTTTTTATTTAAACTATATAATTTACTATAAGCCGCCGAAAAGGCAGCTAATCTAAAACATAATAAATATTCAAATCTAACAAATCATTATATATTCCATCCTTTCGCAATAGAAACATTATTAATTGAGAAACTAGGGAAAAAAGGTGTATAAGTTTCTGGAAATAGTCTGTCTAAAAATTATTTAAAACAAAAAAATTCTATCTCGGTAGTTTTAATCAAGAAAGTTTTGGTGGTAGAAATATTTTGTATAATAATTTTGTACTACGAGTAAATATTTTTTTATAACACAGCAATTGTCCTAAAAAAAAAAAAAGAAAAGTTAGTAAAAATAATTCAACTATAGAATAAAATCAAATCTATTCAACTAAGTACCCGTATTCTTAAGAGTATTTTTCTTTATTTTTATAGTCCAAGCACTTGTATAATTTAAGCACTTTACATAATAGGATTTATACACGTGCCATACCCATACAATATTCTGAAGAAGTACATTTTATAGCTCATTGTTTTCAAACACTAATCAACCAAATCGGACAACTATTTTTTTATATCATCACCAGTGTTGCTAGAAACGATTGTTAAGACAAAAAAGAAATGAACTTAACTGTTAATCGGATTGAATTATAATTTTAATTTGGTGATGGCACGTAAAAAAAAATCAGTTGTAATATATACATTTGTATTATTAATAATATAAAAAAATATATATTAAAAAAAAATGTCTCAGACAGAAAAATGACCGACAATAATATTATTTTAATTCTGCGACAAACAGTTTAGTGGCGAAATACTGAAAGCGTGAAAGCTCATTTTGTTTGAAGAACGCAGACTGTGCAATCGCGAATGCAGTGTCCTTAACAATAGTTAAAATCTTTTAAGTATCGATTAAAACCTTTGTTTCCAAATACTTTTTAAATTTCTAAAAGACAATAAAAAAATATTTAAACAATCTATAAACAATATTAATTATCTTATTTAAACTTATTTGATTTTATAATTCACTAGCGGCCCGTCCCGGCTTCGCACGGGTTTGAATAACTTTAACTATATGCTCAGCGCACGCCACGGAAGGCCTCAGAAACGATACTTTTCCCCCGTTTTTAAATCATTTTTGGTTACTGCTCCACAACTATAGGACCTAGCGTGATATTATATAGCCTATGTTACTTCTGAATAATGCAGCTTTCTAATGGTGAAAAAATTATTGCAATCGGTCCAGTAGTTTTTGAGTTTATTCATTACAAACATACAAAAATACAAAAATACAAATCTTTCCTCTTTATTATATAAGTATAGAAAAAGTTTTTTAAATATCTTTCTAACATTCTTTGTTCCAATTTCATGGATCGAATCGAAATTTGAAAAAGGGCGCGCACGTGCGCAGGAGTGTGTATCGCGTTTCCCGCGGCCGGAAGTCGGATAGTATAAGTACAATGGCGGCCGGATGTGGCTGCTTCAAACGACACGTATCTTTTTGATATCTAAGAAAGCCCAATATTTTTCTTGTCGACACTTCAAATCCATTGACAGTTATGAGTTTAATAATGGTATTTGTTTTTTTTTGGTAATCAATTGAATTTCAAACGGTTTCTTTATTACGTGTAACGGTATCAAAAATCTGGGGTTTAGGCATGAATTATTCTCACAAACACACCGATTATAATAAGTCTGTGCGAAAGATCTGCGCAGTAATAAAATTAGGTGTAACTTTAGATACCAATACCACCCATGGCAAAAAAAAAATAGTATGTTTTTTTCTGTACAGTTTGTCATGGCCTGGGTGTTTATAAAATATAATATGCATTATATGGTAGTATCTGGTACACATAGTACAAGCTTAGGCTTAGTTTGTGACCAGAGTAATATGTGTAAATTGTCCTACATATAATACTTTAAATAAAAATAAATAAATAATATAAGGTATAATATTTTTAGTAATAATACTAGTAGACCTTTAAAAATAATAATCTTTATTTATTTATTTATTAGGTCACTAACATAAGATACATAATTACTAATGAACAAGTACATGGTAGTGTAAAGTCTGAATAAAGAAAGAAAGAAATATTTATTAATCAATAATTTAGCCTATATAAATACAATAACTGAACAATATAAATATAACTAGTTTTAAAGTTGGATATAGGTTGAATATCAGATGGTGTTCCAACCTCTGCACTAGGCATGCCTGTGTCGCAGTGGTCGGCAAATTGCTGCGGTTGATATGTTGATGAATTTTTAGAACAATAGTAAAAATTATTATCAGTATAAACATACATACACCTATATATATATACACATATATATATACACTGACAATAAGTAACTAGAGCAAACAAAAACAATAAAAAGACATTAGTAAAAGTTAATGTAAGCATATAGCGTGTGAAGTGTGTGTTTAGTTTAATTTATTTATGTGTCTATGACTGTTCTTGTAATTATAAGTGACCACAGCATGCAATCTTGGGGCACAGCATCTGACTTTGTATCTACATGGTGGTGAGCAGACCTTCAAGGTCCATGAAGGGATGATCAATACATTGTTTAATAGCTTTGATCGCTCTCACTATGCCGACTTACTGAAATGTATAGTCCTGTGCTTTATGAATTCATACAAGGCATAACTTAATTATATATTATGTAGTTTGCATAAAATAAAATACAAATCAAAATCCTAAACCAATAAACCTACTAACTAACCAAGCAAAGTATTCAATTCACATTTAAAGTCCTAATTAAACAGACGAGTACTTAAATCTAATTTAATATGCGTTTAACGTATCTATAACGACATTTAGGGATTTATGATACCTTAATCATAATCATTTATTTCCATAAGTCGATATTGCAGCTAGGGTTGCCAACATTTTTTTTTAATAAGCTATTCTTGAAGTATTTTTCAAAATAAGCTATATAAATATTGTACAGATACTTATATCTAATTATAATACATATACAGGGTCAATTTTAAAGATTATACTTTGGGCGAAAATGAGGCTCTACTGATCAAATCGAACAACTTTTCCCATGAAATGAAAATGAAAAAAAAAAATAGTTTCCCCATACAAATTGGCCATTTTAACATTACTAGTGTGTATGTAGAGTGGTGCGTTTTAGAACCTCATATTATCTCAAAGTAAAACTTTTCAAAGTCATCATGTATAATACATAACACACTAAATAGTATTATATAGGAAAAGCAAAAAGTAGACAAGTTCGGAACGCAGTAAGACAGACTGACATACACGTCTACATGCTATCGTATCAGTCAAAATATAAAAACGTGTTCATATTTTTTTAATAAAGGATTTTTTGTTAGGTAACCCTGTTAATGTGTAGTTTATATTTCTTTGAAAGTATATATATATATATATAGAAGCAGGCCCAAAATATAGTACAAATATATTATAGTACATAAAACATATTTAAAAAAAAGCGGCCCCAGCCTAGTGGTTAAGTCACTGCGCAGCTGATAACAAGGTTAATCAGATGACAACAAGGCCGGTCCTGGGATGGGTGACCGCTTTATACAACGAGGCTATTTCGTCATAAACACCGCAATAGGCTCGCCACTTGTTAGGTGTTGCCTCCGAATACCATCACGAAATGAGGACGGTTTAAAAAAAACCGTCCACTGGGTACCCTGAAGCCGGTAAGCCTGAAACGGTGTTCGGGAGCCAAATAGGCACCCGTGATGGTATTTATTTTATTATTATTATATTATAGTACGATTGGCAACCCTAATTGCAGACTAACCTCACACCTTAAACGTATGTAGGTGCAACCAGGGCACATCCTGTCGCTCAATGACCGATGCTGAAAGTTGGTAGCGGTTAAAGCATGTGCATAAAGTTATGTAATCAGTTAATCACTGAAACTGATCGGTTAACGACAGATTAAATATAGATAATTTCAGTTTAGTTTTAATATTAATTACTAGCGGCCCGTCCCGGCTTCGCACAGGTTTGTATAACTTTAACTATATGCTCAGCGCACGCCACGGATGGCCTCAGAAACGATACTTTTCCCCCGTTTTTAAAACATTTTTGGTTACTGCTCCACAACTATAGGACCTAGCGTGATATTATATAGCCTATGTTACTTCTGAATAATGCAGCTTTCTAATGGTGAAAAAATTATTGCAATCGGTCCAGTAGTTTTTGAGTTTATTCATTACAAACATACAAAAATACAAATCTTTCCTCTTTATTATATTAGTATAGATTGGCTACGAGGTGGAAATAAAACCCCTAAGCTGAGTACTGCTGAAGCGGTAAAATAGATCGGTGAATTCACAGTCTAAAACTGAAACATGATTAGGTCGGATTTTGCATATAGTAGGTATATGGCCGTGGTAACCTAAATCTTTTAACTTATGGTATTATGGTGGCATTTTCAGCGTTGCCAGACGTACGGTAGTTAGTGTAACTTCCGCTGTACGGCAATTTCATAACCTGTACGGTAATCGATCGCAATATATTTGAATAAATTATTTAAAAATATACAAAACGTAAGTTAATTTCATGCCTGGTACGGTAATATATTGTAAAACGTGTTGTTTAAAATTCGATATTTAAAAACCAACTATCACAATTTACGGTAATAGTATATATTGTTGATGTCACTTGTAAGGTAATTCTGGCAACACTGGGCATTTTATACAAATAAATGGCTGAAGGACGTGTTTCCAAGGCATAATAAATAAAAAAAAAAAAACAAATAAAATCTTAAATTATTTATAAAACCCATGTTCGGCAGACCCTTAAGCTCACAACACTCATCAAAACAATAAAAAATAGAGCGATGTATATCATTTAAGGTGTTGCAACTATACCTTGGTCCGCGTCCGCCGATTATCAATTTGTGCAACCCTTGAGGATGCACCGAGTCGGTTGGTTGCGATACGTTGCGCCGGAAGTATTGCGAAGTCTCTATAAGTCTCTACTATTTTAACCTCTAAATAATAAGGCGTAAGGTTGCTAATTATTATAATTATTGGAATGTATGTATTAATATTAGTGCGGTTGCAAAAGCAAGCTTGTGCGTTAACCTTCGAGTGAAGTTAGCCGTTTATGTATATATTGAATATTTATGCATTTTTATAAATTCCTTATTAGGATAGTCTTATATGTTTTTTTTAAATAAAAATGCAATGAAAAAAAATCCTGGCGGGCGGGACTCGAACCCACGAACCTGGCTTTCGCGTCAACCGCTGAACCAGGTTCTAGTCACCCCTCACGAATTTTGTCATTGCTTGTTATTTATTTATACACAAATGCTCTCTATTAGCTTTCTTCTAATAACTCTATATATGAGTGAAGTTAGAAGTCTGTTTTTTATTTATCATTTTTCAGTAGGTATTTTTTATATGTATGCACTTTTATAAATTCCTTATTAGGATTTTTTTTTTTAATAATAATAATAATATTTAGGACAAATTACACATATTGCTCTGGTCACAAACTAAGCTCTAGGCTTGTACTATGTATACCAGAAGCAACGATATAATACATATTATATTTTATAAACACCCAGACCATGGCAAACTGTACAGAAAAAACGTACTATTTTTTTTTTGCCATGGGTGTACAAATGTACGTATACTATATTATAGCAAGTATTTATTTATGTATCCTCTTTGAGTTATAGATGATTAAATATTACAATGTATTAAGAGTACAATTACTTATTACTTAATACAGGTGTTTTACACTTAAGGGCACTGCATTCGTAATCCTCCGCGTTCTCCATACAAAATTAATACAGGTGTTTTACACTTAAGGGCACTGCATTCGTAATCCTCCGCGTTCTCCATACAAAATTAATACAGGTGTTTTACACTTAAGGGCACTGCATTCGTAATCCTCCGCGTTCTCCATACAAAATTAATACAGGTGTTTTACACTTAAGGGCACTGCATTCGTAATCCTCTGCGTTCTCCATACAAAATTAGCTTTCGCACTTCTAATAATACTCCATTACTGTTTGTCGCAGAATAAAAATAATATTTTTGTCGGTCATTGTATTTCTGTGTTGGGTCTTAATTTTTATTAATCAGAAATTACCTTTTTAATATTATAAATAAAAAAAAACCCACAAGAGAAGAATTTTTGCGTACAATTAAGAATATAAAAGAAAAATTTAACTTCGACCAACAACCAAGGGCACCTCCCTATCTATATCTCCATAGATACGCATTAACCTTTGTACCATTTTTTTACTGGTCCACGGACTGTGACTTTGTATCTACTTGATAGTAAGCAGACGACCAAAATATATGAATGATGTCGATCAATATAATATATTTTTGTTTAACAACATTTATAACACCCACTATGCTGGCTACGAAATAGGCGGCGACAAAGACTAATGCATTTAATAGCCTCGTTGCTTTGTCGTCAAGTTAAATGCTCGTTTCGTAACTATACCCTGAAAGGAGACTACAACCTCGGTAAGATCGATGCAATAGTCTCCTGAAAAGCTGTGAACCTACTAAAAAGGAAACATGACTAGGTCACTTGACGGTTTTTGATTCTTGTACCTACTCTATGGCTTTGTATTAAGGTTTAATTCGTGTTAAAAAAACTATTAGTCCTATATTAGTTTTGTAATAATTGATAAAAAAAAACGGTGCTTAAATAAAGGATAAATAAACAGAAATTAAATATTTAATATTTAAAAAAAAAAAAAAAAATTTAGACTTATGATAAATATTCCAAATTTAAAAATATTATTTAAAAAACAAAACCACCATTTCACTTACATAGTGCCTGATGAAACACATGAAGGACATAAAATGTATATAACCCTGTATGTAAGTATGCACCATAAGCCTAATTCACTTTCTCAAAGGTTAGCTGGTAGAAAATGTCAAGGTACCATTTGTGTAATAAAATATAAATTTTAAATAAATAAATATAATAGTGCCTATTCACTGTTTTCGTTAGCTAAGTAATAAAACAATGGCGTTAAATAAATTTACACACCTCGATGCTAGTTTTTGAAGAAAGTATTTAAAATATAACAATTAAAAAATTTAATTGGAGCATTATATTAAAAAAAAAAATATTCTAGTCTAAATTAGTAAAAAAAAATTGTTTTAAAATACGGTAATAAATTATATGGTATTTAAAGACGATATTAATTTATACTTTTATTGACTTTTGCTTGCGTAATTTCTGTTAAGGCGGGCGTAATATCTACGTCTTTTTCACGCGTAAAAATAATAAATACTAGGTATTTACCTATTCCAATTAAAGCTAAGCCACTACGTTTTACGATACGTATTTTTTCGTATAGACAAAAGAAGAGACTTACCACGCCACACCATAACAGATTCCAGCTCCCCAGGAGTCTCCCTAACACGGGAGCTTGGATGGAAGAACATAGCTTATCCACAATCTATGCTATCCATAGTCGACGCTATCCAACTTTATACCACTTTACACTAAACACTTTAAAAAAACTTAACAAAAATAAAATCTGGAAATAGGCTTATCGTTTTGCTACCAATGCCCGAATTAATTAAAAAAAACAAAAAACCTGAAATAAAAAAAAACATTAAATTTTAGATTTAAATTTAAATTTGGAAGGGCGTAAAAGAACCAGACACACACTACAATGAGCGAGTATAGTTAGACAATAGACTAACGCACCAAGTACTGGGCGGTACTGTGATGGAGGCTTAGCACGGAGGTCATAGCTGTAGCGCTTTCCAAATAACGAAGTATATTTCAACCTGTGGTGGGGACATTTCATACAAGTATATTTTTACTAATATGATTCAATATACTATTCTATACTACTATATTCATTTACGTGGCGACCAAGTTGGTTAGACCGTACGTTTAAATATACTACAGTTATTAGGTCTCGAGTTCAAACCCCTGTGCGTACTAATGAGTTTTTATGAGTTTAGACAGTTTCAGACACCCGTGTAAAAATATATAATAAGCAGTGAATTATGACAAACAACAACCCGAAACAAATAAAGCTTTGGGTTTGTCAAAAGCGACAAATCCGATAATGCAAGATATTGCAGATCTTGTATAAAAGTTCTAATACATATTATAACTTATAAACACCCAGACCATGCAAAAATGTATCGAAAAACGTACTAGTTATTGCCAAGATTGGGAATCGAAACCACGACCTCCGGTTATAGCTCCAAGGGCGGAACCATATGACCACGGAGGCGGGTAATCCATACTATAATCCATATCATAGTATTGGATAACCCATTTATCGTGAAAGGCTAGCATCACGCTACGACCAATAGGAGCGGAGTAACAATGAAAAATGTTGCAAAAACGGGGAATAAATATTCATTTTGAGAGCGTATGCTGCGTAAATCATTAACAGTTACGCAGACGAAGTTGTGCGAATCAGCTAGTGACTATATAAAAATCAACGTTCCCTTCCAAATAGACTCTACTACAAAGGTAAAATTAACGATTTCTACACACAAATAAGTGATTTATATTCATAATATCAATTTCATAGCATAGCACATGTACTTATATCTACATATATTAAGTTTTCATAACATAGTGTTCTTGAGGACGATTGTAATGCAGGAGCAAGCCAAGCGCGTCGCTGAAAGAGAGCGGAAAATGTGCGCCAAGGTTGTGTTGTGCAACCCGAACTTTACTCATCACGGGTTGTTTTGGACCATCTAGGCGGAGGGGTTTTAATCCCACCTCGTCGTAGCCGATGGTATGAGTCTACACCGGACAAGTGGCTAGCTCGTCGCGATGTTTTGAATAGACTCAATAACCCATCTATAAACAGTTTTACAAGTTAGTATAGTGAAACCGGCACCGACAGCTTAACGTGCTTCCGAGGCTAGTGGTGCTTCAAACAAATGTACTTATTTTTTTTAATTAAAAACTCTTTGGTACACACCGGGATTGGAACCCGGGACCTAAGTGTTTTTAAGTACATGGTCTAACCAACTCGGCCACCACGTATATACTTGTCACAAATGTGCCATTATTCGGTAAGGGAAAGACTGTGCTATTACAATACTAAATATATATAGGAGTATGCTCTAATTCGCTGAATCTTTTTTTTTTTAGAATTAAAAATTGAAATGACCTAGCCATGTTTCGGTTTTAGTTTGTGGACGTTCTTGGTAAGATAGCAATACTAGCAAAGAACTGCCTATGTCACTTTTATTATTAAAACCATGCATAAAGTTTTAGTGGCTAATTAATTATAATAATAAATACATAATTTACTTTTATAGGATTGTATTGTATGTATGTATCATCACGGGTGCCTTACGGCGCCCGAGACCGCCTAGACGGCCCCAGGGTACCCAGCGGAGGGGTTTTAATCCCACCTCGTTGTAGCCGATGGTATGAGTCTACACCGAACAAGTGGCTAGCTCGTTGCGATGTTTTGAATAGACTCAATAACCCATCTATAAACAGTTTCACAAGTTGGTATAGTGAAACCGGGACCGACAGCTTAACGTGCTCTCCGAGGCACTATAGTGGTGTTGTCAAACAAATGTACATAAATTTTTAATTGAAAAACTCATTGGTACACACCGGGATTCGAACCAGGGACCTAAGTGTTTTTAAGTCCAAGGTCTAACCAACTAGGCCACCACGTATATGTATACGTAGGATTGTATTGCTTCTTCATATTTTAGAAATATAGTATCAAAAAATTGCTCATCCCTTGCAAAGCATAACGTGTTCTTAAAATACAAGATCATAAAGAGTGACAAAATACCTATTATAATACCTTGTATATTTACAACTTTATTCAGAAAAATTTCAGGACTGAAGGCGAGAAACAGAGGCTAGCTAAGCCACATTATAACCAGGTTTAGGATAAACCTAGTTTAGTAAAACGTTTTTGAATAGAGCAGTTTTTAAATTTATACTATCAAACAACGAAATTAAAAATATAATTTTATTTTTACACATAATTGTCATACCTGGTTATGCCATCTCGTGGAATTTACTTGAATTAAAAACCTACCTAGTCCTTCTCATTAAATAGATAGTTAAGAGAAGTTAGACCACCCGTGTTTAACACAAGAGCCATCTCATCAAGTCTTATTCGTTAATTTATTATTTGGACTAAACTCCGAACTCGGTCGCCGTCGACCAGTCAAAACATCCCGCAGCTGATGATTTACGTAGCCATAAACACAGTTTATATCTAATGGAGATGGGCTTTTATATGTGAGATTGCACAGACTATACTCTGATTGTAAATTTGATTAATTGTTGCTAGTTTAGTCTGTTTTACAACGGGAATCTTCTATGTCAAGTCAACCATAGACTTCTTTTAGTAGACAGTCCGGACTAAAAAAGACATGGTATATATCTGATGGTAAGCAGACCTACAAATTTATTATTGACAAGTATTGCTCGTTCCAATTAATCGGGATAAATGATACAACTAAAAACACGGTTACGATTTTACGAAATGGGTGGTGACAACGACGAATTTTCATTAGATACGTGTATATTTTACGAGTGATATCTTCGCTGCTTTATCACCCATTCAACTGCCCATTTCGTAACCTTACCCTGAGATAAGACTACTACCACGTCAAGAATCAATTAATCCTGAAAAACAGGTAAACAAAAAGACTAAACCTGAAACATGGCATGAAACCGGTCGGCTGGACTAACGAAGTTATACGAGTAAACACCTCTCCCACATAAAAATATCCAAAAAAACACTAGATCTATTTCTTGATTGATACCATTTAATCAATAAGTACTAAGGATTAAGGTCATCAGTAAATTTGTTTACCTGCTTTATTTCTAGTATCCAAACGGAATCCAAGAAAATATTAATAATAATTTTTCGGTCACCCTGATATATATGTCAGAGTAAACTCACGAGCATAGTCTCCTAGCCTAAATTACTATTTTTGTTGGTGTTAACTATACTATGAATTATTTATGCAAGTATAATATAAGATATGGATAGTAGTTGGTAATGGCTTGTTTTATCAGCTCCTCCTTTAATGCTTCCTGAAGCTACTGTTTTGAGATATATTTAATTAATTATATAGATTTATAGGTGCTTTACCTGCTTGTGTGTTCCGCCTCATTTAAATACTCTAGTTTTATTAATAATACTATCTAAATTGAAGGTAAACTATGAATCAAAATGATATCGCAGTCAAGTTGTTAATGCTTAAGCTACTCTTTGCCAAATTGAGTTTTATTATCAAGACATAGCCAAGGCTACCAAATTTATGATCAAAGAAATCAATTAAGGAACTTTTCATAAATTAATAATAAATATTCTGTCTGAAAATTCTGTTTTAAAGAGTCAGACAGTTATATATATATATATATAACAGGCTTAGCTATGTGTAGTTTTGTACCATTTTAATTTAAAATAGGTACCTTATTTTATTTTTATATTAAGTTTAACTAATATTTAATAAGAGCCTGTCAAAGGAACAGTCTGGTGATCATCATTAATGAAAATTATCGTTAGTTAACTTTTTTTTAATGATTTCTATATAGCTAGTACAATTTATTGTAAAAGCCGAATAAATTCTATGATAAAAATAAAAATATTTTATCTGGACATTGCCCTTTGATATACTTTTCAATATAGTAGGTAATAAATTTTAACATATATCTATTCATATACGTGTGTAAAAATTACTCAGTTGCAGATATTACCACGATGCCGATGTAGGATGTAACACTGAAGTCTATTTCAATTCCAGAAACCTATTTAATATATATGTTTATTATATAATAACTTACCATTGTTGTTGTTATTGTTATACAGATGTGCGGGGGGAGGCAGGTAGTCCGGCAGCTCTGGCAGACAGACATTGCTCTCGTACATGTTAGGCGGAACATTGGCTAGCAGCGATCTCTCTTTTTCCACATCTATCAAAATATATTTCTGTGGTTAATTATGGGTTTTTTAAGTCTATACCTAATAGATAAAAAAATCATTTGTTTTAAGGACATCGCGAAGTCCGCGTACTCCATACAAAATGAGCTTTCGCACTTTTAGTATTTATCGACTACTGTTTGTCAGCAAAACTAAAATAATATTTTTGTCGGTCGATTTATTAATATTTCTTATGATTATAATATATTATAATAGTAATAAAATATTTATTACAAACATTTTTACGTAGGTACAATTACCAACATAAAAATAATAATTGAACTACGACTAACAGCCAAGTTGAAATATTGGAGCTTAATGGCGAGTATACTAGGAAAACCTGTGCTTTGAATAGACATACAGTAGCTAAAATATTGCCATTTTTAAATGTTTTTTTTTTTTCATACAGTATACTGTATGTGAGGCGATAACATAATGTTTTCGTTCTTTGTTTTTCTAAAATGCAATAATAATTACAGTTACCAAAAGACAATGCTTAGAATTACTATAAGTCACTTCTAAAGTGACCAACTAAATTACTGACCAACTAAAGCAATAGGAAGTAGAAAATTATCCTGTTCCCAAAATTGGTGTAAAATTCCTTATTTAGGTTGGTCAAACTTCATTAACAAGTTCTTATTAGTCAATGACAATGAAGGAAAGATTCTTTGTTGCCCCTGTCTTATGTGATAGTGATAAGTAGTAAGCAGTCACCATTAAACATTCTTCCTCTTTCGCGTCCGCACTTTACCTTCTCACCGTATTTGACAGACAACCCAACTGACCTTTTTGTAATATTTCAAGATGTTCCCAAAGAATATCTCCCATGAAAGCTGGAGTGCGTGCCAAGAAAGCCTCTCGACCCATAGCGCAGATGTCTTTCCCCTGCGCCCGCGCAAACTGATGCAGCGCCACACCTTCCAAGGAAAACTCTCTTGCTGCCCATCGAAGCCAGGCATTCACTGCTGTTTCGTTCCATTGTCGAGGATCTGGTGAAAGAAATAAAATATATTATCTACTTATATTTCGAATTTACTTCCTCTGACTATCAGACAGGCCTTCTGACTACCATTGGCAAAGGCGACTATCGTTGAGGAACGAAACACCTCTGCTGGGTATCCTGCGGGGGTTTAAGCACCGTAAGGCTACCGTAATGATAAATACAGTGTTAGACAAAGGCCTCCTTTCCATCTCTCTCCACCTATTGCTATTTAAGGATAAAAAAAGCTTAATCAATTATCCAACTCATCCTTCAACCTCCTCATGCATGCCACATTGCCTTCTCTAGTATAACTTATTATAGTATAGGTAATCTCAAAAAGGTAGACATCCTATGCCCAGTGTCGTGCGGTCCTATATATAAGCCAAAAATCCACAAATACCCCAGAATATGGAGTATAAATAATCTGGTAAACATTTTAAAAATAAGTATTTTATATACGAGTATTTATAAATAATAATTAGGCACTAGATTATTTATACTCTAGATTTAAGGGTTGCTTGGCTTTTTGGCTTATATGGAAAGCACGCCACTGCATGCCCTACCGTGAAGCCTGTATCCCTGTTAAGGGGTAAGCAGAGAGTAGTACGCCATTTCGCACGATCTCTACATTCCCTAGCTTTCTCCACATCCATGCTTCATGCAGACATGTTTGTTTTTTAGACTTCGTATTTTATTTTTTAATGACATTTCAAATTTGATGTAAAAAGACGCTCCTTTTTCGGCCTTGTAATTTACTAACACTATGCCCAATTTAAAAAAGAACGGTTTAAACATCCAGTGTCCACTAGAACCTATTAAACTGCGAACTTAGCACTCATTTACCAAGCCAATTAAAAACTTTAGGCTCCAAGGTCACACGGCTTCCGGCGATGCACGCGTGTAGCAAGTTCCGTTATGGTGCAACGCTTACGGTTCCCTGACAGTTAATTGTTGTTTATGTACCACCGCCCATATGGCTTTACCTACTTGTACTTGTAATATTCATTGTCTCTGGTCTATTTTTAGGGTTTAAAAATATATATAGAAAAAGAAAAGGTGCCCTTATGGTGGACACTTGGTCTGTACTGATGCGATTAATTTGTCATACCCTGTGACAAATAAGTCATTTTGGGTCAAATGGAAGCTCTAAAAACTAATCAAAAAACAAAATGGTTGTGAATAGCAAAGTGTATTTTATAGAGGCATAACGCTTTTGCTACAAAGACTGCACTTACCCACTTTGCTAAACACTAAACCAATATAATACAGGCGTTTGTAAAATGCAAAAGCTTTTACCAAGTAAAATAGCATTTAAAGTTTGAATGAAACTAGCGTTTAGCATGTACGAGTATATTTAATAATCCCCACGACTCGGTGAGAGCTGCCTAATAATAAATAATTAGTTTAATTATGGCTTTTAGATGTCGGCCGCCTTCGGGACATGATACTAAATGTTTATGTTATAATAATACCAACTCTTTGACGGCAGTTTGCAAGGTAACGCGTGCCCATTATCGTTACTTATACGGGATGTATGTAAACATTCTCGTGACGATATCAATTGGTTGGTGATAGGTCAAGGGTGGTAAAATTTTCCTTGTTTTTCACTTCAAAGTTTCTAGTAATTTATAGGTTTTAGAAGCTCTACTAAAGGATCCACGGAAACACTCAGTCATATGGTAATATTTCATTCTATATTTATATTATAGGGCCATGTTTATATAATATATGGTTTATATTAAAACTGTAAATCTTTCTATGTACAATAAATAAGTGAGCAAATTTCTTGGGTTCTGTCAGAAAGTGGCAAGAAGTAAGGCGGTGTATTTTTATACAGAGTTACGATTTAAAACATAGCGCAAAAATATCTTATTGCCCTGGTTACAAACTAAGTTCTAGACTTATATTACGTATACCAGGAACAACGCTACAATTTTGTGTGTATAAAAATCCGATAGCAAGACAATAGCAAGCTAAAAACGTACTAATATTATTTGCCATAAGTGGGAATCCAAACAGCTTTTAAGAAAATAAATAAATAAAAATATATAATTATTTTGAATATTCGTATCGTATTTGATCATGGAAACGGTAATTTAACGGTGCTAAGTAAATGAAGGCATAATCTCGGAGCTTCCACGCTTACGTCCACCAACCGGCCGGTTATTTTTATTAATTAATTGGGGTGATTTTGCTCTGTATACATTTTATATTATGGATAATTTCGAACCAGTTTTAAGGTTATTTATGATTCGATTTTTAAATAAAGATTATCTAAATAAACTTAATGACTTTTTTACATCAAAATGTTTGGATGTTTTACAGTTTATGTTTTGGAAAAAAATGGTGGAATTACAATATAGTTTTGTAAGGTAAAAAAATATTTAAGTATCGAAGTAAATAAATTAAAACGCGTTGAAATCTAATATAAGGAAACTTACTTTGAAACTTTATAAACTATTGATTGATTACTACCAGTGACCGTACATACGTAGTCTAGTGATTGTGCTCTTGGCGTTGAATCCGGGGGACGTATGTTCGATTCCCATTATGTCAAATAATATTAGTACCGTTTTTCTGTTTGGTCTGGGCATTTATAATATACTAGCTATATATACGTGTTGGCCGAGTTGGTTAGACCTTAGACTTAAACACACTTAGGTCCCTGGTTCAAACCCCGGGTACCAATGTGTTTTTAATCTGAAAAATTATGTACATTTGTTTAACAATACCACGATAGTGCCGCGGAAAGCACGTTAATCTGTCGGTCCCAGTTTCACTAAACCAACTTTTGAAACTGTTTATAGATGGGTTATTGAGTCTAGCCAAACATCGCGGTGAGCTACGGCGAGGTGGGATTAAAAACCCCTCCGCTGGGTGCTCTGAGGTCTAGGCGGTCTCGGGCGCCGTAAGGCACCCGTCATGATATATTTATTTATTTTAGGTATTCACCGCGGTTTTACTAGCCGCTTAATGTAAAAGAAATCGAATCGAAAAAAAAAATCAGCCTATACAGCCTGTACAAGCCTAGAGCTTAGTTTGTGACCAGAGCAATAAGTGTGAAGTGTTTACATACTATGTTATTATGTTTCTACCTACGTATCATTTACCTCGGACAATAAACGATTGAAAATGATAAAGAATTCTGATGTTCAGATAAGAAGACGCCATTTTTCTTTGTGTTAGACAATGTCATTGTGTACCTATATACCTAGTATTCGCGAGGAACTATTTTATATTCATTTAATAAAAAGATGTATGTAAATATTTTAGTTTTTTTACATCAATTTAATTTTTTAAACAACGTCTGTTTTACCTAGATACTTATCTTACCTTAAGTTTCATTTACTAAGGTAAGTAATTAAAACTTACCTACCTAATACGTAAAGTGCCATCACGTGTGCCTTACAGCGCGACGCCCGAGAACGTATAGACGGCTTCAGGGTATAAATAATAAAAATAAATACCATCACGGGTGGCAATTTTGCTCCCGAGAACCGTTTAAACGGCCTCAGGGTCCCAGCATTTCGCCGATGGTATTCGGAGGCAACACCTAACAAGTGGCGAGCTTGTTGCGGTGGTTATGATGAAATAGCCTCGTTGTATAAAGCGGTCACCCATCCCAGGCCGGTCTTGTTGTCATCTGCTTAACCTTGTTATCAGTTGCGCTGTGACTTAACCACTAGGCTGGGGCCGCTTCAGGGTATCCAGGTACAATACTTAAAACATAAACAACTAAGGTACTATTTAGTCTCCACGCATTTTTTTTTTGTGCACATCATGTGACTTTGTATCAGCTGTTAAAAATATCTACAAAATCCATCAATATCATTTAACATCATTGATCGCTCCCACTATGCCGGTAAATGATGCGGTTACGAAATGGGCGGCGACAAAGACGAATTTGCATTACGAGTCTACTTTGATACCCTTGCTGCTTTATCGTCAAACTAACCGCGTATCCGCACCCTGAAAGGAGACCACCTCGACAAGAAATCGATGGAAAAATCTCCTGAAAACCGGTGAACCCACAGACTAAAACCGAAACATGACCAGGTCTCCTGACGGTATTTTACGGTACTGTCTGGTGGTAGCGAGACCGATCGGTCAGCCTAGTAAAGTTATAGAGGCCTCCCTCTCACCAAATATTGACATAAATATAGTTTTTTATCATCAATGTTATTAATTTTGTTTTATTTGTAAGTCATAAGGATTATTTTCTGTACATTTTAATATAATAAATACATCTTCTAATATATACTATAACCGCTATGGATACAAAATAAACGACTTGAGGTCCACAAAAGTGATTCACTTTAAAACAAAGAAGAGCTTTAAAATTTGCATAAATTAAAAACTAAATTACTTAAAGTTAAATAAGCATCGACGCATAACGTGTAGATACAAAATATATAAGGAGTCTTCAGTGCTAGAACGACAATACAATTAGGTAAATACAATAAATAATATACGACATTTATGCCCGATTTCACCAACTCTAAGGGAGTCCCTAACTAAGTTAAGGGAAAATTAATGACAATTGTTTCATAGCAAATATGTCAAAATTATTATTTAGGGGCTTCTTTAGAGTTAGGGATCGTTGATGAAATCGGGCATTAGTGGCATTATACGCGGTGGATCCCTGGCACCCGCATGGAGAAACCATAGATAGCCAAGAACTTTGTCTCAAAATAACAACATCATCCCGGTTATTTTTTCCGCAATTTCTACAACCGTACGTACTATAGTATCTGAAATTGACGTTCAATATAAACACCATTTTTCATTCTTATAAATAGCTACGGTACGGTAAAGAAATCTGTAGCTTTTATTTACTAGAGCACGGCATGTGACTTTTTATCTACATGATGGTAGGCAGAACAACAAAAACCATGAATAGAGTCGACATTAATACATTGTTGTTTAATACCATTAATCGCTCCTATGCTGGCTGAATGTTGCGGTTACGAAATCGGTGGCATCTTCTTCAGCGTATATCTTGTTATAATTACTATAATAATACATTTAAAAATCAGCCAAAACAAAAAAAAAACATTTTATTCTCTAGAATTAGGCGTGATTTTAGGTTTATTTTTTATTGGAGCACGACATGTGACTTTGTATCTACCTGGTGCTGAGCAGTCCGACAAAGTCAATGAATGGGATCAATTAATAATTGTTCTTAAACAATATTGATCGCTCCCACTATGCCGGCTAAATGATGCGATTACGAAATGGGGGGCGACAATGACCAATTGCTTTATAAGTATATTTTAGTAGTTTCGCTGCCTTATCGTCAAAAAATATATATATAACATTTATTTTGAATATTTTTAACATTTAGTGTCGTGGAATATAGTTATTCTGTCAATCAAATGATAAATATAAATAGGGCCGCGGCACACCATTATGATTTTACTCTGCATTGTCAGTCTAGTAATGAAAACCAATGATTTCAAACTTTTCGTGTTAGTTTCATTTTTATCTTTGGATCGAGTTGTTTTTTCCATAGACATTGTAGTTAGTACTTAACTATAGTTAGTTAATTAAACCGATGGAAAGTAGCAGAATGCCAAGACCTGTTTTGTTATCGGCGACGTCGCTATATGACTTTAGTGCTTACTATAATGAGTCTAGGTACTAAGTTACCAACTAGTTTATTTAGTGCAGGGTAAAATATAGTTTTTAGGTAAAATGGTAACTCTACATATAATAATTTTAGTCGGGTTTTTCTTTGTTTTTGTATCAAAGGCTCGTTAATAAAGATTGAAGATATATTAAAAATTATTAATAATTTTGTTATAGGTAGATATCTACAATTATATTAGAGGTTGGAAACTTTGGTTCTTTATTTAATAAGTAAGAATAATAAAAGTATGGATAATAATTATGTATAAAACAAAAATAAAGTTTAAAGATGTTTTGTTGTTTTTATATACCACTATATTTTTCTCATATTGCTCTGGTCTTAAACTAAGCTCTAGGCTTGTACTATGTGTACCAGAAACAACGATTTTATACATATTATATTTTATAAACACCCAGACCATGACAAATTGTACAGAAAAAACGTACTATATATTTTTTGCCATGGGTGGGAATTGAACCCACGACCTCCGGATACAACGCCAAAGGATAAAAATAAACTTAATAATAACTATTAAATTAATATACTAATAATAAATGTTTAAATTTTAACGTATACATACGTCAACAGTGTATTTAAAACTAATTAATGTGTTTAAGATATAATAATATATACGTGGCCGAGTTGGTTAGACCTTGGACTTAAAAACATTTAGGTCCCTGGTGCGAATCCCGGTGTGTACCAATGAGTTTTTAATTTATGGACATTTGTTTGACAACACCACTAGTGCCTTGGAGAGCAAGTTAAGCTGTCGGTCCCGGTTTCGCTATACCAACTTGTGAAACTGTTTATAGATGTGTTATCGAGTCTATTTAAAACATCGCGACGAGCTAGCCACTTGTTCGGTGTAAACTCATACCATCGGTGGTAACTCATACGACGAGGTGGTATTAAAACCCCTCCGTTGGGTACCCTGGGGCCGTCTAGGCGGTATCAGTTTCACAAGTGGGTATAGTGAAACCGGGACTGACAGCTTAACGTGCTCTCTGAGGCACTATAATGGTGTTGTCAAACAAATGTACATACATTTTTTAATTAAAAACTCATTGGTTTACACCGGGATTCGTACCAGGGACCTAAGTGTTTTTAAGTGCAAGGTCTAAGCAACTCGGCCACCACGTATATTATATTCATAATCACGGCTATCTCAAAACAAATGCGCCGTGATAATAAAATCTGATACACCTATAGAGAATAACACGTATAGAAAGAAGACCAGTCAACTTTGTAAAACTACCGACCGGTTTCCAACGTTTTATAACGCTGTTCTTAGACAGATGTTTTTGTTTTTAATTTAATTTTTATTCGAAATCAATGAGATTATTATATTTAAAGGAGTAAGTAAATAAGTGCTTATACGTTAAAATGAGAGCTCTTATAGTCTGACCAAACTTTAGTTTTACTACAGTGTATCTAATTTAACTTTTCTAAATTCCAATATAATAAAAATAAAGGTCTTGCTGTAGCCAAGACCGTATAAACAAACGGTCTTCGTTTAGGATTTTACACCTTTGTTCTAAGACGTGACCTCAACTCAAAATGCATTTATATAATTAATTGAATCAGGCGGTATTTAGTTGAAATTATAGTTTATTTTTTATTTTTTTTAAGCTATCTTCCGCTAGATAATATATGCATTTACGTCAATAACTTAGGAGTTTTCAGGAATATATTATAAGAATAAAAATAGTACCTACTAATATGACATTTAAAAAAAAGGAGAAATACGAAGTCTAAAAAACAGACGCGTCTGTATGAATCGGTGCATGGATGTGGAGGAGCTAGGGAAGTATGTAGAGACCGTGCGTAGTGGCGTACATTGCTCTCTGCTTACCTCTTAATAGGGGGTACAGGCGTGAAGGTGTGTATATATGAAATTTATATATATCTATGTGAAACCTAGAAATTTTTGATACAACAGATATATTTTGTTTAGCAAAATGATAGTTACTACCAACTTGTGAAACTGTTTATAGATGGGTTATTGAGTCTATTCAAAACATCGCAACGAGCTAGCCACTTGTTCGGTGTAGATTCATACCATCGGCTACGACGAGGTGGGATTAAAAGCCCTTCGGTGGGTATCCTGGGGCCGTCTAGGCGGTCTCGGGCGCCGTAAGGCACCCGTGATGATATGTATGTATGTAAGATGACAGTTAATTAAGAGCACTTTAAAATACGAGTAGTTGCGGCTCTATACACGCCATGAATCTCACTATCTATACCTATAACATTCATTAATCAAATCACGATATTTTCTAGAATATACGGTTTCATAATTATTATTCTATAATCAATTTACTAGCATTTTAGAATACGTAGTTTTAAATTATTAATTGATATTAGCTGTCGATGTCAATATATTAATTAATATTTATTGCAAAAATATGTTTCGAAGTTGGACAAGATTTTTTTTTTTATTTCATAACTTAAAATAATGATTATCCCATTCTTTAAAATAATTACTATCTATATATATATATATATATATAACTCAAAGGTGACTGACTTAGTGATCTATCAACGCACAGCCCAAACCACTGGACGGAGCGGGCTGAATTTGACATGCAGGTAGATGTATGAAGTAGGCATCCGCTAAGAAAGGATTTTGATAAATTCTACCCCCAAGGGGATAAAATAGGGGATGAAAGTTTGTATGATAAAAAAATAACTATTCCACGCGGACGGAGTCTCGAGCACAGCTAGTAACTTATATATACCTGTACATAAATAAAAATAGAATCATTATGTTGCAAGTAAAAATATAAAATAAAAATATTGTATGAATTTTATGGAAAATCAATAACATAATTTATATCTGTCCAGGTAAACAGTGTAGGTATATAAAATAATAATTAAATAGCAACATTTGCAAACTATATTAAATGGCAACTTTCTGGTACAGGTAATCGTTTCGTTAAAAAAACAAATTAAATTTAAAGTCATACAGTTATTGATAAAGTAATAATCGTCAGGTTAACGTTCGCCTTGGCCATTAAAAATTAAAAACAAAACAGTCACGTTTTGAAAATATTCCGTGAACGAGAGAAGTAAGACCGGAAGCGCGAATAGACGCCGCGTAGACACCTCCGTCCGGAACTCGGGTCGATGAACCCGCATATCCGGGACCTTACTAGATGAGTTTTTTAAAATATAATAAATAAATATCATCGCGGGTGCTTTACGGCGGATACCCAGCGGAGGGGTTTTTAATCCCACCTCGTCGTAGCCGAAGGTATGAGTCTACACTCTACACAGAACAATAGGCTAGCTCGTCGCGATGTTTGGATAGACTCCATATCCCATCTATATACAGTTTAATATGTTGGTATAATGAAACGAAACCAACAGCTTAACGTGTTTTTCAAGGCACTATAGTGGTGTTGTTAAACAAATGTATATACTCGTATGTATATTTTTAGATTAAGAACTCATTGGTACACACCGGGGTTTGAACCAGGGACCGAAGTGTTTTTAAGTCTAAGGTCTAATCAACTCGGCCACCACGTATATATAATATTTAAATATAATATCTAGATAAAATAATTTAATATATAAAAGCCAAAATAAAATATAACCCATGTTACTCGCTGATATAGGTAAAATGTCTTTTTTAATTGGACCATTTTTTATTCTAAATCACAATATTATATTTTTGTAATCTTTTCTCTTTATAATATTAGAATAATTAAACTAGCTATTGGCGAACGCATTAATCGGTCCATAAAAAGCGGAAGTGGATCTGTATGTTTGTGAGAAGTTAATATCTAAACTGCTGAATCTATTTTGTTGAAATTTGGTAGGAAAGTAAATTGAATACCGCCGGTCAACATAGGATATATTAAATTTTAATATGATATAAAAAATCTTAGATAAAAAAAAAGCACCAGCCTAGTGGTCAGTCACTGCGCAACTGATAACAAGGTTGAGCAGATAACAACAAAGCCGGCCTGGGATGGGTGACCGCTTTATACAACGAGGCTATTTCATCATAAACACCGCATCAAGCACGCCACTTGTTAGGTGTTGCCTCCGAATATCATCGCCAAAATGAGAACGGGTTAATCCCTCCGCTGGGTACCCTGAGGCCGTTTAAACGGTTCTCGGAAGCCAAATAGGCACCCGTGATGGTATTTATTATTATTAAATATAGTTGTCATAAGATATATAATTATTATATAGAAATGTAGTCTACCTTTGTACTTTGTTTAAAGTTTTGAAATAAATAATTTGGGTATAATCTAAGCTTAGAATCTTAAATGCGTACGAAACCAGAGACAAAAGCTAGTAGTCTATTTAAATATCTACATTAATTATCTAGTCTATTTAAATATCTACATTAATCCATAATTATATGCACTAAAATGACAGATTTAACGTCAAAATAAGATATTAATATCAAAATATAACATTAATACATATATAATGTAGTGCAGTTTATGTATTGTTTTTTTTATATAGTATTTGATCCATCGAATTATGGATGTGAATTAACTTATGCTGAAACCCATAATTCGATGCACATATCCTTAAAATTATGTTTAGAATCCCGGGATTTAAATTATTTTCCCAAGCATGGATGAGGCACGTGTGATGGATGCTTGTAATTAAATGTAGTAATTTAATTGGACAAAAAATATATTAAATATTTTATAAACGGAAATTATTTTAAATCACCATAATATTTTATTATACTATAGAAAATATTATACATTATAGCCGTCAATATAAAGATCATAGAAGCTAGTTCTAATCAGCCTAGTCATATAAATTATTTATCATAAAAGCAGCACGAACCATATCTTTTATGTTAAAGTTTTTTTTCTTCTATACTTACGAGAATAAAAATATTTACTAGAAAGAAACTTTAAGTCTTGTTATACATGGTTTAAAATAATGTATTCTATACATAATGTAACTTATATTCTAGCTTTTATGCTACTTATACTATACTTAATTATACTAATCATGTTCCGGTTTTAGTCTGTGGGTTCACCGGTTTTCAGGAGATTACTGCATCGATTTCTTGTTGAGGTGGTAGTCTCCTTTCTGGGTGCGGTTACGAAATTGATGGTTTAATTGACGATAAGGCAGCGTATATTAAAATATACTCGTAATGCAATTCGTCTTTGTCGCCGCCCATTTCGTAATCGCATCATTTAGCCGGCATTGTGGGAGCAATCAATGTTGTTTAAGAACAATTATTGATAAAAAGTCCACGAATGGGGTCACCATTCGTGGACTTTTTATGTCTGCTCACCACCAGGTAGATACAAAGTCATATGCCGTGCTCCAATAAAAAAAATATAAAAAAAATTATCTACCTGTAAGTTGGTCTAAGTCTTATAAATGACTTACAGTCTAACATATATACATAGCCTATACAAATTGTAACTTACATTCTGCTATACATATCGCAACGTATATATATGTAGTGTAACTTATTCTTATAGCTGATAATAAAATAGTCTAAACATCGTACCTAACTATATAAAATAGTAAAGTTATTATGAAATATATATAACACATTAGTCTAGCTTCCATCCTTTATATATGTAGGTAGTTAATCTTCCATACAAAAGAGTCTCACTTCCATACACATTGTTATTATAAATTATATATTTTAAGTACGAGTTAGGATTTGACGTCACTTTCATCACTCAATTTTCTATCCATTATTGTAGTCAACTCTTTCATCAAAACAGTCTATAAAATATAACTTATGCACTTTTTTGTAAGTACAAGTTCTCTCTATATCGGCGTAACTTTCATCACTATCTATTCATGTATGTAGACAACTTATCTTCTGTACCAAATAATCTTGTTTTTATACAAAATGAATGATCTTCCTAAAAAAGGACAAATACGAAGTCTAAAAAACAGACGCGCCTGTATGAATCGGTGCATGGATGTGGAGGAAGCTAGGGAAGTATGTAAAGACCGCGTGAAGTGGCATACATTGCTCTCTGCTAAGCACAGGGATACAGGCGTGATGGTGGGGGATAGGAAATCTTCCTTTTTACTACTACTACATCTACTACAGTGTTTTTTAATCTTTTTGATAATGCGACCCCTTTACAAGTCCACAAATTCTAGCGACCCCCTAGGGACATAAAGAAAACCATACTAAAAATTGATTTGATTATTAACTTAACATTACACATATACCATATACGTTTTAATGAATTATTGAAAATCAACAAACCATTCTTCTCACTGAAATTATATTTTAATTGTAGTAACATAGAAAGAAACACTAGTCTTTTTCCTTTTGCCTGCGACCGCTAGGGGTCGCGGCCCACAGTTTAGAAAAACCTGATCTACTATAATGACGAGTTATAATAGAGAAGGTAATGTGAACACATGATCTTCCTAAATTATAAACATACACTTTTAAGTATATGCATTTATGATTTTTATAAGTTAGTTCAAAAAATAATAGTTTATTAAGAAGTTATTTATAGGTAAGAAGTATTTGTATAGTTACAAAGACTATATTAACATACATTATGCAAATTTTTACCGCCATACCATTTGTTGGACGTGTAATGGCTTAGTCGTTATGATATTTTTCATTCTATACTGTTTATACGAGTAAAGCTATATTGAATAAATAAAAAAACAAATAGCATATATTTTATAATAAAAAATGGAAACAAAGAAATTTTTAAAACGCATGGAGTCTGTATAAAATTTTATGTACAGGTCAAATGCCGTGCTACAATAAAACAAAATAAATACAATTTTTGATTTAAAAGAAGATTTATACATATATTTCAGGGAACACTTACTGAAAGGTAAATATAGTCCTATAATGAAAACATCATTTGTAATTATCAGTCTTAAGATCTCTGTTTATCCTCTCAGTCAAGGATAGGATTAGACTACAAAAAGCTGAAAACGTAGTCTTTCCAACTCCACCACTATCATTTAAGAACATAGGCAAAACTTGTCTTATTTTAAATGTTTACAGTGCTTCCTAAGAAACTTTTTGAGTTCGGGTCTCTAATAAATAAATTATTTATTTGCTGATAAGATTACAAAGGCGTTCAAATTTTTGTTTTGTATTGTATTGCTTATCTACCAAGCTGGTGTGCATTAGACGTTATTTTTAGTATTTATTAAAAAAAAGAGGCGAGGTGTAGATTTTACTTATACGATCCAATTTTAAAGTTATTTTATTATAAATTCTGTAAATAAAAAATAAAAACTAAAGTGCAATTTAGGAGACAAATTTTGCCTGTGCTTTTCAGATCCTCAATCCCATAAGATGTTACTGTGTTCCTAAAAGAATCGAATATGTTGCTATACCAACCTTTGGGCACGCCGAGGCGCAGTTGCTCCTTCTCCCAGGAGGCGAAGGTAGCCTTCAGCGCCTCGGCCATCTTCTTATTCGTGCCAGGCGTAAGTGGCGGCACCTGCGACGGAATGTCTGAAACAATACAGAATAAAACTTACTTTACATATTCCTAGATGATTAAAGAAATTAACGCGAGAGGGCCACATTGATTGTAGATGCAACAACCATCATATAATCAACTTATGCTTCAGTTTTCGTCTTTGGATTCAGCGGTTTTAGGAGCGGTTCGAGGTGATAGTCTTTTATCAGGATACGGTTATGAAACAAGCTGTAGATTTAACTATAAAGAAGTGAGGATATCAAAGTAGACTCGTAATGCAAAGTCGTATTTGTCGCCACTCATTTCATAACCGCATCATTTAGCCGGCTGTATTTATCGACTCCATTAGTGGATTGTAGGTTTTCTTACCATCAGGTAGATACAAAATCAATAAAAAAGAAACCTATATTGCAGAGCGTAAGCCTATCTTATGAAGCGGCAATGTACTAAGTCCACTGTGGTTTGTATAGGTTTAACTAGATCGTAACTTCGTGTAGAAGTTGCAAAGCGCCCTATATTGTATCCATCTGGCTAGGTTTTGGTTTTTCAACAATAATCAATTTTACTACAATATAATATAATTTGCTCAATTAAAAAAAGTGTTTATAATTAACCTATATTATATCTACATACTCATACATCGAGTATATCTACACTTAAATATTTTAAAAGGAATTGAACCTTATTATTAAAAGGAATTTTACCTTGGCGTATTGTAGATGAAAAAATAAATAACAGTTAATAATTTGAGATGGTATCTTCATATTTAATTTAGTCGGATGAAATATAAAAAAAGCTCTTTCGAAAGCTTATCATCACAACTACGATAATTTAGTTCCAAAATAAAGCAGCTACAAATAAATTAACATAAAATACAGCTTTTATTTCAAAATTAATAATCACAAGCTTAAAGAACGAAGATCCGCTGGAGTTCAGAAATAAATCACAGAAAGATCTCATTAAACTAGATAGGTAAGTATCGGTAGCTGTATGTACATACACATGCGCAGGCGCCGGTGTAGGTGAAGCCTTCATTCATGAGGAGGCTTGTGGGAGTGTGCGTGCAAGACGCACCTGCCGACCAGTTCTGAGATGAGGAGATTTGTGCATCTCCCACGGTCGCTGGCCGGTCGCCGCGGCCCCACAATCTATCCGAAGCCATCCCAACATCATTTTGATCTCATTATTCATTTTATTTATTTAATTCACATTTGTAGATTGCACCGGAGACTTCTTTGATGATTTTATGACTAATATAAAATGGTTACCTATCGAGAGTTCTTCAAAGCGGTGTTTATGAGAATCCCAATATCTATTCTTGAGCCAAAAATAATAAGATAATAACGCTGCGGCTCATATTCTTGGAATATTTTTGATTTATTTTAAGAATTGTAATTCGGACGTCGACTTTATTCACAGCTTGGAGGGGGTAATTAGTATTACATATTATTCAGATAATTATGAAACAAACTTTGTCTCTGATAATGATTAAGATCTGGTAAGATTGTGACAGCGTGATTTACGAGATCTGCATGAAGCGGATTGCTATAATCTTGCGCAGGTGCATTTACAGCGCCGCGTAACTCTTTGTAAATGAGGCTTTCTTGTGTTACCAGGGTTTAAACAAACTCGGGAACTTGTTCCAAGTGTTTCCATTAAGATATAACGATCGTCGTAACTTTGAAGGGAAAGAATTTATATTAGGTACTTTAAGAGTTTCTGGCGAGGAAAAGGCGAGATGTTGTATCAATTGAATTAACATGTAGGTAGCTGTTTTCTCAAAATTGAGCACGGTTAGAATGTTATAATAATAATAGTTATTTATTTTCTCATTATGAAAACATCAATACAATGAAATAATACAGAATCCATGTGAGATTGGAGCCCGAATTAGGCATAGGCCTATATCTCGGGTTATATTAATTTAATTTAATCATACCATCGGCTACGACGAGGTGGGATTAAAATCCCCTCCGCTGGTTACCCTGGGGCCGTCTAGGCGGTCTCGGGCGCCGTAAGGCACCCGTGAAGATATATATATATATATATTAATTTAATAAAAATTAACTAAAAAATGAAATCCAATATTTATAATAAACTTTTAATAGCTGTCTATGTTATATACACACATTAGAAATGTTATATACAATATACTATGTCATCAATACAATGAAATAATACAGAATCCATGTGAGACTGAAGCCCGAATTAGGCATAGGCCTGTATCTCGGGTTATATTAATTTAATAAAAATTAACTAAAAAATGAAATCCAATATTTATAATAAACTTTTAATAGCTGTCTATGTTATATACACACATTAGAAATGTTATATACAATATACTATGTCATCAATACAATGAAATAATACAGAATCCATGTGAGACTGGAGCCCGAATTAGGCATAGGCCTGTATCTCGGGTTATATTAATTTTATAAAAATTTACTAAAAAATTAAATCCAATATTTATAATAAACTTTATATACAATATACTATGTATATGTAGGAACTAAAAAAATAAAATACGATCACGGGTGCCTATATGTAGGAACTAATAAAAAAAATGTGTGTCAGGAGAAATCTGAAATACAACACAGATACTCGTAAATAGCAAGATTTAAATGAAATCCTTAAGCCCAATCTAGTTACGTACAAAGTATAAGATTTCAATTTTCTTATTCCTAGAATCCAACCTATTGAGCGAGTCGCATCAGGCATTGGTCACGGGAATGCCACAACTTGGAGCTGCGCGAGAGTTGCGAACAAAAACATCCACTGATCTGAAGGAACCGTTTCCGCTTCCGTAATTAAAATAATTAGCAATTACCGCTAAGAGTGATTTCGGTTTAATAGCTCTAGAACCTTTCAATGGAATGGACTTTATACAGTCTTTATACAGCCTTACTCTGGTAGAGGTAACCTGTACATATAATTTTCTGTAATTGATTTTTTTATTTCAATTGTTTAAATACTATTTGCTATCATAAAATTAATGGGATTAACTAAATTGTTCGTTTAAAATTGTCGTCTTACATTTCTGTTACGTTATTTATTTCTACGTACGTGTAATTGGGGATTTACAACAGGATTAAGTTTATGTTCAATACATTTTAGATTGTTATTTATACAAATCGAACGTTTTGTTAAACTATTTTAATAATGAATATTGGGCCTACATTGGTTTAGGGGTTTTATGATTGTGTTCTTCTTCTTCTTTTACTTATATGGCATTCTACGCTTTAAGCATAATTTTGCCAATGACAGTTGTGGGTAGATTAAAAAAAAATTAATAATGTACGGTAAAAGTGGGATAATAGGATGGAGAGGATAAGGGAAAGGACTAGGTTAGAATTAGGAATGGCCACATGACCGTATGCAAACATACGGTATAGTGATGCCAATGTCAAGTGAAGGAGGAAGAAATAATCAACAGTAAAATGGGTACCGCCATTTTACTGAAGATAAAGGGATTCGTTGAGATAGCACAAACACCAAGATCACTGCGTAAATACTACACTTCTCACACTTAATATTACTATACGAATACTTATTCTACAAAATTAGTACACTTTTGCACAATAATATTCAATAAAATTAAATTTGATAACTGTAATAGACACACGCGTCTACAGTCTTCGGGCTACCCTCAAAGAATCTATGATTGTGTTAATAAAAGCATATCTCAAAAACGCCAAAGTTTCAGTGTTACCAGTAGGAAAAACCCCAATTTAGGATATCTTTTCCGATAACTGTTGGGCGCAAAGTTTTTACAGTCAAAGTTATCCTTGAAGGGGTATAGATAATAGAGTTTTGTATAGCTGAGGCATGCAACAGTGGAGATAATTATGAATGGCGTAGATAACGGTACAATGGGCCGGAGATAGACTCTGACGCTTGACGCAAACTGCGCCGTGAAGGTGAGCCTTTATTTCGTTAAATCCTTCAAATTTATAGCACCATTGGCGTTTAGTAGTTTGCTAAGGTCATTAAGTAATAATCATACTAGCAAATTTCATATATATTGCCTGGTCACAAACTAAGCTCTAGGCTTGTACTAGGTGTACCAGAAACAGCGACACTAATACATAATAAAACATAGTTAATATTTACTACAAATAACATATATACTGAATTAGTTTTTTATAGTAATTTAAAAAACAAGTATGATCTAGACAAGTGACGATCTTAATCGTGAGTTTAGTGTAAAAGTGATTTGAAGACTTTTTTTTAAATTTTATCTTATTGTTTTTTTATGGGCGACACTAAAAGGAAACAAATTGGCGTTTCATTATTTTCATCATAGAACACAATATAAAAAAATGCCACTGTGAAAAGAAAAACACCAGCTATATTGTACGAAGTCTAAAAAATAGATGCACCAGTATGATTAGGCGCATGAATGTGGAGTGAGCAATATAGATAGAGAAGTATGTAGAGATCATGTAAAGTATCGTATATTATTCTCTACCTACCCCTTAACAGGAATACAGGCATGATAGTGTGTATGTACGTAAATAGTTTGTGTATAGTATTTACTAAACATGGCATTACTTCTCATATTAAAGTGACATACAAAATTAATTACAACCAATTAAAATTCTTGATTTAAATGCAGAGCGGCGCGTGCGCTTACGTCACATGAGCGAACCAAGTTCAAACTTCGAACAATGGATCGGTCAGTAAAAATGGCGCGAGCTTTTGTTCTGTGTTGCCATTATGAAAAAAACGATGTCGTGTGCAGTCACTCGAATCAAAAGTTGATGTCTACTTGGTTGGTAGATTTTAAACAAAGAACGTTAAAAAGGTTGATGTACCATCGGGTGCCTTGCTACGACCGAGCCCGCATAGACGGCCTCAGTGTACCCAGGGTTTTATCCCTAGGCCTCCATAGCCCATTTATAAATATTTAGTGTCTACATTGAATAATTGGCAATCTCGTCGACGTGTTTTGTATAGACTTAGTTATACACAGTTTTGCAAGTTGATACAGTGAAACTGGGACCGACAGTTTAACTTGTTCTTCAAGGTATTATAGTAGTGTTTGTTAAGAATGGAAAAAAAAAATTATATATAATATTTATTTATATACTATTTTCAGTTTTCAGGAGCCTACTGCATCGTTTTCTTATAGTAGTCTCAGGACGCGGTTACGAAACGGTTGGTTGATTTGACGATAAAGCAGCAGGGATATTATTAAAATAGACTTGTAAATCAAATTCTTCTTGTTGCCGCCCATTTCGTAGCCGCAACGTTTAGCCACCATAGTGGGAACGATCAATATTGTAAATCAACAATTTATTGATCGACCCCATTCAGGGCCTTTGTAGATCTGCTTAACGTCAGGTTTTTAGATACAAGATACAAGGTTTCATGCTGTGCTAGTATAGAAACCATGGATATAAAATAGGGCTTTAAATTGCCTTTCTATTTTAGAGAACAAAAGATGGCCACCGCCTAACCTTAAAAAAAAGTGAGTTCAAAAGCAATCACTAAGCGTTAATTGTCGAAGTGAGAACAGAATATAGCGGCAACGAAAGAACTCGTTTGACATTTCGTTTTATAGGCCATTTAAGGTACTATGGCGGTTCCATATATTATGTTTCATAGTAGAAACCTATTACAAATTTGCACGTTTGTATACTCGTATACCTGCGTCAGTAGGTACGCAAAATAAAGGCTGTTTGTCTGGCATTGTTGCTTTATAAATTAAGTTAGCTTGAGAGTAAAACAAGTAGAATAATTGGAACTTCCGCTTTATGGACGCTCCTCTAGTGTTTGTCTATAAATTTGTAGGTACTGGTATACTTATTTACCTGCTCGAACAAACCTCGTATATGTATACTAGCTGATCGGCGCAACTTCGTCTGCGTAACTTCAACCGTTTACGCAACGTACGCTATCAAAATGAATAATTTTCTCCCGTTTTTGCAATATTTTTCATTGTTACTCCGCTCCTATTGGTCGTAGCATGATGTTATCTAGCCTATAGCCTTCCTCGATAAATGGGCTATCCAACACTAATAATTTTAAGAATTCGAACCAGTAGTTTCTGAGATTGGCGAGTTTAAACAAACAAACTCTTCAGCTTTATAATATTAGTATAGATTTACCTGTTCCAACAATCCTTGTATAGGTATATACGTGGTGGCCGATAAGACCGTAGACTTAAAAATACTTCAGTTTTTAGATCACGAGTTCAAAGCCCAGTATGTACCAATGAGTTTTCAATATAAACCTTTTTTAACAACACTACTGTGTGATAGGGTTGACAGACGTCCTTTAATTTAAAGGACGTTCTTATTTTCAGCTCTAAATATAGGTAGTCCTTTATTTTGAAATTACGACTAGAGGACAATAGGTACTCAATACTTTATTTTGGATAAAAAAAAAACGTATGCATGGTTGGTTGCTTATAAAATTGATATTTATTAACAAAATCTCGGTGTAGACTTAGGATACGGACCTCAAGCTACGACGGGGTAGAAATCGTTACCACCGCCCATACAGATGCAAAAAACCGTCAAATGACCTAGCCTAGTTTTGCTATTAATTAGTGGGTTTACCGGTTTTCATGAGACTATTCTCATCGATTCCTTATCGAGGTGGTATAGTCTCCTTTTAGGCTGTGGTTACGAAACAAGTGTTAACGATAAAGCAACGAGGCTTCTAAATTGACTCGTAATGCAAACTCGTCTAAGACGCCGTGGACAACGCCGGAATAGTGGGAGCGATCAATGCTGTTAAACAATGCATTAATCAACTCCATTCATGGTATTCTGGGGTCATCTTCATACTCTGTAGAAAGCACTTGAAAACAAATATGATCCCTTATACATATATAACCAAGTACTCCGACCAACCATGAAAGGGGGTCAAACTTACTTGGTTTTCAAACGGTTGTACGCACATTGAAATCAGCAGAGTGTGAAATAGGTTTAGGTTGCGTTAAGTTATTACACGTGAAGCCATTTTATAGGTGTTCTTCTATATGACACAATACTTGCTTGATTGCTGTGGTAAGGCCGTCGCTTAAAGGATTAAAACTCACGTGCAATAAAATTTAAAAAGTATATTTTAATTGAATGAAACGTTTTTTGCTGATGATAGTTTTTAAAATATATTTCTTTGTAATATTCCGCTTATGATGCTGGTGTACTAAAATATGTGTAACATATATCTAAGTACACAGATAAATATTACTGATAAACCGAACACTGTGAACGAGACGTGTTTCACTTCTCAACGAGGCATCATCAGAACATCTTATAATGGATTAATTAATAATATTTAAAAAAAAAGAAAGAAATAGATTGATTCCTATAAAATGATAGTGAATTCCACATCAAAATCTTAAGATAATCTAAGCGTATACACGCAGACGCAAAAAGCTAATTTGTTTTATGCTGTGTAGTAGCAGTACCTACATGATTACTTTACCAAACAAATTTCATTAATAACGATTATATTAACACTAATATATTAGCACCATTAGATATGTTTGCATTAGTAGTCAGAATGTAGGCGAAAGACCTTTGCTCAATGACTGTCGGTTGGCCTGCGCAGACGCATCATCTCATTGAGAGACCCACCGGATGAACCAATCAGTAGCGTGAATGGACGCCCCCGCGGAGCTCTAATGCTACTTTACAGTGCTATGCTACTGTAACTGTATGGAATGTTTTTTTTTATTACGACGTTAACTAGGTGAATGACAATTGAATTTAGTCGGGGATTGGTGGTAAAAATAACAGGCACAGTTTCTAAATTAAAAAAAAAATCCTCAACTACACAACACATGTATTGTGGAGGAAAAATTTGTAAAGACTGTAAAATCAGGAATGGGAAATATTGGACTTGGCCGCCTTAGCCTTCGACCGAGATTACAAAAGAAAAACCTTATCCCCATAATGGCCTATCTTGAGAAAAACATGAGATAAAATGTGGTTGGTTAAACATATTTTTTTTTAATCCCTATTATATCAATTACCAGATTTAATAGGGATTAAAATTAATAATTATCCAAATAGTCTCGATTTAAATAAGTACAAAGAAAATACAAGAAATCCAAATAGAACGGAGAAATAAATTTGCTGTAAACGAACTGGCCTGACAAACTTAACCAAAGGATTCAAAAACGATAATTTTCCATTACTCATTTATCAAATTTAGTTGGCTGCTTTATATAAATATTATACAAAGCTCTGTTAATAGATATGCAAAAATAGACTAGCAGAACAGTCAGTGTAGACATATGGCCTTAATACAACAGCGTCGAAAGGCTCGATAAATCGACAAAATCGATACATATCGATTTTATGAATGAATGTCCTTCATAAACTTCATTTTATCGACTGTCAAACTATACCGAGGTGGTTATGCTAAGCCCTATAGAAGAAATAATAGTAACAAGTAGTATAGAGAAGAATCTAAAGTTGTATGGTGTCTAGGTAGGACATGAACTACATTAGTCGAATGTTTTTGGTTGTTGTTATACCAGTGTGATGAGCACGCGCTTACCTCAAGGTCCTCACTTTCAAGATCACCCGAGCATGCCATGCGAATGTAACTCATAATTACAGTAATGACCAGTTATTGTGCAATGGTTCACTCCACTAAATGTGACTTGGTTGGATAGAAAAACTGTGCCTCTAAATTGAGGGATGACGCAAATGTAAATTTTAGTAATGAAAAGAAAAATCAAAACATTTTATGTACATACTCGTACTCATAGAAAGCTGGAATAATTGTAAAGTTAGTTTTTTGTAAAGAAAATAATTTCAGTTTTAATAACGGGCAGTGCTATTTTCATTTCAGACCTGATAATAAGATACATATTACATACTGTTCCAGATGTGCTGTCCTGTAGGCATTTTACACTCTACTAAAATAAAGATATTCCAATCTTTATTTTCGTAGAGTGCTAGATCATTAATCCAGGAAGACATTTATGTATTCGGATCACGTTTTTTCTCTTGTTATTGTTGCCGGTTAATAAAATGTCTTTGGGTCTTAATTATCTGGGTTGCCAAGATGCTAACTTATGTTTCGTCAAGTGACTGGTTATAATTATAATTCTCATCAATAGATACCTCTTTAAAATAATTTTACGTACGAAGGGTTCTAAATACCAAACTTATAAAACTATTTCAATAAATCAACAATGTCCAATGCGACAATGTGGACAGTTTTGAAACTGATGATAATAATTCAAATTTCATAAGCAAAACGATCGACCTATATGATACATTAAATGATAATTTAGAAAATGAATGTGTTTGTATTTTTCTTAGCGTCACGGAGTGTTCACATTTAGTACAAGTGCACGCGAAACCGAGAGCGTTGCGTCACTAGTGCTAAAGGTGGAACGCTGCCGAGGATGATACTGTAGTGTTGCGTCAATGCTTGGACACTGTATGTTTGAGGGTGATGTAGGACCGAAACATGTGAAACCGGGAGCGTTCGTTACTAGTGCTAAAGGAGGATGATACTGTAGTGTTGCGTCAATGCTTGGTCATTGTATGTTTGGATTGGGAGGTTTGAGGGTGAGTGTAGGACATGTGAAACCGGGAGCATTGCGTCACTAGTGCTAAAGGTGGAACGTTGCCGAGGATGATACTGTAGTGTTGCGTCAATGTTTGGACATTGTATGTTTAAATTGAGAGGTTTGAGGGTGAGTCTAGGACAAAAACATGTGAAACCAGGAGCGTTGCGTTACTAGTTCTAAAGGTGGAACGCTACCAAGGATGATATTGTCATGTTGTACCATTGCTTCGACATTGTATGTTTAAAAGGTTTGGGGGTAAGTGTATGCCAAATGCATGCAAATCCAAAAGCGTTGCGTTACTAGTAGTAAAGTTGGAACGCAGCCGATGATAATACTGCCGGTACAGGGAAGAGGGTTGGCAAAGATTCAGACATATCTTCCTCTTCAATTTTCAATGAAGTCATTATCTGTGTGTTTATAAAATATAATATGTCTTAGTATCGTTGTTCTGTTACATATAATACAAGCCTAGAGCTTAGTTTTTGAGCAGGGAGACGTGTGAAAATATCTAGCAATTATTGTTTATTTATAATTACCAAATAATATATAATGGTGGCCAAGTTGGTTAGACCTTGGACTTAAAAACACTTAGGTCCCTGGTTCGAATTCCGGTGTGTACCAGAGTTTTTAATTAAAATATGCATTTGTTTGACAACACCATTATAGTGGCTCGGAGAGCACGTTAAGCTGTGGGTCCCCGTTTTCCAAACCAACTTGTGAAACTGTTTATAGATGAGTTATTGAGTCTATTCAAAACATCGCGAAGAGCTAGCCACTTGTTCGGTGTAGACTCATACCATCGGCTAGGAAGAGGTGGGATTAAAAACCCCTCCACTGGGTACCCTGAGGCCGTCTAGGCGGTCTCGGGCGCTGTAAGGCACCCGTGATGATATGTTAATGCCATAAAAACATTAAAAAAAAAACATACCTTTAGGCTTGTTGAAAGCTTTCATCATGACCTTGATTCCCATGCCTGCTTCGCCGTGATCGCCGTTAAAGTCAGAAGCTTGTTGAAACTTAACTTGCGCACCATTAATCACTTCTTTACAATTTACAGTTCAACCGAGTCCTTCTTTATTATTATTATACAAATAACTTATATAACTTAAATAAGATCATTTAATATCACAATTGTTTTGTTTTTTTTTTCAAATTAATTTAAACACTCTTCGCTATTTTTCATTTTGTTAGATTTTTGCTACGTCAGATTTTTTATAAAACAATTTTTGTTCATTAATTCAATGTCCATTCTTCAAGAATGTTGTCCTAAGCACCTGGGTATAGTAACTACATAAATATGTGGATTTTGTACTTAACTATCTGATTCATTTTATATATAAGTATATAACACAATATATATTATAATTATATACACAATATGTATGTATATCTAATACATAGGTAGGTACAATGTATTTTTTTTTAATATTTGCGTGTTTTCTCGACAATAATAGTAAAAATTATAAATTAAACTTAGACACAGGGCTAAAATAATATCTATATATGTATACAGGGTGAATTTTTCAAGTGTGCCTTCAAGGCCAAATCCTAAACTACAAGAAATATTAAAAAATGCTCAAAGAAGTCACGGGGCCGATTTTGATAAAAACTAAAACGGCATCATTAGATTTTTGAAAAAATAATTCTCCTAGCCGGGAATCAAACCGATTGATTTTGAAAAAAAAAGTCATGCTGTATTATTGCTCCAGTTTATAAAAACTAAAAGTGCATTATTAGATTTTTGAAAAAAATATTCTCCTAGCCGGGATTCGAACTGGTTGATTTTGGAAAAAAAAGCTCACCTGTATTATTGCACCAGCTGATAATGCCGTTTATAAGGATAAAATTCTGGTAAGTAATATTAAACGGTAAACTAAATGAAAGTTCTCATTTTTAATAAAAAAATCATAATTTACCAACTAATCAAATTGTTTAAAATAATGCTCTTCAAAACCCATCCTCATTGAAAACAACATCATATTTTTTTAAATAAACGTAAGAAAAAATAAATTTATTAGTTAGGGTTTCAATTTTTTTAACATATTATCTTTAAAATTATCACTTTCCTTTAGTTTACCGTTTAATATTTTATTTTATTACTTACCAGAATTTGATACTTATAAGGGTCACTATCAGCTATTTTTTTTTCAAAACAACCGGTTCGTTTCCCGGCTAGGAGAATATATTTTTCAAAAATCTAATGATGCTGTTTTAGTTTTTATCAAAATCGGTCCCGTGACTACTTTGAGCATTTTTTGATATTCCTTGTAGTTTAGGATTTGGTCTTGAAGGCACACTTGAAAAATTCATCCTGTATATATATTGTTAATTTGGAGATGTAGCTTAACATTTTAAGCAAATGAATCGTATGCAAGCACATGCTATGTTTCTACATGCTCATTTACTGGTACAAATACTAACAAGTATTTCCGCCGTAAAAAAGAAAATCCGTTTAGAAAAAGTCGTGTTTTTTTCGCTGGCAACCTTTTACCGAAAGACTTGGCTCCAAGACATAATAAAAAATAAAAAAAGGCATTGTGAAGAGTAATTTATTCATAAAACCATTTATTTACCTAAGCAGCAAGGTGTTAAAAAAGTAATTTAAAATTCAAAAATCGAATGTCACGAAAGATCGTAAAATTCATGTCGACACAGTTTTCCCACAGGAGGTTACGGATTCAATCCGATAACCGGTGCGTTTCCGGCCCGCTACCCCAGTTACCCCACTTACCCTATTTACCCCCCTTTCCCCTAAGTTGAGGGTACATCGCGGTACAGGTTTCCGTTACCCCGTCTCACCCTCGTCTCTTTCCCACAACTTTAAGTGAAGCGTGAACTTTCGCTAAATAGCGGGTTGTGTTTTAATTTCGTAACTGTTAAAAATGTGTATATTTTTATAGATTCCTAAATAGTTTTCAGTTTTTTTTTTTAAATAAAAGTTATTTCGTTTGGATGATTTTTTATAAAAAATATACAGAACATACATATCATCACGGGCGCCTTACGACGCCCGAGTCCGCCTAGACGGCCCCAGGATACCCAGCGGAGGGGTTTTAATCCCACCTCGTCGAAGCCGATGATATGAGTCTACACCGAACAAGTGGCTAGCTCGTAGCGATGTTTTTAATAGACTCAATAACCCATCTATAAACAGTTTCACAAGTTGGTATAGTGAAACCGGGAACATAGTTTGCATTAGGTATGTTTATGCATGGCATGTGACAATCCACTTGTTAAGCAGACCTACAAAGTCCATAAATGCGGTCAATCAATTCATAGAATTGATCGCTATTTAGCTATGATGCGGTTATGAAATAGGCGGCGATAAAGACGAATTTCTATTTGTCTACTTTAATATCCACTCTGCTAAATCGTTCGTAAAAGACAGTCGCCTTTTAGGAACCGACCAGGGGCTCTAGAGAAAAATCAGGCGAGGCGACGTGTCGTGTCGCCTTCAATCAAAACTGTATAGACTACGACAGGTGACAGCGTACCTCACGCCTACTGTCACTGTCAAAAAGCATACATTTTTGACTGAGGCGACGCTACATGTCGCCTCGCCTGCTTTTTCTCTAAGGCCCCAGAAATCGATGTAACCTCCTGAAAACCGAAACATCCCTATGTCACTTAACGGGGTTTCATTTACGGTGGAAAGAGGGTCAATGTTTTACATAAATTTAAATTAATGAAGTTGAAAAATATATTAACTGTACAAAGAAACTACTTAATAACCCCTACATACTTACTTTAATAAAAATGTAATATAAATATCGAATTATAGTTTGTAAACACTGTAACCAATTACAAGAAAGGGGTTATAAATTGGTTAAACTGTTAATTAAAAAATATTGATCAAGTTGTTACCCAATAAAACATTGTATTACCCCTTTTGTATTGATCAAGTTAACAATTTTTTTTGGGTAAAACATTTCCCACGACTATTTAAGTAAATTTTTAACGCATAATATGAATCTTAGTACCAAAGCATAGAGTTCATAGTTTTTTACTTTACGTATATCTTGAATGAGAACATTACGTGAATAATAATTGATTTCAGTACAATTTAATTACTTTGTTTTATGACTTGTATTTTACATTTTTTTTATTTTATAGCTTAGGATCGAAGTTTTTGGGAAAAATACTGTGTGAACTAAGGATACTTTTTAGATTTTTATTCCCATCTCGTCGATAGAATTTTGAGTCTACACCGAAAAGTCGAGGTAAGGTATAGTAAAACTAAGACCGACAGCTTAACGGGCTCTCCAAGGCGCTTTATTGGTGTACTTTAAAACTAATTAGTACCTACACATCGGGGTTCGAACTCGTGAGCTAAATGCGGTCTTACCAATTCAACTACCACGTATATACATATATGCATGTTTCGGTTTTCAGGAGATTTCTGCATCTGGGTGCGGTTACGAAATGAGTGGTTGAATTGACGATAAGGCAGCGAGTATATTAAAATATACTCGTAATGCAATTCGTCTTTGTCGCTGACCATTTCGTAATCGCATCATTTCGCCGATTTAGCCGGCATAGTGGGAGCGATCATTGTTATTTATGAACAATTAATTATTGACCCCATTCATGGACTTTGTAGGTCTGCTTACTACCAGGTAGATACGAAGTCACATGCCGTGCTCCAATATAAAAAAACGTGTATATTTCACGAAAAAAAAAAAAAGAAGACTTTTTTTTCAAATTAGGTATCTTTCTTGATTAAAAAAAAAGCCCTTATAATAAATACACTCAATAGTAATGCATTTACAAACAAGTATGAGGGCAAAGAATTAGATTTAATAAAAATCACATTGAGTATCGCGGGGCGAAATAGCCACCCTCCTAGTTTGACCGTTACTATTTGTTGTTTCGGTCGATTTAAGCTAATTCGGTCGGTCTAATATTTGCTTTTTATGTTAAATTAAACATGACATTGCATATTTTATACATTACAAAAAAAACATTGAATTTCAGAGGCAAAGGTTTTAAAACTGCCTGAAAAAAATAATAATAGAATTGTTTTTTTTTCTTTATTAAAACAAACGATTATATAATATTTATTATAATTCAAGTGTATATTAGCAAATGAATGTGTTTTTTTATATTTTTGGTTTGATGATAGAAAAGGACAGAGGGCGTTCCGAGGACGTCTTGCTCGGCCTCATTAAATGTCAAAAATAAATAAAAAAAGGAGAAAGAAGTTGCGGGAAAAGACTAGTCTAGTATAAAATAAATTCTAGCATAACAACACTGTTGACTTCTATTGACCTCATAAATATAAATGAAATAGGTGATTCAATTCCAAATGATTATGATATGATTATCTCATTGTACTTTAATAGATTTATATTATTATGCTCCCAATTACACTATACGGCACTTGTTTAGTCTATTCTTTATTAGTTAGGTTTTTTTTATAGGGTAACACTGTGTGGACACCAATACTGGTATATCTGACATATAACATTCAGTTATTCCCAAACTTAAAACTATTTTGTAATAGTTTTTACAAAAAATTCTCTAAAAAGCTTGTCAAATGGCCCTAGAAAAAAAATTCAATCCTGGATCTGCCCCTGATAAGATATCAGGTGACCTGTGCCTAGATTACGCACATTTCGCCGTCATTACACAACATTGTGTTTTGCTCGGATTAAATTGGACCAAGTTTCTCGAACCCCAAGTCGAAACCTTTAGCAGGGTTTGATCCAACACACTTATTAAAACCTTTCTGAATTCCTCTGTTACGCGGCTAGGTAGACGTTGAGCAAAGTACCGACCGTGGACAGTGCTATCATCTGCATAACAATGAATGTTGCCACATGACAATAGGTCATTGATATGCAGAAGAAAAAGACAAGGAGACAACACTGATCCTTGGGGTACGCCAGCATCAATAGACTCCCAGTCGGAGGCTACGCCATCTACTAGGACCCTAATGCCACGATCAGAGAGGAAACTGGATATCCAGTTGCATAGCCGCGTCGAAAATCCATAAGAAGACAGCTTGGAGAGCAAAGTGCCAAACTCGGTCAAAGGCCTTAGAAATATCTAAACCAACTGCTAAGGCCTCCCCACATTTGTCCACTGCCTCACCCCAAATATGCGTAATGAACGCGAGAAGGTTACCCGTTGATCTTGCTTGGCGAAAACCATATTGACGATCATTCAGGATAGAGTGACCTTCAAGGTATCGCATGACCTGTGTATTAATGATGGTTTCTAAAACCTTGCACAGGACTGAGGTGATGGCAATGGGGCGGTAGTTATTGGGGTCGGATCGATTTCCCTTTTTGGGAATTGTTTGCACATTGGCTACTTTCCAAGCTGCAGGGACAATTCCAGAGGAATATGAAAAGCGGTAAGGTCGCGGTAAAATGTATATATATATTTTTAATTATAAAAGAGTACACTCCAGGGTTTGACAGTACGACCTTTGTGATTTTTTAAGTCCACGTCTAACATTTTTAAGGCCACAAAGATTTTAAAAAATAAAAAATAAGTGCTACATACTAATTCATAGGAAGCATTTGTTAAATGTTAATTAGACGGTAAGATACATGCAACGGTTAAGTTAATCGAGTAAAATAAGATTAAGATTGCGTGTCGGCCACTCGGGTCGAGCTAACTCGATTGTAGCCCAATTTGTCGGCAGACACCGTTTGACCCTTCACACTTGTAGAGCAGTTATTAAGCAAGTACACACACATATCGGTAGGTAGGATATTGTTTCAATTTGTTTCAATTGAATTGATTTTTCGAGGGGAAATCTGTGACTGACCTATTAACTTGTAGTGAACTTTTAAAAGCTTATTTATAAACCTTGAGACTGGATTGTTAAGGTGTTTACGTAGTCACAGTTTTAAAGGCTTGGGTTCAAACTCCAGTGTGCCAATGTTTTTTTTAAATAATAAACACATATGTATGACAACCCACTATCTATAATGCTATACATTAAGATGCCAGTCCCAGTTCCACGAAACATATTCTTGAAACTATTATAGATAGGTTGCATGGTCTCAAGCGCCGCCCGTAAGTAGCCGTAATAGTATACAAGTTCTAGAAGTAGGTGTCTACTTCTAGATTGTTGTTTGTTGTCACTTAAACTTTGAAGTTGATTTGATTGTTGTGAACCACGACCTTGGCCTTAGCTCTCAATAATCTGCTTTGGCCACCAATATATTAAAAGAAAAGAAGACATAGACAATCCTAACCACATACATACGTATAACTAGTGTATCATAAACAAGAAGCAGAACAAAACAATTATGAACCCATAACTTAACTTGAAGTTGATTTGATTGTTGTCGCGTGAACCACGACCCTTGGCCTGATCTCTTAATGATCTGCTTTGGCCACCAATATATTAAAAGAAAAGAAGACAAAGACAATCCTAACCGTATACGTATAACTAGTGTATCATAAACAAGAAGCAGAACAAAACAATTATTAACCAACAACTTGAAGTTGATTTGATTGTGGTCGCGTGAACCACGACCCTTGGCCTAACCTCTCAATGATCTGCTTTGGCCATCAATATATTAAAAGAAAAGAAGACAAAGACAATCCTAACCACACACTGTGTATCATAAACAAGAAGCAGAACAAAACAATTATGAACCAACAACTTGAAGTTGATTTGATTGTGGTCGCGTGAACCACGACCCTTGGCCTAACCTCTCAATGATCTGCTTTGGCCATCAATATATTAAAAGAAAAGAAGACAAAGACAATCCTAACCACACACTGTGTATCATAAACAAGAAGCAGAACAAAACAATTATGAACCAACAACTTGAAGTTGATTTGATTGTTGTCGCGTGAACCACGACCCTTGGCCTGACCTCTCAATGATCTGCCCTGTTATGCCCGCATAGACGATGTGTTTAATATTACTAATGTAATAATGGAAGCATCTCTGACATCCGTTTTCAATTTCATATCGACATATTGTGCCCACTAAATTGGGGGCTTCAATTAGGTGCCTACTTGAGACAGCTAGTTTTTCATTGTTGCAATGTGTATAGGCATTTAAAAGCAAAAGAAGAAAGTAAATTGAGCTCTGTGTTATTTAGGCTTAGTAGCGATTTTAGAATGGTTTTATTAAAGCTTTTGCTCGAGTATTGCCACTCAAACTTAGGAACCAAACAATCTTATTTTCTCTACTTTTCTGATGTTTTTGTTCTGATCTGTTGTTATTATTGTATTTTTTTATATATAAATGTTATATGTTCTGCCGATTCTTAGAGTTGGTTAAACCATAGATTTAAAAACATTAAAATAACGGATTGAAACCACAATGAGAATAAAAATTAAAGGAAAAATGTTTAGACGCCACTACTGTAATGCCTCAGAGATCACGTTAAGCTGACCATCACAGATTCACCATACCAAATTGTAAAACTGTTTTAGGGTCAACTAAGTAAGAGCCTAGGGATTATTAATAGACTTTAAAGCAAGGAACTGTACAGTGAGAACAATTTCTACATTCCATCCATGAGACCAAATATTGTTTCTCTTACGCATCAATACAGTGTTTGAACAATATTGGTGAGATTCGTCGAGATTTCTGCGCATGTGTTGTCTGTCAACAAATGTTGGGCACAATGGGTTCTTCGTAGAATTCTGACGTAGACCACAATTGAAATTTAAACAATAGCGGATGCAGCATGTATAACAATTTCGTTAAATGTGACAATGTGTTTCAAATTTTGCGCAAATTTTAGATCTGGATTCGTGAAATGTTATTTCGGAAATATCGTGGGATATTTACAATGTTTTACATGTGCAGGCCTCCATGGTTTAGAGGTTACGCCGTTGTCTGTACCGAGGGTCGTGTATTCGATTACCATTCAAAGCAAATAATATTAGTACCTACGTTTTTCTGTACGGTTTATTGTTTCTGTATTAATCGCGCCGGTTTCACTATACCAACTTGTGAAACTGTTTATAGATGGGTTATTGAGTCTATTCAAAACATCGCGACGAGCTAGCCACTTGTTCGGTGTAGACTCATACCATCGGCTACGACGAGGTGGGATTAAAAACCCCTCCGCTGGGTACCCTGGGGCCGTCTAGGCGGTCTCGGGCGCCGTAAGGCATCCGTGATGATATATATATATATATATATATATATTCGCGCCCAAAGGTTAGCGGGTAGATAATGAGCTTGCCTATAAACAGCTTTAAGCTTTTGTTTAATGAATTATTTTCTATTTATATATTAAAATAAATTTTAAGTGGTGTATTTTTTCTATCATTCATCAACAATTATAGTTGGTCTAAATACATAATATGATGCGATGTAAGCACGCTTGGTCATCTGCATTGTACGATGTTGTATGGGACGTTTTAATTGAACGGGCTGAGGTCAAATCACTTGCTAGCATTAACTCTTGTCATACGTTTATCTACCTACAGTATATATTAACATATATCTTTATATCTAGCTACAAGAATGGATATTTTAGGTAGAAGGAGGTCTCTATAACTACCGACTGGTTCCGTAATCACCACCTACACAGATGGAAAAACAGTTTTAGTCTATGGGTTCTCCGGCTTTAGAAGTCTACTGCATTGATTTCTTGTTGACATGGTAGTCTCCTTTCAGGGTGCGTTTACAAAACTGGCAGTTGTTTTGACGAAAGAGCAGTTAAAATATTAAAATAGACTCATATAAAAGTACGTCTTTGTCGATTTCGAAACTACATAATTTAGCATTTTACATCAGACATTTAGACTACATACACCATTTAGACTTTGAAGGTCTGCTTACCATTAGGTATATATAAAGTCATACAGCCGGGCTCAATAAAAAAAATGATATAACTATATACTAATCTACACAGACTAATAAGTAAGTAGTTGTTATAAAATAATCTGTCTTATAAAATTTATTTTTGTCTACCCTCTTTAAATCCTTTATGTATCTCCGCTGATTGGTTATTTCTACATAATATATATTTAACATTTAATCTCATTGGTTATGTAGATAAGATTTTATCCGTCCTCTCTACCTATAAGTCCAGCCGATGTCAACCAGCGGTTATAATTAACTACTAGTTATAGTTAGGGTTGACAGCTCAGAGTAAAGAAATCCGGGAGGTTTTTAAAAACTGTATGAATGAATTCTCATGTTAGGTACATGATAAGTTTTGTATGCTTATATTTACTGTTTAGAACTGGGGGGCAATTCTGACTCTTTCAACATGCATCTTTCAGCTCGATATATTCGAATGAAACTGTTAGTTTTCACTCATATATTTCGAATTGACACTTAACTCTTGACATAGACTGCAAAACAGCGTTTTTAGCGCCATTGTGGAAATTTAAACTTTAACATTGATTTTTTTAAATAATAGAGTAGACATTCCGGAAATATCAATGTAGTGTCAAGCGCCAGAATTAGGATACTGGGCCTCAAAAATTTACACATAAATGGATAATCTATTTTTACCAAAGAAAGCTAAAACATGATAGAGTGTATCATGTTTAGCTTTCTTTGGTAAAAATAGAGATATCATGTAACATGATGAGTATATCGCTGTTATTAGGCGTTTTTTTTAATAATTACATACATATCATCATGGGTGCCTTACGGCGCCCGAAACCTCCTAGACGCCCCCAGGGTACCCAGCGGAGGGGTTTTAATCCCACTTCGTCGTAGCCGATGGTATGAGTACACAACGAACAAGTAGCTAGGTCGTCGCGATGTTTTGATTAGACTCAATAACCCATCTATAAACATTTTCACAAGTTGGTATAGTAAAACTGGGACCGACAGCTTGACGTGGTCTCCGAAGCACTATAGTGGTGTTGTTAAACACCACTATAGTGCATACATTCTTAGATTAAAAACACATTGGTACACACCGGGGTTGGATCCAAGGACCTATTGTTTTTAAGTCTAAGGTCTAACCAACTCAGCCACCACGTATATTTATTTAATAATATTAAAGGTATAGATAGAGTATTTTCCGGGAAATTACCTGAAGATATGGAGACAACCCTATTTGCAGGATTAAGTAAAGCAGGTAATGCAAACTCTAAGACTTAAATATGCAATAAAAATCGCACTTATTCACTCAAGTCCGTCACATTTGCCCCACACGGTTTTAGAATCCATCTTGGGAAATAAAAAAACTCCGTACTTGCTTAGCAATTTAAATTAATTGGTTTGATAGATTTTTTAATACATAGTAAAAATAGTTTAGATTTTAATTTGTTACCAAGTATGTCATTATTGGTTTAAAGATATTTTAGGTAAATCGGTTAGTTCATTATAATTATACCTATTTAATATCTACCTCATAATACAGTTAAGAAACGAGTTGATTTAACGTAAAGCACAATTCACAGTACGTGCTTTACATTGTGAATTGCTCTTTGTCCCGCCACTTTCGCAACCGCATAATATAGCCGGCATACTGGTTGGAGCAATTAATGCTGTTAAACAACAACGTATTGATTGAACCTATTAATTGGTTTTTGTAGGCGTGCTTACCATCAGGTGATGGAAAGTATGTATCATCACGGGTGCCATAAGGCGCCCGAGACCGCCTAGACGGCTCTAGGGTACCCAGCGGAGGGGTTTTAATCCCACCTCGTCGTAGCCGATGGTATGAGTCTACACCGAACAAGTGGCTAGCTCGTTGCGATGTTTTGAATAGACTCAATAACCCATCTATAAACAGTTTCACAAGTTGGTATAGTGAAACCGGGACCGACAGCTTAACGTGCTCTCCGAGGCACTATAGTGGTGTTGTCAAACAAATGTACATATTTTTTTTAATTAAAAACTCATTGGTACACACCGGTATTCGAACCAGGGACTTAAGTGTTTTTAAGTCCAAGGTCTAACCAACTAGGCCACCACGTATATTGTGATGGAAAGTCACATGCTTTAATAAAAATATACTCATATACCTATATAAGTATTTGTGTACTTCTCTTTCTATTGAGAAATGTTTCTCTAAACCAACTTTAGTCTGAACCTGATATAAAATGTTTTGTATTTTTTTCCTTAACAATGTGACAGGGGAGTAAACTGAGGTTTAGCAAAGTCTTGGTTTACCGAAAAGTTTTCAAATTATATGTTAGGTACAGACCGTTCAACGTAAGATGTCCTGAGGCTCTACCATGGGTTTGCGCATTGTAGCAACGTAACGTACTTGTATACGTATACGTGAGCAACAACCAATAGGATCGCTTTATTCAATCCTGTTACCAAAAATAGAGTTCATACAATGCGCAAACCCATGGTAGAGCCTCTGGCTGCCATAGGGGCATCACGGAGGGGACACCAAAACGGTGTATAAACTACTACTACTTGGACGTGTGGGGGCGCTGCTATCGAGAATTTCTAGTTAGCAATACCTATACAGCATTTCAGTATTAATATTAATTTTCAAAAAATACCATTTAAATGCAACAACCGTCAAGTTTCGGTTTTAGTCTAAGGGTTCAACGGTTTTCAGGAGGTTACTGCACCGCTTTCTTGTCGAGGTGATAGTCTCCTTTCAGGTTGCGGTTACGAAACTGGCAGTTGATTTGAGGATAAAAAAACAAGGATATTAAAGTAGATGTAAGAGTTACTTGGATAATACGAAATTGAAACAAGATAATTTCATGTAAATCTACAGAAGAAGTTATTTCAAAGAAAATGTTTAATAATAAAGTTGTTATATCATTGAAGGAGAATTATGTATCTAAAACTTTTGACAGCAAGGCGTGATTATTTAGTGGGGCGGAGTTCGCGATCCATTGGTGAAGAACGCCCAACGCCTTCTCAATGCGCGCGCACACCTCACGCTAAGGAAAATCTTGCGAGATGAAAATTGTGACACTCTAAATATATTAACATTTAAATTTTATTTTATTAAGACCATAATAATTATCTAAGTAGGTAATTTAGTTTTATTTTAAATAAAAACTCTAGCGTTAAATTAATTACAATAAAAAAAAACCTGTTTAATTAATACCTACATAATATTCCATACAGCTTTGTTAATGTTAAAAAAGTTCGCAAAAATAATTTAAGATATTTTTTAAACTATCGAATACCTGTCCGGCGGATCGTTTAAGGAAAGAATAACTAATTCAAATGTATTCAATTTAAATATATTTTGTATTTAAATCGAGTTGGGGTGAAGTTCACTGTCGACGCCATTTTATGCACGGCGAGTGATGTGAGGCAGGCTCCTTTGTTAATTGATTACGTTTGGAATAAATTAAATGGACAAAAACATTAACTAAATTAAAACAAGCTGATTATATATTTAATAAACATTCAAATCCAAGACTGTATGGAATTAGATTCCTTTGCCTTTTCCTACCTAAACAACAACAATAACAATTTTGAATTTGGAATGTGTAAAAACGTTAGGATAAACATTGAGTCTGGCAGCTGAGTCAGCGGTTACGGTCCGTTGGATGCGAAAATTTAACGCTTTGCCTCACGCGCTCGACCTCCGTAACATAACCGTGTAACAAAGCAATAACGAAACGCGACGCACCAAAACCAACTTGTTCGTGTTAATGTTTATGATTGACAAACTCAAAAAAAAGTGCTACCTTATCAAATTTATGCTCGTTTTTTAAAACTAGTTAATTAGGCTTAATTTAAAAATAAAAACAGTTGACATTAGCATAAACAAAGCAATAACGAAACGCGATGTTTTTTTATCGAAATTCGAAACTATCTTTGTATGTTAATTTTGATAATTAACTTTGCGTTACATTTTGTATTGTATTTTATATAGTATGTAAGTAGATTGGAGACTAAGCTAAATTTGAGAATTTTGAAAATAATAGGTGGTGGCCGAGTTGGTTAGACTGCGTTTTTAAGTCCCAAACTCCGGCGGTAGAATTTAACTTTAACTGGCGATTTAACTATAACTATCACGCTTCCAGCACGTAAAGTAAGAAATGTAACTCTACCATTAGTTTTGCTAAATGATTTTCGGATAGACGCTAGCGTCTACAGTTAGGATCATTTTATTTTTTTAAACAGTACATACACCTATCCTATTGGTAATATTCCACCTGGCAAATCACAGACATAAAAACGTATTTAGATATTTAAATAAAAAAACGTCGTAAGCAATAAAATACTTATAGAACTAATTTAAAACTTAACTGGAACTTAATTAGAATGTAATTAAAAAAAACAATAGTATTATATGCGAAACAAAGGATGTACAATCTGATAAACCATTTACCTACATCTGCTTTATATTATACATACTCGTACCTACTTATATACAAAGATAGGTATACAATTATACTTATATGTAAATAACATATGGTACTGCAGTACGCAATTTTAAAGGTTGCTTTCGGTAACAAAAAGTTGAAATCGAAATGCGTAAAGATTTCCAAGGCAGCGATGCTTCGGCAACACCTGTATCCGCTTAGGCACAGGATGCATACACTCCCTTGGTGTCGAAACACTGTACCCTCTCCACTCGTATCGTGTGGATAACCTTTTACATTTGCTCATTTTAAGTCGGTCAATACTCCAAAATTGACTGACTTAAGTTATAGTCAGTGGAAAGAATAAAAAAGAAATCAATTAAAAACTAAACTACAATTATATTACAAGAGTCAATCCTTATGAATCAATATTTTTTTCAGAGGTTATTTCGCATTTCGTCTCTATCTATCTACCCTAAAGCAAATCTTGAAGAAATATAAAGCATGAATAGCTGATACCATGATATCGGGTTTACCTGAATACAGACAAAAGATTCTAAAACCCTGAATCATCAAGTAAAAATTCGTACAGATCTTTTGAGTGTTTTAGTGTAAACAAGCTTAATTACTTAGTGTACCCCTAATGGGCCTACAAAGTTCTTATCTGTCCATTGTCTAAGTTTTTTTCCCACGCTCCAACGACGCTCCAAGTAAAGAACCACTGATAACGCTTGATACCTCGCCACTCGTTCGCAAGGTGTCTCTATATTCTTTTTTTAAATATATAACGTGGCAAAATATTTGTACAATAAGTTTTAAATTTAGAACGTAGTTACGTATTTATAAGGGCAAAGTTGTCAACCAAAAAATCTTATACGACTCTACTGTGCTACATTAATGTTTAACTTACATTGTACCATACCTATGTATATATCATTGTATGGTATATCAAAGATGAAAAACAATGCGTCAATGAGGTTTTGTATTCCTGTCATACACGCTGGCGAGTTGACAGAAAAATTGCTCGGACATACACCAGCAGGTCTAATCAAACACGGTAGGTAAAATTAAGCACAAAATCCACCAGGGGCCAGCTCATATTATATGCTTAGGTATAACTACAACCAAGCATAATACATGAGCTGAAACCATTATCCAATGACGTATAGCAATTACCCATTTAATGCAATTTGGGCCATTGTGAATTCGTTTGGGAGGTCGGTCCCGTTGCGTCCCCTCGCGGTCACTCACATAGATAACACTGGTCGGCTCTCGAATCACTGTTCAGTCACCACATTAGCAAATCTAGTTCTTTTATGAACGACTTCGGACATCCCGGACGTAAATAACAGCTTCGGAAAGGTTGTATGGCACGCGCGTGCGTCGCTGCGGCCGGCGCTCGACTACTCTACGCTGATGGGCGCTCGGGAGGGGCGAAGCTTGCCGAGCCGTAGCGAACTTAACAACAAAAATCACTAATAAACAATAGTCTCATTTATATCACAATACAACACGACTACACTTCCCGAGCTACGAGAGCTTATTAGCTACGAAATCTATCTGCAATACTTCGCTAATGATTTTTTTATTAAAGATCCGTTACGTATAGCATCCGGGCTGGGATAAAGCGACTATGATAGAAGGAGATGAAGTGTGTTTTTTTCCTGCCGGTACAGAGCGGACCGGATGGCGGGTTATGAATGAATCTGTTGTCCTTGTCGCACTCGTTGAGAGCTGCAGTTCTGTCTCAGGCGGGCGCAGGTTGTCGCCGAGAGGAAGTGAAAGGGACGGGAGGCATAGTAAATATTGCGTTTCTTGAAGCCGCCGCCGAGTAGATACTGAAGGGTTTGGTTTTTGTTGCAAACATACCTTCGATTATTGATCAATGAATATAGATACTTGTACATATTTTACGAGTTGTATTTATTCTGCTCTAGGTCCGTATTTTGCGGATAAATTTATGTCTCTTATAGTTAGATACTAGATTGTCGGAGTGATAGAAAGTTAAAGCAACTGGGTTTAACAAAGACTCTAACTTAAGGCTATATTGTAAAACTAGATGTTGCCCGCAACTTCGTGTGCGGGTTATTTATTATTAACAAAAAAACTCCGGTACAACATTCGAGAGGTAACTCGTGCCACGGAGCGCTATATGAGGTTTCTAACAAAATTAAAAGTACAACACTTGTTTATGTAGGACGATTTTTATTAAACAAACGCTAAATTATTACTCTGAATAAAGTGTCTTATCTTTCATTATTGATTTTAAATCCAATGAGTGAGTTCTAATTGATGTGCGCACAAAACCTATCAAACCGATATGTCAGTATAAACTGTCTTTAACTTCTATTACTTAATTGTCACATCTTCAAGTAGGTTCTTTTGAAAATTCTTTAATGTACACTGTACAGATACGGAAGGTTTATAATTTTATTATATGTATAGAAGAAAGTACAAGTGTATGTGATTTAATTTCAAACTCTGTTCTCTACAAATATGAAGACGATAAAGTTTGAACGTCGGGAAATAAAAATGATGGTTAACAGCGCTCTACATCAGGTGGTTACATAAAAAAAGAAGTATCAGCATTCGCATCTGTTATAGCAGTAACAAAAGGGGTTTCTACAAAAAATTGTGTTACTGTTAAAATAATACCTTTGCTATTGAATTAAGGTACAAATTGGGTAAATGTAAACACCTTGCTGTCCATCGTACATTGTTATCAGCCAAGGAGAGGCCCGTGCCAATATTTGGTCACACTTTTGTCATTCATAGAGCACGTGGACCCAGAAATATTTGGGACTATAGACAACTTGTTTCCTAAGTATTTCGGTTGAATCTAGCCGTCGGCGTTTTATCAGGAGGTTGTGAGTTCGATTCTCACCTATGGCAAAACTAGTAGATAGGTACGTTTTTCTGTACAGTTTACCTTAGTCTGGATATTTTTACAATGTAATATATATTATTATCGCATTGTTATTTTACTAATATTATAAAGCTGAAGAGTTTGTTTGTTTGGTTAAACGCGCTAAACTCAGAAACTACTGGTTCGAATTGAAACATATTTTAGTGTTGGATAGCCCATTTATCGAGGAAGGTTATATGAACTTTATAAAATCACGCTACTACTAATAGGAGCAGAGCATGAATGAAACATGGTGCTAAAACGAGGAAAATTTGTTCCTTTTGAGAGCTTCCGATGCGTGCGCTGCGTAAACGGTTAAAGTTGCGCAGACCAAGTTGCGCGGGTCAGCTATTTATTTATATGATGAAGTCTAATAAAAAAACATTATTTGAAAGTTTGAAAGCTATTTTTTTATTTGCAGTCTTTTTTCTATAAAAATGCAATTTATATGTATATGTATCGTCACGGGTGCCTTACGGCGCCCGAGACCGCACGACGACACGGCCCCAGGGTACCCAGCGGAGGGGTTTTAATCCCACCTCGTCGTAGCCGATGGTATGAGTCTACACCGAACAAGTGGCTAGCTCGTCGCGATGTTTTGAATAGACTCAATAACCCATCTAAAATCTGTTAAACTGTCAACATCAAAAATGCAATTTAATTCTTTAATATAGTATTAGAAAATAATATTATGTTCTAATAGATAAGTATTATGTAAAAATAGAACAAAGACTTTAAACTTTTGACATTATTAAAAAAACAACACCACAATAGACTTTCCCCAAAACAATCACAGGAAATGTCGATACGTTCTTATCGAAATTAGGTACTGTGAAATTGATACCGTAAACTTTGGCTTGATACCAAGTTAACAAGTGGTTTAACCGAGACAATTTGGTTATAAACACCCAACTAAATATGTATTGGGATATCACTAGCATTCTGTATTTTTTACAATATTTAAGTTATTTAATTTGAAAAGCTTTTCTACCTATTTTTCAATGATTTCTATATTTTATGTAAGACCAAATTGGTAATTGTCTTTCATAAAATAAAACCTAACCTAGAAACAAACTAAGTTGGCAAAGTTAGGATTAACGGGCAAAGTTAGGATTAGTAGGCAAAGTTAGAAAAATTCAAAATTCACACGTAAACTCTACCAAAAGTTAATATGATACATTATGCGAAGTACAAATGCATATCAGATGGGATTGATTTATTGCACTGGATGCACCTTGAAACCGATCCATTGGGTGGAACCACGTGATACATCCTATGCCAGGTGCTTCGCGGGATGTTGTATTCCCCCTCCCCTCCCTCTCTTCCATACCCCCTCCCCCCTCCCTCTCTTCCCCTCCCCCACACAGATACTCACGGATACGGTATCCGTGTGTTCGAAGTTCGAATGTAATTTATTAATGGCCAGCATTTGCGTATGCGCCGCTCGTTGCATAATGAAAAATGGCAGAAATAAATTTGAATTTGCGACTCGACGCTAATTCGAAAGAATTGTTATTTAAAAGGGATATATTATATAGTTTTTGTTTTTTTATTTATAAGTACCGTGACGGCTTAATGAGATTTGTGTTTTTATTATTTTTACCACTAGGTAGTTATGGTTGTAATTTATTTATGTTTATTATATTGTATTGTATTCAATATAATTAATATACACCTACGCAAATTGTATTAAAGATTCAATGTAAGTGTAATATTAAAGAGTATATAACTGTGACGAGCTCGGCACTTGTTCGATTTGTAGATTCAGAATACCATCGACGACGACTAGGTGGTTACAAAACCCCACCTCGGGGTATAAAATACATAAAACTTATTGGTTAAATGCAAATTAAAGTTATGGAAATCATCCCTTCATATATTTATTCAAATGACTAGAAGAGAGCAAGCGAAATATTTTTGGTTTCGCATTTCTATGCATAAAAAGGGCATTATATTATTATCATCAGGTGATTCAACAGGTAGGGGCCCTTCATAATAGAGTATTCTTCCGGTATCCGGAAACCGATTGACAAAATAAAATAGACTCTACCTACTTAAGAATTAAAACCATTTTTGTTCAGCTACCTTAAGGGCTTTTTGTAGCAGAGTAAAAGGACATATAATTGTTGAGGTTTAGTTAGGATTTGAGCTTTAAACTAGTGACAGTAAGGTGTTTTTTTAAATTATATAAGAATAGGGGTAGTTTTTTGTTGTATTATTTGAGTGGCTCTCCATCCGGTTTGGTGGAATACCCTGGGGAAACTATAACTGGGTTATAACTTTTTTTGTACAGTAAATTTTAGTGCAAGATTTATTTACTTTGAAAGCAGTACAATATGCGGTTAAAATTTACTCTTTTAATAAACCTGCTAACCTTGTTCATTTGGTTTAATAAAATAAGTATGGCGTTTGACACTTCAATTTCAATTTTCTTTATTTTGGATACCAATTTTTTCGTGCATACAAAGAAAAATAAGATATGTTATTTTTGTATGTATGTATGTATCATCACCGTTTGAGACCGCCTAGACGCCCCAGGGTACCCAGCGGAGGGGTTTTAATCCCACCTCGCCGTAGCCGATGGTATGAGTCTACACCGAACAAGTGGCTAGCTCGTCGCGATGTTTTGAATAGACTCAATAACACATCTATAAACAGTTTCACAAGGTATAGTGAAACCGGGACCGACAGCTTAACGTGCTCTCCGAGGCACTATAGTGGCGTTGTCAAACAAATATACAAAAAAAATGAAAAAAAAAACTCATTGGTACACACCGGGATTCGAACCAGGGACCTAAGTGTTTTTTTAATTCCAAGGTCTAACCAACTAGGCCACCACGTAAATTATATGTCATTTTTATTTATTAAAACACATTGAAATATACATAATGTAAAGAAGCTATTTAAATAATATAATTAATATGTAAGTATATTATATGTTAAAATTCGCTTTTAAAATTCGAGATTTTAAAAGAGACGGCAAGAAAAGTAGCCTTTCTTTACAGCTAAACTGTTTCAGTTTAATTTTTTTATTCTTTCTTTTTTTTGATAAATGACATTATTAAATCAAAATTAAATAGAATTATACTGATAGATTGCATGCATGTTTATGTTGTTCAAATTAAAATAGCTAAAATTATATATAAACACTTTCCAAAGGTAAATTCTGTTAAAAATAATATTACTAACATCTTATATTAATAACTAGCGGCCCGTCCCGGCTTCGCACAGGTTTGTATAACTTTAACTATATGCTCAGCGCACGCCACGGAAGGCCTCAGAAACGATACTTTTCCCCCGTTTTTATAACATTTTTGGTTACTGCTCCACACCTATAGGACCTAGCGTGATATTATATAGCCTATGTTACTTCTGAATAATGCAGCTTTCTAATGGTGAAAAAATTATTGCAATCGGTCCAGTAGTTTTTGAGTTTATTCATTACAAACATACAAAAACACAAAAATACAAATCTTTCCTCTTTATTATATTAGTATAGATTAGTATAGACTACGCAATTTTTTGCATAAAGAATTTTTAATCTTTGAAACAACTTAACCAAACTTCACAGAATTTCGCAGAAAGGTAAATTAAATGTCATAGTTAGACATAGGGTTTTATATGATATGTAAATTTTGTAAACATATTTAATGAATAATAAATATTCAATTCTCAAAACTTTAGATACTAATATTAAACCCATTTAATTAATTACTAAATAGTTTATTATATTTAGTAAACTCAGCGGTGTTGTCAGTAAAATATTATTTAAGATGATAGTTTCTTGGGTCTAACTAAACCGGTTTAGCGCAGGCAATTATTAAATTAATGTTACTAAAATCAAATTAACAGCTATCCTAAACAAAGTTAATAAATATTACTGCGTGTTTAATTAATTCGAGTGTAGAAAACAAACTGAGAGATTTATGAGATAAAATATATTGAATTGCTTTTTGAGGGACTTTTTGGTTATTTTATATATGTATTGGTAACTTTGCCTGATAGTTTGTTACTATGAATTTTTACTTAAATTATGTACAAATCTAATCTATATAAACTTTTATAACTATACTTATCTATACTAATATTATAAAGCTGAAGAGTTTGTTTGTTTGTTTGTTTGTTTGAACGCGCTAATCTCCGAAACTACTGGTTCGAATTGAATAATTCTTTTTGTGTTGGATAGTCCAGTTATCGAGGAAGGCTATAGGCTATATAACATCACGCTACGACCAATAGGAGCAAAGATATAGTGGTAAATGTGTAAAAAACGGGAGAAATTATTTCATCTTTGAAGCCTTTCGTTGCGTGCGCCGTGAAAACGGTTCAAGATACACAAAAAATATGTATTAAAGAATAATCTAAATATATATAACTCAAAGGTGACTGACTGACATAGTGATCTATCAACGCACAGCCCAAACCACTAGACGGATCGGGCTGAAATTTGGCATGCAGGTAGATGTTATGACGTAGGCATCCGCTAAGAAAGGATTTTGATAAATTCTACCCCCAAGGGGATAAAATAGGGGATGAAAGTTTATATGATAAAAAAATAACTATTCCACGCGGACGAAGTCGCGAGCACAGCTAGTAATATTATAAAGCTGAAGAAATTGTTTGGTATTGTTTAAAATATTCAATTTGTAATTATTTTTTTTCAATTATTTCATCACAGATTTCTATAGTTTACTCATTGGTGTTTAAACCTTATAGGTTAATTTGCTTATTTGAAATACCTACTTTGAAATATTTGGGCAAACTTTGAACTTCACTACATTAGTATATACAAACACCTATGTACCAAAGTTAACAAATAAAGGATTTAATTTTAATATAATTTTTATTCATTTCATTTTTTATTTATTTATAATTTTATTATAAATAAAAAATGTATGTATGTATGTTATAAAATAACCCATTTGTATGGAGAACTAAATTCTATTTGCATTTGCGTCACATGGTTCCATGGGAAAACATATTAGCCCAAAGTACAACCTTCCAAATCCACCAATTCAGTAATTATAAAAAAATACTATTTATAAAGATATTTTGGGGTTCCCACACACAAAATTTATAATAAAGACAGTAGGGCCTTTGTGTCAAGTACTCTATACAAACGATGATGTGCGGCGTCGCTGTCCGATGCACAAAAAGTGGACAAGTGCGAGTACCCAACAAATTAGGGTTCCCTAATTTTAAATCGAAAAGGCCTTTAAGCCTGATTCGCGGTCTCAAGTCCGGGGACTGCTGTTCCCACCGCTGCCACGCTAATAACCCGGCGCGGGCTGTTCAATGTTCATAGCTATCCACGGAGAACCCATGGATAGCTAAGACCATTGTCTCATCCTAGTGATTTCTTCCAGCATTTACAGCTGTTTATTGTAAGTCTAGGCTATTGTACAATCCTAGCGACTTCGTAGAGAATTTACGACTGTATTTTGTAATCTATGGGATATTATTTCATACCTTCTTACCAAATTTCATGAAAATTGTACCAGTAGTTTGGAGGTGAACGATTTTCAAACACACATTTTCACATTTATAAATGTAAGCCACTTCGCACGATCTTTAAATACTAATTCTACACATACAGACATGTTTGTAACGAGTTTTTGTATTTGCTCTATTATTTAATTCCGAAATAAATTATTTAAAAAGCAACTTTAATTTAATTTTCAAGTATATCAGAGTTTACAATTAGAACAAACAGACAGATATACAAAGTATTCCTATAAGAGAACCAATAAATTTTCCAATTTAATTTAAGTTTAATTTAAACTGCGGAACCCTAAAAAAGCTCGCGAATCTCGAAGATATCTATAAAAAGCCCGAGTAAAAGGCGACGAAAGAAGGCAGTGGCGGACGAATTTGAGTAAAACCTGTTTAATGAGGGTCGAATTTAAATACGAAAAAATATAGTTCCCACGATGCCGGTACACGGGAACGGAAGCTCGCCGAACTGTCCTATACCTCGTCGATATAATACGACAAAACAACTTGATATCGTTTAACATTTTATTGACTGTGTGAAATGGGCTTAAGTAGAAAATAACCGAAAAAATTGCGTTAAGTAACTTTATATACGTGGTGGCCGATTTGGTTAGACCTTGGACTTAAAAACACTTGGGTCCCTGGTTCGAATCCCGGTGTGTACCAGTGACTTTTTAATAAAAAAAAAATGTACATTTGTTTGACAACACCACTTGAAGCACTCGGAGAGCACGTTAAGCTGTTGGTCCCGGTTTCAGTATACCAACTTGTAAAACTGTTTATAGATGGGTTATAGAGTCTATTCCACTGGTTCGTTGTAGACTCATACCATCGGCTACGACGAGGTGGGATTAAAAAACCCTCCGCTGGGTCCTTAGGCCGTCGATGCGGTCTCGGGCGCCCTAAAGCACCCGTGATAATATGTATGTATGTAAGTAAATTTACACATCTAGATAACTACAACTGCTATATGTTTGTTTGAATATATAATATTTAAATAGAAAAACGTAATAATTGGAACAAGACTTTGTATCTGCCTGATACCTGGGGTAAGCAGCCCAAATCCATGAATGGGGTCGATAAAGAAATGTAATTTAACATCATTGATCTTCCACTATGCCTGCTACATGATATCATGCTATTTTGAAGACTGACCCGTGTTCTTCTAATACATATTTTATTAGTGGTTTTATGTTTTAAAACTTGAATAAGATAATAAAAAGAAATTCTATGATATTTAAAGACAGTAAAGATAGTAATTTATAATTATTTGGTCATCTTTTCAATAAAATTATGCATGTGTTTACGTCACGTATTTAGACGAAATTTATATTTAATATTGGAATTTTGATTTATTTTTTGTACCTACCTAATATAAATTACTAAAATATTATAAAATGTAACACAATTTATTTCCTTTTAGATAATCGTTTAATAGGACTAATAAAATTAAGAGTTTAAAATACAAGAAAAACTATAAAACCTGCCAAAAAATTAGTTAGACACCCTTAATGAAGATAATAATTTAGAGCCCTAAAAGTTATGATAGCGTTTAAATATTTCCGTGGGATAATTCGAACACGATGTTCGATTATAAATCAGTTTGCAGGCGGAATTAAGTTTTCTCGATTCGTATGTCATCGGTAGTGGACTCGATTATCTTTACATCTATAAAATATGTTGGTGTTATAAATTAATTATATTGCTAGAGTTAAGTTTAGTTTGGACGCGAATAGATGTTTTTATGTTACCGCAAAAGTATATAAATGACGACATTATTTACATTAACTAGCGATTTTTACTCGGGTTTTACTCGCAGGATTTTGCAATTATAAATATTAGAGTGGATTCCTCGAAATTTATTGAATTTTAATTAAAACTTATTTTTAATAAGAAACGTAAATATAAAATTTGCTTAAGTAATTATTACGTTCAAATTAATGACCGATTTTGATTAAATTTAGCAGAGGGGTAAGTTTAAATTTATGGGATATGTATTATTTATTTATAATTATTTAAATCTTTATTATAACCATTATAAAATAAACTTCCGCAAAATAACGCCTGATTCAATTAAATATATTAAATCTTTATTGCATACAAAATACAAAGGCGGACTTAATGCCGCTAGGCATTCTCTACCAGTCAAACCTCCCGAAGGTTTGACAATAAAAGCAGTTTAAGGGAGGTAGGTGCAATTCAGTAACTGAGTATTATAATCCAGTGAATATTATATAAAATATACACTACTTAAATATATCATAATAAATATATGATATTTTTTTTTTTTTTTGATTATATATACATAAGCTACATATACAAAATACTACCAATTACAAAATGAGAGAGAAGTAATAAAGTGGAAAGGAATAGAATAATGAAAGATAAATAAAAACTACCTATGCATTAAGATAGTAATTTTTATACTCTCTTTTAAATATGACTCTATTTGGTGATTGTCTTATTTTGACTGGTAAAGTCTTATATTATTAGAATACGTCAAAGAGGTGTGATTACATATTGTTTATAAAATATAACTTTTAGTAGGCATTTCAGTTTGGTTAAAATGTTATTATACAAAGCTTGTTGAAGATGCAAGGGTTTCTTCAATCTACGTAAACTTACTAAATTGCCTAAAAGAAATTAATTCATTTAAGCTAAGCACTGCCTTTTCCGATTCGTATTAATTTTTCGTATAGCACCTTAAGATGTCTTTCTAATTTCTAGGAAATGTGTACAATTAAGTAGTAATAAATACACTTCCAAATTTCTAAATGGGATATTACCTATATTTTCTAGGAATTCTACAAAATTACTCATTTATATACTTTACCGGTAACATAGGTATATATAATATCTTTCACATTCAATCTACCTTTTAAATTTTATTTGTTTGTATAGCAATAATATTCCGTTTAGTATCACACCGTTTTCGAGTTTATTGAATTCTAGCTTTTCACATGATAATCGAATAAAGATAACATATAATCGAATGGAGGACCACATTGATATTCAAATGAAGTGGATTTGAATACGCCGCAGACATCGATGTACGATAGGATCCCATCACTAGGTAATATAGTGCTGTGATATTTAAGAAATAAATTAGCAATTATTTATGATTTTCCCAAAGATATAGTTTTATTTGGAACATTAAATTAAGTATTTGATTAATGGTTATTGGCGGAAATTATAATTTATTGTGAATTTGCACAAATTAAACTAATGTTTTTTTTGGTATTAATATTAGGGTCCGATTTTTTCTTTTCTAAAATTAAATCGATGCAGTAGTCTCCTGAAAAACCGTGAGCTCGCAGACTAAAACCGAAACATGACAGAGTGGTCTGACAGTTTTTGCATCGGTATGGGCGGTTGTAACGAGACCATAATAAGGTGGTAAGTTGCGATATATTGGCCGTGTGGTGGCGTATTTGTAGAAAGCCAACTTTGCTTAATTAAATTTTTTTTTTTAATATAACACAATTTAATACATTTTTCTTTATTGGAGCACTACACTTGATGGGAAGCAGTCCATGAATGGAGTCAATCAATACCTTTTTCTTTATTAGTATTGATCGCTCCCACTATGCCGCTGTTACAAAACAGACGATAAAGACGAATTCCATTACGAGTGCTTTAAGTCGTCTTTTTTTTATTTAACAATAGAAAATATATTTTTACTCTTGTAAAAAATATTTTTCTTAGGTGCCACTCCAAAACAAACATAAAACTAATTTCATTGTTTCTTTTAACACAATTTAAATTTACTGACAATATTTACGATATTATGTTATATTTTAGGCGAAAGGAAGGTATAATTCTCTATAACTTCACTAGGCCGACCTACTGCCCATATATATGCAAAAAACCGTCAAGTGACCGACGACTCAACTTTCGGTTTTGGTCTGTTGGTCCACCGGTTTTCCGGACACTACTGCATCCCTTTCTTGTCGAGGTAGTAGTATCCATTTAAGTAGCTGGGGCAGCTTTACGTGCTTTCGGAAGCCCTATAGTGGTGTTGTCTAAAAAAAATACATATTTTTTTTAATTGAAAATTTATTGGTATTGCAAATAAATAATAAATATCATCACGGGTGCCTTTTTGGCTTCCGAGAACCGTTTAAACGGCCTCGGGGTACCCAGCCGAGGGATTAACCCATCCTCATTTCGCCGATGGTATTCGGAGGCAACACCTAATAAGTAGCGAGCTTGTTACGGTGTTTATGATGGTATAGCCTTGTTGTATAAAGCGGTCACCCATCCTAGTCCGGCCTTGTTGTCATCTGCTTAACCTTGTTATCAGTTGCGCAGTGACTTAACCACTAGGCTGGGGCTATTTTTTAATTGGTACACACCGGGGTAATATTAATTTTGTAACTACATTACCTATCTATCTATAGTTTGTTTTTGTGGATGTGGTTGTAATGTTTGAGGTTGCTTTCGATAATGTCAACAAGGGTTGGCCTTCGGGAACGGAACTTGTTCTTAACTTTATTTGTTTTATCTCGCATAACACTTTATTTGGGCCTTTAGAGAGCGCAAGATTTGATTTGATGCAAAAACCGTCAAGTGACCCACTCATGTTTCGATTTTAGTCTCTGGGTTCACGTTTTACCGAGAGCTACTGCTTAGATTTATTGTCGAGGTGGTAGTCTCCTTTCTTGGTGCTGTTACGAAATGGGCGACTGATTTGACGATAAAGGAACGAGGATTTTATATTAAAATTGACTCGTAATGTAAATACGTCTTTGTCACGCCCATTTCGCAACCGCATCATTTAGCCGGCATAGTGCGAGCGATAAAAAGAAGTAAGAAAGTTTTTTTTCAGTTTTTACGGTCTCTACAAAAGCTGTTACGAAATGGGCGACTGATTTGACGATAAAGGAACGACGATTTTATATTACATACTATATAATGTAAATACGTCTTTGTCACGCCCATTTCGCAACCGCATCATTTAGCCGGCATAGTGCGAGCGATAAAAAGAAGTAAGAAAGTTTGAAGGGAAAAAAGTTTTTTTTTTCAGTTATTGCGGTCTCTACGAGCTTTTGATATATTTTTCTTTACATACATAATTTTCTATTTGCCATGAGGTAATGAATGTTTCATACTATTATATTTTGTCATTTTAAAAACAAAGTAGGGTCGGTACAGTCATGATTTTGTTATGTAATTATATGGAAAAGTTATTTAAGTAACATTTTAAAGGAAAAATGGCATAAGATTATTTATTTTTTATTATGTATAACAGTCATCATGTCATGTCATAACATGTCAAAAAGCGGCCCCAGCCTAGTGGTTAAGTCACTGCGCAACTGATAACAAGGTTAAGCAGATGACAACAAAGCCGGCCTGGGATGGGTGACCGCTTTATACAACGAGGCTATTTCATCATAAATCACCGCAACAAGCTCGCCACTTGTTAGGCGTTGCCTCCGAATACCATCGGCGAAATGAGGATGGGTTAATCCCTCCGCTGGGACCCTGAGGCCGTTTAAACGGTTCTCGGGAGCCAAATAGGCACCCGTGATGGTATTTATTTATTTATTTTTATTTATAACAGTCAATATAAAATTATACAATAATTGCATATACATGTAGCAAGTTACATTCTATAACTACGTAAACATATTTTTTTAGTTCTCTTGTTTTTTATATATTTTTTTGTTCATTACAATTAATGGGAAACACATAATAAAAAAAAAAAACAAAGAACAAATACCAAGTCTAAAAAAAAACGCGCCTGTATAAATCGATGCATGGATATGGAGGAAGCTAGGAAAGTATGTAAAGACCGTGCGAAGTGGCGTAAATTGCTCTCTGCTTACTCCTCAACATGGATATACATTATATGTATATAAAATTAATGGAATTATGTTCTTTTATTAAAACGAAATCTTATAAACATAAACAAAATCAACCATTGTGCATTGGTAGAAACTTGGAGTATTTATCGACTGCATCATAAGTCCTTATGCATATTTCTAGACATAGCAAAGGCATTTTTATGATTCTAATATATACCAAGACAAAGAAATACAGTCTGTTTGTCTAGCATAAATTATCACGGCTCATCAAACACTGTGACGTGGCTAGGTTATCATAAAAGTTGATCAGGCTAGAACGGGCAGAGTAAAGATGAAGTCTGTGGTCTTACTATGACATATAAATCAAGTGACTTATGCTTCATTTCACCAACAATCCCTAACTTTAAAGGAGCCCCTAAATAAGAATTTTGACATATTTGCTATGAAACAACTGTCATTAACTGTCCCTTAACTTAGTTAGGGGCTCCCTAAGAGTTAAATCGGGCATGAGTCATGTTTCGTTTTTAGTCTTTGGGTTCACCGGTTTTCAGGATCACTGCATCGATTTCTGGTCGACGTGGTAGTCTCCTTTCATGGTGCGGTTACAAAATGGATGGTTTAATTTACGATATGGCAGCGAGTATATTAAAATATACTCGTAATGCTATTCGTCTTTGTCGCCGCCCATTTCGTAATCGCATCATTTAGCCGATATAGTGGGAGCAATCAATGTTGTTTAAGAACAATTATTGGTTGACCCCATTCATGGACTTTGTTATTCGGCTCACCACCAGGTAGATACAAAGTCACATGGCGAGCTCCAATAAAAAAAAATAAAAAAAAAGGATTTTAAACAAGAACCTTTTTCATATCGTCGATTTACGAACATCCTCATGAAAATATCGTCATTAACTTTATTTTATCGTTTGTCATTTTATATTGACATTGGGTGTTAGCATGATAATGGATTGAAGTTTATAAATGGGTTTACTAATCTAAAATCCATGTATCAAATTAGTCGACGTAATCGACGTTGTCGATGGTATTTATGATAAGTGCTCAATGTCATACTAGGGCTCCAAGTAGAATTCAATAATGCAGTCAAACACAGAAGGTCAAAACACCATCCTCCATCTATCTGCCAGATATAATATAACTAGGGGCCTGACCAAAGAATACGATCGCCAATCGAATCGCCGCATCGATTGATACAAATGTATAGGAATTTTACTTTATGGGAAGAGGTTGATCGATGAGAAACATTAAATACCATACATTTGTTATACCATCTTTGGTAAGGCCCCTGGTGAGTTGTACTCTTTATAGTACAAATTGAAAATAACTTGGCGACAAGTAGCGAGTGATATATCGACATGCGAGTTGAAACTGAATAACATGAAGAACCTACTAATATTGTTTTGCCATGATTGGGAATCGAACACACGACCTTATAGACTTTTGAACAATTAATTCGCTTATACGGAAGTTGCGTTAGTGAGACAACAGTTTATTTTTGCGCAAAACATGCGTAGTGTAGGGTCTTTTTTTTTATTAGAGCACGACATGTGACTTTGTATCTACCTGGTGGTAGGAGCAGACCTACAAAGTCCATGAATGGGGTCAATCAATAATTATTCTAAAACAATATTGATCGCTCCCACTATGCCGGCTAAATGTTGCGATTACGAAATGGGGGGGCGACAAACAAAATTCCTATTTTCTACGTACAAATTCCTAGTTTAACGCATTCAAATAAAGAAGGGACGCGAGATTTGACTGGTGAAAAGCAATGTACTACTTTTAAACATTAATACAAAGACATAGTGCATAAGTGTTTACTTACCTGCCGCCTAATGTCCTATGTAAAGACGAAAACCGTCTATCTATGGTAATACCGTAGTCTATGGTTACGATGCCCCATTGACTAGGCGAGGTGGGTGCGCCAGCCATATTTGTTCAACACGACTTTATGAATGAACAGCGTATGCGTATGCTTTGCCTCACCTTGTGGACGCTGAGGTTTAATTTTGTTAACGTGAATTAAACTTTAATAGAAAGAAATAGAGTGGATGATTTTGTTTTTATCTTTGCTTTGTATTGTACACTGATATGAATGAGTCCGTTTCAACGTAGTTTGAATTTAGAATAGATTTGTTTATTGATTTTTTTAAAGAAGGCTATGTAAAAAATCCGGGTTAGGGGAACTCGAACCCACGATCCTCGTTTTCGCGGCAAGGAGCCCACCACAGAATTATAGCAGTTCTGTGGAGCCAATCAGGTTCCAGTCACCCCCTCACGAAATTTGTCATGCTTGTACACAGTTATGTTTGTCGTTTACTTATACACAGACGCCCACTATGTGCTTTCTTCTAATAACTCTATGTTAGAGTGAAGTTAGAAGTCCTAGTACATTCCGCAAACTTCAAACGACTGGCCTTGTAATATATTTACTACAGAATTAAACTCCTTTGTAATATACAATAAAGTTTCATAAATAAAAATAAATAAAATAAATATTTATGGTCATCGCAAAAGCAAGTAGTGAGAAATAACCGATATATCAGTCACTAAAATTATCGAAAGATCCTTACATTTTCACACTGGTTCATGAATAGAAAAAAATAATAGTGACAGATGACAAAATAATGATAAAAATAAACAATCTCGCGGGATTTATTCACTTCTAGTGCTCTGTGTTCAACACTCGTTTCTTTTCTGTAATCTAGGCTAGGTATGTACATAATTCTGACAGCCTCCGTAGACTAGTGGTTGCGCATTTGGCGATGTATCCGGAGGTCGTGGGTTCGATTCCCACCCATGGCAAAAATATTAGTACGTTTTTTCTGTACAGTTTGTCATGGTCTGGGTGTTTATAAAATATAATATGCATTATATCTTGCTTCTGGTACACATAGTACAAGCCTAGAGCTTAGTTTGTGACCAGAGCAATATGTGTAATTTGTCCTAAAAAAAAAAAAATACATATGATGTTCATTCATAAACATCTATTTAGCGACTGTCAAACTATATAGATGTGGGTATGCTAAGCCCCAATGTTTAATGTAATATTTATCCTACTTTATTTTGTTTTTGTAAATACCTATCTGATCCTTTAAAAAAATGTGTGTCCTGTCCTACTACGTAATCCATATTATCCTTAAACTTTCTCTAACCTTTAACAGTGTCATTGGCAAAATTATATAAATGCTAATGGCATTTATACAATTTTGCCAATGAAGAAAAAAAATCGCGAATTGTACCCAAATGTTACATACAAATTTGCTTAATTAAAAAAAAAAACATTTCTTTAGGATTTCGCTATTATTCTTCCTTTCCAACCACCCCCTTGGACTTAAAATCACTTAAGTCCCTGGTTCGAATCCGGGTGTGTACATTTGTTTGACTACACCACTATAGTATAGTGCCTCGGAGAGCACGTTAAGCTGTCGGCCCCGGTCTCCAACCAACTTGTGAAACTGTTTATAGATGGGTTATTGAGTCTATTCAAAACAATGGCGACGAGCTAGCCACTTGTTTGTTGTAGATTCATACCATCGACAACGACGAGGTGGGATTAAAAAACCCTCCGCTGGGTACCCTAAAGCCGTCTAGGCGGTCTCGGGCGCCGTAAGGCATCCGTGATGATATGTAAAAAAAAAACATACAAATCGGTTAAGCCGTTTTTAAGTTTTAACATGACTAACGAACGACGATTCATTCTTATAGAGATAAATTAGGTTGTATATCACTAAGGTCAACTCAACCATGTCTTTAAAATCTTATCGCATATCAAATAATACAAAAATACTTCCCATTATGGATTCTTAGTACCAGCTTTAAGAGATACACTTAAACCCTTGTCCTTAAACTGTTTGTTGAGGCGAGCCAGAGCGGCCGACACAAAGCCAGAGTAAACATCAGCTTGGTCATTATTCATCAACGTCTAAGTACATAACATACTAGATTTGATCCGTGGCTTCTCATGCATTTGAGAGTTTAAGGACACTGCATTCTTAATCGCGAAGTCTGCGTTCTACATTCAAAATGAGCTTTCACCCTTTCAGTAACAAAGCCAAGGTAAACGTCAGCTTGGTCATTATTCATCAACGTCTAAGTACATAACACACTAGCTTTGGTCCGCGGCTCCTCATTCATTTGAGAGTTTAAGGACAAGTTTAAGCATTCGTAATCGCGAAGTCTGCGTTCTACATACAAAATGAGCTTTCGCCCTTCCAGTATTACTCGACTACTGTTTGTCGCAGAATTAAAATTGAATTAATATTTTTGTCGGTCATAATTAATCTATCTGTGTAGGGTATTGTTTTTGAAATCTGAAAAAAAACTTTTTAAATATTACATTACAAAAATATTTATTAAAAGAATAAAGCTTTCTGTTGTGTGTGAGTAACACAACAGAAAGCTTTTTGCGTACAATTAATAACCAGCATATTGGAAGTATGGGCGTCAAATCGACTCCAGCGCCCTTAAGGACACTGTATTCGTAATCGCGAAGTTCGTTCTCCATACAAAATGATGATTTAAATTTATTATTGAAGAACGACTGAGACTTTGTATCTACATTATAGTAAGAGAGTGGTCAATTACCTTAACATTCCAATAACTTAACGAATCCAAGGGCCAAGCTATCGTATAAAAAACATAAAACTTAACAGAAGCTTTAATAACGATTATGATCAGAAATAAAAGTTAATCATTCGATCATCAGTAACTTAAATATCTCAATAACGTAATCTCAAAAAGAACTCTGCATTGAGTTGCGTTCCGACATACCCTCACCCACTTTATGAAGACAGCTTCTTGTTAAACGATCTCGTCAGATCAGGTAAAACAAGACTAAAACAGTTCAAAGTACAGTAGCCAAGAACAAACTAACCATCATTATATCTTTCCTATAAGTTTAAATTCAAGTTAAGGCGCTATACGAAAAAAATACGTATCGTAAAAGGGTGTAGCTTAGATAAAGTTAAAAAAAAAGAGTAAATAGAGTACATTCTTTTTACGCGTGTAAGTAAGAGACGTAAATATTGCGAACGAATGTAAACTGCTCGCAGAAATTACAAGCAAGCGTATCTTCAATAAAAATATGACTAAAGAAAGTTATTAATTAATATCGTCTTTGAATACCATAGAATTAATATTTTAAACCCTTATTCTCAAAATTCAGTTTAGTGACTATCTGAAAATATGTTTTAGTTACGAGTAGCAACATAATATGTAAATTTATTTAACACCATTTATTTTTCGGGACTCGTCTTGAGAATTAGTAAAAACTGATTCTGTTGTTCACTGTACCTCTTAATTTAGACAGAGGTATTTTGATCAGAGATGAGATAGATGTGATATCCAGCAGACAGACGAAAGCGAGGCTACTGGACATGCTATAGACCTAAGTTTGTGTTTTGTAGATAGGTCCAAATTGAGCCAAATAGATATCGTGCGTGGCTTGATTTTGCTAGACCGTTTCGGAAATCACTTGTACGCACTGCTCAGCCAAACGGCTTCTTATACCTTGACTTATTTTCAATAGTTTTTTTTTGGATTATTTTGTATACTGTTGTCGAATATGGTAAGCGATATAAGATAACAGTCTATAATATTAATGGCTTGATTTTCATAAGGCATTAAGATCGTTATGTACAATTTATATGTAAGATTCTTTTTAAAAAACAATAAAATTCATTCATTCTCGTCATAAAATGGCAAGTTTATATAAAAATACTTTTTTTCATCATAAAATAGACATTTGTTGATTTAGTTGACGACAACGAAGCTGTAATTCGTTGGACATTTAGTAGCAATACCTTGATATATATATCATAATAAAATCACGCACATTGTACGACTCTTCTAATCAGATTTGATTTCTTTGTGAGATACAATCATACAGGTACATTGACTCGCATAAAATCGTATATTATAATACTTTGAAAAACAGCGACGATTCTCAGTAATTAACGGACTTTTAGACCTTTATGTCCATTTAATGGCCCAAGAATAAATTAACAACGAAAAATAAGACACAAAATATCTAAGACCCGTTTTTGGAAAATAAAATTTCGATTATTTTCTGGTGAAGGTGTCGGATAACTATTATGGTGTTTATGAGGCTAAATATTGTTTTAGTTCGCACGGGAAAAGATTTAGTAATAAATGCGAATATTTTTTTTAATGTTCGATAAGGTTGTATTAATGTTAATTAGCAGGTTCTCACTGAGATACTGACAAATTGGTTTGTACCATCGTTAAGGCGCTATACGAAAAAATGCGTATCATAAAAAAGAGTGTGGCTTAGATTAAGAATAATATATATAAATAGGGTTTATTTCTTTTAAACATGTATAATTATATAAGCCCAAAAATAAATTAATATCGTCTTTAATCCTAATATTTATATAACTAGCAAGCAATATTTTTTGTTACTTTGTTATTTTTGTGGCTTTGAATAAATACTTTAAAAAAAACCGTAGAATTTATATTTTATTATTATAATCTCAAAAAAATTAATTAAGAGTACCTAATTTAAATTAAAGAAATACGGGTCCTAGTCTTCAAACAGAGTGATATTGTTAATTTAAAAAGAAAAATATGCTCAAATTAGATGGTGCTATTGAAATATGTTATAAAAAAAAACTTATATCCAAATATCAAACATGTAGTAGTTGTAGTTATCGAGATACCTATATTAATTTAATTCACGCTCCTTTTTTTTCAGTACTCGTCTTAATTGGCATTTGTAGGTACTAAAATATATTAAGTTAGAATTAATTAGGTAAAATAATATTGTTTTAAGTTAAGATGTAATTTAAGTAAGTGTTATTATAAAAAGTTAATGTTGTGAGTTGTAGAAGGACCATGTTCACACGCTGCTTAATATCGAACAAACTGATGAATTAGCACTTCAAAACAAACATTTGACTATACAGTATTTTAAAGAAAAACGCGGTGGTCATTAATGAATTTTACTCTCTCCAAATTGAGGACTGGGATAGAGGTCATGGCTCTGGTTGCATCGTTGAAAATGTTTTTTTATAGAGGCGCAATTTACATCTTTAGAAAAAATTTTAAACTTAAATGTAGTAAATTAGGTAGAAAACCTTGCTTAATGTTTGGGAATGGAAAATTCATAATTTTATAATTTATCTTAGGACTTCTTACTTCAAGGCTGTTTTATGTAACAGTTTAAAGTTAAAAAAAAACTTGTTATCTTTACATACATTATAGTAATATTTAAATAATATATTTTTATTTGCAGTAACTGCTTTATTATTTTTCTTAGGACATCCAGTAAGATACATAAATAAAACACAATACGTGTATAATAATAATTTGCTATTTTTCGCTTTATTAGGGCGTCTTTAGGCAACAATATTCACAAAATATTTTTATTTTATATAGTAATACGAATAATAAGTAGGGCATTTTACACATATTGCCCTGGCCACAAACTAAGCTCTAGGCTTGTACTATGTGTACCAGAAACAACGGTACTAATACATATTATATTATATAAACACCCAGACCATGGTAAACTATGCAGAAAATCGTACTTATATTATTTTTCCATGAGTGGGAAATCTAACTACGACTTCCGGAGACAACGCCAAAGATGCAACCACTAGTCTACGGAGGCGGTATAGGCTCTAATGTTCGGTTGGACGAAAAATTAGTGCACAAAAATTTACAAGTAAAAAATTATTGTTTGTTGATTTTGATCGACTCCTAATACTTGATATTATAACTTACAAGGAGCAGTCCAGCTAGCTGTACAGTAAAGTTGCGCTTATTTAGTTAATGAATAAAAATATATTACTCCTCTAAAGATATTGTGCTCATTGAGTCGAATTTCATCTTAATATTCTAGATACAAGAGTTTGGATCGGTCTAGCGCCGTCGTGAGAACGGGGTTTTGATCGACTTTTTGTCACCGACTGTCATGAAATGACATGTAAAAAAGCCTGTTTTTGATGTGAATGGGCATATGTAGATGTTTGGGTTAACCAAAACTTTTTGTCAGATGTTAGGTGTGAGAATTTCGGTAAGTATAGAAAACTTTATTTATATATTTTATTTTCAAAATCAATTGATTAGGAGATTATTTTTTGAATTGTTAAAAAAATATTTATTATGGTATTTTATTTTTGTTTTTCAAGATAAATAATTAAAAAAAAATTTTGCCTCGCATTAAAAACAACGTTTTTTTTAGTTTTATGTATATGTTTGATCTATCTACAATACGACTGTTTATATCTACTCCTAACAAAAACTTTGGGTTTCTTTTAAAAAAATGATAGAAATATAATGTCCTTATGAATCTAGACGAAATCCATTATTTTGTTGTTTTAATACTAATTAAATAGTTAATAAAAAAAATGTTATTCTCTGTCTAATTTTATAGTTCCTTATTAAATTCCACAACATTTCTCTACACAAAATTCTATATTTAAAATACACCTAAAAACCAAATTAACAACCCAAATTAAAAAAAACAACTAAACCGCCGATTAAACAAACAGTTTAAACATTTCAAAAATACCAAAATGTCACACAGTATAGTAACGAAAGTTGGACATACGACGTTTTTCCTTTGTGTCATTAATTTATGAATGAACCGTCAGATCAAGCGACTTCCGGTTGGCTGTTGAGATAGTACGATACTCTTCCGGGTTCCCGCTACGGTCTCTTTAATTGCTGCATTTGCTATTGAGAACTAACCAGTTTCTGGTGCCAAACAAAAAAAAAAAAAACAACTCTAAACTTAACGTAATAGAGTTGAAATTTAATTGTAAACTATGATCGTGGGATCCGATCACCGTTTATCGGTTCGAAATATGAATAAAGTTATTCTAAAAGTTGTTCAGAAGAACTGAATATTTAAATTTGATTCTTATTCTTAGGTAGTTACGGTGTATTTTGCGTAAGGTTTATGGCTCGCAAGCTGACATCCTGTGAAGCTTGTTTTTTCCCGCGACTCCTTCCTGGCGTTTCACCGTTATGTAACGCATCGTAAATAATTAGCGGATGGCGAGATGACCGTGTCTTATGGAGGTGTCCACTTTTCTCTGTTTCTTTGGACACTTCCTGACTGTCCTAATATGAGAGTGAATGAATTCATTGATGATTGAATGAATGATTTAATTGTTTGTTCCTCATTCACTTAACCGGTCTATTAGATGAGTTAGTTTGAAATATTCTTGAATTCGAAATTTAAAAATTAAACAAGTTTGTTTTTTTATTTTTTCCATTTTCTTTTCGACATTTCCTGACTGTCTTAATATGAGTTATACATGTTGCTTTTGTTTTTATTTTATAACGATTCATTGATTCTATTAAATAATTGTAGAGACGACAAAAAAGTTATTCATCGCTAAGCTACTGCGGGAGCTCGGAAAATAACAAAAGAATAAATAATGTTCTGGAAGGATTTGAAAATTTTGACTTTAGTTTTAAGAAATCGGGTTGTTCTCGTTCAGGACGATTCTCTAGGGTTGTTCTCATTGAGGTGGATTTCCCCACACATTCATACACTTTCATTCATAAAATCTACATGACTCATGCCTATATAGTAGACGATATGGATACTGCTAAATTTGTTGTTTAAATACTTAGAATAATAAAAAAAAAAAAAAAAAAAACAACGACGATAATATTGATGATAAACTTACGAAGAAATCTGTTATCAATTTACGAGTATTTATTTATACTAATTAAATTAAACTAAATTGTAAATGCATTCATTCATTAATTTACAAAGAATCATTCAACAGTTTCCTCTGTTGATATAATTATTATAAAAAAGGCGGTCAAGTGCGAGTTGCTTTCGTAAAGTTAAGGTTCTTTATATCATAATACATATTGCCTTAATAATAATAATAATTAAACATGACTCACTATTTTTAAGGTTAAATATGTAGAGTTAAAAAAAAAGACATTTAAGGAGCATAATTTTCTAAAGATTGAAACACTGGTTTTTAGGAGAGTGCTGTATCGATTTGTTGAGGTGGTAATCTCCTTTAAGGATACGGTTCCGAAATTGGCAGATAGCGAAGATAAAACCGCAGCGATTTTAAAATCGTGCTTTACGCTTGTACTATGTCTACCATACAATGACACTAATACATACTATACCTATTTCATAAACACCTAGACCATGAAAAAATGTACAAAAAAACGTACTAATATTGTTTTTGCCATAAGTGGGAATCGAACCCATAGCCTCCGGATTCTTGAACTAGTCACTAGACCAATGCTTTTTCGATTTTTATCTTTATAATTGAATTTACATCGATTCCCACCTATGGCAAAATTATGTTAGTACGTAATGGAATCAGCTAACCACCTAGTCTTACACTAGTTGGTTATGTAGTGTGTGTTCGGTTCGGTAGCAATTTTCATATTATGATTTCCATTCCATCGCGTTTAAGTTCTAAATCTGATATCGAGGTTTAATAAATATTTGTCGTTCTTTTGTTAATGAATAGCTGCCTAACCAAACGGACTCTAAGGCCTCATTGTTTTTTTTTTGACTATTCATAAATATCTGTAAAGATTTACATGAAATAAATGATTTGACCTTGACGTTTTGGCATGGTCTGGGTGTGTATAAAATATAATATGTATTCGTATCTGGTACAAATAGTACAAGCCTAAAGCTTACTTTGTGCATGGTAATATGTGTAATAATGACTAATGAATTTATATTATTTATTTATATTATTATTATTAAACCATTTTTATAATGTAGATAAATAATTCTCGGACTTCCTGTGTATTACAAGCTCATTCATTGTTTTATATCTCTACAAAGTTATAGTTAAACACAGCGACTGCCTCGACTGTTGCTTCGGTAGTGGTTGCGCCTTTGGCGTTGTATCCGGAGGTCGTGGGTTCGATTCCCACCCAGGGCAAAAAAATATTAATACGTTTTTTCTGTACAATTTGTCATTGTCTGGGTGTTTATAAATAATAATATGTATTATATCGTTGTTTCTGGTACACATAGTACAATCCTAGAGTTTAGTTTGTGACCAGTGCAATATGAGTAATATATATATTATCATATTGCACTGGTCACAAACTAAACTCTAGGATTGTACTATGTGTACCAGAAACAACGATATAAAAAATATAAAAAAAAACAGTTTAATAAAGTTAAATTATTTGAAACGCGTTCGGGTGCAAAATGTGTATAATATCCTTCATAATATTATTATTTCCTTTTAAGGTCCAGCGGCCATTTTCTGTTTCTTTTAAACGTAACGTTAGATTGTTAAAATAACAAAATCCTTTAGGTGCAATGGTCACCAAACGGAATGCTTAAAACTGTGAAAGCAAAAGCACCTTTAACACAATGGAGTTTAGGTGGGAGGAAGGTCACTATTACTTCGTTAGACCGACCGACCGGTATCGTTACCACCACCCATACAGATGCAAAAACCGTCATGTTCCGGTTTTAGTCTGCGGGTTCACTGGTTTTCAAGAGATTACTGCTTCGATTTCATGTCGAGGTGGTAGTCTCCTTTCAGGGTGCGGTTACGAAATGTGTTGAAGTGGACGATAAGGCAGCGAGTATATTAACATATACTCGCAATGCAATTTGTCGCCACCCATTTCGTAATCGCATCATTTATTTAGTGGGAGCGATTAGTTTTGTTTAAGAACAATTATTGATCGACCCCATGCATGGACTTTGTAGGTCTGCTCACTACCAGGTAGATACAAATTGCATTGCGAGTATATGTTAAAATACTCGCTGAAATACATTCACATGCCGTCCTCCAATAAAAAAAAAGGGAATAAAGTACACGCCTTTTTTGTTATTGTTGTTGCTGATTGTTCAATATCATTTATAAAGGAAGAATATCATTTATAAAGGAAGCTAACGTTTTCGTTATAAGAAACAGAATTTGGCCGCTGACACCGCCTAGACGGCCCTAGGGTACCCAGCGGAGGGGGTTTAATCCCACATCGTCGTAGCCGAAGGTATGAGTCTACACCAAAAAAGTGGCTAGCTCGTCGCGATGTGTTAAATAGGCTCAATAACCCATCTTCAAACAGTTTCACAAGTTGGTATAGTGAAACCGGGACCGACATCTAAACGTGCTCTCAAACGGACTATAGTGGTGTTGTCAAACAAATGTACATATTTTTTTTAATTAAAAACTCATTGGTACACACCGGGATTCGAACCAGGGACCTAAGTGTTTTTAAGTCCAAGGTCTAACCAACTCGGCCACCACGTATATAAGCACGTATTGGCCGTTGATCCCTAAATTAAAGTGAATGAATGATCAGAGGCACAGAGTACTTTATGGCGAAGTAAGCACCACTTGCGTGGCTTCGCGTACGGGTTTTTGTAGGGCAGGTCCTGCACTTAATTGCTTCTATAACTTCTGGTAAATTACGTAATTTCTGTCAAAAGATTCGAGACGTAATGCCGACAAAGATTATCTACCAATTTAATGTATTTATATCATTGTATCTACTTTTGTTCTTGTTAATATTTCTGCCTTAAGTAGCTAATAAGTATATATTTATACATAAATATATATTATTATATTTTTTATTGTACCTACATCATATTTTTTATGGGAAATTAGAATTTTCAGTTTACCTAAACTGAATGTTCTAATGTCCAAATTTTGCTGTAAATATGTAATAGGTTAATAGTGTTCTGAATATCTAATAGGCACTTTTATAATTTATGGTATATAAATATTTATTCTATTTGGTTTTGGAAATAAATGGCTTATTTTTATTAGTTCTTAATTTCACGAAACAACTTTTTTTTTTGTTCGGTTTTCTCAAATATAGAGAAGGCAAATGAACCCTAGCCTAGTCTACAGTATAGTCACGAAACAACCTAAAATTCACTTTTATATATATTTTTTTTTTGCTTACAATATTTCCAATTATTTAAACCGCAATAGGATCTATACCCATACAGCCAAGTCTTCAGTAGTTTTTTGAAATTATTAATAATCTTTACTTTTTCTGTTTTTCTTCGTTATATTTTTATTAATCGCTATTTCTCCATCGGTATAAATTTTATTATTTACTTTTTTTGTAAAGTTGTATTTTTAAAAGCATTGCATTCCATTAATAGGTTGCAGACTACGGACAGACAGCAAAGGACAAAGGCCAAGCGACAAAGCACAAAGGCCAAGCTTTGATTGAAGTAATCGAGTTAAGGAGCTTCAGAGAACAAAAAGAGGGTAACAATTATTACGGGCCGTGTGGGCGTAGGAAACACTTACGTTACGTCTAATTGTTTTTACGGGTAAGTAAATTTATTATAGGGATGTCCTTTTTTTTGCTAGTGTTTTCACGATGTTTTTATTTAAGTATTTAAGGTAAACTAAGTAATTATTTTTTGTTAGTTTCCTACTGATTTCTTTGTAGAAATGAAATCACCTAGTTTTCAGCACTAAAATGGGTATTTTTTTATGCGATAATAAATTGCCTTCGACGTGTTATAAAAGCTAGAGAAAGAAATACCAAAAATACTATTCAATCGATATATAAATAAATAGTTTTTTTATTGCACTAATATACATTGTATGATTTTCGCCTTTTATGTGTTATTCCATTCCCAAGTCTTAAAACAAATAAGTCTATTGAAATAATGAATATACTGTTTTGAAGCTTAATTATTGAGCTTTAAAATTATATAATTTTTATTAATGATAAATAATATTTAATAAAGAAAACAGCTTCACTACAACACCCTAAAATAAGTAATTTAATTTGGTATTTGGTATAGATGCGAATTTCATTTATATATTAAACCTATCAAGAATCTAGTTTCCGTTTTTCAGAATATAATTAAAAGGTAAGTTTAAGCTCCAGTTGCACCAAACTGTCCGTCAAAGTAATTGTAATAATTACAGTTAAAAATGGCGTCTAATGTACCAGTTTTATTTTGAAAGTCGAATGACAGCTGGTAACATTCGGCGCCATTTTTAACTTTAATCGTTACAATTACTTTAACAGACACTTTGGTGCAACTCAGCCTAAGTTTAAACTAAGGGCACAATTAGCACTTTCACTTCGTTTAAGAATACCTTCTCTACCCAATCAAATACTATAATAACATGAAGAAAAAAACATAATACAACGAAAAGTCATAAAAAAGTATTTACTTATTAAACTATAAATAACATAAGATAAATAGCTTTAAAACATTTCTCACGCTACCGGGTATTATAAAATGTTGCCACAGAACAAACTTGTGTTTTATTAAACTCGATAGAAGTTGGTTGAAACTGGGGAACTAGCCTGTCCTAACCGCTACTCAATTATCTGTGAATATGAATTAGTGTTGCTAGAAGTATGATAGTACTATCGTTTTCGTTATCGATAATATTGGAAAGATTCCGAATCGATAGATTAGTTTTTATTAAGCGAGGGCGAGGTAGAAAACTTTAAGAATAGGCAAAAATGGCAATAAAATGATAATGGGTACATAATAAAAAAATAACAAAAACAAATTTACTAAACCCTATAAAAATCACTGAAGCTAGAAACAGGAAATTTATCATATAAAACAAAAAAGTGATTTTCAGAAATTAAACACTTATAAACAATTTATCGAAGTAGTTCGAGCTTTAACATTAATGACAAGCTTTTTAGTCGCATTTTGTCCTCACTAAAATATAGGACGACCTAGGATACTAAATGACTTAAGACGTAATATCCAGCCTAAAATTTGCTTTCTTAGTCTGCATCAGATATTATAACCACTATTATATTATATTAATAATGACTTCATCTCTATCCATTAGAGAAACTAACACCTTATCTTATAAGTATCGAATATATAGTAACGAACTAAAAGACGCCATAAAAAGTATCGATTATCGACATTAGTCCCTTCACTAGTACACAGGAAGTGCGCCGCCGGACGCACGCTTACTACCGTATCTATCTCATTCACAGCGACTCTACATGACGACCAACTTTCTTTTGCCGATTTTGATGACTGAGAAGTGTACTACTCGTAAGTTTGACAGCGAGTGTAGTCGTGTGTGGCGTTACAACAATGGTCCGAAACTATACTGATTTAGCTTGTGACGCCGTGTTTTAATATGAAAATAAATCATATTTTCATGAGATATTGTTTTATTTAAAACGTTAACCACGAATATGTACGCATTTTAATTCCGTAGGGAATCAAAAATAATTACCATATTATAAAGCTAATAAATTATTATTTGACTTAATAGATTTTTAGGCATTTCGCTAAGGTGGTATTTTTTTTTAATTTATTTTAACATAGCACTGGATACAAGTCATTGGCCAAAAAAAAAAAATGGTGGTAAAGCTGATTATGTTTTTTTTAATATTTCTATGTTCTATGGATTATATTTATTGAAAAATTATAAAATATGATTCCTTAGAATGATTTCCTAAACTCTACATAATATATCCACTCGACTTTTCGTTTCTCAAGTGTAGAGAATAAAGCTAGGGTTATAAGTCTAAATTATAATTAATATACTCGTATATATACCTATATCTAATTAATAAACTCGTTAAATAGTCCACTGGTGATAATCCAACTCAAATAGTACATTAAAAACTTGGTAAAAATATAGGACGTCAGAACTACCGTCAAAAACAAATTGGTCTAACTATACATCGCTCTTTCTAACACCGTATTTCTATCTTCTTTTCACTCATTCATTCATCTCTTTCGTTTCATTTCATTCGTCCACATTACGTAATGATTTGGTCAAATTTTATTTTGTGGCCTAAAGCTATAACAATTTATATAGCGGCCATCTCGATTACTGCAAGCTACTGTTTAATGACAGGCATTATAAGAAAGGACGTATCTAATGACAAGCATTACAAGAAGGACGTAAGTGACTAGGGCTGCCAACGGTACTACAATATAGTAGGTACTGTACATGTTATTTTGCATTTACCAGATGGTAAGCATATCTAAAAAGTTAATGAATGGGGTTGATCAATATATTGTTTTAAATAACATATAGATCGCTGACACTGTGCTGGTTAAATGATATATATATATATATATCTTCACGGGTGCCTTACGGCGCCCGAGATCGCCTAAACGGCCCCAGGGTACCCAGCGGAGGGGTTTTATTCCCCTCCGCTGTAGCGTCATACCTCGTCGTAGCCGATGGTATGAGTCTACACCGAACAAGTGGCTAGCTCGTCGCGATGTTTTGAATAGACTCAATAACCCATCTATAAACAGTTTCACAAGTTGATATAGTGAAACCGGGACCGACAGCTTAACGTGCTCTCCGAGGCACTATAGTGGTGTGGTCAAACAAATGTACATAATTTTTTTAATTAAAAACTCATTGGTACACACCGGGATTCGAACCAGGGACCTTAGTGTTTTTAAGTCCAAGGTCTAACCAACTCGGCCACCACCTATGGTTAAATGATGCTATTACGAAATGAGCAAAGACCTACTATTAAGAGTTAACTATAGATTAAGAGTCTACTTTTAATATACTCTTGCTTTGTCGTAAAATTAAATGCCCGTTTCGTTACCACGCACTGATAGGAGACGTGACAAGAAATCGATGCTGTAGTCTCCTTAAAAACCAAACTCAAATATGACTAGGTCAATTGACGGTTTTTGTATCTGTATGGGCAGTGGTAACGAGACCGGTCAGTTGGCCTATATACTATTGAAGAAATATATAGTACGCATAAATACTATATTTTCAACACGTGTTGTATGACGTGTATCCAAACGCATCTGTCTTACTCGCTCCGAACTTTTTAAATAACAATGTCAAATTAATCTTTGTATATTTTTTGCTATTTCCATATAATACTAATTTTTTTTTGAAGTTTAGGCACTATATTTTTTTATAGCTTAATTTGAAAAATACTATATTTCGCCGAAGAAATGTTGTCAACCCTATAAGTGACAACAACAAAATGATGACGAGTATTTGATTGTAGCGCCCTTCAAAAAGTTATTTAAACTTGTGAAAAAATCGGCCAAGATTTTTATTTAAATATCTTGGTCTGGATGTTTAAAGAATATAACATGTATTAGTATCGTTGATTCTGGTATATTCTGATACACATAATATAAGCCTTGAGCTTAGTTGACCAGGGCAATATATGTGCAATCTTCTATTACCACAAGTTAAGTACAGTCAATTTGTACAAAAAAGTTAGCCATTCTCTACCAGTCAAACCTTCGGAACAAACTGAATGAATTAAGCAGTAAGTAGATGAAATAAATAACCTAAAAACATATTAAGAGTACATATTATCGACATATGCATACAAAAAATAACATATGCAGGAATATAGGTTACAAAATAGGTGTTACAATATGATGAGAAGCTCTTTATATTCCCATATTGGCGTACAAATCACTTTTTTTTTATTTTTTTTTATGGACAAATTACACATATTGCTCTGGTCACAAACTAAGCTCTAGACTTGTACTATACCAGAAACAACGATATAATACATATTATATTATATAAACACTCAGACCATGACAAACTGTACAGAAAAACGTACCTACGAACCCACGACCCCCGGATACAACGCCAAAGGCGCAACCACTAGTCTACGGAGGCTGTCACATACATATTTTCATTTATATACTTATTATAAGTTCACATCAAAAATTAATACTACAATAAATTATCAAATAAATATTCCTTTAAAGTGTCTATCTAATAACCACTTATACTGAATGCTTTAAATGAATGAATAGCTATACACTTGATGTGATCTGACAATTTATTAATGACTGAGAATATGTATTGTGGCTTGATCTTCGTAAAACATGTCTAAGTTTTTAGTATTTCTAGGATAGTTCTTTCGCTCTTTAAAATAGGTATTTGTTTAGTTTTACGAACGGCGCGCGCGCCGGGTAAAATCGCAGGAAACATCTAATTATTATATTTAAAAAAGCTCTCATAGTTGCTTACAAAGTAGGTACTACTCATAAAGGCTTTAAAAGTAACATATCTATATAAGAAAAGGAAATGCATAATCTGCACAAGTATTTCTATAAAAAGAGTTTTTTTGCCACTTTCAAAGAAAACGACCCAACTAATTAAGTAAAAAGAAAGTGTTAAGAGTTTTTTGTCCCAAAGTCCGTAATCGGAAACTGGAAGTTCCATTAAGAAACCAGGTATGAATGGAACTATAGACTTAAATATACAGATAGGTTAAGCCTGTTGAGATTTTGGAATAATTTACCAGTGAAATAAGACAATCACCAAATAGAGTCATATTTAAAAAAAGAGTATTCGATTACTATCTAAATTCATAGGTAGTTTTTATTTATCTTTCATTATTCTATTCCTTACCACTTTGTTACTTCTTCTTTCTCATTTTGTAGTTGGTAGTATTGTGCATATGTAGCTTATGTATATATATACCTACTGTATGGCACCTACCCCATTTATTACGTGCTTTGATTGTCCCGAAGGTTTGACTGGTAGAGAATGACTAGCGGCATTAAGTCCGCCTTTGTATTTTGTATGCAAAGGCGAGATTTTTTTTTTCTTTTTAACACTTTTGATTCATGGCAAAAAAATATTAGTACCTATGTTTTTTTGAACCGTTTGTCTTAGTCTGGGTATATATAAATAATACTACTATGAATTGGTATTGTTTTTCTGGTCTAAATACCTAGCACAAGCCTAGAGCTTATTAACAACATTATAGTTGATATAAATGACGTATTTATGAAATGGGAGGCAATTAGATTTATTTATTTTATTTTATGGGAGCACGGCATATGAATTTAATTCAATAAATTACCTAGTGGTAGATACAAAGTAATATGCCGTGCTTGCATACCTACAAAGTCCATGAATGAGGTCGATCAATATATACATCGCTCCCAATACAGCCTAAATTTTGCGGTTACAAAATGGGCGGCGTCAAAAACGAATTTCCATGAGGAGTCTACTACTATAACCACACCCTGAAATGTTGCCAGTATTTAAACGATATTACAAAGAAAATCCGCGTTCAGTAAACCCCTGATTTGTTAGTCGCAGTAAGGCCACGCTCGCCTCGTCCCCTCTTCTCCTCTAACCTGTTCAGTTTTCTATGAATGGAACCTTTCATCGGGTCCACATAAATAGCCAAGCATCTGGAAGCCGCGCCCGAGAGCGACTCATGGCTAGAAATCATCTCCGTCCGGCCTAGAATGAAGAGGTTAGAACTAAAAGTATAGAGGAGCACTCATTGCGCACGAAGTCGCGGAGAAGCACCACGCAAATTTCAACAACTTTCAAAAATAGAATGCTTTAACAGCCTATGTTTTCCTTCTTTCTACAATATGGAGTCCTTTAAAATAAGCGTGAAACAAAATCTGAAGCCGGCATTGTGGAGACCACCAACAGTCTTACTATTTAATTTTGACTGTTTTAGTTCTTGGGCGTTCTGTTCGTTCGATAAATTTATATATGGATAATAATAATGACAATAACAAAAAAATATTAACACTTGCTTTTGAGTACAGATATTTTTGAAAGAGAAGAAAATTTGGTTCTTGTTTACATAAATAAATGTTGTAACCTAAACAAATATATGAAAATAAGAAAACAAATTAGTAGAAAATATCCTATTATCTATTTTCTACCGACAAAAGGAGAAGGCACTCACTGTAAAGCGAGAGTACTTGACAATTTCAAAAATTATAAGTATTCCTAAAACATAATTTACGATTATGGTTACTGCTCCAAAATTATTAATCTCATTGCTCCATTCCGTCAGTTGCAGAGTTTTAATTATTAATGAAACTGATCGGTCCGGGAAAGCCGCACTACGGACCGCTTTGCTTCCGCTCCCAACGCAGCTTCATTCATAAATACAACTAAACCACATAAAGTCTTTACAACCTTTTCACTTACAATACAATAATAAACTTTAATACAAACTGCTAAAGCTTCTTTTGCATTAATTTAAAATAGTCATATACCACTTTGGTATTAAAAAGTTACGCACAGAAATAGCAGAGAACACTACGGTGTAACTTGTTTTAGTGTGCATACGAAAGTGGTTTATCTACCTAAGACTGAAAGTTGTTTTTTGATTGAGGAAACTGCACTGGTTAAGCCTTTTAAAGGATGGTTGTTTCACTTGATTTGCTCGTTGTAGTGAATGGGACGTATTCGGTGGCGACCAGAATAAGGTGCTTGTGGTGAATGGAGTCTTTACCCCACTACCTTAAGTACTTGTTCTGGATTTTGTTGTTCAATTAATTCATGTAATTACTATAATATAATGAGACCAAAGCACTTTTTTTTTTTAATAATACATTTCAAAATTAGTATAGGTAATAATCATATCCGACCGGATTTGCTGCCACCGTCCATACAGATGCAATAACCGTCAAGTGACTAGTCATGTTTCGGTTTTAGTCTGTGGGTTCACCAGTTTTCAGGAGACTACTGCATCGATTTCTTGTCGAGGTGGTAGTTTACTTTCAGGGTGCGGTTAGAAAATGGGTAGTTGGATTGACGATAAGGCAGCGAGTAGATTAAAATATACTCGTAATGCAAGTCGTCATTGTCGCCCCTCATTTCGTAATCGCATCATTTCGCCAGCATAGTGGGAGCGATCAATATTCTTTAGGAACATTTATGGATTGACCCCATTCATGGACTTTGTAGGTCTTCTCACCACCAGGTACAGGCAAAAAAATAAAGGTACAAATTAAATCGCCTTAAAGTGCTCGCAAAATGTTATACTTATTGACATAACTATCTTAAATGATACTAAGGGCTTTATTTACATGTTTTACAAGCCTACATATACTAAATCATTTTTACTAGTTATTTTTTTATTCAAGACGGTGGTAACGACACCGGTCGGTCGGCCTAACGAAGTTGTAGAGACTTTCCTCCTACCTAAAAGAACCACCTTCAAATAAAAGATACCTACTGCATAATAATATATTATTATGTCCATAATAACAACCTGTTTTATGAAAAAAAAAAAAAGCGTGCATAATTTGAAGCAGTTGTGTAGTACAATGTTCATACGCATCATTTGAGTGCTTGTAACGTAATATTATGTCGCTGTTTTGAGTAAATTTACTGCATCTCAGAGTTCCCGGAACCAATTGATGAGTTCTTTCAATTGTAGAGTATTTTTCGAACAAAAACCTTCGGAGCCACACTGTCTGCGACCACAAAGGACCTTTTTTTGGAAGTCAACCTTAGAAATGCAACCTTATTTAAACTTACACCAAAATTCTACTCTAATATAAAAGCTATACCATTGAGTTTACCTTGGCTTGATTTATTTTTTTGCGAAATTGAGCGATGTTTTTTTTCTGGACGGAAAGCACAATATGTCTTCCAGTGTATACCGGATGTAGTTGGATTGTAGGGACGCACCTCCGGAATAGAAAAGCGTATTTACGATTATGCACGAGCTATTTGTCGTCGTCACTTGATACGTTTTTCTATAATAATGGAGTGGAATGATTATTGTATCGTGTTACTGTATAGAATGAGATATTGCTTTATAGAGGACTAGCGGCCCGTCCCGGCTTCGCACAGGTTTGTATAACTTTAACTATATGCTCAGCGCACGCCACGGAAGGCCTCAGAAACGATACTTTTCCCCCGTTTTTAAAACATTTTTGTTTACTGCTCCACACCTATAGGACCTAGCGTGATATTATATAGCCTATGTTACTTCTGAATAATGCAGCTTTCTAATGGTGAAAAAATTATTGCAATCGGTCCAGTAGTTTTTGAGTTTATTCATTACAAACATACAAAAATACAAAAATACAAATCTTTCCTCTTTATTATATTAGTATAGATTAGTATAGATGAAATCTTTTGATGCTACATTGCATATTATAGGTATATGAATATCCATAGTAGTGACAAATAAGCAATCGCACAAGTTTTTTATTTTTATTTTTTTGTCCATTTTGACTGAATCTCATTTAAATAATATGCATAAAATTGACCGCCTCCATGGTCTAGCTAGAGGTTGTCTTTGGCGTTTTATCCGGAAGTTCGATTCCCACAAAAAATAGTATAGATAATTTTTTGTATAGTTTACTATGTGGTCTGATTTGTATAAAATCTAATCACTGTTATTCATAAAAAACTTATTGAGTCCTTGAAGAACACTTTAGTTATAGAAGGTTTTGTCTCGTTTTTTAGCAATAAAAATGAATATGCGTAAAAGAGACAAAACCTTCTAAAACTAAAGTGTTCTAAAGGATTCAATAAGTTTTTATGAATAAGGCCAAATATATATTAGTATCGTTGTTTTGACTCACATAGTATAAGCCTAGGGCTTAGTTTGTAATCAAGGGAATATGTGTAAAACGTCAAATTGGTCAATTTAACATGTATGGAGAAGGCAATTTTTTATTTTATTTTCGAGACATGGAACCTCATATTAGCCCAAAGTACATCCTTTCAAAGTCACCATGTACCTATATATTATATACATTTTATTTTACTTTACTCTTTTGTATATGATTATAATTTTATTTAAAAAAGTCAACCAAACAAAGGAAAACGCTTTATTCTCTCACACAGCCTTAAATAAAGCATTAACACATTTATTTCATGTTAATTCTTGAACAAAATAAAAGTGGCGACAAGTATTGATATTTCAGTAATTCAATGTACTAATAACGTTTCCTTTCATCTCTTAAGACCCATTAGCCAAAGCGCCTGAACCAAAACATCATTTATTTCTCATCACAATCTGTGTCAGAGTAATAACTGTTATTAATTTTATTGTATTTTTAAAAATCTTATTCATTGAAAGCGTTTATGTACAACACAAGTTAATGGTAACGAACATTTTCATATTGTCCGACGGTTTTCTTTTTCTTTTTGGCTTAAACTGATAGGTACAGATGTATTCATGGAAACCTGAGGCCTCGAAGGACACTTCATTTTCAGTAGGTTTTGTCTTCTTTTCAAGCAACAAAAAGTAATATAATAATAATAATAATATATGTAGGACAATTTACACATATTGCTCTGGTCACAAACTAAGCTCTAGGCTTGTACTATGTATACCAGAAGCAACTATATAATACATATTATATTTTATAAACACCCAGACCATGACACACTGTCCAGAAAAGGCGTACTAATATTTTGTTGCCATGGGTGGGAATCGAACCCACGACCTCCAGATACAACGCCAAAGACGCAAGACCACTAGTCTACGGAGGCTGTCTATGATATGAGTAAAAGAGACAAAACCTTCTATAACTAAAGTGTTCTTCAAGACCGCAATAAGTTTTTATGAATAAGGTTATTAGTCTCTAAAATAGTAATTCAGTAGTTATATATGATTTTTTATTTATCGCCAAGTCTCTTGCAGGGTAGGCAGTTGTTTCTGCCTACCCTTACTACTTGTCTGTATATATATAGATATAGGTATGTAGCGATACCTATATCTATATATTATATAACTATTATATTATATTTGGAGGTGTATCCGGATGTCGTGAGTTTGATTCCCATCCATGGCAAAATAAATATTAGTTCGTTTTTCTGTAGAATTTGACATGTTGTAGGTGTTTATAAAATATAACATGTGTTATATCATTGTTTCTGGTACACATAGTACAAGTCTAGATCTTATTTTGTGACCAGGGGAATGTGTAGTATCCATATTATTATTATTGCAATGGGTGGGAATGAATCAACGACCTCCGGATACAACTTAAAGGCGCAACTACAAGTCTAGAGACTTGGAATACAAAAATGGAATACTTTTAAGTATTACTCATCTTTAACAAATATTGAAAATTAAAAAAAAAACAACTAAACGTCATAATTTTCTTCTGTTAGCTTTTAAATGTATCAACACATTAGGTATGGTTTCAGAAATTTCAGCAGCACTCGCCAGTTTTAAGAACAGATCAATCATAAGTGCCAGGTGATTTTTCATGAAGACATTCAGTCAACGGCGGCGTTTCGTTTTCCCAAAACACAAATAAAACTGTAACAGTTTCGATATAAATATCTGACGTTTAAAATAACTTTGTGACGAAAGATTTTAGGCTGTGCCATTTAATTTGTTGATAATAATTATTACTTTTCAGGTGAGTAATGTAAAATGTTAGTTATGAATTTCAGTTCTTTAAGGTGGTAGAGATATATTTATAGTAGATATTCTCGTATTATAACAATTATTAATTTAAGAGAGAACAAAAAATAAATAAAGAAAAAATGCCGTTTAAACGGTTCTTGGGAGCCAAAAATGCACCCGTGATAGAATTTATTCATTTATTATGATAAAACACAAAGAAAAATATCCTGGTAGGTGGGATCGAACCAGTGGTTGAGTACTTCGCTTTCGCTGCAAGGTATTCAACCACTGAGCCAATCAGGTACGAGTCACTCATCACGAAATTTATCAATGTTTTTTACCTATTTATGCACAAACCCCTATATGTGTTTTCTGTACTGGAGCACAACATGTGACCTGTGATCTATAATCTGATGCTGAGCAGACCTACAAAATGGTTTCGTTAGTATTAATACAATGTATTCATTGATCATTCCCACTATGCCGCCTAAATGTTGCGGTTACAAAATGGGCGGCGCCAAAGACGAATTAAATTCTCGCTGCTTTATCGTCAAGTCAAACGCCCGTTACACAACCGTACCCTGTAAGAAGGATACCATCTCGATAAGAAATAAATACAGTAGTGTCCTGAATACCGGTGAACCCAATAAAACCGAAACATGACTAGGTCACTTGAAGGTTTTTGCATCAGTATGGGCGGTGGTACAGAATTTCAATGTAATCAAATAACTTATCAACAGTCCATGATATAATTGGGCCCAATTCTTTGTGAACTACAGTAAATTTATTATGAAACAGTTTACGAACTCTATCAGAATTGGTTCTAAGAATCGTTCAATGGTTATAAATCTCAAGATGTTTCAAAGGAAATTAACGTATTGGTTAATGTACTAACTGATCGGGCATTCTGAGAAATTACTTACCCCCGTATTCTAAGACGTATCCTTAACTCCACTTTACACTCAAGGAACGTCTGTCTCTTTCCACCAAATGTCAACTATAAAAAGCAAGTTGAGACACACGCTCCTTGAGTGAAGAGTGGAGTTAAAGAAACGTCTTAGAATACGGGGGTTAGACTTATAGTTTATTCTAATTGGAATTTCTAAAGTAAGTAGAAATTAAATATCTATTAAGCAAATCATTTCCTTAAACTTCTGAGATAAGAATTCAATGCGTCTATAAAAAATGCATTGAAATCGGTCTATCTGTTTTTGATACCACAGCCATAAAGACTAAAGGGTAAGTTTTTTTTTTACTCCAAGTAAAAAAAAAATGGGAATTTAATTTCAGGAATAAATTATTGTGAATTAACAATTTGTGATACAAAGTTGAAATTGGGTTATTGTACCTACGTGTTGTATAACATTTTTTTTTTTGAAATTTTTACTTTAATAGTTTTTACTATAAAATGCCGAAAAAAAAAAAGATTTATAATACTTACTTATTACTATAATAAAAAAATATTTCTGAAATGAAACTACCCTATCCTATTCCACTGGGAGAATTTATTATTTTTATTTGTAACACAACAGAATAAAAACTATGAATTGATAAATTCTAATTAAATCAAAAACTGAGCTAGTTAAAAACGTTTAAATTTAAGCATAAACTATGTATTTAAAATACGATTAACAAAGTCCATTAACCAGAGCTTACAATGTGTAAAAAAAAATGTAGCAAAGTAGTGATTGATATAAAATCATAAGTGGTTGCTTTTTCTACATCTCAAGCGTGTGAAGTTGCCTCAGTAGCCAGTAGCAGCTGAGATTGTGAATGAATCCGAGAACCGGTCCAAGATTCTGTTAATGCGTTTCTTAAGGTGAAGTTTGATTGCAGAAAGATATTCAAGTTAATGTAGAAGGTTTTTAATGTAGTCGATTAGTATTTAAAACCGAAGGCTTTTTCTATTTTATTTATTAAATAAATCAAGACTTTTATAACTATTGTAAGACTTGTTACTTCTTACTCGCTTACTGTAGATACTTCATGTATACTTCGATAAATGTCTGGTTTACATTGGTATTGTGGGGTAAGCTACCTAGTCATGTTTCGGTTTTAGTCTGTGGGTTCACCTGTTTTCCGGAGACTACTACTTCGATTTCTTGTCGAGGTAGTAGTTACCTTTCATGGCGCAGTTACAAAAATGGGTGATTAATTTGACGATAAAGAAGCGAAGATATTAAAATAAATTCGTAATGCAAATATACGTCTTTATCGCCGCCCATTTCGTAACCGCAACATTTAGCCGGCACATAATTTCTAAACAACAATATTGTATTGATTGACCCCATTCATGGATTTTGTAGGCATAGTATGGCATTAGGTAGATAAACAGCCACATACCGTGCTCCAATAAAATAAAATAAAAACAGTTAATGGCAGGAAAAGCACAATGTAGTAAAAGATTCGGAGAAATCAATATAACTACCAAAAAAAAAAAAAAACATCAACTAGTTACCTAAAATATATTTCAAAATGGCAGACGTTAGGCGCCATCTTGAAATTGTAATGTTTTATTTTTGTTACAACATCAACTTAAAATCTCTCTACATTATTTTGTATCCATTCATACTTGTTCATTCATTTAGTTTTGTTTCGTCTAAGTATGATGTAAGTTAAGCTAACGGAATAAAATTTAGGCCACGCGTGACTGGCCAGCTAAGAAATGATTATTGAATATACTTACTAACTTAAAACTATTCATTACAAAAAAAATAAGTTCTTGCCTAGTTAGTAGTAGTATTCAAAAAAGATTTTGCAAGTATTGTCACAGAATAAATAATAGTACAAGTAGTATTGGCAGAGTATCTAATTTTCCCATAATTCCTTAGTAATTTTCTAACTCTAATCAAAGCTTTTTTTGTTAAATAGCGTCCGCAGCCTAGTGGTTAAGTCATTGCGCAACCGATCACAAGGTTAAGCTGATGATAACAAGTCCGGACCTAGGTTGGGTGACTGCTTTATACAACGAGGCTATACCATCAAAAATACCGCAACAAGCTTGTCACTTGTTAAGTGTTCCTTCCGAATACCATTGGCGAAATGATTGTTGTTTTTGCTTTCCAATTTTGGTTTGTGATATTTTTTTACGTAACTACTTGAAGTTTTACGGGTTACAGTTGAAATATTCAGATGAAAACTTACATGACATGTAATGTAGCCCGTAAGACGAACTTAAGCATACTGTGATATTGTAGTTTGTACTTACCTTTTAAATCCTAATTTTAAGGTTAACATACTCCTGTTCCATCTCAGTATCTTACCTGAAACAATTATTTAATAGTTAGTAACAAAATAAACAGTCATTAATACGAAATAAATAAATAAATCTGCTTTAATACATACCAAAAAACTTCAGAAATACTTTTAATTAATGTTCATGCTTTTATGAACATATTTGAACCGTTTTTTTATTGTTTTTTTACCGTTATATATAACAATATAATGTCTTTTAATAGTCTCATCTCGTCAAACCAGTAAATATATAATTCAACCCTTTACAACTCCATGAACAGATAAGATACATAATTCAATAAAGAGGGTAGATTTGACACGACTGACAGTACTTACAAGAAACAGGAAGGGGCGTGTACCCACCAATGAGACAACATGCAAATGACAGCAACTGATTGAAATCCGATACCTAATATAATAATAACATAAAGAGTTCCCGTTTTCAATTCATCTGTGAAAATTTTAATATAAATTGTAACTGTTTAAATCATGTTTTAACAAGCGACAGATGCGTAAGTCTTTATTGTGTTTCTTTTAAATAAATCAAAGTATTTAAATTTAATATTTTTAATTTTGCTATATTTTTTGCGACTTATAATAATAATAGCAATAATTCAATGTATTTTTTTATTAAAAGCTAAATTATTTCGGCATTAAAATTTTATTTTTATAAAAGTCACATTACACAATTAATGTAACTGTCATTTTGGAAGTTTAATAGGGTATTTAATATCTTAAACATAGATTATAAAATATAAAAATAAAACAAGTTTTGAGATAATCTTAAGACTTAATAAAAATGAGCTAATATCTTTTTAATCGTTACCTATAAAAATGTGAAAGGTGACAAACTTAAACCTAATAAGAATCACATTTAGGTTAATCTAACTAAACCATAAAGTTGACATAAGTTAAAACTAATGATTAACTCTTAAAAATTTTATGTGAACACAACAATTGCATTAACTTATTATAATATAAATCATCGATTCCCACGTTAATTTGTAAAATAAATTTAACTGACCAACTATAGGGTTAACTAGAGAAAACTAAATAGCAGTTTCCTAATTAAAACTATTAAAAAATAAAGTGGGATAAGATCTGTACTTCCGTGTTTATTTGTGGGTTAACCCTTCTTTGGCTATTAAAAGAGTTTCTTGTCAAAGGGTTAAAAGAGAGACATTTTTCAAAGCTCGCTTGAGGCGTGGACTAGCTTAATGAGATGTCGCCATGTCGGCGGTTATTTTCAGGTTAAACTAAATTATTTTATTTAAATGACAGCATGTGGGTATGAAATTAAGAAAGTGTTAAGTAAATTAAATATTTACTGTATTCTTTTGTATTTTTTAACTGCATCCAAGAGAGCTTTTTCGTTACAATTCTGACGGTTTCGTATGTATCAAATAGAAATATTCAAGTAAGAGGGACAGTTTATTAAATATATCTATGAATATTTTAAATTGGAATGAAAAAGCGTAGTTAGTACCTAATTAAGCGCTCAAAGTATCTATGAGAATTTTATAAATTTCAGTACATATAAAAAACGATAATGTATTTTAAATCTATGACGGCAAATTAGATAGTATATCTAAATAAAAGTAAAAGTTGTGTTAGAATATATTTCTAACTTCATCACCTAAAGAAAGCTGAACCGATTGAATAAAATTTTGTATACAATTAAGTAATATAGTGAAGCATATCTAAGCTATATTTTATACAGCTTTTCTTAGAGATAATATAAAGTTATATCTATTATGTATCGTACATATATACACAAAAGTATTAGCGTTTGCATACATACATACATATCTTCACGGGTGCCTTACGGCGCCCGAGACCGCCTAGACGGCCCCAGGGTACCCAGCGGAGGGGTTTTTAATCCCACCTCGTCGTAGCCGATGGTATGAGTCTACACCGAACAAGTGGCTAGCTCGTCGCGATGTTTTGGATAGACTCAATAACCCATCTACAAACAGTTTCATAAGTTGGTATAGTGAAACCGGGGCCGACAGCTTAACGTGCTCTCCGAGGCACTATAGTGGTGTTGTCAAACAAATGTACATATTTTTTTTTATTAAAAACTCATTGGTACACACCGGGTTTCGAACCAGGGACCTAAGTGTTTTTAAGTCCAAGGTCTAACCAACTCGGCCACCACGTATATTTGATTTCACGTAGCTTTTGATTTTAATTAATCATTATTTACATTCAAATATTAATGAATAGATACATACCTACTAAGATTTCAAATTATTAATTTCGCAAAATAAAAAAATATACCATCTCAATCGGTTAGCATTATTTTAAGCTAAGTCTAATTAGAACCATATCACATTGGAATAAAGTACACATCCGGATGTAACATGTCAGTAACTGAACTATCAATTGTTTTTTTCGTCCGATTTCCATTGATTGATTTATGATTAGTGCAAGTCCAATTGGAGCATAATATAGCTTAGAAGCCAGTTATTCTCTAATATAGAGTTTAGAATTCTATACAATGTAGAGATCAAAGAGCACGGAATCCACGCGCGCTGCTACAGAGTGGGCAGCGCGCGGCGATTCCGTGCTCTGTGGTAGAGATCAACAAATGTGGAAGTCTTGTTTCGGGGTACTGTTACTAAACAGGCGGTTTTATTGATGACAAAGCATTCAATGCACGCTGCCGACTTTCATTTTATTACTGCATCATTTAGCCGGCATAGCGGGAATTGTTGTGCCTAACCAATACTATTGTTAAACAGCATCGTATTGATAGTATACATTCATGGACGTTGCATTTTGCTTATCTCCAGGGGTAATACTACTATAAGATTTGGATATCAACTGAGTTTAAAAGGCAAAAACAATAAACAATATTCAATCATATATTACAGAGGCGGTTTATAATAATAATAAAATTAGTAGAAATGGTTTTAATTTTCGCCTTTATGCAGTAGAAATTGGTGCAAGATGATTTCAGCAAAGTCTATGCATCGTCTTTTGAAGGATCTTGGCCTTCCCCGATCTGCAAGATGGCGCTGACCAGATCTAGCAGTATAGTATTTGGTTTGGTAGAGAGAGTAGTGAACATAGTGAAGGCGAGAGTTAATATCAGAAAGGCCTTCAATTCTGCGGTCTCAAGTCCGGGAACGCTGCAGTTCAATCCCTTCCCGCACGGAGGATCCATGGATAGCTAAGAACATTGTCTTTCATTGTAAATCTTGGTGTATCTATTTGTTACTATATCTAAGGTTTCTACGATCTACAGACTAGTTATACCGAGCTTGGTTAGAGGTTCATTGTAGCGTAACTAACACCGTACCAGACTTAACCGAGTGTGAAAACTTCATATAAGCAATCCAAGTATCTATTACGCATGCGATTAAAATATCTACTTGGTGTATTAGGCAACAGTGTACCAAGTAAAATTAACTCATATGTTGGCCTTTCGGTAGATGATATCTTTAATAAATTTACCTTTATTTTAAGATACGTACATTACGTATGTGTACGTATCTAAAAAAAAAGCTTTACGGCGACCGAGACCGCCTAGACGCCCCCAGGGTACTTAGCGTTTAATAAGGGGTTTTAATCCCACCTCGTCGTAACCGATGGTATGAGTCTACACCGAACAAGTGGCTAGCTCGTCGCGATGTTTTTAAATAGACTCAATAACCCATATAAACAGTTTCACAAGTTGGTATTGTGAAACCGGGACCGACAGCTTAATGTGCTCTCTGAGGCACTATAGTGGTGTTGTCACTATGTTGGGTTATTGAGTCTATCCAAAGATCGCGACGACCTAGCCACCTCTTCGGTGTACTCATACCATCGGCTACAATGAGGTAGGATTAAAAACCCCTTCGCAGAGACCGTCCATGCGGTCTCGGGTGCCGTAAGGATATGTGTGTATGTATAACATGCATAATTAAATACTCAAATTAAAAGAAAATTAATTACATCAACGCATAAACTATAAAATCAACGTTACATTTCTCACGGTCCATCGATGGACCGGTTCCTCGTATAATTGCAACATATTAATAAACAACAAAATCCATTAACACACATTAATAACAAAATTAAATACACTGTCACTCAAACTGGGCGATGGATAGGTTGTCAAGAGATATTTTATCGGTTTTATTTTTATGCGGAAAGATGCAGATTTGGTGTCATAATTTTTTTTAACACTTTTTTCGTTGTACTTTTTAGTACTAACCAATAATTATTTATTTAATGTAGTGATCTTTTTTTTTTAATTTAGTTTAAATAATATTTCTACCATAGTTTTCGAGTATTCTTCAATGAGAGTTCAATATATACGATAATACTGCCAGTGTCAAATAAACACCTGTATTTTTAATTTTTAATCTTAATATTTTATATAACGGTAGATATAATTGCATTTTTTAATCATAAGAATTTTGAGATTATAATAAGTAAACAAAAACCAATCTCAAACGATCCGAGCCGTAGACAAATAAAAAAAAACAAAAGGAAAGAGCTACCTCTTAAGATAAGCTCTAAAAAGAGTTACTTCCTGAATGATTTTGCATATTGGATATTTAAAAAAAAGCACTTGATAACTGAGAGGTGTGAATGATAACGACAAAGATATAAACATTATATATTAAATTGACTGTAATTAACTGCAATTGATACATAATCACAATATATATAAAAAAAGATTATGAAATATGGAAGGTGCAAAACACTTTCGGACTTTCTCAACCCGTTCAAACACCGAAAATTACTAAAATAAGAAATACAAAAATTCTAATTAAAAATTATTTATTTTTGAATTAGAATTTTGCTATTAAATAACAATCTATTGATCAACTCCATCCATGGGTTTTCTAGGTCTGCTTGCCATCGTGTAGATACAAAATCACATGGCAATCTCCACAAACAGTTATGTACATTTGTTTCACAACTCCACTATAGTGCCTCGGAGAGCACGTTAAGCTGTCGGTCCCGGTTTCACTATACCAACTTGTGAAATTGTTTATAGATGGGTGATATACATCATGACGAGCTAGCCTCTTGTTAGGTGTAGACTAATACAATCGGCTACGACGAGGTGGGATTAAAAAGCCCTCCGCTGGGTACCCTGAGGCCGTTTAGGCGGTTACGAGTATTTATATTCGATATATATAAATACTCTCAAACAGCTACAAATCTGAGACAGCATAATTAACAGGTAACATATAACATTTATCTGTGAGGCCAGTAAGTTTCAGCGTATCAGGTTTATCGCAAACCAGTTTTGGCTGTCGTGGGAAAGTCGCTTACACGCGCAATAACAGACTTTTTTTTAGTTTTACAGGGCTGTGGTAATCAATTCAACTGTAGCAGTCAGACTGAAGCCTTCCGGAGGATTAAAATTTAAGTCTTTATTAATTTAATTGCTGTTTCATAATTAAAAAGATTTATAGAAATAAATTAGCGGAAATGTTTCATATAAATCTCTGGTTGATATTAGATAATTATGTGTAAACCTTTTGTTTTTGTTTTAGACTTATACCATCGGCTACGACGAGGTGGGATTAAAACCCGTCCGCTGGGTACCCTGGGGCCGTCTAGGCGGTCTCGGGCGCCGTAAGGCACCCGTGAAGATATATATATATATGTGTAAACCTATAAAATACAAGCTGTACTATCCCGCTGTTTACCGCGATCTAATTTAAAAGAAATACGATCGAAAAGTAAATACAGCCTATGTTACTCGTTGATAATAGAATCTTTCTATTGGTGAAAGATTTTTGAAAATTGCTTCAGTGGTTTTTGAGCTTATCCGGAAAAAAAAACAATTAAATCTTTTCTTTTTATAATATTATTATAGATCAAACAATAATGGTTTATGTTTAAATTACAGATTTTTGACTGCCTCCATGTTCTAGTGGATCCGAAGGTCTGTGGTTCGATTCTCACTCATGGCAAACAATATAAGTTTTACAGTTTTCCATGGTCTGGGTGTTTATAAATATGATATGTACTAGTTTCGTTGTTTTTAATACACATGGTGCCGTTTGTGACCACGGCAAATATGTGTAAAATTTTCTGCATATTATTCTCTACTTTTCACTCAAGGTCTTCCTGTGTTCACCAAATGGCAAACCAAGAAATAAGGTTCCTTAAATGTAGTAATCGACAACCCTAGACAATTTCAATATTGAAGTCTCAAACTAATAAAATTAATCAAAACAACGCGAGCTTAAAGCTTATTCAAATTTTACACCTTACTGTTATAATAAACTTTAATTCAAAATAAAATTGACAACCCTATAAACTTTCATTCATGGATTTCTGTAAGTGTGTGCACATGTGTTTACACGTAATTAACGAACGTGTGAGTGTTAAACGTGGACAGAGCACGAAGCTACCGTTAGAGCAGTTACTGAACTATTTCGACCACTTCACCTAAACACTTTCTTCTAACAAATTAAACAAGCATGTATGGGAAAATAAGACTTTTTGTACTTTACGGACTATACCGTAATATAGATTGCTACCATGTATTTGAGATAATGGCCTCTTTTTCTAACGCCCAATTCATTACTGAATAATAATTTATTGTATTAAATATATGACTAACGTCGTCGGCGCTTGAAATATAAAATTGTCTTTTTTTTGTTATAGTTTTTAAATTAAAATTTTGCTATCTAAAAACTGGATCTTAATAAACATAATAGAAATAAGTCTATCATCCAGTTTCTAGAATGATAGCTAATTTATTATTTGATCTAACTAGGTATATGGTGGGTTAAAAATATTGTGTTCTATGATGAAAATAATTAAATACGTATTTTTCCTTTAGAGTCGCCCATACAAAGACAAAACTTGCGAATAAGACCCCGCCAGTTGTCTAAAGCTTGATACTAATGGTCGGATTAATAGTCGTTGCTTAGGCTGAGCCATTGCTTAGAACTGTAAAAATTTAGTGTTTTTCATATGCAGTTCGACAGCCCGAAGCATCGGTTAAACATTAGCAATGGCTCAGCAATGACTATTAATCCGACCCTTAGATTCTTTGAGGGTAGCTCAAAGACTATTAAAAAAGGTTAGCTGTGTTAACTGGTTAAAAAAGTAATTTATTTTAAAGCTTTTATAGTGCTAAAGTCTTACAAATTTAACTCAAATATGTTCAGCATTTTTCAGGTTATTAATAAGAAAAACAAACACCAAAATATAAAACTAAAACCTCACATATTTACGAGTAACACTACTAAAATTAACAAGTCAACAGTTTTAAAACAAATAAAGAACTCAAAACTAAAATACTACGCAATTAATTGTGTTAAAACATCTTGTTAACCCTTAAAGAGTTAATAAATCCCGAAAAGCTTTTTCCTTGATGAATAACCGCGGAGTTCAGACAGGATTAACCCTTTCACGAACGAAGGCCATCCTGTGTCTTAATTCATCCACTTTACAACTAAATTCTAATAATACAATTTAATTTATTACTTTAACTGGTTTGTTTTATAACGAAGAATAAAAGCGAAATTAATGCATTAAATAGATGTTTGTCTCTTATCTTAGTAGAAGTAAACGTCACGTGGTGGCCGAGATGGTTAGACCTTGGACTTAAGAACACTTAGGTCCCTGGTTCGAATCCCGGTGTGTACCAATGATTTATTTAATTTAAAAAAATCATGTACATTTTGTTTGACAACACCACTATAGTGCCTCGGAGAGCACGTTAAGCTGTCGGTCCCAGTTTCACTATACCAACTTGTGAAACTGTTTATAGATGGGTTATTGAGTCTATTCAAAACGATGTTCGGTGTAGACTCATACCATCGGCTACGACGAGGTGGGATTAAAACCCCTCCGCTGGGAACTCTGGGGCCGTCTAGGCGGTCTCGGGCACCGTAAGGCACCCGTGATGATATGTATATATTTGTAAGTAAACGCCTTATGCTATATTCAATAGAAAAATAAATAAATAACATCACCTTTTTGGCTTCCGATAACCGTTTAAACGGCCTCAGGGTTTAACGGCCGTTTAAGCGGAAGGATTCCCCCATCCTCATTCTACCGATGGTATTCGGAGGCAACACCTAACAAGTAGCGAGCTTGTTGCGGTGCCTATGGATGGTATAGTCTCGTTGTATAAAGCGGTCGGGTACCCATCCCAGGTCCGGCCTTGTTGTCATCTGCTTAACCTTGTTATCAGTTGCGCAGTGACTTAACCACTAGGCTGGGCCACTTTTTATTGAAAATTACAGTATAATAGTAATTAATATATTAATCTTTAATTTAATTTAAAGAATTTAACAAAAATACTGTAATAATGTATAAGAAGAGTTAATGAGCTTAAAAACTGTTTGTTTGGGTTAATCGTATTTTGACTGCATTTTTGACCGCCCCCATAGACTAGTGGTTGTGCCTTTGGCGTTGTATATGGAGGTTGTGGGTTCGATTACCACCCATGGCAAATAAATATTAGTACGTTTTTCTGTACAGTTTATCATGGTATAGGTGTTTATAAAAATATAATATAATATAAACTGAATTAAATTTAAATTGAATCGGGCGTTATTTTGCGAAAGTTCATTTTAAATTATAGTTAAAATATCATATTTGTTATCCTGGTACACATAGTACAAGCCTAGAGCCTAGCTTGTGACCAGAGCAATATGTGTAAAATTGTCCTACATATTAGTCTTATTAACTAAGGACCTAATTAAATCTGTTAATAAAGTATTTGGCCATGGTTGGGTTAAGTATTTACTTTTTGACTTAACACCAAAAGTGCAATGTAATTTATATTCCGCCCTAGGGCTTGAGTGGGGCGCGCGTGCGGCGGTACACTGTAGGGCGGCTAGCTGTATGCATATTGGATTGCCTCAACCATTTCTCACTTTAAATTAAATAGATTGTTACGTTAAATTAATTTTGTTCTTTGGAAGGTATAGTAATTAATTTTGTTATACTTCGATATTTATACTTAAAAAAAAATATTTTTCAAAAAACTTTTTTGGGCGTTTTTGTTAAATGGTGTGAAAGAGATAACACACGATTGTAACTAAAAAGTTTGATAAAGTTATTATGAATAATAGGGTAAAAATTTAGAGTTAATTAATTTATTTGTCATCTAACTCAATAACATCAAGTTAAATTATTATTTAGTTACAAGTTAATTATTATTTTTAAAAAAGTTTTGAACTAACCTTACACTAAAATATATAAATTAAGTTATAGTACGATTTATAAATAACTCAACGAAATAATAATTATAAAAGAACAAACCCAATGATTTAGATGATATATCTAGTAGACAATTATAATACAGTGGCGTCATATACGACCATAAAAGAGAGTCTGGAATGGCTATCAGCGGTCATCGCCACTCTATCTTCGACCCAATATTATAATAATAATAACATACTTCTGGTGTAGGGTTACCATGATTTTGTATTAAAAGTTTTTTTTATTGGAGCACGGCATGTGAAATTATAAAGTCCATGAATGGGGTCGATTAATAAACATTGTTTAACAACATTCATCGCGCCCACTGTGTAGGATAAATGATGTGTAAGATTTAATATTCTCGGTGCCTTATCGCCTATTCAACTGCACGTTTCGTAACCGCACCTTAAAAGGAGACTACAATCTCAACAATAAATCAATGCTTCTGGAGAGTGCCTCCAGAAAACAGTGGTCCAGTAAATAAAACAAATATAGAAAATAAAAATACAAAATGTTAGTGGTGGCTCCCTTGTATGGCAGATAATGATTGACAGGTCAATAGAATGACAGGTCAGCTAACCACCTAGTCTTACACTAGTTGGTTATGTAGTGTTTCGGTTCGGTAGTATTTTTCATATTAAGATTTCCATTCCATTGCGTTTAAGTTCTAAATCTGATATCGAGTATAATAAACATTTGTAGTTTTTTTTGTTAATGAATAGCTGCCTAAAACCAAACGGACTCTAAGACCTCATTGTTAATTTTTTTTTGTGACTATTGACATGGCATGAAATAAATGATTTTAACTTTTACTTAGTGGATTCGAGTGTCCTAAAAGGATAAATACAATATCGCTCCTGCATGAATCTGGAGGAAGCTATTACGTAAGCTGAAGTATGAATATAGAGATCATACGAAGCGCTTACTCTTACATTGCTCTCTGCTTACCCTTTAAGAACTTGCGCAGAAACATTTTCCAAATTCATTGTATTTAATTTTGCAATAATACTAAGGAATAAAGAGTTTAAGAATCCTAATAAAATAATATTTTAAACATTTTTATCAATAAATTAATGTTTATTAAGTTATATAATTATTACTTTCTTTTAGTTAGGTATTTCTTTTTTATTTGAGTTTTAAGTTATAAGTTAAAATTTATGATTTTTTAAATTTACTTGTCACATTGTTTTTATTTTTTTATTATTTCTTATCTATCTTTGACGGTTATTTTTTTAATATTTTTTTCTTTTAAAAATGTTGGTCACCCGTACATTTATGTAGTTTGAAAAGAGAATTGGTCTCAGAACAACCGGTAGCAACCTATGAGAGGTCACGGACTTTAGATTCGGCGATTAACAAATTATGGATCACGATTTCATTTAGACTATTATTATTTATTAATTTAGGTTGCATATTATTATTTACTAATTTAGACGGCCTCACCGTACCCAGCGGAGGGGTTTTTATCAAACCTCGTCGTAGCCGATGGTATGAGTCTACACCGAACAAATGGCTAGCTCGTCGCGATGTTTTGAATGGACTCAATAACCCATCTATAAACAGTTTCACAAGTTGGTATAGTGAAACTGGGACCGACAGCTTAACGTGCTCTCTAGTATAGTGGTGTTGTCAAACAAATGTATATATTTTTTAAATTAAAAACTCATTGGTACACACCGGGATTCGAACCAGGAATTTAGGTTGATTTTAAATAAACTATAGGATTTTTCTTATATAAACTTTTAGGTTGAAGAAAGGCATACATCGTTCGTTATGGTCGTAACCGTTTTCGTTATGCTCATACAAATGCAAAAACCGGCAAGTGACCTAGTCATGTTTGGATTTTGGTCTGTGTGTTTACTGATTTTCAGGGGACTACTGCATCGATTTCTAGTCGAGGCTCCTTTCAGGGTGCGGTTGCTAAAGGGGCAGTTAATTTGACGATAAAGCAGCGCGAGGCTATTTAATTAGACTCATAATGCAAAATATGTATTTATTTAGCCGGCATAGTGAGAGCGATCCATGCTATTAAACATATTGTTTTGATCGACCCCAGTAATGGATTTTGTAGGTTTGCTTACATTAGGTAGATACAAAGTCACATGCCGTGCTCCAGTAAAAAAAAATACAACAACCTAAAACCTTTTTTTTTTAATACATCTGAACTTTTAATATATTTTTAATTTACTAGCGTCTATATCTGAGGCCAGTTCATCTGTTAGTAAACTTTAATCATGCGTTAAATCAGAACAAATTACCCTTAGTATAGTCATATTTATTCCTAAACCTCAGTTTCTATTCCCTAGAAAATCTCGTCCAGATCAATGATCTCAAAATCTTACGTCGAGAGCAGAAGGTAGGAGGAGGCAGCTCCGAAACACCTGCCGCCCATGTACCAAGAACCAGTGTGAACCAGTCCTAACCCTACCTATAGCAACCTAACTCACATGTTAAAACTAACAAACTTGAGACGAAAATCAAAGCCTTAAGGTTTAATTTTAAATATCAGTTGAGAAGGGATGTTAAGTAAAAGTTTTGAGAAGGTAGGCGCCAACGTAGTCGGTCAGAAATCTAGCTAAGATTATCTTAGGCTAGTTTATTGCTAGATCTGGTTGTTAAATCTAGAGGCTTTATAGGATTTACTATAACTAACGAGTACTATGCATTTTAGAAATCCATAAATATCAAACTATAGACCAAAAAAACGTAATAAATATGAAAAGAGTAAGAACCCAATTTGCAATAAAGTTTTATATAAGTTTGCATAGGTATATATGTATATACTAATATTATCTATAATAGGTGAAGTTTGTGAATTTGTAATCTCTGGATCTGCTGAACCGATTTAGATGAGATAAGAGCCGAGGAGTATAATATTAATATTATTTATTTTTTCACAGGAATAGTTTTATCACAGATTTTTTTGTTTGTTTTTCTGTAGTCTCCGGAATACTGGTAAACCCACAGACTAAAACCGAAACAAAACTGTCAAGTAACCTACTTGTCAGTTTTTGCATTTGTTAGGGCGCGGCGGTGTTAACGAGTCCGGTCGGTCTAGCGATGTTATAGAGACTTTTCGTCCACCTATATAACACAGGATAGACAGTTTTTAAATTATTGTTATCTATTCACAGCATAAATAACAATAATTTTAAAACCGTCAAGTGATCTAGTCATGTTTCGGTTTTAGTCCGTGGGTTCACCGGTTTTCAGGAGACCACTGCTTCGTTTCTTGTCAAGGTGGTAGTCTCCTTTCAAGTCGCGGTTACGAAATGAGTAGTTGAATTGACGATAAGGCAGCGAGTATATGAAAATATACTTCGCCCACTTCGTAATCGCATCATTTAGCCGGCATAGTGGGAGCAATCAAAGTTGTTTAAGAACAATTATTAATTGACACCATTCTTGGACTTTGTAGGTTTGCTCACCACCAGGTTGATACAAAGTCACATGTCGTGCTCAAATAAAAAAAAACCTTTCATATGGTGATTCAGTCTTAACTGTAGAGTAACAAAACTAATGGTAGAAGAGCTACAGTATATATTTTTTTGTGGTAGCATTTTCGATCTTCCATTTCGTTTCGGAGTACCTACAATGTATGTTATAGTTGCAACAAGTTACTGACCGCGTCGACCAATATCTCTACGTTTGATCGACGATCTCGCTTGTCGGATCGCATCGACAAATTGATTTGGAGCTCCATACATTGTCTTTTTGTTCTCGGAAGCTTTTTAAAATTGACACGTCATCTGCCTATCAGGTTTATTTTTTTGTTTGGGATTTTTCTTAACTGGACTGTAGTTAGTTTAAAACTGGATTCTAAATCTTCATTTAGATTTTGAGTTAAGGGCTCTGTAGTCGACTTGACGCCCATATAAACGTACTTCATTTATTACAGTTTGGCTGTTAGTTGAAATTAAATTATTATTTTTATGTTGGTAGTGCGCTGGTTAATAGTTAGCAAAAATCTTTCTGTTGTGGGCAATAAATTATTTTTGTATTAAAATATTAAAAAAGTTATTTTTTTGATTTTGAAACTAGTAATAATAATAAACCAACACAGAAAGATTAATTAATACAACGACCGACAAAAATATTATTTTAATGCTGCGACAAACAGTAATCGAGTATTACTGGAAGTGCGAAAGCTCATTTTGTATGAAGAACGCAGACTTCCCTATTACGAATGCAGTGTTGCAAGCAAGAAGTGTAAGTCAGTAAAATCAATGTGTAAACGGGAAAAAGTGACAAATAATAAGTGCAGTGTCATAGATTTTACATATTTTTTTACAATACGGGCTTCGTTACGATTTCAGGAGTGCTGCATTGATTTCTTGTCGAGATGGTAGTCTCCTTTCAGGGTGCGGTTACGCGAGAAAGCAGCTAGGATATTTAAATAGACTGGGTAAAGAAAATTCGTCTTTGTCGTCGCCGCATCATTTAGCCAGCATTGTAGAATCGATCAATATTTTTTTTTTTAAACTACATTGTATTCGTCGACCTCATTCATGGATTTAGGTATAATCTTACGATACTAATATTATAAAGCTTAAGAGTTTCTTTGTATGGTTGAACGCGCTAATCTCAGGAACTGCTGGTACGAATTGTAAAAATATTTTAGTGTTGGATAGCCCATTTATCGGGGAAGGCTATAGGCTACATACCATCACGAAGACATCACTACGACCAATAGGAGCGGAGTAACAATCAAAAATGTTGCAAAAACGGGGAAACAATATTCCTTTTGAGAGCGTACGCTGCGTAAACGGTTAAAGTTACGCAGACGAAGTTGCGACGATCAGATAGTAAAACATAAAACAAAAAATCGTCATATGAAGTGAATGCTCACCGATCCCATTTCGCAATATATATAATATACTTCGTACACTTGTTTTTTTTTAAACTATATTTTGTACAAACTAATTAACTAAAACGCAGATAATATTGAATGTTTATTTGTTAAAAAAACTATCGCCCCGAGTTAAATTCTCGGAAAATAATGCGACAATCGGATGTTGATTAGCGAACCTAGGACCTGTGGTTCTACGAATGTGTGTGAGCGACTGCTTTGATGTCACCGACAAACGGAGCCGCGCTTATCTCGCGACAACAAAGATTTTTGTTGTTACAAAGTGACAATAAATATCTGTGTTGGCATACACATATTGTTTGGTTGCTCTTTAACAATTGGATTCTTTTAAGAATATGTATAATATATACATGGTTACTTTAATATATACGTGGTGGCCGAATTGGTTAGACCTTGGACTTAAAAACACTTAGATCCCTGGTTCGAATCCCGGTGTGTACCAATGAGTTCTTATTTTTTTTTAAATATGCACGTTTGTTTGACAACACCACTATAGTGCTGTCGGTCCCGGTTTCGCTATACCAACTTTTAAAACTGTTTATAGATGGGATATTGAGCCTATTCAAAACATCGCGACGAGCTAGCCCAAGTGGCTAGCTCGTCGGTGTAGACTCATACTATCGGCTACTACGAGGTGGAATTAAAAACCCCTCCGCTGGGTACCCAAAGGCCGTCTAGGCGGTCTGGGGCGCCGTAAGGCACCCGTGATGATATTTATTTTATTTACATGGTGACTTTAAAAGGTTGTACTTTGGGCTAATATGAGGCTCTACTGATTAAACCGAACAACTTTGAACAAGTAATAATTTTAAAAAAATTTTTGCTTCTCCATATAAATTGGTTATTTTAACAATATAAGTTTGTATAAAATAAAATATAAAAGACTACAATTCGACGACAGATCGTTAACGGTAATATGAGGCTACAAAATCTTATTATTTATTTATTTTATTCTTCTGACAATCAAGACCACACATATCTAATAGACGACTTATACCGGCTATACGGCACTTATAGCCAGAATGCTTCTCATGACAATTCCACTAAGCCCAAACACGGCAAGATTTTTGGAGTTCCGGTGCCTATCTTCCGGTTTCTTCATCATCATTCATGATGTGATGATAAAGCCGGAAGGTAGGCAGTTCATTGGACTATTCTAGTGACTGTAAACACCACTGAATGACATATTATTCCAGTTATTTTAATTTAAAAACTAAACTACTAAACCGATTTTGATTAAATTTAATTGGGACCTATCTGCAAAGATATCCTTTCAAATAAAATTAAAAAAATTCAAATCGGTTTATAAATGACAAAGTTCTGAGGTAAATAAAAAAATAAAAAAATGCCTACCTAATGCCTACTATCAAAGAAATAACAACATACGAAGGTCAAAGTGTGGAGCAACATAAACGGCCCTTTCCGCTCTAAATATCATGGCGGGTTATGCAAAAGTGTACTTGATGCATTGAAGACATATCATTGTCCATATTACGTCCAACATATTGACTAAGAGATTCGATTGTAAATTATTATTTTGGCCAAAGGTCATTTATATGATATTTTCGTTGAAACTGAACATTGACTTCTATGGAAACAAGATTTTCAGGGTGGCCACTTTTTTTTGGATACGAATTCTCCTGACTTTTCCAGAAAATTTTTAGCAATATTTTTGGAAAATACAGAACAACAAAATATATTTCACATTCTTAAAAAAAATAAGTATATTTTGAACTTAGATGGAATTGCCCCGCTTAGGTTGCCAGTCGTTTACAGTAGCAAGTTGTGTGTGTACTTTAAATATTTTCCCTTACCTTCTAGCGTTTTCCCTGACTTTTCCAGTCTCCGAAAATTCTCTGACTTTTCCTGGTTTTCCAGAAAGTGGCCACCCTGGATTTTGCTCATTGTGCTTGCGATCAATTCTCGATAATTCCATAATACATTTGTACATAATCGACAAGTTCTCACATATTTTATTTAATGTGATATTAAAAAAACATTTTGAGTAATTGTATTTTTTAAGTTACTTTTTTGTATAACTACATATATAAAGACCGAAATAGGTACCTATATAAAAAAAAGTTACACACTACTTTAACTTAATTTTTGACTTAAAAACATAAGTTTTTCATACGAACATCTTTAACTTTTTTCAACATATATCGTTTTTAAATTAAAACCAGTAGTCTAGACATATTATACAAAAAAACTTTTACCGGTTTCATAAAATCTTAACACTAAAAAACAAACATCAAACTCCACAAAAGCATATGAAAAAAAAAACTTTTAAAACAAGAAAATGTCATAATCGAATTATAAAATGACATGTCAGCCGGAAATGCAGAACAAGCTCGTGGCCAACCGGATGTGCTCCCGTGTAACTAGGTCAGTTTATTTCTGTTTTGGCGGGATCCAGTAGGAAGAGACGCCATTGTGGAAGCGCTGGGAAGCACCGAAACAGCCACTGGATTACAAACCATAGATCTAAATACTAATAACCTAATGTCATCATTAGGCATCGCGCGTGACTTGTTTTAGACTGAAATTATTTTTAGCAAACCTATATAATAAATATTAATTGACGTGCCTTTGTCTAGCAAAAACTAGAAAATGGCTCGACCTAATTATTATTTTTTGTTTGCCTCAATAAAATAAAAGTTTAAAAAAAACTTCACATACTGAAACAGCAAACAGCGATCGGAATATTACACAATTGTTGTACCGTACATGTTATATAATTTTTCGAATTTCCAACGAGAATGAAATCGCGGGAGGAAAGCTAGTATTGAATTAAAAAATGTACAGGTTCCTTATGGCACCCGAGACCGCCTAAACGACTTAGGTTACTCAGCGGTGGGGTTTTATCATTCTCCCAAAGGTTTGCTGGTATATTTTTCATTCTCCCAAAGGTTAGCTGGTAGATAATATTTAATAATATAATTGTAATAATTATTATTAATTATAATTATTACAATTATAATTAATAATAAATAAATTGGTACACACTGGGATTTGAACCGAGGGTCTAAAAGCTGTAGTGTTTTTAAGTCTAAGGTCTTGCCTCCACGTAACTTATATATGTATATGTCGGACTCGGTATATCGAAAACACGAACATCATCATACCCACTTCGGCCTCTATTTTGTATTGTTACCTGTAGTTTAACGTAATGAAATTTTACACGGTGCGGTCACTCCGACTCGGGTTACGAGTTTGTTTACCAAAAAAATATATAGAAACAACGACAAGTAACTAACTGAAAGTTTTGTGGAATATAGTTTACAGTTCCTGTAACAGAATCGTTTCAGTTCCCAATTCGATGTAACTTTTTAAATTAGTTATTTAAAGTTAGACAAGGAAGTGAATTTCTTTCGTAATTAAATAAATGGTTGGATGTAAAAAAAAATAGAAGACTACTGCATCCATTTCTTATCGAAGTGATAGTCTTCCTTTGACGATAATCTTATTAAAGTTGTCGTCTTTGTCGCGGCCAGTTTCGAAAACGCATCATTTAGCCGGAATAGTGAGAGCAATTTCAATGCTATAAATGTACTTTGTAGGTTTGCTTACTATCAGGTCGATTTCACATTCGGTTCTCCAATAAATAAAGTGATATTTCACGGGTAGCTGTCACAAGGCTCTCTGTGAAGTTGTACGTCTATAATCTTGTTATTTTCCACAACACTAATTAAATACCCTTACATTGGTAAATACAGCAGAGATTAGTAAAGTTCCCAGACTCCCTCGCCCCTAGCCCCTTGGCCCTAGTCTCTCGACCCCTCAGGCCCTTGATGCGGGTATTCGCAATTACTGCACTCTTGGCTAAGGACACTTAATTAAAATTGATTTAAAATAATTTAGCAAATAGCTATATAGACGGCCATGTCAGTAAGCGGTTTAAGAATTATTAATTACTACAGGATTTTGCCCGCAGATTAAAAAAAAAATTTTTTTTTTTTTTTTTTTTAATCTTTTATATCAAAACTGCTTTATTTGTTTCAATGTGCTAATCTCTTTTAGTTGAATTTAAAAAAAAATCATAGGATATCCTAATTATTGAGGAAGGTTATTTAGGCTTTAAAAATGATATCACGCTACGACTCTTAGGAGCCGAGCAAAAAGAAAAAAGTCAGAAATATGCCAAGAAAAACGAAGTACAATACGATTTTTTATAAATTACGGCTTTGGAACCGCGGGGCACAATTATAATGTATACACATTTATTGAGGTGTCAAAGAAAAACTAACATCATAGGCTTTGTAATCCACAATAAATAATCTATGCTGAATTTCTGTAAACATGACAGGGGGACAGTTCTCGCGCTTTGCATGCTTAAGTAAAAAGAAGATGAAACTGACAGTTTTCTATGGAGATCTGTCATTTTTCGTTCGATTATATGGAGGAAATAGATTCAAGAACTCGAAAGTCAAAAAACATGTTGTTTTCAATTATAATAAAGTTTAAAAAAAAAGTATCTTGGAGGTGTAGATTTTACTTACTAAATCCTAATTACATAATTTATTTATAAAAAATACGTTAAGTTTTGAAATGACAACTAAACTAATATTTTTAGTATCATAAATCAAACTTTGGCTGTCTTTTCAATGGTTTATAGATTTTTATTATTTATAATTTATAATAAGACAATCTTATTAGGACCGGGTAAGTGATTTTTACACCTTCATGTTCTTTTTTAAAAAGAACTTTAATATCACTAAAAACAACATTTAGACGACTTTCGGGCCAAAACTGTATTCTACCCCTAAACTTTAATGGATTTGAAAAAAAATGGTTTCATTTTATAAGAGAAAAAAAAACGATGACTAATACGTTTAATAAAATACGCTTCGATTTATTAATACTCACAAAAAATGCCTCACATAAAAAAAAAAAGGTAAGGCATTTTTTTGCGTTTTTTCAGAATTTCAGAGTTTAATTTTTTTTTTCATAAACCAAACTATAAAAAAAAGAAAAAAGTACGACCTAGATATAGGTCTTACGCCTCCAAAAATCATAAGGGAAATGTTTGATCAGACGCTTCTCTTAAGTTGAAAGCTCCAGAATTCAGGACAGTTATTGAAGTATTAATGTTATTTTAGACTCCCGGGGGTGGAAGTTCAAAACTCGTTACTACAATAAAAAAATGTTGCGGTGAGTGACGCGTGACATAACAGCCAGTATGCAGGTGCTTCTCTAGTTCTCATACATTAGTGTATGTAATTGTAATGAATGAATAGGTTTTTAAACTATCATTAGGTTAGAGAACGCTATACAGTTTTAATTTTATGTAAAACACTTTTTTATTTTTTATTATTGTTAAATTAGTTAATACAACGAGGCTATTTCATCATAAACACCGCAACAAGCTCGCCACTTGTTAGGTGTTGCCTCCGAATACCATCGGCGAAATGAGGATGGGTTGATCCCTCCGCTGGGACCCTGAGGCCGTTTAAACGGTTCTTGGGAGCCAAATTGGCACCCGTGATGGTATTTTTTTTTTTTTTTTTAGTTAAAAACATTCATAACACGACAATTCTATTTATTAGCTTTCATAATACAGCTTAAGAGTACGGCAAAATTTGTCTCCACACAAATTTAATAGTTTATTATTATGCAAAATTTGTCTCCACACAAATCGCAATTTTAATAGTTTATTATTATAAACATATAAAATCAAATTTTAAAGAGCAATTTGTGAGGAAACATATTTTGCCGTGTTAAAAAAATCGATGCTATTATGTATGCTACTAAATAGAATTGTCGTGTTATGAATATTTTTAACTATTTTAACAATAATTATATAAACGTTCAAACCCCGATGAGTACCTACACAATAAGTTTTAAAATTTGCGTGTGTTCTTCATTACTGCCGTTTCTATTACCTATTTAAAGCTCTATAGGGTATGGAGTCACTTATAAAAGTTACAAGGAAATCGCATCAGGCAGTCCATACAATTTACACATGTATCAAATTAAGAAAAGTTATGGACCTCTCAGGGTGCGGTTACTAAACGGGCACTTAATTTGACGTTAAAGCTGCGAGAGCTATTAAAGTAGACTCGTAATGTAGATTCGTCTTTGTCGCCGTCCATCTCGTAACCGCTTCATATAGCCGGCGTAATGGGAGCGATCATATACACAACAAAGTATTGATGTACCCCATTCATAGATTTGTAGGTATGCTTACCATCAGGTGGATAAATAGTGACATGTTGACATTAGGGGAATGCCATGATATTTTTTTTCCACAGTGTGGAAGGCAAAGATCGTTCGTTCCTTATAATAAATAAATACAATCACGGCCTCAGGGTACCCAGCGGAGGCATTAACCCGTCCTCATTTCGCCAATGGTATTTGGAGGCAACACCAAACAAGTGGCGAGCTTGTTGCGGCGTTTATGATGAAATATCCTCGTTGTATAAAGCGGTCACCCATCCCAGGGTTATTTCTTATCTAATGTTATTTCTTAGTTAAGGCCGAAGTCAAGTCTTTCTTCGTCGTTCACTTTTGTATTTAAAAGGCTATAGCCATTTCTTTCTTCATTATTAATTTCAGTAATATTAGGTAATTAAGGCCATAGCCAAGTCTTCGTTAGTCTGTGATGTATACCTAAAACGTGACTTTTATAAAAACATATATTTTAATTAATGAAGTATTATTAGTTACAATTTAAAATGTTATGACAACAACAGTATCTTTTTTTTTTCTTAAATATAATTCTAGCCTAGCCCAGTTACAGGGAACTAATGAAAAATTAGTAAGAAAAAAGAATACTAGTGACGAAATAATATAAATCAAAATAACTATAATGACATGTAAATGGTCACGCGAAGTCCAAGTTATCTGTGACGTCGCTGTGACATTTGGGCTAAAATAACGTGGGAAATTATTGCAATTACGTTGTATTTATGTTGTAAACACTGTGGTAGCATTAACGTTAAAAATAACAATAGTTACGTCTGAAAATTTAATTAAATATTCTACTGAATACGAATTAAAAAAAATATCTAAATAAGTATTTTTTTAATAAATTCTATATTTAGTTTTCATATATATATATATATATCTTCACGGGTGCGTTACGATGCCCGAGACCGCCTAGACGGCCCCAGGGTACCCAGCGAAGGGGTTTTAATCCCACCTCGTCATAGCCGACGGTATGAGTCTACACCGAACAAGTGGCTAGCTCGTCGCGATGTTTTGGATAGACTCAATAACCCATCTATAAACAGTTTCACAAGTTGGTATAGTGAAACCGGGACCGACAGCTTAACGTGCTCTCCGAGGCACTATAGTGGTGTTGTCAAACAAATGTACATATTTTTTTTAATTAAAAACTCATTGGTATACACCGGGATTCGAACCAGGGACCTTAGTGTTTTTAAGTCCAAGGTCTAACCAACTCGGCCACCACGTATATTACTTTAGTTTTCAATCACTGTTATAATTTATAATAAGTTAATACATATCATTATTAATAAAAGAAATAGGTAGGGTAGTTGCACCATAATATGAACATGCTCCAATGAATGAACACCTAAATATTTTTGCATATAATAAGAATAACGTTAAAACTACTATGTTGGAATCTTAATTTTATATTGGCTTATAGAAGCTAATTAAAAATTAAGACTCCAACAGGGTGGTTTTAATATGGTATTTTTAATACGCAAAAAAAAATAGGTGACAGTTCATGGGAACATGTTCATATTATGGTGCAACTACCCTACCTATTTCTTTTATTAATAATGATATGTATTAAGTCTACGTGGTGGCCGAGTTGGTTAGACCTTGGACTTAAAAACACTTAGGTCCCTGGTTCGAATCCCGGTGTGTACCAATGAGTTTTTAATTAAAAAAAATATGTACATTTGTTTGACAACACCACTATAGTGCCTCGGAGAGCACGTTAAGCTGTCGGTCCCGGTTTCACTATACCAACTTGTAAAACTGTTAATAAGTAACTAGGACCTAGTTACTAATTAATCACTATTCCTACATCGTACAGGAATTCTAAATTAATATTGTTTACATTTTATTTGCAGTAAGTTGATCGACGTGACATTTAAAAAAGTTAAAGTAATAAAATGTAATAACAAAATTTCTTTATTTTCCAAAATATGTTACAATTTGATGATTCCCTCAAAACATACACCTTTATTTAAGTTAGCAATACAATACATACATATCATCACGGTGCCCGAGACCGCCTAGACCCAGGGGGCCGTCTAGGCGGTCTCGGGCACCGTGATGATATGTATGTATTGTATTGTTGGAGAGGGTTTTTTATTCCCACCTCGTCGTAGCAGATGGTATGAGTCTACACCGAACTGGCTAGCTCGTCGCGATGATTTGAAAAGACTCAATAACCCATCTATAAACAGTTTCTCAAGTTGGTATAGTGATACCGGGACCGACAGCCTAAAGTGCTCTCTGAGGCACTATAGTGGTGTTGTCAAATGTACATTAAAAATTCATTGGTACACACACCGGGATTAAGGTTATTAATTAATTAAAACTACGTTGTAATAATTATACCTTGACAGAATTAGAAACAGTGATTTTGAAAGCACAAAAATACTTTACAGTTACTGCACAATATATAAGCACAAAATATACTTTATACTACACCTGCTCGGAAAGTAGGTTCTTACTTGCGTAAGAATAGGTCAGAAAGTACGTCTTTGTAGTCGTACAAATAGGCGGGAGGAAAAAGTGTATGAAAATCCATTGTTAACGTGCTTAAGCGGGAGGAAAAAGTATATGAAAATTCATTGTTAACGTGCTAGTTTTTTTTTAATTTTTTTTCTTCAATTCTTCCAAATTAGGAAAGGCAAGGGTTCAAAGCCATACAGCCTAGTTTTTTTTTACAAGTTCGAAATTTTAATCAAAATAAAATAAAAGTATTGGTTTATTGGCTGTTTACTTTCTTTGCATTTTTGATTTATTAAGTTTTAACAACTGTAATAATTTTAATATAAACTTTAATTAATAGAGATTTTATTTTTTATTTTCCTCGTAGGTGTAGTATAAAGCACTATGTATCACTCGGCGAGAAAGTGCGATTCCTAACTCGAGCGAATTAAGGCCCTCCGCTACGCGTCGGGCCTCAAACTTCGCCCTCGTTAGTAATCGGTGACTTTCTCCCCTCGGTGAACAATGTACTATTACAGTTACTGAATCGTAGAAAGGAAGTACTTGTTTCATGCGGGTTCATTGGCTAGGACAAGACGAGAAAACTACCAAAAATATAATAGAAGTTTGTCAATTCCTTTTTACCTTCTTAAGGGAATTTATTTCTTTTTACAATAGTGAAACTCGTGTCTAATCATGAATGTAATTTCATGCTGGACACTGTGTCCAGAAGTTGTCTCATTATTGGTCTATCGGCGTGTATAAAACATCCGTCCATTGTAAATCATGTCTAAAGAATTTTGTGTAAAAATATTTTGAGCAACGAACAAATTAATAGAGCGTGAAGACCGCATACTGTACTTAGCCAATATAATATTATTAAAATATCATAAATAATACTTTGATGGGACCCTAAACTGGTATAGTTTAGGGTCCAACACGGAAAATAATAAATTCTTGTATTAAGAATATATTGTTTCATATATAGCGGAAACAATATAAGCTTGAATCAAAAAAAAAAAATGTATTAAGTAAATTTTTTTTTTGACTAAACCCAAGGCAAATTTTACTTAATTTAAAATATTATTGTTTCTGCCATATATGAAACAATATATTCTTAATACAAGATTTTTTTTTTCCGTGAAGGAACCAAGAAAAATATATAAAATGTTAACAAACGTAAAAAATATACCTACAATTTGAAATTCATTTATTGGTAACACTTTTTTGAAATCCAACCTTTTTATACTGAATAATAAATTTTAAACTTATATTTTTGCAGTTTTTCTTAAAGTACTAATTACAGATTTCGTCCTTCGCATTACAATTGTATCCTTTTATTTTGCAGTTTTTCTTGAAGTCAAAAATAGCTATATCTTTCAACAACAATAGAAGTTTTTTTCTTATTAACGTTAAACAACAAATTTTAATTAAAAAAAATGCTGCACAACTATTTTCCTTTAATAAAAATACAGAAAACATTTTTACAGCACTTCCGGTTGATAAATTAGTTTAAAGAACAGGTTCATAGGTACTTTGAGTTGTAAGGTAACTATTAGTTAGTAACGGGCCTTTGAGGGTTATTTAAAAGCTATTTTTCCCTAATGGAGGAGATGCAGCACTTTTATGAAATAATTAAGTTAGTATGTCGCAACAACGTTGAAGCAAAAGCATTTAGGGGCCCTTTATACATTATTTTTAAGTGTCTCCATCGGTTTTTCAGGTAGTCTGTGTTTCATAATTGTTTTGTTTATTAGAATTTTACGGGTAATATTAGCTAGTTCCGGTTTTACTCTCGGAAAGTTTATATAATTTATTACTTATTTAAATTCAATTCAATTTCAATTATTCGCTAGCATTTTTTTTTAAATAGGAATGTCAAGGTGAAGACTGATGACTGAACATATAGTACCAGGCGTACAGAAAAGCCTAGGAGTTCTTTATAGCAAGAAATAATCTTTAATAGAAAATAGAACAAGTAGTACAACTTTTTTTTCACTAGGAATGAATGACATGGTTGTAGACTGCTTATTGTACATCTAGTAGGTACCAGGCGCACAGACAAGCCGAGGAGATCTTACAACGACAAGAGACAAGGGGCAATATTTACTAGCTGCAGAGTGTAATATTGATGAACTCAAACCGTAGTTTATAATCTATAATATACAGGGTGAATTTGAACGGTTGTATCTTGGGCTAATATGAGGTTCTACTCTTCTAAATTGGTCATTTTAACATTACTAGTTTGTATGGAGAAGGCTTTTTTTTTTCATTTGAGACACATGTTTCTATGGAAAAAGTTGTTTGATTGGATTAGTAGAACCTCATTAATCCAAAGTACAAACTTTCAAAGTTACCATTATATTTGACATCAATGAAATAGATATATTATAAAATATATTTTAGAAGGAAGCGAAATCATGATTTATTTGTTACAAAAATACAGCACGTAATAGAACCTTTTTACGTTACTTATTTATAAATACCTACCTTTTTTTTTATTGAAGCACGTTTTGTGACTTTGTATATACCTGATGGTAAGTAGCAAATGCAAAGTCCATGAATGAGGTCGATCAATGCAATGAACATTTAATCGCTCCCAGTTCCCACTATGCCAGCTCAATGATGCGATTACGAAACGGGTGGGGTTAAAGGCGAATTTGAAATTTGCATAACGAGTCCTTTAATATGCCCGTTGCGTTATCTATCACTATATCGTTCTAAATTTTGTTTACAATTTTTGTTTAAGTATTTGAAAGCTGCAGTTTTAAGTCAATCGATATAATAACAAAATCAAAACAATAAAATTCTTGTAGAACAAGTCTTAGTAACAATAATGTTGCACTTAGCCAGTAGGCGGCGTACGAACACATGCGTTCGGTTCAGGATCAGTGGCCGGCGCGCGCGCACCTGCCGTAAGGTTCTCACGGCCCCCTTGCCCCTCGCCCCTCGGCCCTGTGTCACTTCCATGCAAACAACATTTCCATGTATACAATGCAGGTCGTATTAGAAATTTTTAGATAACATTGAATAATAAGTAAATTCAAGTCTTTTTTTGCAAAATACCATTTTAAATTTGTGTAAAAAAACTTTTTCAGAAGTAGGTAGGTATAAAAAATCGTTTATGGTAAATATTTCTACCACAATAATTAAAAACAGCTTTTAGAATATTAAAAACTATATACCTAACCTTTATAGAAAAAAATAGATACCTAGGTATAAAACAACTGTTAATTTTATTTATCTTTCATACTAATTAAACCTTTTTTCTTAAAGTTTTACGGTCACTTTCATGCGACCGCCTATGTTTTATTGTATTATACTGAATGAACCTAGCGTAGATACCTATTAGAAAATTGGAGAGATAAGTAGGTATCTGCTAATTAATAAAAAACTTTTGCATAGTGATCTAATTATTGGAGATTTCAGTACATAATTGTACACTTTTGACAGTTGATAAATAAATATTATTGTAAAACAAGTTACTAAATTAAAAAAATCTTTCCTTTTTATAAGTAGTTCTAACAGATGATTCGAATACTATGGAGCCTTCAATTAAACTTTCTATATGTCCTAAAACTATTAATTGATTTTATAGTGACGCCATCTACCTTCAATGTAGTGAACTAAAATCGGCCACCCCGCGGGAGACGGTAACACTACACGGCCCGCTAGCGCGGCATGGAACAAAGTGTTATCGTAAAACACCGCTAGATGGCGCTAGTAAGAATCGAACGAGCTTTCGATTTCATACGATAGAGCTTTTTTTCTTTGACGGATTTTTACTGGTCTTTGTTTATTCTTTAAATTGGGTTTATTATTATTTTTTAATATTAAGTATACCAAATCACTGCTGATTGAATATTAGGTTTATTAGAGGACAAGCCTTTATTTACACAAGTACCACAGTAATTGCCCTACTGAAAGTCGCCCATACAATCACAAAAATCCATGAAATTATAGAGCAGTAAAAAATGCAACCCTATATCATAATAATATATTATATACATTCAAACCTAACTCGTATGACACCTAACTTATAGCTTTATGTATTTCACAAAAAAATACAATTTTATTATTATTCCACAAGCGTTATCAAAAGATAGATATTTTATAAATTTTATGCTAAATCTTAGGTCTGTTAGGCGTCGCTAGATTAATTCTGATGCCATTATTATGCTGTCAACGACTCGGTAGCACTGAAGAGGTGACAAAGAAGCCATTTTGATGCCCGGCGCATACGCCGAGACGTGGTATGCATTTTCTAAGAAATCTTGATCATTAATATGATTTATTATTTGAAATTTCAAATACTTATTTCTATATAAAAATTTGATTTAAAAAAAGTTAAAGATAAATAAATGAAGTGTAAACAATAAACTAAAATAAAGAAATAATTTACTTTAAGTAATTTTAAACGTTCTTAATATAAAAGATGTCTTGTTAAATGTTACCTTAGCAAAATAAAAACAATTTTTATCGACATTGATCGACAAGTAAAGCAACATGTCCGTCGATAAATCCGCTCAAAGTACTAGGCGCGCATGACCACTGTGGAGTATTATGCTTCTCAAGACTCACCATTCACAAGTTCAACCTCCAACACATGAATGAAATACTAGCCTGTGTGAGTGAACACGAAACTATCAAATTACTATAAAGCAATTTATACTTTAACCTTGTAGTATTAAGTTTCAAAGTTATTTAAAATGATAAATAAGTAACTATTGAAATCGTTCAAAGCAATTTATACTTTAAACTTACTAAGAATAAGCTTGAAAATAATTAAATAATTTAAGTTTATAGGTTAGAAATATGTAGATATTTACAATTAGTATGCAAATGTGTGGGTGAACACGTGTTTATTTGAGCCTCTGGGCATTCATGAGAAATTCGTTATGTCAACATGAACGCAGCTCTGACTAAAATAGCGTTCATTCATACTTATAGGTTATTTGAATTCAAAAGCTATAACAAAGTTGCACGTAGGTTTTGTGAATTAAAAGCTATAATCTAATCACAATTCTACTTAAACAGTATTTCATTCATTATAAATAACAGTTACTTTTTTGTCCAGCCTCATGGCCTTTATCCGTTACTGATTAAATAAAATTCAACAGTAATTTTATAATAAGTACCTATACTGGAAAGTATGTACATAGTAGCCCGCGACTTCGCATGTATTAATAGGTTTGAAAAAAAAACAAGTTTCAAGTTTCTAAAATGGTTGTTAAGATGAAATTATTTCTGTAATACTCCTATATACCTCCTATTCTTCCCTTTTTTCTTATGTAATACGGGACCCTAGATGCGCGAAAAGAATTCACATACTTAGGAACGTAATTTTAGTTTTAGTAAGTAGGTACCGGCCTCAAATCATTTAAGTCAAAAAAATTACAAATTGTCAACTTTTATACAAAAAAAATATTCCTCAAAAGTTAAATATAAATTCAAAAATATTTTAATGCAGTTTTATATAATTTTAATTTACTCAACTTTTCTCCATAGAACACTTAATAAGACTATATGGTGTATTTAAAAACATTTCCTAATAGACTCTAAAAACACAAACACCCTGTATGCACTGTCTGCACTCCCTATTTCTATGTCGAAAAATGATATACCCAATGTCCTTCCCATTGTCTCAAACTATATCCATACCAAATACGAGTATCATCTAAATTGGTTCAGCGGTTTAGACGTGACAAACCAACAAACAGAAATACCTTTGAATTTATAATATGGATAATATTCGTAGTATGAAAGTATGGATATACCTACGTGGTGGTACTGGCTGTCGATTTGGTTAGTACCTACTGCAGTTTTTAGGTCTAATGAGTATTTAATGTAAAAAATATGTATATTTGTTTGACAATACTACTGTAGTGCCTCGGATCAGTCCGAAGTCTTTGCGCGTGCTAAGAAACGACTATTAATCTCAGCCTAAGTGTAGATCTTAGTTTCACTTTACCAATATGTGTGACTGTCTCTGTGGTCTAGTTGTTGAGCCGTTGGTTTTGAATCCAGAGGTCGTGGGTTTGATTTAACAGTAAATCAAACCCACGACCTCTGGATTTGATGTTTATCCTAGAGTTTGTATGGAGAAGGCAATTTCTTTTTCATTTGCGACACATGGTTCCATGGGAAAAGTTGTTCGATTTGATTAGAAGAGACTCATATTAGCCCGAAAGTACAACCTTTCAAAGTCATATGTTTAAACGGCCTCAGGGTACCCGGCGAAGGGATTAAACCGTCCTCATTTCGCCGATGGTATTTGGAGGCAACACCTAACAAGTGGCGAGCTTGTTGCGGTGTTTATGATGGTAAAAGCCTCGTTGTATAAAGAGGTACCCATCCCAGGCCCGGTCTTGTTGTCATCTGCTTAACCTTGTTATCAGTTGCACAGTGACTTAACCACTAGGTTGGGGCCGCTTTTTTTAGTCACCATGTATAGTCGGTTAAAAATGGCGTTACAGTACAATTTACTCTAAATATTATTAAATCAGTCAAAATAGACGAGCCCGTACGTAACCTAGTAGTTTATGAACGAAGATATTTTCACATGAGTAGGTGTTAGTTGATGACGAGAAGAAATGAAACACTCGTAAGTGCGGTGTAAGTGCGTTATAAATACCCTGTGTTACGCCGGCCAAATACACTCGCATATATTGGCACATTGTTATTATAAACAAACCAGAGAAATACTACGAAATCATTAGTAATAATAAATGCAGTCGAACTTTACTAGATTATATAAAACTATACGCCGAGTTGGTTAGACATTGAGAAAACTCATAGTTTAAAAATATATATATTTGGTGGCCGAGTTGGTTAGACCTTAGACTGCTTGTACTATTATTTATTCTGTGCTTAGTCTTAAAAACCCTTTTTTTTTCGTCTAGGCGGTCTCGGGCGCCGTGATGAAATATTCATAACATGTACCTACGTAAAAAGCGACTTCAGCCTAGTGGTTAAGTAAATACGGAATCAAGCCACTAGTTAGGTTTGCCTTCGAATACCATCAGCGAAATGTGGACTGGTTAATCCCTCCGCGGGGCACCAAAAAAATGACTTCGCCATACAAACTAGTAAATGTTAAAATGACCAATTTGTATGGGGGAGCCAATTTTTTCTTTCATTTGCTACACATGTTTCCATGGGGAAAGTTGTTCGATTTTATCAGCCATAACCTCATATTTGCCCAAAGTTTTTTTTTTTTTTTTTAATGAGAACTCGGCATGTGACCTCACATCTACTTGATGGAAAGCAGTATGAAGGTCCAAGAACAAATGCAACCAACAATTACGATCTACGTAACCGTTGATTGCACCTATTATGCCGGCTTAAGATGCCTATACACGCTTCGTTTAAAGGACTCCAGATTATAGGAAGATAATCCTTTTAAAGTCACCCTGTATGTATATAATGACCAACTGATAGAATTGTTTATTGATAGATTATTTAAATTGACTATCCAAACTACCCCAGGAGCTGGGTCTAAACCCAAACAGCAGGGTAACCACCGACTCCGATACCGTGAGATCTCGTTCGAGTTGACATCGAGAACGATGTTTTTGGTACCACGAAAAGTTAAACATCGTTATTTGAATTGCCCAATGCATAACTAGTTCAAATACCAAATTAATTACAAAAAAATATAAATAATATTATGAAGTTTGTAAATATGATTTGTATGAAATGACGTCATTTTTGATCTCAACTCGAACGAGAACTCACGGTATCGGAGTCGGTGGTTACCCCACGTTACCCGTAGAACGTCTACTATGATTATTTTTTATTGGAGCACGCCACGACTTTGTATCTACCTGATTATTATAAGGCGCGGTTACGAAACGGGTAATCAATTTAATGTACGGTTTTCCGGAGACTAACTGCATCGATTTCTTGCTGAGGTGGTAGCTCCTTTTATGATGCGCTTACGAAACGGGCGATTGATTTGACAATAAAGCAACGAAGATATTAAAATAGACTTACGTGTTTGTCGCCGCCCATTTCGTTACCACATTATTTAGCCAATGTTGATCATTTTTGTCTGCTTCGCCAAGTGGTATTAAGACAATCTCAAATGACACCTTATTTTCATTTCAAAACCGTAATTCCGACCTTATGTTCTAAGGTACATAAGAGTCAGGTTAGGTTTTCGTATCGAATAATATTGGCATATAGATATTAAAGAGGCATTTGAAAGTCACATGGTCGTGTTTAAATTTAATACTTTTTTTTATTGGAGCACAAAATGGTATTGATCTACCTCATTCACGGACTTTGTAGATCTGCTTACTAACAGGTGATACAAAGTCGCATGCCGTGCTCCAGTAAAACAAAAAAAATTAAACACGACCACTTTCAAATGCCTATTTAATATCTATATGCCAATATCATTCGATACGAAAACCTAACCTGACCCTTATTTACCTTAGAATATAAGGTCGGAATTGCAATAGGTTTTGAGATGAAAATAAGGTGTCATTTGAGATTGTCTTAATATCACTTGGATAAGCAAAAGTGCATTGCACGCTATGAATATAGGGTTACCTAATGAATTTAAGAAATCTTATATTAGGGACTTATCCGGAGTTCGTGGGTTCAATTTTATGTAATTAAAACTACTTTTTTTTTCAAGATATAATCACGCTAGTATACTTTTAAAAACACTTACGGCCCTAAGCCCCAGTGTGTACATGCCAATGATTTTTTTTATTGGAATAAATAAATATATATTTGTTTGGTAGTACTACTATACGTACTAAGAGCACGTTAAGCTGTCGGTCCCAGTTTCACAATAACAAAACTGTTTTTAAGTCTATATAAACACCGCTAAGAGATGCGATTTGTGTAAAGTCGGAAATCTACGACGAGGTGGGACGTTTAAAGTTACGCAGACGAAGTTACGCGGGTCAGCTAGTTATGTATAAATTACATTTTTAACCGACTTAAAAAAAGGAGAAGGTTCTTAATTCGACGTTTAAGTTTTTTTTTGGGATGTTACTTCAAATCTTAGTCAAATCTACTTAAACCAATTTCGAAAATCATTTTTTTTATATGACAGAGTTAATCACCATGATCACCTGGCAAACTGTACAGAAAAACGTACTAATAGTTTTTGCCATGTGTGGGAATCCAACCCATGACTTCCGGATACAACGTCAAAGGGCAACCATACTACAATGTCTACAAAGGTTTGCTTAATACTACTTCATATATTCGTCAAATCTGAACCGATTTCTATGATTGTTACTTTTTAAAAACAAGTGATATGTGGTAACTAAGTATGGAAAACCAAACATATAGAGTAACATATTCTGTAACATCCTGCGTGGCAAATCAACACAACTTCGGCGGAAGTGAATACCGCAACATCCACAGTAATGTATCAACATTATATCACTTTAAGAAAAAACAACATTTGCAAAAAAAACATACAAACAAAAATCTGCTATTATAATTAATAAAAAAACTGTCTCTGAGGCTGTCTCGTTAAGATTTAAGATGATTATTAGCTAGATTTAAGATTATTAGTTAAATTTAAGATTATTTGTTACATTTAAGATTATTATTAGCTACATTTATGTTTATTATATGTATGTATGTGTGTATCATCACGGGTGCCTTAAGGCGCCCGAGACCGCCTAGACGCCCAGGGTACCCAGCGGAGGGGTTTTAATCCCACCTCGTCGTAGCCGATGGTATAAGTCTACACCGAACAAGTGGCTAGCTTGTCGCGAATAGACTCAATAACCCACCTGTAAACAGTTTCACAAGTTGGTATAGTGAAACCGGGACCGACAGCTTAACGTGCTCTCCGAGGCACTATAGTGGTGTTGTCAAACAAATGTACATATATTTTTTAATTAAAAACTCATTGGTACACACCGGGATTCGAACCAGGGACCTAAGTGTTTTTAAGTCCAAGGTCTAACCAACTCGGCCACCACGTATATACTCGATAGGTATATATGAACATTTTTATTATAAGCTAGACTTATAATTATTATTAGCTACATTTAGGATTATTAGTAGCTACATTTAAAATAATTATTAGCTAGCTTTATAATAATTATTATTAGCTACATTTAAGATTATTATTATCAAGCTGTTTATTATTATAATATAGATAAAAAAATCCAAGTAAAATGCTGACTTTAATTTAGATTTGATGTGAACACGATTTTATATTATTCTGTTAAACGATATAAGATAGTACGAGTACGCGCATATAAATACATTAATGATAATAGTTAGGTTACAAACGAATGTGTGATAAAACGAGTCGCTGATAAAATAGAGCTACTATTTAGTTGAGTGATAACAAGATCAAACTAAAAATATATAGTATTTTGTAAATTTCGCTAAAGTATAGAAATTGGCCGCCGAAAATAGTGGCCGAGTTGGTTAGACCTAGCTTGGACTTAAAAACACTAAGGTCCCTGGTTCGAATCCCGGAGTGTACCAATGAGTTTTAAATTTAAAAAAAATGTACATTTGTTTGACAACACCACTATAGTGCCTCGGAGAGCACGTTAAGCTGTCGGTCCCGGTTTCACTATACCAACTTGTGAAACTGTTTATAGATGGGTTATTGAGTCTATTCAAAACATCGCAACGAGCTAGCCACTTGTTCGGTGTAGACTCATACCATCGGCTACGACGAGGTGGGATTAAAACCCCTCCGCTGGGTACCCTGAGGCCGTATAGGCGGTCTCAGGCGCCGTAAGGCACCCGTGAAGATACTCGTATGTATGTATGTATGTATTTAAATTGGCCCTATTTGGTTCAATATGTTTTGATTTAGTAGTAAACAACTAAATGTGGTAAAGTAAATTAGTTTTAAATTTCTTTCTTTAGGTTGGTCTGGCAAGTTAAATTTTAATGTTTTTTTTTTTGCTGACTAATACAGATAGCCATTGAGGGGCATTATCTGTTTCCGTTTTAAATACTCGGTTTATAGAAGCTTTCCCTGAGGGGGTGCGCTCTGACTTGGGTCACCGAGGAGGTAATGGGGTCAGCTCGGGCCTTCCACTATTTGGGAGTGAGCTGTCTCCTTGGAGACTACTGGAGTCGGTGAGGCGGACGTCTACCAAATGAGAGAGACTCTACCGGTACTTCACAAAAAGACACGTCGGTCAAAGAAGTACCAAGAAACCCGACGTATTGTCTGACTCGCGGTGAGAGAGGTGTGTACGGGTTCTGCCGGTCGCACATAAGGTGGGCCATCTTGTGATAATAGTTCCGCAGAAAAGGTGAGTGTGGGACTACCTAGCCGTGAGGGTCAGAGGATGGTTTGGCGGGAACACTGGGAGCAAAATCCACTAATTCCTGAACTGGAGAACCTGGAGAGAGAACTTATAGGACGGGTTAATGTGAAACTCCGTTGTAGAGATCTAATAAGGTCTGATTAGCTAAATCCGAAGTAGAAGAATCCTTTGTTTCTGAATTTTTGTCCTTATTTATCTGACTATACATTTATTATCTTAAATTCATTAAACAACAATAAATATAATATGTAGGACAATTTAAACATATTGCCCTGGTTACCAACTAAGATCTAGTCTTGTACTATGTGTACCAGAAACAACGATATAATACATATTATATTTTATAAACACCAGCAGGTCATGACAAACTGTACAGAAAACCGTACTAATATTTTGTTGCCATTGGCTTGTACTATTATTTCTTCAGTGCCATGGGTGGGTATCGAACCCTCGATCACCGGGTACAACGCCAAAGGCGCAACCACTAGTCTATTACAGAAGCGGTCAAAAAAACTTAAGTTTAAGTATAAACACAAGACGATTGATACTTTTTGGAATACCACAGGGTAACCAAGGATCGCATTATTTTTGTAATAGACCTTTCTTATAGGTTACTCCATAACTATAGTTACTAACGACCATAGTAAACAAAGTTAACAAAAACTCATGGTACGCAATTTTGGTTGCGATATATAATTAGACTTATTGAATGTTTACTATTTCTACCTTAATTTATCTACTCTAGAGGCTGTTTAAACGATGCTCCGTATACGAAACTATCCGTTTTATCGTTAACCTTAACTATTACTATATTAACCTCAGTAAGATGGATTATGTTGTGGCATTCGGTTTGTTTTATGTTTATAGTTATTGGTTTTTCCCAACATTTGAAAGATTTAATCCGCGCCTGATCGACAGGTGTTGAAAATATATACCAAATATATAGAGTTGTGTATATGTTATGGGTTATGCTGTCAAAATTACTTTAGGTACTTTTGGTATGCTTAGGAAATGTATCATGTTTTTCTTTTGTACGTTTTTTTATTAAAGAAAAGCTATCAATGCACTTATCAATTTCCAATAATTATTCTTAGATTACCCAGCGTGTAATTGGGTTGACCTACGAGTACCTAAGTGAGTATGGGTAAAACCCGAATTCAAATTTTTATTTGGCATATTATTATTTTAACGTTTTATCAAAAACACCGCAACAAGCTCGCCACTTGTTAGGTGTTGCCTCCGAATACCATCGGCGAAATGAGGATGGGTTAATCCCTCCGCTGGGACCCTGAGGCCGATTAAACGGTTCTCGGGAGCCCGTGATTGTATTTTTTTTTATTTTTTTATTTTAACGTAGTTGTTTAAAATAATATATAATATATAACGTAGTAATAAATAATATATAACGTAGTTGTTAATAATAATAGTTATAATAAATTTATATAAACAAAAAATAATACAAAAGGCTGTCTTTTGTTTTATTCGATAGGGCAAAGTAATAATACCCACAAAAATACCAATAAAATGTCTTCTATGACATATATTTTGTTCACTATTTTTCACGGTTAAAACTTAATTTTAAAATCGGTAAAACTAGAAAACCTCCCATTAATAATAATTAAGACGTTTTGCGTTTATAATTAGCACTGGGTACGTTCACGTCGAACCAGATGCCTATCATAGAATTACGCATTTTGTAAACCGATCTTTGAACCAGTAAATTATGGACCTATCTTTAGTAATATTATAAAGACATTTTTTTTTGATTAATCTCATAAACTACTCAATTGATAAAAAAAAAATACATCACCAATAGAAAGCTCTTTTATCATCAGCGAGTAACATAGGCTGTATTTTTTTTTATTTTATCAGAGGCTCTACCATGGTTTTGCGCATTCGCAACGTAACGTATTCAAATACGTATACGTGAGCAACAACCAATAAGATTGCTTTATTCAATCCTTTTACCAAAAATAAAGCGGCCCTATAGGTTGTTGCTCACGTATACGTATTCGAATACGTTACGTTGCTACAATGCGCAAACCCATGGTAAAGCCTCAGAATTATTTTAAATTAACGGCTGAGTGAAACCGCGGGACACAGATGGTTAGATATATTATTTTATATGTGCTCATAATAGGTACATTTAAATATTCTGAGATATATATTTATATATCTATAAGATACCTATACATATTATTAAATAAAGTCCCGTCTGTCCTATTCTAAACTACGCAACAGGTTTTGATTTTCACTAATTTTTTTTCAGATCGATTTTTATGTAAAATGAATGCATTGTTATATTGATACAAATATATAAAAAATAGGTGCTTATTGCTAGAGCCGATTATACATAATTATTACGAGGTTATCAAAATGATATACTCGCTGTAAGTCGCAGCATTGCTAGAGCCAGAAAAGGATTAACAACAAATGAAAGACTGACTACTTTTGTAAAGGAGGGACAACTCAAGAAAAGTCAAAGTAAACCTTTCTCAATCCTGGACAAAGCACAAGACTGGAAAATATTCATGGATACATTCAAAATACATTACAAGATTCCAGACGAACTAGCAGTTTCAGCGTAATACCAGACATACTGGTGTACTCTCGGTGCTTGAAGAAAGTAATACTTATAGAACTCACAGTTCCGTGGGAAACAAACATACCTAAGGACCACAACATCAAGTCGAACAAATATTTTGATCTCACAAACGATATTACTAGAAACGGATTAAAAACTCAACTTTATGCAGTGGAAGTTGGTGCAAGAGGAATTCCAGCAAAGTCTTTTCACCGTCTATTGAAGGATCTTGGCCTTCCAAAAACAGCCGTCGGAACTTTTATGGAGCGTGTTTCCAGGATGGCGCTAACAGGATCATATAATATTTGGTTGAGTAGAGAGGGTAGTGAACACAGTGCAGGTGAGAGTTCAAAAGGCCTTTAAACCTACTTCGCGGCCTCAAGTCCGGGAACACTGCAGTTCATTCCCCTGCCTTTTAACCACGCGATGGACCCGGCACCCGCACAGTGAATCCATGGTTTGCTAAGAACATTGTCTCATACTACGAACCGTGTAACTCTGATTACCAAAAAAATCAGCGTCATTATCTACCATACATTGCACCCTACCAACCTGTCGGGTCGCTAAAAATTAATAAAAATAATAACAATTAAAAGGTTAATATTACAGTGATACATAAGTAGAACACAGTCTTAGACCTTGTAAGTCAGCTTACTATCAGGCAGAGGAAGAGTTACATGTCATACTCCAATAAAAAAAAAGTTAACGGTGTGGTTATTTGTGACTAACACGTGTTAATTATTCCCACGTTAACAATGGACCCGCAGAGGACCACCTTGGTATTAAAAACACTACTATGTACTTACATATATAAATCTTATAGAATTTGTAATGGAAGGAGTAATGTTTAGGCTTTTTTTCATCGTGGCATAATTTGTTTAGGCATTCAGAAACAGTTATAGACTATAATCTAATACATAAATAAAATATATCTATAATATATGTATATCTATACTTCTATACTAATATTATAAAGCTGAAGAGTTTGTTTGTTTGTTTGAACGCGCTAATCTCAGGAACTACTGATTCGAATTGAAAAAATATTTTCGTGTTGGATAATCCATTTATCGAGAAAGGCTATAGGCTATATAACATCACGCTACGACTAATAGGAGCGGAGTAACAAAGAAAAATGTTGCAAAAACGGGGAAAAATTATTCCTTTTAAGAGCGTACGCTGCGTAAACGGTTAAATTTAAACGCGCAGACAAAGTTGCGCGGGTCAGCTAGTATAATAATAAAATATATATCTTAAAGGTTAGCTGGTAGATAATGCCTAGGCATTAAGTTAAGTCTTTGTACATAACTTTTGTTTATTGTGCAATAAAGTGTTTAAAAAATAAATCACATGCCACAGTGTTTGTAACCACTCCTCTGAAACGGCTTGTTGACCGATTGTTATGATTTTTTGTTTACTCGTATATTCGGTAGGTCTGAAATTAGGTCGTTAACTATTTTTTATACTTCTAAGTGATAAGGTGATAGGTGGTGGCCTAGTTGGTTAGACCTTGGACTTAAAAAAAACACTTAGGTCCCTGGTTCGAATCCCGGTGTGTACCAATGAGTTTTTAATTTAAAAATGTATGAACATTTGTTTGACAACACCACTATAGTGCCTCGGAGAGCACGTTAAGCTGTCGGTCCCGGTTTCACTATACCAACTTGTGAAACTGTTTATAGATGGGTTATTGAGTCTATTCAAAACAACGCAACGAGCTAGCCACTTGTTCGGTGTAGACTCATACCATCGGCTACGACGAGGTGGGATTAAAACCCCTCCGCTGGGTACCCTAGGGCCGTCTAGGCGGTCTTGGGCGCCTTAAGGCACCTGTGATGATATATATAGATAAGGGTGGCCCACTACATTTTTTTTAATTTTATTTTTGGACAACATTTTTTTTAAATGATTTATCATTACAAAATACATATGACCCTTCTGCTGCCAACCCCAATTTTTTAATAGCGATACATATTAGTACTGTAATAACCATCAATTCTCAGTGGTCGATAACTGATCAATTTTATCAGTATTTTCAAAACTACATTTTTATTTGACAGATATGTGTACTCTTAGGTATATTAATATTATTTACTGAAAAAAGATATACATTTGTTTAACAACACCACTATAGTGCCTCTATACCAACTTGTGAAACTGTTCATAGATGGGTTATTGAGTCTATCCAAACATCGCGACGAGCTAGCTAATTGTTCGGTGTACTCATACCATCGGTATAAGAGGTGGGATTAAAAAACCCTTCGTTGGGTACCCTGGAGGCCGTCTATGCGGCACCCGTGATGATATATCTATATCTATACTAATATTATAAAGAGGTAAAGTTTGTGAGTTTGTAGGGGGTAATCTCTGAACCGATTTTGGGCTATCCAACCTAAAATCATTTTTAGCTGTAACATCACGCTACGGCGAATAGGAGCGGGGCATCAATCAAAAATGTTGGGAAAACGGGAAAAAAAAATCCTTTTGAGAGCTTCCGTTGCGTGCGCTGCGTAAACGGTTAAAGTTACGCAAACGAAGTTGCGTGGGGTCAGCTGGTATATATATGTCCCAAGGTCTATCACAAAATGATTTGCTCCAATTGCGTGATAAAAACTGTGACATAATAATGAAAAATTATCGAGTGACATGAAACCAACCTCAAGCGAGTTCCTTAACAAGGATGCGACCTATTATCCTATTCGGGCTACACCTATTGGCTAATCGCTACCTATGCACTCATAGATCTAAATCTAGATAGGCAGATCCATTTACATAACTTAGAACTGCTGGTGGTATTCATTCATGGACCCTCATACAGCTTTATATCATCATCACCAGCTGCGCTGTTATAATGTTTTTGCGCTGTTCAGATGACAAACTGTACAGAAAACACGCTAATATTGTTTTTCCATGCGGGGAATCAAACCCACGACATTGATACCTTCGGCAACGGAAAAATTACAAGTATTCATATAAGTTTAATGTAAGTAATATTTAAATATATTTAGTGTGACTTTGAAAGGATGTACTTTAGGCTAATTGACGTTCTACTGAACAAATCAAACATGGAACCATGTGTCGCAAATGAAAAATAATTTGGCTTCCACATACAAGTTGGTCATTTTAATATTACCTGAGAAAAGTTGTTTGGTCAGCAGAACCTCATATTAGCCCAAAGTACATCCTTTCAAAGTCACCCTGTATATCTATATAGTTTGCCATGGTCTGGGTGTTATAAAATATAATATGTATTATATCATTGTTTCTGGTACACATAGTACAAAACCTAGAGCTTAGTTTGTGACCAAAGCAATATGTGTAATTTGTCCTACATATTATTATTACTATATATTACTTCAGTTAATTGATTGTAAATCCTTTAAATTACATCGCTTGAGCAAAATCGGAAATTTTCTAGTTCTTTGTCAGAAAATAACTCAGTTATTTCATTTATTTATAACACCATTTTTTTGGTAGCGTAGACCTAACGACGCTAGTAATATGCCAAAAAAATAATCAGTGACACGTTCCGTAGCAAGCTGGTATAACACTTATTCGTAGGGTAGATATAATAGTCACACACGTAGAGTCCATTCTGCACTTCTAGCATCTGTTTTCAGTCTATGGCACATTTGTCTATGCAACTTTACAACATTGAATTCGTTTTGAATTTACAGGAACTTTATTTTTCCTGCGGATATGCGACGAGTTGAACATAAAATACTTTCGCTGTATACCTATATAACGTTTACGCGTTCTTAGACGCGCTGTAGAGCAACGGTTCACAAACGCGAAATATTTGACGGAGCACTAAAATAATTAAAAAAAAAATGAATTCTTTATTAATAATTATTTTACATAATAATCAAAAAATCTAACGAGAGGTATGGATATTGTTTTATTTTTATTTTTATACATATATTGGATTTTTTAGATTATTTTTCTCTTTTAGTGTTTTTTTTTTTAAATTATAACCATATATTATAATTGCGGAGCCCTCACAACGGGTTTACGGGGCCCTAGTATTCCGCAGAGCACACTTTGGGTCTGGCTGCTGTAGAACATCTAATATGGTAAGAAGAAGACTTACCTAAGGAGGCTTCAGGGTCCGACAGGTCTGATAGCGATGGCACCTTCTGCATCGGCCTGGATTCCTCGGACTCCTGCGGCTCTCTCTTGATGGTTGCTTCAGTAATACCGCCTCCTTCATCGCACTGAAAACATATAATAATAATAAATAAATAGCTGGACTGCCAGTAGAGGCGTTTTAATCCCACCTCGTCGTAGCCATGAGTCTATATCAAACAAGTGGTTAACTTGTTGTGATGTTTTGAATAGACTAATACCCGATTTCACCAACTCTAAGGAAACCCCTAACAAAATTAAGGGACAATTAATGACAGTTGTTTCATAGCAAATATGTCAAAATTCTTATTTATGGGCTCTTTTAGAGTTAGGGATCGTTGGTGAAATCGGGCATTAATAACCCATGTACAAACAGATTTACAAGTTAGTATAGCAAAACATTTTTACAGGTTGATAAAGCGAAACCGAGGGTTGGGTTGGTATAGCGAAAAAAAATTTTGTACGTTTTCCTGTACAGTTTGTCTGTTATTGTCTGGGTGTTTATAAAATATATTATGTATTCTATCGTTGATTCTGGTACACATGGTACAAGCCTAGAGCTAGTACCAGAGCAATGACGTTGAAAAATCAGCCCTTAAACTTCTATAGTCTAGGATCCGTATTATGGAAACGATCTCACTTTCGATATCGCCTCGTCTGCTGTTTCTCCTTCGGTATATCTTGATTTTAGATGGAACCCAGTCATAGATATTGTAGGTGTGCTTAGGTAGAAATAAAGTCATATGTCACGCTATACAAAGTATAAAATGAAGTCGCTTCCCGCGTCTGTACGCTTATATCTTATAAACAACGCAAAGGATTTTGATGCAGTCTTCACCATTATTTAGGTAATTTCTTTCTGAAACTTTGTATGTATAATACAATAATACATAGTACTTGCATATATATAATTAATAGTAATCTGTGCGAAGCCCAGGCGGCTCGCTAGTAAATAAAAAAGTATGTTTATACAGCTTATGTTGAAGACAAATAAGCTTTTGCAATTTTAATACCAAATAAGGCCTTCCTATTGTATTCTATTTTTATAAAGTTGTACTTCATAAAGATTTTCTGGCGGCGCCCGTCAGTCAGGTAACAATATTAATATTCCGCTGGCAACATTCGTTTCCGTTGACAACCCTGGACATGGTGAGTTTTTAAAAGAATATATTATCCAGACAATCAACTTTAGATACTTATATCCTCATACATGAATAATCAGGAAGTGTTCTATCCACGTTCTGTCGAAAAAAATAAACGACTTTTGCAAATCTTTATAAGTTAACAAACTACCTATTAGTTATAAAGAATATTTGCCCATTTTCAAAAAGATTTTTTTTTAATGTAAAGTAAAATATTTTTTTGTTTGGTGTTGTCTTAGCTAGCAGATAGATCATAGATGCAGTTACAAGAGTTTCAGTAGTAAAACATCAAACCTTTTGGAGTATCACAGTTAAAAGTGATCTTGAGTTATAAGAAAGTGCAGGGGCACAGAGTTGCAATAATAAAAATAATCAAATAATTTTATGTTTAACCATAATTATGTAGTAGTTAGTATGTAATAATATATAGGACATGTCAAAGCTCTGGCTCAGTGGCGGACTTTCCTTAAGGCCGAATAGGCCCGGGCCTAGGGCGGCCAAATATCAGGGGGCGGAAAATCTGCCCCCAAACCTAAGTTATATCCTGGTGAGAATATGACAGGTGAATTTTTTTTATAAAAGAACCGAACTCAATGTTGTTTTTCGAACAGTACTATTTCACATTTCTACGCTGCAAAGATATTAGAATAGGGCGGCCGCTTAAACGGCCTAGGGCGGCCGACACTACTAATCCGCCTTTGCTTGTACCATTGAACCCAGACCAAAAGCATACTTTTCCAGGTAATTTTATTTTGACATGAATGGGAATCGAACTCATGACCTCTAAATACAATGCCAAGGACATCCATTAGACCACGGAAGCGTTCAAGCAATAGAAACTATGCTCGCGCCACTTGTTATGTGTAAATTCAGAACACCATCAGCAAATAGTAATTTTTCGGATTTCTTGCCGAGGTGATAGTCTCCTTTCAGAATGCGGTTACGAAACGAGCAGTGGATTTGATGATAAAGCAGCGAAGATACTAAAGTAAAATCGTAATACAAATTCGCCTTTGAATCGTTAAACTGTTGGAGGTCTGCTTACCACTAGGTAAATGCAAATCAAATGCCATGCTCCAATAAAAAAAATACATTAAAAAAATTACGTTTACCCACCTAGATTCGATCCGCCCTGTCATCCAATTCACCTCGGCCTACATACATAGTCCTATGCAATGATTAAAAAAAACGTACGCATCTTTATCAATCAACATCCCTTCACAAAATCCAAATAGGGTGTTTATTGACTGCAGCATATTAGTGTGTTAAACTACTAGTATTAGGGTGATAGGGACAACTAAGTGCACGCGCACAGAATTGAGATATTGTTAAGCAAACACAAGTGGGGTGAAAAGTTCATTTGCTTTCACTTCAACTTTATAGGGTTGTTGATATCTTAATATAGTAAGTGCACTGTTCATTGTTATATTAAACAGTACGTAGGTTAGTTGCCTTTATCCATGGTAAAAAAATACCTGTAAATATTTGACATTTTATGTATACCTACATACTTCTAAACTAATAATATTTTACGCGCTAATCTCAGGAACTAGTTACTTATTCGAATATGTTAGTGTTAGGTAAACCATTAATCAAGGAAGAGTATAGGCTACATAACATCACGATACCACCAATAGGAGCGGAGTAACAATGAAAAATGTTGCAAAGACGGGGAAAACTTGTTTCCTTTTGAGAGCTTCCGTTGTGTGCGCTGCGTAAACAGTTAAAGTTACGCAGAAGAAGCTGCGCGGGTCAGTAGTTATTTAATCAGGGTGTTATAATAATAATAGAGTTTTTTTTGCAGAGTTATCCATGCCATGGTCTGGGTTTTTATAAAATATAATATTTATTAGTATCGTTGATTCTGGTCCACATAGTATAAGACCAGTATTTACTTTGAGTCCAGGGCAATATGTGAAAAATTGTCCTATAAAAAACCTTACAGCGCTTCACATGGTTTTCTACTATAGGTTACGAACAATTTGTTACAGCGTCAAAAAAAAAACGATGCACGGCATGTGACGTTGCATCTACCTGACGATAAGCCGGCGGGATATTTAAAATTATGCCCGAAATACGAGACGTCTGGCAACACTACCCACAGAGTATCGATTATAATGTAATTTGTATTTCAAAATGAATTGGCTGAAGGACTTGTTTCCAAGCCATAATAATAATAAAATAAAAAGTTTCATTAGACTGAATACGAAACCAATGATTACGTCAAATGATTTGGATTGAACCTCATGACTCGTGAGTCATTTGGTCATCCATACGTCTCGACTCTTCTCGTGTTACTAATAAATAAATCTTTAAAATTAAGCACATCATTTTACAGTGATATTGGCCTTATTCATAAAAAAAAATATTGTCCTTGAAGAAACAGAGACTAAAAAAGAGACAACCCTCTTTTTTAGTAACGAAAATAAACACTCATTTTTATGGATAAAGCAAATGTAGATATAAATAATAGTACGAAAACAAAACAAAAAAATCTAAAAACTTCGATCATGAAAACAGAAAACAAAAACTATAAAAATAATATTATATATATATATATATATAAAAACAAAAACTACGTACTTCACAAATATAATACTGTAAAATAAAAATACCTACTTAAAATGTAAAATTAAAGAAAAAAAAAATCCTTTCTTCGTTTTAGGTTTCGGTTATTGCATTTTTTTTTGTAAATAAGAATTACAATTAAAAATCTAAAAGCTATGTGGTGAATTTTGGAAATAAATATTTCTATAAAGTAAACAATTCGTCTTTTTTTTAATTGTAGCAGGTTAGTCTGGACTTTTATCGTGTACTAGAAGGTAATGTATACACCCGCTCATAGAGTGCTATTTTTGTACTAGAAGTCTAGTAGACTATTATTTTTACATGTAAACTAGCAGATTACAGTTTTGTTGGCCCATAGGTTTAGATAGCCTGTTATCTTGTACTAGATGGCTATTATTTGTAAATGTTGACTAGCAGGTTATGGCTTGGATGACCCATATCCCTACTGTTATTCTTGTACTAGAAGGCTATTATTTTTAAACGGTAGACTAGCAGGATATACTTAGTTTAGCGACTCTTAGTAAAAGGAACCTTAGCACCTGTAGACTAGCAGGTCAAGTAGGTTATGGTTTGGACGACCCATATACTGTTATTCTTGTACTAGCTAGAAGGTTATTTTTAGACACAGACTCTAATCTTGTACTAACTGATTATTATTTAGACTTTCTTTGATCTATGAATCTTTTATTTAGGTATTAAGCGACTCACTATAAATAGAGTAATCTTGACATTTATAAATCCTTAATACAAGCCTAAATTGAACAAATTTTTACTTTTTAAATTCTAAAATAAGCGTGGCAAAGGAAATGTCAAACGATATCCTAAAGCCCATAGATCTGTAGCGGATAGTTTATGTTGGGGTTAATTGGCTATTTGTCGCCCTTACACGTCACATTTGTCAGTTGACTAGCACGTGGGTCTGCTTGAACTTGTCACCCTATATCACTATACTTTACGGTGCATTTACAATTGATTCGGTGACAAATTGTCTGATTGGAACTGATATTTCGGAGTTTCAATTTTTGATAAACTAACAGTATTGGTACGTGCTTTAGTAATAATAATACTAAAACTTTTATTATCTTATAACAGTTATACAAAAAAGCTTATATGTATATCGATATCAAGGAAAGTACAATTAAAATAAATTCCCACGGTTGGATAGCTCGCACCTTTGGGAGTAGAATATTTGGCCATGTGAGATGCATTTCATTTACTCGTAAAAAGATGTAGATATAAGTGTAAGTATGCGATTTAGCGTGTAAATATATGTGGTTGTGAGTTCGTCGTGTATGTAGTAGGTTAGGTGGAAGGGGAGGTATCTATAAATTCGCTAGGCCGATCGACCTATTGTGTTACCACCACTAATACAAATGCAAGTTTAATTGGCTATTTGTCGCCCTTACATGTCGAATTTGTCAGTTGACTAGCACGTGGGTCTGTTTGAACTTGTCACCCTATATCACTGTTCTTTACGGTGCATTTACAATTGATTTGGTGACAAATTGTCTGATTGGAACTGATATTTCGGTGGTTTAACATTGCTTTTAATTGTTAATAAAATGTCAACAGATTTGTATGTGCTTTTTCATTTATTTTTTTAATATGCGGTCTCTCAGGCTGAGTTGCATTAAGGAGAACTCTCTGTAAATGCAAAGATTAAAGTTTAAAATGGCAGCAATATCAATAGTTACATTTACAGAGAGTCCATTTTGGTGCAACTCAGTCTAAAGTTTCGTACTGAACGACTGGTTTTGTAACAATGATGCAAAAATCGCCGAGCTAGTCATTTTCCGGTTTTAGTCTGTGGGTTCACCAGTTTTCAGGAGACTACTGCATCAATTTCCTGTCAAGGTGAAAGTCTTTTTTAAGGCGCGTTTACGAAACGGGTGCTTGAATTGACGTTGAAGGAGCGAGGATATTAAAGTAGGCTTGCATTCTTGCATATTTGAAGACGCCCATTTCATAACCGCATTATATACTACTCGATTAATTTTGTTAAACAACTTCTGTTGATCGACCCCATTCATGGACCTTGTATATCTGCTAATCATCAGGTTCAAAGTCACAGTGCCGGTCCTGCCTGGGACCGGCACTGTGACTTAGTTTATTAAGGCACCCGTGATGGTAAGTAGGTGTCTTGAAATTATAGTATCTATAGAATCTCTATATTATAGATAATAATAATAATATGTAGGACAATTTACAAATATTGCTCTGGTCACAAACTAAGCTCTAGGCTTATACTATGTGTACCAGAAACAACGAGGGTTTGATTCCATAGCAAAAAACTGTTAGTACATTTTTCTGTACAGTTTGTCATGGTCTGGGCGTATATAAAATATAATATGTATAAATATCCTTGCTTCTAGTACACATATTGTGACTAGAGCAATATGTGTTTAATGTCCTTCATATTATTATTTTAACATTACTAGTTTGTATGGAGAAGTCTTTTTTTTTTCATTTGCGACACATGGTTCCATGGGAATAGTTGTTCATTTTTATCGATAGAGCCTCATATTAGCCTAAAGTACAACCTTACAAAGCCACCCTGTATATATATATCAATATCATATCGTATGATATCATAGAAAAATAAGGCTTAAAAATAGTACAAGAAAAAGAAAACCTTCATAAGTCCCTTAAGATTTAGATGGGAGGAAGGTCTCTATCACCGCAAATACAGATGCAAAAACCGTCAAGTGACTAGTCATGTTTCGGTTTTAGTCTATGGGTTCACCGATTTTCCAAAGGCAACTGCATCTATTTCTTGTCTAGGGGGTACACTTCATTCATGGTGCGGTTATGAAACGGCCAATTAATTTGACTATAAAGCAGCAAGGATATTAAAATAGACTCGTAATGCAAATACTATATAAATCTATGTAGCCGCCATTTCGTAACCGCATCATTTAGCCGGCATAGTGGAAGCGATAAATATTGTTAAACAACAATGATATTGATCGACCCCATTCATGATATACAAAAGTCATATGCTTTGCTCCAGTAAAAAATAATAATAGAAATAGAACAAGTAATATAAAACCTTCCTATCTATATCTATACTAATATAATAAAGAGGAAAGATTTGTATTTTTGTATTTTTGTATTTTTGTATGTTTGTAATGAATAAACTCAAAAACTACTGGACCGATTGCAATAATTTTTTCACCATTAGAAAGCTGCATTATTCAGAAGTAACATAGGCTATATAATATCACGCTAGGTCCTATAGTTGTGGAGCAGTAACCAAAAATGTTTTAAAACGGGGGAAAAGTATCGTTTCTGAGGCCTTCCGTGGCGTGCGCTGAGCATATAGTTAAAGTTATACAAACCTGTGCGAAGCCGGGACGGGCCGCTAGTATAATATAAAGCCCTCTAAGAGCCGCCCAAGTTCCGCCCAGTGGGCACAAGCCGGCCAAAAATAAATAATTATCAGGGAAGAAAAATCATAACAAATCCGTCATATCCTGTGACACTACCGCCTACCCCCTTTAATTAGCGGACAGGATATCTCTCTAATGAGCGACGCATGGATAAATCAAATAATTTTGGATATAACTAAATTCCTCTATTTTCATCTAATTAGGATAAATTAATATATTTTTCTTGGTTTATTGGTCCGTATAAAATTACTGGAGAATATTCTTTATATAATCTATAGGGTCCACCAAGGCAAACTGTACAGAAAAAACGGACTAATAAAGTTTGACATTAGTGGGAATGGAACCCACGACTTCCAACGTAAACAACGCCAACGGCACAACCACTAGATGACGGAGGGTCACTTGTAAACATATAACTAATTGAACCAATTGAAATTTTGGCAACCCCTGCGGCCTCATTCTGTTTCTTATAACGTGAGCGTTAGATTGTCAAAATAACGAATTCCGTTATTAGCGCTCTCTCCTCCAATGAGCGAAGGTTAAAAAACTACTCTGCAGGGTAACCACCGACTCCGATACCGTGAGATCTCGTTCGAGTTGAGATCGAGAAGGATGTTTTTGGTAGTACGAAAAGTGAAACATCGTTATTTGAATTAACCACTGCATAAACTGTTCGAGTACCTAATTAATTATAACAAAATTATCCATGAAATTGGAAAAAAACTAAAGATTGGTACTGGTGATCCTCTGAGCAAGGAATTCCTTGTTCAGAGGATCAGCATTGCCATCCAGCGTGGTAACGCCGCTAGCGTCCTCGGCACATTACGCCCATCGTCTCAAAATCAAAATTATTATTAAATAGTTAAGTATTTTGTTCATATTTTATATTATAACAAAATATATATAATATTATGAAGTTTGTAAATATGATTTGTATGAAATGACGTCATATTTGATCTCAACTCGAACGAGAACTCACGGTATCGGAGTCGGTGGTTACCCCCCTGATTGGAGAAGAGCGCGCTAATAGCGGAAATCGTTATTTTGACAATCTAACGAATACGTTATACGAAACAGAATGTCGCCGCCGCGGCCGTATTCTGTTTTTTATAACGGAAACGTTAGCTTGTCAAAATAAGGGAATCCTATAACAATGATATTACACAATCAGCGACAATGAATACCTAAAATGTTATGCACTCTATTCCCTTGTTTTACAGGTGCTTTTTACTTGAACGTTTTTAATATTTCGTGTCGTGTCGATTGTACATAAAGGATTTCGTTATTTGACAATCTAACGTCTTAACGTTTATTTTATTTCAACAGAATATGGCCACTGATATACATAGATTTTTTTTTCACAGGAGCACGGCATGTGAATTGCAACCTGATGGAATTGAAATTATAGAATTTTAAATCGATAGTCTAGAAAAAAAATACTTTACATATTGAATAAAAGATTAAGTACTGTATTAAAAATACTGTATTATGTACAAAGTATTTTTTTTATATAAGAGCGCAACATGTGACTTTGTATCTACCTGATGTTAAGAAGACCTACAAAGTCCATGAATGGGGTCGATCAATAATTTGTTGTTTAACAATATAGATCTCCATTCCTGACACGTTAGCACTAAATAATGTTTTTTATTTATAGTATTAGTTTTATTTTAGATTTCAATTTGTATTATATAGTTTTGGTAAAAAATTATGGATTTTGTAGGTATGTTTACCTTCAGGTAAATACATATGCTCTAGTAAAAGGAAAGAACGTAAAGTATAGACAGGTCAATAATCTTTCATAAATCTAATACCAAGCTATATTTACGAGACTACATCATTTATCGTTATGATTAAGGTGTTAAAGTCATAACTGTCGACGAACCGAGTTATAGTAAACTCCCTGTTATTAACGACAAACTCAAAACACTACGAAAAAAACCATAATGATTTAATGAGACACAGACCGAACTCCATTCATCATAAACGTCAAGGTAAAAATAATTTACAATGATAAAATACTGGATGAAAATAAATAGAGATACATAGTAAGTATTTTTATTTTGAGACAAATTCTTTATTTCGGTTACCTAGAGCAGGGGTCAGAAATTATAGAGTTATAGACAAAAAAGTAAGTGTGAAAAAAAAATCACTAAGTAAAAGATCGAATATTAAAAATACTGTACTTTGTACGTATAATGTGTTGAGTACAATATATTTATAGAAAAAAAATTACCCATCTGGAGTTTTCTCTCTTATAAATGATTGGCAACATTTTATTTAAGGCGCCAGCAATTTTGTACTAGTAAATTAAAAAAAGATATAACAAATTTTGTGTCTTCTTAGGTTTGGTTGGCGCATTGGTTTTCTTCGAATCCATGGCAAGGTACCCGCCATGGGTTCGAGTTCCATTTTTTTACTCTGAAAGCTAGTTTGTTTTTACTCTCAACACTTAAAAACTTCTCTACATATAGCGATAATAGAGCCTATATATAGCCATACAGATGCAAAAACCGTCAAGTGACATAGTCGGTTTCGGTTTTAGTCTGTGGGTTTACCGGTTTTCCGGAGACTACTGCATCGATTTCTTGTCGAGGGAGTAGTCTCCTTTCATGATGCGGTTACAAAACGGGCGATTGATTTGACGATAAAGTAGCAATATACTCGTAATGCAAATACGCCAATGTCGGAACCGCATCATTTAGTCAGCATAGTGGGAACGATCAACAACAATGTATTGATCGACCATATTCATGGACTTTGTAGCTCTACTTACCATTAGGCAGATACAAAATCACATGCCGTGCTCCATAAAAAATAAAAAAAAGTTTTTGACGAAAATACAAACGTTTAAACATTCAAACAAAAAGGTTTAAATTCTATTTTAAAATCGCCCTTATTTAAATAATGTTCCTATAGGCTAATGTCAAATCTCATTAGTGAAGCTTGGCCGTCAGTGTCACGGGCATGTTTAAAAATAAAAAAAACAGCAGGGACTTTGAAATAAGAACGCTTGTGTTATGGATTCTCTTACGTTACGATGACTGATGGCGGATTGTTAAACATAGTTTACTATGGTATGGTACAACTTTTTAATTGACTATAAATTGGCAGAAGATTAGAGTTACCTACTAATTATATATTTAACTGTAACCATAAACTAAAACAGGATTTAGAGATCAGATTTGTGGGCAAAATAAAAAAAAAACACGGGATTTTTCTATTTGTCTCTGGCAATTTTTTTTTTAAATTTAATTATTAGGCCTTGGAAACAAATCATTCAGCCAATGGGGTTTGCCAGACCAACCTAAATGAAAGATTGGTTTTTACTCTATTACTACTTATTTGTAATTTAGTTCTATTAGCCACCATTATAATTACAGTTACCTTTTTGGAAAATCTTTGAAATCCAAGTCTTTGATCTTATTTATAAAAACGTATTGAGGCCTTGAAAAAACAAAGATTTGTCTCTTTTACGCATATTAATTTTTATTCTGATAAAAAGAGAAAATCTCTTATAAGTTTTTATGAAAACCAGACAGCCTCCGTAGACTAGTGGTTGCGCCTTTGGCGTTGTATCCGGGGGTCGTGGGTTCGATTTGTCATGGTCTGGGTGTTTATAAAATATAATATGTATTATATCGTTGCTTCTGGTACACATAGTACAAGCCTAGAGCTTAGTTTGTGACCAGAGCAATATGTGAAATTTGTCCATGTTATTAAAAAAAGTGTTAATATATTTAAATTCATGGATATAAGAGCGTTTTCTTGAACCTATAACGGTTTTGCGTGCTTAACTGCCCCATCTCAATTTGCCCTGTATAATTCGATATAGGGTTAAACATGGTCGTTGGAGGTCGGGATAAACATGCCATGACTAAATTAGAAAGGTTTTGAAAAATGTAGTCACCGAAATCGAATAAGAGGATTTATAATCATGACTATGGACGAGGAAAAGAGAGTATAGAGAGACGCGAACAATTCTTTCAGTTAATATGTATAAATGTCTGTCTATAAAGCTCTACCATACGTTTTTGTTCACTGAATTTACTATTGTCGCTAGTAAGTATAGATAGGGATTAACCAATAAGAGATGTTTATTTAAAAAATAAAGCGAATCTATTGGTTGATCCCTATATTATAGTTATAGAGACTAAAGTATACAGAGTAAGCAAAAAATCGTGTTTTTTTTTTATTGGAGCATGGTATGAGACTTTGTATCTACCTGATGCAGACCTACAAAGGCCAAGAATGGGGTCGATTAATACATTATTGTTTAACAATATTGATCTCTCCCAAATGCTAATTGATTACACAACAACAATTGATACAAAATTTGTGAGACCGGAGCCTAAATTTGCCACAAACCCTGTGTCTCAGGTCGTTATTCGATCTTTCGTTACCACACCATGAAAGGAAACTACCACCTCGACAAGAAATCGATACAGTAGTCTCCGGAAAACCAAAACCAATGGCAGAGCTACTGATAACCTCTGTCAGTTTGTGGAAGGTTAATGTCAAAACTAATTAATCGATTATGAAAAATTTTTGTAGGGAGGTGATCTCAATCCCGTGTAGCAGAAAGTAGGTGAACGGAAGTTGCTGTAGCCTTAATTATATATAATAAATAGACTTTATTCTATAAGAGACGTAGATAATATCTACGACCGCCCCTAATTGGCTCTAAAAAGAAAGACGTAAGCGCTAAATTAAAGAATGAAAAGATGCCGAAATAAAATTGGTGAAATTTTATTTAAATACCATATAGTATACCTATGTATAATTTATTTTATATTTGGCAGGGTAATTATTTTTTTTATTATCAGAATATAAAATACAACGATGAATAAAACTTCAAAATTCTGCCACTGATGGCGTTTTGTCGATTGATTCTAGTATTTTTTTTTTAAATGCACGAAGAATGATTTTAAATAGTCACAAAATACAACATATTCTAACAACGAAAACTAATAAAAATAAATATTTATTAACGCTCAAATAGTGATAAAAAACGCAAATCAAGCTATTGCAGCGCCCCCTATAAATTTTACCTTGTGTTTTCTTCTCTATAATGTTTTTCTCTTTCCATATGGTAATGGCTTTACTCGTAATAACTTATCGAGTCATTCAAGAAGACTTTAGTTATTGAAGATTTTGTCTCTTTTACGCATATTCATTTTTGCAAAAAAAAAATGATCTTCAAGGACTCAATCAGTTTTTATGGTACCGGTGTAAATTTTAGAACATTTTTTTTTCATTCCATATGTTATTGCTTGCGAGCAAAAGCTTCTATAAGTGCCTGTATGTATGTGTAAGGGCGCGTTGATGGTCACAGGACACTTACGCAGGTTTCCGCGCCACTGGTTTTGACCGGTGCCTCGCATCCGGTGGCGCGGAGGTGTATGGAACCAGAGGCCTTTCTCTTTATGCCCTCTAGTGGGGGAGCATTTTTTTATATTGTTTTAGTCCTCCAAATTATATTGCAAACAGAATACGACAAGATGAGAATAACCTCACCACCAGGCTAGGTAGCCTGAGGCCAGCTGAGCAATCCCGAACACCGTAAGACACTTGCGAAGGTACTTCTTAAATATAAGAACTACTCGTCTATTCTCGACCAACGTTTCGACCTATCTGTATGAAATTTTACTTATTTTTCTTTTACCTAATCTACCTTTATATTTCTTTGTCTTTCTACTTTTTTTCATTTGCGACACATGGTTCCATGGGAAAAGTTGTTAGATTTCATCAGTAGACCCCATATTAGCCCAAAGTACAATCTTTAAAATTCATAATTGTATAAGTAAAATTTAGCTACTGTACTTAAATCTACAAAGAAACACCACATTTATGCGATCTATGATTAAAAATGTGAAGTCCAAAAGTTCGTTTCCCTTACCAAAACCTGTTCGTCCACAACAAACCGGTGTCGTTATATTTAGTGCAAAATTATCGATCGCTAATTGTTGCTGAGTGCTGGAGAAACAAAATAGAAAAAAAACCTAGGGTCCCGTATACACTTAAAAATAATTCAAGTTATAATTATATTTTTTAAAGATAAAAATGCAACGAGCTAGCCACTTGTTCGGTGTAGACTCATACCATCGGCTACGACGAGGTGGGATTAAAACCCCACCGCTGGGTACCCTGGGGCCGTCTAGGCGGTCTCGGGCGCCGTAAGGCACCCGTGATGATACATACATACATATAAAAATGCAATGATAAATTTTCTAGTGAGCGGGATATGAACCCACGACTCTCGCTTTCGCGGCAAGGTACTTAACCATTGAGCCAACCAGGTTCCATTCACCATTATCAATGCTTTTTACTCATTTATATAGATATAAACAGACGCCCTTCTTCTTCTTTTAAATAATGACCTCTACTCCTTACGCGTAATTTTGCCAGTGTCTAGTGCGGGTAGATTAAAATTTCATACAATTTAAAGCAAAAGTGGGATAATGGGATGGACAGAAATAGGGAAAGGACTAGGATAGAATTAGGAATGGCCACATGATCGTATGAAAACATACGGTATAGTTATGCCAATGTCATGTGAAGAAGGGAAAATATAATCAACTGTAAAACGGGTACCACCATTTTACAGAAGATTACGAGACTCTTTCAGAATAACACAAACAGCGAGTTCACTGGGTCAATGATACACTTTTCACACTTAAGATCACTACGAATTCTTATTATCCTATCAACTAATCAACTTATTAAATATGAAAAATATAACGCAAACATGCGACTAGATACAATCAGGGTTTCTTTGAGCTACCCTCAAAAAATCTCAGACGCCCTCTATGTAGATTATTCTAACTACTTTATATTTAGAGTGAGGAGTGCCTTTTTTGTTTAGCAACTTTTTTAGTATGTTTTATTATTCAAAATCAAATATTTTTTTTTTCATGTAAATCTTTACAGAATATTGATAGTCTTTATGAATAGTCAAAAAAAAAAGTTTTAAGACTTCTAACCTCAAACGTTCAAACGGAACCTTAAAAATAAAATATACGCGACTTTTGTGCAACCAGCCCGTTGGAAAAAGATTATACACTACGGGATTGAAACTAGTTGTACAACTATTATTATGCATAAAAACTCAGTTCTCAGAATAGAATCACCAATGAAGACATTCTTAGATCCAATACTGTTAACATATATATAAATTTCAAATTACGTACATACACCGGTATTCATAAAAACTTATTGAGTCCTTGAAGAACACTTTAGTTATAGAAGGTATTGTCTCTTTTTATTAGCAGCAAAAATCATTATGCGTAAAAGAGAGAAAACCTTCTATAACTAAAGTGTTCTTCAAGGCCTCAATATTTTTTTTATGAAGAAGATTAATAGACTAACAACGAGACTTAGTCTATGTAAGTAAGCACATATAAAATCTATGAATGGTGTCAATAGTTGAGAGATTACTGTTTAACGGTATTGATAGTTCCCACAACGCTAAAGGATAACAAATGGGAGTAACAAAGACGAAATGGCATTACTAGTACACTTTAAGTGCACAGGAAAAGGATTCGCGAACTCTGGCGTCAAAAAACATAAATTATGTTTTCAGTGATAATAGAGTTTTTTTTAAAATATTTTTTTAAAGCCAGGATTTTTTTCATTGCATTTATATCTTTAAAAAATTAATATAAGATTATCCTAATAGGAAATTTATAAAAATGCATAAATATAAAATACTGAAAAAAGTAAAAATAAAAAACAGACTCCTCTGCCATCTAGTATTAGAAACTAGGACTTCTAACTTTACTCGTATTATAAGAAAGCTAATAGAGAGCGTCTGTGTATAAATAGGATAACAAGCAATGACAAAATTCGTGAGGGGTGACTGGAACCTGGTTGGCTCAGAGGTTCGTGGGTTCGACTCCCGCCCACCAGGATTTTTTTCACTAAAATGTTATATTGCTTCCACATTGTCCAGCGTAAGCCCTTATCCTATGAACAATATCACTAATCCAACATAATTAGGTAAGAAACAATAAACAAACATACCAAGTCAAGACGCAGGTTGAAAGAGACATGCTTTCGTGCTGGTGGCGCCGCCGGCGGTGCACCCTCATAGAAAGCTGCCTCCTGGAGTCCATAGTCGGACTCCTCGTCAGTCCACTCTAGTTTCATCGCCCCGGAACTGGAAACAATAAAAATACAAATATTATATAGGATACCAGAATCAGCAACAACACCACTATAGTGCCTCGGAGAGCACGTTAAGCTGTCGGTCCCCGTTTCACTATACCATCTTGTGAAACTGTTTTATTGAGTCTATTCAAAACATCGAGACGAGCTAGCCACTTGTTCGGTGTAGACTCATACCATCGGCTACCCTGGGGCCGTCTAGGCAGTCTCAGGCGCCGTAAGGATACCACCCGTGATGATATGTATGTATGTACCACAATCAGAACTTACTTTCTACAATACTACCTGAGATTCTTTATGTTTTTCATAGTGGAAACATGACATCCTTTATGGAACAGTCAGTAGCTTTACAAACAATAGTGGTGGTAGTCTCATTTCAGGGTGCGGTTACGAAATGGGTGGTTCAATTGAGGATAAGGCAACGAGTATATTAAAATATACTATTATTGTTGTTTAAATATATATTATTATTGCATTCCTAGTATATTAAAATATACTCGTAATGCAATTCGTCTTTGCCCATTTCGTAATCGCATCATTTAGCCGGAATAGTAGGAGAGATCAATGTTGTTAAATAACAATTATTCATCGACCCATCGACCATTTGTAGGTCTGCTCACCACCAGGCAGATACAAAGTCACATGTCGTGTTCCAATAAAAATAAAAAAAACTTGGTAACATTGAAAATTTACAGATAACTAAGTTATTTTGGTTAAATTTTAGCTTAACGTTGTGCGGGGTAATAGACCCACAGTAAGTGAAAGGTTCTTTAACAAAACTTATGACAGTAGAACTACTGGATTCAAAAGCATTCGAAATGATTATTATAAAATATTATTCAGTCAATAGATAACCAACAAAAATGTAGAATCGACATTTCAAGACAGTTTTTTCAGTATTTTGTTTAAAACGGAATATACATAAGAACTTAACTTATGACCAGGACATTAGGCATGTTTTAATACTCATGCTATATAAGTTTTCTAGGGAAATTGAACGATTACACATCAATAAACAAAAGTATTGCTATTTTCAAATATCAGTTTTGCTTTTGGTCTTGAACCAGCATTTTGCAAAAAAGCCTGTCTTTTCCATCATGTCCTTTTGTTAAAATAAAACACCTTTCATAAATCGAGAGTAAAACTATGTGGTTTCAATCAATAAGGCTTCGCGTCTGACCACAAAATGGAGAGGGACGGAACCTGTTCTTTCTTCAGTTTCCAACAACATCAGCTACATCTTTATAACAGCTTTTTTATAGATTAACCCTGAGGCTGTTGCACAAAATCCAGTGGTTAAATTATTACGTTCTTTATTATGAAGACAATAGCTTTAAATCATATTTTAATAAAATAAATTGATTAGATGAAACATTTTACAAAATTAAATAGGTACCTTGATATTAATATATTATTTATAATAATATAATATATAAATGGAAGATTAAGTGGCGTCCCAAATCAGTGATTTTCCCTCAGACCATGGTATAAGTGTAAGGCCATCCGGACATTTACCATCAGATCTACTAATGCCCGGTGGTTCTAAAATTGATGGATTTTTGATGAAATTTATGTTCTTTTGATGATGTTATTAAGGGTATTATATAAATGGCGAAAATCTACCAGCACTCTTTTTGCAGCTTAATCCGTGTCTTCCATACATATCAACATTTTGACCGCAATACTTACACTATACTACTTACAATAATAAACGTATTTCCTCTCTCATACCTGTAGTATGAGAGAGGAAATACGTAAAGTTTCTGTCTAATAGAGTACCTAATGCAGTAAATATAATTAATTATATTTATACGTGGTGGCCAAGTTGCAATGGTTAGACCTTGGACTTAGAAACACTTATGTCCCTAGTTAAAACCCCGATGTGTACCAATGAGTTTTTAATCTAAAAAAATATGTTCATGTGCTTAACAACACCACTATAGTGCACCGGAGAGAACGTTAAGCTGTCGGTCCCAGTTTCACTATACCACTTGTAAAACTGTTTAAAGATGGGTTATTAAGTCTATCCAACCATCGCGACGAGCTAGTCACTTGTTCTGTGTAGACTTATACCATTAGCTACGACGAGGTGGGATTAATTAAAAACCTAAGCTTAGGCCGTCTAGGCGGTCTCGGGAGCCGTAAGGCACCCGTGATGATATATATATATATGATGATTAATTCGTATGATAATAGAATCCAGAGTAATTTTTACGCGGTGAAGTAAAATCAGAAAAATAGTACAGGTACTTAAATGTGTTTGATAATGTAACATGATAAAAGTATCTTACGATAAAAATAAATGATAAAGATTATTATACCGATTTTTTTTGCAAAAGATAAACAATTCAAAACAAACCTAAACTTCTTTGAATAACAAACTATAAATACACATGTAATAAATTAACCTAAAAGAACTTAAAAGATTTAATTTCTAATAGCACATCCTGGATTTGACAAACAATTTCTTCAAATTTTTAATTAGAACCAAAATCCCAAAAGTGACACTTTTATCCCATCAAAGGACGAAATTAGTTAACACTTTACAAATGTACACAAAGGGGTTCGAAGCGCCGGAAGCGTCCACGTGGCAAGCTCTCCGATCGCCCCTAGGATCACCATCGTAAATACATCGGCGTTCCAATTCGGCGCTTCAGAAGCACCGGTGAGATATTCTGCTTAATATCCGGCGGATATGGGGCGAACGATAACAACACGACGGCGGACATATTGTCTTGTATGGGTGTAATTGAGATGGTGTGACAATTTGTATTCATTTGTGTGAATGAAGAATGAGATGGGGACTGGGTTTAACTTTAATCTGATGAACATGTAAGTTCTGAATCTAAGAACTGTGGCTTTTATTTGTTAATAATTTTATAATATGAAGCTAGAAATTGTTCCTCTCATTATTCATAAAATACTAGAATTATATCAAATCAAAGTTATTTGTCTAATTGATATACCACCAATTTGTAGAAACTCCTGGGTTGAACTTTGTTCTGATAACAAGTGCAAGACCAAAAAAAGAACTAAGGATTTTAATGGTTTTTATTGATTAATAATTTTACAACATGACCTTTAATTAATCGATAAGTTTTCCAACTAGTATATTAACTACTATGCTATTTATAGCTCGCAGAATCCAGATGTCATCTTTTGCCACCAGATGAAATCTTTATGTAAAAACTATATAATGTTCTCCCCCGTTTATAAAGTTTATAGCAACTGCCATTATAAGATAAAACTATTTTACATTAGACATTTTAATTAATGGCTTATACACATTACGCTTAGTTTTGCCAATGTCAAATGGAATAGTTTTAAAATGAAAATTCAAATTAGCCGTTTTAATGTTTAGTAATTCTAACTTTACTCATGCTAAAGTTAAAAATGCTTGAAATCTAAAGATTTTATTGAAGTAGCGATGTGTATTGGATTATACATTGACGGGTAGACCATTGTCATTATCAGAGTCTCCCTTCACACGACATCGTAACATTATTTATTTTTGAAAATGGAATTCGAAGGAATTTAAATTATTCAAAACAATGTCTCGGTTTTTCAAAATTGGAATGCAAATTTATCGAATCAACTTGAAGTCTCTTGGATTTTAGTCACACAATATAGCTGCCAGGCTGCCACTGACCATACTGCTTCAGGCATAAGGTTCCCGACCTGCATATAAATAAAGCTGTTGCTATGGCAACGAACTTACCTACATGCAACCTTGCGTGACCAAGGGAAGAGAAAGTTCTGCTTATGAAATTGGATCCTTTTTGAAAATTAGGCATAGGGATATTTAGCGTCTGCTGTCATTTTAAAACTTATAAATATTTATAGGTTTTTGTTAAACCTTTGTTCAGTGGCCTAGTAGCAGGTCTAATCTTTTATTTATATGCTAAAAGCTTTGATACCTGACAAATTTTAGAAAAAAAAAGTAGGTAAAATTGTAATTCGAAATTTAAATCATAAGCTTCTTTGTTTTAAATTGCCTCAGGCTGCCTTCCTTTAAGTAGCGAAGATTTAATATCTATATACCTTTTATTTATATTTAATTAATGGATAGCATGCCTTTAGCACGCGCCATGGAAGAATGGGCTATAACAGGGAGGATCCAGGGTTTCATTTGGTGGGCTCGTCAAATTTTTTTTTGATGGTTGGTGTTTGCATACCCTTAGTGTATCAAATAGTTTTTGAACGTCGTCAACTTCTTTGTAGGTATGAATAATTTTTGATAAGCAAAAAAAAAACAACTACGTCAATTAACCGTTACTCTAAAATATTTGTTGATATGCAAGGTTATAGATGGGTTATTGAGTCTATTCAAAACATCGCAACGAGCTAGCCACTTGTTCGGTGTAGGCTCATACCATCGGCTACGACAAGGTGGGATATAAACCCCTCCGCTGGGTATCCTGGGGCCGTCTAGGTGGTCTTGGGCGCCGTAAGGCACCCGTGATGATATATATATATATATATATATATACTTGTTGATATGCAAAAAAAACTACGTAATCTGTTGTTAACATCTTTTTTAGTTTTAGTTGTAAGTATTAAATTTATTATTTAATTTTATAAATCGATAATAGATTTCAAGATAGTTTTTCTTTCTTTAACTATATGCACCTCTCATAATAGAAACTATTTACGATATAAATCTCCGTCAGTCTACTGTCCTTCATTCGGTTTTATTAATTCAATAAATTTTGTAATGTTAAACTTGTAGCTTCTCAGATATTTTTGGCTCCAAGTCAATAATAGTTGAAGAGCGAAAGACATGTAGTCATTTAATTGAAAGTTATGTAACATAGTGTTGTTTTAAATGTTGAACAACAGTTGTTTGGTCTTATAGTCAAATATAATTTGAAGAACACACATATTGCCCTGGTCGCAAACTAAGCTCTAGGCTTGTACTTCGTGTATATATGTTATTTTATAAACACCAGTCCACGACAAACTGTACAGAAAATCTTACTATTTTTTTTTTGCCATGGGTGGTAATCGAACCTATGACCTCCGGATACAACGCTAAAGGCAACCTAGTCTACGACGGTGGTCTTAGTAACTGGATACGTCGAACTTCCTATTCCCAATTTCCGATGCATGTCTCTACTCGGCGGCGCGCCAAAGATCCTGGTCCTGCGTAATTTACATCTAAGACCTGTCAAAGTACTAACCATATTCCTCATAAGTTTTACTCCTTGAAACTAAGAAATATATGGAATCGCCTTAAGGCCTAAAATCGCCCATAATATCAAATGCCAAACGTGTTCGTTGCCGCCATATTGTGTTCTCACTTCAACCAATCAACGCACAAAGATTGCTTATTTTTTGTTCTCACTTTTCGTTTTGAGTTTGTACGACCGGAGGCCATGTTCAGTTCTCACGTTTAGAAATGCAGTTTAAGGCTTAATGGCGCCTCCATATCTGTATCTCCATGCTTTACTCCAACATCCTTAGCAAAAAATACAATAATTTCACTAATCAATATCGAAGTGGTTTTCCGAACTCTTTTTTATAAAGGAGGATAAAATACTATCTTTAGAGATGCTAAGATTTAGATGATACTTATCAGCCAGCCTAATCTATATCTAACTAATCTGTAATTTAGAAGAATTTTGTCCATTGCAATCTTCTTTAAAATCAAAGTTTATCAGTGTTATATAACGATGTTGAATAACAAAACCGTACAGAGAGAAATTTGCAAAAAACAATTAACTATATATGTATATATATAGTTAATTGCGTCACGTGTGCCTTATGGCGCCCGAGACCGCCTAGACGGCCTCAGGATACCCAGCGGAGGGGTTTTTAATCCCACCTCGTCGTAGCCGATGGTAGGAGTCTACACCGATCAAGTCGCGATGTTTGCTTAGATTCAATAACCCATCTATAAACAGTTTCACAAGTTGGTATAGTGAAACGGGATCGACAGCTTAAAGTGCTCTCCGAGGCACTATAGTGGTGTTGTTAAACTATTTGGTACACACCGGGGTTTGAACCATTTAACTATTTACAGATAATGTGTTAACCAAACGTTTTCAAATGTATAGATCATCTGTTTAATCGGACATCAGAAAACAAGAAATGAAATATGACTGTGACACAGGGGTCGGTGCAGCTTCAGCTCTAAATATAGAGATTTGTTCAGGGTCGAAGCAACGAGCCAAATGTATGGAATGGCTTTAATTTCTACGGCTCTGATGAGATGTTGCTAAGGAAATAGGGTTCGCAATTAAATTGATTTATTATAATTAGGAACACCAATTTCTTATATTATTTTGTTCTCTAAATTATTGAGACCTTGGTCCAAAGCAGCAAAAAGTCTCAGTAATACCTTTAAGACTTGAGAGGAGTTATAGGGGATCTGAATTCAGGTTTCTTTTTATTGGACCACGAAATGTGACTTAGTATCTCGTTAGGCCGACCGACCGGTCTCGTTACCACCGCCCATTCAGATGCAAAAACCGTTAAGTGACCTAGTCATGTTTCGGTTTTGGTCTGTGGTTTCACCGGTTTTCGGGAGACTCCTGCATTGATTTTGTCGAGGTGGTTGTCTCCTTTCAGGATGCGGTTACGAAATGGGTAGTTGAATTGATAAGGCAGTAATGCAATGCGTTATTGTCGCCCCCCATTTCGTAATAGTGGGAGCGATCAATATTGTTTAAGAACAATTATTGATTGACACTATTCATGGACTTTGTAGGTCTGCTTACCACCAGGTATAAATAATCAAGATTGCTTTTTGATCAAGGCACTTTTGCTTTAGATTTAAAGGTATGTGAGTGGGAAAATTCTGAAATACAATTGTGTCATTTCAATTGTTTACAAGTTCTAATTGGTCCAAAAATAATTCCATGGACTATTGTTTTAATAGTTATGTAGTAAACATTTTATTTGATACTTTTTAATGTGTTCTTTGCGCATGACATTTCGACGGATTCGTCGTCCACATCAACTATATATCACCGCCCACGTTGTTTAGAGATAATATTGTAATGTTTGTGTCGAAAACATTAGTAGGCCATCGGTTAACTATCTGGTTATATTATTAACTATCTAGTATTGTGTAGCCGCAGGATTTTGGGGGTTACTTTTATGTAAAATATACATTTGGCAAATACTATATTTAGGAGTAAGCTCAGATTAGACAAGCAATAGGTAAAGATATAGTTCATGATATATGATAAAATAAACGGGTGCCCGAGACCGCCTAGACGGCCTCAGGGTACCCAGCGGAGGGGTTTTTAATCCCACCACGTCGTAGTCGATGGTAGAAGTCTACACCTAACAAGTAGCTAGCTCATCGCGATGTTTTGAATACTCAATAACCCATCTATAAACAGTTTCACAAGTTAGTATAGTGAAACCGGGACTGATAGCTTAACGTGCTTTCCGAGGCACTATAGTGGTGTTGTTAAACAAATGTACATATTTTTTTTAATTAATAACTTATTGGTTCAAACCAATTACATAAATCAATAGGTATCCCCATTCATTGGCTTTGTAGGCAAAAAAAAACAAGGTATAGCGTAGCTTTGTCTGTTTAGGTATTAATATCGTTGAATCGTTTATTACAAATCCGCCAGTGAATGGCTTGGTTTGATGTAACGCGCGACAGCTCGCACATTAACCTTGCCAGACGCACTTCTTAGAACTCACTTAACTGAATGCATTTCTCCAATGTTGCCAACCTTTCATGTTTCATAATTTTCAGTTTGATCGTGTAAAAGTGTTAAGTTTATTCACTTACACACATAATTTTTATATACCTCCTTGGTGACTTTGTAATATTGTAGATATAGCCCAACCCAGCGGAGGGGTTTTTAATCCCACCTCGTCGTAGCAGATGGTATGAGTCTACACCGAACAAGTGGCTAGCTCGTCGCGATGTTTTGCATAGACTCAATAACCCATCTATAAACAGTTTCACAAGTTGTTATAGTGAAACCGGGACCGACAGCTTAACGTGCTCTCCGAAGCACTATAGTGATGTTGTCAATCAAATGTACATATTTTTTTTAATTAAAAACTCAATGGTACACACCGGGATACGAACCAAGGACCTAAGTGTTTTTAAGTCCAAGGTCTAACCAACTCGGCCACCACGTATATGAAAGGTTATACTTTGGGTTAATGTAAGGTTCTATCAAATCGAACAACTTTTCCTTACAAATTAAAAATTTATTTAGAGCTTAATTTTCTCCTAAAATCTATTTTCTGTTTAAGAATTTTAAGTCTAATTTTTAGTTATAAAAACAAAAGCAACTACTAAAAATAATTCTTGGAACATAACCATTAAGAGTTAGTAAGGAGACAAAGGTGACATAGTTAATCGATGATCAATCGTCAGTCACCTAACGGATGTCCGACGGTTTTGGGAAGTCACGTAATTCTAACTATAGATTAAAAAGGATATTGGCTTGTCAACGATTACTTCTAGGACTTTTTGTAGTATCTTTCGGAAGAAGGAACTGTGTTTTTAAGATCGTCTTTTTAACAGTAGTACTTTGGCATAGAATTGAACTGGAAAGAAATGTACAATAAATGTCTTCAGAAAGGTCCAGATATTTTGGAGATTAAAAATTCAAAATTCAGGGTGGCTACTTTTTTTCGAATACAAATTTCCCTGACTTTTTCAGATTGTCTAGTCACTATTTTTAGATTTTTCCTGACCTTAATGAGCTTTAAAAATAAAAGAAAAAATCCCAAAAATATATTATTTGGTTTTATAAGTTGATTTTTGAAAAAAAAAAAATTTGAGATAAAAAATATTAGAAAATAGAAACGATTATTTTTTTCGGAAAATATAAAACAACTATATATATTTCACATTCTTAAAAAAATAGGCATATTTTGAACTTAGATAGAATCGCCCCGCTTAGGTTGCCAGTCGTTTACAGTAGCAAGTTGTGTGTGTACTTTTAATATTTTCCCTGACCTTCTAGCGTTTTCCCTGACTTTTTAAACGACTCCAAAAATTCCCTGACTTTTCCCAGTTTTCCATGTTTTCCAGAAAATTATATAATTCTTCCATGTTCGGGGAGGGGGGTGATTACACACACAGCGCTAAGCTAAACTTTAATCGATATGATGCAATTCTAACGTTATGCAAACCTGGGAAAATTGGCAGAAAACTACGGCATTTTGGTTAATGTTGTAAGCCCTAATATGCCAACTGGGGCTTGTTATTAATTATAAACAAAAAATACTACATTTGTTGTTTAATAGTTATTAAATACAACCACCCCATATAGTTTACTACCTACCCTAGAAACCGCAAAAGCATTTAATAGAAATTAAATGTAGGTAGTGGAGAAAGGGCCGTGGTTGGAGGACCCTAACTAAATATTAATGATGACAAATTTTACTGAAAGGAAACATTCCTTTATTTTCAAAAATAAGTATAACTGAATTTAATGATTTTTTTTAAATAAGCCCGGAAATAGAGCCAAAATATAAATCCGAAAAAAATAAATGTACTTAGTATATGTCATCAATCCATAGAGCCATTTTTTAACGATATACCTATATATTCACTAAAAAATAATTGTCATAAATATGACATTGTCGGCCATACTAAAATAAATGACAAAAGTGCACAGAGCACGGAATCCACGCGCGCCGGCCGCCGCTACTAGAGACGGCATGTTCAACATATTTCATACAAACCAAGCGTGGGGGTGGGCGTTACCTTTAACTCACTCCGGTGACGTCTTGGAGTGCTGTGGCTGGGTCGATATTTTTTTTATCGACATTATTTTTTATGGGCAGAAATATATTAAGTCATATACAATAAGTCATAATTAAAACACACGGATTTTTAGGTAGACGAAGTTAAGTGACACTAATAATTTTTCAATTTGGCAAAATTAGTGATTGAAACTGGTTTATAGTAAATCTTGTACATAATCTTAAATACAATTTGATATAACAGTGACCTAGTTAGTTAGACCCAGACATAATATTTTGATCAAATAATAATACATTTTTATTTGATAGACTTGTATTTATATATTTGAATTGCGTTTTTTGGTAATCTAATTAGGGCATGCAATATCGAATGATTTACAATCCCGGAACTGATTTTCGATACTGAAGATGTAATTCCGGAACTGGAAGGCGGCGATTTCTAATAAAAATAACCACTTCAAAATAAAACAAGCTATGTTATATAAAAACTCTTTTTATTGTCACATAGCCGAAGACATGAATACTTTAATGTAAATACAATATTTACAAAGTCCATCGCAATTCATCATTGACCCAAAAATAATACATTTTTATTAAAATGGCTTCGTATTGATATAATATTTAATTATTAGTTTTTTTGTAAGGCAGTGGAGTCTAATATCTACATATTTTTCCATTATTGCATTTATTAATTGAATTGAATGATTATTCATGGGTTCTTGGTCGAATTGGTGTATCGATAAATTTTCAAATAAATTAATTTCCAGACATAAATGCAAAGCAGGTGTGGTTATATATTGTTTTGTATGTTTCGAGTTAATGTACCCTCTATAGAGGATACTGGACACATCTCAAAGACGTAAATTAAAATTATCTGTGATTAGGGCTCAGCAGACCATTAAAAGGCAAAGTCTTAACGTAAAGCAACTACAGGAAACCAATAAAAGATTTTTAAAAAAATGCTAAAATGGAAAATATTATAAAATATCTACGAGAGCGATCTGCTATAACTGATGAGGATATAATTACTTTAGAAAGTACAAACGTCAAAAATGATAATTTAAAATTTAATTGAAAAGGTGTTTACTCAAATGAAGTTAAATCTTTTGCATTAACGTTGCATTATTATTTACCAAAGGCGTATATTATGCTCGTGAAAATTTTCATACCACACCCATGAACCATTCAAAAATAGTATGAAAGCATTGACGCCAATGCAAGTTTTACTACAGAATCATTAACGGCAATTAACGGTCAACAATATCTATTACCATTCCGAATTTCAAGTAACTTTGATCAGTAGTTGTATCAGTGTGTAAGATAATTTATACGGACAGACAGACAGACAGACACCAAAGGCTCACTTCACTATAAGGGTGATTCCACTTCCTTTCTTTTTTGAAAAAAAAAATCTTATTACTAAAAACATTTAACAAGCAATATAGCTTTCTTTCGATGTGACTTATTTGCCTCAACCTTTTTATTTATTTGTATATTGTTTACTTAGACCATGTTTAACCTGAACCCAATTGAAAATTATACTGGTTGGCATACATGTAGTTAAATAAAATCTGTAACCATTTCAAATCGGATCAATAGGTTTTAAGATATTCCTGCGGACAGACAAGGTATCTAAGTGTCACCTTATGTGAAGCGGCCAGTCATAAAATGTTTTTTTTCGAAGTTTGTAATAATACACAAGATACTATAGAAATAACAACTTTACAATGGCAATTAAAATATATTGGTACTCTATGGGTACGCTAACTTGCATTATCGACATGATGCCAATCAACGCGTGCGTCCCCTCACTATTGCATTCACTAATGACTCGCGGCTTTCGCACGGCTGCATCGACGCACATTTTAAAAAAGCTAAAAATTAACATTATTTACTTACTTGTGATATGATACTCCAGAATTTTGTTTGTTAATGTTTTTACTTTGGTTCTTACACCAAATCACAGCGCAATGAGGCATTTTTATCGATTTAATATTAATGTTTATTCCGCAACGTACGAAGAGCAACTGGCGGCCGATTGCGCTCATATGTGCGCGCAGCGCATTTCTTTGCCACGACTATTATTATTACTACCGTCTCTAGGAGTAGGCAGCGCGCGGCGATTCCGTGCTCTGTGCAAAAGTGTCATAATACAGTGACTCAAATGTAGTATATAAAAGAGACTTTATACACATACATATCATCACGGGTGCCTTACGGTGCCCGAGACCGCCTAGACGGCCTCAGGGTACCCAGCGAAAGGGTTTTAATCCCATCTCGTCGTAGCCTATGGTATGAGTCTACACCGAACAAGTGGCCTGCTCGTCGCGATGTTTTGAATAGACTCAATAACCCATTTATAAACAGTTTCATAAGTTGGTATAGTGAAACCGGAACCGATAGCTTAACATGCTCTCCGAGGCACTATAGTGGTGTTGTCAAACAAATGTACATAAATTCTTAAATTAAAAACTCATCGGTACACACCGGGATTCGAATCAGGGTCCTAAGTGTTTTTAAGTCCAAGGTCTAACCAACTCGGCCACCACGTATATTCGGCCACCACGTATATAGACTTTATACATTGCAGTTTTTATACTAACTACGTGATAGGGGTGCATGTACTCGTCGCATCAGGCCACCTGTTACCGCTGGTCTATATATAGCCGGGCCTCCCTTCGCCGAGCACATCATAACATTGAATTATGTGAGAAATGTCTTTGTCAGAATCTAGTTCATATTCATATTTGAAAGCAAATATAATAATATAACTCAAAAATCATATAATAAATATCATTCAAAAAAGTCATAAATTTATTTCACTTAATTTTTTATGATTTTTATACTAACTAGGTATATAAAAATCGAGACTGTTAGTGGATTACGTGGTTGACCAAGGCGCGTTTATTTCGATGTATGTAAGTATATATTTCGTGATCGGTTAGTATAGGCATGTAGGTCCGTTACTACATTTGAAATGTCCGTTACTACATTTGAAATGTAACAGAAATGATAATGTAATTTGATTTTATAATGCTAGAATAAATCCCAAGTAGTTATTCTTATGAATTATAAACATAAGCCATATTTGACAGCCTCCGTGGACTAGTGGTTGCGTCTTTGGCGTTGTATCTGGAGGTCATGGGTTCGATTCACACCCATGGTAAAAATATATTATATACCCAGACCATGACAAACTGTACAGGAAATATACTAATATATTTTTACATATATTAGTATATTTTCTGTACAGTTTATCATGGTCTGGGTGTTTATAAAATATAATATGTATTATATCGTTGTTTCTGGTACACATAGTACAAGCCTCGAGCTTAGTTTGTGACCAGAGCAATATGTGTAATTTGTCCTACATATAATTATTATTAAGCTAATATAACTCAAATCAAATTATTGATTTCATGTAAACCTTTACAGATATGTATGAATAGTAAAAAAAAATGAATTTAATAAAAATCGGTTCAGTAGTTCCAGAGATTACCCCCTACAACCTCACAAACTTTACCTAACAAAACTATTGTAAAAAATAAAGCTTCTCCAAAGTTTAGTTATGTTCACTGATGCTCCGCTCCTATTGGTCGTAGCGTGATGCTATATAGCCTATAGCCTTCCTTGATAAATGGGCTATCTAACACTAAAAAAAATTAATAAAAATCAGTTCAGTAGATCCAGAGATTACCCCCTACAACCTCACAAACTTTACCTAACAAAACTATTGTAAAAAAAAAAGCTTCTTCAAAGTTTAGTTATGTTTAGTTATTAATCACAAAAGTTTGTTAAGTCTGCAATCTCGTACAAAACATAAACATAAGAGTGTGTTGATACATTAATTATAATAATAATATGTGAATACATTATTGTTAGTAATGTTTTATTAATATTTATCAGACTGCCTCAGTCGTCGACCCCGCGTTCACAATATGGCGGCGACGGGGATGCAGTATTTTCATAAATTATTCGGTGACATCTTTTCTGTTTCGCTTATCATAATAATAATTATGTGTGCAATATACAATATACGTGGTGGCCGAGTTGGTTAGACCTTGGACTTAAAAACACTTAGGTCCCTGGTTCGAATCCCGGTGTGTACCAATGAGTTTTTAATAAAAAAAAAAATGTACAAAATGTTTGACAACATCACTATAGTGCCTCCGAGAGCACGTTAAGCTGTCGGTACCGCTTTCACTATACCAACTTGTGAAACTGTTTATAGATGGGTTATTGAGTCTATTCAAAACATCGCGACGAGCTAGCCACTTGTTCGGTTTAGATTCATACCATCGGCTACGACGAGGTGGGATTAAAAACCTCTCCGCTGGGTACCCTAAGGCCGTCTAAGCGGTCTCGGGCGCCGTAAGGCACCCATGATGATATGTATGTATGTATTTTTTTTTAAAGTAGTGAAAACTGTATCGTAAGAAAGGTATAATTTTGCTTATTTCAAAACAATTTTTTATTTGATTCAGTTTTTTAGATATAATAAAAACATCTGAAAAATTACCAAAAATATATAGTTATCAAATCATTAATAAAAATAAAACGAAGTTGTGAAACGTGTGAAATATTCAGATTAAGCAACATTTTAATTTTGATCCCTACTATGAATTAATTCATAATTAAAAATTCTATGCGCCCGCGCAGACTCGGTCGGCGTCATCCAATTAACTGTTATAATAACACAAATGAATATCAACTTTATTACAGAGGAAAAATGACGTATTTAGAACAAAATGTGTTGTTTAAAATGAAGGGCAAGTAAGCAAGTGACAGTTTGTTTTATTTTGTACTATATTTAGTAACCGCTCTCTTTATGGCTATAATGGTTACTGTGTCATTTTATATTGTATGGAATGGAAGCACTGAATTATTGCATTCCGAGAATAGAATTCAATGAACATTTTTTTTTTTACTTATTTATATTTGCAAAAAGAATCTCAGTAATAAAAATTATATCAATAAAAATAAATAAATAATCGCTAAATATGTTAATAAACGCATAACAAGAGAACGGCTGCACCAATTCGGATATTTTTTTTTCATATATATATATTCGTTGAAGTTCAATATGAAATTATCCTTTGTACAAAGTTGTAATTGCTATACATACACCAACTATAGGAAAACTTTTCTACCTCAACGTTACCAAATCCTAAAAAAAATATCAAGAAAAATAATCCAAAAGAATTATGTTAATCATTTAAGAAATTCTTATCTTTTATAAAATTATTTATAAGAAAAAGCAAGCACCAAGACCGTGGTATATTAATTTCGCTCTAGGCTCTATATTGAATCTCTAATCACAAAAAAAAATATCCGCATGAAATCCGTGTCAGTCTACCTGCTTTTGGGACGGGGTACCGTTGTTGCAAGGTGGATAGTGCACCCTAACACTAGGGTTGTCACAATTATTTGGTATACAAAACAGGATATAATAAAATTGTATATAACAGTCAGTACCTTAGTTTTAACTAATTCAAAATCTTGCCATTTTGTAATTTATAATACATTGCTTGGTTTAGTCACGGTATAGTTTATTAAAACTAAATAAATTTAATTATCATTGTAAAATAGTATTTTAAAACGTGACATTTGTATTTAAAAAATACAAATATCGCGTTTATGAAATAGGCCCCTGGTTTCTTTTTCCAAATTAATCTTCGTTACAGTACTTATTAATTCCAAACTTCTGTTAATTTACTATTTCTCGGACGAATTAAAAATTATTTCAATCCAGTTTTTATTGGCCTAAAAATACTAAGTTTTTCTGTTCTATCAAAAATATATTGTAAAAGAAAACCTAAACTTGTCTGTCAAGGTAGATACAGTCGAGCGAAATGCAAAGATTTGAAATGTTATTAAATTGTATTGATTCATATTGTAATTCTTAGTTGGAAACGAAAAAAATAAATGAGTAGTTTGTTCTAATTATAAACATATCGAAAGAAAAAGTTATAAAATTACAATTTTTTATTGATTTTTAAAATCCACAAGGAGGTTAATTTGAAATCTTTAGATTTTTTCAATATTATTTTTTTCTATTCAGAGCGTAGGCAACCCTACAGAAAGCTAACACAAGAACATATTTACGCTCCACAGATGGTGTCGCCCCATCTCTTTCTCTCACCAGGGACTAGTTTGTACTCTGTCAGATGTCGATCGTATTTTTTTGTTCTCGTCAACTAACCGGCTGGTTTTGAATTCATGTTTGTGAGTTTTATTAAAGACAAAGCCAGTGGAGTTGTTTTATTAAATAGTAATAATAATACTTTTATAGGGATATTAAGATTCGTTTTGTTTTAAATCGCTGATATTTATATACGTGGTGCCCAAGTAGGTTAGACAGGTCACGGATTTAAACAAGGGTGTGGTACACCCGGGGTTTAAATCTGTTTAAATGAGTTTTTAATTTAAAAGAAATACGTTAATTTTGTTTGGCAACACCATTAAAGTTTCTGCATCAAAGTATGAATTAGGAAGTGGCCTAAAGCCTATCCATGTACTTTCGAAGGTTGTACTTTCGGCTAATATAAGGCACTACAGATCAAATGGAACAACTTCCCATGTGTCGCAAATTTTTTTTTTAGCTTTTCAATAGAAATTGGTTATTTTAACATTACTAGTTAGTATGAACTATGGAGTAGCCATGATTTTTTTAATTTACGACACATGGTTTCATAGGAAAAGTTTTTTTATTTATGTGTTCCAAACCCACCATGTATATAACAGTAATCTTATACAAACAAATTTGATATTTTCTTACTAACTTCTGGATTCCTTGAGGGTAGCCCGAAAACTGTGTCGTGTGTTTCTGATATATTTTTCATAGTTAAGTTTATAGGATATTACTGTGCAAAAGTGTACCAATTTTGTAGAATAAGCATTCCGTTGTGATCTTAAGTGTGAGAAGTGTACCATCTACGCAGTGATCTCCCTGTTTGTGCTATCTAAACGAATCCATTTATCTTCAGTAAAATGGCGTTACCCATTTTACTGTTGATATTTTCCTCCTTCACTTGACACTTGCAACACTATACCGTATGTTTGCATACGGTCATGTGGCCATTCCTAATTGTAACCTAGTCTTTTCCCTATACCTTTCCATCCTATTATCCCACTTTCACTTTATACTCAAAAAAATAAATCTACCCGCAATGGCTTTAGTCTGTGGGTTCACCGGTTTTCAGAAGATTGCTGCATCGATTTCTTGTCGAGGTGGTAGTCTCCTTTCAGGGTGCGGTTACGAAATGGGTTAAATTGACGATAAGGCAGCGAGTATATTAAAATATACTCGTAATGCAATTTGTCGCCACCCACCATTACTAGTTAGTATGAACTATGGAGTAGCCATGATTTTTTTAATTTACGACACATGGTTTCATAGGAAAAGTTTTTTTATTTATGTGTTCCAAACCCACCATGTATATAACAGTAATCTTATACAAACAAATTTGATATTTTCTTACTAACTTCTGGATTCCTTGAGGGTAGCCCGAAAACTGTGTCGTGTGTTTCTGATATATTTTTCATAGTTAAGTTTATAGGATATTACTGTGCAAAAGTGTACCAATTTTGTAGAATAAGCATTCCGTTGTGATCTTAAGTGTGAGAAGTGTACCATCTACGCAGTGATCTCCCTGTTTGTGCTATCTAAACGAATCCATTTATCTTCAGTAAAATGGCGTTACCCATTTTACTGTTGATATTTTCCTCCTTCACTTGACACTTGCAACACTATACCGTATGTTTGCATACGGTCATGTGGCCATTCCTAATTGTAACCTAGTCTTTTCCCTATACCTTTCCATCCTATTATCCCACTTTCACTTTATACTCAAAAAAATAAATCTACCCGCAATGGCTTTAGTCTGTGGGTTCACCGGTTTTCAGAAGATTGCTGCATCGATTTCTTGTCGAGGTGGTAGTCTCCTTTCAGGGTGCGGTTACGAAATGGGTTAAATTGACGATAAGGCAGCGAGTATATTAAAATATACTCGTAATGCAATTTGTCGCCACCCATTTCGTAATCGCATTATTTAGCCGGCATAGAGGAAGCGATAAATTTTGTTTAAGAACAATTATTGATCGACCCCGTTCATGGACTTTGTAGGTCTGCTCACCACCAGGTAGATACAAAATCACATGCCGTACTCCAAAAAAAAAACGTTACATTGGCAAAATTACGCGCACGCATAGAGGCCATTAATATAAGTTTATAATAATTCTAACTTCAGTACTTACAATAAAATTTACATACCTATTTATGTTTCAGAGCAATATCTAGATCGCAAACAAGCGCTGGAAAAACTTCATGCTGCTACATTATCATTTCAGCTATCAACGCTATCTCGATTTGTGAAGGTCGAAACACAACAACAAATAGTTATAAGTTTTTTTTGCTATTGTAGCCATGTGACTTAGATATATCTGATGGTAAGCAGACAATGTACATGAATAAGGGTCATTAATACCATTGTTGAGTTAGTTTCCCTAAGGTCCGATTCGACCAAAAGAGGGCATAACTTATAATGGGGATAATAATGTCAAATTCCATACAAATATTTATTCGTGGATTAAATTATTAATCATCAGAATAATTATTTGTATGTTATTTGACATTACTAATCTCGGTATAAGTTATACCCACGTTTGGTCGAATCGACCCTTACCCGGCTAAATGATGCGATTACGCGAAATGAGCGCGGTAACAGACAAATTTGCTTTGCGAGTCATAAGCTGCTTTATCGTCAAATTATACGCACGTTAGTTTTGTAACCGCACTCAGAAAGCAGACGGCCACTTCTGAAGATATCGATGCAGTAGTCTCCTGAAAACCGGTGACCCACAGGCTAAAACCTAAACATATTACGACTAGGTCACTTGACCGTTTTTGCATACTAAAATCATTCCTAATCAAGATTTGAGTTAAGTAATTTAGCATGTTTGTTTAAAATTTTTATTGTTTTTTAAGTTTTAATATTGTTATTATTTTGTTTGATATGAATTATTTAAAATTTCTTGCTCCCTTAATATAACTTTAATTTATTTTTATTAATATTTTTTTTTTTTTTTGTATTATATAGTTTTTATTTTATACTATATAGTTTTGTAATTGTTATTATATAATATAAATTGTTTAAGTTTCTTTTGGCTTGCATAAATAACTTTGTTTTTTTTAATATATTTTACTCTGAAATTATGTTGTGAAGATATATTAATAGTTCATAGTTGTTATACTATGTGAAATTTACTTAAGTCAAGTTTACTGTAAATCTTCTGAATATATAAATAAATAAATAAAATTGATCATGGCATTGGTATCTATATATAGTCAAGAATTAGAGGCCGTATTTTATAAATAAAAAAAAACCTTTTTCTTCGTAATTTTCAAATACGAAACAGCAGACTTTATTATTTAAAAAATATCAATGAATGTATTTCTACAATCTCTATTTTATAAAGATTAGGAATTTATCAGTCATGGGCTTTATCCATATCGACAGTATTTTCAATATGAAGGTGACCAACAGATTAAATCTTTGTGAATCTTGATTTTTTTTTCGAGTTATTAATTTTATAATAATAGCCTGCAAACTAGTCGAAAATGATTTTCTAACCAATGTATTTTATTTTGATCGCAAATGTCTGTCCTCACTAAACTATCTATATCATCGGTACTCTACCACGATTTTTTTCTAACTATATTTACTATAGTGGCTAGTAACTCTAGTTAGGAATCATCAAAAAAGACAAATTTGTTTAAAAATCAAACGTTCCTATTGGTTGATCCTTACTATAGTTACTAGCGATAGTAAACAAAGTCAATACAATTTCACGGTAGAGTTACAGAGGTCTTATGAAGACAGCCTCGTCTTAGCCGATGTTATTTTCGATGTTAGATCATCGCGGTATTTGCAGACTTTTCAACAGTTATCTACTGAAACTGGGACCGATAGCTTAACGTGATCCCGAGGCATAGGACCAACAAACATTGTGTTTTTGATTTCTTAAAATATCGACTTTCCAAAATTATCAATTATAACTTACCCATCATGGTTAAGTAAACTTGTAATCTTGTGGCATAAAATAAAAATAAAATATCATCACAGGTATGATTACCAGATAAAAAAGTCAAAAGGCCTGATTTCCATTGATAAATCCTGAGATTTTTTACAGTTTGAGAATTTTCTCTCAAACGCACTTAACAATTTAATAAAGTCGAAATATTATCATTTTTATACACTGCGGATCTCGCTCACGCGTTGCACATCGCACTCAAAGCGTGTAGCAGACCCCCTTCCCACGCACCGATGCTTACGAAATTCTAAAAATCCGGAGATTTGCAAAATCCGACCGCTATCCTGAGAAGAGTCCAAAAATCCTGAAATCTCAGAACAGATCCCGAGACATGGTAACCCCAATCACGGGTGCTTTTTTTCGGCTCCCGAAAACCGTTTAAACGGCCTCAGGGTACCCAGTGGAGGAATTAACCCGTTCTCATTTCACCGATGGTATTCGGATACAATACCTAACAAGTGGCGAGCTTGTTGCCGTGTTAATGATGGTATAGCCTGTCATAATATGTATAAGTAAAATGTCACTGTCAAGTCTCTATTGCAAAGAATGGTTGTATTTCAAAGTTTAATAAAACCTTTTCAATTCACGGTTATCTATTATTACAATTTATTAAACTTTAAAATATAACCATTCTTTGCAATAGAGACTTGACAGCGACATGTTACTTATAAATATTATGACATTCTTCCCTCCTAGGAAACGTCATAATCCTTAAGATAAGAAGGAGAATTTCTGTTGTATTAATCTTGTGGCATAGTGGCATATGACGAATATACCGACACTGTTGACTGTACCTACGATTTCCATACAAATGAGGCAAGGCACCATCCCGGGTGAAAAGAAAACATGTTAGGTTTAAAGATAGGTATTAGAAACTGGTTGTAGACAGACTAGTTTTCTCATCAAATACCTACCTATATTAGTTGACAAGAAAATTCATTTGTATAGAATATTGCATTACCTATTTAGGTAGGTAGGCTACCATCGGCTACGACGAGGTGGGATCAAAAACCCCTCCGCTGGGTACCCTAAGACCGTCTAAGCGGTTACTGGTGGTTACTAGGGCCGTAATGCACTCGTGATGACTTTATATCTACCTTATAGTAAACCGACCGACAAAATCCATTAAATGCGATTAATACATTGTTTAAAAACTTTGATAGCGCCTAATAGTGTTGCGGTTGCGAAATGGGCGGCGTCAACGACGAATTTACGAGTGTATTGCTATATAAGTGTAATGCTAGCTGCTTTATCGTTATCTGAACTGCTTGTTTCGTTACCGCACCTGAAAGGAGACTACCAGCTCAACAAGAAATCGATGAAGCAGTCTCATGAAAACCGATGAAGCCACAGATTTAAACCGAATCATGATTTGGCGCAGTGTCATTCTGCTTTGGCTGATACTTGATCTGTCGATGACTGTATGTATACTACGCATTCTGCCTGATAAAGTGACAACGCGATTATTTGTTTTGCATTTATCACACTTTTAGGAACAACTTATAGTTAAGAATATGTAATTAAATTATAAACAAATGGTGGAAATTTTATGCCAAGCAAGATTATATTTATATTCAAAATTAAATTTAGAGATAAAATGAAACATTTCCTGATGGGTGGGACTCGAACCTACGACCCTCGCTTTCGTGGCAAGATACTCAACCACTGAGCCAGGTGTCAGTCACCCCTTAGTTTTTATCTAAGTATTTATACACAGACGCTCTCTATGTGCTTTCTTTTAATTATGTACTCTATATTAGAGTGAAATTAGAAGTCCTAGTTTCTTACTAGATAGCAGAGGAGTGTGTTATTTTATTTCTTTTTAGTTTTTTCAGATTCTATATTAAGTATTTTTATTTTATAGTGTCCTTATGAGGATAATCTTGAGATATATATAATCTTGAGTATAGATATACCTTCACATACGCAATGGTGGTTAGTTATATCTTGATATGGCAAGTAAAACACCTTCCCACATTGGGTAATGGTTGTTAGTTATACCTTCCCACATTGAGCAATGGGTTCCCAATGTGTGGAGGTATCTTACTTATCATAGCAAGATACCTTCACACACTGGGAATTGGTAGTTATACCTTGCAATGGCAAGTAAGATGTCTGGTAATGGCCACGGTGGTTAGTTATATCTTGCTATGGCAATTAAAATATCTTCACACATTGTGCAAAGGTGGTTAGTTTTATCTTACTATGGCAAGATACCTTCACACATTGTGCAATGGTGGTTAGTTATACCTTGCTATGGCAAGTAAGATACCTTCACACATTGTGCAATAGTGGTTAGTTTTACTTAGCTATGGCAAGTAAGATACAGTCACACATTGGGCAATTGTGGTTAGTTATACCTTGCTATGGCAAGTAAGATACCTTCACACATTGTGCAATGGTGGTTATTTATACCTTGCTATGGCAAGTAAGATACATTCACACATTGGGCAATGGTGGTTAGTTATACCTTGCTATGACAAGAAAAAACCTTAACATATAGTGCAATGGTGGTTAGTTTTACCTTGCTATGGCAAGTAAGATACCTTCACACATTGTGCAATGGTGGTTAGTTATACCTAGCTATGGCAAATAATGTACCTTCACACAATGGGCAATGATGGTAAGATTTACTTAGCAATGGCAAGTAATATACTTTCACACATTGGGGAATGGTAGTAAGTTGTCCCTGGCTACATTCCGTATAGCGGATGGCATGGTTGGATATTAAACATTTCAACAAAAGTACATTTATTTCGCTTATAAACCGGGTCCCTTACATGCGCAAAACATTCGTGCGAATATAGACGAATGTATTGTAAAGACATACATACATATCATCACGGGTGCCTTACGGCGCCCGAGACCGCCTAAACAGCCCCAGGGTGCCTAGCGGAGGGGTTTTTAATCCCACCTCGTCGTAGCGGTTGTAAAGACATCGCACATATATTATACTATCTTACACTTGTAAGTTCACGTATTTTTTCGAAATTTTTGAACTAAAGGGAGAAAGGGGATTGAATGTGTGGGGTTGATTTTATTACAGTTCTAGATAAGTACCTACATGTGGAAGTCTCAGGATAATGAACAATTTATATAAACGTGTTTTTTTAATCAGTCATATTATTTAGCATATTATTTAAGACATCAGAAAAACGTGTAACGTGTTATCATGGGCTTATCAGATATGTAACACTAATAGATAAAATTATATATTTGCCTTTATTGTGCAGCTGAATAATTATACGAAAAACAAGCTTCAACTCCATAATAAAACTTATTTAATATTTACTAATATAAATTAGTTTTAGAGTTATTGCAGTTTGACCAGTAAAGTATATCCCCTCGCCATATTGCGGTGTTGGAACTAATTACCAACAGACGTACTAAATATTACATTTTTAACCATAATTATTATGTTTTCTTATGCGTAAGGAATAAAATTCGGAAAAAAGTCATGGGTTGTAGGTATAAGGAATAGAAATGATGAGTTAGAAAAAAAAATGAGACGTTAGGATGACAATATAAATTAACACCTTATATTCCATTGTAACGCCCCAAGCTTACATTTTATTTTTACTGGTTAGACAATTTAAAGATTAATGCGTTTATGAATAAGTACCTATTTAACTATGATATACTTTGGTAGGTACCTATATTGTTTATAAACTTTTAACATAAGTATCACGTCTTAAGTTAGTATATTGTCTTTGACTGAATGTTACCAGTAGATCGTGAAAATTGCGTGGTAGTGATAATTGGTAAATACATAAATTTAGATGATATAATGCCCAATTTAACACATTTGTAGTTCTACAACATGTGTTATTTACTATAAGTGACTAGTTGACTAGTGTAGTTGCATACCTGCAGATGGTCTACCATGAGTTTTTGCTATTTAGCGTATCGTTAGGAACATGAGGACCAATAAGATCGCTATTGGTAGAACCTTGCATTTCTAACGTAACGTTAACTATGACAACAACTCAAGATTAATGCGTTTATGAATAAGTACCTATTTAACTATGATATACTTTGGTAGGTACCTATATTGTTTATAAACTTTTAACATAAGTATCACGTCTTAAGTTAGTATATTGTCTTTGACTGAATGTTACCAGTAGATCGTGAAAATTGCGTGGTAGTGATAATTGGTAAATACATAAATTTAGATGATATAATGCCCAATTTTACACATTTGAAGTTCTACAACATGTGTTATTTACTATAAGTGACTAGTTGACTAGTGTAGTTGCATACCTGCAGATGGTCTACCATGAGTTTTTGCTATTTAGCGTATCGTTAGGAACATGAGGACCAATAAGATCGCTATTGGTAGAACCTTGCATTTCTAACGTAACGTTAACTATGACAACAACTCATGGTAGAGCTATTGAATAAAAAAAAAATTATGAAAAACTGATGTTCAAAACTTAGGAGCACTTTCTTTTAACAGAATTATTGAAGCTGGTGCAATATACTTTTTTTTTTCAATTCTTTTCAATAATCTAATGCATTAATGCAATGAGGCCCTACTAAGAAAAACATTAGAGACTTCAAAATTACTTAGGTATTAGGTACTAAATAAAAATAAAGTGCGATATACGAAGTTTCGTGATTTCGGGTAGCACTTTTGAGACGTCTTTGAATATTTTTCGCTTTTCCTCGTAGTTGGGTTGAGCCATCAACGTCCAGTTAAAAAATACCTAAATAACTAATCAAATTATGGGATGAATTATAGAACCTTGGAGAGCACATTAAGCTATCAGTCCTAGTTTCATTATACCAACTTGTGTTTATACGTGTATTATTAAGTCTATTCAAACATTGCGACGAGCTATCCACTTGTTCGGTATAGACTCATACCATAAAGTACGACGAGGTGGGTTTAAAACCCCTCCCCTGAGGCTGTGCAGGCGCGCCATATTTATTTATTTTTATTTTGTTTCTGGTATACATTATATAGTACAAGCCTAGAGCTTAGAGGTAAAAAAAAACTACATAAAATGTATAATTGGATTATTAATGGGTAGATATATTATATAGGTAAATAAGTATATATATCACTTATTTAAAAATCAATGTCAGCTTAAGAGTGTGGGTAAACAAACAGCATTGTAAAATGTTGATTTATGCTTACTTTGCCGCGACTTGCAGACAGAAGTAATTTATGTATTAAAAGATTGATATGCCTTCTCTCGCACCTACCAAGATATCATGTTCCACGCTATCAAATGTATTATCGCCCCGCAATGTTAGTTAGTACCTACTGTACGCAGCAATATAAGGTGTAGGTACACAATTACTCATAAGTAGCCCTAGTGTGTTTTATAACTAATGCTTTTTTGTATGGGAAATAGGTTAGCGCTCCAAGCGGAATTTTTGAGAACTAATAAATGCGAGCGTGTAATTGTTGAAAATTTTAACGCAGTAGTATAGTTAACTCGAAAGTAAACGCTATAAAAATTAACACTAGCGCTACTGAGCTCTAACGCCGAGTGGCTGGGCCCAAATTGTCTTAAAATACAGCCCACACAGATGCAAAAACCGTCAAGTGACCTAGTCATGTTTCGGTTTTAGTCTGCATCGATTTCTTGTCGAGGTGGTAGTCTCCTTTCAGGGTGCGGTTACGAAATTATTCTTCAAAATAAGCCTTCTCCATACTAACTAGTAATGTTAAAATGACCAATTTGTACGGGGAAGCCAATTTTATTTTTCATTTGTGCGACACATGGTTCCATGGGAAAAGTTGTTCGATTTGATAACAGAACCTCATATTAGCCCAAAGTAGGTACCTACATCTTTTCAAAGTCACCATGTATAGTTAGTTAAATGGGACCTTAATGAATTCCGCGGAAGAGAAATTTACTAACTAGGTAAGGGATTAGCATGACAGTCGATAAAATTAAATTTATGAATGAACATTCATTTATAAAATCGATATGCTGTTTTGTCGATTTAGCAAAGCTGTCGATATTTGTTTTGTTAGACGTATGGGTCACATACATCCAAAATTATTATCATCACGGGTGCTTTACGGCGCCCGAGACCGCCTAGACGGCCCCAGGGTACCCAATGGAGGGATTTTTAATCCCACCTCGTCATAGCCGATGGTATGAGTCTACACCGAACAAGTGGGTAGCTCGTCGCGATGTTTTAAATAGACTCAATAACCCATCGTAAACAGTTTCACAAGTTGATATAGTGAAATCGGGACCGACAGTTTAACGTGCTCTCCGAGGCACTATAGTGGTGTTGTCAAACAAATGTACATACTTTTTTTAATTGAAAATTCATTGGTACACACCGGGATTCGAACCAGGGACCTAAGTGTTTTTAAGTCCAAGGTCTAACCAACTCGGCCACCACGTATATTAGACATAAGTAGATATATATTTACAAAAATCCTAAAAGTTCCGATGGCACTGATTGACACCGTTAGGGACATTGCCTAACACTTCTCGTCACTACACCCAGATAATAAACAAGTGGCATGCGTGTATTTTATTTTCCTTCGTCACCGAATTGATTAAGGCTGAGTTGTACCAAACTGTATGTCAATGTAATGTAACGATTAAAATAAAAAATGGCGTTAAATGTACCAGCTGTTATTCGAACTGCAAAATGTAATTGGTACATTCGGCGCCATTTTTGACACTAATCATTACATTTACAGAGAGTACATTAGGCTTAGTTTGTGACCAGAGCAATATGTGTAAAATCGTCCATTATTATTATTATTGTAGAACATATTTTATTTGGAGCACGACATCTGACTTAGTATCTACCTAACGGTAAGCAGACCTATAACGTCCACTAATAGAATTGATCAATGTATTGTGGTTTAACAGTATTGGTCGCTCGCATTATGCTTGCTAAGTAATTCAGTTACGAAATGGGCGACGGCAGTCGAATTCGCATTACGAGTCTCAGCTGCTTAGTCGTCAAATCAACTGCCCATATCGTAACCGCATTCTGAAAGGAGAATACCAACTCTACAAGGAATCGATGCAGAAGTCCATAGACTAAACATAACTCATTGGTCACTTGACGGTTTTTGCATCTGTATGGGCGATGATAAAGAGACCGGTCGGTCAGCCTAGTGAAGTTATAGTGACCCTCCTATCTTTTTAGATAGGAGGATACCTACAAGGTTCAAGAATAAATAGGTGCAAAGTCGTTTATTAACAGCGTGGCTCGCTCCCACTATGCCGGCGGCGTAAAAGAAGGCTGCAACACGAGTCTACTGTAGGTATTTATTAATGAATACGAGTATATAGTATAATTTAGTATAAGGTTCTATAGCTATTACCTACCATACCTGTTGATACCAACAGGTATGGTAGGTAATAGCTATAGAACCTTATACTAAATTACTTGTTCTACTATACAGTAGAACAAGTAGAAGTTTATATATGGAGACGAGCAATACATTGATAATAAATTAAAAACAGTTAGGTCGTGTTACTATGTCGCTTACGTCCTTAGTTCATTGCCAAGATCCGCGGGACTTACTGCGAGGGAGGCAGGGAAGATAATCAAGACTTCTTTAGCTTATCTAAGGCAAATAGGTATTAAAATTAAAATACCATCACTGGTGCCTTTTGGAAACCATTAAAACGGCCTCAGGGGGATGAACCCGTCCTCGTTTCGCCAATGGTAGTAAGAAGCAACATCTAACAAGTGGCGAGCTTGTAGCGGTGTTTATGATGGTAAAAGCCTCGTACAGCCTCGTTGTATAAAGGTACTAAAAGTTTGACACATAATTCGAAGCACCAATTTAGTTTATGGGTGAAATCTTTGTATCTTCCTGATGATAAGCAGATCTACAAAATCCATAAGTGCGGTCAATCAAAACATTTTTCTTAAAAAGTATTGATCGTTCCCACTATGCCGGCTAAATGGGCGACGATTTTAGTAGCCTCGCTGCTAATCGTTAATTTAACCGCCCGTATCGTAACCGCACTCTAAAATGAAACTACCACCACTACAAGAAATCTAGGTACCTATGCAAGTCTTCTGAAAACCGGTGTACCAAGAGACTACAACCGACACATGACTAGGTCACTTGACGGTTTTTGCATCTGTTGTACATAATCAATACGACGCGCGACATAGGTAGGTATCTGCTTCATTACAGCATGACTTATAGCCAGCATAAGGTATCAACCGAGGTGTAAAGGTATATGCAGTTAAACAGCTCTCTATTGATGGTCCCCGTTCATCGACTTTGTAAGTCTGCTTACCACCAGGTAGACACAAAGTCGCATGCCGTGTGCCATTAAAAAACAGCTGAAAAACTTATCTATAATGTACTAAATTAAATAGGTAGGTATAGTACCTATATAGGTCTAGGTAAACGCAACTTTCCAAGAAAGTAATTCTAGACTCACCGTATCGGTAAAGATGTTGACAAATGGGTAAAGAAATACATAAACAAATCGGAAATAGTTTGCAAATATAGCCGCAAATGAAGTCATGTTCAACCTTACAAGTGTATAAAACATTTTATTTTGAAGTAGGTAATAATGTATGGACGGGTGCCATTAGTTTCATTTCACGCAGACGCAGGTAGTCGGGATAAAATCTCATAGATACACTTGAGACTTGAAAAAGGGATCAATATCTTTATTATGAATACTTATTCGATTTTAAAGGAAGTATTATTAAAATTGTATTATTTTTTTAATTAAATATATTGAGATAGGTTTATTATATTATTATATATACCTATTCTTGCATGATAAGACTTCTCTCCCACTGACATACAATTTTGAAGTAAGTACCTACTTATGAATCAACGTATAGGTACCATATCACAAAACTTAATCACACAATCTTTATATAAATAGTCACATTTCGAAATTCATTGAATGAAACCAAATAACATGTAAATTCGTTGCCCACAAATCGCGACAGAGAGCGTAGGCGTCGGGCCCAAATGAAAATAAACATTTAGGGACTTACCTCTCAATGTTGGCGGTTATAATTTTGATTAGCTTAAAAAATAACACTTGGCACGTAACTGGGAGTACAGCTATTTGTTTTCACTTATGTTTTAACAAACATACACTTGGATAGGAGGTTTTGAAGATCGCGACGCAGACGTTGCGCGGGCGCACGGGCAGCCGGTCGGAGACTGAGTGAGTGCGTTCACAAAGACGCAGTACGCACACTTGCTCGTTCATTCTACGAAACGCGGTGGAGGGGAGGGTTTATGAATGGACGTAGTGCTGCCAGTAGATTTACTGATAACGATGCATTGTCGCTGTACCGAGAGATATGAGACCGAGTAGAACGACCGACCGACCGAATTTACTTCCCGTAGTAAAGGCGCGGTCAGATTGACGAAATTGTAGTTCTAGTAAACGACTAGCAAATGTATGTCATACACATTAGTGAGGTTCTAACTAGAAGATAGTAAGCTTACTAGCCGATGAACTGTAAACAAGCCAAGTTCAGTAAAATCTTGAAATTATGAGATATCTAGTACCAAACCAGTAATGAGACTTCTAGTTTAGAAACTCACGTGAATCTGTTATTGAATAGAGCTACACTACTTTGTGCAAACGATTCCATTATTAAAATGACATATCGCTCTGACTTTGTGAATCAAATTGAAGTCAAGGTAGTTTTTTAAATTGAGCACGGCATGTGACGTTGTATCTTTTTTTTTAAATTGAGCAGGACATGTGACCCTACATCTACCCGATGGTAAGTGGCAATGTAACGTCCAAAAATTTTCTCAACCGATACTAGCCCATTGCTTGCTTTAATTGGTTGATTCCACTATGTCTGCTACCTGATGTTAAGCAGACTTACAAAGCCCATGATTGGGGTTCATCAATAATAATAATATGTAGGACAAATTACACATATTGCTCTGGTCACAAACTAAGCTCTAGGCTTGTACTATGTGTACCAGAAGCAACGATATAATACATATTATATTTAATAAACACCCAGACCATGACAAACTGTACAGAAAAAAACGTACTAATATTTTTTGCCATGGGTGGGAATCGAACCCACGACGGATACAACGCCAAAGGCGCAACCACTAGTCTACGGAGGCTGTCATTATGTACATTGTTGTTTAACAATATTGATCGCTCCCACTATGCCGGCTAAATGATGCCGTTACGAAATGGACGTATTTGCGTTACGAGTCTAATTTAATATCCTCGCTTCTTTAACGTCAAATCAATCGCCCGTTTCGTAACTGTATCATGAAAGGAGTCAAATGAATACCGGTGAACCCACAGACTAAAACTGAAACGGTGGAAACGGAAAACCGGGCGGTGGTAACGAGTCCGGTCGGTCTAGGGAAGTTATAGAGGTCTTCCTCCCACCTAACTACTATATTATATAATTATGCCTATAACCTTCTTCAAGGATTATGTAAATCTATGGCTATGCGACTGGCAGTAGCATAGATTTACATAATCCTTAGCTCTACTATAGACGCTCAAAAATAATAAAAAACAGCTTTATTATTATAGTACCTATAGATGTATGCCCTTATTTATAAAAATTCGAATCCTTAAAGAGCAATTTGGTTAAAATATATTTTGTTTATTTTCATATTTAATTTTGTTGATTAAATAATAAAAATAATAATTAAATCTTTATTTGCTTAAAAAAAAGATACTAAACAAATTTAACTAAAAAGTTCTTCCAGGACTCATTAAGTTTTTTTGAATAGGCCATTAATATTAAAATAGTAGATCTAAACTTTTAGACACGCTATATTTATTTGTTTCAGATATATATATATATATATATATATATCTGAAACAAATAAAGTGTGTTAGATGTGTTTCTTACTTGGTAAAATATATAAATTGAAGCTATAAAATTTTATTGACAGATGTGACAGATGTCACTGATGACGCCGCTCCATACAGAGGCGAAATATTTAGCAATAAAATTTTATAGCTTTAATTTATATATTTTACCAAGTAAGAAACATATATATATATATATATATATATATATTATATATATATTATATTGCCAAATATTTTGCCTCTAATTATTTGTCCAATTTAGTTTATATGCTAATTTATTTGTCATTATACAGGGTGAATTTGAAAGGATGTACTGTATATTAATTATATTGAGAACAAGACGCTTAAGTTTAATATACTATAGATTAGTTGGACAAAGGATTCAAAATCAATTTTAGAAAATTTAATTATATTATACTTTTTAACTGCTTAAATTATCTGTCCAATTTAGTTTATCAGTACTTTACCGCTAGTAATTTACTAGCACAATACATACTAGTCAATATCTCGTCGGTGTGACCGCGCCCTTAGTATCAACACTATTTACTCATACAAAAATGCTGGTACTAATTTGATTAGTAAAGTATTCTACTATTAGCCGGTGGGCTTGCTTGGTTACCATTCGTGAGTCACGGCTAACCTGTAATTAACTATTCGAGATAACACTTATCTATTAGATAAGTGTTTTGATATTCCCAGTATGTGTGAGGCTAAATTAAACAAAGAAAATAAAGTCATTTTATATTTTATTATAGTTTTTTTTTGTAACAAATGACAGTGTTAGTTGCGTTTATGAAAGTATGAATAATATACCCAAGTGCTAAAACACACCTTGCATAATAAAAATTTATCTTCTTCACACTCATTCAAATCTACACAAAAATACTGCCTTTTTAAATTTTCGAATGAAATGTGAAACATGTTATTTGCCGCCATGTTATATTCCAACTCCTTGAGCGTTGATTGGTTAACAGTTTTTATCCTCCATTTTTGATTTTGGATTTGCATGGCAGGCGGCCATTTTCTTTTTAGTTCTTTGGGCACTTCCGTATTTATTCATACTTTCATGATTGTTTAACCTCAATCTTGCATAATGGAGAGCATCTGATGTCGAATTCAATGGAAAAAACGGTTTTCACCATTCACTCTTATTATAAAAGAATACAATAATTATGTCAGAATTAAAAGTCGTTTCTTAGACATTGCTACGGACTGTCAAAGTATATAATAAAAAACTAATTTTGACAGATGACTTAGGCCAAGAAACGACTATTAATCTGGCCCTTAGGGTATGCTTATATTATCTTTCGTTAACAATACTTATAAAAGTATAATGAATAATATTAAATAATTTAAATACGAGTATAACAATAATAATATAAGATTTAACATTTATTTTCTTACAACTAATTACTCATGTGGGATTTACACGGGTCGTCTTTAGCCTTGAGCAATCGATTCGGTCGATGAAAGTCGCAAGATGAAAGTGGTAGCGGGCATACTGTAACTGTAGTGTAAGTTTTTTTAACGTTTACTTTTGAGTTAACTATACTACTATATATATCGTCACGGGTGCCTTACGGCGCCCGAGACCGCCTAGACGGCCCTAGGCTACCCAGCGGAGGGGTTTTTAATCCCACCTCGTCGTAGGCGATGGTATGAGTCTACACCTGTCACCGATCAAGTGGCTAGCTCGTCGCGATGTTTTGAATAGACTCAATAATAACCCATCTATAAACAGTGTCACAAGTTGGTATAATGAAACCGGGACCGACAGCTTAACGTGCTCTCCGAGGCACTATAGTGGTGTTGTCAAAGAAATGCACATATTTATTTTAGTTAAAAACTTATTGGTACACACCGGGATTCGAACCAGGGAAGTGTATTTAAGTCCAAGGTCTAACCAACTCGGCCACCATGTATATCGGTGGTTGAAGCGCTGCTCTTCTCTATACTAATTTTAGTTAACTGAATCGGAAAGTAATAGTTAGATAACTCACAATAGGGCTACAGAGTTTTAGCTAGTCTACTTTGGAGCATGCGATTTTGGTATCCTACGCTAGGCCAGCCGTAATTGCCAGTCGATTTTTGCCGTACGACATATATCGTATCTCGTGACTACCCGTGTAAATCCCGCATTGGGGTATGTTCCAAAATAGAGGTAAGTATTACCCGGGAAAATGAGAAGAGACTAAACTTAGATGATTAGAAGTACATTTCCAAAGGACTGTTCCAAATTAGGGGTAATAATTAATATCTGTGATCTTTTGGGTAAAAGGAATAAAAGATGCATTACAAGTAGCTGTTTAGTATAAAATAGTATATAACATATTTATGTTATACATGGTGATATTAAAAGGCTGTACTTTGGGCTAATATGAGGTTTTACTGATCAAATCGAACAACTTTTCCCATCGAACCATGATGTCGCGTAAATGAAAAAAAAAATTGGCTTCCTCGTACAAATTGATAATTTTAATATTACTAGTTTGTATGGAAATAGTTTTTTTTTATTTGCGACACAAGGTTTCATGGGAAAAGTTATTAAATTTGATTAGTATCACCTCATATTAGTCCAAAATACAACCTTTCAAAGTTACCATGTAAACTATTTTTTACTTAACATTATTTGTTTACTTTCATTATTACGCTTACATTTTTACTATATTTTATATTTACTGTAATTATACATCTACTTTTAAGGTTCATGTAGAATTTGATAGCTATGTATTACATAGCAAGATTTGACTGTAGTGAATGCATAGCGGCAATAAATCCGCCCGTATACTTTATGCAAGAGTTTTTAAATAAATAAATGTTTGTAATTTATGTACATTCTTATATCTCTTTCTTTTTCCCGGAGGGATAATATTTAAATTTTCAAACTTCAATATTATTTGACTTAGTCAAATTCTCTAATTTGACTAAGTAAGAAAGTATTCGTAGGTGACTGAGTGTAACCGAGACATTATTATTTATTACCTTGATAAGTATAATAATTATCGTGGTCGTGGGTTAGATTCCCACACATGGCAAAAAAAAGTATGCTTTTTCTTTACAGTTTGTCATGGTCTGGGTGTTTATAAAATATAATATGTATTTCGTTGCTTCTGGTACACATAGTACAAGCCCAGAGCTTAGTTTGTGCGCAGAGCAATATGTGTAAATTGTCCTACATATTATTTATTTATTACTTTCCCTTATATCACAGGGCGATCTCTCACTTACCTACTATTTGTTATTAACATATTTTGATGTACATTGTCAATAGTACATTGTTTTGTTCTGTATCAATAAACATAATTTCGTTTCATTCGTAAATCAATTGGGTAAAGAGTATACTGACAGTCCAGTGATTAAAAAAATTGCAGGAAAAATAACCTTTATAAAAGATATTATATAACACCCCACGTAATACAGTTATTATTTTATGGAATTATTTATTTATAAAAAAAATATGTAATAATTACATAAAATAATAACTGTATTACGTGGGGTGTTATATAATATCTTTTATAAAGGTTATTTTTCCTGCAATTTTTTTAATCACTGGACTGTCAGTATACTCTTTACCCAATTGATTTACGAATGAAACGAAATTATGTTTATTGATACAGAACAAAATAATGTACTATTGACAATGTACATCAAAATATGTTAATAACAAATAGTAGGTAAGTGAGAGATCGCCTGTGATATAAGGGAAAGTAATAAATAAATAATATGTAGGACAATTTACACATATTGCTCTGCGCACAAACTAAGCTCTGGGCTGGTACTTGTACCAGAAGCAAAGAAATACACATTATATTTTATAAACACCTAGACCATGACAAACTGTACAGAAAAGGCATACTTTTTTTTGCCATGGGTGGGAATCTAACCCACGACCACGATAATTATTATACTAATCAAGGTAATAAATAATAATGTCTCGGTTACACTCAGTCACCTACGAATACTTTCTTACTTAGTCAAATTAGAGAATTTGACTAAGTCAAATAATTTTGAAGTTTGAAAATTTAAATATTATCACTCCGGGAAAAAGAAAGAGATATAAGAATATACATAAATTACATACATTTATTTATTTAAAAACTCTTGCATAAACTCTTGCAAAGGCGGATTTATTGCCGCTATGCTATATATATACTACAGTCAAACCTTGCAGTTTAATAGCTATGTATTACATAGCTATCAAATTCTACATGTAAATTAAAGGTAGATGTGTAATTACAATAAATATAAAATATAGTAAAAATGTAAGTGTAATAATAAAAGTAAACAAATAATGTTAAGTTAAAAATAGTATACATGTTGAATTTGAAAGGTTGTATTTTGGACTAATATGAGGTGATACTAATCAAATTGAACTACTTTTCCCATGAAACCATGTGTCGCAAATAAAAAAAACTATTTCCATACAACTAGTAATATTAAAATTACCAATTTGTATAAAAATTATATTGAACATCTGTTAAAACTAATTACAAAGAAATAAGTATAAACTAAAAATACCTAAAATAAAATTTAACTATAAATAATACAAAATTAATATCCAATAATTAATACAAAATTAATGTCCCGGCTCGGAGGTACCCATAACACTGGCAGCATTACTACTCTGTACTGCCAGTGTATTGTATTGTATTGAGATTTTTTTTTCATTTACGCGACACTGGTACGATGGGAAAAGTTGTTCGATTTGATCAGTAAAACCTCATATTAGCCCAAAGTACAGCCTTTTAATATCACCGTATAACATAAATATGTTATATACTATTTTATACTAAACAGCTACTTGTAATGCATCTTTTATTCCTTTTACCCAAAAGATCACAGATGTTAATTATTACCCCTAATTTGGAACAGTCCTCAGTTAAACTACCTATATTTGTAAAATAATTTAAATATGTAATGCATATTATTTTGTAATATTATTTACACTGGACTAAAGTCTTATGAAAGGCCTTTTAGGAAGTTAGCAAGTTTTTGACTTTTGTAATCAGTTCGTAGCTGAATAAAATTAATGAGTATAGATTTGTCCAGCTCCGCCTGCGAACAAAAAAAAATTGGTCAAGAGTGAATACTTTACGCGCACTTAGGGTTTCATACTATTTTTTTTATGGAGCACAGCATGTGACTTTGTATATACCTGATGTTAAGTAGACCTACAAAGTCCATGAGTGGGATCTATTAATATATTGTTGTTTAACAATATTGATCGCCCCCATTATGCCGGCTAAATGATGCGGTTACGAAATGGGCGGCGACATGGACGACTTGCATTACTAGTCAATGTTAACATCCTCGCTACTTTATCGTCAAATCAATTGTTCGTTTCGTAACCGTACCATGAAAGAAGACCCCCTCTAGACAAGAAATCGATGCAGTAGTCTTCTGAAAACCGGTGAACCCACTGACTAAAACAGAAACATGACTAGGTCACTTGACGGTATTTGCATCTATATAACGAGTCCGGTCGATCGGCCCGGGCTGAACCGATTAGCATAAAATTCTACACACATAGGGAGGGTAACGTCTGGCTTCACACACAATAGGTTGCAGAACACCGAAAAAAGTCCAAGATTTATGGAGTAATCATGACCCATGTGTAACCTGCATCAAACAGCGCCATCTATTGGCGCCACAATAAGAACGTCACTTACCAAAGTTTCCCCTTCGCAGACTTGCTGCAAGTTCTCTGGCTTCACTAGCAACAAGTTGCAGAGTGCGTGTAAAGCGTCGAAGAAAGCCGGCGCAGGCGCAGGCGTACTCTTACGGGATCCCTTCCCGCAAGACACAGAGCGATATTCCTTTATGTCGCATATTGCTATCATGGCCCCTGTTGACATGATTTTATTAATGAGTTGGGTTTGACTATTTGATTCAATAATTTTGATCACCCATGTGTTTTGAAGAGTGCATGAGATATTAATATGAGGACACTTTAAAATTTATTCTATATTGTTCGACCCCACTCATGGACTTTGTAGCCTGCTTAACATCACGTAGATACACAGTCCCGTACTCCATTAAAAGAAAACAAGAAATCACGTATGTGTACCAAAAACAACTATATTAATACATATATATTTTTATAAACATCAAAGCCATAAAAAACTGTAGAGAAACAAACATACCTACTCATATTTATTTGCCATGGATGGGAACCTAACTCACAACCTTCGGATACAACGCCAAAGGCGCAACTACTAGTCCATGGAGGCTGTCTACTTATACTGGGGTTAGTGATGTCATTTTTTATTTTTAACATAGTTAGCGTTTAAACTCAATCTTGCCTGATGGTAAGCAATGATGAGGTCGAAGAGCAAACCTCTACAAGAAATTGATACAATACTCCTCCAAAAACCATACAAATATTTACTATTTAGATTATCTATACTCAGAATTTGTATGTGTTGACATTACTAATCTTGGTATAATTTGTTTATTTTATTGGAGCACGGCATGTGAATTCACCGCCCATTTCGTAACCGCACCAAAATAGGAGACTACCACCTCGACGATAAATGATGCAGTGGTCCCCGGTAACCCGGTGAAGCCACAGACTAAAACCGAAACATGACCAGATCACTTGACCGTTTTTGTATCAGTATTTTTTTGCTCAAACCGGCCTTAAGTAATAAATAAAAAAACTCACCAGCAGAGTTAAACTGGAAGTTTTGCAGATGTTCATAAATGACCCTATGCAGCCTGACTGCCAATTCCAGGCTGACAGCATCCAGGGTCTCTCCATCCAGTTGATTGTGAATGCTTTCCATTTGGGTATTTAGGTAGGAAACTGCTGTCAGACAAGCCTGAAGGAAGACGAGAAGTATTTAATATAAAAAAAAAAAAAAATATATAATGAAAGGAACTAAAAAATTGTATTTACGTTAGACTTTGTGAAAACCAACAAATTTGACAAACTATTTTTTTTATACTTAATCGTACCATAATGGCGCCGATTCTAAATCAATATCGTACAAGTGGCAAGTTCGACGGCATAATTAAATAATTATTAAGCAATTAAATTCAAATGATTTTGAGTGTACTAATTCAATTATTTTTTCTTGTAAAATGGCTTTTAGCTTTACACGTAATTCTGCCAATGTCAAAAACTGTGCTACTATAAACTGTGGTCTTACTTATACGACAATAATAATGAAGCAGTAAGATGAAACTTAATGGCTTTTAGCTTTACGCGTAATTCCGCCAATGTCAAGTGCTACTATAAACTGTGGTTTTACTTTTACGATAATAATGATTAAAATTTAACATGTACTTATTTATATAATAAAGCCCAAAATATACAATAATATGTCAAAAACAACTTAACCAATTAAATCCAGATTTGCTTGCTGTTTATTTTTTTTAAATACTCAGCACTGGTGTTGTTCGTTGATCATTGCCTGAATTTATTTCGAATATTTTTAGAGGTGAGTGTTTAATTAAAAATAATTTAATATTTCACACGTCTTACGTATTCTACACGAATTATTACAGATAATATGCAAATTAAAAAAGAAGGTTTTTGATTGTTTAAGGTACAAAGGCAGTGACTAAATTTGTCTTAAATTTAGCTAATAAATAAAAAAAATCCAACGAAAGTTTAAGAAACTAAAAGAAATACGGAGTGAATAGTACCAAAAAAAAAACGATAGATGGCGCTAACAATAAAATTCAAAGAGTAAATTTCGTAACAATGGCAAACATAATTAAACAAAACGTAACATAATCAAATCATATATGTGCAATAGTTTTAAGCTTTTACTATATGTATCATCACAGTTGCCTTACGGCGGCCGAGACTGCCTAGACGGCCTCAGTGTACCCAGCGGAGGGGGTTTTAATCCCACCTATTCGTAGCCGATGGTATGAGTCTACACCGAACAAATGGTCGTCGCGATATTTGGATAGAATCAATAACCCATCTTTAAACAGTTTCACAAGTTGGTACAGTGAAACTGAGACCGACAGCTTAACGTGCTCTCTGAGGCACTATAGTAGTGTTGTTAAACAAATGTACATACATTTTTAGATTAATAACTCATTGGTACACACCGGGGTTTAAACCAGGCACCTAAGTTTTTAAGTCTAAGGTCTAACCAATTTGGCCACCACATATATGCTTTTACTACAATAAATAATTGTCATTCATTTATTATTTTGATATAGGCTTTAATAAAAAAAAAACTACAGTTGTGTAGTGACTAAAGCTAAAATAAAATTAAAAAATAACTTACAGAAGAAGCAACGGTATCAGTATCGCCTTCAGGTTTGAAGTCAGTTTTTTTCTGCTCCGTCTGAAGATGCAGTTTTACCCAGCCGACTATAGCCGAGACAGTTCGGTCAAGTCCGGTATCCAGTTTCGCTTCCAATTGTTCAGTTATAGATAACTTTTTTTGAGTACATTCTTGTTGTTTTGGTGCACCACTGTAAAGAGAAAAAAATGCAAGGTATCATATACATATATACCACACATGTAAACTTACATACAGACATTCTCATATATACACCCAACTCACATACATAGTCATTTTTTTCGTGAAACTGAAAATTGATAATAGGTACGTAGGTAAGTAGGAATGAAGCTCTACCTTCGTAGATTAGTGGTTGCGCCTTTGGTGTTGTATCCACAGGTCGTGGGTTCGATTCCCACCCATGGCAAAAATTTAGTTTTTTAACTATAAGTGTTTATAAAATATAATGTGTAAGTCTATTCAAAACATCGCGACGAGCTAGCCACTTGTTCGATGTAGTCTAGCCACTTGTATTCATACCATCGGCTAAGACGAGGTGAGATTAAAAAAAAACCCTCCGCTGGGTACCCTGAGGCCGTCTAGGCGGTCTCGGGCACCATAAGGCACCCGTGATAATATGTATACGCGTATGTATGTACAAGCCTAGAGTTTAGTTTCTGACCAGAGCTATGTGTCAGTCTCACATGGATTCTGTATTATTTCATTGTATTGATGTTTTAGTAATGAGTAAAATAAAAAAATAACTATTATGTGTAAATAAAAAATAATAATGACAATAGTAAAAAATGCTTAGGTGTCTATAACTTTTATAGGTCGATCAGTGCCTATATTACACGCATCAAAATTAGCTCGCATGTCAATTGTTATGACGATATTATCTATCTTTTTTGAAGCTATTTTTAAGAAACCAAGTTTTAACTACGTCAGAATGAGGTCATAACGATTGACGTGCGAGCTAACTAAGGACGCGTAATCTTCCCAAGGGTTCTTATTCTACTAAACCTACTACTATTATTGTATATTAACCAAACTGGCAGTTGATTTTATGATGAAGCAGCTAGCATATTACAGTATTCGGCCGTTGACTCCGTGGGGCTGCTTAGGGAGCGCTCAAGTATTACGTAACGCAATTCTTGAAGATTTAACGTTGTTGTACCCCCCCCCCCCTACCTAAACGTTACGTAACATCCAAATGAGCATTTTTACCTCTAAAAATTACAATTATGTTGCGCAAAGTACCGGAAAGTTACTAAAATACGCATTTGCGGTAATAAATAAAAACGGGTTGGCAACTTGGTAGATTTTTTAATTCCCATTTTTTTTTTATTTAAATAAAACACGCTGTTTGAAAACCCCCTCCAGCCCCTGTAACGCATCGTAACGTTTTACAACACCCCCTCTCCCCCCAAATTGCGTTACGTAATACTTGAACGCTCCCTTACCACCAGGTATACACAAAGTCACACGACGTGCTTTAATAAATAAAATAAAGGAACTTACCTAATACAAGGCAGAACACTTTGTTGAAAATTATCTTCTAACAATCGCAGTATCTTTCCAGCTTCCTTAACAATATTGAAGAAATAAATCTAAAACAAGAAATATAAAAAAAAAAATGGTAAGTTTTTTTAATAAAATAAAAAAAATCAGTAATTTAATGCTTGAAATGGATTGGCGAACTTGAACGTCAAATAACATCTAAACATTGTTTTCAGTGACATGATTTTTTTTTTAAAGTGGATGTAGATTTTACTTATTTGATCCTAATAAAACAGTCTCTTTATAAAAAACTGTAAAATGTTGAAATGACAACTAAGGTAAATTGGAAAAAAAAATCTTTGGGTTAATTGAGGCTCTACTGATGAACTTTTCCCATTGAACCATGTGTTACAGGTGAAAAAAAATTGGCTATTTATAAAAATTGTTCATTTTAACATTACTAGTATAAGGCAATTTTTTTATTTATTTGCGACACGGTTCCACAAGAAAAGTTGTTCAAATTGATCAATGGAACCTCATATTAGCCAAAGTAGAACCTTTTAACGTCACCATATAATGTGTTATTTGTCCTACATAATATAATAATATGTAATATGAATCGAACCCACAACCCCCGTATACAACGCCAAAGGCGCAACCATTAGTCTACGGGTAGCTGTCAAATATGTAACTAACCTGTGGAGGGGATTTGGTCTCAGCAATGGGTATGGACTGAAGCCCAAGGTCCAGGGCATAGTCCACATGCTCCATCATCAGATGCTGTATCACCACCTCCAAGAGTGCACTCGCTGTGTTAGCTAGTTCATTTGATGTGCATAACTGTAAGATACAATCTCTTAGTTAGACGAAAAACATTTTATTCTGTGGGTTTACCCGTTTTTTTAATTAGAGCACGGCATGTGACTTTGTATCTATCTGTTGGTGAGCAGATCTACAAGTCCATGATGGGGCCACATGCCGTGCTCCAGTAAAAATCAGTAATATATATTTGGGGCGTAAATATAGTCTGTTGGATTGGTCGCCTTGGTTGCACTTTTGCAGGGCAGTAAACGATTGACAGGTCAATGGAACCAGCTAACCACCTAGTCTCAAATTAATTAGTTGGTAAAGTAGCGTGTGTTCGGTTTGCTTGTTTATTTTTTATTATATTTTTGTGTATGTGTGGGAGGAATGGCGAGTTATCCAAGTGCATTCTTGGACGTTATATACACTAGCAGCTGTATATATATTTTTTAGAATTTTCATATATGCCTATAAAGGTTTACATAAAATATTTGTGACTTTTTAAAGTCAAATTATTTATTTCATTTACATGACTTTACAGATATTTATGAATAGTCGAAAAAAAAAGTTTAACAATGAGGCCTTAGAGTGCGTTTGGTTAGGCTGCTATTCATTAACAAAAGAACGACAAATATGTATTAAACCTCGATATTAGATTTAAACTTAAACGCGATGGAATGGTAATCATAATATGAAAAATACTACCGAACCGAACACACACTACATAACCAACTAGTGTAAGACTAGGTGGTTAGCTGATTCCATTGATATGTCCATCATTATCTGCCATACAAGGGAGCCACCAAGGCGAACTTCACCGACCATATCCACTCCTTAAATATTTATTCTAAATAAAAGGTAAGTAACCAATCACATATAAGTAAAGGCTTGACTTAAATAATATGTAAAAAAACAGGGTTCTAAGTCTACCAACTAGTTGTTGTAACAACAAATCAAGTTAACCATAATCATTAAATTAAATTATTTTAGGCTGCCAAAAAAAAAAAAAATGCGATTTTAATGCTATTTATTGCGACACGATTGAGGAGCCGTAAATTTGTCTTGGGATCTTTAAAAATTATTACTCACCGTTTTACACCGCAAGAAAGACGTGGCAGAGTCGCGTAACAATCGCTGAGCCAGTTCTTCACTTAGAAATGTTTCTCCTCCATAGTTTTCTATTTGTGCTATATTTATATTAGCCCGTGTACCAATCACCGCTTGAATATCTCGACGGAGCTCTTGAAACCTAAAATATTTTTTTTTTTATTGAAGCACTGCATGTGACCTTGCATCTACCTGATGTTAAACAAATCTACAAAGTCAGTGAATGAGGTAGATCAATAAATTGTTGTCTAACAATATTGATCGCTCCTACGATGCGGTTACCAAATGGGCGACAACAAAAACGAATTTGAATTCCGAGTGTACTTTAATAACATGCTCGCCGTTTCGTGACCGCACCTTGAAATGTGATTAAACTACCACAAGAAAACAATGCAGTAGTCTCCTGAAAATCGGTGAACCCAAAGACTAAAACCGAAACATGACTAAATCACTTATTGGTTTTTGCATTTGTATGGGCGGTGGTAACGAGACCGGTCAAAAATAATGCACTAAACGCCGCACTACGCGTGACTAAACGCCGCCGACCGGTGGTACCACGAAACGAAGCTTCATTCATTTAAATGTCATTTTAACGTTGTATACTATAGACAATTAAAACGTTATTTACATTCTTGTGTATAACGAAGTAACGCATTTCTCGTAGACTTAGCATTCTTTGAGGAGAGCTCAAAGACTGTAATCCCGTGTTTATATTTTTCATATTTAAGTTTATAGGATATTATTGTGCAAAAGTGTTCTAATTTAGTATAATATGCATTCGTATAAATATAAAGATACATTTGTATAATAAAAAGTACCTAGCACAAACACAGCTTACAGCTTTAATATAAAGTTGGGCATTGTTAATGTATGACTAATATTATTTTTGGTAAATAAATGATTTGTATTTGTATTAAACTTGGTTTGTGTTAATGTCAAAGAATCCCATTTTTTTACAATAATATTTTTGTGAACCCTAGAAGTTTAAAAAACAGTTTCAATACTACTATTCTTAGGTCGGAGGAAGGTCTATAACTTCGTTAGCCCGACCGCCCAGTCTCGTTACCATCGCCATACTGAAGCAAAAACCGTCAAGTGACCTTGTAGTAGAATATAATTCGGATTTAGTCTGTGGGTTCTCCGATTTTCAGGAGACTACTGCATCGATTTCTTGTCGAGGTGGTAGTATCCTTTCAGGGTGCGGTTACGAAATGGGTAGTTGAATTGACGATAAGGCAGCGAGTATATTAAAATATACTCGTAATGCAATTCGTCATTGACGCCCTCCATTTCGTAATCTCATCATTTAGCCGGCACAGTGGGATCGATCAATATTGTTTAAGAGCAATTATTGATTGACCCATTCATGGACTTTGTAGTCTGCTCACCACCATGTAGATACAAAGTCACATGTTGTGCTCCAATAAAAAAATATTTAAAAAAACTAACCCGCCTCCCTGGATTTGCTTCTTAACATGTTCCTTCTTAGCATAGAATGCCTGCAAAGCATTTGACATGATAGCTTTAAGCCTTCGTATTTCCAAGGCCGAGTACCCTTCACAGGCCCCGGCTAAGGCCCCGTTTACAAGAGCTTCCCTATGTAGGGCCCCGCTAGTAGCACCATCTTCTGCACTCACCATACTTGCTTTTACTAGTTCATCACATACTCTTTGCAAGCTGATAAAAAATATATAAAAAAATAACTAGGAGGTTGGTCTCAAACCCATAAACTTTTCTTTCTTAGTTAGGTTCTCAACCAAGGATCCATCCAAGTTGCAAGCAAACACCAAAGCGAAATTTGTAAAATAAGGACACTGCATTGAAAATCGCGAAGTCTACGTTCTCCATACAAAATTGAGCTTTCGTACTTCCAGTCAATAATACTCAATTATTGTTTGACGCAGAATTAAAATAATATTTTACGTCGGTCATTATATTTATTAATATTTCTGTGTTGGGTTTTTATTTTTTGGAATTCAGAAAAAACTTTTTAAATATTATAATACAAAAATATTTATTACCAACAAACGGAAAGATTTTTGCGTATAATCGCAATATAAAAATATAATTGAACTTTGACTAACAGCCAAGTTGTAATATTGGAAGTACCCTTATATGTGCGTCAAGTAGACTACAGAGCGCTTAAAAATAATAATAATGTAGGACATTGCACACATATTGCCCTGGAGCCAAACTTAGCAATACATATAATATATTTTATAAACACCTAGACAATGCTCCAGGAAACCTGTACAGAAAAACGTGCTAATATTTTTGCCATGAGTGGGAATCGAAACCATGACCTCCGGATACAACAAACAGTGCAACTAGACAACAGAGTTATATATTGCCCTGGAAAGAATTTCATAAAATGTTTATCTGTTGCTCGTACATTTTCATACTGCTGACTCCCATGCTCCACCCTAAGTTGGTGTTGGTTGGGGCTGACATCAGTCAAAACACTTCGACTTTCTGGGATCCTTTGTGGGTTAATAGCCATTGCTTACAGAACAAACAATGTAATTTTATTTTAAAACCTATTGAATTTCAAGGAAAAATATAATTACCTGGTATACATATCATAAAGGTTCTTCAAATATTTTTCAATATCATTCTTGTCAGCAAGTTTAGTTTGAACATACTTCTGCAGTTTTAAATGAAATATATTAAGGACAAACTTGTTCATGACTTGCTCAGAATTTGGGAACACATTGGAGATGATTGTTTGATTCTTTTGACATAACGGTAAAACTGCACTAAATATGTCTTTACCTAAAAGAGTGTTCTGAAAAAAATATGTGAGAATGTGACAGGTGTACAAAGTTTACGTTTAAGTTTGGGGAAGGGTCTCTTATAATAAAAGAAGAATGAATTTAAAAATACCAAAAAAAAATACCATTTGACTAGTTTCAATATAAGCATCCACTAACTGTGAATAATTTTTAAAATTAGTCATTATATTGGCAATATTTTTCATCTTTGCCAAGTTTCCGTTATTCTGAGCTTTCACAAATTCGTCAATGAGATTTCTTTCAATTTCATCATATTTTGTTTCTATCTTCTTTTTAGCTACATCAAATTTATCCGGTGGTAGTTCTTGGGCTACTGTATAGAGCTTCTGAATCACATCTGCTGCTTCATTTAGCTGAAACAAATAAATATTTTAATTTACTAGGTTGATAATAGTATTTTAAATGTAAAAAATATATTGGTGTATCAACAGACTGAAACTGAAACATGATTATATCACTTGACAGTATTTCCATCTATAATAAGTGGTAACAAAATTGGTCGGTAGACCTAGCCAAGTTATAGAACATCTAATAAAAAAATCTGTTAATCTAAAGAATATGTAGAAAAAAATAATCATTTTCAGCATATAGAGCACAAAGCTTGTTTTTTTTTTTTTTTTTTAATATGTTTGTATATGTGGGTATGTGTGTGAGTGTTAGTTTGTGTGATGTCATGTGTGTGAGTGTTAGTTTGTATGAATGTTTGTGTGATTTACAAAGTTAGTGTCATAGTTGTATGTTAAGTCCTGGTCTATAATGTGCTCCTAAAGTCCAAATGTAAGATGATTCGTAAGTACGTAATTGAATGTTAGTTATAGTATGAAATGATTTAATGATCCTAACAGTAAAACAGTCATTGAATTTTAGATTATGAGTACGAGCATGAGTAGGGATAGGGAGGATACTATTGATTATGGAATCAGTTGTATGGCGATGATGATTCATTCTGATATGAAGGGGATTAATGGTTTCCCCGATGTAAAAAGATGAACAGAGTTTGCATTCTAATATGTATATAATGTTTTTGGTTTTGCAGTTGCTATTTGGTTGTGCTAGAATACATGTAGTGGAATTTTGTGTGGTGATTGTAGTGGATGTATTGATGAGGGGGCAAGTTTTACATCGGGGATGTGAGCATGGAATGGTTCCTGGAGATGTTATGTTATTTATTGTGGTGTTAAGTCGAGGTATTGTCCTAGAGGTAAGTGTACGTAGATTAAAATTTTGACGATAAGTAATATGTGGCAAAGTAGTTAATAAGTCTTTAGTATCGTCATGTTGTCTAAGAATGTGTGCATTGTCTTTAAATAATTTTATAAGTTTTTCAGCGCCAAAAAAATAGTCAGTAGTTAATCGTAATAGTTGTTGGTCTTGTCTGTGTCTGTGGTGAGGTTGATGATATTGTGGGCGATGGTAATAATGTTTTTGTATAAAATTATCAGGGTATTGTCTGTTTGAAAGTGCTTGTACTATTTTGTCGTCATACTGTTGTAGTTTTTCAGAGTCATTGCAAATTCTACGTCCTCGAAGTGATAATGAATATGGAATGGATCTCTTTACATGATGTGGATGACAACTGTCGAAATGGAGGTGTTGAAATTTATTTGTGGATTTAAAATGAACAGAAGTAGTTAGTCTATTGTCTGTTGTTAGTGTTAAGTCAACGTCTAGAAAAGTAATGTCTTTTAATGATATATTATGAGTAAATTTGAGACTACTATATGAATTTAGATTATTTAAAAATATTAAAGGTGATGAATGATTATGTGGCCAAATCATGAAAATATCGTCAATGTAACGTTTCCAAAGTAAAGGTCGTAATGGTTGTGAATGAAGAAAGTTCGTTTCTAATCGACCCATATATAAGTTTGCGTAACTTGGAGCCATATATGAAACTGTTTCTAGTTTTTCATATCTCAAATATGAAAAACTAGAAACAGTTTTTAAAATCCACTTTTTGCAGTGGAAGTATGATGTATAATGAATTCCCTGCATTGACTTATAAAAAGGTCAAGAGAACTTCAATTCAGTTTAGCAGGGTGATTACGCGTCTTAAGTTTGCTTGCACGCCAATCGTTATGACGTCATTCTGACGTAGATCAAGCTTGGCTCATTAACAATGGCTCCAAAAAATCTTAGAAAATTACGTCATAACGATTGGCGTGCGAGCGAACTTAAGACGCGTAATCACCCTGCTGCTGCCAGAGCTTTTATAGAAAACACTGTTACCCTCCACTTTCCTAAAATTAATATTTGATTAAATTACTACTTACTAATCCATCACTGTCAATTTCCAACTAGTTTTAATCAAAGATTAACTTAACCTTATTGCAGATCACAAATCCATAAATGAGAACAATCTTTTGATCATATGTATAACAATAGTATGTCTATCACTAACCTTATTGGGATCATTAAATAAATCAGTAAGAACTGGTCCAGGACTCAAAAAATGTGAAAGATGAGCTAACTGATCTCTGGCTGCTGCTGCCCTTGCTCTAGGGGCACGAGCTGCTCCCAGTTTCTCTCCCACTTCTAATGCTCGCCCACCGCATCTAGACATCCTTTCATCAAGAGAGCTGAAGACATTTACACAATGCTGAAATAGTATAAAAGAATATTATTTAATCAAATATTAATAGAAGTGAATAATTATATTTAATAAAAATCTTTATCCAAAAAAACAATGAAAAAAATATCCAAATAGCATTATGTGTTTGCAAAATGAATGGAAAAAGTATAAAAATAATTAAGTATTTTATGTTACCATAAACTATACTTCTTTTTATATATTACCCATAGCAACTACTTTTAATACATAGGTGTAATATTTGGCATAAAACTATTTACATGATAATATTTTGATTAGTAAACACAGTAGGTAAAAATATTTATTTCTATTAAAAGCGGTTTTGATACTCACAGAATGTTGTTCCATAATTTCTGCCAATTTTGCAGAATAGAGCTTTTCTTCTTCTCTGACAGCTTGCTCTAACTTTGCACATTTTCTTTCTTGCCTTTCTTGTAAAACCTAGTTAAGCATATATTTTACAATAAATACAAATATCAACATCATTTATAATAACATTGACTTAATAAGAATCCTAAAAACGTATTGTTATATTATTAAATTAAGTAAACATTTGTTGATGTTAAATCTGCTTTTAATATTCAATTTATGTTGGATTGATGAATATAACATTAATAAGTGGCTATTTTTGTGTTTATGAATATAAAAGTAATAATAATAGTGTCACATAGTGGATACAGATTTCATAACATTTGTCTTTGGTTCAGTCTCCTCTTGCTTGGCAGGGTAGAGATTATAGAATCCAAAATGCAAGTGTTGATATATTAAGAGGCTGTAACCTTACTTGGGCTGCATTCCAAAATAGGTGCAATAATTACCTGTATAATCACTCTAGGAATAATAAAGAGACAGGTATATGTAGGAGTGAGATAGAAATGTTTTGGAATGGCAAAACAAACTTAGCTTAACTTAATAAATTTAGTTGGAATTTTAGTTTTTTAGTAATAAATATACAAAATAATTAGGTACATAAAATAACAACAGTATAATGTAGAGCAATATAATTTGAAATGTTAAACATATGTTCAAAATTAAAGAAAGGTGAATTTTCCCACCCTTTAGTTAACACTTGACGGACAGGTTGACAGGTCGAAATTGGTATTTAAAATCATGGTTAAACATTATTGCACTTATTAAGGTACACACTCTGCTAATTTTGGAACGATTTCGAGTGATGCGATGATCACCCGGGTAATAATTTACACATTTTAGAATGCAGCCTTGTTAGGCACAATTTTATTCGACAAGCACCCACACAGTAAATTCAAATATATCTAAGAACACTATCATACTCTCTCTAATTGTAGTTGTTTGTTCGCTTGGATATCTTTACAATAGGAAGGATATCTCTGATTATAAGTAACTTACTTTAAGATTTTGAATAGCTTGTGTAAAAATATCGTGAATCATTTCTGGATCAAAGCTGTCACCTATGTCGGATTCTTCCTTGCTTCGTCTTACCATCCTTTCTACAAACTCGTCAGCATCAAACGGCTCCTTAAATGAATATTTAAATTAAAGCTGATATTACTACATAACAACATTTAGGTGTATAAATAATTATAATTACTAACCTGCTCCAACTCTTTTATATACTGGTTCATCATCTTGTTATATGTTTGGGAATGGTAGATGACCTCAGAAGTTATAATTTGTTGGATTTAATTAATGCTTTTTTATCATATAAAATCTCCAAATAAAAATTGCCGACCAAAATAAATAATAATAAAAATGGCGATGGATGTCAAATTGACAGCCGTCAGCTGGCAGTTTTAATAAAAGTTAAGCAAAGGCTTATAACCTAAACACTCAATTAAGATGCAAAAATAATAAGATAGTTTGTCGCTAGACTAATAACTCATTTTAATTATTTCCTATAGATTATTAATTATTCAGGCCTAAATGGCCTACTACAAAAATTAGAATCAAATTATTAGTTTCTAAGTACCTATGTGGTATTTTTTAATAGGGTTTTTAAATATTTCAGCCGGTATAATGGGAGAGATCAGGGGCCTGACCAAAGAACACGATCGCCAATCGAATCGCCGCATCGATCGGTAAAAATGTATAGGAATTTTACTCTATGGGTAGAGCCTGATCGCCGAGAAACGTCAAATCCCATACATTTGGCTTTCGATGGGTATTTCGATTCGATTATCGATTGGCTCTTTGGTAAGGCCCCAGCCTAGCCAAGAGCATGAGCGCTAAAAGCGCGCACGAAAGTTTTGTATGAAGATGACATTTGGTGATGACGTCACTTTCGTTTTTATCGTTGCAGAAATAACCAAAACGAGACAACAATATAGATACACCAATAGGATAATAAATTTGTTATCTCCCTCTCTTTCACGCTTCTACAACGTTCGAGCGTAAAAATCGACCATGCTCTTGGCTAGGGGGGCTGGGGCTGACCAAAGAACACGATCGCCAATCGAATCGGCGCATCGATCGATAAAAATGTAATTAATGGTTACATCGACTCCCCGGACCTTCTTTCGAGAGTACTTTTCTCAGTCCCTAGGAGTAGCGCTAGGCTTCACACTAGAAATATTTTTCACGTGCCTCCTTCGCGAACTAACATCGGTAGTAATGCTGCACTCAACCGTATCATGAAGTCCTATAATCAGGTTTTCAAAAGCGATAATACCATAGATATTTTTAGCACTCCCTCGTTTTATTTAAAAAAAAGCTCCAAGTGTGTTTTGGGACTTGAAAGAGTGCTTGTGTTGTTTTTGTAGCGGTTTATATCTATATACATGTAATTTTATAATAATATATAACTACTTATCAATGTGTAATTAATATATATAAATTAATAGATAATGTTGTGTAAAATTTTGATAATTAATATTCTCCAATTTTAACAGTAATCATTAGTAGCATTTAATCAGTAGGTAGGCAATTCTAATAAATAATACCTAATGTGAATTATATGTATAAATTTAATTAATATTATAGTTATATAAAATAATATTGAATCATGTTTAAGTAGAGGAGTATATAATATGGCGGGCAAAGTTAATGTTAATATAATTGTTGAATTAAATGATAATTTTTATGTATAAAATAATAATAAATCACCATTGTGTAAAATTTTAGCTATTTAAACTTATATGATGTTTAAAAGCAAATATAATCATAATAATATGTATATAAGATAGATCTTAAATAATAATAATATAAACATATGTATAATAAATAATAAGTATAGAAATGAATTATATAAATAATTATTTTTAAAATTTTTTTTTCTTCACATACTGGTAGTACCAGACGGGTGTGAAGTTGGCAGCCAAAATCTAGCAGCCTTTATAACCCGACCACTTTAAATAGGTTTTAAATAAATATTTGTTCTTATATATATGCGGTAATATATTCAAATGTTTAACAGGTACATAGTCTTAATATAATAATAAAGCATCATAAGAAAAAACTGTTGAAAAAAAAATCTTATATATTAACAATTTTATTTTATATTAATTAACTAACCACTATATTTCGTTATATAGTCTATACTAAAACACTATTTAAATAAATTAGAATGATATCTAGAATATGAAAAAGTCACCTGCGTCCAATTTTTCCTGAAATCTCAAATAGTTTATGAAAATTCTTTACAAATTTAAAAAGTCTGCTAGGCTCATAACTTCTATACTAGACATAGAATATCAGCTAAAATTGGTAAATAGCTAGAATACAAAACATAGAGTAGCATAGGCATAGCCACCTGCGCTCCATTTTCCCTGAAATCCTGAAAAAAAGAATGATTGATTTATTTTTTCAATTCCTAGCTGACATTAAGTCTGCTATAGAAGTTCAGGGAAAATGGAGCGCATATGGGTACGGCTATAGTATTTTATAGTTAATATACTTGCTAATTACCATTTTTTATCATGATCCTATGTCTAGTATGGAAGTGGTAAACCTAGCACTTAATGTCAGCTAGGAAATTGAATAAATTTTTTTTTTTTTTTTTCCTTTTAGGATTTCAGGGAAAATGGAGCGCAGGTGGCTATGCCTATGCTACTCTATGTTTTATATTCTAGGTGTTTACCATTTTTCATTGACATCCTATGTCTAGTATAGAACTAAAGAACTCCAATCTGTTTAGAACATTTTTAAATTTATAAAGTAGTTTTTGATTTTTTCTTTCAGAATTTCAGTGAAAATGGAGCGCATGTGGGTATGGCTATAGTATTTTAGAGTTTATATTCTAGCTAATTTCCAACTTTTAACTAGATCCTATGTCTAGTATAGAAGTAGTAAACCTAGCAGACTTTTTAGAATTGAGAAAAAAAAAACAACATGAATGATTTTTTTCAGGATTTCAGGGAAAATGGAGTGCAGGTGGCTATGTCTATACTATTCTATGTTTTGTATTCTAGCTATCTACCAATTTTAGTTAATATTCTATGTCTAGTATAGAAGTTATAAACCTAGCAGCCTTTTTAGATATGTAAAGAATTTTCGTATTTAAACTTAAAGATTTTTTTTCTAATTTAGAATAAAATAGAGCGCAGGTGGCTATGCCTATACTATTCTATGTTTTGTATTCTAGCTATCTACCAATTTTAGTTAATATTCTATGTCTAGTATAGAAGTTATAAACCTAGCAGACTTTTTATATATGTAAAGAATTTTCGTAAGTAAATTAAATATTTTTTTTTGTAATTTAGAATAAAATGGAGCGCAGGTGGCTATGCCTATGCTACTCTATATTTTATATTCTAGGTATTTACCATTTTTCATTGACATCCTACGTCTAGTATAGAACTAAAGAACTCCAATCTGTTTAGAAAATTTTTAAATTTATAAAGTAGTTTTTGATTTTTTCTTTCAGAATTTCAGTGAAAATGGAGCGCATGTGGGTATGGCTATAGTATTTTAGAGTTTATATTCTAGCTAATTATCAACTTTTAACTAGATCCTATGTCTAGTATGGAAGTAGTAAACCTAGCAGACTTTTTAGAATTGAGAAAAAAAAACAAAAGTACATGAATGATGTTTTTCAGGATTTCAGGGAAAATGGAGTGCAGGTGGCTATGTCTATACTATTCTATGTTTTGTATTCTAGCTACCTACCAATTTTAGTTAATATTCTATGTCTAGTATAGAAGTTATAAACATAGCAGCCTTTTTAGATATGTAAAGAATTTTCGTAAGTAAACTTAAAGATTTTTTTTTGTAATTTAGAATAAAATGGAGCGCAGGTGGCTATGCCTATACTATTCTATGTTTTGTATTCTGGCTATCTACCAATTTTAGTTAATATTCTATGTCTAGTATAGAAGTTATAAACCTAGCAGCCTTTTTAGATATGTAAAGAATTTTCGTAAGCAAACTTAAAGATTTTTTTTTTGTAATTTAGAATAAAATGGAGCGCAGGTGGCTATGCCTATACTATTCTATAATTTGTATTCTAGCTATTTACCAATTTTAGTTAATATTCTATGTCTAGTATAGAAGTTATAAACCTAGCAGCCTTTTTAGATATGTAAAGAATTTTCGTAAGTAAACTTAAAGATTTTTTTTTGTAATTTAGAATAAAATGGAGCGCAGGTGGCTATGCCTATACTATTCTATGTTTTGTATTCTAGCTATCTACCAATTTTAGTTAATGTTCTATGTCTAATATAGAAGTTATAAACCTAGCAGCCTTTTTAGATATGTAAAGAATTTTCGTAAGTAAACTTAAAGATTTTTTTTTGTAATTTAGAATAAAATGGAGCGCAGGTGGCTATGCCTATACTATTCTATGTTTTGTATTCTGGCTATCTACCAATTTTAGTTAATATTCTATGTCTAGTATAGAAGTTATAAACCTAGCAGCCTTTTTAGATATGTAAAGAATTTTCGTAAGCAAACTTAAAGATTTTTTTTTTTGTAATTTAGAATGAAATGGAGCGCAGGTGGCTATGCCTATACTATTCTATGTTTTGTATTCTAGCTATCTACCAATTTTAGTTAATATTCTATGTCTAGTATATAAGTTATAAACCTAGCAGCCTTTTTAGATATGTAAAGAATTTTCGTAAGTAAACTTAAAGATTTCTTTTTGTAATTTAGAATAAAATGGAGCGCAGGTGGCTATGCCTGTACTATTCTATGTTTTGTATTCTGGCTATCTACCAATTTTAGTTAATATTCTATGTCTAGTATAGAAGTTATAAACCTAGCAGCCTTTTTAGATATGTAAAGAATTTTCGTAAGCAAACTTAAAGATTTTTTTTTTGTAATTTAGAATAAAATGGAGCGCAGGTGGCTATGCCTATACTATTCTATGTTTTGTATTCTGGCTATCTACCAATTTTAGTTAATATTCTATGTCTAGTATAGAAGTTATAAACCTAGCAGCCTTTTAAAATATGTAAAGAATTTTCGTATTTAAACTTAAAGATTTTTTTTTGTATTTTAGAATAAAATGGAGCGCAGGTGGCTATGCCTATACTATTCTATGTTTTGTATTCTAGCTATCTACCAATTTTAGTTAATATTCTATGTCTAGTATAGAAGTTATAAACCTAGCAGCCTTTTTAGATATGTAAAGAATTTTCGTATTTAAACTTAAAGATTTTTTTTTGTATTTTAGAATCAAATGGAGCACAGGTGGCTATGCCTATACTATTCTATGTTTTGTATTCTAGCTAACTACCAATTTTGTTAATATTCTATGTCTAGTATAGAAGTTATAAACCTAGCAGCCTTTTTAGATATGTAAAGAATTTTCGTAAGTAAACTTAAAGATTTTTTTTTGTAATTTAGAATAAAATGGAGCGCAGGTGGCTATGCCTATACTATTCTATGTTTTGTATTCTAGCTATCTACCAATTTTAGTTAATGTTCTATGTCTAGTATAGAAGTTATAAACCTAGCAGCCTTTTTAGATATGTAAAGAATTTTCGTAAGTAAACTTAAAGATTTTTTTTTGTAATTTAGAATAAAATGGAGCGCAGGTGGCTATGCCTATACTATTCTATGTTTTGTATTCTGGCTATCTACCAATTTTAGTTAATATTCTATGTCTAGTATAGAAGTTATAAACCTAGCAGCCTTTTAAGATATGTAAAGAATTTTCGTATTTAAACTTAAAGATTTTTTTTGTATTTTAGAATAAAATGGAGCGCAGGTGGCTATGCCTATACTATTCTATGTTTTGTATTCTAGCTATCTACCAATTTTAGTTAATATTCTATGTCTAGTATAGAAGTTATAAACCTAGCAGCCTTTTTAGATATGTAAAGAATTTTCGTATTTAAACTTAAAGATTTTTTTTGTATTTTAGAATAAAATGGAGCGCAGGTGGCTATGCCTATACTATTCTATGTTTTGTATTCTAGCTATCTACCAATTTTAGTTATTATTCTATGTCTAGTATAGAAGTTATAAACCTAGCAGCCTTTTTAGATATGTAAAGAATTTTCGTAAGCAAACTTAAAGATTTTTTTTTTGTAATTTAGAATAAAATGGAGCGCAGGTGGCTATGCCTATACTATTCTATGTTTTGTATTCTAGCTATCTACCAATTTTAGTTAATATTCTATGTCTAGTATAGAAGTTATAAACCTAGCAGCCTTTTTAGATATGTAAAGAATTTTCGTATTTAAACTTAAAGATTTTTTTTGTATTTTAGAATAAAATGGAGCGCAGGTGGCTATGCCTATACTATTCTATGTTTTGTATTCTAGCTATCTACCAATTTTAGTTAATATTCTATGTCTAGTATAGAAGTTATAAACCTAGCAGCCTTTTTAGATATGTAAAGAATTTTCGTAAGCAAACTTAAAGATTTTTTTTTTGTAATTTAGAATAAAATGGAGCGCAGGTGGCTATGCCTATACTATTCTATGTTTTGTATTCTAGCTATCTACCAATTTTAGTTAATATTCTATGTCTAGTATAGAAGTTATAAACCTAGCAGCCTTTTTAGATATGTAAAGAATTTTCGTAAGCAAACTTAAAGATTTTTTTTTGTAATTTAGAATAAAATGGAGCGCAGGTGGCTATGCCTATACTATTCTATGTTTTGTATTCTAGCTATCTACCAATTTTAGTTAATGTTGTATGTCTAGTATAGAAGTTATAAACCTAGCAGCCTTTTTAGATATGTAAAGAATTTTCGTAAGTAAACTTAAAGATTTTTTTTTGTAATTTAGAATAAAATGGAGCGCAGGTGGCTATGCCTATACTATTCTATGTTTTGTATTCTAGCTACCTACCAATTTTAGTTAATATTCTATGTCTAGTATAGAAGTTATAAACCTAGCAGCCTTTTTAGATATGTAAAGAATTTTCGTAAGTAAACTTAAAGATTTTTTTTGTAATTTAGAATAAAATGGAGCGCAGGTGGCTATGCCTATACTATTTTGTGTTTTGTTAGCTATCTACCAATTTTAGTTAATGTTCTATGTCTAGTATAGAAGTTATAAACCTAGCAGCCTTTTTAGATATGTAAAGAATTTTCGTAAGTAAACTTAAAGATTTTTTTTTGTAATTTAGAATAAAATGGAGCGCAGGTGGCTATGCCTATACTATTCTATGTTTTGTATTCTGGCTATCTACCAATTTTAGTTAATATTCTATGTCTAGTATAGAAGTTATAAACCTAGCAGCCTTTTTAGATATGTAAAGAATTTTTGTAAGCTAACTTAAAGATTTTTTTTTTGTAATTTAGAATAAAATGGAGCGCAGGTGGCTATGCCTATACTATTCTATGTTTTGTATTCTAGCTATCTACCAATTTTAGTTAATATTCTTTGTCTAGTATAGAAGTTATAAACCTAGCAGCCTTTTTAGATATGTAAAGAATTTTCGTAAGTAAACTTAAAGATTTTTTTTTGTAATTTAGAATAAAACGGAGCGCAGGTGGCTATGCCTATACTATTTTATGTTTTGTATTTTAGCTATCTACCAATTTTAGTTAATGTTCTATGTCTAGTATAGAAGTTATAAACCTAGCAGCCTTTTTAGATATGTAAAGAATTTTCGTAATTTAAATTAAAGATTTTTTTTTGTAATTTAGAATAAAATGGAGCGCAGGTGGCTATGCCTATACTATTCTATGTTTTGTATTCTAGCTATCTACCAATTTTAGTTAATATTCTATGTCTAGTATAGAAGTTATAAACCTAGCAGCCTTTTAAGATATGTAAAGAATTTTCGTATTTAAACTTAAAGATTTTTTTTTGTATTTTAGAATAAAATGGAGCGCAGGTGGCTATGCCTATACTATTCTATGTTTTGTATTCTAGCTATCTACCAATTTTAGTTAATATTCTATGTCTAGTATAGAAGTTATAAACCTAGCAGCCTTTTTAGATATGTAAAGAATTTTCGTATTTAAACTTAAAGATTTTTTTTTGTATTTTAGAATCAAATGGAGCACAGGTGGCTATGCCTATACTATTCTATGTTTTGTATTCTAGCTAACTACCAATTTTGTTAATATTCTATGTCTAGTATAGAAGTTATAAACCTAGCAGCCTTTTTAGATATGTAAAGAATTTTCGTAAGTAAACTTAAAGATTTTTTTTTGTAATTTAGAATAAAATGGAGCGCAGGTGGCTATGCCTATACTATTCTATGTTTTGTATTCTAGCTATCTACCAATTTTAGTTAATGTTCTATGTCTAGTATAGAAGTTATAAACCTAGCAGCCTTTTTAGATATGTAAAGAATTTTCGTAAGTAAACTTAAAGATTTTTTTTTGTAATTTAGAATAAAATGGAGCGCAGGTGGCTATGCCTATACTATTCTATGTTTTGTATTCTGGCTATCTACCAATTTTAGTTAATATTCTATGTCTAGTATAGAAGTTATAAACCTAGCAGCCTTTTAAGATATGTAAAGAATTTTCGTATTTAAACTTAAAGATTTTTTTTGTATTTTAGAATAAAATGGAGCGCAGGTGGCTATGCCTATACTATTCTATGTTTTGTATTCTAGCTATCTACCAATTTTAGTTAATATTCTATGTCTAGTATAGAAGTTATAAACCTAGCAGCCTTTTTAGATATGTAAAGAATTTTCGTATTTAAACTTAAAGATTTTTTTTGTATTTTAGAATAAAATGGAGCGCAGGTGGCTATGCCTATACTATTCTATGTTTTGTATTCTAGCTATCTACCAATTTTAGTTAATATTCTATGTCTAGTATAGAAGTTATAAACCTAGCAGCCTTTTTAGATATGTAAAGAATTTTCGTAAGCAAACTTAAAGATTTTTTTTTTGTAATTTAGAATAAAATGGAGCGCAGGTGGCTATGCCTATACTATTCTATGTTTTGTATTCTAGCTATCTACCAATTTTAGTTAATATTCTATGTCTAGTATAGAAGTTATAAACCTAGCAGCCTTTTTAGATATGTAAAGAATTTTCGTATTTAAACTTAAAGATTTTTTTTGTATTTTAGAATAAAATGGAGCGCAGGTGGCTATGCCTATACTATTCTATGTTTTGTATTCTAGCTATCTACCAATTTTAGTTAATATTCTATGTCTAGTATAGAAGTTATAAACCTAGCAGCCTTTTTAGATATGTAAAGAATTTTCGTAAGCAAACTTAAAGATTTTTTTTTTGTAATTTAGAATAAAATGGAGCGCAGGTGGCTATGCCTATACTATTCTATGTTTTGTATTCTAGCTATCTACCAATTTTAGTTAATATTCTATGTCTAGTATAGAAGTTATAAACCTAGCAGCCTTTTTAGATATGTAAAGAATTTTCGTAAGCAAACTTAAAGATTTTTTTTTGTAATTTAGAATAAAATGGAGCGCAGGTGGCTATGCCTATACTATTCTATGTTTTGTATTCTAGCTATCTACCAATTTTAGTTAATGTTGTATGTCTAGTATAGAAGTTATAAACCTAGCAGCCTTTTTAGATATGTAAAGAATTTTCGTAAGTAAACTTAAAGATTTTTTTTTGTAATTTAGAATAAAATGGAGCGCAGGTGGCTATGCCTATACTATTCTATGTTTTGTATTCTAGCTACCTACCAATTTTAGTTAATATTCTATGTCTAGTATAGAAGTTATAAACCTAGCAGCCTTTTTAGATATGTAAAGAATTTTCGTAAGTAAACTTAAAGATTTTTTTTGTAATTTAGAATAAAATGGAGCGCAGGTGGCTATGCCTATACTATTTTGTGTTTTGTTAGCTATCTACCAATTTTAGTTAATGTTCTATGTCTAGTATAGAAGTTATAAACCTAGCAGCCTTTTTAGATATGTAAAGAATTTTCGTAAGTAAACTTAAAGATTTTTTTTTGTAATTTAGAATAAAATGGAGCGCAGGTGGCTATGCCTATACTATTCTATGTTTTGTATTCTGGCTATCTATTAATTTTAGTTAATATTCTATGTCTAGTATAGAAGTTATAAACCTAGCAGCCTTTTTAGATATGTAAAGAATTTTTGTAAGCTAACTTAAAGATTTTTTTTTTGTAATTTAGAATAAAATGGAGCGCAGGTGGCTATGCCTATACTATTCTATGTTTTGTATTCTAGCTATCTACCAATTTTAGTTAATATTCTTTGTCTAGTATAGAAGTTATAAACCTAGCAGCCTTTTTAGATATGTAAAGAATTTTCGTAAGTAAACTTAAAGATTTTTTTTTGTAATTTAGAATAAAACGGAGCGCAGGTGGCTATGCCTATACTATTCTATGTTTTGTATTTTAGCTATCTACCAATTTTAGTTAATGTTCTATGTCTAGTATAGAAGTTATAAACCTAGCAGCCTTTTTAGATATGTAAAGAATTTTCGTAATTTAAATTAAAGATTTTTTTTTGTAATTTAGAATAAAATGGAGCGCAGGTGGCTATGCCTATACTATTCTATGTTTTGTATTCTAGCTATCTACCAATTTTAGTTAATATTCTATGTCTAGTATAGAAGTTATAAACCTAGCAGCCTTTTAAGATATGTAAAGAATTTTCGTATTTAAACTTAAAGATTTTTTTTTGTATTTTAGAATAAAATGGAGCGCAGGTGGCTATGCCTATACTATTCTATGTTTTGTATTCTAGCTATCTACCAATTTTAGTTAATATTCTATGTCTAGTATAGAAGTTATAAACCTAGCAGCCTTTTTAGATATGTAAAGAATTTTCGTATTTAAACTTAAAGATTTTTTTTTGTATTTTAGAATCAAATGGAGCACAGGTGGCTATGCCTATACTATTCTATGTTTTGTATTCTAGCTAACTACCAATTTTGTTAATATTCTATGTCTAGTATAGAAGTTATAAACCTAGCAGCCTTTTTAGATATGTAAAGAATTTTCGTAAGTAAACTTAAAGATTTTTTTTTTGTAATTTAGAATAAAATGGAGCGCAGGTGGCTATGCCTATACTATTCTATGTTTTGTATTCTGGCTATCTACCAATTTTAGTTAATATTCTATGTCTAGTATAGAAGTTATAAACCTAGCAGCCTTTTTAGATATGTAAAGAATTTTTGTAAGCTAACTTAAAGATTTTTTTTTTGTAATTTAGAATAAAATGGAGCGCAGGTGTCTATGCCTATACTATTCTATGTTTTGTATTCTAGCTATCTACCAATTTTAGTTAATATTCTTTGTCTAGTATAGAAGTTATAAACCTAGCAGCCTTTTTAGATATGTAAAGAATTTTCGTAAGTAAACTTAAAGATTTTTTTTTGTAATTTAGAATGAAATGGAGCGCAGGTGGCTATGCCTATACTATTCTATGTTTTGTATTCTAGCTATCTACCAATTTTAGTTAATATTCTATGTCTAGTATAGAAGTTGTAAACCTAGCAGCCTTTTTAGATATGTAAAGAATTTTTGTAAGTAAACTTAAAGATTTTTTTTTGTAATTTAGAATAAAATGGAGCGCAGGTGGCTATGCCTATACTATTCTATGTTTTGTATTCTGGCTATCTACCAATTTTAGTTAATATTCTATGTCTAGTATAGAAGTTATAAACCTAGCAACTTTTTTAGATATGTAAAGAATTTTCGTAAGCAAACTTAAAGATTTTTTTTTTGTAATTTAGAATAAAATGGAGCGCAGGTGGCTATGCCTATACTATTCTATGTTTTGTATTCTGGCTATCTACCAATTTTAGTTAATATTCTGTCTAGTATAGAAGTTATAAACCTAGCAGCCTTTTTAGATATGTAAAGAATTTTCGTAAGCAAACTTAAAGTTTTTTTTTTTGTAATTTAGAATGAAATGGAGCGCAGGTGGCTATGCCTATACTATTCTATGTTTTGTATTCTAGCTATCTACCAATTTTAGTTAATATTCTATGTCTAGTATAGAAGTTGTAAACCTAGCAGCCTTTTTAGATATGTAAAGAATTTTCGTAAGTAAACTTAAAGATTTTTTTTTGTAATTTAGAATAAAATGGAGCGCAGGTGGTTATGCCTCTACTATTCTATGTTTTGTATTCTGGCTATCTACCAATTTTAGTTAATATTCTATGTCTAGTATAGAAGTTATAAACCTAGCAACCTTTTTAGATATGTAAAGAATTTTCGTAAGCAAACTTAAAGATTTTTTTTTTGTAATTTAGAATAAAATGGAGCGCAGGTGGCTATGCCTATACTATTCTATGTTTTGTATTCTAGCTATCTACCAATTTTAGTTAATATTCTATGTCTAGTATAGAAGTTATAAACTTAGCAGCCTTTTTAGATATGTAAAGAATTTTCGTAAGCAAACTTAAAGATTTTTTTTTTGTAATTTAGAATAAAATGGAGCGCAGGTGGCTATGCCTATACTATTCTATGTTTTGTATTCTGGCTATCTACCAATTTTAGTTAATATTCTGTCTAGTATAGAAGTTGTAAACCTAGCAGCCTTTTTAGATATGTAAAGAATTTTCGTAAGTAAACTTAAAGATTTTTTTTTGTAATTTAGAATAAAATGGAGCGCAGGTGGTTATGCCTCTACTATTCTATGTTTTGTATTCTGGCTATCTACCAATTTTAGTTAATATTCTATGTCTAGTATAGAAGTTATAAACCTAGCAACCTTTTTAGATATGTAAAGAATTTTCGTAAGCAAACTTAAAGATTTTTTTTTTGTAATTTAGAATAAAATGGAGCGCAGGTGGCTATGCCTATACTATTCTATGTTTTGTATTCTAGCTAACTACCAATTTTGTTAATATTCTATGTCTAGTATAGAAGTTATAAACCTAGCAGCCTTTTTAGATATGTAAAGAATTTTCGTAAGTAAACTTAAAGATTTTTTTTTGTAATTTAGAATAAAATGGAGCGCAGGTGGCTATGCCTATACTATTCTATGTTTTGTATTCTAGCTATCTACCAATTTTAGTTAATATTCTATGTCTAGTATAGAAGTTATAAACCTAGCAGCCTTTTTAGATATGTAAAGAATTTTCGTAAGCAAACTTAAAGATTTTTTTTTTGTAATTTAGAATAAAATGGAGCGCAGGTGGCTATGCCTATGCTACTCTATGTTTTATGTTCTAGGTATTTACCATTTTTCATTGACATCCTATGTCTAGTATAGAAGTAAAGAACTCCAATCTGTTTAGAAAATTTTAAAATTTATAAAGTAGTTTTTGATTTTTCTTTCAGAATTTCAGTGAAAATGGAGCGCATGTGGGTATGGCTATAGTATTTTAGAGTTTATATTCTAGCTAATCACCAACTTTTATTTAGATCCTATGTCTAGTATGGAAGTAGTAAACCTAGCAGACTTTTTAGAAAAGTGAAAAAAAAAACAAAAGTACATTAATGATTTTTTTCAGGATTTCAGGGAAAATGGAGTGCAGGTGGCTATGTCCATACTATTTTATGTTTTGTATTCTAGCTATTTACCAATTTTAGTTAATATTCTAAGTCTAATATAGAAGTTATAAGCCTAGCAGCCTTTTTAAATATGTAAAGAATTTTCGTAAGTTAACTTAAAGATTTTTTTTTGTAATTTAGAATAAAATGGAGCGCAGGTGGTTATGCCTCTACTATTCTATGTTTTGTATTCTGGCTATCTACCAATTTTAGTTAATATTCTATGTCTAGTATAGAAGTTATAAACCTAGCAACCTTTTTAGATATGTAAAGAATTTTCGTAAGCAAACTTAAAGATTTTTTTTTTGTAATTTAGAATAAAATGGAGCGCAGGTGGCTATGCCTATACTATTCTATGTTTTGTATTCTAGCTATCTACCAATTTTAGTTAATATTCTATGTCTAGTATAGAAGTTATAAACTTAGCAGCCTTTTTAGATATGTAAAGAATTTTCGTAAGCAAACTTAAAGATTTTTTTTTTGTAATTTAGAATAAAATGGAGCGCAGGTGGCTATGCCTATACTATTCTATGTTTTGTATTCTAGCTATCTACCAATTTTAGTTAATATTCTATATATATATATCTTTTTTTTTGTAATTTAGAATAAAATGGAGCGCAGGTGGCTATGCCTATGCTACTCTATGTTTTATGTTCTAGGTATTTACCATTTTTCATTGACATCCTATGTCTAGTATAGAAGTAAAGAACTCCAATCTGTTTAGAAAATTTTAAAATTTATAAAGTAGTTTTTGATTTTTCTTTCAGAATTTCAGTGAAAATGGAGCGCATGTGGGTATGGCTATAGTATTTTAGAGTTTATATTCTAGCTAATCACCAACTTTTATTTAGATCCTATGTCTAGTATGGAAGTAGTAAACCTAGCAGACTTTTTAGAAAAGTGAAAAAAAAAACAAAAGTACATTAATGATTTTTTTCAGGATTTCAGGGAAAATGGAGTGCAGGTGGCTATGTCCATACTATTTTATGTTTTGTATTCTAGCTATTTACCAATTTTAGTTAATATTCTAAGTCTAATATAGAAGTTATAAGCCTAGCAGCCTTTTTAAATATGTAAAGAATTTTCGTAAGTTATTTGAGATTTCAGGAAAAATTTGACGCAGGTGACTTTTTTATATTCTAGATATCATTCTAAGTGATTTATATCGTGTTTTAGTATTGACGATATAACAAAATATACTGATTAGTTAATTAATGTAAAATAAAATTGTTAATAATAATAAAATAAGATTTTTTTTCAACTATTTTTTCTTATGATTCTTCATTATTATAATGTACCTGTTAAACATTTAAATATATTATCGCATATATATAAAAACAAATATTTATTTAAAACCTATTTAAAGTGGTCGGGTTATAAAGGCTGCTAGATTTTGGCTGCCAACTTCACACCCGTTAGTACCAGCCTGTTAGGTATAATATGTTTGATTATATGTGTGGTGTATATACTGGCCAACATTTTTTTAAATTTATTACTTATATTTTATTGTTTTACATATATCTCTTTTTGTATCATATGTGCTATGCTCTTATAGAAGTGTGACTGCAATTCCTATCTACTATCATACTATGTAAAATCAGTAAGGCGCATGGGGCAATCTGAAAACCAGCGTTCCTAGGGGTACGTTTGAGTACTGCATAAAAGGCTTACAAAGCTAGCTTAATTTACTTGACAGGTGTTTTTTTAGTACTTCGCTTTGCTTTTGATTTTGGATGACGTCACAGAAAAAAAGCAAATTACGTCATCGAATTCGCTGCGAACGCTTGGAAAATACGAGTAGTGCAATCAAAGTAAATTGTCTGTGGTCACAATTATTGTGTATCAAATACTTTTTTTGTTAATTTTTATTGTCCCTCCCTTTCACTTAACAGTTTTTGAACTCTATTTTGTATTCTCTTATAAATTTTATATGATGTTTATTTATGAACATAAAACTGTTCGAGTACTCCTGCAAACGCTGCGATTGCTTTGCTTCGCTTTGAGTACTTTGACGGCTGATTAGATTGGCTTAAAGCCTAAGCGCTTTAAGCCAAAAACAGTAGTAAACGAACACACTGTAGATACAGGGGTGAGTTTTTTAACCCATACTTGTACTTGAAGCATTAAGCTGATGGTTACTCCAATTGCCATTTATGTACATTGTATTTTTTTTTTTTTTTTTTTAATTTATTTTAACATAGCACTGGATACAAGTCCATTGGCCGTACATTGTATTATAATTTGTGTTGTGTTTTTTTTAATTATTATTTTATTTTAATTGTTTTGTTTTATTTTTTAATATTCTGCAGTGTATATATTTGGTAATAATGATTTTTCATTTCATTTCAATTGATTAGGTATTAATTTAAAACAGATTTAATGATTTTTATAATGTTAGTGCTTCTCTGTAAATACCATATTTATATAAACAATCAAATACCTTAATTATAAGTTAATATGTAAATATGATCTAGATAAGCCTTTAATAATAAATAATAAATATAGATGGGTTATGAAGTCTCTCCGCTGGGTACTACTAGGTACCTTGAGGCCGTCTAGGCGGTCTCGGGTGCCGTAAGGCACCCGTGATGATATATGTATTTATTTATAACAAAGAGTCTTACGGGCATAGATATACTATTTACGCCAATGCTTACGGGACAGTAGCACATCGTGGTATAAGAGTGAGAATTGCGCTGACAATTAATTTTCTTCTGTTGTTTTGCTTTAGGATAAGAAGTCGGAAGTGTTAAAGTAGTCTGAACAAATGGCCACTGTTTTTTGACGGGACCCTAATCGACGCCTTTTTACATAATCTCCTCCATATTTATTTTAAATTTGAATCCGTGAAAACATCAAAAATAAAAATAAACTTGGTAATTCAAGTTATGATTACTATATTAAGTTAGAAATTTTTTTTTCAAGTCATAATAATATATAATCATAAATATATAGACATAAAAGAAAAACAGAATGTATAATATTATTTAATGTTACCTAATATATCGATATGGCTTATTGATTGCATATATTTTTTTTTTTATAAGAGCTCAACATGTGACCTTGCATCCGCCTGATGTTAAGCAGTAGGCAATGTCCAGGAACATGAACAACGAACAGGAACGTCAGGTTACCATCAAATATACAGAGTCACATGCCGTGCTCCAATAAAAAACTACAAAATACTGTATTAGACGCTTTTGTGAATTTTGTGTAAAATTCCGTTAACTTTGATAAAAGAATATTAATTAGAAATAATAATACTATGAAAAGGAACACCATCCTTTTTAAAATTTGATGTCGTAGCCCGCTTTTTGCACTAAAAAAAAACTGAGCAATAGCATAACTTTGCTTATTCGCGTGCTATCAAGAGCTAGATTCGGTCTGGCAAAAAAACCGTATTATCCACAGAGTTATTCTGTGGTATTATCTGTATACAACTAGTTTTGATAACGCACAGGCACGTTTGTGTATATGATTTGACAGAGGGGAATTCATGCGTATGGCTACACGCTGGTACGGTGGCCGCCGTGCTCTATGTTCCAACTCATCCAACCTATTATAGTCCCGCCTAGTTTTTCCTATTTCGCACAGCAATCATACAAGTAACATCCACAATCAGTCCCCAGAGCTCTCTAATTATGAAACGAAATTATGACAGGGGCCTTACCGGGAAGCCATATAGACAAACCGATCGACGCGTCGAAGGATAAAATTGTATAGGAAATATTGTCTATGGGTAGAACTCGATCGCCGAGATACGTCAAATCACATACATTTTATTTTTGATTTCGATCGATCGACGTAGCGATCGATATTTCATGTGGCTTCCCGGTAGGGCCCCATATCGCTATCGAAGGGAATTGAAACTGTAATAGCCTTTATGGCATTGGATATAAGAGCGATGACAATTCAATAACCAATGCATTGACAGAACGATATCGCGTTCGCTGTTTTATAATAGGCCATTGGGTCCCAACCGGGGGTCTTACCCAATAAGAGCCAATCTATAATCAAATCGAAAGCCAAATGTATGGGATTTGACGTTTCTCGTTGATCAGGCTCTGCCCATAGAGTAAAATTCCTATATATTTTTATCGATCGATATGGCGATTCGATTGGCGATAGTGTTCTTTGGTCAGGCCCCGGGAATCCACATGCATGACATACCAATCGATCGAAACGGAAATGAAATGTATGTTCTACCCATAGATAAATTTCCCTAAACATTTTTAATAATTGATGAATCGATCGGTTTTTTGATATGGCTTCCCGTTAGGGCCCCTGTAGATTCAATTTGGACCAGCGTTGGTCTTTGTTTCATACACAGAGCTGTGGTTTCATTTGACTAAAACTCTGTGGACTATATTAAGAGCAGAAATAACATTCGATTTGTGGATATGGTCTGGGGCCCTACCGGGAAGCCTCGTTATATCTACATATCGTAGAACATACATTTAATTTTGGTTCCGATCGATCGAAGCGTGTCGGAACGAAATAAGTTCCATGTTTTAGAATCGTTGTTTTTTTTTAGGAGCACAGCATGCGACGTTCGCGTTGTAACTACCATGTTAAGCAGACCTACAAAGTACATGAATAGGGCCGATCAATAAATTGTTTTTAAAAACCAGAGTCTGATGCGGATTATTCATACAAAAAGTCTTGACTGTTTCACCCCCCTAAACATTCATGGATTTTTATGAATTTTGGAGGAGTCATAATTATGATCGATATCTAGGCTCGTACGTTTTCCTTTTTTCAAAGTTTGGTGTAGGAAAGAAAATATAAAAAGAAAGTTTAGGGGTGGGAAACAGACTTGGCCCGAAAGTCGTTTAGCTGCCTGAATTGTAGGTAAAATCTCATACTGAGTGCAACGTGCTCTTTCTCTCATTGAGGGTCGGGGAGATGGTTTACATACATATGTATAGTGTAGATCTATAGATATCAAATAGTGTTGTCGAGTGATGTTACCGATAGTAGTGATGTACAAAATATCGATATTATTTTCATATTTTAGAGAAAACAAAATTCAGCTGTTTTGGTTATCCTAGCTGTTGCTCTAGCTAGAGTCTAACATTTCAATTTTGGAATCAATATAAAACCATCAAGAATATAATTATATCTTAGACACCTTTGTTTTTGAAATAGATTCAGCTGGTTCAGATTTATCGAAGAACCAGCATAGTTGTAACTATTTTTCTACTCAGTTTTCTGTTTCACCCCTACTAATGGTAATCCCATAGGCGTAAGAGAATGTGTATATGTGAGTATGCGGAAACATGTTGTACCTACTGAATCATATTTGTACAAATTAAACCTAAAACCACCTTAGTGGTATAGTATACTATATGACTATATGACGTTAGGTCGATTGCCTTATGAATACATGTATTTACCGGTTTTCTGTACAATGTGCATTTGTGTTCAATATTATTATTATTCATCTTGAACTAGGTCTCTTATAGTCAGAAATAACTAAACGCCCTACACACATATATTATACTTGTATTGTTCAGAATATTTTCTCGGGGGCCTGATATTATTAGGTAGTAGCAAAGATTAATAATACTAGTTAGGTTTTGTTTTATTAAGGCACGGAATTTCACTGGGGCGGTAAGCACACCGATAATGGGGCGTCCAATACATTGTTTAATATCAGTGTTGATGGCTTCCACTATGATGGCTAAATGACTGTAGTTGCGCCTTCGGCGTTGTTTCCGGGGGTCGTGGGGTTGATTCCCACCCAAATATTAGTATGTTTTTCTGTAAAGTTTGCCATAATACTAACTACTGGGTATTTGATAGGTAATAATATCGTTGTTTCTCGTACACATAGCATAAGCAAGAATATATTTTATTATATTTATTTAATAAAAGGAACAAAAACAACCGTTAAAAAAAACAAACTCATGTTAAAAAGTATCAATCTATATTCTGGCAAATGAAGGGAAAATAATACGAGTAAGGATGTACATTGTACCCATCGAAATGATGAATTCTGGAAGATGGAAAAGGAGACTTAATAATCGATATAAATATTAAGAACATGAAATAATTAATTTGTTTCCTTAAAATTATTTATAGCACAAAAAAAATCCAGTGGAGGGAATTTTAATCCCACCTCGCCGTAGCCGATAGTATGAGTCTACAAGTGGTTACCTCGTCGCGATGCTTTGAATATACTCAATAACCCATCTATAAACGGTTTCACAAGTTGGTATAGTTAAAACGGGACCGACAGCTTAACGTGGTCTCCGAGGCACTCTAGTGGTGTTGTCAAACAAATGTACATTTTTTTAATTAAAAACTCATTGGTACACAACGGGGTTCAAACCAGGGACATAAAAATAATGTACCTAAATATTACCTATATTTATTGATTACTATAATAAACTTTCCCTGGCCAGCAAATTTCTTGGCACCCTCGGATATTTTTTATCTATACTAATATTATAAAGCTGAAGTGTTTGTTTAGTTGAACACGCTAATCTCAGGAACTACTGGTTCAAATTGAAAAAAATATTTTAGTATTAGATAGCCCTTTTATCAAGGAAGGCATATGATATATCATCACGATATGACCAATAGTAGCGGAGCGTCAATAAAAAAAATGAAAAAACGGGAGAAAATTATTTCTTTTTAAGAGCTTCCCTTGCGTGCGCTGCGTATACGGTTAAAGATACGTAGACGATAGATAGAAGTTGCGCGAGTCAGCTATTTTATATGATGCTAACATTAGTAAAAATAATCAGTTGTTTTACAAACTAAGCGAAGCCTGTAATTTGTAAGTAAAAATAGTGTGTTTTTGCGTGGTAGCCCTAATTTTGCTGCAACGCAAAAGACGCGCTACCACGTATGCGGTCACACTAAATAAATATATAAATTTATTTTATGCATTCTATTTATTTCACAACTAAGTAAATTTTAATAACCCACCAATGTACCTATTTTTCTAGTAGGTACATTGGTAGGTAGACCTATCTAAGGTGAGGCACGTGGATAAATTTACCGTCGTTATCAAATAAAACTCAAGCTAATGTAAAACCACAGAAGAAATAATAGTACTTATTCAAAATATAAATCTATACTTAAGTACCTACGTGCAAGTACCTTTATTTTCCATAAAAATAGATTATATAAAATAAACCTGTTGTCAATATTCGATAACATTTGAATATACCTACCTAATTCGTTTATGTACCTATTTATTTTACTATTTATTATATATATTTAATTCAATAGTAATAATTGTGGAAACAATCTAGGCACTTAGACGATATATGTTCATTATAAATGAGTAGGTAATTAGTGTTTTTTATTGTTATATAAAGTAAATAACTATATAAAAAAAATAAGTCAAAATTACAAATAATACCAAAAATATTAAAAAATAAAATAGTTCAAACCCGTCCAATTGCCAAATCACTAATTAATACCAAAATAAATAATAACGTGTCGAGTGAAGTTGTTTGAGTAAAATAAATTTTATAAAGGAGCTCAAAGTACCTACACTCAACGATTTCTCCGCTCGGTATTTGATAAAAATTATACCAAAATATGTCGCGGCGGGCGCGGTGCGGGCGGCGGGACGGCGCAGACGCTTTACGTACGAATGTGCATGCGGACTGAATGTGTGCGTAAATGATAACGTTACTGACTAAGCGTCATGCGCGGGGAGAGGTAATACTTCAGAGTTGAATCAGCATGCATATTACTAAATAACTATCACAGAAAAAGAGCCCCATCATACACTCCTCTTAAACGGTTCTCAGGAGCCAAATAGGCACCCGATTTTTTTTAAATATTGATCGCTCCCACTTTGCTCGCTAAACGATGCGCTTACGAAATGATCGGCATCATGGACAAAATTGCATTACAAGTTTATTTTAATAATATCCTCGCTGCTTTATCGTCAAGTCAACCGCCTGTTTCGTAACCGTACCCTGAAATGACACTACTACAAAAAACGGCATTCTACGGCATTATTGTCCTGAAAACCGGTTTACCCTAATACTTAAACTTAAGCATGACTGGGGCTTTATTCCGAGTTTTGACACGTTCACCGTCGCGCATTTTGCGTAAAGTACGGGTATTGAAATGTTAGTTCTATTCTGTTAATTATAAAGTTGAAATTCCAATGCTCCATACATGTTCAAACTTGCGAAGAATTCGTGTATTTCAAGATGGCGGCATTATAATAGCCAACCTAATACATACTAACCATTGGAATAGAGCTTATATTTCCATATTTATAGTTTGCGCAACGTCTTGTCGTGATTAGCGGTTGCAAACTCGGAATAAGGCCCCAGGTCACTTGACGTTTTTTACATCTGGATGGGTGGTGGAAACGAGACCGGCCGGTCGGCTTAGCGAAACTATAGAGGTATTCCTCCCACCTAAAAGAAGTTATCTGCCAATCTCTAAGATTCGCTCGTCTTCGAGCATCTTATGAGAGTGAGGGTGGCGCCTTTGTTGAGTGCCTTACCTTCCCTATACGGGTACGCTGCTATAGATGCTAACTCACTCCGTCTGCATAGCAATAGCCTTTAAGACTGGGTTGCGAAATCTCCGTTCATCATATCTGCGTACCAAATGTCAAATCTGACGTAACTTAAGTATATAATAATTGAGGACATAACTTAAGAATACCGGGGTTCTATCTATTACACCTACACCCAAGGCTGGGCAGTATTTGAATTACTTGTATTTGAAACACGTATTTAATATGCAAATACGTATTTTGTAATTATATTTTAAATAGGCCACTCCAAAATGTATTTTATAATTTATATTTTAAATACTCCACCCAAACGTATTTTGTAGTTAGTATTTCAAATAGTTTTGTTGGAAAATACATTTCGAATAAATACTTTTTAGAGCTAATATAAAACCAGCTGGGTTAAGCTAAAATAAAACAAAACGCATAGTTTGTCATTCTTGCTTCAAAATATTAATAAAAATTAATAGGTTGATACATGTCTTTATGTATATGGATTGAGAGGTAAAGCCATATCCACTTTATAAATTACAATGGTTACCAGAACCTTTCTCATTAAAAGAAAACAGAAATCCATACACTATTTTTAAAGGAAAAATATATAAATTGAAGCTATAAAAGCTGTCACTGATGACGCCGCTCAAATATTTGGCAATAAAATTTTATAGCTTCAATTTATATATTTTACCTATTAAATTTTTAAAGATAAAAATGCAATGAAAAAATTCCTGGTGGCGGGACTCGAACCCACGAACCTCGCTATCGCGGCAAGGCGCTCAACCGCTGAGCCAACCAGGTCCCAGTCAGCCATCACGAATTTTGTCATTGCTTGTTATCTACTTATACACAGACGCCCTCTATTAGCTTTCTTCTAATAACTCTTATACGAGTGAAGTCAGAAGTCCTAGTTTCTAATACTAGATGGCAGAGGAGTCTGTTTTTTGTTTTTACTTTTTTCAGTATTTTTATATTTATGCATTTTTTTTTTATAAATTCCTTTATAGGATAATCTTATATTAAATTTTTAAAGATAAAAATGCAATGAAAAAATTCCTGGTGGCGGGACTCGAACCCAAGAACCTCGCTATCGCGGCAAGGCGCTCAACCGCTGAGCCAACCAGGTCCCAGTCAGCCATCACGAATTATGTCATTGCTTGTTATCTACTTATACACAGACGCCCTCTATTAGCTTTCTTCTAATAACTCTTATACGAGTGAAGTCAGAAGTCCTAGTTTCTAATACTAGATGGCAGAGGAGTCTGTTTTTTGTTTTTACTTTTTTCAGTATTTTTATATTTATGCATTTTTTTTTTTTTATAAATTCCTTTATAGTATAATCTTATATTAAATTTTTAAAGATAAAAATGCAATGAAAAAATTCCTGGTGGCGGGACTCGAACCCACGAACCTCGCTATCGCGGCAAGGCGCTCAACCGCTGAGCCAACCAGGTCCCAGTCAGCCATCACGAATTTTGTCATTGCTTGTTATCTACTTATACACAGACGCCCTCTATTAGCTTTCTTCTAATAACTCTTATACGAGTGAAGTCAGAAGTCCTAGTTTCTAATACTAGATGGCAGAGGAGTCTGTTTTTTGTTTTTACTTTTTTCAGTATTTTTATATTTATGCATTTTTTTTATAAATTCCTTTATAGGATAATCTTATATTAAATTTTTAAAGATAAAAATGCAATGAAAAAATTCCTGGTGGCGGGACTCGAACCCACGAACCTCGCTATCGCGGCAAGGCGCTCAACCGCTGAGCCAACCAGGTCCCAGTCAGCCATCACGAATTTTGTCATTGCTTGTTATCTACTTATACACAGACGCCCTCTATTAGCTTTCTTCTAATAACTCTTATACGAGTGAAGTCAGAAGTCCTAGTTTCTAATACTAGATGGCAGAGGAGTCTGTTTTTTGTTTTTACTTTTTTCAGTATTTTTATATTTATGCATTTTTTTTTTTTTTTTTATAAATTCCTTTATAGGATAATCTTATATTAAATTTTTAAAGATAAAAATGCAATGAAAAAATTCCTGGTGGCGGGACTCGAACCCACGAACCTCGCTATCGCGGCAAGGCGCTCAACCGCTGAGCCAACCAGGTCCCAGTCAGCCATCACGAATTTTGTCATTGCTTGTTATCTACTTATACACAGACGCCCTCTATTAGCTTTCTTCTAATAACTCTTATACGAGTGAAGTCAGAAGTCCTAGTTTCTAATACTAGATGGCAGAGGAGTCTGTTTTTTGTTTTTACTTTTTTCAGTATTTTTATATTTATGCATTTTTTTTATAAATTCCTTTATAGGATAATCTTATATTAAATTTTTAAAGATAAAAATGCAATGAAAAAATTCCTGGTGGCGGGACTCGAACCCACGAACCTCGCTATCGCGGCAAGGCGCTCAACCGCTGAGCCAACCAGGTCCCAGTCAGCCATCACGAATTTTGTCATTGCTTGTTATCTACTTATACACAGACGCCCTCTATTAGCTTTCTTCTAATAACTCTTATACGAGTGAAGTCAGAAGTCCTAGTTTCTAATACTAGATGGCAGAGGAGTCTGTTTTTTGTTTTTACTTTTTTCAGTATTTTTATATTTATGCATTTTTTTTTTTTTTTTTATAAATTCCTTTATAGGATAATCTTATATTAAATTTTTAAAGATAAAAATGCAATGAAAAAATTCCTGGTGGCGGGACTCGAACCCACGAACCTCGCTATCGCGGCAAGGCGCTCAACCGCTGAGCCAACCAGGTCCCAGTCAGCCATCACGAATTTTGTCATTGCTTGTTATCTACTTATACACAGATGCCCTCTATTAGCTTTCTTCTAATAACTCTTATACGAGTGAAGTCAGAAGTCCTAGTTTCTAATACTAGATGGCAGAGGAGTCTGTTTTTTGTTTTTACTTTTTTCAGTATTTTTATATTTATGCATTTTTTTTTTTTTTTTTTTTTTTTTATTTATGCATTTTTTTTTTTTTTTTTTTTTTTTTTATAAATTCCTTTATAGGATAATCTTATATTAAATTTTTAAAGATAAAAATGCAATGAAAAAATTCCTGGTGGCGGGACTCGAACCCACGAACCTCGCTATCGCGGCAAGGCGCTCAACCGCTGAGCCAACCAGGTCCCAGTCAGCCATCACGAATTTTGTCATTGCTTGTTATCTACTTATACACAGACGCCCTCTATTAGCTTTCTTCTAATAACTCTTATACGAGTGAAGTCAGAAGTCCTAGTTTCTAATACTAGATGGCAGAGGAGTCTGTTTTTTGTTTTTACTTTTTTCAGTATTTTTATATTTATGCATTTTTTTTTTTTTTTTTTTTTATAAATTCCTTTATAGGATAATCTTATATTAAATTTTTAAAGATAAAAATGCAATGAAAAAATTCCTGGTGGCGGGACTCGAACCCACGAACCTCGCTATCGCGGCAAGGCGCTCAACCGCTGAGCCAACCAGGTCCCAGTCAGCCATCACGAATTTTGTCACGAGTTTTGTGTATCTACTTATAGAGGGCGTCTGTGTATAAGTAGATAACAAGCAATGACAAAATTCGTGATGGCTGACTGGGACCTGGTTGGCTCAGCGGTTGAGCGCCTTGCCGCGATAGCGAGGTTCGTGGGTTCGAGTCCCGCCACCAGGAATTTTTTCATTGCATTTTTATCTTTAAAAATTTAATATAAGATTATCCTATAAAGGAATTTATAAAAAAAAAAAAAATGCATAAATATAAAAATACTGAAAAAAGTAAAAACAAAAAGCAGACTCCTCTGCCATCTAGTATTAGAAACTAGGACTTCTGACTTCACTCGTATAAGAGTTATTAGAAGAAAGCTAATAGAGGGCGTCTGTGTATAAGTAGATAACAAGCAATGACAAAATTCGTGATGGCTGACTGGGACCTGGTTGGCTCAGCGGTTGAGCGCCTTGCCGCGATAGCGAGGTTCGTGGGTTCGAGTCCCGCCACCAGGAATTTTTTCATTGCATTTTTATCTTTAAAAATTTAATATAAGATTATCCTATAAAGGAATTTATAAAAAAAAAAAAAAAATGCATAAATATAAAAATACTGAAAAAAGTAAAAACAAAAAACAGACTCCTCTGCCATCTAGTATTAGAAACTAGGACTTCTGACTTCACTCGTATAAGAGTTATTAGAAGAAAGCTAATAGAGGGCGTCTGTGTATAAGTAGATAACAAGCAATGACAAAATTCGTGATGGCTGACTGGGACCTGGTTGGCTCAGCGGTTGAGCGCCTTGCCGCGATAGCGAGGTTCGTGGGTTCGAGTCCCGCCACCAGGAATTTTTTCATTGCATTTTTATCTTTAAAAATTTAATATAAGATTATCCTATAAAGGAATTTATAAAAAAAAAAAAAATGCATAAATATAAAAATACTGAAAAAAGTAAAAACAAAAAACAGACTCCTCTGCCATCTAGTATTAGAAACTAGGACTTCTGACTTCACTCGTATAAGAGTTATTAGAAGAAAGCTAATAGAGGGCGTCTGTGTATAAGTAGATAACAAGCAATGACAAAATTCGTGATGGCTGACTGGGACCTGGTTGGCTCAGCGGTTGAGCGCCTTGCCGCGATAGCGAGGTTCGTGGGTTCGAGTCCCGCCACCAGGAATTTTTTCATTGCATTTTTATCTTTAAAAATTTAATATAAGATTATCCTATAAAGGAATTTATAAAAAAAAAAAAAAATGCATAAATATAAAAATACTGAAAAAAGTAAAAACAAAAAACAGACTCCTCTGCCATCTAGTATTAGAAACTAGGACTTCTGACTTCACTCGTATAAGAGTTATTAGAAGAAAGCTAATAGAGGGCGTCTGTGTATAAGTAGATAACAAGCAATGACAAAATTCGTGATGGCTGACTGGGACCTGGTTGGCTCAGCGGTTGAGCGCCTTGCCGCGATAGCGAGGTTCGTGGGTTCGAGTCCCGCCACCAGGAATTTTTTCATTGCATTTTTATCTTTAAAAATTTAATATAAGATTATCCTATAAAGGAATTTATAAAAAAAAAAAAAATGCATAAATATAAAAATACTGAAAAAAGTAAAAACAAAAAACAGACTCCTCTGCCATCTAGTATTAGAAACTAGGACTTCTGACTTCACTCGTATAAGAGTTATTAGAAGAAAGCTAATAGAGGGCGTCTGTGTATAAGTAGATAACAAGCAATGACAAAATTCGTGATGGCTGACTGGGACCTGGTTGGCTCAGCGGTTGAGCGCCTTGCCGCGATAGCGAGGTTCGTGGGTTCGAGTCCCGCCACCAGGAATTTTTTCATTGCATTTTTATCTTTAAAAATTTAATATAAGATTATCCTATAAAGGAATTTATAAAAAAAAAAAAAAATGCATAAATATAAAAATACTGAAAAAAGTAAAAACAAAAAACAGACTCCTCTGCCATCTAGTATTAGAAACTAGGACTTCTGACTTCACTCGTATAAGAGTTATTAGAAGAAAGCTAATAGAGGGCGTCTGTGTATAAGTAGATAACAAGCAATGACAAAATTCGTGATGGCTGACTGGGACCTGGTTGGCTCAGCGGTTGAGCGCCTTGCCGCGATAGCGAGGTTCGTGGGTTCGAGTCCCGCCACCAGGAATTTTTTCATTGCATTTTTATCTTTAAAAATTTAATATAAGATTATCCTATAAAGGAATTTATAAAAAAAAAAAAATGCATAAATATAAAAATACTGAAAAAAGTAAAAACAAAAAACAGACTCCTCTGCCATCTAGTATTAGAAACTAGGACTTCTGACTTCACTCGTATAAGAGTTATTAGAAGAAAGCTAATAGAGGGCGTCTGTGTATAAGTAGATAACAAGCAATGACAAAATTCGTGATGGCTGACTGGGACCTGGTTGGCTCAGCGGTTGAGCGCCTTGCCGCGATAGCGAGGTTCGTGGGTTCGAGTCCCGCCACCAGGAATTTTTTCATTGCATTTTTATCTTTAAAAATTTAATATAAGATTATCCTATAAAGGAATTTATAAAAAAAATGCATAAATATAAAAATACTGAAAAAAGTAAAAACAAAAAACAGACTCCTCTGCCATCTAGTATTAGAAACTAGGACTTCTGACTTCACTCGTATAAGAGTTATTAGAAGAAAGCTAATAGAGGGCGTCTGTGTATAAGTAGATAACAAGCAATGACAAAATTCGTGATGGCTGACTGGGACCTGGTTGGCTCAGCGGTTGAGCGCCTTGCCGCGATAGCGAGGTTCGTGGGTTCGAGTCCCGCCACCAGGAATTTTTTCATTGCATTTTTATCTTTAAAAATTTAATATAAGATTATCCTATAAAGGAATTTATAAAAAAAAAATGCATAAATATAAAAATACTGAAAAAAGTAAAAACAAAAAACAGACTCCTCTGCCATCTAGTATTAGAAACTAGGACTTCTGACTTCACTCGTATAAGAGTTATTAGAAGAAAGCTAATAGAGGGCGTCTGTGTATAAGTAGATAACAAGCAATGACAAAATTCGTGATGGCTGACTGGGACCTGGTTGGCTCAGCGGTTGAACGCCTTGCCGCGATAGCGAGGTTCGTGGGTTCGAGTCCCGCCACCAGGAATTTTTTCATTGCATTTTTATCTTTAAAAATTTAATATAAGATTATCCTATAAAGGAATTTATAAAAAAAAAAAAAAAATGCATAAATATATTTTACCTAGGAACACATCTAACCAGAGAGTTACTCTATGCATCTAACACACTTTATTTGTTTCAGATTATTTTTAAAGGAAATATGTTTAATGTTTAATAAATTGTTTAAAATGATAACCATTATTTTCAATAAAGCTAATATTGCTTTTTCTTACTTTTATTTGAAAACATATGGTGTTGTTATTTTCAACGAGAATAAGCATTATTTCAATATGTTTTTTTTTAAATAAACATTTTATATTAAAATTGAGCACTTTCCTTTTTAATTTCCTGCTTGATATTACTTACCAAATTTGATTCCTATACAATTGTTTTCGATTCCTAACTAGGAGAATAAATTGTTTCTAAAATCTAATGATGCAGTTTAAGTTTTTATCCAAGTTGGCCCCGAGACTCCTTTGAGGATTTTTCGCTATTCCCTGAAGTTTAGGATTTGGCCTCTTGAAAATTCACCCTGTATATATCTCCGGTGCTGGTTATAGCCCAGTGGTTATACTCATTCGCCCACTAGGGGTTGCTTATCAGATACCTAGCACATTTGAAAGACTTGTGTTTAAAAAAAAATAAAATATAAAGTAAAGTGAGAAGTTGGCCGAATGACTTGTATCCAGTGCTATGTAATAAAATACATGGCAAATGAATATTAGTACGTTTTTCTGTACGTTTGTCATGGTTTGGGTGTTTATAAAATATAATATGTATTATATCATTGTCTCTGGTATACATAGTCCAAGCCTGGAGCTAAGTTTGTGACCATAACAATTTGTGTAAATTGTCCTACATATTATTATTATTATTTATTAAATTAAATCAAGTGAGAACTTATTGTGAGAATTTTGTTAATTAAAGTGAAATAGCAATGTAAAAAAAAGTGATATTCATTTAATATCCATTATAAATTAAACCCGCAAATAAAAATTGTGTTAAAAACTAAGAAAAAATTAAGTATTTTTGTAAAATAGTATTTTAAATACATCTAAGAAAAACACGGTATTTTGTATTTATAAATAATACAAAGTATTTTGTATATAGTAATTTAAATACTTCTTATAGGTAGTGTATTTTGCCAAGCCTTACCTACCAAGTGGCGAACCTACCTAGAACGATGAACAAATGATTCTTTGATGAAAATTACGTAACAAGTCACACGATTGGAGAAAAAATGACGTGACATATAATTCTAGCAATCATATCTTGTTTATTTTGACTATGGTTGTAGAAATTGGGCTTTAGTATTTAATATTCAGTAATAGTGATACTTACTAGGTATTTAATATTAAATAATAGTAATCAAACTCTAATAGTATATGGGTTTTCATTGGTTTTTACTGTTTTTCTTACACAGGGTTTCTATTCGTATTGAACCTACTATTTTTTTTTACTCTACTTTTATTTTTTTAAGTCGCCGTCCGGTCTTAACTTGGCCAACACTAATTAGGAAAAAACAGGCAGCTAATTGAATTTAGGAATTAAAAGAAAATAAACTTCAATGTAGGAAACGTCGCTCTGTGAATTTTATAATTTTACATAAAGATTTTTTTATACCTAAATTTTTTGTGATGTTGTAGGAATAATCCCAAATCTTGTGCGTAATATTTTCAAGTAAAACTTGTTTTTATCAATTTTTATGAAACTGACGATTTTTTTAATATACCTTAGTGTGTCATTGTAAAGTGGTGGTTGTATTGAAATGTCCAATGCATACTAAGGGGTTCATACTGCCAATATTAGAGCTCCATGGCTGAGCGGCTTAGCCCTCGAAGCTCCGAAGTTAATGCCTTGGAACAGCGAGGCTATCTGATTGGAAAGAAGATTGGCCAAGGGTCATATGCCACCGTCCATCTAGCTCAGTACTGTGATGCGGCGAGCTCCAAACGAAATAGCCTTGCATGCAAAATATTTGATAAAGAAAAAGCACCGAGAGATTTCTTAGAACGATTTTTCCCTAGAGAATTAGAGATTTTAACTAAAATTGAAAATCCGAATATAATTCAAGTTCACAGTATTTTACAGAGAGGTCCTCGTGTATTTATTTTTATGCGATATGCAGACAACGGAGACCTACTAGACTTTATAAAGAGAAATGGCAAAGTACCAGAGAATCAAGCTAAGCTGTGGTTCCGTCAGATGGCGACAGGGCTTCAGTATTTGCACAGTAAGAACATAGCTCATCGCGATTTGAAATGCGAGAACATTTTGTTATCGCGTCGATTTAACGTCAAACTTGCAGACTTTGGATTCGCTCGTTTTTGTACTGATAGTGAAAATAAAAGAGTGTTAAGTCAAACATACTGCGGTTCTGCAGCGTACGCAGCTCCTGAGGTGGTGAGCGGTACGCCATACAATCCGAAGCTGGCAGACGTTTGGTCTTTGGGGATAATCTTATTTATTATGCTTAACGCTTCCATGCCTTTCGACGATGCTAACTTACGCAAATTATTAAAAGATCAAATGTCTAGGAACTGGTCGATCCGTGCTAGGATTAGAGATACCATTACAACTGCTGCTAAGTCTATAATAAAGCATATTCTGGAGCCTGATATTACTTTGCGTCTGACGTTAGACAGAGTATTGGCTCATGAATGGACTCGCCCTCGTAAAGATAAGGACAAGAGTGGGAGCATGTTGGCTAAATTGTCCCAGCCGACACCAACCGCAGCGCATTCGTCGTCTAAGAGGGAAACAAACCGGGATACTGCTGCTGGTGTGCGGGTATCTGGAGACCATAGCGAAATGGATCGTGAAAGACATGATGATATCACTAAACGAAACCACGGATACTGATTTGCTTTCAACTTAATTGATTGATACCTACTTTTATAATTGTGATTTATTGATGATTATTATATTGTGATTAAAAATATAAAATCATTAAATGTTTTTAATAAATCTTGCTTTTATTTAACACTTAGGTACGTTGTTTTATAGGTACCTACGGTTGGCGGCAAACAAAGGGTCCAATTGGAAGGTCTTCCTGTTCCAAATATGTTCTTCTTGGCGTTACACGGCTCTCTGTAGAGCACCTACAATCTTCCTACTAACTTTCCTGACTGCTGAGTAGAGTACCTATTAATCTCCTATCTATACACGTAATAAAATTGTAACAAGGGCCTCATCACGTGCTGTACTACGTTTGCCGTCGCGCGTACGTTATTTTCGCTTATGGGTATTACGAGTGTGGTTATCCCATACAAAGAACCGTCGAAAATTGAAAAATACGTGCGCAATATTCGTGACGGTGAACGTGTAGTAGGATGTAGACTATGATGGAGCATCAGCCCGATGTCTGTACCTACCTACATTATAGATATTGAAAACATATAAGGGAGTCTTTATTAGAGCAACAGAAGCCAAAACATGAGATAATAGATTTTTTGTCTGTTTGCCAGTCTGTCTGTCTGTTTGTGCAGGCATCACGCAAAAAATACTGCATGGAATTAAATTCGGTTTTATCGTTGTATTGGTCTAACTTAAAATATAAGCTACATTTTAATGTAAGAAATAATAATTAATTAATAAAACGCAAATAATACCTATTAATCGGGGGTTTAAATATATTATGAAGTTTACTTTACCTTAGCAATATTAGCAATAAACCTACCTATTAAAAATATTTACAAAACCATTTTTATTTTGGTTCAAAATAAATAAAAACACGGGTACCAGCTAGTCTAGAATAAAATATTAATAGATAGGTAAAATAAATCAATAACTCCAAAAGTAGTATATTGTCATTTATTTAATTTTTCATTTTAAATGTCTAATCGTAAGGATAGACTTTGAAAATTTATTTTTCTGCAATCTGTTTGAATAGTTCGTCGTGAAATGTTGCTGCAATTTCTACTTCAGTTTCAAGTGCATCAACTACAAAAATATCAATTTATTATAGGTAGGTACTAACTAAAATAAGTAGACTGGAGTTTGATAATTCAAAGAAACTTACTTATTACGTTGTTAACATTGGATATGCATGCCTTTAAAACCATTTGTAAAGATTCTATCTCCTCCTCTATTTTATCCATAAAGTTTTCATCATTAGTATCATTCATTTTTTTATTTGTTGTTATATCCTTATTTTCCATAATATCGTAAGCTATTTTTTAATATTAACAGATGAAAATATTACAAGTTTTACTTGAAAAAAATTGGCGCTATAATTTTTTTTTAATATTTGGCAAACGACTATTAATAAATGAATTGTTCCTTTGCCTTTTCTTTGCACAATTTCGATGACTAAACACAAACGTCACATATAATACAACTAAATTAAATTTAACATACATTTTTACTGTATCTCTTTCACTCTTTAATAGTTTGCTATAATGTGTATTGTGTCTAACTCGACTTAACTCGAGGTCATAAATACAATTTATAGTTACAGTATAAAACGTGGTGTGGAGATCGCGTGAAAATTTTTGTTCTTTCTTTCTTTTGTGTTGTATTTTGGCTGTAGTGTCACGTGTTATAATAATAAATACTTAATAAAATAGTTTTTTTTTGTTAAATTGTTAATATAAACGTTATAACAATTTCGGGGGACAGGGAATTAGTTGATTGGGACAATATGATGAGCGATGACGATCGAGATATAGACATCGAAAGTGATGTGGGTTTTTGTGCTGTAATTTGTGTAGCTTGCATTGATATGGACCGTTTATATAAATGTAAATTGTCTTGTTCTTTCGCAGGTCGAAAACGATTCTGATTCCCGAAACCATTTAAGAAACAGTCTAAGTGCAGGAGGATATTACTCACAGGTAAGATTATTTTGTGAACATTATTTTTTTATGTAGGTGGGTAAGTTTGGAAAAATATCCACCAAGTCATAAAACTGATTATTATTTTTAAAAACTTTGTTGTTTCGAATGTTTTAACAGACTGAAACCAAAATATTTATGGTAAGATTATGCAGTTTTCTATGAAAATACCAGATAAGTTGATTATTGTTATGTAGGTTATTCCAAGATATCACACTTTATATAATATTCAAATTAAAATAACAGATAGTCCTATGAAACTTTAGTAAATATGAAATACTTGTATAATGAAAGCCAATTTTTTATATTCAATGTATATTAAACTCTAATAGAAAGGAATACTCTGTCCATAGTGGGTTGGCATTTTTTTTACTGTTCATATATCTTTACTCAGCATTCATTTAGCTAGCATTTTTTAAACAAGATGCCTAAATATAAATAATGGTGGTGAAATTTATGCATCTATATCAATAATTGTTATACATAATACTTTTAACATTATACTTCCATGCATAAAATATTTTAATGTAGAATTGCTAAAAACCTTGAACTGTCACCACTAAATCAAATTAGGGGCATTTTGTGGTATTTTGGACAAATATTACAATATCAACCAATACATGGTTTTAATACTTTACTGAGATCTTTCCTAATAAAATATCTTTAATTCTTAACTTCTAAAATTATTGTTTTCAGGCTGAGAAACGAGCACACCATAATGCCTTGGAGCGAAAAAGAAGAGACCATATTAAAGACAGCTTCACTTTCCTTAGAGATGCAGTGCCAGCCCTTCATGGAGAGAAAGTGGTATGTTATCTTATATTTACAAATAATTATTTATAAAATTTTATAGACATTTTAGTGAAAAAAGGGTTTTATCTCTTTCTTGCTAAAGTTTATTTTTATTAATATAAAAGTAAAGTTCTATTCAGTTTTTATTAACAGCCAAGAGTTATTATCAATAATAATACTAGTGTTGTTAAATTTAGACTGACAGTAGAATATACATATAGACATATTTTATAACTACCCACGATTTATTTTATAATCTATCCTTTTCTTTATAACTGCCTAAAATTTTTATTAACCTACCCCATACTTTAAAACATACTCTATTCTAACTATCTTTAAATAAATAGATTAATAATAATTACATCTAATTTTGCATTTATTATTTTATGTAATAAAAAAAAAAAAATGTTTTACTTACAAATTATAGTTAGATTGTTAAGTTTAAAATGAAAAGTCACAGTTACAATACAGTGTTTTAAACAACTGTTTTAAAAAAACTGGGGTTCCTGTATAAGGTGTTACAATTCTTGATACTAAACTTAAGGGTAATTAATAAAGCTCAGATTCTGCCATGTGTAGAATACTGTTGCACCTTTCTTAATTACTAATCCACCAATTTCTTACTTAATGCTCTTTATGTACTCTAAATATGTGAGGATTATTGCTGATAATGAAAATCTTCAATAAACTTCTCTACCGGACCATAGAGAGTTGGCATATATATATATATAGAGCACATTTAGCTCTATATAGAGAGGGTTCTAAAGGAATTTAACTCCACCTCCTCAATTCAAATTTCAAAGCCTTTATTTGCTTACAGAGTACACATATAGTAATAAATACAAGTTAAAATAGTAAAAAAAATCTTTGCATCAGTCTCCTGTTTACCTACGCAGTACCTACTTTTAATCCTTGTGTAATGAATGACTTTCTTTAAAAACTTAGTAAATTTGTGTAAACAAATCCACAATAGGAAATTTGCATGTTTTTTTTTAAATTTCATTACTTGATAGAATAACTACATTAGACCCTAAAACTAATATTAAACATTATTTAAAGGGTAATAACACCAAAATAAAAGGGTTTAAACTTTATCTGCCACTACCGCAGTAAAAGACGGTACATCACGACCCGCCATTCTGTGACGTCATTCGTACTCAAAAAGCATATATTAGTTTAATGTTATTGGACCTCAAAAGTTAGTCAAAAGGTTTGTTTCTAATAAATTATCATAATAAAGGACAATAAATACCCGAGAAAACAACAAACTGTGGACTACAGTACACACATTGACATTTGTTTATGCCCGAAAGACGTCACATGAAGTGTTTGCCAATGTCGGAGCGTTTTGAAAATTCCGTTTCTACAAAAAAAATGGATTTTTAAAATCGTATTTATAAAAAAATTAGTTAATCTAAATAAAATAGATTACTGAAAATATATTCAAAGACATAAATGGAACATTATATATTAAAATAATGATAATTGGCGTTACATGCATATTCCCTATTGTGCCTCGGAGAGTACACTGAAACATTGTTTCCAAGATGGCATAGTATTTGGTATATATAGTATTTGGTTGAGTAGAGATGATAGTGAACATAGTGCAGGTGAGAGTTCGAAAGGCATTTAACCAACTTTGTGGTCTCAAGTCCGGGAATGCTGCAGGACATTCTCCTGCCTTCCAACCACACAATGGACCCGGCACCTGCACGGTGTAGCCATGGTTTTTAACCATTGCTCTCTCTCCATTTTTACCAATGCCATCTGAGGTCCTAGAGATTTACTTGGGAAGCCTACAAATCACATTGACTGCTTACTCAAAACAGTTGATAGCAATACTTCACTCTTACAGTGCCACTTTGGCTGAAAGAATCTTCAATGTGTAACTGATTTCTGATCCACCTAGTGGTCTTTTAATGTAGCATCAATCATTCTACTTAATAAAAACGTCACAGTTTATTGTCCTAATCCAACCCAACTTTTACAATTATAAAAACTTATACAATTTTTACTTAATTTTTTATTCATTTCTTTCCTAAATCAGCTAGTGTGGCACAAATAATAATATTAATACTTGTGTTTTAGGCTAGCCGTGCTCAAATCCTTAAGAAAGCTGCTGAATATATTCAGTTTATGAGACGGAAGAACAACTCTCATCAGCAGGATATTGAAGACCTTAAAAGACAGAACAGTATATTGGAAACTCAAAGTAAGACTTTTTGATTTACCGTGATGATCCAACCCACAAACTCTGGTTACAATGCCAGAGATGCAACCACTAGTCTGTGGATGTATTTGGACTTATATAATATTAAATATATGCTTGCTACAAATAATAAAACCTAGGCCTCAATTTTCTTAAATTAACTCTAGATCAATCTGTCATAATTGCATTGTAATAGAACCAAGATGCAACTATAACACAATTGATCAAATTTCAAGAAACTGACTGAATACTAGAAACTTGTACTGTAGGCTTCTATAATGGGTCAGCTGAATATTTGTTTGAGCCGCACTTGTTTTTTATAATTTTATGTACAATATAGATATAAAAATATTAAATAGAATTGTATTTTGTTTATAGGAGCACAGCATGTGACCTTAAATTGTATCTACCTACCTGATATTAAACAGACCTACAAAGAATGAAAGGGGTCAGTCAATAAATTGTTGTTTAACAATATTATTTGCTCCCACTATGTTGGCTAAACGATGCGGTTAGGAAATGGGTGGCAACAAGGACGAATTTGCACAAGTATTGCATCAATATGGTGGCTGCTTTTTCATCAAATCAACCGCCTGTTGCGTAACAGCACCTTGAAGGGAAAGTACCACAAGAAAATGATGCTGTAGTCTCCTGAAAACCCCTGAACCCTAAACACTAAAACCAAAACATGACTAGGTCACTTGACGATTTTAGCATGTTTCTTTGTAAAAACTTTAAAAATAAATGACTTTATAATTATTATTCATAGTCTAAATGTATTAAAATTATTATTTACAGTTCGCACCCTGGAAAAAGCTAGAGCAACTGGAAATTATATGGACACAGTTGAAATGGTGCTCGGAATAAAATCTGAAGCAAGTTCCCATGACTCCGACAGTTCTGACGGAGAAGGCAATACCCGAAGAGTAAAGAAACTTAAAATCCATGGGGTATCCTCGTAACTACCTCAACTTACAACATTCCTAGTTATATATCTGTAGTGTAAACAATAGACGAACGGTCTATACAGGGTGGTAACAATTTGTGTTGGCATTTCAGGGCATAAATTATCTGAATAATATCAATAATTTGGTTAATTTCTTTAAATATTACCTCTTTACTCATAAGATTATGTTAGCGCTGTCTTTGAAACCCGTTCCATAGAGTTTAGACAGTTATCTTTGAAGACCAAAACTATTTATATCTTATAAAAAGTTTTGGTATATGCTATGGTCAATGCTGAGACAAAATTACACAACAGATCATAACAGAATAGACATCAAATATCAAAATTATTTAAAATAATTATATGATCTGGATAAAGCATGCCTTAGTTGGACTAGACAAGCTATCCAAAATATTACATTTGTCACTAAATACAATTAATTATATCTAACATACCCTTTTCTCTCCCTTTCAATCAATTAATAATATTAATTGATTGATTGCAATGCAAATGCTAGTACTTAACAGCTTGTCTGTACCTATAACTCTTTGGTTGTTAATATTAAAACAAAAAAATAAGTTAAATGATACAATTTTTACCACCCTGTATAAAATATTTCTTTATTAAACTTAAGATTACTATAGGAGAGTTTTCTGTGTATTATACATAGCAATAATTGTTATTATATATACTTAAAATGTTCTACTTTAGGTTAATATGAGGCTTTACTAAACAAACAAAAAAACTAGTTCCAAAGTAAAGTGTTGAAAAACATTAAAAAAAAAATAGTTTCTCCAACAAACTAGTAATGTTAAAATAACCAATTTGTATGGAAAAGCCAACATTTGTTTTCATTTGCGACACACGGTTTCATGGAAAAAGTTTTTGGATAATGATCAGTAGAACATCATATTAGCCCAAAGCAGAACCTTTCAAGGATACCCATCTATAAAAACAATTTTAACAGCTGTTTTAATAAAATGTCTTAGTTTTATCTCGAAATAACTTCATGAATATGTTTGTGAATACATCTATGCACAAGTGGTTTATTTACAAAATTGCTGACATCACGCAGGCGTTATGTTTTCAACAATAGTTGCTTTATAAATGTCATTTAAGAAGCCAGGAAATTGATTCACAAACATCTAAAATTGCTATCAGTAAAATTAAAGATTTTTCTGATAAAAAAAATTGTGATGATGCATATATTACTTCCTCAATCCTAATTATAGTCTCCTTATAAAAAATCTATTAACTTTTGAAAAAACAACTAAAGTAGGACATTTAATTTTAAAAGTTTTACCTTAGTTATCATTTCAAAAGTTTCCAGATTTTTTATAAAGAAACTGCAATTAGGATCAAGTAAGTAAAATCTATACCTCCTGAGACCTATTTCATAAATGTGACAATTGTTATTTACCATGACAATTCATAATATATTGCTTCATTCAGTTGGGATTATTTACTTAGAACTAACTAAACCACTCAATGTATTATAAATTGTCACGGTTAATTACAATTATCACGTTTATGAAATGGGCCTCTTGTTCTTTTTTTTTGACCAAAAAACCTTAATATTACTAAACAATGTTTAGATGTTATTTGATGTTCAAGTTGGGAATACATTTCCTGTGCTCTTAAGCTGTATTAAAAAAATAATTTAAGGCTCTACCATTTAGGCGTTATTGTCTTTTTTAGCTCAGATTTTATAACTGGATCTAGAATGTTAGCGCAGAACTTTTTTAGATTTTAAAATGAATTATGTCCAAATAATTTTTAATTAAATATTTTTTTAAGTATTCATTATTAATATAGAATTTAAGTGAGTATTTGACAGGTACCTACATGTGGAAAAATACACATTTTTACAGATAATTATGTTTTAATTGAAGCTATGCTTTGGTCACATTTGGTACTAGAAAAATATAGCATTTTTTTTTTACAAAATTATTAGTTATATTTGTATAGTGACTAAAACAAACATCTTAACATCGTGACATGACATTGATATATATATTTTATGGACAAAAATTGTAAGAAATAATGTTAGTTAATTTTATAGATTTGTAAAGTAATTAAGTTGTAATATAGAAATAAAATGTAATATATAGGAATTATTTAGTTTTGCATTCACCCAATTATTCGTGCTTAATTTCAGTCAATTTTTTATTGAATTTTATCATGATTTTTACCTTTTCTGCTGTAAAAAGTTGTTCATTATCTAACTACCTAAGGGCCAGATTTTGCGATTTAAAGTTATTCAACAATAAACTTGTGCGGAGTATTAATAAATTTGACAGTTTTGACTGTCAAATAACTTATTCGACTATGATAAATCAGTTTTAAATAAATAAAAATCATTCTCTGTAAAAAGGTATAAAATATTTACAAATTAATATAATTCCCAAATAAACTTTAAGGAAAAGGCCATTATTCGTTTTTAATATATTTTTTTTACACCATAATCTATTTCGCTGTTATTAAACTATTTTTTACCGACTCCAAATAGGAGAAGGTACTTAATTGGACACCTATATATTTTTTAATTATGTTAGCTTGTACTTTTTTTTTCGTATAAATAATTTTGTTATGTTTTTGTTAAAAGTTATAACTTTTTTTTATTAAAAATATATATCATTTCTGAATCCTGGTATTAAATATATAAACAAGTTTTTTTGGATAATGAAAATTGAGAAATATATGGTCTTACTGACCAGGGTTTAGCATGATTTATTGAATCAATGTGTGTATTAAAATTGGGTGATTTGTAATTATGTTTTTATATATATTACATTTTTATATATTTTTTAATAATTAAGTCTTAATAAAGTAAAGCTTCAATTAAATTTTAAAATTAACTATTTTAGTCTTATTTCTTTGTGAATTTGTTTTTTGGTACAAGAAATAACTTCTTGTTAATAATAATAGTTTATTATTATGACAATATAATATTGCTATAATTATTAGTGTTTTATTTTTATTATTATTTCACGACCTTTGATCAGAAAAAATGTTTTTTCCTTTTTTTTCTTTTCACAAAAACCTTTGGCTTAATTTTCATTCTATATTTGGTAAAAATAGGCAAAGTTACAGGTTTTGATGTAAACGAAAGTTCATATTTCTTTTGATACCCTTAACTTTTAATTATGCACTAATAATACTACATATAATTTAGAATCAGTAATATTAGGGTGGGTACGGCTCACCTGGCCCCCCCTCTATATACGCCCATATATACCTACCTAATGGTGAGCAGACCCGCACAGTCCATGAATGAGGTCAATTAAAACGTTCTTGTTTAGGGCTTCGCTTCTTATTTCGTCTTGAATTTGACGCCGTTAAAAACGTAGTGTTAAAACTTGGCTATTGGTCGTAGTTCAATTATGTTAGGTTCGTAAAATTCTTTCTATGCATTTGTTTACTGTAGCACGGCATGTGACTTTGTATCTACCTGATAGTAAGCCCGTAGATACAAAGTCACATTTCGTGCTCTAGTAAACTACAAAATCCATGAATACATTTTTGGTTAACAACTTTAATCGCTCATACTATACCGGCTAAATGATGCGGTTACGAAACGGCGACAAAGACTGATTAGCATTAATATTTATTTTATTTATTTAAATCTTTATTGCATACAAAATACAAAGGCATTCTCTAACAGTCAAACCTTTGGGACCATCAAAGCAGTTAATAATACTAATCCCCGTTATCGTCAAATAAACTCCCCATAGATAGTAACTCATAAAATTAATATGTATCGATTTTGTCGATTTATCGAAGCTATTATTTATTTATTATCGATGCTGTTGTGCTATGGCCCTATGACTGGTTATATGATCAAAGATTAGGGATACGCAACTCGCGTGAGTTTTTTTAAACATTTTCTTTCGCGTTAACTATACTACGGCGTTTTGACCAATCACACAGGCTCGCATTTTTAGTTCTCAAAATTTCCGCTTGGAGCGCTCAGCTATTTCCCATACAAATTTTAGTTAACTCAAAGTAATAGTTAGAAAACTCACACTACCGGTCCCAAAAATAGATGGCGGTTTTTAGTACCCTTGGCCTCCCATATTATATTATATACATAATAGATGCCCCTAATATTATCTTATATGTATTTTAATATTTTTAAATTGTCATAACCTAAGTAATTCAAGTATTCTTTGATTTAAAGACTGGATGTACCTAAATCCTTCATTAGAATTTTAGTTAAATAATGGAACTATAAAGACCAAGAAGGAATGAGAACAGAATACCTATGTCGGCATGGAACATAGTAATAATTCCATTAAGGGTGTCTTTTTGGCTCCTAAAAACCGTTTAAACGTCCGGGTATCCAGCAGGGGATTAATTTATATAATGTAGATTTGTTTCAGTGCGAGCGAGACTGATGAATATTAGTATTTTGTACTAAATAAGGCACTTCCATAATATTCAAACTCTCATGTAGTTGTTAGAAACTTACTCGTACTTTTTAAACCATGAATGGATGGGATCGAACAATCGAACCGTCCGATTGAGCATATGGGACATTTACCCATATTATACTATTTACGTCAATGTATACAACATACAACTGTAGCCCTAGTGCGAGAGTAGTTTTTTAACGTTTACTTTTGCGTTAACTAAACTACTGCGTTAACAGTTTGGCCAATCATACGACCGCATTTCTAGTTCTCAAAATTTCCGCTTGGTGCGCTGAACCATTTCCCATACAAATTTTAGTTAACACAAACGCAAAGTAATAGTTAGAAAACTCACACTAGGGGTACTGTAAATGGGGTTGATTTAGGGCGAATTGATGTATATTTTTTAAAATGCATTTGCTCCTACCTAAATATATTAATTAACCAAAATTGTATGAACTTGAACAGTCGATAATCGCATTTATATTCAGTAAAATTCATGAAGATAGAAAATGCCCTAAAACCAAAATCGCCTTGCCAAACATGAGAACAGAAAATTGCCGCCCGCCACACAAACCCAAAACAAAAAGTGAGAACAAAAAATATTATAATCAATTATTGAGCATTGATTGGTTGAAGTGAGAACACAATATGGCGGCAGCGAAGATGTTTGTCATTTCGTTCAATAGGCTATTTTGGGCTTTAGGGCATTTCCGCATATTATTCCTATTTTCATGGTAAAATTACAGAGACAGCTTAAACCTAAAAAAGTAAAACTAATATTTTAAAATTATAGTGGTGAAATATTAATAGTAGGTATCTATTAGGTGTTCTAAAATTCAAATAGGCACTCGTGCGATCTCTCCGTGAAAAGAAAGAAATACTTAATTATAATTAGGTATAAAATATTACACAAATTTCATAACTTCTCTTTCTTTTTCTCGAGAGATTGCACAGATAACGTAAAAAATAACATAATAATAAATATTTTAAGATTGATTTTTATATAAATAATAATAATTTCTTTATTTTCTCACAAAAAATATACAGAAACAATAGTAATAACATTTACCTAACAATAATTAGAGTGTGAGACTCACGGAATAGAAAAAACTTGTTTTTTCTATTCCGTGGTGAGACTGGAGCCTGAACTAGGCAAAGCTTGTGCCTCAGGATCCTACCCTATAAGAAATAGTATTGTGTACCTATGTGTCACAATTAACAATTATTAACATCAATTAAGCAAATCAACAAAATAATCATCAATATTATCTAAGTTAAGTAAGCCTATATACAATTACATTTATTTAAATATTTTAAAATATCCATAATTATAGTACACATATTTAGCGACAAGGGTATTGGTAATAACACAATTATTAGAATTAAAAGTATTTGCATTAGTAATCATTTGTGTAGATGAGTGTGTTTTATTGAGTGTGTGTTGTGTTTGTGTTATGTGGTGTGTGGTGGGTACGATTAAATGTGTTTTGAATTTAAATATATAGAACCCATTTTATAATATTTCACCTGCGAACTATAATTTAATTATTTAATATTCAAAATATAGGGTTTTATATAGTCGCCCTTAGTACCTGAGTTGCTGAAAGCGTGCAAGCTGTTAAATAGCTTGTCAAGGTTAAAATCAGAGAAGTTTGTTTAGGGACAGTGCGAGTTTTTTTAACATTTACTTTCGCGTTAACTATACTACTGGTAGCCCTAGTGTGAGTTTTTTTAACATTTACCTTTGCGTTACTACTGCGTTAACATTTTGGTCAATCACACGCTCGCATTTTTAGTTCTCAAAATTTCCGCTTGGAGCGCTGAACTATTTCTCATACAAATTTTAGTTAACTAAAACGCAAAGTAATACCTAGTTAGAAAACTCACACTAGGAGTACACTACCCCTAAAAATGTGAGCGTGTGATTGGTTAAAATGTTAACGCAGTGGTAAAGTTAACGCGACAGTAAATGTTAAAAAAACTCACACTAGGGCTACATTTGGCTAACTGACATTTTTCATCAATAATCGAACTTTTAACAATATAAACTAAATTTGATTTAAAATAAATTACATGTTTACCACGTAATTTATTCGAAATTGATTCGAATGTCGGTTCATTTTAGCCACTTTTATTTCGCTTATCAACTTTTGACTTTGACGAGCGATTTAACCGCTACCTCGCTTTTAGCAACTTGACCTTAGAGGTAATTTATAGTTTAGACGAAGAAGAATTTCGTACAATGACACCTTACTTATTTGTCACAGAAAGGATAATTTAAGATTTTAGTTAAAAATAAATATTAATAAGTATTATAATAATATTTGTTCAAAAGAGAAGTAAAGAAGACAAAGTTAAAGCAATTTCAGCATTCGCAATTTGGCTTTCGCTCGAGCGATCATGTGATGCGATTAGCGACAGTCGCATCGCATAATCGCGCGCGCTATTGCCAATTAGGATAACGTTTGTGAAGGGTCAAACATATATTTGTTTGGATGGGCGCGCTAGAACTTCAAGGGGGTCATTACAAGTTGTACAAATAATTTGCATAAGTAAACAAAAACTTATTGAAAAAAAAAACAACTCTATTCATTCATTTTATGAATTTTGAAATAAAACTATATTATTGTTGTATAATATTAGAGTTTATACCATAAACATTACACATAAATAGCTTTGAACCATAACAAGGCTAAAAGCGATTTTTTTTTCACATTAATTGTGATGTACATTTCGTTATGACCCTCGGTTTAATGTTTTCTTTCCATTTATATTTTCATTCATGCATATTCTCGTCGTAATTTTCAGCCTTGGTCAGTATTTTGAATCATTATTTTTGGGTTGCCCCGAGTTGTCCCACCTTCCATCATTCGTATGCACTTTTCCACTAAAATAAATATTAAAATAAATTATACCAACCACCAATAAAATCTAACAATTTACTAAAATATAACTAGAGTCGAAATCACCACTCAGCTCCGATAGCCGTGGCGCTTCTGTAGCATACAAGAGTGCTACAGAAGCGCCACGGCTATCGGATAGTCAAACTATTATATAAATTGTTTAGTTCCAGTTTTAGCCGCAGGACTTGAGTGGTGGTCCTGACTGTACGTAAACAGAATTACTGATTGATCCTATAAGTTTTCCGTTTATCTTCAAACGGAAAACCATAAAACGCATTGAAATTTTTGGGAATATCATATTATGCGAATATCATATTTTGAGAACAAAGTTTAAGAATAAATAAACATTCAAAATTAAAAGGAAAATAACAAATATTTTCATAAAACCGTTACCATTTACCATTTCATTAGAATGAAATTAGTTTTTTTTTAAACACTATATGGCAGAAGAGTGTGTTTATAATGTTTGAATACCGAGCGACGGTCGTGCGTTTGAATCCCACACACTATTTTTTCCAATATGTTTTACAAAGTACCGTAACTTGATTTGTAATTTTTATATGGTCATAACGAACCGATTATATACCTATAGACTTTTATAAAAATCTGTATATCATCAAAAACTCCAAATTTTGCCTAAAATATACAAAAATATAAATGTACCTAATAATATGAAACATTCATATAGAAAACTGCTTATTTTGTCTCAGAATGTCTTCTGTCGTCGTACTTCTACTCTTTATATATTGGAGTGTTTTTTCCTAAAACAAAACAATAATGTCAATGTTTTTTGTTGGAGCACGACTTGTGACTTTGTATATACCTGATGGTAAGTATACGTAGAAAGTAGACAAAGTCTAAGAATGTCGCCGATCAATCTAAAATATTATTGTTTAACAGTGTTTATCGCTCTCACTATGCCGGCTAGATGATACGGTTTAAAAATTGGCGGCGGCGACAATATCGAATTAGCATACGAAGCTACTTTAAAGTCAGGTGGGCAATTCTCGCGCATTCGACATTCATCTCGATTCGTGATTTTTAACGGCGGGTTTTCCCGTTTAACTATTTTTTTTTTTAATTTTTAAACTGTGAAAATGACAACTTTTAAATAGTAAAAAAAATATATGTTATAGAGGACCATTTTATTGATGGCAATATGAGAGCAAAAACGTAATTACTATTACTTCGCTCGATAGAAAAAAAAGTTGAAAACAGTAAGAAAACAGCGTTTTTGTGAAGATTTTTTTAGGTTTATATAAAACTTACCATCTAAAATGAAATCTAATTATTCAGAATAAAAATAGAAGTATTTTATTAAAGATTTATGAGAAAATATTTTTTAATTATAAGCTTAAAATATTTTTAAATTAATATAATAGCCAAATTTCGAGCTAAAGCGGCTTCTTTAATTCCATTCAGTACCCAGCGAGGGCTTCTTGAGGTCGGACGTGTACATCTTTCTCCGCTTGCTACGCTCCCTGTGCATTTTAGATTATCTGTTTATATTGTGTATTTTTTAGTTTATTAACTGTTTTATTTTGCATAAAAAATATATATCCAAATTGCAATATCGCAAGCTCAATGGTAAGTTTATTTTTATTTATTTGCCCACAATTATAGATATTATACAATAATATTCCTTAAATTGTTGCAATTACTTATCACACCATTTGGTGAAAACTTTGTACTTTATGCTAATAATAAGTTTACATTAGCAGTCACGACTCGAAAAACGACTAAATTTGATTGTTTTCATGGTCTAGTGGCGCTGTTGGCATTATCTGGATGTCGTGGGTTCTATTCTCACTCAAGGCGAGCTCAACATTTTGCTCGCAACTAAGATCCAGCAGGTATAGTCAGTTCCTGCTATACCTGCTTTCTTCATATAGCGGTCATTTAGATCGTCGCAGGTGTACTGTATACCTCTTTAGTGTCGTTGTTTAGTAGTAGTACCTAAACTAATATAAATACGCTAATAAAACTTTGACTTATTTCAGTTCCTCAATGAGTGGTCGCATTCGTGAACTGTGAGCAAAACCACACTTAGATAGATATTATGTAAGTATCTATTTTTCTATGTTAGTTACAGGGAGATATACCTTTTACAATTTATCAAAAATTGTGCCATATCTATATATGGCATTTGACGGTTTTTGCATCTGTACAGGTCGTGGCAACGAGTGCAGTCGGTGGGCCTAGCGAAGTTATAGGCCTTCATCCCACCAATATATATACTAATATATATATAAAATTATGAAACTATTTTTTATAAATTATTTTTCCGTAATGTTTATAATATATAAAGAACTCGCTGCCCATCGACAGGTTTAGTAAATGTTTTTAGTAAAATTCATTAGGTACTAAGCTCGTATTTTTTTTTGTTTTAGTGCCCCTCAATTGATTCAGCAATCAGATATCATAACGACCTACATATAGTGATCTAGTTCAGTCAACTGAACTAGTTCAAAAATTGAGCCAAACGTGGTGGGGATATCCTTCCTTTGAGTAAACTTATAAACCGTTTCAATGTTGATTTTTACCATATAAGCCAAACCTTTGTCACGACCGTTTTTACCTATTAGTTGAACTTGATTCAAATAGACAAAAAGGACGAAACTAGGTCACTTAATAAAAGTACGTTGATTTTTAGGTTTGTTTAATATTAAATAAAAATAACGTCATAATATACATGACATTCATAAACTTTTTTTTTAGAGGTACAATGGAGCAGCAATCTAATATCATTACGTGGGCCCGATACAACCAAATATGACTGCAACTACTGAGTAAGTAACTCTGGTTTTTTTTCTAAACCCCGGTCCACGAAAAAAAACTATTATGGGACACGGTTCTAATAAGTCCGTTTCAAATTACTATTCATTCTAAATGTATATAATACCTAAGATAATACCTAAGATGTTTTTTTTCAGCGCAACGAAGATATAACAGGCTATTAATATTAGGACATTAAATTCGCTACCAACTACCGAGTAAGTAACATAAATTATGCCCCATTTCGATCGTAAAAAAATATGCTTATGGCATTATTTTAAAAGTTTTAAAGAATTTTGTTTATTTTTTCAGGAATGTTGAATATTCTTTTATTATTGAAAAAGATAATAATAAAGACTGTATATTTCCTGTAACTGGACAGCGAATAATAGATATAAATTACTTTATTAAAGGATTGCAAGATAAAGCTTGCCATAGCAATCTCTTTGAATATGGGTAGGAAAAAATGGAGGAGTACATGTCGAAATGATAAAAAGGGATGAAGACTTTTGAAAAAAATGGAGCAAAAATTTTTAAGTTTTCCTCAAATGATTGATGCCAGAAAATGTGGATCCCAAAAAATTACGTGGAATGCCAATAAGATCAATATTTTTAAAGGACGAGAAACCTGTAACCTACCGATGCATCTTTATTGGTACAAGTCAACACTAAAGCAGGTGTGATCACTAATTCAAGTCCCAGTAAAATGTAAATGTCAAAATGCTTACACTAAATGTGGGAAGTTATAGTTTTTAATAATTTGTCTTTTATAATATATTAATAAAGGCTCTTATACTCGATATTGATACCAAGTAGTAGTTTTTTTTGAGGAAATCCACTACCAGTACAGCAAAATGCCTATATTATATTATTTTCCATGGTACCTGAATATAATAAATAGTAGGTACCTATTGTATAATTTATTTACCTAGCTACTTATTTTATAAAAAATAAGGTTTATATTTTTCTAAGCTATCTGAGTATAATAAAAAGTTTTTTTATTTGTTTCACCTATTGTGTAAAAAATACAGTTTTTATAAATTTATGAACTGTTGTTCGATATAATTGATTTATAATCCATCTGATCATAAAACTTTGTTTTACGAATTGAAATTGCTATGGACAGATTTTATTTGGAAGAATAAATTTCTATTTTATTTATTTCTATTATTTCTAGAAATCAATTGGCGCATTGGAATTACATTTCTCCTTGCTGCTGAAAAGGCAACAGTGGTCTCTAACAGGTGCTCCGGTTACGAAAATCTGACACCACCGATGTATACGCGCCTCTATTCACATAACATGCACACTCACTTATTAGAACAATTTATTCCGACTTAGATAAAGTTATTCGACAGAAAATTTACTCATTCTCCATACAACTTATCCGTTGAACAACTTTTTCTGACGATAGAAAAACCGGTCTTTACTAACGTGTATGATGAACGAAGGTAGAATAATTATTCATTGAAAAATCAGACTAGTTCTTTTAAGTGAACTAGTATAAACTACTATAAAGAAGTTATTATAACTATATATATATAAGTAAATACATAGTACTTATCTAGGTGGGTATTGGATAATTTTTGTACTTAGTTTCGAGATTTTAATAACTGGGAACTATATTATATATACTCGTTGTACTAGCTGGTGGACGAAACTTCGTGTGTTTCTATAGCCTATTTTTTATTCGTCATTTTATTTTCATTACATAAAATCAAAGTATTTTTTTTTCATATATAATTTGCTATAAGTATAGATATATGCATAACTAAATAAATAAATATGTACATAAATTTATACCTACTATTGGATATTATGTTCTATTTACTATGTTCATATTGGGTAAGTTGTATAGCCTTACTGGAATCTGTCTGCTAGTGCCAAATTATAGAATAGAATAAAAGTATAATCGAACCGCGTCATAAATTAGTGCGAAATGTTTTTTCTTTAGCAACGCGGACGTCTGCTCCCGGGCGTTGACCTTTCTCGAGCGCTCGCTTCAAAACTCAACTTGTAGCGCCATAAATCGGTGGGGGGGTGAGGTAGCTATATTTGCCTACTTCGCTCGGAAAACCTGCCGTTAAACGAAAAATGACTAAATATGCCATTTTTCGTTCAAAAATATCGAACATTAAACGAAATAAATAATAAATATTAATTAATAAATAAAAAATATATAATGAACGAAAAATGGCATATTTAGTCATTTTTCTTCTAAAAATCTCGAATCGAGATGAATGTCGAAAGCGCGAGAATTGCCCAAGGAATAGTCAATTTTGTATGATATTTTCTTTCGATAATGCTGTTTGGATGGCAATAGGGACAGACAATTCCGTTAATGTTGGTTGCATGAAGACAATAGGGTTAAAAAAAATATATGACATTTACTTTCGTTAATACTGGTTGCACAAAAGTTAGAGATAGACAATTTTGGGTAAAATTTACTTTCATTAATGACGGTAGCGTCAAAAGGAGTCAAGACAATAAATAGTAATAATAATATGTAGGATAATTTACACATACTGCTCCGGTCAACTAAGCTCTCTAGGCCTGTACTCTTTTGACCAGAAACAACAATATAGTACATAGTATAATTTATAAACACCCAGACCATGAACTGCACAGACAAATATACAGCATTTTTTTTACCATGAGAATCCAACCACCGAATGAAGCGCAGAAGAATTATTTGTACAAATATAATAATAATTTGTTGGTAGCGTCTTAAGGCAATAAGGCGCAGAAGAATAATTTGTTAATTTTCTGTGGAAGTCACTTTAATGGAATAGTGTTTCTTCTTACCTCCACATGATGTCCATTTTCTTTGTTGCTGGTAACATCCAAATGTCTCCTGGGGCTCTAGAGAAAAAACAGGCGAGGCGACATGTCGCGTCGCCTCAGTCAAAAACGTATGTATTTTGACAGTGACAGTAGGCGTGAGGTACGCTGTCACCTGCCAAAGTCTATACAGTTTTGATTGCGCCGTAAACCGAAACTCAAAGCGGTCCCACAGCGAGGCATATTTTCGCTTCTTGTTTAGAACCGCCAGACGGGCAACGGCACCGGCGGAATTAAATGTTGAGTTAATGTAAGATGACGGTAATGTGTCCACGCATGTGGCATCCCAGAGTAAGGAACGTCCTTTCGTCCATGGCACCACGGTCATGCCGTCCGGGAAAATACTATATATTATATATTTATATAATTTATATATTATATATTTATATATAGGCATTTCTTATATAGTGGAAATGATTGTATTGATCTAATATCTTTTGGTAATATATATATTTATTATCAAAATTTTGGTTCATATTTTTATTATTTCAGTTTTTTGTCTAATTATTAGGTAATATCATTAGTGTTTTAAATTGTAAATAAAGAATATTTAAGAACAAAAAAACAAAATTTAACAAATCTTTTTTTGCCATTTAGTCTGTCTATATGTACTCAGTCCAGTCAAGTAAGTCAGTCCGTTAGTTATTTATACGGATGCAATTTTGAAATGTTTTACCTACAATAGTAAAGAAAATTAGTTGTAACTTATATGTAGGCATTTCTTATATAGTGGAAATGATTGTATTGATCTAATATCTTTTGGTAATTTATTAAAAATTTTGGCCCCTTCATACAAAATTGTTTTACCATGTATAGTTCTTATATGTAATGTACTTATATGAAAACCTCTTCTTAGATTGTATTTACAGGGTTGATTTTTTTTAAAGTTATATTTATGTGTGTACCTACACACATAAATATAATAAGAAAATAATGAATAAAGGTACCTTTATTCATTATTTTCTTGCAAGTATAATACCTATAATATATAGTTGTTTGATATTCATAATCTTAGTTTCCTTGTATATTCTAATAGTGGGAGTCCAGTAGTTATATTGGAAAAGACTTTTTATGAGCTTATTTTGTACTATTTGTAGTTCTTGAATATTTCTGTTCGCAGAGCTTCCCCAAACAGTCACAAGGTAGTCAAGATGTTGGTTTACTAAACAGTTGATTTGATCAGTAAAACCTCAAATTAGCCCATAGGATACCAAATCTTTCAAATTCACCCTGTATAATACATAATATAAGTTCTGAATAGCTAAGTTATTTCGATGGTTTCATTTTTTTTTTTAAATATTCAGTCGTATAGCACGTCGATGGAATAATCGAAGCTCAAATGTAAGAAATTTTGCATTCCTCTTCGGTCGAGTTCTACCCACAAACCAATTTTCCTATACATTTTTATCAATCGACGCGTCGATCGGTATGTCGATGTGGCTTCCCGGTAGAACCTCTGTTAATTATTAAACGAAGCCTCGAACTCCGGAACTGAATTGCTTGGTATTGAAATCCAATAACGGAATTGAAAAATGGTCCGATGCTCAAGCCCTAGTGGCAACAGAAACTTGGCTGGGTTACTTGAAGGAATAGCATCTGTATGGACGGTGGTAATAAACATCTCCCTCCCACCTTAAGTACCTAAATGTCATTGACTAAAACATAAAAGTTAAGTTAAACATTTTTAAACCTTAAACATTAATTCGTTTCAAAATTAACTGTAAACTATACTGAGCGTTTCCAAAAACCAATATCATAAAAAATCTAAACGAAATTGGGCCGCCGTTCTTTAGCTACGATCACAGACAAACACACAGCCTAGTTTCTTAGGAAACTTAAATACTTTTGCAAAGAAAAAAATCTTAAACAAAGACAAAAGAATTCGCAGGCAGCCGTAATAATCCTGCAGGGTTTATTAAACAAAAGAATATTTTATATTGCTAATTTACTAAAAATACATTTAAAGTCAGTCTACCTATCTGTTGATGCCAAACCCGATCCTCTTTACCTCCTGCTCTTGGCTTAACGCATTTTGTAGAATAAGTTGAATTATAAATATTTCTTGCTTACTAAAGCTAGAACAGATGTGTTTTATTAATTCGCAACCTACCAAAATGTAAAGAACTGCATAAAATATCCCAAGAACTCGCAATATGGTTCCGAGAAATTTGATGGTTCTTTGCTTATGTACAAGTAAAAATATTTAATGACAATGTCAGATAGTTACTTCTCTGACCCAACCACACGCCTACCGTCACCGCCTACTTCTTACCGCTCAGAGAACCTTCAACAATTACCCTTTTCTTTTGCTAATAAACATATTGTAAGAACTAACACCCTAATGTACTACAATTTCACAATCTGGTATATTTTGTATGTACTCGTACCTATTGTGTCATGGACTGACGTCAAGGTCCAGCCTTCTGATTGGCTAAAGAAAAGATTACATTGATAATGGGAATCTCCATTCCTGTATTTGTCTGTAAATATCTCCAAAGTTACAGACAAATGCAGGTAACTTTAAGTACCAAAGATACCTATTATTGTTTTGGTGAATGGCTTTGCGCTTAACGCGTAACTCTGCCAATGTCAAGTTGACGAAAAGGCACAAAGGAGTATAAATTTAATATTTCAATTATAGATTTATAAAACAAAAGTCAATAAATATTAGTTATTTAACACTGAAATGAAATATGAAATGTTTTTTTTTAAATAAATGAATAATTTTTATATATTAGGTAACAAAAATGCTTAAAACTAGTTACAAAGTTACTTAGGGATCTACTTTTAAGTAAATAGAACACCTATGCCAGTAGACCTCTAACAAACACTAGGTATAAACAGTACACACAAACAAATAAATTCAATACAAGGGCCCATGGACAATACAGGACGGCACACAGATCTGAAAAAGAAACATATATTAGATATATATCTATTGTATATATAAAGTAGTTAAAAAAAATATTTAACTTCTATTATATATTAAGGCACAAACTTATACAAGGGGCCCCTAAAACTTATAAAAACTGGATCTAGTGGTCCAGGAGTAAATATTCATAGGATGTAGAATAGGAATATATTTATAATTAGAAACTTAATTTGAACTTTTTTAAATATTTTGCTATAGCCAATATTCCATTATAATTGGACAAAGATACCTATTGGGGGTTTTTTTTTCGATGGTGATTATTATACTAACTGGCCTCGTTTATTACACATATCTTGTACTACACTAAAGTTACTATGCGATCATAGTCACGTTAAAAATCCTTTATTTTAATACTCAGAGGCTTTACCATGGGTTTTTACTTAGTAACAACGTAACGTTTATACGTGAGCAACAACCAATAGGGCCGCCTTATTTTAGGTAACGCGATTGAATAAAGCGATCCTATTGGTGGTTCCTCGCGTTTTAACGTTACGTTGGTACAAACCAAAAACCCATGGTAGAGCCTCAGGTCTCTGACCGTCAGCCTGTCTTAATATCCCGAGAACGATTTATTAGGATTAACTGAATAGAATTATTCAAACAGATTTAAGTTAAAATTATTTATAGGATCAGGTGTAAAAGATTCTAATTCAATAAAATTATATCAAAAAAGACCGGTGTGAAGTTAGCAGCCAAAATATGGCTATTATAACTCGACTAATTTAAAAAGTTAATACTTATAAGTTTATTAATTGCAATATAAACAATACAAATCCTATGAAAAATGAAAAATGTTTCAGGAAAAATAACAATTAACCAGATGACAATTATTTCTGATGAAACAAATAATAAATGGTGAACAAGTGTTCAAATTTAATAATATCTTTTATTAATGAAGACCCTAAGCTCCCACCCAAACATTGAATTATCATATATTTTCTTTGATATAACTTTACAGGTTTTCAATATATGTTTTTCAATATAAGATACAACAAAATGATTTTCAAATCACCTTACAATATATTATAAGTACATTGTATTATAATTTATTATTTCATTGTTTTTTTTTAATATCCTGCAGTGTATAATAATATATTTGGTAATAAAGATTTTTCATTTCATTTACAATACATACATATCATCACGGGTGCCTTACGCGCCCGAGACCGCCTGGACGGCCCCAGGGTACGCAGCGGAGGGGTTTTTAATCCCACCTTGTCGTAGCCGATGGTATGAGTCTACACCGATCAAGTGGCTAGCTCGTCGGGATGTTTTGAATGGACTCAATAACTCATCTATAAACAGTTTCACAAGTTGGTATAGTGAAACCGGGACCGACAGCTTAACGTGTTCTCCGAGGCACTGTAGTGGTGTTGTCAAACAAGTACATATATTTTTTTATTAAAATCTCATTGGTACACACCGGGATTCGAACCAGGGACCTAAGTGTTTTTAAGTACAAGATCTAACCAACTCGGCCACACGTATATATATTCCATATTCATTTACAATGGAACCTTCATAATGAAAATTGAGTGAAAACAATTTCGTACCAAAAATAATACACTTTCACTTTGCATAAAATTTATTGTTATTGGACATTATTATAACTCGTTAGACAAAAAATGATTTACAAAAAATCTATATTTTTCACACAACTTCAATTGCTTATCAATGCCAAAATTATTTTTTGTCTAACGAGATATAATAATGTCCAAAAACAATAAATTTTATGCTAAGTTAATGTCAATTTTGTTGATGCGTAATTGTAGTCTTAATCAATTTTCAGAGTCAAGGTCCCAGTGTACGATAAAAAGATACACATTATTTTATAGATAAGGCATAGTTTTATTTACCATATAAGTTTTAAGGTGAACAAACATTTCTAAGATGCTTAGTTTTTACATAAAAAAATTGCAGCTAATTTTGTCGTAGCAACAAAAAGAAAATCATACTATATTAGTTGCTTATCAATGCCTAAATTGTTTTTTGTCTAACGACTTTTTATAATGTCCAAAAACAATAAATTTTGTTCTAAGTTAAAGTATTTATTTATTTTTTGCTACGCCATAGTAGTCTTACTCTATATACAAAGTCAAAGCTCCTGTTGGATTCACAACAATCCGTCAATCTTTCCTTTCCAAGTTTGTTTTCCTATACCTAAAGTTTGAATCGCCCGCCAAATTGGTGTAATATTTTAGGGAAACTGCTCTGAACGAGAAAATATATTTAAGGCACAAAGAAAATGCATCCGCGCTATTTGCAAAATTCCCAGCACAGATAGCTGCAAGCCTCATTTCAAATCATTAAAAATATTAACTTTACCCGCTCTGTACATTCTGCAAATAGTTACATTTGTTAAAACAAATCCACAATTGTTACAAAATCACTTAAACAGCAGAAGGCATCAAAATATACTCTACGGTAAAACTTGCAAAACAGCCCTTTTACATAAGAGTGTGCTGGGTATGACAACACAGATACCTATATAATAAAATTCCAAAAGAAATACAACTACTTCACATTAATAATTTTAAAAAGAAACTTAGGGATTTACTAATTGACAAAACCTATTATACAATTAATGATTTTTTAAATGATAAAATAACATGTGTTTGATCATGGGCTCATTTGTATACTGACTTGTTTGTAATTTCCATATTTTAAATGTAGATAATGTTTGTTGATTTTAGTATTATTGTAATTTATATGTGTATACCGTAGGGTGAAACAAAGCGGACTATTCAAATTATACCTTACACCTACATCCTGTACCTTTGTTTTGACAAATAAATGAATTTGATTTGAATTGATTTGGTTGAAGAATGCAAAATAATTATTAATTGTTTTACTACTACCTGCCTAATAAAAAAAAAACATATAGCCCCCTTCCAAGCCAAGTGTGTGCTGCACTATTATTATTATGAAAACTATAAATTCTGCATAAAATTCAAGAAAACAATTAAATTAATAAATTATAATAAAAGAAGATCTATAATATAAAATGTTGGTGAGTCCCTTCTGATTTCCTATCATTTTGCCCGTTGTGATTTGTACAAGGACGTTTTTTTCCTTACATGGTTTTAATTTACTATTAAAAAATCCAAGGTAGACAGAAGATGTATTAGTGGAATACCCTAAATGTATATGGCTGGAGCCTTACCCTCCGCACCTGCATGATATGACGCAACAGCCCTACTTTAAGACAATAAGGTGCACATTAATTAATAGATAAGGCATAGCTTTATTCACTATATAAGTTTTAACGTCGAGTTTAAGAATTTCTCAAAAGAACATTATTGCTCAATTAGAGAGAGAAATGTATATAAAATTATAATAAAAAAATAGTTTTGTTGCGAACTGTAGTAACAAAATTATTTAACAAACTCAGCCAACATAAAGAATAGTAAGGAATAAACAAAAAATAAAACAATTATAGTACCTACAATCAAACTTTTTAACAGTTTTTTTTAATTCATAATATTTTGGCAGATTGTTTTGTCGTAGCAAGAAAAATATCAATATGTTTTCATACAATTTCAGTTGCTTATTAATGCCTACATAATTTTTTGTGTAACGAGTTATATTTTATGCTAAGTTAATGTCAAATATTTTTGTTATGAAATTGTAGTCTCACTCAATTTTCAGAGTCAGGGCCCCACTGTAAAACAATAAGATACAAATTATTTAATAGATCAGGCATAGCTTTATTCACTATATAAGTTTTAAGGTCGGTTTAAAGACATATATTTCACAAAAGAATATTATTGCTCACGTAGAGACAGAAATTTATATAAAATTGTAATAAAAATTTAGTTTTGTTGCGGACTGTAGTAACAATATTATTTAAACAAACTCAGTCAACATGAAAATAGTTTAGAAAAAGTAAAACAATTACAATACGGTCAAACTAATGTAACTTTTTAAAAGTTTTTTCAATTCATAATCTTTTGGCAACTTTTATTAAAACAAATATTTTATTTAATAGTTTATACTTCCTTAGACGTTTTGTTGCTTTTATGTTTAGGTGTAATATATTTATACTATCGAGAATAATAATATAAAAAATAATACAACAACACTATAGTGCCTCGGGGAGCACGTTAAGCTGTCGGTCCCGGTTTCACTATACCAACTTGTGAAACTGTTTATAGAATGGTTATTGAATCTACTCAAAACATCGCGTCTAGCTAGCCGTTTGTTCGGTGTAGACTCATACCATCGGCTACGACGAGGTGGGATTAAAAACCCCTCCGCTGGGTACCCTGGGGTCGTCTAGGCGGTCTCGGCGACGTAAGGCACCCGTGATGATATGAAATTAAATTAAATATTTATTCGTAATTATGTAATATGTATTCGTTTACAAGATGGTACCATATAAAAAATGTGTCTACAAAATTAGCCCATCAGGCATGCAAAACAGTGTGGTTAATAAATAACTTCAGTACATTAATTTGACATAAATTTACAATTGTTTAATAAATTACTAAATTACACTCACCATAAGATAAAAGTACAATTAAATTAATACAATAGCATTAGAACAGCATGTAGGTAAATCTATATCATTTATAATGTACTGGATCATAGAAATATTCATTAATATTATAATACGCTTTGACTAACAATAAGCCTTTTAAAGCTATTTCAAATTTTGCATTTGGTAATCCCCTAAAAATTGGGTAATTTATTATATAATTTGGTACACATAACGTAAGAGTTTTTTTCAAATACTCTACTCTTTGTAAAAATAGCGAGAACTAGGTTGTTTGGATAACGAGACCTGGGATATATTTCTTTATTGAAAGTAAATAGATCTTCATGTTCCTTAACAAACACACACACCTCATATATGTACATGCAGGTAACAGTCATTATTTTCAGCTTTTTGATAAGTGGCCTACAGGATTATGTCTGTGCTACGCCACATATGGCTCTAATACGTTATAAATACCTGTATTATTATTGAAGAGTTACCCCAGAGGAGGAGACCATATCTTATATATGTATGTAATGTGTGAGAGTGTTTACGGCATGAAGACCCGGGAATCCCTTCGAGAAATCTTTCCTGAAATTGATATAATGACACTGCCTTCCCAATACATATTTGAGAACTTATTAAGAAAAATTATAATATGTTTAATAAAAATGCAGATAGGCATACCCGAAACTTAAGAAATATAAACAAAATTGACATACCAAGATTCAGATTACAAAAAACTAATAAATGTTTTCTAATAAACAGTATTAGGCTATTTAATAAATTACCAAAATCAATTATAGAACTAAATGATATAAAATTTAAAAATTGTATGTAATGTGTGAGAGTGTTTACGGCATGAGGACCCGGGAATCTCTTCGAGAAATCTTTCCTGAAATTGATATAATGACACTGCCTTCCCAATACATATTTGAGAACTTATTAAGAAAAATTATAATATGTTTAATAAAAATGCATTGTATAAAGCAAACTTTAATAGCCAAGGCGTATTACAAAGTTAATGATTATATTAATGACAGAGATGTCTGGAATCAGTCCTCTCTGCGTCTGGAATCTCTAAACTAATAGTAACTGTCATTTTGTAATAATTCATAATACTTACTATTATAGGTTTATATTTTTTTATACTACAATAGGTATTTTTTTATATATTTTTGGATGAGGTAATAACTTGTTATTACTATAAACCTTTTATTATTATTTTAATTTTAAATATTTATTATTTTCTACAAGGTAATAATTAGTTATTACTTAACATTTATGTTAATTTGTCTTATTTATTTTAAGTTATTTTGTTAACAGAATTTTAGAATACATTTCCATGTTTTTAGTAACTTAGTTGATGTTTGCGCAGGCCTTGGATTCAGTTATGTATTTGGCCCTGCAATGTAGTAGTATACGTCTCCAGCGGATTTCCTCTCCTTTGAAGGTCATTGCAGTAGTGGCGCGTGTGCCGGGTTCTGGTCTGCACCCTAAGGGCCTGGTTGAGCAGAAGGATGGCTGACACATACGTTACGTCCGTGATCGGGTGCTGCTAGGGGCCTAGGACCTCCGCTGGGCACGCACGTTTGATTGTTATCATATAATAAGCGGAGATCCCGAAAAATCTTCTGCTGATAGGCCGGCGCTGGCATCAAAGAAATGTTGTGTTCTTTAATTCTGTACTTTCAATATTGTAAGATAGTATATCTGCCTTGGGGTATTCTACGCGTGCTCTTCAGTAGGATGAGAGTATATACCACATGCTATAAGCATAGGTTTAAGTCAATAACCATGCAGGACCATGCTCCTCTGAAGATAGGGTACATGTGGAACATCAGAGTTTTTTACTTGCTGTTACCTTTTTCTCCAGGGTGTCTCTGAGGCGATCGACTTGTGATCAGCGTTTGCGCCCTAAAAGATACCTTCCATATATCTAATTGTAGGTATATTTTGATTACCCATATTAAAGTATGTATATTTGGGGCGTAGCTATGGTCTGTTGGGTTGGTCGCCTTGGTGGCACTTTTGCAGGGCAGTCATCGATTGACGGGTCAATGGAACCAGCTAACCACCTAGTCTTAAACTGGTTGGTTATGTAGTGTGTGTTCGGTTGGGTTGTATTTTTTTTTTCTCCCGCGAGGACAATAGTTTAGTTGTTTACGATTTGTTTATTTTGTATTATATTCTCAACATTTGTCTGTGGGAGGAATGGCGACCTGGCCAAGTGCACACAGGACCTTATATATATATATATATATTTTTACATTTCATAAATGCCTGTAAAGGTTTACATGAAATAAATATTTTTGACTTTTTATTTTGAGAGTAATAATACCTAGTAAAAATTACAACGTACGGTAAATACCGTAAATAGCTTCCTTTTTTTTCGACTTATTCCATTCAAATAGCAAATAATTGTACCTACTTACACTTATATACATTTTCAACTGTTTATCACAGATAGGTATACGTGTAAATATTTCTTCTTCAAACTTTCTCTCTATTCCCCATTTTATTGTTCGTTTGCGCGAATTCGCAAAAGACTTCTTTTTTAAATATGGTTACAATTTTTTTTCATTTATAAAAGATATTGACTGATTATTTGGAAAATATGTTCTTCATCAGGAAACGGACCCCATCGAAGAGTTGTTTCCCGAAGTTTTCGGAGACTATAAGGATCTGGGTCTGGAGGCACTGCCCACTGCTAGTGATATACTACTGATAGTGACTACTATAGATATACACTCGAGTGTGAAAACAGGTCATAAAAGTGTACTTACTCTTATATATATTTGTGAGAACTATTTTAACAAATTATAGTGCAATATGTTTCCGGTAAGATTTCCACGATTTTTTAATAACCAACTTATATATAATTTTTGATACAAATACGTGGTGGCCAAATTGGTTAGACCTTGGACTTAAAAACACTTAGGTCCCTGGTTCGAATCCCGATGTGTAGGTACCAATGAGTTTTGAATTTAAAAAAAAATTACATTTGTTTGACAACACCACTATAATGCCTCGGAGAGCACGTTAAGCTATCGGTCCCGGTTTCACTATATCAACTTGTGAAACTGTTTATAGATGGGTTATTGAGTCTATTCAAAACATCGTACCCGTGATGATACGTACATACATATAAGCTTATACTATGTGTACCAGAAACAACGATACTAATACATAGTATATTTTATAAACACTCAGGACACAAGACAACACGGAACAAGTGGCTAGCTCGTCGCGATCTTTTGATTAGATTCATGGTATTTCCCGGTATAATATATTTATAATATCGAGAATCATAAAGTAATAATTTAAAAAAAAGAGGCGGAGACATACGACCCATCGCTGTCGGTAATGTATTCAGAAGAATAGCTTCAAAAATAGCTTGTAAATATATCTCACAATCAATAGGTTCAGAATTAGCTCCAATTCAAGTTGGCTTTTCAGTTCACAACGGTTGCGAAGCTGCTGTACATGCAACACGCCAATTCCTTTATTCTCCACAATCATCATCTAAAGTTCTATTAAAAATAGATTATAAAAACGTTTTCAATTCATTAGAAAGAGATACCATGTTAAAGAAAATTAAAACGAAATGTCCCTCCATTTTTCCCTATATGTGGCAATGTTATTCTACTCCTTCATCACTAATTTTTGGAAATAAAATAATTAATTCAGAGGTTGGTTGTCAACAAGGAGATCCTATGGGCCCTGCCGCTTTCTCTCTTGCAATTCATCCATTAATAAGCAGCTTGAAATCCGAATTGAACATATTTTATCTTGATGATGGCACTTTAGGCGGTGATTCCTCTACTGTTCTTTCAGATTTTGAGAATATTATATCAAACTCAAAATATCTTGGCTTGGAAATAAAATATTCTAATAAATGTGAATTGATTTTTCCTTCAGAAATAAATATTGAAATAGTTAAAGCTTTTGTAAATATCGCTCCGGGAATAAAAATTCTAAGCAAAAAAGATAATATAACTTTACTCGGATCTCCCCTTATTGATGAAGGTATACATACAGTTTTAAAAAATAAGCTAGATACATTAAAACTGGCAATTACTAAATTAGAAGACATAGAACCACATATTGCGTTCTTTTTATTATCAAATTGTCTCACCTCACAAAGATACATATACACTTTACGCACTACTCCTTGTTGGAATTCCCCGGTACTAAGTGAAATTGACAATGCAATGAAACAAAGTTTGGAATCCATCTTAAACCTTAAATTTACTACTGATCAATTTAATCAGGCTGCCCTTCCAGTTAGATATAGTGGTTTAGGTATAAGAAAAATTATAGATTTATCAATTCCTGCTTATCTAAGTTCACTCGCTAGCACTAAATTACTTTGCACATCTATTTTATCAAAAACAACTGTTGTAACAAACAATTTTCATAGACAATCAGAAGCTATTAATATTTGGAAAATGTCGTCGAAGGAAGATGAATTTCCTATTTGTTCATCTCAGAAAAAATTAGATGAACCTATAATTAAGAAAATTTTTGACAATATCCCGAGACATAACATTGTTGACGAAGCCCGACTCACTGCAAGTTGCAAAAGCGAGTCCGGCGCTTGGCTGCGTGCTATTCCCTCACCATATACGGGTACGCTGCTGGACGCTGGCTCACTTCGAATCGCCGCAGCCTTGCGTATAGGGTGTAATATTTATGAGTCTCACTCTTGCGTTTGTGGTGATACGGCTGACTCTCAAGGTTATCATGGACTATCATGTCAAAAAAGTGCCGGTCGATTTTCTAGACACCATAACATCAATGACATTATCTGTAGAGCATTATCAAAAGCAAACATTCCGTCTGTTCTTGAACCGGTAGGTCTACAAAGAAACGATGGCAAAAGACCAGACGGAATGACCATTATACCATATAAATGTGGGCGCGCTTTGGTCTGGGATGCCACATGCGTAGACACACTTTGTCGTAGTCATGTTACATTATGTTCGAAAGGTGCCGGGCTTGCAGCAGAACAAGCAGCGCGAATAAAACGCACTAAGTATGCTGAGCTCCTGAATTCTCAACAATTTCTGGCTTTTTCTGTTGAGACGATGGGTCCTTGGTCAGAGGAAGCTAGTAAATTTATCCATGAAATTGGAAAAAAACTAAAGATTGGTACTGGTGATCCTCTGAGCAAGGAATTCCTTGTTCAGAGGATCAGCATTGCCATCCAGCGTGGTAACGCCGCTAGCGTCCTAGGCACATTACGCCCATCGTCTCAAAATCAAAATTATTATTAAATAGTTAAGTATTTTGTTCATATTTTAAATTAAATAAAGCTATTTGAGTTTTAAATAGTCATACAGTATACATACACTATTAATTTAGAAATAGTGTTATATTTAATTTCAGAAATAGTAATATATTTTATAAATAATTGTACCTACGTACAATTATATAAAATATCAACTTTCTATCTCAGTTGTGACTGAGATAAAAAAAAATTTCGGAATTAATTTTACAGAATTCTTGTTTAAATTGGTGACATTTTTTTTTCAGTTTCTAAACGTATTGACCGATACTTCGGACAATTACTTTTATGATTCGGAACCGGAGCTAGATAGCAACAAAGAGTCGTTTCCCAAACCTTTGGGAAACGACTCTTCGTTGCTATCTAGAACTAGAACAGATCATAACTTGGATCTGGGTCTGGAGGCAAAACCCACTTCTGGTGATCCTACGGTGAGTCTGCTAATATTATTATTTCTATACATACCGATATTATTTCTATATATGGCCGATATGGTTAGACCGTTGGCTCAAAGCACTGAAGTCACAGTTTACTTTTATTGGAGCACGGCATGTGACTTTGTATCTAGGTACCTGGTGGTCAGCTGAGCTACAAAGTCCATGAATGGGGTCGATCATTTTTATTGTTTCCTGAATTGTCGCCTTACTGTGCACAAAGTCACTTGGCGGTTTTTGTTCTATCCATACTATAGATCCAATCCAGATGTAGTTTTGTATGATAATCTGTTATATCTCCAATTTCAATACTTAGGTTATCGTGTTTGTATATATAGCGTGCAGTTTGTTTTTATTTTGCATTACTATAAAATATTGTTTCAGAATGGACAACCACATAGTAGTGATTCCGGGGTAGTTGAGATGGAAAGTGACCTACTTGCCCCAGAACCAACCGTTGAGGTTGAGGTGGAAACAGAAGTAAGTTTCAATTTAGTGACTTATGTTTTTTTTAATTACCTGCATGTACATATTTCTATACAGTTTGCCTTTGACTGAAATGATTGTGTATAAAATATAATGTATTATAGTATCCTACTTTTGTCCATATATTTTTCTTAAGTAAAAAAAAACTGTTTTTGTTTTGCTTATTTTTCAAGTTTATATCTAAAATTGTTGACTTTCACATATAACTCCTACTCCTCCCCTTTTTTTACGGATTCCTAGACTTCTATTTTGTATATGTTTTATTTTAAAACCGTTTATATATGACTCTTATAACACAACCGCCTGTATATCTGCCACCTCTGTATGTCGTAAAGTAATATACCCTATTGCTAAAGAAATCTATCTATCCCTGGGTCTATCTCCGTATCAATTTTTATTTAAATCCGTTCAGCGGTTTAATTGTGAAAAGACACAGATTTATTTTCATATTTATAATATTTGTGTATTAGTATGGACAAATGGACTGCGTAGATAGGCAAGCTTTAATGCCTTAGGTCACCAGCTAGCCTTAGCGAGAGTGCGAAATTGTATTAAATTTATTCTGTCTCAACTTAGTGACAAAATTTAGTAGGCTTCAAAATGTTGTCACGAAACTGAGACAGAATAAATTAAATACAATTTCGCACTTAATACCTCAAGTACAACTCGCCCGCTTTCCTGTAATACTTATTAGTAAGAAAGAGACAAAACGCCATAGTGTCTAGATTTGTAATCATTTGTGAGTAGGTGAGGGATAATCGTGCATCGAACATTTTAACGATATTAGCCAAAAACTTTTTTTTAATATTTATTCAAATTCAATTATTATTTTATCTATTTAATATTTTTTTCTTGATAATTGAAATATTGTTTAAATTTTAAAGAAACGAATAATATGTATGTATCTAGTATTGATTTATATTTTAAAGAGTTACATACTGATATATATGTTTCTCTTCAGAAACCAGTCAAATGTTGCCGTAGCCGGCCGCGTGGCAAAACGGATGAAAATCAGGTACTTACTTTATTAATTTTATTTTACTGGTTCTATATATACATAGCGACGAGCACGCCACTTGTTGATTTATAATTCGGGCTCCATTAAGCACCCGTGATGAGAACTTTTTATTTTAGGTGAGCAAGCTCTCAAAGGGAAAATCGGGTCCAGTCGCATCCACCTCTACTGCTGGAATATCTGATAGCAAAAATTATATCCGGGAACGTGTCAAACGAGTTCGTGGAAGACCTAGTGGAAAACCCCCGAAGCTACATCTGGTAGGTTTAAATAATATTACCTACCACAGCGCTTCACAGGAGACCAACTAATTTATCCTCTTTCACTAAGACACCAAAGAAAATGAGTAGACATTAAATACGCGGTGACTGAGGTGGGTAGACTTTATTTAAAACATGTCAGTTTTTAGGTCCTAGGTTCAAAACCAGGTATGTAGCAATAAGTTATTAATAAATAAATAAAACGTTTATTTGCCCACATGATAGTTTCACTTTACCAACTATTCATAGATGACTTAGTCTTTATTCTGTTCCCATTTCTTGAACACTAATCCAATCATTGGTGATCATATTTTTTGTTCTCGCTCTTGGTTTCTTTAACGGGCGGCCATCTTACATATTATATTTGGAAGACTCTGTGGCATCTCTTATGGTGAGAATCGAACTCGCAACCGCTCAACCACTACCATAAAGACGGTCAATAAAATAATACATACCACTTTACGTTGGCTTAAAAGTTTGATATTTGAATTTGGGTTTTCGTTTGACAGCAAGAACAACGCGAACGGAACGCGGAGTTAGAGAGGGAGCGTCGCGCGGAGCTGGGTAACTCCTACGAAATGCTACGGATAGCATTAGGAGGCAACCCAGAGACTTGCGACACCCATACTGACGAGGTAAGTGTTGGACTTATATGACGCAATTACAAATACTTTGTTTGCCCAATTGTAGGTAAACTCATTCGGATACCCGAATTAGTTGTCCCGAACCTGGCTACTTATTTTCAAGCAGCTCGAAGTCGTCGGTCTCTATAAAATTTAGTTACCGTTTGTCCCTAGTCTTAACTCCAAAGATAATTGTTTCAGGATTAGGGTAAACTTTTGAGTGTCCGACAGTCGCCATACACTTACATTACTACATCTTGTCTGACTGACCAGGCACCGCCGCGGCGATTAAAGACAACATTTCCCAAAATATATTATGGAAACATTTATCAACGGTAGAGAATTGCTAAGAAGATGAAATCATTTGTTTATAACAGCCTGTAGATAATTTGTGTTTTTATTTTTTAGCTATCGAGAGAAAAGCTTCTGGTGGAGGCATTAAAAGCATTGAAAGGGCCTCCACTTGAGGTCCAAATTTTAGACTTAAGAAGACAAAATAGTCTGCTGAAAATGCAAAGTAAGTATGGGTGCGAACCCATTTTGTATTATTTTTATTATTGTACCTGGTACCTACTTACTCAACTCATGATAGGTTTTATTTAGGTCGACAAGGTTCTATGGTTGGTAAGGTCATACCCGCGCCTGTATGTAACCCAATAAAATAGGCTCACTTACGTGAGAGATGATATTTGGCAGAAATCAGGTTAGATTGCGTTTGGTTTGGTAGTATCATAATAAAGACACAAGTTTATTCTATATCAAGAAATGAAAAATAAACGATTTTCTTTGGGTGATGCCTATATAGCAGCCTAACCAAACGAACTCTAAAGGTGAAGTTGAGAATAGGATTTAGAATACGGGAGTAAGTTCTTATTGTTAAACTTTTTTTTTTGTATTCATTCATTGTTTAATTTGATATGCCCTATTTAAAATAAAACAAAACTTGACTTTTTAATTAATTTATTCAATATCTATTTGTTAATCAAAAAATAATAAGGTTGGTTGGCATTATTTAAAAAAAAAAATTGTTTCAGTTGAACGTTTACAAAGTGAGGGGTGATTTTTTGTTTATTTTATTAGTGTTATTGTATTAGTTGTAGAGTATTTTTTGTAATTATTGTATAAGTTTGTAAATATAAATAAGTTTATAGTCTAATTAGGAATTACTCAAACCTAGTCATAGTAAAAAAACCTAGTCACTTGCCGAATTATATCTAGTCATTTACAAATATTATGACTGAATATTTAACAAATAAATAAAATAGGATTAACGATATACTTTTTTTATGTTTTTTGTTTAATTTTGTGCAGTCTTGTTGTAGTATTTTTGTAGTTTACAATACTAAATTAAGATAAATAAAAATGGTGCTATTATTATTATTTATTTTGTATTTGGTTTTTTTTTTTTATAAAGGAGTTGTAGAAATTATACTTATACAAATAAAATTGATTGTTTTAAATATTTTGTACTTTTATTTTTATAGTCTACCTACGTATTAGACCAACCACAAAATTGGTTGCATTGAATGCCGCCTCTCTAATTACCTTCGGCATATTCACTATGACACTAACAAAATGAACATAAAAGTGCTGCTACAAATATACAATGTATACTTGGAACAGCACTTTTGATGTAGGGTAGTTACTTAGTGAACAATTATATAATATTACTTACAACTAAGGGTCGCCGGTAGACATTAATAATTTAATTTTAGAGTATTTTTTTTTTTTTTTTTAATATGTAGGACAAATTACACATATTGCTCTGGTCACAAACTAAGCTCTAGCTATTTGTATTTAATTTAAGATTAATATCCACTGGGAATAGTATAATGTCAAATTACATACAAATAATTTATAGTAGAGATTACACCAAAAGGCAACGTTTCTAAATAGTATTTTACATAATAGTAATAATACATAATAATTAGAACACAATATTTTTTACTATTAAATATATAATAATATACTAGTACAGTGGCGAACCGATAACATTATATCGGTAGGTAAATAATAAAAAATGACAGAGAGACAATGTTGTTATAGCTATCCATGTAAAACATGCTAGTTCGCTAATTCCCAATAGAAACTGCTACTTCGTCTGGAATTTTGTAATGTATTTTGATAGTATCTATGAATATTTTCCATAGTCCTGTGCTTTGTCCAGGATTGAGAAAGGTTTACTTTGAGTTTTCTTGAGTTGTCTCTCCTTTACAAAAGTAATCAGTCTATCATTTGTTGATAATCCTTTTCTGGCTCTAGCAATACTGAGACTTACTGCTCCGCGAATAATTTATAGAAGTGTATCATGTCGGTGCGAATAATGGCCCTTTTCAAGTAGAGTCTTGCAACCGGCAAGTATATGTATGGTAGTCCCTACAGCAACACCGCACAATGTACATGATATAATATTATAATAAAAAAGTATTTATTTTATATGAACTTGATGTGTTAGGAAAATTTATTATTTTAACTAAAAAAAAATATTCCCACAAGTGACCTGTGGTACGGGCGGCAAGACAGAATGCGGGATGCATTTCGTTAGTAATAATTACTGATCCATCCCTCTGTATATTTATTTAAACACTTTATTGCACAGCAAACAAAAGTTATGTACAAATGCAAACTTAATGCCTTAGGCATTATCTACCAGCTAACCTTCAATATTGTGCTCGAAGTCATCATAATATGATGTCTGTCGAAATATGATGATAACTTATTAATAAATTTAGACTGGGGTCCATGACCCCAAGTGGCACAATAAGCGTAATATAAGTAAGTAGGTATATATTATTATTATAGAACCGTTATACCTAAGTTTGTTTTTAATAAAGAAATTCCTTATCTACCCTCTGCGGACAGTTTACGCTTAACCACTTGGTTCCTTTAATAAGGGCCAGTACAGCATGTATTTATCTACGGCCACCTGTAGACTTGGAAGTTGTACCAACACCAATTTTTACTTTTAAGAATGAATACCACTGCGTATAAACGCATATTCATATGCATATGCAATATGAGTAAAACGCATATTCATATTTGTTGCTAAAAAAAGAGGCAGAACCTAATATAATTAAAGCGTTCTTCATGAACTCAATTAAATTTTTGTGAATACGGGTATTTATTTGTACCCTACTTTTGTAGTCTTATATAGTTAATGTGGGGGCAATAATAAATCTTTTTATATCAGTTGAAAAACAAAGTAAAAAATGTATGTTTCCATATGTTGTAACATATATTTTAAAATTTGCAAGTATAAAGGCGGCCTACCTCATAGTAAGTAGTAAGCAGATATAATAAATAAATTTAACGACTATTGAAATACTATGTTGTATTTATCGTTCGACAAAATCGCCATAGGGGTATGGCGATTTTGTAACTGCATCCTAAGAGAGGACTCTCCTGTCCAAATCATTGCTTCGAACTGTAAAAAAGTGATTTTTCCATATAAAGTTAGACAGTCTTCAGATCTTCCTAATCAACGGTTATAATCATGGCAACAGACAAAAGCGAACGGTTAGGTCACTTGAAGGTTTTTGCATCTGTATGGACAGTTACATCTCCCTCCAACCTAAGTACCTAAATATCGTTTATTTTTAGCTCAAGAAATAATTATAAACCTTAAACATTAATCCCTTTCAAAATTAAACGTATAAATAAACTGATCGTTTCCAGAAACCAATGTCATAAAAAATTGGGCCACCCGTTCTTAAGCTACGAATGCTACGATCACAGACAAACACACAGCCTAGTTGTTACCTTAGGGATCATATAGGGATCGATCTTTTGCAAAGAAAAAAAAATCTTACACAAAGACAAAAGAATTCGCAGGCAGCTGCAATAATCCTGCTGGGTTTATTAAACAAAAGAATATTTTATATTGCTAATTTACTAATAATACATTTAAAGTCTGCTTGTTGATGCCAAACCTGATCCGCTTTACCTGCTGCTCTTGCCGTAACGATTTTTGTAGAAAAAGTTTTAAAATTAAATTATAAATCCTTCTTGCTTACTAAAGTTACAACAGATGTTTTAATTAATACGCTACCAACCAAAATGTATATATAAATGTATATGTAAATGTATATGTATAGTACCAAGAAGATCCAAGAAATCTATAATGGTTTTTTGCTTATGTACAAGTAAAAAGAGTTAATGACAATATCATATAGTATTTTTTCTGACCCAACCAGACACAACCACACGCCTATCGCCACCGCCTACTTCTTACCGCTCAGAGTGCTCAAAGAACCTGACTTTTCTTTTGCTAATAATATTATACATAGTAAAACTTCACAATCTGGTAAATTTTGTGCGTATTGTGTCAAATAGGCTCCTGACCGTCTATCGGTCCAAATATGCCGAGAACGACTTATTTTATTAATTAATTATCATAAAATTTGGAATGGAATATTTATAACACATACCTATATTCAATTAGATTTAAGTTAAAATTATTTATAGGCTTAGATTTATAAAAGATTCTAATTCCCAAAAATTAGGTCTGTAGGTGGAGTTTAGTAAGCTAGAACTTTATACAACAACAAGTAGATATTATAAAACTAAGAATAATATGATATAGGTAGAAATGATTTTTTAGAAAAATAAATACATTTATATCTACCCTCTGCACTATTATTTCCTCTGTGCCTCTGCGGGCATGCTATACTGCAGTTTACGCTTGATGTTTTTTTTGATGATAGCAAGTTTAGCATGTGACTCTCTATTTATCTTCATTCATACTCGTATTAAGTAATATTATTAAATTATAACATGATTGCGAAAAAGGTATTTTTCTAAATGATTTCTAGATAATAATTGTATTAAGCATATGGCCCCAGACTAGTGCTTAAGTCACTGCGTAACTGATAACAATGTTAAGCATATGACAACAAGGCCGGGCACACCTAACAAGTTCACCACTTGTTAGGTGTTACCTCCAAATACCATCGGCGGAATGAGGATGGGTTAATCCCTCCTCTGGGTACCCTGAGACTTAGAGTTTAAACGGTTCTTGGGAGCCAAAATGGCACCCGTGATACATACATACATATACATATCATCACGGGTGCCTTACGGCGCCCGAGACCGTCTAGGCGGCCCTAGGGTACCCAGCGGAGGGGTTTTAATCCCACCTCGTCGTAGCCGATGGTATTAGTCTACACCGAACAAGTGGCTAGTTCGTCGCGATGTTTTGAATAGACTCAATAACCCATCTATAAACAGTTTCACAAGTTGGTATAGTGAAACCGGGACCGACAGTTTAACGTGCTCTCCGAGGCACTATAGTGGTGTTGTCAAATAAATGTACATATTTTTTTTTATTAAAAACTCATTGGTACACACCGAGATTAGAACCAGGGACCTAAGTGTTTTTAAGTCCAAGGTCTAACCAACTCGGCCACCACGTATATAATAATGGCACCCGTGATGTTATAAAAAATATCAGGTAAAAAATACTACTTAAGCATAATAGCTTAAACCAAACTTCGTGGCCTACGGTTCTCGTATACTTTTCATTTTATGGATTTGGGTTAGAAACAAATTCTTTTGTTTTACATGACTTATTATTATTGTATTGTACATAAATAACTGTAAGAAAGAAAAAATCAGCCTCCCCAGTTGCTATGTTGGGTTATGTTTTGCTAAAGTTATGTGGTACTAACCTGTATCGAACCTTATTTAGGAATTGTTCTTATAGGATTTCAGGTGCATGCAATGTCCTATCAAATTATTTTGTAAATAAAATATTAGGTCGGGGAAAAGTAGTAGTTTCTTCGTATTTTATATACAAATTAAAGACATATTTTTTTCAAAGTTTTTTTTAAATTAATTATATGTATTATATTAATATAAATTATATTAATTAAATAATATATGTGCGATAACTTGTTGCAATCTTGTTGTAGTAGTGATATGATCCCGCTGCTGCAGTTTTTTGAGACATCTGATAAAAAAAAAATGGGACAAGTAGTTTTGACAGTTGCGCCGTTGCGGGAAATCATTTGCATATGTGAAAATATTTTCAAATAGGTATATATTTGTGCCGCTTGGGGTAAACACAAAGGGATTGTTCATCTAGATTTATGAATAAGTTATCATCATATTTAATTGACGTCATCGATGCCAAGATAAGAGGGATGGATAAGTCTGTTAAAGGATCAGTAAATATTACTAACGAAATGCATCCAGCATTCTGGGGTGCCCACATTACCCGGAGCTAACTTGTGACAATTTATTATTTGAGTTATAAAACCATTATTTGATATTATTGGTTGATTTTTTTTTTCCCTGCGAATTTAAACACTTTTCTTTTATTGAGATTATTACTAGAACAGTAAATACAATATAGAGAAACGATTTGAAATAAGAACTTAAATATTTTTTTATAAGTCAATTTCTGTAACAATATATGACGTCATGTATTTTGTTGGTAATATTTACTACTAACATATTTTAATATTATTTTTATTATATGATGAATCTTTGTTTGAAAATACTACTAGTGATTCGGAGAGCATGTATAGCTGTCGGTGCCAGTTTCACTACGCTAACTTGGGAAACTGTTTATAGATGGGTTATTGAGTTTATACACTAAACACATGCTGACCACTTGTTCGTGGTAGACTGAGAATAATATCGGTTTCGACGAGTATAATGTCTGCTAAAATTCGAAAGGTTTTTTAAAAATATCTATTTACTTACATTCATTTAGATAATTTGCTATGCAAGCCAAAATTATAATTTTATTATTTTTATTCAACAAAACAAAACTCTATTCATAATGATATTTTTGAATAAAAAAATGGTCTTTGTTTTAAGTGGTTTTATTACTTTTGTAGGATTAGTAAACTCAGGTAGATAGAAATAAAATTGTAAGTAATTTAACAAAAGAAGGTAATGTATTGTTATTTGCCGCCTTGTTGATACTCATGGAGCTACTGACTATGGTAAGTTGGTTATCTACACATGAAATAAAGAATATTAAAAAATGCTTATGACGCCATATTTTATGGTCTTACAGAAAGTGTTTTTTTTTTAAAAAGAATCTCGCAAATGGCTCCATCGAATTGTATTTCTTTGCCAGCATTGCTGGGGTTGTTAAGAATGTTAAGAAAAAAAACGACACCTACTTCAGCCAACTGCGACCCAAGAAGACAAGTAGGTAGTATATAATAATATTTACATAATAGTGACAATTATGATAATATGTACCCACCCTCTCCTCATCGATGGCGATGATATGACAACTTATTCATAAATGTATATAATAACATTGTTTTTACCCCAAGCTGCACAAATATTTGAAAATATTTTTGCAAATGCAATTATTTTTTCCGTAACGGCGCACGACGACGGCTGCGTTGATATCCCCATCTATTGCCAATATCAAATGTGTAATTGTTTATATATCGACACAAGTAGCGTCCCATTTGAAACAACGACTTTTCCTCCAAGCTGCTGTACTTAAATCGTCAAGTCTATATTTGTTGTTGTCATCTCGTAATAGATTTTCAGGTTCTACGACTGATATGGATACATAGGTGTATAGCGGCAATAAGCGGCAATATAGAGGTCGCATGGGATGAGGCTATGTCGCAAAAATACGCTGCACCTTTTAACATGGGAAGGACGACCCGAACGTGAGTCACAAAGGTGCGACAAAATATTCTTATAAAATAATTGGTGAGTTAAAAACTAGTTTATTTTTAACTCATAAAATCCGTAGAATACACTCAGCGATCCAGCCTTACCTTATTCATTTAAGGTATTAGATTTACAATTCGTCTTTAATTCATATTATTTATTTTGTTTTAAACTGATCGTAAAATAACAGGTATTTTACATGAATAGCAGGTAGAACAAATGATAATCTACTTAGGTAGTCATTTCCGCAAATCCTAATTACTTTATTATAATAACTGGGAACAATAGATGAACACGGAAAGGGTAAGAGGGGATGAACCTATAAATAGTTAGTGATATTATGTAAACAGTTTAGTTAAACATTTTACTGTGCCAGAAATATTGGGTCTGTTTTTCATAAAATTGTGCCAAACGTTATTAAAGTGTATACCCGTATTATATATATAAAGTTTATTTGTGAGAACTATTTTAACAAATATAGTGCAATATGTTTCCGGTAAGATTTTCACGTTTTTTTTAATAACTTCTATATAATCTTTGCTAATATTATAAAAAGAAAAATTTGATTCAAATAAATCCAAAAACTACTGAACCGAGTTTTTAAAATTGTTTCACATAATATAGAAAACTGCATTATCAGCTAGTAACGTGGGCTGTGGGCTGGTATTTTATTTTCGATCCTATTTTCTTTTAAATTAAACGGCGTGTGATACCGCGGGCACATTTAGTATTATATATATTTATTGTTTGTAACTGAGTTTGTATAATTATATAATCTTGTTGTTTCAAATAAAAGTAGTATTATTTGACTTTTTAAGTATTTTTGTTAGTTCTTCTTCTTCTTCTTTTACTTATATGGCATTCTACGCTTTACGCATAATTTTGCCAATGACAGTTGTGGATAGATTTAAAAAAATGTAATAATGTACGGTAAAAGTGGGATAATAGGATGGAGAGGAATAGGGAAAGGACTAGGTTGGAATTAGGAATGTCCACATGACCGTATGCAAACATACAGTATAGTGATGCCAGTGTCAAGTGAAGGAGGAAGAAATAATCAACAGTAAAATGGGTACCGCCATTTTACCGAAGATAAAGGGATTCGTTGAGATAGCACAAACACCAAGATCACTGCGTAAATACTACACTTCTCACACATAATATTACTATACGAATGCTTATTCTACAAAATTAGTACACTTTTGCAGAATAATATTCAATAAAATTAATTCTGATAACTGTAATAGACACACGCGTCTACAGTCTTCGGGCTACCCTCAAAGAATCTTTTTAATCTTTAGTTAAGTTTATTTAAAGAATGTGTTGTTTGATAACATTTCATAATATTATTATAAATAAAATAAAATAAATTGAGAGTTTAATATATCTAAAATTTCCAGTATGTGCAAAACAATTATGATCCCGAGCATCTGCTCCAGTATATGCTACACGAGGATAGAGATCCTTACCTGACTGCTAGTTTAACAGCAGAACCATCTCCGGCCGATAAGGGAAATGATTTTGTAAGTATTTTTTTTTTGCACATGTAGGTTTTTGCACCTTATTGTACTTTGAACCTGAAAATATAAATCTTTTAGGAACTTTTATTTTAAAACAAAAGAGTTTATTTAATAGTTTATCCTTTATTAGACTATTGCTTTTAGTGTAGTTTGTCATGGTCTGTGTGTTTATAAAATATAATATGTATATAGTATTCTTGTTTCTGGTACACATAGTATAAGCTTAACTTAACCTTAAGCTTAGTTTTTGACCAGGGTAATATGTGTCTAATGTCCTTCATATTTGTATTATTATTAATATATTTATACTATCGAGAAAAAGCGGCCCCAGCCTAGTGGTTAAGTCACTGCGCAACTGATAACAAGGTTAAGCAGATGACAACAAGACCGGCCTGGGATGGGTAACCGCTTTATACAACGAGGCCATTTCATCATAAACACCGCAACAAGCTCGCCACTTGTTAGGTGTTGCCTCCGAATACCATCGGCGAAATGAGAATGGGTTAATCCCTCCGCTGGGACCCTGAGGCCGTTTAAACGGTTTTCGGGAGCCAAATTGGCACCCGTGATGGTATTTTTTTTTTATTATTTTTTTATCGAGAATCATAAAGTAAAAGTCATTAAGTATTTGCTTCCTTTGCTTAATTCGACTTATGTTTTAAAATGTCTTAAGGGTTCCAAAGGTTTTAAAAGCAAACCGGAGCTCTTATGGGATAGTAATAATAGTAAAGTTTAAATTAGAAATAGTATTATATTTTGTATATAATTGTAACAACTTTCTATCTCAGATGGGTATGTGATATTTTTTTTTTTTGAAATTCATTTTTCAGAATTAATGTTTAAATTGGTGACATTTTTTTTTTCAGTTCATAAAGGTATTGACCGATACTTCGGATTACTTGTATGATACGGAACCGGAGCTAGATAGTAACGACGAGTTGGTTTTCGAAGGTTTGGCAGATCATAACTTGGATCTGGGTCTGGAGGCAAAACCCACTTCTGGTGATCCTACGGTGAGTCTGCTAATATTATTATTCTATACATAGTAGTCGAGATGGTTAGACCGTTCACTGAAAGCACTGAAGTCACAGTTTACTTTTATTGGAGCACGGCATGTGACTTTGTATCTAGGTACTTGGTGGTCAGCTGAGTTACAAAGTCCATGAATGGGGTCGATCATTTTTATTGTTTCCTGAATTGTCGCTCTTACTGTGCACAAAGTCATTTGGCGGTTTTTGTTCTATCCATACTATGGATCCAATCCAGATGTAATTTTGTATGATAATCTGTTGAATCTCCAATGTCAATACTTAGGTTATCGTGTTTGTATATATAGTGTGCAGTTTGTTTTTATTTTGCATTACTATAAAATATAAAATATTGTTTCAGAATGGACAAGCACATAGTAGTGATTCCGGGGTAGTGGAGATGGAAAGTGACCTACTTGCCCCAGAACCAACCGTTGAGGTTGAGGTGGAAACAGAAGTAAGTTTCAATTTAGTGACTTATGTTTTTTTTAATTACCTGCATGTACATATTTCTATACAGTTTGCCACTGACTGAAATGGTTGTGTATAAAATATAATGTGTTATAGTATCCTACTTTTGTCCATATATATTTTTTTATGTAAAAAAAAACTGTTTTTGTGTTGCTTATTTTTTAAGTTTATATCTAAAATGGTTTACTTTCACATATAGCTCCTATTCTCCCCCTTTTTTACGGATTCCTAGACTTCTATCTTGTATCTGTTTTATTTTCAAACCGTTTTTAAGAGACTCTTATAACACAATCGCCTGTATATCTGCCACCTCTGTAGCTATGTCGTTAAGTAATATACCCTACTGCTAAAGAAATCTATCCCAGGGTCTATCTTCGTATCAATTTTTATTTAAATCGGTTCAGCGGTTCAATTGTGAAAAAACATACAGATTTATTTTCATATTTATAATATTTGGGTAGTAGTATGGACAAATGGATTACGTACATAGGCACGCTTTAATGCCTTAAGTATCTACCAGCTAACCTTAGCGAGAGTGCGAAATTGTATTAAATTTATTCTGTCTCAACTTCGTGACAAAATTTAGTATATATAGTAATAATTTAGTATATTTAATACTTTATGAATAAGGTATTAAACTCTCTTGAGAGAGAGTTTAATACCTTATTCATAAAGAATACATTTATTTTGTCTCAACTTCGTGACAAAATTTAGTAGGCTTCAAAATTTTGTAACAAAACTGAGACAGAATATAACTTTTTTATTTTTTATTTATTCAAATTCATTTTTTTTGTTATTATATATAATTTTATATTCTTGATAATTTAATTATTGTTTAAATTTTAAAGAAACGAATAATGTGTCAATATCTGGTATTGATTTATATTTTAAAGAAATACATACTGATATATATTTTTCTCTTCAGAAACCAGTCCAACGTTCTCGTGGCCGGCCGCGTGGCAAAACCGGTCAAAAGCAGGTGGGCCCTTTATTAACTTTAGTTTTATTGGGATATATATACACAGTGACAAGCACGCCACTTGTTGATTTATATTTCGGGCTCCATTAAGCACCCGTGATGATAACTTTTTATTTTAGGTAAGCATGGGCAAATCGTGTGGACCAGTGGCATCTACCTCCTCTGCTGGCATATGCAACACAGTTGCGTCTGCTAGCATGATTAATATCCGGGAACGTGCCAAACGAGTTCGTGGAAGACCTCGTGGAAAACCCCCGAAGCTAAATCTGGTAGGTTTACCTAATATTACCTACCAATAGCGCTTCACTAGAGTCCTACCAATTAATCCTCTTTCACTATGACACCAAAGAAAAGTTAAAAGCGAAAATAATAGCTGTCCAGTGCCCATTAATTTGAATTGAGTAGACACTAAACACGTGGTGACTGAGGTGGGTAGACTTTATTTAAAAACATGTCAGTTTTTATGGCCTAGGTTCAAAACCCGGTATGTAGCAATATTTTTTTAATAAATAAATAAAACATTTATTTGACCACATGATATATTCACTTTACCAACTTGTGAAACTGTTCATAGATGAGTTAGACTTTATTCTGTTCTCACTTCTTAGGCACTAATTGGTTATAATAGGTTTTGTTCTCGCTTTTGTTTTGGTTTCTTTAGCGGGCGGCCAGCTTACGTTCTCATATTTGGAAGGCTTTGTGGCATTTCCTATGGTGGGAATCGAACACGCAACCGCGCAACCTCTACCATAAAGGCGGTCAATAAAATAATACACTTTAAGTTAACATAAAAGTTTCATATTTAAATTTGAGTTTTCTTTTGACAGCAAGAACGACGCGAACGGAACGCGGAGTTGGAGAGGGAGCGACGCGCGGAGCTGGGTAGCGCCTATAACACGCTTCGGGTAGCCCTAGGAGGCAACCCAGAGAATAGCGACACCCATGCTGACGAGGTAAGTGTTGGACAAATGACAAATTTTCAATATGTGAGGCGCAATTACAAATATTTCGTTTGCCCAATTTTAGGTAAACCTAATTTGGGTATACGAATGAGTTTTCCCGAATTCGGGAGCCAGGTGCCCGAATTATATTATACTTATTTTCACTAGCAGCTCGAATTATTTTCATAACATTTTATTACCGATATTCTCCAAAAGTGCAGAAGTATTTCCGCGTCATGAATTGTAAAGTATGTCATTGTTCATTTAAGTTTGGTGTCTGAACTCCAAGGAAAATAATGTGTCGGACACTCGTCATATACTTACATTACGTCATCTTGTCTGAGTGACCAGGCACCGCCCGCGGCCATTAAAGGCAAATTTCCCAAAATAATATATTTTGGAACATTTATTAACAGTGGAGAATTACTAAGAAGACGAAATCATTTGTTTATTTTACAGCCTGTAGATAATTTATGTTTTTGTTTTTCAGTTATCCAGAGAAAATCTGCTAGTTGAGGCAGTAAAGGCCATAAAAAGGCCTTCACCTGAAGCCCAATTAGCAGACTTAAGAAGACAAAACAGTCTTTTGAAATTGCAGAGTAAGTATTCGAACACATTTTGTAATATTTTTATTATTATTACTGTTACTTACTTGCTTAATCGACACATGAAAGGTTTTATTTAGGCCGACAAGGTTCTATGGTTGGTTAGTTCATACCCGCCTGCATGTAACCCAATAAAATAGGTCAATGGAATCTGCTATATTCTAGTTATTAAAATTGGTGCGCTCGGTTGGGTAGTAATTTATTATACTATAATAACACAAGTTATTTCTATATGAAGCTAATTAAAAATGTTTGATGTTCTTTTGGTGATGATATCTATAGCAGCCTAACCAAACGCACTCTAAGGCCTTAACATGTTTTGACTATTCATAAATAACGGCAAAGATTTACATAAAATAAATAATTAGATTTGAATAAATATATAAATAAGAAAACATTGTATAATAAAATAATGTAATTTGTAGTTCTGCTTGCTATGCCAAATATGCCAAATAATAATAATAATAATATGTCGGACAAATTACACATATTGCTCTGGTCACAAACTAAGCTCTAGGCTTGTACTATGTGTACTAGAAGCAACGATATAATACATATTATATTTTATAAACACCCAGACCATGACAAACTGTACAGAAAAATCATACTAATATTTTTTGCCATGGGTGGGAATCGAACCCACGACCTCCGGATATAACGCCAAAGACGTTTACGGAGGCTGTCGAAAACAATACTTTAATTTTTAAATATTATTTTCACTATTTACCTATTTCTTATGTGCCTCGGAGAGCACGTTAAGCAGTCGGTTCCACGGTTTCACTATACGAACTTGTGAAACTGTTTATAGATGGGTTTTTGAGTCTATTCAAAATACTGCAACGAGCTAGCCGCTTGTTCGGTGTAGACTCATACCATCGGCTACGACGAGGTGGTATTAAAACCCCTCCGCTGGGTACCCTGGGGCCGTATAGGCGGTCTCAGGCGCCGTAAGGCACCCGTGGTGGTGAATTTGAAAGATGTACTTTGGGCTAATATGAGGTTCTGCTGAGCAAATCGAACAACTTCTCCCATGTGTCGCAAATGAAAAAAAAAATTGTCTTCCCCATACAAATTGGTAATTTTAACATTACTAGTTTGTATGGAGAAGGCAATATTTTTTTTTCATTTGCGGCATATGGTTCCATGGGAAAAGTTGTTTGTATTGATCAGTAGAAGTACATCCTTTCAAAGTCACCATATATATATATGACAATAAAGGATATAAATGAGAAAACATTGTATAATAAAGTAATGTAATTTGTTGCCATCAGATAAATACATAGTGATATGCCAAATAAAGCAAAACTTGATTTTTTAATTATTATTTTCAATATTTACCTATTTCTTAATCAAAAAAAATAAGGTGTGTTGACATTATTTTTAACAATTTTTTTTTGTTTCAGTTGAACGTTTACAAAGTGAGGGGTGATTTTTTGTTTATTGTATTAGTGTTATTGTATTAGTTGTAGAGTATTTTTTGTAATTATTGTATAAGTTTGTAAATATAAATAAGTTCATAGTCTAATTAGAAATTATTCAAACATAGTCATATTAAAATTATCACTTGCCGAATTATACCTAGTCATTTACAAATATTATAACTGAATAATTAACAAATAAGTGAAATAGGATTTTTTTTTTTTTTTAATGTTTTTTGTTTAATTTTGTGCAGTCTTACTGTAGTACATTACAATACTAAATTAAGATAAATGGTGCTATTATTATTATTTATATTGTACTTATGTTAAGTAATTGCCAATAAAATTGATTATTTTTAATATTTGTACTTTTATTTTTATAGTCTACCTACGTATTAGACCAACCACAAAATTGGTTGCATTGAATGCCGCCTCTCTAATTACCACCCGCATATTCACTATGACACTAACAGAATGAACATAAAAGTGCTTTCCAAATGTACAATGTATATTTGTAGCAGCACTTTTGATGTAGGTAGACTATAGTACTTAGTGAATCTTACAACTAAGGGCGCCGGAAGACATTAATAATTATTTTAATCTTAGAGTAAATATTTGTATGTAACATAAGATTAATATCCACTGGGAATAGTATAATAATGTCAAATTACAAATAATTTGTAGTAGTGAGAATACACCAAAACGCAACATTTCTAAATAATATTTTATAGTAATAATACATATTAATAATTGGAACACAATATTTTTTACTATTAAATATATAATAATTTACCTATTTGTTCAGTCGCGAACCGGTAACATTATATCGGTAGGTAAATAATAAAAAAGACTGAGAGGGACAATGTTCTTAGCTATCCATGGCTTCACCGTGCGGGTGCCAGGTCCACGCGTGGTCGAAGGCAGGGGAATAAACTGCAGAGTTCCCGGACTTGAGACCGCGAAGTAGGTTTAAAGACCTTTTGAAATCTTACTTGCACTGTGTTCTACTCAACCAAATACTTGATGGCCTGTTAGCGCCATCTTGGAAGCAGGCTCCATAAAAGTTCTGACGGCTGATCTCGGAAGGCCAAGATCCTTCAATAAACAATGCAAAGACTTTGTTGGAATTCCTCTTGCACCAACATCTACTGCATAAAGTTGAGTTTTAAATCCGTTTCTAGTAATTTCGTTTATGAGATCAAAATAATTGTTCGGCTTGATGTTGTGGTCCTTAGAAATGTTTGTTTCCCACGGAACGGTGAGTTCTATAACTATTACTTTCTTCAAGCACCGAGAGTACACCAGTAGACTGGTCTATAGGCTGAAACTGCTAGTTCGTCTGGAATTTTGTAATGTATTTTGATGGTATTCATGAATATTTTCCATAATCCTGTGCTTTGTCAAGGATTGAGAAAGGTTTACTTTAGTTTTCTTGAGTTGTCCCTCCTTTACAAAAGTAGTTAGTCTTTCATTTGTTCATAATCCTTTTCTGGCTCTAGCAATACTGAGACATACAGCTTCAAGAATAATTTCTAGAACTTTATCATGTCGGTGCGAATAATGACCTTTTTCAAGTCTTGCACACGACAAGTATATGTATGGTAGTCCCTGCAGCAACACCTCACAATGTACATGATATAATATTATAATAAAAAAGTATTTATTTTATATAGCCAACCATGAACTTGATGTGTTAGGAAAATATATATTATATATTTATTATAATATTTAGACAGACATCATATTATGATGTCGAGTAGTATTTTCCCGAAAGGGTGCGAAATAAAACACTTGAATATTTGGTATTTGTATTCCGTTGAGTTGATGCTATTTTTATATACAGCAAAATATTAATAATGATAAACTACGCACAATTTTCCTTGTTTGTAGTTCACAGAGTACCATCAATCCACATACTTAATATTCTAGTAATTCATTTATTCATTTATTTATTCATTTATTCATTTGCATTTACATACACATTGTTACATTACATACAATTTTACATGATAACACAGATTTGGTGTACATAAACCCTGTTAGGGTGTTGCAAAAAATTGAAATTTTAATACTTTTTTTAAATTATAAATCTAACATTACAATTCTTGGTGTTATTTTATTAGTAATATTACTTTGGCATTACAAACATAATTTACATCAACAAATGTACACAGATTCAAGGTATATCACAGCGTAGCGAGAATAAAGAATAGTTTTAAATAAGATAGTAAAATTTAGTAGTTATAGGTATTTAATTGATTTATTAAATATACACATAGGTATATATTAGACATTTATTAGGTATTTAGTTGAATTATTAAAATTAACAGTAATAATGGAATTAGATATTATTACCATTATGTAAGTATTAAATTATTTCATATTTAATTCAAGTTTTGATAGGTATTTAATAATAATGAAATGCAAAACAACAATTATATAATTATTAACTAAAATTTATATCAATTATGTCGTGATGGAGCTATTTTAATGTTTTATATATATTAATTATTGATGTTACCAATACCATTAGATAAAAATTATATTTAAATTAAATTATTATTAGAATTAGGTAGGTACTATTTGGTATTCTTTATTAATTTTTTATTGTGATAATAGATTCAATATTTTTACTAATTATTTGTTATATCAGTAGATATTTTTATGTCACTTACTGAAATATAATCCTATATTATGTTATTTTATTTCGTCTTTCAAAAATTCTCTTATTGAGTAATAGCTTTTACTAATTAGAATTTCCCTTAATTTATTTTTAAATGTTATGTTTTTATCCTCATTTTTTATTCTATATTTATATTTATATTAATATATTATTAAAACTATAGAACATTTATTAATTTGTTAAATATTATTTAGATATCATATTATTAATTAGATTTAAATATATTTAATAATATCATAATTTAATTTAAAAAGACCCTAAAATTATTAAGTAAATTCAGTAGCATATAAATCTATTTTAAAACTTATTTTAACTTGGAAGAGCAAAGGCGACATACTCATTAAGCCCAATTATAAAATACGCCGATTAAGTAAGTAGGTACATTATTATAATATTAATTTGTATGTCCGCGGTGTGCTCCTGAAATACATACACCTAACCAAATGCTGTTACAATATGATGATAACTTATTAATAAATTGAGACGAGGGTCGCACAATAGTGGCATAATATAAGTAAGTAGGTAGGTATATATTATAGAACCGTTATACCTATGATTAAAATAAGTGTTTTGTTTTAATAAAGAAATACCTTATCTACCCTCTGCGGACAGCTTCCGCTTAAGGGTGGTTCTTTTAATAAGGGCCAGTACAGCATGTATTTATCTACAGCCACCTTTAGACTTGGAAGTTTTACCAACACCAATTTTTAAACTTTTAAGAATGAATACCACGGTCTTCGTATTTAATTTGGAAGAAGTGAAATTTCACTTACTTTATTAACGAGTAATAGCTTTATTCATAAAAACTTATTGAGTGTTTGAAGAACACTTTAGTTAAAATAGCTTGTGTCAAACAATATGAATATGCGTAAAAACGCATATTCATTGTTCATAATAAGTAGTAAGCAGACATACAAAATAAATTGAACGACTATTGAAATACTATGTTGTATTGGTCGTTCCCCCTATGGCGTTTTGTAACTGCATCCTAAGAGTATCCTGTCCAAATCATTGCTTCGGACTGTAAAAAAATATTTTTCCATATAAAGTTCGACAGTCTTCAGCCCTTCCTAAGCAACGAGTATAATCATGGTAACAGACTAAAGCGAACGGTTAGGTCACCTGAAGGTTTTTATGAACAAATATGAATATGCGTTTTTACGTCCAACCTTAGTTAGGTTGGACGTAAAAACGCATATTCACCTAAATATCGTTTATTTTTAACCTCCCTCCAACCTAAGTACCTAAATATCGTTTATTTTTAACTCAAGATATATTTATAAACCTTAAATACTAATCCGTTTCAAAATTAAATGTATAAATAAACTGATCGTTTCCAGAAGCCAAAATCATAAAAATCTGAACGAAATTGGGCCATCCGTTCTTAGGTTACGAATGCTACGATCACAGACAAACACACTGCCTAGTTAGTGCCTTAGGTTCATAAATACTTTTCCATAGAAAAAAAGTCTTAAACAAAGACAAAAGAATTCGCAGGCAGCCGCAATAATCCTGCAGGGTTTATTAAATAAATGAATATTTTATATTGCTAATTTACTAATAATACATTTAAAGTCAGTCTGCATGTTTGTTAATGCCAAACCCAATCCTCTTTACCTGCTGCTCTCTTTACCTCATGCTTTTTGTAGAAAAAGTTGAATTATAAATCCTTTTCGCTTACTAAAGCTAAAACAAATGTTTTAATTCATACCTTACCAACCAAAATGTATGACCAAGAAGGTCTAAGAAGTCTATAATGTTTTTTTTTCTTATGTACAAATAAAAATAGTAAATGACAATATCAAATAGTCACTTTTCTGACCCAACCAGACACAACCACCTATCGCCACCGCCTACTTCTTACCGCTCAGAGTGCTCTAGGAACCTGACTTTTCTTTTGCTAATAATATTATACATAGTAAAACTTCACAATCTGGTATATTTTGTGCGTATTGTGTCAAATAGGCCCCTGACCGTCTGTCGGGCCAAATATGTCGAAAACGACTTATTTTATTAATTAATTATCTTAAAATTTGGAATGGAATATTTATACCACATACCTATATTCAATTAGATTTAAGTTAACATTATTTTTAGGCTTAGATTTATAAAAGATTCTAATTCCAAAAAATTAGGTCTGTGGGTGGAGTTTAGTAGATTTAAGTTAACATTATTTATAGGCTTAGATTTATAAAAGATTCTAATTCCAAAAAATTAGGTCTGTGGGTGGAGTTTAGTAGATTTAAGTTAACATTATTTATAGGCTTAGATTTATAAAAGATTCTAATTCCAAAAAAATAGGTCTGTGGGTGAAGTTTAGTAAGCTAGAACTTTATACAACAACAAGTAGATATTATGAAACTAAGAATAATATGATATAGAAATGATTTTTTAGAAAAATAAATAAATTTATATCTATCCTTTGCACTATTATTTCCTCTGTGCCTCTGCGGGCATGCTAAACTGCAGTTTACGCTTTATGGTTCTTTTGATAATAGCAAGTTTAGCATGTGACTCTCTATTTATCTTCATTCATATTAAGTAATATTATTAAATTATAACATGATTGCGAAAAAGGTATTTTTCTAAATGATTTCTAGATAATAATTGTATTAAGCATATGGCCCCAGACTAGTGCTTAAGTCACTGCGTAACTGATAACAATGTTAAGCATATGACAACAAGGCCGGGCCCGGGATGGGTGACCGCTTTATATAACCAAGCTATACTATCATAAACACCGCAACAAGTTCACCACTTGTTAGGTGTTACCTCCAAATACCATCGGCGAAATGAGGATGGGTTAATCCCTCTTCTGGGTACCCTGAGACTTAGAGTTTAAACGGTTCTTGGGAGCCAAAATGGCACCCGTGATATATACATACATATACATATCATCACGGGTGCCTTACGGCGCCCGAGACCGCCTAGACGGCCCAGCGGAGGGGTTTTAATCTCACCTCGTCGTAGTCGATGGTATGACTCTACACCGAACAAATGGCTAGCTCGTCGCAATGTTTTGAATAGACTCAATAACCCATCTATAAACAGTTTCACAAGTTGGTATAGTGAAACCAGGACCGACAGCTTAACGTGCTCTCCGAGGCACCATAGTGGTGTTGTCAAACAAATGTACATATATTTTTTTATTAAAAACTCATTGGTACACACCGAGATTAGAACCAGGGACCTAAGTGTTTTTAAGTCCAAGGTACCTAACCAACCTAACCTAACCAACTCGGCCACCACGTATATAATAATGGCACCCGTGATGTTATAAAAAATATCGGGTAAAAAATACTACTTCAGCATAATAGCTTAAACCAAACTTCGTGGCCTACGGTTCTCGTATACTTTTCATTTTATGGATTTGGGTTAGAAACAAATTATTTTGTTTTACATGACTTATTATTATTGCCTTCCCAGTTGCTATGCTGGGTTATGTTTTACTAAAGTTATGTGGTACTAACCTGTATCGAACCTTATTTAGGAATTGTTCTTATAGGATTTCAGGTGCATGCAATGTCCTATCAAATTATTTTGTAAATAAAATATTAGGTCGGGGAAAAGTAGTAGTTTCTTCGTATTTTATATACAAATTAAAGACATATTTTTTTCAAAGTTTTTTTTTAATTAATTATATGTATTATATTAATATAAATTATATTAATTAAATAATATATGTGCGATAACTTGTTGCAATCTTGTTGCAGTAGTGATATGATCCCGCTGCTGCAGTTTTTTGAGACTTCTGATAAAAAAAAAATGGGACAAGTAGTTTTGACAGTTGCGCCGTTGCGGGAAATCATTTGCATATGTGAAAATATTTTCAAATAGGTATATATTTGTGCCGCTTGGGGTAAACACAAAGGGATTGTTCATCTAGATTTATGAATAAGTTATCATCATATTTAATTGACGTCATCGATGCCAAGATAAGAGGGATGGATAAGTCTGTTAAAGGATCAGTAAATATTACTAACGAAATGCATCCAGCATTCTGGGGTGCCCACATTACCCGGAGCTAACTTGTGACAATTTATTATTTGAGTTATAAAACCATTATTTTATATTGTTGGATGATTTTTTTTCCTTGCGAATTTAAACACTTTTCTTTTATTGAGATTATTACTAGACCAGTAAATATATTCAATATTACATTTGAAAATTATTCGCGGGATCAAGCAACCCTACCGGTAAGCTCTGGGGCCTTGGAATTCGCAAAATTTCTAGTATTTCATTACCTGCATTTATTGCTTCTGTTTCTGCATCCAACAACCTCGTTGGTAAAATTCTTAATCCATCACTTGGTTGTGATTTTGAGGTTGTGGATAAAGACGAAGCAATAAATGTATGGAAATCATTAGTGCCATTATCAGACCTACCAATAAATCAAGACATTCAAAAGCAATGGGATCAACCCATTGTAAATAACACTTTTAATTATTTGCTACGCAATGCCTCCCACCATGACAAAGCACGGCTTTTGGCAGTTACAGCACCAGAATTCGGTGCTTGGCTGCAGGCTTTTCCTGCTCCAGGTATCGGAACCCTTTTAGATAATAGCACAATGCGGATTGCCGTTTGTCTGCGTTTAGGAGCAAAATTGTGCGAACCTCATATCTGTCCATGTGGCTCGAATGTCGATAAGTATGGGCTCCACGGACTAGCGTGCAGAAAAAGTGCTGGCCGTATCTCTCGACACGCAAATATCAACAATATCATCCTACGGATCTCTTGCCACCGTTTTGATGCCTTCGATACTAGAACCTCGAGGTATTTTTCGAAGCGATGGCAAGAGGCCTGACGAGATGACTTTAGTTCCCTGGAAGAGGGGTAGGGCCTTAGTTTGGGATGCTACTTGTGTCGACACCATCGCCCAATCTTACATCCAGGGATCATCGTGTCGAGCAGGATCTGCCGCTACCACAGCGGAAGCCAACAAACGCCTAAAATATTATAATATTTTAAATAATTATGAGTTTGTTGCCTTCGCTGTGGAAACAATGGGTCCATGGAGCGAAGATGCCAAACTTTTTTTAAAAATCTTGGCACACATGCTTGTGGACCTAACAGGCGACTCGAGAGCTGGCGGCTCTTTTAAACAACAGATAAGTTTAGCCATACAGAGGGGCAATGCCGCCAGCGTCTTGGGTACAATGCCGATGGATAGATTGGAGGAGTACTTTGTGCTGTAACTGCCATTATTTCCTTGTGATTTTCTATGTGTTAATTTTAGATAGGTTTTTCATTAGTAAAATATTTTTATTTGTAAGTTTTTATTTATTTCTGTTTTCATTATTTTGATTGTTACTTATATTTGTTATTTGTAAAACTTGACTGTAGTAGTACAATTATTATTTTTATGTTATTAAATATCTATAATTAACAGGAAATACAATATAGAGAAACGATTTGAAATAAGAACTTAAATAAAAAATTTTAAGTCAATTTGTGTAACAATATATGACATCATGCATTTCGTTGGTTATATTTACTACTAACATATTTTAATATTATTTTTATTATATGATGAATCTTTGTTTGAAAATACTACTAGTGATTCGGAGAGCACGTATAGCTGTCGGTGCCAGTTTCACTACGCTAACTTGGGAAACTGTTTATAGATGGGTTATTGAGTATATACAATAAACACATGCTGACCAGTTGTTCGTGGTAGACTGAGAATAATATCGGTTTCGACAAGTATAATGTCTGCTAAAATTCCAAAGATTTTTTTAAATATTTATTTACTTACATTAATTTACATAATTTGCTATGCAAACCAAAATTATAATTTTATAACAAAATAAAATTCTATTCAAAATGATATTTTTGAATAAAAAAATGGTCTTTGTTTTAAGTGGTTTTATTACTTTTGCAGGATTAGTAAACTCAGGTAGATAGAAATAAAATTGTAAGTAATTTAACAAAAGAAGGTAATGTATTGTTATTTGCCGCCTTGTTGATACTAATGGAGTTTAAACGGTTCTTGGGAGCCAAAATGGCACCCGTGATATATACATACATATACATATCATCACGGGTGCCTTACGGCGCCCGAGACCGCCTAGACAGCCCAGCGGAGGGGTTTTAATCTCACCTCGTCGTAGTCGATGGTATGACTCTACACCGAACAAATGGCTAGCTCGTCGCAATGTTTTGAAAAGACTCAATAACTCATCTATAAACAGTTTCACAAGTTGGTATAGTGAAACCAGGACCGACAGCTTAACGTGCTCTCCGAGGCACCATAGTGGTGTTGTCAAACAAATGTACATATATTTTTTTATTAAAAACTCATTGGTACACACCGAGATTAGAACCAGGGACCTAAGTGTTTTTAAGTCCAAGGTACCTAACCAACCTAACCTAACCAACTCGGCCACCACGTATATAATAATGGCACCCGTGATGTTATAAAAAATATCGGGTAAAAAATACTACTTCAGCATAATAGCTTAAACCAAACTTCGTGGCCTACGGTTCTCGTATACTTTTCATTTTATGGATTTGGGTTAGAAACAAATTATTTTGTTTTACATGACTTATTATTATTGCCTTCCCAGTTGCTATGCTGGGTTATGTTTTACTAAAGTTATGTGGTACTAACCTGTATCGAACCTTATTTAGGAATTGTTCTTATAGGATTTCAGGTGCATGCAATGTCCTATCAAATTATTTTGTAAATAAAATATTAGGTCGGGGAAAAGTAGTAGTTTCTTCGTATTTTATATACAAATTAAAGACATATTTTTTTCAAAGTTTTTTTTTAATTAATTATATGTATTATATTAATATAAATTATATTAATTAAATAATATATGTGCGATAACTTGTTGCAATCTTGTTGCAGTAGTGATATGATCCCGCTGCTGCAGTTTTTTGAGACTTCTGATAAAAAAAAAATGGGACAAGTAGTTTTGACAGTTGCGCCGTTGCGGGAAATCATTTGCATATGTGAAAATATTTTCAAATAGGTATATATTTGTGCCGCTTGGGGTAAACACAAAGGGATTGTTCATCTAGATTTATGAATAAGTTATCATCATATTTAATTGACGTCATCGATGCCAAGATAAGAGGGATGGATAAGTCTGTTAAAGGATCAGTAAATATTACTAATGAAATGCATCCAGCATTCTGGGGTGCCCACATTACCCGGAGCTAACTTGTGACAATTTATTATTTGAGTTATAAAACCATTATTTTATATTGTTGGATGATTTTTTTTCCTTGCGAATTTAAACACTTTTCTTTTATTGAGATTATTATTAGACCAGTAAATATATTCAATATTACATTTGAAAATTATTCGCGGGATCAAGCAACCCTACCGGTAAGCTCTGGGGCCTTGGAATTCGCAAAATTTCTAGTATTTCATTACCTGCATTTATTGCTTCTGTTTCTGCATCCAACAACCTCGTTGGTAAAATTCTTAATCCATCACTTGGTTGTGATTTTGAGGTTGTGGATAAAGACGAAGCAATAAATGTATGGAAATCATTAGTGCCATTATCAGACCTACCAATAAATCAAGACATTCAAAAGCAATGGGATCAACCCATTGTAAATAACACTTTTAATTATTTGCTACGCAATGCCTCCCACCATGACAAAGCACGGCTTTTGGCAGTTACAGCACCAGAATTCGGTGCTTGGCTGCAGGCTTTTCCTGCTCCAGGTATCGGAACCCTTTTAGATAATAGCACAATGCGGATTGCCGTTTGTCTGCGTTTAGGAGCAAAATTGTGCGAACCTCATATCTGTCCATGTGGCTCGAATGTCGATAAGTATGGGCTCCACGGACTAGCGTGCAGAAAAAGTGCTGGCCGTATCTCTCGACACGCAAATATCAACAATATCATCCTACGGATCTCTTGCCACCGTTTTGATGCCTTCGATACTAGAACCTCGAGGTATTTTTCGAAGCGATGGCATGAGGCCTGACGGGATGACTTTAGTTCCCTGGAAGAGGGGTAGGGCCTTAGTTTGGGATGCTACTTGTGTCGACACCATCGCCCAATCTTACATCCAGGGATCATCGTGTCGAGCAGGATCTGCCGCTACCACAGCGGAAGCCAACAAACGCCTAAAATATTATAATATTTTGAATAATTATGAGTTTGTTGCCTTCGCTGTGGAAACAATGGGTCCATGGAGCGAAGATGCCAAACTTTTTTTAAAAACCTTGGCACACATGCTTGTGGACCTAACAGGCGACTCGAGAGCTGGCGGCTCTTTTAAACAACAGATAAGTTTAGCCATACAGAGGGGCAATGCCGCCAGCGTCTTGGGTACAATGCCGATGGACAGATTGGAGGAGTACTTTGAGCTGTAACTGCCATTATTTCCTTGTGATTTTCTATGTGTTAATTTTAGATAGGTTTTTCATTAGTAAAATATTTTTATTTGTAAGTTTTTATTTATTTCTGTTTTCATTATTTTGATTGTTACTTATATTTGTTATTTGTAAAACTTGACTGTAGTAGTACAATTATTATTTTTATGTTATTAAATATCTATAATTAACAGGAAATACAATATAGAGAAACGATTTGAAATAAGAACTTAAATAAATTTTTTTAAGTCAATTTGTGTAACAATATATGACATCATGCATTTCGTTGGTTATATTTACTACTAACATATTTTAATATTATTTTTATTATATGATGAATCTTTGTTTGAAAATACTACTAGTGATTCGGAGAGCACGTATAGCTGTCGGTGCCAGTTTCACTACGCTAACTTGGGAAACTGTTTATAGATGGGTTATTGAGTATATACAAAAAACACATGCTGACCACTTGTTCGTGGTAGGCTGAGAATAATATCGGTTTCGACAAGTATAATGTCTGCTAAAATTCCAAAGATTTTTTTAAATATTTATTTACTTACATTAATTTACATAATTTGCTATGCAAGCCAAAATTATAATTTTATAACAAAATAAAATTCTATTCAAAATGATATTTTTGAATAAAAAAATGGTCTTTGTTTTAAGTGGTTTTATTACTTTTGCAGGATTAGTAAACTCAGGTAGATAGAAATAAAATTGTAAGTAATTTAACAAAAGAAGGTAATGTATTGTTATTTGCCGCCTTGTTGATACTAATGGAGCTACTGACTATGGTAAGTTGGTTATCTATACATGAAATTAGGAATATTAAAAAATACTTGACGCCATATTTTATGAAAGTGATATACATAATAGTGACAATTAATAATAATATGTACCAACCCTCTCCTCATCGATGACGTTTATTAAGTATGATGATATAACTTATTCATAAATGTATATAATAACATTGTTTTTACCCCAAGCTGCACAACCATTTGAAAATATTTTTACAAATGCAAATATTTTTTTCGCAACGGCGCACGACTTCGGCTGCGCTGGTATCCCCATCTATTGCCAATATCATATGTGTAATTGCTAATATATCGACACAAGTAGCGTCCCATTTGAAACAACGACTTATCATCCAAGCTGCTATACTTAAATCGTCGAGTCTATATTTGTTGCTGTCATCTCGTAATAGACATTCAGGTTCTACGACTGATATGGATACATAGGTGTATAACGGCAATAAAAAGGTCGCATTGCTGAGGCTATGTCGCAAAAATACCCTGCACTTTTTAACATGGGAAGGACGACCCGATCGTGAGATTCACAAAGGTACGACCAAATATTCTTATAAAATAATTGGTAAGTTAAAAAGTAGTTTATTTTTAACTCATAAAAGCTTATAATAAAAGGAAGAAAGGAAAATGCACGCAGGCTATCAATACATATATGTATAAGAATCACCATATATTTGTGTTCTAGTAAGCTTATATTTCACCGTATGTGTTTACATTTTGATGATAGTGTAGCACGAAAATGGAGAAATAGGGTGAATTCGAAAAGTTCTTCAGAGCTCTGTCCATGACGGAGGCCGTAGAATACACTCAGCGATCCAGCCAATAAATAAGGTAACATAGATTTACAATTCTTCTTTAATTCATATTATTTATTTTGTTTTAAACTGATCGTAAGATAGCAGGTATTTTACATGAATAGCAGGTAGAACAAATGATAATCTACTTAGGTAGTCATTTCCGAAAATCCTAATTACTTTATTATAATAACTGGGAACAATAGATGAACACAAAATGGGTAAGAGGGGATGAACCTATAAATAGTACTGATATTATGTAAATAATTTAGTTTAAAATTTTACTGTGCCAGAAATATTGGGTCTGTTTTTCATATAATTGTGCCAATCGTTATTAAGGTGTACTTACTCGTATATAAAGTTTATTTGTGAGAACTACAAATTATATTGAAATATGTTTCCGGTAAGATTTCCACGTTTTTTTTTAATAACTTATATATATTTTTTGCTTATATTATAAAAATAAAAGATTGATTCAAATAAATCCAACCGAGTTTTTAAAATTGTTTCACATAATATAGAAAACTGCATTATCAGCTAGTAACGTGGGCTGTGGGCTGGTATTTTATTTTCGATCCTATTTTATTTCAAATTAAACGGCGTGTGATACCGCGGGCACATTTAGTATTATATATATTTATTGTAACTGAGTTTGTAATTATATAATCTTGTTGTTTCAAATAAAAGTAGTATTATTTGACTTTTTAAGTAGTTTTAAGTTTATTTAAAAAATGTGTTGTTTGATAAAATTTCATAATATTATTATAAATAAAATAAATTGAGATAATAATATATTTTTCCAGTATGTGCAAAACAATTATGATCCCGAGTATCTGCTCCAGTATATGCTACACGAGGATAGAGATCCTTACCTGACTGCTAGTTTAACAGCAGAACCATCTCCGGCCGATAACGGAAATGATTTTGTAAGTATTATTTTTTATGCACATGTAGGTTTTTTTGCACCTGACTGTACTTTGGCGAAAGAACCTGAAAATATAAATCCTTTGGAACTTTTATTTTAAAACAAAAGAGTTTATTTAATAGTTTATCCTTTATTAGACTATTGCTTTTAGTGCAGTTTGTCATGGTCTGTGTGTTTATAAAATATAATATATATTATCCTTATTTCTGGTACACATAGTATAAACCTTAATTTATGACCAGGGCAATATGTGTCTAATGTCCTTCATATTTGTATTATTATTATTAATATACTTATACTATCGAGAATCATAAAGTATTTGCTTCCTTTGCTTAATTCGACTTATGTTTTAAAATGTCTTAAGGGTTCCAAAAGATTTAAAAGAAAATCGGAGCTCTTATGGTATAGTAATAATAGTAAAGTTTGAATTAGAAATAGTATTATAATTTATATAATTGTACCTGCGTACAATTATATAAAATAATAACTGTCTATCTCAGATGGGTATGAGATAATTTTTTTTTTCGGAATTCATTTTTAAGAATTATGTTTAAATTGGTGACATTTTTTTTTTCAGTTCATAAAGGTATTGACCGATACTTCGGATTACTTGTATGATACGGAACCGGAGTTAGATAGTAACGACGAGTTGTTTTTCGAAGGTTTGGCAGATCATAACTTGGATCTGGGTCTGGAGGCAAAACCCACTTCTGGTGATCCTACGGTGAGTCTGCTAATATTATTATTCTATACATGGTAGTCGAGATGGTTAGACCGTTCACTGAAAGCACTGAAGTCACAGTTTACTTTTATTGGAGCACGGCATGTGACTTTGTATCTAGGTACCTGGTGGTCAGCTGAGTTACAAAGTCCATGAATGGCGTCGATCAATTTTATTGTTTCCTGAATTGTCGCTCTTACTATACACAAAGTCATTTGGCGGTTTTTGTTCTATCCATAATATGGATCCAATCCAGGTGTAATTTTGTGTGATAATCTGTTGAATCTCCAATGTCAATACTTAGGTTATCGTATTTGTATATATATAGTGTGCAGTTTGTTTTTATTTTGCATTACTATAAAATATAAAATATTGTTTCAGAATGGACAAGCACATAGTAGTGATTCCGGGGTAGTGGAGATGTAAAGTGACCTACTTGCCCCAGAACCAACCGTTGAGGTTGAGGTGGAAACAGAAGTAAGTTTCAATTTAGTGACTTATGTTTTTTTTAATTACCTGCATTATAAATATATATTTCTATACAGTTTGCCTCTGACTGAAATGGTTGTGTATAAAATGTAATGTGTTATAGTATCCTACTTTTGTCCATATATATTTTTTTAAGTAAAAAAAAAACTGTTTTTGTGTTGCTTATTTTTTAAGTTTATATCTAAAATGGTTGACTTTCACATATAGCTCCTATTCTCCCCTTTTTTTACGGAACCCTAGACTTCTATTTTATATCTGGTTTATTTTATAACCGTTTATATGAGACTCTTATAACACAATCGCCTGTATATCTGCCACCTCTGTAGCTATGTCGTAAAGTAATATACCCTATTGCTAAAGAAATCTATCCCAGGGTCTATCTCCGTATCAATTTTTATTTAAATCGGTTCAGCGGTTTAATTGTGAAAAAACATACAGATTTATTTTCATATTTATAATATTTGGGTAGTAGTATGGACAAATGGATTACGTACATAGGTACGCTTTAATGCCATAGGTATCTACCAGCCAACCTTAGCGAGAGTGCGAAATTGTATTAAATTTATTCTGTCTCAGCTTCGTGACAAAATTTAGTAGCTTACTTACTAAATGCAAAATATTTTGAGATTAATCCCTTATTTAATAATAAGAGAGTTTAATACCTTATTCATAAAGCTTACATTTATTTTGTTTCAACGTCGTGACAAAATTTAGTAGGCTTCAAAATTTTGTAACAAAACTGAGACAGAATATAACTTTTGTTTTATTTATTCAAATTCATTTTTTTTTATTATTATATATAATATTATATTCTTGATAGTTTAATTATTGTTTAAATTTAAAGAAACGAATAATCTGTTTTAAAGAATTACATACTAATATATATTTTTCTCTTCAGAAACCTGTCCAACGTTCTCGTGGCCGGCCGCGTGGCAAAACCGGTCAAAAGCAGGTACTTACTTTATTAATTTTATTTTACTGGTTCTATACAGCGACGAGCTCGATTTATATTTTGGGCTCCATTAAGCACCCGTGATGAGAACTTTTTATTTTAGGTGAGCAAGCTCTCAAAGGGAAAGTCGGGTCCAGTCGCATCCACCTCGACTGCTGGAAAATGCACCACAGTTGCGTCTGCAAGCCCAAATAAGAACCGTGAACGTGTTAAACGAGTTCGTGGAAGACCTCGTGGAAAACCCCCGAAGCTAAATCTGGTAGGTTTTCCTAATATTACCTACCAATATACTATACAGCGCTTCACTGGAGTCCTACTAATTGATCCTCTTTCACTATCAAACCAAAGAAAAGTTAAAAGCGAAAAAAAAACAGCTGTCCAGTGCCCATTAATTTGAATCGAGTAGACACTAAACACGTGGTGACTGAGGTGGGTAGACTTTATTTAAAAACATGTCAGTTTTTAGGGCCTAGGTTCAAAACCCGGTATGTAGCAATAAGTTTTTAATAAATAAATAAAACATTTATTTGACCACATGATAGTTTCACTTTACCAACTTGTGAAACTGTTCATAGATGAGTTAGACTTTATTCAGTTCTCACTTCTTGAGCACTAATTGGTTATAATAGGTTTTCGCTTTTGTTTTGGTTTATTTAGCGGGCGGCCAGCTTACGTTCTCATATTTGGAAGGCTTTGTGGCATTTCCTATGGTGGGAATCGAACACGCAACCGCGCAACCTTCAGCCATAAAGGCGGTCAATAAAATAATACACTTTACGTTAACATAAAAGTTTCATATTTACATTTGAGTTTTCTTTTGACAGCAAGAACGACGCGAACGGAACGCGGAGTTGGAGAGAGAGCGACGCGCGGAGCTGGGGAGCGCCTATAACATGCTACGGATAGCACTAGGAGGCAACCCAGAGAATAGCGACACCCATGCTGACGAGGTAAGTGTTGGACAAATGACAAATTTTCAATATGTGAGGCGCAATTACAAATATTTCGTTTGCCCAATTTGAATGAGTTTTCCCGAATTCAGGCAGCCAGGTGCCCGAATTATATTATACTTATTTTCACTAGCAGCTCGAATTATTTTCATAAAATTGTATTACCGACATTCCCCAAAAGTGCAGAAGTATTTCCGCATCATGAATTGTAAAGTATGTCATTGTTCATTTAAGTTTGGTGTCTGAACTCCAAGGAAAATAATGTGTCGGACACTCGTCATATACTTACATTACTTCATCTTGTCTGAGTGACCAGGCACCTCCCGCGGCGATTAAAGGCAAATTTCCCAAAATAATATATTTTGGAACATTTATTAACAGTGGAGAATTGCTAAGAAGACGAAATAATTTGTTTATTTTACAGACTGTAGATAATTTATGTTTTTGTTTTTCAGTTATCCAGAGAAAAGCTGCTAGTTGAGGCAGTAAAAGCCATAAAAAGGCCTTCACCTGAAGCCCAATTAGCAGACTTAAGAAGACAAAACAGTCTTCTGAAATTGCAGAGTAAGTATTCGAACCCATTTTGTAATATTTTTATTATTATTACTGTTACTTACCTGCTTACTCGACACATGAAAGGTTTTATTTAGGCCGACAAGGTTCTATGGTTGGTTAGTTCATACCCGCCTGCATGTAACTCAATAAAATAGGCACACTTGTGTGGCAGATGATAATTGGCAGGTCAATGGAATCTGCTATATTCTAGTTATTAAAATTGGTGCGCTCGGTTGGGTAGTAATTTATCATACTATAGGTAACAATACAAGTTATTTCTATATGAAGCTAATTAAAAAAATTTGATGTTCTTTTGCTGATGATATCTATAGCAGCCTAACCAAACGCACTCTAAGGCCTTAACATGTTTTGACTATTCATAAATAACGGCAAAGATTTACATAAAATAAATAATTAGATTTGAATAAATATATAAATAAGAAAACATTGTATAATAAAATAATGTAATTTGTAGTTCTGCTTGCTATAAGATAAATACATATGCCAAATAAAACAATACTTGAATTTTTAAATATTATTTTCACTATTTACCTATTTCTTATGTGCCTCGGAGAGCACGTTAAGCAGTCGGTCCCGGTATCACTATACGAACTTGTGAAACTGTTTATAGATGGGTTATTAAGTCTATTCAAAATACTGCAACGAGCTAGCCGCTTGTTCGGTGTAGACTCATACCATCGGCTACGACGAGGTGGGATTGAAACCCCTCCGCTGGGTACCCTGGGGCCGTCTAGGCGGTCTCAGGCGCCGTAAGATGTACTTTGGGCTAATATGAGGTTCTGCTGATCAATTCGAACAACTTATCCCATAGAACCATGTGTCGTAAATGAAAAAAAAAATTTGGCTTCCCCATACAAATTGGTAATTTTAACATTACTAGTTTGTATGGAGAAGGCAATATTTTTTTTCATTTGCAGCATATGGTTCCTTGGGAAAAGTTGTTTGTATTGATCAGTAGAACCTCATATTAGCCCAAAGTTCATCCTTTCAAAGTCACCATGTATATATGACAATAAAGGATATAAATGAGAAAACATTGTATAATAAAGTAATGTAATTTGTTGCCATAAGATAAATACATAGTGATATGCCAAATAAAACAAAACTTGATTTTCAATTATTATTTTCAATATTAAGCTATTTCTTAATCAAAAATAATAAGGTGTGTTGACATTATTTTTAACAATTTTTTTTTGTTTCAGTTGAACGTTTACAAAGTGAGGGGTGATTTTTGTTTATCAGTGTTATTATATTAGTTGTAAAGCATTTTTTGTAATTATTGTATAAGTTTGTAAATATAAATAAGTTTATAGTCTAATTAGGAATTACTCAAACCTAGTCATAGTAAAATTATCACTTGCCAAATTATATCTAGTCATTTCTAAATATTATGACTGAATATTTAAGAAATAGATAAAATATGATATTTAGTATTTTTTTATTAATATTCTTTTTTTTTAATTTCGTGTAAAGGCTTTATATTACAATTATATAACTACTTAATTAAGATAACTAATAACTGGTGCTATTATTATTTATTTAATTTGTGTATTTAGTTTTATTTTTAATAAATAAGTTGTACAAAAAAAAATACAATAAAATTGATTGCAGTTCTAAAATATTTTTCACTTTTATTTTAATATATACCAACCACTAGAATTGGTTGCATTCAATGCCGCCTTTCAAAGTTCCACCCTGAATATCCACTATGACCAAACACTTAAATTCCAAATATATAATGTAGGTATATTACATTATACGTAACATGTATGGTGTAGGGTAGTTAATTGGGGCCGGTTTGGCCAAAAGTAGACATAACTTATACCAAGATTAGTATCAGAAATCCACATACAAATAAATATTCTTAGTATACAGGGTGTCCCGAAATTCAACGTCAAGCGGGTACGGGGCGATAGGCTAGGTTATACCAGTACTGTAAGAAATAACAGACATAAGACACCCTAGTTCACATATTTCGGTACTGTGTTCACAAATTTCCAAGAAAATGATCCGAGCACTTCAGTACGTGCGATTGAAAGAGAATATTACTGGCATACCGAAAAGTATTGCTCATCGAATTTTAAAGTGATACGTATATCACCCGTACCATGTGCAACGTGTACAAAGTTTGCTGCCTCGTGACTACGAACCAAGAATCGATTTTTGCCGAACAATGTTGGCGAAAAATTGAGAAGATACGCAATTCCTCAATACAATTGTATGTACTGATGAAAGTACCTTGAAAAAAGACGGTTATTTAAACTTGCACAACCTACCTGGTTGGCACACAGAGAACCCACATTTGATGCGTGAAAATCACTCTTAATATCAATTTAAAGTTAATATGTGGACCGGCATTTTAAGTAATATTTTTATTTTTATTTATTATTACTGTTACATACCTGCTTACTCGACACATGAAAGGTTTTATTTAGGCCGACAAGGTTCTATGGTTGGTTAGTTCATACCCGCCTGCATGTAACCCAATAAAATAGGCACACTTGTGTGGCAGATGATAATTGGCAGGTCAATGGAATCTGCTATATTCTAGTTATTAAAATTGGTGCGCTCGGTTGGGTAGTAATTTATCATACTATAATAACACAAGTTATTTCTATATGAAGCTAATTAAAAAAATAATGTTCTTTTGGTGATGATCTATAGCAGTCTAACCAAACGCACTCTAAGGCCTTAACATGTTTTGACTATTCATAAATAACGGCAAAGATTTACATAAAATAAATAATTAGATTTGAATTAATATATAAATAACAAACATTGTATAATAAAATAATGTAATTTGTAGTTTTGCTTGCTATTAGATAAATACATATGCCAAATAAAACAATACTTTAATTTTTAAATGTTATTTTCACTATTTACCTATTTCTTATGTGCCTCGGAGAGCACGTTAAGCAGTCGGTCCCGGTTTCACTATACGAACTTGTGAAACTGTTTATAGATGGGTTATTGAGTCTATTCAAAATACTGCAACGAGCTAGCCGCTTGTTCGGTGTAGACTTATACCATCGGCTACGACGAGGTGGGATTGAAACCCCTCCGCTGGGTACCCTGGGGCTGTCTAGGCGCCGTAAGGCACCCGTGCTACAAACATGATACAGGGTGAATTTGAACGCATGTACTTTGGGCTAATATGAGGTTCTGCTGATCAAATCGAACAACTTCTTCCATAGAACCATGTGTCGCAAATGAAAAAAAAAATTTGGCTTCCCCATACAAATTGGTAATTTTAACATTACTATTTTGTATGGAGAAGGCAATATTTTTTTTCATTTGTGGCATATAGTTCCATGGGAGAAGTTGTTTGTATTGATCAGTAGAACCTCATATTAGCCCAAAGTACATCCTTTTAAAGTCACCATGTATATATATGACAATAAAGGATATAAATGAGAAAACATTGTATAATAAAGTAATGTAATTTGTTGCCATAAGATAAATACATAGTGATATGCCAAATAAAACAAAACTTAATTTTTCAATTATTATTTTCAATATTTACCTATTTCTTAATCAAAAATAATACGGTGTGTTGACATTATTTTTAACAATTTTTTTTTTGTTTCAGTTGAACGTTTACAAAGTGAGGGGTGATTTTTGTTTATTAGTGTTATTATTAGTTGTAAAGCATTTTTTTGTAATTATTGTATAAGTTTGTAAATATAAATAAGTTTATAGTTTAATTAGAAATTACTCAAACCTAGTCATAGTAAAATTATCACTTGCCAAATTATATCTAGTCATTTCTAAATATTATGACTGAATATTTAAGAAATAGGTAAAATATGATATTTAGTATTTTTTTATTAATATTCTTTTTTTTTTATTTCGTGTAAAGGCTTTATATTACAATTATATAACTACTATAATATATATTATATATTACAATTATATACGTGGTGGCCGAGTTGGTTAGACCTTGGACTTAAAAACACTAAGGTCCCTGGTTCGAATCCCGGTGTGTACCAATGAGTTTTTAATTTAAAAATTTATGTACATTTGTTTGACAACACCACTATAGTGCCTCGGAGAGCACGTTAAGCTGTCGGTCCCGGTTTCACTATACCAACTTGTGAAACTGTTTATAGATGGGTTATTGAGTCTATTCAAAACATCGCGACGAGCTAGCCACTTGTTCGGTGTAGACTCATACCATCGGCTACGACGAGGTGGGATTAAAACCCCTCCGCTGGGTACCCTGGGGCCGTCTAGACGGTCTCAGGCGCCGTAAGGCACCCGTGAAGATATATATATATATATATATATATATATATAACTACTTAATTAAGATAACTAGTAACTGGTGCTATTATTATTTATTTAATTTGTGTATTTAGTTTTATTTTTAATAAATAAGTTGTACAAAAAAAATATAATAAAATTGATAGCAGTTCTAAAATATTTTTCACTTTTATTTTAATATATACCAACCACAAGAATTGGTTGCATTCAATGCCGCCTTTCAAATTTCCACCCTGAATATCCACTATGACCAAACACTTAAATTCCAAATATATAATGTATGTATATTACATTATACGTAACATGTATGATGTAGGGTAGTTAATTGGGGCCGGTTTGGCCAAAAGTAGACATAACTTATACCAAGATTAGTATCGGAAATCCACATACAATTTAATATTCTTAGTATACAGGTTGTCCCGAAACTCAACGTCAAGCGGGTACGATAGGCTAGGTTATACCAGTACTGTAAGAAATAAATCCATGTTACTCGGATAAGTGTAAATAGGAACTCTTTTCAAAAATTTTAATATCGACACCCTAGTTCACATAATTCGGTACTGTGTTCACAAATTTCCAAGAAAATGATCCGAGCACTTCAGTACGTGAGATTACTGCGAATACAGCTACTGGAATACCGAAAAGTATTGCTCATCGAATTTTAAAGTGATAGGTATATCACTTTAATTAATTTAAAAGTTTGTGTACATTTGTTTGACAACACCACTATAGTGCCTCGGAGAGCACGTTAAGCTGTCGGTCCCGGTTTCCTATACCAACTTGTGAAACTGTTTATAGATGGGTTATTGAGTCTATCCAAAACATCGCGACGAGCTAGCCACTTGTTCGGTGTAGACTCATACCATCGGCTACGACGAGGTGGGATTAAAACCCCTTCCGCTGGGTACCCTGGGGCCGTCTAGGCGGTCTCGGGCGTCGTAAGGCACTCGTGAAGATATATATATATATCTTCTCCTTACGACGTGTATATATTTATATACGTATATTACCCGTACCATGTGCAACGTGTACAAAGTTTGCTGCCTCGTGACTACGAACCAAGAATCGATTTTTGCCGAACAATGTTGGCGAAAAATTGAGAAGATACGCAATTCCTCAATACAATTGTATGTACTGATGAAAGTACCTTGATAAAAGACAGTAATTTAAACTTGCACAAACTACCTGGTGGCACACAGAGAACCCACATTTGATGCGCGAAGATCACTCTCAATATCATTTAAAGTTAATATGTGGACCGGCATTTTAAACGGACAAGTAATCGAACCGGAGCTGCCTGAAAACTTAAATGGCAACAACTATATGGATTTTCTACGAAAGGATTTGCGAGTTTATTAGAAGACGTACCACTCAACATCTACCGAGACATATGGTTTCAACAAGATAGTGCCCAGCACATTATGCTCGCCCTGTACGACACTACTTGAACACTGAATATACCGATAGGTGGATTGGGCGCCTTGGTTCAATTTTGTAGCCTCCTAGGTCCAGACCTAAACCCACTTGATTTCTTTTACTGGGGCTACATATAAGAAATAGTATATTCTAAACCCATATAAGATCGAGCCGAACTACGCCACGAAATCCGCACGTCTAGGGAAAAGATCTTTTCTGAGGCGATGGAGAACCTGTATTCGTGCCGAAGGCAAACAATTTGAACATTTGATTTAGTTTAAAGAAAAAATAAATGTATTAATACAATATAATATTTCCTATTGTTTCATAATGATTAACTTTTGTAATAATGCAACAATTTTTTTTTAAATAATATTAATCGCCCCCACTATACCGGCTAAATGATGCGGTTATAAAATGGGCGGCGTATTGGATGTATTTGCATTACGAGTCTATTTTAATATCCTCGCTGCTTTGTCGGCAAATCAATCGCCCATTTTGTAACCGTACCCCTTCGACGAGAAATCGATGCAGTAGTCTCCGGAACTCACCGACTAAAACCGAAACATGACTTGTTGACTTGATGGTTTTATCACCTTTATGAGCGGTGATAACGTGTCTGATCGCGCGGCCTACCGAAGGCCTTCCTCCCACCTAAAGCAGTATTAAGAGGAGGCCCTCTAAATTTTTGTCTTATTGCCTTCTATCTATAGAGGCAAGCACACATTCATTTATTAAAATACTTCGACATAGGTTTTTTCAGACCTTTCTCTTTCCGTATCTTCATATTAAAATGATGCCTTTGTACCTATTTTTTTCTTCTAAACTGTTTGAGTTTTAAGTCTAAAATACACAAACACCCATTCAACTTTTGTGCAATAAATATTTTTTCATTCATTTTTAGAAACTGGCTTGCCAATAGATCCATATAGTCCTACGCCATGCCTACCTATAGTCCTACGCCATGAACCTATATCAAAAATATTTTTTAAAACAAAATGAAAATTCAGGGAATTACGATGTTATGGCTAGATATATAACTTCAATGCCTACATTCTGTAATATTTATACTTACTACGAAGTTGGAAGCATTTTATGTTATCGGTTCGTTACGAGAGTGTCTGTTTCAAATGCAGCGCTAACAAGCGCCGCCCGGGGCAAGTCGAGTTGTTTGTCTCGATTTTCCTCCATAGAAATAAAACGCAATCGCTATATTTATTATATGAAATACCTAACATCCTTAAACTTTTTTTATACTACATACAAAAAAGGTAGGTAGGTAGTAAAGACACATGTCGCGTCGCCTCAGTCAAAATCCATACGTTCCAGACAGGTATGCTGTCATCTGTCAAAAACTACACTTTCCGACTGAAGGCAAATTTCCTCTTAAGGCTATTATTACGACTTGGCTGTTAGTCAAATATCATTTTTTTAATTTAAAATTCTTTATTGCACAAAATTGTACATAGGCGAGCTTAATGCCTTAGGCATTTTCTACCAGCTAACCTTTGAAAGAATGAAATATGCTTAGGGTGCAGAACTTTTCGATAGAATGATATTTTATGTTGGTAATTGTACGTAAAGATCTTTCTGTTGTAATAAATATTGTTGTTGTATTAAGTGTAATACTATAATAATAACATTAAAAAGTATTATCGGACAACATAGAAAGAGGCCGAGAAAACATTATTTTAATTCTGCGATTTAGGGAACCAGAGAAGCTTTGTACCTAACAGTCGAGTTTTTTAAATAAATATTTTTTTCCACAAGAACAAGGATATAAGATATGAAAATTTATGTAAAATCCTAAAAATGTATGTATTATCAATAGATAGATATAGACACGTATTGCATATTATTGTGTTGCGAATAGCGGATAGGGACGTATTAAGGTGGAATCTGCCCATTTCCAATTTCGTAACCGGATAAGAGTGCTGATGTTTGTCCACCTAGGTCGTTTGCAAGGAAGGCACCTAAATGTACTTTAGGACCGCCTCCATAGACTAGTGGCTGCGCCTTTGACGTTGTATCCGGAGGTCGATTCCCACCCATGGCAAAAATATTTGTACGTTTTTCTGCACAGTTTGCCATGCGGTGTTGAAAATATTAAATGTATTGGTATCGCTGTTTCTGGTACGCATACAAGCCTAAGCTTAGTTTGTGACCAAGGAAATATGTGTGTAATGTTGTTCGTTCATATTATTATATTACTTTACCTAAGTAGGGTACCTTCAAAATATATAGATAATAATATTTATTTAGTAGGTACTACTGCACTTCGGACACTCGACTTAAAATGTATAAAGCGAGCGGGGTACTTAGTTATTTTTTGTATGACGGCTCGGGATTTTGTCAGTTTTTTATAGGTACTTACTAGATATTATAACGTCTGAAATTGTAACATTGTTGACACCCAGATTTTTTTCTACGTTAATTAGTTTACGTTTATAATTAATCAGCGGTAATTACAGTGATTTAGCATTGGATTTCGACATTTTGTATTCTATTACCTAAATTAATTACCTACTATAATATATTATAATAATGTTGTGATTATTTTTAGAGAGCAATTAAACTGTATGTTTGCTGTGGAAGCGGTGTTCGCATAAAACATTAATTGCGCAATTTCAGGAGTTAGAAATTTTAGGGATTTGCACCTTGGCATATCGAAACCCCTTGTTACGCCAGAATATTGCGTACCTAGATAATATTTTAACAAACTTGTGTTTTTTTTTAAATTTAAAATATGATAATTATTGACATTTCCTAGGAATGTATCTATAGGTACCTATACATTCCTATAAATTGTCAGTAATCATTTAAAATGGTTATATTTGTTATAGATGATTAACTGCTTTGATTGTCCCGAAGGTTTGACTGGTAGAGAATGCCTAGCGGCATTAAGTCCGCTTTTGTATGTAATGAAGATTTAAAAAAATAATAATAAATAAATATCAAGTCAACTTAAATGTATAATTCCCGGAAATAATATCTGTGTTACTAACTACAAGTTTGCCAGCCGTAGAAAATATTTTCAAAAGGTATTTTACATATAAAAATACAAATGGAAATCACGTGGACAAACTTCATGCAAAGCGTAGAGCAGAGAGGTGCTCAGGCAGGGCGGCGAACTCCCGCCCGCCTAATGGAAAATCCCGACTTCAATAGTCCGCAAATAGTACACACCAATGTTGTTTGTAGCCTTACGAGTTTGTCGCCTATACAGTGTGGTATGCGATAAGTGTCGTTTTTCAGTATAAAGAACGTGAACTACTGGGAAAATCCCTGTACCGTCGTCGGTGGAATATATAAGGAGTTTCTTATTAGTACCACTATTAATATTTAAAGAAATATATTTAGGTGGTAGTATCAGGATGCGGTTACGAAAGAAGCAGTAAATTTGACGATAAAGCAGCGAGGATATTAAAGTAGGCTTATAATGCAAATTCGACTTTATCGCCTGCAAATTTGTAACCGCATCATTTAGTCGGCATAGTAGTCCTTTCAGGGTGCGGTTAAAGAACGGCAGTTGAATTGACAATGAAGCAGCAAGGATAATTAATAGTGATGGGAAATTCGGATGCTTTTATAACTAAACTTCACTCTTTCTCGATGGTGCGGTTGCGGAATGGGCGGCGACAAAGTCGAATTTGCATTACGAGTCTACTTTATTATTAGTAATTGGAAATTCGGATTATACCTAAACTTCGTTGGTTTTCTGAGAAAAAATGCTTTTTAGAACATATTTTATATATTTCATATAAAAAATACCAGATTCCCGGATTTTTTTAGTCGGCACAATTGGTTAATGCTTACAACAATGTATTGATGGACCCCATTGACGTTCTTTATCGTTCTGCTTGCTTACCATTAGGTAGGCAAGGTCACATGCCAACATAATGTCTTTATGGCTGTCTTTAGTTGTGTCTAACTTATACTTAGGCTGACCAACCGGGCTTGTTATCACCTCCCATACATATGTAAAAACCATCGAATGACCCAGAAATGTTTCGGTTTTAGTCTGTGGGTTTACCGGTTTAAAGAAGACTATTGCATCGATTTCTTGTCGAGGTGGTAGTCTCCTTTTAGGGTGCGGTTACAAAATGGGTGGTTGAATTGACGATAAGGCAGCGAATATATTAAAAATACTCGTAATGCAATTCGTCATTGTCGTCATTGGGCATAGTGGAAGCGATCAATATTGTTTAAGAACAATTATTGATTTACCCCATTCATGGACTTTATAGGTTGCTCAAGCCAGGTAGATACAAATTCACATGCCGTGCTCTTAAACTTATGTATAAAAAAAAAACAAAAAAAACTAAATTTTGTTAATTGGCGGCGTGAATTTTGCCAACCCTGCTACCTATAGTTACGCCACTGCTTAGGGTACCCAGCGGTGGTATTTTATTCATAGTCGAGGGTATACTTAGTCTACACCAAACAAGTGTCCATCTCGGAACAAATGTCCAGTTGGAACAAGTGGCCGGCTCTCCAACCTAAACAGAATAAATATAACAAAATACTTTCGCTTTTAATATAATTACGAAACAATGTGAACGTACAAAACTAGCAACAACTTCGTTAAAGTATTATTCCTGTAAACATGCTACAACAGCGTTTGGATTGGCAAAATAACTTTTTTAATTTGCTATCGGAAAATGCACCTGAATGTGGAACTACAAACAAACGGGATAAAAAAGTAAACGAGTTCGATGCAGGCAATTTACAGGAATTTGTATTTCCATCGAACGGTAGGAGGCCACTGCCTTATTTCTGAAAGTCAGAAAAATGGACAGAAAGCGCTGGGTGTCCCAAATATGTAACTAGGAGAATACTTAAGAAACATAGTTTTAAAGGTAATCTATGTACATAATTTAATTGTAGACTGTCCGTGGCTGTAGGTATATTGAAGATTTTGTAAACTACTGGAACACGCGAGATATAAGTAATTAGGACGTTTTTTATTTATGTAGGTTTCTTTTTCTTTATTTGTCACGTAAAAACCACTCATTGAATTTAAAATCGAATTATTGAAAGATAAGAAGCTTTATCGTAAATAACATTTCAAAAATATCCACCTATTAATTTTAATAGGTCGATATTTTTGATCAAATGCGTTTATTTGTTTAAAATTTGGTTAGAAACCCCATAGCGCCACGTCGTATCACACACGCCCAGGGGGCTTAGAGAAAATCGACTACATACCTTCGATGGAATCGCCTTCAGTCAAAAATTATGGATTTTTACAGTTGACAGCGAACATCACGCCTAGAGGAACGGTTGAAAACTGTTAAATTTCATATTAATTTGACTGATGAAATTTCATATTAATTTGTCAAAATTTCCCGATTCTTTTGTGCGTGTTATTTATTATAAACAAAATAACACACACAAAAGATTGCGGGAACCAGCAAATAGGTACCTATGTAAATATTACTGATAAATATTTAAAAAAAAACATGACTATTTTTGTAGTGTTGTGCTCTCTATGATATTATAAAGGCTTCAAAAGGCAGTGTATAATATCTATGGCTTTGTTTACATATTCGTTTATTTTAATTGCATTGTTCTTGTTTACGCTATTGTCGACAACGATTTGCACATAATTGTTATTTGCTATTCATTGTTATATATGCTACGTGGTGGCCAAGTTAAAAACAGTCCCTGGTTCGAACCCCGGTGTGTAGATACCAATAATAATTATCTTGATTTATACTTTTTGATGATTATCATTTTTAATCTAAATATTTATGTACATTTATTTAAGAACGCCGGTATAGTGCCTCGGAAAGCACTACCAACTAGTGAAATTGTTTATAAATGGGTTATTGAATCTGTCTTTACTGTTGCAATCGCCCGATAGTTTGTGTACAAAATATAAATCGTTAGTGATGTTCCGTGTCCATATTTCGATAAGTGAATTTCACTTATTTGCATAAATATTTATGTAGCTTGGTGTAACGTGTTTTAGATTTTGCGAAGATTTAACAAAAGACAAATAGCTTAATTAAGAAAAAAAATACATATTTTACTACAAAATTTGATTTGACTGAAATGAAGATAAAGAAGAACGGTCATAGCCCATGTATTTTCAGACCCAGGCTTAGAAGCAGCGTTCAAAAATTAAACCTATCCAGTTCGATAGAGGAAAATACATATAATAAAATTGTTAATAACATTGAAGTTCGAGAAGTTGGGAGAAAAAAGTTATTCTCATTTGAATTTCAATTTGAGGTTATGTTATGACTAGTTATTAGGTTAGTATAGCGAACAATTTCGGTCGGCGAATTATTAATGCGCAAAATTATTAGTAGCGTTTCCTTGTGCTGCACTGACAGAATAATATTATATAATCTGTAGATGATATATCGTCGCTCTTTTTTTTTATTAATTATTTTAACATAGCACTGGATCAAGTCCATCGGCCTATCGTCGCTATATTTTTATTTTATTTTGGTCATGCGATAAATGGACAAAGGGCATTCAATACTATACGGCCTTTTCTTTTTCTTCCAAAATAATGTGAAATCTCTCTTTATTTTGTTAAATCTTAATCCAGATAAGCAAAAATAATATGTTTTAATGTATAAAGCATTTTTTTTTCTGCATAATGTGAACAAATATACAGAAAAGGTAGAAGAATCAGCACGTAACAAAAGTTGTCAGAACTTTTTTTCCCAACTTCTAAAATTATTTTGAATACTGGAAAATAATGCTTAAATTATCTATTATTATGTAAGAATATCGTTGTTTGTGAACGCTAAGCTTTTCCGGTTGGGTCCAGAATGACCATTCGCCTTTAGAATCAAGATATAGTTGTTCACTGGTTTTAGCTGAAGGTATACCCACCTGAAAGTTAAGAAAAAAACTTGTTGAAAAAAAAACATTTATTAATAAAGTTTTGTTACAAAGCACTAACATCGAATCCGGAAGCGGCTAGCGTATCCAAAAGCGCTGAATATTTCTTGCTATGATTTTGTAAACACGACTCGGAGGGGCCCGCTGCCAACAAATCGGCTAAGGCAGAAGTTAATGCTGACAAGTCTTCTGCTTTATCCGCTTTCTGTGCCAGAAAATTAAAACATAATCAATTTTTACAATTACAATATTCTCTTAAATTAAATTACTTCAATAGAATCGTACCCGCATCGTAATAGAAACATGCTCGCATTTTTTTTTGACAATTTTCTATTGGCGATTTGTTAGCAGAATACGAAATATGACAAATTAAGCTATTGTCATTCTATTACGATGCGATTTTGACACGATTTAACTCAGTATATTTAGTCTGTGGGCTCATTTTAGCAACTTAAATTTGAGGTGGTAGTCTCCTTTCAGGGCTCAATTACAAAACGGACAATTGATTTTACGATAAAGCAGCGAGGATACAAAAGTGAGACTTGCAATGCGTCTGACGTCTTAGTCGTCGGCCATTTCGTAACTGCATCATTAACAATATATTAATCGAGATATTCTACATAAGTAGGTACTCACTTGAAATGTGATCAAAGCACATACGGAAAGTTTTTGTAAGTTCAATATTTCACATCGTCTGAGATGAGCTTCTGCCGTTTCTTTGACCTGTTCAGCGGTGACTGCGTTAGGCATATCAACGTGAACTCTTGCCACTTCACTTTGGGAGCAGGCGTTTAGGGAATCGCAAACTTCTACCCAAACTGATGTTACTCCATCTATTGTAAGTAAAAAGCATGAAAATAAATAATAATAAAATTTTAAAAAGTTATTTTAAAAAATCCTCCAAAAAGCTTGTGATAATGATATTTTTTAACAAATATGCCGATGGAATTATTACAATCCCTGGAGTTGACTTGACGCCCATATAAATGTACTTCCAATATTACGATTTAATTTTTTTTAAATGTTCGTAATTGTACGCAAAAAGTTCAAAAATCTTTCTATTGTGGGTAATATTTTTTTTTGTATACAAAAAAAATATATATTAAAAAAGGTTTTTTTTTTTCTGACATCGAAAAAAATAAAAATAAAGACCCAACACAAAAAGATTAATATATACAATTACCAACAGAAATAATATTTTAAATCTGCGACGAACTGTATTATTGGAAGTGCGAAAGCATATAAAAGCATGTTCTCCATAAAAAAATATTAATGGAGAACGCGGAGTTCGCGATTACGAGTGCCCTTAATTAACTTTTGAGAAAGTGAATAATATATTCTATTTTAGAAAAACTTGTTATAATTATTGTAATCAATATATTATACACTCTCACTGAGCGATAGAAAAACACTCATTTTATTTTAAATATAAATTTATTTTATTTTATTTGTTGCATTGCAGTGGGCAATTTTTACAACCAAAAAAAAAAGATATTATTTTGACATGACAATAAAATAAATTGACGTTTTTCTTCTTAAATAAAATCTTCAATTTTTACTGGTAGAAGGCATAAACGATTGATAGCTCGCGCTACACACCTTTTTGAGTTTTCACATCAAAAACTCTACATTTGTTATCCGATCCTGGATATGATCTTATAATTCGACCTAATGGCCAATTTAATGGTGGATTATTTACTTCCTTCAATAAAACAATTAGTCCTTCTTTTAAATTTGGTTGTTCCTTGCGCCATTTAGGTCTTGCTTGAAGTTCAGAAATATATTCACTTTGCCAACGTGACCAAAAATGTTGGCGTGCTTGCTCAATGCGAGGCAGGCAAAAATTTAATTTAATTCCCTCATTATTAGCGAAATCTGACACACCAGGCATTAAACAATGAATAAAACTACCAATGGCACGATTGGCACCGACAAAATACGTGCCACTCACTATACCTACGTCCCTATAATTATACGTTTGAAAATATAATTCTCAATACCCAGTGTAGGGATTAATGGATGAGTTATTTCGCCGATGGTATTAGGAGGCAACATCTACTAAGCGGCGAGCGTATTGCAGTGTTTATGATAGTATAGCCTCATTGTATGAAGCCACCCATCCCAGAACCGGCCTTGTTGACATCTACTTAAACTTGTTATTAGTTTCGCAGTGACTTAACCGGCTGGGGCCGCTTTTTTACCCAATAATTTACCAAAATACTTTACCAATATAAGGCAAATAGGTTTCGACGGCAAAATATTCCACATAAGAATTCAGGAGGAGAGTGACATCTTCATCAACTCTGGTATAGAAATTATATCGCAAAGGAGAGTTGTGATCTTCTGCTGGCTGAGTCCGTATTGTGAATACTGTCTCCAATGCGGTCCCAACCATTGGGCTAACCTAAAATATTAAATTAAGGGTTTATCAACTGCCAATTGTATAACTATAGAAAATCGAGCACCTGTGTGGGATGCCACTTGTCACGCACAAACACGAAAGCGTCGCAAATACTCTCAATTAACTGCAGATTACGAGTTTGCGGCGCTTGCGTTCGAAATAGTGCACTAAGTCCGTGGTCGTCTTAAAAACCTCGGAAGAGGCTGGTTCTCGTCTCAGGTGACCCAAGGGCTGGCAGTCACGTTGCTGAAAATCTTAGTATTGCAATAAGAAGCAACGCTGCCAGTGTTTTGAGCACTATGCAACGCTGGCGCGACTTGGACTGTGTATTACACAGGCCAGTGGACAGTATTGGAAGCTGATGATGATATTATTTACCTATTTATCCCTTGCTCCCAATAAAGTAAAAAACGTCTAATATTATAGTCATGTTTCAGCATCAGAGTTACAGTTTACTCACAGACCTAGGCGGCAAGCAATTCTAGGTCTGCGAGTTTACTTTACTTGAGAGGTCTGAACAGATTTCTTAATATTATTGAATTTTTTAAGCGGTGTGTATAAAATGGAAGGCAACTTTTTAATTATCTTTATTGGAGCACTGCATGTGACCTTGAATCTACCTGATTTTAAGTAGACCTGCCATCCAAGCAGATCCATAAATGCGATCGATCAAAGGGACCACAACAACAGACTAAAACATTACTAGGTCACTTGACGGTTCTTTCAAGATGATTGTGGTGGTAACAAAACTGGTTCATTAGCTTACCATACCTAAACACCAGCCAGAATAATATCCGTCTCCGTAGAGTAGTGGTTATGCCTTTGGCGTTGTATCCGGAGGACAAAAAATATTACTCGTAGTAATATGTGGTTTCAGGTACACTTAGTACAAGCCTAGAGCTTAGTTTGTGACCAGATAAAATGTGTAAAATGATCCTACATATTTTTAAAATATAGAAACGGGGCGTCTAATATAAATTCATATTTTTTGTCGCCAGGAGTACAGAATACAAAGTAATCTTACCGTTATTTCTCCAATCGAAGGACTATAGTTCATTTCGAAATTCACATCAGCATAGACAGTTCCAGCAGTGTCACAGTTGAATGTTAACGAACATCCACATTCAGCCACTAAACGAGCCCTTCCTGGTGTGGCGTCGATTTCAGCTGTTAGCTGACGCCATTCCGTAGCATTGTTGAAGTCTGCCAGCTCTGTTAGAAAGTTTTCTTCGATGGATGATATCGTAATCGTGTCTGTGATAGCTTCCCCGTGCTGTAAATTAAAAATAAGTATGAATCTTAATATAACGTCAACGAACAGCCACATTTAACGGCCAGACGAGCCCTTCCTGGGATCAGTTTCAGCTGTCAACTGACGCCATTCCGTAGCATTGTTAAAGTCTGCCAGATGTGTCAGAAAGTTTTCAGCAAAACAGTCATGGCGTCATCTCATATCGTTTATTCTTTTTTGTACAGAGGGTCAGCATGCCAATCCAGCGCGGAAACGCCGCCAGCGTCATGGGCGTCACACGTCTTGCCGCTTATGTTAGGTAGCTGCTTTTTTGACCCCTTTTTATTTTCCTTACCTTTTACATTATATATTTGAGTTTTTATTTAGTTGGTAACTAAGTATGTTTATTTAAGTTTTAATTAATCTTTATTCTAAATTTGTCCGTAAGCTTTGGAAATATGACGAGTAACTATAATGCAAAATGAAAAATTACGAGGTAGCCTACGAGTATCTTACGAGGAGACCTACTACACCGAACATGTGGCTATCTCGTCGTGATGTTTGTATAGACTTAATAACCCATCTATCCGTTTATGTTATCTAACAGTTTCACACTATATATTGTTATCTAACAGTTTCACAAGTTAGTATAGTGAATCTGGGACCGATGTGCTTAACGTGCTCTACGATGCAGTAAAGTAGTATTGTTAAACAAACGTACATACATTTTTAGATTAAAAACTTATTGGTACACTTTGGGGTTTGCAGTTCCAGACCTAAGTGTTTGTAAGTCTAAGGTCTAACCAACTCGGTCACCACGTATATATTTTAGTTAGTTTATAAATTATAACCCCAATATGTCATTGTATTTCATCCAATACGAAAAGATTATTTAAATTACTATGAGAACTAATTAAAAATAGCATTATTTTAGAGATTTAAGGATTTACTATATTAAAATTAAGTACGGGTTAGGGTTTATTTTGACGTAAATAGGTACAAAAGATGTTTTAAATAAATCTCATACTTTATAGATTTAGGATATCGATTTGACGACGAAGCAGCGGGGATATGAAACTAGACTCGTAACCGGATCATTTAGCCGGCATAATAGGAACGATCAATTTTGTTAAACAACAATATATTGATTAACCCCATCCAGAGATTTGTAGGTCTGCTTCCCATCAGGTGAATACAAAGTTACGAGCCGTGCTTCAATAAAAAATAAAAATCTATACGAAAGTAAACCTGTTTGTTACGTTTTTACGTTAAACTGCGGAACCGATTTCTATGAAATTTGGCATGGAGATAGTTTGAGACCCTGGGAACGCCACAGCGTACATTTTTAACTGTATGTTAAAAATGTACGCTGTGGCGTTCCCACATCTTCATCATCACACATATTGGGACTGCAAATATACTAGGTGTTTGTATTTTAAGAGAAAGGTTTATAAATCCACCAGATAGACAAAAGTGTTTTTAAAGAAAAGTTGAACATTTAATAATATATATTGTTTCTGATTAATTGCTCATTAGTACAAATACCTAAAGTGAGTAGTGAAAAAGGCCTGATACTAGTATATATAAGTACATACCACACAAGACCCACAGGTATCATTTTCAGGCTGATAATATTTCGTGGCAAAGTACCAGGTTAAACTGCAAAAAGGCGCAATGTTACTGGCATTTCCTACTAGCGATATTATTCCGCCTTCATTGACTACTCGATGTAGAGGCGAAATCTGAAATAGAAAATTGGAAAGGCGGATATTTTCCTTGATTTATTTATGATGCAAAAACCATTTAGTGACCTAGTCATGTTTCGGGTTTAGTCTGTAGGTTCATCGGTTTTCCGGAGACTATTGCATCGATTTCTTGTCGAGGTAGTATTCTTCTTTCGTTATGCGGTTTTGAAACTGGCGATTTATTTCACTATAAAGCAACGAGCGATATTAAAATAGGCTCTATAATGCAAATACGTCTTTGCCGCCGCCCATTTCCTAAGCGCATTTAGCGGGAGCGTTCAATATTATTAAATAACAATGTATTGATAGATCCCATTCATGGACTTTGTAAGTATGCTCACCATCAGGTAGATAAAAAATCACATGCCGTGCTCCATTAACAAAGTTGTAGCCCCGCAACTTCTAAACTTTTTATTATGTATCGATTTTAATGAAAAGAACGCAAGCTTGGCTATGAAGCTTATTCATTGTGAGTATCTTTCAGTTATTCGACTTTGAATCCAATGAGTGGCTTTAGGGAATGTAAAAATAAACAAACCGACAGGCCTGTTTGTCGGTTTGTTTATTTTTACATTCCCTAAAGCCACTCATTGGATGGATGGATGGATTGGATTAATAAAAAAAACAAAATTTTTTAAATTTTCTATTCAAGCAATGTAATCTGTTTTTTAAAACGGAAACGTTAGGTTATCAAAATAACGAAGTCCTATAACTATGACATTAAACAATCACCAACAAAAAACACTAAAAAGGTCATGATGAGTGCATCTCTATTCCCTTGTATTACAGGTGCTTTTGATATTGAGCCTAGCCATTCTGTGTCGTGGCTATTACTTAATGCTGAATTCGTATTTATGACATCATTACCTTCTGTCAAATTTCCCAAAAATTGAAAATTGAAGAAATAATCTAAAACATTTTGTTTTAGATTATTTCTTCAATTTATTCTAACCTTAAACAGTTGAGCCCAAAGTCACTCTGTTGAAATTTCATTGTATGGAGTGTAAGTAAGCTCAGTTACATAGTTTATTATTTTAGATATTATGTACTTTTAAAAAATCTTGCTATTTAATTTTAAGTAATGTATTGTCGAACTAGTCAAGAAATGTGGATTTATTTGATGTTTAAATGATGCTCTACTATAATTTCCCGACATGCTTAAGTGTGATATTACCGCCACATTTATAATAATAATATGTAGGACAATATTCAAATAGTTCTCTGGTCACAAACTAAGCTCTAGGCTTGCACTATGTGTACCAGACGCAACGATATAATACATATTAATTTTTTTATAAGCACCCAAACTGTCACGGTCGCCAAATGTTGTATTTTCTCTTGTTTATAGTATAATAATCAGGTATTTAATGTATTTTAGGGAATAAAGGAATTTAAGGAAAACAAATTTGTAACATTTCAATATCTCTTCTTATCCATCCATCACAATAGCTACTTTAAAAAAAGAAAAAAAATTCACACATGACAAACTTTACAGAAAAAACCTTTTTTTTGCCATGGGTGGGAATCGTAACCCTCATGGGTTCGATTCCCTTCGTATACAACGCCAAAGGTGCAATTTAATTAATATATTTATTTTATCAGTTTTAATTTATTATTAGGCATTGGTAATAGTTACTGTCAGCCTCTGTAATAAACTATATTTAAAGAAACAGATATTTGCCTCAGCCCTTTAAAAAAATGCATAGACATAAAGTCACGATTCTATGCTGGCTAAATCATGTGCTTACGCAATACTTACTTCTAGAATAGGTAATCTTGGTTCTACAGTTTCTATAGACAAACTTGCTTTAGTGGAACTTGCACCACTTTTTACAGTAACTTCAATTTCATGTCTGGAATATTTATTATTTTATTAGAAACTAATAACTAATTCCATGTAGCTTTGTATATTATTATTTGCCCGCGGTATCGCATGCATATTTTTTTTTTATATATTTAACATTTCGAGTTTCTATCTAAAATTATTGATGAGATTATAAAATTATTTCTGTAATATGACTTTTCCATACTCCTCATATTGTCACAATTTTTCTTTAGTTGTGCGGAGCCCTATGTGCGCAAACACTTGACCGCTATTTTTTAACCGACTAAAAAAACGGTTGGAGCTTCTCAATTTGATGCGTATGTTTTATTTTAATTATGTTACCAAATTGGTCCAGGAATTTAACAATATGTTGTTATATTCCTGGACCAAGTTTGATTAGTGTATGTGTAGACATGGAGTGTGTGTTAATGAGTTTTAAATTGTTGATACAATAATTCTAAGTTTAAGCATTGATGAAACCTTAAGATCGTGATCTCCAGAAGCCGAATAGTTTGCCAAATCATTTTTTATATATTGCACTGGACACAAACTAAGCTCTTAGGCTTGTACTGTGTGTACCAGAAACAACGATATAATACATAATTATATTTTATAAATACCCAGACTATGACAAACTGTACAGAAAAACGTGCTAATATTTTTTTGTTATGGATGGGAATCGAACCCACGACCTCCAGATACAACGTAAAAGGCGCAAACACTAGTCTAATTCGCAAACTACTTTATTAAAAATCTGATGACCGTCGAGATAAGTCATTTTTCCTACAGAGGATTATCTTGGAGATACAAAGGGGTAACGCAGCGTGCATACTCGTTACTATGGGTAACACTGCTGGGTTGTTAATTATTTTTGTTATATGTATCTTTTTTTATATTGTTTTAGATATTATTTTATATTTATATATTACATAGTTACATAAATAACTATGTACAAAGGCTTAAACTAGATATTAAATGTACATATATTTATATATTGGATATGTTACATACTTACATTTAATATCTAGTTTAAGCTTTGTCATACGATTATAAGGGTTATGTGAATAACACCCGGCACATACGTAGTTAATATTGTTTTTATTCACGTTCCAATATCAGATAATCCATTAAATATTTCCAAAATATGAGTATCTTCGCTCTCAAAGCCTTCGCACGGGTCACCATTAAAAATACACGTCCATTCAAACTGCAATTGATTTCATGATTTAAAAACATATTTATTTCAGTTATTTACAGAATATGGAAACAACTCAGCATGCAATGCGTCGTTTGTGGAATTATTAATCATTTCATGTGCTAAATTTTAGAATACCTACCTGAAATATGAATACTCTATATTCAGGTTTTTAAATAATAAATAATATGTGAGGACACTACACCACGGGATTTAGTGTTCTAAAAGTGCAGGTCGATTTTTCGTCACATTGCCATCAATGACGCAGGACGCTTACCGTTATATCAATTCTTTTATTTTATAGCTTACAAGCTTGAGTCGAGATGATAGCGACGACCAGCTTTACATGTTGTTACAGCCATACTTTTGCCCCATCCCATCTTCATGGAATCTCTGTAAGAGCGGGCGCTGCGGCGAAACAAGCACAAACTAAACAAGCGCCGAAAGTATGTAACCATTTCTAATGATCACATATTTTCCGTGTTTGCTGTGGAAACGATGGGCCCGTGGGGATCAGAATCAAAGTCATTATACAATGAAATAGCACCAATGCTCATCGACATCTCTGGGGACAATAGACCAGCTCTATTGTTTCACTCAAAAATTAAGTATAATATAATAAGTATAAGTATATTCAAAGACAGCATTACCCAATTGCCATTAATGGACAGTGATTTCGTCGATTTTCTAAATTTGTAACTCGTAAAAACAAATTATCTAATAATAACAAGGGGAAGAGGCCGGTGTGAGTGTAACTCCATAGCACAAAGGTCGAGCACTTATATGGGACGCCACCTGTGTGGACACTGTAAGTCCCAGCTATATAGACATAACGTCTAAATCCTCCGGCGGTGCAGCATTGGTAGCCCGAAATAGGAAAATTGTTAAATACAGAAATCATTGCCCTTCTTATGAATTTTTAGCATTTTCATTAGAAACATTTGGGCCTTGGTCTCCAGATGCAAAAATATTTGGACGAACTTTTGGAAAATTATTAATAGATACTGGAGACTAATCCTATCCTATCCTAGCATTGCAGTTTTGTCAACTCACACCTCACTCAATGTCACCAACCAGTTGTATAAATATGACCTCGATTGGTCAAGTCGTACAGAAGTTAAGCCGTAAATTGTGTTTTGTCCGACTACATTACTACGCTACCTAAATGCTACGAAAATGCTACGACGACTTTTTATATAACATTTCGCAAATTGTATATGGTTCTACTACATTCCTATAAAGTTCGATGACGATGCTACGAAAGTGCTACTTGGACATCACTATTTTTATAAAATATTACCTTTTCCGAAAATTGTATATCAATTGTTGTACTACGAAGTTCGCTACGATAATGAAGCTACGAAAATACTACGACTACATTACAATTACTTTTTACATAAAATATTAGTTAGGAAAGGGTGTATGGAATATAAAATTATTGGCTTCATATAGACTAACCATACTTTCGAAAAATACAAGGCTTAAGCTTTTCAATTAATATTTAATTTTCTTACGTGAAATTCATCAGACAAATAGTCGTGGTTAAAAACCTCTACTTGTACAGTGAAATATGTAGAAGTACTGACAACCAGCGCATCACTGCTTAATGCTGCTTCGAGCCCTCTCTGCAATACCTGTACTGAGTAATAGCTATAAAAACTAACAGACGAGACATTACAGGTATTTATGTTTGGCGTTCCAATTGACTATTTCGTATGAAATCGTTTTAAGTTGATATTTTAGCTTGTTAATATTTATGAATATTAACTATACTGTACTATATTTTCTTGTTCTTTTCATGTTATGTAGGAAAATAACTAATAACCGTGAGTAAGTGTGAGGTCAAATTTATAATAAGTAGGTAGGTAGGTTTGTTGAACAAGAACTTTTTTTTATATTTTTAACCATATAAACTTAATAACATTTCTTTTGGATTAATAATAACATTTAAGTATTTATATGTATGTTATTTATTGACAATCTCCTCTACAGTAAAGGCATTCCGCAAGGAAGAGTATTTTATTGTGATGGATGGTGAACTATATTATAAGTATATTAACAATATTCTAATGCCATATGCCTAGATCTGCCCACCTACTAATACTGCATTACACATTACACATCCCTAACAAATTATAATCATTTTTTTGTAAACTGTTTAGGTTTTCTTTTATGTAGTGTATCATCATCACTAGAATTTTATTAAATTATTAAGTACTAGTTCAAAATTATCACTTGTAGTAATAGGTACTTGTAGGTACGAGTATGTGTTTTGTGAGGATCAGTTACTGGGTGTGAATTTTGTTTTCAGAATTAGTCATGCCTCCTACCACAAGAAGAGCTACTGTGGTAGAATTAGAACAAAAACTAAAAACTGCTCTGGTTGAACTAAAAAAATCAAAGTTACTATGTGACCAACTTTTGAAAGAGCGAGATGATGGTGAGGCTGAGTTGTTGAACATTAATGGCAAAATTAAGGAGTTGAAAAAAGAGCTGAGTGAACTCCACACCCAGTATAAGGATGTATGTAGTGAACGGGACCAGGTACAGGAGCAACTCTGCGCTGTTGGCCTGTACAGTGACTACTATGTGCAGGCATTGGATCAGATCAGGCATTTGGAGTTGCAGCTCAATGAATCTCTGAGGACTATTGAAAAGTTTGAAGAGGAGAAGGAGAGGTGCCAATGTGAACAAACATTATGTTTATATGATGAGTTGGTAGACAAAAACTTAAAAGTGAATAATGTGATTTCAATCAATGGTGGTTATTTTAGTAATAGGAAATACATTAAGCTTTTAAAATTTATAAAAAAATATAAAAATAAGTTAAACAATAATTTTATTAGGTCTAGAAATATTTCATTAAAATCAGATTGCCGGAGGCTCATGTTGGAAGCTAAACAAAATAGTGACTATATATTAAATTTACAACAACAATATAATAGTGATAATCTTAAGTCAAAAACTGAAATTAATAACTTGCATTTATGTCTCACTGACTTAACAGAAAAATACCAGTTGTCACAGAATGACCTCGCTGAGCAAATAAAAAACATGGATGAGATTCTTCAATTGAGCAAATATAATGCTGATAGATTTGACTCATTTGTAAATAAGAAATGTTGCTCCTGCAAAAATCAAGCAAATTTATCAGAGCCCGGATCATCCTTATCCTATTCCAGTATCCCTCCGTCAAGGGACATAACCAACAACACCTTGCTACTCACAGACAGTATTGGTACAGGAATAGGACAATATTTTAATTATAATTTAGATCATTCTGTGACAAACTATTGTATGCCAGGTAATAGTTTTAAGAATATTGTAAAATCCATTTCCTCCAAATTTTACAATTCTTATAGTAATATAGTTATTATGGTAGGAAATGGATTGAACACTAGCAAAAAAGACTTGTTGGACAGTGTGGATCTTTTGTCTGAAATTGGAGTAAGGAATGTTACAATATGTACATTTCTTTATTCAAACCAATATTCCACCTCACTGAATAAACATATATATTATTTAAATAATTGCATGTATAATTTGACATGTTACAATAATTTGTTTACTTTATTAATATTAATATGACCCAGGATAGCTTTAAACTACCTATGAAGGTACAAAAAAGTATTGCTACATTGGTAGCCAATAATATATTATTAAGTATTGACTCCACTTCATCATTTAGTACTAGTACTAATAATGTTGTGGTACAACCTATTTTAAACTTATAGATGTGACAACAGAGAAGGTCAATTGTAAACTTACCTTAATACACCAAAATATACAAAGCTTCTCTAGCAAGGTTCTTGACATTGAATTATTAATAGAAAAATATGAAATAGATTTGATGTGTTTTACAGAATCCTGGCTAAAAGCAGAGAAAATGTGTTTCAGTATAAATAACTTTGTAGTTGCTAGTCTTTTCAATAGAAACTCCGGTGAGGGAGGTGGATCTATTATCTTAATTAAAGAATCACTAAAATGCAAAGAGCGGAAGGATATTGTAAAACTATCAGTCGAACGTGTTTGTGAGATCTCATGTGCGGAGATGGATACTTATATTATTCTATGCATATACAGACCCCCCGCCTCTGCATTATCTAATTTTATTACTATAATGGAGGATGTCCTGTCAAAAGTATTTGTCTTAAATAAACAAATTTTTATATGTGGGGATTTCAATATAGATATTTTAATAAATAACAGCGACAAATGTAAACTAATATCATTGTTTAATTCCTTTAATTTAAATAATGTATTCATGGAGCCAACTAGGATCACTTCAACTAGTCGGTCTTGCATAGATAATATATTTACCAATTGTTCACTCTTAAGTAATTCTGTTATTACAGGTGTGCGTTCTGACCATAAATGTTTGTTGGTTAGCTTTCAGTCTCTAATTAAACCCATAAATAAAATTATTAAGTACAGGCCGTTAACAGTTAATAGACTCAATTATTTTAATGACAACATAATAAAGCAAATGTCCAGCTTCATATATAATATTAATCAGCCAGATATTACATACGCGAATCTACATAAAATAATAGATCAAGAATTTAATAAAGTATGTCAAATAAAAACAAAAAAAATTAATGACAAATTAAATTTTGCTATTTGGGCCACAAAGGGCATTAGAATAAGTAGGGATACACTTTATGATCTATATGACAAAAGATCATACACATCTGACCAAAGTTTTCACAATTATGTTAGGAATTATTCAAAATTATTTAAAAAAGTTTGTATCATAGCAAAATCTATTTATATTGGATCTAAAATCAAACAGTCAGATAATAAATACAAGTGTGTATGGAAAATGATAAACACTGAAACTGGAAAAAATCTAATTAGGCAAAATAATATTTCAATTAGACATAATGGAGTTATGATATCGGACAATAAACAAGTTGCTGAGTTATTCGAAGATTTTTTTACTAATATTCTATTACAAATCACAAACAGTATTAAATCATCAGCTAGTACTGCTAAGAAATTTTTAAAACAATATATTAAAATACCAAAAATTCCTAATTTTACTTTTAAACATGTCACAAATGAGGATATTCTTAAACACTTTAAAATGTTGAAAAAGAAGCAAACTGAAGATGTATGGGGGTTGTCGGTCAAAGCTATAGAACCAATCATTAATACTATAGGACCGGTACTTGCTGATATTTTTAATGGGTGTGTTAATGATGGAATTTTTCCCGATCTTATGAAGAATAGTAAAATAGTTCCCATATTCAAGTCCGGCTGTAAGACAGATCCAAATAATTATCGTCCTGTTTCTGTCCTGCCAGCCTTAAGTAAAATATTGGAAAAAATAATTATCGGTCAACTTTTAAGTCATTTTAATAGAAATAAATTGTTACATGATCAACAATACGGGTTTACAAAAGGAAGAAACACAACAAATGCCGGTACAAGTTTGATTGCGGAAATAACCGATGCATGGGAAAATTCTCAGGACCTCGTTGGTATTTTCTGTGATCTATCTAAGGCGTTTGATTGTGTTGATCATCAAACTTTGTTAGATAAGTTAGAATTTTATGGTATTCGCGACTTAGCTTTAAATCTATTAAAATCTTACCTTTCCAATAGAACTCAAGGTGTTAATATTGATGGCTGTCTATCCGAAGGGGCCCTTGTAAAGATGGGTGTTCCGCAAGGCTCAATTTTAGGACCATTCCTCTTCTATACTAGATACATCAATGACCTTCCACATATGGTTCAGGAGATGGCGCAGATAGTGCTATTTGCTGATGATACATCTCTACTGTTTAAAGTTAGTAGAAAAGATAATATATTATCATCAGCAAATGACACTCTGGAAATGGTTTCGAAGTGGTTCACCGCGAATAATTTAGTTTTAAATGCTAAGAAAACTAAGTGTCTAAAATTTACGCTCCCCAACGTAACTGGTATTAATTCCACAGTGAAGTTAGGTGGTACTGATCTGGAATTTGTTGACTCCACTGTGTTTTTAGGGATCACAGTCGATTCCAAACTACAGTGGAAAGCTCACATAAATACTCTATCCAATAGATTGAGCTCTGCTGCATATGCAGTCAGAAAAATCAGACAATTAACTGATGTTGCAACAGCCAGACTAGTGTACTTCGCCTATTTTCACAGTATAATGACGTATGGTCTTATAATGTGGGGATCCGCGGCAGATTTTGATAGTATATTTATTTTACAAAAGAGGGCTATTCGGGCAATATATGGCATGAAAGCTCGTGATTCTCTCAGGGAAACATTTCCTATGATTGATGTATTGACACTACCATCTCAATATATTTATGAGAATTTATTGTACGTCAAGAAAAACTTAAGTATGTTTAGTAAAAATGGCGACAGGCATAATTTAAACTTAAGAAATATAGATAAAATTGATATTCCAAAGTTTAGACTGCAAAAAACCAATAAATGTTTTGTCATTAACAGTATAAGGTTATTTAATAAATTACCTAAAAGTATTATAAATTTAAGTGAAATAAAGTTTAAAAATTGTATAAAACAAACATTAATCCATAGGGCTTACTATAGAGTTAATGACTATATTAATGATAAAGATGTCTGGACTCGTTCTGATCTGCAATTGAGGTCTCACAACTAGTATTGCCTTTTCAAATGAGTACCCTAGTAGGTATGTTAAATCTGATATTGTAATAACTTATTATTACTTAATTTATTTTTTATTATATTTAAATTTTATCTTTGGATAAGGTATATCTTATGATTACTTATTAATATTTACATTATGCAGGTACTCTGTTATTATATATTATTATTTAGTAAAGTGCCTGTACTCTTTAGTATTTGCAGTTCTGTACATTGGTACAGCAACCAATTGGTAAACTGTTAAATAATCTGCCATAGGGTGTTTTGCGCATGCTTTTAGTGGGTTAGAGCATTTAATGTATGCTGCGATATGCATATCGGTAACTCAATGGCTATATTCCTCTGTTAGTTTGTGTGAAGCACCAGAGTTTTTTACTTGCTGGTACCTTTTTCTCCGGGGTGTCTCCGGAGGGATCGACTTTACAACTAGTGTTTACGCCCTTAAAGATACCGATCCATATAACTATGTTAATGCGATTGATGGTCATTTAAAAATATTTACAGCCAATATAATGATAATATAAGAACTAATATTTAAGGCGTGGATACGGTTGGTGAGGTCGGTCGCCTTGGTGGCACCCTTGTATGGCAGATGATAATCGGAAGGTCAATGGAATCAGCTAACCACCTAGTCTTACACTAGTTGGTTATGTAGCGTGCGTTCGGTTGGTTGGTTTTTTCAATACTTTTATTTAAGACACCTTTTATTAATTAATCTATAATGGTTATATATATATAGCAGCCTAACCAAACGCACTCTAGACCTTATTGTTAAAACTTTTTTTTTTTTTTTTGACTATTCATAAATATCTGTAAAGATTTACATGAAATAAATAATATTTGATTTGATTTGATTTGATTTCAGCTGAACGTCTGGGTGTTCAGTAATAGTGTAAGATATAGTTTGAAGGAATAAATCATACAAGGTGTTTCCTCAATGTTATAAAGATAAGTCCTCATTAATATATATATTTATATATATGAGTATATATTATAATAAATTTTCAAGTATCCAATTTAATACTTATAAACATTAGATTTAAATTATATTATATTATGCACTATTCATCTTTTTGTTATTTCACGACTCTCTAAATATCTACATGTCTTATTTATCATTGAAGAGACTATGCAGCGAAGTACAATTAGGAATTAAACGAACTTACCTTGTGAAGTTCCAATTCTAATTGTACGAGCTGCATAGTCTCGAAATGATAACATATAACCCGCCCCCCCAAATGTTTACAACACTCTCCCAGTATGCTAATGTCGTGAAATAAAGTTTGAGTTTAGCTAGACTGGACTCCTCAGGCACTTAACCTTATGTTGCAGCTCTTCACTATATGAAGTTGACAGGCGGGGATTGACATAAGGAGGGTTTTATTTTTTTTAAAGCGCTTGTTTAAGGCTCTGAACTCGTGCATCGTTGGCTCGTAAATTCGATTACTACATGTCTTATTTATCATTTCGAGACTATGCAGCTCGTACAATTAGAATTGGAACTTCACAAGGTAAGTTCGTTTAATTCCTAATTATAATTTTGTAAAAAGTTACGATGTTTTCGTTTTAATTAGACAATAGACTGCTTTGTAATTGCTAATAATATATTATATTGTAATAATTATTTATTTCAATTTAAATTAAGAAAATAAACTGATTGTTCTTAGTAGAAAGTCTTTGGTTGCAATTGTTTTTTTATTGTAACATTTTGCCCCTTGTGGTGTAACGACCAGCCCCTGGCGCGGGGTTAAAAGTTACACCCCTTTTTTTCCAGAATTTATTTATTTATGCCATTTCTAATAATCTGGTACCTAAAATTATTTTTAAATTTGAATCTTGTGTAGTTATTTAATCAAAAAATAAATTCAGGTAAAACAATCAAACGAACAAAAAGTTGTGACAGTTTATAAAAACAATTTCACATCCAGCCCCAGTTTCCCCTACACCAGTACCTAGAGCTTTGTAATGTTCTACATAATATTAGTATTTAAAAAACGACAGTTCCAAATTAATTTTAATAAACTTAATATCATATTAAAATAGTACAGGGCTGGATTTGATACAGCCAGACTTAAAGTAAAATGATTATTTTAGTTTAATAAAATCAGACCTATACTTCAAATACAAAAATACGGTCGTACAAAACCATGATTTTTTTTATATTTCAAGTAGCAAACTTTGTCCTGAGCAACGACTGTGGATCTAGCCCTGAGCCTACATAAATTGTCGTGTAATATATATTTTTTTATGTATGTATGTTTATTGTATTTTTGTATGTCATGTATGTTTTCTGTTACATCCTTTTTTATATTGGTAGGTGCTTAATATAAAGTATTTTTTTCAGCTTCGTGGGTTTTCCACGAGGTCTTCCACGAACTAGTTTCGCACGTTCCCGGAATTGAGAGGTTAGCAGACGGAACGGTGCTTGCAGACACAATGGTGCTAGCAGACGCAACGGTGCTAGCAGACGTAACGGTGCTAGCAGACGCAACGGTGCTAGCAGACACAACGGTGCTTGCAGACGCAACGGTGCTAGCAGACGCAATGGTGCTAGCAGACACAACGATACAAGCAGAAGCAACGGTGCTAGCAGACGCAACAGTGCTAGCAGACGCAACCGTTTCTTTATATTTTAGTGGTAATTCGTATCTTGATGTGGTTTACTAAAAAAATAAAACAAAAGTCATTAATTAATAGGTAAAGTTCAAAAACTTGTAATAATGTAGGACATTTTATAAATATTGTTCTGATGACAGGTAAATGCAGTCATTTGTTTATCACTTTTACGAAACAAGCCTCTATAGTTGGTTTAATTATTGGTCATTGCGGTCGTTACTGAGTTAGGCCTCTAGAAAATAATTATGTTATTAGAGGTGCATGCATATTTTGATCGATATGTACCTATGCATGCTCTTGCTTTTGAGACTGTCGTTATATAAGAGTTTATCTCTTGTACTTTTCAGTTCGCATATGGTATCAACTCTAATCCATGGTTCTTGGATTTAGAAAAAATATAGTATTAAAAATAATAAAATAAAAAATATCCAGTAAATGTAACAACAATTTACCCTCCGCCGTCATCGGATCCGACGCGACGTCTTAGGTGTTATAGTGGCTGCCTCCAGCCTTGCCGTCGGTTCCTACCTCTTTCTTTTATTGGCTCCCTGTGAACAGGTGTACACAGCACGTGATACATTTGTTGGCGGTTTAGCAGACTGTAGTGTGTTTCTGAAAACTTAAAAGTTGAAGAAACTTGTGTAGATGCATCTTACCTCGAAGGATATTCTCCTGCCCAGGCTATAATTTTCTTCACCTCCTCTTCCGATATGCTCGTTATCACGAATAGTATTTTGTCGTTGAGCGGATCGGCTTTGATCAGTTTCCAAGCATCCAGCCTATATAACAGGAGAAGCTTCATATTGCCCCTGAAGCGTGGGAGTCGTTTTTGGTTTTAGTTTTCAACGGTCTAACCATCTCGGCTACCATGTATAGATATAATAATATGAGACTCACCTTAAGATCACCAGCAGTGGGTAGTGCCTACAGACCCATATCAAAACTATAAAATCTCAAAAGTTCGGGAAATAACTCTTCGATGGGATTATTTTCCGAATGAAAAACCAGACCCCGATTCAAACTATAATCTCCCAAATCTTCGGGAAACAACTCTTTCTTATTACTTTCGAGCTCCGGTTCCGTATCATAAAAGTAGTTGTCCGAAGTATCAGTCAATACTATAAACAATAAACCCGAATTAGTTTATGTATAATTGGGCAAACGAACAAAAAATAATTGCGCCATGTATAAGTCCAACACTTACCGCGTCAGCGTGGGTATCGCAACTATCTGGGTTGCCTCCTAATGCTATCCGAAGCATTTTATAGGAGTTGCTCAACTCCGCGCGACGCTCCCTTTCCAACTCCTCGTTCCGTTCGTGGCGTTTCCTGCTGTCAAAAGAAATTCCAAATTCAAATATCAAACGTTTAAGTAAACATAGAGTATTATTATATTTACCGAAAATTAATGAAGATTTTCAATTAATTTCGAGGGGACATAGCCCCCTGCCCCAGATTACGCTTCGGGGGTTTTCCAAGAGGTCTTCCACGAACTCGTTTGACACGTTCCCGGATATTATTCTTGCTAGCAGACACAACTGTGATGCTGGCATATGTAGAGGTGGATGCGACTGGTCCACACAACTTTCCCTTTGACAGTTTGCTCACCTAAAATAAAAAGTTGGGTGCTTAATGGAGCCCGAAATGTAAAACAACAAGTGGCGTGCTCATCGTTGTGTATATATGGACACAGTCAAATACAATTAATAAAGTAAGTACCTGCTTTTGATCCGTTTTGCCACGAGGCCGGCCACGAGAACGTTTGACTGGTTTCTGAACAGAAAAATAAATATCAGTATGAAATTCTTTAAAAATATAAATCAATACCAGCTATTGACACAATATTCTTTTATTTAAACAATAATTCAATTATCAAAAATAAAATATTAAATAGGTAATAAAATAAAAATAATAATTGAATATGAAAAAGTTTTAAATAAAGATATATTATTATTATTATTTTTGGCTAATATCATTAAAATGTTCGATGCAGGGTTATCCAGTCACCTACTCACAAATGATTACAAATCAATGCAATAGGAATAGATAATTCTATTAATGTTGGTTGCATGAAGGCAATATAGGGATTAACAATTTTATATGATATTTATTTTCGTTAATGTTAGTTGCATTTAAGGGACACATAAACAATTTGAACGAATTAACAAATGTACTTTCGTTAATGTTGGTAGCATCTCAATGCAATAAGGCGAAGAGGAATAATTTGTACAATATTTTATTTTCGCGGCAAGATTTTTGTACGACTTTGACTTTGTTAATGTTGGTTGCATAAAGGCAATAGGGACACAAATACTATTTTGCACGACATGTTCTTTCGTAAATTTTGGAAGTGTAAGAAATGCGGACATAAAGAATTTTGTAAAACATTGACTTTTGTTACTGTTAGTAATGCAATAATAAGGTAACGTTATTGTTGGTAGTAGCAATACAATAGGCACAAGTAAATTTTCTATGGATGCCACTTTAATGAAATAGTGTTTCTTCTTACCTCTACATGATGTCCATCTTCGTTGTTGTTGGTAACATCCGCACTTGTGTCCTAAAGTTCACGATAAGCTTCAAATCAATCAAATCAAATCATTTATTTCATGTAAATCTTTACAGATATTTATGAATAGTCAAAAAAAAAAAAATTTTTAACAATGAGGTCTTAGAGTGCGTTTGGTTAGGCAGCTATTCATTATTAAAAGAACGACAAATATTTATACCTCGATATCAGATTTAGAACTTAAATTTAGTAATCTTAATATGAAAATTACTACCAAACCGAACACACACTACATAACCAACTAGTGTAAGACAAGGTGGTTAACTGATTCCATTGACCTGTCAATCATTATCTGCCATACAAGGGAGCCACCAAGGCGACCAACTTCACCGACCATATCCACGCCTTAAATATTTATTCTAAATAAAAGGTTAGTAACCAATCACATATATATATATATATATATAAGTAAAGGTATAAGGATCGGTATTTTTAAGGGCGGCTATACTAACTGTAAAGTCGTTCCCCTCAGTGACACCCCGGAGAAAAAGAGTAAGAGTAAACCAGCAAGTAAAAAACTCTAGTGCTTCACACAAACTAAAAGAGGAGCACAGCCATTGATTTGCTTATGCTATATAGCATATATATATATATATATATAGTAGCATACTCAAAATGCACCCCTCCGATCAGCATGCGCAAAACACCCTATGGCAGATTATTTGTTACTGTACCAATGTACAGAACTACACAGTACTGTAGTATAAATTAAGTATAAATAAGCAGTATAATCATCAGTGATTACCTTATCCAAAGACAAAATTTACATAATGTAATAAAAATAAATTATGTAATATTAAATTATTACAATATCGGACACTACTAAGCTAATTGTTCATTCTACATATGTAATAAGTAATTTGTTCACTAGTTGCGAGACCTCAATTGCATATCAGGACGGTTCCAGACGTCTTTATCGTTAAAATAGTCTTTTACGCTATAGTAAGCCTTATTGATTAAAATATGTTTTATACAATTCTTAAACTTTATTTCACTCAGTTCTATAGTGCTTTTAGGTAATTTATTAAATAACCTTATACTGTTAATGACGAAACATTTATTAGTTTTTTTGCAGTTTAAACTTTGGTATATCGATTTTATCTATGTTTCTTAAATTTAAATTATGTCCATCGCTATTTTTACTAAACATATTTAAGTTTTTCCTTACGTACAATAAATTCTCATAAATATATTGAGATGGTAGTGTCAATACATCAATCATAGGAAAGATTTCTCGAAGAGAGTCACGAGCTTTTATGTTATATATTGCCCGAATGGCCCTCTTCTGTAGAATAAATATTGTATCAATATCTGCCGCAGATCCTCACATTATAAGACCATATGTCATTATACTGTGAAAATAGGCGAAGTACACTAGTCTGGCTGTTGCAACATCAGTTAATTGTCTAATTTTTCTGACTGCATATGCAGCAGAGCTCAATCTATTGGATAAAGTATTGATGTGAGCTTTCCACTGTAGTTTGGAATCAACTGTGATCCCTAAAAACACAGCGGAGTCGACAAATTCCAGATCAGTGCCACCTATCTTCACTGTGGCATTGATATTTGATACATTAGGCAACGTAAATTTCAGGCACTTAGTCTTCTTTGCATATAAAACTAAATTATTTGCCGTTCAGTCATTTCGAATCGTCGAACTCTTTTTTTTCCAGTTCAGTGCTTCGTAGTGAACGCTGGGCCTAAGAGTTATCCTTTGCAAAGACCAAACGAACAGAAACACAGACGGACATCCATTTTTTTTTTTACGGAAACTGCAAACGACGGTCTAGTATCGATACACTCGGGTATTTCCCTATGTATAAGATTCGTAGTGTCCGTTAAAGTAATTGTAATGATTAAAGTTAAAAATGGCGTCAATTGTACCAGTTTAATTTTAAAAGTCGAATCACAGCTGGTACATTCGATACAATTTGGTACTTTAACAGACACTTTGGTGCAACTCACCCTAAGTAATCCATAATGCTATGAAAGTATAAATAGTGAAATGCCCTAAGGTCAAAATCGCCTGCCTAAACACGAGAGCAGAAGCTGGTCGCCCACCATGCAAACTCAAAAAAAGTAAGACCCACACGAAAATAACAGAATACCTATGTCGGCATGGGCCATAATAATAATACCTTCACGGGTGCCTTTTTGGCTCCCGAGAACTGTTTAAACGGGCTCAGTGAACTGTTCAAAAGTACCTAGCGGGGGGATTAACCGTCCTCATTTCATCGATGGTATTCGGAGGCAACACTTAACAAGTGGCTAGCTTGTTGCAGTGTTTATTAACATATAACAAAAACACTAACGTGTAGCCTCGTTTTATAAAGCGGTCACCCATCCCAGGTCAGGCCTTAACCACTGGCTGGCAAATAAAAAATAGCTACATGGTTATTACTTTTCTAAAATGTAGATTTGATTGAGTGCGAGCGAGACGGATGAATATTTGTAATTTGTACTATAGGTACAAGGAACTTCCATATTATTCATACTTTCAGAACTTGTTAGATACTTTACTCGCATATTGTAGAACATACTATTATATTTAACCTACTGTAAATAGGTTTATTTTAGCTTAAAAATAAAACAGTTTTTATGACAATTATTTAGGACAAGTTGATGTATATTTTTTACAATGTATTTACTTCTACCTAAATATAGTTGTTAACCAAAATTGGATGAATTTGAACAGTCGATAATCGTATTTATATTCAGTAATATTCATTAAGATAGGAGGTATCCTAAAACCAAAATCGCCTTTCCAGACATGAGAACAGAAAACGCCACACAAGGCCAAAACAAAAAGGGAGAACAAAAATTATTATAATTAATTATTGAGCAGTGATTGGTTGAAATCAGAACAGAATATGGCGACAGCGAACATGTTTGACATTTCGTTCAATAGTCTATTTTAGGCCTAAGGGAATTTCCGTATATTATTCCTATTTTCAAGGTAAAATTACAGAGACAACTTAAACCTAAAAAATAGAAACTAATATTTTAAAATGATAGTGGTGAAGTATTAATATTATCTTTTAAGAATGCGTTCTAAAATTATAATATTAGGCACTCATGCGATCTATCTCTCAGGGAAAAGAAAGAAATACTTATTAGGTATAAAATTTTACACAAATTTCATAACTCCATCTCTTTCTTTTTCCCGAGAGATTGCACAGATAACGTAAAAAATAACATAAATATTTTAAATATTTTTTTTTATATAAATAATAACAATTTCTTTATTTTCTCACAAAAAATATACAGAAACAACAGTAAACACATTTCACAATAATTAGACTGGAGCCTGAACTAGGCAAAGCCTGTGCTCAGGTCTCCAGGATCCCACCCTATAAGCAAATCAACAAAATAATCATCAATATTATCTTTTTTTTTTTTTAATAGAGCAGGACATGTGACCCTACATCCACCTGATGATAAGTGGCAATGTAACGTCCAAGAATGTACCCAACCAATAGTAGCAATGGTGCTGGCTTCAATTGGTTGATTTCACTATGTCTATATATATATATACGTTAAGTAAGAATTATCTGAAACAAATATAGTGTTTTAGATGTGTTTCTTATTAGGTAAAATATATAAATTGAAGCTATAATTTTTTTTATTGCTAAATATTTCGCCCCTTTTTGGATCGGCGTCATCAGTGATAGTTAAGTTAGCCTATATAAAGAGGTTTTCAACAAGAACTTTGTTTTCTAAAACAAAAAAAATATTGAATTACAAAGAGAAAAATTCGGCAATTATGAATGAAAAACTATCATGTTGTTGCCACAATTGAAAAACTAAGTTCTTGTTAAACAACCCTATACAATTAAATTTATTCAAATATATTAAAGTATCCATAATTATAGTACACATATTTAGCGACAAGGATAATGATAATAACAAAATTATTACAATTAAAAGTATTTGCATAAGTAATATCCTGTGTAGATGAGTGTGTATTGTGTTTGTGTTATGTCGTGAGTGTGTGTTGTGTTTGTGGTGAGTGTGTGGTGGGTACGATTAAATGTGTTTTGAATATATAGAACCCATTTTATAACATTTCACCTACGATCTATAATAATAATTATTTAAGTTCAAGAAAAGATAAAAAAAACTGTCAACTGACAAGAACATTTTTTTGGATAAAATAATAAATAATTAAATTAAATACAATATTAAGACGAAATAAAAGTATAAAACACTGAAGCGAAAGAAAATAATGGAATATATCCTAAACATATAAAAAAATTACAGTCCCTGGAGTAAAAAGGCAAAAAATAAAATTCATGGTTCAGCATAGAAGATTTCTTTCAGATTTTAACAAAGGTTTTCAGGAATTAAAAAAAGGCAAGAAAGTATCTCCCACAACTCATTATTCTGGGCTATACGGGCGAGGTTATGTGATATTCAAGGCCTAAGGTTTGAAGTGGATTACCTACGCCAAAACTACATATTGCAGTCAGGCAAAAATGAACATAACTTTTTTCAAGAACACAACTATTTACCTAAAGGCTATTATTATTATTATTGCTTTATTTTTATTAATTTTTAACATTCGTTTTGTTTTTTGTGTGAATTTTGTATGTAGGTAACCTAGTACATATTTATATATATATATATATATTTTCTAAACATTATTTATTGATAGGTATTTATTTTTAGTTTCACTTTGTAGGTAATCTTATTATTATAGATAATCGTTTTTTTTGTAGGTCTTTATATTGTTTTTTCGTTTTAACATTGTTAGGTCTTATTTTCTACCTCTCTGATGTCGCAAAAAGACTTAGGGCCGATTTTTCAATACTCAGTTAAACAGTCTGATAGCAGTTATTCTATAGTTAGCAAGAAATTGGATTTTTCAATGGTTGGATAGTGTCAAAGTGACAGATAAACTCACTAACAGTGGAATAAATTTATCTGCCAGTTCAAGCGTCAGTTAAAGCTTATCAAACTGTTATTGTGGTCTGTCATGGTTATAATTTTAAAGTATTTTTCGTGTTTTTCTTTTAAATTGGAAAACATGAAACTGTTTGACTCAATTGAGGATTTGCTTATCGAAGAAGAAATTATGATGGTGAATTATTTAAAACCAAACCGGAAAAAAGAGTAGTCAGAGAAAGATTTGACCATACCAGCTGGGACGAGGATGAATTTAGGAAAAGATTTCGTCTCCAGAAAGAAACTATCAATATTTATACTTGCAATGATCAAAGAAAAAATGGATAATCCCACGGAAAGGTACCTAAACGATTTTATTTAACTTCCTTTTTTCTAACCTAACTAACCTACATACTCATTAGTAGCTATTTCTAGCAACGATTGTTTACTTTAAACCCATGAAGATATAATAATATAAAACTCAGTGCTTAAAATCATCACTGATAATTTAAACATTCTACCTATATAAACATATTTTTTTCTCAATTTTCAGAAACCAATGTGTTCCACCCATCCAGCAATTACTCCTACCTCCTGCTTTTTTGTAATATCATAGGAACCATGTACTATTGGGCTCCGGCACTTATTAAGTTCTATCTTAATGCCTTTCAAATGTCCCTACCTGACCAGAGTAATCTTGTAAAATGGGGGAAAACAGCAGATAAGACATGTACATTGTGCGGTGTTGCTGTAGGGACTGCCAGACATATACTTGCTGGGTGCAAGACTACTTGAAAAAGGCCATTATTCGCACCGACATGATAAAGTTCTAGAAATTATTCGTGAAGCTGTCTCAGTATTGCAGCCAGAAAAGGATTATCAATAATTGAAATACTAACTACTTTTGTAAAGGGGGGACAACTCAAGAAAACTCTATTGGCAATATTTATTGGTATTTCCATTCAAATTAGCTCTTTTAAAATTGTTTGATTATCATTAGGTAACTTATATTATTTTTAATTACTGTCTATTATGTATTGATTTTTGTGTAAATAATTAAATAAAAAACTGAATACATTTATTATTTTGCTTTTATTTCTATTTATAAAGTATGAACAGACTTGAGATCACAAAGATGTTTAAACCACTGTGACTTCACTGTGTTCACTCTCTCTACTCAACCAAATACTATATGATCTTGTTAAATGCGCAATCTTGGAAACACGCTCCATAAAAGTTCCGACGGCTGATTTCGGAAGGCCAAGATCCTTCAATAGACGATGCAAAGACTGCTGGAATACCTCTTGCACCAACTTCCACTGCATAAAGTTGAGTTTTAAATCTGTTTCTGCAATTTCGTTTGTGGGACCAAAATATTTGTTCAACTTGATGTTGTGATCCTTAGGAATGTTTGTTTCCCACGAAACGGTGAGTTCTTTAAGTATTACTTTCTTCAAGCACCGAGAGTACACCAGTATGTCTGGTCTATAGGCTGAAACTGCTTGTTCGTCTGGAATTTTGTAATGTATTTTAAATGTATCCATGTATATTTTCCAGTCCTGTGCTTTGTCCAGGATTAAGAAAGGTTTACTTTTGAGTTTTCTTGAGTTGTCCCTCCTTTACAAAAGTAGTTAGTCTTTCAATTGTTGATAATAATTTACTGGAAAGGACTAGGTTAGAAAAAGGAATGGCGACATTACCGTATGAAAGCATACGGTATAGTCTTGCCAATATTAAGTAAAGGAGAAAAGTATCAACATTAAAATGGGTACCGCGACTTCAGATCACTATGAATGCTTATTCTACAAAATTTATGTTACACTTTTGCATAATAATATCCTATAAACTTAACTATGAAACATATAACTTAAACACAGGTCTAGTCTTCGGGCTACCCTCAAGGGATTTTCTCCCCTATATCATCTGTGGGAATCTTTTTTAATAATTAGATATATATGAACATAACAATTTACAAAAATAATACATCCTAACCTAAAACACATGTCAGTCATACGCCACTGATAAAATATCACGCTCTCTTTTTAACATGTGCAATTTTTGGTAAGTCATTCTCGCTCTGACAAAGTTAGCTACAACAATCCTCAGTTAACTAGCAGACTGAATAAACGTGATTGAAAATTTCAAAAACCTTATTCCACTGTTAAACAATCAAATAAATTAAACAGGTTGATAACTAACTAGCGAGTTATCAGACGATTGAAAAATCGGCCCTTAGTGAGCTGCAATATTTGTTCTGATAACCGATTCTATAAAGGCGAACGTGGTTTAAAAATACATAAATCTAAAAAACATAAAAATGACCCTGTATCCAACTTTAATTTACAAGTCCCTAATGATAACCCATTTAACAATAATGATTTAGTTCAGAATAATATCACTAGTTTTTGGGAAAAATTATCAAAATGCAGACAAACCATTCCAACCTTAAAACGTGTCGTTCTTTGAAGGTGACGTTAAAGGAGCCTGCAGATTACTGTTTTCAGATGATATAAAAGCTGATTGTTAAATATGGAAACGGAACGCAAAGCGTTTCTGCTTGAAAAGGAACGTGATTTGTCATATTTGACATCTCGCTGTTCTTCGGATGTAGTTGTCTCTTTTTTACAATATATATGAAGTAGAATTGCAAGCAAGACGTGTTTTATTTTTATTCTAAAATATCTATTTAATCATAGCTAGAAACCCAGTAAACGCAGTAGACAAATTAACCATATGGTCCAGCGAGCCGGGAAGATCGTTTCTTTTTTTCAGCTTTCAGGTATTTCTAAATTTTAAAAATATCACGTTTGACTTGGCACCAAAAATGGCTACCGAGGATGATACCAAGCAAAAATTAATTAATAAAAGAAAATATTTAAAAGGACGCTTGACGAATTTTGAAAATAATATAGATGTCAAAAAATTGGATTCAATTACGGAGCTCAACGCAAAATTACAAAGGCTCCAAGAAATTTTTACAAAAATTGAAGATGTGTCCATGGAATTGGAGTCAATGGACCCTAGCCATACCCAGGAGGGATTGGCCATGGACAACAGGTACACGCAAATGACATCAGTAATAAATAAACGTATTGAAGCTATAAAAAGTACTCAAAAAACTTTAACGGCAGATCAAGTACACAGTAACCCAACATTAATTTACCTTACTTTGACGGAGAATTCTCACAGTGGAGGAACTTTAAAAATTTATTCGAAAGTGTAATTTCCAATTCACCAATGAGTGAAGTTTAAAAACTTTATTATTTAAAAACTTATTTGCGGGGGGAGGCAGCTGCATTAGTGTCAACGCTAGATTGCACTCCATGCAACTTTATTAAAGCATGGCATATGTTAATAGAGAGGTATGACAACAAAGTTCTCATAGCTAATAATCATATAAAAAATATATTATCTTTATCTAAAGTCAATAAGTCATATCAGTTAAAAGAACTACTAAATAACTTTATTAAAAATTATAATTCCTTGTTATCTCTTGAAGTGCCAACACTCTCAGATTTATTGCTGATACATATTTTATGCAATAAAGTTGATTTTGGTACTTTAAGGGACTATGAGTTAAATAGAAAGGATGAGTTTCCTTCATTAAATGATTTTACTACATTTTTAACGCAGCGCTGCCACGCCTTGGACATGATTCATAGAGATGAATTTTCTACTCCTATAAAGAGCCATGTAGGACAACAGAAACATTTTGCACATCCCGTCACTAGTAATACTAAATTATGCACTTATTGTGGTAAAAATCACTTAACCTTTAGGTGCTACAAATTTCTAAAATTAGCTATTCCAAACAGAATCAAATGGGTAAATGAGAATAATAATTGTCCTAATTGTTTTTTGCATCATAGTTTAAATAATTGTCCGAGAAAGGAGTCATGTAAGTATTGTCATGAAAAGCACAATAGTTTGCTGCATGTTCAAGCAGATAGTAGTAGTAGGTTAAATAATAGTGCTGTCTCATTGACAAATAATGATAATACGGTCATTTTAAATAGCAGTACTTACCTTCTTCAAACCATAAGTTTGTTACCTACTGCTATGTGTTTTGTCATTGATGGTGCAGGTGTCAGTCATTGCTGCCGTGTTCTACTTGATGTAGGTAGTCAAAAAAATTATATTAGTGCAAAATTAGTTAATAAACTTGGTCACTGCTATGAAAGCCTTGTGAACCAGTGTGTTAGTGGAGTTGGTGGCCAGACCACATCCCTTTCTAAAATTATAAAATGCACTATATCCTCTTATGATTATACTTACAAGCGTGAAGTGTATTGTGGTGTTATGGAAAAAATTACGGAGTCATTGCCTACAGTGGAGTTTCCTAAAAAATTACTTAATATACCTTCCACTGTTACACTGGCTGATTTTGATTTCAATGTTACCAGAGATATTGATATGATTCTGGGCGCTGATGAGTTCATAAGTTGCTTACAACCCGGTACTATAAAATTGGGAACAAACTTACCTGGTCTGTTTAACACAGTTTATGGTTGGGTTATTTGTGGAGATTATGTATGTTCAAATAAAGTATTTGCATCCTCTAATCCTACTTGTAATTTTTCCCTTAATAAATTAATGAATAAATTCTGGAACATTGAACAATTACCAATTAAAAAATTTTTATCACCACATGAGGAGTTATGTGAAGACATATTTATAAATTCTGTTGTTAGAAACAAGTTGACAGGTCAGTATGCAGTTGATTTGCCTATCAAAACTGATCTTTTGCCTAAATTGGGTAACTCGTTTAATTTTGCCTATAAATGTTTTTTAAATCAAGAAAAAAGATTTTTAAAGGACATAAAATATTTTAAATCTTATTCCAAATTTATTCATGAATTTGTTGAACTAGGGCATGCTGAGTCGATAAGTGATTTCCCAGAAGTGTCAGTATGAGTATTACATGCCACACCATGCGGTATTCAACCCCAACTCTTCATCTACTCCATTAAGAGTTGTATTTAATGGTTCTGCTCGCACTACTACTGGACTTAGCCTAAATAAAATTTGTTATACCGGTCCAGTTGTACAACCTGATTTATTCTCAATTCTATTAAGATTTAGGATGTTTATCTATGTATTTATTTGTGACATATCAAAAATGTACAGGCAAGTTAAAATTAAACCTAAATATCAACCACTACAGCGTATTTTGTGGAGAGATCATGCCAATGAGGACCTTAAATGTCTGCAGTTCAATACAGTCACTTATGGTACTACCCCTGCCAGTTATTTAGCTACTCGAACACTTATTAAACTGGTTGAGGATGAGGGCAAAAATTACCCTCTAGCCTGTAATTCTATAATTGAAAATACTTATTGCGATGACATTTTGTCCGGTCATAATGATCTTTCACTTGCTATGGAAACTATGAAACAATTAATAAATTTAATGAATCTGGGCCACTTTGATCTTCATAAATGGCATGCTAATAATAAAAATCTTTTGCAGCTAATACCTGAAAATAAAAGAGAAAGTTGTAATTTTTTATTTTGTTATAGTGTGCTTTCCCTTAAAACTTTGGGTATAAAATGGGATCCTAATAGTGACCTCTTTCAGGTTAATGTACCTAACAATATTGTTTCTCAAGATTGCACTAAGCGCAATGTTTTAGCTGATATTGCTAAAATATTTGACCCTTTAGGGTTCATTGCCCCTGTAACTGTGTATGCAAAAATAATTATGCAATTAATTTGGAAGGAGAGGCTCTCTTGGAATAATTTAATTCCTGATAATATTTTACTATTGTGGGAGTACTTTTGTAAAAACTTACCTTCACTTAATTCTGTTGTTGTGCCTCGCCTTATGTTTAGTCCTGGAAGAGATAGTTTAGAGCTCCATGGTTTTGCCGACAGCTCCAACAAGGCTTATGGATGCGTCATTTATGCTCGCTCCATATTTAATAATAATGTTACAGTCCACTTTGTATGTGCAAAATCCCGGGTTGCTCCCATAAAACATGTAACTCTTCCAAGGCTCGAATTATGTGCTGCACTATTACTATCCAAGTTAATGAACAATGTAAGCACTATTCTTAAAATTAATAAAAATAACATTTATTATTGGACAGACTCCACTATAACTCTGGCTTGAATTAAGGGTGATCCATCACGGTGGAATGTATTTGTTGCCAATCGAGTGGCACAAATACATGAACTCAGTCCAGGTCAGAATTGGTTTCATGTTAAGGGTGATTCAAACCCCGCTGACCTTGTATCTAGGGGTGTAGAACCACAAAATTTACCTAAATTTTCATTTTGGTTTAATGGACCTTCTTGGCTATCAGAGTACAAGTTAAATTGTTTCTCAGTACCAAATTTTGACCTTGGTGACATTCCTGAGTGTAAAATTATTAACAATAATTGTGTCCAACATAAAGTGGTAGAATTAGTGTCTGATTCTTTTAATAAATTTTCAAACTGGAACAGGCTTTGCAGATCATTTGGTTATGTTTTAAGATTTGTCCATAATTTAAAAAATAAAAATAATAAAATTGTAGGGTATCTAACCAATGATGAAATAATAAAATCTATGAATTTTATAATTTCAACAATCCAGCATGAACATTTTAAAAATGAATATAATTTATTAGTTTCTGATAAGTTAAATAAAAATAAAAAAATTACTTTTAACCATATAAAGTATTTAAATATATTTATTGATTCTGATAATTTGATAAGAGTTGGTGGTAGGCTGCGACATTCCAGTATACCGGAACATCATAAGTTTCCTCTACTGTTGCCTAAGTGTCATGTTACTGACTTATTAATACTTAGGGAACATCATAGGCTCCTACATGCAGGAACCCAGACCACATTGTCCAGTTTAAGGCGATATTTTTGGCCACTTGGTGGCCGCAGTAGGGTAAGACATTTAATATTTAAATGTATTAAGTGTTTTAGATTTAGTGGAAAACCGGCATCTCAAATTATGGCTGATCTCCCCAGCTATAGGGTTACACCCCGCCGCCCCTTTTTGTGTACTGGGCTTGATTTTTGTGGACCTATATCAGTCAAACAGTCTTCAATCCGTAGGTCACATATAGGAAAAGGCTATATTTGTATTTTTGTGTGCATGTGCACTAAAGCTATTCACATTGAATTGGTATCAAACCTTTCCACAAAGGAGTTTTTAAATGCTTTGAAGCGATTCATATCCAGTCGTGGCAGATGTTCAAAACTTTATAGTGATAATGCTACAAATTTTAGAGGTGCAAGTAATGAACTTAATAAATTATTCCATATGTTTAAGTCGGATAAAGATATAATTCATGATTTCAGCACCGGTGAGGGGATGGAGTGGAATTTCATACCCCCTTCATCGCCTCATTGGGCTGGAGTATGGGAATCAAATGTGAAATTAGTAAAAACACACTTAAAAAGGGTACTAGGCAATACCATTTTAACATATGAACACTTGTATACACTAATAACTCAAATTGAGGCTATTATTAACTCTAGGCCCTTATTTTCTGTCAGTGATGATGCTGCTGACCCTCAATGCATAACTCCAGCTCATTTCCTAATAGGAGACAGTCTTGCATCATTTCCAGAACAAAGTGTATTAGATATTCCTGTTGAAAGGCTTAATTTATATGAACAAATAAACAAATATAAACAGACATTCTGGAAAAGATGGAAGACTGGTTATTTGAATTCACTGCAAATGAGGTATAAATGGCATTCTAAAGCTCAAGATCTTTTAATAAATTCTGTAGTTTTAATAAAGGATGAAAATGTTCCTCCTTTTTCATGGCCTTTAGGCAAAATAATTGAAGTTTTTCCAGGAAAGGATGGTCATGTAAGATCAGTTTCTATCAAAACCATGCATGGTGTCTACACCAAGCCCATTACAAAGGTAATTCCATTGCCTTTGGATTGTGCTTGAGGTAGGCATCAGCTGTTTTTGAAACTGAAAGCTTGCATACATAATCTTTCTTTTAATTTTGTCATACTAAACTTTATTTAGATTTATTCATTTAACTTATTAAATGTGGGTGACTAGGACTTTTATTTGTATTTCATGTTTTCATCATAATATAGTTGTTCTATTGTTTACTTATTTTAGGTTATTTCTTTTTTTTTTTATATATTAAAAATAATATAGGCAAAGGGATTTTTAAGTCGAAGGGGTTAAATTCATGCAGCCTATTTATAATTTAAGAAAACATTTTGCAGCCTAACTTGATAATATTTGTACTTAAATATTTATTTAGTTATTTTTATATAATGTAGGTATCTAAATGGACAATAACTTAATTGTATTCTTGCTGCTTAAAATTAATGAGAATTTTAATTAAAGAGTATTATTGTAAGTTCCTTTCAAGTACTAGGGTTCCATATTAATTTCGTATTGTATTTTCTAATAAAAATGCCAATGGGGCGTCTATGTTAAATATGGAAACGGAACGCAAAGCGTTTCTGCTTGAAAAGGAACGTGATTTGTCATATTTAAAACAAAACAATCATATCAATGTTTTTTGTTGGAGCACGACTTGTGACTTTGTATATACCTGATGGTATATACAAAGTCGCTATCGCTGTTTAACAGTGTTAATCGCTCACACTATGCCGGCTAGATGATACGGTATTAAAATTGGCGGGTGCGACAATATCGAATTAGCATACGAAACTACCTACTTAAAAGTCTGGCCGAATTCATTTTCGATATTGTTTGTAACGCCAAAGACAATATTTGCACGACATTAACTTTTATTAATGCTGGTTGCACAAAGGCTAGGAATAGTCTATTTTGTATGATATTTTCTTTCGATAATGCTGGTTGGATGAGGATAATAGGGTTAAACAATTTTGTATAACATCTACTTTCATTTAGGATGGTAGCGTCAAGAGTAGTCACCACAATAAATAATAATAATAATATGTAGGATAATTTACCCATACTGCTCTGGTCACAAACTAAGCTCTAGGCGTGTACTAATTGTTTCAGAATCAACAATATAATATTTCATAAACACCCACACCATAAATTGCACAGTCAAATGTACAGCTATTTTTTTGCCATGAGAATCCAACCAACGAATAAAGCGCAGAAGAATAATTTGTACAATATTTAATTTCGTTAATGTTGGTAGCGTCTCAAGGCAATAATAATGTGACAATTTTTTGTGGAAGCCACTTTAATGAAATAGTGTTTCTTCTTACCTCCACATGATGTCCATTTTCTTTGTTGCTAGTAACATCCGATATTGTCTCCTGCAGTTGACGATAGGCTTCAGCCATTTCCAATCGTCGAACTCTCTCGAGTTCCGTGCTTCGTAATCGTCGCTGGGCCTAACAACAAAAATGTCATAGGGGAACTTTCCGAGAGAAATGAATGCAGGTATGTATGAAAATTGCTTCAAAGCTACTACTATACGATCTATTCCATATTTTTTCTGGGTAAAACCCAGTAAAAATATGGAATAATTTAGCTGTGGAAATGATACATTTTAAATAGTGAATAAAATATGACATAGAATACCATTTTGTTGGTATTTGACTCATAACGTAATTATTAAAACTTAGCTATATCTAAAAAAAATCATAACACTTTTTAACTCACTTTTTAAAGTTTTTATAAATCTTAGACCGTAAAAATAACAATACTTATAGATCTTAAAGATACTTATGGTGTAAATAACTAAAGTTATAACAATTTAGAAAAAAAAAACATAAATACCTATTTATTCTAAAACAAAAAAAAAAATATATATTTAATGAATTACGAAACTACTCCTATGAAAACAACCAGGCGAGAACTAATCGTCAAATTCCTTGGAAAGATTTAAGGATTCATCGTCAACTGGCAAGTCAAACCAGAATTGCCTTCGGCTGGGTAACATCAAGGGAACGAGATCTTTGATAATTTTCTCTTTTCGTGAAGATGCGATACCCCTTGGCGAACGTCTCTGTTCAGCACAAGGGAACTGTTTGTTTTTTAAAATTTTGACTTGTAAAAAGTTTAAGGTACTGAATTCCACGTCAACGTGAGATTTTTTGTAAAACAAATTATACTCTCCACGGAAAACTTTGACCACAGTGAAATTTTTAATGTATTCCCGGTCTTTCAATGCACGCATTTTCTGCTCAGAATGAAAGTCACAAAATTTGTAAAAATCACGTAACTCCATTACTTTTGGGATATTTAATCCTGAGTTAGATATTCGAACAGCTTCTACAAAATCATTAAAGTCGCAAACATTTTTAATTTTTTGAAGAGACTGCTCAACTTGGTGGTGGAAGCTGTCAGCTGAATTGAATGTATGCCCTGGTTCTAGATACTTTATAGTGATAGAACGCGCTTCAATTAAATCACTATTGACAATATTGACAAGAAATGAAAAGAGTGTCCAGTTTTTGTTTTGCGACGAGCAATTATCTGCCCAAATCACCAAATGACTTTTGTTCCGATGGTGTATAAAAAAAGTTCTGAATGTTGAAACAATGTCATGAACATTTCGGCCTGAAATAGCTTCGTGCCATAAGACAGCGTAAGGATTATTTTCTTTAGTAGATTTACCTAAAGGAGCAAAAGTCTCGTTAAATGCAATAATCCGAGGGCAGAATATTGCTACTTTATAGCTGTCCATACGAGGCAGCATTACCACCTTTTGAAGATCCACACATACGTAAATGGTGTCATCATCTTTATGTTCTTCTACGTTGTTCTTGTCCAATTTGTATGCCTTCCTGCTGTCTGTGTAACGTTGGCGATGTTTGGTATGATTGTTACATGTAGCACAAGTTGTATTAGGAGCTTTATTAAATTCGCAAGCATGTATGTCGTAAACAGCACACATTTCACATTCTTCATTGCCCAGCACAGCGAAGGAAATATTATTGCTTTTTACGACTCTTCGGTACACTTCGTAAGAGCATGCAGAGTTTGGGTATAATTTGTTGAAATCGGCATGCATCATTGTGATAGTAATATCGCTGGGTAAATATAAACGATGCGGGGCATGTTCACGGCGGTAATGTGATATAGCAGGGTTATAAGTCATTATGTGTGAAGTTATTAAGGCTTTATCCTTTGACAGCGACGACCTATCATAGTGTCCGCGTTTTTCTTTGAGGTCATCGTCTTCCCTTGTATGAAGAACTCGAAAAACTTTTGTGTCATTTTTAGGATTGTAACCCAATGTTGCTAAAAAAAACGTCTTGCATACCTGCACTGGACTTTCATGACCACGAACGGTAAAAAAATAATTAAAGGTTAGATTTCGTTTTGGCTCTTTATTTATATTTTTTCGAGATTTAACATTCGCCACGCTCACGTTATTTTTGATGAACATGCCTTTTCCTGCTGTATCTAGGGTCGAATAACTTGAATTAATAACCTGACGTTGTTCTATACTAATGTTATTGGTACAGAGCTTCTTGCACGTAGGTTTACAGGGTTCTTTCAGGGAAAGTTTTTCTATCATATCTTTTTTTTTCTTTTCTTTTCTTTCCGCAGTCGATTCTCCTATTACTTTCCTTTTACGTATAGTACCTCTCTTAGTTAAAGTATTCTTCGCAGCTTCATTTACTGTATCATCGCTTTGAATTATGAACGTAGCTCGCCTTTCTTCATTATTTGTTATATTATTCTCTGTTTCTCGAACGATTTCCTTTTCAGTAATAGCTTGTTGTGAACCACTTATAACTGTCACCGTTTCGACTCTATTTTCCTGGGTATTTGTTTGTTGGTTTATTTGATCTTCAAAATCTTGGATATTTCCTTCAGCCTTAGTATATTTATCACATTTTGTTTGGGTTTGCAACTTTATTTTGCTCTTTTTGATTTTGCGCTGTTTTATAACATCATTTTCTTCAATGGAAGTATCTAAATCAGCCGTGTTAAATTCTTCAGTAATACAATAGTTCTTGTCCTTTACACTGTCATCGGAATCGAAATCTTCAATCAAATCAATGTCCTCTATATCAGAAAAATAATCAGTTGAATGTGAAGCTGATGGTTTGCTACAAGATTTTCTTGGTGAAATGCGTCTTTCAGTTATCATTACAGGTGAAATTCTTGTTGGTAATTTTGTATCAAATGAGGATGTTGAGCTGGCCCTATGAATTCTTTCAATATTAATTGTACCTTCATGAACGTGTTCGACGTTTTCAGTCTTTTTGCGATATAGTAATTTAAAAAAACTGTCATTTCTCAAATCATTTACCGTGCCATCTGAATTATCCACAAATGAACAGCTTGAATTAGGGGATATAGGGATTACCTCATTGCATAATAAATTAGGTACAGGTTCTGGATCCTGAGAAACTTTCACCACTTGCCGCACTCTAGACATTATTAGATCTCGCCGAGAACTCATTGTCAGGTCGGTCGAGCACTGTTTCCAGTCTTAGGATAAAGAAATATTAAAGTTGTGTGGTGCAGAGGTGAACACTGGGACTAAAAAAAAACAACATGTTACTAAGTATTTAAAACTTACTTCAGGGTCTAATGAGTAGGTTTAATACTAGGTAGGTAGTTACTTCATTGATTGGTGGGTTAGTATTCTGGGTCAATCTCTGCCTACCCGTCTTACCTATCTTAACATGATGTCATTTTGATCGTCTTCAGTAGGTGACGATCGATTTGACATTTTGTTAACTATATTAATAAGTAAACTATAATAAGTATGTACCTACACGTAGTAACGTGTAGTGTAGGTACTTATTATAGTTTTAGGTAAGTGTACCTTAGTATTTATTATTCTTCTAGAACATTTTAGGTTGGTAGATATAGTACCTAAACATTATTTAGGTACTATATCTACCAACCTACTAGCACGAGAGTTGAGCAGAATGATTGTATTAATGCGCCTTCGTACTCACTTATTTAAACAAAATCTTAATTTAATACAACTTAATTTCACGACATTTAACATAACGTTTGTTTAATTTCCGTACTAGTGGGTACCAACCAACTTCCCAAACCAGGTAAACAAAAACAACATATTCGATTATCTTACTTACCTTATGTTTTCGCGACAACGCTGTGACACGGACGTGCGCTCATTCCTTACACTATAACAGCAATGCATGCAGCGACTGCTGCCGGCCCCTCAGCCTCGTGTCGCGATACTGGGTGTCCGCGTCCCCCGCACACCTCCGCCGCAAACTAACCCCGCATACTCCCGCGCACCCCCGCGCTTTACGTAGGTATTCGAGGAACAGATATATTGGAATTATTCTTTCTCCGATCAAGTTACTGCTTGTATTATAAGACAAATTGTATGACTTTTAGTTACACTGACTTATTATGTTCACATTGAAGCAACTTTACTGCACTGTATTTATGACGTGGCATTATTACGCGGCTACTTATATATGCAGTAAAATCGACTTACTATTCATAAAACAATTGTAAGATCATATTTATATGTATGTACTTCTTAAGCATGTGTACAGTATAGCTAATTTACTGCTCCTATGATGAGTACACCTGACTGATATCACTACTACTGCTGTCTAAACATGAACACAGGATGGTTACATGCTCTCACTATATTATGTAACCTTAAGTTAAATCTGATTACATCACTTAACAAAAACGCAATATCGCATCTACACTGTCTTTATGGTAAGTAATCTGAAAGCTACGCTTAGGATCGTAACTAAGCATAAACCCAGTATTGCAGCATACTGTTTTTCAGATTAGACCACTTAGTTAGTAAATATTGGGAAACTGCTTAGGATTAAAACAGTATATCTTCTTAGTGTTTATTTGCTCGGATCATACCCAATTTTTATATAGTAAATGACTTAACATATTAGTTTTATAGATGTCATACTGTACTTATGCCGAGAGACTCTGAATAATAACTTTTGCCGCAAGTGTATCCTCTGTAATCATGGTTTGTGATGTAAAAAAAATGATTGACTTACTGCAAATTTTTAATTTTTAAATTTGTACCAAAAAACGATATAAGCAAACGGGTGAGTTACGAAAGTAGATCTCGTTATCGTGATCGTGGCTGTATATCTAACTCAGTTTTGACAAAAATCCGACTTACTGCAACTATACTATTGACGGCAGAATTACTACATACATACACTAGCGGCCCGTCCCGGCTTCGCACGGGGGGACTTAAGATCAGCGCACGCCACGGAAGGCCTCAGAAACGATACTTTTCCCCCGTTTTTAAAACATTTTTGGTTACTGCTCCACAACTATAGGACCTAGCGTGATATTATATAGCCTATGTTACTTCTGAATAATGCAGCTTTCTAATGGTGAAAAAATTATTGCAATCGGTCCAGTAGTTTTTGAGTTTATTCATTACAAACATACAAAAATACAAAAATACAAATCTTTCCTCTTTATAATATTAGTATAGATTTGAAAAGTTGTACTATGCGCTAATATGAGGTTCTACTAATCAAATTGAACAACTTTTCCCATGGAACCATTTGTCGCGAACACAGACTAATAACACAGCAAATAAGCTTGAAAAAAATAAGCTTTTTCCATACAAACTAGCAATATTAAAATTACCAATTTGTTTGGGGAAACCTTTATCATTTGCCTCACATGGTTCAATAGGAAAAGTTTAATTTAGGTTTAAAGAATCCTTATTTTCCACAAGAACATACATAGGAACAATCACTTACATGGAAAATACATAGTTTCATTACATCACATTGCTAGCAAAAATAATGCTATAATAACCCAGAAATAAAATACACATTATGACTATAATTTAATTAATAGTAATTAAATTATAAACACATTACTGGCATAACAGAAACAAAACAGAAAAATAAAAAATACAATAAAGCACTTTAAATATAAAAAAGAAACACTTTACATTTTAGGTTTACTTCTTTAAAACTTCTATTTAATTATATTATAATTTATGACTTTAAAATAATGTATATCAAATAAAACAAAACTATTATAACATTGTAGGTAGACAGAAGAAAAAACGGTCTTGTTCACTGACAGCGCAAATCCCCTTCATACTATTAATGAATAGTAGGGGGCGTGGCAAGTCGTATATATAGTATGTTCCTCATTAGTCATTTTAACATAATTATTTAATTTTAGACAACAATATTACAATAAACAAAAATAACAAAAAAACAATATAAAAAAGATCTTTATTTTTAACTTAGTCCGTCTATCTATATTATGTAAGTCAGTCCGTTAGTTATTTGTACGGATGCAATTTTGACGAAATGTTTTACCTACAGTAGTATAGAAAATTAGTTATTACTTATGTACTTTCGTAGGCATTTCTTATATAGTGGAAATGATTCTATTGATCTAACCTTTTACCGTTCTAGGTATTTAATTTAATTTCAAGAACTACAAATAGTACAAAATAAGCTTATAAAAAGTACAAAAATAAACAAAAATAACGGGACTCCCAGTATTATAATATAAAAGGAAACTAAGATTATGAATATCAAACAACTATATAGGTATTATACTTGCATTATGGTAAAGAAAATAATGAATAAAGACATAAATATAACTTTTAAAAATAATTTCAAACCTTTAAATACAATGTAAGAAGAGCTTCTCATATTACATATAATATAAAACCTAGAACGCTGGCCCAATTTCGTTTAGATTTTTATGATATTGGTTTTTGGAAACGCTCAGTATAGTTTACAAAATTAAGAAACGAATTAATATTTAAGGTTACAAATGTATCTTAACTTAACTTTTAAGTTTAGGTCAATGACATTTAGGTACTCAAGGTGGGAGGGAGATGTTTATTACCACAGCCCATACAGATGCTATTCGTTCAAGTAATCTAGCCAAGTTTCGGTTTAGCAACAGACTACTGTTGCCACTAGGGCTTCAACATCGGACCATTTTTCAATTCCGGTATTATCTACTTCCTACTTCTCACCGCTCAGAGAACCTTCAACAATTACCCTTTTCTTTTGCTAAAAAAATATTGTGAGCTAACACCCTAATGTATTAAAATTCTACAATCTGGTATATTTTGTATGTACTCGTACCTATTGTGTACGACTGACAGTATGGACTTACGCCAAAGTCCAGCCTTGTGATTGGCTAAAAAAAGATTACATTGATAATGGGAATGGAGATATTTACAGAAAAATGCAGGTTACTTTAAGTATCAAAGGTACCTATTGAGTTGTATTTTTTTGTGATTATTATACCAACTGATATCTTATTTTTATGTAAAAAAAAAATTATGTAAAAACGAGCATCTTAAAAATGTTTGTTCACATTAAAACTTATATAGAGAATGAAACTGTAGGTAAGGACCTATCAAATAATGTGTATAGTAATGTTATATAAATAATTTCGTAGCAAAAAAACAATACACTACATAATAATAAAATTTATTGTTTTTGGATATTATTATAAGCAACTGAAATTGTATGAAAAATATTGATTTTTTTTTGTTGCTACGACAAAATAAGCTGCAATTATTTTATATAAAAACTAATCATATTAGAAATGTTTGTTCACTTTAAAACTTATATAGTGAATAAAGCTATGCTTTTCTATTAAATGTGTATTTTATTGTCTTACAGTGGGGCCTTGACTCAGAAAATAAAGTGAAACTACAATTTCGTAGCAAAAAAAATTGAGCAACGGAAATTGTGTGAAATATATTGATTTTTTGTTGCTACGATAACTTTTCTTTTTACTTTTTAAATATACCAATTATCTTAGAAATGTTTGTTTACCTTAAAACTTATATAGTGGATAAACCTATGTCTTATCTATTAAATAATGTGTAATTTATTGTCTTACAGTGGGGCCCTGACTCTAAAAATTGAGTAAAATGTATTGTTTTTGGACATTATTATATCTCGTTAGACATAAAATAATTTAGACAATGATAATCAACTGAAATTGTGTGAAAAATATAGATTTTTTATAAATTATTTTTTGTCTAACGAGTTATAATAATGTCAAAAAACAATACATTTTATGATAAGTTATACTCAATTTTTTTTCGCTACGAAATAGTAGTCTGATGGCCTTATTCATAAAAACTTATTGAGTCCTTGGAGAACACTTTAGTTATGGAATGTTTTGTCTCTTTTTATTAACAAAAAAAATGATTATGTGTAAAAGAGAGAAATCGTTCTATAACTAAAGTGTTCTTCAAGGCAGTTTTTATGAATAAGGCCATTACTCTATTTACAAAGTCAAGGCCCCACTTTAAGACAATAAGATACACATTAATTAATAGATCACGCATAGTTTTATTCACTATATAAGTTTTATGGTCGGTTTAAAGACATTTATTTCTCAAAAGAATATTATTGCTTATTTACAGAGAGAAATTTATATAAAATTATAGGTAATAAAAAAGTTGTTTTTTTGCGAACTGTAGTAACAAATTTAAACAAACTCGGTCAACACGAAAACAGTAAGGAAAAAATAAAAAGTAAAATAATTACAATACGGTCAAACTAATGTAACTTTTTAACAGTTCATTTTTAATTCATAATCTTTTGGCAATTTTTATTAAAACAAAAGAGTTTATTTAATAGTTTATACTTCCTTAGACGTTTTGTTGCTTGTATTTTCAGGTGTAATATATTTTATATTATCGAGAATAATAATACCTAGTAAATACCGTACTGACAACGTACGGTATTTAGCTTTCTTTTCTTTTTTTCGACTTATTCCATTTGTCCACTATCAAAGCAAATAATTGTACCTACGTACACTTATTAAAAAAAAAACAACTTTTTATCTCAGATGGGTCCTGAGATAAATATTGCTCCAAACTTCTCTGAAACTTTCTCTCTATTCCCTATTTTATTCTTCGTTTGCGCGAATTCGAACCAGACTTCTTTTTTAATATGGTGACATTTTTTTTTCATTTATAAAAGGTAATAAACATCTCCCTCTCACCTAATTTTCATTTACTTTTAAGTAAAGATACATTTGTAAACCTTAAATATTAATCCTTTTCAAAATGAACTGTGAAAATTAGACTAGGAGTTTCCAAAAACCAATATCGTAAACAATCTAAACGAAATTAGGCCACCCGTTCATAAACTACGATCACAGACAAATACGAAGCCTTAGAGTCCTTTTGCAAAGAAAATAAATATTTAACAAAGACAAACTAATTCGCAGGCAGCCGCAATAATCCCGCAGGGTTAAACAAAATTTTTTTTTATTGCTAATTTTCTAATAATACATTTAAAGTCAGTCTGCTAAATTTTGTTCAATAATATTGTTTTGATGCCAAAACATTTTTTACCTGCTCGCAGATTTATTTTATTATGGCAGTGTAATATTTATGGGTACTGGAATAGTCTTAGTGTGAGTTTTTTTAACGTTTACTTTCGCGTTAACTATACTATCGCGTTAACATTTAGACCAATCACACGAACGCATTTCTAGTTCTCAAAATTTCCGCTTGGAGCGCTGAACCATTTCCCATACAAATTTTAGTTAACTCAAACGCAAAGTAATAGTTAGAAAACTCACACTAGGGGTACTGGTACTTAATAACTAGACCCCTATCATGCTAACCAATATTCAGTCAGAAATAAACATTTTTTGGAGAAAAAGTTGAATTATACATCTTTCCCACCTAAAGCTATAGACAAGTGTTTTAACTAATACGCTACCTACCAAAATGTGTAACCGCATTTTCTTCAAGAACCCGCAATATTGTTCAGAGAAATCTGTGATGGTTCTTTGCTTATGTACAAATAGTTACTTTTCTGAACCACAAGCCGACCACCGCCATCGCCTGCATGCGCCGCCAGAGACGACCCAAACGGGTTGACTTAACGTTAAAAAACGTTAAAAAACTCAGAGAACCTGAATATTTCAAAAAAAAAAATTTACTTTTATTTCAAAATGTTGTTTCAATAAAAATAAATTTGTGAAACTAACACTCTAATACTTACTAGTTTTACAATCTGTTATAATTTATATGTATTGTGTCATGGACTGGCGCCAAGGTCCAACCAACAAGGTCTGATTGGCTAGAGAAAGAGGCGGGATATAGGTACCTACATGGTGCTTATTTATTAGGAAAGATTACATTGTTAATGTGAATAGAAATACTTAGGTACAGAAAAATACCATGAAAATATATATCTTGCTAATGGTAAGCATATCAATACTAAGTCAATCAATGGGGTCGATTAATATATTGTTGTTTAGAGCGTTGGTCGTTTCCTCTACCGGTAACACACATGGCAGGAGTAAATCATTGCTTCGGACTATAAAAAAATAGATATTTCATGCAGTATGACTGTCTCTAGCTCTTGTTAAGCAACAATGAAACTTAATAAAATTCATTTCAGTATAAGAATTGGTCAATAAAAACCGGAATTTCTATATATATATATATATATATATATATATATATATATATTAACAAAAAGTCACGTTTTGAGACGTAGCGCGTTATTTAATAAGCTAGTACGCATTGGCGTTCCTGAAATTTCACTAGCAACAAAAGTCCTAAGACTTTTATTCGTAGGTAGTAATTTTAATAATGTCACAAAGAAATTTAGAACTAAATCAATCTAATGAGTTCTAAATTTCTTATTACTATTTTATATATAATATAAATTCTGAAGCAAAGTTATTTAATTGGTTAATTTTTTTTCTTAAAAGTATTTTAAGAAAAAAAATGCCCGCCCTAACGGGATGCCCATTGACGTGCGACCGATAGAAACCGAAACTCAAATGTATGGAAATTGATCTCTTACATTTTTATCAATCGACGCGTCGATCAGTATGTCGATGTGCCTTCCCGATTTTAAAGAAAGCCTCAAACTCCAGAATTTCGGAACAGATTTGCTTAATATTAAAATCCAATACCGGAATCAAAAAATGGTCCGATATTCAAGCCCTAGTGGCAACAGACTAAAACCGAATCTTGGCTAGGTTACTTGAAGAAATAGCATCTGTATGGGCGGTAGTAATAAACATCTCCCTCCCTGCACCTAAAGTACTTAAATGTCATTGACTAATACTTAAAAGTTAAGTCAAGATACATTTTTAAACCTTAAACATTTGTTTCAAAATTAACTGTCCGTTTCCAAAAACCAATATCATAAAAAATCTAAACAAAATTGAGCCACCGTTCTTTAGCTACGATCACAGACAAACACAGCCTAGTGTCTTAGGAAACGTAAATACTTTTGCAAAGAAAAACATCTTAAACAAAGACAAAAGAATTGGCCGGCAGCCGTAATAATCCTGCATGGTTTATTAAACAAAAGAATATTGTATATTGCTAATTTACTAAGAATACATTTAAAGTCAGTCTACCTATCTGTTGATGCCAAACCCGATCCTCTTTACCTGCTGCTCTTGGCGTAACGCTTTTCGTAGAAAAAATTGAATTATAAATATTTCTTGCTTACTAAAGCTACAACAAATGTTTTAATTAATATACGTCACCTACCAAAATGTATAGAACTACATTAAATATCTCAAGAACTCGCAATATGGTTCCGAGAAATCTGCGATGGTTCTTAGCTTATGTACAAGTAAAATGATTTAATGACAATGTCAAATAGTTACTATTCTGACCCAACCGCACGCCTACCGCCACCGCCTACTTCTCACCGCTCAGAGAACCTTCAACAATTACCCCTTTCTTTTGCTAAAAAAAATATTGTGAGAACTAACACCCTAATGTACGAAAATTTCACAATCATATTTTGTATGTACTTGTACCAATTGTGTCATGTATTGACGCCAAGGTCCAGTCTTCTGATTGGCTAAAGAAAAGATAATGGGAATGGAGATATTTACAGAAAATTGCAGGTAACTTTAAGTATCAAAGATACATATTGAGTGGTTTTTTTTGTGATTATTATACCAACTGGTCTCCTTTATGAGTACCAAAAGTTACTATCTGAACATCTGCATCGTCACGTTAAAAATCCTTTATTAATACTCAGGTCTCTGACTGTCTAAATATCCCGAGAACGATGTATTAGGATTAACTGAATAGTATTATTCAAACAGATTTAAGTTAAAATTATTTATAGGATCAGGTGTAAAAGATTCTAATTCAATAAAATTATAAAAAATATTCTAATTTAAAGTGTATTTTTTTTTTCTACGAAATAGTAGTCTAACTCAATTTTCAGAGTCAGGGCCCCACCGTAAGACAATAAGTTACACATTATTTAATAGATAAGGCATAGCTTTATTTACTATATAATTTATTAAAAGTGTTTGCTACGAGATTGTTTTCACTCAATTTTCATTATGAAGGTTCCATTGTAAATAAATATGGTATATATATATATATATATATACGTGGTGGCCTAGTTGGTTAGACCTTGGACTTAAAAATACTTAGATCCCTGGTTCGAATCCCGGTGTGTACCAATGAGTTTTTAACAAAAAAAAATATGTACATTTGTTTTACAACACCACTGTAAATAAATATATATGTATTGATAGGATCTGATTTACTGTGGCCAAGGAGTTGGTGGAAACGAAACATCTTTATACAAACCAATATTATTTATTATTAATTACATGTCTGAAGCTCTCTTTAGTATCACAATGACCTAAACAAAACTCGAAACCTAGCAACGTATTTGAAACAATTCTATACGACCTTAACATTATAAAAGATACAAGTAAAACTATCTGAATTCTGATAAGTAGTATAATCGTTTTGCGGAGTCATGATCTTCTACATAAAAAAATGGTAAGACTGAAGTCGGTCCGATATAAAGTACTTTGGCGGTAAAATTATTCTTCAGTCCCAATAGTGACGTACGTTAGAGATCTCAAATTAAAACGCACGTATGTGCATAATACCACGTGACTTACCTTTTTTACTTTAATCTTTCCGTTCCAAGTTTGTTTTCCTATACCTAAAATTTGAATCGCCCGCCAAATGTTTGAAGAATGCAAAATTATTATATTTTTTTACCACTACCTGCCTAATAAAAAAAGCATATAGCCGCCTCCCAAGCCAAGTGTGTGCTGCACAATTATTATTATAAAATATAACTCTGCATAAAATTCAAGAAAAAATTAAATTAATAAATTATAATAAAAGAAGATCTATAATATCATATGTTGGTGAGTCCCTAATTTCCTATCATTTTGCCCGTTGTGATTTGTATAAGAACGTTTTTTCCTTACATGGTTTTAATTTACTATCAAAAAATCCAGGAGACATATTAGTGGAATTCCCGAAATGTATGTGGCTGGAGCCTTGCCCTCCGCACCTGCATGATATGACGCAACAGCCCTACTTTAAGACAATAAGATACACATTTATTAATAGATAAGGCATAGCTGTATTTACACATAAGTTTTAACGTCGAGTTTAAGAATTTTTCAAACGAACATTATTGCTCACTTACAGGGAGAAATGTATATAAAATTACATTAAAAAAAGTTTTTAAAGTTTTGTTGCGAACTGTAGTATCAAAATTATTTAACAAACTCAACCAACATAACAAATAGTAAGAAAAAACAAAAAGTAAAACAATTACAATACGGTCAAACTAATGTAACTTTTTAACAGTTTTTTTCAATTCATAATCTTTTGGCAACTTTTATTAAAACAAAAGAGTTTATATAATAGTTTATACTTCCTTAGACGTTTTGTTGCTTGTATTTTCAGGTGTAATATATTTATACTATCGAGAATAATAATACCCAGTAAAAATTACAACGTACGGTATTTAGCTTCCTTTCTTTTTTCGACTTATTCCATTTGTCCATTAAAAAACCAAATAATTGTACCCACGTACACTTATGTAAAATATCAACTGTTTATCTCAGATAGGTATACTGAGATAAATATTTCTTCTTTAAACTACCACTTTTTTTGATCAGAAGCCCAAAATTTCTGCAGCAGCGGCATCATGTTAGTAGCGAATGTTAGTAGATTGCCGCCAGTTATCGCACATATATAATTAGGTAATAAAAAAAAACTTAAAAAAATATATGTCTTAAATTTGTATATAAAATACGAAGAAAATTTTTCCGCGACCTAATAAAATTGGACATAAAATACCTATAGACTATGAAAAAATAAATTTGTATAATTTTATACTTCTCGGTGATGGTGCATCACCTTACGACATATATTTTTTTAAGTTTTTTTTTATTTAAGAGAAATTTTGGGCTTCTGATCAAAAATATGGGACAAGTAGTTTTGACAGTTGCACCGTTGCGGAAAAACATTTGCATTTTTGAAAATGTTTTCAAATAGGTATTTGTGCCGATTGGGGTAAACACAAAGGGATTGTTCATCTAGATTTATAAATAAGTTATCATCATATTTAATTAACGTCATCGATCACAAGATAAGAGGGATGGATAAGTCTGTTAAAGGATCAGTAAATATTAGTAACGAATTGCATCCAGCATTCTGGGGTGCCCACGTGACCCGGGGCTAACTTGTGACAATTTATTATTTGAGTTATAAAACCATTATTTTATATTATTGGTTGAATTAATAATACTATTTTTTCTTTGCTAAAAACAATTGAGTTCATGGCTATATTTGAAAAATGTCTTTTTATTACCTATCGTTATACCTAATAGATGATTCCTTGTACGACCCACTTCTGGTTTTTCCGTTTTGTCCCTAAACTTGTTCCTTGTATGACCCATTTTCATTACCTGTTTACGACTGTACTAGTATAGATATATAAAAAAATATGTGTTCTAGATAAACATTATTTTTATTTGTTAATAGGTATTATGTAAAATCATGATTTTAATTATAATATTATTTACTAGTTGTCCTCTTCGGCCGCGGTTTGTTGTTAAAGTAGCAGCAGTCAACCTGCTGGCGAGAATAATAAAAATCCTGTTGATTTGTATTATTTATTTTATGATATCTTTCATATAATTTTATGAGTAGTAGAATCCTATGAAACTTAATCTGATTAACGTTTATTTAAAATTAATGATTATTTGCTAGCAAGCCAAACTTATAATTTTATTATTTTTATTAACAAAATAAATGGTTTTTGTTTTAATGCCTTAGGCATTATCTACCAGCTAACCTTTAAGTTATGTTCAAAGTCGTGTGCTTATATTCAATTTTAATAAATTTATACAAAATAACTAATACATAAAAATATATATTATACAATATATTCATAATAAATAATGCATACTATACATAAACATATATACATTAGTCTCGCAAATGGCATCACCGAATTGTATTTCTTTGCCAGCATTACTGGGGTTGTTAAGAATGATAAGAAAAAAAAACCACACCTACTTCAGCCAACCGCGGCCCAAAATGACAAGTAGTATATAATAATATTATTAAATTTAATAATTATTTTACATAATAGTGACAATTAATAATAATATGTACCAACTCTCTTCTCATCGATGGCGTCAATTAAATATGGTGATAACTTATTCATAAATGTAGATATACTATGGCCCCATAATCCATTTTATTTATTTATTTAGTATTGGAAAACTATCAGCTAGATCTAGAACAATGTAAATTACTTAAAAAATAACTTAAAGCTATTAACAAGTTTTCGCAGGTAAATATTATATCATCAAAAAACTTTTCTTTTTTTTTTTTTTTTTTTCGAGTTAATCCTATTGTCTATTAAAATAGCTGTTTTAAAATGTCTTTAGGGTTTCGAAAGATTTAAAAGTAAAACGGATCATTTTGTCACGAAGTTGAGACAGAATTTATTTTGCAGTTAATAAAGTACAACAGGCTCTCTTTCCTGTCATATTTATTTGGTAAGAAAGAGACAAACCGACATATTGTCAAGATCTGTATTTATTTATGAGTGGAAATCCCTGCATCGAACATTATAATGATAATATAATATTAGCCAAAAACTTGTTCAAATATTTATTCAAATCAATTATCTTGATAATTTAAAATACAAATATATTACAACAATACATTAAAATAATATAAAACCTACAAAAGCACTAAAAGTCGTCTTAAAAGTCTCAAAGCGCCGGTATTCATAAAATTCATTAAAGAACACTTTAGTTATAGAAGGTTGTATCTCTTTTTATTAGCAATAAAAATAAATATATAATTTTAAAGAATTACATACTGATATATATTCTTTTTTTTAGAAACCGGTAAAACGCTGCCGTGGCCGGCCTCGTAGCAAAACTGATGAAAAGCAGGTACCTACTTACTTTATTATACTGGGTATATAAATACATCACGACGAGCTCGCAGTTGTTGATGTAGGACATTTTTTTTTCACAAATTATCCTGGTTACAAACTAAGCTAAACTTGTCCTAAGTGTACAAAAAATAATATTGCATGTTATTTTAGGTGACCAAAATTGCACCGGTTATCCAACTCGAAACCAGCGTTATATATGCCAGCACCGCCCGAGTTCGTGGAAGACCTCGTGGAAAACCCCCGAAGCTTAATCTGGTAAGTTTAATTAAATATTAAAACATTTTTCGGCAACACGCTAGATGCCTCGGATAGTTCGTCAGTTGACAGTATAACTAGTTGGTATAGTGAAACTGGTTCGTTTCGAACACGCAACCGCGCAACCTCTACCATAAAGCCGGTCAATAAAATAATACATACCACTATACGCTTGCATAAAAGTTTGATATTTAATTTTATTTGAGTTTTCTTTTGACAGCAAGAACGCCGCGAACGGAATGCGGGGTTGGAGAGGGAGCGTCGCGCGGAGCTGGGTAGCGCCTATAACGTGCTACGGATAGCACTAGGAGGCAACCCAGAGAATAGCGACATTCATGCTGACGAGTAGACACTAAACACGTGGTGACTGAGGTGGGTAGACTTTATTTAAAAACATGTCAGTTTTTATGGCCTAGGTTCAAAACCCGGTATGTAGCAATAAATTTTTAATAAATAAATAAAACATTTATTTGACCACATGATAGTTTCACTTTACTAACTTGTGAAACTGTTCATAGATGATAGACTTTATTCTGTTCTCACTTCTTGAGCACTAATTGGTTAAAATAGGTTTTGTTCTCGCTTTTGTTTTGGTTTCTTGAGCGGGGGGCCAGCTTACGTTCTCTATTTGGAAGGCTTTGTGGCATTTCCTATGGTGGGAATCGAACACGCAACCGCGCAATCTCTACCATAAAGGCGGTCAATAAAATAATACACATTACGTTAACATAAAAGTTTCATATTTAAATTTGAGTTTTCTTTTGACAGCAAGAACGACGCGAACGGAACGCGGAGTTGGAGAGGGAGCGACGCGCGGAGCTGGGTAGCGCCTATAACACGCTTCGGGTAGCCCTAGGAGGCAACCCAGAGAATAGCGACACCCATGCTGACGAGGTAAGTGTTGGACAAAAGTCAATATTTTCAATATGTGAGGCGCAATTACAAATATTTCGTTTGCCCAATTTTAGGTAAACCTAATTTGGGTATCTAAATGAGTTTTCCCGAATTCGGGAGCCAGGTGCCCGAATTATATTATACTTATTTTCACTAGCAGCTCGAATTATTTTCATAACATTTTATTACCGATATTCTCCAAAAGTGCAGAAGTATTTCCGCGTCATGAACTGTAAAGTATGTCATTGTTCATTTAAGTTTGGTGTCTGAACTCCAAGGAAAATAATGTGTCGGACACTCGTCATATACTTACATTACTTCATCTTGTCTGAGTGACCAGGCACCTCCCGCGGCGATTAAAGGCAAATTTCCCGAAATAATATATTTTGGAACATTTATTAACAGTGGAGAATTGCTAAGAAGACGAAATAATTTATTTATTTTACAGCCTGTAGATAATTAATGTTTTTGTTTTTCAGTTATCCAGAGAAAATCTGCTAGTTGAGGCAGTAAAGCAGAAGAGAAAGAATTAGCAGACTTAAGAAGACAAAACAGTCTTTTGAAATTGCAGAGTAAGTATTCGAACACATTTTGTAATATTTTTATTATTATTACTGTTACTTACCTGCTTACTCGACACATGAAAGGTTTTATTTAGGCCGACAAGGTTCTATGGTTGGTTAGTTCATACCCGCCTGCATGTAACCCAATAAAATAGGACAATGGAATCTGCTATATTCTAGTTATTAAAATTGGTGCGCTCGGTTGGGTAGTAATTTATTATACTATAATAACACAAGTTATTTCTATATGAAGCTAATTAAAAATGTTAATAAAATAATGTAATTTGTAGTTCTGCTTGCTATCAGATAAATACATATGCCATATAATAATAATAATAATATGTCGGACAAATTTCACATATTGCTCTGGTCACAAACTAAGCTCTAGGCTTGTACTATGTGTACCAGAAGCATCGATATAATACATATTATATTTTATAAACACCCAGACCATGACAAACTGTACAGAAAAATCATACTAATATTTTTTGCCATGGGTGGGAATCGAACCCACGACCTCCGGGTATAACGCCAAAGGCGCAACCACTAGTCTACGGAGGCTGTCGAAAACAATATTTTAATTTTTAAATATTATTTTCACTATTTACCTATTTCTTATGTGCCTCGGAGAGCACGTTTAAGCAGTCGGTTCCACGGTTTCACTATACGAACTTGTGAAACTGTTTATAGATGGGTTATTGAGTCTATTCAAAATACTGCAACGAGCTAGCCGCTTGTTCGGTGTAGACTCATACCATCGGCTACGACGAGGTGGGATTAAAACCCCTCTGCTGGGTACCCTGGGGCCGTCTAGGCGGTCTCAGGCGCCGTAAGGCACCCGTGGTGGTGAATTTGAAAGATGTACTTTGGGCTAATATGAGGTTCTGCTGAGCAAATCGAACAACTTCTCCCATGTGTCGCAAATGAAAAAAAAATTGTCTTCCCCATACAAATTGGTCATTTTAACATTACTAGTTTGTATGGAGAAGGCAATATTTTTTTTCATTTGCGGCATATGGTTCCATGGGAAAAGTTGTTTGTATTGATCAGTAGAAGTACATCCTTTCAAAGTCACCATGTATATATGACATTAAAGGATATAAATGAGAAAACATTGTATAATAAAGTAATGTAATAGGCTATTTGACAATGCGAAAAATAAAGTGTCAATTACTGTTATCAGTATACATTAAGAGTTTAAAAATGGTTATTTATTAACGTAAGTTGAAATTAATTATTTATTTATTTAAAAATCCGTAAATAAAAATGCATTTTTTAAACGTTTGTCACGTGACACAAGACGCTCCTGATTGGTCGAGTTTATGATGACGTCACCTGCTTGTAAACCTCGCCACTCGCTCGTTTGTCTCCTTGCGCCTACTTTTGATATATTAACTTTCGAAACTGTTTTAATGAGATTTTCTTATATTATCTATTGTTTTTGTGTGATTTATTTTCAATATTTTACAAATTCTGTCAAGTATTTTTACCATGGACAAAGATTTTGTAAAAGCAGACAGCAGAAACCTGTCCCAAGTTGATGCAATTATGGTCGGATTATTTATCAAAAATAATTCCGACTTTTAGGCTTCGGCGCTAAAAAATGTGAAGACAGCAAAGTAAGTATAGTAACACTTTAGTGGTAACTTAAATTATATCATAAGAAAGTGAAATAATGATGAACTTCCACAACAAGCAAGGACTTTTATAGGTTATAAATGTTAAGTTAGTTTGGCGCCGTTTCGTGAACATAAACGATAATTTGTTTACTTTTGCAGGTCTGCAAGGGAAACGTATGGAGATGATGCCATTGGATATGTGCAACTGCGTCGCGAGCCAGATCTTTGCACATTAAAGTGTAAGATTTGTCCTGAGCACAAGGTGAGGAGCAGTTTATTCAGTTTATTCAGTTTATTTCCACCATAGGTTCTCTTCGTGGAACACTTGGTGCAGCTCTCCAGATGGAATCTGTAAAGGTGCTGTAATTGGGGTCAAGTGTCCGACAGGTGAAAGTACCAAAACTAATTACATTCGTAATGGCAACATTTCAGAAAAGTACCGAGCTCAAATTCAACTGCAAATGTTTGTTACCTAAATGAGGAAAAGGTTACTTTTGTGTAGCTCACCCTGACTTTGAAGATTCAAATGAAAAAAATGAAAAAAGTATATTTCTTTATCAATCTTAAAACTATTACCTATATAATATTATTATTATATATTATTATTATATTAAAGATTGGGACCATCTAGTAAGTATAGTGTACTTGTGTCAGATAAAGTGGATGTTATTGTAGTTGACTATGACAATGAATATGTGATTAATTTGTTAATAAACGTTGCATCTTTTTGGAAAGCACTTTTTGAAGGAAAAAATATTTTTCCACTATTAATTCGTAGTGTTACAGTACCTAATTAAAAATATTTTAGGTAATAATATAAGGTCATAATAAATAAATTTATTCTTGTTATTAAAAAAAAAATTTTTCAAGCTACTTCTATCTATTGTCTATATTAAGAGATACAATCTCAATAAAAATATCAATAAGTGCTTATTATGGCTATGTTTATCCTCAATTAACATATGGTATAATATTCTGGGGTAATATTTTAAATATTCAAACTACCTTTATATTACAAAATAAATGTATAAGAACAATTTATAATAAATATACTACTGAGTCCCTCCGTAATACATTCAGAGATGAAAAGTTTCTCATTGTAACTTGTATATACACATTAGAATGTTGTCTGTTTATAATGATGATTTTATAGAGAGACAATGTTCTTAGCTACCCATGGCTTCACCGTGCGGGTGCCGGGTCCATCGCATGGTTGGAAGGCAGGGGAATGAACTGCAGCGTTAAATGTTATATCAAAAAACACGAGTTAGCAATAAATATGATCTCTGTATACCTCAAATAAATAATATAATGTACCAAAAAAGTACATATATAATTGCAATAAAAATGTTTAATCATTTGCCATTAAGGTCAAAAACCCTAAATGGTAATACATTTAGGAACACATTAAAAATCTGGCTTTTATCTAAGGTATATTATAATTTAAGTAAATATTATAATGATTACTAGTGTAATATTTTGTATGTGTTCATGTTATATAAAGTTCAAAAAGTATTCTTTGAGATATTATTCTGTTTTTGAATTTTAAATACCTAGTTTTAAAGTATTTTTAGTTAGTTTTATTATATTAGTCTGTTTTTGAATAGTTTGTGTCTACCCATAAACTATTCAAAACAGACCAATATAATATAACCTTGTCTACCTACAACCAATTAAAAGCAGATTACCTACTCAAATTAGTGTATGTTCGAAAAGGATAGCTGTTGTAAGGTTTACTACTACCACCATGTAACCAAAAACATTGAATAATGTACACATTTTTGACAATAAAATATATTCTATTAATTGTACCTACATTAATAGAATATATTTTATTGTCAAAACTGATAATGAAGGATAAATAAAAATAAAATTTATACTAAAGAATTTTGAATGTTTTATTTAAAAAAATATAAAAATTCCCAAATATAAACATAATGCAGAACTAAGTGACTGGATACCTATCTATACATATATGACACTCCAGAAGGGTGTGGCAAAATTGCAGTTCAGAAGCATTGAATGCAGTTTGCACAACTGTAATAAAACTACATCCTATTTTGCAGTTGGATTAGTTATAATGCTGTCAGTCGTAGAGTCCTATTTGTAAAAGTTATATAATAATAGCATATTCAGAATGAATTAACTATTTAATAAGAGAGTCTTGAATGTTTATTATATATATATATATATCTTCACGGGTGCCTTACGGCGCCCGAGACCGCCTAGACGGCCCCAGGGTACCCAGCGGAGGGGTTTTAATCCCACCTCGTCGTAGCCGATGGTATGAGTCTACACCGAACAAGTGGCTAGCTCGTCGCGATGTTTTGAATAGTCTCAATAACCCATCTATAAACAGTTTCACAAGTTGGTATAGTGAAACCGGGACCGACAGCTTAACGTGCTCTCCGAGGCACTATAGTGGTGTTGTCAAACAAATGTACATAAATTTTTAAATTAAAAACTCATTAAATGTTTATTAGTGCACATGATATAACAATAATATTCATATCATTGAGTACTTTAAGAAATTATTTTCTGGCTGAAACCCATTTTGTACTGATAGTAATTTGCTATGGCCCATGTCATTTTCCATCTGTAACAAACAAACAAGTTACTCAGGATCTTTTAGTGTAATGCTTATTGAAATCATAAGACTCTGTAGCTACAATTTTTAACTAATATTATGGAAAACATCGTAAATATTCGAAGTGAGTTGTAATAGACATTCTGTTAAAAACATTGGAGGTATTATTATAACCTCAAATCAATAACGAAAATATTTACAGTCTTGATTTATTTATTGTTATAAAATAAAATAGTATGTATACTTACATCGAAATGGTCTTCACAAAAGAAAATATTTGTAGGTACTATTTGCTGTGATTAGGATCCCTCCGAGAAAGTGCAACCACTTTCGCCGCACTTTGATATTCTTTGGAACACTTACAAATAGTTTTTCCGGAGTTTTTAATTACGTATTTGTACATTTTGGAACTGCACACCATTTGTAACTCATTTTGTTACATAAATCACTGATAAAATAGAAATCCAATCGCACTTTCGTTTTTTGTTTGCAACAAATGTATGCGGATGATATGTGCCACAGGCAAGTGACGTCACAGACCCGATTGCAGCGCCATATTGTCAAAGTAGCGTTTGGCACACTTTTTAAATATTGCTTTTTTAATTTAATATTTCTCAGCAAATACGTATCAGAATTTAAAAAAACTACTTTTACTGGGTTCCTTAAACTCTACTACATAATATAAAATGGATTTTAAAAACCCGTCAAATAGCCTATTTGTTGCCATCAGATAAATACATAGTGATATGCCAAATAAAGCAAAACTTGATTTTTTAATTATTATTTTCAATATCTACCTATTTCTTAATCAAAAATAATAAGGTGTGACATTATTTTTAACAATTTTTTTTTGTTTCAGTTGAACGTTTACAAAGTGAGGGGTGATTTTTTGTTTATTTTATTAGTGTTATTGTATTAGTTGTAGAGTATTTTTTGTAATTATTGTATAAGTTTGTAAATATAAATAAGTTCATAGTCTAATTAGAAATTATTCAAACATAGTCATAGTAAAATTATCACTTGCCGAATTATACCTAGTCATTTACAAATATTATAACTGAATAATTAACAAATAAGTGAAATAGGTTTTTTTTTTTTTTATGTTTTTTGTTTAATTTTGTGCAGTCTTACTGTAGTACATTACAATACTAAATTAAGATAAATGGTGCTATTATTATTATTTATATTGTACTTATGTTAAGTAATTGCCAATAAAATTGATTGTTTTTAATATTTGTACTTTTATTTTTATAGTCTACCTACCTACGTATTAGACCAACCACAAAATTGGTTGCATTGAATGCCGCCTCTCTAATTACCACCCGCATATTCACTATGACAGTAACAGAATGAACATAAAAGTGCTTTCCAAATGTACAATGTATATTTGTAGCAGCACTTTTGATGTAGGGCAGTTACTTAGTGAATCTTACAACTAGGGGCGCCGGAAGACATTAATAATTTATTTAATCTTAGAGTAAATATTTGTATGTAACATAAAATTAATATCCACTGGGAATAGTAATGTCAAATTACAAATAATTTATAGTAGTGAGAATACACCAAAAGGCAACATTTCTAAATAATATTTTATAGTAATAATACATATTAATAATTGGAACACAATATTTTTTACTATTAAATATATAATAATTTACCTATTTGTTCAGTCGCGAACCGGTAACATTATATCGGTAGGTAAATAATAAAAAAGACTGATAGAGATAATGTTCTTAGCTATCCATGGCTTCACCGTGCGGGTGCCAGGTCCACGCGTGGTTGGAAGGCAGGGGAATAAACTGCAGCGTTCCCGGACTTGAGACCGCGAAGTAGGTTTAAAGACCTTTTTAAATCTCACTTGCACTGTGTTCTACTCAACCAAATATTTGATGGCCTGTTAGCGCCATCTTGGAAGCACGCTCCATAAAAGTTCTGACGGCTGATCTCGGAAGGCCAAGATCCTTCAATAAACAATGCAAAGACTTTGTTGGAATTCCTCTTGCACCAACATCTACTGCATAAAGTTGAGTTTTAAATCCGTTTCTAGTAATTTCGTTTATGAGATCAAAATATTTGTTCGGCTTGATGTTGTGGTCCTTAGGAATGTTTGTTTCCCACGGAACGGTGAGTTCTATAAGTAGGTATTACTTTCTTTAAGTACCGAGAGTACACCACTATGTCTGGTCTATAGGCTGAAACTGCTAGTTCGTCTGGAATTTTGTAATGAATATTTTCCATAGTCCTGTGCTTTGTCCAGGATTGAGAAAGGTTTACTTTGAGTTTTCTTGAGTTGTCCCTCCTTTAGAAAAGTAGTTTTTCATTTGTTGATAATTCTTTCCTGCCTCTAGCAATACTGAGAATTACAGAATTACCTTTTTCAAGTAGAGTGTTGCAACTAGCAGGTATATGTCTGGTAGTAGGTACCTACAGCAACACCTCACAATGTACAAGAATTAATATTATAATAAAAAAAGTATTTATTTTATATAGCCACCCATGAACTTGATGTGTTGAGAAAATTTATTATTTTAACTAAAAGAATATACCCACAGGTGACCTGTGGTACGGGCGGCAGGATAGAATGCGGGATGCATTTCGTTAGTATTAATTACCGATACATTCCTCTGTATATTTATTTAAACACTTTATTGCACAGCAAACAAAAGTTATGTACAGATGCAAACTATGCCTCTGCATATATGATGCCTTAGGCATTATCTACCAGCTAACCTTCAATATTGTGTTCGAGTCATCATAATATGATGTCTGTCGAAATATGATGATAACTTATTAATAAATTTAGACTAGGGTCCATGACCCCAAGTGGCACAATAAGCGTAATATAAGTAAGTAGATATATATACCGTTATACCTAAGTTTTTTTTAATAAAGAAATTCCTCATCTACCCTCTGCGGACAGTTTACGCTTAACCACTTGGTTCCTTTAATAAGGGCCAGTACAGCATGTATTTATCTACGGCCACCTTTAGACTTGGAAGTTGTACCAACACCAATTTTTACTTTTAAGAATGAATACCACTGCGTAAAACGCATATTCATATGCATATGCAATATGAGTAAAACGCATATTCATCAATAATTATTCTATGAACTAGTAAGTTATATAAGTATCGTTGGATATCGAAAGCCATTTCGATATCCAACCGATAAGCTATACAGTGACTGTCAGGTATTACGCGTAAGACAACTATTCATTGAAGCAGTCTTATTACGTTCTCACACACAAGCTCGTATACTTATTGAATTCGGAACAAAAAGAAGAAATACCTGGAAGGCATCCCGCACTACTTTTGGTCAGAAAGCACACTAATTTCTTGGACCCTATTTATAGACAAAAGTTAACTCAGTCTTAAATATTCTACACCAATCAAAAAAAAATGTCAAAGAAAACGATTAGGAGATGGTTTCGTGAACACAACTACGACGATACTGAAAATATACTGAATGTAATACACTAGGTTTCTTAACTATATACACAATACAGAAAATAAACATAAGGACACAACCACTCATTTCCACAATCATTCACACCCTATCACACATTAATTTTCACACACGCTATATATATGTACCTATACTACGCATATACTATTTACCTCATTACTGCACTATTAATATTAAAAAAAAAAGGAAGAAAAATAATCTACATTATAATAATAGGTATTTAACCTATTATTATAATGTATGGATTACTAGGATTAGATGTTTGTATGTGTGTATATGTCCATAGGTAAAACGAAAACAACACTTTTTTTTTCACTTATATTAGGATATTGTTATTACTATTTTATTATTACTATTATGTTTTTTTTTGTTTTCTATATATATAATTTAATTATGGAAGGAAAGGGAAGAGAAATGAATGAAATAGAGAGGGGAAATGAAAGAAAGAAAAAAAAAATAGAATAAGTAAAAGAAATGTTCATGTGAGTCGGATATCGCATTTATTAACTTATATGTTTATTTACATTATTTGTTTAATGTATAATTGGGAAATAAAGAAGAGGTAAAAAAAGGTAAAAAAGGGGAATTACACTTGCATACAGAACAATTGCATCAGATAGGTTTAATATGTTTTTTTCCCTTATATACTTTAAATTTTTACGCATAATATTTTTAATAGTTCATAGTTTTATTACCTCATCCGTTTCTTTACTTGCCTACTACTGTATGTTCATTCATTTCTTTGTTCCTATAGCGCAGGGGGGGGACGGGGTGTATTTTGTTCATTTATAGATATTAATGCCCATTTTAAGTTTTATTTTTTGGTAAATTTATTTTTTATCTGTAGTTAAGTTTATAAAGGTAGTGTATAAGACTACTCACCACGATACAGGGAATCCTAGTGTGGTGACTAGGGCTCAAATTAATTCTAATAGAATTAGAAAAGAACTGTGTAAACATATTTTAATGTATTTCTACAATTAACTACTTACCTGTAAACATTTACATATTCTGGCAAATAAAAAATATTATTATTATTAAAACAAGAAGCAAGCTAGTAATTAAAATAAAAGTGTCTCCCCAACAGCTACAGGAGCTTCTGTCCATTTAATACTTTTCTTAATTTCAATATCTTTAGCTTCCTCGATCAGCACAGTGTTATTATCTCTGCCCAATACAAAGCATGTGTCGAAATACTTTGCTATAGTAGGACTGCTAGTAGGAAACAGTTCTTTTGGTTTACCTGAAGAGAGCTGTAATCATTTTCAAATATAATAATAATAATATGTAGAATAATTTAAACATATTGCTCTGGTAAAAATCTAATTTCTAGGCCTGTACTATGCGTACCAGAAACAATATAATTCATATTATATTTTATAAACACCTAGACCATGAAATATATATATATATAATAGTTTAATAAATTGTATCTATATTTGTACGTAAATTTATTCATAATAACCCCGAGTCCCAGCTTTGATATCGAGCCATTTTATTACAGGCGCCTGTAAATTAACGCTGAATAGAAAAAGCAAAGCAAAATGCAATTACCACGTGCGGTAGAGCGTGGCAATTTTTCAGACACTGGGCATCTAGATAGATGCACTATGTATATACCTAAGTACAAAAACAATGGACTCTTATTCATAGACTGACAATCATATATATATATAATTGCTAACTTCACTTTATTTATTTATTGCACATCTATGGAAAGGTAGTTTTTTAATTTTAATTTTATAATTTTATTTTCGATGTTCACGTAGAATGTTCCAATAATAAACAATAAAACTAGGAAAAATGTCTATGCATTTTTTATTTTTTTTTCTTGTAGCGAAGGTAAAATATATAATAATGTGCGAAACTTTTGAATTTTAATACTGAAGGAAATTGTGTTTATTACTTAAAAAACACATAAGACAAATAAATTTAAATAAATATTATAAAATAACAAATTATATCTATGAATTTCTTATTGTGTTTGGCTGTATGGCTCATTTTCTTTGCCTTATATAGATACATTTATGAGTAGATACGTTAATGCACTTGTGCACAATATTAGATTTTGTGCAGCCTATATCCTGCACAAATAAGCACCTTCAGAGCATGAGAAATGAAAAATATATTTTTCTAACTATTGCTTTGCGTTTGAGTTAAGTACAATTTGTATGGGAAATATTTCAGCGCTCCAAGCGGAAATTTTAGGAACTAAAAATGCGAGCGTGTGATTGGTCAAAATGTTAACGCAGTAGTAAAGTTAACGCGAAAATGTTAACGCGAAAATAAATGTTAAAAAAACTCACACTAGGGCTTCTGACCACTTGAACGGTTTATACCCAGAATACCATCTACAGGCTTCGTTGAGGAGGGTGTAAAACCTCACAGCTCGCGCTGGATACCCTGCACGTGTTTGTAAAAGTGTTTGCCCCCACATTCTGAGGCTCTACCATGGGTTTGCACATTGTAGAAACATAACGTATTCATTTACGTATACGTGAGCAACAACTAATAGGATCGCTTTATTCAATCCTGTTACCAAAAATAAAGCGGCCCATGGTAGAGCCTCTGTTTCTTATAACGGAGACGTTAGCTTGTCAAAATAACGAAATGATTTAAAAATTACATCAAACAATCAGCAAAACAATAACTAAATAAGGCATGCACTTTATACCCTTGTGTTACAGGTGCTAATGCTTTGACAGTTTCTGGTACATAAAGTATTTCGTTATTTTGACAATCTAACGTTATCTTAAAAAAAAAACAGAATAAGGCCGCTGTAATAGTACTTTTTTTTTTAATTTTCCAATGGACAGACCCGGACAGAAACACAGACGGGCATCCGATTTTTTTTTGCGGAAGGCGCAATCGGTGGTCAAGTATTGATTCACCTATGTATAAGGTTCGTTCACTTTGTGTACTGGAGTCCTACTGTGAGTTTTTTTAACGTTTACTTTCGCGTTAACTATAGTACCGCGTTAACATTTTGACCAATCACACGACCGCATTTCTAGTTCTAAAAATTTCCGCTTGGAGCGCTGAACTATTTCCCATAAAAATTTTAGTTAACTCAAACGCAAAGTAATTGTTAGAAAACTCATACTAGGGGTACCGAAGCGTTTACAATAAAATCGATATTCCATGTTTTCGTCATTAATACGTAACTCTAGTGTTATGCTATGTCCCTTGAAAAAAAAATCTTTTGATTTAACTTTACTACTGCGTTAACATTTTCGCTCGCATTTTTAGTTCTCAAAATTTCCGCTTAGGGCATTATATTTTTTTATTACTCAAACATAAATAGCTAGAAAACTCATGAGCATCAGGCATAAGTGATTAATTTTTTTATAATAAGAATTTGCTAATAATTCTTTGCCAGCAATAATCGGTTTGGAATTTGTAAAAAAAATCCTTAATTTGTAAAACTTAAAATAAAAAAGTTACATGGTATTATAGTTGGCCCTCAATGCTGACATTTTTTTAATTTCACTACATTATCTTGCTGTAAATATACCATAGATACAAACTTAGAAAATAGGTCTAGTAATATCACCTTCAAACCTCACTCCAATCCGTTTAGTATTAACATAAATATTTGAAAAAGTAAAATCCCATTTAATTTCATTATTTTAACTTTTACAAACTTGTGATTTTTTTACAAACTTGAGATTTTTTATATGATAATAAGAATTATTAGCAATCGTATTATCAAAATGTGGCCCCTCAATCCTGATGCTCATAGACATACTATTAAATCCTCCGCGGTATACTTGTCAGATTTTTTTTTAGTCAAATTATGTTTAAAACTTGCATTGCTAATAAAACTCAACATAATACATAAAAATAATGTTTTATTACCTTACTTATTAACGTACCTACCTCTAAATAAAAAAAATAAAAAAAAAGTAATAATTTAGAAAAATATAGGTAATTAAGGTGATTCCTCAGCAGTACTTTTTCCATACAAAACTTCGTGGACTGTAATCTCGTAATATACAATGAAAAATTTAATGACATATTTTTTATTGGATTTCCTATTAAGTATAATTTACGCAAAATACTTGTGTGTTCACTAAAATATACATATTATATATTTAAATAAAATACAAAAAAATGTTTCTTTTAAAATTTGTCGATATAAAATAGTACAACTATCGATCACTAGATGGCATCTCAAAAATTGCAAGTAAAAACAAATTTTACAAAGACAAAAGGCAATATTAAGCATGATGACTATTTTTTTAAAAGTATTCTATGTGGTTTGGAAGTAAATAGTGGATACTATTTCGAAAAATCAAGTTTTGGTAGTAAAAAAATTAAATTGTTTTTTTTTTCTTTTCGCCAAATCAAAACGCTCGGTCGCTCGCTCACATCTCGCCTCAGTTAACATTTCGGAGACTTATGATGATTAATTTATAGTGTTAAGCGTATAAATGGTGTGCCTTCCCTAAATAAAGTACCTATCAATAAAAAATCCTAGCGAAATAAATGGCTAATCTTGCACGGCGAGATCCGACTAAGTCTAAATTCTCCAATTTACCTATTTGTGTGCACTTCGATGTATGTTTTTATTTTACTTATTTGATAGGTACATAAGTCGTTAAATTATGTGTGCGTAATGTCTTGTTTGTTATCTATATTTATATTATAATTATTTGATATATTTTGAGGTTAGGTTTCACCTCTTGTTTATCTACCACTGGTCATCCTAATGGGTACTTTATCCATATTCCAGTTACCAAATGATATGGACAATTATGAGGAGTATCATGTGATGGGATCTGTGTGAGAGGTTCGCATGAAACCAGTGTGTTGGTATCCCTACAAAATTTGAATGGCAATCAGATAGAAGAACACCAAACCCCAATACTACAGAAAGGCCATATATTATCAAGATAAAAAGACGTTTATTGAAGAATATGAAAAATATTTAAATAAAATTTAGGCTTTGATAATTACACACACACAACGCTAAGCTAAACTTTAATCCATATGATGCAATTCTGAAGTAATGGAAACCTAATGTTTTTGTTCATTACACTAGGCAATACAGAAAATATGTACCAAGAATGAAAGTGTAACTGTAAGGAAAAATCTATCAGCTACATGGTGGGATTAAAACCCCTCTGCTGGGTACCATGAAGCAGTCTCCTGCACCGTAAGGCACCTGTGATGATATTTATTATAAGTAAAAAATATAAGGTGTCATTCAATATTTTTACATTTATCAGGGTGGTACAAATGCTTTATAACTTATGTATATAACACTGTAAACTTTCATTTTTAGTACATATTTTCATTATTTATCTTTACTAAACTAATTTAGGGTGTGGCATTCTGATATTCATAAAAATAATACATACTGTCTTTTAAGTTCAGTTTTCATTACCACCTGATTCATTCATTAAACATATTTTAGGACTTGTGGTCACACTAACCTGTCTGTTTAATAACTTATTATGTTATAGTAGTGGGTAAGCATGGAGATATTAGAGAAATTTGGGTGATTTCAATAATGGAAACTCATAAAAATATGATAAAATTTGTCAGTTTTCGGTTAGTACTCTAGGAGTGATATAACTGACTAATACCATACTTTTTTGACTGAGAATGCTTCCATCAAAGAAATAGACTAATTTCTCTAAGGTCCCGGTGGGTAAAACTCAGGGAGATAGGAATCATACTTCAAATTAATTAATAATTATAATGTACAACACTAATGCCCAATTTCACCAACTCTGGGCTCCCTTAGAGTTGGTGAAATCGGACATTAAGTTAAGGGACAGTTATGTCATAGCAAGTATGTCAAAATTCTTATTTAGGAGCTCCTTTAGAGTTAGGGATTGTTGGTGAAATCAGGCATAAAACAAAATCTGATACATAGTTGTCATTAAATGTAACAGGATTATTTATACTTTTTTGTTTGTACTGTAGTTGCAATCAGGTACAATTTAAAGTCCTCTCTAATATATTTATAGTTGTATCTGTACATAAAACTTCTGGGTTGGTTTTCCATTTACTACATAATTTTTTAAAGTCTGCACTCATGGGACTCTTTTTTTCAATAACACATTTTTTACAGATTACATCGGATAATTCTGCTGTCATAGAAAAGTTTTTGCAAAGCATTAGACCACATTTTTGTTTATTTTCCGAGCGGTACTCAGGGTTTTGCTTACCTTATCCGCTAACAACTTTCATGATATTTGAATCAGGCCAAACAAGTTTTTGCAAAAATATCTCACAGAACTTTTCTTTGGATTTGAGCAGTAATTTAGGCATAAATAAACTTTCTGTTTGACCACAGGCATAGCCTTTTCGTACTAATGATATTATAAAAAACAAAATAGGTATCATTGTTTCATACTTTATTACCTCACAGTTGACAAGTTTTATTTTCTTCCGTTTTTCTAGAAACTCTTCAAATTCTTTTTGATGGCAAGCTAGGCTTACAATTAGATAATTCTTTTGAGCATAAATAATATATTTTTATCAACAAAACTTAAAAAAAACATGAATACCTTAATAATAAAATAAAACTACTATAATAAAACCACGTATACCTAAGTAAAATTATAATAAATAAAAAATTTCGTCCATATCGCTGCCAATTGGTAGGGTTCCCAATAAGCTGGCCGCGTTACCTCGCTGTATAGCTATGCTAATTCGCTGAGCTAAAAACGAGCCAGCTCGTGGGTCACCGGATGTGTCGACCAAACGCTTTGCAATATATTTATATATTTTATGAGCTCCTGGTCCCCACGGCCCCATGGTTTCAACCCCAAACGGCTCAAATATGTAGTCTCTAATGAGAATTGCATATTTGCGCCGTTTAAGGTTTTCCGCCGAGAGAGCAGCAGCGCCAACTTTTTGCGAAGTTCCTGGCAGATGAGACGGTGAAAAAGCATCGGCGCAAGTCGCATCCAATACCAAACACCGTCCACCAGTCCAGGGCACCAGCGTCATTCCATCCGGCCTCTTACCATCGTCTCTAGCCAGTCCGCTAGGTTCTAATACAGATGGGACAGAGACAGTGGTAGAATATTATTTAAGTTGGCGTGTCGCGATATTCTTCCGGCGCTTTTAACACATGAGAGACCGTGGTGACCAAGTTGGTCGATCATCTCTCCACATTGGCAGCGATGTGGAAGATTAGACCTAGCCCCTAAACGTAAGCAAATAGCTAATCGAAATGTTGACCTATCCAGTAGCGTACCTATCTTGGATGATGGTAATGCTTGTAACCATTGCCCAGATTCCCATTGAACAACAGCTAATAGACGAGCACGCTCTGCAGGGGTATTATTAATACTGCTAATCAAATTTTGCTGTACTAATTTGCAAAGCGGCTCGTCCCATAATTTTTGTGATGATAATGTGATCGGCGGTACTATTGATGATGAATGATTAGACCAAGCATTTCTAGCCTCGCTTATGTGTGAGACCTCAAAATCACTAAGTGATGGAGCTAAAAATTTTCCAATGAGGTCTTTCACACTATAAGCTGAGGATAGAAATACCGGCAAAGAAACACTGGTAATTTTGCGAACTCTTCTTTTTTTAAATTCTTTTGAAATGATATAACTACATATTAGAGTATTCCCATCCGAGGAGACAGGACATCATTCAGTAGACAAAAACAACATTATTATAACATAACCTTTTAAGTGCATATAAAATTAGATTTAACGTGTTTTTGGGCTAATAAATTATTATGTATTATATAAATTATTAATTTACTTACCCTATATAGTGTATTATTTATGAAAGTAAGCAAATCAAAGTTTGTTTACCTACTTGTGTGACCGGTGACGTCAAATCCGGCGCCTATCATGGTGGATTGCTATATTTTGTACTTTTATTTCAATAAAATAATTATAAATAGCGCAATATTAAATATATGCTTTTTATAATTTATTTATCTTATTTTGTCATGAAGCTAAAAAAACGCGCCCCGCGCGCGGACGGGCACGGTTTTTACCTTCATGTATTTTGTCGATTCTTGGTTACTGATATTAGGTGATAGTCTTGCCTTACCAATGCCTTAAGAAATAAAATAAAAAGTTACTGTTATCGTGCTTATTGCGACGTTGCCGCTCTGTACCTTCTCATCCAATTGAGACAGCCAGTGCGACGTTGCCATACATGTTTATTTAGAGTTATAATACTTTTGTAAAACTTTTCAACTTTGTTCGATTGCATTGGTGATTTTAAAAGGGTCGTGATTCAAGTACATAGGTTTTTCAGAAGGAATATAGACTGTAAGCGGTAGGTAATAAAACTCATTTTGTAAACATGAGAAAATTTATGTATTTTAAAACATTATATATAAAAAAACGTAAGAATAACATAATGTTGGTAGGTAATCAATAAAGGATAGGATTTTATATTGTTAGAATTATTTTAAACTTTTGTAGAAATTTTCTTAGGCAAACACAACAACAACTTGGTACACTGTAATCAGGTACCTGATAAGCCTAGCAACTGCACTATATTCATGCAGGAATTTGTAACTGAGGCAGTCCATTTACTTAATACTGGTTTTGAGGTTTGTGGGAAGAAAATTAAAGTTACCATTAAAGGATTTGTCTGTGATGCTCCAGCAAAAGCATTTCTCTTAGGAATTAAGGGACACAATGGATATTATTCTTTCATAAAATGCAAATAATCTGGTGTGTATTTGCAAAATCGCATGACATTTCCTGAATGTGATGCACCACCGAGAACCCATGCCGAGTTTCTAAATATGTCTGATGAAGATTTTCATAGTACGACAACTCCTCTAACTGATATTCCTGGAATCAATTTCGTTAACAGTTTCCCACTAGACTATATGCACCTTATTTGTCTTGGTGTTGTTCGCACTCACACAATTTATTTATGGATGTTTGGACCAGTTCCATTAAAACTACCTCGACAAATTTTGAATGCAATAAGCAGAAATCTTGTTTCAATTGCTGAACATATTCCATCTGAGTTCAACAGAAAACCCCGTTCATTAGATGATGTAAAAAGATGGAAAGCAACTGAATTCAGACAACTTCTTTTGTACACTGGACCAGTTTGTACTTTATAAGCTAAAGTCTGAATATTCCCCATATTATAATATTATTTTAAGTCTCACTATTTCTATTACAATATTATTAAATCCTAATTATTGTTATCAATATAATGATTATGCTAAAAGTCTTTTGATTATGCTAACACTTTGTTAAAACTTTCATGGGTATATATGGTCCACAATTTGCAACACATAATTTACATGGTCTTATACATCTTAGTGATGATGTATATGAGTTTGGAGCACTTGATAGGTGTTCTGCCTTTCCGTTTGAAAACTTTTTACAGATATTTAAAAGGAGTATCAGAAAAGGGGACAGACCCCTGCAACAAATTATGAAAAGGTTTGGGGAACTATCAAATACCAACTTTTGGGCCAAAAATTATATTTCACCTTTAGATACCTTTCCACAATTCTCCAAACCTCATACATCAGGCATACTTTATCCAGGCTGTGATGAATCTCAACAGTACAAGTCAATTAAGTTTCATTCTTTTGAAATTACTACAACACATCCAAATTCTTGTTGCTTTTTAAATGATGGAAGTGTTGTAATAGTGAACAACATTATATTTTCCAAAAATATAAAACAAATGGTCATACTTTGTCAAGAGTTCAAAACGAAAGAAAACTTTTATAATGAACACTTTATGGAAAGTGCTCAAATAGGTACTCATATTGTTAAAGGATTATTGAATGGCCTTTCACATAGAAAGGCCAGTTAGTGACATAATGTGTAAAGCTGTCCTATTGCCCTTCCAAAATAATCATGTTGCAATTAGAATGATACATGTTATTAGTAAGTGGTATTGACATGACACGTGTTATTAGGTAGATATCCAATTGCCACCTTAAATTACTAACTTTCAATAAAAAAAAATCAATTTTATTCTATTATCCTACTTTCTTTTATTTCTAATTAACCAATTCATTATGTGCTAAAAGGTATTATTTTTCTTACACTAATGTTTACATAGATATTAATTTGAGTTTCTATTTAAAAATTAAAATGTTTTTTTAGATATTCCACAATGACCAAAAGAATTGATTTTGTCATTGTAAAATTTGTGGATGAAGATGATGCCCCAGGCATTGTTGCTTCCAAATGGATAAAGGATGATAAAACATCTTGCTATTATCCTAATGTGCGGACAGAAGAAATGAAGGAAAAACTTTTGAGAAGGATGGCAGAACCAGAAGAATCATGGCCTCAATACAAAATTAAAATTCTGAAAGGATATGGTATGGGATTTATTATGTAAATATTAAAATAATATATATTGCCATATAACATTATCAATGATTATTATAGAGACTGATACATTATGTTTCAGACTATAATAAAAACTTAGTGGATTTATCTAAATATATACAGGGTGTAATAGGAACCCCATATATTCCGTTTTAGGGGGTGTTCTACTCATCGATATGAACAACTTTTACTATGGGACCAACTCAATCGGAGCGAAAAAAAAATCAGCTGTTCCATACAATTTTTTATACCTACTCGACTAAAATGTATGGAACAGCTGACGCTCTGATTGAGTTGGTCCCATAGTGAAAGTTGTTCATATTGATGAGTAGAACACCCTCCAAAGCGGAGTATATGGGGTTCCTGTTGCACCCTGTATAATACATATTAAAGTATAAAGGTTAATATTGTTGCTGGATGTTTTTGTTGTTTTTTTTTAAAGTATAGATTGCATCCATCCACTATACAATTACAAATCGTTAGATATTGTTAATAGATGTAGTGGAAAAGGTAAACTTCTAATTTCAAGTAATATTTCAAAATAATCTACAAAAAAAAATTTTTTCAGAAACATATGGAGATGCGCGGCTCCACCTTCGCAAAGCTGAAGATACTTCCAATTTGGAGTCAGACCAAGAATTAACAAAGCGAAAAAGGAAGAAGAAGACGCTATTTCATTCATCAGATGAATCCGATGAGGAAACCCCAAGTGCTGAAATTACATTAAATTCAACTCGCCAAGAATTAACAAAGCGAAAAAGGAAAAAGAAGAGGCTATTTCATTCATCAGATGAATCCGATGAGGAAACCCCAAGTGCTGAAATTACATTAAAATATCCAACTCCTCCTAGACCGGCACAAGTAAATTTAAATTATTCAACTCCTAGATCGGAACAAGTAAATTTAAATTATTTGGATATTCATGCAGACTCTCCTCCTCAACCACAAAGGAGCAACATCAATGTTATGAATTGTCCATCTGGTAATTTTTATATTTATTTATTAAAAGTACTTATTAAATGATAACTTCAAAGATGAATCAAAATAATATATTATTTTCACTTATTTGTAATTAAATCCCTTGGTCTCATTTATATTATTTTTGCTATAAATATAGACATTTTTCTAAGTAGACTTTTTTAAAGGTACAACTTTCCAACATCAATATATTATTTGCAATAAGAAGCTTTTAAATCAATGAATTTTAGGCGATAAACTATTACAGATTATATAAATTATCTTCTTTGTTACAGATTGTAATGTAAGCAAACAATTAGCTGTCCAACAGGTTCATTTAGTTCAGCTAGTGACTGATATTGGCAAGCAAATGACCGAGCTGAACAAAAAAGTGGATTTGCTTTTATCTCGGGCACAAGAATCATCTCAGCAAACAGATAATGCATACTATGCAGTGCGGGAATTTTTGACAACCCTTCCGGTTGTTAATAATGATAGCTTTTGCTCTTTAAATAATCATCTGAAGGATAAAGAAAATAAAGAAGCATTGGTAAGCGGCTTAATTTTCTTTTATACAAGTTATTATTTATAATAATTAAATTGTGTACAGTGGGACAAACTTGAAAGTTTAAAGGGAATTTTTTTTAGGCGAAATTCTTAGCAGGTATTGGTGGGAGAAATGCAAGATCTTTCACTACCAATATACTGCGAAGAATATTGACAGATGAAGTCGCTGAACAATACTCTCTGACGGGCAAGAAAATGAAAAACTCTAGTAAAAAGTCTTTTCTGATGACAGAAACTTGTCATGTAATATTTGGTAAGTTTTATTCTGAATGTGGATGAGTTATTTGGTCTTATTTGGATTGGTGCTATTTTAAACATATGGAGATGCTCGACTTCACCTTCGCAAAGCTGAAGATAGTTCCAATTTGGGGTACAACCAAGAAATAGAAGATCTTTGAGTTTCGGCAATCATCAACCCCCAACTAAATTTTAATTTCCATGTAATTTCTTTAAGTTGCTTGCAAATGTCAATTCTACATATTTACAACTAAAGTTTCCGAAAGAAAATGTCATTTACTGAGTGCCTAAATATCTAATCAAAATATCTCTTTTCTACAATGTATACAAAAATGTCTCACATATTGTTTTTTATTGGTTATTATTATACTAATTTATTGTTTTTCAGAAATTTGTAAAAATATATACAATGCTACGGAGGAAAATATAAAAGAAATAATTAGCGACTGGTTAAATCAAGCTAAAGTCAGAATAATGAGAAGGTGTGTGATATTATTTTTAATTGACAATTCCATTGCGTTTATGAAATGTTTAATTGTGTTGAATATAATAATAATGTGGGAAATTTCACACATATTGTCCCGGCCACAAACTAAGCACTAGACTTATTCTATGCGTACCATGAACAACAATACTAATATATATCATATTTATATAAACACCCAGACGTAGGCAAACTGTACAGAAAACGTACTAATATTATTTGCGCCGAGTGAGAATCGAACCCACGACCTCCGGGTACAACGCCGATGGCGCTGTACCTACTGTGCATGTATTTAATAAATAACACTTCTATTTATTTGTTTCAGAGGTGAGAGGGAAAAAACACGAGAAGAAAAATGATTTATTGTCCAAGTATATAATATGATTATGATGACAAAGAAATATTATTATTTTTAAGAAAATTTTTTTTTATTATTATATTTTATCCAAACAGTAATTATAGAGAGTCTAATATCAGCTGAGATTAGAACACACTTTCTCATACATACTTCATTCACATATCACTTTACATACACTATTTAGCTATACAGTGTGTAACAGAAACTTCATATACTCAGCTTTGCAGGGTGTTCTACTCATTAATATGAACACTTTCACTATGGGACCAACTCTGTTAGAGCAAGAAAACATCATCTATTCCATACAATTGTTAATATTTTCTCGACTAAAATGTTGGAACAGGTGGTTTTTTTTGCTCTAATAGAGTTGATCCCGTAGTGAAAGTTGTTCATATTGATGAGTAGAACACGCTGCAAAACGGAATATATAGGGTTTTTGTTACAGCCTGTATAGCTTAATTTTCAATTAGGTACACAATTTCCCAAAAAAAAAATTTGCCTACATTTTGTTGTGGCAAGCTTTATGTAAGATTGTTGTGTCAATATTGCAGAATTTATTGTCATGACAAACAATACGCAAATTTGTTGCTTGTAAACTATCAAGTTTGATTTACACTTGCCACAAGTTACAGTATTCACTTGCCATGACAAACTTGATACAAACTTTCTGAGAGTCTGAAGTCTGAGACAAGTTTACATTGCTATCTGGGGTAGTCCAATGCTTGCTGCGGTTTAACCGCAGCAAGCTCGCCACTTGTTAGGTGTTGCCTCTGAATACCATAGGCGAAATGAGGACGGGTTAATCTCTCCGCTAGGTACCCTGAGGCCGTTTAAATGGTTCCCGGGAGCTAAAAAAGAACCCGTGATGGTATATTTTTTTACTTAGGTAGTACCTAGTACTACCTAATCTAGGCAAGTGGCAGGTACCTAATACAAGTAATAGATCATTGCCAATATAGGTAGGTCCAGTGAAAATAAAAATCATGCGTAAAGATTTTGAGAGATATCTTACTAACTTGGTACATTTTTTACAGTGTACCTAACTAATACTTATGTAACTTTATATCTACCTGATTACGACGTGTAGGTATTGCAAATTCTTCGTCGTATCCTCGCTGCTTATCAACAAGTCTATCGCCCGTTTCGTAACCGCATCCTGAAAGGAGACTACTCACCGTGACCTCTCTTTAGGTTTAGGTTTTTAGTTTCTCTCGGTAGGTTCCTATAACTTAAGCTAATACAGATGCAAAAACCGTCAAGTGACCTAGTCATGTTTTGGTTTTAGTCTGTGGGTTTGCCTGTTTTCAGGAGCCTACTGCATCGATTTCGTGTCAAAGTGGAATGTCCTTTTAGGGGGCGGTTACGAAATGTGGATTGAATAAGCAGCGAGGATATTAAAATAGACTCGCGTAATTAAAATTTGTCTGTCGTTGTACTTACCATCAGGTAGATACAAAATGCCGCGCTCGAGTAAAAAAAGTCGCGAACGCGCTGACGGGGACATTCGGTTCGGTTACTTGTAGGTACTATTGTTTCTTTTGTGGTCCATCCATTCTGGAAGCGTGTTAGCGGATATCCCGTAAAAAGTAAATACGAGCGTATATCTTTATTCCGTGAAGAAAGTGGCTAAAATTTACTGAGTCAATTTTTATCATGCATTCAAATATGTTACCACAATTTAATTTTTTTTTTGTTCTTACAATGTTTAAAACTGACTTTATAACACTTATATTTAGAGGCCTTCGGATTGCTGGTATCGGTCGACGACGACGATCCGACGTGAATTTTTGATATAGCTTTTAAATCATCTATTAATAAAAAATAGTTTGAAAATAATTATAACCGACAAAAAACTCTTTTTATGTAATTTCTACCAACACAATAAGATGTGCATAGTGCATGTTGCACACATTTTTAAATTTCAATAATTTTTAGAGCGTTTATCTCCATAAACTTCTACCAATTTTATTCCTAGTTTTTCAATAAAAAGTCTTGATTCTAAACACCAAAGACCTTATGTTTCGATTGCGAATGGAAATAATATATAATGATTTATTAAACTTGAATATTTATTGTTTTTTAGTTATTCGGCGGCAGAGCCTGGACGAATACTTGTAGAGTCAATATGTGTTGCAGGTAAAGTATCGACACAAGTCGCATCCCAGACCAATGGCATGCCATTGGGTTAAGGTATTAACGTTATACTGAACGTTCTCCGTCATTCCTAATTATTAACCTTGCGGCTCTAGGATTAATGGAGTGTTAGCAGTCGTTAGAGCTGGTTTTTTTATATCGTCGCTAACTTCTCTAACAACACAGAAAAATATTTTATAAAAATATTTTAGCTTAATTATTGCAAATTGCCTATTTTTCCCCCCACATTTTTTTATTATTATCAATAAATTTATTTTTTCTCGTTTTGTTTACAAAAAGTGACACTTAACTGACGCTTACTCTCAGTGTTACAAAGTAATAAATAATACTATCTAAAGACGGAAAATACATTTTATTTGGCGACATGAAGATTTGGTGGCATAATTCTCTCAATAAAAAGTTCAAATAAATACATTATTTGTTTTTAATGATATTAGTATTTTGGATATATAAATACAACATTTTTTCGTAATAAAGTAATATATTTTTACTGGAGGATTATTATTCAAGCTATAATAAATTAAAACAAAATAAGTAAAAAAATGTCTCTAGCTTCGGTTTATTGTTATCTTATTGACATATTAGTTTACGATGTATAGGGGATAGCGAGTAAATCGCTATCCCGGAAGTAGAGACTTGCATTTGAAGTAGACATCGCTATGGCAACCGATTATTTTCGTTAAAAATTAACGATCGCTCTTATTCTTTACGATCGCTTTCTATGTCGAGACTGCAGGCCCAGGAAGAATAGCTTGGAATTATTGAAAGATAGAATGATTAAAAATTGAACAAAAGTAAATCTCACATTTAGAAGAATTTGGCTTATAAATATCATCAAGGATGAAGAATTACTTTTTAACATTATGTAACATTATTCACTCAAAAATTTAAAAAAATATAAAATGTATATAAGAAAAACTTTTTTTTTATATGAGCTTAAATTTTTAAACCCAACATTATGTTATTACTATTATAATTATAGCCCTACTATTATAATTTCTAAAAATATAAGCATTCTTATCACAAATTATAAAATATATACCCGAAAATAAATCAAATTTGAAATGGAGCACAGTGACGACGATGTTCTTACCTAAAAGTAGACGTGAAATTACAAGCAATTATACGAGTGTACAAACTTATTAAAAAACGTATACTGGATTAAAATAAAACTAAAACACATTGTACTGTACTAAAACTTCCTTGAATTCGAATGATTTACTAGGCTAAAGCATTGGTCTAGTTCCTACTGGCATTTCTATTAACTTTTCATACATAAAGAAGTTGTTATAGTGACATAACTATAACAGTTAACATACCTAAGTAAAGCGAACTATTTTGTAGATCTAAATCTGTAGTAGGTACATTATTTTGTTTTATTATCAACAGTTTTCGCAGCGTACGCGATGTTAAGAAATTTATAAATATTTTACCTTGGGTTACAATTTCGAAGTTTTCGTATAACGGATCCCTAAAATTTTTTTAAAATAATACTCATCTTATGTTACTGTACAGTATACTACATTATCACGTACAGTGATGATGTAGTATTATAGGAAAAAAAAAAAATTGTATATATATATTTTTTTTCTTCCAGCAGTTTTTGAGTCTATTCGTTACACACAAAATATTAAAAATACAAATCCTTTCTCTTATAATATTGGTTTGATTTACATAGGTGTTCATAAAAAAACTTATTGAGTCCTTAAAGAACACTTTAGTAATTATAAAAGGTTTTTGTCTCTTTTACATGTCATTCCAGGCTGACCAAAGAACACGATCAGAATTTCAGCTGTTCGAACACATCAGATCTCAGCCCTGAAAGTGTTTTAGGGCCCCATTTCTTAACCACATGTTTTTTTAACGGTTTCTCGTAAAGTATTGCATTAAAAAGGATGATGAAACTACTTTGGATGCCGTCACATATTGCGTCCCTAAATATATATTGCCATCACATATGATTTGTTTGTTATCTACCTAGATATGATAGAACTCTCTACGTTAGGTGGTCCAGCCAGCCTGAAAGACAACACATTTATTACCTAATTCTATTCACCAAAAAAAAGCTACGTTAAAAATAGTTAGCTTTAAAAATTTCGGCTGGACGATGATAAGTAAGTCAGTCAAGGCTATCTCTGTTATATAATTCGTGACCCACTGAATTAATAAATTACTGCGACAAGGAGCTTAGGTGTACCATGTATTATTGAAAATATTATCATTCATTTTGCATGATTAGGCAAATAATAATAATTATTATTATTATTTTTATGTATTCGTGGAAATATCAACAGCGATTTACAAATTCAAAAATACATACATATATAAAAATATTACAAATGGCCGTTAATAGAATTTCACAAATATTACAAAAAAATTAGAACATAGCTCATACTGGTTAGAAGATGTGAGTGCATGTGACTTATTGTGTGTACGTGTAGCAAACTATTGCGTCAGCCGCCTAAAATAAGGACTCCAACCGTCCTGCCAAGGCTCCCCTAAAAGCTTGCTTACTACCAGAGTAAATATCAATATCGATAAAACTGTCATTGTATAGTCTGGCAATTCGTGACAATGTCGAATTTTGTGCATAGTTGGTGGAGCAGTAAGGCGTGCTAAATAGTGCTCGGGCAGTCACACGGGTTCGTCGTCAGGGTGTTCTGATTGTTATTTGCCTAACCAATTCGGGACAGTCCAACCTTCCATTAAGCAGGTCAAATAAAACCCCATGTCGAGTAGTTGTCGCCTTAACTCTAGAGGTAGAAGGCAGTGTTTTCTACATGAATCATGATAATTACTAGGTACCCTTAAACCTTACTCTATAGTTTAGGTGTTTTAGGAAGACGGACTGTATGTGTTCGATTTTGTCTTTGTAAACGGTGTATTGGGGTGACCAAATACTACTGGCATACTCAAGAACACTCCTAACATAGGCATAATAGACTATTTTTATGCAGTGGATGTCAGTGAAAGGAGAACACACCCTCGTTACGAACCCCAAGTTCCTATAAGCCTTGTTGACGATGGCATCTATATGTTGATCTAAGATCAATTTAGAATCAAGATTCACACCCAGGTCGCGTATCAAATCTACTTTTTGAATAGTTGTGCCACCGATATTACAAATAAAATGTATTATACTCTTGTTTCGAGTAAAGGTGATATAAGCGCACTTAGAAACATTTACGTTAATGCTATTATTGTTATAATATTTATTTAAAGGGTCCAAATCCCGTTGAAGTCTGAAGCAATCATCAATACTATTTATTTTTAACAATATCTTCGTATCATCGGCATACATAAGGAACTCTGAACTGTGGACAACTTTGTAAATATCGTATAAATACGCATTATAAAACAGCGGACCTAGATGTGAACCATATATAATTAGATAATATAAAATCATTGTGTACTCATCACCCGAATGAATCGATCTCTCATCTTTGGATCTTGTCAAATCTTAGATACCTTCTAACTATTTTTGATAATAAATGTTTATTTATATTACCAACGTGTTTTTTCAGTTTTTTTCTAATGTTTAATTAGGTAGGTGTTACTGTTATAATGTAGTCTGCCTTAAATCACGAAAAAGGCTTGAGATATATATATATATAATATATTCACTTATAACAACTTGTGAAACTGTAGATGGTTATTAGGTTAGTTATAATAATATAGAAAAACACCAAACTACAAGGAATATCGAAAAATGCTCACAGGGCCGATTTTGATAAAAACTAAAATTGCAAAATTAGATTTTTGAAAAGAAATACTCCTAGCCGGGAATCGAACCGGTTGATTTTGAAAAAATAATGCTGTGTTAATAGTGTCGCTGAAAATGAATAAATGGTGGAAAGTAATTTCAAACGGCAAACTAAGGAAATTGCTGTTTGTTTAAGTTTTTGAAACCCTAACTAATAAATTGTTTGATTGTTTGAAACTCCTATCTATTGGCGCTTTAAAATATAGGTGTTATTTTTTTTGATTTGGGTCGGTTCTATTCCCGAGTGTGGTATTTTGATTCACAATCGATTTTTTTAAATTAAATCTTTGTACTTATGAAGTTTTTCTTATATCTATTTGAAAATAAATTAATGATTATTTTTGGTAAAATGCCATCATGAACATTTAGAATACTTTCCCTTCGAATCCCGAATCTACATAAGTCCCGAATCTACAGAAGTCCCAAAATATAACACCTATACTTTATCAAAAAATTCAAATAAAAAAATATGTTAATAAAATCACTGTTTCCAAACTCATAATACCTATATGAGTTTGGAAACTTTTTGTGTTTTTATTTTAACTTTTAGAATGAACATGTCATAACATAACATAGCAGGTATGCGACTTGGTAAAAAATATATAAGTATGTACCTACAAGTATTAATTAACACTATTAAAAGTCTAAATAACGTTGACAAAATAGGTATGTACCTATATTAGAAGGAGCACTGTGTTGATGTTGTTTTGGGTGCAGCCGCAGTGGATTTTGGCAATAAACGAAATGGTTCAATTATAACGTGTATCTCTAATAAAAATGTATTTCATCAAGTTGTTTTAATCGATTTGACACAAGATGATAATTTACTTTTTTCTTCGAAAGATATTGAAGATTACCTTTTTCTAACATGTCTGAATTTCTTCAACATAAGGATCCATTATTTAACGGCATCTAAATATTTACTTTTATAACGGTGTATTAGGTTTGCCAAACATCGTTACCTCCTTGGTATCTTACCCCCATATTCTAGGACGTATCCTTAACTCCACTGTTCAAGGGACGTCTGTCTCATACTAGCTTTCTTTACTTGATATTTAGTGGAAAGAGACAGACGTTCCTTGAGTGTAAAGTGGAGTAAAGAACATGTCTTAGAATACGGCGGTTAGTATATAACCAAGGAAGTATTTCTTCCTTGGAATACCAGTAATCATAAAAGGGCTCTATCTCAGACGATATAAGGTTCAATTCAATAAACAAATAAAAAACTCTATTTGTATTACACCAAGAAGCAAAGATATCCACACCATTATTCATTTATATGATATAAGGAAGTGCTTTACATCTCCCCTAATGACTTCCATCGTGTAATTTTGCCAATGATTTCCAAGACGTTAGCAGCGCCAACTGTGTTAAATAGCGGAACTATTTTATTATGCAGAGTTTTGATACTGAAAATTTATAATTTTTTTCTCTTACTGTAATCTCTAAAGTTAGCCATTGATACAGCAAAATTTATACATAAATAAGTTCCAAATGTTTTCCGATTATCGCAAAATGCAAAATTTTAAAGCTAGCGACTATAATATTTACGTAATTAATTAAAAACCATGATTTTGCGACACAAGCGCCATCTCTTGCAATTAGTTTCCATACCCGAGCTGAGGAATCATCTTAACACTGTTATTTATTTATATATATATATATTTTGGAGTTATTCTTTTAAAAATCTATTAATTCCTAGCGCTATTCATTTGTATAATATATAATGTTATACGGAACCGTAATTTCACAAATACTTATCGCACTATTTTATTCTAAAGGCAGCTGTTACCAGACGTGCACTACATATTCAATGTGACAGGCATAATGGATTCCGAAGACCTGGGTCATAAAGTATTTCGGATAAACAATGTAAGCGGCAAGAGGACCCTGGAACTGTCTGATGGAGAGACCGACAAATTCTCCCTGGTTCTCCTAGGAGGTGATCTTATATACCCTGACATGGAATATACGCTGGAAGCTCAGGTTACCATGTGTCGTCCTACTGAGAATTATCATGTATGTAATTTGTTGCTGTTGCCCGCAACTTCGATTGCGTGATATTTTAAAATAATAAAAAAAAAACGAATAGACTCCGAACTGGTGCTATGAGGTGGATTAAATTTAAATAAAATCACGTTATTAAAGGTTCTGTTGAAAATTAATAAGACCTCGAAACATACTAACTACCAAATGATACAATATTGAGACATAATAAAATAAAATATAATAAATTAGTTATTAAACGTATAAATAAACAAAATTAGTTATAAAACATATAATTACAATATTATTATAATTTAATAGTGTACTTTTTCGTGGGTCGCGACATAACAGTGGTTGAGAATCTATGCTCTAGTGATAATGCCTTTATTTCAGTTCATATGGACATTAGATGACTTGGAAACTGTTGATGAGTGGACCAGCAAGGACATTGGTGCCAGAGTAACTATCCCTTCAGGGACATTGACAGTGAATCGTGGTTATGATATAACATGTGAAGTTGTACGATCTAGCGACAGTGCTTTTATTAATCAGGTAAGCTTTGAAAGTAACGTAGCGATTTTATTGACCGACTAACTGACCCGGTTAACTTTGTATCTATACTAATATTATAAAGCTGAAGAGTTTGTTTGGTTGAACGCGCTAATCTCAGGAACTACTGGTTCGAATTGAAAAAAATAGAGTTGGATAGACCATTTATTGAGGAAAGCTTTAGGCTAATTAACATCACGCTACGACCAATAGGAGCAGAGCATCAATAAATAATGTTACAAAAACGGAGAAAAGGTATTCTTTTTGAGAGCTTCCGTTGTGTGGGTTGCGTAAACGGTTAAAGTTGCGGAGATGTAGTTGCGAGGGTCACCTATAAAGATGGTGGCTTTCCGATGCGTAGTATAGTTGCCCGTGCACCAAACAGGTACACTCCAAGTTGACAGCGCATACTCTTATTTTATATGATCACAGCATGTGACTTTGTATCTACCTGATGTTAAGGCGGCCTATAAAGTCCTTGAATGGGGTAGACCAATAAATTATCTCTCTCACATGCTGGCTAAACAAGGACGAATTTGCATTACGAGTCTATTCCATTGTGATGTCGGGAGTCGATGTGTGGATTAAAATGAAACACGTCCGTTCTGAGTGCACTCTTTAATACGACTAATTTAATACTATACCTATGCTACATCTTCCCCCCAAATTATTTAAAATTAAACAACTAAGTTTTAATTTTAAAACAAATTAATAATGAAAAAAAAATAATAATAGGTATTAATATTATTTTATATAAACTTAAAACCTGTTGGGTTTTAGTTATTTAATAAATGTTATATAAACTTAATACATATTGTTTTATTATTGCTAAATACACGAACCCGATAATAATAATTAGTTATTCCTTAAGCTAAAATACATTTCAATTATAAACCAAAGAAAAAGAACACCAAAGTTCTAACATTACAATGCCTAGTAACAATGGTCACTGTGGGAATTAGGTCAGTTATGAACTACACTGAAGCATACAATATCACACTTACGTCATTTTAATTCCTGTTAGTACAATTAATATTAACCATTATTTTCGTAAAATAGTTTTGTTCGGTTTTTATGAACAATTTCTTTTTTATTACCTATTAAAATTTCTACATTGGGTGTGATGTCTCGTACTACTATAAATGGACCTAAATATAACTGATCTAATTTAGTACAATTTTCATTTTTAACTAACAATTTATCATTAGGTTTATACATTATAGAATTTATGTATTTATCTTGTTTTACTTTTCTTTTAACTTTTCCGTTTAACAATATTTCTCTAGCCTCCTTTTGTGCTGTTTGTATTCTATACTTTAATTCTATCGGATAACTGTCGTAATTATACATTGGTTCTATATCATTATTTAAATTAGAGGGTAATATACATTTTTTTCCATAAACTAACTCGTATGGACTATACTTAGTTTCTGAATGTATAGAAGTATTATAAGAGAATGACCAATAAGGTAACCACTCACTCCATGTTTGTGGATGGTTATTACACTGAATTCTAAGAAATGCACTTAAATGCTTATGCGTATTTTCTAATGCGCCTATACTTTCATGGTGATAAGCTGTAGAATTTATTTTATTTATCTTTAATAATTTACACATTTCTTCGAAAGTACTACTCATGAATTCTGTTCCTCTATCTGTTGCTATACATTTTGGAATACCATATCTTAAAATAAAATTATTTACTAATGACCTTGCTACTTCAACAGTGCTTTTTGTTTTTAATGGGTAAACATCTACGAACTTTGTAAGTTCACATTGTAGGGTTAAAATATAATTATAATCATAATGGTCTCTTTGTAAAGGACCTTGAATGTCTAAAAATATTTTTTCGAATGCTGAATAAGCTGTTGTTGTAACAGTCATTGGTTCTTTTACGTGAACAGTATACTTCTGTTTTTGACATTTTTCACATCTCTTAACAAAGTCGGTAACATCTTTTTCCATGTTGGACCAAAAATAATATTTTTTTATATTATTTAGCATACGTTTTATTCCTGCATGCCCACTCGTGGGTAACATGTGGAAATCATTTAAAATTATTTTTATATCGTCGATATTTTCTACTCTTTTGCATTTTTCTAATATGCATAACCTTGGAATAGTCCAATTTCTTATTTTACTTATCGTTTTAGCTAGCATTTTAATAAAATCTTTATCATAACATTTTTCTTTTAATATATATATCTCTTTCACATTAATTAACTCGCAAAATTCCTGTAATTCCCTCGCAAATTCGTCTGGCGATATTTTCGATCGGGAACCCGAATTAACAACTACGATCATTTTACTTGGAACATAATTGAACGTTCTACTTTTTTTTATTATCATATTTTTCTTTTCATATTCATTCATTTCTTTTTCATTAATAAACCTTAATTCAGTAAATTGCTTAGGTGTATTATGAACTTCCACGACTCTTGGCTGTACACACCGATTGTCTTGAAAATCAATAATATCCCTAGCCTTACTTTCACCCTCGTTTTCACTCTCACTTTTACCTTGATTTCGTTCTGTCTCAATTTTCTTTCTTTGTGCTCTTGTCATTACACATATTACGCTTTCATTCATCTCTTTTAAATCGTTACACGTCAAATTTATTCTCGATAAAGCATCAGCATTACAATTGTCTTTACCTTTTACATATTCTAAAATAAAATCATATTCCTCTAAAAGTAATCTAAATTTTAATAACCTACTCGATGGATCTTTTAATCCAAATAAATATATTAACGGTTTGTGATCCGTAAATATTCTAAATTTCCTACCATACAAATATGGTTTAAAATGTTTAATTGCCCAAACTATTGCTAGTAACTCTTTTTCTATAGTTGGATAATTCTCTTCTGCCTTATTTAAACTTCTACTTGCATATGCTACTGGTCTATTGTTAGAATTGGATAGCACTGCGCCTATTGCGTATCCTGATGCATCCGTTTGTACTCTAAATTCATTTTCTACACTAAGATCTGGATATTGCAATACCGGTGGAGATATTAAAGACTGTTTTAATAATTCAAATGATTCTAAACACTTTTGATCCCAAATAAATTTTACATTCTTTTTTAAAAGATTATTTAATGGTTGTGCTATGAAAGCAAATTTTGGAATGAATTTTCTGTAATAGTTTGCGAAAGCTACGAATCTCCTAACTTCATCTGCTGTTTGGGGTTGTGGATACTTATTTATTATTTTAATCTTTTCTGGATCCGGTATTACACCTTGCTCTGATACAATATGTCCTAAATAAAGCATCTCTTTCTTCAAAAAATCGCATTTCGTAATGTTTAACTTTAAATTAACCTTTCTTAACCTCGTGAAAATATCCATTAAATTTTTATTATGATCCTCTAAATTACGTCCATAAACACATAAATCGTCCTGATATACTAGACATTTTTCGAAATTTAAACCTGTCATTGCCATTGTCATCATCCTTGCAAACGAATTTGGACTGATTTTAAGCCCCATGGGCATTCTAGTCATTTGGTATCGACCAGAATCGAATGCTGTATATTTCCTACTTTCTTCACTAAGTTCGCATTGATAAAATCCTGATTGTAAATCTAAATGAGAAAAATAGACACATCCTGAAAGTGAATCTAAGACTTCTGTCAAATTTGGTAATGGAAATAGATCATTTTGTATACACTCATTAACTTTCCTATAATCTATCACTAACCTCCATTGTTTATTTCCTTCATTGTCCGATTTTTTTGGTACTAATAGTAGTGGTGAAGACCATTCGCTATTTGTTTCCTCTATAATTCCTTCATCAAGCATTTTATTTATTTGTTTTTGAATTTCAGATTTCTGTGAATGAGGTAATCTATATTGTTTGCTATAACTAGGAGTAATCCCTGGTTTAATTGTAATATTTTGTTTGTATAAATTAGTTGTACCTAATTTGTCTCCTTTTAAATAGAAAATATCTGAAAATTTTGAACATAAATTAATTATAGAATTCCTCTCTTCTTGATTTAAATGATTTAATTGCAATAAGGACAACATATCCTTAACACGTTTTGCACTAATATTTGACCTATCAAAAGAACATATATCATAACTATCTAAATTTTTTAACTCTGGCTTTAAACTTTATTTCTTCATCTGTGGTATTTAAAATTCTAATAGGTATTCTTCTGTTGTATGGTTTGACTATAGTACTTGCTATAAAAACTCCTTTGTTTAATTCTGCTGAACAAACTAAATACTCCTTATTCTCATTACTAACTTCTACGAAAACATGACGCAATACCTCACATCGTGGTGGGATAATAAAATTACTGTTGTCGCTATAAGGATTACATTTGTTTAAATCGTATTCATAACTTATGCCATTGTTTTTTAATGTAATAATATTGTCATTTAAATTTATATTCGAACAATAATCACGTATAAAATCCATACCTAGAATTCCATCTGCTTGTATCGGCAATTTATTTACAACATGAAACCTCTGATTTATTTTTAACTCGTTATTATGAGTACAAATTGTAGCGTAAATACATCCTATTGTTTCAACTTGTTTGCCTATTCCATTTATGGTTGTATATTCCCTATATATTTGTGTACTATTTGAAACTGAACACCGTTTTATAATAGATAAGGACGCTCCGGTGTCTAAGAGATATTTTTGAATAACATTATTAATTTTAAAATATAAATAGACTGTATTTTTGTTAGAAAAACAAAGCGCCCTATGACTCAAAAATTCTGATTTTTATGTAAAGTGTCTGGTTCCACTGGTTGCTCGGCGGTAAACGCTCTATTATTAAAATTCCTTGATCTACCTTGATTATAATGATTCCTATTTGTCCTATTCATAGGAGTAGTATCTCTATGATTGTTAAAAGCTCTACCTCGTGGTGGCCTATTTGAATAATGAATTGGGAATCTTTGCGGTGGTTGAAACCTATGTTGATAATTGGTATTATTATTATATCTTAAAGGTGCGCTATACCTCGGTACATAGCTGTTTCTCCTGGAATTGTTATGGTACCTACCTCGTGCATGCATTAGATGACCTCTTGGGCTCGTAGGTCTTTCTAACTGCTCGTCTTGTGCTGCTCTGACAGCTTCCTGTAAATTTTCGTAATTCCTGGCAGCCATAATTATACCTAGTCTTTTATTATTTAAACCATCACTGAATTTTTTTATAGCCAATTTCTCATTTATTGGTCTTAGTACTTCGTAAGCCTTAGCATTACCATCAGCCTGGGATATAGTTAGTTCCGAAAATAATTCCTCTATTTTGGTACCGTACTCATCTATACTTATATTATTTTGTCTACAATTACTTAACTGCGTTATCAATGACGTGGCAGATTTTTTTATTAACAGGAATTTTCTCATGTCAATAATTAAATTCTTTAGTGTATCATATTCCTGTTTTAATTTTAACTTCGCATACTTGTTTAATCTAGTCTTAAGAATAAAAATTATTAATAATTTTTCGTCATCTTTATTACACCCTAAATATAGCTCAATAGCATCAATTAATTTCTCTGTCGTTTCTAGCTTGCCGTCCATAACAGGTATTAGACCTGTGGCGGTTTTAATATCAAACTCCATTTTTGGGTCTTTTTTTACAACACTATTTGAATAACCTAAAATTTTTGAAAATACACTTTTCGTATCATCTATTGTTTTTTCTAAATCATGAATTTCTGATTCGTTACCTTTACATTCTTCTTTCACATCTATACTTGATACAATTATTTCAAAATCAATATATAAACTTTTAGCATACCTAAACTTTTTATCTACATAATCTAACCGTTCATCCCTTCTATTTGGACCTAACTTTCTTAAAGTAACATATATATTTAAAAGTTCCTCATAAATAAATTTTATTTGTTCGTTCATTTACTACATTATTTTCACATACACTTATATTCACTCACTAATTCTCGTATAGCTGGAAATAGGTACATCGCTACCTATTCGAGACTGAAGGCAGCTGACCTGGTCCTATGCGGAAACCACTCGTCCGGTCGCAGACATTCTTGATTTATACCTCTCCATCCGACGTAACATTCCTCGTACGCGTCGAAAGCCTGGCTTGAACTCGTCTCAGGAATGCATTATTAATTTCTTTCTCGATAAATTTTCGATGGCACTTTTTAATGTTTTTATATATTATTATTGCTGCTCCAATTAAAATAACCGCTGCAATAATACTGATCACTATGGTATTTGCGGATATCTGCGATTCTATATTTATGCTGTTATTAATGTTTTGGTTATTAATATTGTCATTATCCTGTTTAATTGGTACACTTTTCTTACCCCCCATTTTTAATTAACACTAACACTAGTTTATATGTTTATGATTCTACATTGTTTTTAATTAATAGCGGGCCGGCCGGGCGCCGGCGCCGCGCCGCGCGGGCGAGCCTCGTGCGTGCGCTCTTATCCGCGCTCACTTTTTTTCTGGTCTGGCAGGGTCGCCATGTGATGTCGGGAGTCGATGTGTGGATTAAAATGAAACACGTCCGTTCTGAGTGCACTCTTTAATACGACTAATTTAATACTATATCTATGCTACACCATCGACTGGCCTAGTGATTTATTTATAAAGTCCTTAGAAATAGTTATTTTATTGCAATTGATACCTTATTGCATACAAAATACAAAGGCGGACTTAATTCCGCTAGGCATTCTCTACCAGTCACACTTTCGGGAAAATCAAAGCAGTTAAGGTAGGTGCAATACCTACTATATAAAATACTTACAATCTATTAATATACACTACTTAAATATATCTTGTACATACATAAACTATATATACATAATTCAGAGCACTCTAGTTTGTGAAGCTAAGAAGTTTTTACTGATTACGTCTGGCTGATTCTGTTTTTTTTTTCAGATGCATTACTCAGTACAGGTGTTGCAGAGAGGTCTCGAAGCAGCATTAAGCAGTGATGCGCTGGCTATCAGTACTTCTACATATTTCACTGTACAAGTAGAGGTTTTTAACCACGACTATTTGTCTGATGAATTTCATGTATGAAATTATGTATTCATAAAATAATCTGTATTTTACGAAATTATAGTTAGTCTATATGAAGCCAAGTTTATATTCCATACTATTTTTATATTTATTTCATAGCTAATATTTTATGTAAAATTAATGTAGTCGTAGTATTTTCGTAGCGACATCATTGTAGCAAACTTCGTAGTAATGTAGTAAAACAATTTACAATTTGCGGAAAAACTAATATTTTATTTAATCATCTTTTATAATTCGTTTTACAGAGTTTTGACAATAAAATATATTCTATTCTATTATATTTTATAAAATTTTTGTTATGCTTGGGTTTCTGGAAAACCGAGATACAGGCCTAAGCCTAATTCGGGCTGCAGTCTCACACTGATTACTATATAATTGTATTGATGTTTTTGTTTTGGGAAATTAAAAACTATTATTATTATATAAAAAGTAATAGTGATGTCATCGTAGTAATTTTGTAGCATGCTCGTAACATTTTCTTAGCACCTTATCGTAGCAAACTTCATAGTAATGTAGTATAATAATATACAATGTGGGGAAAAGCTATTATTTTAATGAAAGTGATGTCGTCGTAGTACTTTCGTAGCATCGTCATCAACAATATACCGTTTGGGGAAAAGCTTTTATTTTATATAAAAAAAGTTATAGCGATGTCGTCGTACCACTTTCGTAGCATCTTCATCGTAACGAACTTCGTAGTAATTTAGTGAAACAAAATACAATTTATTATTATTAATATAAAATTTGGGGGAAAAGCTATTATTTATATAAAAAAGTAAGTCATGTCGTCGTAGCACTTTCGTAGCATCGTCATCGTAGCGAACTTCGTAGTAATGTAGTCGGACAAAACACAATTTACAACTTCTGTACCAATTAAGTTCGTATTTCCGTATGTTGTATGAGTATGAGAATACGTTGTATACGCTACATTGTAGTGTATTTTTAGCATCATTAAAGTGTTATTCGTATAGTTGCGCACTGAATATATTGTGGCAATATATTTATATATCTCACATATTTTATTTGTTATTTAAAAACGTGAATATAAAGTTTTTATATTTTAGGTATTCTGAAATTTTGCTCATGATATGATTATTAATTCCAATGACGAATTGTTTTCATATTCTGTAAATAACTGAAATAAATATGTTTCACGACATGCATCTCTTAATAATTTAATAATAAGAGCCTTGGGTACGGAATGTCTCTGGTGCCATGGAGCCAAGGCAAATATTTGTTGTGGGACGCTACATGTTCTGACATAATAACCTTGTATTTTTTTTTGTATTAATTGCAGTTTGAATGGAGGTGTATTTTTAATGGTGACCCGTGCGAAAGCTTTGATAGCGAAGATAGTCATATTTTGGAAATATTTAATGGATTATATGATATTGGAACGTGAGTAAAACTATAATCAGTATGAAGTGTACCGGGTGTAATATACACCATATAATCGCGTGACAAGGCTTAAATTGACAATTTAAAACACATTTTAGCAATACCTACATGCTTAGCTCCAGTTGCACCAAAGTGTCCGCCAAAATATGTAATTATAATGATTAAAGTTAAAAATGGCGTCGAATGTACAGTTACCTTTTGAAATTCGATATAGCTGGTTCATTCGATGCCATTGTTAACTTTCATTTATAAAATAATTTTCTAAATAGGTTTAGAATTGACATAGATATGTATGAAGTTAACTTTCTCAAAACAAAATGCTTCAAATTGAGAACCACATCTTTTTTTTAAGTCGGTTAGAGACAATGTTCTTAGCAAACCATGGATTCACCGTGCGGGTGCCGGGTCCATCGCGTGGTTGAAAGGCAGGGGAATGAACTGCAGCGTTCCCGGACTTGAGACCGCGAAGTAGGTTTAAAGGCCTTTTGAACTCTCACCTGCACTGTGTTCACTACCCTCTCTACTCAACCAAATATTATATGATCCTATATATATATATATATATATATCGGTCAAGTGTTCGCGTACTTAGGGTTTCGCACAACAAAAGAAAAATAGGAGACTAGGAGCTGTATGTTTGGGAAAGTTGTATTACAGAAAAAAAATTTAGTCATAGCAACAATTTTAGATATTTTATTTTAAACTATTTAATGCGTACGAAAGCGCGGACAAATGCTAGAAAATTAATAAATACCGAGCTACTTGGAATTAGTTATTAGTATCTAATAAAATAATAAATATTCCAGACATGAAATTGAAGTTTGTGTAAAAAGTGGTGCAAGTTCCACTAAAGCAAGTTTGTCTATAGAAACTGTAGAGCCAAGATTACCTATTTTAGAAGTGAGTATTCCGTAATCACATGATTTAGTCGGAATAGAATCGTCTACTTTAAAAAATGTACAGACATAAAGTCACCCTTATGTCTGTACATTTTTTTAAGGTAAGTACTGGATTTTTTTTTATTATGATCTGTTTGTCGGTTTGATTATATTATTATTATGTAAAAGCCACTCATTGGATTCGAAGTCGAATAACTGAATAATAAAAAGCTTCATTGTAAGATTTAGCACTCATTTGATCAAAATCGATGTACAACCCTGCGTTCCGATCGGTAGCGCGGGCAGTTTTTCGTGGTGACATCAAAAACCAGCGCGTCCGCCCGTTTCAACACAGCCATGTCATTTTTTTAGCGATGCTAAAATGCAGCTCTGAAACGATCGGTGTTGATGTTGATTTTTGATGCCACTTTTTGACAAGAAGCACTATTTTGAATTAAATAATTGAAATTAAAAATATTACTACCTTATCATTATATAATAAATCAATATTTTTTTATTAACTATTATTTAAATACAATAATTTTATAATAGAACAATATTAATTTAATTAACAACCTCAAACTAAACATACCGAAGCTGAATTTAGTTACACCATATTTATTTTTTAGGTTTAATCGAACTTTTAAAACTAAAGCAGATATGGATATATAAAATAATTAATTAAATTCCAATTTGTAAACAAACATCTGTTAAAAAGTAACCCGAGCTACAATTGCTAATTTATCGTGTTAAAATTTCTGGTCACGGAACGATTGATGGTAACTTGAATTGCTACCATTTCCGCGCGCTGCAACGACCTAGGCTAAAAAACAGCGATGATGACCTCGACAAGAAATCGATGCAGTAGACCCCGGAAAACCGGTGAAACTTCAGACTAAAACCGATACATGACTAAGTCACTAGATGGTTTTTGCATCTGTATGGGCGGTAGGTGGTGGTATCTACCGTGGTAAATAAGTTAAGGTAGATATTATAATATCCGCTTTTCCAAATTTTTTATTTCAGATTTCGCCTCTACCTCGAATAGTTATAAAGGCGGAATAATATCGCTAGTAGAAAATGCCAGTAACATTGCGCCTTCTTGCAGTTTAACCTGGTACTTTGTCACGAAAGATTATCACCCTGAAAATGATACCTGTGGGTCTTGTGTGGTATGTTCTTATATATACTAGTATCAGGCCTGTTTCACTCCTTACTTTAGGTATTTGTACTAATGAGCAATCAATCAAAAACAATATATATTATTATATATTCAACTTTTCTTTAAGTTTTTAAAGAACTTTTGTCTATCTGGTGTATTTAAAAACATTTCTCTTAAAACACAAACACCTAGTATATTTGCAGTCCTATAGGTATGTCAAAAATGGGCCTTCCCAGGGTCTCAAACTATCTCTACACCAAATTTCATCTAAATCGGTTCAGCGGTTTTAACGTAAACAAACAAACAGAGTTACTTTCGTATAGATTTTTATTTTTTATTGAAGCACGGCATGTGACTTTGTTTCTACCTGATGATAAGCAGACCTACAATATATTGTTGTTTAACAAAATAGATCGCTCCCACAATGCCGGCTAAATGATGCGGTTACGAGTCTATTTTCATATCCCGCAGCTTCATCGTCAAATTGATATCCTAAATCTATAAAGTATTAAATTTATTTAAAACATCTTTTGTACCTAATAACGTCGTCGTACCCGTACTTAATTAAATAATCCATAATTTTAATATAGTAAATCCTTAAATCTCTAAAATAATGCTATTTTTAATTAGTTCTCAAAGTAATTTAAATAATCTTCTCGTATTGGGTGAAATACAATGACATATTGGGGTTATAATTTATAAACTAACTAAAATATATACGTGGTGGCCGAGTTGGTTCGACCTTAGACTTACAAACACTTAGGTCTGGAACTGCAAACCCCAAAGTGTACCAATGAGTTTTTAATCAAAAAATGTATGTACATTTGTTTAACAACACTAACTACTTTACTGCATCGTAGAGCATGTTAAGCACGTCGGTCCCAGATTCACTATACTAACTTGTGAAACTGTTCATAGATGGGTTATTGAGTCTATACAAACATCACGACGAGCTAGCCACATGTTTGGTGTAGTAGGTCTCCTCGTAAGATACTCGTAGGCTACCTCGTAATTTTTCATTTTGCATTATATTTACTCGTAATATACATATTAAAAGTATCGCAAAAATGACCGCATATTTCCAAAGCTTACGGACCAATTTAGAATAAAGATTAATTAAAACTTAAATAAACACACTTAGTTACCAACTAAATAAAAACTCTTCTGACAGATCTGGCAGACTTTAACAATGCTACGGAATGGCGTCAGTTGAGAGCTGAAACTGATCCCAGGAAGGGCTCGTCTGGCCGTTAAATGTGGCTGTTCGTTGACATTATATTTAGATTCATACTTATTTTTAATTTCCAGCACGGGGAAGCTATCACAGACACGATTACGATATTATCCATCGAAGAAAACTTTCTAACAGAGCTGGCAGACTTCAACAATGCTACGGAATGGCGTCAGTTAACAGCTGAAATCAAAGCCACACCAGGAAGGGCTCGTTTAGTGGCTGAATGTGGTTGTTCGTTAACATTCAACTGTGACACTGCTGGAACTGTCTATGCTGATGTGAATTTCGAAATGAACTATAGTCCTTCGATTGGAGAAATAACGGTAAGATTACTTTGTATTCTGTACTCCTGGCGACAAAAAATATGAATTTATATTAGACGCCCCGTTTCTATATTTTAAAAATATGTAGGATCATTTTACACATTTTATCTGGTCACAAACTAAGCTCTAGGCTTGTACTAAGTGTACCTGAAACCACATATTACTACGAGTAATATTTTTTGTCCTCCGGATACAACGCCAAAGGCATAACCACTACTCTACGGAGACGGATATTATTCTGGCTGGTGTTTAGGTATGGTAAGCCAATCAACCAGTTTTGTTACCACCACAATCATCTTGAAAGAACCGTCAAGTGACCTAGTAATGTTTTAGTCTGTTGTTGTGGTCTCTTTGATCGATCGCATTTATGGATCTGCTTGGATGGCAAGTCTACTTAAAATCAGGTAGATTCAAGGTCACATGCAGTGCTCCAATAAAGATAATTAAAAAGTTGCCGTCCATTTTATACACACCGCTTGAAAAATTCAATAATATTAAGAAATCTGTTCAGACCTCTCAAGTAAAGTAAACTCGCAGACCTAGAACTGCTTGCCGCCTATGTCTGTGAGTAAACTGTAACTCTGATGCTGAAACATGACTAAAATATTAGACGTTTTTTACTTTATTGGGAGCAAGGGATAACTAGGTAAAAATATTATCATCAGGTTCCACTACTGTCCACTGGCCTGTGTAATACACAGTCCAAGTCGCGCCAGCTGTGCATAGTGCTTAAAGCACTGGCAGCGTTAATTCTTATTGCAATACTAAGATTTTCAGCAACGTGACTGCCAGCCCTTGGGTCACCTGAGACGAGAACCAGCCTGTTCCGAGGTTTTTAAGACTACCACGGACTTAGTGCACTATTTCGAACGCAAGCGCCGCAAACTCGTAATCTGCAGTTAATTGAGAGTATTTGCGACGCTTTCGTGTTTGTGCGTGACAAGTGGCATCCCACACAGGTGCTCGATTTTCTATAGTTATACAATTGGCAGTTGATAAACCCTTAATTTAATATTTTAGGTTAGCCCAATGCTTGGGACCGCATTGGAGACAGTATTCACAATACGGACTCAGCCAGCAGAAGATCACAACTCTCCTCTGCGATATAATTTATTTACCAGAGTTGATGAAGATGTCACTCTCCTCCTGAATTCTTATGTGGAATATTTTGCCGTCGAAACCTATTTGCCTTATATTGGTAAAGTATTTTGGTAAATTATTGGGTAAAAAGCGGCCCCAGCCGGTTAAGTCACTGCGAAACTAATAACAAGTTTAAGTAGATGTCAACAAGGCCGGTTCTGGGATGGGTGACCGCTTCATACAATGAGGCTATACTATCATAAACACTGCAATACGCTCGCCGCTTAGTATATGTTAAATAACTCATCCATTAATTCCTACACGAGAATTATATTTTCAAACGTATATATATAGGGACGTAGGTATAGTTTGTCGGTGCCAATCGTGCCATTGGTAGTTTTATTAATTGTTTAATGCCTGGTGTGTCAGATTTCGCTACTAATGAGGGAATTAAATTAAATTTTTGCCTGCCTACTCGCCGAATTTCGGAGGGTTGTGGGAATCGACCGTGAAGTCGGCAAAATGTTTTTTGAAGCGCGTTGTTGGAAATACGCACTTTACTTTCAAAGAACTTTGGTACATTATTTGCTCAAATCGAGTCCATACTTAATTCCAGGCCTCTAACTCCTTTATCCTCAAGCCCTGATGATCTATCTTGTATAACGCCAGGTCATTTTTTAATTGGGAGACCACTTACAAGTTTATTATCGCCCTCATTTGAAGATGCAAATGTATCGCATCTATCAAGATACGCTCGCATTGAGCAAGCACGCCAACATTTTTGGTCACGTTGGCAAAGTGAATATATTTCTGAACTTCAAGCAAGACCTAAATGGCGCAAGGAACAACCAAATTTAAAAGAAGGACTAATTGTTTTATTGAAGGAAGTAAATAATCCACCATTAAATTGGCCATTAGGTCGAATTATAAGATCATATCCAGGATCGGATAACAAATGTAGAGTTTTTGATGTGAAAACTCAAAAAGGTGTGTAGCGCGAGCTATCAATCGTTTATGCCCTCTACCAGTAAAAATTGAAGAGTAGTTATTTTCAAGGCCCCGGATATTGTTGCGACCTTAGTCACAACATTTTATGAAGATTTTATTTACGAAGAAAAACGTCAATTTATTTTATTGTCATGTCAAAATAATATCTTTTTTTTTTTGTTTGTAAAAATTGCCCACTGCAATGCAACAAATAAAATAGAATAAATTTATATTTAATTTAAAATGAGTGTTTTTTTATCGCTCAGTGAGAGTGTATAATATATTGATTATAATAATTATAACAAGTTTTTCTGAAATAGAATATATTATTCACTTTCTCAAAAGTTAATTAAGGGCACTCGTAATCGCGAACTCCGCGTTCTCCATTCATAATTTTGTATGGAAAACATGCTTTTATATGCTTTCGCACTTCCAATAATACAGATTTAAAATATTATTTCTGTTGGTAATTGTATATATTAATCTTTTTGTGTTGGGTCTTTATTTTTATTTTTTTCGATGTCAGAAAAAAAAAAACCTTTTTTAATATATATTTTTTTGTATACAAAAAAATATATTACCCACAATAGAAAGATTTTTGAACTTTTTGCGTACAATTACGAACATTTTAAAAAAATTAAATCGTAATATTGGAAGTACGTTTATATGGGTGTCAAGTCAACTCCAGGGATTGTAATAATTCCATAGGCATATTTGTTAATAAATATCATTATCACAAGCTTTTTGGAGGATTTTTTAAAATAACTTTTTTAAATTCAAGTCAATTTCGATGGGGGCCCCCTCCATTGAAATTGACTTGATACCCAAATTTTATTATTATTTATTTTCATGCTTTTTACTTACAATAGATGGAGTAACATCAGTTTGGGTAGAAGTTTGCGATTCCCTAAACGCCTGCTCCCTAAGTGAAGTGGCAAGAGTTCACGTTGATATGCCTAACGCAGTCACCGCTGAACAGGTCAAAGGAACGGCAGAAGCTTATCTCGGACGATGTGAAATATTGAACTTACAAAAACTTTCCGTATGTGCTTTGATCACATTTCAAGTGAGTACCTACTTATGTAGAATATCTCGATTAATATATTGTTAATGATGCAGTTACGAAATGGCCGACGACTAAGACGTCAGACGCATTGCAAGTCTCACTTTTGTATCCTCGCTGCTTTATCGTAAAATCAACTGTGCGTTTTGTAATTAAGCCCTGAAAGGAGACTACCACCTCAAATTTAAGTTGCTAAAATGAGCCCACAGACTAAATATACTGAGTTGAATCGTGACAAAATCGCATCGTAATAGAATGACAATAGCTTAATTTGTCATATTTCGTATTCTGCTAACAAATCGCCAATAGAAAATTGTCAAAAAAAAATGTGAGCATGTTTCTATTACGATGCGGGTACGATTCTATTGAAGTAATTTAATTTAAGAGAATATTGTAATTGTAAAAATTGAATATGTTTTTATTTTCTGGCACAGAAAGCGGATAAAGCAGAAGACTTGTCAGCATTAACCGATTTGTTGGCAGCGGGTCCCTCCGAGTCGTGTTTACAAAATCATAGCAAGAAATATTCAGCGCTTTTGGATACGCTAGCCGCTTCCGGATTCGATGTTAGTGCTTTGTAACAAAACTTTATTAATAAATGTTTTTTTTTCAACAAGTTTTTTTTTTAACTTTCAGTAGGTGGGTATACCTTCAGCTAAAACTTAATAGATTGCTGACCTACCAAAATTATAACCAGTGAACAACTATATCTTGATTTCTAAAGGCGAACGGTCATTCTGGACCCAACCGGAAAAGCTTAGCGTTCACAAACAACGATATGCTTACTTAATCATAGATAATTTAAGCATTATTTTCCAGTATTCAAAATAATTTTAGAAGTTGGGAAAAAAAGTTCTGACTACTTTTGTTACGTGCTGGTTCTTCTACCTTTTCTGTATATTTGTTCACATTATGCAGAAAAAAAATGCTTTATACATTAAAATATATTATTTTTGCTTATCTGGAATAAGATTTAACAAAATAAAGAGAGATTTCACATTATTTTGGAAGAAAAAGAAAAGGCCGTATAGTATTGAATGCCCTTTGTCTATTTATCGCATAAACAAAATAAAAATAAAATAAAAATATAGCGACGATAGGCCGATGGACTTGATCCAGTGCTATGTTAAAATAATTAATAAAAAAAAAGAGCGACGATATATCATCTACAGATTATATAATATTATTCTGTCAGTGCAGCACAAGGAAACGCTACTAATAATTTTGCGCATTAATAATTCGCCGACCGAAATTGTTCGCTATACAACCTAATAACTAGTCATAACATAACCTCAAATTGAAATTCAAATGAGAATAACTTTTTTCTCCCAACTTCTCGAACTTCAATGTTATTAACAATTTTATTATATGTATTTTCCTCTATCGAACTGGATAGGTTTAATTTTTGAACGCTGCTTCTAAGCCTGGGTCTGAAAATACATGGGCTATGACCGTTCTTCATTTCAGTCAAATCAAATTTTGTAGTAAAATATGTATTTTTTTTCTTAATTAAGCTATTTGTCTTTTGTTTAATCTTCGCAAAATCTAAAACACGTTACACCAAGCTACATAAATATTTATGCAAATAAGTGAAATTTACTTATCGAAATATGGACACGGAACATCACTAACGATTTATATTTTGTACACAAACTATCGGGCGATTGCAAGAGTAAAGACAGACTCAATAACCCATTTATAAACAATTTCACTAGTTGGTAGTGCTTTCCGAGGCACTATACCGGCGTTGTTAAATAAATGTACATAAATATTTAGATTAAAAATGATAATCATCAAAAAATATAAACCAAGATAATTATTATTGGTACCTACCCACCGGGGTTCGAACCAGGACCTAAGTGTTTTTAACTTGGCCACCACGTAGCATATATAACAATGAATAGCAAATAACAATTATGTGCAAATCGTTGTCAACAATAGCGTAAACAAGAACAATGCAATTAAAATAAACGAATATGTAAACAAAGCCATAGGTATTATACACTGTGAAGCCTTAATAATATCATAGAGAGCACAACACTACAAAAATAGTCATCATTTTTTTTTTAATATTTGTCAGTTATATAGGTAGGTATTTACATAGGTACCTATTTGCTGGTTCCCGCAATCTTTTGTGTGTGTTATTTTGTTTATAATAAATAACACGCACAAAAGAATCGGGAAATTTTGACAAATTAATATGAAATTTCATTAGTCAAATTAATATGAAATTTAACAGTTTTCAATCGTTCCTCTAGGCGTGATGTTCGCTGTCAACTGAAAAAAACATAATTTTTGACTGAAGGCGATTCCATCGAAGGAATGTAGTCGATTTTCTCTAAGCCTCCTGGGCGTGTGTGATACGACGTGGCGCTATGGGGTTTCTAACCAAATTTTAAACAAATAATAGCATTTGATTTTTTAATAGGTCGATTTTTTTGAAATGTTATTTACAATAAAGCTTCTTATCTTTCAATAATTCGATTTTAAATCCGAGTGGTTTTTACGTGACAAATAAAGAAAAAAAAACCTACATAAATAAAAAACGTCCTATTTACTAATATCTAGCGTGTTCCAGTAGTTTTTTTTTACAAAATCTTCAATATACCTACAGCCACGGACAGTCTACAATTAAATTATGTACATAGATTACCTTTAAAACTATGTTTCTTACGTATTCTCCTAGTTACACATTTGGGACACCCAGCGCTTTCTATCCATTTTTCTGACTTTCAGAAAATAGGGCAGTGGTACAAATTCCATAATCTTCATTATAAGCCACGGATAGTCTACTATTTTATTGTGTGCATAGATTAACTTTAAAACTGTCGTTCTTAGGTATTCTCTCCTAGTTACACATTTAGGACACCCAGCGCTTTCTGTCCATTTTTGCGACTTACAGAAAATAGGGCAGTGGCCTCCGACCGTTCGATGGAAATACAAATTCCAGTAAATTGCCTGCATCGAACTCGTTTACTTTTTTATCCCGTTTGTTTGTAGTTCCACATTCAGGTGCATTTACCGATAGCAAATTAAAAAAGTTATTTTGCCAATCCGAACGCTGTTGTAGCATGTTTACAGGAATAATACTTTAACGAAGTTGTTGCTAGTTTTGTACGTTCACATAGTTTCGTAATTATATTTAAAGCGAAAGTATTTTGTTGTATTTATTCTGTTTAGGTTGGAGAACCGGCCACTTGTTCCAGCTGGACATTTGTTCCGAGATGAACACTTGTTTGGTGTAGACTGAGAATACCCTCGGCTATGAATAAAATCCCACCGCTGGGTACCCTGAGCAGTGGCGTAACTATAGGTGGCAGGGCTGGCAAAATTCACGCCCCCAATTTAACAAAATTTAGTAAAAATTATAAATTTTATATAAGTTTTATTTTATTGGAACACGGCATGCGACTTTGTATCTACCTGGTCATGAGCAGACCTACAAAGTCCATGAATGGAGTCAATCTATAATTGTTCTTAAACAACATAGATCGCTCCCACTATACCGGCTAAATGATGCGATTGCAATTTTAATATATTCGCTGCCTTATCGTCAATTCAACCACCCATTTAGTAACCGCGCCCTAAAAGAAGACTACCACCTCGACAATAAATCGATTCAGTAGTCTCCTGTATAAAGTTAGACACAACTACAAACAGTCATAAAGACATTATGTTGTACCTAATCTCATAATAATTGTAATTTAACGACATATTATTTAAATTAAAATGCTAAGTCGTGACGGTATATTTATTATGTTTAAAAGATAGGTCCGTGGATGCTAGCGAGTTTATTTGCAAAGCCCCAAGTATGGTTCATTGGAGCCCGGCTTGTGACCTTTTATCTACTTAATGGTAAGCAGACCGACAAAGAACATTTGATCAACTGTGCCGACTAAAAAATTCCGGGAATCTGTTTTTTTTTTATATGAAAATATTTAAAAAAAATAGTTTAGGTATAATTGCACCCGAATTTATTTTCGATCACTATTTATTATCATCTATTCCACCCTGAAAGGAGACTACTATGCCGGCTAAATGATGCGGTTACATAATTGGCGGCTACAAAGTCGAATTTGCATTATAAGCCTACTTTAATAGCCTCGCTGCTTTTTAGTTAAATTAACTGCTTCTTTCGTAACCGCACTGAGATATGAGACTACAACCTAGATATATTTTAATAAATATGAATAGTGGTACTGATAAAAATGAAACACCTATATGTACCTTGTATGTACCACCGACGGTATTAACATTTTCCCTTTAGTTTACCTTCTTTAAACTGAAAACCGACACTTATCGCATACCGCGCTGTACAGCGACAAACTCGTAAAGCTACAAACAACATTGGTGTGTACTATTTGCGGACTATTGAAGCCGGGATTTTCCATTAGGCGGGCGGGAGTTCGCCGCCCTGCCTGAGCACCTCTCTGCTCTACGCTTTGCATGAAGTTTGTCCACCTGATTTCCATTTGTATTTTTTGTGAAATACCTTTGAAAATATTTTCTATGGCTGGCAAACTTGTCAGTTAGTAACACAGCTATTATTTCCGAGAATTCTACTTTTAAGTTAACTTGATAATTATTGTATCTACAACAAATATAACCATAAAAAATGATTACAGACAATTCATAGGTAAATATTCAAAATTTAAAGAAACACAAGTACGTACACAATATTTTGCCACAACAAGATGTTTCCAGCCAAGGTAAGCCTGATAAGAATAGGTGCAAATCTCTAAAATTAAATAATGTTCTAAGCGGACCCCGCTCCCACAGCAAACACATATGATAAGTAGGTACTGTAACAGCTCTTTTCGCCGTTGTTACAATACCTACCTAACTTTTGGGAAATAACTGAAAAACATTCTTTATTTTGGATTTCTTTATTGGTTTTTTTTCATCCAAAATCAACTATAATATATTATTTAACACATTAATATGTGATTTGTAACCTATCTCGAGCGATGCCAAACTATTTCTCTCTGACTCTCTTTTCATGTCCGTGAACCTTCAAACTATTTAAATAACGAAAAGTATTTAAGAAGATTATGGTTAGCTTTCTCTAGCCAGTACCATAGGTTGTTGCGTTCGAAATAGGGGGTTACAGTACATACCTATAGGTTATTTGCTTTCTAAAAATGATCACAACACAGCTATATTATTGTAGGTAATTATTATAGGTATATATAGAAAACAAAAAGAAGAATATGTCGGATTACAATGCTAAATTACTGCAATTTGCCGCTGATTAATATATACGTCGTAGAAAAAACTGGGTGTCAACAAATTCAAAATGTTACAATTTCAGATGTTATCATATCTAGTAGGTATACCTATATAAAACTGAAAAAAACCCGAGCCGCTAAATTAAAAAACTAATAACTGTAACCCCTAGTATTTGGAACGCAACCTATGGTACTGGCTGGAGAGGGCTGACTATATTATTCTTAAATTAATTTCCTATTTTTAAATAATTTGAAGGTCCACGGACATATGCCGGAGACAGAAGAAGTAGTACATAATTCTTTCGGGTTAGGTTGGATAAAGCAGCGAATGCCTGCAGTAATTTAAATATATTAAAATACGTATTAATTTGTAATAAATAATCATATAAATGATATTGGATGGCTACTCAATAAAACAAGTCCAAAAATAATAAGAGTTTTAATTTATTTCCAAATAGTTATGTAGGTAATGTAACAGTCACAAAAACGGCTGTTTCAGTACTTACACTCGCTTTATACATTTTGAGTCGAGTATCCGAAGTGTACCTACTAAATATTATCTATTTATTTTGGACTGACTTTATTTTAGTTTGTTAGTTAAGTATTAGGTAGGTACCCTACTTAGGTAAAGTAATATAATAATATGAACGAACAACATTACACACATATTCCCACAAACTAAGCTTAGGCTTGTATGCGTACCAGAAACAGCGATACCAATACATTTAATATTTTATAAATACCACATGGCACTGTAAAACAGAAAAACGCACAAATATTTTTGCCATGGGTCACAACGTCAAAAGCGCAGCCACTAGTCTACGGAGGTGGTCCAAAAGTACATTTAGGTGCCTACCTTGTAAACGACCTAGGTGGACAAACATCAGCACTCTTATCCGGTTACGAAATTGGAAATCGGCAGATTCCGTCCCAATACGTCCCTATCCGCTATACGCGACACAATAATATGCAATACGTGTCTATATCTATCTATTGATAATACATACATTTTTAGGCTTTTACATAATTTTTCATATCTTATATCTTTGTGCTTGTGGGAAAAAAATATTTATTTAAAAAACCCGAAAACTTCTCTGGTTCCTAAATCGCAGAATAAAAATAATGTTTTTGCCGGCCTCTTTCTTCTTTTGTATTGTTTTATTTTTGAGATCAGAAAATTACTTTTTAATATTATTATTACAATATTATACTTAATACAACAACAATATTTATTACAACAGAAAGATTTGTACCAACATAAAAATAAAAAAATAACTTCGACTAATCTAACTTCAGACAAGTTGTAATATTAGAAATACGTTCGTATGTGCATCAAGACGACTGCAGGGGACTTAAGAGGAAATTCGCCGTCAGTCGAAAAAGTGTAGTTTTTGACAGATGACAGCATACCTGTCTGGAACGTATGGATTTTGACTGAGGCGACGCGACATGTGTCTTTACTATCTACTTACCAGTTCATCTTCAACGATAGGTATTCTTCTCATTTTTTTTATGTAGTATAAAAAAAGTTTTAGGATGTTAAAAGTTATATATCTAGCCATAATATCGTAGTTCTCTGAATTTTCATTTTGTTTTAAAAAATATTTTTGATATAGGTTCATGGCGTAGGACTATTGGCAAGCATTGTACTCGTGATTGCACTATCTATACTGACCTCCAGTGCCAGTTTCTAAGAATGGATAAAAAAATATTTTTAATTTATTTTTATTGCACTAAAGTTGAATAAGTGTATGTGTTGACTTAAAACTCAAACAGTGTAGAAGAAAAAAATAGGTATCATTTTAATATGAAGACACGGAGAGAGAAAGGTCTGAAAAAACCTATGTCGAAGTATTTTAATAAATTAATGTGTGCTTGCCTCTTTAGATATAAGGTAATAAGACTAAAATTTAGAGGGCCTCCTCTTAATACTGCTTTAGGTGAGAGGAAGGCCTTCGCAAGGCCGCGCGAACAGACTCGTTAGCACCGCTCATAAAGATGAAAAAACCATCAAGTGAACAAGTCATGTTTCGGTTTTAGTCGGTGAGTTCCGGAGACTACTGCGTCGATTTCTCGTCGAAGGGGTGCGGTTACAAAATGGGCGATTGATTTGCCGATAAAGCAGCGAGGATATTAAAATAGACTCGTAATGCAAATACATCCAATACGCCGCCCATTTCGTAAACGCATCGTTTAGCCGGTATAGTGGGAGCGATTAATATTATTTAAAAAAAAAATGCATTATTGCAAAAGTTAATCATAATGAAACAATAGGAAATATTGTATTAATGCATTTATTTTTTCTTTAAAACTAAATCAAATGTTCAAATTGTTTGCCTTCGGCACGAATACAGGTTCTCCATCGCCTCAGAACGTGCGGATTTCGTGGCGTAGTTCGGCTCCATCTTGTATGCGTTTATAATATACTATTTCTTTTATGTAGCCCCAGTAAAAGAAATCAAGTGGGTTTAGGTCCGGACCTAGGAGGCCACAAAATTGAACCAAGGCGCCCAATCCACCTATCGGGATATTCAGTGTTCTAGTAATGTCGTACACAGGGCGAGCATAATGCGCTGGGCACCATCTTGTTGAAACCATGTCTCGGTAGATGTTGAGTGGTACGTCTTCTAATAAACCGCAAATCCTTTCGTAGAAAATCCATATAGTTGTTGCCATTTAAGTTTTCAGGCAGCTTCGGTTCGATTACTTGTCCGTTTAAAATGCCGGTCCACATATTAACTTTAAATTGATATTGAGAGTGATCTTCACGCATCAAATGTGGGTTCTCTGTGTGCCAACCAGGTAACCAAGGTACTTTCATCAGTACATACAATATTATTTAGGAATTGCGTATCTTCTCGATTTTTCGCCAACATTGTTCGGCAAAAATCGATTTTGGGTTCGTAGTCACGAGGCAGCAAACTTTGTACACGTTGCACATGGTACGGGTGATATACGTATCACTTTAAAATTCGATGAGCAATACTTTTCGGTATGCCAGTAGTATTCTCTTTCAATCGCACGTACTGAAGTGCTCGGATCATTTTCTTGGAAATTTGTGAACAGTACCGAAATATGTGAACTAGGGTGTCGATTTTCAATTTTTTTTTAAAGAATTCCTGTTTACACTTATCCGAGTAACATAGATTTTATTTCTTACAGTACTGGTATAACCTAGCCTATCGCCCCGTACCCGCTTGACGTTGGGTTTTCGGGACACCCTGTATACTAAGAATATTTATTTGTATGTGGATTTCTGATACTAATCTTGGTATAAGTTATGTCTACTTTTGGCCAAACCGGCCCCAATTAACTACCCTACACCATACATGTTACGTATAATGTAATATACCTACATTATATTTGGAATTTAAGTGTTTGGTCATAGTGGATATTCAGGGTGGAAATTTGAAAGGCGGTATTAAATGCAACCAATTCTAGTGGTTGGTATATATTAAAATAAAAGTGAAAAATATTTTAGAACTGCAATCAATTTTATTATATTTTTTTTGTACAACTTATTTATTAAAAATAAAACTAAATACACAAATTAAATAAATAATAATAGCACCAGTTATTAGTTATCTTAATTAAGTAGTTATATAATTGTAATATAAAGCCTTTACACGAAATTAAAAAAAAAGAATATTAATAAAAAAATACTAAATATCATATTTTACCTATTTCTTAAATATTCAGTCATAATATTTAGAAATGACTAGATATAATTTGGCAAGTGATAATTTTACTATGACTAGGTTTGAGTAATTTCTAATTAGACTATAAACTTATTTATATTTACAAACTTATACAATAATTACAAAAAAATGCTTTACAACTAATATAATAACACTAATAAACAAAAATCACCCCTCACTTTGTAAACGTTCAACTGAAACAAAAAAAAAATTGTTAAAAATAATGTCAACACACCTTATTATTTTTGATTAAGAAATAGGTAAATATTGAAAATAATAATTGAAAAATCAAGTTTTGTTTTATTTGGCATATCACTATGTATTTATCTGATGGCAACAAATTACATTACTTTATTATACAATGTTTTCTCATTTATATCCTTTATTGTCATATATACATGGTGACTTTGAAAGGATGTACTTTGGGCTAATATGAGGTTCTACTGATCAATACAAACAACTTTTCCCATGGAACTATATGCCGCAAATGAAAAAAAAAATTGCCTTCTCCATACAAAATAGTAATGTTAAAATTACCAATTTGTATGGGGAAGCCAAATTTTTTTTTTCATTTGCGACACATGGTTCTATGGGAGAAGTTGTTCGATTTGATCAGCAGAACCTCATATTAGCCCAAAGTACATCCGTTCAAATTCACCCTGTATCATGTTTGTACCACGGGTGTCTTACGGCGCCTGAGACCGCCTAGACGGCCCCAGGGTACCCAGCGGAGGGGTTTCAATCCCACCTCGTCGTAGCCGATGGTATGAGTCTACACCGAACAAGCGGCTAGCTCGTTGCAGTATTTTGAATAGACTCAATAACCCATCTATAAACAGTTTCACAAGTTCGTATAGTGAAACCGGGACCGACTGCTTAACGTGCTTTCCGAGGCACATAAGAAATAGGCAAATAGTGAAAATAATATTTAAAAATTCAAGTATTGTTTTATTTGGCATATGTATTTATATGATAGCAAGCAGAACTACAAATTACATTATTTTATTATACAATGTTTTTTTATTTATATATTTATTCAAATCTAATTATATATTTTATGTAAATCTTTGCCGTTATTTATGAATAGTCAAAACATGTTAAGGCCTTGGAGTGCGTTTGGTTAGGCTGCTATAGATATCATCACCAAAAGAACATCAAAATTTTTTAATTAGCTTCATATAGAAATAACTTGTGTTATTATAGTATGATAAATTACTACCCAACCGAGCGCACCAATTTTAATAACTAGAATATAGCAGATTCCATTGACCTGCCAATTATCATCTGCCACATAAGTGTGCCTATTTTATTGGGTTACATGCAGGCGGGTATGAACTAACCAACCATAGAACCTTGTCGGCCTAAATAAAACCTTTCATGTGTCGAGTAAGCAGGTAAGTAACAGTAATAATAAATAAAAATAAAAATATTACAAAATGGGTTCGAATACTTACTCTGCAATTTCAGAAGACTGTTTTGTCTTCTTAAGTCTGCTAATTGGGCTTCAGGTGAAGGCCTTTTTATGGCCTTTACTGCCTCAACTAGCAGATTTTCTCTGGATAACTGAAAAACAAAAACATAAATTATCTACAGGCTGTAAAATTAACAAATTATTTCGTCTTCTTAGTAATTCTCCACTGTTAATAAATGTTCCAAAATATATTATTTTGGGAAATTTGCCTTTAATCGCCGCGGGAGGTGCCTGGTCACTCAGACAAGATGAAGTAATGTAGGTATATGACGAGTGTCCGACACATTATTTTCCTTGGAGTTCAGACACCAAACTTAAATGAACAATGACATACTTTACAGTTCATGACGCGGAAATACTTCTGCACTTTTGGGGAATGTCGGTAATAAAATTTTATGAAAATAATTCGAGCTGCTAGTGAAAATAAGTATAATATAATTCGGGCACCTGGCTGCCCGAATTCGGGAAAACTCATTCAAATTGGGCAAACAAAATATTTGTAATTGCGCCTCACATATTGAAAATTTGTCATTTGTCCAACACTTACCTCGTCAGCATGGGTGTCGCTATTCTCTGGGTTGCCTCCTAGTGCTATCCGTAGCATGTTATAGGCGCTCCCCAGCTCCGCGCGTCGCTCTCTCTCCAACTCCGCGTTCCGTTGGCGTCGTTCTTGCTGTCAAAAGAAAACTCAAATGTAAATATGAAACTTTTATGTTAACGTAAAGTGTATTATTTTATTGACCGCCTTTATGGTACGGTTGCGTGTTCGATTCCCACCATAGGAAATGCCACAAAGCCTTCCAAATATGAGAACGTAAGCTGGTCGCCCGCTAAAGAAACCAAAACAAAAGCGAGAACAAAACCTATTATAACCAATTAGTGCTCAAGAAGTGAGAACAGAATAAAGTCTAACTCATCTATGAACAGTTTCACAAGTTGGTAAAGTGAAACTATCATGTGGTCAAATAAATGTTTTATTTATTTATTAAAAACTTATTGCTACATACCGGGTTTTGAACCTAGGCCCTAAAAACTGACATGTTTTTAAATAAAGTCTACCCACCTCAGTCACCACGTGTTTAGTGTCTACTCGATTCAAATTAATGGGCACTGGACAGCTGTTTTTTTTTCGCTTTTAACTTTTCTTTGGTTTGATAGTGAAAGAGGAACAATTAGTAGGACTCCAGTGAAGCGCTGTATAGTATATTGGTAGGTAATATTAGGAAAACCTACCAGATTTAGCTTCGGGGGTTTTCCACGAGGTCTTCCACGAACTCGTTTAACACGTTCACGGTTCTTATTTGGGCTTGCAGACGCAACTGTGGTGCATTTTCCAGCAGTAGAGGTGGATGCGACTGGACCCGACTTTCCCTTTGAGAGCTTGCTCACCTAAAATAAAAAGTTCTCATCACGGGTGCTTAATGGAGCCCGAAATATAAATCGAGCTCGTCGCTGTATAGAACCAGTAAAATAAAATTAATAAAGTAAGTACCTGCTTTTGACCGGTTTTGCCACGCGGCCGGCCACGAGAACGTTGGACTGGTTTCTGAAGAGAAAAATATATATCAGTATGTAATTCTTTAAAATATAAATCAATACCAGATATTGACACATTATTCGTTTCTTTAAAATTTAAACAATAATTAAATTATCAATAATATAATATTATATATAATAATAAAAAAAAATGAATTTGAATAAATAAAAAAAAGTTATATTCTGTCTCAGTTTTGTTACAAAATTTTGAAGCCTACTAAATTATGTCACGACGTTGAGACAGAATAAATTTAATACAATTTCGCACTCTCGCTAAGGTTAGCTGGTAGATAAATAACCTAAGGCATTAAAGCGTGCCTATGTACGTAATCCATTTGTCCATACTACTACCCAAATATTATAAATATGAAAATAAATCTGTATGTTTTTTCACAATTAAACCGCTGAACTGATTTAAATAAAAATTGATACGGAGATAGACCCTGGGATAGATTTCTTTAGCAATAGGGTATATTACTTTACGACATAGCTACAGAGGTGGCAGATATACAGGCGATTGTGTTATAAGAGTCTCATATAAACGGTTTTAAAATAAAACAGATACAAGATAGAAGTCTAGGAATCCGTAAAAAAAAAGGGGAGAATAGGAGCTATATGTGAAAGTCAACCATTTTAGATATAAACTTAAAAAATAAGCAACACAAAAACAGTTTTTTTTTTTTTTACTTAAAAAAAATATATATGGACAAAAGTAGGATACTATAACACATTACATTTTATACTTACACAACCATTTCAGTCAGAGGCAAACTGTATAGAAATATGTACATGCAGGTAATTAAAAAAAACATAAGTCACTAAATTTAAACTTACTTCTGTTTCCACCTCAACCTCAACGGTTGGTTCTGGGGCAAGTAGGTCACTTTCCATCTCCACTACCCCGGAATCACTACTATGTGCTTGTCCATTCTGAAACAATATTTTATATTTTATAGTAATGGAAAATAAAAACAAACTGGCACACTATATATACAAACACGATAACCTAAGTATTGACATTGGAGATTCAACAGATTATCATACAAAATTACATCTGGATTGGATCCATAGTATGGATAGAACAAAAACCGCCAAATGACTTTGTGCATAGTAAGAGAGACAATTCAGGAAACAATAAAAATTATCGACCCCATTCATGGACTTTGTAACTCAGCTGACCACCAGGTACCTAGATACAAAGTCACATGCCGTGCTCCAATAAAAGTAAACTGTGACTTCAGTGCTTTCAGTGAACGGTCTAACCATCTCGGCTACCATGTATAGAATAATAATATTAGCAGACTCACCGTAGGATCACCAGAAGTGGGTTTTGCCTCCAGACCCAGATCCAAGTTATGATCTGCCAAACCTTCGAAAAACAACTCGTCGTTACTATCTAGCTCCGGTTCCGTATCATACAAGTAATCCGAAGTATCGGTCAATACCTTTATGAACTAAAAAAAAAATGTCACCAATTTAAACATTAATTCTGAAAAATGATTTCCAAAAAAAAAAATTATCACATACCCATCTGAGATAGAAAGTTGTTACAATTATATACAAAATATAATACTATTTCTAATTTAAACTTTACTATTATTACTATCCCATAAGAGCTCCGATTTGCTTTTAAAACCTTTGGAACCCTTAAGACATTTTAAAACATAAGTCGAATTAAGCAAAGGAAGCAAATACTTAATGACTTTTACTTTATGATTCTCGATAGTATAAATATATTAATAATAATAATACAAATATGAAGTACATTAGACACATATTGCCCTGGTCATAAACTAAGCTTAAGGTTAAGTTAAGCTTATACTATGTGTACCAGAAACAAGAATACTATATATATATATATCATCACGGGTGCCTTACGGCGCCCGAGACCGCCGAGACGGCCGCAGGGTACCCAGCGGAGGGGTTTTAATCCTACCTCGTCGTAGCCGATGGTATGAGTCTACACCGAACAAGTGGCTAGTTCGTCGCGATGTTTTGAATAGACTCAATAACCCATCTATAAACAGTTTCACCAGTTGGTATAGTGAAACCGGGACCGACAGCTTAACGTCTCCGAGGCACTAATAGTGGTGTTGTCAAACAAATGTACATATTTTTTTTAATTAAAAACTCATTGGTACACATCGGGATTCGAACCAGGGACCTAAGTGTTTTTAAGTCCAAGGTCTAACCAACTCGGTCACCACGTATATACTCGAATAAATACTATAATGCATATTATATTTTATAAACACCCAGACCATGACAAACTGCACCAAAAGCAATAGTCTAATAAAGGATAAACTATTAAATAAACTATTTTGTTTTAAAATAAAAGTTCCAAAAGATTTATATTTTCAGGTTCTTTCGCCAAAGTACAGTCAGGTGCAAAAACCTACATGTGCATAAAAAATAATACTTACAAAATCATTTCCCTTATCGGCCGGAGATGGTTCTGCTGTTAAACTAGCAGTCAGGTAAGGATCTCTATCCTCGTGTAGCATATACTGGAGCAGATGCTCGGGATCATAATTGTTACACTGTTGCACATACTGGAAAAATATATTATTTTCTCAATTAATTTTATTTTATTTATAATAATATTATGAAATTTTATCAAACAACACATTCTTTAAATAAACTTAACTAACAAAAATACTTAAAAAGTCAAATAATACTACTTTTATTTGAAACAACAAGATTATATAATTACAAACTCAGTTACAAACAATAAATATATATAATACTAAATGTGCCCGCGGTATCACACGCCGTTTAATTTAAAAGAAAATAGGATCGAAAATAAAATACCAGCCCACAGCCCACGTTACTAGCTGATAATGCAGTTTTCTATATTATGTGAAACAATTTTTAAAACTCGGTTCAGTAGTTTTTCGATTTATTTGAATCAAATTTTTCTTTTTATAATATTAGCAAAGATTATATAGAAGTTATTAAAAAAAACGTCAAAATCTTACCGGAAACATATTGCACTATATTTGTTAAAATAGTTCTCACAAATAAACTTTATATATATAATACGGGTATACACTTTAATAACGTTTGGCACAATTTTATGAAAAACAGACCCAATATTTCTGGCACAGTAAAATGTTTAACTAAACTGTTTACATAATATTACTAACTATTTATAGGTTCATCCCCTCTTACCCTTTTCGTGTTCATCTATTGTTCCCAGTTATTATAATAAAGTAATTAGGATTTGCGGAAATAACTACCTAAGTAGATTATCATTTATTCAACCTGCTATTCATGTAAAATACCTGTTATTTTACGATCAGTTTAAAACAAAATAAATAATATTAATTAAACACGAATTGTAAATCTATGTTACCTTAAATGAATAAGGTAAGGCTGGATCGCTGAGTGTATTCTATGGATTTTATGAGTTAAAAATAAACCAGTTTTTAACTTACCAATTATTTTATAAGAATATTTTGTCGCACCTTTGTGAATCTCACGTTCGGGTCATCCTTCCCATGTTAAAATGTGCAGCGTATTTTTCGCGACATAGTCTCATCAATGCGACCTCTATATTGCCGCTATACACCTATGTATCCATATCAGTCGTAGAACCTGAAAATCTATTACGAGATGACAGCAACAAATATAGACCTGACGATTTAAGTATAGAAGCTTGGAGGAAAAGTCGTTGTTTCAAATGGGACGCTACTTGTGCCGATATATAAACAATTACACATTTGATATTGGCAATAGATGGGGATATCAACGCAGCCGTCGTCGTGCGCCGTTACGGAAAAAATATTTGCATTTGCAAAAATATTTTCAAATATTTGTGCAGCTTGTGGTAAAAACAATGTTATTATATACATTTATGAATAAGTTATCATATCATCGTCATCGATGAGGAGAGGGTTGGTACATATTATCATAATTGTCACTATTATGTAAATATTATTATATACTACCTACTTGTCATCTTGGGCCGCAGTTGGCTGAAGTAGGTGTCGTTTTTTTTTCTTAACATTCTTAACAACCCCAGCAATGCTGGCAAAAAAATACAATTCGATCGAGCCATTTGCGAGATTCCTTTTATAAAAAAAAACACTTTCTGTAAGACCATAAATTATGGCGTCATAAGCATTTTTTAATATTCTTAATTTCATGTGTAGATAACCAACTTACCATAGTCAGTAGCTCCATGAGTATCAACAAGGCGGCAAATAACAATACATTACCTTCTTTTGTTAAATTACTTACAATTTTATTTCTATCTACCTGAGTTTACTAATCCTGCAAAAGTAATAAAACCACTTAAAACAAAGACCATTTTTTTATTCAAAAATATAATTTTGAATAGAATTTTGTTTTGTTGAATAAAAATAATAAAATTATAATTTTGGCTTGCATAGCAAATTATGTAAATTAATGTAAGTAAATAGGTATTTTAAAAAATCTTTGGAATTTTAGCAGACATTATACTTGTCGAAACCGATATTATTCTCAGTCTACCACGAACAAGTGGTCAGCATGTATTTAGTGTATAGACTCAATAACCCATCTATAAACAGTTTCCCAAGTTAGCGTAGTGAAACTGGCACCGACAGCTATACGTGCTCTCCGAATCACTAGTAGTATTTTCAAACAAAGATTCATCATATAATAAAAATAATATTAAAATATGTTAGTAGTAAATATTACCAACGAAATGCATGACGTCATATATTGCAACAGAAATTGACTTAAAAAAAATGATGCTTAAGTTCTTATTTTAAATCGTTTCTCTATATTGTATTAACTGTTACTAGTAATAATCTTAATAAAAGAAAACGTAATTTTTTAGTAAACGTTAATCACATTAGGTTTCATACAAGAACAAGTTTAGGGAAGAAAAAGGAAAAACCAAAAGTAGTTCGTACGAGGAATCATCCATTATAACGATATATAATAAAAATAAATATTTTATAAATATAGAAGTAACCACCCATGTTACTTCTATACTTATCCATCCCTCTTATCTTGTTATCAATGACGTCAATTAAATTGATGATAACTTATTCATAAATCTAGATGAGCAATACCTTTGTTTTCACCCCAAGCGGCACAAATATGTACCTATTTGAAAATATTTTCACAAATTCAAATGATTTCCCGCAACGGCGCAACTGTCAAAACTACTTGTTCCATTTTTTTTAACAGAAGTCCCAAAAATTCTGCAGCAGCGGGACCATGTCACTACTACAACAAGATTGCAATAAGTTATCGCACATATATAATTTATTTAAAATAAAAAACCTGTATCGATTAGGTTTTGCTAAACATAACTCAGCTTAGCAACTGGGAGGCTGTTTTTTTTTCTTTCTTACAGTTATTTAAGTACAATACAATAATAATAAGTCATGTAATACAAAAGAATTTGTTTCTAACCCAAATCCATAAACGAAAAGAATACGAGAACGAGGCCACGAAGTTTGGTTTAAGCTATTATGTTAAAGTAGTATTTTTCACCTGATAAAATTTCATAACATCGTCACATCCAAAGCAAACTTACGAATCTGAAAAAAATAAGTTTTTTACCAGAGCGCTTTCAAGACTTAAATACATAAAACATTTTTTGTAGTAATTGGTATATTGACGGTGTGGGAGATTTGGTTTTCAAAATATTACCTATTTTAGGCACAATGGACAGATACTCAATATTTTACACAGATCATAAATAAACTCACATTCGTAACTTTACACCATTATACATAGAAATTAAAAGATATTTATTTACACAGTGGCACTTTCGTAAGTAACATAAGGGAAATATCTAATGAATATTTAAAAAACGTATCTCTTTTAATCAATAATTTTGTAGAAAAAAAACAAATTAACATGCAAAAAAATACTGTAAAATTGAACCATCATATGTAAGTTAAAGTTAAGTAATAGGACAACAAAAACAAATGATTTTATTCAACTAAATCTTAATTTTAATAATAATAAAAATTATAATAAGGAGTTTCTCTGATGGATAAAATCAGGAATGAGGACAAATCAGGTGTAAGAGAACTAAAGTCACCGACATAACTCTAAAAGTTAGCAAACTGAAGTGGCAGTGGGCTGGTCATGTGACATATGTATGCCGCAAGACGGATAACCGTTGGAGCAGGCGGTTATTAGAGTGGAAACCACATACTTAGAAAAATATTTTTCTCTCAAGGGTTACCAGACACATTGGTGTCAGATAATGGCAGTTCGTTTACCTCAGAAGAATTTCATTCAATATACTCTCCTCCATACCACCCGGCATCTAATGGGCTTGTTGAGAGAATAATAGAAACTTTTGAAATAAATGAAAGAAATTTGCTGATTTAGAAATGTTATGGAGTGAGAAGCTCAAAAGTCTTATATAACCTGAGAACAGTTCTAAACAGCACTGGCAAGACACCGGCTGAAATGTTGAATGGATGCAAATATAGGAAACCTATCTCATCCCTACACCTAGAATGTGCACCGAGCCAGGCAGACATGCAAAGGGATAATGTTGCTCAACAACAACCTGCCAGAAAATTTGTAGTAGCCCTACCCATATTGATTGGAATGTAAGGTTCAGGTGATAAGTGAAGGAGAGCCACTGTAGAAATCGCGGAGGGACCCGGCTCTTACAGTGTGAGAACGAAAGATGGAGAGCTGCACAGGCGACATATCGACCAGATGTTGGCCTGGACTGTATGACAAAGTAATAATGAATCATCACAAACTCTGATACCCAGAGATAGGTCGCGTTCAGCTACTTCGGACCTTCCAATCACCACACCTCCCCAGAAGAATGGTCTTAAATAATTGGAATCCACAATTTTATTATTAGATCTTTTATTTAATGTTTTGCATGTTTTACTTTTTATATTTGTTTTCATAATCAGTGCAAGATTCATTCTCTTTTATCATCATGAGGGTAAGGTATATTATGTGTTTGTTCAGTGTCACTGTGATATTTAGATGAGGGTAGTTTTAATGTAATAACGTTATAACCTAAAACTGTGTGTATCTTTTAATTTTAATTAAATAAAATACCAATCAAAACACAACAAGTTTAGTGGTAGTAGTGCAACTAATACTATATTTGATCAATAATAAATTATATTCGAATCGATTACTTTTACCAACTAAATCGAAACTTGGTACTGTGCATTAACACAATGTGATTCCCATGCCTCAAATCTGAGGGCCTCATCAGGGGCTACTATCCTCTTCGACGACAAGACGTTGAGTAAACAATAAATATGGAAATATGAGTTCTATACCACAGATTAATAATAATTATTAATCTGAGTTCTATACCTACTGTTAAATATAGAGTTGAAAATCTAATTCATCAAACATGTTGAAACTGGTGGTATTTTAAGAGCCAACCTAATACATACTATATTATTATATTCATTGGAATAGAATGATAATAAAAATAAGTAAAAATTAAATATATAGTTATTAAATTTTTTGATATTAATTTATGATATATAACGTCTTAAAACTGTCGCCATGAATGATGTCAGCTATTGATGGAAATATATATATATTTTGCATTGAATTATTAATTTATATAGTATTGGTAGATACTAAAAAATAATCATTAATCGTTGGATTTACATGACGTCACATCTCTAGACTTACCCAATTGATAACTGTCGTGTTACTTTTCCAACAAAATGGTATAATAGGTATTTAATATCATTATTAAATTACGACTGTACGTTTTACAACGTGTGTTCGTTTATTTGTTTTGGGCTACTATGTAAAAGGGTATACATGTTGCACCAATGTAAATTCACCAATATGGCAGATTCATATTTTTGTGGATTATGAAACCCATTTGGATACTGTTTGCTACCAATATAAATTCACCAAAATGCCAGATTTGCATATTCGCTATGATTTATTTAATCAACGATAATATTTGCCACTAATGTAAATTCACGAACGTGCCAGATTCGTAAGTTGACTGTGGCACTTCTTTCTTGAATTTCATAAATTCTTCTGGGTTAAACTCCCTTATATAGATTTGGTAAGTTTACTATGGGTAATAAACACGAAAGTGTAGATTCGGGCACTTTTAATTCTGTAACCATCAGTGTTAGAAATACGAAAGTTTTCCATGGTATGTATTACCATATCAGGTATAGTTTTTTATCAAATATAGATTTTTACTAAAACAGCAGATTCGTAAGTTTGCTTTGGAGGTGACGAGTCATCACGGGTGCCTTTTTGACTCCCAAGAACCGTTTAAACGGTCTCAGGGTACCCAGAGGAGGGATTAACCCATCCTCATTTCGCCGATGGTATTTGGAGGTAACACCTAACAGGTGGCGAACTTGTAGCGGTATTTATGATGGTATAGCTTCGTTGTATAAAGCGGTCACCCACCCCGGGTCCGGCCTTGTTAAGCATATGACTAACCTTGTTTTCAGTTACGCAGATGGCCCCAGCCTAGTGGTTACATTAAGCTGGGGCCATCTGCTTAATACAATTATTATCTAGAAATCATTTAGAAAAATACCTTTCTCGCAATCATGTTGTAATTTAATAATATTACTTAATATCTATATGAAGATAAATACAGAGTCACATGCTGAACTTGATATCATCAAAAAACCGTCAAGCGTAAACTGCAGTTAGCATGCCCGCAGAGGAACAGAGAATATATAGTGCAGAGGGTAGATAATAATTGTATTTATTTTTCTAAAAAATCTTTTCCATATCATATTATTCTTAGTTTCATAATATCTACTTGTTGTTGTATAAAGTTCTAGCTTACTAAACTCCACCTATAGACCAAATTTTTTTGAATTAGAATCTTTTATAAATCTAAGCCTATAAATAATTTTAACTTAAATCTAATTGAATATAGGTATGTGGTAAAAATATTCCATTCCAAATTTTAAGATAATTAATAATAATAATAGTTAATAAGTCGTTCTCGGCATATTTGGACCGGCAGATGGTCAGGGGCCTATTTCATAAACGTGGCAATTTTAATTTACCATAACAATTCATAATACATTAGCACATTGCACAGTTTACTTGGAATTATTTACTTAGAACTATCTAAACCAAACATTGTCATCGTAAATTACAATTATCACGTTTAAGAAATAGGCCCCAGATCAGACACCTGAGTCTTATAATGAAAGATGTTTAACGTGACGATGATAGTATAGTAACTGAAGTAGCGCTACTCATAAACGAGACCGGCTTATGCATTACTATATCGACGCTTGAAAGGAGAAAGGGCATAAGCGACATATAGTAAATTTTACAAGAGAGCCAAAAAACCGTTATTTTTTTAGAAAAAAAATCATAACATAACTCCAATTAGTTATATTTTCGAATTTAACAGGCCAAAATGGTGCTAAAATTACCCTCTAAATTATGACATTGATACGTTCTATGAATATTACTTAGTTTAGGAAATAGTGTCGCTAACGCATTTAAGTCACGAAAATTTAATGAGGTAAAAGGGTCCAAGTAAAAATTATATACTAGTTTCTTTCCGGTTAAATAGGTAAACAGTATTTTAGCACAAACACATAACCATAAAAAAAGGCTTAAGTTAAGATTGTCTGATTTAACTATTGAAGTAAAAAGGGACAAATAGGCTTTGACAAAAATTTTGTATCAGGAAGAATGCAATACCTAAAATGAATACCTTAATATGGAAACAGGTATAAAGACATACGCGCCATTGTTTATTGCTCATTTATGTGCATAAATGGTTTAACTTTCTCAGCTAATATAAAAACTGAATGAAAAAGGAAGTTTCTAGGTTTTTTTTTAATAGCAAATAAAACTATTGTTTATATAAAATTATTTATTACCCTTAATAACAAATAATATTCTTAATTGGCATCAGCTGCACTCCTATGAGATAAAGATAAAACGATATTTTATATTTGAGATCATATTAACTTGAACCATAACATTGACCAAAAAACATATATAAAATTAATTGCCATCAGCTGCCATCTTTTATGATATTAAAACGTTTTTGGTTTTAATATCATAAAAAGTTTGTTTTTTTTCTATTTGAGATGAAATTATCTTAATTTTTAATGTAGGTATATGATACAAATAATGTGTACTAATAATAATATGATTTACATTTAAAATGATACATATAAATAAAAAATAAAAAGTAAGAGTTAAATTAATGAGTATATTTCCATTAATTCCTCTGGAGCCGCGCAGGTGCCGAGAACTGCAGCCGCATTGCCTCTTTGAATTTCTAGCCCTATGCGTTGGAAAAAGTAGGCTCTAGCACGTCGGTCACCTGATTTCTCTATTAATAATTTTCCCAACAGATTAGAAAATGCTAGAGCATCAGGGGACCAAGGGCCTAAAGTTTCCACTGCAAAGGCCAGAAATTCAAAGTGGTCTGCGAGCTGGGAATATTTATCGTGTTTTAAATTTTGTGCTTTAAGAGCTGCGGCCCCAGAGGAAACAGAGGTGAGCTGTAGATTAGATGGAGCTAATGTGTCCGTGCAGGTGGCGTCCCACACTAACGATCGGCCCCTACACCACGGGACTATGGTCATGCCGTCAGGTCTTTTTCCGTCGTCACGACTCACTCCTGTTGGCTCTAAAATGCTGGCGATACCCGCGGAACCCAAGGCGCGTTTAATTACAGCGTTCAAATTGGCGTGGCGCGGCCATCGTCCAGCGCTTTTTTTACATGAGAGGCCGTGAACACCAGACTCATCGACCATAGCACCGCAGATGCATCTATGTGGTTGACATAGAGCAGCACCTACACGGAGAGAAATGGCAATGCGAATGACGTTGCCGTCAAGTAGGGTGCCAAGTGAAGGTGAGGGAATGGCTTCGAGCCAAGAGCCCGATTCTTTGCTAGAAGAAGCTAAAAGTCTTGCTTGTACAAGAGAATTATTTGAACCTTTTAGTGTATTAATTTTTTGCAATATTAAAGGAGTGTCCCATATTTTTTGCGTACTTGCATTTTGTGGTATTGGAGTGTTTGGACACTTTAACTTCCAGCAATCTACTGCTTCGGTCATATTACTCAACTCCCTTACGTCTAAAGACGGGGAAAATACACTACCGACGAGAGTTGAGCAAGCATGGACTGAGGAGAGAAATGCTGGAAGTGCCACGTCTACTGTGCATCGAACACCAATACCTCCGTAACGTACCGGAAGGGTGGATTGATCCCATGAAGAATTTGAAAGTGAAAGATTTAAGATTACTTCGAGACTATTTTTTAAAGTTGTGTCGATAACTTGAAGTTGATTTTCTTGCAGCCAAAGTGGACTACAACGCATGAAATATATTAACCTTGGTATACCAAAAGAATTACGTAATAAAAAAAAACTTGTGTGTGGATTGATGTGGGTAAGCTGCTCTGTAAAGAAATCTAATTGGTTTTGTTTTTTTTTAATTAGTGGTTGTATTGCTTCAGAAGTGAGTGGAGCTCCTAACAAAAATAGTTAATTTTGATTTAAGCAATTAAAATTTGGAAGTATTAAATTTAATTCTCTAGTGATATTAATTAAATTATTTTGACTAATACTTGGATTAAAATAAACCTCTGTTTTCGATGAGTTGATTTCCAGACCCAATAATCTAAAATCGTTAATCAGAGAGTTGATATTATTAATTAAAGAATCTTTTTTTCCTGCTAAAGTTCCGTCGTCTAAATACCAGACATTTAGATCGGTAGTTAATTTTTCAATATATTTGTGTATGGTTAGGCTAAAAAGTGCTGGCCCAAGAGGATCCCCTTGTTGACACCCTACTGCGGATAATAAGCAATGAGAATTAAATAGAAGTTGAGATGAATGAGCATAACTATGGTGAATATAGTTGTATATATTTGGGAAATGTTCTTTTACAGTCTCTAGCATAGTATGTCTGTCAATCGAGTTGAAGGCGTTTTTTAGGTCGATTTTAATTAAAAAATCATAATCGTTATGTTTTTTTTCCAAGTATGTACGTGTCGCGTGAACTATCGCCTCAGCGCCACATTTCACTGCAAAACCAAACTGTCTTGGTGGAAAAGAATTAGCGAGAATCGGAGAAATTGTGTTACATATGATTTTAGATACAAGTCGACGTAGTGTGCAGCCAATTGCTATGGGACGTATGCCACCATTTTGGTCCACTGACGTAAAATATCTCGGTCTTACTCTAGATAAAAGCCTTACATGGAAACTACATGTTGACATGTTAATAAAAAGGGCAATAAGGGTATTTGCTATGTGTCGATCGGCATATGGCAAAACATGGGGACTAAAACCAACAGTAATGAAGTGGATATACAATACCATGGTAACGCCGATACTAACATATGGAAGTATTGTGTGGTGGCCACGGACTAAGCTTGATATCTGTAAAAAAGACCTAGCTAAGTTACAACGATTGGCATGTATGTCTATTTCAGGTGCCTTTAAAACAACACCGACGGCAGCTATGGAGGTACTATTAAATCTTAAACCTTTACACGTGATAATAGAAATGGAGGCAAGGAAATCACTTTACCGACTACGGAATAATAAAGAGTGGTATCCAAATATGCCCCAAACTATTCACACTAGGATGGAAACTGACAACAATCTCGATAGGATTCTTGAAATGTGCGCTGACAACATTTCGACTATTCGAATCTTTAAAAGGAACTACAAAACATATTTCCCGTCACGGGACGAATGGGAAAATGGTTCTAAACCCGACAGTAAATGTCAAAACTGGTATACTGATGGATCAAAGATGCAGTCAGGAACGGGTGCAGGAATACATACTAATGGTCATGATATTCATGTAAGCATGGGACATTACCCTACAGTTTTCCAAGCAGAACTGTATGCGATAATAGTATCTGCAAAGAAGATCCTAGACATGAGATCACATGGAGAAAACATAAATATTCTCAGCGACAGCCAAGCAGCACTTAAAGCTCTGAGCTCGTATGAGACCAGATCTGGGCTGGTTTTGGAATGTGTTAAACTGTTGAATAAAATCGGCAGGAACAACAGGGTAAGACTGGCCTGGGTGCCGGGACATATGGGTATCGAAGGCAATGAAAGGGCAGACCAACTTGCTAAAATGGGTTCGGAAACTCCCTTAATTGGACCTGAACCATTTATAGGCATACCCAACATAACAATAATTAATGCTTTAAAAAAGTTTGCTGAGGACAAACACACAAGATGGTGGTTAACGCAGCAAGGCCTAATACATTCCAAGAAATTCATTGGTATGAGGGCAATAGGCCTGGATAAGATATGGAAATTCAATAGAAGTCAAATAAGGCTACTGGTGGGAGTGTTCTCAGGACACTATACAACCAACAAACACCTCTATACTATAGGAGTAAGAGATGATCCCACATGCAGATTCTGTGGTAAGGAGCCCGAATCCATGCGGCACCTACTGTGCGACTGTGACGCTAGGGCCATCCAAAGAATAAAATACCTAGGACAGGCTTATCCGGATCCAGAAAGCTACAGGCTAATCGACCTTGGTGATGTCCTTAAATATGTCAACAACATATTTGGGGACGATACTGAGGTGTGTGGATAATAGGAATGGGGAACACACAAAAGATCCCAAAGGGTCGAAGTGTTTTTGACTGATGTCAACCCCAAAACCAATAAGATAAGATAAGATGCCACCATTTTTCTTCTTTAGGGCTATTAATGATGCGCCAAAAAAGAAGGGAATAATATCTACATGTATTGAGCCTGAAATAATAAACTGGCAAAGTTTACAAATTGAATCTAATAGTTGAGTACCTGAGGTATTGTTATTTGCAATAGTAAGGTCTTTGATATGTTGTGGTGATAATCCGTCAAAACCAGATGCGGATCCGGGAGGAAATGAATTTATAGCATTGCTTACATCTAGCTCTGTGATTTTTAGACAATCTTGTGGATCTAATAATGGAGGAAAGTTATTTGGAGGAGAAGACGGTGTAGGATGCTTATTTTTTAATTCTTTAAAAGTGTCGTCATCGTTCGGGGCTAAGGCATCAGTAGAAGACAATAATCTAATTGCGCCACGGATGTCACCGTCAAATACCTTATCCTCTGCTTTTTTATAAATAGATTTAGTTTTGGACTTAATTATATTACAATTAGAGATATTTTGACAATTGTCTGTAAAAATATTATGTTTTAATTTTGCCGATAAACATTTTCTTTTAGAGTCATTATTGGAAACATGCATGTAATTAAAAGAAAAGAGTAATAGGTCTTCCCAATTGGAAAGTTCGTTTAAATTAATGCATTTCAAAATTATTTCAGACAATTTAGAAGCAATAGTGTTTCGGGCAGCTCGGGGGATTCTTTTAACAACGGGAAAACATTTTTTATATACCTTACATTTTTCCAACAATGACTGGCAAAAATGTTGACTAGTATTCAAGACCGGGTCTGGTGTAGGGTGTAAAACTGGGAGTGGACATGAATGTGGAATGTTATTCTTGTGAATATGGCCTACATGAATTTTAAGTCCACGCTCACCTCTGTATAATTTTCCATTATCGCATAAATTACAACGTAATAAAATATCTGTCATATTAAAAAAAAACTCTTAAATATTATAAACAAGCAAAAAAAAAGGTTCCTATATTAAAATTAAACAATTCAACAAAATAATAAACAATAAATTAAAATCAAGCATGAAAGAGAAAAAAAAAAAAAAAAAAAAAGAAATCATACAAAATAATAAATGAAACCTAAACAAAAACTTAATAGGAATGTTAAAATCAATTACAAGAAAAAAGTTAAAATAACTAATTAAATTTAAGTATAACTAAAATATATAAAAAGCACTAACAAGACTCCTTTTCCAATAGACACCAGTTCAGATTTATAACTGAGAGTTAAATTTCACAGTTTCTGTTGAGTTCCTTTGATTTCCCTCTTTATTGTTTATATTATGCAGATAAATTATTTAATAGACTTATGATACAGTCTTCCAAGAATATAACATTTAATGTTCATCATACCATTAATTATATTATTATGATGTTTAACTAATCTTCTTTTGCAACATTTTTTTTTAAATTGTGGCAATTCAGAATATGATGTTGGGAAAATAATAATAGATGGGTAGTACCAGTAGTAGTTGATAACCAAATTCTTTATAGTTCTCCTGTAGATGTTACTATTGATATATGACAAAGAACGAAATCTTCACAATTCTATAATTTTACTGAAGAAAGAAAAGGGTCCTCGGGTTTTTTCTTCAAGACTTAAATGATAAATATTATGTTTAAATCTTCGTACGGTCAATTGATATGCATTGGACCGTGAACCTTTTATTTAATATGTATAAAGCTGGAATAGGCTGAAAAGATTAATATTGATGTTTTTGCACATAGAGAGCAATCTGTAGAATATTATTATCATTTTAGTATGCAGATTTCCGTAGAAAATTATTCACGTAAACATATATGATTAATTACTAATTGAATCCACTAAAATTTATGAATTTAAAATAAGATTAATGATAAAATAATAAATATAATTAAATATTATCTTAAACAATACCTAAACACAAATATAAAATCTATGACGTATAAAATTATTATTGCTATAATCTAAAGTGAAATATTTATTTAGGAACATAAAGTTTATAAACATAAAATAAAAAGCCTTAAAGACCTTAAAGAAATACAAAAATAAAATAAAACTGTGCATCTATTTGTATACATAACATAAAATATTAGATAATAATAAAAAAAATGTGTTAAACACACTACATGGTAACAGCATCTATTTAGCACCAATATCTTCTATGTCAGTATCTGGCAAAATATATTTTATTGTGTATTGTGATATATGGTATATCCAAATCCTCACGATGGAAAGATGAAGGAATAACTTTATCTTTACGCAGTTTAGACAGGTTGTCAAACTTAGCCTTTGATACAGGCAAAAGATTTTTGTAACAAGCAGTAGGAGCAATCTTGATTTTGGATTGAACTTCTATAGAGGTATTTTCCTCAGCTTCATCCATTTACAGTAATTTTAGACTCATCCTTCTTCTTAAATGTTGCCACACGTATTTTACTGATTTCCTTTAAAATATTTTTCACTGACGATATCCCACTTCAAAAAATATTTGTATGTAATGATCTCAACATTATATGGAACAGGATCTTGTCTTGCTGTTGTAAATACAGTATACCACTGTGAAGGTGCATAAATGATACAATTTTTTATGTTCTTTTCAATTACTGCATGGACCAGTTAACAAAAAAAATATATGAATCGGTTTTACATGTTTGTAGAGTTGAATGAAACATCGCTAAAACAACACGATTACGATTTTGGCCTGGGCAGCAGGCACCTCTTAAATATTATGTAACTATGGGTTTATACCTGAAAATAAATCATTATTATTATAAATAAAAACTAACGCATAAAGTGCTCGGGTCAGTTTTATAAACGGTTTGGTGGGCTTTGATTCGGGCATAGGAGCTCTCTTTTTCAGCTTCATGCGCTAATATTTCGGCTTTAATATTTGCATTATTTTGATCTAAATGCTCAAATTTCAAACATTTTATACATTTGTCCTTTTTAGGAATATGAAACCCTATATTAAAGTCTTTAAAAATAATACGAAAAACTCTATCGCTAACTATATCGATACCTTGTTCAATATATTGCGCTTTGTAAATTTTATATAAATTTGATAAGTGTTTAAATTCTTGTGGAAGAATTTTTACGGCAATAATGTGATGGCAGGCAAATTGCAAACCATATTCTTTGTATGAACTTTTGTTTTATTAGGCGGCTCGCATTGCTTACTGTATAATAGATAAACTTATCTGAAACATTCTTTTGTCTTCATCAATGACACCGCAATTATTGTCACATTTTTTACCCAGCCATGGATTGGGTTGAATACATTTAGTTGCTACCTTGTCGCCATTAATTTTTATGTATTCGAGACCAGCATTTTTTAATGCTTTTCTTCTATTTCTTATATTTATTTTCTTTACTTTAACACTTAACTATATACTCGTCTCGTCTATCACTTGCCCTTAATATATTTTGTAATTTTTTTGCTTTCCTTGTCGACAAACTGTCATCATCTTCTTCAATATCGGATTCCGAAACTTCATGCCAACATCTGTATCAGATTCACAGTCACCAAAGGCACTCGCGAACAAAATTTCTTCGTCGGACATGTAATCTAAATAATGCTTATTTAATTTAGCTTTTCGCTTACGACAATCCGATGAAAGATGTTTCAAGTCAAGTCAAAGTCAAAATCATTTATTTCATGTAAATCTTTACAGATATTTATGAATAGTCAAAAAAAAATAAAGTTTAACAATGAGGTCTTAGAGTGCGATTGGTTAGGCAGCATTCATTAACAAAAGAACGACAAATATTTATTATACCTCGATATCAGATTTAGAACTTAAACGCGAATGGAAATTTTAATATGAAAAATACTACCGAACCGAACACACACTACATAACCAACTAGTGTAAGACTAGGTGGTTAGCTGATTCCATTGACCTGTCAATCATTATCTGCCATACAAGAGAGCCACCAAAGCGACCAACTTCACCGACCATATCCAATGCCTTAAATGTTTATTGTAAATAAAAGGTAAGTAACCAATCACATATAAGTAAAGGTATAAGGATCGGTATGTTTAAGGGCGTAAACATTAACTGTAAAGTCGATCCCCTCAGAGACCCACTCGGAGAAAAAGAAACCAGCAAGTAAAAAACTCTAGTGCTTCACACAAACTAAAAAAGGAGCACAGCTATTGATTGGTTTATGCTATATAGCATATATATATATATATATTAGCATACTCAAGGTGCACCCCACTGATCAGCATGCGTAAAACACCCTATGACAGAATATTTGTTACTGTACTAATGTACAGAGCTACACAGTATAATGTAGTATAAATTAAGTATAAATAGGTAAGTAATCATCAATTACCTTATCCAAAGACAAAATTTACATAATGTAATGAAAATAAATTATGTAATATTAAATTATTACAGTATCAATATACTAAACTAATACATATGTAATAAGCAATTTGTTAACTATTTGCGAGACCTCAATTACATATCAGGACAGTTCCAGACGTCTTTATCGTTAAAATAGTCTTTTACATTTTAGTAAGCCTTATTGATTAATATTTGTTTTATACAATTCTTAAACTTTATTTCACTCAGATCTATGTATAATGCGTTTAGGTAATTTATTAAATAACCTTATACTGTTAATGACGAAACATTTATTAGTTTTTTGCAGTCTAAACTTTGGTATATCGATTTTATCTATGTTTCTTAAGTTTAAATTATGTCTATCGCTATTTTTAGTAAACATATTTAAGTTTTTCCTGACGTACAATAAATTCTCATAAATATATTGAGATGGTAGTGTCAGTACCTCAATCATAGGAAAGATTTCTCGAAGAGAATCACGAGCTTTCATGTTATATATTGCCCGAATGGCCCTCTTTTGTAGAATAGATATAGTATCAATATCAACCGCAGATCCCCACATTATAAGACCATATGTCATTATACTGTGAAAATAGGCAAAGTACACTAGTCTGGCTGTTGCAACATCAGTTAACTTTATGATTTTTCTGACTGCATATGCAGCAGAGCTCAGTCTATTGGATAAAGAAGTAAGGTGAGCTTTCCACTGTAGTTTGGAATCGACTGTGATTCCTAAAAACACAGTGGAGTCAACAAATTCCAGGTCAGTACCACCTATCTTCACTTTGGCATTGATATTAGATACATTAGGCAAAGTAAATTTCAGGCACTTAGTCTTCTTTGCATTTAAAACTAAATTATTTGCTGTGAACCATTTTGAAACCATTTCCAGAGTGTCATTTGCTGCCGATAATATATTATCTTTCCTACTAACTTTAAAAAGTAGGGATGTATCATCAGCAAATAGCACTATCTGCGCCACTCCTGTACCATTACTGTACAGTATTGTATAATGTTTGTAGAGAATAACCGACGGGGACGTGATGTTACACTTCCAATTATTTTAAGTTGGCAAAATTTTGCAAAATAGAAACAAGTAAAATGGTTTATATATAATTTATTAATAAATTCCATGTGAAAATATCCTTACTGTCACAATTACGTTTACTCATATTTAGGTAAAAGTGGATAAGCGACAATCTTTTTCATAATATTAATAAAAAAAACGATGTAAGCGACATATTTTGATTTTAGACGTGAAGGTAAAATGCAATACCAGCCGTGTTTTTTCGATTCGCTTATATGTAAAAAGATGTAACTGACATTAGATTTAATTATTACGGCGAAGTAAAACTGGATATATAAAGCAGTAATATATAAATTAGAAGAGTAAAAAGTCCTTAGTCAATATTAATGTGTCAACATTTTATCCAAGTGCCATCATTACAAAATTTGATACAAATGACGTCGGTTGGTACAAAAAAAACTCTATTGGGCGGCCAAATCACCTACGGGATAAGCGACATAAATTTACTCAGATTGAATTGAAACGGGGCTCAATCAACGCAGAAAAATCAGGCAATTCCAACGGTATATATAACTTAATTTCACAAATATTGTCGCTTATCCTATTTCTCCTTTCAAGCGTCGATATGCATTTTTCTGTAATTATCTTTATTTTCATTAACAATGTAATATTTTCTAATAAATAACCACCACTCAGAAGGCCAATCAGAAGGCTGGACCTTGGCGTCAGTCCATGTCACAATACGTACAAAATATACCAGATTGTGAAGTTTTACTATGTATAATATTAATAGCAAAAGAAAAGTCAGGTTATTTGAGCACTCTGAGCGGAACGAAGTAGGCGGTGGCGATAGGCGTGTGGTTGTGTCTGGTTGGGTCAGAAAAATGACTATATGATATTGTCATTAACTCTTTTTACTTGTACATAAGCAAAAAAACCATTATAGACTTCTTGGACCTTCTTGGTACTATACATTTTGGTTGGTAGCGTATTAATTAAAACATCTGTTATAGCTTTAGTAAGCAAGAAGGATTTATAATTCAACTTTTTCTACAAAAAGCGTTACGCCAAGAGCAGCAGGTAAAGCGGATCAGGTTTGGCATCAACAGACAAGCAGACTTTAAATGTATTATTAGTAAATTAGCAATATAAAATATTCTTTTGTTAAATAAACCCTGCAGGATTATTGCAGCTGCCTGCGAATTCTTTTGTCTTTGTGTAAGATTTTTTTTCTTTGCAAGTATTTATGATGCCTAAGGTACTAGGCTGTGTGTTTGTCTGTGACCGTAGCTTTCGTAGCTTAAGAACGGGTGGCCCAATTTCGTTCAGATTTTTTATGATATTGGTTTCTGGAAACGATCAGTTTATTTATACATTTAATTTTGAAAGGGATTAATGTTTAAGGTTTATAATTACTTCTTGAGCTAAAAATAAACGATATTTAGGTACTTAGGTTGGAGGGAGATGTAACTGTCCATACAGATGCAAAAACCTTCAAGTGACCTAACCGTTCGCTTTTGTCTGTTGCCATGATTATAACCGTTGATTAGGAAGAGCTCAAGACTCGAACTTTATATGGAAAAATCACTTTTTTACAATTCGAATGTATGTCTGCTTACTACTTACTATGAGGTAGGCCGCCTATATACTTGCAAATTTTAAAATATATGTTACAACATATATTTTTAACTTTAGATTTCAACTGATATAAAAAGATTAATTATTGCTCCCACATTCCAACTATATAAGACTACAAAAGTAGAGTACAAATTAATCCTCGTATTCACAAAAACTAATTGAGTTCATGAAGAACGCTTAAGTTATATTAGGTTCTGCCTCTTTTTTTTAGCAACAAATATGAATATGCATTTTACTCATATTGCATATGCATATGAATATGCGTTTTTACGCAGTGGTATTCATTCTTAAAAGTAAAAATTGGTGTTGGTACAACTTCCAAGTCTGAAGGTGGCCGTAGATAAATACATGCTGTACTGGCCCTTATTAAAAGAACCGAGTGGTTAAGCGTAAACTGTCCGCAGAGGGTAGTTAAGGAATTTATTTATTTAAGAAAAACTTAGGTATAACGGTTTTATAATATATACCTACTTACTTATATTACGCTTATTGTGCCGCTTGGGGTCATGGACCCTAGTCTAAATTTATTAATAAGTTATCATCATATTTCGACAGACATCATATTATGATGACTTCGAACACAATATTGAAGGTTAGCTGGTAGATAATGCCTAAGGCATTAAGTTTGCATTTGTACATAACTTTTGTTAGCTGTGCAATAAAGTGTTTAAATAAATATACAGAGGGATGGATCAGTAATTTATTACTAACGAAATGCATCCCGCATTCTGTCCTGCCGCCCGTACCACAGGTCACCTGTGGGAATATTTATTTTAGTTAAAATAATAAATTTTCCTAACACATCAAGTTCATGGGTGGCATATATAAAATAAATACTTTTTTATTATAGTATTATTTCATGTACATTATGAGGTGTTGCTGTAGGGACTACCAGAGAGAGTTGCTGGGTGCAAGACTACTTGAAAAAGGCCATTATTCGCATCGACATGATAAAGTTCTAGAAATTATTCATAAAGCTGTAAGTCTCAGTATTGCTAGAGGCAGGAAAGGATTACAAATAAAAGACTAACTACTTTTGTAAAGGAGGGACAACTCAAGAAAACTCAAAGTAAACCTTTCTCAGTCCTGGACAAAGCACAAGACTATGGAAAATATTCATGGATACTATCAAAATACATTACCAAAATTCCAGGCGAACTAGCAGTTTCAGCCTATAGACCAGTCATACTGGTGTACTCTCGGTGCTTGAAGAAAGTAATAGTTATAGAACTCACCGTTCCGTGGGAAACAAACATTTCTAAGGACCACAACATCAAGCCGAACAAATATTTTGATCTCATAAACGAAATTACTAGAAACGGATTTAAAACTCAACTTTATGCAGAAGATGTTGGTGCAAGAGGAGTTCCAACAAAGTCTTTGCATTGTTTATTGAAGGATCTTGGCCTTCCGAGATCAGCCGTCAGAACTTTTATGGAGCGTGCTTTCAAGATGGCGCTAACAGGCCATCAAGTATTTGGTTGAGTAGAACACAGTGCAAGTGAGATTTCAAAAGGTCTTTAAACCTATTTCGCGGTCTCAAGTCCGGGAACGCTGGAGTTTATTCCCCTGCCTTCCAACCACGCGTGGACCTGGCACCCGCACGGTGAAGCCATGGATAGCTAAGAACATTGTCTCTCACAGTCTTTTTATTATTTACCTACCAAAATAATGTTACCGGTTCGCGACTGAACAAATAGGTAAATTATTATATATTTAATAGTAAAAAATATTGTGTTCTAATTATTAATATGTATTATTACTATAAAATATTATTTAGAAATGTTGCCTTTTGGTGTATTCTCACTACTATAAATTATTTGTAATTTGACATAACTATTCCCAGTGGATATTAATCTTATGTTACATACAAATATTTACTCTAAGATTAAATTATTAATGTCTTCCGGCGCCTCTAGTTGTAAGATTCACTAAGTAACTGCCCTACATCAAAAGTGCTGCTACAAATATACATTGTACATTTGGAAAGCACTTTTATGTTCATTCTGTTAGTGTCATAGTGAATATGCGCTAATTAGAGAGGCGGCATTTAATGCAACCAATTTTGTGGTTTGTCTAATACGTATGTAGGTAGACTATAAAAATAAAAGTACAAATATTAAAAACAATCAATTTTATTGGCAATTACTTAACATTAGTATAATTTCTACAATTCCTTTATTAAACACAAAACTAAATACAATATAAATAATAATAATAGCACCATTTATCTTAATTTTGTATTGTAATGTACTATACAGTAAGACTGCACAAAATTAAACAAAAAACATTTAACAAAAAAAAAATCCTATTTCATTTATTTGTTAATTATTCAGTCATAATATTTGTAAATGACTAGGTAAAAAAAAAAAAAAAAAAAAAAAAAAGTCAAAACCGTCAACAGCTGTTTTGTTGTTCGGAGTTTTAAATAATTAATTAAACTAGTTTATAATGTTAATTATATATTAAAAACACTATATACGTTATAATAAAACGAAAATAATTATAGTTTATAGCAATTTTTGCTATAAAAACCAACAGAAGAGACATTACAAGGTATTTATGTTTGGCGTTCCAATTGACTATTTCGTATGAAATCGTTATAAATTTCAAGTTTGATATTATAGCTTATTAGTATTAATGAATATTAACTATACTATTTTCTTGTTGTTTGCATGTTATGGAGAAAAATAACTAATAACCGTGAGTAAGTGTGAGGTCAAATTTACAATAAGTAGGTAGGGTAGGTTTGTTGAACAAGAACTTTTTATATTTTTAGCCATATAATTTTAATAACATTTCTTCTTTTGCATTAATAATAACATTTAAGTATTTATATGTATGTTATTCATTGACAACCTCCTCTACAGTAAAGGCATTCCGCAAGGAAGAGTATTTTATTGTGATGGATGGTGAACTATATTATATTATAAGTAGGTATATTACAATGCCATATTCTAATGCCATATGCCTAGATGCCCAACTGCCCAACTTCTGATACTGCATTACACATCACCCTAACAAATTTAAAAATCTTTTTATAAACAGGTTTCTTTTATGTAGTGTATTGTCTTCACAAGAATTTTATTAAATTATTAAGTACCAACTTGTTCAATTTTTTCTCCTTAGTAATAGGTACTTGTAGGTATGTGTTTTGTGAGGATCAGTTACTGGGTGTGAATTGTGTTTTCAGAATCAGTCATGCCTCCTACCACAAGAAGAGCTACTGTGGTAGAATTAGAACAAAAATTAAAAACTGCTCTGGTTGAACTAAAAAAATCAAAGTTACTGTGTGACCAACTTTTGAAAGAGCGAGATGATGGTGAGGCTGAGTTATTGAACATCAATGGCAAAGTTAAGGAGTTGAAAAAAGAGCTGAGTGAACTCCACACCCATCATAAGGATGTATGTAGTGAACGGGACCAGGTACAGGAGCAGCTCTCCGCTGTTGGCCTGTACAGTGACTACTATGTGCAGGCATTAGATCGGATCAGGCATTTAAAGTTGCAGCTCAATAAAGTTCTTAGGACTATTGAAAAGTTTGAAGAGGAGAAGGAGAGGTGCCAATGTGAACAAACATTATGTTTATATGATGAGTTGGTAGACAAAGACTTAAAAGTGAATAATGTAGTTTCAATCAATAGTGGTTATTTTAGCAATAGGAAATACATTAAGCTTTTAAAATTTATTAAAAAATATAAAAATAAGTTAAATAATAGTTATATTAGGTCTAGGAATATATCATTAAAAGCAGACTGCCGTAGGCTCATGTTGGAAGCTAGACAAAATAGTGAATATATAAGTAATTTACAGCATCAATATGATAGTGATTCAATTAAGTCAAAAACTGAAATTAATAACTTGCATTTATGTCTCTCTGACTTGACAGAAAAATACCGATTATCACAGAATGACCTTACAGAACAGATTAAGAATATGGATGAGATTCTTCAATTGAGCAAATATAATGCAGAGAGATTTGACTCATTTGTAAATAAAAATTGTTGCTCCTGCGAAAACCAAGTTAATTTATCGGATACCGGATCTTCAATATCATATTCCAGCGTGGCTCTTTCAAAGGCCATCACTAACAATACCCTACTCCTCACAGACAGTATTGGTATTGGAATGGGCCAAATTTTTAATTATCATTTAAATCATTCTGTGACCAACTATTGTATGCCAAGTAATAGTTTTAAGAATATAGTAAAATCCATTTCCTCCAAATTTTATAATTCATATAGTAATGTAGTTATTATGGTAGGAAATGGATTGAACACAAGCAAGGGTGACTTGTTGGACAGTGTGGATATTTTGTCACAACTTGGAGTAAGGAATGTTACATTGTGTACATTCCTTTATTCAAACAAATATTCCACATCTCAGAATAAACATATACATTATTTAAATAATTGTATCTATAATATGACATGTTATAATAATTTGTTTACTTTATTTGATATTAACAAATTTGTTAAAAATATTTATATGACCCAGGATAGCTTTAAACTACCTATGAAGGTACAAAAAAGTATTGCTACATTGGTAGCTAATAATATATTATTAAGTATTGACTCCACATCATCATTTAGTAGTAGTACTAATAATGTTGTGGTACAACCATGTTTAAACTTTTAGATGTGACAATAGAGAAGGTTAATTGTAAACTTACTTTAGTACACCAAAATATTCAAAGCTTCTCTAGCAAAGTTCTCAATATAGAATTATTAATTGAAAAATATAATTTAGATTTGATGTGTTTTACAGAATCCTGGCTAAAAGCAGAGAAAATGTGTTTTAATATAAATAACTTTGTAATTGCTAGTTTTTTCAATAGGAACTCCTGTGAGGGAGGTGGAACTATTATTTTAATTAGAGATACACTAAAATGCAAAGAGCGGAAGGATATTGTAAAACTATCAGTTGAACGTGTTTGTGAGATCTCATGTGCAGAGATGGATACTTATATTATTCTATGCATATACAGACCCCCCGCTTCTGCTTTACATACTTTTATTAATATAATGGAGGATGTTTTATCAAAAATTTATGACTTAAATAAACAAATTTTTATATGTGGGGATTTCAATATAGATATTTTAATAAATAACAGCGACAAACAAAAACTTATTTCATTGTTTAACTCTTTTAACTTAAATAATGTATTCATGGAACCAACTAGGATTACTTCAACTTGCCGGACTTGTATTGATAATGTATTTACCAACTGTTCTCTCTTAAGTAACTCGGTTATTACTGGGGTGCCATCTGACCATAAATGTTTGTTAGTTTTTTCAGTCACAAACTAAACCCATAAATAAAATTATTAGGTATAGGCCCTTAACAGATAATAAACTTAATAATTTTAATGAAAATATAATAAGTGAAATGTCCAGCTTCATATATAATATTAATCAACCTAATATCACATACTCCAATCTACATAAAATAATAAATCAAGAATTTAATAAAGTATGTCAAATAAAAACAAAGAAAATTACTGACAAATTAAATTTTGCTACTTGGGCAACTAAAGGCATTAGAATAAGTAGGGATACACTATATGATCTATATGACAAAAGATCATATACTTCTGACCAAAATTTCCATAATTATGTTAGGAATTATTCAAAATTGTTTAAGAAAGTTTGTATTACAGCTAAATCTATTTACATTGGATCCCAAATCAAACAATCAGATAATAAATCCAAGTGTGTATGGAAAATGATAAATACTGAAACCGGTAAAAATATAATCAGGCAAAATACAATTTCAATTAGACAAAACGGAGTTATGTTATCAGATAAAAAACAAGTTGCTGAGTTATTCGAGGAATTCTTTACTAATATCCCATTACAAATTACGAACTGTATTAAATCATCAGCTAGTACTGCTAATGATTTTTTAAAACGATATATTAAAATACCAATTATATCTAATTTTAATTTTAAATATGTCACTAATGAGGATATACTAAAACACTTTAAAATGTTAAATAAAAAGAAAACTGAAGATTTATGGGGGCTATCTGTCAAAGCTATCGAAGCAATCATTCATACTATAGGACCGGTACTCGCTGATACTTTTAATGGGTGTGTTAATGAAGGAATTTTTCCCGACCTTATGAAGAATAGTAAAATAGTTCCCATATTCAAGACCGGCTGTAAGACAAATCCAAATAATTATCGTCCTGTTTCTGTCCTGCCAGCCTTAAGTAAAATATTCGAAAAAATAATTCTTGGTCAGCTGTTAAGTCATTTTAATACTCATAAATTGTTACATGATCAACAATACGGGTTCACAAAAGGTAGAAACACAACAAATGCCGGCACAAGACTGATTACTGAAATAATTGACGCCTGGGAAAACTGCCAGGATCTCGTTGGCGTTTTCTGTGATCTGTCTAAAGCGTTTGATTGTGTTGACCATCAAACTTTGTTAAACAAGCTGGAATTTTATGGCATTCGCGATTTAGCTTTAAATCTAATAAAGTCCTACCTTTCTAATAGAACTCAAGGTGTTAATATTGATGGTTGTGTATCCGACGGAACCATTGTAAAGATGGGTGTCCCCCAGGGCTCAATTTTAGGCCCGTTCCTGTTCCTAGTATACATCAATGATCTTCCACATATGGTACAGGAGACGGCGCAGATAGTGCTATTTGCTGATGATACATCCCTACTGTTTAAAGTTAGTAGGAAAGATAATATATTATCGACAGCAAATGACACTTTGGAAATGGTTTCAAAATGGTTCACGGCAAATAATTTAGTTTTAAATGCAAAGAAGACTAAGTGCCTGAAATTTACGTTGCCTAATGTATCAAATATCAATGCCACAGTGAAGATAGGTGGCACTGATCTGGAATTTGTCGACTCCACTGTGTTTTTAGGGATCACAGTTGATTCCAAACTACAGTGGAAAGCTCACATCAATACTTTATCCAACAGATTGAGCTCTGCTGCATATGCAGTCAGAAAAATTAGACAATTAACTGATGTTGCAACAGCCAGACTAGTGTACTTCGCCTATTTTCACAGTATAATGACATATGGTCTTATAATGTGGGGATCTGCGGCAGATATTGACACAATATTTATTCTACAGAAGAGGGCCATTCGGGCAATATATAACATAAAAGCTCGTGACTCTCTTCGAGAAATCTTTCCTATGATTGATGTATTGACACTACCATCTCAATATATTTATGAGAATTTATTATACGTAAGGAAAAACTTAAATATGTTTAGTAAAAATAGCGATAGACATAATTTAAACTTAAGAAACATAGAAAAAATCGATATACCAAAGTTTAGACTGCAAAAAACGAATAAATGTTTCGTCATTAACAGTATAAGGTTATTTAATAAATTACCTAAAAGCATTATAGAACTGAGTGAAATAAAGTTTAAGAATTGTATAAAACACATTTTAATCAATAAGGCTTACTATAGCGTAAAAGACTATTTTAACGATAAAGACGTCTGGAACCGTCCTGATATGCAATTGAGGTCTCGCAACTAGTGAACAAATTACTTATTTATTAGAATTATATTTGTAGAATAAACATAAGCTTAGTAGTGTCCGATATTGTAATAATTTAATATTACATAATTTATTTTTATTACATTATGTAAATTTTGTCTTTGGATAAGGTAATCACTGATGATTACCTGCTTATTTATACTTAATTTATACTACAGTACTGTGTAGTTCTGTACATTGGTACAGTAACAAATAATCTGCCATAGGGTGTTTTGCGCATGCTGATCGGTGGGGTGCATTTTGTGTATGCTACTATATATATATGCTATATAGCATAAGCAAATCAATGGCTGTACTCCTCTTTTAATTTGTGTGAAGCACTAGAGTTTTTTACTTGCTGGTTTCTTTTTCTCCGGGGTGTCACTGAGGGGATCGACTTTACAGTTAGTATACCCGCCCTTAAAAATACCGATCCTTATACGTTTACTTATATGTGATTGGTTACTAACCTTTTATTTAGAATAAATATTTAAGGCGTGGATATGGTCGGTGAAGTTGGTCGCCTTGGTGGCTCCCTTGTATGGCAGATAATGATTGACAGGTCAATGGAATCAGCTAACCACCTAGTCTTACACTAGTTGGTTATGTAGTGTGTGTTCGGTTTGGTAGTAATTTTCATATTAAGATTTCTAAATTTAAGTTCTAAATCTGATATCGAGATATAATAAATATTTGTCGTTCTTTTAATAATGAATAGCTGCCTAACCAAACGCACTCTAAGACCTCATTGTTAATTTTTTTTTTTTTTTGACTATTCATAAATATCTGTAAAGATTTACATGAAATAAATGATTTGATTTGATTTGATTAATTCGGCAAGTGATAATTTTACTATGACTAGGTTTGAATAATTTATAATTAGACTATGAACTTATTTATATTAAAAACTTATACAATAATTACAAAAAATACTCTACAACTAATACAATAACACTAATAAAATAAACAAAAAATCACCCCTCACTTTGTAAACGTTCAAATTATTGGTATGTAATTTGACATTATTATTCCCAGTGGATATTAATCTTATATTACATACACATATTTACTCTAAGATTAAATTATTAATGTCTACCGGCGCCGGCGCCCATAGTTGTAAGATTCACTAAGTAACTACAATACATCAAAAGTGCTGCTGCAAATATACATTGTATATTTGGAAAGCACTTTTATGTATATTCTGTCAGTGTCATAGTGAATACACGGTGGTAATTAGAGAGGCGGCATTCAATGCAACCAATTTTGTGGTTGGTCTAATACGTAGGTAGACTATAAAAATAAAAGTACACATATTTAAAACAATCGATTTTATTGGAAATTTCTTAACATAAGTATAATTTCTACAACTTCTTTATTAAAACACAAAACTAAATACAATATAAATAATAATAATAATAGCACCATTTATCTTAATTTAGTATTGTAATGTACTACAGTAAGACTGCACAAAATTAAACAAAAAACTTAACTATTTCTTTTTTTTGTTAATTATTCAGTCATAATATTTGTAAATGACTAGGTATAATTCGGCTCACTTGCCGAATTATACCTATTCATTTACAAATTAGTTTTACTATGACTAGGTTTGAATAATTTCTAATTAGACTATGAATTTATTAATATTTCCAAACTTATACAATAATTACAAAAAATACTTTACAACTAATACAATAACACTAATAAAATAAACAAAACATCACCCCTCACTTTGTAAACGTTCAACTGAAACAAAAAAAATTTTTTTTTAATAATCCCAAAAAACCTTATTATTTTTTGATTAAGTAATAGATATTGAAGACATTAATTAAAAAGTCAAGTTTTGTTTTATTTCAAATGGGGCATATCAAATTAAACAAAACATAATTAGACGAATGGTTTGTTTGTTGCTGTGTTTTATTAAATCCAACGGCATATGACTTTGTATTTATCTGATGGCAAGCAGAACTACTCATTATATTATTTCATTATACAATGTTTTTTTGTTTATATCCTTTACTGTCAAATCAAATAAAATTATTTATATATTTTACAAAAAAAAAAGTTTAACAATAAGAACTTACTCCCGTATTCTAACTCCAATCCTCAACTTCACCTTTATAGTTCGTTTGGTTAGGCTGCTATATAGGTATATCATCACCCAAAGAAAATTGATTATTTTTCATTTTCTTGATATAGAATAAAACTTTTGTGTCTTTTTTAATGATACTACCCAACCAAACGCAATCTAATCTGATTTCTGCCAAATATCATCTTTTTTTTTTTTTTTTTTTATGAGAGCTCGGCATGTGACCTCACATCTACCTGATGGAAAGCAGTATGAAGGTCCAAGAACAAATGCAACCAACAATTACGATCTACGTAACTGTTGATTGCACCTATTATGCCGGCTTAAGATGCCTATTCACGCTTCGTTTAAAGGACTCGAGATTATAGGAAGAAGGAAACACGCGAGCAGGTAGAGCATTCCACATTTTAATAGTGCGACAGATATACGAATCACCAAATTTTGTCTGCCACATAAGTGTGCCTATTTTATTGGGTTACATACAGGCGCCTGTATGTAACCCAATAAAATAGGCACAAGGGTATGACTTTACCAACCATAGAACCTTGTCGGCCTAAATAAAACCTATCGTGAATTGAGTAAGTAGGTACCAGGTACAATAATAAAAATAATACAAAATGGGTTCGCATCCATACTTACTTTGCAATTTCAGCAGATTGTTTTGTCTTCTTAAGTCTTCAATTTGGAGCTCAAGTGGAGGCCTTTTTAATGCTTTTAATGCCTCCATCAGAAGCTTTTCTCTCGATAGCTAAAAAATAAAAACACAAATTATCTACAGGCTGTTATAAACAAATGATTTCATCTTCTTAGCAATTCTCTACCGTTGATAAATGTTTCCATAATATATTTTGGGAAATGCTGTCTTTAATCGCCGCGGCGGTGCCTGGTCAGTCAGACAAAATGTAGTAATGTAAGTGTATGACGACTGTCGGACACTCAATAGTTTACCCTAATCCGGAAACAATTTTCTTTGGAGTTTAGACTAGAGACAAACGGTAATTAAATTGTATAGAGACCGACGACTTCAAGCTGCTTGAAAATAAGTAGCCAGGTTCGGGACAACTAATTCGGGTATCTGAATGAGTTTACCTACAATTGGGCAAACAAAGTATTTGTAATTGCGTCAAATAAGTCCAACACTTACCTCGTCAGTATGGGTGTCGCAACTCTCTGGGTTGCCTACTAATGCTATCCGTAGCATTTCGTAGGAGTTACCCAGCTCCGCGCGTCGCTCCCTCTCTAACTCCGCGTTCCGTTCGCGGCGTTCTTGCTGTCAAACGAAAACCCAAATTCAAATATCAAACTTTTAAGCCAACGTAAAGTGGTATGTATTATTTTATTGACTGTCTTTATGGTAGTGGTTGAGCGGTTGCGAGTTCGATTCTCACCATAAGAGATGCCACAAAGTCTTCCAAATATAATATGTAAGATGGCCGCCCGCTAAAGAAAACAAGAGCGAGAACAAAAAATATGATCACCAATTAGTGCTCAAGAAATGGGAACAGAATAAAGAACTCATCTATGAATAGTTGGTAAAGTGAAACTATCATGTGGTCAAATAAATGTTTTATTTATTTATTAAAAACTTATTGCTACATACCGGTTTTGAACCTAGACCCTAAAAACTGACATGTTTTTAAATAAAGTCTACCCTCCTTAATCACCACGTGTTTAGTGTCTACTCGATTCAAATTAATGGGCACTGGACAGCTGTTTTTTTTTTCCGCTTTTAACTTTTCTTTGGTTTGATAGTGAAAGAGGATCAATTAGTAGGACTCCAGTGAAGCGCTGTATAGTATATTGGTAGGTAATATTAGGAAAACCTACCAGATTTAGCTTCGGGTGTTTTCCACGAGGTCTTCCACGAACTCGTTTGACACGTTCCTGGAGGTGGAAGGTGGATGCGACTGGACCCGACTTTCCCTTTAAGAGCTTGCTCACCTAAAATAAAAAGTTCTCATCACGGGTGCTTAATGGAGCCCGAAATATAAATCGAGCTCGTCGCTGTATAGAACCAGTAAAATAAAATTAATAAAGTAAGTACCTGCTTTTGACCGGTTTTGCCACGCGGCCGCCCACGAGAACGTTGGACTGGTTTCTGAAGAGAAAAATATATATCAGTATGTAATTCTTTAAAATATAAATCAATACCAGATATTGACACATTATTCGTTTCTTAAAAATTTAAACAATAATTCAATTATCAAGAAAAAAAAAATAGATAAAATAATAATTGAATTTATATAAATATTTTTAAAAAAGTTTTTGGCTAATATCGTTAAAATGTTCGATGCAGGGTTAATCCCTCACTACTAATTCAAAATCTAGACACTATGGCGTTTTATCTTTTGCATTAATAAGTATGACAGGAAAGCGGACGAGTTGTACTTGAGGTATTAAGTACGAAATTGTATTAAATTTACTCTGTCTCAGATTCGTGACAACATTTTGAAGCCTAATAAATTTTGTCACGAAGTTGAGACAGAATAAATTTAATACAATTTCGCACTCTCGCTAAGGTTGGCTGGTAGATACCTAAGGCATTAAAGCTTACCTATGTACGTAATCCATCTGTCCATACTACACAAATATTATAAATATGAAAATAAATCTGTATGTCTGTTACCCTTTCACAATTAAACCGCTGAACTGATTTAAATAAAAATTGATACGGAGATAGACCCTGGGATATAAGAAAAATATATGGAAAAAGGTAGAATACTATAACACATTATATTTTATACACAACCATTTCAGTAAGTGGCAACTAAATTGAAACTTACTTCTGTTTCCACCTCAACCTCAACGGTTGGTTCTGGGGCAAGTAACTATTAAATAAACTCTTTTGTTTTAAAATAAAAGTTCCTAAAAGATTTATATTTTCAGGTTCTTTCGCCAAAGTACAGTCAGGTGCAAAAACCTACATGTGCATAAAAAATAATACTTACAAAATCATTTCCCTTATCGGCCGGAGATGGTTCTGCTGTTAAACTAGCAGTCAGGTAAGGATCTCTATCCTCATGTAGCATATTCTGGAGCAGATACTCGGGATCATAATTGTTTTGCACATACTGGAAATTTTAGATTTATTATTTTCTCAATTTATTTTATTTATAATAATATTATGATATTTTATCAAACACATTCTTTAAATAAACTTAAGAAGCCAGTAAAAGGTTTCGCGATCTCGAACGTCCAATAACGTCTAAACGTTGTTTTCAGTGATATCAAAGTTTATTTTTAATGAAAAAGAACGTAGAGGTGTAAATATTACTTACTCGATCCTAATTAGATAGTATTTTTATAAAAAATATATTAACTTTTGAAAAGACACCCAAAGTTTGATTTATGATTCTAAAAATATTACTTTAGTTCCCATTTTAAAACTAAACAGATTTTTTATAAAGAAATTATATAATTAATATCGAGTAAATAAATCTACACCTCCATGTCCTTTTTTTTCAAAAAAAAACTCTATTATAACTGAAAACAACATTTAGATGTTTTTTGACGCTCGAGTTTGCGAATCCTTTTCCTGCCCACTTAACTAACAAAACTACTTTAAAAGTCAAATAATACTACTTTTATTTGAAACAACAAGATTATATAATTACAAACTCAGTTACAAACAATAAATATATATAATACTAAATGTGCCCGCGGTATTACACGCCGTTTAATTTAAAAGAAAATAGGATCGAAAATAAAATACCAGCCCACAGCCCACGTTACTAGCTGATAGTGCTATATTATGTGAAACGATTTTAAAAGCTTGGTTGGATTTATTTGAATCAAACTTTTATTTTTATAATATTAGCAAAAATTATATATAAGTTATTAAAAAAAAAAGTGGAAATCTTACCGGTACTATTACTCTTACTATAATTTGTTCTCACAAATAAACTTTATATATAATACACTTAATACACTCTGATAACGTTTAGCACAATAAAAACAGACCCAATATTTCTGGCACAGTAAAATATTTAACTAAATTATTTACATAATATCACTAACTATTTATAGGTTCATCCCCTCTAACCCTTTCCGTGTTCATCTATTGTTCCCAGTTATTATAATAAAGTAATTAGGGTTTTCGGAAATGACTACCTAAGTAGATTATCATTTGTTCTACCTGCTATTCATGTAAAATACCTGCTATCTTACGATCAGTTTAAAACAAAATAAATAATATGAATTAAAGAAGAATTGTAAATCTATGTTACCTTATTCATTGGCTGGATCGCTGAGTGTATTCTACGGCCTCCATCATGGACAGAGCTCTGAAGAACTTTTCGAATTCATCCTCTCTCTCCATTTTCGTGCTACACTATCATCAAAATGTAAACACATACGGTGAAATGTAAGCTTACAAGAACACAAATATATGGTGATTCTTATACATATATGTATCGACGCTTGCCTGCGTGCATTTTCCTTTATTCCTTTTATAAGAATATTTGGTCGCACCTTTGTGAATCTCACGTTAAAAAGTGCAATTGCGACATAGCCTCATCAATGCGACCTTTTTATTGCCGCTATACACCTATGTATCTATATCTGTCGTAGAATCTGAAATTCTATTACGAGATGACAGCAACAAATATTGACTCGACGATTTAAGTATAGCAGCTTGGATGATAAGTCGTTGTTTCAAATGGGACGCTACTTGTGTCGATATATTAGCAATTACACATATGATATTGGCAATAGATGGGGATACCAGCGCAGCCGAAGTCGTGCGCCGTTGCGAAAAAAATATTTGCATTTGCAAAAATATTTTCAAATGGTTGTGCATTTTGGGGTAAAAACAATGTTATTATATACATTTATGAATAAGTTATCATCATACTTAATAAACGTCATCGATGAGGAGAGGGTTGGTACATATTACTATTAATTGTCACTATTATGTATATCACTTTCATAAAATATGGCGTCATAAGTATTTTTTAATATTCCTAATTTCATGTATAGATAACCAACTTACCATAGTCAGTAGCTCCATTAGTATCAACAAGGCGGCAAATAACAATACATTACCTTCTTTTCTTAAATTACTTACAATTTTATTTCTATCTACCTGAGTTTACTAATCCTGCAAAAGTAATAAAACCACTTAAAACAAAGACCATTTTTTTATTCAAAAATATCATTTTGAATAGAATTTTATTTTGTTATAAAATTATAATTTTGGCTTGCATAGCAAATTATGTAAATTAATGTAAGTAAATAGATATTTAAAAAAATCTTTGGAATTTTAGCAGACATTATACTTGTCGAAACCGATATTATTCTCAGTCTACCACAAACAAGTGGTCAGCATGTGTTTAGTGTATAGACTCAATAACCCATCTATAAACAGTTTCCCAAGTTAGCGTAGTGAAACTGGCACCAACAGCTATACGTGCTCTCCGAATCACTAGTACTATTTTCAAACAAAGATTCATCATATAATAAAAATAATATTAAAATATGTTAGTAGTAAATATAACCAACGAAATAACCAATATTGTTACAGAAATTGACTTAAAAAAATATATTTAAGTTCTTATTTCAAATCGTTTTTCTATATTGTATTTACTGTTAATAGATATTTAATAACATAAAAATAATAATTGTACTACTACAGTCAAGTTTTACAAATAACAAATATAAGTAACAATCAAAATAATGAAAACAGAAATAAATAAAAACTTACAAATAAAAATATTTTACTAATGAATAACCTATCTAAAATTAACACATAGAAAATCACAAGGAAATAATGGCAGTTACAGCACAAAGTACTCCATCGGCATTGTACCCAAGATGCTGGCGGCATTGCCCCTCTGTATGGCTAAACTTATCTGTTGTTTAAAATAGCCGCCAGCTCTCGAGTCACCTGTTAGGTCCACAAGCATGGGTGCCAAGGTTTTTAAAAAAAGTTTGGCATCTTCGCTCCATGGACCCATTGTTTCCACAGCGAAGGCAACAAACTCATAATTATTCAAAATATTATAATATTTTAGGCGTTTGTTGGCTTCCGCTGTGGTAGCGGCAGATCCTGCTCGACACGATGATCCCTGGATGTAAGATTGGGCCATGGTGTCGACACAAGTAGCATCCCAAACTAAGGCCCTACCCCTCTTCCAGGGAACTAAAGTCATCCCGTCAGGCCTCTTGCCATCGCTTCGAAAAATACCTCGAGGTTCTAGTATCGAAGGCATCAAAACGGTGGCAAGTTGATATTTGCGTGTCGAGAGATACGGAGATTTTTCTGCACGCTAGTCCGTGGAGCCCATACTTATCGACATTCGAGCCACATGGACAGATATGAGGTTCGCACAATTTTGCTCCTAAACGCAGACAAACGGCAATCCGCATTGTGCTATTATCTAAAAGGGTTCCGATACCTGGAGCAGGAAAAGCCTGCAGCCAAGCACCGGATTCTGGTGCTGTAACTGCCAAAAGCCGTGCTTTGTCATGGTGGGAGGCATTGCGTAGCAAATAATTAAAAGTGTTATTTACAATGGGTTGATCCCATTGCTTTTGAATGTCTTGATTTATTGGTAGGTCTGATAATGGCACTAATGATTTCCGTACATTTATTGCTTCGTCTTTATCCACAACCTCAAAATCACAACCAAGTGATGGATTAAGAATTTTACCAATGAGGGTGTTGGATGCAAAAACAGAAGCAATAAATGCAGGTAATGAAATACTAGAAATTTTGCGAATTCCAAGGCCCCAGAGCTTACCGGTAGGGTTGCTAGATCTCACGAATAATTTTCAAATGTAATATTGAATATATTTACTGGTCTAGTAATAATCTCAATAAAAGAAAAGTGTTTAAATTCGCAAGGAAAAAAAATCATCCAACAATATAAAATAATGGTTTTATAACTCAAATAATAAATTGTCACAAGTTAGCTCCGGGTAATGTGGGCACCCCACAATGCTGGATGCATTTCGTTAGTAATATTTACTGATCCTTTAACAGACTTATCCATCCCTCTTATCTTAGCATCGATGACGTCAATTAAATATGATGATAACTTATTCATAAATCTAGATGAACAATCCTTCTGTGTTTACCCTAAGCGGCACAAATATATACCTATTTGAAAATATTTTCACATATGCAAATGATTTCCCGCAACGGCGCAACTGTCAAAACTACTTGTCCCATTTTTTTTTTACCAGAAGTCTCAAAAAACTGTAGCAGCGGGATCATATCACTACTGCAACAAGATTGCAACAAGTTATCGCACATATATTATTTAATTAATATAATTATATATAATTTATATTAATATAATACATATAATTAATTAAAAAAAATATGTCTTTAATTTGTATATAAAATACGAAGAAACTACTACTTTTCCCCGACCTAATATTTTATTTACAAAATAATTTGATAGGACATTGCATGCACCTGAAATCCTATAAGAACAATTCCTAAATAAGGTTCGATACAGGTTAGTACCACATAACTAAAGAACATAACCCAGGATAGCAACTGGGAAGGCTGATTTTTTGTTTTAATTTGTTTCTAACCCAAATCCATAAAATGAAAAGTATACCGGAACCGTAGGCCACGAAGATTGGTTTAAGCTATTATGCTGAAGAAGTATTTTTTACCTGATATTTTTTATAACATCACGGGTGCCATTATTATATACGTGGTGGCCGAGTTGGTTAGACCTTGGACTTAAAAACACTTAGGTCCCTGGTTCTAATCTCGGTGTGTACCAATGAGTTTTTAATAAAAAAAAAATGTACATTTGTTTAACAACACCACTATAGTGCCTCGGAGAGCACGTTAAGCTGTCGGTCCCGGTTTCACTATACCAACTTGTGAAACTGTTTATAGATGGGTTATTGAGTCTATTCAAAACATCGCGACGAACTAGCCACTTGTTCGGTGTAGACTCATACCATCGGCTACGACGAGGTGGGATTAAAACCCCTCCGCTGGGTACCCTGGGGCCGTCAAGGCGGTCTCGGGCGCCGTAAGGCACCCGTGATGATATGTATATGTATGTATGTATCACGGGTGTGATTTTGGCTCCCAAGAACCGTTTAAACTCTATATCATATTATTCTTAGTTTCATAATATCTACTTGTTGTTGTATAAAGTTCTAGCTTACTAAACTCCACCTACAGACCAAATTTTTGGGAATTAGAATCTTTTATAAATCTAAGCCTATAAATAATTTTAACTCAAATCTAATTGAATATAGGTATGTGGTATAAATATTCCATTCCAAATTTTAAGATAATTAATTAATAAAATAAGTCGTTCTCGGCATATTTGGACCGACAGACGGTCAGGGGCCTATTTGATACAATACGCACACAATATACCAGATTGTAAAATTTTACTATGTATAATATTATTATCAAAAGAAAAGTCAGGTTCTTTGAGCACTCTGAGCGGTACGAAGTAGGCGGTGGCGATAGGCGTATGGTTGTGTCTGTTTGGGTAAGAAAAATGACTATATGATATTGTCATTAACTCTTTTACTTGTACATAAGCAAAAAACCATTATAGACTTCTTGGACCTTCTTGGTACTATACATGTTGGTTGGTAGCGTATTAATTAAAATATCTGTTGTAGCTTCAGTAAGCAAGAAGGATTTATAATTCAACTTTTTCTACAAAAAGCGTTACGCCAAGAGCAGCAGGTAAAGCGGATCAGGTTTGGCATCAACAGACAGGCAGACTTTAAATGTATTATTAGTAAATTAGCAATATAAAATATTCTTTTGTTAAATAAACCCTGCAGGATTATTGCAGCTGCCTGCGAATTCTTTTGTCTTTGTGTAAGATTTTTTTTCTTTGCAAGTATTTATGATGCCTAAGGTACTAGGCTGTGTGTTTGTCTGTGATCGTAGCATTCGTAGCTTAAGAATGGGTGGCCCAATTTCGTTCAGATTTTTTATGACATTGGTTTCTGGAAACGATCAGTTTATTTATACATTTAATTTTGAAAGGGATTAATGTTTAAGGTTTATAATTACTTCTTGAGCTAAAAATAAACGATATTTAGGTACTTAGGTTGGAGGGAGATGTAACTGTCCATACAGATGCAAAAACCTTCAAGTGACCTATGAATAATGACCATATGTTACAATATATGGAAACATACATTTTGAACTTTGGTTTTCAACTGATATAAAACGATTAATTATTGCTCCCACATTCCAATTATATAAGACTACAAAATTAGAGTACAAATTAATACCCGTATTCACAAAAACTAATTGAGTTTTTGGAGAACGCTTTAGTTATATTAGGTTCTGCCTTTTTTTTTAGCAACAAATATGAATATGCGTTATACTCATATTGCATATGCATATGAATATGCGTTTATACGCAGTGGTATTCATTCTTAAAAGTAAAAATTGGTGTTGGTACAACTTCCAAGTCTGAAGGTGGCCGTAGATAAATACATGCTGTACTGGCCCTTATTAAAAGAACCGAGTGGTTAAGCGTAAACTGTCCGCAGAGGGTAGTTAAGGAATTTATTTATTTAAGAAAAACTTAGGTATAACGGTTTTATAATATATACCTACTTACTTATATTACGCTTATTGTGCCACTTGGGGTCATTGACCTTAGTCTAAATTTATTAATAAGTTATCATCATATTTCGACAGACATCATATTATGATGACTTCGAACACAATATTGAAGGTTAGCTGGTAGATAATGCCTAAGGCATTAAGTTTGCATTTGTACATAACTTTTGTTTGCTGTGCAATAAAGTGTTTAAATAAATATACAGAGGGATGGATCAGTAATTATTACTAACGAAATGCATCCCGCATTCTGTCCTGCCGCCCGTACCACAGGTCACTTGTGGGAATATTTTTTTTTAGTTAAAATAATAAATTTTCCTAACACATCAAGTTCATGGGCTATATAAAATAAATACTTTTTTATTATAATATTATATCATGTACATTGTGCGGTGTTGCTGTAGGGACTACCATACATATTATGTATGGTAGTCCCTACAGCAAAAAAATTTTATTGGCAATTACTTAACATAAGTATAATTTCTACAATTCCTTTATTGAAACACAAAACTAAATACAAAATAAATAATAATAATGCATCATTTATCTTAATTTAGTATTGTAATGTACTACAGCAAGACTGCACAAAATTAAACAAAAAACATTAAAAAAAAACATATTTCATTTATTTGTTAATTATTCAGTCATAATATTTGTAAATGACTAGATATAATTCGGGAAGTGATAATTTTACTATGACTAGGTTTGAGTAATTTCTAATTAGACTATAAACTTATTTATATTTACAAACTTATACAATAATTACAAAAAATACTTTACAACTAATACAATAACACTAATAAAATAAACAAAAAATCACCCCTCACTTTGTAAACGTTCAACTGAAACAAAAAATAAATGTTAAAATAATGCCAACATACCTTATTATTTTTGGTTTAACAAATAGAACAAATAGATATTGAAGAAATTAATTAAAAAGTCAAGTTTTGTTTTATTTTAAATAGGGCATATGTTTACCAATAAGAACTAACTCCCGTATTCTAAGTCCTATCCTCAACTTCACTTTTAGAGTTCGTTTGGTTAGGCTGCTATATAGGTATATCATCACCCAAAGAAAATCGTTTATTTTTCATTTTCTTAATATAGAATAAACTTGTGTCTTTATTATGATACTACCCAACCAAACGCAATCTAATCTGATTTCTGCCAAATATCATCTGTCACATAAGTGTGCCTATTTTATTGGGTTACATACAGGCGTGGGTATGACCTTACCAACCATAGAATCTTGTAGGCCTAAATATGGTACAATAATAAAAATAATACAAAATGGGTTCGCACCACCCATACTTACTTTGTATTTTCAGCAGATTGTTTTGTCTTCATAAGTCTAAAATTTGGACCTCAAGGAGGCCTTTTTAAGGCTTTTATTCCCTCAACCAGAAGCTTTTCTCTCGATAGCTAAAAAATAAAAACACAAATTATCTACAGGCTGTTATAAACAAATGATTTCATCTTCTTAGCAATGCTCCACCGTTGATAAATGTTTCCATAATATATTTTGGGAAATGTTGTCTTTAATCGCCGCGGCGGTGCCTGGTCAGTCAGACAAGGTGGCCGCTTATTGTGGAATTGCGCAGAAACCACGGAGCGCCGGACGCCATGCGCAGAGAGACATTCTGCAGACGCTGGATCCGTGTCTTTTTCGTGGCCGACAGGAGATGATGCCACGCTGGGGCTGCGTAAGTAAACCGGGAACGTATGTAGGTCTTGTAGACCAACACTTTTACCCGGAGCGGAAGAGATGATCTAAAGTCATGGAGGAGCATGGACCGGGCAGCTTTGGCTTGATTGCTCAAGAGCTCGGCCATAGCGCATATGCGGAGGGGCCGGTCTATGATGCACCCCAGGTATTTCACAGTGTCGATCCAATGGACCTCCTGTCCCCGGAGTTTTAGCGGTGGTGGGCATCGGCGGCGTGTCATCATAAGGGCAGCTGTTTTGCCCACGTTGACGGACGGCCGCCACCTGTCGAGCCAGGAAGGGAGGATATCCAGCATCGTTTGCATTTTCGCGGCGGCGAGTCAAGGACTTTTGGAGGAGTAGAGGTAGGCGCTGTCATCCGCGAACAGCGTCAAAGTTACATTCTGCTCTCCCGGGAGGAGGGAGTCCGAGAGAGTAGGGATATCGTTGGTGTACAGAGCATTAAGTGCAGGCGATAGGCAGCTCCCCTGAGGGACACCTGCCACAATGGAATACTCCGTAGAGGTTTTTCCCTCCACGGCTACGTGGAAGTGGCGGTAGCTCAAAAAAGATGCGAGCAACCGCGTAGCCATGGGCGGCACCGGCGAGTTTAGGAGCTTGAAAGGAGGCCGGTATGCCAAACACGATCGAAGGCCTTCTCTATATCTATATATATATATAGATAGACCCCGGCCATGACTCGGCCCCGATTCATCTCACTCGCCATATGATGTAGCACCCGGGTAAGCTGGAGTATTGTACTGTGATCCTCGCGGAAACCGAACTGCTCTATACGAAGCTCGATATAGGCTTTCAGTCTCCGGAGGAACAATCTCTCGAACAGCTTTGCCGGATACAGAAGCAGGGTGATCGGACGGTAGCTGCCCGGCAGACGTTTGTCTTTGCCGGGCTTTGGGATCATGATGACTTTCCCCTGCTTCCATGCGCTAGGGAAATGACCTGTACGGAGTATTCCATTGCAAAGCCGGGCGAATGCGGCTATGGTTCTGCGGGGGAGCTGCGACAATTGTGGATTGGGGATCCCATCTGGACCGGGGGCCTTTTTGGGCTTAAGGCGGAGCGCGACTCGCTTCACCTCAGCCGGAGAAATAAAAAAGTGCCCCGGTAGGGGGTCCTTATTTGAATTGCACAAGAATTCCCGCACTTTATCCTCTGTATGCCCGTTGAATGCCTGGTCGACGACGGGGAAAGGTTTGAATTGCCCCTCCAGATGACTGCCAAGTATATCGGCTCTGTCTTGGGGGGCGTAGTGGCGGTTTCCCGCGTCGTCAAGCAACGGATGGACGGCTTCGGGCTTTCGGGTTAGTCTCCTGGTGAGACGGTACAGGGCCCCTAAGGTACTGTCATCACCAACGGAGTCCATATAATCTTCTCACGACCTCTCCCGAAATGCGATATCTCCGCCGCAAGCTTCCTTGACGCGGTTGAGCTCGCGTTTGGTGCTGGGGTCTCGGAAGTTCGCCCAGCGCCTCTGGAGACGCCTTTTAAGCTGCAGCTTAAGTCGGAGGGGTTGTGGGAGGGTTTCACGCTTTACACTGGTATGCGGAGGCAATTCACGTGTTCGACTCGTGAGGCGACTCCGTGAAGCGAGTTGCGGTCGCTTCTACGTCGTCTGGCGAATTTATGGGACCAGCAAGATAAAAGCTGTTGAGTATATCTTTGTACTGGTCCCAGTCTGTTTTAAATAGTCCCTTCGCGGCGGTGACGTCAAATTGTATGCCCAGCACCACAAGCAATGGGAGGTGTTGTGAGTCCACGTCGTACAAGACCTCGACGTGAACTGGGACTCTGATGGCCTGGGCGACTACAATGTCAAGGACGTCAGCCGCGTAGTTCACCGACGTAGGAATGTGTGTCGGTGAATCCGGTCCTAGGACTTCATAGCCCTTGTCCTCCGAGTCCTTAGACAGGACCCTACCCGCTGGGTTGATGAGCCGGGAGCCCCACGCCGGATGTTTGGCGTTGAGATCTCCGACTACCAGGGTAGGGGTTCTTCCGTCCAGGATCCGTCGAAAGTCGGATCGATGAAGACGACAGACCGGTGGGCAATAAGCAGCATAGACTTTTAATTCTGAGCCGGACGACTGGAGAGTAACTCCTATTGTTCTCGTAGTTTTGAAGTAATGTAAGTGTATCACAACTGTCGGACACTCAATAGTTTACCCTAATACGGAAACAATTATCTTTGGAGTTCAGACTAGAGACAAACGGTAATTAAATTTTATAGAGACCGACGACTTCGAGCTGCTTGAAAATAAGTAGCCAGGTTCGGGTACAGATTAATCTAATTCGGGTATCCGAATGAGTTTACCTACAATTGGGCAAACAAAGTATTTGTAATTGCGCCATTTATAAGTCCAACACTTACCTCGTCAGTATGGGTGTCGCAACTCTCAGGGTTGCCTCCTAATGCTATCCGAAGCAAATTCATAGGAGCTACCCAACTTCGCGCGACGCTCCCTTTCTAACTCCGCGTTCCGTTCGCGGCATTCTTGCTGTCAAACGAAAACCCAAATTCAAATATCAAACTTTTAAGTCAACGTAAAGTGGTATGTATTATTTTATTGACCGTCTTTATGGTAGTGGTTGCGCGGTACGAGTTCGATTCTCACCATAAGAGATGCCACAAAGTCTTCCAAATATAATATGTAAGATGGCCGCCCGCTAAAGAAACCAAGAGCGAGAACAAAAAATATGATCACCAATTAGTGCTCAAGAAATGAGAACAGAATAAAGACTCATCTATGAACAGTTTCACAAGTTGGTAAAGTGAAACTATCATGTGGTCAAATAAATGTTTTATTTATTTATTAAAAACTTATTGCTACATACGTACCGGGGTTTGAACCTAGGACCTAAAAACTGACGTGTTTTTAAATAAAGTCTAACCACGTCACCACGTGTTTAGTTTCTATTCAATTAAAATTAATGGGCACTGAACAGCTGTTTTTTTTCGCTTTGAACTTTTCTTTGGTTTCATAGTTAAAGAGGAGTAATTAGTAGGACTCCAGTGAAGCGCTGTATAGTATATTGGTAGGTAATATCAGGAAAACCTACCAGATTTAGCTTCGGGGGTTTTCCACGAGGTCTTCCACGAACTCGTTAGACACGTTCCCGGATATTAATCATGCTAGCAGACGCAACTGTGGTGCATAAACCAGCAGTAGAGGTGGATGCCACTGGTCCACACGATTTGCCCTTTGACAGCTTGCTTACCTAAAATAAAAAGTTATCATCACGGATGCTTAATGGAGCCCGAAATAAAATCAACTAGTGGCGTGCTCGTCGCTGTGTATATATATCCCAAGAAAACTAAAATTAATAAAGTGCCCACCTGCTTTTGACCGGTTTTGCCACGCGGCCGGCCACGAGAACGTTGGACTGGTTTCTGAAGAGAAAAATATATATCAGTATGTAATTCTTAAAAATATAAATCAATACCAGATATAGACACATTATTCGTTTCTTTAAAATATTAAATAGATAATATTTTATAATAAAAATAATAATTGAATTTTAATAAATATTTTTAAAAAAGTTTTTGGCTAATATCGTTAAAATATTCGATGCAGGGTTATCCAATCACCTACTCACAAATAATTCAAAATCTAGACACTATGACGTTTTGTCTCTTTCTTACTAATAAGGATGACAGGAAAGCGGGCGAGTTGTACTTTAGGTATTAAGTGCGAAATTGTATTAAAATTATTCTGTCTTAGCTTCGTGACAAAATTTTGAAGCCTACTAAATTTTGTCACAAAGTTGAGACAGAATAAATTTAATACAATTTCGCACTCTCACTAAGGTTAGCTCTAAAGCTTGCCTATGTACGTAATCCATTTGTCCATACTACACAAATATTATAAATATTAAAATAAACCTATATGTCTGTTACCCTTTCACAATTAAACCGCTGAACCGATTTAAATAAAAATTGATACGGAGATAGACCCTGGGATAGATAGATTTCTTTAGCAGTAGGGTATATTACTTTACGACATAGCTACAGAGGTGGCAGATATACAGGCGATTGTGTTATAAGAGTCTCATATAAACGGTTATAAAAGAAACCAGATATAAAATAGAAGTCTAGGGTTCCGTAAAAAAAGGGGGGGGAATAGGAGCTATATGTGAAAGTCATCCATTTTAGATATAAACTTAAAAATAAGCAACACAAAAACAGTTTTTTTTACTTAAAAAAATATATATGGACAAAAGTAGGATTCTATAACACATTATATTTTATACACAACCATTTCAGTCAGAGGCAAACTGTACAGAAAAATGTATTTAACATGCAGGTAATTAAAAAAAAACCTAAGTCACTAAATTGAAACTTACTTCTGTTTCCACCTCAACCTCAACGGTTGGTTCTGGGGCAAGTAGGTCACTTTCCATCTCCACTACCCCGGAATCACTACTATGTGCTTGTCCATTCTGAAAGAATATTTTATATTTTATAGTAATGCAAAATAAAAACAAACTGGCACACTATATATACAAACACGATAACCTAAGTATTGACATTGGAGATTCAACAGATTATCATACAAAATTACATCTGGGTTGGATCCATAGTATGGATAGAACAAAAACCGCCAAGTGACTTTGTGCACAGTAAGGCGACAATTCAGGAAACAATAAAAATGATCGACCCTATACATGCAGGGTGACCATTCATTCTGACGTAGATCAAGCTTGGCTTCTTAACCATGGCTCCAAAAAATCTTAGAAAATTACGTCATAACGATTGGCGTGCGAGCGAACTTAAGACGCGTAATAACCCTAATGGACTTTGTAGCTCAGCTGACCACCAGGTAAATACAAAGTCACATGCCGTGCTCCAATAAAAGTAAACTATGACTTCAGTGCTTTCGGTCAACGGTCTAACCATCTCGGCTACCATGTATAGAAATAATAATATTAGCAGACTGACCGTAGGATCACCAGAAGTGGGTTTTGCCTCTAGACCCAGATCCAAGGTATGATCTCCCAAACCTTTGGGAAACGACTCTTCGTTGCCGAATCTAGCACCGGTTCAGAATCATAAAAGTAATAGTCCGAAGTATTGGTCAATACCTTTAGAAACTGAAAAAAAAAATGTCACCAATTTAAACAAGAATTCTGAAAAATGAATTCCGAGAAAGTTGATATTTTATATAATTGTACGTAGGTACAATTATTAAGTTTAAACTAACATTAGTTTGACCGTATTGTAATTGTTTTACTGTTGTTTTTTTCCTTACTATTTGTTATGTTGGCTGAGTTTGTTAAATAATATTGTTACTACAGTTCGCAACAATACTATTCTTTTATTGTAATTATATATTCATTTCTCTCTGTAAGTAAGCAATAATGTTCTTTTGAGAAATTCTTAAACTCGACGTTAAATCTTATATAGTGAATACAGCTATGCCTTATCTATTAATTAATGTGCATCTTATTGTCTTAAAGTGGGGCTGTTGCGTCATACCATGCAGGTGCGGAGGGTAAGGCTCCAGCCATATAAATTTCGGAAATTCCACTAATACGTCTCCTGTCTACCTTGGATTTTTTGATAGTAAATTAAACCATGTAAAGAAAAAACGTCCTTGTACAAATCACAACGGGTAAAATGATAGGAAATCAGAAGGGACTCACCAACATTAGATATTATAGATCTTCTTTTATTATAATTTATTAATTTCATTGTTTTTCTTGAATTTTATGCAGAATTTATAGTTTTTATAATAATAATTGTGCAGCACACACTTGGCTTGGAAGGCGGCTATATGCTTTTTTTTTATTAGGCAGGTAGTAGTAAAAAATTAGTAATAATTTTGCATTCTTCAAACATTTGGCGGGCGAATCAAACTTTAGGTATAGGAAAACAAACTTGGAAAGGAAAGATTGACGGATTGTTGTGAGAATCCAACAGGAGCCTTGACTTTGTATATAGAGTAAGACTACTATTTCGTATCAAAAATTTTTTTACTATAACTTATCATAAAATGTATGGTTTTTGGATATTATTATAACTCGTTAGACAAAAAATAATTTAGGCATTGATAAGCAACTGAAATTGTATGACAAATATTGATGTTTTTGTTGCTACGACAAAATTAGCTGCAATTTTTTAAATGTAAAATCTAAGCATCTTAGAAATGATTGTTCACCTTTAAACTTATATAGTAAATAAAGCTATACCTTATCTATAAAATAATGTCTAATATGATAATAAATCTTTTTATCTTACACTGGGACCTTGACTCTAAAAATTAAGTAAGACTACAATTTCGTAGCAAAAAATTGTCATTAACTTAGCATAAAATTTATTGTTTTAGGACATTATAATATCTCGTCAGACAAAAAATAATTTTGGCATTGAAAAGCAATTGAAGTTGTGTGAAAAATATAGATTTTTTATAAATCATTATTTGTCTAACGAGTTATAATAATGTCCAAAAACAATAAATTTTAATGCTAAGTGAAAGTGTAATTTTTTTTGCTACGAAAATGAAGTCTTACTAAATTTTCAGAGTCAGGTAGGGCCCCACCGTAAGACAATAAGTTACACAATATAATAGATAAGGCATAGCTTTATTTACTATATAAGTTATTGAAAGTGTAAATTTTTTTGCTACGAGATTGTTTTCGCCCTATTTTCATTATGAAGATTCCATTGCAAATGAATATGGAATATAAACGTGGTGACCGAGTTGGTTAGACATTGGACTTAAAAACACTTAGGTCCCTGGTTCAAATCCCGGTGATTACCAATGAGATTTTAATTTTAAAAAATATATACATTTGTTTGACAACACCACTACAGTGCCTCGGAGAGCACGTTAAGCTGTCGGTCCCGGTTTCACTATACCAACTTGTGAAACTCTTTATAGATAGGTTATTGAGTCCATTCAAAACATCCCGACGAGCTAGCCACTTGTTCGATGTAGACTCATACCGTCGGCTACGACGAGGTGGGATTAAAAACCCCTCCGCTGGGTACCCTGGGGCCGGTCAGGCGGTGATGATATGTATGTATTGTTAATGAAATGAAATATCTTTATTGCCAAATATATACACTGCAGGATATTAAAAAAAAACAATAAAAAATAACACAAATATAATACAATGTACATATAATATATGTGATTTGGAAATAAATTTTGTATATTTCGTTAATGTATGCCACCTGTAAAGTTATATCAAAGAAAATATATGTAAATGTTATTTTTCATCAGAATTAATATTGCCATCTGGTTAATTGTTATTTTTTCTAAAACATTTGTCATAATTCATAGGATTTGTATTGTTTATATTGCAATTAATAAACTTATAAGTATTGACTTTTTAAATTAGTCGAGTTATATTTTGTTTGGGAGTTATAATAGCTATATTTTGGCTGCTAACTTCACACCGGTCTTTTTTGATATAATTTTATTGAATTAGAATCTTTTACACCTGATCCTATAAATAATTTTAACTTAAATCTGTTTGAATAATCCTATTCAGTTAATCCTAATAAATCGTTCTCGGGATATTTAAACAGGCAGACGGTCAGAGACCTGAGTGTTATAATAAAGGATTTTTAACGTGACTTTGATCGCATAGTAATTTTTGCTACTTAAATTACGTACTTAAAGTTACCTGAATTTTTCTGTTAATATCTCCATTCCCATTATCAATGTAATCTTTTTTTAGCCAATCACAAGGCTGGACCTTGACGTCAGTCCATGACACAATAGGTACGAGTACATACAAAATATACCAGATTATGAAATTTTAGTACATTAGGGTGTTAGTTCTCACAATATTTTTTTAGCAAAAAAAAGGGTAATTGTTGAAGGTTCTCTGAGCGATAAGAAGTAGGCGGTGGCGGTAGGCGTGTGGTTGGGTCAGAAAAGTAACTATTTGACATTGTCATTAAATATTTTTACTTGTACATAAGCAAAGAACCATCTCAGATTACTCGGAACCATATTGCGAGTTCTTGGGATATTTTATGCAGTTCTTTACATTTTGGTAGGTTGCGTATTAATAAAAATATCTGTTGTAGCTTTAGTAAGCAAAAAATATTTATAATTCAATTGTTTCTACAAAAAGCGTTACGCCAAAAGCAGCAGGTAAAGAGGATCGGGTTTGGCATCAACAGACAAGCAGACTGACTTTAAACCTATTATTAGGAAATTAGCAATATAAAATATTCTTTTGTTTAATAAACCCTGCAGGATTATTGCCGCTGCCGGCGAATTCTTTTGTCTTTGTTTAAGATTTTTTTCTTAGCAAAAAAACATATTTACTTTTCCTAAGACTCTAGGCTGTGTGTTTGTCTGTGATCGTTGCTAAAGAACGGTGGCCCAATTTCGTTTAGATTTTTTATGATATTGGTTTTTGGAAACGCTCAGTAACGGACAGTTAATTTGAAACGAATTAATGTTTAAGGTTTAAAAATGTATCTTGACTTAACTTTTAAGTATAAGTCAATGACATTTACCTAGGTACTTTAAGTGGAGGGAGGGAGATGTTTATCACTACCGCCCATACAGATGCTATTCCTTCAAGTAACCCAGACAAGATAAGGTTTTAGTCTGTTGCCACTAGGGCTTGAATATCGGACCATTTTTTGATTCCGGTATTGGATTTTAATATTAAGCACTTCTGTTCCGAAATTCTGGAGTTTGTATATATAAAATAGTAATAAGAAATTTAGAACTCATTAGATTGATTTAGTTCTAAATTTCTTTGTGACATTATTAAAATTACTACCTACGAATAAAAGTCTTAGGACTTTTGTTGCTAGTGAAATTTTAGGAACGTCAATGCGTACTTGCTGTTTAAATAACGCGCTACGTCTCAAAACGTGACTTTTTTTTTAAATATATATATAGATATTCCGGTTTTTATTGATGCATTTTTTATAAATTCCTTTATAGGATATATATTATATTTTATTCGAATTCCGGAATTTTATTAAAACCAGAACTCCGGAGTTTAAGCCCTAGTTATCACGATTATAGTTTCATTGTTGCTTAACAAGAGTTGGAGACAGTCATACTGCATGAAATATCTATTTTTTTATAGTCCGAAGCAATGATTTAATCCTGCCATGTGTGTTACCAGTAGAGGGAACGACCAATGCTCTAAACAACAATATATTAATCGACCCCATTGATTGACTTAGTATTGATCTACTTACCATTAGCAAGATATATAGATACATACATTATTGATCACTGTCACATGACGTGCTCCAATTTCAAATTCTAAAAACTGAAAAGAACTGTTGTATACTGTCAGTTCAAATTCCAAAAAGTTAATGCGCATTTCTTGTGTTGAATTTTTATTTTTAATATTATAAATATTTAAATTATAAACAAGACTTGCAATTAAAAATTTTCCTGGTGGGTGGGTCACGATATTTGTCATTGCTGTTTACCTATTTATACATGCACGCCCTATGGCGCGTTCATAATTACTCCGTATTAGAGTTAAGTTAGAAATCCTAGTTTTTTATCACTAGAAGGCTATATTATTTTGGTTTTACATTTTTAGTATTTTTATTATTTTTTATAACTTATCAGCATTTTATCTTATAATGGTTAGAGGGTTGTATTTCAAAAGTATTTTGTATTTTTTTTAATCGTTAAACCTTCTGGTGCCTTCTGTATATAAGCACCATAGGACTGATGTCATAAGATAAAATTTTATACAAATTATCAAAATATAATTGATATTAATAATTTAGGCATTATCATGGAAAATATATTTGTGGCTAATTTGAAAACTTAATCGGAAGATTAAAATACATTTAGAGTAGTTAAAGGTAGGCTTTAAATTATTGTTGAGTCCCGTTGAATGTGAAGTATTTAGAATTGCGTTCGATTCCCACCCATGGCAAAAAAATATTAGTAGGAACGTTTTTATGTAGGTACCTACAGTTTGTCATGGTATGGGTGTTTATAAAATATAATATGAATTACCTATATTATTGTTTCCGGTATGCATACATATACACAGTACAAACCTAGAATTTAGTTTGTGACCAATATATTTGTGAGCAATATGTGTAAATTGTCTTACATTTTATTATTCTCTTTATTTTTTTAAATATTTATTGAACTAGAATATTTTTCAACTAAGCCTATAAATAATTTTGATTTAAATCAATTTGACTATGTATGTGGATAAGCAGATCAAATTTTATGTTATCCTAATAAGTCATTCTCGGGATAGTTAGACGGTCAGAGACCTAAATCTCATCATAAAGGCTTTTAAACGCGAAGATGATCGTATAGAAACCAAAGTAGCTGCTACTCAAACACGAGACCAGCTGGTATAATAGGTAATTACAAAAAAAAACTCGCCTCTTTCTCTAGCCGATCAGACCTTGTTGGTTGGACCTTGGCGCCAGTCCATGACACAACACATATAAATATAACAGATTGTAAAACTAGTATTAGAGTGTTAGTTTCACAAATTTATTTTTATTGAAGCAACATTTTGTAAAAGTAAATAAAAATTGTTGAAATATTCAGGTTCTCTGAGCACCAACGTTAAGTCAACCCGTTTGGGTCGTCACTGGCGGCGCATGCAGGCGATGACGGTGGTCGGCTTGTGGTTGGGTCAGAAAAGTAACTATTTTTACAAAGCAAAGAACCATCATAAATTTATTTGAATAATATTGCGGGTTCTTGAGATATTTTAATTAAAACATTTGTTTGTAGCTTTAGATTGGTAAGAAATATTTATAATTCAACTTTTTCTCCAAAAAAATTAACTTCTGATTGAATATTGGTTACCATAACAGAGATGTAGTTATTAAGTACCTGGACTATTAATATTACAATGCCATAATAAAATAAATCTGCGAGCAGGTAAAGAGGATCTAGTTTGGCATCAAAACAATATTATTGAACAAAATTTAGCAAACTGACTTTAAATGTATTATTAGAAAATTAGCAAAAAAAAATTTCTTTTGTTTAAATACTGCGGGATTATTGCTGCTGCCTGCGAATTCTTTGGTTAACATTTTTTCTTTCTTTACAAAAATATTTATACTTCCTAATACTGTGTTTTTGTCCATGAGCGTAGCTTAAGAACGAATGAACTAATTTCATATATATTTTTTATAATATTGTTTTTTGATAACGGTTAGTCTTATACATACATATCATCACGGGTGCCTTATGGCGCTCGATACCGCCTAGACGGTCCTAGAGTACCCAGCGGAGGGGTTTTTTAATCCCACCTCGTCGTAGCAGATGGTATGAGTCTACACCGAACAAGTGGCTAGCTCGTTGCGATTAGAATAGACCTAATAACCCATCTATAAATAGTTTTAAGTTGGTATAGTGAAACCGGGACTGACAGCTAAACGTGCTCTCCGAGGCACTATAGTGGTGTTGTCAAACAAATGTACATATTTTTTTAAAATAAAAACTCATTGGTACACACCGGGATTCGAACCAGGGACCTAAGTGTATTTAAGTCCAAGGTCTAACCAACTCGGCCACCAGGTAGGTATATGTTATAATAACTTATAACATTAGTATTTTGAAACAAATACATATTTAAGGGTTTTTAATGTATCTTGAGTAAAACGTAAATGACATTTTGGTACTTAGGTGGGAGGGAGATGTTTATTACCACCGCCCATACAGATGCAAAAACCTTCAAGTGATCTAGCCTTTTGTTTTAGTCTGTTGCCACGATGATACTTTTGCTGTTGCTTAGCATGAGCTTAACTGCATATAAAAAAAATTTTACTTATAAGCCTGTCAAACTGCATATGGAAAAACTTTTTCTTTATGGCCCAAAAGCAATGATTTGATATAAGAACGACTATTAATCCTGCCATGTGTGTTCCCGGATTCCAGGAGCCTACTAACAATATTATTGAACCCAAACATGTTTTAATAATTTTAAGCCTCGAAAAACTCCTTTCAGCAGACGCAACTGTAATAGGTCGCAATAATTCTCAGGACTATTTCGATAGTGTGGTAAACTTCAGTTATTTTTCTATTATGTATTTCAGCACCGAGACAATGTCGTCGTTTCCTTGTTAACTAGCTTAATTTTAATTTACCGTTATGTTATAACCTTAATAAACAATTTAGGATCAATATTAAAACCTTTTAAATAAAAAAAAAAGTTTAAAAAATTAATATTTTTTTGTGGCGATTGCCCTGTTCGCCGTCCCCTAAGGCCGCCACTGATTGAGGTGATAGTTTCATTTCAGGATCCACCTACGAAACCGTCATAGAGGTAAATACTGTTAAAGCACTATATACATATACGTGGTGGCCGAGTTGGTTAGACCTTGGACTTAAAAACACTTAGGTCCCTGGTTCGAATCCCGGTGTGTACCAATAAGTTTTTAATCTAAAAAAATATGTACATTTGTTTGACAACACCACTATAGTGCCTCGGAGAGCACGTTAAGCTGTCGGTCCCGGTTTCACTATACCAACTTGCGAAACTGTTTATAGATGGGTTATTAAGTCTATTCAAAACATCGCGACGAGCTAGCCACTTGTTCGGTGTAGACTCATACCATCGGCTACGACGAGGTGGGATTAAAAACCCCTCCGCTGGGTACCCTGGGGCCGTCTAGGCGGTCTCGGGCGCCCGTAAGGCACCCGTGATGATATATATATACATATTAATCGATTTCATTTATTGAATTGTAGGTCTACTTACCATTAGGAACATACAAAGTTACTTGACGTGAACTATTAAAATAATAATATAATAATAATATGTAGGACAACTTACACATATTGATCTGGTCACAAACTAAGCTCTAAGCTTGTACTATGTGTACCAGAAACAACGATATAATACATATTATATTTTATAAACACCCAGACCATGACAAACTGTACAGAAAAACGTACTAATATTTTTTTGCCATGGGTGGGAATCGAACCCACGACCTTCGGATACAACGCCAAAGGCGCAAACTAGTCTACGGAGGCGGTGCTTAACTACAGGGCGCGTCAGAAGGATTTAAAACAATACATAAATAACATCATCCGATTTGGATCATTTCACTGCATATACTTTTTAAATTCAAACCTGACTAAAAGAATTCAAAAATTATATTTAATAAAAGTCCATAATGAAAATACTTTCTATAAAAATCCTATTCATATTTTTAAAAAGTGTCTGTTCAAATTCTGAAAACAACTCTTTTGGTGGGTAGGTGCAATAAAGCAAACACTTATTATTTTGGCTTAATTGTTTAAATTAATTTATTAATTAGAAAATAGCGATTCTGTATGTTTTAACAGTGTATATGAGTGTGATATTGTACATGATATAATAACATATATATTTGTGCTTTGTCCTGCTGGTATACCTATAATATATAATATTATTGAGAACTTTTCACAAAATCTCACCATAATAATGGCATCCGAGGATAAAATGTTTGAAACTCAGCAACTGCTTGAAGCCAATCTGACTAAAAGAATAGCCTCTTTTGAAAATCAACTGTCTGGAAACATAGAACCACTACATACAGGGAAGCTTGAGATCCTAAACTTAAATTATTACATTTTTAGGATCAGAAACTTCAAAGATGCAGTCAGGAAGATCAGAGAAAAGAAATATTGAATTTACTTGGCTCCATCAGACTTACTATGGAGGCATTATGTTGAATTTGCTGATCCCAATTCAAAATGAAAGAAAATATTAAAATTTGAAGAGTAACTCCACGAGCTTCCTGCGAAATTTGAAAAGTATTTTGCAGAAATGATTCACATCTGGATGATTTTATTTATATATTGTTTTAAATCCTTCTGACGCGCCCTGTAGTTAAACACTATTGATAACACACAACTTTAGGACAACTTTTAGGAATTATCAAAATATATTGATATTAATAATTTAGGCCATATTATGAAAAAAATATTATTTATCAAATTTTAAAAATACATTAGGATGGTTAAAGATGGTGCTAAAATGAATACCTGATAAGACCCTTTTCAGGTAGGCGAAAACAAGTAAGTACCTCTAATTGTCTTTGTTCTTGGGAACCTACTGAAACACAAGAAGTTTTTAGAGTTCCGTCACTAATACGAAAGATATTGTATTTTAATTGTCAAAATGATGTTTTTTTAAAGCTTAATAATACAGTAGTTATTTACTGACAAAAATATTTAGTGCAGGGGGTGTTAAAAGCCTTTAACCTTACTTCGCGATCTCAAGTCCGGAAACGCTGCAGTTAATTTCCCTGTCTTCCAACCATGCGATGGACCGGCTCCCGCATGGAGAGTTCATGGATAGATAAGAACATTGTCTCTCATGTAGAATATTTCACCCTAAAAGGCACCCGTAATGGTATTTATTTATTTATTATTTCACATATATCTTACTTTAAGTTTATAAAGTTTGATCTGTGTGATTACCCAGACCAAGACATACTGTGCCATAAAACGTGCCATTATTATTTTCCTGAGTAGAAATCGAAACCATCATACTACATGTTTGACGCAAGTTTAAAATTCCACTAAACGGATGCACATCACATATGGCCATGGAGGCCAATCTAAAGTACCAAGTATTATAAGTAATATGTGTGCTAACAATATTTTAAAAACTGTAGTACAGCAAGTACCATCTCAGCGCAGTAGATACTTAAATCAAAATATTTGGTTAAACCTACTGAACCCTATTCAGCAATGACTATTGAAACTTGGCCACAGCTGTTTACAAATAGCAGGTAATAAGTAATAAGATAATATTTAAAAGACAATGGTTAATATTGAGAAGGGAGGGGGTTGGAGAGCTAATTTTTGGCTACAAACTATTGAGGTCCTCAGTATATTTGTTGGTGGTTGAAGTGGTAGTTTAGTTTGTGTGTTTGAAATAAAAAAATATTGAAATAAAATGAGTTCTACAAAAGATTTTCATTCCGAAGAGGCAAATACTTCAGGATATAGAGTAAGTATTTTTAAATTTCTAGTTGAATGAATAAACTGTTGCTTCATAATTTACATCGCCATTATATTTGATCGCCTTCGTAGACTTGTGGTTACACCTTTGACGCTGTATCCAGAGTATGAGGATTCGATTTCCACCCATGCCATGGCAAAAAAATATTAGGACAGACATTTTTCTGTAGTTTGTGACCAGAACAATATTGTGCAAATTTTCCTATATATTATTATTATTATATCATTGTTTCTGGTACATAGTACGATTCTAAAGCTGCCAGACTGTTTGCAATGTCCTTCATAAAAAAGAAATAAATAAATATAAATAGGTGTAATATATACAAGGGTGTACTTTGGGCTAATATGAGGTTCTACTGATCAATACGAACAACTTTTCCCATGGAACCATGTGTCGCAAATGAATAAAAATATTGCCTTCTCCATACAAACTTCATTCATTTCATTTCAAACTAGTACCTAATGTTAAAATGACCTATTTGTATGGAGAAGCCAATTTTTTTTTCATTTGCGACACATGGTTCCATGGGAAAAGTTGTTTGATTTGATCAGCATAACCTGATATTAGCCCAATGTACATCCTTTCAAATTCACCCTGTATATAAAACCTATGTATTGTTATACTAGTATATACTTCTGTTAAAGTTGATTTTTACTTTCAAAATTCATATTTAAATATATTGTAAATAGATTGTGGTGGACATTTGCCAGATATAATTTTTCATTCATAACTGCCGAACTTTTCTCTTTGTAATTCAATAAAATTTTAATCATCTTCATCTAAATTTTTTGTTTTAGTTAAACCCTTATATACCTAAATGCCAAGTGATTTTTCTTGATAGGTCTTAATGTTTGTGTACTTATTGCATATTTTTGTGTTTAAGCATTAATAAAAAGCAATCTTGATTTAAATAAAATTATTAAATTAATTAGGCGAAAATTGGTTACGGCCGTGAGTTCCATTTCCACCCAAAATTTTTTTTTTTCATTTATTTTTTTTTACTTTAAAAAATCTATTTGATATAAGAATGTATAAAGGGATAAGGAATTTTTTAAAATATAATAATATTAATACTAAAAAAGTTTGCCTTGCTGCGAAAGCCAAGGTATTGGGTTCAAGGGGGGTTGGACTCCGCCGCGCTCCACTCTGAGCGCTATTGTGCTAAAACTAATGCCATGTTTGGTATTATTTTCGGATAACTTTTTAGTATTAAAAATTCATTTAAATAAAAAAACAATACTTTTTCATAGAAAAAAACAAAATTATTGAACAAAATAGCAAAATCATAAACTAATTATTTTACATAAACGTCGTGTATTTTTAAACCGTAAGAGATATTGATATGAAAATAATATATCCTAAAACGTATATTTAGTAGAATTACAGAAATATAACGTTTATTGGAATCCGACTGTAAAATCTAAATGAATTTAAAAAAGTTTTATCATGGGGCAGAGTAGCCAAAGTGCCCAATTTTTTTCGGCTACGAATTTCTCTTGACTTTTCCAGGTTTCCCAGTCAGATTCTTTCCTGACCTTAAATTGGCTTCGAAAAAAAAGTATTTTTATGAAGCAGTTCACCTGCCCACAGACTATTCTTAACCGAAATATGACAATGTCACTTGACGGTTTTTGTATCTGTATGCCGGCTGAAGTTTTTTTTCTTTAATGAAGCACGGTATGCGACTTTGTATCTACGTGATGGTAAGCAGACCAATAAAATCCACGAATAGGGTCGGTCAATATATTGTTGTTGATCGCTCCCATTATGCCGACAAAATGATGTGGTTAAGTTATTTAACCCTCCGCCTAGTTAAGGTATTTTGAAATGATTTTTCAAACAGGTACTTACCTTTTTTTATTTTTTATACCTACTTATTTTATTTTTTATTTTAGGTCAGATTAAATGCCAAACGTGTCCGCGGCAGGCCCAAGGGGAATGTAAAACCACTAGATGCGGTAAATTTATTTATTATTTATTATTCCACATTTTTATTTTATGTATTATTTCATTGTTGTTATTGAAATTATTAGTCTTTTTTTATTACTCGTATTAAACAATATTGTAACATAATTATGACAAATATCTCTTACCTATGTCATAATACGCTAGTTATATAGTTTTACGCAATAGATATTAATGCGGTGTTTACAATAAATTCGATTATCCTATATATATAACTTTTCCCATGGAACCATGTGTCGCAAATGAAATAAAATTTTGGCTTCCCCATACAAATTGGTCATTTGAACATTACTAGTTTGTATGGAGAAGGCAATTTTTTTTTTCATATGCGACACATGGTTCCATGGGAAAAGTTGTTCTATTTGAACAGCAGAACCTCATATTAGCCCAAAGTACATCCTTTTAAAGTCACCCTGTACACCCTATACAGGGTGTACAGGGTGACTTTAAAAGGATGTATATATATATATATGTATATATATATATATATGTATATATATATACATATATATATATATATATTCCATGGGAAAAGTAGTTCAATTTGATTAGTAGAACCTCATATTAGCCCAAAATACAACTTTTCTAATGTATACGAGTATGTAGTAATTCTAGGAATGTATTGTATACATATCGGACCGAATTAGTACTATGAAATAAGGTTCAAAATCGTAAATCAAGGTGGCGGCTGCGGCACAATATTTGACTATTACTTTGTTAAAAAAATATTTGGAGCTATTAACTATTATCTCACATTTTTTTTGCCAAAAATATGTGTTTATTTTTAAGGTCTAAGATTTATAGAGACTTTAAAAAGTGGGTTAAAAAGTTTTCTGATATGAGTCAAATACCAATAAAATGGTATTCTTTGTCAAATATTTTATTCATTACTTAAAATGTATCTTTTCCACATTTAAAACATTATTTAAAACACAGTAAAAACATGGAATAGATAGTAGCTCGTATTGTAGTAGCTTTGAATCAATTTTCATACATACATTAATTTCTCCCGGAAAGTTCCCCTATGACATTTTTCTTCTTAGGCCCAACGACGATTACGAAGCACGGAACTCGAGAGAGTTCGACGATTGGAAATGGCTGAAGCCTATCGTCAACTACAGGAGACAATATCGGATGTTACTAGCAACAAAGAAAATGGACATCATGTGGAGGTAAGAAGAAACACTATTTCATTGAAGTGGCTTCCACAGAAAATTTACAAATTAAATATTGTACAAATTATTTTTCTGAGCTTTATTCGTTGGTTGGATTGTCATGGCAAAAAAAATAGCTGTACGTTTGACTGTGCAGTTTCGCATGGTCAGGGTGTTTATAGAATATACTATGTATTAAATTGTTGTTACTGGTACAAATAGTATAGGCATAGAGCTTAGTTTGTGACCAGAGCAGTATGTGTAAATTATCCTACATATTATTATTATTATTTATTGTCTTGACTACTCTTGATGAAAGTCATCATTAATGAAAGTAAACGTCATACAAAATTGTCTTCCCTATCCTTCGTGCAACCAATATTAACGAAAGTAAATGTCATATAAAATTGTTGAACCCTGTTGTCTTCATGCGACCAACATTAATAGAATTGTCTAACCCTATTGCCGTCATCCAACCACTATTATCGAAAGAAAATATCATGCAAAATTAACTATTCCTAGCTTTTGTGCAACCAGCACTAATGAAAGATAATGTTGTACAAAAATTATCTTTGGCGTTAAAAACAATATCGAAAATGAATACGGCCAGACGTAGGTAGACTCGTATGCTAATTCGATATTGTTATACACCAGGTTTATACAAAGTCATAAGTCGTGCTCCTACAAAAAACATTGACATTATTATTTTGTTTTAGCTAACAAAAGTAAAATTGCTCGAAAAAACACTATATTACTTAAAGGGTAGAAGTACGACCAAAGAAGACATTCTGAGGCAAAATAAGCAGTGTAAGTATTACTATTAGTACATTTAAGTTGTATTTACGCTCCCATCATAATACGTGATTTCGACTCTAGTTATTATTTTAGTAAATTGTTAAATTTTATTGGTCGATGGTATAATTTATTTTAATATTTATTTTAGTGGAAAAGTGCATACGAATGATGGAAGGAGAGACAACTCGGGACAACGCGAGAGAATAAAAAACTTACCAAGGCTGAAAATTACGACGAGAATATGCATGAATAAAAATATAAATGAAAAAAAAAATACTGAGGGTCATAACGATGATTTGAAACTGAGGAACCTTGAAGTTCTAGCGCGCCCATCCAGACCAATATATTTTGACCCTTCACAAGCGTTATCCTAATTGGCAATAGCGCGCGCGATTATGCGATGCGACTGCCGCTAATCGCATCATATGATCGCTCGAGCGAAAGCCAAATTGTGAGTGCTAAAATTGCTTTAACTTTGTCTTCTTTACTTCTCCTTTGAAAAAATATGTTTATTATAATTCTTAAAAAAAAAGAATATTTAATTTTAACTAAAATCTTTAATAATCATTTCTGTGACCTATAAGTAAGGTGTCATCGCACGAAATTCTTCTTCCGCGTCTAAATATAAATTATCTCTAAGGTCGAGTTGGTGAAAGCGTGGTAGCGGTTAATACGCTCGTCAAAGTCAAAGTCAAAAGTCGATAAGAGAAATAAAAGTCGCTAAAATTAACTGCTCAGGCCTAAGGGCGACTATATCAACACTCTATATTTCGAATATTAAATAATTATTATTATAGTTCGTAGGTGAAATGTTATAAAATGGGTTCTATATATTCAAATTCAAAACACATTTAATCGTACCTACCACACACTCACGACAAACACAAACACAACACACATTCACAACATAACACACTCAATTCAATATTCATTCAATTCAATTCAATATTTGTTTATTCAGAAGAAAATACATATGTTAAGAATTGCCTGCGGGCCCCGCACTAGAAAAACCTGTATCGCGGGCTCCCAAATTTCGATTAACAATGGTTTGATTTAGCTACTAGTAGACAGATTAACAACGTATTTTTACAATAAAATTAATAATCAATCAAAATAATAAGATTGACAAATAAAAACAATTAAAATCATGAAATTATGATTATTAAATTTAAATAATCATTAAATACAAATAAACATAAATTATTGATTACAGGAGTAAAAACAATAAAAATAAAGCTAATAACAAATACAGAAATATGAGTAATTTAATAATAATTGAACTTATAATATTAACATTAGAGAGATTGAAAAGAATATAATAAATTAAATTAAGTTATTTTATTTGTGGATTTATTTAATAAGTTGACATTTGCTGTGATAGTACCTATCGAATTGTGACTTTATCAGTACAAGCACTTAAATGGGAGAGAATGCTGAGCGTAGCATTGTGTATAGCGTATGATGAGTGTGTGTGTATAAGTGAAAACATTATGTTGAAGTGTATATATATATATATATATATATATGTGTGTGTGTGTGTGTGTGTGTATGTAAGTGTGTAAAATATTGAATGTGTGTATGTGTTTGTATACAAGCATGATGTTACTGGAGAAGTGATGGAGTGTGTATTCTGTATTATGTTTAGGTGATTACAACCATAAATTGCTCCGTAAAATATTTAGTTTATCAAAATTTTTAGTTTCACGAGGGTTACTGGTTTGAAAAATTATACTTTTTGATCAATTTATTGTATATGTAGTAATTTAAAAATAAACCGAAACGTTTAGCAAAGGAAGTATTGATCTGATAAGGATTGCGGAAGTTTATCACACCTTTATTTAACATTTCTAAGTACTCCGGAGTTTTAAGCAGCGATTTGTGCGTTGAGGTAATAAACTTTACAATATAGAGCTGTCTCAATGTCAGAAAATAAGCCTCCTGGTGGAGTGCAAATGTGGGGTACCTAAATGTTCTTTTTAACATCACCTTTAGCACAGAGCGCTGGGCTCTTTCCAATTTTATCAGAACTGTCTTGTTAGCACCACCCATACTATAATACAGTACGAAAAAACTGATTGGTAGAGTGCCACATATACTGTTCTGAGTAAGGTTAGGGATCCAGCGTCGCGAAGTAGTCTCATGGTATGCACCAGCCTTCTTACTCGAGTGGACATAGATGCCAAATGATCGTTAAAGTTAAGTCTTTCATCCAGGGTAACTCCAAGGTACTTGACATTTAAAGATCTTTTAATAAGGTTGCAGCTGCAAAGTGTTTGATTGGAATTGTCGCCAGGTGAGCAGGTGTGAATCTTTACATCATTACTGTCTGGCGAAATAGCTGCGGTCTTATGGAAATTTAGGCAATAGGATTTGGTTGCGTTAAGAGTGAGTAGGTTGTGATCAAGCCAACTCTTCACACCAATCATTCCCACCTCCGCTAGATGCGTAACTTCATTCCATGTGTCGCTATTAAATAAAATTGCAGTGTCGTCAGCGTAGCATATTATATTGGCGTTCTTCAGCGAAAGGGAGAAAATATCATTAAGGTATATGAGGAAGAGGGTTGGCTCCAATATGCTGCCCTGTGGAACACCGAATGTGGATGTACAGGGAAGGCTGGAGTGAATTGCGACTCTGACGCACTGCTTTCTTTCAAAAAGATAACTGCGGAACCAGTCCAATGCTACCCCTCTGATACCCATGATTTGGAGTTTTACCAAAAACTTATTATTGATACAGAATCAAAGGCCTTTTTCAAGTCAAGGAAGATCCCTAGGCAGGATTTACCCACCATCTAGATGCCACACTACTGTATCAGTTAGCAATCTGACTGCGTCCTCCGTGGATCTCCCTTGACGAAAACCATATTACCCTTGAAAAATAAGATCATTGCTTTCAATAAAACTGACCAACCTTTTGTTGACTACTTTTTCTAGCATCTTCGAGAAGGTACAAAGCAAAGATATTGGCCTGTAGTTTTCTGGTTTGTTTTTCTCACCACTTTTATATATGGGTGTAATTGCAGCACACTTCCAGACATCTGGAAATATTCCAGATTCTAGACTTAAGTTAAATATATAACTTAGAGGTTCTAGAATGGCGTCCTTTATATTTTAATTAGTCTATTAGAAATACCAGGTGCACAATCCTCCTTTAACTGCAAAATTAGATTATTAATCTCAGCTGTGACAACCGGCTCAAAGAAAAGAAAGTTCTTTGGAGTCTTTATTTTTTTAGCTTTCAAAGCAAGCGTGCGCTGTGTCTCGTTGAGATTTTTTAGAGCTATATTTGCAAGTTTTTGTACAACTGTGCAATAATACTCCTTACAGTGACTAAGAGAAGCAGTGGTTGTATCCTTTATTTTTAAAAGTTCAGAAGCGGGATCATTTTTGATATTAGAGAGAGTAATGTCTAAATTTCCAAAGTTTTTTTGGATTCCTTTTATTTAATTCCAGCAGCTGACCGTAATACTCATTCTTTAGTTTCCTCATCAGCAGATTGTAGAAATTTCGGTAGCGGCGATAAACATGTTTTTTAATTGTGTCACCTGGATGATTACGTACATTCAAGTGCAGTTTATCCCTGTCGTAGAGCATTTTATTCATCCTGGTGTCATCCATGGCTTTAATGTATATTTACTTCTACTAGCTTTAACAGTACGAGAGTGAGCGTTAATTGCTTTAGATAGGATGAAGGAAAACAATTTTGTCGCTATGTTTGGATCCTTTTCAAGCCCAATAGGGTAGACCAATCTGTACTTTTAAGAGAACCACAGATGTTTTCGAAATCGTGTATTGTTTTCAGGTTTATAGTTTTTAACGATGGAAGAGATTTAGTTAAAAGTCCAGCGATTATCATGCAATGATCTATAATGTCTACTGCACAAACTTTGGTTTCCATCTTTAGTTTAGTTTTAACAAAAAAGTGATCTAGGCATGTTTTTGAATGTGTCGGCATATCAACCGCCGCTACCATACCCGCTTTAACCAAAAGATTTAGATAGTCCTAGATAGATTAATGCTACTAAGCAGTTGCTCCAGCGAATGTGTAAATTTTGCTGTATTAAGGAAGGAGGGAGGGCGATATGTGGCCAGGAGAGACAGTTAGTCAGGGATATTAACATGTAAGAAATTTGCTTCATGTAAAGTTAGTTCGCTGACCGCGTGAGACCATTTGTTTTTTATATAGACTACAACACCGCTTGACTTATTTATGTATTTTGTGGTTTTATACGAGGTGTAACCATCTAGTTGCGGCTGTAATGAGGATTCATTAATCCAACATTCAGTCAGAACCAATATATCTATGTCGAGATTTAATCTTTGTAACACCACAGTAAGATTGTCGAAATTACGTTGTATGCTCCGAATATTTAAGTTTAATATTACAAAGTTATATTCATTCAAGTAAGATTTACAATTTTCTAAATTGTCGATTGTGTGGCATTTAAGACTAAGGCTGATGTCTAATTCGTCAAATATCTTTAAAACACTCATTTTTATATTTGAATGGAAAATAATAAAACATAAACAGTAAAAGCCACAGGAATTTATATTATGTAATATACGGATACAGAAATTTATATTATGTAATGTGAGAAGTAATTTATTTTTATTAGATTCTGTAAAAGTGATGTGATGACTCAATAAAACACACTCATCTACATAAATAATTTCTAATGCAAATACTTTTAATTGTAAAAATTGTGTTATTATCATTATCCTTGTCGCTAAATATGTGTACTATAGTTATGTTATTATAATTATGTTATTATCATTATCCTTGTCGCTAAATATGTGTACTATAATTATGGATGAATATTTTGAATAAATTTAATTGTATATAGGCTTACTTAACTTAGATAATATTGATGATTATTTTGTTGATTTGCTTAATTGATGTTAATAATTGTTAATTGCGACACATAGGTACACCTATTTCTTATAGAGTGGGATCCTAGGGATCTGAGGCATAAGCTTTGCCTCGTTCAGGCTCCAGTCTCAAACTCTAATTATTGTTAAATGTTATTACTATTGTTTCTGTATATTTTTTGTGAGAAAATAAAGAAATTATTATTATTATTTATATAAAAAAATCATCTTAAAAATATTTGTTTATGTTATTTTTTACGTTATCTGTGCAATCTCACGGGAAAAAGAAAGAGATGGAGTTATGAAATTTGTGTACTATTTTATACCCAATAAGTACTTCTTTCTTTTCCCCGAGAGATCGCACGAGTGCCTATTTTAATTTTTAGAGCGCATTCCTAATAGAAACCTACTATTAATATTTCATCACTATAATTTTAAAATAATAGTTTTTTTTAAGTTTTTTAGCTTTCAGCAGCAGCTGTCTCTGTAATTTTACAATGAAAATAGGAATAATATGCGGGATTGAACGAAATGTCAAACATGTTCGCTTACGCTATATTCTGTTCTCACTTCAACCAATCAATGCTCAATAACTGATTGGATTCTTTGAGGGTAGCCCGAAGACTGTAGACGCGCGTGTCTATTACAGTTATCAAATTTAATTTTATTGAATATTATTGTGCAAAAGTGTACTAATTTTGTAGAATAAGCATTCGTATAGTAATATTAAGTGTGTGAAGTGTAGTATTTACGCAGTGATCTTGGTGTTTGTGCTATCTCATCGAATCCCTTTATCTTCAGTAAAATGGCGGTACCCATTTTACTGATGATTATTTCTTCCTCCTTCACTTGACACTGGCATCACTATACCGTATGTTTTGCATACGGTCATGTGGCCATTCCTAATTCTAACCTAGTCCTTTCCCTATTCCTTTCCATCCTATTATCCCACTTTTACCGTACAATATTACAATTTTTTTAATCTACCCACAACTCGACATTGGCAAAATTATGCTTAAAGCGTAGAAGGCCATTTACATAAAAGAAGAAGAAGAACTGATTATAATAATTTTTGTTCTCACTTTTTGTTTTGGGTTTGTGTGGCGGGCGGCCATTTTCTGTAGTGGATAGGCGATTGGCTATAGGGCACCTCCTATCTTCATGAATTTTAATGAATGTAAATGCGACTATCGACTGTTTAAATTTATATGGTTAATAAATATATTTATATTTTAAAAAATATACATCAATTCGCCCTAAAATAAACCCATTTACAGTGGGTTAAATACAATTAGGTATATGTTGTATATAGGTAAATCTCCCATCTGCTCAACCGTACAATTCATTCATGCTTTAAAAAGTAGGTGTATAACAAGTTCATAAAAGTATGAATAATATGAAAGTTCCTTATTTAGTACAAATTACAAATATTCATCTGTCTCGCTCGAACTTAATCAAATCTACATTATATAAAAGTAATAACTACCTAGCTATTTTTTTATTTCATTTAATTTTCAAACGAAATGCTCCATGCGGTCCCAGCCAGTGGATAAGGTCGGACCTTGGAAGGGTGACCGGTATATACAACGAGGCTACACTAACATAAACACCGCAACAAGCTCGCCACTTGTTAGGTGTTGCATCCGAATACCATCCAGCCCTGAGCACGTTTAAACGGTTCACGGGAGCCAAAAAGGCACCCGTGGTGGTATTATTATTATGTTCCATGGCGACAGAGGTATATATATTCTGTTCTCTTCTCATGTGGTTCTCTCTTTTTTTGTGTTTGGATGGTGGGCGGCAGCTTCTGTTCTCGTATTTAGACTGGCGACCTATTAGATTATTTGACCTTAGGATATTTCCATATTGTTCCTTAGGCTGAGTTGCACCAAAGTTTCTGTTAAAGTAATTGTAACGATTAAAGTTAAAAATGGCGTCGAAAGTACCAGCTGTGATTCGACTTTCAAAATTAAACTGTAGGTAATTTCGACGCCATTTTCAACTTTAATCGTTACAATTGACCGCCTCCCAGGACTAGTGGCCTTTGGCGTTGTATCCGGAGGTCGTGGGTTCGAATCCCAGCCATGGCACAAAAAATATTAGTACGTATTTCTGTACAATTTGTCATGGTCTGGGCGTTTATAAAATATAATGTGTATTATATAGTTGTTTTTTAATACAAGCCTAGAGCTTAGTTTGTGACCAGAGCAATTTGTGTAAATTGTCCTACATATTTAAAAAAAAAACTTTAACGGACACTTTGGTGCAACAGAGCTTACAATCATTAAACCATCAATTATTGCAGATGTTGTATTTGGTTAATTAATAAAAAAACCATATGTAATAATTCAATTATAATTAAAATTACTATGCATAAAAAATATATTCATTTTCTTTTTTAAATATTTATGTTAATACTAAACGGATTGAAGTGAGGTTTGAAGGTGATATTACAGCACAGAGGGACCAACAAAATACCATGTAACTTTTTATTTTAAGTTTTACAAATTAAGGATTATTTTTACCAATTCCAACTCGATTATTGCTGGCATAGGAATTATTAACAAATTCTTATTATAAAAAATGTCAACACTGAATCCTACCTGATGCTCATGAGTTTAATGTAATGCCCTAAGCGGAAATTTCAGAACTAAAAATGCGAGCATGTGATTAGTGAAATGTTAACGCAGTAGTAAAGTTAAATCGAAAGTTATTTAAAAAAAAAAAGCGGCCCCAGCCTAGTGGTTAAGTCACTGCGCAACTGATAACAAGGTTAAGCAGATGACAACAAGACCGGCCTGGGATGGGTGACCGCTTTATACAACGAGGCTATTTCATCATAAACACCGCAACAAGCTCGCCACTTGTTAGGTGTTGCCTCCGAATACCATCGGCGAAATGAGGATGGGTTAATCCCTCCGCTGGGACCCTGAGGCCGTTTAAACGGTTCTCGGGAGCCAAATTGGCACCCGTGATGGTATTTTTTATTTTTATTTTTTATTTTTTTAAGGGACATAGCATAACACTAGAGTTACTTATTAATGACGAAAACATGGAATATTGATTTTATCGTACACAAAGTGAACGAACCTTATACATAGGGAAATACATGGGTGTATCGATACTAGACCGTCGCTTGCGCCTTCCGCAAAAAAAATCGGATGCCCGTCTGTGTTTCTGTCCGGGTCTGTGCAATGGATAATTAAAAAAAAAGTACTGTTACAGCGGCCTTATTCTGTTTTTTTTAAAGGTAACGTTAGATTGTCAAAATAACGAAATACTTTATGTACCAGAAACTGTCAAAGCAATAGCACCTGTAACACAAGGGTATAAAGTGCATGCCTTTTTTAGTTATTGTTTTGCTGATTGTTTAATATAATTTTAAAGGATTTTGTTATTTTGTCAAGCTAACGTTTCCGTTATAAGAAACAGTATGTGGGGGCAAACACTTTTACAAATACGTGCAGGGTATCCAGCGCGAGCTGTGAGGTTTTACACCCTCCTGAACGAAGCCTGTAGATGGTATTCTGGGTATAAACCGTTCAAGTGGTCAGTAGTCCTAGAGTGAGTTTTTTTAACATTTACTTTCGCGTTAACTTTACTGCTTTACTGCTGCGTTTACGTTTTGTCCAATCAAACGCTCGCATTTTTAGTTCTTAAAATTCCTATACAAATTTTAGTTAACTCAAACGCAAAATAATAGCTAGAAAACTCACACTAGGGGCAATAACCCATCTATAAACAGTTGCCCAAGTTGGTATAGTGAAACTGGGACGACATTTAGGTACCTACTATAGTAATGTTATCAAACTACTTAATATACATTTAGAATGTACCTCCATATTATATTATTATTGTCTTAAATTAGAAGTTACTTATCTTACTTATTAGGTTCGAGTGAAAAGGTTGATTATAAGAAAAGGGACGAACAAGTATTGTATTAGAAGGTTCTTTGCTAATTTTTTTTTTAATGTTAGAATATACATATCATTTTAAAATACCCATGGTTCAAACCTAATTTGAAACCGAGAAAAAATTAACCAAAAACGGAAATTTTATTTTTGATTTCCAAAATATAGCCTAAAATAAGAAACTTATTTCATATATTTTTTAAATAAAAAACTGGTTGTTAAGATATTAATATTTGAAATCTGTAATCCAAATGATGCGTGAGGCGTTTTTTAGGTGGGGGGAAGCCCTATCACTAGGCCGACCGACCGAACTTGTTACCACCGCCATACAGATGCAAAAACCGTCAAGTGACCTAATCATGTTTCGGTTTTAGTCGGTTGTTCGCCTGTTTTCTGGAGACTACTGCTTCGATATCTTGTCGTAGTCTCCTTTCATGGTGCGGTTACAAAACGGGCGAATAATTTGACTAGAATATTAAAATAGACTCGCAAATTCGTCTTTGTCCATTTCATAACCTCATGTAGCCGGCATATTAGGAGCGATCAATATTGTTAAACAACAATTAAATGACATTAAACAATCACCAACAAAAAACACTAAAAAGGTCATGCACTCTATTCCCTTGTATTACAGGTGCTTTTGACTCGATAGCCTAGCCATTCTATGTCGTGGCTATTGTACTTACCTAAGGCTGAATTCGTATTTATGACGTCATTACCTTCTGTCAAATTTCTCAAAAATTGAAAATGGAAGAAATACACAAAACATTTTGTTTTAGGTTATTTCTTCAATTTATACTGACCTTGAACAGTTGAGCCCAAAGTCACTCTGTTGAAATTTCATTGTATGGAGTGTAAGTAAGCTCAGTTACATAGTTTATTATTTCAGATATTATGTACTTTTAAAAAATCTTGCTGTTTAATTTTAAGTAATGTATTGTCGAACTAGTCAAGAAATGTGGATTTAATTGATGTTTAAATGATGCTCTACTATAATTTCCCGACATGCTTAAGTGTGATATTACCGCCACATTTATAATAATAATATGTAGGACAATATCCACATATTTACTATGTGTACCAGACGCAACGATATAATACATATTAAATTTTATAAGCACCCAAACCATGACAAACTTTACAGAAAAAACCTTTTTTTTTGCCATGGATGGGAATCGAACCCACGACGGTTTCGATTCCCACTTCGGATACAACGCCAATGGTGCAATTTAATTAATATATTTATTTTATCAGTTTTAATTTATTATTAGGCATTGGTAATAGTTACTGTCAGCCTCTGTAATAAACTATATTTAAAGAAACAGATATTTGCCTCAGCCCTTTAAAAAAATGCATAGACATAAAGTCACGATTCTATGCTGGCTAAATCATGTACTTACGCAATACTTACTTCTAGAATAGGTAATCTTGGTTCTACAGTTTCTATAGACAAACTTGCTTTTTCAACTCCAATTTCATCTCTGGAATATTTATTATTTTATTACATACTAATAACTAATTCCATATAGCTTTGTATATTATTATTTGCCCGCGGTATCGCATGCATATTTTTTATTATTTTTATTTTTTATATTTAACATTTCGACTATTTTTCTAAAATGATTGCTTAATTATAAAATTATTTAATAATCAATCGAACTTACTTGTAAATGAAGTTCGATTGAAATTATACCTCGTAGTCTCTCCGAAGACGATGGAAGTTCACAATGTAGTATCGAATCGATTATCGGCGTCACATAAGTTTTAAATAAATTAAAAAGCAATAAAGGTTTTGGAACGCATCCTCCACTGTCGCTCTGCACTCCCGCGCATTGAAGTGTCATTCGTTTCGGATGCTGCTCCAGATTCTACAACGCTTATGGGGTAAAGAAAATGATTAAGGGAACCCTGGGTTCCATCGTCTTCGGAGAGACTACGAGGTATAATTTCAATCGAACGTCACTTACAGGTAAGTTCGTTTGATTATTAAATTATAACCTCATAGTCTCTCCTCGACGATGGAAGTTCACAATGTAGATGTTCAAAGTAAAGTTGTAGAATCAGTCTTTGTTTTACTAATTAACAAGTATTATTCTATATACTCGTACACTAGACTAAAGTTTTACAAAAATGTGAAAAGTCTTAAGAAAAAACTATTTATGTATTATTAAAATTACTGCTTAAGAAAAAACTGATTCAACAAAGCTTATGAGTTATGACCAATGTAAGAATTGGGCAGTTACTAAACCACCAAAAACATGTTGAACTGGCCAGTCCAACCAGCCGTTCTTCTTATTTTATTATTAGTTTAATTGCTCAACTCCTCAAAACTGCTGATGTGGCAGCATGTCTGGTGCAATTGTCTGTAAATTTAGTAATGTTGATGGCATTATCTTCTATGTTTTTTTTTTAACTTTAGCCGATTGTACTGAGAGTTACAACATGTGAGGTTGTTCAATTTGATTAGTTTGTCTTTCTTTCTTAAACTTTTTGCTAGATTTTTAATAATTGATTACACCTGAACAGTACCTACATACATTAGGTCTAGAATTAATTAAAGCAAGACAGAGTTATAAAAGGTCTATTTAGGCCCAGATGAGTTTGGAAATTTGGTAATTTTTAAAAAATTAATACTCCGATAAATTTTAATGTCTCTTTATCTGGTAAGGCTAAAAAAAAATATAAAAAGATAAAAATTAAAGTTTTCTTAGAACATTTTTTATAACTATTGTCTTTATAACTATTTTTTTTTTTTTTAATAATCAACAACTATTGACAAATCCCACCCGAGTATATCTATACTTTAGCCCTAAATCATAGTTGGAAGAAACCCTTAATTTTTTGATTTTATTGTAAACACCCACTTTGGGTCCTACATACAATGAAAAAGGCAGATCTGGTATTGATAAATCTAGAATAGAGAAAAATACCTTGGTTGGTATTTTTCTGGTAAATAAGTAATTATATTGCTTATTTCAGCATTATATTTCTTATTTATATACACCGCCATATATGGAAAATATTACTTTAAAATATTATCTGACAAAGACCTTTACCTAATATTAACTGCCTTGGCATTCCAACCCCTATTTATATATATTTACTCCTGGCTACCAACCAAGCTGACTAACAGGGATAGGTGCGGTTATTTGGAAATGCACAAGGTAATTAATTTTGTATCCGGGAGAATTATTGACGGTGATAAAAACTCTATCACCAGGTTTCGTAAATAAAGGATCCCAAGGTTGACTACCAATATAGTACAATAACTATTCTATTTGCACTGTCTGTATCATTTCAAGGGTTAGGTAAAATCATATAGAGTGGGGTTTTTTTTTTTTTTTACCATTGGTAGTAATTCTTGAACAAACAAACTTGAGGAAACAGGTATATCTCTGGTTGTCAAAAATTTTTAATAATTTCTTGATATTATTATTATTATTTTTATTGTCATTAATAGTAATGTTTTCTTTAGTATTTATGAATAATGAAAATAATGTAAATGTTATGGCTTTCACAGCTTTGCCAAATATCCTTTGCTATTCTGTGTAGGAGGGGATATTGAACCCCTAAAATCAATTGTGAAATGGCTGATATATTGTTAATATGTAAAAGTGTCTTACAGTTACACTTATTTTTAGCAAAGCAATGCAAACCAAAACAGGTTGTCTTAATGTTCTAGTGTTTTTATAAGTAATCCGTGTTTATTGGTCCATGAGCCAGACGGCCCTATTTGTACCACAAGTTGCGCCCCAACCTATCCTTGAAGCACATATGTGTGTATCTCCATAAGGAATTAATTCTTCCTTTTTGGGTGTTATATATAAACGAGTATGAGTATGAGATATCTATTTAATAACAGGTATATCTATACATTTATTGCATTATATAGAGCCGTAATAAGAATCATTTATATAAGGCAGTCATCTAGACATTGAACAGCATTGAAAGCTTATTCATTATTAGATTCAATAATTTTGAAAAAAATATATGGTGTACACAATGGAAAACCTTATAGTTTATAAGAATAAAACAGAAAAAACTGTTAAAGTTTGTGAAATCTAAGAAAGATTAAAATACTACCATGATATTTTTATCACATAAATTGGCATATTAGGATTAGTAGCCAAAAACCCCATTACTATTTATTAACTTACATACAGTAAGGTATCATCTAATTTAAAATGACTAGTATTCATATTATTATTGAAAACGGGGAGCAACAATAATTTTAATTTATTGGACAGGTTTTATAGCTCCTACATTCTATAATGTTTAAATATACTGCAGGTTTAATTTTTTTAAAGTTTTCTCGGTTCTATCTGCCCTATGCATCCCTGTTAAAGCAAGGAGGGGCCCACCAGTTTAAAGATGGATGGTTGAGGGGTCTCAGGGAGATTTCGTTTGGTTATCTGTCCATTTTTGGTTGATAGTACACAGCTCCTGGCTGGATCTTTGAACAGTCCTAGCTGTTTTTATTATTTCTAATAGGTCTCTTCTAAACACAAGAGCATCTGGATTTCCGTGAAGACATTCGAGTTTTTATTAGAGCAGATATCAAAAAACCTCTTAGAATATTGCACAGCAGTTTGACTGCCTCATGCAGACATTTAATATATATATATATATATTCATTTAATAAATGTAATTTATTAAATGAATATATATATATATATATATATATATATTTTTGCAAGTGAAAATGTAGGACCTTACTTAGTGCTACTTTGCTGGACTTATATTACTGCTTTGTACAGGGGAATGTTCAAAGGATGTCTCCTGGTCCGTTTTAGTTGGCCCCAGTACAGCAAATATTCTACATCTTTTTGGGTTAAAGTATGTGTATTCTCATGTATATGAGTTTCTAGTAAAGACTGTTAAGTTTTCACAGAACCTGCTATATAAAATTCTGATTGTATTATAAAATATTTTTGGTTCATTTAAAATTGAAAATGAATAAAAATTTAGTAGGTATTCTGAATTACACTACTAGGCTTATTATGAATCATTATCATTCAATACTCTTAACAGTATTGCAATGAGATTGTATTTTTCACAAATTCTGCTATATAAAATTCTGTATTGTAAAATATTCTTGGACTTAATTGATCCTGAAGATGCAGGTATAAATTGTTTTTATCAATTACATAAAATTATTTTTATGAATTTGTAGGTATTCTGAATTACACTACTAGGTTTATTATAAAACATTGTCATTCAATACTCTTAACAGTATTGCAATGAGATTGTATTTTTCACAAATTCTGCTTTATAAAATTATTTATTGTAAAATATTCTTGGACTTAATTGATTCTGAAGATGCAGGTATAAATTGTTTTTATCAATTACATAAAATTATTTTTATGAATTATTTACCTACATTTATTTATTTTAATTTTTTATAATTTACAGCACCAGACTGATTATAAAAGTCATTCAATACTCTCAACAGTATTGCAATGAAATTGTTATTATTATTTTGAACATATTTTAGCTATATAAAATTCTGGCTGTGTTGCAAAATATTCTTGGACTCAATTGATCATGAAGATACTTACATAGCATTACGGGTGCCTTACCGCCTAGACGGCCCCAGGGTACTCAGCGGAGGGTTTTTTATTCCCACCTCGTCATATAATAATAATAATAATAATAATAACAATAATAATAATATGTAGGACAATTTACTCATATTGCTCTGGTCACAAACTAAGCTCTAGGCTTGTACTATGTGTACTAGAAACATCGATATAATACATATTATATTTTATAAACACCCAGACCATGACAAATTGTACAGAAAAAACGTACTAATATTTTTTACCATGGGTGGGAATCGAACCCACGACCTCCGGATACAATGCCAAAGGCGCAACCACTAGTCTACGGAGGCTGTCATAGCCGATGGTATGACTCTTACAGTACTAGACTCGTTACAGAAGTCATTCAATACTCTGATTCAGTATCGCAATGATATATAAAAATGAACTTTTAATGTGAAAATTATTCTTACCTCTTAACAGTGAAGCAATGGCGAAATATCTAACCTTATACATTCCCAAAGAATGTCCCAGGTTACAAAAGTCATTCAATACTCTCATTCAGTATCGCAATAATATATAAAAATAAACTATTAATGTAAAAACCATTCTTAACTCTTAACAGTAAAGCGATGGCGAAATATCTAACCATATACATTCCCAAAGAATGTCCCAGGTTACAAAAATCATTCAATACTCTGATTTAGTATCGCAATTAAATAAAGTTTTTCTTTCTTTCTTTTCTTTCAATGATATACAACATTCTAAAACAATGGCGAGATATCAAACCATATACATTCCCAATGAGTGTACCAGGTAACAATATGTATTTCTCAACAGCACAAAGTTGATTACATTAATAGTTGAGCGTTATGTATTTTCGATAGGATTTTAATAAGACGAATAGAAATTCACCTTTGGTTTCATGATCGCTTTGAGCGAACCATTTCTTCACCTTTTTAAAAAGTTTTTTAATGCTGAAACACAACTTAAAATAACTAAATCAACTAGAAAAAAAAAAAAAAAATTGTAAGATGCGACGCCAACTTGACATAAGAAACGAATGACACTTAGAGGTGAGCGTTATGTAACATAGATAGTTACAATAAAGTCAATATTTCTTAAATAACTAATAACGGTTATTATATTTGTAATAAATATTTAATTAAAAAAACCTAATTAAGAAAAAAAAACATAATATTGATTTTTGAGTATTAAAAGGGTTAGATCTCATTATTTCCTTTTATTAGTGTACAAACACGATAGGCTTACGACCGACGGTTGACGAGATAAATTGAAAAAACATTTTCGACCTTAATGACATTTATCGAGTACCTTTTTTTTAATTTCCTTCGACTTATTAGATGGCATACCATCGAATTCTACCAAAAAAATGCAATTGTCAATAAGGTCGAAAATCCTTTAACAAAGCTAAATTACTTTCATTGGCTAGATATCAACAAAAAACTACTATAACAAAAATCACTAAATATCACAATCACGTGAAGTAACAATAACCACCACGTTACAAGAGTTTCCATCGTTACAAGTTACAACCGTTTCAAGCGTTTCAACAGTGATATCCATATTTATAGGTACATTTGTTCCGTCCGTTTCAATCACAAGTTGTGGAATGTCGGCGAGCAGCGACATAGCGCAAAGCGGTGATATAATGAACTAAGTAAACCAATTTATAACAACTACTACAGAGAGATGGCGCTTATAAATTAAATAATGCAGAATATAAGTAGTTTGTGGTCAATAAAACTTTATTTGTCTTTTGGATGTTAAAGTTAAAAATTGATTAAAATAAAAACACAAGTAAAAATCATAATAAAAATATGAAATTTAAAAAATGAAGTGCAGAAGCGGGGATGGAACTGGCGTTCTGTGGTTGTTAAGTTATTTAGATAGAATCATGTCGCCATTAAAAAATTAAAATAGATAGAAAATTTTTAATAAAGAAAATTTGTTAGATAAGTCACAGAAGAAATAATTGTACAATGTAGATAAGTTTTCTGACTGCTGTTATAGTGAATAAGTTTTTATATTTTTTATATTAAAAAATCATTGGTACACGGGCTAAGTAAAAAAATAATTTAAAACAATGATTGTTTTGAGAGTAAAGTAGGTACATAAAATTAAAATTATTTTACGCCTGTTAATTTTTTTTTTTTTTTTTTGCTTAGATTTTTTAATAATAACTATAAATAGTTACATAACGGGTGATTAACAAAAAAAAACGTAGCCGTTACATTACAATGAAATCACGTAACGACCCACCACTAATGACACTTCAATGCGCGGCAGTGCAGAGCGACAGTGGAGGATGCGTTCCAAAACCTTTATTGCTTTTTAATTTACTTAAAACTTATGTGACGCCGCTAGAATCGATTCGATACTACATTGTGAACTTCCATCGTCGAGGAGAGACTATGAGGTTATAATTGAAACTTCCCCTATAGTAAGCCATTCATTTTGTACTTCTAGGGGAATCACGTGAACTCTGTAGCCATGCTCTTCCTCGTCCTTAAGGAAATATTTAATAACATCTTTATCACAATCCTTTTTCTTCCAACCTAACCCCCTTCTGCTGATCTGTGCACCGCTCTTAAATGATTTATGGAAATGAAGTCTTGACTTCCTCTCAGAGGCATCATCATCATGAGTCTTTTGGGAGAGATGCAATCAGATTATCCCGAGAGTTACTCAGGATTTGTTGCTTGTACAAATCAGATAACTTTTTAAAAATCACCCTAAATTGTTGTTGTCCTCTGAACAGCGTGGAAGAGTCAGCGCGCTGTGCTAATACAAGCCAAGACTTAAGTTTTCTTATGACAGTTGCATCCAGATTTACCAGAAGAGTTTTGTTGAAGTCGTATACAAGAAAAAGCCATGTTAGGCGAGTTTTTAGGTATTTGTCATAAATCCAAGCTTTCTTGACATTACTAATAAGCTGTTGATCTTCCTTGTTGAAGTCATTAATAAAGCGTTCCACAACCACATCTAAGGAGTTCTTCCTCTAAAATCGATCCTTCTGCGCATAAATTTGAAAGGCATGGCTTCCTCTACTTTCCCTGTCCAATTTTTTTTGGAGAGACATTGAAGACGTTTTTTATTTTTAATAAACCCAACCTTGTAAAATTACAACATTATTACATAACTAGGGTGGAGAAGTTCTATTGAATCTTCAATAAAACTTCTCCACCCTAAATGTTGTAATTTTACAAGTGGGCGTCTGAAATTTGAATGTATCCATGAATATTTTCCAGGATTGACAAAGGTTTACTTTGAGTTTTCTTGAGTTGTCCCTCCAAAAGTAGTTAGTCTTTCATTTGTTAATAATGCTTTTCTGGCTCTAGCAATACTGAGACTTACAGCTACATGAAAAAAATCCAGAACTTTATCATGTCGGTGCGATATATGTAGAAAATACTTTTAACGCAACCGCGTTAATATAATAATATAATAAAGGTGCTATATTAACACAATTAAAACAACAAATCTCCGAAACATTTCAATATATTTGGCAATTTCACGGTAAATCTTCTAAATTATATTATTTATTTATTATTTATATTTTATTTATCTTCACGCCAGGTCCCTTACGGGGTAGGCAGAGACAACCGAGCGCCACTTGTCTCTATCTCTACATTCTTCTTTTGCCTCGTCCACAGTCATAACTCTTCGCATACATGCACGCCGATTTCGGAGACTTTTAACTGCACCATATTTTAGAACCTTTTCAATCTGATCATGGTAAGTGTGTCTTGGTCTCCCACGGCCACGTTTACCCTTCACCTTACTTTTATATATCTGGTTCGTCATTCTTTCGTCACTCATTCTTTCTACATGCCCAAACCAGCGGAGCATGCCCTTCCTCATTTTTATGCCTATACTTTCATTCAGTCCCACTCGTTCCCGAATTACCTCATTGCGGATCCGGTCTGTTATTTTAACACCGCACATTCGTCGCAATGAGCGCATTTCTACAGCATTAATTCTACTTTCATCCTTCTCCTGACATACCCAAGTCTGACTCCCATACAATAGTGTTGGGACAAGCACTGCATTATGAATGGCTAGTCTCGCTTTTGTATTAATATTTGAACTACCCACCAAATAACGCAGTGCGCCATTGACACTATTGCCTGCATTCGCTCTCCTTTCAATGTCTTTTTCATATCTACCATCCCTAGTGAATACACTACCCAGATATATAAATTCAGACACTTGTTCTAGATTCACATTATCAACCATGATCGTCGCATTCGTTTTCTCGTTTCTTTCAAATATTATCACCTTAGATTTTCCCGCATTTATTCGGAGACCTCTTTCAGCACATCCATCTTTCATATCTGTGACAAGTGATTGAAGCTCTTGCTGAGATGATGCAATGAGTACAGCATCATCTGCATACAATAGTGTATTAATCAACTTATCACCCATTTTGATCCCACATCTATTTTCTTTCAGTCTCTGCAGGCATTTGTCTAGGTATATGATGAACAGTCTGGTGGACATCACACTTCCCTGTTTGACGCCAATATTGACATTGAAGCAGGGAGATAGCATGCCATCCACTCGTACGCTTGCTGTACAATTCTTGTATAAGGATTGTATGCAGTATGGTCGGTAAAAACACCCATATAGGACGCGATATGATTCTCAGGATGGAAATATATATATATATATATAAAAATACATAAACTACATATACATAATTCAGAGCACTGTTACCATAAAGTAAAGGCGGTAAAATACGCTCAACGACGCCACAAGTTTGTGAAGCAAAGAAGTTTTCACTTCTGGCTGATTCTGTTTTTTTTTTGCATTACTCAGTACAGGTATTGCAGAAAGGGCTCGAAGCAGCTTTAAGCAGTGATGCGCTGGTTGTCAGTACTTCTACATATTTCACTGTACAAGTAGAGATTTATAACCACGACTATTTGTCTGATGAATTTCACGTAAGAAAATTAAATATTAATTGAAAAGCTAAGTCTTGTATTTTTCGAAAGTATGGTTAGTCTATATGAAGCCAATAATTTTATATTCCATACATCCTTTTCTAACTAATATTTTATGTAAAAAGTAATTGTAATGTAGTCGTAGTATTTTCGTAGCTTCATTACCGTAGCGAACTTCGTAGTACAACATTTGATATACAATTTTCTGAAAAGGTAATATTTCATAAAAATAGTAATAGTAATGTCGAAGTAACACTTTCGTAGCATCGTCATCAAACTTTATGGGAATGTAGTAGAACCAAATACAATTTGCGAAATGTTATATAAAAAGTCGTCGTAGCATTTTCGTAGCGTAGTAATGTAGCCGGACAAAACACAATTACCGGCTTAACTTCTGTACAGCTTGAACAATTCAGGCCATATTTATACAACTGGTTTGTGAGATTGAGTCAACACAACTGCAATGCTAGGATAGGCACATTGGTCTCCACTCTCCATCTATTAATGATTTTCCAATAGTTTGTCCATTTTTTTTTGCATCTGGAGACCAGGCCCAAATGATTCTAATGAAAATGCTAAAAATTCATAAGAAGGACAATGATTTCTGTATTTAACAATTTTCCTATTTCGGACTACCAATGCTGCAGCGCCGCCGGAGGATTTAGACGTTAGGTATGTCTATATAGTTGCGACCTACAGTGTCCACACAGGTGGCGTCCCATATAAATGCTCGACCTTTATGCTATGGAGTTATAGTCACACCGGCCTCTTACCGTCATTATTTTTAGATAGTTTTTTTTTTACTAGTTATAAATTTAGAAAATCGACGAAATCACTGTCCATTGATGGCACGGTACCCAATACGCTGGCGGCATTTCCTCTACTAATTAACTTATACTTATTATATTATACTTAATTTTTGAGCGAAAAAGCTACCAGCTCTATTGTCCCCAGAGATCTCGATGAGCAATGGTGCTATTTCATTGTATAATGACTTTGCTTCTGATCCCCACGGGCCCATCGTTTCCATAGCAAACACCGAAAATATGTGTTCATTAGAAATGGTTACATACTTTCGGCGCTTGTTTAGTTTGTGCTTGTTCCGCCGCAGCGCCCGCTCTAACAGAGGTTCCATGAAGATGAGATGGGGCAAATAATAAATTAAAACTGATAAAATAAATATATTAATTAAATTGCACCTTTGGCGTTGTATCCGAAGGGAATCGAACCCACGACGGTTTCGATTCCCACCCATGGCAAAAAAAAGGTTTTTTCTGTAAAGTTTGTCATGGTTTGGGTGCTTATAAAATTTTATATGTATTATATCGTTGCGTCTGATACACATAGTGCAAGCCTAGAGCTTAGTTTGTGACCAGAGAAATATGTGGAAATTGTCCTACATATTATTATTATAAATGTGGCGGTAATATCACACTTAAGCATGTCAGGAAATTATAGTAAAGCTTTATTTAAACATCAAATAAATCCACATTACTTGACTAGTTCGACAATACATTACTTAAAATCAAATAGCAAGATTTTTTAAAAAGTAATATCTAAAATAATAAACTATGTAACTGAGCTTACTTACACTCCATACAATGACATTTCAACAGAGTGACTTTGGGCTCAACTGTTCAATTTTATTTTTTTGGGAAATTTGACAGAAGGTAATGACGTCATAAATACGAATTCAGCCTTAAGTACAATAGCCACGACACAGAATGGCTAGGCTATCGAGTCAAAAGCACCTGTAATACAAGGGAATAGAGTGCATGACCTTTATAGTGTGTTTTGTTGGTGATTGTTTAATGTCATATTTATAGGACTTCTTTATTTTGACAACCTAACGTTTCCGAAACATATTACATTGCTTGATTAGAAAACTGAAAAAATATTTTTATTTTTATTATGACTTGTTTGTCGGTTTGTTTGTTTTTACATTCCCTAAAGCCACTCATTGGATTCAAAGTCGAATAACTGAAAGACCACCAATTTGATATAAATAAATTCGAAATTCTACATTCCAATGAAAGGAAAGGTTTGCATTTAAATATATTAGAGCAGTTAAAAATAATAAAAAATAAAAATAAAAATTCCAACTTTACTAAATGACCATATTAACATTTCCAGCTTTCCAGTTCTAAATTTATTCAAACCCACACTCATGAACCTTACCAATTAGTCCTGAAGATTCCTCGTTAAGAGGCGAAACACGTGTCGAAGAGTATTCATTTGTTGGTGATATTTCTTTGTGTAACATATAATTTAATACACCAACATTATAAGCGGAAGATATTACAAAATAATTCCCAATTGTAATCATTATAAAAAGGACTTCCGCAAAATAATGCCTGATTCAATTAAATATCTAGTATCTAAATTTGATTTAAAATAAATTACATGTTTACCACATACCTAATTTATTTGAAATTTGAATCGAATATCGGTTCATTTTAGCCACTTTTATTTCTCTTATGCTGGGTCTACATTAGCGGGCGAAGATTCGTGTCGCGTTGTCGCGCCAAAAACATCGTGTTCGGGCTCACGCGATGTTTTCTTGTCTATATCATCGCGTATGCCCGACACGATGATTTTAGCGCGCCAACGCGACTATTCATCGTGCTGGGGTATGTTGTTCTTTGTTGGGTGGCATGACGTAGATGTGATTGTAGGCTATTCTATAACCTCGACCGGTCACGATACCACAGATGCAAAAACCGTCAAGTGGCCTAGTCATGTTTCGGTTTTAGTCTGTGGGTTCACCGGTTTTCCGGAGACTACTGTATCGATTTCTTGTCGAGGTGGTAGTCTCCTATCAGGGTGCGGTTACGGAATTGAATTGACAATAAGGCAGCTAGTATTAAAATATACTCGTAGTGCCCCCAATTTCGTAATCACATCATTTAGCCAAAAAGTTTTGTTTTTTTGTACAAAAAACTCAAGCACGTCCGTCCCGCTACAAGTCAAGCCAAGTCTGGACGATAATGAAGTGACGTAGGTGTAGCCACCCAAGCGAGTATTGTCGCGACAGATCCCTTTGATGCGCGCCAGTTTACCGACAGCGCCACGATCAGACATCGTCTTCGTCCGAATACTGCGCATTGCAACGATCTACCCGGCCACACTCATCGCGCTATCATGAATATTCGCCGTAGCCCGCTAATGTAGCCCAGCATTATAAGTTTTAAAATTAGCGGAATCGGGGCCCTGACTGTACGTAAACAGAATGACTGATTGATCCTATAAGTTTTCCGTTTATCTTCAAACGGAAAACTCTAAAACGCATTGATTTTTTTGGGAATATCTTATTATGCAAATATCATATTTTGAGAACAAAGTTTAAAAATAAATAAACATTCAAAATTAACAGGAAAATAACAAATATTTTTATAAAAACGTTACCTATTTCATTAGAATGAAATTAGTTTTTTTTTAACACTAGTTGGCAGAAGAGTGTGTTTATAATGTTTGAATACCGAGCGACGGTCGTGCGTTTGAATCCCACCCACTATTTTTTCCAATATGTTTTACAAAGTACCGCAACTTGATTTGTAATTTTTATATGGTCATAACGAACCGATTATATATACCTATAGACTTTTATAAAAATCTGTATATCATCAAACTTACTTTCCATTTATATATATATTTTTTTTAAACCATGGGAATAAAATATTACAAGTGATTTAAAAGTTGAAGATATTTATTGCAAAGAACAAAACAGAATTTAAATGAAGGAATTGTATTAAAAAACACCATGCGTATGAGTACTCGGTCTGGCGGCATATAAAATGCTATCTCTCTCGCACAATAAATAAATCTTTTTTTTACAAACCATCATGAACAATTATCGCAATGCTCTACACTATTTTATTTTTGTAGATTCTGGATATATTTTTTGTACTAAGTGTTAGCTTTATTGATTAAAATGTAGTTAAATGTACGATGTTCCTGTTTTTGTGATCTCATTGGTGAATTATTTTGCTTTTTTTTATATACTTAATAAATAAACAAATAAAGAAAATAAATTTGTACAATATTCAATTAATAATTCCGTAAGTATCTACATATATATATTTCATAATATTAAGTTATTATTTTAATTATTTTAAATATAATGTTGTGTAAACCAAACGCCAAAAAAAAGAAAAGAGAAAAGGTTTTATTTTTGGCGGTTGGTAGTGCGTTTTTTTTAGAGGTAGAAGTTCAATGGTTGACAGTCTGTAAAACGTGGAGTTTGCTAAGTTTAATATAGTTAATATATTTAAGCATTTATGTAGTTTTCTTTACATTTCAGAAGTCAGGATATGAAAACACGTGCCGGAATACACTGCGCCGTGGTGTGATAATTCATCGTGTGATTAAAGTAAAATCTGAAAAAGCCCAGCAAAAACGGCGCCGGCGCGGCGCACCACTTGGCGCCGCTCCGTCCGAATACGCGCCACTTTCGGGTAGTGAATTTAAATGGTGTCGGGGTAAGACGTAACGTAACGTAAAAAAAAAAGAGAAACAAAGAAAAAGGTGAGTTTAAATGACTTCTTTAATACATTCTTTCTGCTGATAAAATAAATAATTTTAGTATCTGATTTCGTGAGCGTGTTGAGTTTTAATTATTGTTTAGTATTCAGTGTAAGGGGTCAAACTTTAGCTAATAGTTAGGTTAGGGATTAGGCAAACAACAACTTGATGGTTTAAGTATATTTTTTTAAAGTTAATTCCAGTTTATAAATAATAAATTTGTCAAGTTTTGTTGTAGAACGAAACTTAATCGCGACGTTCGAACTTGCGGACGTAATATATGTATTGGTATTGTGGATCCTTACACATCATATGTATAAGTTTTTTTTTTTTTTTTTTTTTTTTTTTTATAATTTATAGTTATCTATTATTTGAAAAGTTTATCTTATTTTTATATTGTTATTTTAATATTCGTGGTAATTGAGTTGGTTAGAAGACTTAAAAACACTTTGATTAATAACCCCTCCGCTGGGTACTATGTATTTTAAACATCATAAGTACCCACATATAAATAATATATAAATATTGATGTAACTAAATTATAGTAAAACATTTTATTCTAATTTCACCTGGGTATTGATATCGGTGATCCAGATAACTGTTAAATTTTAATAAAATTAGTATGAACCCCGAAAATCAATAACAGTCTGTTGTGGGAGTCTTCTAATGTACCTATAGTTTTATTACAAATTATTAATGTTTACATATGTTGACTTCAGATGCCTAATGAGGATACAATTATTGATGAGAGACGGCGCTCGCAGACCAAAGCGGCGCAGACTGACGTACCTCCGGGCCGAGAGTACTACTTCAGGGGACGCGACAGAAATGAGCAGTCTTCGCGCCGGCTTCTGCGCAGCCCAGAAGGTAGTCGTAGCTTGTCGCGATGTCATCGGAGATCGTCGCGGCGTTGTCGTGGTTCATCGCGGCATCGCCGCAGTTCTTCGCGGAGTCGTCACCGCAGTTCGTCGCGGCATCGTTGCCGCAGTTTATCGCGGCGTACTCGCCACAGTTCGTCACGGCATCGTCGCCGTAGTTCGTCTCGGCGTCATCGCAGATCGTCACGCCGTCGTCGCAGTTCGTCGGGTCGCCGCCGCATTTCTTCGCGGCGTCATCGCAGCTCATCGCGAAGACAGCCGAGTGGTCGGCGAGCCAGAGCCGACGAATGTGACGAAGGGGACCATGGTAGTAGAGGTAAAACATATGTAACTAATTTGCTTCCTTTAAATAATTCTACAAATAATAATGTTATGTCATCCAATATCAAATCGGTCGAAAAATTTTCTATGGTACACAATGAAATTTCTGAATATGATCCCGCAAAGCGTACGCAATCAATGAAAATTTGGTTGACAAAAATCAATGAAGTCGCAACGATATATGGGTGGTCTGATAGGGAAAAAATGCATTATGCATTACCAAAGTTGAGTGGTATGGCACGTAAGTGGTATGAAGGTCTTTCTACTATTTTATATTCATGGGAGGAATGGCAAAACAAACTGTTAGAAGCTTTTCCGTCAGACGAAAATTACGGTGTTATTCTAACCGAAATGTTAGACAAGAGGGCCAAATTTGGAGAATCTTTAGAAGAATATTATTTTGAAAAAATTGCTTTATTAAATAGATGTGATATAGTAGGGAAACGAGCGGTTGATTGCATTTTGTTAGGCGTTATAGACCGCAATATTCGAATGAGTGCGGAGGCTGCACAGTATGATGACCCTATTAAACTTTTAAGTTACTTGCGTAGTGTCAAATTACCTCCTAGGCGAAACGTAACTGATAAATTATCTATTACAATGAGAAAACCAATATTACCAAATTCTGGTATTATAAAGTGCTATGGTTGTGGAGAGGTAGGTCATGTTAGAAGTAAATGCACTAAGGTTACTATTAAATGTTTCAATTGTGGAGTACTTGGCCATAGGTCATCTAAATGCACTCAACCGTCTAAAAGGTGCGCCTTGTGTAATAGGTTTGGTCACACGGCAGAAGGTTGTAATCGGTTACGAGATGAGTCGACTTCTGCCATTGAGAATAAAGTTATGCGTGTAGAACCAAGTAATATAATTGTCAGTTGTAGGTCTAAGTTTGATAAGAAAATTCAAATAGATAATTTTATTTTTGATGCTTTTGTCGATTTAGGCAGTGACGTTACGATCATTCGCGAATCGGCGGCCGCGCGAGCTGAATTTCGGAATATTATTGAAACCAATTTGCCAATTTTAAATGGCTTCGGATCATTAAATGGTATACGCCCGCTTGGAAAATGTAGGGTGACCATGAAGTTAGATGATGTTGAGAGACAGGTAGATGTATATATCGTCCCGGATAACATGATTTCCCAAGATGTTTTAGTAGGGCAGAGTTTTACAGAACAACACAATGTCATTATACATAAAACTTATGATAAGTTAATAATTTATGACGAGGAAGCAAATTCCTTTCCGGCTAAGGTAAATTTACGGTGTGCTATGGATATTGAAGTTAAGGGGACGTGTAATATTCCGTTTTTAACGGAACCGGTTTTTACAGGAAATTTAGTTGTTTATACAACTGGTACGCAGAGCGCTTATAGTGAATATACTGTTTTAAATGGCTTATATACTGCTGAAAATGGCCGAGGAGAAATATTAGTATGTAATGATCTGAATAAAACACTGATTCTAAAAGAAAATGAATTAATTACTAGAGCACAGACATGTTGGGAGGAGGCTACGACTAAAGTTAATTGTAATAGAATCGAACAAACCTCGGTGATTAACATTTCAGACGTACATATTGGCGCCACGGTGGATGATGAGTCCAAGTCTAAATTAATTCACATACTAAACGAATATCGAGATTGTTTTGCATTTAACTTAAGCGAACTTGGGAGATGTCGGGAGGGAGCAATGAAGATCAATTTAAAAGATAGTCAGCCAGTCACTTATCGACCGTATAGGTTATCATTTAAAGAAAGAGAAGAGGTAAGAGATATGGTTCAGGAGATGGTAGACTGTGGTATTGCGCGCGAATCCGAGTCCGAATACGCCAGTCCAATAATTTTAGTAAAAAAGAAAACTGGCGAAAAGAGATTGTGTGTAGATTATCGTGCTCTGAATAATAAAACTGTAAAGGAACGATATCCACTCCCACTAATAGATGATCAATTAGATCGTCTCAAGGGATATAACTTGTTTACAACCCTCGATCTCGCTTCAGGTTAATCAAATTGCTCTTTCAGAGGAATCGAAACGTTATACCGCATTTGTAACCCCAGACGGTCAATTTGAATACAACAGAATGCCGTTTGGTCTAGCTAACGCTCCGGCCACGTTCCAAAGGATTCTAAATCAAGTATTAGGAAAACTACGATACGATATCGCTGTAGCTTATATGGACGATATTCTGATACCATCAGCAAGTATGAATGAGGGTTTCGAAAGATTAAAACTAATTCTAGATAAATTTAGAAGCGCGTCATTAACATTAAAATTGTCTAAATGTTTTTTTTTTATGGATCATGTAGATTTTTTAGGATTTGATGTTTCAGAATTAGGAATCCGTCCAGGATTGCGAAAGACTGAAGCAGTTTCTAAATTTCCAGCTCCGAAGTCCCAACATAATGTTCGCCAGTTTATTGGGTTGGCAAGTTTTTTCCGAGGCTTTGTTAAAAGTTTTTCAATAATAGCGAAACCGCTCACAGATTTATTAAAGAAGGATGCACAGTGGATTTGGAGCGATAAGGAACAGGAAGCTTTCGATAAATTAAAGTCCGAATTAGTGCAACGACCTATCCTTGCCCTATATGACCCAGTAGCTGTCACGGAACTTCATACAGATGCGTCTTCTTGTGGAATAGGAGGCATGTTGATGCAACGAGATAAGGACCAACGTTTACGTGCCGTAGCCTATTTCAGCAGGCGTACTTCACCAGAAGAACGACATATGTCATCTTATGAATTAGAGACGCTGGCCGTGGTTGCGTCTCTTCAGAGATTTAAAGTGTATCTTATTGGATTGGAGTTCAAGATTTTTACCGACTGCAATTCACTCCGTTCTACTTTTAATAAAAAAGATATGATACCCCGCGTAGCTAGATGGTGGTGTATGATGCAAGAATTTAATTACACAATAGAATATAGACCGGGTAAGAGCATGGCTCATGTAGATGCCCTTAGTAGGAATCCAATTAATGACGATATTGCTCTAGATTATGAGGGATTTTCTGTTATGTCTATAACAAGCAACGATTGGATTTTGACGGTACAGAGTGCGGACGAGGAAGTTAAGCGGGTTGTGAATATTTTAGAAGATATTAAAAACAATGACATTAGCTATATAAAGGACAACTATATAATAAAAAATAAGCTATTATTTCGTAAGACCGATGCTGGTGACCGATTAGTAGTACCTAAAGGTGTTCGTACTTAAACAAAGTCACGATGATATTGGACATTTTGGGCTTGATAAAACCTTAGACAAAATTCGACAGACCTATTGGTTTAGTAAAATGCGTAGATTTGTAAAGAAATATGTTGATTCCTGTTTAGAATGCGCTTATAACAAGGCACCTGGCGGTAAAAAGTCTGGATTATTACATTCGATCGAAAAAGTACCTCGTCCGTTTCATACTATACACATTGACCATTTAGGACCGTTCGTACGTAGTGTAAAGAGAAATTCATATTTATTAGTTATAATAGATGGATTTACGAAATTTATAGTAAGAAAACCAGTAAAGAATACTCGCTCTGACACTTCTATAAATATATTAAAAGAATATTTTAATACATTTGGTACCCCAGAAAGACTAATATCTGACCGAGGGTCTAGATTCACAAGCAGTACATTTTCGGAATTTATACATTTACACAATATAAAACACGTAAAAAACGCCGTGGCGACACCTAGAGCCAATGGCCAGGTAGAAAGATATAACAGATCTATATTGAATGCATTATCCACTTTAAACTACGGTAAACCAGAAAATAGATGGGATGAATATGTTGGAGGAGTACAGTGGGGGTTGAACAATACTTTGAATAAAGGTATCGGCAAAACACCAGCCGAAGCTTTATTTGGCTTTCGTCCTGTAGGTAGCTCTGAATCCATGATTAAAAATACGTTAGGCGATTTAAACGACTTTGTTGACGAACGTGACAAGTGTCGATCAGAGATAATTAACCACATACAAAGAGATCAAACTCGGCAACAAGATATATTTAACCGAAAACGAAAAAAACCTTTAAATTATAAAGTAGGGGATCTTGTTAGGGTAGAGCGGGCTGGACCGTCTAATGCAAATAGAACGGATAAAAGTAGAAAACTTCTACCGAAATATGGGGGTCCGTATAGAATAACGGCCGTTCTAGGTAACGATAGATATGAAATAGAAGATACACCTATCACCAAAAAGGGTCGTAAATATACAAATGTGGTAGCTATTGATAAAATTATGCCTTGGTTAAATTTCAAAAAATGTGAAATCAGTGATACAGATAATTCTAACGATGAAGGTAAGGAGACCGGTGAAGAATAGGTAGTTAAGAAGCGTAGGTAACGGTCACCTTTTGAAGTAAATTCACTCATAGTATTATTATTGTTTTCATTTTAGTATTTCATAAATAATTATGTAATATGTTATGTGTTCTGTGATTGACCTATGATTAAGATTACGTTTCACAATAGACAATTAATTGTACTCACCTTTACAGTTGTAATATTGGTATTAAGTTTTGTGCTAAAATAGATATAAAAAAAATACTTTTGGTTTGCTGGGATTAACTAAAATAAAATTGAAATTTTATTTCAGTTAATATATATTTTTTTCTTTTGTGTTGTTTTATTCATAGAATTATGTTGAATTGGATAGTTAATAAGCATCTAAATATAAATTATGGGATTAAAAAATATATATGAGTATATAAGAAAGAAATATCAGTAATGTTTTATTATTTGAATCATCATGTGGGCCTGGAGTTTGAAACTGTTAGTGGGCGCTAAAAAGCTAGTCAATAGGGCTTCAGGACCACTATGTCATGTTATTGCAGGGCCTGGAGTTTTAAACTTTTGATGAGCATTGAAAAGCTAGTCAATAGGGCTACAGGACCACTATGCCATGGTGGGCCTGGGGTTTGAAACTGTTGATAAGCATTGGAAAGCTAGTCAATAGGACTACAGGACCACTATGCCGTGGTGGGCCTGGGGTTTGAAACTGTTGATAAGCATTGGAAAGCTAGTCAATAGGGCTACAGGACCACTATGCCGTGGTGGGACTGGGGTTTGAAACTGTTGATGAGCATTGGAAAGCTAGTCAATAGGGCTACAGGACCACTATGCCGTGGTGGGACTGGGGTTTGAAACTGTTAATGAGCACTGGAAAGCTAGTCAATAGGGCTACAGGACCACTAGTTAGGGTACGTTAGTTTATCATGTACGTTATTTTTTTTTTTTAAATTAAATTATTATTTGAATGTTTATCATTATTAGTATTATATTTTAGCTTCGTATACGCGAGGTCGCGTAATATTGTCAGGATGGACGAACTGTTAGCTTTATTGATTAAAATGTAGTTAAATGTACGATGTTCCTGTTTTTGTGATCTCATTGGTGAATTATTTTGCTTTTTTTTATATACTTAATAAATAAACAAATAAAGGAAATAAATTTGTACAATATTCAATTAATAATTCCGTAAGTATCTACATATATATATTTCATAATATTAAGTTATTATTTTAATTATTTAAAATATAATGTTGTGTAAACCAAACGCCAAAAAAAAGAAAAGAGAAAAGGTTTTATTTTTGGCGGTTGGTAGTGCGTTTTTTTTAGAGGTAGAAGTTCAGTGGTTGACAGTCTGTAAAACGTGGAGTTTGCTAAGTTTAATATAGTTAATATATTTAAGCATTTATGTAGTTTTCTTTACATAAGTGAGAATAGTACGATTGCACCTGTAGATATTAATCAAGTTGAAATAAACCTTAGCATTATTTTTTTTCTAAGATACTTACAGAATATCATTTTCTGTCTGATTCCCATTATTTATGGTAATGCGACCCATATATTCGTAAACCAGAGATATATGTCGAAACATCCCACATCAATTAATTTCTGCAGGTCGTGGGTAAATTTAGGTCACTATAATGAAATAGTGTTTCTTCTTACCTCCACATGATGTCCATTTTCTTTGTTGCTGGTAACATCCGATATTGTCTCCTGCAGTTGACGATAGGCTTCAGCCATTTCCAATCGTCGAACTCTCTCTAGTTCCGTGCTTCGTAATCGTCGTTGGGCCTAACAACAAAAATGTCATAGGGGAACTTTCCGGGAGAAATGAATGTATGTATGAAAATTGATTCAAAGCTACTACAATACGAGCTACTATCTATTCCATATTTTTACTGTGTTTAAAATGTGGAAAAGATACATTTTAAATAGTGAATAAAATATATGACATAGAATTCCATTTTATTGGTATTTGACTCATAACGTAATTATTAAAACTTCGCTATATCGAAAAAAAATCAGAACACTTTTTAACCCACTTTTTAAAGTTTTTATAAATCTTAGACCCTAAAAATAAAAATACATACTTTTGACAAAAAAAAATGTGAGATAATAGTTTAACTTAATGGCTCTAAAATATTTTTTAATCAAAATAATAGTGAAATGTTGAGCCGCAGCCGCCACCTTGATTTACGATTTTGAACCTTATTTCATAGCATTATATTAAATTTTTAAAAATAAAAATGCAATGAAAAAAATCCTGGTGGCGGGACTCGAACCCACGAACCTCGCTATCGCGGCAAGGCGCTCAACCGTTGAGCCAACCAGGTTCCAGTCGGCCCTCACGAATTTTGTCATTGCTTGTTATCTACTTATACACAGACGCCCTCTATTAGCTTTCTTCTAATAACTCTTATACGAGTGAAGTTAGAAGTCCTAGTTTCTGATACTAGATGGAAGAGGAGTCTGTTTTTTGTTTTTACATTTTTCAGTATTTTATATTTATGCATTTTTATAAATTCCTTTTTATAGGATAATCTTATATTAAATTTTTAAAGATAAAAATGTCCCGCCACCAGGAATTTTTTCATTGCATTTTTATCTTTAAAAAAATATTTCATAGCACTAATTCGGGTTGGAATATCTGCCGTTAATAACTTAGCCATTATGTATCAGCCAACCTTTCGGAGATCTATAAAATGATAGGTAGAATGACGAATCAAAAACCAATATACTTAGACGACATACATACATGTATACAACACATTCCTAGAATTACTAGACTACATACTCGTATACATTTGAAAAGTTGTAGGTACTTTCGGCTGATATAAGGTTCTACTAATCAAATTGAACAACTTTTCCCATGTGTCGCAAACACTGACTAATAAGAGTACTGACGCAAATGAAAAAAAATATGCTAGTTCCTTACAAACTAGTAGGTAATATTAAAACTACCATTTTGTTTGGGGAAGCCTTTTTCATTTGCGGCACATGGTTCAATAGGAAAAGTTTGATTTAGGGTTAAAGAATTTTTATTTTCCACAAGAACATACATAGGAACAATCACTTACATGGAAAATACATAGTTTCAATGCATCACATAGCTGGCAAAAACAGAAACAAAAAAAAATACTATAACACAAAAATAAAATACACATTATTACGCTATTAATTAAATTACAAACACATTACTGGCACAACATAATCAAAACAGAAAAATAAAAAATACAAAAAAAACTCTTTAGACTTTAAAAATTCTATTTGTATTATAATTTATGACTTTAAAATAATGTATATCAAATAAAACAAAACTATTATAACATTGAAGGTAGACAGAAAAAAAAAGGTCTCGTTTACTGACAGCACAAATCCCATTCATACTATTAATGAATAGTAGGGGGCGTGGCAAGTCGTATATATAGTATGTTCCTTATCATTTTAGCATAAATATTTAATTCTAGACAACAATATTACAATAAACAAAAATAATTAAAAAATTTAGTAGCTATACAAAACATCAGCAGAGGCCCTATAAATAAAAAAAATCATCTAGTCCCGCCGATGTTTCCAAAGTACCGAATATGCTCGCTGCATTACCCCTCCGAATCTCCAAGGCTTATGCGGCGAATAAAATAGCTTTTAGCACTTGACTCACAGGATTTTTTGACTTAAAGTTTGCCAAGTGTATCTGCAAACGTTTTTTGCATCTGGTGACCAAGTGCCTAAAGTTTCAACCGCAAAAGCTAGAAACTCAAAGCGGTCCCACAGCGAGGCATATTTTCGCTTTTTGTTTAGAACCGCCAGACGGGCAGCGGCACCGGCGGAATTAAATGTTGAGTTAATGTAAGATGATGGTCCACGCATGTGGTATCCCAGAGTAAGAAACGTCCTTTCGTCCATGGCACCACGGTCATGCCGTCCGGTGAAATATTATATATATATATATATATTATCAAAATTTTGGTTAATATTTTTATTATTTCAGTTTTTTGCCTAATTATTAGGTAATATCATTAGTGTTTTAAATTGTAAATAATGAATATTTAAGAACAAAAAAACAAAATTTTAAAAATCTTTCTTTGCCATTTAGTCCGTCTATATACTCAGTCCAGTCAAGTAAGTCAGTCGGTTAGTTATTTATACGGATGCAATTTTGAAATGTTTTACCTACAATAGTACAGAAAATTAGTTGTAACTTATGTACTTTCGTAGGCATTTCTTATATAGTGGAAATTATTGTATTGATCTAATATCTTTTGGTAATTTATTAAAAATTTTGGTCCCTTCATACAAAATTGTTTTCCCATGTATAGTTCTAGGTTTTATATGTAATGTACTTATATGAAAAACTCTTCTTAGATTGTATTTACAGGTTTGATTTTTTTTTAAAGTTATATTTATGTGTGTAGGTACCTTTATTCATATTTTCTTGCAAGTATAATACCTATAATATATAGTTGTTTGATATTCATTATCTTAGTTTCCTTGTATATTCTAATAGTGGGAGTCCAGTAGTTATATTTGAAAAGACTTTTTATGAGCTTATTTTGTAGTATTTGTAGTTCTTAAATATTTCTGTTCGCAGAGCTTCCCAGAGGTTTCATTTTTTTTTTTAATATTCAGTCGTATAGCACGTCGATGGAATAATCGAAGCTCAAATGTATGAAATTTTGCATTCCTCTTCGGTCGAGTTCTACCCACAAACCAATTTTCCTATACATTTTTATCAATCGACGCGTCGATCGGTATGTCGATGTGGCTTCCCGGTAGAACCTCTGTTAATTATTAAACGAAGCCTCGAACTCCGGAACTGAATTGCTTGGTATTGAAATCCAATACCATTGAAAAATGGTCCGATATTCAAGCCCTAGTGGCAACAGAAACTTGGCTGGGTTACTTGAAGAAATAGCATCTGTATGGGCGGTGGTAAAAAACATCTCTTTCCCACCTTAAGTACCTAAATGTCATTGACTAAAACTTAAAAGTTAAGTTAAGATACATTTTTAAACCTTAAACATTAATTCGTTTCAAAATTAACTGTAAAATATACTGAGCGTTTCCAAAAACCAATATCATATAAAATCTAAACGAAATTGGGCCAGCGTTCTTTAGCTACGATCACAGACAAACACACAGCCTAGTGTCTTAGGAAACTTAAATACTTTTGCAAAGAAAAAAATCTTAAACAAAGACAAAATAATTCGCCGGCAGCCGTAATAATCCTGCAGGGTTTATTAAACAAAAGAATATTTTATATTGTTAATTTACTAATATTACATTTAAAGTCAGTCTGCCTGTCTGTTGATGCCAAACCCGATCCCCTTTACCTGCTGCTCTTAGCGTAACGCTTTTTGTAGATAAATTGAATTATGAATATTTCTTGCTTACTAAAGCTATAACAGATGTTTTTATTAATACGCAACCTACCAAAATGTAAAGAACTGCATAAAATACCCCAAGAACTCGCAATATAGTTCCGAGAAATCTGTGATGGTTCTTTGCTTATGTACAAGTAAAAATATTTAATGACAATGTCAAATAGTTACTTTTCTGACTCAACCACACGCCTACCGCCACCGCCTACTTCTTACCACTCAGGTGCTTCAACAATTACCCCTTTCTTTTGCTAAAAAAAATATTGTGAGAACTAACACCCTAATGTACTAAAATTTTACAACCTGGTATATTTTGTATACACTCGTACCTATTGTGTCATGGACTGACGCCAAGGTCCAGCCTTCTGATTGGCTAGAAAAAAGATAACATTGATAATGGGAATGGAGATATTTACTGAAAAATGCAGGTAACTTTAAGTACCAAAGATACCTATTGAGTTGTTTTTTTGGTGATTATTATACCAACTGATCTCCTTTATGAGTAGCAAAAGTTACTATGCGATCAAAGTCACGTAAAAAATCCTTTATTATAATACTCAGATCTCTGACCGTCTGCTTGTCTAAATATCCCGAGAACGATTTATTAGGATTAACTGAATAGGATAATTCAAACAGATTTAAGTTATAATTATTTATAGGATCAGGTGTAAAAGATTCTAATTCAATAAAATTATATCAAAAAAGACCGATGTGAAGTTAGCAGTTACTATAACGAAATATACAAAAATGGTTTCCAAATCACCTTACAATGTATTATATGTACATTGTATTATAATTTGTGTTATTTTTTATTGTTTTTTTTTTAATATCCTGCAGTATATATATTTGGCAATAAAGATTTTTATTTCATTTCATTAACAATACATACATATCATCACCGCCTGACCGGCCCCAGGGTACCCAGCGGAGGGGTTTTTAATCCCACCTCGTCGTAGCCGATGGTATGAGTCTACACCGAACAAGTGGCTAGCTCGTCGGAATGTTTTGAATGGACTCAATAACCCATCTATAAAGACAGCTTAACGTGCTCTCCGAAGCACTGTAGTGGTGTTGTCAAACAAATGTATATATTTTTTTAATTAAAATCTCATTGGTAATTACCGGGATTTGAACCAGGGACCAAGTGTTTTTAAGTCCAAGGTCTAACCAACTCGGCCACCACGTATATATATTCCATATTCATTTACTTCATAATAAAAATTGAGTGAAAACAATCTCGTAGCAAAAAAATGTACACTTTTAATAAATTAGTAAATAAAGCTATGCCTTATCTATTAAATAATGTGTAACTTATTGTCTTACGGTGGGGCCCTGACTCTGAAAATTGAGTAAGACTATAATTTCGTAGCAAAAAAATTTACACTTCACTAGCATAAAATTTATTGTTTTTGGACATTATTATAACTCGTCAAAAAATGTTTAACAAAAAATCTATATTTTTCATACAACTTCAATTGTTTATCAATGCCAAAATTATTTTATGTTCATCATCAAAAGAGTTTATAAATAATTGTATTTTGTTTTTAAATAAAATATTTTTGACAATAATTGTAATCGGATCTGATAATAAGATATGTGCTACACCAAATCTTATGAGACAATTTTTCAATAATTTGCTTTGTAATTTAAAATGTTATTAATATTACCGTGAATCGCTGGTTATACATATTATTCGTTTACTTATAAGCTATTGGATTTACGATTGATGGATACCTAAATTTTACTATTTGTATATTTTATAATTGGATGGAATTAACTATAATTGCTTAAAACTATAGTTAATTTATTAATCCTGAGTTATCAGTAAAATGTGTTTCTTAAAAAAAACTATAGGTATTAATTAATAGGATATCTGAAATTTAGCAAAATTATAAATTGACATCATTCTTGCCTTTATTTTAAGTTCAGTTTCCAGCAATTTTATAAATAATATACATAATTTTGATTATAAAGTTATTTTCGTACCTCGCATTTAAGAAACATTTTATGAGCCACAGATATGTTTCGTATTTATCCGAAATTCATCCCAAATTTTAGTGAACTTTCCTGGGACGGAAAGTGAATTTACTTATTGATTGTTTGCCATTAAGCAATCTTGAACCGAACAATCCGATTTCATTATTGATAAAATATTTCTATGTTCAAATTAATTTTGATTATAATTTTCAATAAAAAGCAACGTAAACTTTTTAATTATAACACAAAATTCTTATCTTACGAGACATTAAACCGTTTAACCACTCATTTTGAGTAGTGAAATTAACTAACTATTTGGAAGTTATATTGTTATATATAACAAATTATATTTAACATATAGTTAATATAACTAGATATCGAAAAATATATATTTCTAATTAGTCATACCATTAGTAATTTTAAGAAACTGGGCCTAAAGCGCTTTTCTCTATTTCCTTTTCAGAACGTTTGTACGTAATGATTGTCACATGAAAGTTTCCCTCATATTGTTGTCTCCTTTAACCCAGTTGTTACTGAAACTATTTTTTGTCTCGCATTACTGTAATTTTTTGGTAATGTTACCTTGATGGATATAGTAAAGTCAGAAAAATAGCTAAAAAAATTTGGGTTTTCTGGAAAGCTCGGAAAATGTGGGTCGTTTTAACGATCAGTAGTAACAGGCGGGTAGGTTACCGTTCATACAAGTGCAAGTTTATTGATTGGACCCTGTTTTAAATTAAAGAAACACGGTTTTTACTTTTTATTAACATTCTGTTATATTTAAATAGGAGTATGGTAAGTTTCAAAACATATTTTAGGGTGCAAATGGATTTTACACTTTTTACAAGCGAAGTTTGTATTTTTTTTACAAAGTGAACATCGAAGCTGAGAGTCATTGTACCCTACTAGATGATCAATTCTGTCATAGCGTGAAGTTTCTCTGTAATTTCTTGGAGTGGGACAAGGACCCCGTTTCTCACTTTTTTTATGAGTTTCCAAAATACCTCTGGTGATACTTCTCCGGAATGTGAGATGATCGTACTCTCCTCCATTGCTTTTGTAAAGTTGCCACGCATTGTGAGTGGCCATGTCCAAACAGTGAGAAAATAATGAAAAATACCATTTCTTGCCACGAATAGATGTGCGATAAAGACCAATGTTTTGGTCAGACCTATCGACTCCTCCCATGTTCTCGTTGTAGATTTTTATAATTGCAGGCTGATCAATGTGTACATATTTTTTTTGCTGCTGTGAGAACCGTTTGGCTTTATGTAAGGGTTCGATGGTCCCGGAATTGGATGCTACTGTCACTACACTATTATCATTCCACTTGCAAACCAAAATATTTTCTGGTTGGCTAGACCTGTACATAAAAGTGCCTCTTTCTGTCTTCTTGAACTCTTTATTGGACGGCAAAGGACACTTTTTTGTACGGTCCTCCCGGATTGTCCCAGTGGCTTTGAGTCTTCTGTTACTCAATTCGTGGAAGAGAGGAATTGAAGAAAAGAAATTGTCAAAGAACAGTTGACACGGCGCATCTGGGTGACGAAATTGTAAATGATCAGCAAAACGCAAAATAACACCAGCTCCCAGACCTAACTGCCTATAAGCCGGTGGAATAATTGCTGCATGACCTTGGTACGGATCAAACCATAGTACATATCCCAATCTAGTCGCGCCAACCCAGAACTTATATCCCCATCTTATTGGTTTGCCCCGTATAAATTGTTTGCAGCTATGTCCTCCATAGTAAGGTACCATAGCCTCATCAATGCTGTACATTTCTTCTAAAGGAGCCATATTCAGGAATATTTCATTCAGCATATCGAAAAGTAGTCTCAACTTTGCAAATTTGTCGCTTTCCGTAGTTATCTGAGTATTATCACAACAGTGGAGGTGAGTCATGATAAATGTAAATCTATCTCTTGACATGGCGTTATATATAATACTAAAGTCAGTGTCTGATGATTTTTCCCAATACATGTATCTTCGAGGAACTACGATATATCCACTGTAAAGAAGTATGGCAAGAAAACACTTCATTTCACTCTTGGTCACATTACCCAGTTTGTTCTTTTGAATCGCGTAAATATTCGTATATTTGACCAATAACTCGATAACTTTGTCACCAAACATACACTCAAAGTAATACAAGGGCGTTTGAAGGTATCTTGGTCCATGGTTTTCTTGCCATTGGGGTTGGTCGCGTGGATTATGGCGATTTCTCCAAGTATATTTTATATTTTTTGGTACGATTGGATCAACAAAAGGAACGGTTGAAGTGCTGCTAATAACTGGAGCTAAATTAGATGTAGATGGCACAGGTTGACGACCGTCCTCAATTAGAGATTCCTCGGTGGTTCGACTTCGTTTTGCTAAAGAAGACACTATACACAAGGGTACGCTGTCCTCGTCACTGTCGGAGGACATGTTTTCTATTTCTGCAGGAGCTCTTAGCTGAGAACCTACATAGAAAAATATATAATATATAAATATATAACAACAACTTGGCATACTATAAACATTTATATAAGATCAAACCTGGAAGATTGTTCAAAGTTACAAACTCCTCATCACCAGAATCTTCATCTGTGATATCAGCATTCGCGTTATCTGGTGGTAAAATGCTTATATTTCTTGGAAATGGGGCATCATCATCAAATTTTTCTAATTCGTCAATGATTTCATTGAGAGACAATGGTTTAGTATATCTGGACCTGAAAGTTGAAAATACACCCCCAAATTACTACCGATCGTTATAAAGAACATTAAATGTATTGTTATTTTTTTTTAGAAAAAATAGGACGAAATTCAAACTTTATTTGATAGTTTTATTAGATAAGTTGTAAATTTATAAAAAAATATGCATAAAAAAAAAATTGCATAAGCTAATTTGTAAAAACTTACCGTTTTGAAGACATAGTAAAAGTAAATTCCGCTATAACAATTTAAAATTCAAAAGCACTTTAAAATTGTTATTATAAAATAATTGTGTAGGTTCCAAGACACTGTCAAATGATCATTGCACCGATTGGTATACTTTAAGCAAAAGTTTTCCGCTTGTTAATATTTATAAATTGAGGGTACTTTTAATGCATTTTTTTGATCTTTATAACGATCGGTCGCTGTAAAAGGGTTAAAAATATAAAATGTATGATTGCACTTTACCTCGCTTAAACTTATATATAGTTATTTTACAACAATATATAAAGGATTTATTTATTTAAGGACAACCAGTGGTCGGATACATTAATACTTCCTTAAAACATAAGTACAATTTTTAGCTAAATGTTCCACCTTTAGAAGCACATGTACAATTAGTATGCAAAATATAACTTAAAATAATATATATAAAAACAATTATAGTATACTTAAAATCAAGATACAGTCAACAAAAATGTTAAGCTAAAACAAAAATAAATATATAAAAAAATCAACATAGCATAAAATATCTTGATATCTTACTTGTACTACTACTTAAAAGGAACATTTTAACTTGTATATTTTAGACTTAAATATAAAAAGTGTATCATTGAAGACGTATTGTGTGGCCAGACATATTTAACAAAAATCTTCTATTTTAAACGATAACCTTTAGAGGGTCTTTCTTATCGTGAACAGACTATAACATATTTTAATATGATTTTTATTATATGTTGAATCTTTGTTTGACAGCACCACTATAGTGATTCGTATAGCACGTTTAGCTGTCGGTTCCAGTTTCACTACACCAACTACTGGCGGACGATATATCGGAAGTTGTTTATAGATGGGTGGGTTTAGGGATGGATATTGAGTCTATACTAAACACAAGCTGACCACTTGTTCGATGTAGACTGAGAATACTATCAGTTTCGACGAGGTTGTCTACTAAAATTTTGAAGATTTTTTTTTGAATATCTATTTACTTAAATTAATTTAGATAATTTGCTCGGCAAGCCAAACTTATTGTTATTTAATTTTATTGTTTTTATTCAACAAAATAGTATTCTATTCAAAATTTACATTTTTGAATAAAGAAATGGTCTTTGTTTTAAGTGGTTTTATTACTTTTGCAGGATTAGTAAACTCAGGAAGATAGAAACAATATTGTATTCAAATAAGTAATAAAACAATAAGAAGTTAATGTATTGTTATTTGCCGCCTTGTTGGTACTCATAGATCTACTCACTGTGGTAAGTTTGTTATCTATACGTAAAAAAAAAAAAAAATGCTTATGACGTCAATGTTGGTACAGAAAGTGACTTTTTTATTTAAGAATTACTTGAAAGTTCTTATTACAAATCGTTTTTCTATACCTATTGTACCATCTCTTACTATTCTAATCATGAAGCTAAAAAAACGCGTAGCGGCGCGCGGACGGGCACGGTTCTTACCTTCATGATTCTAATAATAATCTCTCAATAATAAAAAACATATTTTTTTAGTAAACGTTAATCACATTAGGTTTTATAGGTTTCTACTGCTCATTTATAGGTTTCTACTGCTCACATAATGACATACCGAAACCAAAATGATTTGTATGATATTATACTTTATCTGGGGATTGAAAAGTCACCCCCTAAGTAAATGATTGTTAGCAATAATCTATAGCCTTATACATATATTTGGCGATATATACATATATGTGTAACTTTAGAATAAGTACTATAATATGTATGTAGATTACCTTAGTAAGCACATAAACGATTTGATTTAATACTAGATGTTTTTTGGTGATAACATTTTTATATTGTGTTCTATGATGAAAATAATGAAACACGTATGTTTTCCTTTTAGTGTCGCTTATAGATACAAAAACAAAGATAAATAACACAAAAGATCTACAAATCACGTTAACTCTCATACGAAACTCACGAATTAAAGCCTATCACTTGTCTAATTGTGTTTTACTTGTTATATACGAAGACTTATTATGTATTTGAAGGAGAAATACGCACACAGGCATGGCGTCCTGACATATATGTATAAGAATCACAATATATTTGAGTTTTAGTAGGCATATCTTTCACTGTACATTGTGTTTACATTTTGATGATAGTGTAGCACGAAAACGAAATGGAGAGAGAGGATGAATTCGAAAAGTTCTTCAAAGCTATGTCCATGATGGAGGCCGTAGTACACTCAGCGATGCAACCAATGAATAAATTATACAGGTAAAGATTTACAATTCTTCTTTAATTCATATTCTTTATATTGTTTTAAACTAATCGTAAGATAACAGGTATTTTACATGAATAGCAGGTAGAACAAATGATAATCTACTTAGGTAGTCATTTCCGATTTTGTTGTTTATATTTTTAAGTTTATATCTAAAATGGTTCACATATAGCTCCTATTCTCCCATTTTTCTACGGAACCCTAGACTTCTATTTTGTATCTGGTTTCTTTTATAACCGTTTATATCGCCTGAATATCTGCCACCTCTGTAGCTATATCGTAAAGTAATATACCCTATTGCTAAAGAAATCTATATATCCCAGGGTCTATCTCCGTATCAATTTTTATTTAAATCCGTTCAGCGGTTTAATTGTGAAAAGACATACAGAGATATATTTTCATATTTATAATATTTGTGTTGTAGTATGGACAGATGGATTACGTAAATAGGCAAGCTTTAATGCCTTAGGTATCCTTATATCAGCTAACCTTAGCGAGAGTGCGAAATTGTATTAAATTTATTCTGTCTCAACTTAGTGACAAAATTTAGTAGGCTTCAAAATGTTGTCACAAAACTGAGACAGAATAAATTTAATACAATTTCGCACTTAATACCTCAAGTACAACTCGCCCGCTTTCCTGTAATACTTATTAGTAAGAAAGAGACAAAACGCCATAGTGTCTAGATTTGTAATCATTTGTGAGTAGGTGAGGGATAACCGTTCATCGAACATTTTAACGATATTAGCCAAAAACTTTTTTTTAATATTTATTCAAATTCAATTATTATTTTATCTATTTAATATTTTTTTCTTGATAATTGAATTATTGTTTAAATTTTAAAGAATCGAATAATGTGTCAATATCTAGTATTGATTTATATTTTAAAGAGTTACATACTGATATATATGTTTCTCTTCAGAAACTAGTCAAATGTTGCCGTAGCCGGCCGCGTGGCAAAACGTATGAAAATCAGGTACTTACTTTTATTAATTTTATTTTACTGGGTCTATATATACACAGCGACGAGCATGCCACTTCATTTATATTTCGGGCTTCATTAAGCATCCGTGATGAGAACTTTTTATTTTAGGTGAGCAAGCTCTCAATGGGAAAGTCGGGTCCAGTCGCATCCACCTCTACTGCTGGAATATCCACCACAGTTGCATCTGATAGCAAAAATTTTAATCGGGAACGTGTCAAACGAGTTCGTGGAAGACCTCGTGGAAAACCCCCGAAGCTAAATCTGGTAGGTTTGAATAATATTACCTACCACAGCGCTTTACAGGAGTCCTACTAATAAATCCTTTTTCACTATGACACCAAAGAAAATGAGTAGACATTAAATACGCGGTGACTGAGGTGGGTAGACTTTATTTAAAACATGTCAGTTTTTAGGTCCTAGGTTCAAAACCAGGTACTTAGCAATAAGTTTTTAATAAATAAATAAAACATTTATTTTCCCACATGATAGTTTCACTTTACCAACTGTTCATAGATGAGTTAGTCTTTATTCTGTTCCCATTTCTTGAGCACTAATTGGTGATCATATTTTTTGTTCTCGCTCTTGTTTTCTTTAGCGGGCGGCCATCTTACATATTATATTTGGAAGACTTTGTAGCATCTCTTATGGTGAGAATCGAACTCGCAACCGCTCAACCTCTACCATAAAGACCGTCAATAAAATAATACATACCACTTTACGTTGGCTTAAAAGTTTGATATTTGAATTTGGGTTTTCGTTTGACAGCAAGAACGACGCGAACGGAACGCGGAGTTAGAGAGGGAACGTCGCGCGGAGCTGGGTAACTCCTACGAAATGCTACGGATAGCATTAGGAGGCAACCCAGAGACTTGCGACACCCATACTGACGAGGTAAGTGTTGGACTTATAAATGGCGCAATTACAAATACATTGTTTGCCCAATTGTAGGTAAACTCATTTAGATACCCGAATTAGTTGTCCCGAACCTGGCTACTTATTTTCAAGCAGCTCGAAGTCGTCGGTCTTTATACCATTTAATTACCGTTTGTTCCTAGTCTAAACTCCAAACAAAATTGTTTCCGGATTAGGGTAAACTATTGAGTGTCCGACAGTCGTCATACACTTACATTACTACATCTTGTCTGACTGACCAGGCACCGCCGCGGCGATTAAAGACAACATTTCCCAAAATATATTATGGAAACATTTATCAACGGTAGAGAATTGCTAAGAAGAGGAAATCATTTGTTTATAACAGCCTGTAGATAATTTGTGTTTTTATTTTTTAGCTATCGAGAGAAAAGCTTCTGGTGGAGGCATTAAAAGCATTGAAAAGGCCTCCACTTGAGGTCCAAATTTTAGACTTAAGAAGACAAAACAATCTGCTGAAAATGCAAAGTAAGTATGGGTGCAAACCCATTTTGTATTATTTTTATTATATAATTTATTCAATATCTATTTGTTAATCAAAAAAAAAATGGTTGGTTGGCATAATTTTTAACATTTTTTTTTTGTTTCAGTTGAACGTTTACAAAGTGAGGGGTGATTTTTTGTTTATTTAATTAGTGTTATTGTATTAGTTGTAGAGTATTTTTTGTAATTATTGTATAAGTTTGTAAATATAAATATTTCTGTTCAGAAACCAATCAAACGTTCTCGTGGCCGGGCTCGTGGAAAAACGGATCTAAAGCAGGTACTTACTTTATTAATTGTATTTTACTGTGTCTATATATACACAACGATGAGCACTCCACCTGTTGGTTTACATTTCGGGCTCCATTAAGCACCCAACTTTTTATTTTAGGTGAGCAAACTGTCAAAGGGCAAGTTGTGTGGACCAGTCGCATCCACCCCTACATATGCCAGCACCACAGTTTCGTCAGCTAGCAAGAATAATATCCGGGAACGTGTCAAACGAGTTCGTGGAAGAACTCTTGGAAAACCCCCGAAGTGTAATCTGGGGCAGGGGGTATGTCCCTCGAAATTAATTGAAAATCTTCATTAATTTTCGGTAAACAAAATAATACTCTACGTTTACTTAAAAGCTTGATATTTGAATTTGGAATTTCTTTTATCAGCAAGAATCGCCGCAAACGGAACGCGGAGTTGGAAAGGGAGCGACGCGCGGAGATGAGCAACTCCTATGAAATGCTTCGGATAGCATCAGGAAGCAACCCAGATAGTTGCGACACCCATGCTGACGAGGTACGTGTTGGATCAACATACCAGGTTTAAGAAGACAGAATAGACTTCTGAAAATGCAAAGTAAGTATTTGAACCCATTTTGTATTATTGTAGTTGGTGCCTACTTGCTCAACCTAAATTCGCACCAGACTATTTTTTTTTTTACAATGACCATTTAAATTATAGTATTGACCGATACTTCGGATAACTGCTTTTATAATACGGAACCAGAGCTCGAAAGTAACAAAGAGTTGTTTCCCGAGGTTTTCGGAGGCTATATCAAGGATCTGGGTCTGGAGGCACTGGCCACTGCTAGTAATCTTACGGTGAGGCCGAATTGGTTAGACCGTCAGGGGCAATATGACGCTGCTAGAGAAGTTAATCCCGTTATATAGACTGGATGCTTGGAAACTGCTCAAAGCCGATCCGCTCAACGACAAAACACTATTCGTGAAACGAGCATACCGGAAGAGAAGGTGAAGCAAATTGTAGTCAGGGGTCAGGAGAATATCCTTCGAGGTAAGATGCATCTACATAAGTTTCTTCAACTTTTACGGTCTCAGAAACACACTACAGTCTGTTAAACAGCTAACGAAACTATTACGTGCTGTGTACACCTGTTTACTGGAAGCCAATAAAAGAAAGAGGGAGGAACCGACGGTAAGGCTGGAGGCAGTCACTATAACCCCTAAGGCGTCGCGTCGGATCCGATGACAGCGGAGGGTAAATGGCTGATACATTTCCTGGATAAAAACAATAGTATATTTTTTTAATCCAAGAACCATGGATTAGAGTTGATACTATATGCGAACTGAAAGGTACAAGAGATAAACTGTTTTTATTTTATATAACGGCAGTCTCAAAAGCAAGAGCATGCCTCGTACATAGGTACATAGCGATCAAAATATGCATGCAACTCTACTAACACAATTATTTTCTAAAGGCCAAACTCAGTAAGGGCCGCAATGAACAATAATTGAACCAACTGTAGAGGCTTTTTTCGTAAAAGTGAAAAAAAAATGACTGCATTTACCTGTCATGAGAACAATATTTATAAAATGTCCTATATTATTACAAATTTTGAACTTTACCTATTAATTAATGGCTTTTGTTTTATTTTTTAGTAAACCACATTAAGCTACGAATTACCACTAAAATATAAAGAAACGATTGCGTCTGCAAGCACCGTTGCGTCTGCTAGCAGCTTTGCTTCTGCTAGCAGCGTTGCGTCTGCTAGCACCATTGTTTCTGCAAGCACCGTTGCGTCTATTAGCACATTTGCGTCTGCTAGCGCCATTGTGTCTACAAGCACCGTTTCGTCTGCTAGCACCTCTCAATTCCGGGAACGTGCGAAACTAGTTCGTGGAAGACCTCGTGGAAAATCCTTGAAGCTGAAAAAAAAATTATATTAAGTACCTACCAGTATCAAAAAGGATGTAACAGAAACCGTATATACAGTGCTTCACAGATGTCTAACATAATTAAAATCATTTTAATCAAGTAGATACTGAAAAAAATTTTATGTATATAACAATTAATTTTTTTTTGCCCTCAAAGAATTGGTCCGACAGCGAAAGTAGAGCACCATGTGAATCGCTGTTTATAGTGTTACATACAAAATTGCAAACTATTTAAAAGTCACCACCAAGTAGGTACCATCAATGTTGTCAAAAAAGTATAGTCTTTAATAATAAATAAAGGTAATTTTATCCCCTTTGGGTAAACAAAAATATTTGAAGTATAGGTCTGATTTTATTAAACTAAAACAATCATTTTACTTTAGTCTGGCTGTGTCAAATCCAGCCCTGTACTATTATAATATGATACAGGTAGTTTATTAAAATTAATTTGGAACTGTCATTTTTTAAATACTAATATTATGTAGAATATTACAAAGCACTAGGTACTGGTGTACTATGCGAATTATGACTAATGATAATAATATGTTATATAATAATATTATTTAGTTACTTATATATATTATATAAGCACCCAGACCGAGGTAAACTGTACAAAAAAACGTAGGTATTAATATTGTTTTACTGTGACTGAGAACTCAAGTGCCTTCATAGTTGTGGTATATTATTAATTGTTTATCTGATAAAATATTCAGCTAGGTGAATTAATTCATTTTAAAACTGACACGAAAGCTTAGCAAGCCATTAGCTTAAACCTCTTTAATGAACTCATTTTTTATTTAATAATAATAATATGTAGGACAAATTACACATATTGCTCTGGTCACAAACTAAGCTCTAGGCTTGTACTATGTGTACCAGAAGCAACGATATAATACATATTATATTTTATAAACACCCAGACCATGACTAACTGTACAGAAAAAACGTACAAATATTTTTTGCCATGGGTGGGAATCGAACCCACGACCTCCGGATACAACGCCAAAGGCGGAACCACTAGTCTACGGAGGCTGTCATTTTTTTTTGATTTACTTATTAATGCGTGTGCGTAACACACATTAATAAGTTTGTAAACAGAAAAGTAGTGTTATTGTATAGTAAGTACATTCGAAATCATTTAGGGAAGTAGCCAAAAAGACTACACAAAATATCAACTTTTAAGCAAAAAAATTTATATTTCTTAAAATATAAATATAAATTCAAAAATATTTTAATAAAGTTTTATGTCATTTTAATATACCCTTAACTTTGCTTCTCTATCTGGTGTATTTATTTATTTTTTCTAAGGTATGTATCTGCACCCCCTATAGCTGTATAAAGGGTAATATGCCCTATGTCCTTTCCAGGGTCTCAAACTATCTATCTCCATACATATAATCAATTTAGATGATTTCATCTAAATTGGTTATATGTATTAAAAATGACGTAATTTCCATACAAACTTTTATCCCCTATTTCAACCTCTAACAGCTCTTATTTCGCATTAAAAGGTATATATGTCCTTTCTAAGGCTCTAGAGAATCTCTGTACCAAACTTTATTAAAATTGGTTCAGTAGTTTTGGCGTGATTGCGTAACACACAGACAGACCGGGTTACTTTCGCATTTATAATATTAGTATAGAAGTATAGATAGTATTGATTTAACATAGGTATAGGTACTTACTTAAAAATTTGATTCGCTATTTGAATTTGAGCTTTATTGTGACATCAGCAACGCCCGCCGCCGAGAACCCAACGCAGAGCTTGAATGGGAGAATCGCGTCGCGCTAATCTGAGGAGCTCCTGGAACATTTTTAAAAAGCATAAAGGAGGCAGCTCGGATGGTTGCGACGAACAACCTTACCTAGTTAACAAGACGAGTTTTAAGGCGAGGTTGTACCAAAATAAACTCTTTGTAAAAGTAATGATTAAAGTTAAAAATGGCGTCGAATGTACCAGTTTTATTTTGAATGTCGAAAGACACTTATTTTGTTGGGTAGAGAGAGTAATGAACACAGTGAGTGAGAGAGTTGAATTCAGAAAGGCCTGCATCGCGGTCTTATGTCCGGGGACTGCTGTTCACTCCCCTCTCCAGTAGTTTTTAAGATACGTGTACAAACAAACAGACAGATAGATTTCTAAATAGCCTATATTATTTTAGCATAATTAATTAGAGTTCATCTCATATGCTTTTATAAATTTTATTTATTAACAATTTTATTGTATTTAAAGATACAAAAATGTATAATTTCGCGTAGTCGTATCTATGAAACAGCAGATATGTTTCACTCTGACAGAGTAGGATCATACACCACAATAGTAGTTACCTACCATAGGATCATTCCAACAGGCTGAGATGTCTCCAATTCCTGCTAGACACCCGATGCGAAGTCAGACTCCAGCAACAGTTCTGGATTAAAAACTTGCCAAGTCCCACCATTCCTCAATGCTCAGCTAAACTGAAAAAGTAAAATATATACTAATATTATATATGAGCATCAGGGTTGAGGGGCCACATTATTTATAATAAGATTGCTAACAATTATTATGCCCGCAGTTAGCAAAAATCTAGTTTAAGTTTGTAAAAAAATCCTCTAATTTGTAAAACTTAAATTAAACAAGTTCCATGGGATTATAGGTTTTTTTTTCTTAAAGTGCACTATATACTCAAATTTAGTTGATATACCATTTAAATAAATCTTAACTAAAATAAAAACCTAAAATAAAATTAATAATTAATGGTCTATGTCCCCGCTATTATAGTGACGAAACGTACCTAGTAGGTATACTCGCAACATTGCCCGTTTGAATGATAAATGATATTCTTTGTATGAAATGATAATGAGCCCAGGCATCACCAGATTTATCCTTAAAATAGCGTCCAGGTAATCAATTTTTTTTTGCTTCTACGGACCACAAGTTACAAACTTAAAAATAGGTCTAGTTTGTAAAAACATATATCATCATACATCTCCAACCACGCAAACCTCACTTCAATCCGTTTAGTATTGACGGAAATATTAAAAAAAAAAATCCCATGTAATTTATTTATTTTAACCAAATATAAGGTGGTGCCGACCATTATAGGATGGATAGATACTTCTGAAACAACGCGCGGTCCAGCCACCGTGAACAGTACGTATAGAGGCATAGCAGCAAAGGTCTCTCCGCATAAATATATAATATATTCCTTCTATTTTCGCATAATATTTATTTATGTATATCTATGTATTATTACATTGATATACATAAATGAATATACATACAGATGCAAAAACCGTCAAGCGACCTAGTTATGTTTCGGTTTTAGTCTGTGGGTTCACCGGTTTACCCGGGACTACTGCATCAATTTATTGTCGAGGTGGTAATCTTATTTCTTGGTGTGGTTACGAAACGGGCGATTGGTTTGACGATAAAGTAGCGAGGATATTAAAATAGACTCGTAATGCAAATATCGTCGGTTAAATGGACAAGTGATATTTTCCAAAATTAAAAAAAATATATTAGGCAGAACGGAGCATTATTAATCGAATTTTATATGGATAAAAGACACTTATAAAATTATTATATTAAGCTCATCTGTGTCGCAAGTGTCCTTTCGGTACTCAATACTACTCTGTAGGTTCTAGAACTAACATTTTAAATGCTCATATTGTAAGCTTTGTTCTTTTTGAATAATGCCACTTTTCTGTTTAAACGACGATATGCCTTTTATCCCCCCATTTCCTAACTACATCATTTAGCCGGCATAGTAGGAGCGATCAATTTTTTTAAACAACAATGTATTGATCGACCCTCTTTATGAACTTTGTAGGTCTTCTTACCATCAGGTAGATACAAAGTCACAAGCCGTGCTCCAATAAAAAAAAACATACAATAAATAAATAAATGTGCATACAGTGTGTTAACTGTTTTGATTATTGAGAAGAATTGCAAAGAATTATTGATTATTGAAAAGAAATGATTAAAGAGAGTGAAGATCAGTTTTAAAAGAATCCATAGTAACTTTTTTTACGTGATAAGGGAATATTGATCCAGAGTGATTCTGCGGTTACTGTAAGAGAATTTGAATATCTGGTCTATTTATAATTTGGTTTTATACATACATATTATATTTTATAAACACCGAGAACCATGACAAACTGTACAGAAAAAACGTACTAATATTTTTAACCGTGGGTGGGCATCGAACCCACGACCTCCGGATACAACGCCAAAGGCTCAACCACTAGTCTAAATACCTAAATACTTTTGTAATGCATAACTAACTCTGTTCCACTTTGAGTTCCACAAAAAAAAAAACGCCATCCACCGTTATTATAAATCACTTAATGTATATTTATAATGACGGTAGATGGCGTTTTTTTTTGTTTTTGCTCATGAAAGAAACCAGCAACAAGAAACTCAAACCCCCCGCCCCCGATATGAAATCCTGGCTACGCCCATGGTAAGAGGTCTTACTTTTCTTTACTTGTGACAATACATTTATTTACAGGAAGGGGGTACATAAAATAATGAATTTAAACGATATACATTAATAATGAACACTGATATACCTGTACATGCTATATTTTTTTTTAGGATAGGACAAACAGTTAATTTTGGAATATTTTTGGAATACATACCAAATTAGCTATTTGGCATTAGTTTATTGTTTATTTTCCTCAACGGAAATATATAAAAAGTAAAATTCCATGTAATTTATTTATTTTCACTTTTACAAACTTCACTTTATTTTATTTGATTTTAACTTACACGTTCTGATAAAACTAATTTTAATTATAAGCAAATTCGTATTATCAAAATGTGGCCCCTCAATCCTGGTCCTCCTATATTATAAAGAGAGCCTGATAAACTCAAAAACTACTGAACCGATTTTTCAAATTATTTATCCTACGAGTACAACTAACAAGAATAACATTACTTGCTTATAATGTCGCTATAGGTGAGCTATGTTTTATATTAAATCCGGTTTGTTCGAAATAAAACAGCGAGTGAAACAGCGGGGCACAGCTATTATTTAATAATAGCCTTATTTACAATATTGTATTAGAAAATATTGCATTAAACGATAAACTTGCTTTTTTTTTGCAAAAAAATAATGTACATACACGGAAAGTCGAAAATCGTAGATTATTACTCTAAGTATAGATTTAGGAACATACCTTTTTTCAATCAAATAATTTATTATTTTGATATTGTGTCACCTCAGCTTCATCCATTAATGATTTATTGGCCAAATCCCTATAGCTGATATAAGGTATATCAGCTACCAATACTACTTAGTTAAACTAAACGTATTAACAGTTGTGCCGCGAATCTACCCGCGCGGCAACTTACTACAAAAGTGAAAGTAATCGCGCATTGGATTCGGTACTCGCTAGGTAATTGTTTACAACTACCCTGCCAATTAAAAAAAACTGATAAAATATGAAGGTAGGTAACGGCAACTTACTACAAAAGTGAATGTAGTTATTAAATAGAAACGACTATGTGTTACGTTCCAGCTAAGACACGGCTGAAATGTCGTAGCAATATCATAACCATGGGAGTAAGAAAATTTACGGAAGTGGCTTAAGGGTAAAAAATTCAATAAATAGGATTTTAATTATTCTAAAGCGATATACATTTACATTGCTTTCGTATATAGAAAATTAGTAATAAATAACATATGATAAAAAAAATGATTGTAAGCTAACATAGGTAGCAAGTAGATCACGTATTTTTTTATTATTTTTAATATGAATTGTGTTTTTGTAATAACATTGGAGGTGCGGGGTGCTAAGAATTGCTGGTGCGATGGGCTTATTTTAAAGTGGACTGTATGCGAAGTTCCTAGCGGTTGGTTGGTACACTGTTAAGGTAGAGGAATGTGACGACAGTCGAGCTGCTGCGGAAGAACAATAAAGAAATGCAACTCGAAAAGGAAAAGCGCACAAACCTCTAACACGCTGAGTCGATGGTGATGGATGGCACTTCCAGAGTCCTCGGTGCTGTTGCCAGGCTTTGGCTCCAGGTGGAATCCTTTCCACCTGACCAGAGCAGACCAGCCCAGACAGGTGGTCAGACGGCTACGTCTATGGACGTGGCAGTCGCGGAATTTCACACAAAACGACACAAATCACAAACACAATAAACTGTTTGTATTAAGAAGAGTATTCTCTTCTTGCGGGCGTAGCTCAGTGGCCAATTTACGTTCCAGAGGAATTAATCACTCTTTCCCGGCGGTTCGCGACTTAACGTGCGCTTGCGGGTCAGGAACTTGGACGAATGGTGGGGAAATTTAACATGTACCAACCATACTTGAATAAATAAAATGACCTACCTGCATGAGAAATAAGTCGCGAGCGATTCAAATATAAATGGCGCAAGCATTCCCCCCGGCTTTGAAGCACTCGCTTCAAAACATAAAAATAATAAGCGGTAAAATAAAAATATTTTGCGGTAAAATTAAAATATTTGCGGTAAAACTAAAATATTTGCGGTAAAACTAAAATACTTGCGGTAAAACTAAAATATTTGCGGTAAAACTAATACTAACTAGTAGATGTAAGCGGTTTGAACTAATTAGGCAAAGGACAAAGACGTACAACTGGGCGAAGATACGATCCAGTTGCAGTCTTGACACGAACAACGCGAGTTACACCGTCCTTCGCGGGAAAGACCTCCTCGACCACCCCTAAGGGCCAATGAAGAGGAGGTGCATTCTCAACTATGAGAATTACAACCGTCCCGGCAGTAATGGGATTAGTAGGAGTATTCCACTTCTCGCGCGACTGCAAGGTATGCAGATATTCCGCTCTCCAACGCCTCCAGAACGATTGTACTAACTTGTCTAAAAGTGCGAAACGCGAAAGAATGTGAAGTCTGTCCTCCTCGATTTCTATAGCGGGTAAATATTTAAGTGGCGTTAAAGTCAAAAAATGTGCGGGAGTTAAAGCCAGCGGTTCTGAAGGATCGCTAGAAAGCGTCCTACAGAGAGGGCGCGTGTTCATCACGGCCTCTACTTGAGCGAGGACAGTGCTCAGTTCCTCAAAAGTCAAAATTTGCTCACCTATCACGCGAAATAAATGTGACTTAAGGCTCCTAATATTCGCCTCCCAATTGCCGCCGAAGTGGCTAGCAGCGGAGGTATTCAGATTCCAAGTGATCCGATTTTCAGACAATATATGAGCGAATTCTGAATTAAAGTGCTTAGAGCGTAGAAATGCGTGTAATTCGGAAAGTGAACGTTTCGCTCCGACATAATTAGTGCCGTTGTCGGAGTACATACTACCGACAGCACCACGGCGGGATATAAATCGTTTAAACGCGGACATAAAGCTTGCGGTGCTCAAGTCACCAGCGAGCTCGATGTGCACAGAGCGAGTTGTCAGGCATACGAAGAGACAGACATAAGCCTTCGTAGAGCGGATGCCTCGTCCTCGCGAAATTACGACCCTTAAGGGGCCCGCGAAGTCAGTACCAGTATGCATAAACGGCTTAGCTGACTGCGTAACACGGCACGATCTGTGATCGGCCATCATAGGAAAAGTTGGTTTAGGGCTAAGGCGAAAACATGACAAACATTTATGTACTCTGTGGCGAATTATTTTGCGGGCGGACATAATCCAAAATTTTTGGCGTAAAATTGACATTAATAAGTCAGGACCGGCGTGACAATTGACTTTGTGATGATAATCAACGATAAGATCTAAAATATGATCTTTACGCGGAAGTATAATAGGATGTTTATGATCATATTCTAGATGCGCGTTATTAAGTCGTCCACCGACTCGTATTAAACCATTTTGCAAAAATGGTTTCAAACATTGAATGCTGCGTTTACACAACTTGCCTGTGCGTATATTATCAATTTCGTCAGTGAAATAAAAACTCTGAAGATCGCGGAGTACTCTAGTTTCGGCATAATCTATGTCTGATGCGGTTATAAAATTAATTGTTCGACGGGGTAATAAATTAAGAAAGCGATAAATGTAAACAATAATTCGTAATAATTTAGACCACGACGAAACACGTTTCGCGAGAGTCAAAACAACAGAAGGATCAGAAACAGTAGCTACCAACGACTGCGACTTCTCCTCTGGCGGTTGGGATACTATTGATGGGTTAAATTCAACAATAGGCCACTGCGGGGGGTCTAAGTTAATCCAGGGCGGACCATTAAACCAGAGCGGGTGATCGAGAATCTGCGCGGGTGTAAGTCCACGCGATAAACAATCTGCGGGATTTTCAGTGCCGGGCACGTGATGAAAATTGCGAGGAAGCAAATAAGAATGAATTTTAGACACCCTATTTGCCACGAAAGTACCCCACCGGTGGGGCGACGAGTGGATCCAGCAGAGAGCTACCGTCGAGTCCGAAAAGGCTAAAATATTTTCAATATGATGACGGCTGCTGGTAACATCAATAATAATACGCATCAATTTAGACAAAATTAATGCGGCACAGAGTTCGAGTCTCGCTATAGAGACTACCCTACTCGTGGGGGACACCTTCGATTTAGCACTAACGAGGTATACGTAGTTGCGGCCATTATTATTAACGTGAAAATACACGACTCCGCCATAGGCTTTCTCGCTAGCGTCAGCAAAACCAAATAAACATACGACACTATTCTTCGTAATACCTACATGGCGCGGGATTTTTATATTGTCAAGCATAGGGAGCTCTTCTCGAAACTGCTTCCACAGCTGGACAATTTTAGCGGGTGGCTTGTCATCCCAGTCACATTGACAAAGCCAGAGTTCCTTTAATAAAAGTTTAGCAAATAATACTACAGGCGCTACAAAACCCATAATATCCCATATCTTCGCAACACACGACAATATGGCGCGTTTAGTACAAATATCTACAGGTATAGAAACTTTTAGATTAAAATAATCTGATGCGGGAGACCAACACAAGCCAAGAACCTTATGTGATTCTGATGCATCGAATTCCTTCACAGCCGAAAGACGGTGTGACTCTGGAATCGAACCCAGAACGCGGCATGAGTTGCTAGACCACTTGACTAGGTCAAATTGACCCGCCTTCATAAGATCGATCATCTGTCTGGTCGTAGCTATGCCCTCGTCTTCACTATCTACGCTATAAACATAATCATCCATGTACAGGCCAGCTTCTATGGACTTGGCTGCCAATGAATATTTGTCAGCCTGACCTTCATCGGAGACTAACTGTTTTATAGTGCGTAAGGCGTGAAACGGGCTAGACTTAAGACCAAAACAAACGCGATTAAACTGATAGGTTTGTAATGGCTCAGTGGTCGAAAATCGATATAATATACGCTGAAAGCGGCGGTCGTTCTCACGAATACCTATACATAAAAACATCTGACGTATATCAGCAGAAAGTGCGGTAGAAAAAATGCGAAAATTTAAAATAATATTAAACAAATTACCCTGTAGATTCTGACCATTGTACAAAATATCATTAAGCGATACTGAAGTGCTGGACTTAGCGCTGGCGTCCAACACGATACGTAATTTAGAAGTTAATTTATCATTACGGACTACACCGTGATGCGGAATATAGTAAGAAGGTAGGCTAGTACCCGGTGTGTCCGGCGGCGCGAGGGACAAATATCCTTTGTCCAAATATTCATGGATAACATCATCGTACGCTTGTTTAAAATCAGGTGACTTCAGAAACTTACGCTCCAAGTAGTGGAAGCGTCTCTCTGCTGCATGCAGAGAATCGCCGAGCGAAAATATATCACCTTTGATGGGCAATGCGACAGAGTATCTACCGTCCAGATCGCGGGATGTCGTGCTGACATAGATCTCCTCACACTCCATGTCGTCAGAGCTGAGTATGGTGGGGACACTAACTTCTTCCAGCTCCCAAAACCTACTAACGACGCGGTCTACGGAATCCAGAGTGGAGCAGTACGAAACGGTAGCGCGGATTGGTGCCCGCGCGGGGGCGGTTCCGATTATTACATAACCTAGAACCGTATTTAAGGCATACGGTGAGTTATTATTAGCGGGGTTACCGTTCACTTTATTTGATAATAAAAGATATGGGAATAAGGAAGCCCCGATCAGCATATCTATGTCTCCAGGGACGAAGTAGGTATCATCAGCTAACTGCAAATTACTTAAATACTGCAGCGCGTCACAGTCGACAGGGACGGATGGCAAACTTTCCGTCACCTTGTCTACTACGAGTGCGTCGATGTCATAACTAATATTATGATCTAATCGAGAATAAAATTTTACACTTACGGAACCCTGAATACACTTGCTGGGGCCTCCGATATCGTGCACGGTTTGCGATTGATATTTAACATTAAACGTTTAGAACAATCACTAGTAATAAAATTACTTTGAGAAGCACTATCCAATAATACGCGAACAAAACATTCATTTCCAAGTGCATCAATAACAATAACACGGGCGGTTGCAAGTAAAACTGTAGAAAAACTACGCGAAAGCGAATTGTTTATATTCGACAAGGTACATAGCGTTACATCATCGAGTCCCAGCTGATCGCTGGGAGTGCGAGGTCCGACGCCCGCGCAACCCTCGGCCGACTGAGGCGATGACGCAGTGCGCGACGTAGATGTGTGTGTGGATGCGTGCGCGGGTGTGCACACATTGGATGCGGTATTATTAAAATGAAGCATAGTATGATGCTGGTTATTGCATTTTCGACACTTAGATTTTGAATTGCAATTAAATGTTTTATGTTTACTACTAAGACAATTAAAACAATAATTATTGGATTTAATAAAATTATAGCGGTTATATGGATTTAAATCCTTAAAACCAGAACAGTTATATAACTGATCGTGTTGCGAGTTACATAATGAACACGTAGTTGGGGCGGCGGCGGTTTCGGTATTTACATAAGTATGAGTGAACTTGGCGGGTTTGGACGGCGCATCCGATCTACTACTACTACTAATTTTCTTTGTAGCTCCGTGGTTCGAAGAAGTTCTATGCATTATTTTTGCATGATTTCTGACGAAAGCGACAAAACTATCAAAGGAGGGTACGTCTCCAGAACCTCGGCTGTCCAGCTCAAAACTACGTGCGGTGTCTGTGTCTAGTTTCTTAAGGGCGGTGTACAAAAACAAATAATCACAAAGATTACCTAACTTAAGATTTTTAAGCGCAGCTACAGACGAAGCGAATTTATCAATAAACAGTTCGAGATTATAAGCTGTGGCAGACGTGAGCGGCTTTTGTTCGAATATTTGGTCTAAATATGAACTTGCGAGAAGACGTTTGTCTTCATACTTAGCAATAAGAGCCTGCAAGATTATATTATAGTTTTCGGCGCAGGGAGTTATTCCACTGCAGACCGACTGCGCTTTGCCAGTTAACTTACCTATCAGATAGTAAAGTTTCTCTGACTCTGATAAGTTAATATTATTATGAACGGCATTAGAAAAAATACTATAAAATAACGGCCAGTTTTTTACTTCCCCGTCGAATTTAGGTATTTCTATGGGGGGTAGCCTGGGCATGTTATTGTGACTAGGTCTCACAGGCTTCACGTCAGGTAAGGTAGGCTTAACAAGTAGGCTGTTAGCCACGCGTTTGGCGAGACAATACAAATCGTCGAACGAGTTTAGCGGCTGATAATTTATCATAAATTCCGGATTTTCTTCTACCTCAAGTTCATTGATCTTATCGAGAATATTTTCAAAATCCGACTTAAGAGTGTCTATGGTCTCCATCTCATTGAGAAAACTCTCCTTGATAATTTCATCATCGATATCTCGAGCGTGTTTTGCAATAGTTTGCATGCGATAAAACAAGGTATTTCTTTTACCGTTCAGAAGTTTTAATGAGGTCGATGACACCGACATTATGACAAATTATCAAACTAAATAAAGAAATTAAATGCGATGTAAAATAATATAATAACTTAATAAAATAATATAATAAAATAAGCGAGCGAACTAAATAAAATAATAATAATTATGTATGAAAATGGAAGCAGATTAAAATATTTTATTTTCACACAATAATTATGTAGCACGAATCTACCTTACAGAAAGATCGCGCGCGGAGCGGAGAGAACGGAATACCTACGCTTGGTTTACGTTCGGAATTATAAACTACCTACGAGTAATATAATAATAATATTACACAAAGATAATATTACTGCGGGGTGGATGTAGATATAGGGGCTTAGCACGCGGACAACGATAAGATATATACCGACTCGACTTATACCGTCTGCTGTCGAAAAATATATCGAATTGGTGAGCACGCAAACCGACATCGATAAATTTCTCGAGCTTTGTCTACTAGTTAAAACAAGTGTGTTTTCGTTGACAATTTCAAAAACATTTATGTAATAAATAATTTATTATTACCCTATACGATGCATTTATTCTATATTATTATTAATAATCGTTACAGAAATATAATTTTTAATTTAAAAAGATTTAAAAATACATATATTTAACAAAATAAAAATAAAGCCGAAGAAAACTCGTTGCCTTGGCCTAAAAAAATATTTTGTTTTTTGGTGAGTTTTTTTTATTTCATGCATTGGATAGGATTAAAAAAATGTAATGGAAAGTACGTATAGATACGGAAGTGGACTAAGACCTAAAAACGCTATTCAAACGAATTGTCAGACATATTTTCTTGAGCATTGATTGGTTATGATCGCATTTGTGTTACTTTTTATTTTGGTTTGTATTGCGGGCGGATCTTTTGTTCTTAAGACTGGTAAGGCGATTAAGCCTTAAGGTACTTCCCTATAATAATATACTCCAATGATATAAATCAAATATTTTATTTTATGGATGTTTTGGATTTTATGCAATACGGTGACGTGGGAATGATTTATTTTAATTATCAGCCTGAATTAGTCGCCTGCGGAATAATCATATTACATTACACAATCAATACATTCCGGATTCAAGACCTATCTGAACTTGAAAACCTCTGAACTTCGGGGGTTATCGAAGTTCAAAGATTTTCACTCTAGTAGTGATCGTCCCCTCTAGGATTTGTTCGCTTTAATATATTAAGACTAATCTACTGCCACTTCATAATAATAAATACATAAAATGCAATCCCACCATTGATCGAACAGAAACAACAAATATTTAAAGAACACGTTTCAAAATTGTCCAAAATTCATGTTCATGTAGCAATTCATCTCATCCGTTATTGCTTATTTGTTCCAAAATTAACATACCTGGTTCGATGCTCACCAATTTGGAAATTTCAAAATTTAGTTAGTGCTTTAGATTCAGAATTAAAAAACATGTTAGAAGTCATACTCAGTATAAATTTTGAAAATAATTCGTGGGATCAAGCCACCCTACCGGTGAGCTTCGGGGGACTTGGAATTCGCAAAATTTCTAGCATTTCATTACCAGCTTTTATAGCTTCAGTTTCTGCTTCCAACAACCTTATTGGTAAAATTCTATTTCCATCACTTGGTAGTGATTTAGAGGTTGTAGATAAAGACGAAGCTATAAATGTTTGGAAATCATTAGTTCCATCAACTGATTTACCCTTAAAACCTTATATTCAAAAGCAATGGGACGAACCTATTGTAAAAAATAATTTAGCCACTTTGCTACATAATGCCTCCCAACATGATAAAGCCCGTCTTATGGCAGCTACAACAAGTGAATCCAGTGCTTGGTTGCAGGCTTTCCCAGCACCATGTATTGGAACTTTATTGGACAACAGCACAATTCGGATCGCCGTTTGTCTGCGCCTGGGAATAAAACTATGCGAACCCCACATCTGTCCTTGTGGCTCAATCGTCAACAGCTTTGGGCTCCACGGCCTATCCTGCATCAAAAGTGCTGGCCGAATCTGCCGACATGCAGCAATTAACGACATTATCCGCAGGTCCCTTGCCACCGCTTCGATACCTTCAATATTAGAACCTCAAGGTGTTTCTCGAAGCGATGGAAAAAGACCTGACGGGATGACTTTGGTGCCCTGGAGGCGAGGCAGGGCTTTAGTTTGGGACGCTACTTGTGTGGACACCATGGCCCAGTCTCACATCCAGGGATCTGCATGTCGTGCGGGATCTGCCGCTTTCACAGCGGAAGCAAACAAACGTCGTAAATATAATGGCATTTTACAAAATTATGACTTTGTTGCTTTTGCTGTGGAAACTATGGGTCCGTGGAGCGAGGATGCTAAACAATTTTACCGAACATTAGCTCCAAAGCTTATTGACATCACTGGTGACTCAAGAGCTGGCGGATATTTCAAACAAAAAATTAGTTTGGCTATCCAAAGAGGAAACGCCGCCAGTGTCTTGGGTACAATGCCACAGGACAGTTTGGAAGAATATTACTTGTTGTAGCTGTCACAAAGAAACTTGTAATTATTTATTTATTTTTAATCTTTATTATATTTTTACAGGTTTTTTTTTTTTAAGTTTTAGGTTCTAGTTTTATTTATTGTTTTAATATTTTCAGGGGTTAATTTTTCTATATTAAGTTTTAGTTTTATTTAGTCACTGTACTTATTATTTTATATACATCGAATAAATTTTATAAAATGAAATAAAAAAATTACACGATTATATAATAAAACAAGATTTTTTTTTTTTTTTTTCTAAATAGCATAACTCTAGAAACATAAATACTTATATTCTTTCTAATAATCTTATTTTTATAATCTATTTCTTGGTTTGGACATCCAGATTTTTTTTTCAAAATCATTGTTTTTTGAGGTCAGTAACCAGCAACTTTTCTATAACATTCATAGTCACTTAAGTATAACAGTTTTTCTAACGAGAATAAAACAATTTTGGTTCGGTTTTTCGCTATTAAATCAATAAAAATATCAAAGCAAAAATATTTTCGACACTTATCAGCACCTAAAAGAAACGTGATAATTTTTTTATGTATATCGACTTTTGTCTACAATCTGACAGTTTAGTCTTCATGTTAATAAGCTGCGTGCTACCGTTTTCGATAAAAGTCGACATATATCTTCCAATGCGTCAAATTAGTCTATTCGTTATATATCGTGGTCGCGCGTGTTAGCTTTGTAGATATATGTCTTATCGATCGATATGTATCGAACCGAATGTCGCGCGTGCTCGGCCCCATAGTCTATACAAACTATTTTTTACTATTTCCATGCGGTTTTATGAAATAACTCATTTTTAGCGGAAAAGTTCCAGAATGATGACTAAATTAAAATCCTAACATCTAGATGGTGAGGAAATGCGGTTATTTCATCAATCCTGTCACTTAAAAGACCATAATGGTCTTGCCGAAGGTACCATGAAAATGGGGATCCGGCTCGAAGGACCATAAAATGGAGGTGCGGGGTGCTTAGAATTGCTGGTGCGATGGGCTTATTTTAAAGTGGACTGTATGCGAAGTTCCTAGCGATTGGTTGGTACACTGTTAAGGTAGAGGAATGTGACGACAGTCGAGCTGCTGCGGAAGAACAATAAAGAAATGCAACTCGAAAAGGAAAAGCGCACAAACCTCTAACACGCTGAGTCGATGGTGATGGATGGCACTTCCAGAGTCCTCGGTGCTGTTGCCAGGCTTCGGCTCCAGGTGGAATCCTTTCCACCTGACCGGAGCAGACCAGCCCAGACAGGTGGTCAGACGGCTACGTCTATGGACGTGGCAGTCGCGGAATTTCTCACAAAACGACACAAATCACAAACACAATAAACTGTTTGTATTAAGAAGAGTATTCTCTTCTTGCGGGCGTAGCTCAGTGGCCAATTTACGTTCCAGAGGAATTAATCACTCTTTCCCGGCGGTTCGCGACTTAACGTGCGCTTGCGGGTCAGGAACTTGGACGAATGGTGGGGAAATTTAACATGTACCAACCATACTTGAATAAATAAAATGACCTACCTACATGAGAAATAAGTCGCGAGCGATTCAAATATAAATGGCGCAAGCAACATAATTTATTAGGTAAGTAGCTCACTTGACGGTTTTTCGTATGGGCGGTGGTAACGAGTCCAGTCGGTTGGCCTAGCAGAGTAGCAGAGGTATAGAGGCCCTTCCACTTAAAAATAAAATAATTCTATAGAATCATACTCGCATCTTAATAGAAATATTCTCGATTTCTTTTACAGCTTTCTACGGGCGATATGTTTAGCAGAATACGAAATGTGACAAATTAAGCTATTGTGATGCGATTATGACATGATTGATCTTAAGAGAATCGTGGCCTGAAGTGATGCGCTTACATATAAGATAATTGATTCTTATATATAGATAGATATAATATACTTGGTGGCCGAGTTGGTTAGATCTTATACTTAAAAACACTTAGGTCCCGTTCAAACCCCGGTGTGTACCAATGAGTTTTTAATATAAAAAATATGTACATTTATTTAACACACTATAGTGCCTCGGAGAGCACGTTTAGCTGTCGATCCTGGTTTCACTATACCGATTTGTAAAACTATTTATAGATGGGTTATTGAGACTATCCAAATCGCGATGAGTTAGCCACTTGTTTGATGTACACTCATAATATACCATCGGCCCGACGAGTTGAGATTAAAAATCCCTCTCGTATAGGTGGTCTCGGCACCCGTGATTATATTAATTTTCTTTTTTTAGACAGAAATAAATAAGCAGCCATGATCGTCTTTCTTTTCTAGACAATCATAAATGTGAAATCTATTTTAATTATTAAGCTGAAGAGTTTGTTTGTGTGAACGCGCTAATCTCAGGAACTACTGGTTTGAATAGAAACATTATTTTAGTGTTGGATGGCCCATTTATCGAGGAAGGTTATAGGCTACACACTACATAACACCACGCTACGACCAATAGGAGGAGAGCACCAATGAACAAAAACGGCTTTAAAACAGATTTCTTCAAAAATTGACCGACGTCACAGGTGGACAGAAGGCTGGCACTTTTCTCTCTCAAAGATTAAGTTTAAAAATAAATACCATCACGGATCCCTATTTGGCTCACGAGAACCGTTAAACGGCCTCAGGATACCCAGCGGAGGGATTAACCCGTCCTCATTTCGCCGATGGTATTCGGAGGCAACACCTAACAAGTGGCGAGCTTGTTGCGGTGTTTACGATGAAATAGCAACGGTGTATAAAGCGGTCACCCATCCCAGGCCTTGTTGTCATCTGCTTAACCTTGTTATTAGTTACGCAGCGACTTAACCACTAGGCTGGGCCGCTTTTTTATTTAGACTAAAATACTGTTTTTACTTTTGTAATAACAAAAAACAGACTCCTCTGCCATCTAGTATTAGAAACTAGGACTTCACTCGTATAAGAGTAGATTTTATATTTATAAAATATTATTTTTACTTTTTTCAGTATTTAATATTTATAAAATATAAAATCCTGAAAAAAATAAAAAATAAAATAAAAAACAGACTCCTCTTCCATCTAGTATTAGAAAGCTAATAGAGGGCGTCTGTGTATAAGTAGATAACAAGCAATGACAAAATTCGTGAGGGCTGACTGGAACCTGGTTGGCTCAGCGGTTAAACGCCTTGCCGTGAGAACGAGGTTCGTGGGTTCGAGTCCCGCCACCAGGGTTTTTTTCATTGCATTTTTATCTTGAAAATTTAATATAACATTAATAAAGGAATTTATAAAAATGCATAAATATTTTTTTAATTAAAAACTCATTGGTACACATCGGGGATTCAAACCAGGGACCTAAGTGTTTTTAAGTCCAAAGTCTAACAAACTCAGCTACCACGTAAGTATATACCTTATTTACGTATATACTTGTTTTTAAACATAGGTACAATAAATTATTTTGTTCTAAAATATGATTATGTTTTATTTTTATTTTATAATCACTTATAAAACCTACACGAATTTTAATAAAGAAAAATGTAAAAAAGTGGTCAATATTTCCACACTGTGCTGCCTACACTGGGCACTGTGCCATCAAGTGATCTTTTTTTTCGGTTTTAGTGTGGGTTCACAGGTTTTCAGGAGACTATTTCACTAATTTCTTGCCGATATCATAGTCTCGGTTGCGGTTACAAAACGGGACTATGAATCAGCAAGGTTACTCGTTATGCACATTCCGTAACCGCGGCATTTAGTCGGCAAAGTGCAATTAAGGCTGTTAAACAACACATTTATAGGTCTGCTTACCACCAGGTGAATAATATAAACCCATATGCCGTGCTCCAATAAAAAAAAACTATACCAGCAAATAAATTATGCTATCAACTAGTACAGGTTAAATTAGTCTTACTTGTATTCTAAATTTAGAATTATTTGGTCATAGGGTTTATTTTTATTTAATTAATTAAATCATTATTGCATAAAGTTTGACAAAATAAGTTATATAGGTTTTAAATTTAAGTGGCTGTGGGCAGGCCACATAGCTCGCAGAACGGTCGGCCGTTGGGGCATTAAGGTTCTCGAGTGGCAACCGCGTGCCCCACAAGATGGACCGACGACCTGAAAAAGGTCTCGGGAAGCCGATGGCTACAGGCAGCGCAAAACCGATCGTTGGGGGGCTATGTCCAGCAGTGGATACATATACGCGTGAAAGGCTGGTATGATGATGATTTAGTTTTTTGGATGAGCCGATCACGAATATGAGGTCCATTTTGAAATCCAAAATGGCGGACTTGACTTTAATAAAAAAAACGAAATTGGGCTCGTTGTATAGATTGGTGATATAGTGATACTGTCGGTCCCTGTATTACTATACCAACTTGTGAAACTGTTGAGTGAGTCTCACCGAACAAGTGGCTAGCTCGATGTTTTGAATAGACTCAATAACCCATCGTTAAACAGTTTTACAAGTTGGTATAGTGAAACCGGGACCGACAGCTTAACGTGCTCTCCGAGGCACTATAGTGGTGTTGTCAAACAAATGTACATAATTTTTTAATTTAAAAACTCATTGGTACACACCGGGATTTGAACCAGGGACCTAAGTGTTTTTAAGTCCAAGGTCTAACCAACTAGGACACCACTTGCCCATTTACAGTATCAGTCCAAAATTGACCACTTACGTCATTATATTAATAAATTATTTTTGAATAAGTACAAAGACTTAATTAAAATAATAATTCCTAAAAAATTGAGAAGCAAAAAAATTTAGTTGTGATAAGGTCCCTCCTTAACATTCGACATAATTTTATTCAACGTAGGTATATAATTTATTTATCATCCAGAAATGAAATGATCGAAGTATTTTAGGGACCTTCGGCCAACGGAGTAGCTGGGATCAATAAGATTAAATTTAAATTTAGTTTTAGATTTTTTTAATATTAGTATACTTTTCCTAAAAATAAACTAGGATTAAAAACAAAATATTACCTAAAAAGAGACACTACCTTAACAAAACAGTATTGTAAAATATATTTTACTAGTACCTAGTTATTATAAATTGTTTATTAATTCATGACCATTTTTTATTTTCACATAAGTAGGCACCCATGAAAACAGTACATTTTTTATGACATGCAATACTTTAAATAGGCCTATAATAACAATTTAAATCATTGCAAATCACGATAGGTTAAGTTATCCATTGTTTTAGTAAAAACCTTTTAAACACACGTGTGTTTCGTTTTGAACAGAAAGCTCTTTGTGTTTTAATTGAAAAAAACTATTTAAATAATAAAAATGTTCTGTGTTGTATTACTATTTACAGTTGCTTTAGCTCAAGTAAGTACCTACTTAATGAATTATTTATGCAGAAAAGTGTAACAAAAATAAGATTTTTCTAGAATTATAAGTTAACAGAGTGACCTATGACGAACGATGAAGAGGTATGTGCGTAGATCCAGTAACAGCTATATCACAAAAACGTAGAATTTATATTGCTCATTTTGCGCTCGCATATAACAACAAGACATTGATATGTCGTTCGACTACCAGGGGCTCTAGAGAAAAAGCAGGCGAGGCGACATGTCGCGTCGCCTCAGTCAAAAACGTATGTATTTTGACAGTGACAGGAGGCGTGAGGTACGCTGTCACCTGCCAAAGTCTATACATTTTTGATTGAAGGCGACGCGACACGTCGCCTCGCCTGATTTTTCTCTAAGGCCCCAGGGCCCTATTTCATAAAGGCGACAATTGCAACAATTGTCAACAAGTGTCAAGAATAGTCGATTTATCGTGATGATTCTTGTTTCATGAATTCTGACTATGACTGGTGCGACAATTGTCAAAAAATGACAAGAATTGTCGACTAAATCATAATAATATGATGGATTGCCTAAGGCAGCATACTTAGCATTACAACTACGAATAAATGCTATTGGAAGTTATACCATTGAATTAAAAAAATATTACGGTTGAAATCGCAGTTATAAAAAAGCTACAGTTAGGAAAAAAAATTTTGTTCCAAATATTGAGAAGGCAACGGGACCTAAGCCTATACAGCTTTTTATTTTCTATTCTTCCACCAGTCTGGAAAGGCAAAATTCTTTAGACCATACAACAATTAAAAAAGGAAAATAAATCAAGATTTTTGATTTTTTGTACTAAAATATGTTTTCAGATTTAAGTGTTTATTATAAAGATTTATCATAATAAAAAATCAATATAGTTATGTAAGTTTATCGAATAAGACGTTATTAAATGAAACATACTATATTAATTATACAGTATTTAACTGTTTATGATCGACAGTTTCTTTGAAGAAACAGAAGTAAATAAAAACAATGAATTTAATAAAAATAAAATATCTCAGGGTAGGTGGTATGGGCTCTAATTCATTTACTCATTCTTCTTACGTTGAATGAACCAAATAACAAAAATAAAATAAAAAACATTTAAAGAAATATAGTCTGTTTTTTTTATGGAAAATTATTTATTCATTCGAAAAAAAAGGAAATATACAGAAAGCCTAAAATTGCTCTGTGAATGAAATGTTAAACATGTTCTTTACATGTACATAATATTTTTACCTATATCATATTTTTGTTCTGATTTTTAATGTCGTTTGTATGACGGGCGACCATCTTCTGTTTTCATGTTTGGAAAGCCTATTTTAGTCCTTAGGATTCTTTTTATGCTTCCATAGAAATAACGGTTTCTAATAATAATAAGTACTTATGATACTTATAATTATACATAGTTGAAAATGGCAGATTTCATAAACAGCTCTCAAAAATATTATTAACGTAACGTGTGCTATTAAAATACCCTATTTTCAATTATTTATGAATTTAAGGAATACGTACTAACTTTTTGGTCGGGGACGTTATTAGTTGTCATATAGTGACACAGATCTTAACTCATATCAATTATACCCAATAATTTTACAAATATGTCGACTTGTAAATAAATTTTATGTTTCATAAAACAAATTTAACCAATTGTATACTGACAATAATAAAAATATACCTGTCGTGAAATTGTAACAATTAACAACAAATTTAATGCAATTGGTCGTGTCAAAAATTTTTATGAAACGCGATTATGACAACTTGTCAGATTTTCATAGTAATATACTTGTCAATTAAAAAGTTATATGAAACAAAAATTACATAATTGTCACCTAAGTTATATACCTGTAACTTATCGCCTTTATGAAATAGGGCCCAGCTATCAATATATGCTCACACGCCTCATGTTGCTGTAACTCAAGTTAGTACTAATTATAATTATTTATTTAGCAATTTCGTTTGATATGGTATGTATGCTTATGTATTACATTTATTATATTATATACTCTATTTAAGTAGTTTAAGTATTGTTATACATGATTGTTAAGATTATATCTATTTCTTTTTTTTTCGAAAAGTTCTGCACCCTATAAGTATACTTCACTCTCTCAAAGGTTAGCTGGTAGAAAATGCCTAAGGCATTAAGCTCGCCTATGTACAATTTTGTGCAATAAAGAATTTTAAATAATTAAATAAATTGTGTAACAAAAAACTAGGTTTTATTAAGTTTTTTCTACAATTTAAAGTTAAGAGTGAGACCTGTGACGAATATTATATCGATCATATTGCGCTCGCGCATAACATCTGTGAGGCGCGCCATCTAGCCGACAATATGGCAGCTTGAAGTCGACCTAATATGTCGTTGCGTTGTTGATATTTAACGACAACGATAACCGTTTCCCACGACCCTCGCCTTGCCTTACAAGAGGTTTTCTATTTACTTGTCGAACTATAGATTACTTACTTACCCAAAAATAAATCAAAGAGAGTTTAAAAAGCTCTAGTGTTTTACTCAATAACATGAATCACTTTCTCTTTGCTGTAGATATATACAAGGGGAAAAGACACGTTTTAATAGATACTTGAAGAAGTAGATATCTTGTAGATAAAGACTTGTTTTCATAGGCACTTGAAGAATTATCAAAAAAAAAAGTGTTTTCCCTTTTTTCTATACTAGGATATAGAATATTCTACATACATACATATACATATCATCACGGGTGCCTTATGATTTATATTGAATAGACTCAATAACCCATCTATAAACAATTTCACAAGTTGATATAGTGAAACTGGGACCGACAGCTTAACGTGCTCTCCGAGGCACTATAGTGGTGTTGTCAAACAAATGTACATACATTTTTTAATTAAAAACTCATTGGTACACACCGGGATTCGAACCAGGGACCTGTATTATTAAGTCCAAGGTCTAACCGACTCGGCCACCACGTAGGTATATAGAAGATTCTTATTTTCAGAATTTAGAAAAGAAGTCTTTTAGAATAATAGCACCACAAATTGTTTGTCCTAAACATGAGGATGTCGTCACCAGTGTTCCCGATACAACATCTGTTATGTAAGTATCTATATGTCTATAGAGTGTTATCGCCATGGAATGATAATAAGAAGGTGCCCTAAAGCCTAAATCACCTTTCCGAACATTATAACAGAAGATGGTCGCCCGCCATATAATATCAAAACAGAAAGTGAGATAAAAATGATTACAAGCAATTATTGCTTATAAAGTAAGAACACAATATGGAGGCAACGAACATGTTTGAATTTTTTTTATTGGAGCACGGCATGTGAGTTTGTCATCTACCTGATAATAAGGAAACCCATGAAAAGAATAAATCGATGTAGTAGTCCAGAAACCCACAGACTAAAACCGAAACTTAACTAGGTCACTTGACTGCTTTTGCATAGTTTTATGTTAAATCAACTGCCCTGAAAGCGATCATCTGTACCAGAATACAGTAGTCTCCTGATAACTGACACCATAATATGCCTAGGTCACTTGACGGTTTGTGCATCTGTATGCGTGGTAGTAACGAGACCGGCATCGGTCTAGCCAAGTTATATAGACCTCCCTCTAGGGTTGCTAGCTTTCGTTTTGTGGAGGATTTGTTAGGAGAAAAAAAGGGACAAAATAATGATGTTGTTTTCAATAAAACGCCGTACCAGTAGAATTTCATTACCATAACCATAAATGCATTAATTTTATTCAAAATAAAGTAAGGAGTATTGTCCTCTAGTCTTTATTTCAAAATAATGGACACTATCTATATTTAGGGTTAAAAATCTTTAAATTAAAGGACGTCTGATAACCCTACCTCCCACCTAATAATAAATAACTAATATCTTAGGTATACAGGGTGAATTTTTCAAGTGTGCCTTCAAAGGCAAATCTCAAACAACAAGGAATAGCTAAAACTGCTCAAAGGAGTCTCGGGGCCGATGTTGATAAAAACAAAAACTGCATCATTATATTTTTGAAAAAAATCTACTAACCGGGAATCGAACGGTTTATTAAAAAAAAAATCACCTGTATGCATCCTGGGGCCTATTTCATAAACGTGACAATTGTAATTTACCATGACAATTTATAATACATTGCTTGGAATTATTTATTTAGAACCAACAAAATCAAGCAAGCAAAAATTGTCATGGTAAATTACAATTGTCACGTTTATGAAATAGGCCCCTGGGACAATAGACAGCTGATAATGTCGCTTATAATGATCAAATGGTGGAAAGTAACTCAAACAGCAAACAAAAGGAAAGTACTAATTTTAAGAATATCTTTTCAAACCCTAACTAATAAATTGTTCGAAAAAAAAAAAAATTAAATACCATCACGGGTGCCTATTTGGCTCCCGAGAACCGTTTAAACGGCCTCAGGGTCCCAGCGGAGGGATTAACCCATCATCATTTCGCCGATGGTATTCGGAGGCAACACCTAACAAGTGGCGAGCTTGTTGCGGTGTTTATGATGAAATAGCCTCGTTGTATAAAGCGGTCACCCATCCTAGGCCGGTCTTGTTGTCATCTGCTTAACCTTGTTATCAGTTGCGTAGTGACTTAACCACCAGGCTGGGGCCGCATTTTTGTTCGAAATGATAGCCATTATTTTAAATAATTAGCTTTTCTTACTTTTATAAAATTCAATTATTGTATTTACTTGTTGTTTTCAATGAGGATTGATTATGAAGAGCATTATTTCAAACATTTTTTTTATTAATAAAGTAGCCAGCATGGTAAGATTTTTTTAAATAAAAAAAGAGCACTTTCTTTAATTTTCTGCTTGATATTATATACTTACCAGAATTGGATTCTTATGGCGACACTCCCCGATTTCTTATTCGTGCCTCTAGTTTTTTTTTCAATATCAACCGGCTCGATTCCCGGCTAGGAGAATAAATTAGGAAAAATGTGCCTCATTACATTTTTCCTTTGTTAGTTTTAGTTTTTATCAAAATCTGCCCGCTACTCCTTTGAGCATTTTTAGCTATTCCTTGTAGTTTATGATTTGGCCTTAAAGTCACACTTGAAAAAAATAACTCTGTAGATTAACCATGTAAAGAATCTATTTTTAAAGGGTCCAAGCTAGAGGTGGTCACATAGATTTGACGTGGACAGTGCGATGGGAGCCTCTAAAACAACCTTCGCAAAGGTTCACTCTTCTAATTTGAAGATCCGTAAGAAATCTGGAAGTTACGTTAAATCGAGAGCAGCCTGAACCTTTTTTATATGTCATAGATAATAATAAAGTAAGTACCTTTTTATCTCTAAATTATAATTTATTTACTTCTAACAACGTTATTTAAAGTATGACCGCAGCAGATGATCATATAAATAAATAAAATGAATCAATAATAAAATATTAAGAAAGGTGCCTACAATAAACCGGAGTAAGGTATAAATGAAACATATTTATTACAAAAGAGAAAAAAATATTACAAAATTTATTATCTAACCTATATTTAAAAAAATCTAATATAATACCAACAAATTTATAACAAGAATTTAGAATGTTAGACGATGGGCGCCGTGTACCAAGGACACTAGCTGCATTACCACGTCGGATCGCAATGCTGATCCTCTGAACAAGGTACTCCTTGCTCAGACGATCTCCAATCTAAATGTTTTTAAATCTAAGGTCCAACCAACTAGGCCACCTCATAATTTTATGTTTTGCATTATATATTTACTCGTATTAAACTGAGAAAAAGTAGCGCAAAAATTACCGCATATCACCAAAGCTTACGGACCAATTTAGAATAAAGATAAACTAAAACTTAAATAAACACACTACTAAATAAAAACTCAAAAAAATAATGTAAAAGATTAGGGAAATAAAAAAGGGGTCAGTAAAGCAGCTACCTAACATAAGCGGCAAGATGTGTAACGCCCATCATTGGCATGCTGACCATCTGTACAAAGAAGAACCAACGATATGAGATGAAGCCACGACTGTTTTGCTGTTCGTTGACGTTATATTTATTTACTCCTGTAATATTTACAACACGGGGAATCTATCACAAATACGATTACTATATTATGCATCGAATAAACTTTTCTGACAGAGCTGTCAGACTTTAACAATCCTACGGAATGGCATCAGTTAACAGCTGAAACTGATTCCTAACCAGGAAGGGCTCGTCTGGCCGTTGAATATTCGTTGACGTTATATTTAGATTCATACTTATTTTAAATTTACAGCACGGGGAAGCTATTACAGACACTATTACTATATTATCCATCGAAGAAAACTTTCTAACAGAGCTGGCAGACTTCAACAATGCTACAGAATGGCGTCAGTTAACAGCTGAAATCGACGCCACAGCAGGAAGGGCTCGTTTGGTGGCTGAATGTGGTTGTTCGTTAACATTTAACTATGACACTGCTGGAACTGTCTATGCTGATGTGAACTTCGAAATGAATTATAGTCCTTCGATTGGAGAAATAACAGTAAGATTACTTTGTATTCTGTACTCCTGGCGACAAAAATTATGAATTTATATTAGACGCCCTGTTTCTATATTTTAATAATATGTAGGATCATTTTACACATTTTATCTGATCACAAACTAAGCTATAGGCTTGTACTTGTAACGAAATAGCGCCATCTAGCGCTGAATGTGACAGTTATCGGAGTGTTGCAAATTAAAAATCTTAATTTGGCAACACCGAGGATACTGTCAACGTCAAAAAGGTAACCTCTGTTGAAGGGAAATGTGTTCGATCGCTACCTGAAAATTATATAATTAAATTTAATCTACCTCATTTTGAGTTTAGGAACCGAGTCTATAAATTACCAGGCTCGGGGTGATCGCTCACATTTCCTTTCCAAACCAAAGAGGCTAACACGACATTGAATTGTTTGAAATATAAATAAAATAAAAGTGTCAGCGTCCCGGCATCTAAATTGTAAGTACAGCTTTTGTGGAACAGCAGAATAGTATTGAAATTGTTTCCTAGATAGAAGCCTAAATATTGTTGTCTAACAGGTCAGTAATTGTATCTGGAGCGGACGCTGCTTACTCCCAGCACTGGTGGTGCGTTACGGTGGCTGTGCAGGACAGGCTTGATCTGACGGGGTTCCCTTGAGGAGCTGTCACAGTCCCCGGGGAGTAATTTTTTTTATTTTTATATTTGTTAGTATAAGGCTCCTTAGTATAAGTATAATTTTAAGTTTGTCTGTTCTATCTTCTATTGTAAATATATTGTGTTAACCTCTCTCTCTTTTCTTTGTTTGTTCCTTGTCAGTACCCTGCCCTGAGTTGTTTCATGGTCTGTGAGCCCCGGGCAAAAGACTACGTTACAACTGGCGCCCAACAAGAATAATCAGGGCTAGTACTGACAGGCTATTTGTATATTTTTCAGGTGACTGTGTCGGCTTCTTGTGGGATACCCCGAATGATGATTGGACGCGCTGACTTCTGAGCGACATCGTCCAGTCTGTCCTGTCACTGTCACCGCAAGGACGAGAGCACACTATCCATAGAATAAACCAGAGGTACACATTATCATTAGGGAGCCTTAAGCAGTGATCCGTGTTAGTGTTTTTTTTTCTTTCAATTGTAACTGTAATTTTAAGACCTGTTCATTTAGATATATCTTATTGGGACATAGTTATTTTACATAATGCCTAGAAAACCTAAACTTAATGAATCTTTGGAAACCTCAGATGTTGAAGAAACTGCATCTAGGCAAATTATATATGTGAGGGAAAGTAAATTTACACCACATTCACTTAATTTAAAGTTTGATGGTAAGGGTTGTGTACGATCCTTTGTAAATAAGTTGTTCTCAATACATACCGATGCGTCATCTTATGCGATAGGCGGTGTCATAACACAAAATCATGACAACATAGAACACCCAATAGCATATTGTAGTCGAACTTTGAATAAAAATGAAGTTAATTATTCTACAACAGAAAGAGAACTCTTGGCAATCATATATTCCTTAGAACAATTTAAAATGTATATAGACGGTACTAAGTGTAATATTATAACTTCTAACGTCCTTCAGGTCGATTAGCTCGTTGGAGTATGAGACTTAGTCAATTTGATTTTAAAATTTTACATAGAAAAGGTAAAGAACATGTCATTCCGGATGCTTTATCAAGAGTAGAAATCAATAATATTACTTTAGATAGCATGAATGATCCGTGGTATAATAAAATAATAAGTAGATGTAAAAATAATCCAACTAACTGTAAAAAATTTTTAATAAAAGATAACCAATTGTTTAGATATTGCAAAAATAAATATAATTTAACTTCTGAATATTCTTGGAAAATAGTTGTACCAAAAAAATGAACAAATGAATATTTTAAAACAATACCATGATGACCCAACTGCTGGTCATATGGGCATTTTTAAAACTCACAAACGGATTGGTTTGCATTATTATTGGAATAATATGTACAAAGATATCACCAATTATGTGAATAATTGTGAAATTTGTAAACAATATAAACCAGTCAACAAAAAACCATTAGGGCTAATGGGAAATCCAAAACAAATAACAAAACCTTTTGAAGGAGTCTGTTTTGACTTATTAGGTCCATTTCCTAAGTCTACAAATCAAAATACTAACTTATTTGTTTGTTCTGATTATTTTAGTAAATATGTCTTGTTGTTTCCTATACGGAACACAACAGCAAATACAATTATAAAATTAGTTGAAAAACATGTGTTTTTAATACATGGAATACCTAAGTTTGTGTATGTAGACAATGGACCACAATTTATTTCTAAGATGTTTAGGGACTTAATAAAAAAATATAATGTACCTAACATTTATTATAACCCTAGCTATCACCCTCAGGTCAACCAGGCAGAAAGAGCTATAAAAAATGTAGTTTATAGTATTGCATCATATGTTAAAGATAATCATAGAAAATGGGATGAAAATATTTCACAAATTCAGTGTGCCTTAAATACAGCAGTAAATGAGACAACAAGTTTCACACCTTATTTCTTAGTCCATGGTAGGGAAATGTTCACAGACGGGTCTTTACATAATATAGACCATGTAAACAGATCAGAAATAGCAATTAATAACCAAAATAATTTTCCACAACACCTTTTAGAGTTACAAGAGATTTTTAAAGACATAGAAAAACGCATTGTTAGCTCTCATAATAAAAATAGTAAATACTATAATCTTAGAAAGAGACAAGATGAATATAAGGAAGGGCAAATTGTATATAAAAGAACCTTTTTTCAGTCTGATGCAAATAAACACTTTTCTGCCAAGTTAGCACCTAAGTTTCAAAAATGTGTTGTAGATAAAAAGTTATCTCCCTTGGTATATAAATTAAAATCCATGGAAGGTAAAAATTTAGGAACTTTTCATATAAAAGATATTTTAAAATCACAGGAAAATAGAGACTAATAATAATAATTATATAATTATTTTTAAAATAGTTTTTTTTTTATATCATGAGTGGAAACCTAAAAGGTTAATCTACACATTATTCAATATTATTATTTTATGTAGTTTATGTTATATATTCACTGTGTGTTGGTAATCTTAGATTGGTCATGCACAGGTGAGTGTAGTGCTGGATCATGAATGTCCTTAGTGGGGACCTATACGGTCATCTCACAGGGCATTTAAAATTAGTATCTGCAATCACCAAAGAATGGAAATCTGAGTTTGCCACACACATATGAAAACAAAGTATCTAATTATGTATTATGTATATATATATATATAGATAGTCTCAGGGTACACAATCAGATGTATTGAACTCTGATACTGGCCATAAATTCAATATTAGGACCTAAATAGAACTACTGTAGGATTTAATTAAAACTACAAGGGGTCATTACATACACATATAGTTTATTGAAGGGTGTAAATTTACTTCTCCTATCTCCTTTAATAGCAATATTTGCTTGTTTGTAATAGACACTCGAGGACGAGTGGACAAAACCGTGCTTCAAGTTTTATATAGTTATTATTGTGTAAAAAATTATAAGAAATAATATTAAATATTCTTAATTTTTACTTTGTTTGTGTAACTTATATATGGAATATATATAATAACTTGTTATATTTAAAATATATCCACACGGTTTTGAATAAGGAGAGGGATTTTGTAACGAAATAGCGCCATCTAGCGCTGAATGTGACAGTTATCGGAGTGTTGCAAATTAAAAATCTTAATTTGGCAACACCGAGGATACTGTCAACGTCAAAAAGGTAACCTCTGTTGAAGGGAAATGTGTTCGATCGCTACCTGAAAATTATATAATTAAATTTAATCTACCTCATTTTGAGTTTAGGAACCGAGTCTATAAATTACCAGGCTCGGGGTGATCGCTCACATTTCCTTTCCAAACCAAAGAGGCTAACACGACATTGAATTGTTTGAAATATAAATAAAATAAAAGTGTCAGCGTCCCGGCATCTAAATTGTAAGTACAGCTTTTGTGGAACAGCAGAATAGTATTGAAATTGTTTCCTAGATAGAAGCCTAAATATTGTTGTCTAACAGGTCAGTAATTGTATCTGGAGCGGACGCTGCTTACTCCCAGCACTGGTGGTGCGTTACGGTGGCTGTGCAGGACAGGCTTGATCTGACGGGGTTCCCTTGAGGAGCTGTCACAGTCCCCGGGGAGTAATTTTTTTATTTTTATATTTGTTAGTATAAGGCTCCTTAGTATAAGTATAATTTTAAGTTTGTCTGTTCTATCTTCTATTGTAAATATATTGTGTTAACCTCTCTCTCTTTTCTTTGTTTGTTCCTTGTCAGTACCCTGCCCTGAGTTGTTTCATGGTCTGTGAGCCCCGGGCAAAAGACTACGTTACATACTAAGTGTACCTTCGGATACAACGCCAAAAGCATAACCACTACTCTACGGAGGCGGATATTATTCTGGCTGGTTTTTAGGTATGGTAAGCCAATCAACCAGTTTTGTTACCACCACAATCATCTTGAAAGAGCCGTCAAGTGACCTAGTAATGTTTTAGTCTGTTGTTGTGGTCCCTTTGAACGATCGGATTTATGGATCTGCTTGGATGGCAAGTCTGCTTACGATCATGTAGATACAAGGTCACATGCAGTGCTCCAATAAAAATCATTAAAAAGTTGCCGTCCATTTTATACACTCCGCTTGAAAAATATTAGGAAATCTGTTCAGACCTCTCAAGTAAAGTAAACTCGCAGACCTAGGATTGCTTGCCGCCTAGGTCTGTGAGTAAACTGTAACTCTGATGCTGAAACATTACACGTTTTTTACTTTATTGGGAGCAAGGGATAACCAGGTAAACAATATCATCATCAGCTTCCACTACTGTCCACTGGCCTGTGTAATACACAGTCCAAGTCGCGCCAGCTGTGCATAGTGCTTAAAGCACTGCCAGCATTAATTCTTATTGCAATACTAAGTATTTGACAACGTAATTGCCAGCCCTTGGGTCCCCTGAGACAAGAACCAGCCTCTTCCGAGGTTTTTAGGAAATATTTTATTAGTGTCAGACGACCACAGACCGTCGTAATCTGCACTTAATTGAGAGTATTTGCGACGCTTTCGTGTTTGTGCGTGACAAGTGGCATCCCACTCAGGGGCTCGATTTTCTATAGTTAGACAATTGGCAGTTGATAAACCCTTAATTTGATATTTTAGGTTAGCCCAATGGTTGGTACAGCATTGGAGACAGTATTCACAATACGAACTCAACCAGCGGAAGACCACAACTCTCCTCTGCGAAATAATTTCTATACCAGAGTTGATGAAGATGTCACTCTCCCCCTAATTCTTATGTGGAATATTTTGCCGTCGAAACCTATTTGCCTTATATTGGTAAAGTATTTTGGTAAATTATTGGGTAAAAAGCGGCCCCAGCCTAGTGGTTAAGTCACTGCGAAACTGATAACAAGTTTAAGTAGATGACAACAAGATCGGACCTGGGTTGGGTGACCGCTTCATACAATGAGGATATACTATCATAAATAGCCATAGCCCCCATTTTTATTTTTATTTATTTGCATGCTTTTTACTTACAAAAGATGGAGTAACATCAGTTTGGGTAGAAGTTTGCGATTCCCTAAACGCCTGCTCCCAAAGTGAAGTGGCAAGAGTTCACGTTGATATGCCTAACGCAGTCACCGCTGAACAGGTCAAAGAAACGACAGAAGCTCATCTCAGACGATGTGAAATATTGAACTTACAAAAACTTTCTGTATGTGCTTTGATCACATTTCAAGTGAGTACCTACTTATGTAGAATATCTCGATTAGTATATTGTTAATGATGCAGTTACGAAATGGCCGACGAATAAGACGTCTGATGCATTGCAAGTCTCACTTATGTATCCTCGCTGCTTTATCGTAAAATCAACTATCCGTTTCGTAATTGAGCCCTGAAAGGAGACTACCACCTCAAATTTAAGTTGCCAAAATGAGCCCACAGACTAAATATACTGAGTTGAATCGTGTCATAATCGCATCGTAATAGAATGACAATAGCATAATTGGGCATATTTCGTATTCTGCTAACCAATCGCCAAAAGAAAATTGACAAAAAAAATGCGAGCATTTTCATGTTTCTATTACGATGCGGGTACGATTCTATTGAAGTAATTTAATTTATGAGAATATTGTAATTGTAAAAATTTATTATGATTTTGTTTTCTGGCACAGAAAGCGGATAAAACAGAAGACTTGTCAGCGTTAACTTCTGCCTTAGCCGATTTGTTAGCAGCGAGCCCCTCCGAGTCGTGTTTACAAAATCATAACAAGAAATATTCAGCGCTTTTGGATACGCTAGCCGCTTCCGGATTCGATGTTAGTGCTTTGTAACAAAACTTTATTGAAAAATATTTTTTGTTTAGTACATGTTTTTTTTTTAACTTTCAGTAGGAATACAGCTAAAACTTAATAGATTGCTGACCTACCAACATTATAACCTGTGAACAACTATATCTTGATTCCTAAATTTATCTTCATTGTTTGATCGAGAGAAAGAGAGATTGAGAAATCGTTGCTATAGTCTCCTGTAATCTGGTGAATCATCAGAATAAACCCGAAACAGTACTAGGGCACTTGACAGTTTTGCATATATACTCGTATGAGTACGGTAGCTTACGCTATTGTTTACAAGGTTTTCCATCTTTGCACAAATTGCTATTATATATTGTTTTTGTTACTATTATTTTTGGTGTAATTGCTATAAGGTACCCCGGGGTGAAAGCAACTATATAAAAATAAGTAAGTTATAACTTTGCGTAAGTTATAACCACGAACTAAATAATTATAGGATTATTCAAATAAGCATACTTAATTTCACAGCTTTTAATAAATAGGTTCGACATAAATTACGTTACAAATAGGCTTAGGTTTATCATTAATATTCTTGTTGAATAAGAGCAGTAAAAGTCACTTTCACTCCATCTTAGGGTTAATGCGACTATCTATGTAAAAGCTATCTAAAGTCGCATAGATAGGGTTCAGTTTCGAGTAAATTTAATTTATATTTTTATGGGGCGAATGCGACTTATCTTCTATAATAGCTAGTGTTTACCTACTACTTATCTTTATCATTAAATTATCAATTAAATTATATAGAAAAATATGTATTGTTTTTCTTAATTAAGCTATTTGTTTTTTGTTTAATCTTCGCAAATCTAAAACACGTCATACCAAGCTATATAAATATTTATGGAAGTAAGTGAAATTCACTTATCGAAATATGGACACGGGACATCACTAACGATTTGTTGTGTGTTGTTAAATGTGGCTTTGTTAAATAAATGTACATATTTTTTTAGATTAAAAACTCATTGGTACACACCGGCGTTCGAACCAAGGACCTAAGTGTTTTTAACCTAACCAACTTGGCCACCACGTAGCATATATAACAATGAATAGCAATAACAATTATGTGCAAAGTGTTGTCAACAATAGCGTAAATAAAAGCAATGCAATTAAAATAAACGAATATATAAACACAGCCATAGATATTATACACTGCCTTTTGAAGCCTTAATAATAATATATGACAGAGAGCGCAAAACTACAAAAATCTTCATGATTTTTTTAATGTTTATCTGTTATATTTACATAGGCGCCTATTAGCTGGTTCTCGCAATCTTTTGTGCGTGTTACATACATACTTATCATCACGGGTGCCTTACGGGTACCCAGCGGAGGGGTTTTTAATCCCACCTCGTCGTAACCGATGGTATGAGAGCCTACACCGAACAAGTGGCTAGCTCGTCGCAATGTTTTGAATAGACTCAATAACCCATCTATAAACAGTTTCACAAGTTGGTATAGTGAAACTGGGACCGACAGCTTAACATGCTCTCCGACGCACTAATAGTGATGTTGTCAAACAAATGTTCATAATTTTTTTTAATTAAAAACTCATTGGTACACACCGGGATTCGAACCAGGGACCTAAGTGTTTTTAAGCCCAAGGTCTAACCAACTCGGCCACTACGTATATAATTATTATTTATTGTGCGTGTTATTTTGTTTATAATAAAGAATGCGAGAAATTTCGACGATTCCATCGATGGAATCGTCATCAGTCAAATTAATTTGGATTTTGACAGTTTTTAGTCGTCCCCCTAGGCGTGATGTTCGCTGTCAAATGTCAAATTCCATACTTATTGACTGAAGTTGATTCCATCGATGGAATGTAGTAGTTTTTCTCTAAGGCCCCTGGGGCCTTATTCTACTAAATTTGACACATTTTGTATGGGAAATTATTGTTAGAATGTATTAACTCAGCCTTAGTTAGCCACTCTGTATTATTATAAGTAAACTAGTCTACCCTCTAGATTGTCCTTGGATCTCTCTGGCAATAATGGTGTAGCTCGCTATGTAGTAAATTAAACTAATAAATAAATCTAGATCTTTTATTCACTTTCCAAGTTAGTTTCTAATAGGTTATGGGCCCAGACGCCTGTTACATTAGGGAAAGTGATAGGGACTATAGGGAGTGAAGAAAAAAGTGTTAAATAATTATTCACACAGTGCACGCATACAAAAAAAAATGGCGTCATCGGAGTCGCTAACAAAACTCACCGTTCTAAACGAGAAAACAAATTTTTCAAATTGGAAATTTCGCCTAAAATTGTTTCTGAAAGAAAGGGGATTAGAAAATTTTATAGACTCCAATGTAGACTCGGCGGCAAAAGATTATAATAAAAATGACGCCAAAGTGAGGTCAATTCTACTCTCGTACAGGCTATTTCTGACCAATATATAAACGTGGTCAAAAAAAGTGATTCGGCTTTCGATATGCTTACCAAATTGGAAGCCATTTTTGAAAGAAAATCTATAAGAAAATTATTAACTTTAAAATTGATAAATAATGAAAAACTCCAAGATCATTTTTTAAAGTTTGAGTCTCTAATAAGTGAATTGAAGGCATCAGGATGCAAAATTGAAGACACCGACAAAGTGTGCCATCTCTTTCTTACATTGGGAGAGGAGTATGAAAATGTAATAACATCATTGGAAACAATGTGTGATGAGAAAGACCTAAGTATTAAGTTTGTGAAGTCAAGATTACTTGATGCAGAGATAAAGTTAAAAAGTAAAAATAGTCAACAAATAAGTGATGAGCAGTCTGCATTCTTGTGCTGTTATAAATGTGGAAAAGAAGGCCACGAATTTTATCAGTGTAAAGTAAAACAAGTAAATTTTGACAATAACAGAGGTTATTCACCCAGATCTAGAGGAAGAAAAGAAACAATAGGTATAAAATAAATTATTCAAGGCATAGAGCTCACAATTACAATATGGAGACTAAGCAAGAGTTATTTATAGCATTAAGCGCAGAAAAACAATTAAAAAGTGTAGAATATTGTAATATATTTATTGTAGACTCTGGAGCTACTCACCACTTTATAATGCAGGAATATGAACATTGTATGAAAATGAAATATACTTGTAATGGACACTTGTTGGGTGTAGACTGAGAATACCCTCGGCTATGAATAAAATCCCACCGCTGGGTACCCTGAGCAGTGGTGTAACTATAGGTAGCAGGGTTGGCAAAATTCACGCCGCCAATTTAACAAAATTTTGTATTTTTTTTTTTTTTGATATATAAGTTTAAGAGCACGGCATGTGAACTTGTATCTACCTGGCTTGAGCAACCTATAAAGTCCATGAATGAAGTAAATCAATAATTGTTCTTAAACAATATTGATCGTATATATTCCACTATGCCCAATGACGACAATGACGAATTGCATTACGAGTATTTTTAACATATTCGCTGCCTTATCGTCAATTCAACCACCCATTTTGTAACCGCACCCTAAAAGGAGACTACCACTTCGACAAGAAATCGATGCAGTAGTCTCCTTAAAACCGGAAAACCCACAGACTAAAACCTAAACATTTATGAGTCATTCGATGGTTTTTACATATGTATGGGAGGTGGTAACAAGACCGGTCGGTCAGCCTAAGTATAAGTTAGACACAACTAAAGACAGTCATAAAGACATTATGTTGTACCTAATCTCATAAAAAATATAATTTAACGACATACTATTTTAATTAAAATGCTAAGTCGTGATGGTACAATTATTATGTTTAAAAGATGGGTCCGTGGATGCGAGCGAGTTTATTTGCAGAGCCCCAAGTAAGGTTTATTAGAGTCCGGCATGTGACCTTGCCTACCTGATGGTAAGCAGACCGACAAAGAACATCAATGGCGTCCATCAATACATTGTTGTAAGCATTAACCAATTGTGCCGACAAAAAAAAATCCGGGATTCTGGTATTTTTTATATGAAAATATATAAAAATTGCTCAAAAAAGTATTTTCTCTCAAAAAACCAACGAAGTTTAGGTATAAACCGAATTTCCGATTACTAATATAAAGTAAACTCGTAATGCAAATTTGACTTTGTCGCCGCCCATTCCGCAACCCATCGAGAAAAGTGAAGTTTAAGTATAAAAGCGCCTGAATTTCCGATCGCTATTAATTATCCTTGCTGCTCTATCGTTATTAATTATCAACTACCCGTTTATTAACCGCAGCCTGAAAGGAGACTACTATGCCGGCTAAATGATGCGGTTATAAATTTGGCGGCGACAAAGTCGAATTTGCATTATAAGCCTACTTTAATAGCCTCGCTGCTATATCGTCAAATTTACTGCTTCTTTCGTAACCGCATCCTGATACTTCCACCTAGATATATTTCATTAAATATTAATAGTGGTACTAATAAGAAACTTCTTATATATTCCACCGACGACGGTACAGAGATTTTCCCAGTAGTTTACCTTCTTTAAACTGAAAACCGACACTTATCGCATACCAGTGCGGTATGCGATAAGTGTCGGTTTTCAGTTGCAGGCGACAAACTCGTAAAGCTTGTTTGTAGCTTTACGAGTTTGTCGCCTGTCATTGGTGTGTACTATTTGCGGACTATTGAAGTCGGGATGTACCATTAGGCGGGCGGGAGTTCGCCGCCCTGCCTGAACACCTCACTGCTCTACGCTTTGCATGAAGTTTGTCCACGTGATTTCCATTTGTATTTTTATAAGTGAAATACCATTTTAAAATATTTTCTACGGCTGGCAAACTTGTAGTTAGTAACACAGATATTAGTTCCGGGAATTTAAACATTCAAGTTTATTTGATATTTATTTATTTTTTTAATCTTTATTGCATACAAAACACAAAGGCGGACTTAATGCCGCTAGGCAGTCTATACCAGTCAAACCTTCGGGACAACCAAAGCAGTTAATTATCTATAACAAATATAACCATTATAAATGATTACTGACAATTTATAGGTACATATTTAATATTTAAAGAAACACAAGTACGTTAAAACATTATCTAGGTACACAATATTTTAGCACAACAAGATGTTTCCAGCCAAGGTAAGACTGATAAGAATAGGTGCAAATCTCTATAAATTAAATAACGTTTTAAGCGGACCCCGCTCTATCAGCAAACACATATGATAAGTAGGTACATACCTATAGTTTATTTGCTCTCTAAAAATGAATACAACACAGCTATATTATTGTAGGTAATTAATATAGGTAATAGAAAATAAAAAGCAGAATATGTCGGAATACAATGCTAAATCACTGCAATTTGCCGCTGATTAATATAAACGTCGTAGAAAAAACTGGGTGTCAACAAATTCAAAATGTTACAATTTCGGATGTTATCATATCTAGTAGGTACCTACCTATAAAAAACTGAAAAAAAAACCCGAGCCGCTATATTAAAAAAACTAAGTACTGTAACCCCTAGTATTTGGAACGCAACTTATGGTACTGGCTGGAGAGGTCTGACCATATTATTCTTAAATTAATTTCCTATTTTTAAATAATTCGAAGGTCCACGGACATGTGCCGGAGACAGAAGAAGTAGTACATAATTCTTTCGGGTTGGGTTGGATAAAGCAGCGAATGCCTGCAGTAATTTAAATATATTAAAATACGTATTAATTTGTAATAAATAATCATATAAATGATATTGGATGGCTACTCAATAAAACAAGTCCAAAAATAATAAGAGTTGTAATTTATTTCCAAATAGTTAGGTAGGTAATGTAACAGTCACAAAAACGGCTGTTCCAGTACTTACACTCGCTTTATACATTTTGAGTCGAGTATCCGAAGTGTACCTACTAAATATTATCTATATATTTTGGACTGACTTTATTTTAGTTTGTTTGTTAAGTATTAGGTAGGTACCCTACTTAGGTAAAGTAATATAATAATATGAACGAACAACATTACACACATATACCCTTGGTCACAAACTAAGCTTAGGCTTGTATGCGTACCAGAAACAGCGATACCAATACATTTAATATTTTATAAACACCACATGGCACTGTAACAACTGTAAAACAGAAAAACGCACAAATATTTTTGCCATGGGTCACAACGTCAAAAGCGCAGCCACTAGTCTACGGAGGCGTACAAAATAGTACATTGTTCACCGAGGGGAGAAAGTCACCGATTACTAACGAGGGCGAAGTTTGAGGCCCGACGCGAAGCGGAGGGCCTTAATTCGCTCGAGTTAGGAATCGCACTTTCTCGCCGAGTGATACATAGTGCTTTATACTACACCTACGAGGAAAATAAAAAATAAAATCTCTATTAATTAAAGTTTATATTAAAATTATTACAGTTGTTAAAACTTAATAAATCAAAAATGCAAAGAAAGTAAACAGCCAATAAACCAATACTTTTATTTTATTTTATTTTGATTAAAATTTCGAACTTGTAAAAAAAAACTAGGCTGTATGGCTTTGAACCCTTGCCTTTCCTAATTTGGAAGAATTGAAGAAAAAAAAATTAAAAAAAAACTAGCACGTTAACAATGAATTTTCATATACTTTTTCCTCCCGCTTAAGCACGTTAACAATGGATTTTCATACACTTTTTCCTCCCGCATATTTTTACGACTACAAAGACGTACTTTCTGACCTATTCTTACGCAAGTAAGAACCTACTTTCCGAGCAGGTGTAGTATAAAGTACATTTAGGTGCCTACCTTGTAAACGACCTAGGTGGACAAACATCAGCACTCTTATCCGGGTACGAAATTGGAAATCGGCAGATTCCGTCCCTATACGTCCGCTATACGCGACACAATAATATGCAATACGTTTCTATATCTATCAATTGATAATACATACATTTTCAGGCTTTTTTCATATCTTATATCCTTGTGCTTGTGGGAACAAATATTTATTTAAAAAACCCGAAAACTTCTCTGGTTTCTAAATCGCAGAATAAAAATAATGATTTTTTATCGACCTCTTTCTTCTTTTGTATTGTTTTATTTTTGAGATCAGAAAAATACTTTTTAATATTATTATTACAATATTACACTTAATACAACAACAATATTTATTACAATAGAAAGATTTGTACGTACAATTACCAACATAAAAATAAAAAATTAACTTCGACTAATCTAACTTCAGACAAGTTGTAATATTAGAAATACGTTCGTATGTGCATCAAGACAACTGCAGGGGCCTTAAGAGGAAATTCGGTCGAAAAAGTGTAGTTTTTGACAGATGACAGCATACCTGTCTGGAACGTATGGATTTTGACTGAGGCGACGCGACATGTGTCTTTACTACCTACCTACCAATTCATCTTCAACGATAGGTATTCTTCTCATTTGTTTTATGTAGTATAAAAAAAGTTTAAGGATGTTAAAAGTTATATATCTAGCCATAATATCGTAGTTCTCTGAATTTTCATTTTGTTTTAAAAAATATTTTTGATATAGGTTCATGGCGTAGGACTATAGGTATCTATTGGCAAGCATTGTACTCGTGATTGCACTATCTATACTGACCTCCAGTGCCAGTTTCTAAGAATGGATGAAAAAATATTTATTGCACTAAAGTTGAGTAAGTGTACATACACTTATTCAACTTTAGTGCAACATACATACACGTTGACTTAAAACTCAAACAGTTTAGAAGAAAAAAATAGGTACAAAAGGCATCATTTTAATATGAAAACACGGAGAGAGAAAGGTCAGAAAAAACCTATGTCGAAGTATTTTAATAAATTAATGTGTGCTTGCCTCTATAGATATAAGGTAATAAGACTAAAGTTTAGAGGGCCTCCTGCTTTAGGTGAGAGGAGGCCTTCGCTAGGCCGCGCGAACAGACTCATTAGCACCGCTCATAAAGATGAAAAAACCATCAAGTGAACAAGTCATGTTTTGGTTTTAGTCGGTAAGTTCCGGAGACTACTGCATCGATTTCTAGTCGAAGGGGTACGGTTACAAAATGGGCGATTGATTTGCCGATAAAGCAGCGAGGATATTAAAATAGACTCGTAATGCAAATACATCCAATACGCCGCCCATTTCGTAACCGCATCATTTAGCCGGTATAGTGGGAGCGATTAATATTATTAAAAAAAAATGCATTATTGCAAAAGTTAATCATAATGAAACAATAGGAAATATTGTATTAATGCATTAATTTTTTCTTTAAAACTAAATCAAATGTTCAAATTGTTTGCCTTCGGCACGAATACAGGTTCTCCATCGCCTCAGAATGTGCGGATTTCGTGGCGTAGTTCAACTCGATCTTGTATGGGTTTATAATATACTATTTCTTTTATGTAGCCCCAGTAAAAGAAATTAAGTGGGTTTAGGTCCGGACCTAGGAGGCCACAAAATAGAACCAAGGCGCCCAATCCACCTATCGGGTTATTCAGTGTTCTAGTAATGTCGTACACAGGGCGAGCATAATGCGCTGGGCACCATCTTGTTGAAACCATGTCTCGATAGATGTTGAGTGGTACGTCTTCTAATAAACAGCAAATCCTTTCGTAGAAAATCCATATAGTTGTTGCCATTGAAGTTTTCAGGCAGCTTCGGTTCGATTACTTGTCCGTTTAAAATGCGGTCCACATATTAACTTTAAATTGATATAGAGAGTGATCTTCACGCAACAAATGTGGGTTCTCTGTGTGCCAACCAGGTAGGTTGTGCAAGTTTAAATAACCGTCTTTTTTCAAGGTACTTTCATCAGTACATACAATTTTATTGAGGAATTGCGTATCTTCTGGATTTTTCGCCAATATTGTTCGGCAAAAATCGATTCTGGGTTCGTAGTCACGAGGCAGCAAACTTTGTACACGTTGCACATGGTACGGGTGATATATGTATCACTTTAAAATTCGATGAGCAATACTTTTCAGTATGCACTTTCAATCGCACGTACTGAAGTGCTCGGATCATTTTCTTGGAAATTTGTACACAGTACCGAAATATGTGAACTAGGGTGTCGATTTTCCTTTTTTTTTAAGAATTCCTATTTACACTTATCCGAGTAACATAGATTTTATTTCTTACAGTACTGGTATAACCTAGCCTATCGCCCCGTACCCGCTTGACGTTGAGTTTCGGGACACCCTGTATACTAAGAATATTTATTTGTATGTGGATTTCTGATACTAATCTTGATATAAGTTATGTCTACTTTTGGCCCCAATTAACTACCCTTCATCATACATGTTACGTATAATGTAATATACCTACATTATATATTTGGAATTTAAGTATTTGGTCATAGTGGATATTCAGGGTGGAAATTTGAAAGGCGGCATTGAATGCAACCAATTCTAGTGGTTGGTATATATTAAAATAAAAGTGAAAAATATTTAAGAACTGCAATCAATTTTATTATATTTTTTATGTACAACTTATTTATTAAAAATAAAACTAAATACACAAATTAAATAAATAATAATAGCACCAGTTATTAGTTATCATAATTAAGTAGTTATATAATTATAATATAAAGCCTTTACACGAAATTAAAAAAAAAGAATATTAATAAAAAAATACTAAATATCATATTTTACCTATTTGTTAAATATTCAGTCATAATATTTAGAAATCACTAGATATAATTTGGCAAGTGATAATTTTACTATGACTAGGTTTGAGTAATTCCTAATTAGACTATAAACTTATTTATATTTACACACTTATACAATAATTACAAAAAAATGCTTTACTACTAATATAATAACACTAATAAAATAAACAAAACATCACCCCTCACTTTGTAAACGTTCAACTGAAACAAAAAAAAATTGTTAAAAATAATGTCAACACACCTTATTATTTTTGATTAAGAAATAGGTAAATATTGAAAATAATAATTGAAAAATCAAGTTTTGCTTTATTTGGCATTTCACTATGTATTTATCTGATGGCAACAAATTACATTACTTATTATACAATGTTTTCTCATTTATATCCTTTATTGTCATATATACATGGTGACTTTGAAAGGATGTACTTTTTGGCTAATATGAGGTTCTACTGATCAATACCATGTGTCGCAAATGAAAAAAAATATTGCCTTCTCCATACAAACTAGTAATGTTAAAATGACCAATTTTTATGGGGAAGCCAAATATTTTTTTCATTTGCGACACATGGTTCTATGGGAGAAGTTGTATGATTTGATCAGCAGAACCTCATATTAGCCCAAAGAACATCCTTTCAAATTCATCCTGTATACAACCACGGGTGCCTTACGGCGCCTGAGACTGCCTAGGCGGCCCCAGGGCACCCAGCGGAGGGGTTTCAATCGCACCTCGTCGTAGCCGATAGTATGAGTCTACACCGAACAAGCGGCTAGCTCGTTGCAGTATTTTGAATAGACTCAATAAACAGTTTCACAAGTTCGTATAGTGAAACCGGGACCGACTGCTTAACCGAGGCACATAAGAAACATAATAGGTAAATAGTGAAAATAATATTTAAAAATTCAAGTATTGTTTTATTTGGTATATGTATTTATCTGATAGCAAGCAGAACTACAAAATACATTATTTTATTATACAATGTTTTCTTATTTATATATTTATTCAAATGTAATTATTTATTTTATGTAAATCTTTGCCGTTATTTATGAATAGTCAAAACATGTTAAGGCCTTAGAGTGCGTTTGGTTAGGCTGCTATAGATATCATCACCAAAAGAACATCAACATTTTTTAATTAGCTTCATATACAAATAACTTGTGTTATTATAGTATGATAAATTACTACCCAACCGAGCGCACCAATTTTAATAACTAGAATATAGCAGATTCCATTGACCTGCCAATTATCATCTGCCACACAAGTGTGCCTATTTTGTTGGGTTAAATGCAGGCGGGTATGAACTAACCAACCATAGAACCTTGTCGGCCTAAATAAAACCTTTCTTGAGTCGAGTAAGCAGGTAAATAACAGTAATAATAATAAAAATATTACAAAATGGGTTCGAATACTTACTCTGCAATTTCAAAAGACTGTTTTGTCTTCTTAAGTCTGCTAATTGGGCTTCAGGTGAAGGCCTTTTTATGGCCTTTACTGCCTCAACTAGCAGCTTTTCTCTGGATAACTGAAAAACAAAAACATATTTATCTACAGGCTGTAAAATAAACAAATTATTTCATCTTCTTAGCAATTCTCCACTGTTAATAAATGTTCCGAAATATATTATTTTGGGAAATTTGCCTTTGATCGCCGCGGGAGGTGCCTGGTCACTCAGACAAGATGAAGTAATGGAAGTATATGACGAGTGTCCGACACATTATTTTCCTTGGAGTTCAGACACCAAACTTAAATGAACAATGACATACTTTACAGTTCATGACGCGGAAATACTTCTGCACTTTTGGGGAATGTCGGTAATAAAATTTTATGAAAATAATTCGAGCTGCTAGTGAAAATAAGCATAATATAATTCGGGCACCTGGCTGCCCGAATTCGGGAAAACTCATTCGGATACCCAAATTAGGTTTACCTAAACTTGGGCAAACGAAATATTTGTAATTGCGCCTCACATATTAAAAATTTGTCATTTGTCCAACACTTACCTCGTCAGCATGGGTGTCGCTATTCTCTGGGTTGCCTCCTAGGGCTACCCGAAGCGTGTTATAGGCGCTACCCAGCTCCGCGCGTCGCTCCCTCTCCAACTCCGCGTTCCGTTCGCGTCGTTCTTGCTGTCAAAAGAAAATTCAAATTTAAATATGAAACTTTTATGTTAACGTAAAGTGTATTATTTTATTGACCGCCTTTATGGTAGAGGTTGCGCGGTTGCCTGTTCGATTCCCACCATAGGAAATGCCACAAAGCCTTCCAAATATGAGAACGTAAGCTGGCCGCCCGCTAAAGAAACCAAAACAAAAGCGAGAACAAAACCTATTATAACCAATTAGTGCTCAAGAAGTGAGAACAGAATAAAGTCTAACTCTTCTATGAACAGTTTCACATGTTGGTAAAGTGAAACTATCATGTGGTCAAATAAATGTTTTATTTATTTATTAAAAATTTATTGCTACATACCGGGTTTTGAACCTAAGCCATAAAAACTGACATGTTTTTAAATAAAGTCTACCCACCTCAGTCACTACGTGTTTAGTGTCTACTCAATTCAAATTAATGGGCACTGGACAGCTATTTCTTTCGCTTTTAACTTCTCTTTGGTGTCATAGTGAAAGAGGATTAATTAGTTGGACTCTAGTGAAGCGCTGTATAGTATATTGCTAGGTAATATTAGGTAAACCTACCAGATTTAGCTTCGGGGGTTTTCCACGAGGTCTTCCACGAACTCGTTTGGCACGTTCCCGGATGCTAGCAGACGCAACTGTGTTGCATATGCCAGCAGAGGAGGTAGATGCCACTGGTCCACACGATTTGCCCATGCTTACCTAAAATAAAAAGTTATCATCACGGGTGCCTAATGGAGCCCGAAATATAAATCAACAAGTGGCGTGCTTGTCACTGTGTATATATATCCCAATAAAACTAAAATTAATAAAGGGCCCACCTGCTTTTGACCGGTTTTGCCACGCGGCCGGCCACGTGAACGTTGGACTGGTTTCTGAAGAGAAAAATATATATCAGTATGTAATTCTTTAAAATATAAATCAATACCAGATATTGACACATTATTCGTTTCTTTAAAATTTAAACAATAATTAAATTATCAAGAATATTAAATTATATATAATAACAAAAAAAATGAATTTGAATAAATAAAAAATAAAAAAGTTATATTCTGTCTCAGTTTTGTTACAAAATTTTGAAGCCTACTAAATTTTGTCACGACGTTGAGACAAAATAAATGTATTCTTTATGAATAAGGTATTAAACTCTCTTATTCTTAAATAAGGGATTAATCTCAAAATATTTTGCATTTAGTAAGTAAGCTACTAAATTTTGTCACGAAGTTGAGACAAAATAAATTTAATACAATTTCGCACTCTCGCTAAGGTTAACTGGTAGATACCTAAGGCATTAAAGCGTGCCTATGTACGTTATCCATTTGTCCATACTAGTACCCAAATATTATAAATATGAAAATAAATCTGTATGTTTTTTCACAATTAAACCGCTGAACCGATTTAAATAAAAATTGATACGAAGATAGACCCTAGGATAGATTTCTTTAGCAATAGGGTATATTACTTTACGACATAGCTACAGAGGTGGCAGATATACAGGCGATTGTGTTATAAGAGTCTCATATAAACGGTTTTAAAATAAAACAGATACAAGATAGAAGTCTAGGAATCCTTAAAAAAAATTGGAGAATAGGAGCTATATGTGAAAGTCAACCATTTTAGATATAAACTTGAAAAATAAGCAACACAAAAACAGTTTTTTTTTACTTAAAAAAATATATGGACAAAAGTAGGATACTATAACACATTATAGTTTATACACAATCATTTCAGTCAGTGGCAAACTGTATAGAAATATGTACATGCAGGTAATTAAAAAAAACTTAAGTCACTAAATTGAAACTTACTTCTGTTTCCACCTCAACCTCAAAGGTTGGTTCTGGGGCAAGTAGGTCACTTTCCATCTCAACAACCCCGGAATCACTACTATGAGCTTGTCCATTCTGAAACAATATTTTATATTTTATAGTAATGCAAAATAAAAACAAACTGCACACTATATATACAAACACGATAACCTAAGTATTGACATTGGAGATTCAACAGATTATCACACAAAATTACATCTGGATTGGATCCATAGCATGGGTAGAACAAAAACCGCCAAATGACTTTGTGCATAGTAAGAGAGACAATTCAGGAAACAATAAAAATTATCGACCCCATTCATGGACTTTGTAACTCAGCTGACCACCAGGTACCTAGATACAAAGTCACATGCCGTGCTCCAATAAAAGTAAACTGTGACTTCAGTGCTTTCAGTGAACGGTCTAACCATCTCGGCTACCATGTATAGAATAATAATATTAGCAGACTCACCGTAGGATCACCAGAAGTGGGTTTTGCCTCCAGACCCAGATCCAAGTTATGATCTGCCAAACCTTCGAAAAACAACTCGTCGTTACTATCTAGCTCCGGTTCCGTATCATACAAGTAATCCGAAGTATCGGTCAATACCTTTATGAACTGAAAAAAAAAATGTCACCAATTTAAACATTAATTCTGCAAAATGAATTCCGAAAAAAAAAATTATCACATACCCATCTGAGATAGAAAGTTATTATTTTTATAATTGTACGCAGGTACAATTATAAAAATTAAAATACTATTTCTAATTCAAACTTTACTATTATTATCCCTTATATAAAAGCTCCGATTTTCTTTTAAATCTTTTGGAACCCTTAAGACATTTTAAAACATAAGTCGAATTAAGCAAAGGAAGCAAATACTTAATGACTTTTACTTTATGATTCTCGATAGTATAAATATATTATTCCGGAAAATATCAATAATAATAATACAAATATGAAGGACATTAGACACATATTGCCCTGGTCATAAACTAAGCTTAGGGTTAAGTTAAGTTTATACTATGTGTACCAGAAACAAGAATACTATAATACATATTATATTTTATAAACACACAGACCATGACAAACTGCACTAAAAGCAATAGTCTAATAAAGGATAAACTATTAAATAAACTCTTTTGTTTTAAAATAAAAGTTCCAAAAGATTTATATTTTCAGGTTCTTTCGCCAAAGTACAGTTAGCTGCAAAAACCTACATGCGCAGAAAAATTTATACTTACAAAATCATTTCCCTTATCGGCCGGAGATGGTTCTGCTGTTAAACTAGCAGTCAGGTAAGGATCTCTATCCTCGTGTAGCATATACTGGAGCAGAGACTCGGGATCATAATTGTTTTGCACATACTGGAAATTTTAGATATTAAATTCTCAATTTATTTTATTTATAAGAATATTATGAAATGTTATACAACACATTCTTTAAATAAACTTAACTAACAAAAATACTTGAAAAGTCAAATAATACTACTTTTATTTGAAACAACGATTATATAATTACAAACTCAGTTACAAACAATAAATATATATAATACTAAATGTGCCCGCGGTATCACACGCCCGTTTAATTTAAAAGAAAATAGGATCGAAAATAAAATACCAGCCCACAGCCCACGTTACTAGCTGATAATGCAGTTTTCTATATTATGTGAAACAATTTTAAAAACTCGGTTCAGTAGTTTTTGGATTTATTTCAATGAAATTTTTCTTTTTATAATATTAGCAAAGATTATATAGAAGTTATTAAAAAAAACGTGAAAATCTTACCGGAAACATATTGCACTATATTTGTTAAAATACTTCTCACAAATAAACTTTATATATATATATAACGGGTATACACTTTAATAACGTTTGGCACAATTTTATGAAAAACAGACCCAATATTTCTGGCACAGTAAAATGTTTAACTAAACTGTTTACATAATATTACTAACTATTTATAGGTTCATCCCCTCTTACCCTTTTCGTGTTCATCTATTGTTCCCAGTTATTATAATAAAGTAATTAGGATTTGCGGAAATGACTACCTAAGTAGATTATCATTTGTTCTACCTGCTATTCATTTAAAATACCTGTTATTTTACGATCAGTTTAAAACAAAATAAATAATATGAATTAAAGACAAATTGTAAATCTATGTTACCTTAAATGAATAAGGTAAGGCTTGGTCGCTGAGTGTATTCTACGGATTTTATGAGTTAAAAATAAACTAGTTTTTAACTCACCAATTATTTTATAAGAATATTTTGTCGCACCTTTGTGAATCTCACGTTCGGGTCGTCTTTCCCATGTTAAAAGGGGCAGCGTATTTTTCGCGATATAGCCTCATCAATGCGACCTCTATATTGCCGCTATACACCTATGTATCCACATCAGTCGTAGAACCTGAAAATCTATTACGAGATGACAGCAACAACAAATATAGTCCTGACGATTTAAGTATAGCAGCTTGGAGGAAAAGTCGTTGTTTCAAATGGGACACTACTTGTGTCGATATATAAACAATTACACATTTGATATTGGCAATAGATGGGGATATCAACGCAGCCGTCGTCGTGCGCCGTTACGGAAAAAATATTTGCATTTGCAAAAATATTTTCAAATATGTGTGCAGCTTGGGGTAAAAACAATGTTATTATATACATTTATGAATGAGTTATCATCATACTTAATTGACGTCATCGATGAGGAGAGGGTTGGTACATATTATCATAATTGTCACTATTATGTAAATATTATTATATACTACCTACTTGTCTCCTTGGGCCGCAGTTGGCTGAAGTAGGCGTCGTTGTTTTTCTTAACATTCTTAACAACCCCAGCAATGCTGGGAAAAAAATACAATTCCATCGAGCCATTTGCGAGATTCTTTTTAAAAATAAACACTTTCTGTAAGACCATAAAATATGGCGTCATAAGCATTTTTAAATATTCTTAATTTCATGTGTAGATAACCAACTTAGCATAGTCAGTAGCTCCATGAGTATCAACAAGGCGGCATATAACAATACATTACCTTCTTTTGTTAAATTACTTACAATTTTATTTCTATCTACCTGAGTTTACTAATCCTGCAAAAGTAATAAAACCACTTAAAACAAAGACCATTTTTTTATTTAAAAATATCATTATGAATAGAGTTTTGTTTTGAATAAAAATAATAAAATTATAATATTGGCTTGCATAGCAAATTATCTAAATTAATGCAAGTAAATAGGTATTTTAAAAAATCTTTGGAATTTTAGCAGACATTATACTCGTCGAAACCGATATTATTCTCAGTCTACCACGAACAAGTGGTCAGCATGTATTTAGTGTATAGACTCAATAACCCATCTATAAACAGTTTCCCAAGCGTAGTGAAACTGGCACCGACAGCTATAAGTGCTCTCCGAATCACTAGTAGTATTTTCAAACAAAGATTCATCATATAATAAAAATCATATTAAAATATGTTAGTAGTAAATATTACCAACGAATGCATGACGTCATATATTGCAGAAATTGACTTAAAAAAAAATGATGCTTAAGTTCCTATTTCAAATCGTTTCTCTATATTGTATTAACTGTTACTAGTAATAATCTTAATAAAAGAAAACGTAATTTTTTAGTAAACGTTAATCACATTAGGTTTCATACAGGAACAAGTTTAGGGACGAAAACAGAAAAACCAAAAGTAGTTCGTACGAGGAATCATCCATTATAACGATAGGTAATAAAAATAAATATTTTATAAATATAGACGTAGCCACCCATGAACTTAATGAGTTTAAAGTCGCAGGAAAAAAAAAAAAATTAAACCAAGAATATAAAATAATGGTTATAACTCAAATAATAAATTGTCACAAGTTAGCCCCGGGTCATGTGGGCACCCCAGAATGCTGGATGCATTTCGTTACTAATATTCTGTTACTGATCCTTTAACATACTTATCCTTCCCTCTTATCTTGTTATCAATGACGTCAATTAAATTTATGATAACTTATTCATAAATCTAGATGAGAAATACCTTTGTTTTTACCTCAAGCGGCACAATATGTACCTAATTGAAAATATTTTCACAAATTCAAATGATTTCCCGCAACGGCGCAACTGTAAAACTACTTGTCCCAATTTTTTTTAACAGAAGTCCCAAAAATTCTGCAGCAGCGGGACCATGTCACTACTACAACAAGATTGCAATAAGTTATCGAACATATATAATTTATTTTAAAAAAAAACCTGTATCGATTATGTTTTGCTAAACGTAACTCAGCTTAGCAACTGGGTTGGCTGTTTTTTTCTTACAGTTATTTAAGTACAATACAATAATAATAAGTCATGTAAAATAAAAGAATTTGTTTCTAACCCAAATCCATAAATGAAAAGAATACGAGAACCGTAGGCCACGAGGTTTGGTTTAAGCTATTATGCTAAAGTAGTATTTTTTACCTGATAAAATTTTATAACATCATCACATCCAAAGCAAACTTACGAATTTGCAATAAATAAGTTTTTTCACCAGAGCGCTTTGAAGACTTAAAACCATAAAAACATTTTTTGTAGTAATGGGTATATTGGCGGTGTGGGAGATTTGGTTTTCAAAATATTACCTATTTTAGGCACAATGGACAGATAATCAATATTTTACACAGATCATAAAATTAGGCACAATGGACAGATCATAAATAAACTCACATTCGTAACTTTACACCATTATACATAGAAATTAAAAGATATTTATTTACACAGTGGCACTTTCGTAAGTAACAAAAGGTAAATATCTACTATACACCTTAGTAAACTTAGGCAAGTGGCACTTTCGTAAGTTTAACGAAGCAATATAATGGAATATTTAAAAAACGTATCTCTTTTAATCAATAATCAGGCAGATCTTTTACCTCAGAAGAATTCCATTCAATATACTCTCCTCCATACCACCCGGCATATAATGGGCTTGTTAAGAGAGTAATACAAACTTATAAAAATAAATTAAAGAAATTTGCTTATTTAGATATGTTATGGAGTGAGAAGCTCAAAAGTCTTATATCACCTAAGAACAGTACTAAACAGTACTGGCAAGACACCGGCTGAAATGTTGAATGGATGCAAATATAGGAAACCTATCTCATCCCTACACCTAGAATGTGCACCGAGCCAGGCAGACATGCAAAGGGATGATGTTGCTCAACAACAACCTGCCAGAAAAATTGTAGTAGCCCAACCCATATTGATTAGAATGTACGGTTCAGGTGATAAGTGGAGAAGAGCCACTGTAGAAATCGCGGAGGGACCCGCCTCTTACAGTGTGAGAACGAAAGATGGAGAGCTGCACAGACGACATATCGACCAGATGTTGGCCCGGACTGTATGACAAAGTGATAATGAACCATCACAAACTCTGATACCCAGAGATAGGTCGCGTTCAGCTACTCCGGACCCTCCAATCACCACACCACAGAAGAATGGTCTGAAATAATTGGAATCCACAATTTTATTATTAGATCTTTTATTTAATGTTTTGCATGTTTTACTTTTTATATTTGTTTTCATAATCAGTGCAAGATTCATTCTCTTTTATCATCATGAGGGAAAGGTATATTATGTGTTTGTTCAGTGTCACTGTGATATTTAGATGAGGGTAGTTTTAATGTAATAACGTTATAACCTAAAACTGTGTGTATCTTTTAATTTTAATTAAATTAAATACCAATCAAAACACAACAATTTTAGTGGTAGTAGCGCAACTAATACTATATTTGATCAATAATAAATTATATTCGAATCGATTACTTTTACCAACTAAATCGATACTTGGTACTTGGTACATTAACACAATGTGATTCCCATACCTCAAATCTGAGGGCCTCTCAGGGGCTACTATCCTCTTCGACGACAAGACGTTGAGTAAACAATAAATATGGAAATATGAGTTCTATACCACAGATTAATAATTATTATTAATAATTAATAATGATGATTAAATATGAATGATTAATAATTATTATTAATCTGAGTTCTATACCTACTGTTAAATATAAAGTTGAAAATCAAATTCATCAAACATGTTGAAACTGGTGGTATTTTAATAGCCAACCTAATACATACTATATTATTATAATGATTGAAATAGAATGATAATAAAAATAAGTAAAAATTAAATATATAGTTATTAAATTTTTAGATATTCATTTATGATATTTAACGTAATAAACTGTCGCCATGAATGATGTCAGCTATTGATGGAAATATATATATATTTGGCATTGAATTATTAATTTATATACTATTGGTAGATACTAAAAAATAACCATTAATCGTTGGATTTACATGATTAACGTCACATCTCTAGACTTACCCAATTGATAACTGTCATGTTACTTTTCCAACAAAATGGTATAATAGGTATTTAATATCATTATTAAATTACGACTGTACGTTTTACAACGTGTGTTCGTTTATTTGTTTTGGGCTACTATGTAAAAGGGTATACGTGTTGCACCAATGTAAATTCACCAATATGCCAGATTTATATTTTTGTGGGTTATGGGGTTTCATTTGGATACTGTTTGCTACCAATGTAAATTCACCGAAATGCCAGATTTGTATATTCACTATGGGTTATTTAATCAACGATAATATTTGCCACTAATGTAAATTCACGAACGTGCCAGATTCGTAAGTTGACTGTAGCACTTCTTTCTTGAATTTCATAAATTCTTCTGGGTTAAACTCCCTTATATAGATTTGGTAAGTTTTCTATGGGTAATAAACACGAAAGTGTAGATTCGGGCACTTTTAATTCTGTAACCATGAGTGAAAGAAATACGAAAGTTTTCCATGGTATGTATTACTATATCAGGTATAGTTTTTTATCAAATATAGATTTTTACTAAAACAGCAGATTCGTAAGTTGCTTTGGAGGTGATGAGTCATCACGGGTGCCTTTTTGACTCCCAAGAACCGTTTAAACGGTCTCAGTCAATATAGGTATGTGGTAAAAATATTCCATTCCAAATTTTAAGATAATCAACAATAATAAGAGTTAATAAGTCGTTCTCGGCATATTTGGACCGGTAGACGGTCAGGGGCCTATTTCATAAATGTGACAATTTTAATTTACCATAACAATTCATAATACAATTAGCACATTGCACAGTTTACTTGGAGTTATTTACTTAGAACTATCTAAACCAAACATTGTCATCGTAAATTACAATTATCACGTTTATGAAATAGGCCCCAGATCAGACACCTGAGTCTTATAATGAAAGATGTTTAAAGTGACGATGATAGTATAGTAACTGAAGTAGCGCTACTCATAAACGAGACCGGCTTATAATAGTAATTTAAGTACCAAAGGTACCTGCATTTTTCTGTAATTATCTTTATTTTCATTAACAATGTAATATTTTCTAATAAATAACCACCACGATCATGCCGCCTTTTCTTCAATCAGAAGGCTGGACCTTGGCGTCAGTCCATGACACAATACGTACAAAATATACCAGATTGTGAAGTTTTACTATGTATAATATTAATAGCAAAAGAAAAGTCAGGTTCTTTGAGCACTCTGAGCGGTAAGAAGTAGGCGGTGGCGATAGGCGTGTGGTTGTGTCTGGTTGGGTCAGAAAAGTGACTATTTGATATTGTCATTTACTCTTTTTACTTGTACATAAGCAAAAAAACCATTATAGACTTCTTGGATCTTCTTGGTACTATACATTTTGATTGGTAGCGTATTAATTAAAACATCTGTTGTAGCTTTAGTAAGCAAGAAGGATTTATAATTCAATTCTTTTTCTACAAAAAGCGTTACGCCAAGAGCAGCAGGTAAAGAGGATCAGGTTTGGCATCAACAGACAAGCAGACTTTAAATGAATTATTAGTAAATTAGCAATAGAAAATATTCTCTTGTTTAATAAACCCTGCAGGATTATTGCAGCTGCCTGCGAATTCTTTTGTCTTTGTGTAAGATTTTTTTTCTTTGCAAAAGTATTAATGATGCCTAAGGTACTGCGCTGTGTGTTTGTCTGTGATCGTAGCATTCGTAGCTTAAGAACGGGTGGCCCAATTTGTTCAGATTTTTTTATGACATTGGTTTCTGGAAACGATCAGTTTATTTATACATTTAATTTTGAAAGGGATTAATGTTTAAGGTTTATAATTACTTCTTGACCTAAAAATAAACGATATTTAGGTACTTAGGTTGGAGGGAAATGTAACAGTCCATACAGATGCAAAAACCTTCAAGTGACCTAACCGTTCGCTTTTGTCTGTTGCCATGATTATAACCGTTGATTAGGAAGAGTTGAAGACTGTCGAACTTTATATGGAAAAATCACTTTTTTACTATAGGCCGCCTTTATACTTGCAATTTTTAAAATATATGTTACAACATATGGAAACATACATTTTGAACTTTGGTTTTCAACTGATATAAAAAGATTAATTATTGCTCCCACATTCCAACTATATAAGACTATAAAATTAGAGTACAAATTAATGCCCGTATTCACAAAAACTAATTGAGTTCTTGAAGAACGCTTTAGTTATATTAGGTTCTGCCTTTTTTTTTTAGCAACAAATATGAATATGCGTTTTACTCATATTGCATATGCATATGAATATGCGTTTTTACGCACATGGTATTTATTCTCAAAAGTAAAAATTGGTGTTGGTACAACTTCCAAGTCTAAAGGTGGTCGTAGATAAATACATGCTGTACTGGCCCTTATTAAAGGAACCGAGTGGTTAAGCGTAAACTGTCCGCAGAGGGTAGATAAGGAATTTCTTATATTATTAAAACAAACTTAGGTATAATGGATCTATAATATATACCTACTTACTTATATCACGCTTATTGTGCTACTTGGGGTCATGGACCCTAGTCTAAATTTATTAATAAGTTATCATCATATTTCGACAGACATCATATTATGATGTCTTCGAACACAATATTGAAGGTTGGCTGGTAGATAATGCCTAAGGCATTAAGTTTGCATTTGTACATAACTTTTGTTTGCTGTGCAATAAAGTGCCTAAATAAATATACAGAGGGATGGATCATTATTTATTACTAACGAAATGCATCCCGCATTCTGTCTTGCCGCCCGTACCACATTTGTGGTACGGGCGGCAAGGTCCCGGTCATTTGTGGGAATATTTTTTAGTTAAAATAATAAATTTTCCTAACACATCAAGTTCATGAGTGGCTATATAAAATAAATACTTTTTTTTATTATATCATGTACATTGTGCGGTGTTGCTGTAGGGACTACCATACATATACTTGCTGGGTGCAAGACTCTACTTGAAAAGGGCCATTATTCGTTCCAAAAAATATTCACGGAGCAGTAAGTCTCAGTATTGCTAGAGCCAGTAAAGGATTATCAACAAATGATAGACTGATTACTTTTGTAAAGGAAAGACAACTCAAGAAAACTCAAAGTAAACCTTTCCCAATCCTTGACAAAGCACAGGACTATGGAAAATATTCATGGCTACTATCAAAATACATTACAAAATTCCAGACGAAGTAGCAGTTTCTATTGGGAATTAGCAACCTAGCGTGTTCTACATGGATAGCTAACAACATTGTCTCTCTCAGTCATTTTTTTATTATTTGCCTACCGATATAATGTTATCGGTTCGCCACTGTACTAGTATATTATTATATATTTAATAGTAAAAATTATTGTGTTCTAATTATTATTATGTATTATTACTATTATGTAAAAAACTATTTAGAAACGTTGCGTTTTGGTGTAATCTCTACTATAAATTATTTGTATGTAATTTGACATTATACTATTCCCAGTGGATATTAATCTTAAATTACATACAAATATTTACTCTAAAATTAAATTATTAATGTCTACCGGCGACCCTTAGTTGTAAGTAATATTATATAATTGTTCACTAAGTAACTACCTAACATCAAAAGTGCTGTTCCAAGTATACATTGTATATTTCTAGCAGCACTTTTATGTTCATTTTGTTAGTGTCATAGTGAATATGCGGAAGGTAATTAGAGAGGTGGCATTCAATGCAACCAATTTTGTGGTTGGTCTAATACGTAGGTAGACTATAAAAATAAAAGTACAAAATATTTAAAACAATCAATTTTATTGTCAATTTCTTAACATAAGTATAATTTCTACAACTCCTTTATAAAAAAAAATAAAACTAAATACAAAATAAATAATAATAATAGCACCATTTTTTATTTATCTTAATTTAGTATTGTAAACTACAAAAATACTACAACAAGACTACAGTAAGACTGCACAAAATTAAACAAAAAACATTAAAAAATATATCGTTAATCCTATTTTATTTATTTGTTAAATATTCAGTCATAATATTAAGAAATGACTAGATACAATTTGGCAAGTGATAATTTTACTATGACTAGGTTTGAGTAATTCCTAATTAGACTATGAACTTATTTATATTTATATTTATTTTACAAACTTATACAATAATTACAAAAAAATACTTTACAACTAATACAATAACACTAATAAAATAAACAAAACATCACCCCTCACTTTGTAAACGTTCAACTGAAACAAAAAAAAAATGTTAAAAATAATGCCAACAAACCTTATTATTTTTTGATTAACTAATAGATATTGATGACATTAATTAAAAAGTCAAGTTTTGTTTTATTTTAAATCAAATTAAACAATGAATGAATACAAAAAAAAAGTTTAACAATAAGAACTTACTCTCGTATTCTAAGTCCTATCGTCAACTTCACTTTTAGAGTTCGTTTGGTTAGGCTGCTATATAGGTATATCATCACCCAAATAAAATTGTTTATTTTTCATTTTCTTGATATAGAATAAACTTGTGTCTTTATTATGATACTACCAAACCAACCGCAATCTAACCTGATTTCTGCCAAATATCATCTCTCACGTAGGTGAGCCTATTTTATTGGGTTAAATACAGGCGCGGGTATGACCTTACCAACCATAGAACTTTGTCGGCCTAAAGTAAACCTATCATGAGTTGAGTAAGTAGGTACCAGGTACAATAATAAAAATAATACAAAATGGGTTCGCACTCATACTTACTTTGCAATTTCAGCAGATTGTTTTGTCTTTTTAAGTCTACAATTTGGGCCTCAAGTGGAGGCCTTTTAAAAGCTTTTAATGCCTCCACCAGAAGCTTTTCTCTCGATAGCTAAAAAATAAAAACACAAATTATCTACAGGCTGTTATAAACAAATGATTTCATCTTCTTAGCAATTCTCTACCGTTGATAAATGTTTCCATAATATATTTTGGGAAATGTTGTCTTTAATCGCCGCGGCGGTGCCTGGTCAGTCAGACAAGATGTAGTAATGTAAGTGTATGACGACTGTCGGACACTCAATAGTTTACCCTAATCCGGAAACAATTTTCTTTGGAGTTTAGACTAGGGACAAACGGTAATTAAATTGTATAGAGACCGACGACTTCGAGCTGCTTGAAAATAAGTAGCCAAGTTCGGGACAACTAATTCGGGTATCTAAATGAGTTTACCTACAATTGGGCAAACAATGTATTTGTAATTGCGCCATTTATAAGTCCAATACTTACCTCGTCAGTATGGGTGTCGCAAGTCTCTGGGTTGCCCCCTAATGCTATCCGTAGCATTTCGTAGGAGTTACCCAGCTCCGCGCGTCGTTCCCTCTCTAACTCCGCGTTCCGTTCGCGGCGTTCTTGCTGTCAAACGAAAACCCAAATTCAAATATCAAACTTTTAAGCCAACGTAAAGTGGTATGTATTATTTTATTGACGGTCTTTATGGTAGAGGTTGAGCGGTTGCGAGTTCGATTCTCACCATAGGAGATGCCACAAAGTCTTCCAAATATAATATGTAAGATGACCGCCCGCTAAAGAAACCAAGAGCGAGAACAAAAAATATGATCACCAATTAGTGCTCAAGAAATGAGAACAGAATAAAGACTAACTCATCTATGAACAGTTGGTAAAGTGAAACTATCATGTGGGAAAATAAATGTTTAATTATTTTTTAAAAACTTATTGCTAAGTACCTGGTTTTGAACCTAGGACCTAAAAACTGACATGTTTTAAATAAAGTCTACCCACCTCAGTCACCGCGTATTTAATGTCTACTCATTTTCTTTGGTGTCATAGTGAAAAAGGATTTATTAGTAGGACTCCTGTGAAGCGCTGTGGTAGGTAATATTATTTAAACCTACCAGATTTAGCTTCGGGGGTTTTCCACGAGGTCTTCCGCGAACTCGTTTGACACGTTCCCGATTAAAATTTTTGCTATCAGATGCAGCTGTGGTGGATATTCCAGCAGTAGAGGTGGATGCGACTGGACCCGACTTTCCCATTGAGAGCTTGCTCACCTAAAATAAAAAGTTCTCATCACGGGTGCTTAATGGAGCCCGAAATATAAATCAACAAGTGGCATGCTTGTCGCTGTGTATATATAGACCCAGTAAAATAAAATTAATAAAGTAAGTACCTGATTTTCATACGTTTTGCCACGCGGCCGGCTGCGGCAACATTTGACTGGTTTCTGAAGAGAAACATATATCAGTATGTAACTCTTTAAAATATAAATCAATACTAGATATTGACACATTATTCGATTCTTTAAAATTTAAACAATAATTCAATTATCAAGAAAAAAATATTAAATAGATAAAATAATAATTGAATTTGAATAAATATTAAAAAAAAGTTTTTGGCTAATATCGTTAAAATGTACGATGCACGGTTATCCCTCACCTACTCACAAATGATTACAAATCTAGACACTATGGCGTTTTGTCTCTTTCTTACTAATAAGTATTACAGGAAAGCGGGCGAGTTGTACTTGAGGTATTAAGTGCGAAATTGTATTTAATTTATTCTGTCTCAGTTTCGTGACAACATTTTGAAGCCTACTAAATTTTGTCACTAAATTGAGACAGAATATATTTAATACAATTTCGCACTCTCGCTAAGGTTAGCTGGTAGATACCTAAGGCATTAAAGCTTGCCTATGTACGTAATCCATCTGTCCATACTACAACACAAATATTATAAATATGAAAATATATCTCTGTATGTCTTTTCACAATTAAACCGCTGAACGGATTTAAATAAAAATTGATACGGCGATAGACCCTGGGATAGATAGATTTCTTTAGCAATAGGGTATATTACTTTACGACATAGCTACAGAGGTGGCAGATATACAGGCGATATTAATGGTTATAAAATAAACCAGATACAAAATAGAGGTCTAGGGTTCCGTAAAAAAAATGGGAGAATAGGAGCTATATGTGAAAGTCAACCATTTTAGATATAAACTTAAAAATATAAGCAACACAAAAACAGTTTTTTTTACTTAAAAAAAATTAATATGGACAAAAGTTGGATTCTATAACACATTATATTTTATACACAACCATTTCAGTCAGTGGCAAACTGTACAGAAAAGTGTATTTAACATGCAGGTTATAAAAAACATAAGTCACTAAAATGAAACTTACTTCTGTTTCCACCTCAACATCAACGGTTGGTTCTGGGGCAAGTAGGTCACTTTCCACCTCAACTACCCCGGAATCACTACTATGTGCTTGTCCATTCTGAAACAATATTATATATTTTATAGTAATGCAAATTAAAAACAAACTGCACACTATATATACAAACACGATAACCTAAGTATTGATTCTTTGAGGGTAGCCCGAACATTGTAGACGCGTGTTTATATTATATTTTTCAAATTTAATTTTATTGAATATTATTGTGCAAAAGTGTACTAATTTTGTAGAATAAGCATTCGTATAGTAATATTAAGTGTGAGAAGTGTAGCATTTACGCAGTGATCTCGGTGTTTGTGTTATCTCAAATAATCCCACAATCTTCAGTAAAGTGGCGGTACCCATTTTACTGTCGATTTCTTTTTCCTCCTTCACTTGATATTGGCAAGACTATACCGTATGCTTTCATACGGTCATGTCGCCATTCCTTTTTCTACCCTAGTCCCATCCCGATTCCTTTCTATCCTATTATCCCACTTTTACTTTATACCCGCTTTATAAATCTACCCGCAACCACACTTGATATTGGCAAAATTACGCCTACACGGCGTAGAGGCCACAAATAAAAGAAGAAGAAGAACCTAAGTATTGAAATGGGAGATTCAACAGATTATCATACAAAATTACATCTGAATTGGATCCATAAGGTGGATAGAACAAAAACCGCCAAGTGACTTTGGGCACATTCATGGACTTTGTAGCTCAGCTGACCACCAGGTACCTAGATACAAAGTCACATGCCGTGCTCCAATAAAAGTAAACTGTGACTTCAGTGCTTTCAGCCAACGGCCTAACCATATCGGCCACCATGTAAAGAAAGAATAATATTAGCAGACTCACCGTAAGATCATCAGCATTGGGCTGTGCCTCCAGACCCAGATCCAAGTTATGATCTCCCAAACCTTTGAGACAAATCTCTTCGTTACTACCTAGCTCCGGTTCCGAATCATAAACGTAATTATCCGACGTATCGGTTAATACCTTTATGAACTGAAAAAAAAATCACCAATAATAACCAATAAGAATTTTGAAAAATTAATTCCAAAAAAAAAAAATCTCATACCCATAAGAAAGTTGAAATTTAAATAATTGTACCTACGTAGTATAATTATATATAAAATATAATACTATTTCTAATTCAAACTTTACTATTATTACTATCCCATAAGAGCTCCGATTTGCTTTTAAAACCTTTGGAACCCTTAAGACAATTTAAAACATAAGTCGAATTAAGCAAAGGAAGCAAATACTGTATTATATTTAACACCCAGACCATGTCAAACTGCACTAAAAGCAATTGTCTAATAAAGGATAAACTATTAAATAAACTATTTTGTTTAAAAAAAAAGTTCCTAAAAGAATTATATTTTCAGGTTCTTTCGCCAAAGTACAGTCAGGTGCAAAATCCTACATGTGCATAAAAAATAATACTTACAAAATCATTTCCCTTATCGGCCGGAGATGGTTCTGCTGTTAAACTAGCAGTCAGGTAAGGATCTCTATCCTCGTGTAGCATATACTGGAGCAGATGCTCGGGATCATAATTGTTTTGCACATACTGGAAAAATATATTATTATCTCAATTTATTTTATTTATAATAATATTATGAAATTTTATCAAACAACACATTTTTTAAATAAACTTAAAACTACTTAAAAACCCTCGTCCCTCGTCCCACCAATTCAACTACTCTCTTATCACTGCCCAATTATAATGGAATACTGGCTATAGCAAAATATTTAAAAAAGTTCAAATTAAGATTCTGATTATAAATATATTCCTATTATACTTCCTATAAATATTTATTTCTGGACCGCTGGATCCGGTTTTTATTAGTTTCAGGGGCCCCTTGTATAAGTTTGTACCTTAATATATAATAGAAGTTAAATTACATTTTTAACTACTTTATATATCTAATATATGTTTCTTTTTCAGATCTGTGTGCCGTCCTGTATTGTCCACGGGCCCTTGTGTTCCCCTATATTGAATTCTTTGTTTGTATTGTACTGTTTATACCTAGTGTTAAATGTTTAACCTAACTAATATTTATTGACCTTTTTTTTTTTTTTTATAAAACAATAATAATTTTAATATCATATTTATACTCCTATGTGCCTTTTCAACAACTTGACATTGGCAGAGTTACGCGTCAAGCGAAAAGCCATGCACCAAAAATAATAATAATAATACTTAAAAAGTCAAATAATACTACTTTTATTTGAAACAACAAGATTATATAATTACAAACTCAGTTACAAACAATAAATATATATAATACTAAATGTGCCCGCGGTATCACACGCCGTTTAATTTGAAATAAAATAGGATCGAAAATAAAATACCAGCCCACAGCCCACGTTACTAGCTGATAATGCAGTTTTCTATATTATGTGAAACAATTTTCAAAACTCGGTTGGATTTATTTGAATCAATCTTTTATTTTTATAATATAAGCAAAAATTATATATAAGTTATTAAAAAAAAACGTGGAAATCTTACCGGAAACATATTGCAATATAATTTGTAGTTCTCACAAATAAACTTTATATACGAGTAAGTACACCTTAATAACGATTGGCACAATTATATGAAAAACAGACCCAATATTTCTGGCACAGTAAAATTTTAAACTAAATTATTTACATAATATCAGTACTATTTATAGGTTCATCCCCTCTTACCCTTTGCGTGTTCATCTATTGTTCCCAGTTATTATAATAAAGTAATTAGGATTTTCGGAAATGACTACCTAAGTAGATTATCATTTGTTCTACCTGCTATTCATGTAAAATACCTGATATCTTACGATCAGTTTAAAACAATATAAAGAATATGAATTAAAGAAGAATTGTAAATCTTTACCTGTATAATTTATTCATTGGTTGCATCGCTGAGTGTACTACGGCCTCCATCATGGACAGAGCTTTGAAGAACTTTTAGAATTCATCCTCTCTCTCCATTTCGTTTTCATGCTACACTATCATCAACATGTAAACACAATGTACAGTGAAAGATATGCCTACTAAAACCCAAATATATTGTGATTCTTATACGTATATGTCAGGACGCCATGCCTGTGTGCGTATTTCTCCTTCAAATAAATATAAGTCTTCGTATATAACAAGTAAAACACAATTAGACAAGTGATAGGCTTTAATTCGTGAGTTTCGTATGAGAGTTAACGTGATTTGTAGATCTTTTGTGTTATTTATCTTTGTTTTTGTATCTATAAGCGACACTAAAAGGAAAACATACGTGTTTCATTATTTTCATCATAGAACACAATATAATAATGTTATCACCAAAAAACATCGAGTATCAAATCAAATCGTTTATGTGCTTACTAAGGTAATCTACATACATATTATAGTACTTATTCTAAAGTTACACATATATGTATATATCGCCAAATATATAAGGCTATAGATTATTACTAACAATCATTTACTTAGGGGGTGACTTTTCAATCCCCAGATAAAGTATAATATCATACAAATCATTTTGGTTTCGGTATGTCATTATGTAAGCAGTATAAACCTATAAATGAGCAGTAGAAAACTATAAAACCTAATGTGATTAACGTTTACTAAAAAAATATGTTTTCTATTATTGAGAGATTATTATTAGAATAGTAAGAGATGGTACAATAGGTATAGAAAAACGATTTGTAATAAGAACTTTCAAGTAATTCTTAAAAAAAAAAGTCACTTTCTGTACCAACATTGACGTCATAAGCATTTTTTTATATGTTTTTTACGTGTAGATAACAAACTTACCACAGTGATTAGGTCTATGAGTACCAACAAGGCGGCAAATAACAATACATTACCTTCTTATTGTTTTATTACTTATTTGAATACAATATTGTTTCTATCTACCTGAGTTTACTAATCCTGCAAAAGTAATAAAGCCACTTAAAACAAAGACCATTTCTTTATTCAAAAATATAAATTTTGAATAGCATACTATTTTGTTGAATAAAAATAATAAAATTAAATAACAATAAGCAAATTATCTAAATTAATTTAAGTAAATAGATATTTAAAAAAAAATCTTCGAAATTTAATTTTAGTAGACAACCTCGTCGAAACCGATAGTATTCTCAGTCTACATCGAACAAGTGGTCAGCTTGTGTTTAGTATAGACTCAATATCCATCCCTTAACCCACCCATCTATAAACAACTTCCGTTATATCGTCCGCCAATAGTTGGTGTAGTGAAACTGGAACCGACAGCTAAACGTGCTACTCGAATCACTATAGTGGTGCTGTCAAACAAAGATTCAACATATAATAAAAATCATATTAAAATATGTTATAGTCTGTTCACGATAAGAAAGACCCTCTAAAGGTTATCGTTTAAAATAGAAGATTTTTGTAAAATATCTCTGGCCACACAATACGTCTTCAATGATACACTTTTTATATTTAAGTCTAAAATATACAAGTTAAAATGTTCCTTTTACTAGACAAGTAAGATATTAAGATATTTTATGCTATGTTGACTTTTTTATATATTTATTTTCGTTTTAGCTTTACATTTTTGTTGACTGTACCTTGATTTTAAGTATACTATAATTGTTTTTTAAATATTATTCTTAAGTTATTTTTAAGTTATATTTTGCATACTAATTGTACATGTGCTCCTAAAGGTGGAACGTTTAGCTAAAAAATGTACTCATGTTTTAAGGAAGTATTAATGTATTCGACCACTGGTTGTCCTTAAATAAATAAATCTTTTATATACTGTTGTAAAATAACTATATATAAGTTTAAGCGAGGTAAAGTGCTATCATACATTTTATATTTTTGAAGGAGACAACAATATGAGGGAAACTTTCAAGTGACAATCATCACGTACAAACGTTCTGAAATGGAAATGGAGAAAAGCGCTTTAGGGCCAGTTTCTTAAAATTACTAATGGTATTACTAATTAGAAATATATATTACTCGATATCTAGTTAAATTAACTATATCTTAAATATAACAAATTAATAACAATTTAACTTACAAATAGTTAGTTAATTTCACTACTCAAAAATGAGTGGTTAAACGGTTTAATGTCTCGTAAGATAAGAATTTTGTGTTATAATTAAAAAGTTTACGTTGCTTTTTATTGCAAATTATAATCAAAATGATTTTTTTTTTATTTTTTTTATATCATTTATTTACAACACGGTCATTAGCGACTACAGTGTAATTAATTTAACTTAATAAGTTATAGATATTATAATTAATAATTGATAGATTTTTTAAAGTGGAATTTAGTGATTATTTGTAAGCTATAATTTATATACTTTTATAGATATCTATTAACTTAAGGAAATTAAATACGTTACTACAGTTATCTGAGTTTAGACAATCGATAATGTTGGATGGTATTTTGTGTTGTTCTCTTTCGCTGTCATATGCTGTGCATTCTACCAATAAATGGGATATTGTCATATCTGTATTACATTTGCAACATTTATTTTTCGGTGTCTTAGTAATTAAATGTATGTGAGTTAAATTAGTGTGGCCGATCCGTAACCTTGATAATACAGATTGATCTCTCCTGTTTGTAAAAGGAATCGGAGTTTTATCTAATACTGAGTTCCGGACATTTTTTATAAAACGATTTGAAAGGTTAAGTTTCCATAAATTGTCCCAAAATTTTAAAATTCCAATTTTAATAATTTTCTTAAAATCATCATACATCCAATTAAAGCCTTTTTCAATTATATTTTCATCACTTGTAGATTTTTTTGCTTCTTCGTCAACTTTTTCATTTCCAATGATACCTTGATGGCTAGGGATCCATAGTAATGCAAATTTGTAGTTATCTCTTAAAAGTTTAATCATGAGTTCCTGAATTTCTAGAATAAGTGTGTTTGTATTAATTTGATTATTTAAGGCCATTAGACATGATTTGGAATCTGTGTATATAACATATTTATTAAAATTAGGTTTAGTACTTATTAATTGTAAAGATTTTAAAATAGCAATAGCTTCGCATACAAAAATGGATGTTAGATTAGGAAGTCTATATTGGTTTTCATGTAGGATGGCGCATCCCGATCTTCCATTCATACACGATCCATCTGTGTAAAATGATTTAAAGCCTCTGTATTTGCTATTAATTAGTTCATTAAATAACATTTTATAAACATAGGCTGGTGTATCGTCTCGGAGATTATCCGATAGTTCCAAATTTATCGGAAAGGTTATTAGTTGCCATGGGGGAGAAGATAACAATATATTTTGTCTAATAGGAGTAATTGAGATATTAATTTTATTGAAATATTTGGGAACTCTAATTCTAAGTGGTTGAGGGAAGTTAGGTTTAAGTCCATATTCTGAGTCTGATGATCTTTTTCTATTATAGCATTCAAAAGTCGGGTTATTTGGTCGAGATAATATTTTTATTGCATAGGTTATACATAATTGTTTTCTTCTAATGTGCAATGGGGATTCTTCCGCTTCAGCTAAAATACTATCGATTGGGCTAGTTTTAAAGGCCCCAATAGAAAGCCTTAATGCTGTATTTTGAATACTTCCTAAGGTTTTAAGAGTGCGCTGGCTAGCTGAGTCATAAATGACACAAGCGTAGTCGATTTTTGCTCTAATTATCGCACGATAAGTCATGAGTAAACATATTCTGTCAGCTCCCCACGTAGATGATGATAGTGTTTTAATTATGTTCAATCTTTTATTGCAGTCTGATTTTAAATTTTGAATATGATATTTCCAATTTAGTTTTTTATCGAATGTTAGTCCTAAGATTTAAAATTTTTGTACCTGTTTTATTAACTGATTATTTATAAATAAAGTAAAGCTATTGTTTTTATATGTTTACGTGTAAATATAATAAATTCTGTTTTACTTTTGGAAAATTTAAATCCTGTATTGTTTGACCATGTTTGCAGATTATTTAATGTTTTTTGTATTAATTGTATCGTTGGGTCTATCGAATTCCCGCTACAAATTATTGTCAAGTCATCTGCGAACAAAAATCCTTTTACTGGCTTTTGAATAGATTTAAAAACATCATTAATGGCTAAAAGAAACAAAATTACACTTAATACGGAACCTTGGGGTAGACCGTTCTTCATTTTAAAGGAGTTTGAAAGTACATTGTTAATTCTTACATTTATTGTTCTGTCGGATAGAAAATTTTGTGTAAAGGCCAAACAGTTTCCCTTAATATTATTTTGCTTCATAATTTGAAGTATCCGGTGCTTCCAAACCATCTCAAAGGCTTTTTCAATATCTAAGGCTACTGCTACAACGTGATTTTCATTAGCAAATGATGTCAAAATTTCGTCTTCCAAATTCATTAAATGGTCTGTTGTTGATCTAGACTGCCTAAAACCATATTGATATCTTGATAATAAATTATTTGACTCTAAATACCATCTAATTCTTCTGCTAACAATTTTTTCTAACACTTTACATAGATTACAAGTTAAGGAAATAGGTCTGAAGCTAAAAGGTGAAGTGGGTAACTTACCAGGTTTCAATATTGGTATAACCAGGGCTTCTCTCCACTTAACCGGAAATACTTGGTTACTCCATATAAAATTATATATTTCAAGCAAATAATTTAGTGCGCAGTCTGGTAAATTTTTAATTATAATATTTGGTATATTGACGGGCCTGGACTACTGTTACCGATTTGTGACAATACAGTTAACAGTTCATGCATAAAAATGTTTAAGTTTATAGGGTTAGTATTATCTGAAACGTCAAAATTATTGATTTCATTATTTATTTTATACGATAAAAAATCAGGATCATAATTGTTAGAAGAAGAGTTAGATATGAAGCTTTTAGCTAGGCAATCTGATGTTTTAGCGGGGTCATCACTCAATTCATTATTAGATATTTCTAATACAATTTTATCTCTTCTCTGTTTAAATTTATCAACTCTCTATATCTTTTTCCATACTTCATTTATAGATGTTCTAGAGTTAATAGTTAAAATGTATTCTTTCCAATAGTTTGTTTTACTTTCTTTAATTATTCTTCTTGCTAATGATCGTTTCTTTTTATAATCAATCTTTAATTCTAAGTTATTAGCATTGTTACAGGATTTTTTAAATAGTTTCTGAGCTTTATTTGCATTTTTCACTGCTTTCTTTATTCCACCATGGCATACATTTCTTTTTAATTTTTCCAGACGTTTTCGGAATAGAATTGTTAGCTGCCTCATATAATAAATTTGTAAAATCTAATACAATGTCGTTGATATTTATTGAAGTGTCTATCGATGTCAATTTATTTAGTTTATGTATATTATTTTCAACTTCTTCTTTAAATAGCGACCAGTTAGCATATTCCACCTTCCATTTTTGAGGGATATTAACTGGAATTTGAGTGTGATTACCAATGTAGGATTTTAAAATTATGGGATAATGATCACTGTCATATAGGTCGTCGAGGACATACCAATCAAAATATGATGCTATATTTTGGGATGAAATCGACAGATCTATATTGCTAGTATTGCCTGATTGGCTACAGAAATGTGTAGGTTGATTTGAATTTAGTAAAACTAGGTTATCATGTGAATCTAGCCAGTCAGCTACCAGTCGTCCTCTTATATCACATCTATTTGAACCCCAATAATAATGATGACTATTATAGTCCCCGAGAATAATAAACGGTTTAGGTAGTTGTTTTATTAATTCGTTTAATTCGCCTAATACTAACTGGTGACTATTAGGTAGATAAATATTACATATAGTTAAAGCTTTGGAAATTTAATTCTTATTGCAATTGCTTCTAAATTTGTGTTTAAATTAAGTTCTTCTGGTATAGCACTAGGTTTAATAAAGATAGAAACCCCCCCACTAGCCCTAGAATTATTTTGTCTATTTTTGTAAAATGTATCGTAACCGGTCAATGTTCCGCAGGAGTTTGAACTAAAGTTTGTTTCTTGTAAGCAAATGCAATTGGGGGAAAATTGATGAATTAATATTTTAATATATTCTAATCGCCTATAAAAACCATTTACATTCCACTGTAAAATATCCATTAATTTAACAAAATATATAAAACAAAAAAATAAATATATATATGAATTAATTACTAAATTTAATTAATAAATTATATAATATCTGATATTTCTTTATCAGATATATCCCAGCCCGGCGTCAGGGCTGTAAGGTTTATGACATCATTTAATTTTTTAATGAGACGGGAGCATCTGTTCTTTAAACTTCTGTTCATTTTAGGGTGCAGGGTATTACACATCTTTACCAGATCCTTATAGTTGTTGGTATAATCGTCTACAATTTCTTTAACGTTATGTTTTCCCCGAATTGAGTCAAGTAAGCTTATAAATTGGTCTATGTTAAGTGGCGAAAGTTCTTCTTCTTTAATTTCGTTTTTGATATCAGCCCATACTTCTTGTTCCTTCCTTTGATCCTCAGTCTTAGCTTTTTTCTTCTTCCTTTTATTCTTATCGTCTCTCGATTCCGCTGAATAATTACTACATGATGTATCATCAGTCTCATATTCAACAACGTTATAAGGTTCTTTAGGTTTTGTTGGTGGGATAAGCTCTGCAATAGGTGAGTCGATAGTCGTAGGTGAGTGTAGTCGTTTAATGCCTTTATCTTTTGTCGGTGTAGGTAAGTCATCATGGAGTTCTAAGTTAAGGTTTGGTGTAGGGATTGCATTTTTCGTAAGAGGTAGATTGGGGTTGTATGTTCTATCTAATTCAATTGTTTGTGAGCCTTCTATGTTATTTTGGGGACAGTTTTTAGCTAAATGGCCCATGTTATTGCATGTGAAACATTTGAGAGCGTCACTGGAAACATATAGCCAGTAATTCGTGTCTTCATATTTAACTTGGAATGAGTCCGGCAGTAACTTAACATCTTCTGGCGAAACATAAAACTGGCGCCTGAAACTCAGGATGTGCGAAAATCCTGGTTCCGCTATGCCGACTTTCATACAAGTTATAGGGCTTTTAATTTTTATATTTAATTCGTGTAATAATATGCCTTCTATAATGTTATGAGGTATTACTGGACACACATTTAGGTTTAAAGAATCTTTATTTCCAAAAGAATACATGAATTCACTTAAATGGAAAATTAACATTTTGTTGACAACAGACTAAACAATACCAATACAACAATAATAGGTAAGTACCTAATTCACAACAACCGACCCACCCCTCCCACTGGACAATAAGTAACCCAGTTGTTGTTATCAAATAATGCTAAGTTATTTACTAAGCATTTTTATTGATTCCTACTGCACAATAAAAAGGGGTGAGGCATTTGACAGTACTATTCTTTTATTCCTAGTAATTAATGGTAATATTATTAATGTTTTACCTTGGATTTTAATTTGTTCTTCTAACAGTTCATCTGCTGTTTTTTTGAGTCGAAGTAAATGCAAATTCTGGAGTTTGAAATTCTTAAAAAAAACTATAGGTATTAATTAATAGGTTATCGGAAATTTAGCAAAATTATAAATTGACATCATTCTTGCCTTTATTTTATGTTCAGTTTCCAGCAATTTTATAAATAATATACATAATTTTGATTATAAAGTTATTTTCGTACCTCGCATTTAAAAAACATTTAAAATTATTTTATGAGCCACAGATATGTTTCGTATTTATCCGAAATTCATCTCAAATTTTAGTGAACTTTCCTGGGACAGAAAGTGAATTTACGATTGTTTGCCATTAAGCAATCTCGAACCGAACAATCCGATTTCATAATTGATAAAATATTTCTATGTTCAAATTCATTTTGATTATAATTTGCATTAAAAAGCAACGTAAACTCTTTAATTATAACACAAAATTCTTATCTTACGAGACATTAAACCGTTTAACCACTCATTTTTGAGTAGTGAAATTAACTAACTATTTGTAAGTTAAATTGTTATTAATTTGTTATATTTAAGATATAGATAATTTAACTAGATATCGAGTAATATATATTTCTAATTAGTAATACCATTAGTAATTTTAAGAAACTGGGCCTAAAGCGCTTTTCTCCATTTCCTTTTCAGAACGTTTGTACTTAATGATTGTCACATGAAAGTTTCCCTCATATTGTTGTCTCCTTCAAAAATATAAAATGTATGATAGCACTTTACCTCGCTTAAACTTATATATAGTTATTTTACAACAATATATAAAAGATTTATTTATTTAAGGACAACCAGTGGTCGGATACATTAACACTTCCTTAAAACATAAGTACATTTTTTAGCTAAATGTTCCACCTTTAGAAGCACATGTACAATTAGTATGCAAAATATAACTTAAAAATAACTTAAGAATAATATTTAAAAAACAATTATAGTATACTTAAAATCAAGGTACAGTCAACAAAAATGTAAAGCTAAAACGAAAATAAATATATAAAAAAGTCAACATAGCATAAAATATCTTAATATCTTACTTGTCTAGTAAAAGGAACATTTTAACTTGTATATTTTAGACTTAAATATAAAAAGTGTATCATTGAAGACGTATTGTGTGGCCAGAGATATTTTACAAAAATCTTCTATTTTAAACGATAACCTTTAGAGGGTCTTTCTTATCGTGAACAGACTATAACATATTTTAATATGATTTTTATTATATGTTGAATCTTTGTTTGACAGCACCACTATAGTGATTCGAGTAGCACGTTTAGCTGTCGGTTCCAGTTTCACTACACCAACTATTGGCGGACGATATAACGGAAGTTGTTTATAGATGGGTGGGTTTGTAAAATAATGTGTAACTTATTGTCTTACGGTGGGGCCACCGTAAGACAATAAGTTACACATTATTTAATAGATAAGGCATAGCTTTATTTACTAATTTATTTAAAGTGTAAATTTTTTTGCTACGAGATTGTTTTCACTCAATTTTTATTATGAAGTATTGTAAATGAATATGGAATATATATACGTGGTGGCCGAGTTGGTTAGACCTTGGACTTAAAAACACTTAGGTCCCTGGTTCAAATCCCGGTTATTACCAATGAGATTTTAATTTAAAAAAATATATACATTTGTTTGACAACACCACTACAGTGACTCGGAGAGCACGTTAAGCTGTCTTTATAGATGGGTTATTGAGTCCATTCAAAACATCCCGACGAGCTAGCTACTTGTTCGGTGTAGACTCATACCGTCGGCTACGACGAGGTGGGATTAAAAACCCTTCCGCTGGGTACCCTGGGGCCGGTCAGACGGTGATGATATGTATGTATTGTTAATGAAATGAAATGAAAAATCTTTATTGCCAAATATATACACTGCAGGATATTAAAAAAAAACAAGTCAATAGGACTATTGACTAATAATCACCAAAAAAACAAGTCAATAGGACTATTGACTTGTTTTTTTGGTGATTATTATACTAACTGGACTCCTTTATGAGTATCAAAAGATACTATGCGATCAAAGTCACATTAAAAATCCTTTATTATAATACTCAGATCTCTGACCGTCCGCCTATCTAAATATCCCGAGAACGATTTATTAGGATTAACTGAACAGGATTATTCAAACAGATTTAAGTTAAAATTATTTATAGGATCAAATGTAAAATCTTTGGTACTTAAAGTAACCTGAATTTTTCTTTAAATATCTCCATTCCCATTATCAATGTAATCTTTTCTTTAGCCAATCAGAAGGCTGGACCTTGGCGTCAGTCCATGACACAATAGGTACGAGTACATAAATAATATACCAGATTGTAAAATTTTAGTACATTAGGGTGTTAGTTCTCACAATATTTTTTTTAGCAAAAAAAATGGGTAATTGTTGAAGGTTCTCTGAGCGGTGAGAAGTAGGCGGTTGAGTCAGAAAAGTAACTATTTGACATTGTCATTAAATATTTTTACTTGTACATAAGCAAAGAACCATCACAGATTTTTCGGAACCATATTGCGAGTTCTTGGGATATTTTATGCAGTTCTTTACATTTTGGTAGGTTGCGTATTAATAAAAACATCTGTTGTAGCTTTAGTAAGCAAGAAATATTCATAATTAAATTTTTCTACAAAAAGCGTTACGCCAAGAGCAGCAGGTAAAGGGGATCGGGTTTGGCATCAACAGACAGGCAGACTGACTTTAAATGTAATATTAGTAAATTAACAATATAAAATATTCTTTTGTTTAATAAACCCTGCAGGATTATTACGGCTGCCGGCGAATTATTTTGTCTTTGTTTAAGATTTTTTTCTTTGCAAAAGTATTTACGTTTCCTAAGACACTAGGCTGTGTGTTTGTCTGTGATCGTAGCTAAAGAACGGCGGCCCAATTTCGTTTACATTTTTTATGTTATTGGTTTTTGGAAACGCTCAGTATAGTTTACAGTTAATTTTGAAACGAATTAATGTGTAAAGTTTAAAAATGTATCTTAACTTAACTTTTAAGTTTTAGTAGTCAATGACATTTAGGTACTTAAGGTGAGTGAGTAACCTAGCCAAGTTTCGGTTTTAGTCTGTTGCCACTAGGGCTTGAATATCGGACCATTTTTCAATTCCGGTATTGGATTTCAATACTAAGCAATTCAGTTCCGGAGTTCGAGGCTTCCTTTAAAATTTATATACAGAGGTTCTACCGGAAAGCCACATCGACATACCGATCGACGCATCGATTGATAACACTGTATAGGAAATTTGTTTATGGGTAGAACTCGATCGAAGAGAAATGTCAAATTCCGTGAATTCAAAACCGTGACAAAATATATATATTTTTTTATAACGAAATTCCGGTTTTGATTGACCGACTGTGATATGTCGGAATTGCGGAATTTCATTAGAATCGGAATTCCGGAGCTCAAGCCCTAGTTGCCACGATTATAGTTTTATTGTTGATTAGCAAGAGCTAAATACAGTCATACTGCATGAAAATCTATTTTTTACAGTCCGAAGCAATGACTTAATCCTGCCATGGGTGTTACCGGTAGAGGGAACGACCAATGCTTTAAACAACAATATGTTAATCGACTCCCATCATTGACTTTGTATTGATCTGCTTACCATTAGCAAGATATATAGATAAATAAATTATTGATCACTGTCACATGACGTGCTACAATTTCAAATTTTAACTGAAAAGAACTGTTATAAACTGTCAGTTCAAATTCTTAAAAGTGAATGCGCTTTTCCTGTGTTGCTTTATTTTTATTTTTTTAAGAGCTCAACATGTGACCTTGCATACACCTGATGTTAAGCAGTATGCAATGTCCAGGAATGATAGCAACAAGCGGATGCATGCAGGTGCATCGCTGGTTGTCATCATTATGCCGGCTTAAGATCGTTTATCGTATAGATCGTAAGATCTTCGTTTTTTTTAAAGTTATACATATTTAATTATATTTAAATTATAAACAAAAATTGCAATGAAAATTTTCCTGGTGGGTGGGTCACGAAATTTGTCATTGCTATTTAACTATTATAGAAGAATGCACATAGAAGGCGTGCGTGTATAACGCACGCCCTCTATGTGCATTCTTCTAATTACTCCGTATTAGAGTTAAGTTAGAAGTCCTAGTTTTTGAACACTAGAAGGCAGATGAGTGTTAATTTTTTTGTTTTAACATTTTTAGTATTTTTATAAAAAATGTATAATTTCCTTATCAACATAATCTTATGGTTTTTTTTAAAGATAAGTATGATCTTATAATTGTTTAAGGTTTGTACTTTAAAAGTATTTGCAACGAAATGATTTACTTCATATATGGATGATGTTATTTATTTATTTTTTATCGTTAAACCTTCTGGCGCGCCTTGTATGTAAGCACCATAGGTCTGATGTCATAAGATAAAATTTCTTACAAATTATTATAATAGTTTAGGTATTAACATGGAAAATGTATTTTTGGCAATTTTTTTAGAAGGCTGGACCTTGGCGTCAGTCCATGACACAATACATTTTATATTATAACAGATAGTAAAACTAACACTCTTTTTATTAGTTTTTTCATAAATTACTTTTTTTTTGAAGCAAACTAAAAGTATGATTGTTGATATAGAAATAGTCAGGTTCTTCCGCAACGTTAAGTCAACCCGTTTGGATCGTCTCTGGCGAAGTAACTATTTGTAAGGTCAGAAAAGTAACTATTTGTATATAACCATATATATATTTATATATTTATACATATATTTTGCAAAGAACCATAACAGATTTCTTGGAACAATATTGCGGGATTTTGCGGGTTCTTGAGATATTTTATGCGGTGTTACACATTTTGGTAGGTAGCGTATTAATTAAAACATCTGTTTGCAGTTTTAGGTGGGTAAGAAAGATTTATAATTCTACATTTTCTCCAAAAAATGTTTATTTTTGACTGAATATTGGTTAGCATGACAGGGGTCTAGTTATTAACCTGGACTATTCCAGTACCGTTTAATATTACAATGGCATAATAAAATAAATCTGCGAGCAGGTAAAGAGGATCGGGTTTGGCATTAAATCAATATCATTGAAAAAAAAATAGCAGACTGACTTTAAATGTATTATTAGAATATTAGCAATAAAAAAAAACTTTTGTTTAAACCCTGAAGGATTATTGCAGCTGCCTGTAAATTCGTTTGTCTTTATTAAAGATTTATTTTCTTTGCAAAACGACTCTAAGGCTATATTGTTTTTTTTCTGTGATCGTAGTTTAAGAACGGGTGGCCTAATTTCGTTTAGATTTTTTACGATATTGGTTTTACGAAACGCTCAGTCTGTTTTTCACAGTTTATTTTGAAAGGGATTAATGTTTAAGATTTATATTTGTAAATATACTTAATTTTGTATCTTGACTTAAAAGTAAATGAAATTCAGGCACTTAGGTAAGAGGGAGATGTTTATTACCACCGCCCATGCAAAAACCTTTAAGTGACCTACCCTTTCGTTTTAACCGGTTGCCAAGATGATAATTTTACTTTTGCTTAGCAAAAGCTAAAAACAGTCAAATGTAATTAGAAAAAATAAAAATTCACATTCCAAAGCATGATTTGGGCTAAGAAACGACTATTAATCCTGCCATGTGTGTTGCCGGATTGATCAGGTAGTAGTCTCCTTTCAGGATGCAGTTACGAAACCGCCATATAGGGAACGACGATATATTGTTAAACAATAATATATTAATCGACTTCATTCATTGACTTTGTGGGTCTGCTTACCATTGGAAAGATACGTGTTGTAGGTATATAATCAATTGGTTAGGTTACAAAATCACAAGATGTGTTCCAATCAAAAAGACACTTAATAAAAACCCAAAGATAAATAACTTTCGCTAAATATCCTGTTAGTGATATGAGTTTTTAAGGCGATTTCCCGTGATAGTTTTTTAATATTATTATACCATATATTATTATATATTTAGTGCCGGGGAAAATTAAAAGGGCTTAACTCGCGGTCGTCCGAGAACGCTGCAGCTAATTCCCCTGCCTTTCAACCGTACGGAGAATCCATGGATAGCTGAGTATGGACATTTCACCCTACATTACTCCGATGGGTACCCTGAGGCCGGTTAAAGGTTCTCGGGAGCTAAAAAAGCACCCGTGATGGTATTTCTTTATTTATTATTTCACATATTCTTCACAAACACCCAGACCAAGACATACTGTTTACAAAAACGTGCCATTATTATTTACCTGAGTAAGAATCAACGCAACGGAAGTAACTACTTCACGGAGGCGGTCACATAGCCATGGAGGCTATTCTAAACTAGCAAGCACTATAAGTAATATGTGTGCTAATAATAAGTAACTTATTTTAAAAACAGTACAGCAAGTACCATCTCATCGAAGGGATACCTAACTCAAAATATTCGGTTAAACCCACTGACAAGAGTCTAGCTATTGAGTACCTGGACTATTCCAGTACCATTTAATTTTACAATGCCATAATAAAATAAATCTGCGAGCAGGTAAAGAGAATCGGCATTTGGCATCAAAACAATCTTATTGAACAAAATTTAGCAGACTGTGTATGGTTTAACCCGTTACACTTGTTGATTTATGTTATATTTCGTCGCTTCATTCTTCAGATATAATTAACCAAGTAGTCCTTTAAACCTACAAGGCAACATTCGCACATATTTTAGAGTTATACTCGTATTCAATTCTGTAATCGAATATTTTTAATCGAGCAATACTTACCCTCTTGTGTCCACTATTACCACTAATGTCATTCTTTTTTCGTGCGAGGCAACGCGCACATTTCGTCCACAGTTTTTAACAAGTTTTAATTATTAACTATTTAAAAAGATGCCAAAAAGGAGTATAGAAGATAAGTTAAATAAGTACAAAGCTAAAATAAGGAAGATAGAAAGGCGAAAACGAGAAAAAACTCGAAAATCGCCCGTCGACTACGACGCAATAGATACCGGCGGCGTGGAGGATAAAATGGCCGGTAAGTGCGTAACAAAATTTTAATAAAAACTTGACACCGCTTAGGTTTTATTACTATTACACTTGTTCGCGCTAGTTTATTTTATTAAAACATGGTTTTTTTTTTAATGCCCAGATTCAAAATATGAACAAAGCTGGCCTGGGGGTTGACCGTGAGCCAACACGAAGGCAATCATGCAGACCATACTTTTGATTCCATTTGGAACATTAAGATTAAATAACTGCAGAAATAATTCTGAGCTAAAAATTAAACCACATACGATTAGTAGTTAAATTTTTTTTTTTTCATTTTAGAAAACTCTCTGGGGGAGTGCATATCACCATTGACACCACCCCCGACCGTTTCAATGGAAACTCAAGTAGAGGTAGAGGTGCCCTAGATAGACCCACAGCTTTTAAGTGCTCTTGGTGATGATACTAATGAGGGCCCAAAGTTTGGTAAAAATATTCTCCCAACATTAACGGAACGCTGGGATCCTATTTTAAGAAAGGGGTTACCAAAAGAAGCTAGAGAAAAATTAATAAAGGAGTACCTTGTGCCTGAGAATTGCACTCTACTGCAGGCCCCCAAACTTAATTTGGAGATATCGGTAGCAATTACTGATATGTCCCGTAACAGGGACAAAAAATTGGAAAATAATCAACAGTTGCTGGGGGTAGGGATATCCGCAATCAATAAAGCGATTACCCTATTACTCACAGAAGAGGACAAGGTTCAAGCCGTAAAAGCCTTAAGTGATGGCTGTAGGATTTTAACAGACTTGCACTTTAGGGACAGCCAAGCAAGAATAAAATTGATTTTGCCAGGACTGTCGAAACCCTATTCATGATTGTGAAAGGGACGATACCTTGTTCGGCAATAAGCTGCCCGAACAAATAAAAGCATCAAAAGCAATTGAAAAACAGGGCAATGAAATTAAGAAACCAGCTTAGACAACACAAGGTCCCCAAAAGCGAGTGCAACCTGGTGGCTCATCTACTCAGCGCTCCCAGTACCAGGGAAACTACCTAGGCCCTCCGCGATATCCACCAACGAACAGGGAGAGGGGGGGGGCAGAGGAAGCAAGCCAGTGGTTTACATAAGGAAACCAACCCCATCCAACATCAAGTAGAACGAGCAAAGCTCATGTTCCATCACAACAATAACTCAGGTATGTTATGCTGGTAGAATTAATCATTTTTATACATGTTAGCTTAAAATAACCATAAACAAGGTTATTTTGAAGTGGATTCCGGAAGGGTTTCCCATACCTTTTATAGGTAAAGTTATACAATCTATCATACCTAAAACAATCTGTTCAGACACTCAGATAAAGATGATATGCTATTCAAAATTTATTAGAATTAGGAGCCATAACAATCTGTTCTCCCTGCAGCGGTCAATTCTTCTCAAATATTTACCTCCGATATCGAGATTTCAAGTCTGTTATTTATCTTGATGATATTCTTTGTTTGGGTAATAGCATTGAAGAATGCAATAAAAATTTCAGAGAAACGTTAAAGCTATTAGAATGTTTAGGGTTTATTGTTAATTATGAAAAAAGTAGTTTAGTACCAAAACAAAATTGTAGGTTTTTAGGATTTGTTTTTAATAGTGTCGATAAGACTATTTATTTACCTACTGACAAGCGCCATAAAATTATGAATTTAGTTAAAAGATTCTCACAGTTACCCTGCTGTTCAATTAGAGAATTTGCCCAACTGATTGGGGTTCTTACTGCAGCTTGCCCAGCAGTGAAATATGGTTGGCTTCACACAAAGATATTGGAGAGGCAAAAGTTTTTGGCTCTTCAAAAATAAATTTTGAAAAATCAATTAAGCTCCCTTCTATAATACTAAATGATTTAACTTGGTGGAAAGAAAATGTCTTTACCACTAATAATCCTATGAGAATACCAAATTTTGATATGGAAATTTTCACTGATGCCTCAAGAACTGGATGGGGTGCTGCATATAACCACAAAAGGGCTCATGGAGCCTGGAGGATAACTGAACTGAATTTCCATATCAATTATTTGGAATTACTCGCAGTTTTTCTAGCACTTAAGTATTTTGTACAGAGTAAATGTAATTGTACAGTATTACTCAGAATTGACAATACAACAGCCATCAGTTACATAAATCGTATGGGTGGAATACAGTTTCCCCATCTAAATGATTTAGCAAGGAACATTTGACAGTGGTGTGAACGGAGGAATATTTGGCTCTTTGTATCTTATATTAACACTCGGGATAACAAAGAAGCTGATGAGGAATCCAGGAAAATAAATCCTGACACAGAATGGGAAATATCTAACTTCGCTTATAACCATATCATAGCGAAGTTTGGAGTCCCTGAAATAGACCTTTTTGCTTCCCGTGCCAATGCCAAATGTACAACCTATATATCATGGCATAAAGATCCTGATGCCCTCTGTGTCGATGCTTTCACTATAAATTGGAAAAACAAGTTCTTTTACGCTTTCCCCCCATTTCCATTAATATTAAAATGTTTGCAAAAGATTGTTCAAGAACAGGCTACTGGGATATTTGTATTTTCCCTATGACCGTCTCAATACTGGAACCCAATGCTAAAGGACATGTCTTTAACGGAAACTGTATTATTCAGGCCCAATGAACACCTTATTCATTCCATTTTCAGCAACCAGAACTGTTTGCTTCAGAACCTTACCCTGGGTGCAGTGGTGCTCTCAGGCTCGCCTTCTTGCGGAGAGGAATACCGCAATCATGCCTGGACCTGATGACAGCTTCTCTAGCAGCCAACACGTTACGCCAATATAATGTGACCCTGAAGTTATGGTGGCAATTTTGTGCAGTAAGGAATGTAGACCCACTTATTTGTTCTACCGAATTAGTATTAACTTTTTTAGGGGAGCAATACGATAAAGGAGGATTGTATGGCTTAATAGCCATAGGTCTGCATTATCGTTACTGTTAGGCAATAAATTAGGCTCTAATGAATCTATAACACGCTTACTTAAAGGAGTGTATAAACTCAGACCGAGCCTCCCTAAATACAGTAGCACTTGGGACCCACAATTAGTACTAGATTATGTATCAAATTGGTACCCCAATACTGATCTCGGTTTAGAAAAATTAACTAAGAAATTAGTCACATTATTAGCGCTATGTACCGGACATAGAGTCCAAACTCTTTCCTTAATAAAATTAAAAAATATAAGCATTCAGCCAGTTGGTATCAAAATTGTAATAAATGATTTAATAAAAACATCTGCGTTTGGTAAAGAGCAACCTTTGCTATTTCTCCCATACTTTAAGGACAACCCAAAAATTTGTCCAGCCTCTGTGATCCAGGACTACATTGAGGTCACTAGTAGCATTCGACCTGAGAATGTGGATCATCTTTTAATAACTGTGAAGCGTCCACACAGGAACGCGACAGCACAGTCAATAAGCAGATTGATCAAAAAAGGACTCTCAGAGAGTGGGGTAGACGTGACCGCGTCCAGTGCGCATAGCACCCGGCACGCGGCCACGTCTGCTGCCGCCGCGGCTGGGGTCAGTCTCGATATAATCCGAAAAGCAGCAGGTTGGTCAGCTAAATCTGAAACCTTTGCAAGGTTCTATCACCGCCAAATTATAGATGAAAGTTGTTTTGCTCGGGCTATATGTAATGTGTCAAACAACAATGTGACTGATTAGTTGTAAAATTACATAAACATATTGTATTACTAAAGTTTATGTATACTTGTTGTATAAGAAATAAATGAATCAATCAATAGATAGATTCTTTTATTTTTATCAATATCCAAAACTAATCTCTGAACATCTACCTGGTTAATTATATCTGAAGAATGAAGCGACGAAATATAATATATGATCAAACGAACTTCCAGAATGAAGTTCGATCAATATTATATGAGTCGCTTCATTCGAAGATATAAGTTCCCACCCACCCAAGTTAACTCCCGGATGTTTAAGTTTTGGATTCATACCTATCTCTAAAAGAATGACATTAGTAGTTGTGGACACAAGAGGGTAAGTATTGCTCGATTAAAAATATTCGATTACAGAATTGAATACGAGTATAACTCTAAAATATGTGCGAATGTTGCCTTGTAGGTTTAAAGGACTACCTGGTTAATTATATCTTCGAATGAAGCGACTCATATAATATTGATCGAACTTCATTCTGGAAGTTCGTTTGATCATATATTATAATGCTGATTTATAACTGGTAATGCTAACTGACTGATCACTGCTACTGCTAGGAAAAACTGTTAGGAGAAAATGCAAAATGACCAGCCTGTTTGAGCGCTGTAAAACGACTAATTTATTTTGATAATTTGCTGCGCCCGCAGTCGGCGCGTCATGATTAAAATAAAGTATGATACGTAGATCGTACAGACTGACTTTAAATGTATTATTAGAAAATTACCAAAAAAAAAATTCTTTTGTTTAAACCCCGCGGGATTATTGCTGCTGCCTGCGAATTCTTTTGTCTTTGGTTAACATTTTTTCTTTCTTTCAAAAGTATTTATGCTTCCTAAGACTGTGTTTTTGTCCGTGAGCGTATCTTAAGAACGAATGAACTAATTTCATATATCTTACTAGGTAAAAAATATTTTAAATTTTATTGCCAAATATTTCGCCTCCCTTTGTCACTGATGACGCCGCTCCAAATAGCTTCAATTTATATATTTTACCTAGTAAGAAACACATCTAACACAGTTTATTTGTTTCAGATAACTAATTTCATATATATGTTTTTTTAATATTGGTTTTTGAAAACCGTCAGTCTTATACATACATATCATCACGGGTGCCTTACGGCGCCCGAGACCGCCTAGACGGCCCTTGGGTACCTAGCGGAGGGGTTTTTTAATCCCACGTCGTCGTAGCCGATGGAAGGAGTCTACACCGAACAAGTGGCTAGCTCATTGCGATGTTTATGAATAGACCCAATAACCCATCTATAAACAGTTTCACAAGTTGGTATAGTGAAACCGGGACTGACAGTTTAACGTGCTCTCCGAGGCTATAGTGGTGTTGTCAAACAAATGTACATATTTAAAAAAAAAAACTCATTGGTACACACTGGGATTCGAACCTAAGTGTTTCTAAGTCCAAGGTCTAACCGAACCGGCCACCACGTATATATTATAAGTTAATTTTGAAACAAATTCATATTTAAAGGTTTTAAATGTATCTTGAATTAAAAGTAAATAACATTTTGGTACTTAGGTGGGCGGGAGATGTTTATTACTACCGCCCATACAAATACAAAAACCTTTAAGTGATCTAGTCTTTCGTTTTAGTCTGTTGCCACGATGATAGTTTTGCTGTTGCTTAACAAGAGCTAAACTGCATATAAAAAAAAAACTATTACTTATGAGCCTGTCTAACTGCATATGGAAAACTATTGAGATAAGAACGACTATTAATCCTGCCATGTGTGTTGCCGGATTCCAGGAGCCTACTAACAATATTATTGAGGTGATAGTTTCCTCTCAGGATGCACCTACGAAACCGCCATAGAGGGAAATACTGTTAAACCACTATATACATATTAATCGATTCCATTTATTGAATTTGTAGGTCTACTTACCATTAGGAACATACAAAGTTACATGACGTGAACTATTAAAAATATATTTTATAAAAGTCCATAATGAAACTACTTTCTATAAAAATCCTATTCATATTTTTTAAAAGTGTCGTTTTAAATTCTGAAAACAACTTTTTTGGTGGGTAGGTGCAAAAAAGCAAACACTTATTATTTTGGCTTAATTGTTTAAATTCATTTATTAATTAGAAAATAGCGATTCTGTGTGTTTAAACAGTGCATATGAGTGTGATATTTTACATGATATAATAACATATATAAATTTGTGCTTTGTCTTGCTGGTACTTAACCTTTAATATTATTGACAACTTTCCACAAAATCTCACCATAATAATGGCATCCGAGGATAACATGTTTGAAACTCAGCAACTGCTTGAAGCCAATCTGACTAATAATAATATAATATATGAATAGCCTCTTTTGAAAATCAACTGTCTGGAAACATGGAACCACTACATACAGGGAAGCTTGAGATCCTAATCTTAAATTATTACATTTTTGGGATCAGAAACTTCAAAGATGCAGTCAGGAAGATCAGAGAAAAGAAATATTGAATTTACCTGGCTCATCAGACTTATTATGATGGCATTATGTAGAATTTGCTGATCCCAATTCAAAATTGAAACAAAATATAAAAATTTGAAGAGTAACTCCACGAGCTTCCTGCGAAATTTCACTAATTTGAGGTTTGAATTTGAAAAGTATTTGCAGTGAAATGATTCACATCTGGATGATGTTATTTATATATTGTTTTAAATCCTTCTGACGCGCCCTGTAGTTAAGCACTATTGAGAAACACACAACTTTAGGACAACTTTTAGGAATTATCACAATATATTGATATTAATAATTTATAATGATTAAAATTGGAAATTATTATGCAGTTTCTTCCGCTTATAATGTTGGTGTATTAAATTATATGTTACATGTAACAACACAAAGAAATATCACCAACAAACGAACACTGTAGTCTTCGACACGTGTTTCGCCTCTTAACGAGGCATCTTCAGGACTGGTTGGTATGGTTCATGGGTGTGGGTTTAAATAAATTTAAAATTGGAGAGCTGGAAATGTTAATTTGGTCATTTAGTAAAGTTGGAATAGAATTTTTAATTATTTCAAACTGCTCTAATATATTTAAATGCAAACCTTTCTTTTGATTGGAATGTAGAATTTCGAATTTATTTATATCAAATTGGTGGTCTGTATCTAAAATATGTTGTGCGAAATGGGATTTATCTGGTTTATTGTTCTTTATTGCTGCGATGTGTTCTTTAAATCTAGTGTTGAAGGAGCGACCAGTTTGTCCAATATATATACTACTGCAATCAGAACATGAGATTTTATATACACCGGAATTACTCTTTATATCATTGTTTTCTTTTTGATTGCATATATTATAATAAAGATTATAATTATTATTATAATAAAGAGTAATTCCGGTGTATATAAAATCTCATGTTCTGATTGCAGTAGTATATATATTGGACAAACTGGTCGCTACATACATTGCATATCGGCGGGACGAACTTACGGACTCGGGCCGAGTCTATCGTGGACTATTGGTCCTGGTTCGTAGGAACGTTATCCACCAACCCCTACCAATCCTGTCACTCCAATCCCTGTACACGCTGGGCGTGGCAGTACATATAGGTGATAGGGAGCTGCACCTGTACGCCACCTATAAGCCACCGCAGGTGAAGCTAGACACCAAGGGACTGCGCCAGCTCCTCAACACGCAGGTCCCAATCCTCGTCGCTGGAGACTTGACCTCCATGCACCCAGCGTGGAATTCCGCCAGAACAAACCATGCCGGGAACCAACTGTTCCGGGAAGCGGAGCGGGCGGGGTTCTGTGTGTCCGGCCCGGACGGCCCGACCCATGTACCTTGGTACGATGGGCACTGGCTGAAGGTGCTGGACATACTAGTACACCGTAACCTGCCCTGCGATCCTGAACAGGAGGTTCTCAACGACCTCGACTCTGACCACTACCCAGTCTTAGTCACCCTACCAGCCATCCTAACAAAGGCTTTCCTCCCAGCGCTACGTAAACGCGGGGACTGGGAAAAATTTGCAACGTTACTCGACGACCACACGACGTCCTTCTCCATCTCGACGCCGGAGGACGTGGATAGGCTCGCGTCCGAACTGAATGTGCAGTCTCGCAAGTCCTTAGAGAGGGCCTCCACGAAGGCGCCTCCTCGAAGGGGCTTACCACCTCTTCCCCAGAAAATCAGGGGTATACTAAAAAGTAAGAGGGACTAGCGGAAACTGTGGCAGCGTACCCGCTGCCCGTCGGTAAAGACCGACCTAAACGCGCTCGCGGCTCGGGTGAGGAAGGCCCTCGATGAGCTCTACGCGGACCTGAGGCAAGCACGGATCCAGGACGCAACCGGTGACCTTCGGGGGGTCCACCGATTGTGCGCCTCGATGTCCGGTGCGCCACTTGCGGTCCATCCCCTCCTCGACAGCGACGGATCTCCAAAGTTTCGAACGAAAGACCGCGCCCGAATCTTTGCCGAATGCCTTGAAGGACAGTTCCGTCCTAACCCGCCAAAGTCCCACGAACATGTCAAAGAAGTAGTGCGCGCAGTGGAGGCCGGCCTCCTCGCTGCGCTACCCGAGACCGAACTCCCCGTGCCTTCAGCCGTGTCAAACCTCGAAAGGCTCCCGGTGCCGATGGCATCGACAACATGGTCATACGGTCAATGCCTCAGCGAGCAGTAGCCGCTTACACCCGCCTGTTTAACGGCATAGTGCGCACCGCGCACTTTCCCACCTCGTGGAAAGAGGGCCGCATTATATTGCTCCCCAAACCGGGGAAGAATATCAAGCTTGCCGAAAGCTATCGCCCGATAACATTGTTACCGGCGATCTCGAAGGTCTTTGAGAAATTACTTCTACGACATATCGTACCTAACTTGCTCCCCGCGACGAACAATTCGGTTTTCGAAGCGAACATTCGACCACTCTCCAATTGACGAGAATTCTGCACAGGATGACTGAGACATCCAATGGACGTCGCTTCACCTGCACAGTGCTCCTAGACATGGAAAAGGCATTTGACAGGATCTGGCATAGCGGGCTTCTGTTTAAAATTTTGAAAACAAATATACCACATCGAGTAGTTAGGGTCATAGCCTCCTTCTTGGAGGGCCGTAGCTACCACGTATCTATAGGAGGTCTTTGTTCAAATACATACCCCATCGCAGTAGGCGTACCGCAGGGGAGCTGCCTCTCCCTGGTCCTTTACTGCTGTTACACCGACGACATTCCGCTGGCCGAGAGAGACGTCGAGCTGGCTCTGTATGCAGACGACGCCGCCTATTTTTCGGCTTCTCTGAACCCGAAAATGGCGGCGACCTACATGCAGCGTCAGCTCGACCTCCTTCCCGAATAGTTGACGGAATGGCGCCTCCGAGTAAATGTTAAAAAGACGCAGGCCATCCTCATTTGCAGACAGGACCGGGGAATGGCTAGTAAGCCTCACCCGCCCCCGCTCCAGCTCTGTGGACAGGCTGTAGACTGGTCTCGCACAGTGATGTACCTTGGTGTCAAAATTGACTCCAAACTCACCATGAAGCCGCACATTAAAATGGTAAGAGCCAAAGCGGCGGTCGCGCGTTGGTGGCTGCGTTCAGTGCTTTCATCCAGACTTCCGTTATCATCAAAATTAGCCATTTATAAATTGTACATAAGGCCCATCCTTACATACACGGCACCTGCCTGGTATGCGCTGTGTAAGGATGCAAGTCAGGACCAAATACAGGCCCAACAAAACCAAACCCTGCGCACCATAACGGGCGCACCGTTTTTAATGCGGAATTCCGTACTAGCGAAAGACCTCCGGATGGAATCACTGAACAACACTAGAACCCCCCCCCCCCAAGTTTTTTACTTCCGTAAGTTCCAAGAATAAAACTAAAAGTAACAAACCGAGTTTTATTAAAGGTGACCTTACAAATTTAGTTTGAGACTTTTTTATATATTTTTATAAAATTCTTAAAAATAAACTAGGATTAAATACAAAATATTACCTTAAAAGGGACAGTACCTTAACAAAACATTATTGTAAAATATATTTTACTACGTTATTATAAATTGTTTATTAATTCATGACCGTTTTTCATTTTCACAGAAGTAGGCACTCATAAAATGGCCTATAAAATAATTTAAATTATTGCAAATCACGGTAGGTTAAGTTATCCATTGTTTTAGTAAAAACCTTTTGACCGCACGTGTGTTTTGTTTTGAACAGAAAGCTCTTTCTTTTTTTATAAAAAAAAACTATTTAAATAATAAAAATGTTCTGTGTTGTATTACTATTTACAGTTGCTTTAGCTCAAGTAAGTACTTATTAAATTATTTATACAGAAAAGTGTAGCAAAATCATTATTTTTCTATAATGAAAATAAGGTATTAGAGAAACCTATGACGAACGATGGAGAGGTGTGTGTGTAGATCTAGTAACTATCACAATAACGTAAAATGTACATCCATCATATATTACAACAACAATACTTAATGTATTGTTGTTGTAATATGATATGTCGTTATTTTACAGAATTCAGTTATTTAATATATACTGGTATACATCGAATTGGTGAATTATAATTAATTATTAAGCTAGGTGTAACAAAAAATGGGTATAATTACGACCTGCGACATACGATGAAGAGGTGTGTGGGCAGATCCAATGACAAATATCGCTAAAGTTTATATCGGTCATTTGCGCTCGCGTATAACAACAGAGAGATGTGTGAGGCACGCCATCTAGCTGACAATATGTCAGCTACAAGTCGACCTAATATGTCGTTGCGTTGTTGATATTTAACGACAACGATAACCGTTTCCCACGCCCCTCTCCTTGCCTTACAAGGTTTTATATTTACTTGTCGAACTATAGATTACTTACTTACCTAAAAAGTATAACCTTTAATCAAAGAGGGTATAATAAGCGCATCATAAAGTGCTTTACTCAATAATACGAACCACTTTCTCTTTGCTGTATCTACTGTAAAAGGGGAAAAAACACGTATTAATACATGACATACTTGAAAAAAAAGTCCTTTCCCTTTTTTCTATACTAGAGTATAGAAGATTATTATTTTCAGAATTTAGAAAAGAAGTCTTTTAGAATAATAACACCACAAATTATTTGTCCTAAAAATGAGGATGTCGTCACCAGTGTTCCCGATACAACATCTGTTATGTAAGTATCATTGTATCTATAGAGTGTTATCGCCATGGAATGATAAGAAGGATGTGCTCTAAAGCCTTAAATCGCCTTTCCGAACATTAGAACAGAAGATGGTCACCCGCCATACAATATCCAAACAGAAAGTAAGATAAAAAAAATTACAAGCAATTATTGCTCATAAAGTAAGAACACAATATGGAGGCAACGAACATGTTTGATTTTTTTTTATTGGAGCACGGCATGTGAGTTTGTCATATACCTGATGATAAGGAAACCCATGAAATGAATAAATCGATGTAGTAGTCTCCGGAAACCTACAGACTTAAACCAAAACTTGACTAGGTGACTTGACTGCTTTTGCATAGTTTTATGTCAAACCAACTGCCCTGAAGCGATCACCTGTACCAGAATTGAGTAGTCTCCTGATAACTGAAACCAAAACATGCCTAGGTCACTTGACGGTTTGTGCATCTAGCCAAGTTATATAGACCTACCTCTAGGGTTGCTAGCTTTCGTTATGTGAAGGATTTGTTAGGAGAAAATAAAGGACTAATTAATAATGTTGTTTTCAATAAAACGCCGTGTTATATGTGCCAGTAGAATTTCATTACCATAACCATGCATGCATTAATTTTATTCAAAATAAAGTAAGGAGTATTGTCCTCTAGTCTTTATTTCAAAGTCGTCAAGTTATCGGACGTCCTTTAAATAAAGGACGTCTGATAACCCTACCTCCCACCCAAAATTAAATAACTAATATCTTAGGTATCCTGAATACCTGACTACTGATTTTTTTAAGTGTGACTTCAAAGCTAAATTCTAAACTACAAGGAATAGCAAAAACTGCCTAAAGCCTTTAAGCCCTAACTAATAAATTGTTCGAAATTATTATTATTTTCAATAATTAGTTTAATAATAAATATATTTTCTTACTTTTATTAAAAACTTATTATTGTATTTACTTGTTGTTGTTTTCAATGAAGATTGATTTTGAAGAGCATTATGTTAAACATTGTTTTTAGTTAATACAGTAGACAGTAAGGTTTTTTTATTAAATATTTTTCTATTAAAAATGATTACTTTTCTTTAATTTTCCGCTTGATATTACTTACCAGAATTTGATTCTTATAATAGACCCCGGCAGATGGTGACAGAAGTTCAACACCGATTTTCTTATTCATGCATCTAGCTTTCTTTTCCAAAATAAACCGGTTCGACTCCCGGCTAGGAGAATAAATTAAAAAAAATGTAATGACACAGTTTTAGTTTTTATTAAAATCTCTCTGCCTTTGAGTATTTTTCGCTATTCCCTGTAAAAAAATATTTTTAAAGGGTCCAAGCTAGAGGTGGTCACATAGATTTGACGTGGACAGTGCGATGGGAGCCTCTAAAACAACCTTCGCAAAGGTTCACTCTTCTACTTTGGAGATCCGTAAGAAATCTGGAAGTAACCTTAAATCGAGAGCAGCCTGAACCTTTTTTGTATGTCATAGATAATAATGAAGTAAGTACCATTTTATCTCTAAATTATAATTTATTTGTTTTTTTTTAATTTAAACCCAACTTAAAAAAAAAACTTTTAACAACGTTGTTTAAAGTATGACCGCAGCAGATGATCATATAAAAAAATAATATGAATAAATAATAAAATATTAAGAAAGGCGCCTAAAATAAAACGGAGCAAGATAAATAAAATTATAAAGATAATTATTTTTATTGACAAAAATGACGTATTATTTGGTGATAAGCTCCGTTTAGTGACGGGTGACCCTTTGTTTATTCAAAGGGTCAGCCTCGCTGTTCAATGGGGGAATGTGTGTTTTTAGTTTTAATTTATTAACACTGTTGTTTATTTATAGATATATTTTGGAGTTATTCTTTTAAAAATCTATTAATTCCTAGCGCTATCCATTTGTATAATATTTAATGTTATACGGAACCGTAATTTCACAAATACTAATGGCACTATTTTATTCCAAAAACAGCTATTACCAGACGTGGACTACATATTCAATGTGACAGGCATAATGGATTCCGAAGACCTGGGTCATAAAGTATTTCGGATAAACAATGTAAGCGGCAAGAGGACCCTGGAACTGTCTGATGGAGAGACCGACAAATTCTCCCTGGTTCTCCTAGGAGGTGATCTTATATACCCTGACATGGAATATACGCTGGAAGCTCAGGTTACCATGTGTCGTCCTACTGAGAATTATCATGTATGTCATTTTATATTTTACTAGCTGTTACCCGCAACTTCGTTTGCGTGATATTTTAAAATGAAAAAAAAACGATTCGACTTCGCGCTTGGTGCTATGAGGTGGACTAAATTTAAATAAAATCACGTTTGTTATTAAAGGTGGTCGCAGTCTGTTGAAAATTAATAAACCTCGAAACATACAAACTAACTTTCAAATAATACAATATTGAGACATAATCAAATAAAATAATATAAATTAGTTATTAAACGTATAAATAAACTATTAATTAAAATATTATTATAATTTAATAGTATGTATGTATGTATGTATCATCACGGGTGCCTTACGGCGCCCGAGACCGCCTAGACGGCCCCAGGGTACCCAGCGGAGGGGTTTTAATCCCACCTCGTCGTAGCCGATGGTATGAGTCTACACCGAACAAGTGGCTAGCTCGTTGCGATGTTTGTGAATAGACTCAATAACCCATCTATAAACAGTTTCACAAGTTGGTATAGTGAAACCGGGACCGACAGCTTAACGTGCTCTCCGAGGCACTATAATTTAATAGTGTAGGTAGTTTTTCGTGGGTCGCGACATAACAATGGTTGAGAATCTATGCTCTAGTAACAATGCCTTTATTTCAGTTCATATGGAGTCATCGAATTGACTTGGAAACTGGTGATGAGTGGACCAGCAAGGACATTGGTGCCAGATTAACTATCCCTCCAGGGACATTGATAGTGAATCATGGTTATGACATAATCTGTGAAGTTGTACGCTCTAGCGATAGTGCTTTTATTAATCAGGTAAGCTGTGAAAGTAACGTAGCGATTTTATTGACAGACTAACTGTCCCGGTCAACTTCCGTTATACTAATATTATAAAGCTGAAGAGGTTGTTTGGTTGAACGCTCTAATCTCAAGAACTACTGGTTCGAATTGATTTTTTTTTTTTAGAGTTGGATAGCTCAGTTATCGAGGAAGGGTTTAGGCTACTTAACATCACGCTACGACTAATAGGAGCAGACCATCAATAAACAATGTTACGAAAAACAGGGAAAAGGTATTGCTAGTGAGAGCTTTCGTTGCGTGGGTTGCGTAAACGGTTAAAGTTACGCAGACGTAGTCGCGAGGGTCACTTATAGAAAGATGGTGGCTTTCCGACGCGCGACATATAGTTGTCCGTGCACGAAACAGGTAAACTCCAAGTTGATAGTGCAAACTTTTTTTTTATAGGAGCACAGAATTTGACTTTGTATCCACCTGATGTTAAGCAGGCCAACAAAGTCCTTGAATGGGGTCGATCAATAAATTATCGCTAAACGATAACGAAATGGGCGGCAACAAGGACGAATTTGACATGAAATCAATTGCAGTTTGAATGGACGTGTATTTTTAATGGTGACCCGTGCGAAGGCTTTGAGAGCGAAGATACTCATATTTTGGAAATATTTAATGGATTATATGATATTGGAACGTGAGTAAAAACAATATTAACTACGTTTGTACCGGGTATGTATGTATGTATCATCACGGATGCCTTACGGCGCCCGAGACCGCCTAGACGGCCCCAGGGTACTCAGCGGAGGGGTTTTAATCCCACCTCGTCGTAGCCGATGGTATGAGTCTACACCGAACAAGTGGCTAGCACGTTGCGATGTATTGAATAGACTCAATAACCCATCTATAAACAGTTTCACAAGTTGGTATAGTGAAACCGGGACCGACAGCTTAACGTGCTCTACGAGACACTATAGTGGTGTTGTCAAACAAATGTACATATTTTTTTTAATTAAAAACTCAATGGTACACACCGGGATTCGAACCAGGGACAGAGTGTTTTTAAGTCCAAGGTCTAACCAACAAGGCCACCACGAGTTATTATAAGGGCTATATATATATTATAGGGTTAATATTATAAGGGTTATTCACATAACCCTTATAATCGTATGACAAGGCTTAAACTAGATATTAAATGTAAGTAGGTAACATATCCAATATATAAATATATGTACATTTAATATCTAGTTTAAGCCTTTGTACATAGTTATTTATATAACTATGTAATATATAAAATAATATCGAAAACAATATAAAAAAAGATACATATAGCAAAAATACACAAAAAAAAATTTTTTTTTCAACCCAGCAGTGTTACCCATAGTAACGAGTATGCACGCTGCGTTACCCCTTTGTATCTCCAAGATAATCCTCTGTAGGAAAAATGACTTATCTCGACGGTCATCAGATTTTTAACAAAGTAGTTTGCGAATTAGACTAGTGGTTGCGCCTTTGACGTTGTATCTGGAGGTCGTGGGTTCGATTCCCATCCATAACAAAAAAATATTAGCACGTTTTTCTGTACAGTTTGTCATAGTCTGGGTATTTATAAAATATAATTATGTATTATATCGTTATTTCTGGTACACACAGTACAAGCCTAAGAGCTTAGTTTGTGGCCAGTGCAATATATAAAAAATGACTTGGCAAACTACTCGGCCTCCGGAGATCACGATCCTAAGGTTTCATCAATGCTTAAACTTAGAATTATTGTATCAACAATTTAAAACTCATTAACACACACTCCACTACACATACACTAATCATACATATTGTGAATTCCTGGACCAATTTGGTGACATAATTAAAATAAAACATACGCGTCAAATTGAGAAACTCCAACCGTTTTTTTAGTCGGTTAAAAAATAGCGGTCAAATGTTTGCGCATTTAGGGCTCCAACTAAAGGAAAATTGTGACAATATGAGGAGTATGGAAAAGTAATATTACAGAAATAATTTTATAATCTCAGCAATCATTTTAGATAGAAACTCGAAATGATAAATATAAAAAAAATTATGCATGCGATATCGCGGGCAAATAATAATATACAAAGCTACATGGAATTAGTTATTAGTTTCTAATAAAATAATAAATATTCCAGACATGAAATTGAAGTTACTGTGAAAAGTGGTGTAAGCTCCACTAAAGCAAGTTTGTCTATAGAAACTGTACAGCCAAGATTACCTATTCTAGAAGTAAGTATTGCGTAAGCACATGATTTAGCCAGCATAGAATCGTGCCTTTATGTCTATGCATTTTTTTAAAGGGCTGAGGCAAATATCTGTTTCTTTAAATATAGTTTATTACAGAGGCTGACAGTAACTATTACCAATGCCTAATAATAAATTAAAACTGATAAAATAAGTATATTAATTAAATTGCACCTTTGGCGTTGTATCCGAAGGGAATCGAACCCAAGAGGGTTTCGATTCCAACCCATGGCAAAAAAAAGGTTTTTTCTGTAAAGTTTGTCATGTGTGAAAAATGTTTATTTTTTCTTTTTTTAAAGTAGTTATGACAGCTATTGTGATGGATGGATAAGAAGAGATATTGAAATGTTACAAATTTGTTTTCCTTAAATTCCTTTATTCCCTAAAATACATTAAATACCTGATTATTATACTATAAACAAGAGAAAATACAACATTTGGCGACCGTGACAGTTTTAAAAATTTAATATGTATTATATCGTTGCGTCTGGTACGCATAGTGCAAGCCTAGAGCTTAGTTTATGACCAGAGAAATATGTGGATATGGTCCTACATATTATTATTATAAATGTGGCGGTAATATCACACTTAAGCATGTCGGGAAATTATAGTAGAGCATCATTTAAACATCAAATAAATCCACATTTCTTGACTAGTTCGACAATACATTACTTAAAATCAAATAGCAAGATTTTTTAAAAGTACATAATATCTAAAATAATATACTATGTAACTGAGCTTACTTACACTCCATACAATGAAATTTCAACTGAGTGACTTTGGGCTCAACTGTTCTATTTTCAATTTTTGGGAAATTTGACAAAAGGTAATGACGTCATAAATACGAATTCAGCCTTAAGTACAATAGCCACGACACAGAATGGCTAGGTTATCGAGTCAAAAGCACCTGTAATACAAGGGAATAGAGTGCATGACCTTTTTAGTGTTTTTTGTTGGTGATTGTTTAATGTCATAGTTATAGGACTTCGTTATTTTGACAACCTAACGTTTCCGTTTTAAAAAACAGATTACATTGCTTGAATAGAAAACTGAAAAAATCTTTTTTTTTTATTAAGGCCTGTTTGTCGGTTTGTTTGTTGTCAAAGTCGAATAACTGAAAGATACTCACAATAAATAAGCTTCATAGCCAAGCTTGCGTTCTTTTCATTAAAATCGACACATAATAAAAAGTTTAAAAGTTGCGGGGCTACAACTTTGTTAATGGAGCACGGCATGTGACTTTTTATCTACCTGATGGTGAGCATACTTACAAAGTCCATGAATGGGATCTATCAATACATTGTTATTTAATAATATCGAACGCTCCCGCTAAATGCGCTTAGGAAATGAACCGCGGCAAAGACGTATTTGCATTATTAGCCTATTTTAATATCGCTCGTTGCTTTATAGTGAAATAAATCGCCAGTTTCAAAACCGCACAACGAAAGAAGAATACTACCTCGACAAGAAATCGATGCATTAGTCTCCGGAAAACCGATGAACCTACAGACTGAAACATGACTAGGTCACTAGATGGTTTTTGAATCATAAATAAATCAAGGAAAATATCCGCCTTTCCAATTTTCTATTTCAGATTTCGCCTCTACATCGAGTAGTCAATGAAGGCGGAATAATATCGCTAGTAGGAAATGCCAGTAACATTGCGCCTTCTTGCAGTTTAACCTGGTACTTTGCCACGAAAGATTATCAGCCTGAAAATGATACCTGTGGGTCTTGTGTGGTATGTAATTATATATACTAGTATACCGTAAAGACCGTTCTTCTTTATCTTCATTTCAGTCAAATCAAATTTTGTAGTAAAATATGTATTTTTTTTCTTAATTAAGCTATTTGTCTTTTGTTAAATCTTCGCAAAATCTAAAACACGTTACACCAAGCTACATAAATATTTATGCAAATAAGTGAAATTCACTTATCGAAATATGGACACGGAACATCACTAACGATTTATATTTTGTACACAAACTATCGGGCGATTGCAACAGTAAAGACAGACTCAATAACCCATTTATAAACAATTTCACTAGTTGGTAGTGCTTTCCGAGGCACTATACCGGCGTTGTTAAATAAATGTACATAAATATTTAGATTAAAAATGATAATCATCAAAAAATATAAATCAAGATAATTATTATTGGTACCTACACACCGGGGTTCAAACCAGGGACCTAAGTGTTTTTAACTTGGCCACCACGTAGCATATATAACAATGAATAGCAAATAACAATTATGTGCAAATCGTTGTCAACAATAGCGTAAACAAGAACAATGCAATTAAAATAAACGAATATGTAAACAAAACCATAGGTATTATACACTTAATATCATAGAGAGCACAACACTATAAAAATAGTTATGATTTTCTTTTAAATATTTATCAGTTATATTTGCTGGTTCCCGCAATCTTTTGCGTGTGTTATTTTGTTTATAATAAATAACACGCACAAAAGAATCGGGAAATTTTGACAAATTAATATGAAATTTCATCAGTCAAATTAATATGAAATTTAACAGTTTTCAACCGTTCCTCTAGGCGTAATGTTCGCTGTCAACTGAAAAAAACATAATTTTTGACTGAAGGCGATTCCATCGAAGGAATGTAGTCGATTTTCTCTAAGCCCCCTGGGCGTGTGTGATACGACGTGGCGCTATTGGGGTTTCTAACCAAATTTTAAACAAATAATAGCATTTGATCTTTTAATAGGTCGATTTTTTTTAAATGTTATTTACAATAAAGCTTCTTATCTTTCAATAATTTGATTTTAAATCCAATGAGTGGTTTTTACGTGACAAATAAAGAAAGAAAAACCTACATAAATAAAAAACGTCCTATTTACTTATATTTCGCGTGTTCCAGTAGTTTTTTTTTACAAAATCTTCAATATACCTACAGCCACGGACAGTCTACAATTAAATTATGTACATAGATTACCTTTAAAACTATGTTTCTTACGTATTCTCCTAGTTTGGGACACCCAGCGCTTTCTATCCATTTTTCTGACTTTCAGAAAATAGGGCAGTGGTACAAATTCCATAATCTTCATTATAAGCCACGGACAGTCTACTATTTTATTGTGTGCATAGATTAACTTTAAAACTGTCGTTCTTAGGTATTCTCTCCTAGTTACACATTTAGGACACCCAGCGCTTTCTGTCCATTTTTGCGACTTACAGAAAATAGGGCAGTGGCCTCCAACCGTTCGATGGAAATACAAATTCCCGTAAATTGCCTGCATCGAACTCGTTTACTTTTTTATCCCGTTTGTTTGTAGTTCCACATTCAGGTGCATTTTCCGATAGCAAATTAAAAAAGTTATTTTGCCAATCCGAACGCTTTTGTAGCGTGTTTACAGGAATAATACTTTAACGAAGTTGTTGTTAGTTTGTACGTTCACATTGTTTCGTAATTATATTTAAAGCGAAAGTATTTTGTTGTATTTATTCTGTTTAGGTTGGAGAACCGGCAACTTGTTCCAGCTGGACATTTGTTCCGAGATGAACACTTGTTTGGTGTAGACTGAGAATACCCTCGGCTATGAATAAAATCCCACCGCTGGGTACCCTGAGCAGTGGCGTAACTATAGGTGGCAGGGCTGGCAAAATTCACGCCCCCAATTTAACAAAATTTAGTAAAAATTATAAATTTTATATAAGTTTTATTTTATTGGAACACGGCATGCGACTTTGTATCTACCTGGTCATGAGCAGACCTACAAAGTCCATGAATGGAGTCAATCTATAATTGTTCTTAAACAACATAGATCGCTCCCACTATACCGGCTAAATGATGCGATTGCGATTTTAATATATTCGCTGCCTTATCGTCAATTTAGTAACCGCGCCCTAAAAGAAGACTACCACCTCGACAATAAATCGATGCAGTAGTCTCCTGTATAAAGTTAGACACAACTACAAACAGTCATAAAGACATTATGTAGCGAGTTTATTTGCAAAGCCCCAAGTATGGTTCATTGGAGCCCGGCTTGTGACCTTTTATCTACTTAATGGTAAGCAGACCGACAAAGAACATTTGATCAATTGTGCCGACTAAAAAATTCCGGGAATCTGTTTTTTTTTATATGAAAATATTAAAAAAAAATAAGTTTAGGTATAATTGCACCCGAATTTATTTTCAATTACTATTTATTATCATCTATTCCACCCTGAAAGGAGACTACTATGCCGGCTAAATGATGCGGTTACATAATTGGCGGCTACAAAGTCGAATTTGCATTATAAGCCTACTTTAATAGCCTCGCTGCTTTTTAGTTAAATTAACTGCTTCTTTCGTAACCGCACTGAGATATGAGACTACTACCTAGATATATTTTAATAAATATGAATAGTGGTACTGATAAAAATGAAACACCTATATGTACCTTGTATGTACCACCGACGGTATTAAGATTTTCCCTTTAGTTTACCTTCTTTAAACTGAAAACCGACACTTATCGCATACCGCGCTGTACAGCGACAAACTCGTAAAGCTACAAACAACATTGGTGTGTACTATTTGCGGACTATTGAAGCCGGGATTTTCCATTAGGCGGGCGGGAGTTCGCCGCCCTGCCTGAGCACCTCTCTGCTCTACGCTTTGCATGAAGTTTGTCTACCTGATTTCCATTTGTATTTTTATATGTGAAATCTCTTTGAAAATATTTTCTATGGCTGGCAAACTTGTCAGTTAGTAACACAGATATTATTTCCGAGAATTCTACTTTTAAGTTGACTTGATAATTATTGTATCTATAACAAATATAACCATAAAAAATGATTACAGACAATTCATAGGTAAATATTCAAAATTTAAAGAAACACAAGTACGTTAAAACATTATCTAGGTACACAATATTTTGGCACAACAAGATGTTTCCAGCCAAGGTAAGACTGATAAGAATAGGTGCAAATCTCTAAAATTAAATAATGTTCTAAGCGGACCCCGCTCCCACAGCAAACACATATGATAAGTAGGTACATACCTATAGGTTATTTGCTTTCTAAAAATGATCACAACACAGCTATATTATTGTAGGTAATTATTATAGGTATATATAGAAAACAAAAAGAAGAATATGTCGGATTACAATGCTAAATCACTGCAATTTGCCGCTGATTAATATATACGTCGTAGAAAAAACTGGGTGTCAACAAATTCAAAATGTTACAATTTCAGATGTTATCATATCTAGTAGGTATACCTATATAAAACTGAAAAAAACCCGAGCCGCTAAATTAAAAAACTAATTACTGTAACCCCTAGTATTTGGAACGCAACCTATGGTACTGGCTGGAGAGGGCTGACCATATTATTCTTAAATTAATTTCCTATTTTTAAATAATTTGAAGGTCCACGGACATGTTCCGGAGACAGAAGAAGTAGTACATAATTCTTTCGGGTTACGTTGGATAAAGCAGCGAATTCCTGCAGTAATTTAAATATATTAAAATACGTATTAATTTGTAATAAATAATCATATAAATGATATTGGATGGCTACTCAATAAAACAAGACCAAAAATAAAGAGTTTTAATTTATTTCCAAATAGTTATGTAGGTAATGTAACAGTCACAAAAACGGCTGTTACAGTACTTACACTCGCTTTATACATTTTGAGTCGAGTATCCGAAGTGTACCTACTAAATATTATCTATATATTTTGGACTAACTTTATTTTAGTTTGTTAAGTATTAGGTAGGTACCCTACTTAGGTAAAGTAATATTATAATATGAACAAACAGCATTACACACATATTTCCTTGGTCACAAACTAAGCTTAGGCTTGTATGCGTACCAGAAACAGCGATACCAATACATTTAATATTTTATAAACACCACATGGCACTGTAACAACTGTAAAACAGAAAAACGCACAAATATTTTTGCCATGGGTGGGAGTCGAACCTACGACCTCCGGATACAACGTCAAAGGCGCAGCCACTAGTCTATGGAGGCGGTCCAAAAGTACATTTAGGTGCCTTCCTTGTAAACGACCTAGGTGGACAAACATCAGCACTCTTATCCGGTTACGAAATTGGAAATCGGCAGATTCCGTCCCAATACGTCCCTATCTGCTATACGCGACACAATAATATGCAATACGTGTCTATATCTATCTATTGATAATACATACATTTTTAGGCTTTTACATAATTTTTCATATCTTATATCTTTGTGCTTGTGGGAAAAAAATATTTATTTAAAAAACCCGAAAACTTCTCTGGTTCCTAAATCGCAGAATAAAAATAATGTTTTTACCGGCCTCTTTCTTCTTTTGTATTGTTTTATTTTTGAGATCAGAAAATTACTTTTTAATATTATTATTACAATATTACACTTAATACAACAACAATATTTATTACAACAGAAAGATTTGTACGTACAATTACCAACATAAAAATAAAAAATTAACTTCGACTAATCTAACTTCAGACAAGTTGTAATATTAGAAATACGTTCGTATGTGCATCAAGACGCCTGCAGGGGACTTAAGAGGAAATTCGCCGTCAGTCGAAAAAGTGTAGTTTTTGACAGATGACAGCATACCTGTCTGGAACGTATGGATTTTGACTGAGGCGACGCGACATGTGTCTTTACTATCTACCTACCAGTTCATCTTCAACGATAGGTATTCTTCTCATTTTTTGTATGTAGTATAAAAAAAGTTTAAGGATGTTAAAAGTTATATATCTAGCCATACTATCGTAGTTCTCTGAATTTTCATTTTGTTTTAAAAAATATTTTTGATATAGGTTCATGGTCTAGGACTATAGGTATCTATTGGCAAGCATTGTACTCGTGATTGCACTATCTATACTGACCTCCAGTGCCAGTTTCTAAGAATGGATGAAAAAATATTTATTGCACAAAAGTTGAATAAGTGCATGTGTTGACTTAAAACTCAAACAGTTTAGAAGATAAAAATAGGTAATAAGACTAAAATTTAGAGGGCCTCCTCTTAATACTGCTTTAGGTGAGAGGAAGGCCTTCGCTAGGCCGCGCGAACAGACTCGTTAGCACCGCTCATAAAGATGTTAAAACCATCAAGTGAACAAGTCATGTTTCGGTTTTAGTCGGTGAGTTCCGAAGACTACTGCATCGATTTCTCGTCGAAGGGGTACGGTTACAAAATGGGCGATTGATTCGCCGATAAAGCAGCGAGGATATTAAAATAGACTCGTAATGCAAATACATCCAATACGCCGCCCATTTCGTAACCGCATCATTTAGCCGGTATAGCGTTAGCGATTAATATTATTTTAAAAAAAAATGCATTATTGCAAAAGTTAATCATAATGAAACAATAGGAAATATTGTATTAATGCATTTATTTTTTCTTTAAAACTAAATCAAATGTTCAAATTGTTTGCCTTCGGCACGAATACAGGTTCTCCTTCGCCTCAGAACGTGCGGATTTATTTATTTATTTATTTTATTTTAAATTATTTATTGCACAAAATTGTACATAGGCGAGCTTAATGCCTTAGGCATTTTCTACCAGCTAACCTTTGAGAGAGTGAAATATGCTTAGGGTGCGGAACTTTCGATAGAAGGATATACATATAATTTTAACAATGATGCATAACAATACTTATACTACTTAAATACTGTATATAATATAATAAATGTAATACATAAACATACATACCATACCATACCAAAATTGTCACTTAGATCTGGTTTAAGCGTTCAGATAATGAGCAGTGAGCAAGCGTTTAAACACCCCGATGGAAGGGGCTGATCTTATAGTCAGAGGAAGCAAATTCCACTGGCGAGCAGCTGACACCGTAAACGAATCTGAATATTTGGAAGAGACGTGTGACGGGATTTTTAGAAGGTTATTGACAGAGGAACGGAGGGGACGATCGTGCGAATCACCAAGGAAAAGAAAACGAGTCTTAAGGTAAGAGGGAGTATTGGGGTTATATAGTATATTATATAAAAAGGATAGCATATGTACTGATCTACGAGACCGGATATTAAGCCACCTTAACTGTTTGCGGTATTCGGTAACATGATCAAATTTACGCAGGCCGAAGACAAAACGTATGCACATATTAAGGAGGCGGTCAAGTTTGTTAAGTAGATCTTCAGTAACATCCGAATAGGAGACATCAGCGTAATCAATGATAGGTAGAAGCAGTGAATTGACCAACATGAGCTTTGACTTAAAAGGAATAAGATACTGAGACCGCTTTAGCGAATGCATACTGGAGAAAATACGTTTACTGACATCAGCGACGTGATAATTCCAGGAAAGATCGGAGGACAGGTGCACACCAAGGTTCTTAGCATGTTGGCAAAAAGGAAGTGGTAAATTATTAAATAATACAGGAGAAATGGCTCCCAAATCTAGTCTGCTCAACATGTGTTTGGAGCCAAGGATCATGACCTGCGTCTTGCAAGGGTTGACTAGGATACCGAGATTTTGCGAGCGTACTCGAATAGCTTCCAAATCGCTATTCACTTTGGAAATCGCGCCATTTACGTCGCTCATTTCAAAGTGCAGCGACAGTTGCAAGTCATCGGCATACAGATGGTAAGAACTGAAGTTTATTACTTGGACCATGGCATTTATGAAAACCGAGAAGAGTAAAGGAGATAATACGCCACCCTGCGGGACACCTGCAGACAGTGAGCACCAGTCCGAAAAGACATCGTCTACCCGTATGCGCTGCCTGCGTCCGCGAAGATATGAGTCGAACCACTGTGCCGCAGTAGGAGAAATATTTAGTGAGAGAAGAATAGCAATAAGGATATCATGATCTACACAGTTAAAGGCGTTACTGAAGTCTAAAAGAACAAGCAGTGTTAGCTTCTTCTCATCTATAGCATGGCGTATATCGTCAGTAATATTTACGAGAACAGTGTTGGTGCTATGAGACGATCGAAAGCCGGACTGCCGCGGGTTCAGCAAAGAGTTTTTGTTTAGAAAGTCAGTAAATTGCCTGTGGACAACGTGTTCAAGGACTTTAGATAGAAAAGGGAGAATAGAAATGGGACGCAGTTGATTAAAATTAGTTGGTGCAGATTTTTTAGGTATGGGGATAATATGAGCGTTTTTCCAATTTGGAGGGAAAATCCCTGAAGAAATAGAAGTATTAATGATGTAAGTAATAGACGGGAGAATTATATCAATTATTGGAGTAATCAGGGCGCGACCTATGTTATCAAAACCTACGGCTTTGCTGGTTATTTGGTTAATATATTTTTTAACCTCTCCAGTAGTCACTGGGTAAAATTCAAATTGAACTGGGGCCGCTGTGGAGCTAATTTGAGAGATGACAACGGATTTAACGGCTGGGTCTATAGAAGCTATAGGGGAAGAAAAATGCTGGTTAAGGCCGTTAATGTCAGTAGGAAGAAAAGAGTCAGGTTTGGGCTTCCCAAAACCAAGTGTACGCAGGAATTTCCAAGTATTTTGAGGGGTGCAGGTCTTAATAGAAGAATGAATGTAATGGCGTTTTGCGTTCCTACACATCTGATTTACGCGATTCCTCGCATACTTGAAAGCATTCCAGCTCGCCTCGCCTGGAGATTTTTTATGTTTTCTTTTCAAGGCATCTCTCCACCTCATGGCCTTTAGAATTTTGTGATCAAGCCAGGGCGCCGGTGGTCTCTTCATGCGCACAGGTCTTATGGGGGCATGTTTATTGTAGAGGTTTAAAAGGAGACCATTAAAATCTAAGACCATTTCATCCACAGTGCTAAGTATAGTCAACCCCTGCCAATCCACATTAGCAGCATCCGCCAGTAGCAATTCACGGTTCATTCTGGCAAAATTACGTTGTAAAAATATTTTTGGTTTGAATCTAGGGGTTTTTATTTTATAGGAGGCGAAGATGAGGTCGTGGTGAGAGAAACCAGGAGCTGGGTATTGTCCAAAATAAGATACTCTTTCAGGATTAGAAGTGAGGATGAGATCGAGGAGACTACAGGAATTGTTTACTTGAAAAGTGCTATTTAAAGGTAGAATAGAAACATTAAGGGAAGAAGTGATTAGGTTCAGTTTTTTACTACGGGTGTCATTTTTCAATAAACAAGTGTTAAAATCACCCATGATGAGATTGTGTTCGTATTGCGGAAGATGTTGTTCGAGCAGTAATTCAAAAGAGTTAAAGTAATCGATAGTAGGGGGAGAGTAAACGACTCCAAGGAGAAATTTTACCGAGTTTAAATCGATCTCAACTAGAATATGTTCAGAAGAGTGAGAGTAAGTGGAAGGAGATTGAGAAATAACGTTGAAAGTGAGCGAAGATCTAAGGTATATTGCGACACCGCCACAAGCCTTACCAATTCGATCATTGCGAATAAGCACAAAACCAGGGAGGGGAAAGTAAGCGGAGGGAAGAGTTGGTTTAAGAAATGATTCGGAAATTAAAATGGCATGGATATGCTCGCTGTCAAACGAGGCTAAGAGATCAGAGTAATGACTAGGAATACTTTGCGCGTTAATATGGCAAACATTAAGATTTTTGGGGTAATAAGAGAAAGTACTATGAAGCGCATCGCCAAGGTGAACATCGCTTCCGCTAACATTAAAGTCATCCGAGCTTGATGAATTGCAAGAAATGAACTCTTCAGAATCATTTTCTGAAGATACATTTGAGAGATTTGGCATAACAATATATAATAAAATTACTTAAAATAGTATAATAAATAGGTAAGAAAATAATAAATACTTATATACAAATAGATAAAATATTAATATTTATAATGCAAATTAACAAAACTGCTATCATCACATCACCTGCCAGTTAGCTGGTTTACAAACGTTTGCTGAAAACAATTATACTATATTGGCAAAACTATTATTCTGTCAATACAATACAGTATTACTAATTAACAAAATGAGCAAAACACCACACCGTAACCGGTACCTACATCTATAAACAAACACATTGGAAAAATTAGAAAAAAAAACATTTTAACAGTAAAAAGTACTTATTATATGACGAAATGTTTTAAAACACCTCCGTCCTTAATACTTCTATAGAACCCAAATATAAATAATTAAAAAAAAAAAAAAAAACATTAAAATATTTATATGACATGGATTTTATTTCTTACAGTACTGATATAACCTAGCCTATCGCCCCGTACCCGCTTGACGTTGAGTTTCGGGACAACCTGTATACTAAGAATATTTATTTATATGTGGATTTCCGATACTAATCTTGGTATAAGGTATGTCTACTTTTGGCCTAACCGGCCCCAATTAACTACCCTACATCATACATGTTACGTATAATGTAATATACCTACATTATATATTTGGAATTTAAGTGTTTGGTCATAGTAAATATGCAGGGTGGAAATTTGAAAGGCGGCATTGAATACAACCAATTCAATGGTTGGTATACACGGTGACTTTGAAAAGATGTACTTTGGGCTAATATGAGGTTCAAAGTGAAAAATATTTTAGAACTGCAATCAATTTTATTGTATTTTTTTTTGTACAATTTATTTATTTAAATTAAAACTAAATACACAAAATAAATAAATAATAATAGCACCAGTTATTAGTTATCTTAATTAAGTAGTTATATAATTGTAATATAAAGTCTTTACACGAAATAAAAAAAAAAGAATATTAATAAAAAAATACTAAATATCACATTTTACCTATTTGTTAAATATTCAGTCATAATACTTATTTGTAAATGACTAGATATAATTCGGCAAGTGATAATTTTACTATGGCTAGGTTTGAGTAATTCCTAATTAGACTATAAACTTATTTATATTTACAAACTTATACAATAATTACAAAAAAATGCTTTACAACTAATATAATAACACTAATAAACAAAAATCACCCCTCACTTTGTAAACGTTCAACTGAAACAAAAAAAAAATTTTTTAAAATAATGTCAACACACCTTATTATTTTTGATTAAGAAATAGCTTAATATTAAAAATAATAATTGAAAATCAAGTCTTGCTTTATTTGGCATATCACTAGGTATTTATCTGATGGCAACAAATTACATTACTTTATTATACAATGTTTTCTCATTTATATCCTTTATTGTCATATGTATACCACCACGGGTGCCCTACGGCGCCTGAGACCGCCTACACGGCCTTAGGGTACCCAGCGGAGGGGTTTTAATCCCACCTCGTCGGTATGAACTAACCAACCATAGAAACTTGTCGGCCTAAATAAAACCTTTCATTTGTCGAGTAAGCAGGTAAGTAACAGTAATAATAATAAAAATATTACAAAATGGGTTCGAATACTTACTCTGCAATTTCAGAAGACTGTTTTGTCTTCTTAAGTCTGCTAATTGGGCTTCAGGTGAAGGCCTTTTTATGGCCTTTACTGCCTCAACTAGCAGATTTTCTCTGGATAACTGAAAAAAAAAAACATAAATTATCTACAGGCTGTAAAATAAACAAATTATTTCGTCTTCTTAGGAATTTTCCACTGTTAATAAATGTTCCAAAATATATTATTTTGGGAAATTTGCCTTTAATCGCCGCGGGCGGTGCCTGGTCACTCAGACAAGATGAAGTAATGGAAGTATATGACGAGTGTCCGACACATTATTTTCCTTGCAGTTCAGACACCAAACTTAAATGAACAATGACATACTTTACAATTCATGACGCGGAAATACTTCTGCACTTTTGGGGAATGGCGGTAATTAAATTTAATGAAAATAATTCGAGCTGCTAGTGAAAATAAGTATAATATAATTCGGGCACCTGGCTGCCTGAATTCGGGAAAACTCATTCAAATTGGGCAAACGAAATATTTGTAATGGCGCCTCACATATTGAAAATTTGTCATTTGTCCAACACTTACCTCGTCAGCATGGGTGTCGCTATTCTCTAAGTTGCCTCCTAGTGCTATCCGTAGCATGTTATAGGCGCTCCCCAGCTCCGCGCGTCGCTCCCTCTCTAACTCCGCGTTCCGTTCGCGTCGTTCTTGCTATCAAAAGAAAACTCAAATGTAAATATGAAACTTTTATGTTAACGTAAAGTGTATTATTTTATTGACCGCCTTTATGGTAGAGGTTGCGCGGTTGCGTGTTCGATTCCCACCATAGGAAATGCCACAAAGCCTTCCAAATATGAGAACGTAAGCTGGTCGCCCGCTAAAGAAACCAAAACAAAATCGAGAACAAAACCTATTATAACCAATTAGTGCTCAAGAAGTGAGAACAGAATAAAGTCTAACTCATCTATGAACAGTTTCACAAGTTGGTAAAGTGAAACTATCATGTGGTCAAATAAATGTTTTATTTATTTATTAAAAATTTATTGCTACATACCGGGTTTTGAACCTAGGCCAAAAAAACTGACATGTTTTTAAATAAAGTCTACCCACCTCAGTCACCACGTATTTAGTGTCTACTCAATTCAAATTAATGGGCACCGGACAGCTATTTTTTTCGCTTTTAACTGTTCTTTGGTGGCATAGTGAAAGAGGATTAATTAGTAGGACTCTAGTGAAGCGCTGTAGTATATTGGTAGGTAATATTAGGTAAACCTACCAGATTTAGCTTCGGGGGTTTTCCACGAGGTCTTCCACGAACTCGTTTGGCACGTTCCCGGTTATTAATCATGCTAGCAGACGCAACTGTGTTGAATATGCCAGCAGAGGAGGTAGATGCCACTGGTCCACACGATTTGCCCATGCTTACCTAAAATAAAAAGTTATTATCACGGGTGCTTAATGGAGCCCGAAATATAAATCAACAAGTGGCGTGCTTGTCGCTGTGTATATATATCCCAATAAAACTAAAATTAATAAAGGGCCCACCTGCTTTTGACCGGTTTTTCCACGCGGCCGGCCACGAGAACGTTGGACTGGTTTCTGAAGAGAAAAATATATATCAGTATGTAATTCTTTAAAATATAAATCAATATCAGATATTCACATTGTTCGTTTCTTTAAAATTAAACAATAATTAAATTATCAAGAATATAATATTATATATAATAACAAAAAAAAATGAATTTGAATTAATAAAAAAAATATATATATTCTGTCTCAGGTTTGTTACAAAATTTTGAAGCCTACTCAATTTTGTCACGACGTTGAGACAAAATAAATGTATGCTCTATGAATAAGGTGTTAAACTCTCTTATTCTTAAATAAGGGATTAATCTCAAAATATTTTGCATTTAGTAAGTAAGCTACTAAATTTTGTCACAAAGTTGAGACAGAATAAATTTAATACAATTTCGCACTCTCGCTAAGGTTAGCTGGTAGATAAATAACCTAAGGCATTAAAGCGTGCCTATGTACGTAATCCATTTGTCCATACTACTACCCAAATATTATAAATATGAAAATAAATCTGTATGTTTTTTCACAATTAAACCGCTGAACCGATTTAAATAAAATTGATACGGAGATAGACCCTGGGATAGCTTTCTTTAGCAAAAGGGTATATACGACATAGCTACAGAGGTGGCAGATATACAGGCGATTGTGTTATAAGAGTCTAATATAAACGGTTTTAAAATAAAACAGATACAAGATAGAAGTCTAGGAATCCGTAAAAAAAAAGGGGAGAATAGGAGCTATATGTGAAAGTCAACCATTTTAGATATAAACTTAAAAAATAAGCAACACAAAAACCATTTTTTTTTTACTTAAAAAATATATGGACAAAAGTAGGATACTATAATACATTATATTTTATACACAATCATTTCAGTCAGAGGCAAACTGTATGGAAATATGTACATGCAGGTAATTAAAAAAAACATAAGTCACTAAATTGAAACTTACTTCTGTTTCCACCTCAACCTCAACGGTTGGTTCTGGGGCAAGTAGGTCACTTTCCATCTCCACTACCCCGGAATCACTACTATGTGCTTGTCCATTCTGAAACAATATTTTATAGTAATGCAAAATAAAAACAAACTGCACACTATATATACAAAAAAAAATACAAAAATATTTATTTTTCCTCATTATAAAAGTTATATACAAACACGATAACCTAAGTATTGACATTGGAGATTCAACAGATTATCACACAAAATTACATCTGGATTGGATCCATAGTATGGATAGAACAAAAACCGCCAAATGACTTTGTGCACAGTAAGAGCGACAATTCAGGAACCAATAAAAATGATCGACCCCATTCATGGACTTTGTAACTCAGCTGACCACCAGGTACCTAGATACAAAGTCACATGCCGTGCTCCAATAAAAGTAAACTGTGACTTCAGTGCTTTCAGTGAACGGTCTAACCATCTCGACTACCATGTATAGAATTATAATATTAGCAGACTCACCGTAGGATCACCAGAAGTGGGTTTTGCCTCCAGACCCAGATCCAAGTTATGATCTGCCAAACCTTCGAAAAACAACTCGTCGTTACTATCTAGCTCCGGTTCCGTATCATACAAGTAATCCGAAGTATCGGTCAATACCTTTATGAACTGAAAAATAAAATATGTCAAAAAAAAATTATCACATACCCATCTGAGATAGAAAGTTATTAGTTTATATAATTGTACGCAGGTACAATTATATAAATTATAATACTATTTTTAATTCTTTACTATTAAACTTTACTATTATTACTGTCCCATAAGAGCTCCGATTTGCTTTTAAAACCTTTGGAACCCTTAAGACAATTTAAAACATAAGTCGAATTAAGCAAAGGAAGCAAATACTTAATGACTTTTACTTTATGATTCTCGATAGTATAAATATATTAATAATAATAATACAAATATGAAGGACACATATTGCCCTGGTCATAAACTAAGATTAAGGTTAAGTTAAGCTTATACTATGTGTACCAGAAACAAGAATAGGTACTATATACATATTATATTTCATAAACACACAGACCATGACAAACTGCACTAAAAGCAATTGTCTAATAAAGGATAAACTATTAAATAAACTCTTTTGTTTTAAAATAAAAGTTCCTAAAAGATTTATATTTTCAGGTTCTTTCGCCAAAGTACAGTCAGGTGCAAAATCCTACATGTTCATAAAAAATAATACTTACAAAATCATTTCCCTTATCGGCCGGAGATGGTTCTGCTGTTAAACTAGCAGTCAGGTAAGGATCTCTATCCTCGTGTAGCATATACTGGAGCAGATACTCGGGATCATAATTGTTTTGCACATACTGGAAAAATATATTATTTTCTCAATTTATTTTATTTTATTTATAATAATATTATGAAATTTTATCAAACAACACATTCTTTAAATAAACTTAACTAATAAAACTACTTAAGTTATTAAAAAAAAGTGGAAATCTTACCGGAAACATATTGCACTATATTTTTTTTAAATAGTTCTCACAAATAAACTTTATATATAATACACTTAATACACTTTGATAACGTTTAGCACAATTTTATGAAAAACGGACCCAATATTTCTGGCACAGTAAAATTTTAAACTAAATTATTTACATAATATTACTAACTATTTATAGGTTCATCCCCTCTTACCCTGTTCGTGTTCATCTATTGTTCCCAGTTATTATAATAAAGTAATTAGGATTTTTGGAAATGACTACCTAAGTAGATTATCATTTGTTCTACCTGCTATTCATGTAAAATACCTGTTATCTTACGATCAGTTTAAAACAATATAAAGAATATGAATTAAAGAAGAATTGTAAATCTTTACCTGTATAATTTATTCATTGGTTGCATCGCTGAGTGTACTACGGCCTCCATCATGGACAGAGCTTTGAAGAACTTTTCGAATTCATCCTCTCTCTCCATTTCGTTTTCATGCTACACGATCATCAACATGTAAACACAATGTACAGTGAAAGATATGCCTACTAAAACCCAAATATATTGTGATTCTTATACATATATGTCAGGACGCCATGCCTGTGTGCGTATTTCTCCTTCAAATACATAATAAGTCTTCGTATATAACAAGTAAAACACAATTAGACAAGTGATAGGCTTTAATTCGTGAGTTTCGTATAAGAGTTAACGTGATTTGTAGATCTTTTGTGTTATTTATCTTTGTTTTTGTATCTATAAGCGACACTAAAAGGAAAACATACGTGTTTCATTATTTTCATCATAGAACACAATATAAAAATGTTATCACCAAAAAACATCTAGTATCAAATCAAATCGTTTATGTGCTTACTAAGGTAATCTACATACATATTATAGTACTTATTCTAAAGTTACACATGTATGTATATATCGCCAAATATATGTATAAGGCTATAGATTATTACTAACAATCATTTACTTAGGGGGTGACTTTTCAATCCCCAGATAAAGTATAATATCATACAAATCATTTTGGTTTCGGTATGTCATTATGTGAGCAGTAGAAACCTATAAATGAGCAGTAGAAACCTATAAATGAGCAGCAGAAACCTATAAATGAGCAGTAGAACCCTATAAATGAGCAGTAGAAACCTATAAATGAGCAGTAGAAACCTATAAAACCTAATGTGATTAACGTTTACTAAAAAAATATGTTTTCTATTCATTGTTTCTATTATTGAGAGATTATTATTAGAATAGTAAGAGATGGTACAATAGGTATAGAAAAACGATTTGTAATAAGTACTTTCAAGTAATTCTTTAAAAAAAAAAAGTCACTTTCTGTACCAACATTGACGTCATAAGCATTTTTTAATTATTTTTTTTACGTGTAGATAACAAACTTACCACAGTGAGTACCAACAAGGCGGCAAATAACAATACATTACCTTCTTATTGTTTTATTACTTATTTGAATACAATATTGTTTCTATCTTCCTGAGTTTACTAATCCTGCAAAAGTAATAAAACCACTTAAAACAAAGACCATTTCTTTATTCAAATATAAATTTTGAATAGAATACTATTTTGTTGAATAAAAATAATAAATTTAAATAACAATAAGTTTGGCTTGCCGAGCAAATTATCTAAATTAATTTAAGTAAATAGATATTTTAAAAAAAATCTTAGAAATTTTAGTAGACAACCTCGTCGAAACGCTTGTGTTTAGTATAGACTCAATATCCATCCCTAAACCCACCCATCTATAAACAACTTCCGTTATATCGTCCGCCAATAGTTGGTGTAGTGAAACTGGAACCGACAGCTAAACGTGCTATTCGAATCACTATAGTGGTGCTGTCAAACAAAGATTCAACATATAATAAAAATCATTTTAAAATATGTTATAGTCAGTTCACGATAAGAAAGACCCTCTAAAGGTTATCGTTTAAAATAGAAGATTTTTGTAAAATATCTCTGGCCACACAATACGTCTTCAATGATACACTTTTTATATTTAAGTCTAAAATTTACAAGTTAAAATGTTCCTTTTACTAGACAAGTAAGATATTAAGATATTTTATGCTATGTTGACTTTTTTATATATTTATTTTTGTTTTAGCTTAACATTTTTGTTGACTGTATCTTGATTTTAAGTATACTATAATTGTTTTTTTAAATATTATTTTAAGTTATTTTTAAGTTATATTTTGCATACTAATTGTACATGTGCTCCTAAAGGTGGAACATTTAGCTAAAAATTGTACTTATGTTTTAAGGAAGTATTAATGTATCCGACTGGTTGTCCTAAAATTAATAAATAAATAAATCTTTTATATATTGTTGTAAAATAACTATATATAAGTTTAAGCGAAGTAAAGTGCTATCATACATTTTATATTTTTAAAGGAGACAACAATATGAGGGAAACTTTCATGTGGCAATCATTACGTACAAACGTTCTGAAAAGGAAATGGAGAAAAGCGCTTTAGGCCCAGTTTCTTAAAATTACTATTGGTATTACTAATTAAAAATATATATTTCTCGATATCTAGTTAAATTAACTATATGTTAAATATAACAAATTAATAACTATTTAACTTACAAATAGTTAATTTCACTACTCAAAAATGAGTGGTTAAACGGTTTAATGTCTCGTAAGATAAGAATTTTGTGTTATAATTAAAGAGTTTACGTTGCTTTTTATTGCAAATTATAATCAAAATGAATTTGAACATAGAAATATTTTATCAATTATGAAATCGGATTGTTCGGTTCGAGATTGCTTAATGGCAAACAATCGTAAATTCAATTTCCGTCTCAGGAAAGTTCACTAAAATTTGGGATGAATTTCGGATAAATACGAAACATATCTGTGGCTCATAAAATAATTTAAAATGTTTCTTAAATGCGAGGTACGAAAATAACTTTATAATCAAAATTATGTATATTATTTATAAAATTGCTGGAAACTGAACATAAAATAAAGGCAAGAATGATGTCAATTTATAATTTTGCTAAATTTCCGATAACCTATTAATTAATACCTATAGTTTTTTTCAAGAAACACATTTTGCTGATAACTCAGGATTAATAAATTAACTATAGTTTTAAGCAACTATAGTTAATTCAATCCAATAATAAAATATACAAATAGTAAAATTTAGCTATCCATCAATCGTAAATCCAATAGCTTATAAGTAAACGAATAATATGTATAACCAGCGATTCACGGTAATATTAATAACATTTTAAATTACAAAGCAAATTATTGAAAAATTGTCTCATAAGATTTGGTGTAGCACATATCTTATTATCAGATCCGATTACAATTATTGTCAAAAATATTTTATTTAAAAACAAAATACAATTATTTATAAACTCTTTTGATGATGAACAAAAATATAATTTTGGCATTGATAAACAATTGAAGTTGTATGAAAAATATAGATTTTTTGTTAAACATTTTTTGACGAGTTATAATAATGTCCAAAAACAATAAATTTTATGCTAGTGAAGTGTAAATTTTTTTGCTACGAAATTATAGTCTTACTCAATTTTCAGAGTCAGGGCCCCACCGTAAGACAATAAGTTACACATTATTTAATAGATAAAGCATAGCTTTATTTACTAATTTATTAAAAGTGTACATTTTTTCACTCAATTTTTATTATGAAGTATTGTAATATATGTATTGTATGTATTGTAGTATTGTAATATATATAACTCGGCCACCACGTATGTATATGGAATATATATACGTGGTGGCCGAGTTGGTTAGACCTTGGACTTAAAAACACTTAGGTCCCTGGTTCAAATCCCGGTAATTACCAATGAGATTTTAATTAAAAAAATATATACATTTGTTTGACAACACCACTACAGTGCCTCGGAGAGCACGTTAAGCTGTCTTTATAGATGGGTTATTGAGTCCATTCAAAACATCCCGACGAGCTAGCCACTTGTTCGGTGTAGACTCATACCATCGGCTACGACGAGGTGGGATTAAAAACCCCTCCGCTGGGGCCGGTCAGGCGGTGATGATGCGTATGTATTGTTAATGAAATTAAATAAAAATCTTTATTGCCAAATATATATACTGCAGGATATTAAAAAAAAACAATAAAAAATAACACAAATTATAATACAATGTACATATAATACATTGTAAGGTAATTTGGAAACCATTTTTGTATATTTCGTTATAGTAACTGCTAACTTCACATCGGTCTTTTTTGATATAATTTTATTGAATTAGAATCTTTTACAGCTGATCCTATAAATAATTATAACTTAAATCTGTTTGAATTATCCTATTCAGTTAATCCTAATAAATCGTTCTCGGGATATTTAGACAAGCAGACGGTCAGAGACCTGAGTATTATAATAAAGGATTTTTAACGTGACTTTGATCGCATAGTAACTTTTGCTACTCATAAAGGAGATCAGTTGGTACAATAATCACCAAAAAAAACAACTCAATAGGTATCTTTGGTACTTGAAGTTACCTGCATTTTTCTGTAAATATCTCCATTCCCATTATCAATGTAATCTTTTCTTTAGCCAATCAGAAGGCTGGACCTTGGCGTCAGTCCATGACACAATAGGTACGAGTGTATACAAAATATACCAGAATGTAAAATTTTAGTACATTAGGGTGTTAGTTCTCACAATATTTTTTTTAGCAAAAGAAAGGGGTAATTGTTGAAGGTTCTCTGAGCGGTAAGAAGTAGGCGGTGACGGTAGGCGTGTGGTTGAGTCAGAAAAGTAACTATTTGACATTGTCATTAAATATTTTTACTTGTACATAAGCATAGAACCATCACAGATTTCTCGGAACCATATTGCGAGTTCTTGGGGTATTTTATGCAGTTCTTTACATTTTGGTAGGTTGCGTATTAATAAAAACATCTGTTATAGCTTTACTAAGCAAGAAATATTCATAATTCAATTTATCTACAAAAAGCGTTACGCCAAGAGCAGCAGGTAAAGGGGATCGGGTTTGGCATCAACAGATAGGCAGACTGACTTTAAATGTAATATTAGTAAATTAGCAATATAAAATATTCTTTTGTTCAATAAACCCTGCAGGATTATTACGGCTGCCGGCAAATTATTTTGTCTTTGTTTAAGATTTTTTTCTTTGCAAAAGTATTTACGTTTCCTAAGACGCTAGGCTGTGTGTTTGTCTGTGATGGTAGCGAAAGAACGGTGGCCCAATTTCGTTTAAATTTTTTATGATATTGGTTTTTGGAAACGCTCAGTATAGTTTACAGTTAATTTTGAAACTAATTAATGTGTAAAGTTTAAAAATGCATCTTAACTTAAGTTTTAGTCAATGACATTTAGGTACTTAAGGTGGGAGGGAGATGTTTATTACCACCGTCCATACAGATGCTATTCCTTCAAGTAACCTAGCCAAGTTTCGGTTTTAGTCTGTTGCCACTAGGGCTTGAATATCGGACCATTTTTCAATTCCGGTATTGGATTTCAATACTAAGCAATTCAGTTCCGGAGTTCGAGGCTTCCTTTAAAAAATATATACAGAGGTTCTACCGGTAAGCCACATCGACATACCGATCGATGCGTCGATTGATAACACTGTATAGGAAATTTGTTTATGGGTAGAACTCGATCGAAGAGAAATGTAAAATTCCGTGAATTCAAAACCGTGACAAAATATATATATATTTTTTATATCGAAATTCCGGTTTTGATTGACCGACTGTGATATGTCGGAATTCCGGAATTTCATTAGAATCGGAATTCCGGAGCTCAAGCCCTAGTTGCCACAATTATAGTTTTATTGTTGCTTAGCAAGAGCTAAAGACAGTCATACTGCATGAAAATCATTTTTTTACAGTCCGAAGCAATGACTTAATCCTGCCATGGGTGTTACCGGTAGAGGGAACGACCAATGCTTTTAACAACAATATGTTAATCGACTCCCATCATTGACTTTGTATTGATCTGCTTACCATTAGCAAGATTTATAGATAAATAAATTATTGATCACTGTCACATGACGTGCTACAATTTCAAATTTTAAAAACTGAAAAGAACTGTTATAAACTGTCAGTTCAAATTCTTAAAAGTGAATGCGCTTTTCCTGTGTTGCTTTATTTTTATTTTTATAAGAGCTCAACATGTGACCTTGCATACACCTGATGTTAAGCAGTATGCAATATCCAGGAATGATAGCAACAAGCGGATGCAAGCAGGTACATCGCTGGTTGTCATCATTATGCCGGCTTAAGATCGTTTATCGTATAGATCGTAAGATCTTCGTTTTTTTTTATGTTATACATATTTAATTATATTTAAATTATAAACAAAACTTGCAATGAAAATTTTTCTGGTGGGTGGGTCACGAAATTTGTCATTGCTATTTAACTATTATAGAAGAATGCACATAGAGGGTGTGCGTGTATAACGCACGCCCTCTATGTGCATTCTTCTAATTACTCCGTATTAGAGTTAAGTTAGAAGTCCTAGTTTTTGAACACTAGAAGGCAGATGAGTGTTTATTTTTTGTTTTAACATTTTTAGTATTTTTATAAAAAATTTATAACTTCCTTATCAACATAATCTTATGGTTTTTTTTTAAAGATAAGTATGATCTTATAATTGTTTAAGGTTTGTATTTTAAAAGTATTTGCAACGAAATGATTTACTTCATATATCGCTGGCCCCGGGCAATATATCGGTAACCACCGGTTACGCCCTTTTTAATGTTATTTGTTTTTTGGCTTCTCCAAGTATCAATCTATCACCCCAATTTTATTCAGATTTTTTTATTAATATTTAAATATAATAACTGAGGTTAACATCTTTATTGCACGGAAATTTTTGTTATGCCTAAATTATATACTGTTTCATTACTTTATGGAACATAAGACAAAAAACTCGTGAACATCTTTACACTAGTTTTTCTTACCACTTCTAAACAAAGAGGAACAGTAAAACTTTCAACCACTCTTTTGAAAACATAAATTAATCATTAATAAACTGTACACACCTAATACGAGGTAATCACAAGATATTTTATTCAGTAAAAGCTTTTACCCCCTTTTTCCCGTAAAAAATATGTAGCCCTAGCGACGTTAAAGTGCTATAACTATAACATTTGGATGTGCTTGAGTAATTTTGATTTCGTGAATCTTTGTCCACATCACTTTTTCATTGGTTAGGTCTGCAGTATAGTTTGCCCATTAACTCTTTTAAATCAAAGGAATTACACTGTTCCATTTCTACAACCTGAAATTATTCGCCATTGATCTTGGCATTCATGATTATGCTATACATTTGATCAGGAGTATAAATCTTGGTTCTTCTTTGCACGTTCTATAAGAGTATGCATCGTATCTCCTTCAGACTGGCTATGGCCAGTTTCTTTGACTTTGTATTGATCTGCTTACCATTAGCAAGATTTATAGATAAATAAATTATTGATCACTGTCACATGACGTGCTACAATTTCAAATTTTAAAAACTGAAAAGAACTGTTATAAACTGTCAGTTCAAATTCTTAAAAGTGAATGCGCTTTTCCTGTGTTGCTTTATTTTTATTTTTATAAGAGCTCAACATGTGACCTTGCATACACCTGATGTTAAGCAGTATGCAATATCCAGGAATGATAGCAACAAGCGGATGCAAGCAGGTACATCGCTGGTTGTCATCATTATGCCGGCTTAAGATCGTTTATCGTATAGATCGTAAGATCTTCGTTTTTTTTTATGTTATACATATTTAATTATATTTAAATTATAAACAAAACTTGCAATGAAAATTTTTCTGGTGGGTGGGTCACGAAATTTGTCATTGCTATTTAACTATTATAGAAGAATGCACATAGAGGGTGTGCGTGTATAACGCACGCCCTCTATGTGCATTCTTCTAATTACTCCGTATTAGAGTTAAGTTAGAAGTCCTAGTTTTTGAACACTAGAAGGCAGATGAGTGTTTATTTTTTGTTTTAACATTTTTAGTATTTTTATAAAAAATTTATAACTTCCTTATCAACATAATCTTATGGTTTTTTTTTAAAGATAAGTATGATCTTATAATTGTTTAAGGTTTGTATTTTAAAAGTATTTGCAACGAAATGATTTACTTCATATATCGCTGGCCCCGGGCAATATATCGGTAACCACCGGTTACGCCCTTTTTAATGTTATTTGTTTTTTGGCTTCTCCAAGTATCAATCTATCACCCCAATTTTATTCAGATTTTTTTATTAATATTTAAATATAATAACTGAGGTTAACATCTTTATTGCACGGAAATTTTTGTTATGCCTAAATTATATACTGTTTCATTACTTTATGGAACATAAGACAAAAAACTCGTGAACATCTTTACACTAGTTTTTCTTACCACTTCTAAACAAAGAGGATAAGTAAAACTTTCAACCACTCTTTTGAAAACATAAATTAATCATTAATAAACTGTACACACCTAATACGAGGTAATCACAAGATATTTTATTCAGTAAAAGCTTTTACCCCCTTTTTCCCGTAAAAAATATGTAGCCCTAGCGACGTTAAAGTGCTATAACTATAACATTTGGATGTGCTTGAGTAATTTTGATTTCGTGAATCTTTGTCCACATCACTTTTTCATTGGTTAGGTCTGCAGTATAGTTTGCCCATTAACTCTTTTAAATCAAAGGAATTACACTGTTCCATTTCTACAACCTGAAATTATTCGCCATTGATCTTGGCATTCATGATTATGCTATACATTTGATCAGGAGTATAAATCTTGGTTCTTCTTTGCACGTTCTATAAGAGTATGCATCGTATCTCCTTCAGACTGGCTATGGCCAGTTTCAAAATATCTATGTAATATGTTAACTCTATACTTTTGGACAACATATAAATAAAGAGCAAAAATTATTCTATTTTTATTCTGGCCAGCACAACCATCAGAATAAAAAATAATTTTCTTGAAGCCTCTTTGGCTTTCATTTTCAATAAAAGCTGCCAATTTCGTTGGCGCCCCTTTTGGCTAGACGATAATGCCAAACATAGCAGTATCCCCTTCCATTTAAACAGTTGTAAATCGTAAAATTATATATGGGATACTTTTGCTTATAATGAAAGATTCCTACTTCTGATTGAGGGATCGTCAGGACCTTTTCTAGGTCATAAATCGCCACGATTGTAGAGTTCACTTTCTATTTTATCTTTAGTTTTAAGTTCACGGACACATTCCTTGTTTTTAATGTGCTTTGTGTTAGCTTCTTCAAGCTGCACTTTTCTTTCACTATCGGCTTGATGATACAAAGTACATTTTTGACCATTTTTTAAAATGACCACAACCGAACTAAGTGTTATTACACATATAAAGCTATTTCCTGTGAAAGAATTACATTACGTGCGTAAAGATTCTAAAAAAATATATTTAGAAGAAACACTGAATATTTTCAAAATGTACAGGCTGTATGATGTATGGTTCCGGAATGAAAATTATTCTAATGACATAAAGATTGCTACAAAACGACAATATGAAACTGTATTTAATACAAAATTTAATCATTCCTTTCATAAGCCTAAAATTATATGTGCAGTCAATGTACTTTGTATCATCAAGCAGATAGTAAAAGAATAGTACAGCTTGAAGAAGCTTACACAAAGCACATTAAAAACAAGGAATGTGTCCGTGAACTTAAAACTAAAGATAAAATAGAAAGTGGTCCTGCGACTACAATCGTAGCGATTTATGACCTAGAAAGGGTCCTGACGATCCCTCAATCAGAAGTAGGAATCTTTCATTATAAGCGAAAGTATTCCATATATAATTTTGCGATTAACAACTCATTAATTAGAAGGGGATACTGCTATGTTTGGCATTATCGTCTAGCCAAAAGGGGCGCCAACGAAATTGGCAGCTTTTATTGAAAATGAAACCCAAAGAGGCTTCAAGATTTTATTTTTTATTTTTTTAAATATAGCAGGACATGTGACCCTACATCCACCTGATGGTAAGTGCCAATGTAACGTCCAAGAATGTTCTCAACCAATAGTAGCTATGGTGCTTGCTTCAATTGGTTGATTCCACTATGTCTGCTTGAGAAACTTATTCACGCTACGCTTAAAGGACTCTGGATTAAAGGAAGAAGGGAAAACGCACGCAGGCAAGGCATTCCACCTTTTTATCGTGCGACATATATAAGAGTCACCATACCTTTTTGTTCTGGTGGGCCTGTCATCCACTGTATGTGTATGCATTTTATTGCCAGTGCGTGTAGTACGGAAACGAAATGGGGAAGGAGGGATGAGTTCAAACAGCTCTTCAGAGCACTGTCCGTGATATAGGCGGTAGAATACGCTCAACGATGCAACTTCTCTACGCAGGTGCAAAGGCTCCAGTGTTTTAGAGAGCTGGTCGTCATTGATTATACGAATTGCACGCTTTTGCAGTGAATCGAGAGCATTCAACAGGTATTTAGTGGATCCGTCCCAAAGGTGCGAGAAGTATTCCACACATGGCCGTACCTGAGCTTTATATAGCATCAATCGGAGTTTGGGTGAGAAAAACCGCCGCATCTTATTTAAGACTCCCAACTTTTTAGATGCTGATTTTGCAATGCTCTCGATATAGTTGCGGTGGTTAAGATCGGAGCGCAATTCTATCCCCAAGATATTAAAAACGGAAGTTAGTTTAAGAGCGGTGTTCTGAAGAGACGGAAGTGGGGAAAAAGGGGACTTCTTTGCCGTCATTGCGCACGCATGCGTTTTACCGGCATTGAACTGGACCAGATTATCTGACCCCCACGCAGATATACGGTCTAGAGTTTCGTTCAGTTCTGCGTTCAAGGAACGTCGGGACTCCTCTACTTCGATTAGACTTAACGGTCTCTTGGACTGGTATCGCCCATGGACAGTACTATCATCTGCATAGCAATGAATGTTACCAAGTTTTAGCATGTCATTGATATGCAGAATAAACAGTATTGGTGACAGCACTGATCCCTGAGGCACGCCAGCATTTATGTCTTTGTATTTTGAGTCACACCCGTCTAAAACGACTCTAATACTCCTTTGCGAAAGAAAGCTGCCGATCCAGTCACATAACCGATTGGGAAGTCCATACGAAGGCAGCTTGGACAGTAGGGCTCTGTGCCAGACCCTATCAAATGCTTTGGAGATGTCTAGGCCAACTGCCAACGCCTCGCCGTGTTGGTCTATTGCTTCTCCCCAAACGTGCGTGACGTACGCTAGGAGATCACCTGTTGATCGTTTTGAACGAAATCCATATTGTTTATCGCTCAAAATGGAGTGATCTTCTAGGTATCGCACAATTTGTGCATTAATCAGTTTTTCACAAACTTTGCTCAAGATTGAGGTTACGGCAATAGGGCGATAATTGTTTGGGTCGGAACGGTCACCCTTTTTTGGCACTATATTAGCTACTACTACTACTGGCTGTATATTAGCTACTTTCCAAACTGTGGGAACTTTTGCGAAGGAGTAGGTATTCTGATGGTTGTGCTGGTCAGAATAAATATAGAATAATTTTTGCTCTTTATTTATATGTTGTCCAAAAGTATGGAGTTAACATATAATTCATAGATATTTTGAAACTGGCCATAGCCAGTCTGTAGGAGATTCGATGCATTCTCTTATAGAACGTGCAAAGAAGAACCACACGATATATACTCCTGATCAAATGTAGGTATAGCATAATCATGAATGCCAAGATCAATGGCGAATAATTTCAGGTTGTAGAAATGGAACAGTGTAATTTCTTTGATTTAAAAGAGTTAATGGGAAAACGATACTGGTTGCGGGCAGACCTAACCAATGAAAAGGTGATGTGGACAAAGATTCACGAAATCAAAATTACTCAAGCACATCCAAATGTTATCTACTTTAAGTAAAACTTTGACGATGAGTATTTTTTTTAAATACTGCACCAAACACCAGATCTTCCAGAGGAAAAGGCAAAAAACGCCCGTGGCTGATGTTGTATCAGATGTATTGAAAAATCTTTACACAGAGCCAATCGCCTTGCCCAAACCGCTTTAAGAAGATTTAATGAGTCTCTGCAGAACTGTAGCAATACCGAAACATTATCATACATTTTATAATAATTTGCATTGTGTTGGTGCCTCTGTAGAAGAAATAGATATTGAAAGTAAAGACTCAAATAGCATTTAATTAATAATCAATTTGTTTTATTTTAATTTTTATAATATATTTTTTTAATGTCCATTTTATATTTATTTACAAAATTTAATAATTAATACAAATTATTTGATTTTAATGCTTTTTTATTTTACCGAAAATATTTACGTGGGAAGGTTGGGTCCATAAAGCTAAAGCTTAGATAGGGTTGTACCTAATATAGATATACGTACTTCATTTCTGTTTATCAATAGGGTAACTAGAATGTATAGTTCATTCGTTTATTACTATCATAGGACACTTTTTTTCGTTTTATTTCTAATTATACACTTTTTCATACATTCTTATGGTTGTAACGGTTTCTTAATAATAAATATAATATGTTTTTGGTAAAATCATGCTTTCAGAGATTTAGTATTTAGATAAACATTAATTAGATAGTAACATAGTTTAAAAAATAAGTTTAATATCATTAAACTGCCTTAAACAGTAATATATAAAAATAAATTATAATATAAGGTCAGTCTGCAACAATAGTTACACAAAATTATGTTTCATTGTTATGATCCCAAAATAGCGATTTGTAGATGATACAATCAAGGTTTGGTTATAAAATTTCACTGAAAAAGGTGGTAATCGGCTGATACGCTCAAGATCTAAAGTGAAAATTACATCGTATTATATATATACGACTCTGACTGTCAGTAGTCGGTGTGATTATAAAGTCGTTGTTGATGTTACAATTAAAAAGTTACGGGTCGTAATTTGTATTATTTATTTTTTTAATTATTTCTTTAGATATTTAAGTCATAATATTAAAAATGAGGGTTTTATTAATAAAAAAAATTTGCTTTCTTTTGACATATTAATCATTTATTTTGAACCACTATTCGCTGAATTATAAACAAATTAGCTTCTTTTGTTTCTCCTGTAAATTTTTATTTTTGATATTACCGCTTTATTGCCCGGGACCAGCGATATGGATGATGTTATTTATTTATTTTTTATCGTTAAACCTTCTAGCGCGCCCTGTATGTAAGCACCATAGGTCTGATGTCATAAGATAAAATTTCTTACAAATTATTATAATAGTTTAGGTATTATCATGGAAAATGTATTTTTGGCAATTTTTTTCAGAAGGCTGGACCTTGGCGTCAGTCCATGACACAATACATTTTATATTATAACAGATAGTAAAACTAACACTCTTTTTATTAGTTTTTTCATAAATTACTTTTTTTTGAAGCAAACTAAAAGTATGATTATTGAAATAGTCAGGTTCTTCCGTAACGTTAAGTCAACCCGTTTGGATCGTCTCTGGCGAAGTAACTATTTGTCAGAAAAGTAACTATTTGTATATAAGCAAAGAACCATAACAGATTTCTTGGAACAATATTGCGGGATTTTGCGGGTTCTTGAGATATTTTATGCGTTGTTACACATTTTGGTAGGTAGCGTATTAATTAAAACATCTGTTTGCAGTTTTAGGTGGATAAGAAAGATTTATAATTCTACATTTTCTCCAAAAAATTTTTACTTTTGACTGAATATTGGTTAGCATGACAGGGGTCTAGTTATTAACCTGGACTATTCCAGTACCGTTTAATATTACAATGGCATAATAAAATAAATCTGCGAGCAGGTAAAGAGGATCGGGTTTGGCATTAAATCAATATTATTGAAAAAGAAATAGCAGACTGACTTTAAATGTATTATTAGAAAATTAGCAATAAAAAAAAACTTTTGTTTAAACCCTGAAGGATTATTACAGCTGCCTGTAAATTCGTTTGTCTTTATTAAAGATTTTTTTTTTTTGCAAAAGGACTCTAAGGCTTTATTGTATTTGTCTGTGATCGTAGTTTAAGAACGGGTGGCCTAATTTCGTTTAGATTTTGTACGATATTGGTTTTACGAAACGCTCAGTCTGTTTTTCACAGTTTATTTTGAAAGGGATTAATGTTTAAGATTTATATTTATAAATATACTTAATTTTGTATCTTGACTTAAAAGTAAATGAAATTCAGGCACTTAGGTAAGAGGGAGATGTTTATTACCACCGCCCATGCAAAAACCTTTAAGTGACCTACCCTTTCGTTTTAACCGGTTGCCAAGATGATAATTTTACTTTTGCTTAGCAAAAGCTAAAAACAGTCAAATGCAATTAGAAAAAAAAAAATTCACAGTCCAAAGCATGATTTGGGCTAAGAAACGACTATTAATCCTGCCATGTGTGTTGCCGGATTGATCAGGTAGTAGTCTCCTTTCAGGATGCAGTTACGAAACCGCCATATAGGGAACGACGATATATTGTTAAACAATAATATATTAATCGACTTCATTCATTGACTTTGTAGATCTGCTTACCATAGAAAAGCAGATCATGTTGTAGGTATATAATCAATTGGTTAGGTTACAAAATCACAAGATGTGTTCCAATAAAAAAGACACTTAATAAAAACCCAAAGTTAAATAACTTTCGCTAAATATCCTGTTAGTGATATGAGTTTTTAAGGCGATTTCCCGTGATAGTTTTTTAATATTATTATACCTAAATGTTTAAATTGAGTTTTTTTTTTATTTGTCAAAATGACGTTTTTTTAAGCTTAATACAACAGTATATAAGTATTTATATACCGACAAAAATATTTAGTGCAGGGGAAAATTAAAAGGGCTTAACTCGCGGTCTCTAGTCCGAGAACGCTGCAGTTCATTCCCCTGCCTTTCAACCGTACGGAGAATCCATGGATAGCTGAGTATGGACATTTCACCCTACATTACTCCGATGGGTACCCTGAGGCCGGTTAACGGTTCTCAGGAGCTAAAAAAGCACCCGTGATGGTATTTCTTTATTTATTATTTCACATATGCTTCATAAACACCCAGACCAAGACATACTGTTTACAAAAACGTGCCACTATTATTTACCTGAGTAAGAATCAACGCAATGCAAGTAACCACTTCACGGAGGCGGTCACACGGCCATGGAGGCTATTCTAAAGTAGCAAGCACTATAAGTAATATGTGTGCAAATAATATTTTAAAAACTGTACCGCAAGAACCATCTCATCGAAGGAATACCTAACTCAAAATATTCGGTTAAACCCACTGTCATGAATCTAGCTATTGGGTACCCGGACTATTCCAGTACCTTTTAAATATTACAATGCCATAATAAAATTAATCTGCGTGCAGGTAAAGAGAATCGGCATTTGGCATCAACACAATATTATCGAACAAAATTTAGCAGACAGTCAATCTATTAAATGTATTATTAGAAAATTAGCAAAAAAAAAACTCTTTTGTTTAAACCCTGCTGCTGCTGCCTGCGAATTCTTTTGTCTTTAAAAGTATTTATGATTCCTAAGGCTGTGTTTTTGTCCGTGGGCGTATCTTAAGAACGAATGAACTAATTTCATATATATGTTTTTATAATATTGGTTTTTGAAAACGGCCAGTTTAAAGAACGCCGCGAACGGAACGCGGAGTTAGAGAGGGATCGTCGTGCGGAGCTGGGTAACTCCTTCGAAATGCTACGGATAGCATTAGGAGGCAACCCAGAGAGTTGCGACCCCCATACTGACGAGGTAAGTGTTGGACTTATTTGACGCAATTACAAATACTTTGTTTGCCCAATTGTAGGTAAAACTCATTCGTATATCCGAATTAGTTGTCCCGAACTTGGCTACTTATTTTCAAGCAGCTCGAAGTCGTCGGTCTCTATACAATATAATTACCGTTTGTCCCTAGTCTAAACTCCAAAGAAAATTGTTTCCGGATTAGGGTAAACTATTGAGTGTCCGACAGTCGTCATACACTTACATTACTACATCTTGTCTGACTGACCAGGCACCGCCGCGGCGATTAAAGACAACATTTCCCAAAATATATTATGGAAACATTTATCAACGGTGGAGAATTGCTAAGAAGATGAAATCATTTGTTTATAACAGCCTGTAGATAATTTGTGTTTTTATTTTTTAGCTATCGAAAGAAAAGCTTCTGGTGGAGGCATTAAAAGCATTAAAAAGGCCTCCACTTGAGGTCCAAATTTTAGACTTAAGAAGACAAAACAATCTGCTGAAAATGCAAAGTAAGTATGGGTGCGAATTCATTTTGTATTATTTTTATTATTGTACCTGTTACCTACTTACTCAACTCATGATAGGTTTTATTTAGGCCGACAAGGTTCTATGGTTGATAAGGTCATACCCGCGCCTGTATGTAACCCAATAAAATAGGCTCACTTACGTGAGAGATGATATTTGGCAGAAATCAGGTTAGATTGCGTTTGGTTTGGTAGTATCATAATAAAGACACAAGTTTATTCTATATCAAGAAAATGAAAAATAAACGATCTTCTTTGGGTGATGATATACCTATATAGCAGCCTAACCAAACGAACTCTAAAAGTGAAGTTGAGAATAGGACTTAGAATACGGGAGTAAGTTCTTATTGTTAAACTTTTTTTATGTAACTTGACTTTTTAATTAATTTATTCAATATCTATTTGTTAATCAAAAAATAATAAGGTGTGTTGGCATTATTTTTAACATTTATTTTTTGTTTCAGTTGAACGTTTACAAAGTGAGGGGTGATGTTTTTTGTTTATTTTATTAGTGTTATTGTATTAGTTGTAAAGTATTTTTTTTGTAATTATTGTATAAGTTTGTAAATATAAATAAGTTTATAGTCTAATTAGAAATTACTGAAACCTAGTCATAGTAAAATTATCACTTGCCGAATTATATCTAGTTATTTACAAATATTATGACTGAATAATTAACAAATAAATAAAATAGAATTATTAATATTTTTTGTTTAATTTTGTGCAGTCTTATTGTAGTACATTACAATACTAAATTAAGATAAATGATGCTATTATTATTTTTTATTTTGTAATTAGTTTTGCGTTTTAATAAAGGAGTTGTAGAAATTATACTTATGTTAAGAAATTGACAATAAAATTGATTGTTTTAAATATTTTGTAGTTTTATTTTTATAGTCTACCTACGTAATTAGACCAACCACAAAGTTGGTTGTATTGAATACCGCCTCTCTAATTACCTTCCGCATATTCACTATGACACTAACAAAATGAACATAAAAGTGCTGCTAGAAATATACAATGTATACTTGGAACAGCACTTTTGATGTTAGGTAGTTACTTAGTGAACAATTATATAATATTACTTACAACTAAGGGTCGCCGGTAGACATTAATAATTTAATTTTAGAGTAAATATTTGTATGTAATTTAAGATTAATATCCACTGGGAATAGTATAATGTCAAATTACATACAAATAATTTATAGTAGAGATTACACCAAAAGGCAACGTTTCTAAATAGTATTTTACATAATAGTAATAATACATAATATAATTAGAACACAATATTTTTTATTATTAAATATATAATAATTGATCTATACTAGTACAGTGGCGAACCGATAACATTATATCGGTAGGTAAATAATAAAAAATGACTGAGAGAGATAATGTTGTTAGCTATCCATGTAGAACATGCTAGATTGCTAATCGCAATAGAAACTGCTACTTCGTCTGGAATTTTGTAATGTATTTTGATAGTATCCATGAATATTTTCCATAGTCCTGTGCTTTGTCCAGGATTGAGAAAGGTTTACTTTGAGTTTTCTTGAGTTGTCTTTCCTTTACAAAAGTAATCAGTCTATCATATGTTGATAATCCTTTACTGGCTCTAGCAATACTGAGACTTACTGCTCCGTGAATATTTTTTGGAACGAATAATGGCCCTTTTCAAGTAGAGTCTTGCACCCAGCAAGTATATGTATGGTAGTCCCTACAGCAACACCGCACAATGTACATGATATAATAAAAAAAAGTATTTATTTTATATAGCCACCCATGAACTTGATGTGTTAGGAAAATTTATTATTTTAACTAAAAAAATATTCCCACAAGTGACCTGTGGTACGGGCGGCAGGACAGTATGCGGGATGCATTTCGTTAGTAATAATTACTGGTCCATCCCTCTGTATATTTATTTAAACACTTTATTGCACAGCAAACAAAAGTTATGTACAAATGCAAACTTAATGCCTTAGGCATTATCTACCAGCTAACCTTCAATATTGTGTTCGAAGACATCATAATATGATGTCTGTCGAAATATGATGATAACTTATTAATAAATTTAGACTAGGGTCCATGACCCCAAGTGGCACAATAAGCGTAATATAAGTACGTAGGTATATATTATAAAACAGTTATATCTAAGTTTTTTTTTAATAAAGAAATTCCTTATCTACCCTCTGCGGACAGTTTACACTTAACCACTCGGTTCTTTTAATAAGGGCCAGTACAGCATGTATTTATCTACGACCACCTTTAGACTTGGAAGTTGTACCAACACCAATTTTTACTTTTGAGAATAAATACCATGTGCGTAAAAACGCATATTCATATGCATATGCAATATGAGTAAAACGAATATTCATATTTGTTGCTAAAAAAAAAAGGCAGAACCTAATATAACTAAAGCGTTCTTCAAGAACTCAATTAGTTTTTGTGAATACGGGCATTAATTTGTACTCTAATTTTATAGTCTTATATAGTTGGAATGTGGGAGCAATAATTAATCTTTTTATATCAGTTGAAAACCAAAGTTCAAAATCTATGTTTCCATATGTTGTAACATATATTTTAAAATTTGCAAGTATAAAGGCGGCCTATAGTAAAAAAGTGATTTTTCCATATAAAGTTCGACAGTCTTCAACTCTTCCTAATCAACGGTTATAATCATGGCAACAGACAAAAGCGAACGGTTAGGTCACTTGAAGGTTCTTGCATCTGTATGGACAGTTACATTTCCCTCCAACCTAAGTACCTAAATATCGTTTATTTTTAGCTCAAGAAGTAATTATAAACCTTAAACATTAATCCCTTTCAAAATTAAATGTAAAAATAAACTGATCGTTTCCAGAAACCAATATCATAAAAATTGGGCCACCCGTTCTTAAGCTACGAATGCTACGTTCACAGACAAACACACAGCCTAGTTGGTACCTTAGGGATCATAAATACTTTTGCAAAGAAAAAAAATCTTACACAAAGACAAAAGAATTTGCAGGCAGCTGCAATAATCCTGCAGGGTTTATTAAACAAAAGAATATTTTATATTGCTAATTTACTAATAATATATTTAAAGTCTGCTTGTCTGTTGATGCCAAACCTGATCCGCTTTACCTGCTGCTCTTGGCGTAACGCTTTTTGTAAGAAAAGTTGAATTATAAATCCTTCTTGCTTACTAAAGCTACAACAGATGTTTTAATTAATACGCTACCAACCAACATGTATAGTACCAAGAAGTCTATAATGGTTTTTTTGCTTATGTACAAGTAAAAAGAGCTAATGACAATATCAAATAGTCACTTTTCTGACCCAACCAGACACAACCACACGCCTATCGCCACCGCCTACTTCTTACCGCTCAGAGTGCTCAAAGAACCTGACTTTTTTTTTGCTAATAATATTTATACATAGTAAAACTTCACAATCTGGTATATTTTGTACGTATTGTGTCATGGACTGACGCCAAGGTCCAGCCTTCTGATTGAAGAAAAGGCGGCATGATCGTGGTGGTTATTTATTAGAAAATATTACATTGTTAATGAAAATAAAGATAATTACAGAAAAATGCAGGTACCTTTGGTACTTAAATTACTATTATAAGCCGGTCTCGTTTATGAGTAGCGCCTACTTCAGTTACTATACTATCATCGTCACGTTAAACATCTTTCATTATAAGACTCAGCAGCCCAATTATGCCCACATTTATTAGATCTAATTTAGAACTTATAAAGTTAAAGTTGATATTTTGCAATCACGACCTCTTCTGTTTGACGACCAATTACAAGACAAAGTTTAGCTTTGCTTTTTGTATGAAAACAGATATTACGACCGTTTTTAGTAAGGATGTTGTTCTGTCAAACAAAAGTATACAATTTCCAAAATTACAGACGAATTAAAGTTACTCTTGTACTAACTTTTACAAGTAAAAATCTCCTTTAAAATTAATTTTGCGAAACTTTCTATGTTTAATTATTACAATTATATTAAAACCGTCAAGTGACCAAATCATGTTTCGGTTTTAGTCTGCGGGTTCTACGCTTTTTAAGACACTACTGCATTGATATTCTCGTCGAGGTAGTAGTCTCCTATGCGGTTACGAAACGGGCGATTGATTTGACGATAAAATAGCGAGGATATTGTCTTTGTCGCCGCCCATTTCGTATTTGCATAATTTAGCCGGCATAGTGGGAGCGATCAATATTGTTAAACAACAACGTATTGATTGGCCCTATTTATGGACTTTGTAGGTCTGCTTACCACCAGGTACATGCAAAGACACATACTGTCTCCGATAAAAAAAAACTAACATTTTATTATAAGTTTTATTTTATTGGAGCACGGCATGTGACTCTGTATCTAACTAACGATAAGTGGTCCTACAAAGTCCGAATGGGGTCGATCAACACATTGTTGTTTAACAACATTGATCGCTCCCACTATGCCGGCTAAATAGGGCAGTTACGAGACGGCTGTGGCAATGTATTTTATCCAACCGCCCGTTACGTAACCGCACCCTGAAAGGAGAATAACTCCCCGACGAGAATTCGATGCAGTAGTCTCCTGAAAACCGGTGGGTCGGCCTAGCAAAGTTGTAGAGGCCTTAATTTCGTCCCACCTTTAAACTAAATAAGTATTAATTGAAACTATAATACCTAGATACATATGCATTTATTTCGCCGCATATATTAAATTATATTTATTATTTCAAAATATTACGAGTAGTGTTGCTATAAAAAAAACTAAATGAATATAAATTTTTAATATTTTTTTTACGTTATAAGGATATAAAATGAAACGAAAAACATATATTTATAGTTTATTATTATTATGTAATCAGTAACATACTTGGAAAACATTTAATTAGACGCTTTTTTCAGTATTTATTTCGTTCAATCATTATATTTTTTTCAATTGGCAAGTTTCCGAATTTTCGGTAAAGTTTAGCTTAAGTTGATTATGTAGATCTGGCGTAATATCTATACTAAGAAGTTCTAATTTGGAACTAGTTTAAAGCTTGACTAAATATGAACCTAATTAGAACTAATAACAAAGTGGCCATAATCGGACTGATCTGATCTGGGGCCTATTTCATAAACGTGATAATTGTAATTTACGATGACAATGTTTGCTTTATATAGTTCTAAGTAAATAATTCCAAGTAAACTGTGCAATGTATTATGAATTGTTATGGTAAATTAAAATTGTCACGTTTATGAAATAGGCCCCTGACCGTCTGCCGGTCCAAATATGCCGAGAACGACTTATAACTATTATTATTATTAATTATCTTAAAATTTGGAATGGAATATTTGTACCACATACCTATATTCAATTAGATTTAAGTTAAAATTATTTATAGGCTTAGATTTATAAAAGATTCTAATTAAAAAAAAAATGGTCTGTGGGTGGATTTTAGTAAGCTAGAACTTTATACAACAACAAGTAGATATTATGAAACGAAGAATAAAATGATATGGAAATGATTTTTTAGAAAAATAAATACATTTATATCTACCCTCTGCACTATTATATACTCTGTGCCTCTGCGGGCATGCTATACTACAGTTTAAGCTTGATGGTTTTTTGATGATATCAAGTTCAGCATGTGACTCTGTATTTATCTTCATATAGATATTAAGTAATATTATTAAATTACAACATGATTGCGAAAAAGGTATTTTACTAAATGATGAGTTACATCTGCGTAACTGAAAACAAGGTTAAGCATATGACAACAAGGCCAGACCCGGGATGGGTGACCGCTTTATACAACGAAGCTATACCATCATAAATACCGCAACAAGTTCGCCACCTGTTAGGTGTTACCTCTAAATACCATCGGCGAAATGAGAATGGGTTAATCCCTCCTCTGGGTACCCTGAGACCGTTTAAACGGTTCTTGGGAGTCAAAAAGGCACCCGTGATGACAGATGTTATAAAATTTTATCAGGTAAAAAATACTACTTAAGCATAATAGCTTAAACCAAACTTCGTGGCCTACGGTTCTCGTATTCTTTTCATTTATGGATTTGGGTTAGAAACAAATTCTTTTGTTTTACATGACTTATTATTATTGTATTGTACTTAAATAACTGTAAGAAAAAAAATCAGCCTTCCCAGTTGCTAAGCTGAATTATGTTTAGCAAAACATAATTGATACAGGTTTTTTTTTAAATAAATTATATACGTGCGATAACTTATTGCAATCTTGTTGTAGTAGTGACATGGTCCCGCTGCTACAGAATTTTTGGGACTTCTGTTAAAAAAAATGGGACAAGTAGTTTTGACAGTTGCACCGTTGCGGGAAATCATTTGAATTTGTGAAAATATTTTCAAATAGGTACATATTTGTGCCGCTTGGGGTGAAAACAAAGGTTTGCTCATCTAGATTTATGAATAAGTTATCATCATATTTAATTTATTATTATATTACTTTTGTCCTAAAAAACTAACCTAAGTACCTAAATATCGTTTATTTTTAGCTCAAGAAGTAATTATAAACCTTAAACATTAATCCCTTTCAAAATTAAATGTAAAAATAAACTGATCGTTTCCAGAAACCAATATCATAAAAATTGGGCCACCCGTTCTTAAGCTACGAATGCTACGTTCACAGACAAACACACAGCCTAGTTGGTACCTTAGGGATCATAAATACTTTTGCAAAGAAAAAAAATCTTACACAAAGACAAAAGAATTTGCAGGCAGCTGCAATAATCCTGCAGGGTTTATTAAACAAAAGAATATTTTATATTGCTAATTTACTAATAATATATTTAAAGTCTGCTTGTCTGTTGATGCCAAACCTGATCCGCTTTACCTGCTGCTCTTGGCGTAACGCTTTTTGTAAGAAAAGTTGAATTATAAATCCTTCTTGCTTACTAAAGCTACAACAGATGTTTTAATTAATACGCTACCAACCAACATGTATAGTACCAAGAAGTCTATAATGGTTTTTTTGCTTATGTACAAGTAAAAAGAGCTAATGACAATATCAAATAGTCACTTTTCTGACCCAACCAGACACAACCACACGCCTATCGCCACCGCCTACTTCTTACCGCTCAGAGTGCTCAAAGAACCTGACTTTTTTTTTGCTAATAATATTTATACATAGTAAAACTTCACAATCTGGTATATTTTGTACGTATTGTGTCATGGACTGACGCCAAGGTCCAGCCTTCTGATTGAAGAAAAGGCGGCATGATCGTGGTGGTTATTTATTAGAAAATATTACATTGTTAATGAAAATAAAGATAATTACAGAAAAATGCAGGTACCTTTGGTACTTAAATTACTATTATAAGCCGGTCTCGTTTATGAGTAGCGCCTACTTCAGTTACTATACTATCATCGTCACGTTAAACATCTTTCATTATAAGACTCAGCAGCCCAATTATGCCCACATTTATTAGATCTAATTTAGAACTTATAAAGTTAAAGTTGATATTTTGCAATCACGACCTCTTCTGTTTGACGACCAATTACAAGACAAAGTTTAGCTTTGCTTTTTGTATGAAAACAGATATTACGACCGTTTTTAGTAAGGATGTTGTTCTGTCAAACAAAAGTATACAATTTCCAAAATTACAGACGAATTAAAGTTACTCTTGTACTAACTTTTACAAGTAAAAATCTCCTTTAAAATTAATTTTGCGAAACTTTCTATGTTTAATTATTACAATTATATTAAAACCGTCAAGTGACCAAATCATGTTTCGGTTTTAGTCTGCGGGTTCTACGCTTTTTAAGACACTACTGCATTGATATTCTCGTCGAGGTAGTAGTCTCCTATGCGGTTACGAAACGGGCGATTGATTTGACGATAAAATAGCAAGGATATTGTCTTTGTCGCCGCCCATTTCGTATTTGCATAATTTAGCCGGCATAGTGGGAGCGATCAATATTGTTAAACAACAACGTATTGATTGGCCCTATTTATGGACTTTGTAGGTCTGCTTACCACCAGGTACATGCAAAGACACATACTGTCTCCGATAAAAAAAAACTAACATTTTATTATAAGTTTTATTTTATTGGAGCACGGCATGTGACTCTGTATCTAACTAACGATAAGTGGTCCTACAAAGTCCGAATGGGGTCGATCAACACATTGTTGTTTAACAACATTGATCGCTCCCACTATGCCGGCTAAATAGGGCAGTTACGAGACGGCTGTGGCAATGTATTTTATCCAACCGCCCGTTACGTAACCGCACCCTGAAAGGAGAATAACTCCCCGACGAGAATTCGATGCAGTAGTCTCCTGAAAACCGGTGGGTCGGCCTAGCAAAGTTGTAGAGGCCTTAATTTCGTCCCACCTTTAAACTAAATAAGTATTAATTGAAACTATAATACCTAGATACATATGCATTTATTTCGCCGCATATATTAAATTATATTTATTATTTCAAAATATTACGAGTAGTGTTGCTATAAAAAAAACTAAATGAATATAAATTTTTAATATTTTTTTTACGTTATAAGGATATAAAATGAAACGAAAAACATATATTTATAGTTTATTATTATTATGTAATCAGTAACATACTTGGAAAACATTTAATTAGACGCTTTTTTCAGTATTTATTTCGTTCAATCATTATATTTTTTTCAATTGGCAAGTTTCCGAATTTTCGGTAAAGTTTAGCTTAAGTTGATTATGTAGATCTGGCGTAATATCTATACTAAGAAGTTCTAATTTGGAACTAGTTTAAAGCTTGACTAAATATGAACCTAATTAGAACTAATAACAAAGTGGCCATAATCGGACTGATCTGATCTGGGGCCTATTTCATAAACGTGATAATTGTAATTTACGATGACAATGTTTGCTTTATATAGTTCTAAGTAAATAATTCCAAGTAAACTGTGCAATGTATTATGAATTGTTATGGTAAATTAAAATTGTCACGTTTATGAAATAGGCCCCTGACCGTCTGCCGGTCCAAATATGCCGAGAACGACTTATAACTATTATTATTATTAATTATCTTAAAATTTGGAATGGAATATTTGTACCACATACCTATATTCAATTAGATTTAAGTTAAAATTATTTATAGGCTTAGATTTATAAAAGATTCTAATTAAAAAAAAAATGGTCTGTGGGTGGATTTTAGTAAGCTAGAACTTTATACAACAACAAGTAGATATTATGAAACGAAGAATAAAATGATATGGAAATGATTTTTTAGAAAAATAAATACATTTATATCTACCCTCTGCACTATTATATACTCTGTGCCTCTGCGGGCATGCTATACTACAGTTTAAGCTTGATGGTTTTTTGATGATATCAAGTTCAGCATGTGACTCTGTATTTATCTTCATATAGATATTAAGTAATATTATTAAATTACAACATGATTGCGAAAAAGGTATTTTACTAAATGATGAGTTACATCTGCGTAACTGAAAACAAGGTTAAGCATATGACAACAAGGCCAGACCCGGGATGGGTGACCGCTTTATACAACGAAGCTATACCATCATAAATACCGCAACAAGTTCGCCACCTGTTAGGTGTTACCTCTAAATACCATCGGCGAAATGAGAATGGGTTAATCCCTCCTCTGGGTACCCTGAGACCGTTTAAACGGTTCTTGGGAGTCAAAAAGGCACCCGTGATGACAGATGTTATAAAATTTTATCAGGTAAAAAATACTACTTAAGCATAATAGCTTAAACCAAACTTCGTGGCCTACGGTTCTCGTATTCTTTTCATTTATGGATTTGGGTTAGAAACAAATTCTTTTGTTTTACATGACTTATTATTATTGTATTGTACTTAAATAACTGTAAGAAAAAAAATCAGCCTTCCCAGTTGCTAAGCTGAATTATGTTTAGCAAAACATAATTGATACAGGTTTTTTTTTAAATAAATTATATACGTGCGATAACTTATTGCAATCTTGTTGTAGTAGTGACATGGTCCCGCTGCTACAGAATTTTTGGGACTTCTGTTAAAAAAAATGGGACAAGTAGTTTTGACAGTTGCACCGTTGCGGGAAATCATTTGAATTTGTGAAAATATTTTCAAATAGGTACATATTTGTGCCGCTTGGGGTGAAAACAAAGGTTTGCTCATCTAGATTTATGAATAAGTTATCATCATATTTAATTTATTATTATATTACTTTTGTCCATATATATTTTTTTTAAGTAAAAAAAAAAAACTGTTTTTGTGTTGCTTATTTTTTAAGTTTATATCTAAAATGGTTGACTTTCACATATAACTCCTATTCTCCCCCTTTTTTTTACGGATTCCTAGACTTCTATCTTGTATCTGTTTGATTTTAAAACCGTTTATATGAGACTCTTATAACACAATCGCCTGTATATCTGCCACCTCTGTAGCTATGTCGTTAAGTAATATACCCTATTGCTAAAGAAATCTACCCAGGGTCAATCTCCGTATCAATTTTTATTTAAATCGGTTTGATTGTGAAAAGACATACAGATTTATTTTCATATTTATAATATTTGGGTAGTAGTATGGACAAATGGATTACGTACATAGGCACGCTTTAATGACCCAGGAGTGCGAAATTGTTTTAAATTTATTCTGTCTCAACTTCGTGACAAAATTTATTTAGTTGGAAGACCTCATGGAAAAGCTAAATCTGGTAGGTTTACCTAATATTACCTACCAATATACTATACAGCTTCACTGGAGTCCTACTAATTAATCCTCTTTCACTATGAAACCAAAGAAAAGTTAAAAGCGAAAAAAAAAAACAGCTGTCCAGTGCCCATTAATTTTAATTGAATAGGAACTAAACACGTGGTGACGTGGTTAGACTTTATTTGAAAACACGTCAGTTTTTAGGTCCTAGGTTCAAACCCCAATACGTATGTAGCAATAAGTTTTTAATAAATAAATAAAATATGTATTTGACAACATGATAGTTTCACTTTACCAACTTGTGAAACTGTTCATAGATGAGTTAGAGAGTGAGACTTTATTCTGTTCTCACTTCTTGAGCACTAATTGGTTATAATAGGTTTTGTTCTCGCTTTTGTTTTGGTATCTTTAGCCAGCTTAGGTTCTCATATTTGGAAGGCTTTGTGGCATTTCCTATGGTGGGAATCGAACACGCAACCGCGCAACCCTTACCATAAAGGCGGTCAATAAAATAATACACTTTACGTTAACATAAAAGTTTCATATTTAAATTTGAGTTTTCCTTTGACAGCAAGAACGACGCGAACGGAACGCGGAGCTGGGGAGCGCCTATAACATGCTACGGATAGCACTAGGAGGCAACCCAGAGAATAGCGAGACCCATGCTGACGAGGTAAGTTTTGGAGAAATGACAATATTTTAATATGTGAAGCGCAATTACAAATATTTCATTTGCCCAATTGTAGGTAAACTAATTTGGGTATCCGAATGAGTTTTCCCGAATTCGGGCAGCATGGTGGCCGAATTATATTATACTTATTTTCACTAGCAGCTCGAATTATTTTCGTAAAATTTAATTACCGACATTCCCCAAAAGTGCAGAAGTATTTCCGCGTCATGAATTGTAAAGTATGTCATTGTTCATTTAAGTTTGGTGTCTGAACTCCAAGAAAAATAATGTGTCGAGTCGTCATAAACTTCATCTTGTCTGAGTGACCAGGCACCGCCCGCGGTGATTAAATGCAAATTTCCCAAATTAAATATATTATGGAACATTTTATTAACAGTGGAGAATTGCTAAGAAGACGAAATAATTTGTTTATTTTACAGCCTGTAGATAATTTATGTTTTTGTTTTTCAGTTATCCAGAGAAAAGCTACTAGTCGAGGCAGTAAAAGCCCTGAAAATGCCTTCACCTGAGGTCCAATTAGCAGACTTAAGAAGACAAAACAGTCTTCTGAAAATCCAAAGTAAGTTTTATTTCATTTTATATTATTATTATTACTGTTACTTACCTGTATACTCGACTCATGAAAGGTTTTATTTAGATTGACAAGGTCCTATGGTTGGTTAGGTTATACCCGCCTGCATGTAACCCAATAAGGCACACTTGTGTGGCAGATGACAATTGGCTGGTTAAATCTGAACTAGGTATTAAGTGCGGTCGGTTGGGTAGTAATTTATCATATTATAATAACATAAGTTTTTTCTAAATCAAGCTAATTAAAAATTATCGATGTTCTTTTGTTGATGATATCTATAGCAGCCTAACCAAACGTACTCTAAGGCCTTAACACTTTTTGATTATTTAAAAATATCGGTAAAAATTTACATAAAATAAATCATAGTATGTAATTTGTAGTTCTGCTTGCTTTCAGATAAATACATGGTAATATGCCAAATAAATCAAAACTTGACTTTTTAAATATTATTTTCACTATTTACCTATTTCTTAATCAAAAATAAAAAGGTGTATTGACATTATTTATAACGTTTTTTTTTTGTTTCAGTTGAACGGTTACAAAGTGAAGGGTGATTTTTGTTTACCAGTATTCGTTGTTTTTTTTGTAATTATTGTAAAATAAAAAGTATATAGTCTAATTAGAAATTACTCAAACATAGAATAGTAAAATTTTTCCGTTATGTATCTAGTCATCTACAAATATTATGACTGAATATGTAACAAATAGGTAAAATATGATATTATATTTTCTTTATAATGTTCTTTTTTTTTATTTTGTGCTAACATTTTATATAACAATTATATAACTACTTCATTAAGATAACTAATAAATGGTGCTACAGGGTCCTCCATCTAACTTTTTTTTTCAACTAGTGCTTATTTCGTGAATGGCAACACTTAGCTCATCGTCTGATTTGACAGATAATTAGTTTTATCCTTCCGCTGAACGAATATGGTTGTGTATACGCTTGAACAACGCTGGGAAATATTGCGACATTACTTTCATAATCATGGTAAAATATCATCTTTTCAGATGAAGCTCATTTCGATCTTGGCGGGTATGTACACAAGCAGAATTGTCGCATTTAGGGCACAGAAAACCCGCAGCATTCATTGAAAAGCCGGTGCACCCAAAACGAGTCACTGTTTGGTGCGGATTTTGGTCCAGAGGCATAATTGGGCCATTTTTCTTGAAAATGAGCAAGGAGTGGCCGTTACTGTCAATGTTACAGTTAATGGCGATCGTTATCGGGCCATGTTGAACGAATTTTTGTTCACAGAAATTGAAGAGGAGGATATTGGCAACATTTGGTTTCAGCAGGACGGCGCTACTTGCCACACAGCCGACGCTACACTTGATGTTTTGCGCCGTGTTTTTTAAAATCGCATTATCAGCCGCAGAGCTGATGTCGTTTGGCCACCTCGGAGCTGCGATTTGACACCGTTGGACTATTATTTGTGGGGTGCCGTCAAAGATAAGTGTTACGCCGACAAGCCAACACGAGACAATTGATGCTTTAAAGGACAATATTCGTAAAGCCATTGGTGAAATACAGCTGCACACAATTGATAATGTACTTAAAAATTGGACCGATCGTATAGGCTACTGCATGGCCAGCCGAGGCAGCCATTTGAATGAAATTATTTTCCATTATTAACCGGAAGGATTGTACTTTCAAATAAAAAAAGAAATTTGAAAAAATATTCAGTAGTTTTTTTTTATAGCATTTTAAAAAAAAAGTTATTTGGCGGACCCATTATTATTATTTATTTATTTTGTGTTTAGTTTTTTTAATACATTAGTTGTACAAAAAAAAATACAATAAAATTTATTGCAGTTTTAAAATATTTTTCACTTATTATTATGTTAAGACTTTGTCATATCACGAAATCGCCTAAAAGTGTAATCTTTTTACGTTGAGTTCTACCCTTTGGAATAACATTACAAGCTTAAAAAATAATAATAGATTGATAAGAATAAACAAAAAAAAAATTACCTACCGAATGAATGAAAAAAAAATGTTTCTAATATTCTATAAAAAAAAATCAAATATAAATAATTTCCGCGTCGAAGTTCTCAAAATATCTTCAGGTTGAAGACATAGCATAACATGTTACCTCTGCGTATTAATGACGAAGACATGGAATATCGATTTTATCATAAACGCTTCCATAAACAAAGTGAACGAACCTTATACATAGGGAAATACATGGGTGTATCAATACAAGACAGTCGTTTGCGGTTTCCGCAATAAAAAATCGGATGTCCGTCTGTGTTTCTGTCCGTTTGGTCTTTGCAGAGGATAATTCTTAGGCCCAGCGTCGATTACGAAGCACTGAACTGGAAAGAGTTCAACGATTCGAAATGGCTGAAGCTTATCGTAAACTGCGGGACACAATTGCGGATGTTACCAACAACAACGAAAATGAACATCATTTCATTAAAGTGGCTTCCATAGAAAATTGACAAAAATAACAAATTGTAAATCTATAGTCTTCATGCAACCAACATTAACGGATTTGACTATTGCCTACATCCAACCAGCATTATCGAAAGAAAATATCATACAAAATCATTGACGGAAATAGTAATTGACTTTTTAGCCTTTGTGCAACCAGCATTAAGGAAAGTTAATGTCGTGCAAAAATTGTCTTTGGCGTTACAAACAATATCGAAAATGAATACGATATAGTTGATATAGTGGCCACCGCCTGTTTCGAAACCGTCTAGCCGCCTTGAGTGAGAGAGATCAAATGCCGATAAACAACAATATATTAATCGACATTCTTGGACTTTGTAGGTCTACTTACCATCAGGTATATACAAAGTCACAAGTCGTGCTCCAACAAAAAAAACATTAACATTATTATTTTGTTTTAGCTAACGAGAGTGAAATTACCCGAAAAAACACTCCATTATATAAAGAGTAGAAGTACGACGAAAGAAGACATTCTGTGGCAAAATAAGCTGTGTAAGTATTACTATTAGTATATTTATGATTTATGTTGCATATTATATTATAACTTCAAACTTGAAATTTTTCATATTTTGGACAAAATTTTGAGTTTTTGATGAAGTTAGTGGAAGACCTCGTGGAAAACCCCCGAAGCGTATTCTGGGGCAGGGGGCTATGTCCCTCGAAATTAATTGAAAAATTGATATTTGAATTTGGAATTTCTTTTGACAGCAAAAAACGCCGCGAGCGGAACGCGGAGTTGGAAAGGGAGCGTCGCGCGGAGTTGAGCAACTCCTATAACATGCTTCGGATAGCATTAGGAGGCAACCCAGATAGTTGCGACACCCATGCTGACGAGGTACGTGTTGGATCAAAATACCAGATTTAAGAAAACATAATAGACTTCTGAAAATGCAAAGTAAGTATTTGAACCCATTTTGTATTACTGTAGTTGGTGCCTACTTGCTCAACCCAAATTCGCACCAGACTATTTTTTTTACAATGATCATTTAAATTATAGTATTGACCGATACTTCGAATAACTTCTTTTATGATACGGAACCGGAGCTCGAAAGTAACAAAGAGTTGTTTCCCTAAGTTTTCGGAGACTATAACAAGGATCTGGGTCTGGAGGAACAACCCATTGCTAGTGATCTTACGGTGAGTCTGTCTAATATTATTATATACATGGAGGCCGAATTGGTTAGACCGTTGAAAACAAAAACCAAAAACGATACCCACGCTTCAGCTTTCTTTCAGTTTCTTATGAAGCTGCTAGAGAAGTTAATCCTGTTATATAGGCTGGATGCTTGGAAACTGCTCAAAGCCGATCCGCTCAACGACAAAACACTATTCGTGCTAACGAGCATACCGGAAGAGGAGGTGAAGCAAATTGTAGTCAGGGGCAGAAGAATATCCTTCGAGGTAAGATGCATCTACATAAGTTTCTTCAACTTTTACGGTCTCAGAAACACACTACATTCTGCTAAACCGCTAACGAAACTATTACGTGCTGTGTACACCTGTTCACAGGGAGCCAATAAAAGAAAGAGGGAGGAACCGACGGTAAGGCTGGAGGCAGTCACTATAACCCCTAAGGCGTCGCGTCGGATCCGATGACAACGGAGGGTAAATGGCTGATACATTTCCTGGATAAAAACAATAGTATATTTTTTTAATCCAAGAACCATGGATTAGAGTTGATACTATATGCGAACTGAAAGGTACAAGAGATAAACTGTTTTTATTTTATATAACGGCAGTCTCAAAAGCAAGAGCATACCTCGTACATAGGTACATAGCGATCAAAATATGCATGCAACTCTACTAACACAATTATTTTCTAGAGGCCAAACTCAGTAAGGGCCGCAATGAACAATAATTGAACCAACTGTAGAGGCTTTTTTCGTAAAAGTGAAAAAAAAATGACTGCATTTACCTGTCATGAGAACAATATTTATAAAATGTCCCACATTATTACAAATTTTGAACTTTACCTATTAATTAATGGCTTTTGTTTTATTTTTTAGTAAACCACATTAAGCTACGAATTACCACTAAAATATAAAGAAACGATTGCGTCTGCTAGCACCATTGTGTCTGCAAGCAGCGTTGCGTCTGCTAGCACCATTGCGTCTGCTAGCGCCATTGTGTCTGCAAGCACCGTTGAGTCTGTTAGCACATTTGCGTCTGCTAGCGCCATTGTGTCTACAAGCACCGTTTCGTCTGCTAGCACCTCTCAATTCCGGGAACGTGCGAAACTAGTTCGTGGAAGACCTCGTGGAAAATCCTTGAAGCTGAAAAAAAAATTATATTAAGTACCTACCAGTATCAAAAAGGATGTAACAGAAACCGTATATATAGTGCTTCACAGATGTCTAACATAATTAAAATCATTTTAATCAAGTAGATACTGAAAAAAAAAAAATGTATATAACAATTAATTTTTTTTTTGCCCTCAAAGAATTGGTCTGACAGCGAAAGTAGAGCACCATGTGAATCGCTGTTTATAGTGTTACATACAAAATTGCAAACTATTTAAAAGTCACCACCAAGTAGGTACCACCAATGTTGTCAAAAAAGTATAGTCTTTAATAATAAATAAAGGTAATTTTATCCCCTTTGGGTAAACAAAAATATTTGAAGTATAGGTCTGATTTTATTAAACTAAAACAATCATTTTACTTTAGTCTGGCTGTCTCAAATCCAGCCCTGTACTATTATAATATGATACAGGTAGTTTATTAAAATTAATTTGGAACTGTCATTTTTTAAATACTAATATTATGTAGAATATTACAAAGCACTAGGTACTGGTGTACTATGCGAATTATGACTAATGATAATAATATGTTATATAATAGTATTATTTAGTTACTTATATATATTATATAAGCACCCAGACCGAGGTAAACTGTACAAAAAAACGTAGGTATTAATATTGTTTTGCTGTGACTGAGAACTCAAGTGCCTTCATAGTTGTGGTATATTATTAATTGTTTATCTGATAAAATATTCAGCTAGGTGAATTAATTCATTTTTGAAAGTGACACGAAAGCTTAGCAAGCAATTAGCTTAAACCTCTTTAATGAACTTATTTTTTATTTAATAATAATAATAATATGTAGGACAAATTACACATATTTCTCTGGTCACAAACTAAGCTCTAGGCTTGTACTATGTGTACCAGAAGCAACGTTATAATACATATTATATTTTATAAACACCCAGATCATGACTAACTGTACAGAAAAAACGTACTAATATTTTTTGCCATGGGTGGGAATCGAACCAGGGAAGTAGCCAAAAAGACTACACAAAATATCAACTTTTAAGCAAAAAAAATATATATTTCTCAAAATATTTTAATAAAGTTTTATGTCAAGTGTTTAAGTGTTATTTTAATATACCCTTAACTTTGCTTCTCTATCTGGTGTATTTATTTATTTTTCCTAAGGTATATATCTGCACCCTTTATAGCTGTATAAAGGGTAATATGCCCTATGTCCTTTCCAGGGTCTCAAACTATCTATCTCCATACATATAATCAATTTAGATGATTTCATCTAAATTGGTTATATGTATTAAAAATGACGTAATTTCCATACAAACTTATATCCCCTATTTCAACCTCTAACAGATATTTTATTGCATTAAAAATTATATATGTCCTTTCTAAGGCTCTAGAGAATCTCTGTACCAAATTTCATTAAAATTGGTTTAGTAGTTTAGGCGTGATTGCGTAACACACAGACAGACCGGGTTACTATCGCATTTATAATATAAGTATAGAAGTATAGATAGTATTGATTTAACATAGGTACTTACTTAAAAATTTTATTCGCTATTTTAATTTGAGCTTTATTGTGACATCAGCAACGCCGCCGCGTGCGCAACGCAGAGCTTGAATGGGAGAATCGCGTCGCGCAACACTGAGGAGTTCCTAGAACATTTTAAAAAAGCATAAAGGAGGCAGCTCGGCTGGTTGCGACGAACAACCTTACCTATAAGGTTTAACTTCTAAGGCGAGGTTGTACCAAAATAAACTTCTTGTGAAAGTAATGATTAAAGTTAAAAATGGCGTCGAATGTACCAGTTTTATTTTGAATGTCGAAAGACACTTATTTGGTTGGGTAGAGAGAGTAATGAACACAGTGAGGGAGAGAGTTGAATTCAGAAAGGCCTGCTTCGCGGTCTCAAGTCCGGGGACTGCTGTTCACTCCCCTCTCCAGTAGTTTTTAAGATACGTGTACAAATAAACAATAGATTTCTAAATAGCCTATATTATTTTAGCATAATTAGAGTCATCTCATCTGCTTTTATTTATTAACAATTTTATTATATTTTAAAATACAAAAATGTATAATGTTGCGTAGTGGTATCTATGAAACAGCAGATAGTTTCGCTCTGACAGAGTAGGATCATACACCACAAAAGTAGTTACCTACCATAGAATCATTCGACAGGCTGAGGTGTCTCCAATTCCTGCTGGACACCCGATGCAAAGTCGGGCTCCAGCAACAGTTCTGGATTAAAAACTTGCCAAGTCCCACCATTCCTCAATGCTCAGCTAAACTGGAAAAGTAAAATATATACTGTCACGTTACACCCGCTCCATATTATATTTATGTATTTTATTTTATTTGTCTTCATATCATTTCATACATTTTTTTTAAATGACCACCAAATGTATCATAATACACCGTTTTCAGGGAAAATTATATGAAATGATATGAAGACAAATAAAATAAAATACATAAATATAAAATGGAGCGGGTGTAACGTGACAATACTAATATTATATCATCAGGATTGAGGGGCCATATTATTTATAATAAAAAATCCCATGTAATTTATTTATTTTAACCAAATATAAGGTGGTGCCGACTTTTATAGGATGGATAGAGACTTCTGAAACAAAGCGCGGTCCAGCCACCGGTACAGTACGTACAGAGGCATAGTAGTAAAGGTATCTCCGCATAAATATATAATACATTCCTTCTATTTCCGCATAATATTTATTTATGTATATATATTAAAAAATAAAAAAAAAGATAATAATTTGTATTGTTTAAAATATTTAATTTGCAAGTATACATTAAAGAAGTAAGTTCAATATTTTTTATGTATATCTATGTATTATTACATAGATATACATAAATGAATACAGATGCAAAAACCGTCAAGCGACCTGGTTATATTTCGGTTTTAGTCTGTGGGTTCACCGGTTTACCCGGGACTACTGCATCAATTTATTGTCGAGGTGGTAATCTTATTTCTTGGTGTGGTTACGGAACGGGCGACTGCTTAACCGATTTTTCAAATTATTTGTTATAGGATAACTTTCAAGAATAATATTACTCGCTTATAATGTCGCTATAGGTGAGCTATGTTTTATATTAAATTCGGTTTATTCGAAATGAAATGGCGAGAAACAGCGGGGCACATCTAGTATTTAATAATAGCCTTATTTACAATATTTTATTAGAAAATATTGTATTAAACGATAAACTTGCTTTTTTTTTGCAAAAAAAACTGTACATATACGGAAAGTCGAAAATCGTAGATTTTATTATTACTCTAAGTATAGATTTAGGAACATACCTTTTTTCAATCAATTAATTAATTATTTTGATATTGTATCATCTCAGCTTCATCCATTAATGATTTATTGAACAAATCCCTTGTTATATCAGCTACCAATTAAATACTACTTGGTTAAACCAAACTTATAACAGTTGGGCCGCGCGCGTCTACCCGCGCGGCAACTTACGACAAAAGTGAAAGTAATCGCGAATTGGATTCGTTACTCGCTAGGTAATTGTTTACAACTACCCTACCAATTAAAAAAATATCTGATAAAATATGAAGGTAGGTATTTATTAAATAGTAACGACTATGTGTTACGTTCCAGCTAAGACACGGCTAAAATGTCGTAGCAACATCATAACCATGGGAGTAAGAAAATTTACGGAAGTGGCTTAAGGGTAAAAAAATCCATAAGTAGGAATTAATTTATTCTAAAGCGATATACATTGCTTTCGTATATAGAAAATTAGTAATAAATAACATATGATAAAAAAAAATGAATGTAAGCCAACATAGGTAGCAAGTAGATCACGTATTATTAATTATTTTTAATATGAATTGAGTTTTTGTAATAACATAATTTATTAGGAAGGTAGGTCACTTGACGGTTTTTCATCTGTATGGGCGGTGGTTAAGAGTCCAGTCGGTTGGCCTAGCAGAGGTATAGAGGCCATCCTTCCACTTAAAAATATTATAATCCAATAGAATCATATTCGCATCTTAATAGAAATATTCTCGCTTTCTTTTACAGCTTTCTACGGGCGATTAGCAGAATACGAAATGTGACAAATTAAGCTAATGTGAATCTATTACGATGCTATTATGACATGATTGATCTAAAGTTAACTTAAGAAAATCGTGGCCTGAAGTGATGCGCTTACATATAAAATACTTGATTTTTATATATACATATCATCACGGGTACCATACGGCGCCAGAGACCGTCTAGACGGCCCCAGGGTACCCAGCGGAGGGGTTTAAATCCCACCCTGTCGCAGCCGATGGTACGAGTCTACATCGAACGAGTGGCTAGCTCGTCGCGATGTTTTGAATAGACTCAACAACCCATCTATAAACAGTTTCACAAATTGGTATAGTGAAACCGGGACCGACAGCTTAAGACCCTGCTCTCGAAATATTTTTTGTTATAGCCACTCCCTATAGATGGAGCCCCCCCCGCAGGCATCACTGTTTTGACGCTGTCGCAGCCATGAATTTTTTATTTGGCGCGATTTTACGAACAAAAAATGAATGTGAGTCGTATTTAATATTTTTATTTTATTTACCATAATTAATATTTTTAAGTTTAGTTATATAAATATTAAATTTAATAGATAAAATAGTTTTAAAATAATCTATTAACTAAAACTGATATAATGTGAAGCATCAACCAGTGGCTAAAACATCGAACGCGATAGCGATCTTGTGTTGGTAATTTGAATTGCCACAATTCATGACAGATCGCTATCGAGATAAATAGCAATGGCAGATATGACTTTATTTAAAAAAATTAAATACATACTTATATGGGTTTAGATTGTGTAATGCAAGATGGCAGCCTCAACTTTATTTTTTTAAATCGAACAAATGTACATATTTTTTTTAATTAAAAACTCATTGGTATTTTTATATATAGATAGATATAATATACTTGGTGGCCGAGTTATGTACGTGGTGGCCGAGTTGGTTAGATCTTAGACATAAAAACACTTAGGTCCCGTTCAAATCCCGGTGTGTACCAATGAGTTTTTAATCTAAAAAAATATGTACATTTATTTAAAAACACCGCTATAGTGCCTCGGAGAGCACATTAAGCTATCGGTCCCGGTTTCACTATATCGATTTGTGAAACTGTTTATAGATGGGTTATTGAGACTATCCAAATCGCGGTGAGTTAGTCTTGTTCGAGGTAGACTCATAATATACTATCGGCCAGACGAGGTGGGATTCAAATTCACAGGTTTTCAGGAGACTACTTCATCCATAGACTTCGCCAATTTTTTGCCGATATCATAGTCACGGTTGCGGTTACAAAATGGGACGATGAATCAGCAAGTCTACTCGTTATGCACATCATCAGTCATTTATTATTATTTGTAGGTCTGCTTACCATCAGGTGAATAATACCCATATGCCGTGCTCCAATAAAAAAACCCATAGAAGCAAATAAAATATGCTATCAACTAGTACAGGTTAAATTAATAGTACTCGTGTTCGAAATTTAGAATTATTTAGTCATAGCATTTTTATCGTTATAGCATAAAGTTACTGTCGCTAGGCGTTCTCTAACAGTCAAACCTTCGTGACTATCAAAACAGTTAATAATTGAGGTAGGTGCAAAACATAAACTATAAAGCAAAACGTATGGGTATATTAATAGAAGATAATTATTATTTAAAATCAAATACTTAGGACTTCCAGCGGTCCGGCAAGAGAATTAATTTAATTATTAATTTACATTATACCGAACCATACGCGATGTCCATAAAAGTTTATAATAAATTACCAAATTATATAAAAAATAAAAATTATAAGGCATTTATACTTAAATTAAAAAGATTATTAATTGAAAAAAACTATTATTCTATAAATGAGTACCTAGATGATCATTAATAATAATAACAACAACTAATTAGTCATATAAAATTACACTTTACTTACAAGAAACATGTATGATGTTAGTATTATGAAATTTATTGTGATTTTATATTAACTAATTCTAGCCATGTATGCCATTTTGATTAAATAAATAGATCTGTGTAGTACCTTAATATTATATAATATACTATAAGGTTTCATATACCATACCTGTTTAAAAAAGTTTCTTTTTTTCAGAATGAAATCACCAATAGCACGCCATCATCCAACGATTCCAGTCTGATTCCCGAGGTCACAGGGTCTCTGGAGGACCCCAAGAACTCTGTCGATGCCCTTACGTCTCAATTTCGTCGCAGCACCATTAAGGAGTTTTCACCCAAGGTTCGCTACATATTTCCGCCCGACTTAGTAGACTTACGACGAAGACGTAACGCTGCTAGAAGAGCCTATGAGTCCTGTCCGACTTTTCCCTACAAGGTTAAGTGGAATTCTCTTCGCAGGCAAGCTAGAAGACGCATTCAGGACTTTGTTACAGCTATGGAGGCCTTACCTGTTTCCGAAAGACCGTTTTGTTCCGATTCTACCATGGTATTTGAGGATAAGGAAATGGTTGAACTTCTTGCTGATACGCCAGAAGAGCAATGCTTGGAAAGATAATAGTCTTATTGTGCAATAAATATTTTTTTGTTTATATAATTTTTATTTCATAACAATTTCTTGCTAAGGAGGTTGTTAGTGAACTTTTTTACAAAATAGCCGTGCCTCGTAATTTTACTCGCGTTTAAGTTAAAAGAAATCGGAGGGATTTTTTTACCATGTTACTTGTGATTTATAGAGCGTCCTATTGGTAAACATAATTATTTAAATAGGTTCATTAGTTTAACATGAAACAAACAAAGAATGAAATATTTCCTCTTTTATAGTAAGTATTTAAACAAATTTTCATATTAATAAAGTGAGACTTTTGGACTACTAAAAATTTAAACAAAGTGATTTCTCCGAGTTATTATATTTTGACAGCCTTAGTAGACTAGTGGTTGCGCCTTTGACGTTGTCCAGAGGTCATGGGTTCGATTCTCACCAATGGCAAAAAATATTAATACGGGCTTCTGTACAGTTTGCCATGGTCTGGGTCTATATAAAATATTATATATTACTAAATATTATAACGTTGCTTCTGGTAGACATAGTATACATAGTAGAGGTTAGTTTCGACCTGTACCCGTAGTGTGAGTTTTTTAACTATTACTTTGCGTTTGAGTTAACTAAAATTTGTATAGGAAATAGTTCAGCGCTTCCAACGGAAATTTTGAGAACTAGAAATGCGAGCGTGTGATTGGTCTAAATGTTACCACAGTAGTATAGTTAACGCGAAAGTAAATGTTAAATAAACTCACACTAGGGTAACAGAGCAATATGTGTAAATTGTCCTACATATTATTATATATTATTATATACTCGAAGAAAAAACTTAAGATTTACTTTAAAATAACTAAGTTAGAGTTTATACGGTATATAATCTGTTTTTTTTTCCTTTTGGTAACAGACGTACAAAGTCCATGAATGGGGTTGATTAACAGCATTGATTACAACCACTATGCGGTTACGAAATAGGTGACGACGACTTTATTGTATACCTATATTTGGTGGTTTATAGTTAAATCAACAACCCGTTTCGTTTTTTACTAGTGGTTATTATAAAATGTTTATTAATTTATGACCATTTTCACGAAAACAGCACATTATGACATGCAATATTTTAAATGGCCTATAAAATAATTTAAATTGTAGCAAATCACGATAGGTATCCATTGTTTTAGTAAAAAGCTTATGACCATACGTGTGTTTTGTTTTAGCACAAAAACAAAAGAACAAACTCTTTGTTTTATTTTGTATTTTAATTAAAAAAAAACTATTTAAATGATAAAAATGTTCTGTGTTGTATTACTATTTACAGTTGCTTTAGCTCAGGTAAGTTCTTATTGAATTATTTATACAGCAAAGTGTAGCAAGAACTTTTTTTATTTTATTAAAATAAGTTAATAGAGAAACCTGTGATGAACGATGGAGAGGTGTGTGTGACGAACGATGGAGAAGTGTGTGTGACGAACGATGGAGAAGTGTGTGTGACGAACGATGAAGAAGTGTGTGGGCAGATCCAGTAACTATCACAATTACTATCGCTATAACGAAAAATGTACATTCATCATATATTATAACAACAATACTCAATGTATTATATGTCGTTATTTTGCGGAATTCAGTTATTTAATATACTTGTATACTTCGAATTGGTGAATTATAATTATTTATTAAGTTAGGTGTAACAAAACATTGGTATAATTAAGATTTTTTCAAGAATTTAAAGTTAACAGAGTGACCTGCGACGAACGATGAAGAGGTGTGTGGGCAGATCCAGTGACAACTATCGCAATAGTTTTAAGTTTATATCGATCATATTGCGCTCGAGTATAACAACAACGATATCTGTGAGGCGCGCCATCTAGCTGGCAATATGGCAGCTACAAGTCGACCTTATATGTCGTTGCGTTGTTGATAATTAACGACAACGATAACCGTTTCCCACGCCCCTCTCCTTGCCTTACAAGAGGTTTTATATTTACTTGTCGAACTATAGATTACTTACTTACCTAAAAAGTATACCCTTTAATCAAAGAGAGTACAAAAAGCGTATCATAAAAGGGTTTTACTCAATAATACGAACCACTTTCTCTTTGCTGTAAAAGGGGAAAAAACACGTTTTAATACATGACATACTTGAAAAAAAAGTCCTTTCCCTTTTTTCTATACTAGGGTATAGAAGATTATTATTTTCAGAATTTAGAAAAGAAGTCTTTTAGAATAATAGCACCACAAATTATTTGTCCTAAAAATGAGGATGTCGTCACCAGTGTTCCCGATACAACATCTGTTATGTAAGTATCATTGTATCTATAGAGTGTTATCGCCATGGAATGATAATAAGGATGTGCTCTAAAGCCTTAAATCGCCTTTCCGAACATTAGAACAGAAGATGGTCACCCGCCATACAATATCCAAACAGAAAGTGAGAAAAATTACAAGCAATTATTGCTCATAAAGTAAGAACACAATATGGAGGCAACGACCATGTTTGATTTTTTTTATTGGAGCACGGCATGTGAGTTTGTCATATACCTGATGATAAGGAAACCCATGAAACGAATAAATCGATGTAGTAGTCTCCGGAAACCTACAGACTTAAACCAAAACTTGACTAGGTGACTTGACTGCTTTTGCATAGTTTTATGTCAAACCAACTGCCCTGAAGCGATCACCTGTACCAGAATTGAGTAGTCTCCTGATAACTGAAACCAAAACATGCCTAGGTCACTTGACGGTTTGTGCATCTAGCCAAGTTATATAGACCTACCTCTAGGGTTGCTAGCTTTCGTTATGTGAAGGATTTGTTAGGAGAAAATAAAGGACTAATTAATAATGTTGTTTTCAATAAAACGCCGTGTTATATGTGCCAATAGAATTTCATAACCATGCATGCATTACTTTTATTCAAAATAAAGTAAGGAGTATTGTTCTCTAGTCTTTATTTCAAAGTCGTCAAGTTATCGGACGTCCTTTAAATAAAGGACGTCTGATAACCCTACCTCCCACCCAAAATTAAATAACTAATATCTTAGGTATCCTGAATACCTGACTACTGATGTTTTTAAGTGTGACTTTAAAGCCAAATTCTAAAATACAAGGAATAGCAAAAACTGCCTAATGCCCTAACTAATAAATTGTTCGAAATTATTATTATTTTCAATAATTAGTTTAATAATAAATATATTTTCTTACTTTTATTAAAAACTTATTATTGTATTTACTTGTTGTTGTTTTCAATGAAGATTGATTTTGAAGAGCATTATGTTAAACATTGTTTTTAGTTAATACAGTAGACAGTAAGGTTTTTGTTTTTTTATTAAATATTTTTCTATTAAAAATGATTACTTTTCTTTAATTTTCCGCTTGATATTACTTACCAGAATTTGATTCTTATAATAGACCCCGGCAGATGGTGACAGAAGTTCTACACCGATTTTCTTATTCATGCATCTAGCTTTCTTTTCCAAAATAAACCGGTTCGACTCCCGGCTAGGAGAATAAATTTAAAAAAATGTAATGACACAGTTTCAGTTTTTATTAAAATCTCTCTGCCTTTGAGTATTTTTCGCTATTCCCTGTAAAAAAATATTTTTAAAGGGTCCAAGCTAGAGGTGGTCACATAGATTTGACGTGGACAGTGCGATGGGAGCCTCTAAAACAACCTTCGCAAAGGTTCACTCTTCTACTTTGGAGATCCGTAAGAAATCTGGAAGTAACCTTAAATCGAGAGCAGCCTGAACCTTTTTTGTATGTCATAGATAATAATGAAGTAAGTACCATTTTATCTCTAAATTATAATTTATTTGTTTTTTTAACTTTACACCCAACTTAAAAAAAAAACTTTTAACAACGTTGTTTAAAGTATGACCGCAGCAGATGATCATATAAAAAAAAAAAAAAAAAAAAATAATAAAATATTAAGAAAGGCGCCTAAAATAAAACGGAGCAAGATAAATAAATATATATAATTATAAAGATAATTATTTTTATTGAAAAAAATGACGTATTTTTTGGTGATAAGCTCCGTTTAGTGACGTCCTTTGTTTATTCAAAGGGTCAGCCTCGCTGTTCAATGGGGGAATGTGTGTTTTTAGTTTTAATTTATTAACACTGTTGTTTATTTATAGATATATTTTGGAGTTATTCTTTTAAAAAAATATTAATTCCTAGGGCTATTCATTTGTATAATATTTAATGTTATACGGAACCGTAATTTCACAAATACTAATCGCAATATTTTATTCCAAAAACAGCTATTACCAGACGTGGACTACATATTCAATGTGACAGGCATAATGGATTCCGAAGACCTGGGTCATAAAGTATTTCGGATAAACAATATAAGCGGCAAGAGGACCCTGGAACTGTCTGATGGAGAGACCGACAAATTCTCCCTGGTTCTCCTAGGAGGTGATCTTATATACCCTGACATGGAATATACGCTGGAAGCTCAGGTTACCATGTGTCGTCCTACTGAGAATTATCATGTATGTCATTTTATATTTTACTAGCTGTTACCCGCAACTTCGTTTGCGTGATATTTTAAAATGAAAAAAAAACGATTCGACTTCGCACTTGGTGCTATGAGGTGGACTAAATTTAAATAAAATCACGTTTGTTAATAAAGGTGGTCGCAGTCTGTTGAAAATTAATAAACCTCGAAACATACAAACTAACTTTCAAATGATACAATATTGAGACATAATAAAATAAAATAATATAAATTAGTTATTAAACGTATAAATAAACTATTAATTAAAATATTATTATAATTTAATAGTGTAGATAGTTTTTCGTGGGTCGCGACATAACAATGGTTGAGAATCTATGCTCTAGTGATAATGCCTTTATTTCAGTTCATATGGACATTAGATGACTTGGAAAATGGTGATGAGTGGACCAGCAAGGACATTGGTGCCAGATTAACTATCCCTCCAGGGACATTGATAGTGAATCATGGTTATGACATAACCTGTGAAGTTGTACGCTCTAGCGATAGTGCTTTTATTAATCAGGTAAGCTGTGAAAGTAATGTAGCGATGTTATTGACAGACTAACTGACCCGGTCAACTTCCGTTATACTAATATTATAAAGCTGAAGAGGTTGTTTGGTTGAACGCTCTAATCTCAAGAACTACTGGTTCGAATTGATTTTTTTTTTTTAGAGTTGGATAGCTCAGTTATCGAGGAAGGGTTTAGGCTACTTAACATCACGCTACGACTAATAGGAGCAGACCATCAATAAACAATGTTACGAAAAACAGGGAAAAGGTATTGCTAGTGAGAGCTTTCGTTGCGTGGGTTGCGTAAACGGTTAAAGTTACGCAGACGTAGTCGCGAGGGTCACTTATAGATAGATGGTGGCTTTCCGACGCGCGACATATAGTTGTCCGTGCACGAAACAGGCAAACTTTTTTTTTATAGGAGCACAGAATGTGACTTTGTATCCACCTGATGTTAAGCAGGCCAACAAATTCCTTGAATGGGGCGATCAATAAATTATCGCTAAACGATTCGATAACGAAATGGGCGGCAACAAGGACGAATTTGCATTACGAGTCTATTCCATCGACTGGCTTACTGGTTCATTTAGATCTAAGACCTTAGAAATATATATTATATTATTGTTATTTAATCCTTATTGCATACAAAACCAGTCACACCTTCGGGACAATTAAAGCAGTATATAATAAGTGAGGTAGGTGCAATACAATAGTAAGTATAAAATACTTACAATCTATAAGTATATTTCAATACTTAAATATATTTTATATATATAAAATATATTTAAGATAAACTATTTACTTTTTTAACATAAACTACATATACATAATTCAGAGCACTGTTACCATGAAGTAAAAGCGGTAAAATACGCTCAACGACGCCACAAGTTTGTGAAGCAAAGAAGTTTTCACTTCTGGCTGATTCTGTTTTTTTTTCAGATGCATTACTCAGTACAGGTGTTGCAGAGAGGGCTCGAAGCAGCATTAAGCAGTGATGCGCTGGTTGTCAGTACTTCTACATATTTCACTGTACAAGTAGAGGTTTTTAACCACGACTATTTGTCTGATAAATTTCACGTAAGAAAATTAAATATTAATTGAAAAGCTTAAGCCTTGAATTTTTCGAAAGTATGGTTAGTCTATATGAAGCCAATAATTTTATATTCCATACACCCTTTCCTAACTAATATTTTATGTAAAAAGTGATTGTAATGTAGTCGTAGTATTTTCGTAGTTTCATTATCGTAGCGAACTTCGTAGTACAACAATTGATATACAATTTTCGGAAAAGGTAATATTTTATAAAAATAGTGATGTCCAAGTAGCACTTTTGTAGCAACATCATCGAACTTTATAGGAATGTAGTAGAACCATATACAATTTGCGAAATGTTATATAAAAAGTCGTCGTAGCATTTTCGTAGCATTTAGGTAGCGTAGTAATGTAGTCGGACAAAACACAATTTACGGCTTAACTTCTGTACGACTTGACCAATCGAGGTCATATTTATACAACTGGTTTGTGACATTGAGTGAGTTGTGAGTTGACAAAACTGCAATGCTAGAATAGGATAGGATTAGTCTCCAGTATCTATTAATAATTTTCCAAAAGTTCGTCTAAATTTTTTGCATCTGGAGACCAAGGTTCTAATGAAAATGCTAAAAATTCATAAGAAGGGCAATGATTTCTGTATTTAACAATTTTCCTATTTCGGGCTACCAATGCTGCAGCGCCGGATTTTAGACGTTATGTCTATATAGCTGGGACCTACAGTGTCCACACAGGTGGCGTCCCATATAAGTGCTCGACCTTTGTGCTATGGAGTTACAGTTACACCGGCCTCTTACCCTCGTTATTATTAGATAATTTGTTTTTACGAGTTACAAATTTAGAAAATCGACGAAATCACTGTCCATTAATGGCACGGTACCCAATACGCTGGCAGCAGGAAATGCTGCCAGCGTATTGGGTAATGCTGTCTTTGAATTAACTCATACTTATTATATTATAATAATTATAAAGCTACCAGCTCTATTGTCCCCAGAGATGTCGATGAGCATTGGTGCTATTTCATTGTATAATGACTTTCATTCTGATCCCCACGGGCCCATCGTTTCCACAGCAAACACGGAAAATATGTGATCATTAGAAATGGTTACATACTTTCGGCGCTTGTTTAGTTTGTGCTTGTTCCGCCGCAGCGCCCGCTCTAACAGAGGTTCCATGAAGATGGGATGGGGCAAAAGTATGGCTGTAACAACATGTAAAGCTGGTCGTTTGCTATCATCTCGACTCAAGCTTGTAAGCTATAAAATAAAAGAATTGATATAACGGCAAGCGTCCTGCGTCATTGATGGCAATGTGACGGAAAAATCGACCTGCACTTTTAGAAAACTAAATCCCGTGGTGTAGTGTCCTCACATATTATTTATTATTTAAAAACCTGAATATAGAGTATTCATATTTCAGGTAGGTATTCTGAAATTTTGCACATGAAATGATTAATAATTCCACAAACGACGCATTGCTGTTTTGTTTCCATATTCTGTAAATAACTGAAAAAAAATTGTTTTTAAAACATGAAATCCATTGCAGTTTGAATGGACGTGTATTTTTAATGGTGACCCGTGCGAAGGCCTTGAGAGCGAAGATACTCATATTTTGGAAATATTTAATGGATTATCTGATATTGGATCGTGAGTAAAAACAATATTAACTACGTATGTACCGGGGGTTATTCACATAACCCTTATAATCGTATGACAAAGCTTAAACTATGTAAGTATGTAACATATCCAATATATAAATATATGTACATTTAATATCTAGTTTAAGCCTTTGTACGTAGTTATTTATGTAATTATGTAATATATAATTATAAAATAATATCTAAAACAATATAAAAAAAGATACATATAACAAAAATAATTAACAACCCAGCAGTGTTACCCTTAGTAACGAGTATGCACGCTGCGTTACCCCTTTGTATCTCCAAGATAATCCTCTGTAGGAAAAATGACTTATCTCGACGGTCATCAGATTTTTAATAAAGTAGTTTGCGAATTAGACTAGTGGTTGCGCCTTTGACGTTGTATCTGGAGGTCGTGGGTTCGATTCCCATCCATAACAAAAAAATATTGGCACGTTTTTCTGTACAGTTTGTCATAGTCTGGGTATTTATAAAATATAATTATGTATTATATCGATGTTTCTGGTACACACAGTACAAGCCTAAGAGCTTAGTTTGTGGCCAGTGCAATATATAAAAAATGATTTGGCAAACTTCTTGGCCTCCGGAGAAAGAAAGGTTTCATCAATGCTTAAACTTAGAATTATTGTATCAACAATTTAAGACTCATTAACACACACTCCACGTCTACACATACACTAATCATACATATTGTTAAATTCCTGGACCAATTTGGTGACATAATTAAAATAAAACATACGCGTCAAATTGAGAAGCTCCAACCAGTTTTTTAGTCGGTTATAAAATAGCGGTCAAGTGTTTGCGCACTTAGAAATGTTAAATATGAAAAAAAATATGCATGCGATATCGCGGGCAAATAATAATATACAAAGCTACATGGAATTAGTTATTAGTTTCTAATAAAATAATAAATATTCCAGACATGAAATTGAAGTTACTGTAAAAAGTGGTGCAAGTTCCACTAAAGCAAGTTTGTCTATAGAAACTGTAGAACCAAGATTACCTATTCTAAAAGTAAGTATTGCGTAAGAACATGATTTAGCCAGCATAGAATCGTGACTTTATGTATATGCATTTTTTTAAAGGGCTGAGGCAAATATCTGTTTCTTTAAATATAGTTTATTACAGAGGCTGACAGTAACTATTACCAATGCCTAATAATAAATTAAAACTGATAAAATAAGTATATTAATTAAATTGCACCTTTGGCGTTGTATCCGAAGGGAATCGAACCCAAGAGGGTTTCGATGTGTGAAAAATGTTTATTTTTTCTTTTTTTTAAGTAGTTATATATATAGTGACAGCTATTGTGATGGATGGATAAGAAGAGATATTGAAATGTTACAAATTTGTATTCCTTAAATTCCTTTATTCCCTAAAATACATTAAATACCTGATTATTATACTATAAACAAGGGAAAATACAACATTTGGCGACCGTGACAGTTTTTAAAATTTAATATGTATTATATCGTTGCGTCTGGTACACATAGTGCAAGCCTAGAGCTTAATTTGAGACCAGAGAAATATGTGGATATTGTCCTACATATTATTATTATAAATGTGGCGGTAATATCACACTTAAGCATGTCGGGAAATTATAGTAGAGCATCATTTAAACATCAAATAAATCCACATTTCTTGACTAGTTCGACAATACATTACTTAAAATTAAATAGCAAGATTTTTTAAAAGTACATAATATCTAAAATAATAAACTATGTAACTGAGCTTACTTACACTCCATACAATGAAATTTCAACAGAGTGACTTTGGGCTCAACTGTTCAATTTTCAATTTTTGGGAAATTAAACAGAAGGTAATGACGTCATAAATACGAATTCAGCCTTAAGTACAATAGCCACGACACAGAATGGCTAGGTTATCGAGTCAAAAGCACCTGTAATACAAGGGAATAGAGTGCATGACCTTTTTAGTGTTTTTTGTTGGTGATTGTTTTATGTCATAGTTATAGGACTTCGTTATTTTGACAATATAAGCTTCATAGCCAGGCTTGCGTTCTTTTCATTAAAATCGATACATAATAAAAAGTTTTAAAGTTGCGGGGCTACAACTTTGTTAATGGAGCACGGCATGTGACTTTTTATCTACCTGATGGTAAGCATACTTACAAAGTCCATGAATGGGATCTATCAATACATTGTTATTTAATAATATTGAACGCTCCCGCTAAATGCGCTTAGGAAATGGGCGGCGGCAAAGACGTATTTGCATTATTAGCCTATTTTAATATCGCTCGTTGCTTTATAGTGAAATAAATCGCCAGTTTCAAAACCGCACAACGAAAGAAGAATACTACCTCGACAAGAAATCGATGCATTAGTCTCCGGAAAACCGATGAACCTACAGACTAAACCCGAAACATGACTAGGTCACTGGATGGTTTTTGCATCATAAATAAATCAAGGAAAATATCCGCCTTTCCAATTTTCTATTTCAGATTTCGCCTCTACATCGAGTAGTCAATGAAGGCGGAATAATATCGCTAGTAGGAAATGCCAGTAACATTGCGCCTTCTTGCAGTTTAACCTGGTACTTTGCCACGAAAGATTATCAGCCTGAAAATGATACCTGTGGGTCTTGTGTGGTATGTACTTATATATACTAGTATCAGGCCTGTTTCACTCCTCACTTTAGGTATTTGTACTAATGAGCAATTAATCAGAAACAATATATATTATTAAATGTTCAACTTTTCTTTAAAAACACTTGTCTATCTGGTGTATTTAAAAACCTTTTTCTTAAAATACGAACACCTAGTATATTTGCAGTCCCAATATGTGTGATGATGAAGATGTGGGAACGCCACAGCGTACATTTTTAACATACCGTTAAAAATGTACGCTGTGGCGTTCCCAGGGTCTCGTAACAAACAGGTTTACTTTCGTATAGATTTTTATTTTTTATTGAAGCACGGCTCGTTACTTTGTATTCACCTGATGGGAAGCAGACCTACAAATCTCTGGATTATGCCGGCTAAATGATCCGGTTACGAGTCTAGTTTCATATCCCCGCTGCTTCGTCGTCAAATCGATATCCTAAATCTATAAAGTATGAAATTTATTTAAAACATATTTTGTACCTATTTAATTCAAAATAAACCCTAACCCGTACTTAATTAAATAATCCATAATTTTAATATAGTAAATCCTTAAATCTTTAAAATAATGCTATTTTTAATTAGTTCTCATAGTAATTTAAATAATCTTCTCGTATTGGATGAAATACAATGACATATTGGGGTTATAATTTATAAACTAACTAAAATATATATGTGGTGGCCGAGTTGGTTAGACCTTAGACTTACAAACACTTAGGTCTGGAACTGCAAACCCCAAAGTGTACCAATAAGTTTTTAATCTAAAAATGTATGTACATTTGTTTAACAATACTACTTTACTGCATCGTAGAGCACGTTAAGCACGTCGGTCCCAGATTCACTATACTAACTTGTGAAACTGTTCATAGATGGGTTATTAAGTCTATACAAACATCACGACGAGCTAGCCATATGTTTGGTGTAGTAGGTCTCCTCGTAAGATACTCGTAGGCTACCTCGTAATTTTTCATTTTGCATTATATTTACTCGTAATATACAGATTAAAAGTATCGCAAAAATGACCGCATATTTCCAAAGCTTACGGACCAATTTAGAATAAAGATTAATTAAAACTTAAATAAACACACTTTGTTACCAACTAAATAAAAACTCAAATATATAATGTAAAAGGTAAGGAAAATAAAAAGGGGTCAAAAAAGCAGCTACCTAACATAAGCGGCAAGACGTGTGACGCCCATGACGCTGGCGGCGTTTCCGCGCTGGATTGGCATGCTGACCCTCTGTACAAAAAAGAATAAACGATCTGGCAGACTTTAACAATGCTACGGAATGGCGTCAGTTGACAGCTGAAACTGATCCCAGGAAGGGCTCGTCTGGCCGTTAAATGTGGCTGTTCGTTGACGTTATATTTAGATTCATACTTATTTTTAATTTACAGCATGGGGAAGCTATCACAGACACGATTACGATATTATCCATCGAAGAAAACTTTCTAACAGAGCTGGCAGACTTCAACAATGCTACGGAATGGCGTCAGTTAACAGCTGAAATCGACGCCACACCAGGAAGGGCTCGTTTAGTGGCTGAATGTGGTTGTTCGTTAACATTCAACTGTGACACTGCTGGAACTGTCTATGCTGATGTGAACTTCGAAATGAACTATAGTCCTTCGATTGGAGAAATAACGGTAAGATTACTTTGTATTCTGTACTCCTGGCGACAAAAAATATGAATTTCCAAAAGACGCCCCGTTTCTATATTTTAAAAATATGTAGGATCATTTTACACATTTTATCTGGTCACAAACTAAGCTCTAGGCTTGTACTAAGTGTACCTGAAACCACATATTACTACGAGTAATATTTTTTGTCCTCCGGATACAAGGCCAAAGGCATAACCACTACTCTACGGAGACGGATATTATTCTGGCTGGTGTTTAGGTATGGTAAGCCAATCAACCAGTTTTGTTACCACCACAATCATCTTGAAAGAACCGTCAAGTGACCTAGTAATGTTTTAGTCTGTAGTTGTGGTCCCTTTGATCGATCGCATTTATGGATCTGCTTGGATGGCAAGTCTACTTAAAATCAGGTAGATTCAAGGTCACATGCAGTGCTCCAATAAAGATAATTAAAAAGTTGCCGTCCATTTTATACACACCGCTTGAAAAATTCAATAATATTAAGAAATCTGTTCAGACAACAACAAGAAATAAAGTAAACTCGCAGACCTAGAATTGCTTGCCGCCTAGGTCTGTGAGTAAACTGTAACTCTGATGCTGAAACATGACTATAATATTAGACGTTTTTTACTTTATTGGGAGCAAGGGATAACTAGGTAAATAATATCATCATCAGCTTCCAATACTGTCCACTGGCCTGTGTAATACACAGTCCAAGTCGCGCCAGCGTTGCATAGTGCTCAAAATACTGGCAGCGTTGCTTCTTATTGTAATACTGATGATTTTACTGATTTTTAGCAACGTGACTGACAGCCCTTGGGTCACCTGAGACGAGAACCAGCCTCTTCCGAAGTTTTTAAGACGACCACGGACTTAGTGCACTATTTCGAACGCAAGCGCCGCAAACTCGTAATCTGCAGTTAATTGAGAGTATTTGCGACGCTTTCGTGTTTGTGCGTGACAAGTGGCATCCCACAGAGGGGCTCGATTTTCTATAGTTATACAATTGGCAGTTGATAAACCCTTAATTTGATATTTTAGGTTAGCCCAATGTTTGGGAGCGCATTGGAGACAGTATTCACAATACGGACTCAGCCAGCAGAAGATCACAACTCTCCTATGCGATATAATTTCTTTACCAGAGTTGATGAAGATGTCACTCTCCTCCTGAATTCTTATGTGGAATATTTTGCCGTCGAAACCTATTTGCCTTATATTGGTAAAGTATTTTGGTAAATTATTGGGTAAAAAAGCGGCCCCAGCCGGTTAAGTCACTGCGAAACTAATAACAAGTTTAAGTAGATGTCAACAAGGCCGGTTCTGGGATGGGTGACCGCTTCATACAATGAGGCTATACTATCATAAACACTGCAATACGCTCGCCGCTTATTAGATGTTGCCTCCTAATACCATCGGCGAAATAACTCATCCATTAATCCCTACACTGGGTATTGAGAATTATATTTTCAAACATATAATTATAGAGACGTAGGTAACTATACCTACGTCTCTATATATTCGTGCCACTCACTAGAGTGGCACGAATTTTGTCGGTGCCAATCGTGCCATTGGTAGTTTTACTAATTGTTTAATGCCTACTCGCCGAATTTCGGAGGGTTGTGGGAATCGGCCGTGAAGTCGGCAAAATGGTTTTATGAAGCGCGTTGTTGGAAATACGCACTTTACTTTCAAAGAACTTTGGTACACTATTTGCTCAAATCGAGTCCATACTTAAATTCCAGGCCTCTAACTCCTTTATCCTCAAGCCCTGATGATCTATCTTGTTTAACGCCAGGTCATTTTTTAATTGGAAGACCACTTACAAGTTTATTATCGCCCTCATTTGAAGATGCAAATGTATCGCATCTATCAAGATACGCTCGCATTGAGCAAGCACGCCAACATTTTTGGTCACGTTGGCAAAGTGAATATATTTCTGAACTTCAAGCAAGACCTAAATGGCGCAAGGAACACCCAAATTTAAAAGAAGGACTAATTGTTATATTGAAGGAAGTAAATAATCCACCATTAAATTGGCCATTAGGTCGAATTATAAGATCATATCCAGGATCGGATAACAAATGTAGAGTTTTTTATGTGAAAACTCAAAAAGGTGTGTAGCGCGAGCTATCAATCGTTTATGCCCTCTACCAGTAAAAATTGAAGAGTAGTTATTTTCAAAGCCCCGGAGATTGTTGCGACCTTAGTCACAACATTTTATGAAGATTTTATTTAAGAAGAAAAACGTCAATTTATTTTATTGTCATGTCAAAATAATATCTTATTTTTTTGTGGTTGTAAAAATTGCCCACTGCAATGCAACAAATAAAATAGAATAAATTTATATTTAATTTAAAATGAGTGTTTTTCTATCGCTCAGTGAGAGTGTATTATATATTGATTATAATAATTATAACAAGTTTTTCTAAAATAGAATATATTATTCACTTTCTCAAAAGTTAATTAAGGGCACTCGTAATCGCGAACTCCGCGTTCTCCATTAATAATTTTGTATGGAGAACATGCTTTTATATGCTTTCGCACTTCTAATAATACAGTTCGTCGCAGATTTAAAATATTATTTCTGTTGGTAATTGTATATATTAATCTTTTTGTGTTGGGTCTTTATTTTTATTTTTTTCGATGTCAGAAAAAAAAACCTTTTTTAATATTACCCACAATAGAAAGATTTTTGAACTTTTTGCGTACAATTACGAACATTAAAAAAAAAAAAAAACGTAATATTGGAAGTACGTTTATATGGGCGTCAAGTCAACTCCAGGGATTGTAATAATTCCATAGGCATATTTGTTAATAAATATCATTATCACAAGCTTTTTGGAGGATTTTTTAAAATAACTTTTTAAAATTCAAGTCAATTTCGATGGAGGCCCCCTCCATCGAAATTGACTTGATACCCAAATTTTATTATTATTTATTTTCTTGCTTTTTACTTACAATAGATGGAGTAACATCAGTTTGGGTAGAAGTTTGCGATTCCCTAAACGCCTGTTCCCAAAGTGAAGTGGCAAGAGTTCACGTTGATATGCCTAACGCAATCACCGCTGAACAGGTCAAAGAAACGGCAGAAGCTTATCTCAGACGATGTGAAATATTGAACTTACAAAAACTTTCCGTATGTGCTTTGATCACATTTCAAGTGAGTACCTACTTATGTAGAATATCTCGATTAATATATTGTTAATGATGCAGTTACGAAATGGCCGACGACTAAGACGTCAGACGCATTGCAAGTCTCACTTTTGTATCTTCGCTGCTTTATCGTAAAATCAGTTGTCCGTTTTGTAATTGAGCCCTAAAAGGAGACTACCACCTCAAATTTAAGTTGCTAAAATGAGCCCACAGACTAAATATACTGAGTTGAATCGTGTCAAAATCGCATCGTAATAGAATGACAATAGCTTAATTTGTCATATTTCGTATTCTGCTAACAAATCGCCAATGGACAATTGTCAAAAAAAAATGCGAGCATGTTTCTATTACGATGCGGGTACGATTCTATTGAAGTAATTTAATTTAAGAGAATATTGTAATTGTAAAACATTGATTATGTTTTTGTTTTCTGGCACAGAAAGCGGATAAAGCAGAAGACTTGTCAGCATTAACTTCTGCCTTAGCCAATTTGTTGGCAGCGGGCCCCTCCGAGTCGTGTTTACAAAATCATAGCAAGAAATATTCAGCACTTTTGGATACGCTAGCCGCTTCCGGATTCGATGTTAGTGCTTTGTAACAAAACTTTATTAATAAATGTTTTTTTTTCAACAAGTTTTTTTTTAAACTTTCAGTAACCCACCTACTGATACCTTCAGCTAAAACTTAATAGATTGCTGACCTACCAAAATTATAACCAGTGAATAACTATATCTTGATTTCTAAAGGCGAACGGTCATTCTGGACCCAACCGGAAAAGCTTAGCGTTCACAAACAACGATATGCTTACTTAATAATAGATAATTTAAGCATTATTTTCCAGTATTCAAAATAATTTTAGAAGTTGGGAAAAAAAGTTCTGGCAACTTTTGTTACGTGCTGATTCTTCTACCTTTTCTGTATATTTGTTCACATTATACAGAAAAAAAATGCTTTATACATTAAAACATATTATTTTTGCTTATCTGGATTAAGATTTAACAAAATAAAGAGAGATTTCACATTATTTTGGAAGAAAAAGAAAAGGCCGTATAGTATTGAATGCCCTTTGTCCATTTATCGCATGAACAAAATAAAAATAAAATAAAAATATAGCGACGATAGGCCGATGGACTTGATCCAGTGCTATGTTAAAATAATTAATAAAATAAAGAGCGACGATATATCATCTACAGATTATATAATATTATTCTGTCAGTGCAGCACAAGGAAACGCTACTAATAATTTTGCGGATTAATAATTCGCCGACCGAAATTGTTCGCTATACTAACCTAATAACTAGTTATAACATAACCTCTAATTGAAATTTAAATGAGATAAACTTTTTTCTCCCAACTTCTCGAACTTCAATGTTATTAACAATTTTATTATATGTATTTTCCTCTATCGAACTGGATAGGTTTAATTTTTGAACGCTGCTTCTAAGCCTGGGTCTGAAAATACATGGGCTATGACCGTTCTTCTTTATCTTCATTTCAGTCAAATCAAATTTTGTAGTAAAATATGTATTTTTTTTCTTAATTAAGCTATTTGTCTTTTGTTAAATCTTCGCAAAATCTAAAACACGTTACACCAAGCTACATAAATATTTATGCAAATAAGTGAAATTCACTTATCGAAATATGGACACGGAACATCACTAACGATTTATATTTTGTACACAAACTATCGGGCGATTGCAACAGTAAAGACAGACTCAATAACCCATTTATAAACAATTTCACTAGTTGGTAGTGCTTTCCGAGGCACTATACCGGCGTTGTTAAATAAATGTACATAAATATTTAGATTAAAAATGATAATCATCAAAAAATATAAATCAAGATAATTATTATTGGTACCTACACACCGGGGTTCGAACCAGGGACCTAAGTGTTTTTAACTTGGCCACCACGTAGCATATATAACAATGAATAGCAAATAACAATTATGTGCAAACCGTTGTCAACAATAGCGTAAACAAGAACAATGCATTGCAATTAAAATTAACGAATATGTAAACAAAGCCATAGATATTATACACTGTCTTTTGAAGCCTTTATAATATCATAGAGAGCACAACACTACAAAAATAGTCATGTTTTTTTTAAAAATATTTATCAGTTATATTTATATAGGTACCTATTTGCTGGTTCCCGCAATCTTTTGTGTGTGTTATTTTGTTTATAATAAATAACACGCACAAAAGAATCTGGAAATTTTTACAAATTAATATGAAATTTCATCAGTCAAATTAATATGAAATTTAACAGTTTTCAACCGTTCCTCTAGGCGTGATGTTCGCTGTCAACTGTAAAAATCCATAATTTTTGACTGAAGGTATTTCCATTGAAGGTATGTAGTCGATTTTCTCTAAGCCCCCTGGGCGTGTGTGATACGACGTGGCGCTATGGGGTTTCTAACCAAATTTTAAACAAATAATAGCATTTGATTTTTTAATAGGTCGATTTATTTGAAATGTTATTTACAATAAAGCTTCTTACCTTTCAATAATTCGATTTTAAATCCAATGAGTGGTTTTTACGTGACAAATAAAGAAAAAAAAACCTACATAAATAAAAAACGTCCTATTTACTTATATCTCGCGTGTTCCAGTAGTTTTTTTTTACAAAATCTTCAATATACCTACAGCCACGGACAGTCTACAATTAAATTATGTACATAGATTACCTTTAAAACTATGTTTCTTACGTATTCTCCTAGTTACAAATTTGGGACACCCAGCGCTTTCTGTCCATTTTTCTGACTTTCAGAAATAGGGCAGTGGCCTCCTACCGTTCGATGGAAATACAAATTCCTGTAAATTGCCTGCATCGAACTCGTTTACTTTTTTATCCCGTTTGTTTGTAGTTCCACATTCAGGTGCATTTTCCGATAGCAAATTAAAAAAGTTATTTTGCCAATCCGAACGCTGTTGTAGCATGTTTACAGGAATAATACTTTAACGAAGTTGTTGTTAGTTTTGTACGTTAACATTGTGTCGTAATTATATTTAAAGCGAAAGTATTTTGTTATATTTATTCTGTTTAGGTTGGAGAGCCGGCCACTTGTTCCAGCTGGACATTTGTTCCGAGATGGACACTTGTTTGGTGTAAACTGAGAATACCCTCGGCTATGAATAAAATCCCACCGCTGGGTACACTGAGCAGTGGCGTAACTATAGGTAGCAGGGTTGGCAAAATTCACGCCGCCAATTTAACAAAATTTTTTTTTTTTTTTTTTTTTGATATATAAGTTTAAGAGCACGGAATGTGAATTTGTATCTACCTGGCTTGAGCAACCTATAAAGTCCATGAATGGGGTAAAAATCAATAATTGTTCTTAAACAATATTGATCGCTTCCACATATGCCGAATGATGAAAATGGCATTTCGAGTACTTTTAACATATTCGCTGCCTTATCGTCAATTCAACCACCCATTTTGTAACCGCACCCTAAAAGGAGACTACCACCTCGACAAGAAATCGATGCAATAGTCTTCTTAAAACCGGTAAACCCACATACTAAAACCGAAACATTTCTGGGTCATTCGATGGTTTAACATATGTATGGGAGGTGATAACAAGCCCGGTCGGTCAGCCTAAGTATAAGTTAGACACAACTAAAGACAGCCATAAAGACATTATGTTGTACCTAATCTCATAATAATTATAATTTAACGACATACTATTTTAATTAAAATGCTAAGTCGTAATGATACAATTATTATGTTTAAAACATGGGTCCGAGGATGCTAGCGAGTTTATTTGCAAGTATGGTTTATTAGAGCCCGGCATGTGACCTTGCCTACCTGATGGTAAGCAAGCAGAACGATAAAGAACATCAATGGGGTCCATCAATACATTGTTGTAAGCATTAACCAATTGTGCCGACTAAAAAAATCCGGGAATCTGGTATTTTTTATATGAAATATATAAAAAATGTTCAAAAAAGCATTTTTTCTCAGAAAACCAACGAAGTTTAGGTATAATCCGAATTTCCAATTACTAATAATAAAGTAGACTCGTAATGCAAATTCGACTTTGTCGCCGCCCATTCCGCAACCGCACCATCGAGAAAGAGTGAAGTTTAGGTATAAAAGCATCCGAATTTCCCATCACTATTAATTATCCTTGCTGCTTCATTGTCAATTCAACTGCCCGTTCTTTAACCGCACCCTGAAAGGACTACTATGCCGACTAAATGATGCGGTTACAAATTTGGCGGCGACAAAGTCGAATTTGCATTATAAGCCTACTTTAATATCCTCGCTGCTTTATCGTCAAATTTACTGCTTCTTTCGTAACATCACCCTGATACTACCACCTAGATATATTTCTTTAAATATTAATAGTGGTACTAATAAGAAACTCCTTATATATTCCACCGACGACGGTACAGGGATTTTCCCAGTAGTTCACGTTCTTTAGACTGAAAAACGACACTTATCGCATACCACACTGTATAGGCGACAAACTCGTAAGGCTACAAACAACATTGGTGTGTACTATTTGCGGACTATTGAAGTCGGGATGTTCCATTCAGCGGGCGGGAGTTCGCCTCCCTGCCTGAGCACCTCTCTGCTCTACGCTTTGCATGAAGTTTGTCCACGTGATTTCCATTTGTATTTTTATATGTGAAATACCTTTTGAAAATATTTTCTACGGCTGGCAAACTTGTAGTTAGTAACACAGATATTATTTCCGGGAATTATACATTTAAGTTGACTTGATATTTATTTATTATTATTTTTTTAAATCTTTATTACATACAAAAGCGGACTTAATGCCGCTAGGCATTCTCTACCAGTCAAACCTTCGGGACAATCAAAGCAGTTAATCATCTATAACAAATATAACAATTTTAAATGATTACTGACATAGGAATGTATAGGTACCTATAGATACATTCCTAGGAAATGTCAATAATTATCATATTTTAAATTTAAAAAAAAACACAAGTTCGTTTAAATATTATCTAGGTACGCAATATTTTGGCGTAACAAGGGGTTTCGATATGCCAAGGTGCAAATACCTAAAATTTCTAACTCCTGAAATTGCGCGATTAATGTTTTATGCGAACACCGCTTCCACAGCAAACATACAGTTTAATTGCTCTCTAAAAATAATCACAACATTATTATAATATATTATAGTAGGTAATTAATTTAGGTAATAGAATACAAAATGTCGGAATACAATGCTAAATCACTGTAATTACCGCTGATTAATTATAAACGTAAACTAATTAACGTAGAAAAAAAACTGGGTGTCAACAATGTAACAATTTCAGACGTTATAATATCTAGTAAGTACCTATAAAAAACTGACAAAATCCCGAGCCGTCATACAAAAAATAACTAAGTACCTCGCTCGCTTTATACATTTTAAGTCGAGTGTCCGAAGTGCGGTAGTACCTACTAAATAAATAATATTATCTATATATTTTGTACTAACTTAATTTTAGTTTGTAGTATTAGGAAGGTACCCTACTTAGGTAAAGTAATATAATAATATGAACGAACAACATTACACACATATTTCCTTGGTCACAAACTAAGCTTAGGTTTGTATGCGTACCAGAAACAGCGATACCAATACATTTAATATTTTCAACACCGCATGGCAAACTGTGCAGAAAAACGTACAAATATTTTTGCCATGGGTGGGAATTTTTTAAATATTTATTTAAAAAACTCGACTGTTAGGTACAAAGCTTCTCTGGTTCCCTAAATCGCAGAATTAAAATAATGTTTTCTCGGCCTCTTTCTATGTTATCGGATAATACTTTTTAATGTTATTATTATAGTATTACACTTAATACAACAACAATATTTATTACAACAGAAAGATCTTTACGTACAATTACCAACATAAAATATCATTCTATCGAAAAGTTCTGCACCCTAAGCATATTTCACTCTTTCAAAGGTTAGCTGGTAGAAAATGCCTAAGGCATTAAGCTCGCCTATGTACAATTTTGTGCAATAAAGAATTTTAAATAAAAAAAATGATATTTGACTAACAGCCAAGTTGTAACAATAGCCTTAAGAGGAAATTTGCCTTCAGTCGGAAAGTGTAGTTTTTGACAGATGACAGCATACCTGTCTGGAACGTATGGATTTTGACCGAGGCGACGCGACATGTGTCTTTACTACCTACCTACCTTTTTTGTATGTAGTATAAAAAAAGTTTAAGGATGTTATGCATTTCATATAATAAATATAGCGATTGCGTTTTATTTCTACGGAGGAAAATCGAGACAACTCGACTTGCCCCGGGCGGCGCTTGTTAGCGCTGCGTTTGAAACAGACACTCTCATAACGAACCGATAACATAAAATGCTTCCAACTTCGTAGTAAGTATAAATAATACAGAATGTAGACATTGAAGTTATATATCTAGCCATAACATCGTAGGTCCCTGAATTTTCATTTTGTTTTAAAAAATATTTTTGATATAGGTTCATGGCGTAGGACTATAGGTAGGCATGGCGTAGGACTATATGGATCTATTGGCAAGCCAGTTTCTAAAAATGAATGAAAAAATATTTATTGCACAAAAGTTGAATGGGTTTTTGTGTATTTTAGACTTAAAACTCAAACAGTTTAGAAGAAAAAAATAGGTACAAAGGCATCATTTTAATATGAAGATACGGAGAGAGAAAGGTCTGAAAAAACCTATGTCGAAGTATTTTAATAAATGAATGTGTGCTTGCCTCTATAGATAGAAGGCAATAAGACAAAAATTTAGAGGGCCTCCTCTTAATACTGCTTTAGGTGGGAGGAAGGCCTTCGGTAGGCCGCGCGATCAGACTCGTTATCACCGCTCATAAAGATGATAAAACCATCAAGTGAACAAGTCATGTTTCGGTTTTAGTCGGTGGGTTCCGAAGACTACTGCATCGATTTCTCGTCGAAGGGGTACGGTTACAAAATGGGCGATTGATTTGCCGATAAAGCAGCGAGGATATTAAAATAGACTCGTAATGCAAATACATCCAATACGCCGCCCATTTTATAACCGCATCATTTAGCCGGTATAGTGGGGGCGATTAATATTATTTAAAAAAAAATTGTTGCATTATTGCAAAAGTTAATCATTATGAAACAATAGGAAATATTATATTGTATTAATGCATTTATTTTTTCTTTAAACTAAATCAAATGTTCAAATTGTTTGCCTTCGGCACAATACAGGTTCTCCATCGCCTCAGAAAAGATCTTTTCCCTAGACGTGCGGATTTCGTGGCGTAGTTCGGCTTGATCTTATATGGGTTTAGAATATACTATTTCTTTTATGTAGCCCCAGTAAAAGAAATCAAGTGGGTTTAGGTCTGGACCTAGGAGGCTACAAAATTGAACCAAGGCGCCCAATCCACCTATCGGTATATTCAGTGTTCTAGTAATGTCGTACACAGGGCGAGCATAATGCGCTGGGCACCATCTTGTTGAAACCATGTCTCGGTAGATGTTGAGTGGTACGTCTTCTAATAAACCGCAAATCCTTTCGTAGAAAATCCATATAGTTGTTGCCATTTAAATTTTCAGGCAGCTTTGGTTCGATTACTTGTCCGTTTAAAATGCCGGTCCACATATTAACTTTAAATTGATATTGAGAGTGATCTTCACGCATCAAATGTGGGTTCTCTGTGTGCCAACCAGGTAGGTTGTGCAAGTTTAAATAACCGTCTTTTTTCAAGGTACTTTCATCAGTACATACAATTATTGAGGAATTGCGTATCTTCTCGATTTTTCGCCAACATTGTTCGGCAAAAATCGATTCTGGGTTCGTAGTCACGAGGCAGCAAACTTTGTACACGTTGCACATGGTACGGGTGATATACGTATCACTTTAAAATTCGATGAGCAATATTTTTCGGTATTCCAGTAGTATTCTCTTTCAATCGCACGTACTGAAGTGCTCGGATCATTTTCTTGGAAATTTGTGAACACAGTACCGAAATATGTGAACTAGGGTGTCGATTTTCATAGATTTTATTTCTTACAGTACTGGTATAACCTAGCCTATCGCCCCGTACCCGCTTGACGTTGAGTTTCGCGACACCCTGTATTCTAAGAATATTTATTTGTATGTGGATTTCTGATACTAATCTTGGTAAAGTTATGTCTACTTTTGGCCAAACCGGCCCCAATTAACTACCCTACATCATACATGTTACGTATAATGTAATATACCTACATTATATATTTGGAATTTAAGTGTTTGGTCATAGTGGATATGCGGGGTGGAAATTTGAAAGGCGGCATTGATTGCAACCAATTCTAGTGGTTGGTATATATTAAAATAAAAGTGAAAAATATTTTAGAACTGCAATCAATTTTATTATATTTTTTTTTGTACAACTTATTTATTAAAAATAAAACTAAATACACAAAATAAATAAATAATAATAGCACCAGTTATTAGTTATCTTAATTAAGTAGTTATATAATTGTAATATAAAGCCTTTACACGAAATTAAAAAAAGAATATTAATAAAAAAATACTAAATATCATATTTTACCTATTTGTTAAATATTCAGTCATAATATTTAGAAATGACTAGATATTATTTGGCAAGTGATAATTTTACTATGACTAGGTTTGAGTAATTTCTAATTAGACTATAAACTTATTTATATTTACAAACTTATACAATAATAATAAAAAATGCTTTACAACTAATATAATAACACTAATAAACAAAAATCACCCCTCACTTTGTAAACGTTCAACTGAAACAAAAAAAAATTGTTAAAAATAATGTCAACACACCTTATTTTTGATTAAGAAATAGGTAAATATTGAAAATAATAATTGAAAAATCAAGTTTTGTTTTATTTGGCATATCACTATGTATTTATCTGATGGCAACAAATTACATTACTTTATTATACAATGTTTTCTCATATATATCCTTTATTGTCATATATACATGGTGACTTTGAAAGGAAGTACTTTGGGCTAATATGAGGTTCTACTGATCAATACAAACAACTTTTCCCAAGGAACCATATGCTGCAAATGAAAAAAAATATTGCCTTCTCCATACAAACTAGTAATGTTAAAATTACCAATTTGTATGGGGAAGCCAAATTTTTTTTTTCATTTGCGACACATGGTTCTATGGGATAAGTTGTTCGAATTGATCAGCAGAACCTCATATTAGCCCAAAGTACATCCTTTCAAATTCACCCTGTATACCACCACGGGCGCCTTACGGCGCCTGAGACCGCCTAGACGGCCCCAGGGTACCCAGCGGAGGGGTTTCAATCCCACCTCGTCGTAGCCGATGGTATGAGTCTACACCGAACAAGCGGTTAGCTCGTTGCAATATTTTGAATAGACTTAATAACCCATCTATAAACAGTTTCACAAGTTCGTATAGTGATACCGGGACCGACTGCTTAACGTGCTCTCCAAAGCACATAAGAAATAGGTAAATAGTGAAAATAATATTTAAAAATTCAAGTATTGTTTTATTTGGCATATGTATTTATCTTATAGCAAGCAGAACTACAAATTACATTATTTTATTATACAATGTTTTTTTATTTATATATTTATTTAAATCTAATTATTTATTTTATGTAAATCTTTGCCGTTATTTATGAATAGTCAAAACATGTTAAGGCCTTAGAGTGCGTTTGGTTAGGCTGCTATAGATATCATCAGCAAAAGAACATCAATTTTTTTTAATTAGCTTTATATAAAAATAACTTGTGTTATTATAGTATGATAAATTACTACCCAACCGAGCGCACCAATTTTAATAACTAGAATATAGCAGATTCCATTGACCTGCCAATTATCATCGGCCACACAAGTGTGCCTATTTTATTGAGTTACATGCAGGCGGGTAACCAACCATAGAACCTTGTCGGCCTAAATAAAACCTTTCATGTGTCGAGTAAGCAGGTAAGTAACAGTAATAATAATAAAAATATTACAAAATGGGATCGAATACTTACTCTGCAATTTCAGAAGACTATTTTGTCTTCTTAAGTCTGCTAATTGGGCTTCAGGTGAAGGCCTTTTTATGGCTTTTACTGCCTCAACTAGCAGCTTTTCTCTGGATAACTGAAAAACAAAAACATAAATTATCTACAGTCTGTAAAATAAACAAATTATTTCGTCTTCTTAGCAATTCTCCACTGTTAATAAATGTTCCAAAATATATTATTTTGGGAAATTTGCCTTTAATCGCCGCGGGAGGTGCCTGGTCACTCAGACAAGATGAAGTAATGTAAGTATATGACGAGTGTCCGACACATTATTTTCCTTGGAGTTCAGACACCAAACTTAAATGAACAATGACATACTTTACAATTCATGACGCGGAAATACTTCTGCACTTTTGGGGAATGTCGGTAATAAAATTTTATGAAAATAATTCGAGCTGCTAGTGAAAATAAGTATAATATAATTCGGGCACCTGGCTGCCTGAATTCGGGAAAACTCATTCAAATTGGGCAAACGAAATATTTGTAATTGCGCCTCACATATTGAAAATTTGTCATTTGTCCAACACTTACCTCGTCAGCATGGGTGTCGCTATTCTCTGGGTTGCCTCCAAGTGCTATCCGTAGCATGTTATAGGCGCTCCCCAGCTCCGCGCGTCGCTCTCTCTCCAACTCCGCGTTCCGTTCGCGTCGTTCTTGCTGTCAAAAGAAAACTCAAATGTAAATATGAAACTTTTATATTAACGTAAAGTGTATTACTTTATTGACCGCCTTTATGGTAGAGGTTGCGCGGTTGCGTGTTCGATTCCCACCATAGGAAATGCCACAAAGCCTTCCAAATATGAGAACGTAAGCTGGCCGCCCGCTAAATAAACCAAAACAAAAGCGAGAACAAAACCTATTATAACCAATTAGTGTTCAAGAAGTGAGAACAGAATAAAGTCTAACTCATCTATGAACAGTTTCACAAGTTGGTAAAGTGAAACTATCATGTGGTCAAATAAATGTTTTATTTATTTATTAAAAACTTATTGCTACATACCGGGTTTTGAACCTAGGCCCTAAAAACTGACATGTTTTTAAATAAAGTCTACCCACCTCAGTCACCACGTGTTTAGTGTCTACTCGATTCAAATTAATGGGCACTGGACAGCTGTTTTTTTTTTCGCTTTTAACTTTTCTTTGGTTTGATAGTGAAAGAGGATCAATTAGTAGGACTCCAGTGAAGCGCTGTATAGTATATTGGTAGGTAATATTAGGAAAACCTACCAGATTTAGCTTCGGGGGTTTTCCACGAGGTCTTCCACGAACTCGTTTAACACGTTCACGGTTCTTATTTGGGATTGCAGACGCAACTGTGGTGCATTTTCCAGCAGTCGAGGTGGATGCGACTGGACCCGACTTTCCCTTTGAGAGCTTGCTCACCTAAAATAAAAAGTTCTCATCACGGGTGCTTAATGGAGCCCAAAATATAAATCGAGCTCGTCGCTGTATAGAACCAGAAAAATAAAATTAATAAAGTAAGTACCTGCTTTTGACCGGTTTTGCCACGCGGCCGTCCACGAGAACGTTGGACTGGTTTCTGAAGAGAAAAATATATATCAGTATGTAATTCTTTAAAACAGATTATTCGTTTCTTTAAATTTAAACAATAATTAAATTATCAAGAATATAATATTATATATAATAATAAAAAAAAAATGAATTTGAATAAATAAAACAAAAGTTATATTCTGTCTCAGTTTTGTTACAAAATTTTGAAGCCTACTATATTTTGTCACGACGTTGAAACAAAATAAATGTATGCTTTATGAATAAGGTATTAAACTCTCTTATTATTAAATAAGGGATTAATCTCAAAATATTTTGCATTTAGTAAGTAAGCTACTAAATTTTGTCACGAAGCTGAGACAGAATAAATTTAATACAATTTCGCACTCTCGCTAAGGTTAGCTGGTAGATACCTAAGGCATTAAAGCGTACCTATGTACGTAATCCATTTGTCCATACTACTACCCAAATATTATAAATATGAAAATAAATCTGTATGTTTTTTCACAATTAAACCGCTGAACCGATTTAAATAAAAATTGATACGGAGATAGACCCTGGGATAGATTTCTTTAGCAGTAGGGTATATTACTTTACGACATAGCTACAGAGGTGGCAGATATACAGGCGATTGTGTTATAAGAGTCTCATATAAACGGTTTTAAAATAAAACAGATACAAGATAGAAGTCTAGGAATCCGTAAAAAAAAGGGGAGAATAGGAGCTATATGTGAAAGTAAACCATTTTAGATATAAACTTAAAAAATAAGCAACACAAAAATAGTTTTTTTTTACTTAAAAAAATATATATGGAGAAAAGTAGGATACTATAACACATTACATTTTATACACAACCATTTCAGTCAGAGGCAAACTGTATAGAAATATATATTTAACATGCAGGTAATTAAAAAAAACATAAGTCACTAAATTGAAACTTACTTCTGTTTCCACCTCAACCTCAACGGTTGGTTCTGGGGCAAGTAGGTCACTTTCCATCTCCACTACCCCGGAATCACTACTATGTGCTTGTCCATTCTGAAACAATATTTTATAGTAATGCAAAATAAAAACAAACTGCACACTATATATACAAACACGATAACCTAAGTATTGACATTGGAGATTCAACAGATTATCACACAAAATTACACCTGGATTGGATCCATATTATGGATAGAACAAAAACCGCCAAATGACTTTGTGTATAGTAAGAGCGACAATTCAGGAAACAATAAAAATGATCGACCCCATTCATGGACTTTGTAACTCAGCTGACCACCAGGTACCTAGATACAAAGTCACATGCCGTGCTCCAATAAAAGTAAACTGCGACTTCAGTGCTTTCAGTGAACGGTCTAACCATCTCGACTACCATGTATAGAATAATAATATTAGCAGACTCACCGTAGGATCACCAGAAGTGGGTTTTGCCTCCAGACCCAGATCCAAGTTATGATCTGCCAAACCTTCGAAAAACAACTCGTCGTTACTATCTAGCTCCGGTTCCGTATCATACAAGTAATCCGAAGTATCGGTCAATACCTTTATGAACTGAAAAAAAAAATGTCACCAATTTAAACATAATTCTTAAAAATGAATTCCGAAAAAAAAAATTATCACATACCCATCTGAGATAGACAGTTATTATTTTATATAATTGTACGCAGGTACAATTATATAAATTATAATACTATTTCTAATTAAAACTTTACTATTATTACTATACCATAAGAGCTCCGATTTTCTTATAAATCTTTTGGAACCCTTAAGACATTTTAAAACATAAGTCGAATTAAGCAAAGGAAGCAAATACTTTATGATTCTCGATAGTATAAGTATATTAATAATAATAATACAAATATGAAGGACATTAGACACATATTGCCCTGGTCATAAATTAAGGTTTATACTATGTGTACCAGAAACAAGGATAATATATATTATATTTTATAAACACACAGACCATGACAAACTGCACTAAAAGCAATAGTCTAATAAAGGATAAACTATTAAATAAACTCTTGTTGTTTTAAAATAAAAGTTCCAAAAGATTTATATTTTCAGGTTCTTTCGCCAAAGTACAGTCAGGTGCAAAAACCTACATGTGCATAAAAAATAATACTTACAAAATCATTTCCCTTATCGGCCGGAGATGGTTCTGCTGTTAAACTAGCAGTCAGGTAAGGATCTCTATCCTCGTGTAGCATATACTGGAGCAGATGCTCGGGATCATAATTGTTTTGCACATACTGGAAAAATATATTATTATCTCAATTTATTTTATTTATAATAATATTATGAAATTTTATCAAACAACACATTTTTTAAATAAACTTAAAACTACTTAAAAACCCTCGTCCCTCGTCCCACCAATTCAACTACTCTCTTATCACTGCCCAATTATAATGGAATACTGGCTATAGCAAAATATTTAAAAAAGTTCAAATTAAGATTCTGATTATAAATATATTCCTATTATACTTCCTATAAATATTTATTTCTGGACCGCTGGATCCGGTTTTTATTAGTTTCAGGGGCCCCTTGTATAAGTTTGTACCTTAATATATAATAGAAGTTAAATTACATTTTTAACTACTTTATATATCTAATATATGTTTCTTTTTCAGATCTGTGTGCCGTCCTGTATTGTCCACGGGCCCTTGTGTTCCCCTATATTGAATTCTTTGTTTGTATTGTACTGTTTATACCTAGTGTTAAATGTTTAACCTAACTAATATTTATTGACCTTTTTTTTTTTTTTATAAAACAATAATAATTTTAATATCATATTTATACTCCTATGTGCCTTTTCAACAACTTGACATTGGCAGAGTTACGCGTCAAGCGAAAAGCCATGCACCAAAAATAATAATAATAATACTTAAAAAGTCAAATAATACTACTTTTATTTGAAACAACAAGATTATATAATTACAAACTCAGTTACAAACAATAAATATATATAATACTAAATGTGCCCGCGGTATCACACGCCGTTTAATTTGAAATAAAATAGGATCGAAAATAAAATACCAGCCCACAGCCCACGTTACTAGCTGATAATGCAGTTTTCTATATTATGTGAAACAATTTTCAAAACTCGGTTGGATTTATTTGAATCAATCTTTTATTTTTATAATATAAGCAAAAATTATATATAAGTTATTAAAAAAAAACGTGGAAATCTTACCGGAAACATATTGCAATATAATTTGTAGTTCTCACAAATAAACTTTATATACGAGTAAGTACACCTTAATAACGATTGGCACAATTATATGAAAAACAGACCCAATATTTCTGGCACAGTAAAATTTTAAACTAAATTATTTACATAATATCAGTACTATTTATAGGTTCATCCCCTCTTACCCTTTGCGTGTTCATCTATTGTTCCCAGTTATTATAATAAAGTAATTAGGATTTTCGGAAATGACTACCTAAGTAGATTATCATTTGTTCTACCTGCTATTCATGTAAAATACCTGATATCTTACGATCAGTTTAAAACAATATAAAGAATATGAATTAAAGAAGAATTGTAAATCTTTACCTGTATAATTTATTCATTGGTTGCATCGCTGAGTGTACTACGGCCTCCATCATGGACAGAGCTTTGAAGAACTTTTAGAATTCATCCTCTCTCTCCATTTCGTTTTCATGCTACACTATCATCAACATGTAAACACAATGTACAGTGAAAGATATGCCTACTAAAACCCAAATATATTGTGATTCTTATACGTATATGTCAGGACGCCATGCCTGTGTGCGTATTTCTCCTTCAAATAAATATAAGTCTTCGTATATAACAAGTAAAACACAATTAGACAAGTGATAGGCTTTAATTCGTGAGTTTCGTATGAGAGTTAACGTGATTTGTAGATCTTTTGTGTTATTTATCTTTGTTTTTGTATCTATAAGCGACACTAAAAGGAAAACATACGTGTTTCATTATTTTCATCATAGAACACAATATAATAATGTTATCACCAAAAAACATCGAGTATCAAATCAAATCGTTTATGTGCTTACTAAGGTAATCTACATACATATTATAGTACTTATTCTAAAGTTACACATATATGTATATATCGCCAAATATATGTATAAGGCTATAGATTATTACTAACAATCATTTACTTAGGGGGTGACTTTTCAATCCCCAGATAAAGTATAATATCATACAAATCATTTTGGTTTCGGTATGTCATTATGTGAGCAGTAGAAACCTATAAAACCTAATGTGATTAACGTTTACTAAAAAAATATGTTTTCTATTATTGAGAGATTATTATTAGAATAGTAAGAGACGGTACAATAGGTATATAAAAACGATTTGTAATAAGAACTTTCAAGTAATTCTTTAAAAAAAAAAATCACTTTCTGTACCAACATTGACGTCATAAGCATTTTTTTATTATTTTTTTTACGTATAGATAACAAACTTACCACAGTGAGTAGGTCTATGAGTACCAACAAGGCGGCAAATAACAATACATTACCTTCTTATTGTTTTATTACTTATTTGAATACAATATTGTTTCTATCTACCTGAGTTTACTAATCCTTCAAAAGTAATAAAACCACTTAAAACAAAGACCATTTCTTTATTCAAAAATATAAATTTTGAATAGAATACTATTTTGTTGAATAAAAATAATAAAATTAAATAACAATAAGTTTGGCTTGCCGAGCAAATTATCTAAATTAATTTAAGTAAATAGATATAAAAAAAAAAATCTTCGAAATTTTAGTAGACAACCTCGTCGAAACCGATAGTATTCTCAGTCTACATCGAACAAGTGGTCAGCTTGTGTTTAGTATAGACTCAATATCCATCCCTAAACCCACCCATCCATAAACAACTTCCGTTATATCGTCCGCCAATTGTTGGTGTAGTGAAACTGGAACCGACAGCTAAACGTGCTATTCGAATCACTATAGTGGTGCTGTCAAACAAAGATTCAACATATAATAAAAATCATATTAAAATAGGTTATAGTCTGTTCACGATAAGAAAGACCCTCTAAAGGTTATCGTTTAAAATAGAAGATTTTTGTAAAATATCTCTGGCCACACAATACGTCTTCAATGATACACTTTTTATATTTAAGTCTAAAATATACAAGTTAAAATGTTCCTTCTACTAGACAAGTAAGATATTAAGATATTTTATGCTATGTTGACTTTTTTATATATTTATTTTCGTTTTAGCTTTACATTTTTGTTGACTGTACCTTGATTTTAAGTATACTATAATTGTTTTTTAAATATTATTCTAAGTTATTTTTAAGTTATATTTTGCATACTAATTGTACATGTGCTCCTAAAGGTGGAACATTTAGCTAAAAAATGTACTTATGTTTTAAGGAAGTATTAATGTATCCGACCACTGGTTGTCCTTAAATAAATAAATCTTTTATATATTGTTGTAAAATAACTATATATAAGTTTAAGCGAGGTAAAGTGCTATCATACATTTTATATTTTTGAAGGAGACAACAATATGAGGGAAACTTTCATGTGCCAATCATCACGTACAAACGTTCTGAAAAGGAAATGGAGAAAAGCGCTTTAGGCCCAGTTTCTTAAAATTACTAATGGTATTACTAATTAGAAATATATATTACTCGATATCTAGTTAAATTAACTATATCTTAAATATAACAAATTAATAACAATTTAACTTACAAATAGTTAGTTAATTTCACTACTCAAAAATGAGTGGTTAAACGGTTTAATGTCTCGTAAGATAAGAATTTTGTGTTATAATTAAAAAGTTTACGTTGCTTTTTATTGCAAATTATAATCAAAATGAATTTGAACATAGAAATATTTTATCAATTATGAAATCGGATTGTTCGGTTCAAGATTGCTTAATGGCAAACAATCGTAAATTCACTTTCCGTCCCAGGAAAGTTCACTAAAATTTGGGATGAATTTCGGATAAATACGAAACATATCTGTGGCTCATAAAATAATTTAATAAAACGGTGGCCCCACCGTAAGACAATAAGTTACACATTATTTTCTACTCTGAAAATTGAGTAAGACTACAATTTCGTAGCAAAAAAATTTACACTTTCCCTTAGCATAAAATTTATTGTTTTTGGACATTATTATAACTCGTTAGACAAAAAATGTTTAACAAAAAATCTATATTTTTCATACAACTTCAATTGTTTATCAATGCCAAAATTTTTTTTTGTTCATCATCAAAAGAGCTGAAGCATCGTGCTTAGAGATGGGCATTTATAAATAATTGTATTTTGTTTTTAAATAAAATATTTTTGACAATAATTGTAATCGGATCTGATAATAAGATATGTGCTACACCAAATCTTATCATTCCCACCATAGCTGCGGTCGAGATCGGACGTGCGTTAGCCTCCAGTGCAACCTTACCCCCTCTCCTCCGCGCTACGTCGTGAATAACTACACCTACCCGCAAGTTACTTCGTGAATTTCTCCGAGCAACCTGCGAGTACTTCCATCAACCTGCGTGTTTTTCAAGTGGTTTCCGAGTCGTAGGTGCCTCCAGAGCGTCGACCGAGTGTTAGGGGGAATACAAACAATTGCAGTCCCCCTGTAACTGCCCGGCCGGCGAACTGCCTGGCAACAAAACCTCTCCGGTCGCCCTACCGCACGTCGGGTTCGTAAGTCCACAAAACAGACAGACTTGACTGACCGATCCCATCGGATACCCTGCCGGGCTTGCCAAATCCGGCAGGGCTAATCCCCCTCTGGTGGGATCAAGCATACTCCCCCGAATAGGGCCGCCCGAGGAAAAAAGTTCTGTCTTTTTTCCTCCGTCCACTTATAGTTGTCGTGCGGTAGGTCTCTGTTCGTAGGAGTCCATCCCAACCCAAGCGGACGGCTGACTATTCATAAAGAATAATCACACCGTCCGCGAATGTACCAGCCGCACTGGGGAACGGCATTCTAGCTTGGTTGTCTTAGTCTGTCCCGTCATTGTTTTTTTGTGTTCTTGTTGAAATTCCTTTTTTTGATTTTATTTTCGGTTCTCATTAGGGTAGTGCTTTGCGCACGACCCAACATTTTTCAAACTTCCCCCTCCACTTCTAATTGGATTCTGACCGGAAGTCGATTCTCATTCTACTTCCGGGCATACTACTAATATACTAATCTTGTGTTTACTTTGTCCGTCCGTCGTATATTTTTATTTTTAATAATAATATATGACTTTACTTCAAGGTGAATAGAACCCAACCTACTATGGCGGACCGAGGCCGGGATAAGGCGCCTAAGCCTACGTTCCGGCTACGGTCTAAATCCTTAGGCCCATCACCCAGGCCACAGCCAGAGGCTCAGCCCACCGACCCCCGAGGCCCAGCTCCGGACGAGGCCGTACCGACCACTTCTCGTCAAGTGGTCGGACGAACTACCCTGGCCGGGAGGGAGGTCGCGGTTGTCTCAGCGAGCCCGAAATGGCGCAAACTGGTGCCCCCACCAACTACGGAGCACCAAACCAAATCAACTCCCACATACAAGGACATATCCTCCAGCTCTTCGACATCATCCTCCGATGAGGAAGAGGAAGCCCAGCACTCCACTGGTACCGCGGGAACTCGGCACTCCACCGAGTCAACGTGGTACCAAGACCTACCATCAGCACTACCTAAGCGCCCCACCAAACACCCGCGCGATTCCAGCGGAGATAGTCTGCCTCCGGCCCAAAAACCTGACAACAGACCCTCACCTACAGCGACATATATCTCGCCAATCGACCCTCAGCGCGCCTCATCACCCATAATTCGGCCCGCCCTCGCCAGTCCTCAACTCCGCAGGGACCCCCGCATTGCCGCCAACGAGCAGCGTGAGGCCGCCATGCTGGCCACTGGAATGTCCTTCGCCTCGGTGGCAAGCCAGCCACCAACCACCACCACGCCTCCAAGAGATGCGCAGCCGCCGCCTCCAAGCACCGAGCAACCACAGGCCCCTCCGAAGCAGAAGATCCCGCCAATCACGGTGGAGACCCTGCCAAACTGGACGACGCACTTTCGCGAATTGAAGGTGATTCTCGGCCACGCTCCAAACGCCAGACCCTTGGGCAAAGGAGTCCGCTTCTTGCCCAAGGACATCAACGAATACCGCGGCGTCCAGAAATACCTCGCGGAAGCCAGGGCGAAGGACCCCAGGATCATTGGGCACACGTATGCCATTCAACAGGATCGGGCACACAAGGTGGCCGTCAATGGGTTGTTGATGGACACCCCGGTTGAAGAACTAATGGCAGACCTGGAGACCATCGTCGGAGTGAAACCCGAGTTTGCCAGAGCCATCCCTCCCAGGCGGGGACGGCCTGGCACCATATTCTTTGTCCAGTTCCCGCACCTGGAACGGGACGAGCAGGCAAAACTGATGGGAATTCAGGAGCTCCTGGCAATTCCCAATGTCTCCATCACCGCGTGGGTCCGTAGGGCAGGCCCACCACAATGCCATCGGTGCCAAGCGTTTGGCCACTCGTCCCTCGGCTGCTTCCGACCAGCCCGCTGTGTGCGCTGCGCCGGCCCACACCCAGCATCGGACTGCGACAGGGAGCACGCCACTATCAAGTGCGCCAACTGCGGCCAACCCCACGTGGCCAACAGCAGGTCATGCCCGGCATTTCGCCGTGAAGCACGGAAGACGGATGCAAACATCCCTCCACCGCTCCCGGCTGACCGAAGACCGCCAGTGGCAGATCAGCCGTACCAGCCGTACCACCAGTCCGCCACCCAAGAAGCAACCCAGCAGGGGAACTTGATGGCGCAGGCAAGGGGACCTGCACCCCAAATTATTGCCCCCCAAACAAGCCGCCCTCCTAAAAAGAGGAAGACTAAGCGGAAGAAGTCAAAACCGCCCCAACAAACAGTGGAGCCGGCTTCCCAGCCACCAATACCAGCTAGGAGGGCCCCCCTGCCACCAACCCAACAACCATCACCAGCACGCCCACTACCCAGACCACCGCAAGAGGAATTCCCGCAAACGCTTCCAGCGTCTCTGATGGAATGGCCGCTGCTCCCAGCTCCCAAAGGAGCACCCAAAACCACTACTCATACTACTCAAGGGCCACAAATACCGGCCCCCCACGCTACTCGGGCCCCAAGGGCCCCACAACCACCACCGATAGCCCATCCACGGTCTAATCTTAAACCGACGCAACATCCGACGTCAGACCATCAACTGGCACAACAGCAACCAGCCCGGAAGCCCGCGCCATCTACCCTTCGCGCATAACATCCATCGGTTCCCCTACCTCTAATGCGCCCCACACCTCCAACCACACTAAGGAATGACCCAAACGGGCAACCTCCACCTCACCGCTGCGGCTGCTCGGAGGAACGCGGTCGCCTGATGGTTCAGGCGGCGATAACCGTCCTCCTAGGAGTCCTGCAAGCGGTCAACAGCGGCCAGGAACCGGCGGAGGCCATCCTGCAGGGTCTGGTCCACCTACACACACACCTACGGGGCTAGGGCTTCGTATTATATACTGGAACCCCGGAGGTGTGTCGTGCCACAGAAACAACCTGAAACTCCTCGCCCAAGAGCAGGCTCCCCATATCATACTCCTGGGCGAGACGAAATTAAAACCATACAACGATCTCCGCGTGCCGAACTTCTTCGTTTACAGGCGGGACGAGGTTTCCGAGCGGGGCTTCGGCTACCGCGATACCGCAGTCCTTGTACGTAGAGACCTCGTCCACGAAGAGCTTCCTCACGTGGAATTCGATCACATCCGCACCATTGGCGTCAGTCTCCAGCTGTCCGGCGTCACCCACAATATCTACGCGGCTTACCGCCCCCCCGGTCCCACGATCGGTACCGCAGACCTCCGGCGTCTTCTAGACGGGAAAACACCCACCCTGGTGATCGGGGACCTCAACGCGAAACATCCTGCGTGGGGTTCCCGACTTGTCAACCCAGCCGGTCGGGCCCTCTTCGACGACTCGGAGAGGAAGCGGTACGAAGTACTCGGACCGGATTCGCCGACCCATATCCCTACGACGGCGAATCACGCGGCCGACGTTCTCGACATCGCCCTGGCCCAAGCCATAACGAGCCCAGTCCATGTCGAAGTCCTCTACGACATGGACTCCCGCCATCTGCCCCTGCTTGTTGTGCTGGGCAATCAGGTAGACGTCGCCGCCGCGAGAGGGCGGTATAAAACCGATTGGGACCAATACAGATTGAACCTAAACTCCTGTTCTCTTATTGGTCCCCTCACAACGCCGCAAGATGTTGAGGCTGCCGCCGGACATCTCATGGAGTCCTTCATTTCGGCCAAGGAGGCGGCAACCCACGAGCTGCCTCCCCACACAGGCGAAAAACGCCTGGCTCTCCCACATCCCCTCCGGAAAAAACTGCAACACAAGCGGCGACTCCAAAAGCGTTGGGCGGATTTCCGCGACCCCAACACTAAGCGGGAGCTCAATAAAATCTCTGAAGAGCTCTCCGCAGAGATCGCCGCTTTCCGGGGGAGATCATGGGAGAACTACATGGACTCCATTGGCGAGGACGGTACTCTAGGAGCCCTGTACCGCCTCACCAGGAGACTGACCCGAACCCCCCTTCCCATCCACCCGCTGGTCGACCGAGCGGGAACAAAACACTACGCCCCCCAGGACAGAGCCGATCTCCTGGGTATTCACCTTAGGGGGCAGTTCATGCCCTTCCCCTCGATCGACACAGAGTTCAACAAACGAATAGTGCATACAGTGCGGCAGTTCATAAATGGTCCCAATCCGGAGCCCCTCCCGGGGCACTTTTTCATATCCCCCGCCGAGGTGGAGCGCGCCGTGCTCCGCCTTAAGCCCAAAAAGGCCCCGGGACCCGATGGGATCACCAACCACCAACTTTCGCAGCTTCCCCGCAAAGCCGTTGTGGCTCTCGCCAAATTGTTTAATGGGGTGCTTCGTACTGGACACTTTCCCACCGCCTGGAAGCGGGGGAAGGTCATTATGCTGCCGAAGCCCGGCAAAGACAAACGTCTGCCGAGCAGCTATCGGCCCATAACCCTGCTTCCGCACCCGGCCAAGTTGTTCGAGCGACTGTTCCTCCGGAGGTTGAAGAGCTACGTCGAAATTCGACCGGAGCAATTTGGCTTCCGCGAGGGACACAGTACCACGCTCCAGCTAGCCCGGGTGCTGCACCACATGGCGAGCGAGCTGAACGCGGGCCGATCCACGGTCGGAGTCTTCCTCGATATCGAGAAGGCTTTCGATCGTGTCTGGCACTGCGGCCTCGTTTACAAACTCCTCGCCTCGCCTGTGCCTCCCATGGCCACGCGGTTAGTGGCCTCTTTCCTCAACAACCGCCACTTCCACGTAGCCGTGGAGGGAAAGGTCTCAGTGGAGCATTCCATTTACGCGGGCGTACCCCAGGGAAGCTGCCTTTCTCCCACGCTGTATGCACTGTTCACGAACGACATCCCTACCCTCTCCGACCAACTCTACGGAGAGGATGACGTAGTCCTGGCGCTGTTCGCGGATGACAGCGCCTACCTCACCTCAAAACATCCAAATCAACACAAAAATCCTATACTCGCCGCCGAGAAGATGCAGAGGATGTTGGACGTCCTCCCTTCCTGGCTCGACAGATGGCGGATGTCTGTAAATGTTGGAAAGACATCCGCCCTACTGGTCACCCGCCGCCACCGCCGCCCAGCCAAACTGGAACTTTGGGGACAGGAGATCGAATGGGCCGACTCCATTAAGTACCTGGGGTGCACCATCAACCGGTCGTTGAGCATGAGCCCAATGGCCACCCAATGCATCAACAAGGCCAAGGCCGCTCGCTCCATGCTCCGGCCGGTGCTAAGGTCCACCCTCCCACTCCGGGTCAAGGTGTCGGTCTATAAGACCTTCGTCCGTCCCCATCTAACATACGCGGCACCAGCGTGGCACCAGTTACTGTCGGCCACGAACAGAACACGACTCCAGCGCCAGCAGAACATCTCTCTGCGTATGGCGACTGGCGCTCCGTGGTTCGTGCGCAACCAAACCATCAGCGATGACGTGAAGATTGAACCGTTAGCTGAGTTCGTGGAGCGGCTCGCCCGTCGTATGTACGACCGGGCCGACAACGGACCGCACGAGCATCTTCGCGGCATCGCTCCGTTGCACGCACGGCCGCCGAATGGCAGGCCTACGCCGAGAGAGCTTCTCAGCGGCGAGTTTTCACCCAACCCAACCCCACCACCACCCTAATTTCCCCAACCCGGCGCGTTGCCGCCTGTAACGCGCCGGGAAAACCCAGTCGGGTTTATTTATTAAAAAAAAGCCACCAAAAAGGGCCCCCCCGTCTTCAGCGGGGGACCCCGCGCACATCGCGATAAGTCCCCGGCGGGCTGCCGCCCGCCGAGTACCTGCACCGGCAACAGGGTCTACCCTAACCGGAACTCGGCCCCACCGAACAACCGGGGCCGACAGACAAAAGTAGTAGTACCAAATCTTATGAAACAATTTTACAATAATTTGCTTTGTAATTAAAAATGTTATTAATATTACCGTGAATCGCAGGTTATACTTATACGTTTACTTATATTGGATTTACTATTGATGGATAGCTAAATTTGACTATTTGTATATTTTATAATTGGATTGAATTAACTATAGTTGCCTAAAACTATAGTTAATTCATTAATCCTTAGTTATCAGCAAAATGTGTTTCTTAAAAAAAACTATAGGTATTAATTAATATGTTATCGGAAATTTAGCAAAATTATAAATTGACATCATTCTTGCCTTTATTTTATGTTCAGTTTCCAGCAATTTTATAAATAATATACATCACTTTAAATATAAAGTTATTTTCGTACCTCGCATTTAAGAAACATTTTAAATTATTTTATGAGCCACAGATATGTTTCGTATTTATACGAAATTCATCCCAAATTTTAGTGAACTTTCCTGGGACGGAAAGTGAATTTACGATTGTTTGCCATTAAGCAATCTTGAACCGAACAATCCGATTTCATAATTGATAAAATATTTCTATGTTCAAATTCATTTTGATTATAATTTGCAATAAAAAACAACGTAAACTCTTTAAACATAACACAAAATTCTTATCTTACGAGACATTAAACCGTTTAACTACTTATTTTTGAGTAGTGAAATTAACTAACTATTTGTAAGTTAAATTGTTATTAATTTGTTATATTTAACATATAGTTAATTTAACTAGATATCGAGAAATATATATATTTCTAATTAGTAATACCATTAGTAATTTTAAGAAACTGGCCATTTCCTTTTCAGAACGTTTGTACGTAATGATTGTCACATGAAAGTTTCCCTCATATTGTTGTCTCCTTCAAAAATATAAAATGTATGATAGCACTTTACCTCGCTTAAACTTATATATAGTTATTTTACAACAATATATAAAAGATTTATTTATTTAAGGACAACCAGTGGTCGGATACATTAACACTTTCTTAAAATATAAGTACATTTTTTAGCTAAATGTTCCACCTTTAGGAGCACATGTACAATTAGTATGCAAAATATAACTTAAAAATAACTTAAAATAATATTTAAAAAACAATTATAGTATACTTAAAATCAAGGTACAGTCAACAAAAATGTAAAGCTAAAACGAAAATAAATTTATAAAAAAGTCAACATAGCATAAAATATCTTAATATTTTACTTGTCTAGTAAAAGGAACATTTTAACTTGTATATTTTAGACTTAAATATAAAAAGTGTATTATTGAAGACGTATTGTGTGGCCAGAGATATTTTACAAAAATCTTCTATTTTAAACGATAACCTTTAGAGGGTCTTTCTTATCGTGAACAACATATTTTAATATGATTTTTATTATATGTTGAATCTTTGTTTGACATTTTGTTCTATAGTGATTCGAATAGCACGTTTAGCTGTCGTTTCCAGTTTCACTAGACCAACTATTGGCGGACGATATAACGGAAGTTGTTTATAGATGGGTGGGTTTGTAAAATAATGTGTAACTTATTGTCTTACGGTGGGGCCACCGTAAGACAATAAGTTACACATTATTTAATAGATAAGGCATAGCTTTATTTACTAATTTATTAAAAGTGTAAATTTTTTTGCTACGAAATTGTTTTCACTTAATTTTTATTATGAAGTATTGTAAATGAATATGGAATATATATACTTGGTGGCCGAGTTGGTTAGACCTTGGACTTAAAAACACTTAGGTCCCTGGTTCAAATCCCGGTGATTACCAATGAGATTTTAATTTAAAAAAAAATATACATTTGCTTGACAACACCACTACAGTGACTCGGAGAGCACGTTAAGCTGTCTTTATACATGGGTTATTGAGTCCATTCAAAACATGTCGACGAGCTAGCCACTTGTTCGGTGTAGACTTATACCGTCGGCTACGACGAGGTGGGATAAAAAACCCTTCCGCTGGGTACCCTGGGGCCGGTCAGACGGTGATGATATGTATCAGAAAAGTAACTATTTGTTAATGAAATGAAATGAAAAATCTTTATTGCCAAATATATGCACTGCAGGATATTAAAAAAAAAAACAATAAAAAATAACACAAATTATAATACAATGTACATATAATACATTGTAAGGTGATTTGGAAATCATTTTTGTATATTTCGTTAAAGTATGCCACCTGTAAAGTTATATCAGAGAACATATATGATAAATGTTATTTTTCATTAGACATTATATTGTCATCTGTTTAATTTTCTTTTTCCTGAAACATTTTTCATAATTCATAGGATTTGTATTGTTTATATTGCAATTAATAAACTTATAATTATTGACTTTTTAAATTAGTCGAGTTATAGTAGCTATATTTTGGCTGCTAACTTCACACCGGTCTTTTTTGATATAATTTTATTTAATTAGAATCTTTTACATTTGATCCTATAAATAATTTTAACTTAAATCTGTTTGAATAATCCTGTTCAGTTAATCCTAATAAATCGTTCTCAGGATATTTAGATAGGCAGAAGGTCAGAGATCTGAGTATTATAATAAAGGATTTTTAATGTGACTTTGATCGCATAGTATCTTTTGATACTCATAAAGGAGTCCAGTTAGTATAATAATCACCAAAAAAACAAGTCAATAGGTATCTTTGGTACTTAAAGTTACCTGAATTTTTCTTTAAATATCTCCATTCCCATTATCAATGTAATATTTTCTTTAGCCAATCAGAAGGCTGGACCTTGGCGTCAGTCCATGACACAATAGGTACGAGTACATAAAAAATATACCAGATTATAAAATTTTAGTACATTAGGGTGTTAGTTCTCACAATATTTTTTTTAGCAAAAAAAAAGGGTAATTGTTGAAGGTTCTCTGAGCGGTAAGAAGTAGGCGGTGGCGGTAGTCCTGTGGTTGAGTCAGAAAAGTAACTATTTGACACTGTCATTAAATATTTTTACTTGTACATAAGCAAAGAACCATCACAGATTTTTCGGAACCATATTGCGAGTTCTTGGGATATTTTATGCAGTTCTTTACATTTTGGTAGGTTGCGTATTAATAAAAACATCTGTTGTAGCTTTAGTAAGCAAGAAATATTCATAATTCAATTTTTCTACAAAAAGCGTTTCGCCAAAAGCAGCAGGTAAAGGGGGTCGGGTTTGGCATCAACAGACAGGCAGACTGACTTTAAATGTAATATTAGTAAATTAGCAATATAAAATATTCTTTTGTTTAATAAACCCTGCAGGATTATTACGGCTGCCGGCGAATTATTTGGTCTTTGTTTAAGATTTTTTCTTTGCAAAAGAATTTACGTTTCCTTAGACACTAGGCTGTGTGTTTGTCTGTGATCGTAGCTAAAGAACGGTGGCCCAATTTCGTTAACATTTTTTTTGATATTGGTTTTTAGAAACTCTGAGTTTAGTTTACAGTTAATTTTGAAACGAATTAATGTGTAAGGTTTAAAAATGTATCCTAACTTAACTTTTAAGTTTTAGTCAATGACATTTAGGTACTTAAGGAGGAAGGGAGATGTTTATTACCACCGCCCATACAGATGCTATTCCTTCAAGTAACCCAGCCAAGTTTCGGTTTTAGTCTGTTGCCACTAGGGCTTGAATATCGGACCATTTTTCAAATCCGGTATTGGATTTCAATACTAAGCAAGCAGTTCCGGAGTTCGAGGCTTCGTTAAAAAATTCTATACAGAGGTTCTACCGGGAAGACATACCGATCGACGCGTCGATTAATAAAAATGTATTGGAAAATTTGTTTATGCGTAGAACTCGATCGAAGAGAAATGTCAAATTCCATACCATTGAGTTTCGATTTCTATCGGTCGCACGTCGTTTCGTTGTCGATTCCCAGTAAGACCCCTGGGCTGGTATTTTAAGAAAAAAAAATTAAAAAAACTTAGCTATTCAGAACTTATATATTATATTAATATAAAATAGTAAGAAGAAATTTAAAATTCATTAGATTAGATTTAGTTCTAAATTTCTTATGGACATTATTAAAATTACTACCTACGAATAAAAGTCTAAGGACTTTTGTTGCTAGTGAAATTCTAAGAACGTTAATGCGTTCAAGCTGTTTAAATAACGCGCTACGCCTCAAACCGTGACTATATATATATATATATTTTATATCGAAATTCCGGTTTTGATTGACCAATTGACTCTTTAGACCGAGAGCTAAAGACAGTCATACTGCATGAAAATCTATTTTTTACAGTCCGAAGCAATGACTTAATACTGCCATGGGTGTTACCGGTAGAGTGTAACGTTGTTTACAACTATAGCCTCTACCTCAAATTTAAATACTTTAATTAATACACATTTTAAATAAATAAAATAATTATGTAAATAACATAGGGAATTGTTTATCAAAGCTTCAAGTGACATTTGATGTTTTTTTCTTTTGTTTGGCTTTTGTATTATCTGTGGTAACCCTGATAACAAAACTTAATAAATAAATCAGGCATTTTACCTTATATATCCTTTTTAAAGACACTTCCATACAATAAATTAATTTTGGAAACCAATTTAATCGAGTTGATTGTTTTTTTTTAACTCGATTGGCTGGATAACCAATCGAGGCACACTAAAACATCCCTCTCAGGATGACAGCTCGCCTCATTAAGATAGTTTTATGAAGCTGAATTTTTTGTACCAAAGCCTCGCAGTAAAGCAAAATACGTAGTCTGCGCGAGGATATTGTTCTGGGAGTGACCGCCTGAGGGTAAATTACAAGGTCACAATGCGTGATTCCGAACTGGAATCGGTGTCCTGTCTCCGCCGAGTCCGTTGAAGAAAGTCTAGCCCTAGAGATTATTCTTTTAGGTCCCTCTGACCAGTATTTCAATTTAGTTAATTTGTCTGTTGATCTTTTAATCTATTTGCTACACTATTCATATTTAGATTCCATAACTTGGTCGGTGATACAGTGTGCAATTATTTCATTTACATGTAGGTTTCTTAATTTAAACCCTATCAAGAGGAGCGTGTATGCCTCAGCATTTAATCTTTTGCATCGAATTACTTGGGAGGGATTCCTGGCCATGTGAGGGTGTTGCTGGTTAATAACTAGCCAACCGAACGCATTACAGTATGTGGAGTTGGTGGAGGCCTTGGAGTTGGTGGAGGCCGTGGAGATGGCGGAGGTGGTGTGTGTGGAGCCTCAGTTTGCGACCGCCGCCCCGGACGCCTGCTCAGCTCGGCGCTGTCCTGACCTGCCGAGACCCGACCTCCCTTACAAAGTAATATCTACACCTTTTAGTTCCTAGTATTTATGTTGCGGACCTACGGTCTAGAAAAATCATTTATTAGTCAAGAATTTGGAAGTGAAGATGCCCCGCTGCGTGCGAAACCAAACTTAAATAATTAAATAATTATCTTTTTTTGATGTAATACTAGTTGCCAACCCAGACCATCCCAGGGACCCAAATTTAGAACTTAAATATCAAGTTTAGGTATGGTATGGTATTGGAATGCAATTAATTGCATTCCAATACCTTGATGTTATAGTTAATACCAAATCAATTATATTAAACAATTTAATTAGCAACATTTGTTAAAACTGTTACATTCTGATAACATCTTACTGGGGTTTTGTATGTTGTGAAGGAGATTATTGTATTTAGTAAAACCAAATTACTGTTATTAATAAAACTTGTAAATAAAATTATAGTGTTGTTTCATTCCACCACACCCCCCAGAGAAGACGGTTACAGTGGCGCCCGAACAGGGACTTTTTCTGGGAAGGTGGAATGAAATTCTGTTCTGGTGGTCTTATCGCTCACTAGTTTTTGGGTTGGTAACGTATTACTTTACTTGTATTACTTAACTTAATTTAACTTTTTTATATCCTTTTTGCAAATATCTTGTTTAGTCTTTACGTTTTGTTGAACATTTACTTCATATTGTTAGTTTAATTTGTTAGTGTGAGTTGGCACCTAGGTATATAGGTATTATATTTTTTTCAGTATTAGAAACTGAAATTTACAATTGTTCAGTGTTTACACACTGAAACCAATAATTTTTTCAGTGTTTACAAACTAAAACTTAAAATTTTCAGTGTTTACAATCTGAAACTTAAAATTTTACAGTATTTACAACCTGAAACATCCAATTTTGCAGTATATACAAACTGAAATAAACAAAATTTCATAATAACTATTTGAAACTTACAAATTTTTCAGTGTTTTTCAACTGAAACCTACAGTTTTTCAGTGTTAACAAACTGCAACTTAAAAAAAGTCTCAGTATTTATAAACTCAAACCTACAATTTCCAGTATTTACAACCGGAAACGACCATTTTTTTTGTATTTACCAACGGAAATAAACAAAATTTCATTATTACTTTTTATATTAATTTTTTAAAGATAAAAATGCAATGAAAAAATTCCTGGTGGCGGGACTCGAACCCACAAACCTCGCTATCGCGGCAAGGCGCTCAACCGCTGAGCCAACCAGGTTCCAGTCAGCCCTCACGAATTTTGTCATTGCTTGTTATCTACTTATACACAGACGCCCTCTATTAGCTTTCTTCTAATAACTCTTATACGAGTGAAGTCAGAAGTCCTAGTTTCTAATACTAGATGGCAGAGGAGTCTGTTTTTTGTTTTTACTTTTTTCAGTATTTTATATTTATGCATTTCAAAATTCCTGGTGGCGGGACTCGAACCCACAAACCTCGCTATCGCGGCAAGGCGCTCAACCGCTGAGCCAACCAGGTTCCAGTCAGCCCTCACGAATTTTGTCATTGCTTGTTATCTACTTATACACAGACGCCCTCTATTAGCTTTCTTCTAATAACTCTTATACGAGTGAAGTCAGAAGTCCTAGTTTCTAATACTAGATGGCAGAGGAGTCTGTTTTTTGTTTTTACTTTTTTCAGTATTTTATATTTATGCATTTTTATAAATTCCTTTATAGGATAATCTTATATTAATTTTTTAAAGATAAAAATGCAATGAAAAAATTCCTGGTGGCGGGACTCGAACCCACAAACCTCGCTATCGCGGCAAGGCGCTCAACCGCTGAGCCAACCAGGTTCCAGTCAGCCCTCACGAATTTTGTCATTGCTTGTTATCTACTTATACACAGACGCCCTCTATTAGCTTTCTTCTAATAACTCTTATACGGGTGAAGTCAGAAGTCCTAGTTTCTAATACTAGATGGCAGAGGAGTCTGTTTTTTGTTTTTACTTTTTTCAGTATTTTATATTTATGCATTTTTATAAATTCCTTTATAGGATAATCTTATATTAATTTTTTAAAGATAAAAATGCAATGAAAAAATTCCTGGTGGCGGGACTCGAACCCACAAACCTCGCTATCGCGGCAAGGCGCTCAACCGCTGAGCCAACCAGGTTCCAGTCAGCCCTCACGAATTTTGTCATTGCTTGTTATCTACTTATACACAGACGCCCTCTATTAGCTTTCTTCTAATAACTCTTATACGAGTGAAGTCAGAAGTCCTAGTTTCTAATACTAGATGGCAGAGGAGTCTGTTTTTTGTTTTTACTTTTTTCAGTATTTTATATTTATGCATTTTTATAAATTCCTTTATAGGATAATCTTTATAGATTATCCTAATACACATAGTTTCTAATACTAGATGGCAGAGAAGTCTGTTTTTTGTTTTTACATTTTTCAGTATTTTATATTTATGCATTTTTAAAAATTCCTTTATAGGATAATCTATAAAGATTATAAATAATATAAATTCCTTTATAGGATAATCTATAAAGATTATCCTATAAAGGAATTTTAAAAAATGCATAAATATAAAATACTGAAAAAAGTAAAAACAAAAAACAGACTCCTCTGCCATCTAGTATTAGAAACTAGGACTTCTGACTTCACTCGTATAAGAGTTATTAGAAGAAAGCTAATAGAGGGCGTCTGTGTATAAGTAGATAACAAGCAATGACAAAATTCGTGAGGGCTGACTGGAACCTGGTTGGCTCAGCGGTTGAGCGCCTTGCCGCGATAGCGAGGTTTGTGGGTTCGAGTCCCGCCACCAGGAATTTTTTCATTCCATTTTTATCTTTAAAAAATTAATATAAGATTATCCTATAAAGGAATTTATAAAAATGCAAAAATATAAAATACTGAAAAAAGTAAAAACAAAAAACAGACTCCTCTGCCATCTAGTATTAGAAACTAGGACTTCTGACTTCACTCGTATAAGAGTTATTAGAAGAAAGCTAATAGAGGGCGTCTGTGTATAAGTAGATAACAAGCAATGACAAAATTCGTGAGGGCTGACTGGAACCTGGTTGGCTCAGCGGTTGAGCGCCTTGCCGCGATAGCGAGGTTTGTGGGTTCGAGTCCAGCCACCAGGAATTTTTTCATTGCATTTTTATCTTTAAAAAATTAATATAAGATTATCCTATAAAGGAATTTATAAAAATGCATAAATATTATTACTTTTTGGAACTTACGAATTTTTCAGTGTTTACAAACTGGAACCTACAATTTTTCAGTATTTACATACGGAAACGTCCAATTTTTCAGTATTTACAAATTGTAACATACAAAATTTCACTATTACTGTTTGAAAATTACAAATTTTTCAGTGTTTACGAACTGAAACCTACAATTTTTCAATATTGCAAACTGAAGTTTAAATTTTTTCAGTATAGAAAACTGGAATTAAACATTTTTTCATCATTAGCAACTTAATGTAGCTGTATTTTACGCAAATTGGACAATTTTCACTTAAAATTTCACTTTTAAATTCGCCATCTTACACACAAAACCTTGTTACTTTTCGTGCGGTCGAGGACAGAGTGTCCATACTTTAGGTATTAAACATACTAGTAGGACGTGTGTACGATTTTTATACAACGTTCACAAAATCATATTGAAAAACATTTAATATATTTGAAATTAAACTTCACACTAGCTGTGCTGCGCGGTTTTGCCTGCCGTACAATTTTTTTCTTTAGCTCGGCCCTTAAAGGTCGTGTTAGGTTGTTTAGTAGCTTATAACCTCCCCCAAGAGTTGGGCTATAGATTGCAAAGGAAATTTTACGAATTCGACTGGTAATTCCAGAGCTTACCGCGCACAACATTTTTTTTTTCAAAGTAATTGTATTATATTAGTTTTTTTTGAGGCGCTCCGTCGTATCGCGATGATACCTTTTCGGACGTAACAGGCAGGAGGTACTCGAGTAGGGCCGTATATCGGGCTTACTCCTGTCACATATTTATTTTTGTATATATTATTTATGTATTCTATATATTCGATAATCTGTCCTTTCTTATTTTTAGTTTATGTATATGGTATATAAAAGAGTGGTTTGCGAGGACTCTTTAACGACGCCTTAAACTCGCGGCTTTTGTTAAAAATATTATGTATAGTTTATTTTTATTCTTATTTATGACTTAGTCACTTATTTTTTATTTATGTATTTATTATAAAAGTATCATGGATTTACTTTATGGAGCGGTATATGACGGACTCCTAAAATAAGCCTAATCGTTGTGCTTGGTTGGAGAGGCCTGCGGGCTTCCTTCCATTATATTACCCTTACCTTCTTTGAGGATTACTTGAGGAAGGTCAACTTTTTTTTACTTTTACCTTTGCCATTTACCTTGCCCTGAGCGTATAGCTCCGGCAAGCCTTTAGATGGCGCTGTGCGTAGTAGGGGAGGTCTTCAGTGTATCGGCCGTATGCGGTGGTCACTGTTGACGTGTTGTTTTTGTACGCCATTTTGCTGGTGATACATTTAGTTCACTTTTTTTTCAACATTTTTCCATTCGTGGAAACCAGAACGGATACAGCGCCTCAATACGAACGTTGTATGAATAGGGAAATTGTCCATTATGAGTTATAAGTCGAAGCTGGGAAATCAATAGGTAGAAGCCCGATAAAAGATTTTAAAACTGATTAATTTACCCTGTTTAACTAATTAAAACACTTATTAATATTAGGTACACATACCCTTAACTTAAGTGTGTTTGTAATTTAAGTATATTTATATATTTTTTTTTTGTGTTTTTATATTACCTTGTCGCTGTGTGGTGACCGGCCAAGCGAATAGCACCACCCCTCTCACTCCACAGGGTGTCGTAAGAGCCGACTAACGTGTCAAGTTTTTAAGACCTATAACTTGTATGAGCGCCCATCAGGCTCCAACATCAGAAGCAGTGGATGATGATGATGATGTTGAAATTTTGTATATAAAAATGGTGTTGTTTTTTTTTTATATCTACTTTTCTTATGCGTTAAATTATATTATTATTATTATTAAGTGGTTATGGGTTTTTTAATTATCTTTTTTTCAGTGTTATGGTGATGGTTTTTTTTAAATTATATTTTTACATTATTTGTATTTTCTCCTACACATTGCATTAATTTCACAACAGTTATTATAACAACAGTACTTTTATGGTCTGTTTTGAATGTTACACATTTTTTCACTAACTGTGAGTAACATATCAGTTTGTTTCGCAATCACTAGGAATTGCGAAACACAATCTCAATTTGTGACTAACCCGTAAATAATCGATTTAAAATCAATATCAACTTAAATTTAAATAATTTCGTTTAAGTCAGAAACCACAAAGCTTTACTGTATTCCGGGTAATCTTGGGTAGTTTTGTATGTAGACGAGGACGTCTGCTATCGAATTCCCTGTGTGAATTCTTACCAGGGAGGGGAGTGCTATAACGTTGTTTACAACTATAGCCTCTACCTCAAATTTAAATACTTTAATTAATACACATTTTAAATAAATAAAATAATTATGTAAATAACATAGGGAATTGTTTATCGAAGCTTCAAGTGACATTTGATGTTTTTTTCTTTTGTTTGGCTTTTGTATTATCTGTGGTAACCCTGATAACAAAACTTAATAAATAAATCAGGCATTTTACCTTATATATCCTTTTTAAAGACACTTCCATACAATAAATTAATTTTGGAAAGCAATTTAATCGAGTTGATTGTTTTTTTTTTACTCGATTGGCTGGATAACCAATCGAGGCACACTAAAACATCCCTCTCAGGATGACAGCTCGCCTCATTAAGATAGTTTTATGAAGCTGAATTTTTTGTACCAAAGCCTCGCAGTAAAGCAAAATAGAAAACAACACAGCCAACATTAATGATCTGTGCTTTTGCTATTTTAGTAGAATATTTTTAATAGATTAATTGCATTCCAATACCTTGATGTTATAGTTAATACCAAATCAATTATATTAAACAATTTAATTAGCAACATTTGTTAAAACTGTTACATTCTGATAACATCTTACTGGGGTTTTGTATGTTGTGAAGGAGATTATTGTATTTAGTAAAACCAAATTACTGTTATTAATAAAACTTGTAAATAAAATTATAGTGTTGTTTCATTCCACCACACCCCCCAGAGAAGACGGTTACAAAAGGGAACGACCAATGCTTTAAACGACAATATGTTAATCGACTCCCATCATTGACTTTGTATTGATCTGCTTACCATTAGCAAGATATATAGATAAATAAATTATTGATCACTGTCACATGACGTGCTACAATTTTAAATTCTAAAAACTGAAAAGAACTGTTATAAACTGTCAGTTAAAATTCTTAAAAGTGAATGCGCTTTTCCTGTGTTGCTTTATTTTTATTTTTATAAGAGCTCAACATGTGACCTTGCATACACCTGATGTTAAGCAGTATGCAATGTCCAGGAATGATAGCAACAAGCGGATGCATGCAGGTGCATCGCTGGTTGTCATCATTATGCCGGCTTGAGATCGTTTATCGTGTAGATCGTAAGATCTTCGTTTTTTTTTAAAGTTATACATATTTAATTATATTTAAATTATAAACAAAAATTGCAATGAAAATTTTCCTGGTGGGTGGGTCACGAAATTTGTCATTGCATTAACTATTTATACACGCACGCCCTCTATGTGCATTCCTCTAATTACTCCGTATTAGAGTTAAGTTAGAAATCCTAGTTTTTGAACACTAGAAGGCAAATGAGTGTTTATTTTTTTGTACATTTTTAGTATTTTTATAAAAAATGTATAACTTCCTTATCAACATAATCTTATGGTTTTTTTAAAGATAAGTATGATCTTATAATTGTTTGAGGTTTGTACTTTAAAAGTATTTGCAACGAAATGATTTACTTCATATATGGATGATGTTATTTATTTATTTTTATCGTTAAACCTTCTGGCGCGTCCTGTATGTAAGCACCATAGGTCTGATGTCATAAGATACAATTTCTTACAAATTATTATAATAGTTTAGGTATTATCATGGAAAATGTATTTTTGGCAATTTTTTTTAGAAGGCTGGACCTTGGCGTCAGTCCATGACACAATACATTTTATATTATAACAGATAGTAAAACTAACACTCTTTTTATTAGTTTTTTCATAAATTACTTTTTTTTTTGAAGCAAACTAAAAGTATGATTGTTGAAATAGTCAGGTTCTTCCGCAACGTTAAGTCAACCCGTTTGGATCGTCTCTGGCGAAGTAACTATTTGTCTGGTCAGAAAAGTAACTATTTGTATATAAGCAAAGAACCATAACAGATTTCTTGGAACAATATTGCGGGAGTTTGCGGGTTCTTGAGATATTTTATGCGGTGTTACACATTTTGGTAGGTAGCGTATTAATTAAAACATCTGTTTGCAGTTTTAGGTGGGTAAGAAAGATTTATAATTCTACATTTTCTCCAAAAAATGTTTACTTTTGACTGAATATTGGTTAGCATGACAGGGGTCTAGTTATTAACCTGGACTATTCTAGTACCGTTTAATATTACAATGGCATAATAAAATAAATCTGCGAGCAGGTAAAGAGGATCGGGTTTGGCATTAAAACAATATTATTGGAAAAAAAATAGAAGACTGACTTTAAATGTATTATTAGAAAATTAGCAATAAAAAAAAAATGTTTAAACCCTGAAGGATTATTGCAGCTGCCTGTAAATTCGTTTGTCTTTATTAAAGATTTATTTTCTTTGCAAAAGGACTCTAAGGCTTTATTGTGTTTGTCTGTGATCGTAGTTTAAGAACGGGTGGCCTAATTTCGTTTAGATTTTTTACGATATTGGTTTTACGAAACGCTCAGTCTGTTTTTTTCAGTTTATTTTGAAAGGGATTAATGTTTAAGATTTATATTTATAAAAATATAAATCTTAAACATTAATTTTTAATATACTTAATTTTGTATCTTGACTTAAAAGTAAATGAAATTCAGGCACTTAGGTGAGAGGGAGATGTTTATTACCACCGCCCATGCAAAAACCTTTAAGTGACCTACCCTTTCGTTTTAACCGGTTGCCAAGATGATAATTTTACTTTTGCTTAGCAAAAGCTAAAAACAAATGCAATTAGAAAAAAAAAAAATCACATTCCAAAGCATGATTTGGGCTAAGAAACGACTATTAATCCTGCCATGTGTGTTGCCGGATTGATCAGGTAGTAGTCTTTCAGGATGCAGTTACGAAACCGCCATATAGGGAACGACGATATATTGTTAAACAATAATATATTAATCGACTTCATTCATTGACTTTGTAGATCTGCTTACCATTGGAAAGCAGATCATGTTGTAGGTATATAATCAATTGGTTAGGTTACAAAATCACAAGATGTGTTCCAATAAAAAAGACACTTAATAAAAACCCAAAGTTAAATAACTTTCGCTAAATATCCTGTTAGTGATATGAGTTTTTAAGGCGATTTCCCGTGATAGTTTTTTAATATTATTATACCTAAATGTTTAAATTGAGTTTTTTTTTTTTTAATTTGTCAAAATTATGTTTTTTTAAGCTTAATAATACAACAGTATTTAAGTATTTATATACTGACAAAAATATTCAGGGGAAAATTAAAAGGGCTTAACTCGCGGTCTCTAGTCCGAGAACGCTGCAGTTCATTCCCCTGCCTTTCAACCGTACGGAGAATCCATGGATAGCTGAGTATGGACATTTCACCCTACATTACTCCGATGGGTACCCTGAGGCCGGTTAACGGTTCTCGGGAGCTAAAAAAGCACCCGTGATGATATTTCTTCATTTATTATTTCACATATGCTTCATAAACACCCAGATTAAGACATACTGTTTACAAAAACGTGCCATTATTATTTACCTGAGTAAGAATCAACGCAATGCAAGTAACCACTTCACGGAGGCGGTCACATAGCCATGAAGGCTATTCTAAAGTAGCAAGCACTATAAGTAATATGTTCTAATAATATTTTAAAAATAGTACAGCAAGAACCATCTCATCGAAGGGATACCTAACTCAAAATATTCGGTTAAACCTACTGACAAGAGTCTAGCTATTGAGCACCTGGACTATTTCAGTACCTTTTAATATTACATTGCCATAATATAATAAATCTGCGTGCAGGTAAAGAGAATCGGCATTTGGCATCAACACAATATTATCGAACAAAATTTAGCAGACAGTCAATCTATTAAATGTATTATTAGAAAATTAGCAAAAAAAAAACTCTTTTGTTCAAACCCTGCGGGATTATTGCTGCTGCCTGCGAATTCTTTTGTCTTTGGTTAACATTTTTTTTTTTCTTTGCAAAAGTATTTATGCTTCTTAAGGCTGTGTTTTTGTCCGAGAGCGTATCTTAAGAACGAATGAACTAATTTCATATATATGTTTTTATAATATTGGTTTTTAAAAACGGTGAGTCTTATACATACATATCATCACGGGTGCCTTACGGCGCCCGAGACCGCCTAGTCGGCCCTAGGGTACCCAGCGGAGGGGTTTTTTAATCCCACCTCGTCGTAGCCGATGGTATGAGTCTACACCGAACAAGTGGCTAGTTCGTTGCGATGTTTTTGAATAGACCTAATAACCCATCTATAAATAGTTTCAAGTTGGTATAGTGAAACCGGGACTGACAGCTTAACGTGCTCTCCGAGGCACTATAGTGGTGTTGTCAAACAAATGTACATATTTTTTTAAAATTAAAAACTCATTGGTACACACCGGGATTCGAACCAAGTGTCTCTAACGGGACCTAAGTGTTTTTAAGTCGAAGTTCTAACCAACTCGGCCACCATGTATATGTTATAATAACTTATAACATTAGTATTTTGAAAAAAAACATATTTAAGTGTTTTAAATGTATCTTGAGTAAAACGTAAATGACATTTTGGTACTTAGGTGGGAGGGAGATGTTTATTACCACCACAGATGCAAAAACCTTCAAGTGATCTAGCCTTTTGTTTTAGTCTGTTGCCACGATGATAGTTTTTCTGTTGCTTAGCATGAGCTAAACTGCATATAAAAAAACTATTACTTATAAGCCTGTCTAACTGCATATGGAAAAACTATTTCGTTATGGCCCAAAAGCAATGATTTGAGATAAGAAAGACTATTAATCCTGCCATGTGTGTTGCCGGATTCCAGGAGCCTACTAACAATATTATTAAGCTCAAACATGTTTTAATAATTTTAAGCCTCGAAAAACTCCTTTCAGCAGACGCAACTGCAATAATTCTCAGGACTATTTCGATAGTGGGGTAAACTTCAGTTATTTTTCTATTATGTATTTCAGCATCGAGACAATGTCGTCGTTTCCTTGTTAACTAACTTTATTTTAATTTACCGTTATGTTATAACCTTAATAAACAATTAAGCATCAAAATGAAAACTTTTAAATAAAAAAAAAAATAGTTACTGTTAAACCACTATATTAATCGATTCCATTTATTGAATTTGTAGGTCTACTTACCATTAGGAACATACAAAGTCACATGACATGAACTAATAAAAAGTTATTTAATAAAAGTCCATAATGAAACTACTTTCTATAAAAATCCTATTCATATTTTTAAAAAGTGTCGGTTTAAATTCTGAAAACAACTTCTTTGGTGGCTAGGTGCAAATCACTTATTATTTTGGCTTAATTGTTTAAATTAATATATTAATTAGAAAATAGCAATTCTGTGTGTTTTAACAGTGCATATGAGTGTGATATTGTACATGATATAATAACATATATAAATTTGTGCTTTGTCCTGCTGGTACTTAACCTAAAATATTATTGACAACTTTTCACAAAATCTCACCATAATAATGGCATCCGAGGATAACATGTTTGAAACTCAGCAACTATTTGAAGCCAATCTGACTAAAAGAATAGCCTCTTTTGAAAATCAACTGTCTGGAAACATAGAACCACTACATACAGTGAAGCTTGAGATCCTAAACTTAAATTATTACATTTTTAGGATCAGAAACTTCAAAGATGCAGTCAGGAAGATCAGAGAAAAGAAATATTGAATTTACCTAGCTCCATCAGACTTACTATGGAGGCATTATGTTGAATTTGCTGATCCCAATTCAAAATTGAAAGAAAATATTAAAATTCGAAGAGTAACTCCACGAGCTTCCTGCGAAATTTCACTAATTTGAGGTTTGAATTTGAAAAGTATTTGCAGTGAAATGATTCACATCTGGATGATGTTATTTATATATTGTTTTAAATCCTTCTGACGCGCCCTGTAGTTAAGCACTATTGATAACACACAACTTTAGGACAACTTTTAGGAATTATCAAAATATATTGATATTAATAATTTAGGCCATATTATGAAAAAAATATTATTTATCAAATTTTAAAAATATATTAGAATGGTTAAAGATGGGGCTAAAATGAATACCTGATTAGACCCTTTTCAGGTAGGCGAAAACAAGTAAGTACCTCTAATTGTCTTTGTTCTTGGGAACCTACTGAAACACAAGAAGTTTTTAGAGTTCCGTCACTAATACGAAAGATATTGTATTTTAATTGTCAAAATGATGTTTTTTTAAAGCTTAATAATACAGTAGTTATTTACTGACAAAAATATTTTTGCAGGGGGGAGTTAAAAGCCTTTAACCCTACTTCGCGGTCTCATGTCCGGGAACGCTGCAGTTAATTTTCCTGTCTTCCAACCATGCGATGGACCAGCTCCCGCATGGAGAGTCCATGGATGGATAAGAACATTGTCTCTCATGTAGAACATTTCACCCTAAAAGGCACCCGAAATGGTATTTATTTATTTATTATTTCACATATATCTTACTTTAAGTTTATAAAGTTTGATCTGTGTGATTACCCAGACCAAGACATACTGTGCCATAAAACGTGCCATTATTATTTTCCTGAGTAGAAATCGAAACCATCATACTATATGTTTAACGCAAGTTTAAAATTCCACTAAACGGTCACATATGGCCATGGAGGCCAATTTAAAGTACCAAGTATTATAAGTAATATATTGTGTGCTAACAATATTTTGAAAACTGTAGTACAGCAAGTACCATCTCAGCGCAGTAGATACTTAAATCAAAATATTTGGTTAAACCTATTGAACCCTATTCAGCAATGACTATTGAAACTTGGCCACAGCTGTTTTACAAATAGCAGGTAATAAGTAATAAGATAATATTTTTAGAGACAATGGTTAATATTGAGAAGGGAGGGGGTTGGAGAGCTAATTTTTGGCTACAAACTATTGAGGTCCTCAGTATATTTGTTGGTGGTTGAAGTGGTAGTTTAGTTTGTGTGTTTGAAATAAAAAAATATTGAAATAAAATGAGTTCTACAAAAGATTTTCATTCCGAAGAGGCAAATACTTCAGGATATAGAGTAAGTATTTTTAAATTTCTAGTTGAATGAATAAACTGTTGCTTCATAATTTACATCGCCATTATATTTGATCGCCTTCGTAGACTTGTGGTTACACCTTTGACGCTGTATCCAGAGTATGAGGATTCGATTTCCACCCATGCCATGGCAAAAAAATATTAGGACAGACATTTTTCTGTAGTTTGTGACCAGAACAATATTGTGCAAATTGTTCTATATATTATTATATCATTGTTTCTGGTACATAGTACGATTCTAAAGCTGCCAGACTGTTTGCAATGTCCTTCATAAAAAAGAAATAAATAAATATAAATAGGTGTAATATATACAAGGGTGTACTTTGGGCTAATATGAGGTTCTACTGATCAATACGAACAACTTTTCCCATGGAACCATGTGTCGCGAATGAATAAAAATATTGCCTTCTCCATACAAACTTCATTCATTTCATTTCAAACTAGTACCTAATGTTAAAATGACCTATTTGTATGGAGAAGCCAATTTTTTTTTTATTTGCGACACATGGTTTCATGGGAAAAGTTGTTTGATTTGATCAGCATAACCTGATATTAGCCCAATGTACATCCTTTCAAATTCAACCTGTATATAAAACCTATGTATTGTAATACTAGTATATACTTCTGTTAAAGTTGATTTTTACTTTCAAAATTTATATTTAAATATATTGTAAATACATTGTGGTGGACATTTGCCAGATATAATTTTTTATTCATAATTGCCGAACTTTTCTCTTTGTAATTCAATAAAATTTTAATCATCTTCATCTAAATTTTTTGTTTTAGTTAAACCCTTATATACCTAAATGCCAAGTGTTTTTTTCTTGATAGGTCTTAATGTTTGTGTACTTATTGCATATTTTTGTGTTTAAGCATTAATAAAAAGCAATCTTGATTTAAATAAAATTATTAAATTAATTAGGCGAAAATTGGTTACGGCCGATTTCCACCCAAAATTTTTTTTTTTCATTTATTTTTTTTACTTTAAAAAATCTATTTGATATAAGAATGTATAAAGGGATAAGGAATTTTTTAAAATATAATAATATTAATACTAAAAAAGTTTGCCTTGCTGCGAAAGCCAAGGTATTGGGTTCAAGGGGGGTTGGACCCGCCGCGCTCCACTGCTAGCGCTATTGTGCTAAAACTAATGCCATGTTTGGTATCATTTTCGGATAACTTAAGTATTAAAAATTCATTTCCATAAAAAAACAATACTTTTTCATAGAAAAAAACAAAATTATTGAACAAAATAGCAAAATCATAAACTAATTATTTTACATAAACGTCGTGTATTTTTAAACCGTAAGAGATATTGATATGAAAATAATATATCCTAAAACGTATATTTAGTAGAATTACAGAAATATAACGTTTATTGGAATCCGACTGTAAAATCTAAATCAACTAAAAAAAGTTTTATTATGGGGCGGAGTAGCCAAAGTGCCCAATTTTTTTCGGCTACGAATTTCTCTTGACTTTTCCAGTCAGATTCTTTCCTGACCTTAAATTGGTTTCGTAAAAAAAGTATTTTTATGAAGCAGCTCACCTGCCCACAGACTATTCTTAACCGAAATATGACAATGTCACTTGACGGTTTTGTATCTGTATGTCGGCTGAAGTTTTTCTTCTTTAATGAAGCACGGTATGCGACTTTGTATCTACGTGATAGTAAGCAGACCAATAAAATCCACGAATAGGGTCGGTCAATATATTGTTGTTGATCGCTCCCATTATGCCGACAAAATGATGTGGTTAAGTTATTTAACCCTCCGCCTAGTTAAGGTATTTTGAAATGATTTTTCAAACAGGTACTTACCTTTTTTTATTTTTTATACCTACTTATTTTATTTTTTATTTTAGGTCAGATTAAATGCCAAACGTGTCCGCGGCAGGCCCAAGGGGAACGTAAAACCACTAGATGCGGTAAATTTATTTATTATTTATTATTCCACATTTTTATTTTATGTATTATTTCATTGTTGTTATTGAAATTATTAGTCTTTTTTTATTACTCGTATTAAACAATATTGTAACATAATTATGACAAATATCTCTTACCTATGTCATAATACGCTAGTTATATAGTTTTACGCAATAGATATTAATGCGGTGTTTACAATAAATTCGATTGTCCTATATATATAACTTTTCCCATGGAACCATGTGTCGCAAATGAAATAAAATTTTGGCTTCCCCATACAAATTGGTCAATTGAACATTACTAGTTTGTATGGAGAAGGCAATTTTTTTTTCATATGCGACACATGGTTCCATGGGAAAAGTTGTCTATTTGAACGGCAGAACCTCATATTAGCCCAAAGTACATCCTTTTAAAGTCACCCTGTACACCCTATACAGGGTGTACAGGGTGACTTTAAAAGGATGTATATATATATATATATATATGTATATATAAACATATATATATATATATTCCATGGGAAAAGTATTTCAATTTGATTAGTAGAACCTCATATTAGCCCAAAATACAACTTTTCTAATGTATAGGAGTATGTAGTAATTCTAGGAATGTATTGTATACATGTATGTATGTCGTCTATATTGGTTTTTTAATCGTCATTCTACGTATCGTTTTATAGATCTCCGAAAGGTTGGCTGATACATAATGCCTAAGGTATTAACGGCAGGTATTTCGGACGGAATTAGTGCTATGAAATAAGGTTCAAAATCGTAAATCAAGGTGGCGGCTGCGGCACAATATTTCACTATTATTTTGTTAAAAAAATATTTGGAGCTATTAACTATTATCTCACATTTTTTTTGCCAAAAATATGTATTTATTTTTAAGGTCTAAGATTTATAGAGACTTTAAAAAGTGGGTTAAAAAGTTTACTGATATAAGTCAAATACCAATAAAATGGTATTCTTTGTCAAATATTTTATTCATTACTTAAAATGTATCTTTTCCACATTTAAAACATTATTTAAAACACAGTAAAAACATGGAATAGATAGTAGCTCGTATTGTAGTAGCTTTGAATAAATTTTCATACCTACATTCATTTCTCCCGGAAAGTTCTCCTATGACATTTTTGTTCTTAGGCCCAACGACGACTACGAAGCACGGAACTCGAGAGAGTTCGACGATTGGAAATGGCTGGAGCCTATCGTCAACTGCAGGAGACAATATCGGATGTGACTAGCAACAAAGAAAATGGACATCATGTGGAGGTAAGAAGAAACACTATTTCATTGAAGTGGCTTCCACAGAAAATTTACAAATTAAATATTGTACAAATTATTTTTCTGAGCTTTATTCGTTTGTTGGATTGTCATGGCAAAAAAATAGCTGTACGTTTGACTGTGCAGTTTCGCATGGTCAGGGTGTTTATAGAATATACTATGTATTAAATTGTTGTTACTGGTACAAATAGTATAGGCATAGAGCTTAGTTTGTGACCAAAACAGTATGTGTAAATTATCCTACATATTATTATTATTATTTATTGTCTTGACTACTCTTGATGAAAGTCATCATTAATGAAAGTAAACGTCATACAAAATTGTCTTCCCTATCCTTCGTGCAACCAATATTAACGAAAGTAAATGTCATATAAAATTGTTAAACCCTGTTGTCTTCATGCGACCAACATTAATAGAATTGTCTAACCCTATTGCCTTCATCCAACCACTATTATCGAAAGAAAATATCATACAAAATTGACTATTCCTAGCTTTTGTGCAACCAGCACTAATGAAAGTTAATGTTGTACAAAAAATATCTTTGGCGTTACAAACAATATCGAAAATGAATACGGCCAGACGTAGGTAGACTCGTATGCTAATTCGATATTGTTATACGTTAGGTTTATACAAAGTCATAAGTCGTGCTCCTACAAAAAACATTGACATTATTATTTTGTTTTAGCTAACAAAAGTAAAATTGCTCGAAAAAACTCTATATTACTTAAAGGGTAGAAGTACGACCAAAGAAGACATTCTGAGGCAAAATAAGCAGTGTAAGTATTACTATTATTACATTTAAGTTGTATTTACGCTCCCATCATAATACCATGGACTGTTTATATCTAACTTGACACTGGCACTAATCCCTTCGTGTAATTGAGGGGTATTTGCCATTCTACAAGAAAAGAAGAAGAAGAAGAAGTTGTATTTATATTATAACCTATATATATATATATATATATTTATATTTTGGACAACATTTGGAGTTTTTGATGATATACAGATTTTTATAAAAGTCGATAGGTATATAATCGGCTCGTTATGATCATATAAAAACTACAAATCAAGTTGCGGTACTTTGTAAAACATAAAATTAGAAAAAAAGGGGGTGGGATTGAAACGCACGACCGTCGTTCGGTATTCAAACATTATAAACACACTCTTCTGCATCTAGTGTTTAAAAAAATACTAATTTCATTCTAATGAACTAGGTAATGTTTTTATGAAAATATTAGTTATTTTCCTTTTAATATTGAATGTTATTTTTAAACTTTGTTTTTAAAATATGATATTTGCATAATATGATATTCCCAAAAAAATCAATGCGTGTTATGGTTTTTCGTCTGAAGATAAACGGAAAACTTATGGGATCAATCAGTCATTCTTTTTACGTACAGTCAGGACCGCCAGTCAGGACTCAAGTCCTGCGGCTAAAACTGGAACTAAACAATGATCTTGTAGTTTGACTACAAGAGCGCTACAGAAGCGCCACGGCTATCGGAGTTGAGGGTGATTTCGACTCTAGTTATTATTTTAGTAAATTATTAAATTTTATTGGTCGATGGTATAATTTATTTTAATATTTATTTTAGTGGAAAGGTGCATACGAATGATGGAAGGAGAAACAACTCGGGACAACCCGAGAGAATAAAAAACTTACCAAGGCTGAAAATTACGACGAGAATGCATGAATAAAAATATAAATCCTGAGGGTCATAACGACGATTTGAAACTGAGGAACCTTGAAGTTCTAGCGCGCCCATCCAAACCAATATATTTTGACCCTTCACAAGCGTTATCCTAATTGGCAATAGCGCGCGCGATTATGCGATGCGACTGCCGCTAATCGCATCATATGATCGCTCGAGCGAAAGCCAAATTGTAAATGCTAAAATTGCTTTAACTTTGTCTTCTTTACTTCTCCTTTGAAAAATTATGTTTATTATAATTCTTAAAAAAAAAAGAATATTTATTTTTAACTAAAATCTTCAATAATCATTTCTGTGACCTATAAGTAAGGTGTCATCGCACGAAATTCTTCTTCCGCGTCTAAATATAAATTATCTCTAAGGTCGAGTTGCTGAAAGCGTGATAGCGGTTAAATCGCTCGTCAAAGTAAAAGACAAAAGTTGATAAGAGAAATAAAAGTGGCTAAAGTGAACCGATATTCGAATCAATTTCGTGGTAAACATATAATTTATTTTATTTCAAATTAAGCTTATATTGTTAAAACTTATTGTTAAACGATTATTGATGAAAAATGTCGGTTAGCCAACAGCAACTGGCCCTAAACAAACTTATCTGGTTTTAACTTTCACAAGCTATTTAACAGCTATCACGCTTTCAATAACTCAGGTACTACGGGCGACTATATCAAACCCTATATTTCGAATATTAAATAATAATTATTATAGTTCGTAGGTGAAATGTTATAAAATGGGTTCTCTATATTCAAATTCAAAACACATTTAATCGCACCTACCACACACACTCACAATATAACACACTCATCTACACAAGATATTACTAATGCAAATACTTTTAATTGTAATAATTGTGTTATTATCATTATCCTTGTCGCTAAATATTTGTACTATAATTATGGATACTTTAATATATTTAAATAAATTTAATTGTGTTATTTTGTTGATTTGCTTAATTTATGTTAATAATTGTTAATTGTGACACATAGGTATACAATACTTAGAAAAGTTGTGGTGTGGTACTACAGTGGACTGTATTCAAGTTAAACACCATTTTGTTGGCACACATATATACTTATTCAACTTCACAAAAAGAATAAGTTAATTACATTTAAAGACTAAAACGTATACATGGCGAGACAAAATAAACTTAATATTAAAAGTGTCGGATAGGCGCACGTAGATCAAGGCTCCGAGCAAGAAGCACATAAGTCTGGCCCAGAGTCAAATGTGAATATGTCTGAACAATACTATTTCTTATAGGGTGAGATCCTGAAGACCTGAGGTGCAAGCTTTGCCTAGTTCAGGCTCCAGTCTCACACTCTAATTATTGTTAATAAATGTTATTACTATTGGTTCTGTATATTTTTTATGAGAAAATAAAGTTTTTTTTTTTTTTTTTAATCTTATAAATATTCATGTTTATGTTATTTTTTACGTTATCTGTGCAATCTCTCGGGAAAAAGAAAGAGATGGAGTTATGAAATTTTGTGTAATATTTTATACCCAATAAATATTTCTTTCTTTTCGCCGAGAGATCGCACGAGTGCCTATTTTAATTTTAGAACGCATTCCTAATAGATACCTACTATTATTATTTCACCACTATAATTTTAAAATATTAGTTTTTCTTTTTTAGGTTTAAGATGCCTCTGTAATTTTAACATGAAAATAGGAAAAATATGCGGTAACACCCTAAGGCCTAAAATAGCCTATTGGACATAATGTCGAACATGTTCGCTGCCGCCATATTCTGTTCTCAACCAGTCAATGCTCAATAATTGATTATATATTTTTTTTCACTTTGTGTTTTAGGTTTGTGTGGCGGGCGGCCATTTTCTGTTCTCATGTTTATAAATACGATTTTGCTTTAGGGCACCTCCTAACTTCATCTCATATTTACAGTAGGTTAAAAACAAATGTATGTTCTACAATATGGGTAAATACTAATACCCATATGCTCAATCGGACGGTTCGATTCTGCGATTCCATCTATTCATGGTTTAAAAAGTACGAGTAAAGTATCTAACAAGTTCAAAGTATGAATAATATGGAAGTGCCTTGTATAGTAAAAATTACAAATATTATTCCGTCTCGCTCCCACTCAATCAAATCTACTTAAAGAAAAGTAATAACTACCTAGCTACTTTTTTTATTTATTTTCGAACGAAATGTTCCATGTGGTCCCAGCCAGGTGTGGTCGCTTTATACAACGAGGATACACGTAAGTGTTTTTGTTATATGTTAATAAACACTGCATCAAGCTCGCCACTTGTTAAGTGTTGCCTCCGAATAACATCGGTGAAATGAGAACGGGTTAATCCCCCCGCTGGGTCCTGAGCCCGTTTAAGCAGTTATCGGGAGCCAGACAAAAAAAGGTGAGTTTGCATGGTGGCCGGCCAGCTTCTGCTCTCGTGTTTAGACAGGCGATTTTGACCTTAGGGCACTTCCATATCATTTATACATTCAAGCATTATGGATTACTTTGGCTGAGTTGCACAAAAGTGTCTGTTAAAGTACCAAATTGTAACGATGTACCAGCTGTGATTCGACTTTCAAAATAAAACTGTTACATTTGACGATTTTTTACTTTAATGGTTACAATTACGGACACTTTGGTTCAGCTAGAGTTTAGAATCATTAATCGAACAGTCAATTGTTGCGTATGTTGTATTTGGTTAATTAAAAAAAACTATAATAATATAATAAATCAATTATAAATTTGTTTTTTATACTTAGATAACAAGCAATGACAAAATTCGTGAGGGCTGACTGGAACCTGGTTGGCTCAGCGGTTGAGCGCCTTGCCGCGATAGCGAGGTTCGTGGGTTCGAGTCCCGCCACCAGGATTTTTTTCATTGCATTTGTATCTTTAAACATTTAATATAAGATTATCCCATAAAGGAATTTATAAAAATGCATAAATATTATTATATATTCAACTTTTCTTTAAAAACACTTTTGTCTATCTGGTGTATTTAAAAACCTTTCTCACAAAACACAAACATCTAGTATATTTGCAGTCCCTATAGGTATGTCAAAAATGGTCCCCCTGTGGCCTTCCCAGGGTCTCAAACTATCTCTACACCAAATTTCATCTAAATCGGTTCAGCGGTTTTAACGTAAAAACGTAACAAACAGAGTTACTTTCGTATAGGTTTTTATTTTTTATTGAAGCACGTTCATAGATGGGTTATTGAATCTATACAAACATCACGACGAGCTAGCCACATGTTCGGTGTAGTCTAACCAACTCGGCTACCTCATAATTTTTCATTTTGCATTATATACGTGGTGGCCGAGTTGGTTAGACCTTGGACTTAAAAACACTTAGGTCCCTGTTTCGAATCCCGGGGTGTACCATTGAGTTTTTAATTAAAAAAAATATGTACATTTGTATGAAAACACCACTATAGTGCCTCGGAGAGCACGTTAAGCTGTCGGTCGCGGTTTCACTATACCAACTTGTGAAACTGTTTATAGATGGGTTATTGAGTATATTCAAAACATCGTGACGAGCTAGCGACTTGTTCGGTGTAGACTCATACCATCGACTACGACGAGGTAAGATTAAAAACCCCTCCGCTGTGTACCCTGGGGCCGTGTAGGCGGTCTCGGGCGCCGTAAGGCACCCGTGATGATGATGCATTATATTTACTCGTAATATACTGATTAAAAGTATCGCATATCTCCAAAGCTTACAGACCAATTTAGAATAAAGATTATTTAAAACTTAAATAAACACACTTATTTACCTACTAAATAAAAACTCAAATAAATAATGTAAAAGGTAAGGGAAATAAAAAATGGGTCAGAAAAGCAGCTACCTAACATAACCGGTAAGACGTGTGACGGCTATGACGCTGGCGGCGTTTTCGCGCTGGATTGGCATGCTGACTCTCTGTACAAAACAGAATAAAGGATATGAGATGACGCATTTTGCTGAAAACTTTCTGACAGAGCTGGCAGACTTTAACAATGCTACGGAATGGCGCCAGTTGACAGCTAAAACTGATTCCTAACCAGGAAGGGCTCGTCTGGCCGTGGAATGTTCGTTGACGTTATATTTAGATTCAGACTTATTTTTAATTTTCAGCACGGGGAAGCTATCACAGACACGATTACGATATTATCCATCGAAGAAAACTTTCTAACCGAGCTGGCAGACTTCAACAATGCTACGGAATGGCGTCAGTTAACAGCTGAAATCGACGCCACACCAGGAAGGGCTCGATTGGTGTCTGAATGCGGCTGTTCGTTAATATTCAACTGTGACACTGCTGGAACTGTCTATGCTGAAGTGAATTTCGAAATGAATTATAGTCCTTCGATTAGAGAAATAACGGTAAGATTACTTTGTATTCTGTACTCCTGTAGACGAAAATTATGAAATTATATTAGACTCCGTTTCTATATTTTTAATAATATGTAGGAAATTTTACACATATTTATCGAGTCACAAAATAAGCTCTAGGCTTGTACTAGGTGTACCAGAAATAATGATATAATACATATTCTATTTTATAAATACCCAGACTTTGGCAAACTGTACAGAAAAACGTACTACGAGTAATATTTTTTTGTCCTCCGGATACAACGCCAAAGGCTGGGTTTTAGATATGGTAAGCTGATTAACCAGTTTTGATACCACGACAATCATCATGAAAGAACCGTCAAGTGACCTAGTCATGTTTCAGTTTTAGTCTGTTGTTGTGGTCCCTTTAATCGATCGCATTTATGGATCTGTTTGTATGGCAAGTCTACTTACGATCAGGTAGATACAAGGTCACATGCAGTGCTTCAATAAAAAAAATGATGTTCATTTTATACACACCGCTTGAAGAATTCATTAATATTAAGAAATCTGTTTAAACCCTTATAAGTAAAGTAAACTCGCAGACCTAGAATTGCTTACCGCCTAGTTCTGTGAGTAAACTAGTAACTCTGATGCTCAAACATGACTATAATATTAGACGTTTTTTACTTTATTGGGAGCAAACTAGGTAAAAAATATCATCATAAGCTTCCACTACTCTAATACACTGGCCTGTGTAATACACAATCCAAGTCCAAGCGTTGCATGGTGCTCAAAACACTGGCAGCATTCATTCTTATTGCAATACTAAGTTTTTGACAACGTAACTGCCAGCCCTTGGGTTACCTGAGACGAGAACCAGTCTTCGAGGTTTTTAAGAAATATTTTGAATGTGTCGGGCGACCACGGACCCAGTGTTTCGAACGCAGGCGCTGCAAACTCGTAATCTGCACTTAATTTAAAGTTTTTGCGAAGTTTTCGGGTTTTCGGGTCCTTTCGTTGATGTTCTATAAATAGCAAGCTAGAATATGAAGACCATAAAATCAGCATTGCCATACAACGTGGGCAATGCTGCCATCGCATTATATAGTCTAACTATAAAAACCAAATGATTTTTTCCTTTAATTAAATTTTAATTCTATATAAGTAACATTGTACAAGTAAAACATATCGCTGGCCCCGGGCAATATATCGGTAACCACCGGTTACGCCCTTTTTAATGTTATTTGTTTTTTGGCTTCTCCAAGTACCAATCTATCACCCCAATTTTATTCAGATTTTTTTATTAATATTTAAATATAATAACTGAGGTTAACATCTTTATTGCACGGAAATTTTTGTTATGCCTAAATTATATACTGTTTCATTACTTTATGAAACATAAGACAAAAAACTCGTGAACATCTTTACACTAGTTTTTCTTACCACTTCTAAACAAAGAGGAACAGTAAAACTTTCAACCACTCTTTTGAAAACATAAATTAATCATTAATAAACTGTACACACCTAATACGAGGTAATGACAAGATATTTTATTCAGTAAAAGCTATTACCCCCTTTTTCCCGTAAAAAACATGTAGCCCTAGCGACGTTAAAGTGCTATAACTATAACATTTGGATGTGCTTGAGTAATTTTGATTTCGTGAATCTTTGTCCACATCACTTTTTCATTGGTTAGGTCTGCAGTATAGTTTGCCCATTAACTCTTTTAAATCAAAATTACACTGTTCCATTTCTACAACCTGAAATTATTCGCCATTGATCTTGACATTCATGATTATGCTATACATTTGATCAGGAGTATAAATCTTGGTTCTTCTTTGCACGTTCTATAAGAGTATGCATCGTATCTCCTTCAGACTGGCTATGGCCAGTTTCAAAATATCTATGAATAATGTTAACTCTATACTTTTGGACAACAAATAAATAAAGGGCAAAAATTATTCTATTTTTATTCTGGCCAGCACAACCATCAGAATAAAAAATAATTTTCTTGAAGCCTCTTTGGCTTTCATTTTCAATAAAAGCTGCCAATTTCGTTGGCGCCCCTTTTGGCTAGACGATAATGCCAAACATAGCAGTATCCCCTTCCATTTAATGAGTTGTAAATCGTAAAATCATATTCTCTACTTCTGATTGAGGGATCGTCAGGACCTTTTCTAGGTCATAAATCGCCACGATTGTAGAGTCGCATTGAGTTGTAAATCGTAAAATTATATATGGGATACTTTTGCTTATAATGAAAGATTCCTACTTCTGATTAAGGGATCGTCAGGACCTTTTCTAGGTCATAAATCGCCATGATTGTAGAGTTCACTTTCTATTTTATCTTTAGTTTTAAGCTCACGGGCACATTCCTTGTTTTTAATGTGCTTTGTGTTAGCTTCTTCAAGCTGCACTTTTCTTTCACTATCGGCTTGATGATACAAAATGTACTTTGTATCATCAAGCCGATAGTGACCATTTTTTTAAATGACCACAACCGAACTAAGTGTTATTACACATATAAAGCTATTTCCTGTGAAAGAATTACATTACGTGCCTAAAGATTCTAAAAAAATATATTTAGAAGAAACACTGAATATTTCCAAAATGTACAGGCTGTATGATGTATGGTTCCGGAATGAAAATTATTCTAATGACATAAAGATTGCTTCAAAACGACAATATGAAACTGTATTTAATACAAAATTTAATCAGTCTTTTCATAAGCCTAAAATGATATGTGCAGTCAATGTACTTTGTATAAGATAGTAGTATAAGCAGATAGTAAAAGAAAAGTACAGCTTGAAGAAGCTTACACAAAGCACATTAAAAACAAGGAATGTATCCGTGAACTTAAAACTAAAGATAAAATAGAAAGTGGTCCTGCGACTACAATCGTAGCGATTTATGACCTAGAAAGGGTACTGACGATCCCTTAATCAGAAGATCTTTCATTATAAGCGAAAGTATTCCATATATAATTTTACGATTTACAACTCATTAAATATAAGGGGATACTGCTGTGTTTGGCATTATCGTCTAGCCAAAAGGGGCGCCAACGAAATTGGCAGCTTTTATTGAAAATGAAAGCCAAAGAGGCTTCAAGAATTTTATTTTTTATTCTGATGGTTGTGCTGGCCAGAATAAAAATAGAATAATTTTTGCTCTTTATTTATATGTTGTCCAAAAGTATGGAGTTAACATAATTCATAGATATTTTAAAACTGGCCATAGCCAGTCTGTAGGAGATTCGATGCATTCTCTTATAGAACGTGCAAAGAAGAACCACACGATATAAACTCATGTATTGAGAAATCTTTACACAGAGCCAATCGCCTTGCTCAAACCGCTTTAAGAAGATTTAATGAGTCTCTGCAGAACTGAAGCAATACCGAAACATTATCTTACATTTTATTGCATTGTGTTGTTGCCTCTGTAGAAGAAATAGATATTGAAAGTGAAGACTCAAATAGCATTTAATTAATAAGCAATTTATTTTATTTTAATTTTTATAATATATTTTTTTAATATCCATTTTATATTTATTTACAAAATTTAATAATTAATACAAATTATTTGATTTTATTGCTTTTTTATTTTACCGAAAATATTTACGTGGGAAGGTTGGGTCCATAAAGCTAAAGCTTAGATAGGGTTGTACCTAATATAGATATACGTACTTCATTTCTGTTTATCAATAGTGTAACTAGAATGTATAGTTCATTCATTTATTACTATCATAGGACACTTTTTTTCGTTTTATTTCTAATTATACACTTTTTCATACATTCTTATGGTTTTAACGGTTTCTTAATAATAAATATAATATATTTTTGGTAAAATCATGCTTTCAGAGATTAGATAAACATTAATTAGATAGTAACATAATTAAAAAAATAAGTTTAATATCAGTAAACTGCCTAAAACAGTAATATATAAAAATAAATTATAATATAAGGTCAGTCTGTAACAATAGTTACACAAAATTATGTTTCATTGTTATGATCCCAAAATAGCGATTTGTAGATGTTACAATCAAGGTTTGGTTATAAAATTTCCCTGAAAAAGGTGGTAATCGGCTGATACGCTCAAGATCTAAAGTGAAAATTACATCGTATTACATATATACGATTCTGATTGTCAGTAGTCGTTGTTGATTTTATAATTAAAAAGTTACGGGCTGTAATTTGTATTATTATTTTTTTAAATTATTTCTTTAGATATTTAAGTCATAATATTAAAAATGAGGGTTTTGTTAATAAAAAAAATTCTTTTGACATATTAATCATTTATTTTGAACCACTATTCGCTGAATTATAAACAAATTAGCTTCTTTTGTTTCTCCTGTAAATTTTAATTTTTGATATTACCGCTTTATTGCCCGGGGACAGCGATATAATGTAATTTAATTTTTTAAAGATAAAAATGGAATGAAAAAAATCCTGATCATGATGGTGGGCAGGACCCACGAACTTAGCTTTTGCGGCAAGGCGCTCAACCGCTGAGCCAACCAGGTTCCAGTCACCCCTCACGAATTTTGTCATTGCTTGTTATCTATTTATACACAGACGCACCCTCTATTAGCTTTCTTCCAATAACTCTATACGAGTGAAGTTAGAAGTCCTAGTTTCTAATACTAGATGGCAGAGGAGTCTGTTTTTTATTTTTACTTTTTTCAGTATATTATATCTGTACCTCCGGTGCTAAATGATACATCTCAAAAATGACAACTTTACAGGAGAGCAAAAACAAACTTGTTTTTTTATTTTTCTCATAAATTATACTAAGTACAAAAACAAAAAAAAAATGTTTAACTATTAACCTCAACATTTATTTTTATACGCCAAGTGCATTTCTTGATTCTATCCAATAAACTCCATAAAATAAAAAGACAAAAGTTGATTTTTATCTATAGTATTTTGTTTTATATATGTTTTATCGTTCAAAGATACATTCAGAGTTGTATCAAATAGCACTAAACATTAGACGTTGGTGTATATCAATACAACTTTGAATACTTTATGTCATTGCGCCGTTGTTATTAGCAATACAAACACACTGTAATAACCTGAAGTGATGCCAGTTTATTGAATATCAAATATCTGTAAGTAACAATCTAAAATTATAAAAATAATGTGTGTTAAATAATAGTTTATAATTTTCTAATATCTCAAATTTTAAAATAATTACAATTATAGAAGTATGTAATTTACTAAAGATTAAATACCTACGTAATATGTAGCTAATACCCTTGTTGTTAAATGTTTTGAAACATATTGAGCATGTATAAAATTACTATTACCAACAATCAATAAACAAAATAAATTAATAAAAAAATCTCTTTCCCACGGATCGCTATACAGTGCAGACGAAATTAGTGTATTTTATTTATTATTTAACAAAAAATAAAATAAGAGATATGGATATCATTGGTGTACATAGCATAAAGTGCGGGCCAGAGGCAGCTCTTCTGAGTTACTTCAATGGAATATGGAAATGGCGGTCGTTTAGGAAGGATGCGAGCACTTGGGCGGCACCGGCGAGTTTACGAGATTGGAGAGAAACCCGGGGTGCCGCACACGGCCGAGGTCCTTTTCGATATCAAAAAAGATCCCGACAGTGACTTGAACCCGGTTCATCTCACTCGTCATGTGGTGTAGCACCCGGGTAAGCTGGAGTGTGGTGCTGTATCCCTTACAGAAACCGTACTGCTCTATACTAAGTTCAATATAGGTTTTCAGTCTCCGCAGGAACAGTCTCTCAAATAGATTTGCTGGGTGCGGGAGCAGGACGGTAGCTGCCCGGCAGACGTCCTTGCCGGGCTTGTGGATCATGATGACTTTCCCCTGCTTCCATGCGCTGGGAAAATGGCCTGTACGAAGTATTCCATTGCAGAACCGGGCGAATTCGACTATAGCTATGCGCGACTATACTAAGGTCGTGGGAAGAAAATGGACTCCATTGGTAATGACGTTACCTTAGGGTTACTGTACTCTCTCACCAGGTGACTAAACCGAACGCCCGAAGCCATTCATCGGCTGCTCGACGACGCAAGACTATGCCTCCCAAGACAGAGCTGATATTCTTGGCAGGCAAATGGAAGCGCAACTTAAACCTTTCTCCGTCGTCGACCAGACATTCAACGGGAATACACAGGATAAAGTGCGGAAATTCTTCTTTGATTCAACAAAAGACCCATTACCGAGGTACTGTTTCATTTCGCCAGCTGAGGTGGAGCGAGTCGCGCTCCGTCTTAAGCACAACGGTCTTGTGGATTAGTGACCCGTTCCAGACTGGGTCACTAATCCACAACTAACGCAGCTCCCAGTTGTAGATTCGTAGATAGTACACTAATCCGTTGCCAAGACCGTTGTGCTTAAGGCGGAGCGCGACTCGCTCCACCTCAGCTGGTGAAATGAAACAGTACCTCGGTAATGGGTGGGCGTTCGGGTTAGTCACCTGGTGAGAGGGTACAGGAACCCTATGGTAAAGTCATTACCAATGGAGTCCATGTTTTCTTCCCACGACCTTCCCCTAAAAGGGGCGATTTTCGCCGCGAGTTCTTTCTTGACACGCTTGAGTTCGCATTTGGTGCTGGGGACACAAAAGTTGTCCCAGCGCCTCTTGAGATGCCTTTTAAGTTGAATCTTAAGTCAGAGGGTATGTGTAAGGTTTTAAGCCTGTAAAAAGAGGCAGCTCACGTGTTGCCGCCTTCTTAGCGTGCACTAGGGACTCCACGAAGCGAGTCGTTGTCGCTTCTACGTCGTCCGGCGAGTTTATGGGACCAGCGAGATAAGAGCTGTTAAGTATATACCTGAACAGGTCCCAGTCCATTTTGAATCGCCCCTTCGCGGCGGTGACCTCAACTTGTGTGCCCAGCACCACAAGTATTGGGAAGTGTGGTGAGTCCACATCGTACAAGATCTCGACATGGACTGGAACTCTGATGGCCAAGCCGACTATAATGTTAATGTCGACGTAGGAATGTGTGTCGGTGAATCCGGTCCTAGGAATTTATAGTGTTTGTCATCCGAAACATCCTTAGACAGGATCCTACCGCTGGGTTGATAAGCCGGAAGCCTCATGCTGGATGTTTGGCGTTAAGGTTTTCGACTACCAGGGCTTCTGGAAAATCGGATCGATGAAGACGACAGACGTGGGCGATAGGTGGCATAGGCTTTCAACTTTAAGCCGGACGACTGGAGACTAACTCTTATTGTTCTGGTTGTTATGAACTCCGTGTGTAGAAGTTATTTGTGGATAATATTCCTACGGACCAGGACGGCGGTACCGCGATAGCCGCTGACCCGGTCTGTGGTCTCATCTCGCCTGTTCCTATTCGGCAGACGGAGTTCGTTCGTTAGGGTAAGTTTCGTCTCGTCCAGGAGACGCTTGTCAAGTTGTCTCGATTTTACTCCGTAGAAACAATTCTCTATCGCTATATTTATTATATGAAATGCCTAACATGCTTAATAATTTTTAATACGTACTAAAAATAATAAGAAAACCCTTCGTTGAAGATAAATTGGTAAAAAGACATGTCGCGTCGCCTCTGTCAAAAACCACACTTTTTCGACTGAAGGCGAATTTTCTTTTAGGCCCCTGCAGTCGCCTTGACGCACATACAAACATACTTATAATATTACAACTTGGCTGTTAGTCGAAGTTCAATTATTGTTTTTATGTTGGTAATTGTACGTAAAAATCTTTCTATTGTAATAAATCTTGTTGTTGTATTAAGTAAAATAAAAAATTATACTGGTTTCAAAAAAAAAACATTACAGAAAGAGGGCGGCAAGAACATTATTATAATGATTCCGTACCTAACAGTCGATTTTTTTTAATAAATATATTTTTCCACAAGCACAAGGATATAAAAAATGAAAATTTATGTAAAATCCTGAAAATGTATGTATTATCAATAGATAGATACGTATTACATATTATTGTGTCGCGAATGGCGGAAAGAGACGTATTGGGGTGGAATCTGCCGATTTCCAATTTCGTAAACGAATAAGAGTGCTGATGTTTGTCCACCTATACTGTGTTCAAGATAAGAGATAGAAGGTTGCCATAGACGATAGAACGTATATTTTTACCTTGATTGATAATGTAAACGCATGAAAAAGGCGGTTACGTTCTAAATGAGTTGTTTTTTTTTAACTATGACATTTTTTTTTTATGGAATCTTTTTATTAATTACCTTTTATTTTGTAAATAAACTTGTTTGTTTAATAAAGAAAATAAAATATAGCTTCTCTTTTCTTCTTCAGTAAAAAAAAGAATAAAATAGAGATACTACATTTTAATTCATAGATTTAAAACAGATTTTGGAATGAAACATGTTTTAAAATAGAAGATTTTTGTAAAATATCTTTATATATTGTTGTATAATAACTATAGTATATAAGGTAATTAATTATATATAATACAAGTATAAGTTTTTACGTGAAGTAAAGTGCTATCCAACATTATACATTTTTAAAGGAAACAACAATATGAGGGAAAGTTTCATGTGACAATCAATACACGACGTACAAACGTTCTGAAAAGGAAATGGAGAAAAGCGCTTTAGGCCCGGTTTCTTAATATATAGTCATCTTGACTAATTGTACTAAGTGTTCCTTGATATAGTTAAATTTACTATCTTTTAAATATAATAAATTAATAATAATTTATGTTACAAATAGTTAGTTTCCCTACTCAAAAATTAGTGGTTAAAGAATAAAATAAAAAATTTTTCTCGTAAGATACGAATGTTGTGTTATAATTAAAGAGTTTGCGTTGTTTTTTTTTGCAAATTATAATAAAAATGAATTTGAAAGATTTTACCAATTATGAAATCGGATTGTTTGGATGAAGATTGCTTAATGTCAAACAATCACTTCCGTCCCAGAGAAGATCACTAAAATTTGGAATGAATTTCGGATAAATATAAAACATATCTGTGGCTCATAAAATAATTTTAAATCTTCCTTAATGCCGAACAACAAGGTACGAAAATAACATTATATATTTAAAGTAATGTATACATGAAGGTAAAAGCCGTGCCCGTCCGCGCGCCCCTACTGGAGTAAGCATCATTCAATTTGCAGGGTGCCGCGCGAGTGACAAATGTGTCGCTCACACACACACTTACATTTTTACATCCTCAGTCTGATTTGTGCGTTCGGCGGAGAAAGTCGAAAAGAGCTCCGCTTTTATTGTCGGAAAAATGGTTAATTGTGCATTAAAGCTGTGTAGAAACTACTATTAAAAAAAAGTACCTAGTGTCACGTTTTTCAAGTATGTATTTAAGATGTTTTTCTTATATTAAACCTTAATAAAAAATAATAATAAAACCCATAATTAAAATATCAAAATCTGACGGTAACTGTCAAACTATGTGCATCAGTTAGAAGTTGAAGAACTAGTGATGTGTTTTTATTTTTAATGAGAATTTCGATACTTTAAAATAATTTATAATCTTTTCAATTTAATTTAATCAAAAGGTATGGAAACAGAACCGTCCAAAGAGGTTTGTCAGTTACTATTTAGTGATGTGATTTTGTAGTTGAACTCGATTTTTGTAAATACTTTCATGGTTATGAGATATTATACAATTATTGTTTTCTTTTTTATAATACTAATTATATTTTCATATACATGATACAGTTTCCCGAAAGATCCGGCATTAAACGTAAATGGGTAGAGGCAATTAAAAGAGAAGAAAAATGGTAACCAACAAGAATACCCGTGTATGTTCAGTACATTTTGACGAATCAAGCTACGATTTAATTGTTTTTCGCCTTTTGTAGTTTGAGTATAACTTCCTCTTGGAGGTCGGTCAAAAATGTTGAGATTGCGTTTAGCAGGTACATGTAGTTAGTTGTGCATGTGTTTTAATTTAATAAATAATTTAATTTAATAAAGTATTTTAACTTATTGTTACATTATTATATACCTACATTTTTTAAATCCACTAGTATTATAAATGCGAAAGTGTCTATCAGGGTGGATTTGAAAGGATGTACTTTGGGCTAATATGAGGTTCTGCTGATAAAATCTAACAATTTTTCCTATGGAACCATATGTCGCAATTGAAAAAAAAAATGTACTTCCCCATACAAATTGGTCATTTTAACGTTACTAGTTTGTATGGAGAAGGCCATTTTTTTTTCTTTTGCGATAGATGGTTCCATGGGAAAGTTGTTTAATTTGATCATATTAGCCCAAAGTATATTTTTCAAAGTTATTGAGTCTATTCAAAACATCGCGACGAGCTTGCCACTTGTTCGGTGTAGTCTCATACCATCGGCTACGACGAGGTGGGATTAAAACCCCTCCGCTGGTTACCTTGATGATATGTGTGTGTATTACAATTGTATATCGATAAATAATTATTAATCTTTGATGATCTCTATAAATCCCAAAATATTTGGTTTATATCGATAAGTAATCTTATTTGTTCTCGGTGGTTTGCTTTTTCCCCGTTCTTCATTTGTTCGCCTCAGAAATTGGCGACACCGGTATCGTACTATTATGAAACAATTTATGTATCATGCTTACTCCATTGGCGCGGGGCGCGTTTTTTTAGCTTCATGGATGTATATGATTAATAAAATTTCCGGAAACTGAACGTAAAAAAGTGGGCAAAAATAATGTCAATTTATAGTTTTGCTAAGTTTCGGAGCATAATATTTAATAAATGGTTAAGTTGTACTGATAACCTATTGATAACTATAATTTTATTTTTCAAGAAACATATTTTGCTGATGCCATTAAGAAACCGGCCGTAAGTCGTAAATCCAATAGCTTGTTCGTAAACGAATAATTAAAACATTCCATTCACGGTAATATTAATAACATTTTAAATTACAAAGCAAATTATTGTAAAATTATCTTCTACGATACAACCTATAAATTATTTACATATATAAATCAACTATAACAGATCAATAATCGACGGTAAAAAGTCGATTTCGTGTAACATTTATCTTAATATCAGATCCGATTAAAATTACTGTAAAAAAAAAAAAAAAACAATTCTCGACTCAAAATGTATTAAGCGATCGTAGGTACTTAGTTTTTTGTTATATGGCGGGTCGGGGTTTTGTCAGTTTTTTATACCTACTAGATATGACAATGTCCGAAATTGTAACATTTTGAATTTGTTGACACCCAGTTTTTTCTACGTTAATTAGTTTACGTATATAATTAATCAGCGACAAATTACAGTGATTTAGCATTGTACCTATTCCGACATTTTGTTATAATACCTATATTAATTACCTACTATAATATATTATAATAATATGTTGTGATCATTTTTAGAGAGCAAATAAACTGCGGAGTTCATATAAAACATTATTAATCGCGGAATTTCAGAATTTTAGGGATTTGCACCTTTTCTTATCAGTCTTACCTTTTTCGAAACACCTTGTTGTGCCAAAATATTGCCTGGATAATATTTTAACGAACTTGTGTTTTTATTTTATTTTGAATATGTATCTACATTCCTATGAATTGTCAGTAATTATTTTTAATGGTTTTATTTGTTATAGATACAATAATTATAAAGTCAACTTAAAAGTAGAATTCCCGGAAATAATATCCGTGTTACTAACTGACAAGTTTGCCAGCCATAGAAAATATTTTCAAAGGTAGTTCACATATAAAAATACAAATGAAAATCACGTGGACAAACTTCATGCAAAGCGTAGAGCAGAGAGGTGCTCAGACAGGGCGGCGAACTCCCGCCCGCCTAATGGAACATCTCGGCTTCCATAGTCCGCAAATAGTACACACCAATGTTGTTTGTAGCTTTACAAGTTTGTCGCCTGTACAGGGCTGTATACGATAAGTGTCGATTTTCAGTTTAAAGAAGGTGCACTACTGGGAAAATCTTAATACCGTCGGTGGTACATACAAAGTATAAGGTGTTTCATTCTAATCAGTACAACTATTCATATTTATTAAAATATATCTAGGTGGTAGTGTCATATCTCGGTGCGGTTACGAAAGAAGCAGTTAATTTAACTAAAAAGCAGCGAGGCTATTAAAGTAGGCTTATAATGCAAATTCGACTTTGTAGCCGCCAATTATGTAACCGCATCATTTAGCCGGCATAGTAGTCTCCTTTCAGGGTGGAATAGATGATTATAAATAGTGATCGAAAATAAATTCGGGTGCAATTATTCCTAAACTTATTTTTTTGAAATATTTTCATATAAAAAAAAACAGATTTCCGGAATTTTTTAGTCGGCACAGTTGATCAAATGTTCTTTGTCGGTCTGCTTACCATCAAGTAGATAAAAGGTCACAAGCCGGGCTCCAATGAACCATACTTGGGGCTTTGCCAATAAACTCGCTAGCATCCACGGACCTATCTTTTAAACATATTTAAATAATATGTCGTTAAATTACAATTATTATGAGATTAGGTACAACATAATGTCTTTATGACTGTTTGTAGTTGTGTCTAACTTTATACAGGAGACTACTGCATCGATTTATTGTCGAGGTGGTAGTCTTCTTTTAGGGCGCGGTTACTAAATGGGTGGTTGAATTGACGATAAGGCAGCGAATATATTAAAATCGCAATCGCATCATTTAGCCGGTATAGTGGGAGCGATCTATGTTGTTTAAGAACAATTATAGATTGACTCCATTCATGGACTTTGTAGGTCTGCTCATGACCAGGTAGATACAAAGTCACATGCCGTGTTCCAATAAAATAAAACTTATATAAAAAATTTATAATTTTTACTAAATTTTGTTAAATTGGGGGCGTGAATTTTGCCAGCCCTGCCACCTATAGTTACGCCACTGCTCAGGGTACCCAGCGGTGGGATTTTATTCATAGCCGAGGGTATTCTCAGTCTACACCAAACAAGTGTTCATCTCGGAACAAATGTCCAGCTGGAACAAGTGGCCGGCTCTCCAACCTAAACAGAATAAATATAAAAAAATACTTTCGCTTTAAATATAATTACGAAACAATGTGAACGTACAAACTAACAACAACTTCGTTAAAGTATTATTCCTGTAAACATGCTACAACAGCGTTCGGATTGGCAAAATAACTTTTTTAATTTGCTATCGGTAAATGCACCTGAATGTGGAACTACAAACAAACGGGATAAAAAAGTAAACGAGTTCGATGCAGGCAATTTACTGGAATTTGTATTTCCATCGAACGGTCGGAGGCCACTGCCCTATTTTCTGTAAGTCGCAAAAATGGACAGAAAGCGCTGGGTGTCCTAAATGTGTACCTAGGAGAGAATACCTAAGAACGACAGTTCTAAAGTTAATCTATGCACACAATAAAATAGTAGACTGTCCGTGGCTTATAATGAAGATTATGGAATTTGTACCACTGCCCTATTTTCTGAAAGTCAGAAAAATGGATAGAAAGCGCTGGGTGTCCCAAATGTGTAACTAGGGGAATACGTAAGAAACATAGTTTTAAAGGTAATCTATGTACATAATTTAATTGTAGACTGTCCGTGGCTGTAGGTATATTGAAGATTTTGTAAAAAAAAACTACTGGAACACGCGAGATATTAGTAAATCGGACGTTTTTTATTTATGTAGGTTTCTTTTTCTTTATTTGTCACGTAAAAACCACTCGGATTTAAAATCGAATTATTGAAAGATAAGAAGCTTTATTGTAAATAACATTTAAAAAAAAACGACCTATTAAAAAATCAAATGCTATTATTTCTTTAAAATTTGGTTAGAAACCCCATAGCGCCACGTCGTATCACACACGCCCAGCGGGGTGAGAAGGAACTTTATTTAACACTTTCGCTTTCGTCAGTGGAATCGTTTTCGTCTTGTCTATAGTCAGAAATTGTATGAATAATATACAGAAGTGCTGTAATGCATATTCAAAATTATTAGGTTGATGATTTTTCGATTGAATTCTTCAAAGAAACGAATAATTGATATTTATCTCTTTTCTAAAGTTGAATCGAAAGAATTATGGTACAATTTTAATAATTTACATGATCTGTTACAGCACTTCCGTATATTATTCATACAGGTTCTGGCCATAGACAAGACGAAAACGATTACACTGACGAAACCGAAAGTGTTAAATAAAGTTCCTTCTCACCCCGCAGGAGGCTTAGAGAAAATCGACTACATTCCTTCGATGGAATCGCCTTCAGTCAAAAATTATGGTTTTTTCAGTTGACAGCGAACATCACGCCTAGAGGAACGATTGAAAACTGTTAAATTTCATATTAATTTGACTAATGAAATTTCATATTAATTTGTCAAAATTTCCCGATTCTTTTGTGCGTGTTATTTATTATAAACAAAATAACACACACAAAAGATTGCGGGAACCAGCAAATAGGTACCTATGTATAACTGACAAATATTAAAAAAAAAATGATGACTATTTTTGTAGTGTTGTGCTCTCTATGATATTATTGAGGCTTCACAGTGTATAATACCTATGGCTTTGTTTACATATTCGTTTATTTTAATTGCATTGTTCTTGTTTACGCTATTGTTGACAACGATTTGCACATAATTGTTATATATGCTAAGTGGTGGCCAAGTTAAAAACACTTAGGTCCTGGTTCGAACCCCGGTGGGTAGGTACCAATAATAATTATCTTGGTTTATATTTTTTGATGATTATCATTTTTAATCTAAATATTTATGTACATTTATTTAACAACGCCGGTATAGTGCCTCGGAAAGCACTATCAACTAGTGAAATTGTTTATAAATGGGTTATTGAGTCTGTCTTTACTGTTGCAATCGCCCGATAGTTTGTGTACAAAATATAAATCGTTAGTGATGTTCCGTGTCCATATTTCGATAAGTGAATTTCACTTATTTGCATAAATATTTATGTAGCTTGGTGTAACGTGTTTTAGATTTTGCGAAGATTAAACAAAAGACAAATAGCTTAATTAAGAAAAAAAATACATATTTTACTACAAAATTTGATTTGACTGAAATGAAGATAAAGAAGAACGGTCATAGCCCATGTATTTTCAGACCCAGGCTTAGAAGCAGCGTTCAAAAATTAAACCTATCCAGTTCGATAGAGGAAAATACATATAATAAAATTGTTAATAACATTGAAGTTCGAGAAGTTGGGAGAAAAAAGTTATTCTCATTTGAATTTCAATTTGAGGTTATGTTATGACTAGTTATTAGGTTAGTATAGCGTTAGTATAGTTAGTATATAATATTTCGGTCGGCGAATTATTAATGCGCAAAATTATTAGTAGCGTTTCCTTGTGCTGCACTGACAGAATAATATTATAATCTGTAGATGATATATCGTCGCTCTTTTTTTTTATTAATTATTTTAACATAGCACTGGATCAAGTCCATCGGCCTATCGTCGCTATATTTTTATTTTATTTTTATTTTGTTCATGCGATAAATAGACAAAGGGCATTCAATACTATACGGCCTTTTCTTTTTCTTCCAAAATAATGTGAAATCTCTCTTTATTTTGTTAAATCTTAATCCAGATAAGCAAAAATAATATATTTTAATGTATAAAGCATTTTTTTTCTGCATAATGTGAACAAATATACAGACAAGGTAGAAGGACCAGCACGTAACAAAAGTAGTCAGAACTTTTTTCCCAACTTCTAAAATTATTTTGAATACTGGAAAATAATGCTTAAATTATCTATGATTAAGTAAGCATATCGTTGTTTGTGAACGCTAAGCTTTTCCGGTCATTCTGGACCCAACCGGAAAAGCTTAGCGTTCACAAACAACGATATGCTTACTTAATCATAGATAATTTAAGCATTATTTTCCATATATATTGAATCAAGATATAGTTGTTCACTGGTTATAATTTTGGTAGGTCAGCAATCTATTAAGTTTTAGCTGAAGGTATACCCACCTACTGAAAGTTAAAAAAAAAACTTGTTGAAAAAAAAACATTTATTAATAAAGTTTTGTTACAAAGCACTAACATCGAATCCGGAAGCGGCTAGCGTATCCAAAAGCGCTGTATATTTCTTGCTATGATTTTGTAAACACGACTCGGAGGGACCCGCTGCCAACAAATCGGCTAAGGCAGAAGTTAATGCTGACAAGTCTTCTGCTTTATCCGCTTTCTGTGCCAGAAAATAAAAACATATTCAATTTTTACAATTACAATATTCTCTTAAATTAAATTACTTCAATAGAATCGTACCCGCATCGTAATAGAAACATGCTCGCATTTTTTTTGACAATTTTCTATTGGCGATTTGTTAGCAGAATACGAAATATGACAAATTAAGCTATTGTCATTCTATTACGATGCGATTTTGTCACGATTCAACTCAGTATATTTAGTCTGTGGGCTCATTTTAGCAACTTAAATTTGAGGTGGTAGTCTCCTTTCAGGGCTCAATTACAAAACGCACAGTTGATTTTACGATAAAGCAGCGAGGATACAAAAGTGAGACTTGCAATGCGTCTGACGTCTTAGTCGTCGGCCATTTCGTAACTGCATCATTAACAATATATTAATCGAGATATTCTACATAAGTAGGTACTCACTTGAAATGTGATCAAAGCACATACGGAAAGTTTTTGTAAGTTCAATATTTCACATCGTCTGAGATAAGCTTCTGCCGTTTCTTTGACCTGCTCAGCGGTGACTGCGTTAGGCATATCAACGTGAACTCTTGCCACTTCACTTTGGGAGCAGGCGTTTAGGGAATCGCAAACTTCTACCCAAACTTATGTTACTCCATCTATTGTAAGTAAAAAGCATGAAAATAAATAATAATAAAATTTGGGTATCAAGTCAATTTCAATGGAGGGGGCCCCCATCGAAATTGACTTGAATTTTAAAAAGTTATTTTAAAAAATCCTCCAAAAAGCTTGTGATAATGATATTTATTAACAAATATGCCTATGGAATTATTACAATCCCTGGAGTTGACTTGACGCCCATATAAACGTACTTCCAATATTACGATTTTTTTTTTTAAATGTTCGTAATTGTACGCAAAAAGTTCAAAAATCTTTCTATTGTGGGTAATATATTTTTTTGTATACAAAAAAATATATATTAAAAAAGGTTTTTTTTTTCTGACATCGAAAAAAATAAAAATAAAGACCCAACACAAAAAGATTAATATATACAATTACCAACAGAAATAATATTTTAAATCTGTATTATTGGAAGTGCGAAAGCATATAAAAGCATGTTCTCCATACAAAATTATGAATGGAGAACGCGGAGTTCGCGATTACGAGTGCCCTTAATTAACTTTTGAGAAAGTGAATAATATATTCTATTTCAGAAAAACTTGTTAAATTATTATAATCAATATATAATACACTCTCACTGAGCGATAGAAAAACACTCACTTTAAATTAAATATAAATTTATTCTATTTTATTTGTTGCATTGCAGTGGGCAATTTTTACAAACAAAAAAAAAAAATATTATTTTGACATGACAATAAAATTTATTGACGTTTTTCTTCTTAAATAAAATCTTCATAAAATGTTGTGACTAAGGTCGCAACAATATCCGGGGCCTTGAAAATAACTACTCTTCAATTTTTACTGGTAGAGGGCATAAACGATTCATAGCTCGCGCTTCACACCTTTTGTGAGTTTTCACATCAAAAACTCTACATTTGTTATCCGATCCTGGATAGGATCTTATAATTCGACCTAATGGCCAATTTAATGGTGGATTATTTACTTCCTTCAATAAAACAATTGGTCCTTCTTTTAAATTTGGTTGTTCCTTGCGCCATTTAGGTCTTGCTTGAAGTTCAGAAATATATTCACTTTGCCAACGTGACCAAAAATGTTGGCGTGCTTGCTCAATGCGAGGCAGGCAAAAATTTAATTTAATTCCCTCATTAGTAGCGAAATCTGACACACCAGGCATTAAACAATTAATAAAACTACCAATGGCACGATTGGCACCGACCAAATTCGTGCCACTCACTATACCTACGTCCCTATAATTATACGTTTGAAAATATAATTCTCAATACCCAGTGTAGGGATTAATGGATGAGTTATTTCGCCGATGGTATTAGGAGGCAACATCTACTAAGCGGAGCGTATTGCAGTATTTATGATATATATAAGGCTATACCTCATTGTATGAAGCGGTCACCCATCCCAGAACCGGCCTTGTTGACATCTACTTAAACTTGTTATTAGTTTCGCAGTGGCTTAACCGGCTGGGGCCGCTTTTTTACCCAATAATTTACCAAAATACTTTACCAATATAAGGCAAATAGGTTTCGACGGCAAAATATTCCACATAAGAATTCAGGAGGAGAGTGACATCTTCATCAACTCTGGTAAAGAAATTATATCGCAGAGGAGAGTTGTGATCTTCTGCTGGCTGAGTCCGTATTGTGAATACTGTCTCCAATGCGGTCCCAACCATTGGGCTAACCTAAAATATCAAATTAAGGGTTTATCAACTGCCAATTGTCTAACTATAGAAAATCGAGCACCTGTGTGGGATGCCACTTGTCACGCACAAACACGAAAGCGTCGCAAATACTCTCAATTAACTGCAGATTACGAGTTTGCGGCGCTTGCGTTCGAAATAGTGCACTAAGTCCGTGGTCGTCTTAAAAACCTCGGAAGAGGCTGGTTCTCGTCTCAGGTGACCCAAGGGCTGGCAGTCACGTTGCTGAAAATCTTAGTATTGCAATAAGAAGCAACGCTGCCAGTGTTTTGAGCACTATGCAACGCTGGCGCGACTTGGACTGTGTATTACACAGGCCAGTGGACAGTATTGGAAGCTGATGATGATATTATTTACCTAGTTATCTCTTGCTCCCAATAAAGTAAAAAACGTCTAATATTATAGTCATGTTTCAGCATCAGAGTTACAGTTTACTCACAGACCTAGGCGACAAGCAATTCTAGGTCTGCGAGTTTACTTCACTTGAGAGGTCTGAACAGATTTCTTAATATTATTGAATTTTTTAAGCGGTGTGTATAAAATGGACGGCAACTTTTTAATTATCTTTATTGGAGCACTGCATGTGACCTTGAATCTACCTGATTTTAAGTAGACTTGCCATCCAAGCAGATCCATAAATGCGATCGATCAAAGGGACCACAACAACAGACTAAAACATTACTAGGTCACTTGACGGTTCTTTCAAGATGATTGTGGTGGTAACAAAACTGGTTCATTAGCTTACCATACCTAAACACCAGCCAGAATAATATCCGTCTCCGTAAAGTAGTGGTTATGCCTTTGGCGTTGTATCCGGAGGACAAAAAATATTACTCGTAGTAATATGTGGTTTCAGGTACACTTAGTACAAGCCTAGAGCTTAGTTTGTGACCAGATAAAATGTGTAAAATGATCCTACATATTTTTAAAATATAGAAACGGGGCGTCTAATATAAATTCATATTTTTGTCGCCAGGAGTACAGAATACAAAGTAATCTTACCGTTATTTCTCCAATCGAAGGACTATAGTTCATTTCGAAATTCACATCAGCATAGACAGTTCCAGCAGTGTCACAGTTGAATGTTAACGAACATCCACATTCAGCCACTAAACGAGCCCTTCCTGGTGTGGCGTCGATTTCAGCTGTTAACTGACGCCATTCCGTAGCATTGTTGAAGTCTGCCAGCTCTGTTAGAAAGTTTTCTTCGATGGATAATATCGTAATCGTGTCTGTGATAGCTTCCCCATGCTGTAAATTAAAAATAAGTATGAATCTAAATATAACGTCAACGAACAGCCACATTTAACGGCCAGACGAGCCCTTCCTGGGATCAGTTTCAGCTGTCAACTGACGCCATTCCGTAGCATTGTTAAAGTCTGCCAGATCTGTCAGAAAGTTTTCAGCAAAACAGTCATGGCGTCATCTCATATCGTTTATTCTTTTTTGTACAGAGGGTCAGCATGCCAATCCAGCGCGGAAACGCCGCCAGCGTCATGGGCGTCACACGTCTTGCCGCTTATGTTAGGTAGCTGCTTTTTGGACCCCTTTTTATTTTCCTTACCTTTTACATTATATATTTGAGTTTTTATTTAGTTGGTAACTAAGTGTGTTTATTTAAGTTTTAATTAATCTTTATTCTAAATTGGTCCGTAAGCTTTGGAAATATGCGGTCATTTTTGCGATACTTTTAATCTGTATATTACTGTTCGGCGCTCGCTCTGATTGGGTGCTCGGAGGTGGTGGTCGCAATTCAAACAAAAGTTGGTTTCAAAACGGATCACAAATTTATTGTTCAGAAAACTTATAAGCTACGCTTTCAACAAAATCATAGCACGTTATTTTCCTATGGTTGCGACATCTAGCGGCGATTTTTAGCAATTACATTGTTACACTTTATTTATGATATTACAAATTATACATGCCGCCCATCAAGGACAACATGTCCTTCCATAGCCGCCCACCGTGCAGAACAGTGGTATTATGTCAGACTACAGAAAAGCATCATACCTATTTAGTAATAGGTAGAATACATACTTTGCTAACAGGTCTTTTAAACAAGGTATTTTTACATTTTATTGTAACCACTCTAGTGATATTATCTACGCCTGGATGTTTTTTTACGATTTTGCCGAAAAGCCACTTGGATGGAGGCAAATCATCCTCCTTTACTAGGACAACATCTCCAACCTGCGGTTCAGCGATCTGAAGATTCCATTTATACCTTGCTAGAAGATGTGTTAAATATTCGTTGGACCATTTACGCCAAAAATTCTGAACCATTTTTTGCACAAATTGCCATCTTTTTAACGTGCTGACATTCGAATTCTCGTAATTAAATTCCGGTACACAAACGATTGGTTCACCGATCAAAAAATGTCCTGGTGTTAAAGGAATAGACTGGTCAGGATCATTGGTAATGACTGATAGCGGACGCGAATTTAAACAAGCCTCGATCTGGCTGAGTAGTGTGACCATTTCTTCAAAAGTTAGCGTTGATTCACCGATAACCCTTTTTATATGAAACTTTGTGGATTTGATTCCGGCTTCCCACAACCCGCCGAAATTAGGAGCTCTGGGAGGTATAAAATGCCAAGTGGTGCCCTTAGTTGATAAGTAATCACCAACTTCTTTCATCATCGATGACTCAGCTTTCAGTAAGTCTGTAGCTGCTCCATGAAAATTTGTTGCATTGTCGCTCCATAATTCAGCACAGTGTCCTCTTCTAGCCACAAAACGTTTAAAAACCTCTATAAAGCCCCTCGACGAGAGATCGCTTGCGACATCAATATGCACGGCTTTCGTCACCATACATATAAACAGACAAACATAACCCTTATAAGATTTATGACCTCTTCCCTTAGAAGTCCGTAAATTGATTGGACCTGCATAATCCACACCGCTTCGAAGAAACGGTCTGGCTGGAGTTATTCTAACTTGCGGGAGAGACCCCATGAGTTGATTTGTTTTATTAATTTTAAATCTAATGCACCGTACACATTTAAGTACATAGTGTTTTATGCATCCCTTTGCTCCAACAATCCAATATGCTGTACGAATATAGTTCAGCATTAACTGCGGTCCTCCGTGCAACGTCTTTAGATGAGCGTTAGCTATAATTAAATCTGTCAGATTCGATTTGTGTGGAAGAATGATAGGGTGTTTAAAATTGTCATCTTCTAAAGCATGATGTAATCTACCATCTACACGCAGCAAACCATTTTTATCTACATACGGATTTAATTGTATTATTTTACTACCTTTACCTTTTACATGACCATATTTCTTTATTTCGTACAATTCTTCTTTAAAATTATCTTTTTGGCATAATTTTAAGCAACATTGTAGTGCTTCCTCAAGTTCCCAACTCTTTAAACAATTATATTGAAAACTCTGACGCAAATCTTTTTTTTGTTATAAATCTTCTACAATATGCTATAATTCTTAATAATTTATTTAACGATGAATATTTGTTCCAAAATAAATTTACTTGATTTGATTTTACTAAATGTACCTTAACGTTTTCTTCTATCTTAGTTGTATTGTCTTTAATTTTATTATATACAATATTTTTATCTTTCAAGAAATACGGGCCAAATTTCCACAGATTATGCGTTTTTAATATTGCTGGTAAGACACCTCGAGACGCGCAATCGGCTGGGTTGTCCTTAGACGATATGTGAAACCATTGCGAGTAATTCAACCCAGTTGTTAAAATTTCCGAAACCCGATTGGCGACGAATGTCTTCCAGCTGCTTGGATGTTGCTTTAACCAAGCAAGGACAACCGTAGAATCTGTCCACGCTCTTATATTTTCCTTCGGTATATCCAATACATCGGCTACCTCGATTAACAAATTAGCTAATAGCACAGCTCCGCATAATTCTAAACGTGGTATGCTTATTTGCTTGACTGGTGCTACTCGTGTTTTAGCTGTGACTAACGACACATGTATCTTACCATCAGAATCCTTAATTCTAGTATATACAACGGCAGCATATGCGACATTAGATGCATCGCAAAACCCGTGCAACTCAACCTTTCTATCTTCCGTTGTCATTTGTAACCACCGCGGCAAATTAAAATTGGTAAGTTGTGACAGATCATTACGGTAAGTAATCCAATCATTTAATATGTCTGTAGGTGCTTCATCATCCCATCCTATCCCTGCTATCCACAACCTTTGTATAAAAATCTTTGCTACTATTACACTAGGTGCAATCCATCCCATAGGATCATATAAACGTGATACGTCCGAAATAATTTTTCTTTTTGTTACAGGTGCAGACAGCGGCGGCAGCTTCACCGAGTATTGGAACTCATCATTTTTCCGATTCCAGGTAAGTCCTAAGATTTTGATTACATTATCGAATTTAATTTCTAATGCTTCTTCATTTCTTTCAGCTTTATTTATGACATCGAGTAGTTCTTCATTATTTGTACACCATTTTTGTAATTTAAAACCTCCCTTCATTAAAAGTTCATTCATTTCTCTGAAAATTGTTATTCCTTCAGAAACTGTTTGACATCCTGTCATGAGATCATCCATGTAAAAATCTGTTGGTACCCTCTTTGCAGCCATTGGATATTCCTTTCCTTCATCTATTGCTATTTGGTTTAGTGTTCTTACAGCTAAGTATGGTGCACTAGCTGTACCAAAAGTTACAGTTAACAGTTTATAGTCACGAATATCTTCTCCATTGTTTTCTCTCCATAATATGCGTTGAAACTCTGCATCTTCATCAGAAACTCTTACCATTCTATACATTTTTACGATATCTGCTACTAAACAAATACGATTAATTCTCCAACGCATAAGAAGACACCGCAACTCTGGCTGCAAGGTTGGGCCTACCATTAACGTATCATTTAATGATATACTGTTTTCGTTCTTACAGGAAGCGTCAAAAACTACTCTAACCTTCGTGGTTGATTTATCTTCTCTTATGACAGCGTGGTGAGGTAAGTACACTGATTTTTTTATTTTTAGATCAGGTTGCGTGATTAATTTCATGTGACCTAATTCTATATATTCATTTATCACATCTGTATATCTTTCTTTTAGCCTGCTATCTTTACTAAACTTCCTTTCTAGTGACTGGAATCTCCTAAAAGCTATTTCACGTGACCTTCCATCCACACAACGAGGCTGTTCATCACGGAACGGCAACCTTACTACATACCTACCATCGTCATTTCTTTTCGTAGTAAGTGTAAATAGCTCCTCACACTTAATTTCTTCTTTTGTTAATATTTTCTTATTACTCGTGAACGAAATTGATTCTATTTCCCAGAATCTTCTTAATATTTCATCTTCTCTTACTTGAGCATGCATTACGGTTATGTTATTTTCAGTTCCTGCAGAATGGACAGAACCAGACAAGATCCAACCTAATGCTGTATTTTGTGCAACTGGTGACTCTAGCGCACCTCTCATTACACCGTCTCTTAATATTTGGCCATACACTTCGGCTCCCAATAAAACATCAATTTTATTGGGTGAATTATAGTTAGGGTCTGCAAGACAAATATGATTTAATTCAGCCCAGTCCAGGGCAACTAATCTCCTTTCAGGGAGATAAGTGGTAATATTTTTTAAAACAAATGCCTTTAAATTGATCTCAAAACTTGGTTCAGCTATGGATTTAATTTTTATTATAACTGTATGTTTTATATTTACAGAAATCCGATCACCTCCTATCCCGGATACGGTGCCGTTGATAGGTATCCTTTTCAGCCCAAGCCTTTGTACTGCAGCCTCCGTTATGAAGGATGCCTGAGAGCCCTGATCCAGCAGAGCCCTGAGTATTTGCATGGTTCCATTTCTTGCTTCCGTCTTAATAAGAGCAGTTGCCAAAAGTATTTGGTGACCAACTTCACCCTTTGAGAAATGGGAAACCATCGCCAAATCGCTATTCTGTCTATCCTCTCTGATATGAGATACTGCTGCATCACTATTCCTTTCACCTTCTGTGAACTTTTCAGCAGTTGCTGCATGATTGACAGTTGCTGAAACGTTAGTTGGATGCAACAATGAGTGATGCCGTTTGTTACATCTCCTACAATTAGTGGCTGTTCGACACAATCGTACCGAGTGGTTACTACCTAAACAATTGTAACATAAAGAATTATTTTTAACAAATTCGTGCCTTTTATTATAATCTTCGGCGGCAAACCTTTTACAAAAACATAATTTATGGCCTTCCGCACAAAATTCACAATTAATGTTAGAGTTTGTTACGTGATGCGTTTTTGGTTTGTTATAATTATTGGATGATTCAATATTTGATTTATTAATATTTTTAGTTTCAACAAATTCTAGAGCTCTATACCTACTAGTAACATATTCTTTAAATTCCGAAAAGGTTGGTAGAACGTCAGCATTGACACCTCCAGATACGCGGAACTCCCATTGCCGTTTTGTCTCTGGGTCTAATTTTGAACTTAACATATAAATAATCATGATGTCCCAATTGGAAATGTCAACACCGATGTTAGACAATGTATTTAAGCAGTCGGTAGTTGTGTCTAGCAAACTTTTAAGAAAACTAGCCGACTCTGTATTACTGTTCTTTAGACCGAACAATCTCTTGAGGACACAATTGGTCAAATACCTTTTATTGTTATAGCGCTCTTCAAGCGATTTCCAGCATTGTTCATAATTAGTATTTGAAACCGTGATATTTCTCAGAAATTGTCCTGCCTCGCCCACCAAATAACTCTTTAGATAGTGTAATTTCTGAACTTCGTCGAGAGAATTGTTTCGGTGGATCAGCGACATAAACAAATCTTTAAAGTTTATCCATTCGCTATAATTACCTGAGAAACTAGGAATAGTTATCTCGGGCAATCTAGCGGAGACTCTTTTAACTGAGCGATCTACTGTGGATGCTGCAACTGAACCGGTTGCAGAAGTTCCAACTTTTTGGTTTAACATTTGTCTAAGTTCACCTTTATGTACCAAACACAATTCTTCGACCTTATCATACATGTCATCAGTTGTGTATGTGTGATTCTTTAGAGTTACACTATCCACAGATTGCAACAGGTTGTTATGGCCTGCTCTAAAATCTTTCCAATAACTATCTAACATTTCTAGTCTATTTTCAATATATTCTATCGTGAGCCGATCTTTAGGAGACTTTTTGAAATTTGATCTTGCTTTGCTAATCCGCAAATACAAGTCATCTTGGATGTTAACAATTTTCTCTAAATCCATTATAAATTAAACAAAATATAAACTAGTTATTGCAAATTCTTAATTCTAAATTATTATAATTAAAATTGAACAATGTGAAGAAATACAAGTAAAATATAATTAATTAAAATTTTCTAAGTGTTTGAAACTCTATGTACAATCGGACATAGGTTCTATGCAAGTTAATTTATTACGAAAATTATTCTAAGTCCTAAACACAACACGAAAAAATACAAGTTAATGAAATAAAAAGCGAAATTATTCTAAGTGTTTGAACTATGATAGAATCTAAGTGAAATCGGGCGTAGGTTCCCCGTCAGTTCAGTTTTACACAAATTATTCTAAGTCCAAATTCACTAAGCATTAAAATCTTAAAGTCCTTAAAATTGCAAATTTTTCTAAGTCCAAATTCACTGTTGACTTTCTGTCTTACTTTACACGTTACTTTAAGAATGAATAACAATTTAAATGTACTCACAATAATCCATCTCACTCACACAATCACAAGCACCTGATGTCCCGGCTGCTATTTCCTGTTCCCCGCACTGAGGTCTCCTGACGGCTCCTCGGCACGTCCGTCTGCAGCTCGCACTTGGCCGTTGCTCTTCCTTCCAGGTGCCCCGCGCTGCTGATCTACGTACTTCACCCTCTGTCTGGCTGGCTGCGGCGGAATCTTCGGTACTCCTTGATTGGAACCCGATGCCTTCCAAAAAACTGCCGGTCATCCGACTCGAAAAGGACCAATGTTCGGCGCTCGCTCTGATTGGGTGCTCGGAGGTGGTGGTCGCAATTCAAACAAAAGTTGGTTTCAAAACGGATCACAAATTTATTGTTCAGAAAACTTATAAGCTACGCTTTCAACAAAATCATAGCACGTTATTTTCCTATGGTTGCGACATCTAGCGGCGATTTTTAGCAATTACATTGTTACACTTTATTTATGATATTACAAATTATACAATTACGATTAAATATAATGCAAAATGAAAAATTACGAGGTAGCCTACGAGTATCTTACGAGGAGACCTACTACACAGAACATGTGGCTAGCTCGTCGTGATGTTTGTATAGACTTAATAACCCATCTATGAACAGTTTCACAAGTTAGTATAGTGAATCTGGGACCGACGTGCTTAACGTGCTCTACGATGCAATAAAGTAGTATTGTTAAACAAACGTACATACATTTTTAGATTAAAAACTTTTTGGTACACTTTGGGGTTTGCAGTTCCAGACCTAAGTGTTTGTAAGTCGTAAGTCTAAGGTCTAACCAACTCGGCCACCACGTATATATTTTAGTTAGTTTATAAATTATAACCCCAATATGTCATTGTATTTCATCCAATACGAGAAGATTATTTAAATTACTATGAGAACTAATTAAAAATTGCATTATTTTAGAGATTTAAGGATTTACTATATTAAAATTATGGATTATTTAATTAAGTACGGGTTAGGGTTTATTTTGACGTAAATAGGTACAAAAGATGTTTTAAATAAATTTCATACTTTATAGATTTAGGATATCGATTTGACGACGAAGCAGCGGGGATATGAAACTAGACTCGTAACCGGGTCATTTAGCCGGCATAATAGGAACGATCAATTTTGTTAAACAACAATATATTGATTAACCCCATCCAGAGATTTGTAGGTCTGCTTCCCATCAGGTGAATACAAAGTTACGAGCCGTGCTTCAATAAAAAATAAAAATCTATACGAAATTAAACCTGTTTGTTACGTTTTTACGTTTAAACTGCGGAACCGATTTCGATGAAATTTGGCATGGAGATAGTTTGAGACCCTGGGAACGCCACAGCGTACATTTTTAACGGTATGTTAAAAATGTACGCTGTGGCGTTCCCACATCTTCATCATCACACATATTGGGACTGCAAATATACTAGGTGTTTGTATTTTAAGAGAAAGGTTTTTAAATCCACCAGATAGACAAAAGTGTTTTTAAAGAAAAGTTGAACATTTAATAATATATATTGTTTCTGATTAATTGCTCATTAGTACAAATACCTAAAGTGAGGAGTGAAAAAGGCCTGATACTAGTATATATAAGTACATACCACACAAGACCCACAGGTATCATTTTCAGGATGATAATCTTTCGTGGCAAAGTACCAGGTTAAACTGCAAGAAGGCGCAATGTTACTGGCATTTCCTACTAGCGATATTATTCCGCCTTCATTGACTACTCGATGTAAAAGCGAAATCTGAAATAGAAAATTGGAAAGGCTGATATTTTCCTTGATTTATTTATGATGCAAAAACCATCTAGTGACCTAGTCATGTTTCGGGTTTAGTCTGTAGGTTCATCGGTTTTCCGGAGACTAATGCAACGATTTCTTGTCGAGGTAGTATTCTTCTTTCCTTGTGCGGTTTTGAAACTGGCGATTTATTTCACTATAAAGCAACGAGCGATATTAAAATAGGCTAATAATGCAAATACGTCTTTGCCGCCGCCCATTTCCTAAGCGCATTTAGCGTTCAATATTATTAAATAACAATGTATTGATAGATCCCATTCATGGACTTTGTAAGTATGCTCACCATCAGGTAGATAAAAAGTCATATGCCGTGTTCCATTAACAAAGTTGTAGCCCTGCAACTTTTAAACTTTTTATTATGTATCGATTTTAATGAAAAGAACGCAAGCTTGGCTATGAAGCTTATTTATTGTGAGTATCTTTCAATTATTCGATTTTGAATCCAATGAGTGGCTTTAGGGAATGTAAAAATAAACAAACCGACAAACAGGCCTTAATAAAAAATAAAAAAAATAATAAGTTTTCTATTCAAGCATTAGAATGTAATCTGTTTTTTAAAACGAAAAAGTTAGGTTGTCAAAATAACGAAGTCCTATAACTATGACATTAAACAATCACCAACAAAAAACTCTAAAAAGGTCATGCACTCTATTCCCTTGTATTACAGGTGCTTTTGACTCGATAACCTAGCCATTCTGTGTCGTGGCTATTGTACTTAAGGCTGAATTCGTATTTATGACGTCATTACCTTCTGTCAAAGGAGATCAACCGTTTTTGTATGGGAGCTAGGCCCATGAATTTCTCCGTAGTTCTTCATCTCCCCGCAAAGAAAACTTTACAGAAATATTAAGTTATTTAATATCTTCATATTTTGAAAATTATACGAAATTCGACAGGTGCGTTTCAGAGTAAACAATTAATTAAATTATCGAGCGGCGGCCTGTTTTAAAAGGAATCCAAGCCGAATTATCATTTAAAAAAAAAACTTTTAATGGCGGACAATATTTTTAAAGTCGGGAAGCAAAGATCACAATAGCATCGTCTACTGCCAAAGTGCCAACATAGATGTGTAAAGAAAATTAATACTTATTATTGTATTAAACGTAGTATGGCTTATAGCGGATTTTTGGTGGTTGAAAAGCGAAGTTTTAACTAGCGTATTATGAAGATACGACAACAGCTGCTTTTTGATAATTATCATGCCTTGAGTGAAGTTATTACCTTTCCTTAACACTTTTTTATTAAAAGAACCATAATAATAATTACCGAGCAGTGTTGAACGATTCTTGTTCTCGTTTAAAATATCTAAAGTATTTGCTCTATGCAATAAAATTAGAAATTATAATCTTTTTCTATCTTATTATATTAACTTTTCGCCAACATGTTCTTAAATAATAATAGATTATGAAAATATCAGTTTTATTCTGATGGTCATTCATATGTCATGTACCTAAATGACTATCATCCTGTTTGTTGTATGGAGATTTCAACTCTATGTGCATATACTGACAGTTCAATTTTTAAAGAACAAAACTTTACTATGCCTATTTTCTACGTTAACGCCTTTAATACACTGTCGCATCCGTATGCGCCAGCGAATCTCTGCGAAACATCATTATAGCTTTGGTGGACTGACTAAAATGTCATTATAGCTTTGGTGGACTGTGGGTTTACCTATATGTAATTTGAGGATGTCCTCCCAGTCATCGCTGTAAAAGGAAGAGTTATTGTTACTGATTTCGGAAATAAAGAGAAAGCGCTGAATCGGGGTGCATAAAACAAACTTTCTTGATTTTTTCTCCGTGCCACCTCTTTTTTACACGCTATTTTGTAATCTACGCGTTAAACTGCATATAATTCGGGATAGTTTCGAATTAAATTCAACAATATTTCGGCTTCCATTATGCGAAAATCTGTCCGTCCCGACAGAACGCACAGTGTCGCCTTGCGATGATAAACATTACTAGCGAACGTCTGCGCCTATGTACCGATCATTTCGCAGTTACCAGCGGAGTAGTAGCGACAAGGACGTAACTAATTAATCTCGCTATATAATAGAATGAGACATAGCATATGCGAAACACTGCCATATAACTTAGTTTTTTCTCTATTTCGCTGCCGCCTACGAACGCGTCGGTGTACTAAAGGCTACATTTAATCTCTATCAACATTCACTTTAATGGATACTTGCTTAAAAATACAACCACTATTACAAAACTAGTAGGCACAATAAATGTAATATAATAAAGAAAACAAGTTTTTTTATTGTATTTATAATTTTATTTTACCATTCATATTCATTTTCTAAAATACGATAGAGAAATGGGGCAGGCCGCAGGAGGTATCATCTCATTTATATCATGGCGAGCATGGCCAAGGAACCATAAAATTCTCATAACATGTGCACAGCAACCCACCGTGCGCATACCTACAAGACAGTTACAGCCTACAATAGCTTGGGCTGTATTTGCAACATCTCGGCTCATTGCTCACCAACACATAAGAATAGTACTTTTTCCACTTATATGGCGAGATTGAATGCAACCTCTTTACAATTGTCTCCACTTAATTCTGAAAGAGGTGCATTCAACCTTTCTAAATAATTTGATACTTCTAGTGTATACCTGCAATGTCTTTTCAAATGTTCACCACAAAATGACCTAGCTTGCTTTATCTGGTAAATTCCCAAACTTATTTTACTTAGTTCTACTAAATCAAGAAGAGGAAAGTTTTCCAAATTAGGTAATTCACTATTAATTTGTTCAAATATGACAAGCCTTCTATTAAGATTATTACTTAGCATGTATGTTGCATCGGGAGAGTCTGTGAATACCGGATGGAACTTATTTAATAATGCTCCTGCTATTTTAAAATCCTCCATGAAATGCACAGCAGCATTATTAAAAAAATCTTGCCTGAACAATTTAAAGTATCTTTTTAATCTCCCATTCCAACCTCAACTACCCATCTACACAATGTCACACACCTTAAATTATTTGCTTGCTGTGATGATAATTGAAATTCACCCCCCTTGCAAGATTTCAGGTATAAGTGTTCTAAGCCCCAGATCTCCCGGTTCTTCTACAACATCTCTAAAACCTCTATCAAGAAGGAATACATCATTTTTCTTAAAATATAATAACATTGGACTCTGTTCATTCGTAAACATTTTACTCATAATGCCAGCGTCATTGTCTATTGCTTCATAGGGCCCTAATATATCAATGATATGTCCACCACAACAAACTAGAAGAAATGGCTTAACTAAATTCCTGTATTTTTGTAAACTATGTCTTTTTTTGGAAGCCATAATTAGAACTTTTTTGAATATACTGGTAAGTTCCATCGCAAATTACAATAGCTGGTTGGACATTTTCAGGAAAATCAGTGTTTCCAAATAGTCCATTAGTACAGGGACATTCATAGGTTCTTCTGGTAAAGGTGGTGCTGCGGGTATTACCAACACAGTTTCCTGATGTGATTCTGGTGAGTTTTCATGCATAAGTTGAATATCATCATCGCTTTCAGACAATATGTCACCTATAGAAGGGCCTGCTATTTCTTGTGTAATACTTGAGACACTCTGGATTTGCCTTCTTACACTCCTCCAGCAGTTGTGACACACATGAGTAAAGAATGACACACCTAAAAAAAAAAAAAACATATTTTTTTTAAACAAATAAATTCTACAAAAATCACTTTCAACTCTTTGTACTAATTAAGTTATTACATACCTGGTATTAATTTGTACTAATTAAGTTATTACATAAAAAGCATGTGAGGGTTTTCTTAACCTTAACATTGAAAAACCACAACTATAGCATATGTTTGTATGACCAAAAATCCTCTGTGAAGGAATACCATCTTCCATATTGAGTCCTTGAACATTGCAGACATAACTTAGATAGATCTGTCATCTGAAAAAAAGATAAAAACCAAATTAGCATTACCTACTTTCTGTGCATGCCAGATATTAATTTGGATAACATCCTAAACTAGCACCACCAATCCTTACATTTAAAACATTCTAGTTTTTTAGCAGTCAATATGAGCTTCTGAAAAGACTGAGGCTACTTTTTGACGAAGAAAAAGTTTATTTATATTAATTATTAAATAATTAAAATTAGGCCTTTACTACATTTTTACACTAAAAAAGTAAAATAGGATATACCTCCAAATAATGTACCTCTGTCTCTTTCTTTTTGCCAAGAGATTGCATGTGTTAATAATATATATGAATTTTGGAACTTTCCCTCTAGAATCTGTCAAAAAGTAATACACAATCACACATTACAGCAGTAATGTTAGATTTTGATGTTAACAATTCACATTTGGTTTGGTAAAGAAACATTTTAAGTTAGGTATGTCAACATTTTTGGTAATAGAACACTTAACAACATAAAAACAACATTTCATCCTAGCATTTCTTTAAAAAGATCAAGCCTTTATTCTAAGTTTTAAATCCTTTTACTACATACATTAGTATGTAGTAAAAGGACTAGTATGTAGTACACTACATATGTCGTTATCATAAATATTATATAACAGGTTACCTATTATTGTTTTTATGTTAGGTACAGTAGTTATATTTCTAAAGTAATTACGTCTAGAGGTGTCAGTGAATTGGATAGATATTGTTAGTGTGTTAGAAATTAGCGATAGCGTATTTCTCGGTCTGATGTGTTATAGAATAACAATAGGAAACTTACAACTAATTGATTAGTCCAAGCAGACAAGCGGAGGTATCAATGTCCCCGGCAGTCCTGCTCATTCCACCTATGAGCCGCACAAAACAAACTTCTTTCAAATAAAAAACCACGATCACTTAATTTGGCAAATAAAAATGACGCGCACGCAATTAATTGTTTCTATTTTCAATTTACTCCATAGAATTCACTGAATTAATAATATTGATATCGTTCGAATATTAGTGTTGTGCTGACTTGTGCTAGATGACTAGACGTTTATAGTTATAATAACGTTCATTATTGTAAGGCCCAATAACTTAATTAAATAAAACGGTTTCTTTAGTCATTACGATTAATACATAATTTATTAATCATAAAGACTAAATAATGTAAAAGGAAAGAGACAAAGTATGTAAAAGGAAAGAGCCCTAAGACTTAAAATCGCCTTTTCGAACATAAAACGGAATATAATTATCCGCAAAACGAAAGTAAACAAAAAATGGGGCAACGAACATGACATTACGTTCAAAAATTAAAAGTAACTATTATCTATTTTCTATATATAGATGCCATACTTACTTTTTAAATATTTATGTTCTACCAAAAGCATGTAAACAAAATCTTACAAAATGGTTTTTAGAACTTGCTCGCAATATTGGCTGTTTTTTTTTATTAAGGTCTAAAATCGCTTTTCTAAACATGACAACAGAAGATAATCGCCCACTATACAAACTAAAGACTAAAGTGGCAATAAGGTTTTTTTATATTTGCTGAAAACTGTATTTATCAATACATCCAATTTAGCTTAAAATAATAAGGCCTAGAAAGCGAATATGCCCCCAACAAGTGGGTACCATTCTTAAATATTTATGTTCTACAAAAACATGTAAACAAAAACTTTTTTTGTTGAACTATCACTCTAGGCGTTATTATGCTAAAGCACTAAATAAGATTGAAGTGTCTGTCAGTGAATTTGGAAATAACGATTTCACCAAAATGCATTTTTTGGTTATTTTTCATAACAACCCCGTTTTTTTAAGTTTTTTCTGTCAGTGTGTTTCGATTATAAATAATATATAGTTCCAGTTATACCAAAGTATCCGTTAAAGTAATCGTAACTATTAAAGTTAAAAATAGCGTTAAATTAAAAGTTTTAATTTGAAAGTCGGATGACAACTGGTACATTTGACGCCATTTTTAACTTTAATCGTTACAATTACTTTAACGGACACTTTGTGCAACTCCACACAACAGCCTTAATAACAATTAATTATAATTTAAAAGGTAACTATTTATTTCAATAATACGAAATAAATAGTTTCGTTATGGTTATCAATAATTTCGTTATTGGTAACTATTCACCTCGCGAGTCTACGCACTTCTCACATTGACAGGAAGAAGCAATTTAAAGATGGCGTACTATTTTGTTCAAATTAAGTTTAATTTTTTTAGTAAAATATCCCCACTGTACAATTTTGAAATAATTTCTCAAAATGTTTGTAAAATTATATAATTATTTTTAGTCGAAATATCTTTAAGGGGAGATAAAATTTAGGGTGGGCCTGGATTCGGTTGATCTCCTTTCCCAAAAATTGAAAATAGAACAGTTGAGCCCAAAGTCACTCTGTTGAAATTTCATTGTATGGAGTGTGAGTGTAAGCTCAGTTACATAGTTTATTATTTTAGATATTATGTACTTTTAAAAAATCTTGCTATTTAATTTTAAGTAATGTATTGTCGAACTAGTCAAGAAATGTGGATTTATTTGATGTTTAAATGATGCTCTACTATAATTTCCCGACATGCTTAAGTGTGATATTACTGCCACATTTATAATAATAATATTTAGGACAATATCCACATATTTCTCTGGTCACAAACTAAGCTCTAGGCTTGCACTATGTGTACCAGACGCAACGATATAATACATATTTAATTTTAAAAACTGTCACGGTCGCCAAATGTTGTATTTTCTCTTGTTTATAGTATAAATCAGGTATTTTATGTATTTTAGGGAATAAAGGAATTTAAGGAAAACCAATTTGTAACATTTCAATATCTCTCCTTATCCATTTATCACAATAGCTGTCATAACTACTTTAAAAAAAGAAAAAATAATCATTTTTCACACATGACAAACTTTACAGAAAAAACCTTTTTTTTGCCATGGGTGGGAATCGAAACCCTCTTGGGTTCGATTTCCTTCGGATACAACGCCAAAGGTGCAATTTAATTAATATACTTATTTTATCAGTTTTAATTTATTATTAGGCATTGGTAATAGTTACTGTCAGCCTCTGTAATAAACTATATTTAAAGAAACAGATATTTGCCTCAGCCCTTTAAAAAAATGCATAGACATAAAGTTACGATTCTATGCTGGCTAAATCATGTGCTTACGCAATACTTACTTCTAGAATAGGTAACCCATCAAAAACAATACTTGTCAAAAAAACCAAGTCTCGCAACTCAGTTGTTCTGCGGTAAAAAGTTGTGAGATCCATGTAATACCAAGTCGGTTATTAATTTATTCAGTCTCTACTTAAGCGACTTTCTGTCTTAATACGTCCAGTCTCTAAGACCACGATCGTGGTCCATAACAATTGAAAATCAATTGTGTCTGGAATTTTCGTACTCGAAGCATTAAGTTGTTACGTAATAATTAACAGCATCTTATAGTGACGCATATCAATATTAAAATTCTTTAATGTTTTATATAAATATATTGAGACTTGGCCATCGCCTGAAAACACGTGTAAATTCAATCGCCTGAAAACACATGTAAATTTAATTATTTAGTGCGATGGCCAAGTCTCGATATATTTATATAAAACATTAAAGAATTTTAATATTGATATGCGTCACTATAAGGTGCTGTTAATTATTACGTAACAACTTAATGCTTCGAGTACGGAGATTCCAGACACAATTGATTTTCAATTGTTATGGACCACGATCGTGGTCTTAGAGACTGGACGTATTAAGACAGAAAGTCGCTTAAGTAGAGACTGAATAAATTAATAACCGACTTGGTATTACATGGATCTCACAACTTTTTACCGCAGAACAACTGAGTTGCGAGACTTGGTTTTTTTGACAAGTATTGTTTTTGATGGGATCTCATTTCTTTTTGTATTTTGTAGACAGTTCTACTTTTTTCCTTTTCGGTACCTTCTACTTATTGTATATATGTATATCTACCAGCAACGAATTTTCTTAAAGCCCTCTCTCTGACTTATGAATTTTTCTTATTTTTGTAGGTAGCCTTCCGTTTTCTCTTCGGGAATACCCATTTTTTGCTCGATTTGGCAGGGGCACTACCATGCGCCTATAGTTATATGGTACTAGCTTAAACCCGCGGCTTCGCACGCAATAATAATAACTGCCGTAAAACATCGTTACGAATAAAGCCAATATAGAAAAAAATAACTGAAGACTTGGCTGTATGGGCTTAATTTTTTTTGCGGTCTTTTCTAGATTTTTTAGTTTTTCCTTGATTCATACACCAAACACTACTTATATTCCAAATTTGAAGCTTCTAGGTCTGCTAGAAGTGCCTTAGAATTTTGATGATCGGTGAGTCAGTGAGTGACAAAATTAAGAAATATGACCCGTTATAATTCTTAAAAATACTGGTTCAAATTGAATGAAATTTGAAATATACGTGTCTTTACAATGCCTGCATGGTTACTGAAAATTTCAGTCTTCTAGTTTTATCCACAACGAAGTTACAGGGGGTCGAAAATGGTCTGAATTGCTTCGAGAAAAGGATGGTACGGCCGTGACGCTTTTTTGCTCGACTTGGTGGGGGCACGGCCGTGCCCCCAGATCTTGGTTCTACAGTTTCTATAGACAAACTTGCTTTAGTGGAACTTGCACCACTTTTTACAGTAACTTCAATTTCATGTCTGGAATATTTATTATTTCATTAGATACTAATAACTAATTCCATGTAGCTTTGTATATTATTATTTGCCCGCGATATCGCATGCATAATTTTTTTTATATTTAACATTTCGAGTTTCTATCTAAAACGATTGCTGAGATTATAAACTTATTTCTGTAATATGACTTTTGCATACTCCTCATATTGTCACAATTTTTCTTTAGTTGTGCGGAGCCCTAAGTGCGCCAACACTTGACCGCTATTTTTTAACCGACTAAAAAAACGGTTGGAGCTTCTCAATTTGACGCGTATGTTTTATTTTAATTATGTTACCAAATTGGTCCAAGAATTTAACAATATGTATGATTAGTGTATGTGTAGACGTGGAGTGTGTGTTAATGATTTTTAAATTGTTGATACAATATATCTAAGTATAAGCATTGATGAAACCTTAGGATCGTGATCTCCGGAGGCCGAGTAGTTTGCCAGGTCATTTTTTATATATTGCACTGGCCACAAACTAAGCTCTTAGGCTTGTACTGTGTGTACCAGAAACAACGATATAATACATATATATATTTTATAAATACCCAGACTATGACAAACTGTACAGAAAAACCAGGGACCGGACCTATATCCCCTTCATGGGTTTTGAAGGGGTTTTTAATAAGGATTTGCTTACCAAACCCGTTGCGCCTCAAAAGTCAATTATAAAGCGCTATTAAGCGCTATTTTATAGCGCTAACCCATTGAAATTAAAATACGCATTGGGAAACCCCTTCATGCTATTAGGGTTTTAAAATAACAACTCTATGGTTTCAAACGATTTTGATATTACTGTGTAAGATTATAAGAGTTATTTTACGTTAAATATATTTTTTCGTCGAAATGTTCAATTCTAATAAATAAACTGCAATAATATTAATATTTGTAGTGTAAATTAATTATTAAATAAAACATGTTATTCGGTAACTATAGAGAGATATATTCATATGACAGTAAATGACAATTGACACATTGTTTTTAGGGTACTGTAGGCAAATCTATACTATCTATACTAATCTATTATTTTTGTATGTTTGTAATGAATAAACTCAAAAACTACTGGACCGATTGCAATAATTTTTTCACCATTAGAAAGCTGCATTATTCAGAAGTAACATAGGCTATATAATATCACGCTAGGTCCTATAGTTGTGGAGCAGTAACCAAAAATGTTTTAAAAACGGGGGAAAAGTATCGTTTCTGAGGCCTTCCGTGGCGTGCGCTGATCTTAAGTCCCCCCGTGCGAAGCCGGGACGGGCCGCTAGTTGATTATAATTTCAACACGCCCCCATAATCAAACTGCTACATAGACCATTAAATTAAATAAACAAAAATCTATAATAAAATTAAACTAATCTAAATTCATGTCATTAACACAACTGACACATATAAATTTAATTTTATGTAATCTGTACTTAATTGTATATAATTGTATGTAATAGCTTTAATAAAATGTGTAAATATAAATAATAGATTTAATATAATATGTAATTAAATATTTGTTATAATTACCTACTGTATCGACTTATTAGTAATAGCAATATAATTTTTGAATGTAAAGAAGGAATTGTATAATATCTTTATTATTATATATATTAAAGGAATGTTTATAACATAAATAATAAAAAATGATTTGAATAAATTAATTTAAAGTGTTTAATATATAAATAAATATGAAAATGATATATTTAATAAATTAAATTTTAACAATAATGAATATAAATTAATAAGAATTAATTTGATTTAATCTGTAAATATACTTATAATAGGTTTAATAAAATGTGTCAATATAATTAATAAATATAAAGAATATGTAGCTAAATAGTAACTATTTGTTATAATGTAAGGTAGGTACGAGTATAATGAATGTATCAGTAGAGTAATGTCATAATATCACAAATTAATTTGCAAACCAGCTTGGTAGATAAGCAGCACAACACAAACTTCTTTGTAACCTCATGAGCAAATAAAGAGTTTATTATTATTATTATCTGACATGCTTAGCTTTAATCAAAGCCTTTGTTAAAAGATAGGCCGGCATTTTATTGGTAGGCATAAAATTTATATTAATGTAACCTTTATCAATGCACTCCCTAATAAAATGAGCCTTGATGTCTATGTGCTTCGACCTACCATGAAACACAGGATTTTTAGACAATTTCAACGCACTTTGATTATCGTTGTAGAGAATCACTGTAGTTTAGGGACTATCTGTCATATCAGCAAGAAGCCTTAAATGAATAGCTTCTTTTCCAGCTTCCGTAATTCCAACATAGTCCGCTTCTGTTGATGATAACGCTACACTTCGCTGTTTCCTCCTATGAAATTGGACCATCAAATACCTTAAAAAAATATCTTGTATAGGATTTCCTATCATGATGATCACCTGCCTAATATCCTTCATATCACATTTTCTAAATTTCAAACAATAATCCAAAATCCCTTTCAGATAACGAAGTATATGTCATAGCATATGTCCAATGCTGTAGTATACTTATTACCATATTGACTCAGTACATTTGTTGCATGAGCAATATCCGGTCTAGTATTTAATGCAATATAATTCAAGCATCCAATAACATTTTTATATGGCTACTAACTATATTTGCATCATCAGTATCCTCAAATAGAATAGATTGTATATTTGGATCCATAGGTATACTAGCTGTTTTGCATTCCATCATACCAAATTTCTTTAAAACAAATTCAATATCTTCTTTGATCAAGATAAATAACACCAGCTTGCTTGTCATTTTAAAGTCGCATACCCAAGCATTGTTTTGCTTCACCCAAATTTTTAGCTTTAAATCATTTATTTAACTCTCCAAACAACTTATCTCTAGTCTTCTTACTTTTTTCATTATAAAATACAAAGAAATCATCTACGTATAGAGCTACAACAACATATATTTCATACTTCATTACATATATAGTTTCAGATTTTAATCTTCTAAAGATAAAAGCACGTCATTGGCCTTTTTATTCCAACTTCGCGAAGATTTCTTAAGTTCATAAATAGACTTCTTCAAGTAACAAACTTTATTTTCTATACCCTCTTCTATACTTCCTTCTGGTTGAACCATGTACACAACTTCTTTTAAGTCGCGGGAAGCCGATGGATACAGGCAGCGCAGAACCGGTCGTTGTGGCGATCCTTGGGGGAGGCCTATGTCCAGCAGTGGACGCGCAAAGATAGAAAAGCAGTATTGACATCGAAATGATCAATATTCAAATCCCATTGAGCAGCTAAATAAAATAATAATCTGATTGTTGACCGTCGCACTACAGGTGAAAACGTATCAAAATAATCAATACCATAAAACTGGGTGTAACAAGTCATGCTTTAAGCTGAACATTCTCATCAGCATCTTACTTTATTTAGAATACCTATTTATTACCGATTACTTTGCCGTTCTATGGCCTATCCACCAAATCCCAAACTCCATTCTCTTTCATAGAGTCCAATTCGTTTTTCATTGCCTGCCACCAATATTCCCGATTATTCGCATTCATTGCTTCTTCAACATTTTCTGGTTTTCATGCACTTTCGATAACAGCTTGATAATATATAAAATTTGGATCCCTATTTACACTTCTTTCTCGCAATGGATATCTTCTTTCTTGACTTTCTATAATATCCACAGGTAAAACAGAAGGTTCTAAATTAGTTTCATCCAAAGTTTCATTATTCACAACATTATTATTTACAGTACTTTCTGGAAATATATGTACATTTTCATCAATAATTTCGCATGCATCATTATTTAAAGTTTTAGAAGAAATATATTTTCTAGAAAAATAACACCTCTAGCTTTCTGTATTTATTTTGGATGATCAGTATCAAACAAACGATATCCCTTTGTCAAATTACAATATCCTACAAAGACATACTTCTTCCCCTTCGGCTCCCATTTAGTACAAAGCTGATCGGAATATGTTTATATACAATTGAACCAAATACCTTAAAATTACTGAGATCTATCATCTTCCCAGACCACATTTCTTCTGGTATTTTATTAGCATTAGCAGCATGAGGTACTCTATTTTTAATATAGACTGCTGTATTACATGCCTCTGCCCACAATTTAATTGTTAGACCCGAATCATACAGAGATGAATATACATCTCTGTAATTGTTCTTAAAGTTCGTTCTGCTACTCCGTTTTGCTCTGGGGTATATGGAACTGTCGATTGATGTTTTATACCTTTGCCTTTTAAAAATAAATCAAACCTTTTGTTAAAATATTCTGTCCCATTGTCTGTCCTTAAAATCTTTACCTTCATAATAGTTTCGTTTTTAACTTCTAAAATAAATTCTTTAAACCTTTCTAAAACTTGTTCCTTTGAACTAATAAAACAAGTAAAAATTTTCCTTGTATAATCATCTACAAATATTAGCATATATCGAGCTCCTCCATTTGATGTTTCAGTCATTGGCCACAAATATTTGAATGAACTAAACCCAGCTTCATAGTGGCTCGTTCCCCACGATTTTTATTAAAAGGTAGACGATGGTGCTTCCCCTGAATACAAGGCACATACACACTTCATCAAAATGTACACCCGATACTACACCTTTATTCAGTAACTGCATATTATGTTCATTCAAATGACCAAGTCTCTTATACCAAATATCTTTTGATAATTTATCCCTAACAGTCACGAGTGCATCATTAAAGGCTACTCGAAGTACTCGCTCCATCCGTCTGCCTGTCTGGACATTGAGGTTTAATGTGTCCTTTCTTGCCACATTTGTAACAACGAACTGGTTTCTTCTTCGATTCTATCGGCCGTTTCAATAAAAGCGCCGCATCAGACGACGACACTGAAGTCTGACTACGAATGTCTTCTTGCAAAAGTTTCATACGAACATTTTCAGAAGTAATCTCCAAACCTAAATGTTCAAGCGCCATCTTCAAGGGTCTGTATTCTTCTGGTAGACCACGAAGCATTACAACAGCAACCAAATGATCATCAAATCCTTTGCCGATATCTCGCGATTGTTGCGCCGTCGTCAAAATTGATGTGACGTAGTCATGCATATTTAAATGCTTCTCCAACTTCTGATCGAGAAGTTTATACAGAAGTGAAATTCTTCTATTCACCCCCTTATCCTCAAAAACCTTTGTCAGTTCATCCCAAGCTGTTTTTGCATTATCCGCATTTCGTAAATACGGAAATATGTGGGGTTCTACCGATAAACAAATAAGTGGTAAGGCTTCACTATCCTTTTCAACTGAATCAGTATCTGATTCATCATTCAATAGCACTAGTGTATTTGAATAACTTTTCACGCACCAATAACATTTTCATTAAAAAAATCCAGTTATTGAAATCATCCATACCATTCAATTTTGCGATTCCTTGTACACCCAAACGAGTATTCTTCCCTGCCATGCATAGATATAAATATCAAGATAGGCCCTTCCATACAAAAACCCAACGATTTTAAATCAATAAAGTGACAACTAGCGCTACTAGCGGTAAGAATTTGAACTAATACTTAGTATGATGTGACGTTGTAAATTTAATTAGCCAAACTAATATTTTTCATTTTCATAGTTTATTTTTACGTTTCCGTTTTTTTTTTCTCATAAATATGTGGATATTACTCAGGTGTTTGTATATCGATATGTATGTTTATCAATTAGTCTGTCTATGAATCTACATCTTAGCGTCAAATATCTCGAGAACTAATCGTCCGACTGACTTGAAATTTGGAATAGTTATAAACAGGGGCGCCGGATTTTAGAACCTCATGGGTGCTCATGCTCATTTGATGACTCAAAAAAGTGGTTTGAGGAAGGATGAAGAGTTTTGAGCTGTCGTTTTGTTCGCATCGGCATCGCGCAATAACGAACATTTTGATCTGTTTCTTGATGTCTATTATCAGGGGTGCTCGGCACCCACTGTTTATTTATCATGGGTGCTCGAACCCCCGAGCACCCACGGAGTCGGCGCCCCTGGCTATTGTTAACCCACATTTATCCAAAATGGTATAAGTCATAGTTAATTATAGGCTCGAGTGAAAAAGGGTGTAAATAGAAGAATAAATAAATTTGGGACAAATTAGGTCATGTGGGGTGTCACCTGAAAGGTATTTATTTATAAAACATTAATATATTTATGTAGTTAAATTAGGTACAGTTTAGCTCCCGTTAAATGAAAATTATTTGTGTTAGAAGGAGTTTACTCTAACACAAAGAGCGATAATAGATACCGTGAGCCAACAGTACCGAACAACAATGAACCATCATTGATGAATATTATTTAATTTGCAATATTATATGACAGTGGCAGTTTTCGTTCAATCTTTCTATATAATACGAGTCCATACTTCCCTTCGTATATCACTAGCAGGAAATCTTAAAAAATAACTATTGTTTTAGAACCGCAACTTTAAATCCCCAATAAAAATCGTATATATTTTAATACAGCTTTATGTTTTATTATGAAGCAAAAATGCGCATCTTTGCGTCATTTTCATCTATCTGTTGTATATCAAAACTTTTTCTAAGAGTTTCTTTAAAATCCGTATATCCCGTATAATTACGAATATCTTAGCCCTCTGTATAAAAATTAATATTTTAATAGCCTATACATCGATATAGCCGAGGAAGGCTACGTATAGGATATTTTTTTTTAATTTTTATACAAGGGGTTAAGATATACGTAACAGGTTAAAAAGGAGTTATAACACAAGAACAATTTTTCAAATCGGACTCATAGTTCTTGAGATTAGCGCGTTTAAACATATACAAACAAAATCTTCAGCTTAAGAATATAAGTATAGATCTTCTTCTTCTTTTACCTTAATGGCCTTCTACGCTTTACGCATAATTTTGCCAATGTCAAGTGGGTAGTTTTAAAATTATAATATTGTACGGTAAAAGTGGGATAATAGGATGGAAAGGAATAGGGAAAGGACTAGGTTAGAATTAGGAATGGCCACATGACCGTATGCAAACATACGGTATAGTGATGCCAGTGTCAAGTGAAGGAGGAAGAAATAATCAACAGTAAAATGGGTACCGCCATTTTACTGAAGATAAAGGGATTTGTTGAGATAGCACAAACACCAAGATCACTGCGTAAATACTACACTTCTCACACTTAATATTACTTTACGAATGCTTATTCTACAAAATTAGTACACTTTTGCACAATAATATTCAATAAAATTAAATTTGATAACTGTAATAGACACACGAGTCTACAGTCTTCGGGCTACCCTCAAAGAGTCAACAAGAGAGAGATAAGTATAGATAATCATAACTTTTATTAAAGTTTGACATATCTTATTGTATTCAGTATAAGTATTATAGGCGTTAAAATATGTAACGTCATTACAAGGTTAAGTCGTTCATAATAATCTCTCTATACATTGAAATTGAACGAATGAAACATAACCTAAATATATTTTTTTAACATTTAAATATGAAATTTTTGACTATCCGATGATAAGAAATATTGTCTTTCTTTTTGTTGAACTTTGTCGAGTAATTTGTGCAACGTTTTACTACACAATACGGGATCTTGGCAAGTTATTTAGAGTACTTTTCGCTACCGCTGCTTGACACAGACTGACGTATCGTTGGTGCTAAATTGATTTTTTTGCACCAATCTTTTAGTACACAAGAAACATGTTTTGAGGCCCGTCCTTACTATTTACGTCAATGCTGCCATGACTACAAACTCGAAGTCCCACAGCACCGGCGAAGAAAAAAATTGTGATGAACAAAATCCCAAATATATAATTATGGCTAGATTTTTTTTGCGAATTAATCTAGGTTCACTGTTTTACGGCACTGGGTCCATAACCTATTAATATTTGCAGTGTAAATTAATTATTAAATAAAACATGTTATTCGGTAACTATAGAGATATATTCATATGACAGTAAGTGACAATTGACACATTTTTTTTAGGGTACTGTAGGCAGATTGATTATAAATTCAACAAATAACCATCAACTTTTAAGTTATTGGTAATATTTTATTAAAATAATGAAAGTAAATTCAGTTTATTACTTCGTATACAAATGTGTAGGACATATCTCGTCGTATATAATCGTTACATTAATTTACCATCACTGTATTTCATTCTATTGTTTGTATGACACGTAGCATCACGAATGAGCGAGACACCCTATGACAACCCGAACAGTGGCCGAGTTCGTTGACCGCGGGCCGAGTAGTGAGACTAGTTATTTGTTCAACGAGTGAGAGTGGGATGCATGATGGTGTAATTTTTAGCCGAGCGGTGCCCAAGGTCGTACGGAAATATATTAAGCCTGGGAAGGGGTTTCCCTTTCGAAATGGTTAGCTAAATGTATGGGATAGCAGTTGAATTGGGTAAGGTTATTCACGTGGCAATTCATCGTAAGAGGTACACCGTTTAAAGGCTTAAGCCGGGGAACGGGTTTTCCGGTCCCTGAGAAAAACGTGCTAATATTTTTTTGTTATGGAAGGGAATCGAACACACGACCTCCAGATACAACGTCAAAGGCGCAACCACTAGTCTAATTCGCAATCTACTTTATTAATAATCTGATGACCGTCGAGATAAGTCATTTTTCCTACAGAGGATTATCTTGGAGATACAAAGGGGTAACGCAGCGTGCATACTCCTTACTATGGGTAATACTGCTGGGTTGAAAAAAAAATTTTTTTTTGTGTATTTTTGTTGTATGTATCTTTTTTTATAGTGTTTTAGATATTATTTTATATTTATATATTACATAGTTATATAAATAACTATGTACAAAGGCTTAAACTAGATATAGAATGTACATATATTTATATATTGGATATGTTACCTACTTACATTTAATATCTAGTTTAAGCCTTGTCATACGATTATAAGGGTTATGTGAATAACCCTTATAATCGTATGACAAGGTATGTGTACCAATGAGTTTTTAATTAAAAAAAATATGTACATTTGTTTGACAACACCACTATAGTGCCTCGGAGAGCACGTTAAGCTGTCGGTCCCGGTTTCACTATACCAACTTGTGAAACTGTTTATAGATGGGTTATTGAGTCTATTCAAAACATCGCAACGAGCTAGCCACTTGTTCGGTGTAGACTCATACCATCGGCTACGACGAGGTGGGATTAAAACCCCCCCGCTGGGTACCCTGGGGCCGTTTAGGCGGTCTCGGGCGCCGTAAGGCACCCGTGATGCTACATACATACATACCCGGTACAAACGCAGTTAATATTGTTTTTACTCACGTTCCAATATCAGATAATTCATTAAATATTTCCAAAATATGAGTATCTTCGCTCTCAAAGCCTTCGCACGGGTCACCATTAAAAATACACGTCCATTCAAACTGCAATTGATTTCATGTTTTAAAAACATTTTTTTTTCAGTTATTTACAGAATATGGAAACAAAACAGCAAAGCGTCGTTTGTGGAATTATTAATCATTTCATGTGCTAAATTTCAGAATACCTACCTGAAATATGAATACTCTATATTCAGGTTTTTAAATAATCAATAATATGTGAGGACACTATACCACGGGATTTAGAGTTCTAAAAGTGCAGGTCGATTTTTCCTTCACATTGCCATCAATGAAGCAGGACGCTTGCCGTTATATCAATTCTTTTATTTTATAGCTTACAAGCTTGAGTCGAGATGATAGCAAACGACCAGCTTTACATGTTGTTACAGCCATACTTTTGCCCCATCCCATCTTCATGGAACCTCTGTTAGAGCGGGCGCTGCGGCGGAACAAGCACAAACTAAACAAGCGCCGAAAGTATGTAACCATTTCTAATGATCACATATATTCGGTGTTCGCTGTGGAACGAGTGGCCCGTGGGGATCAGAATCAAAGTCATTATACAATGAAATAGCACCAATGCTCATCGACATCTCTGGGGACAATAGAGCTGGTAGCTTTTTCACTCAAAAATTAAGTATAATATAATAAGTATAAGTTAATTCAAAGACAGCATTACCCAATACGCTGGCAGCATTTCCTGCTGCCAGCGTATTGGGTACCGTGCCATTAATGGACAGTGATTTCGTCGATTTTCTAAATTTGTAACTCGTAAAAACAAATTATCTAATAATAACGAGGGTAAGAGGCCGGTGTGACTGTAACTCCATAGCACAAAGGTCGAGCACTTATATGGGACGCCACCTGTGTGGACACTGTAGGTCCCAGCTATATAGACATAACGTCTAAATCCTCCGGCGGTGCAGCATTGGTAGCCCGAAAAAGTAAAATTGTTAAATACAGAAATCATTGCCCTTCTTATGAATTTTTTGCATTTTCATTAGAAACATTTGGGCCTTGGTCTCCAGATGCAAAAAAATTTGGACGAACTTTTGGAAAATTATTAATAGATACTGGAGACTAATCCTATCCTATCCAATATCACAAACCAATAAAAAATATATCCAATGTCACAAACCAGTTGTATAAATATGACCTCGATTGGTCAAGTCGTACAGAAGTTAAGCCGTAAATTGTGTTTTGTCCGACTACATTACTACGCTACCTAAATGCTACGACGACTTTTTATATAACATTTCGCAAATTGTATATGGTTCTACTACATTCCTATAAAGTTCGATGACGATGCTACGAAAGTGCTACTTGGACATCACTATTTTTATAAAATATTACCTTTTCCGAAAATTGTATATCAATTGTTGTACTACGAAGTTCGCTACGCTAGGAAAGGGTGTATGGAATATAAAATTATTGGCTTCATATAGACTAACCATACTTTCGAAAAATACAAGGCTTAAGCTTTTCAATTAATATTTAATTTTCTTACGTGAAATTCATCAGACAAATAGTCCTGGTTAAAAACCTCTACTTGTACAGTGAAATATGTAGAAGTACTGACAACCAGCGCATCACTGCTTAATGCTGCTTCGAGCCCTCTCTGCAATACCTGTACTGAGTAACTTGTACCGTCTTTACTTTATGGTAACAGTGCTCTGAATTATGTATATGTAGTTTATGTATATATATATATAAGATATATTTAAGTATTGTAATATACTTATAGATTGTAAAGTGTTTTATATAGTATTGCACCTACCTCACTTATTAACTGCTTTAATTGTCCCGAAGGTGTGACTGGTAGACAGTGCCTAGCAGAATTAAGATCGCTTTTGTGTTTTGTATGCAATAAGGAATTAAATAACAATAATATAATATATATTTCTAAGGACTTAGATCTAAATGAATCAGTAAGGCAGTCGATGGAATAGACTCGTAATGCAAATTCGTCCTTGTTGCCGCCCATTTCGTTATCGTTTAGCGATAATTTATTGATCGACCCCATTCAAGGACTTTGTTGGCCTGCTTAACATCAGGTGGATACAAAGTCACATTCTGTGCTCCTATAAAAAAAAAGTTTGCACTATCAACTTGGAGTTTACCTGTTTCGTGCACGGACAACTATATGTCGCGCGTCGGAAAGCCACCATCTTTCTATAAGTGACCCTCGCAACTACGTCTGCGTAAGTTTAACCGTTTACGCAACCCACGCAACGGAAGCTCTCAATAGCAATACCTTTTCCCCGTTTTTGTAACATTGTTCATTGATGGTCTGCTCCTATTAGTCGTAGCGTGATGTTAAGTAGCCTAAACCCTTCCTCGATAACTGAGCTATCCAACTCTAAAAAAAAAATTAAATTCGAACCAGTAGTTCCTAACCAAACAACCTCTTCAGCTTTATAATTTTAGTATAACGAAAGTTGACCGGGACAGTTAGTCTGTCAATAAAATCGCTACGTTACTTTCACAGCTTACCTGATTAATAAAAGCACTATCGCTGGAGCGTACAACTTCACAGATTATGTCATAACCATGATTCACTATCAATGTCCCTGGAGGGATAGTTAATCTGGCACCAATGTCCTTGCTGGTCCACTCATCACCAGTTTCCAAGTCATCGAATGTCCATATGAACTGAAATAAAGGCATTGTCACTAGAGCATAGATTCTCAACCATTGTTATGTCGCGACCCACGAATAACTACCTACACTATTAAATTATAATAATATTTTAATTAATAGTTTATTTATACGTTTAATACAACTAATTTATATTATTTTATTTGATTATGTCTCAATATTGTATCATTTGAAAGTTAGTTTGTATGTTTCGAGGTTTATTAATTTTCAACAGACTGCGACCACCTTTAATAACAAACGTGATTTTATTTAAATTTAGTCCACCTCATAGCACTAAGCGCGAAGTCGAATCGTTTTATTTTTATTTTAAACTATCACGCAAACGAAGTTGCGGGTAACAGCTAGTAAAATATAAAATGACATACATGATAATTCTCAGTAGGACGACACATGGTAACCTGAGCTTCCAGCGTATATTCCATGTCAGGGTATATAAGATCACCTCCTAGGAGAACCAGGGAGAATTTGTCGGTCTCTCCATCAGACAGTTCCAGGGTCCTCTTGCCGCTTACATTGTTTATCCGAAATACTTTATGACCCAGGTCTTCGGAATCCATTATGCCTGTCACATTGAATATGTAGTCCACGTCTGGTAATAGCTGTGTTTGGAATAAAATAGTGCGATTAGTATTTGTGAAATTACGGTTCCGTATAACATTAAATATTATACAAATGAATAGCGCTAGGAATTAATAGATTTTTAAAAGAATAACTCCAAAATATATCTATAAATAAACAACAGTGTTAATAAATTAAAACTAAAAACACACATTCCCCCATTGAACAGCGAGGCTGACCCTTTGAATAAACAAAGGGTCACCCGTCACTAAACGGAGCTTATCCCCAAAAAATACGTCATTTTTTTCAATAAAAATAATTATCTTTATAATTTTATTTATCTTGCTTTGTTTTATTTTAGGCGCCTTTCTAAATATTTTATTATTTATTCATATTATTTTTTTATATGATCATCTGCTGCGGTCATACTTTAAACAACGTTGTTATAAGTGTTTTTGTTAAGTTTGGTTTAAATTAAAAAAAAACAAATAAATTATAATTTAGAGATAAAATGGTACTTACTTCATTATTATCTATGACATACAAAAAAGGTTCAGGCTGCTCTCGATTTAAGGTTACTTCCAGATTTCTTACGGATCTCCAAAGTAGAAGAGTGAACCTTTGCGAAGGTTGTTTTAGAGGCTCCCATCGCACTGTCCACGTCAAATCTATGTGACCACCTCTAGCTTGGACCCTTTAAAAATATTTTTTTACAGGGAATAGCGAAAAATACTCAAAGGCAGAGAGATTTTAATAAAAACTAAAACTGTGTCATTACATTTTTTTAAATTTATTCTCCTAGCCGGGAGTCGAACCGGTTTATTTTGGAAAAGAAAGCTAGATGCATGAATAAGAAAATCGGTGTAGAACTTCTGTCACCATCTGCCGGGGTCTATTATAAGAATCAAATTCTGGTAAGTAATATCAAGCGGAAAATTAAAGAAAAGTAATCATTTTTAATAGAAAAATATTTAATAAAAAAACATATACCTTACTGTCTACTTTATTAACTAAAAACAATGTTTAACATAATGCTCTTCAAAATCAATCTTCATTGAAAACAACAACAAGTAAATACAATAATAAGTTTTTAATAAAAGTAAGAAAATATATTTATTATTAAACTAATTATTGAAAATAATAATAATTTCGAACAATTTATTAGTTTTTTGTTAGGCAGTTTTTGCTATTCCTTGTAGTTTAAAATTTGGCTTTGAAGTCACACTTAAAAAATCAGTAGTCAGGTATTCAGGATACCTAAGATATTAGTTATTTAATTTTGGGTGGGAGGTAGGGTTATCAGACGTCCTTTATTTATAGGACGTCCGATAACTTGACGACTTTGAAATAAAGACTAGAGGACAATACTCCTTACTTTATTTTGAATAAATTTAATGCATGCATGGTAATGAAATTCTACTGGCACATATAACACGGCGTTTTATTGAAAACAACATTATTAATTAGTCCTTTATTTTCTCCTAACAAATCCTTCACATAACGAAAGCTAGCAACCCTAGAGGTAGGTCTATATAACTTGGCTAGATGCACAAACCGTCAAGTGACCTAGGCATGTTTTGGTTTCAGTTATCAGGAGACTACTCAATTCTGGTACAGGTGATCGCTTCAGGGCAGTTGGTTTGACATAAAACTATGCAAAAGCAGTCAAGTCACCTAGTCAAGTTTTGGTTTAAGTCTGTAGGTTTCCGGAGACTACTACATCGATATATCCATTTCATGGGTTTCCTTATCATCAGGTATATGACAAACTAACATGTCGTGCTCCAATAAAAAAAAATCAAACATGTTCGTTGCCTCCATATTGTGTTCTTACTTTATGAGCAATAATTGCTTGTAATTTTTTTTATCTTACTTTCTGTTTGGATATTGTATGGCGGGTGACCATCTTCTGTTCTAATGTTCGGAAAGGCGATTTAAGGCTTTAGAGCACATCCTTATTATCATTCCATGGCGATAACACTCTATAGATACAATGATACTTACATAACAGATGTTGTATCGGGGGCACTGGTGACGACATCCTCATTTTTAGGACAAATAATTTGTGGTGCTATTATTCTAAAAGACTTCTTTTCTAAATTCTGAAAATAATAATATTCTATACCCTAGTATAGAAAAAAGGGAAAGGACTTTTTTTTTCAAGTATGTCATGTATTAATACGTGTTTTTTCCCCTTTTACAGTAGATACAGCAAAGAGAAAGTGGTTCGTATTATACCCTTTTAATTAAAGGGTATACTTTTTAGGTAAGTAAGTAATCTATAGTTCGACAAGTAAATATAAAACCTTGTAAGGCAAGGAGAGAGCAACGGTTATCGTTAAATATCAACAACGCAACGACATATTAGGTCGACTTGTAGCTGCCATATTGTCAGCTAGATGGCGCGCCTTACAGATCTCTCTGTTGTTATACGCGAGCAATATGATCGATATAAACTTTAGCGATATTTGTCATTGGATCTGCCCACACACCTCTTCATCGTATATCGCCTCTTCATCGTATGTCCCTTAATTATACCCATTTTTTGTTACACCTAGCTTAATAATTTATTATAATTCACCAATTCGATGTATACCAGTATATATTAAACTAGCGGCCCGTCCCGGCTTCGCACGGGGGGACTTAAGATTACTTTTCCCCCGTTTTTAAAACATTTTTGGTTACTGCTCCACAACTATAGGACCTAGCGTGATATTATATAGCCTATGTTACTTCTGAATAATGCAGCTTTCTAATAGTGAAAAAATTATTGCAATCGGTCCAGTAGTTTTTGAGTTTATTCATTGCAAACATACAAAAATACAAATCTTTCCTCTTTATAATATTAGTATAGATAACTGAATTCCGTAAAATAACGACATATTATATTATAACAACAATACATTGAGTATTGTTGTTGTAATATATGATGGATGTACATTTTACATTATTGCGTTAGTTACTGGATCTACACACACACCTCTCGATCGTTCGTCATAGGTTTCTCTAATACCTTATTTTCGTTATAGAAAAAATAATGTTTTTGCTACACTTTTCTGTATAAATAATTTAATAAGTACTTACTTGAGCTAAAGCAACTGTAAATAGTAATACAACACAGAACATTTTTATTATTTAAATAGTTTTTTTTTATAAAAAAAGAAAGAGGTTTTTGTTCAAAACAAAACACACGTGCGGTCAAAAGGTTTTTACTAAAACAATGGATAACTTAACCTACCGTGATTTGCAATAATTTAAATTATTTTATAGGCCATTTAAAATATTGCATGTTATAAAAAATGTACTGTTTTCATGAGTGCCTACTTCTGTGAAAATGAAAAACGGTCATGAATTAATAAACAATTTATAATAACGTGGTAAAATATATTTTACAATAATGTTTTGTTAAGGGACTGTCCATTTTAAGGTAATATTTTGTATTTAATCCTAGTTTATTTTTAAGAATTTTATAAAAATATATAAAAAAAGCCTCAAAACTAAATTTGTAAGGTCACCTTTAATAAATCTCGGTTTGTTACTTTTAGTTTTATTCTTGGAACTTACGGAAGTGATTGTATATAAAATTTTAAGAATAAATTACTTGGGGGGGGGGGGGGTACTAGTGTTGTTCAGTGATTCCATCCGAAGGTCTTTCGCTAGTACGGAATTCCGCATTAAAAACGGTGCGCCCGTTATGGTGCGCAGGGTTTGGTTTTGTTGGGCCTGTATTTGGTCCCGACTTGCATCCTTACACAGCGCATACCAGGCAGGTGCCGCGTATGTAAGGATGGGCCTTATGTACAATTTATAAATGGCTAATTTTGATGATAACGGAAGTCAGGATGAAAGCACTGAACGCAGCCGACAACGCGCGACCGCCGCTTTGGCTCTTACCATTTTAATGTGCGGCTTCATGGTGAGTTTGGAGTCAATTTTGACACCAAGGTACATCACTGTGCGAGACCAGTCTACAGCCTGTCCACAGAGCTGGAGCGGGGGCGGGTGAGGCTTACTAGCCATTCCCCGGTCCTGTCTGCAAATGAGGATGGCCTGCGTCTTTTTAACATTTACTCGGAGGCGCCATTCCGTCAACCATTCGGGAAGGAGGTCGAGCTGACGCTGCATGTAGGTCGCCGCCATTTTCGGGTTCAGAGAAGCCGAAAATTAGGCGGCGTCGTCTGCATACAGAGCCAGCTCGACGTCTCTCTCGGCCAGCGGAATGTCGTCGGTGTAACAGCAGTAAAGGACCGGGGAGAGGCAGCTCCCCTGCGGTACGCCCACTGCGATGGGGTATGTATTTGAACAAAGACCTCCTATAGATACGTGGTAGCTACGGCCCTCCAAGAAGGAGACTATGACCCTAACTACTCGATGTGGTATATTTGTTTTCAAAATTTTAAACAGAAGCCCGCTATGCCAGATCCTGTCAAATGCCTTTTCCATGTCTAGGAGCACTGCGCAGGTGAAGCGACGTCCATTGGATGTCTCAGTCATCCTGTGCAGAATTCTCGTCAATTGGAGAGTGGTCGAATGTTCGCTTCGAAAACCGAATTGTTCGTCGCGGGGAGCAAGTTAGGTACGATATGTCGTAGAAGTAATTTCTCAAAGACCTTCGAGATCGCCGGTAACAATGTTATCGGGCGATAGCTTTCGGCAAGCTTGATATTCTTCCCCGGTTTGGGGAGCATTATAATGCGGCCCTCTTTCCACGAGGTGGGAAAGTGCGCGGTGCGCACTATGCCGTTAAACAGGCGGGTGTAAGCAGCTACTGCTCGCTGAGGCATTGACCGTATGACCATGTTGTCGATGCCATCGGCACCGGGAGCCTTTCGAGGTTTGACGCGGCTGAAGGCACGGGGAGTTCGGCCTCGGGTAGCGCCGCGCGGAGGCCGGCCTCCACTGCGCGCACTACTTCTTTGACATGTTCGTGGGACTTTGGCGGGTTAGGACGGAACTGTCCTTCAAGGCATTCGGCAAAGATTCGGGCGCGGTCTTTCGTTCGAAACTTTGGAGATCCGTCGCTGTCGAGGAGGGGATGGACCGCAAGTGGCGCACCGGACATCGAGGCGCACAATCGGTGGACCCCCCGAAGGTCACCGGTTGCGTCCTGGATCCGTGCTTGCCTCCGGTCCGCGTAGAGCTCATCGAGGGCCTTCCTCACCCGAGCCGCGAACGCGTTTAGGTCGGTCTTCACCGACGGGCAGCGGGTACGCTGCCACAGTTTCCGCTAGTCCCCCTTACTTTTTAGTATACCCCTGATTTTCTGGGGAAGAGGTGGTAAGCCCCTTCGTGGAGGCGCCTTCGTGGAGGCCCTCTCTAAGGACTTGCGAGACTGCACAGTCAGTTCGGACGCGAGCCTATCCACGTCCTCCGGCGTCGAGATGGGGAAGGACGTCGTGTGGTCGTCGAGTAACGTTGCAAATTTTTTCCAGTCCCCGCGTTTACGTAGCGCTGGGAGGAAAGCCTTTCTTAGGATGGCTGGTAGGGTGACTAAGACTGGGTAGTGGTCAGAGTCGAGGTCGTTGAGAACCTCCTGTTCAGGATCGCAGGGCAGGTTACGGTGTACTAGTATGTCCAGCACCTCCGGCCAGTGCCCATCGTACCAAGGTACATGGGTCGGGCCGTCCGGGCCGGACACACAGAACCCCGCCCGCTCCGCTTCCCGGAACAGTTGGTTCCCGGCATGGTTTGTTTTGGCGGAATTCCACGCTGGGTGCATGGAGTTCAAGTCTCCAGCGACGAGGATTGGGACCTGCGTGTTGAGGAGCTGGCGCAGTCCCTTGGTGTCTAGCTTCACCTGCGGTGGCTTATAGGTGGCGTACAGGTGCAGCTCCCTATCACCTATATGTACTGCCACGCCCAGCGTGTACAGGGATTGGAGTGACAGGATTGGTAGGGGTTGGTGGATAACGTTCCTACGAACCAGGACCAATAGTCCACGATAGACTCGGCCTGAGTCCGTAAGTTCGACCCGCCGATAGGCAATGTAATTTGGTATGTGGAAGGAATCAGTGGCGGAAAGGAAGGTTTCACTAATCAGTGCAACGTCAACTCTCTGGTCTTTGAGAAAAATTTGCAAAGCTCGGCGCTGCTCACGCAGGCCGTGGGCATTCCAATGCACCACACGTAGAGTGGTCCCGAGCGCTATCGCGTTACTCGCCTCTGCTAGTCCGGCGAGTCCGGATTCTATCGCAGAGCGTGGGTCGATCCCTGCCTCGACAGCTCGTATCATGTCGAGAAGGATAGTGACTACAGACTGCACTGGAATGAGTTCCAGAGCCTTCTGTGCCACATATGGTATCGCTGATGGCCGGGGGGCTGAAGGCCGCCCTCGTTAGCGACGGGGCCCGGTCTGGTTTGAGCCTTGCGGCTATTACCTTTTCGGGGTCGTCGCCCCCCGCGTTTGGGAAGGGCATTCTTCGGCTGGTAGTCTCTGGCCGCAGGTTGGAGAGTGGTGGGGTGGGAAGGCCCCCCCGCCAACTGTCCCGACTCTGCCCGACTGGGAACTTTTTGTCCGACAACGGTAGTCAGGGCAATGGTGCCCGCCGTCTTGTTCCGCAGTTCTCGGCGAAAGACCGGGCAGGTGGTGTTGTTGGCGGTGTGCTCACCACCACAGTTGGCGCAGCTGGGAGCGTCCTCGCGTGGGCGAGGACACTCTTTGGCCGGGTGCCCCTCGCCGCATCTGACACAGGCCTGGGGCCAATGGCAGTTGTGCGAGGAGTGCCGGAATTGCTGGCACCTGTGGCATTGCGCAGGGCCCTTCTTCCCCCGCCAGGCTACAATCTTAATTCCGGTCATGCCCATGAGCATGCCCAGGACTGTCACTAGAACGAACGTGTCTCCAACACTCTGGAACTATCACTTCTCGAAATTTCGCAACCCGATTTGCTACATAAGTTGCCCAATTATGGGGTGAGGCAAATTGAATCGGTCCAAGCAAATTCTGAAGCAATATGAAGTTGCGGCTTTAAAACTTTACGAACAAAAACGAATAACTTAGAGAGTAGTAAATCTCCACATAACTCCAAACGAGGCAATGACAATCGCTTCAAAGGTGCGACTCGACTTTTGCTAATAAGAATAGCCACGCCGATGCTACCGTCTGAACGAACGAAACGAATATAAATAACGGCAGCGTAGGCGGACCCCAAACTATTACAAAAGCCGTTTTAACGGAACGTTACACCGGCTTGCCCCACGTTGAGCGCCAATTTATGTGACGAAGTCCTACCTACAGGTCATAAATTGGCGCCCAACGTGGTTTTTATAGCTACATTTTTAGCATAAATTCGTCAACATCCAGGTTATACCATTTTGTTTTGTGTGTATTGTGTCGTTTTTGTAAAACGTTTTCTTTGTTTTTTTTGTGTGTATTTTTATTGTGTATTTTTTTTAATCCCCGTGTGGTGGCCGGGATCGAATAGCACCAACCCAATCACGAGACAGGGTGTCGTATAAGGCGACTAACGTCAGGGCGGACTCCTAGCCCATATAGATAGCCGACAACGCTATATTGTCGTGCACCCCGGTTCGAATCCGAGGCAAACCGGGATCTTGTAAATATATTTTTTTAGTTTTTTTTTTATTGTTTTTTTTCCCTGTAAATTTTTTTTTTTTTTTTAATAACATTTTTATTAAAAAAAAAAAAAATTTTTTTTTTGCTATTGATAATTTTAATTAAGAAAAATACACATTGATTTTTTTTTTGTAAATATTTTAATGTTTGTGTGTTATTTTAAAGTGATATTTTTATTCTCCTTATTTTTTATTTTTCTTAATTTTTTTATGTCTCTGTTTTATTTTTGTTTTAAATAAAGAATACGTTATGTTATATTCATTATTTGTAACAGGACGGATTAGTTTTTGTAAACTCTCTATGAAAGTAACTGTGCTCACAAAATGTCGTTACCTATTGAATATTTAAGTCTTCAAAAACCAGAACTATTGTGCGAAGTTATTATTAGAGGAAGTGTACCTACTAATAGGGTGCAGGAACTGCGTAAGCAGGCAGTGAAACTTTCTCAAGTTTTACCTGCTGAGGATATTTTAAAATCGGGAATTGATTTCTGCGATTATATTCGTGGATGTTAATAAAAATGGACCACCTTTTGTTTGGTCAACTGTGGCGGATAATCCTTTTAATTATTAGAAGGGTCTCTAATATCGGCCCCAGTCCTATCGTGACTGAGGCTGATAATCCTTCTAATGAAATGAAAGGGTCTCTAATATCTGCCCCAGTTCCGTAGTGTGTAAGGCTGATAATCCTTTCAATAATCAAAAGGGTCTCTAATATCTGTCCCAGTTCTGTCGTAACTGAGGCTGATAATCCTTTTGATGAGTTGAAGGGGTCTCTAATATCTGCCCTAACATAAATAAATAAAACATTTTAATAATTACATTACTCATTTACTTTAATTTTTAAACTTGAGACTAGTACGAGTAGTTTGATTATTACATCATCCTATTCCCACAGTATATTAGGACGCCACAGTAATAATAATATGAATGTTACTGCGGCCAGGGCTGAATGATTGAGGTATGACAGGCATAGTGGAAGGTTAGTATTAGTGTGTAAAATTAGTTCTCAAATGGCGAACTAAGGATTTTTTTATTCATGAAATAAAATGATTAAAAAAATCCTTGGGGGACGCGCGGGGTAATGTAACGGAACGTTACTTTGTATGTTACAGAATTTAAGACAATCTACGAAATGGAACGGATAGTTTAGAATTTAAAATTACCCTTTGCAAAAGTGCAAAATGCAAAAGAGGCAGGTAGTTTAAATAAATGCATTTTACAAGTCGAAGTAACGTATTACTTCAAAATTCACATAAATAGGCCGCAGTCAGAGTACCGCAGGCCATTTGATAAATTACTAAGATCGCGAGTGTGTGTTTGTAATAAATTGTTAGTTACAAAAACATATAATAGTGACGCACAAAGTTCGGAGTTCCAACATTAATTTGGTGAGTTAATTATACAGTACTTTCATAGGGACTTTTTTAGGGTTCAATAGAATTATATAAGGATTGTACTGTGTCCGTGCGTCTGTCTAGCACTGCACCCCAGCCTCCGTCCTGCAGTTTTACGCAATGCACAATTATTGTTGCTGCCCTGCCAAAAACTGGAGACAGCGAGAGCTGGAAGCAGTATGCTTAGGCTTCCCTTCAAATGTTTCCAGGAATAAATTCCGAGGTAGAAAAATTTACGGCAGAACCTGGCCTGGAACCTTTTTTTTCCTGAAGCCCTGTCTGCTACCGTCTTCAGACATCCCAGCTGGTCATAGCCTGGATTCTTCTTCCGGAGCCTGGACACCGTCTGCTCAGCAGATCACGGCCTGCCATAGCCGGCCATAGCTGACCGCTGCCCGGAGCCTGGCCTGCCACTGAAGGACGTTGGATGCTGCCCTCCCCGATCGTCGCTTAATCAGGGCAGTAGCATTCTTCCCATGACATAATCTGGATGTTGATAGAACCCATTCTTTTATATCTCTTTCGCTCTTTATAAATTTTAAATAGTTAGGTTTCTTTTAATATATATTTTTTTATTTTATTGTATGTACGTTGTTTCATTACCTTACAGCCAATTTATACCTGTGGGTAGGACTTCGTCACACCGTGAAGATCGCATTGACTTTCCTTTGCAGGAATGTATCGCGAAATACTTAACGTGGATAGAGACGGAAATTCAGATCTGAAACGGTTCCATTTCAGCCGAATATTTTCAGAAATTTCCGAATCCCAATCAACGCCAGCAAGCCATAACTCTTGAATTATAATTTTAGCAGTGATCACTGTTGGAGAAACTCTAAAGGATCGAATATACGTGCGATCTTTGCTAATATGGTACGCTTGGTTTCTTTAGTATGAATAGGCTTAACTTTATATAAAAAAGTATCATTGGATGGATCCCACACGATTTCAAGAACCTTGGTGTTGTGATCTTCATCCAATGGAACGCTTTCTAATTTCGCAACAGAAGATGGAAGATTCTGTAATATTTCATTAGAATTCGAGCTCCACTTTCTCAGCTAAAAACCGCCCAAATTCAATAATGATATTATTGAGCTTGGACGTGAGCTGCTGAATGTACTGAATCGGCACCAGCGATTACATCATCCATATATGTATATAGACGAAGAATCTCTGCTGCGCCAGGATATGCTTGCTGATGATCGTCAGCTAATTGTTGGAGAACACGAATGACCATAAAAGGCGATGAAGCTAATCCGTAAGTGACGGTATGTAATCTGTAGACTCGAGGATCTTCCTCGGGAGCCTCCCGCCACAAAATTAGTTGATAATTTTAATGATTTGGTGCTACCAAAATTTGCCTATACATCTGCCGAATATCTGTAGTGAAGGCAACTTTATGGATCCGAAAATTACATAAAAGTTCTCCCACGTCTTTCTGTAATTTCGCACCAATAATTTGAGTATCGTTCAATGATATATTCTTTGAGGATTTCGCCGAAGCGTCGAAAACGACTCGCAACTTAGTGGTCGTACTAGAAGGGCGTAAAACTCCGTGGCGCGGAATAAAATAATGGTTGCCCAAAATGACATTTTCCACAAGTTCCATATGACCACTTTGCAAATAATCTGCCATGAATTCGAAATATAATTGACGAAATTGAACGTCACGAACAAAACGACGTTCTATTGAAACTAAACGCTTTAAAGCTAACGAACGGGAATCACCAAAGTCTGGCTCTTCACAACGAAAGGGTAACGAAACGATATACCTTCCTGAATGATCGCGTGTATGCGAACGAACGAAAATATTTTCACACATTAGATCTTCAGGTGACATGACTTGATGTTCTTGAATCGATTCAACTTCCCAGAACTTACGAACTAAATTGTCAAGATTGACCGAAGCACAAAACGATGAACTAGATTTATCAACCGATGCATGGTTGACAATGAAATTTAAGTTGACTTTTCCAACTAAAAGCCAACCTAACGAAGTAGAGATTGCTAGAGGAGTACCGATAGGTCCTCTGATGCTATCACCTAGAAGAATATCATCATATACGTCACTACCAATGAGTATATCTATCGAAGAAGGTTTACAAAATTCAGGATCTGCTAACGTAAGACCATCTAAATGTGTCCACGTCTGTGGATTTAACTCATATGAAGATTTATGAGTAGTGATATTTTCTAAAATTAGGGAACGAAATTCTAAAGGCGAACCATTCCCACAACGGGATTGTATCTCACCTTTGACGGTTGTTTTTAAATCACCGATGCCATTTATTGGCACGTTTAATTTACGACGCGTCAAACCTAAACGACGTACTAACGAATCAGTAATAAATGAAACTTCTGATCCAGAATCAATTAAAGCTCGCGCTAACTGATATTTGCCAATAGAGTCTCGAATAAAAAGAAGGGCTGTTGAAAGTAGAACTATCTAAGTGCCTTGGTGGCTTTAAAGTTTTTGTTAAGCAAAGAGACGAGACAACGTCACCACTAGCCTCTGGAGCTTGTTCAGGAGCAGAAACCACAAGACTAGCTTCTGATCCACTTGCTTCCTTTGCAAAATGTAGTAGCGTGTTATGATGTGTAGCGCTGCAAATGCTACAACAAATTTTGCTGCAAAAGTCAGTCGGCTTGTGCATAGGTTTCAAACATTTCAGACACAAGTGACTCGACTTTGCGAAGAGAAAACGATCATAGGCTCTCTTTTTCTTAAATTGTGCACATGATAATATATCGTGTGTTTTCCCTCAGCTCTCTAAACTTAGGGATGCGATTGGACGTTATGGTTCGTTCGAAATTACAAGGTAGTACAAGAAACGTCGCATTCAAAAACATTCGTTCGAGAATTTGAATAGGAAATTACGAACAGGCCCATTTTAAGAAACTTTTGATTTCCACATTCTCTTCTAGTGTTGGTTTCTTACAACCTGGCTCGTTATATGTGGAAAAACAAACCAATTTTCCATACCCCGTCACTTGTGTTCCTAATTTGTAGAAATGGATACTCTTCTATGGGGTTGTCTATAAAGTACCAAATCCTTTGCGCTAAATTTAGAATAATTCCAGCAGATTGAAGCAGGTCTATACCAAGCAGCGTTCTGTTATCACTGGCATCTGGTAGGACGAAAAGTGTAACTGGTAAAACTTTACTACCTAAGGTCTTATGCTTTATAGAGCCATCGGCGAAACTCACATCCATTTTACTAACGTTGAAAGTTGCACCTTTGCGGACTAGTATTTTGTACAGATGAGTACCAGCGTTGCTAGTTTTAGCTGCGGTGTCAATGTATTGATAGCCTTTAGTTCCCAAAACTTCTATTTCGATCGTTTGTATTTTTGCATCATGTTCGGCTCTTGTATCTATTTTATAAAACTAAACCGGCTTAGGCGGTGTTTCTTTTGACCGGCAGTTTTCGCGGTTTCTCCTAAATACACCGGGAGCGCCACACCCGTAACATTTAATCATGTTCTCTCTGTTAGGTTTTGACTCTGAATCTTGACTAGCCAAGAGTTTTTGGCATTCCTCAGTACCGTGTCCTTTTTTTCCGCAGAAAAGACATCTTTTCTTCTTCTGAAGGTATTTTTCATTTTGCGGTTGTACTTCTTTATGCAAATTTTCAAAATGGCGTCCCTTGGTTAGAAAGTCGGTGAAAGTTTTAATATCGCTGCGTGGCACGTTTTTTTTTATTTTAATATTTAAAAGTCCATAGACTAAATCTATTTGGTCCTCTTCCTTATGACGTTTCGCAGGTGTGACAAAGGGGCCCTCTTTGCACATATGAAAGCATCGATAGGTTCCTGCGCTCCTTGTTTGTTAGAAAATAAATCTAGATAGATTTCATGAGGAATCTTCTTCGATGCAAAAGCATTTCTAATTAGTTTTACGGCGGAGTCCCAGTTTTTTGCTTCTGTTTTCACTCCTTGCCACCACTTGCTTGAGCCATTGTTTGCGCTAAAAGATTTAATTGATCTTCGGTAGACGATCATGATGTTGTTACAACAGATTCTATTAAGCGACTAAGCTGGTCTTCGGTCATAACAACAGATGTCATTCTGTTTTTTTATTTATTTTTGTTGTGGGTAGATCAACAATTTATAGTAATAATTTACGTTGGGCGCCAAATGTAAGGTCACCTTTAATAAAACTCGGTTTGTTACTTTACTTAGCTTTATTCTTGGTACTTACGGAAGTGATTGTATATAAAATTTTAGGAAACAATAACTTGGGGGGGGGGGTGTACTCCCTAAATATGATATAGAGGATAGACTGCTGACGCTACCGTATCCCGCTTCCAACCCTTAGCAGCAAGGTGGTATGCTGACGCTAACCGGCCTTGCTTACTAACCCGATCTCAATGGCTGCTAATGCTACCGCTCGAGACAACGAAGCTCAAAGAGTACTTTGTTATACTAAAAATAGAGTGATAACTCAAGGGTTTTTTTGAGTAAAGAAACAGCAGCGACAATTTTTATTTTTAGCCCGAACAACAGAAAAAAAACTAAATGTTTAGACCATGCTTCAATAGATGGCGCTGGTGGTCAAATATTTATATTCGTATATACGTATCCATATATATATATATAGATGTTAAGGATGAGTTGTACCAGTCTGATAATGTAATGTAGTGATTAAAACTAAAAGTGGCGTCGAAAGTACCAAATTTATTTTGCAGTTCGAATGACAACAGGTACATTAGACGTCATTTTTAATTTTAATCGTTACATTACATTAACAGGCTGGTACCAATCAGCTCAGCAAGTTTTATAAAATATATATATAGGTAACTATAAAAAGGAACTGCGTAAGTCTGTTGAAGAGAAAATAAAACAAACAAATACTTTTTTTCTCGATTTATTAAAATAATTTTTGGCTAAAGTTTGCACATAATCGTTTTCATCTTCAATTTGCCTTTTGCCACATTTAATGTTGTTTATATTTTTACAATAGTTTTTTAAAAATAAATTTACCGTGTTGTTAATGATACAGTCTACAACAACTTTTGCAACCACCCACGCAATAACATTTTGATTTATTTGGCATGATTTCAACAACAATAACTTCACTTAACTCTAAAAAATTGTTTTTGAAGCAGTGAATACGGAGGAGAAAATCTCGACTCGACTATACACTAGTATACGAACACCAAACACAGACGAATTAAGAATACTAAAAGTACGTAATTTAAAATAATATATCTACAGACTCAATCACTCGAGCGCACAACAATCACCGAAGTTGACCGAACTTGACAGAAGTCGTCTGACGTTCACCGAACGGCCGAACGATGGATTCGGCAGGATCCGGAAACTGATTTGTTTTTTTTTTTAATTAGTAATGTCACTGTATTTTTTTTTTAATCTGGCAAGTTTAAAAAAAGATCAGAGACATCTATTACGAAAAGCCCGAACTACATTATTCCGCCCGCTGCGATGGGGTATGTATTTGAACAAAGACCTCCTATAGATACGTGGTAGCTACGGCCCTCCAAGAAGGAGGCTATGACCCTAACTACTCGACGTGGTATATTTGTTTTCAAAATTTTGAACAGAAGCCCGCTATGCCAGACCCTGGCAAATGCCTTTTCCATGTCTAGGAGCACTGCGCAGGTGAAGCGACGTCCATTGGATGTCTCAGTCATCCTGTGCAGAATTCTCGTCAACTGGAGAGTGGTCGAGTGTTCGCTTCGAAAACCGAATTGTTCGTCGCGGGGAGTGAAGTTAGGTACGATATGTCGTAGAAGTAATTTCTCGAAGACCTTCGAGATCGCCGGTAACAATGTTATCGGGCAATAGCTTTCGGCAAGTTATTCAAGATATTCTTCCCCGGTTTGGGGAGCATTATAATGCGGTCCTCTTTCCACGAGGTGGGAAAGTGCGCGGTGCGCACTATGCCGTTAAACAGGCGGGTGCAAGCGGCTACTGCTCGCTGAGGCATTGACCGTATGGCCATGTTGTCGATGCCATCGGCACCTTCGAGGTAGCCTTTCGAGGTTTGATGCGGCTGAAGGCACGCGCCACCATTCCTGGGGAGAATATCACGGGGAGTTCGGTCTCGGGTAGCGCCGCGCGGAGGCCAGCCTCCACTGCGCGCACTACTTCTTCGACATGTTCGTGGGACTTTGGCGGGTTAGGACGGAACTGTCCTTCAAGGCATTCGGCAAAGATTCGGGCGCGGTCTTCCGTTCGAAACTTTGGAGATGCGTCGCTGTCGAGGAGGAGTTGGACCACAAGTGAAGAACTTTTTGCCCGACAACGGTAGTCAGGGCAATGGTGCCCGCCGTCTTGTTCCGCAGTTCTCAGCGAAAGACGGAGCAAGTGGTGTTGTTGGCACCACCACAGTTGGTGCAGCTGGGAGCGTCCTCGCGTGGGCGAGGAAACTCTTTGGCCGGGTGCCCCTCGCCGCATCTGACACAGGCCTGGGGCCGGTGGCAGTTGTGCTAGGAGTGCCGGAATTGCTGGCATCTGTGGCATTGCGCAGGACCCTTCTTCCCCCGCCAGGCTTCGATCTTAATTCCGGTCATGCCCATGAACACGGTTTCATTGAACACGGCCGTAGTTAAGTCTTGGGTTCGTCTCAGCTGGACGAAGAAAATGCACCCAGAGCATCCTGAGCTCGGGCCTGAATTCGTTTAACGACTTCGGGCTCGTAGCCGAGCTCCTGTAGTGCAGTGATGATGTCTGCGTCCTCGGAGTCGAAGGGGAGGCCTCGAATCGCAACCCTTAGGCTGCGCTCTGCCGGTAATGAATAAGAGAACCACACGAGGTTCTCTTCCTTTCCAATCTTAGTGAGGTACCGCTGGACCTCGCGGAACTCGGTCTCACTACGCGGGAGAAATCTAATGCCTTTTCCATACGGCCTTACGTTGACTGGGTAGCCCAACTTACTGTTGAGCACCCTGAAATGAAAGGCCCAGTTGGGCAGGCGTTCCACCACAAATGGAGAAAAGCGCGGTTGGAGAACCCGTTTTAAACTCGCTGTGGGGATGGAGATGTCCGTCTCGCCGGCGACCGTACTCGCAGCTGAGGGCTTTGAGCCAATGGCCGCGGCATATGAGACGGTGGTACCTGGTTGGTCAATAAAATCCCTGCCGCCTTGGCCAAGCGGTAGGGCCCCCGAAGAAGAGGGCTCAGCGGTAGGTATGCGGGCAGCAGTGGTGGTGGCAGTGGCTGCAGGACAGGCGGTGCCGGTGGCTGCAGGACAGGCGGTGCCGGTGGCTGCAGGGCGGGTGGCGCACTGCTCGGCGACGGCTTGGCGGGTTTCTGAGCCGGGGCGAGGGGCCTCGGCGGTGAACCCGGAGCGGGCGCTCACGGGCTGTACGGGGGCGGCGGGGCCTTCTGGGTAGCGGGGCCTGGGCGAGATGTGCCAGGGCGGGGTGGTTGCACGGTGTTTGTGCGGGCAGTGGCCGTCGGCTGCGGCGCCCAGTGGTTGTTGGGCGGTCGTACAAGTGCGGGAGGAGAAGACGGGGCGAGATGTACCCGCGGCTGTGGGGGCCTGCGGCGCTCAGGCGGGCGCCCAACGGTATGAAGCGTTGGACGTCGGTCGTGAGGCGCACAGTGATACCGGTGCGCGTGGCTCCGGATTGTGCAGCTGCGACCGAGCGCAAGGACTCGAGGTCGGCGGCTGGGTGGCGGGTCCGGAGCGGGCGGCATCGCTATAACGCCCGCACACCCTGGTGGTAGTGGGGCGAGCTGTGCTTGCTCCTGGCTGCCCGATGCATGTGATGCAGGCTCGTCGGGGTCTTCATCGGGCGGTGCACTAGACACTGCCTCCACAAATTCGGCAAGTACTTCCGGCGAGAGGCCCGATGTCCTGATGCTTTCCAATAGGAGAGCCTCCTGGGCATCGGTGTCGCCGGGTACGATGAGCAGAGGTAATGGCGAATGTGGCGGCGGCGGGCGGCCGTCCGAAGCTTCGTCCATCCTCCGCTGAGTTCGCTTGAGCGGGTCTGGAGGGGGGTATCCTGCTGCGCGGCGATTTGTTTAATGGAATCGGGGTGTGGATAGCGATCCCCGGACGCCCGTGCGCGGAGATTGCAAAATACGGCAATCCTGAATTATTATACGGAGCGGTCATCTTTATATAGTCCTTCGCTGTGTGACGTCATGATGGTGTAGGTACTACGTAGGTTCTCGAGCACTTGAAATAGAAGTATAGTGTGCGAGTGGGAAGGTATTGGGCTGTGTCCTGTACGATGCGTTGCGTTCTTATTCAACGTACTGTTACAAATTTAAATTTAATCTTCTATGTCCTAGCTACTCCGTTGGCCGAAGGTCCCTAATATACTCCGAACATTTCATCTCTGAATAATAAATAAATGATATAGGTGGGGCAGAATGATATAAGGGGCACATAGATACACAAGCAATATTTCATAGTTGAATAAATGTATTCGAATCGCGATATCTCTAAAACGCGTCTTTAAAAGTGTGAATGTAACCTTTGCGTTCACGCCGACAGCCAGTCAGCCGGTGACGTTTTACAAGACTGAACGTGTTTTGAGTGCGGAAAAAATACGTGATATGTAAAAGTGTTTTAGCTATCTTCTGTGCCATTTTGTAAAGATCTAAATATGTGAAAGGTAAGCGAGGGTATTAAGTATTTTGTGCATTAAAAAAAAAGTTATTTTCATTAGTGCACCTTGTTTTTTTTAAAATAATCTGATTGGGGTACCTTGATACAGCAAAGAACGGGGCACATTGATGCGTATTAATATGTCCCAATATTATTTCTAAAAAACAGTTTTGGGTTAAAATGAAGTATATATTTTTTTGTTGCCATCAGAAAATGGTGCGGACGTATAAACCAATGATTGAAAGACGCAATATAGATGTAACAGAAGTCAAGACTGCCATATTTGAAGTTAATTCAATGCTATTATAGCTTATATCTTACGAGAAAAATCTAAAGATCTAAAAAAGGAAGATGCGCCAGAAAAAAATCGGCTTAAATTATTACATAAAGAAAATGAAATCAGTAAAATAGATGAAGCAGAAAGGAAATAAAGGTAAATAATTGATTGGAACAGAAACTAAAAAAGAAGAAGTCAAAAGCCTATTCTGATTTCAGTGAAAATGAGTCGGTGCAATAAAGTTATAACGATGGTGATGAAGGGTTTGATGCAGAGGGTGGAAAAGGGTTTGATATCCCTAACACTGAAAATATAAACATTAGTTATTTTCTTCTTATCAAATGTTAAGAAGAAATCTGTAGTATATTATGTGGCCAAAGTCATTTTTTAAATACAATTTGACTATCAAGTGTCATAATAACTAGAAAAAATTAAAGGGCTTAGCTTTTTGTTCTCCAGATGTAGAAAACATAGCAAGCGTAGATATTAAAGATATTGTTTAACACGTGCCTAAACCTATTTTTTCTAAGGTTACAGCTCAAACATTATCTAAGTATCTTTTATAGTTCATTTATGTGCATAGAATGTCCAATAAAACAATATGTTTAACACGTGCCTAAATCTATTTTTTCTAAGGTTTTATAGTTCATTTAAGTGCATAGAATGTCCAATAAAAGTTACAATAGGTCTTAAGTTTATATTTTTTTCTTAAGTAATTGCAATTGACTTATAAATATTCATTGATTTTTTTTATAAATAATTATATTTTATTAAAGAAACTTACAAAACATAAATAACTACTAATAATACTAATTAAATTATAACTATACCTAAATTAAAACATAATAATAATAATTTAAAAAAAACAACAAATAAAAACCCTATATAACCTGTGTATATAACAAAGATCCTATAAAACCTGTGTATATAACAAAGATCCTATAAAAAAAACCCTCCTATTAATAATATTTATTACAACAAAAATATTCTTAAGTAAAATTACCAACATAAAATAGGTAATAATTGAGCTTCGACTAACAGCCAAGTTATAATATAGGAAGTAGGTACGTTTGTTTCGGTATCAAGACGACTACAGACCTGCTTAGCTAATTATAAATACTGACATTAATTTATATAAAAACAATAATAATACATTTTAATAATCAAACGAACTTACCTGTAAGTGAAGTTCGATTGAAATTATACCTCGTAGTCTCTCCGAAGACGAAGGAAGTTCACAGTGTAGTATCGATTCGATGCTAGCGGCGTCACATAAGTTTTAAGTAAATTAAAAAGCAATAAAGGTTTTGGAACGCATCCTCCGCTGTCGCTCTGCACTCCCGCGCATTGAAGTGTCATTCGTTTCGGATGCTGCTCCAGATTCTACAACGCTTATGGGGTAAAGAAAATGATTAGGGTGGGTTCCATCGTCTTCGGAGAGACTACGAGGTATAATTTCAATCGAACTTCACTTACAGGTAAGTTCGTTTGATTATTAAATTATAACCTCATAGTCTCTCCTCGACGATGGAAGTTCACAGTGTAGATGTTCAAAGCCAAGTTGTAGAATCAGTCTTTGTTTTACTAATTAACAAGTATTATTATATATACTCGATCACTAGACTAAAGTTTTATAAAAATGTGAAAAATTTTAAGAAAAAACTATTTATGTATTATTGAAAAAAAACTGATTCCACAAAGCTTAAAGAGTTATGACCAATGTAAGAATTGGGCGGTTACTAAACCACCAAAAACATGTTGAACTGGCCAGTCCAACCAGCCGTTCTTCTTATTTTATCATTAGTTTAATTGCTCAACTCCTCAAAACTATAATGTGGCAGCATGTTTGGTGCAATGGTCTGTAAATTTAGTAATGTTGATGCCATTATCTTCTACAATTTTATATATATATATATACATATTGTCAGTACTTCTACATATTTCACTGTACAAGTAGAGGTTTTTAACCACGACTATTTGTCTGATAAATTTCACGTAAGGAAATTAAATATTAATTGAAAAGCTTAAGCCTTGTATTTTTCGAAAGTATGGTTAGTCTATATGAAGCCAATAATTTTATATTCCATACACCCTTTCCTAACTAATATTTTATGTAAAAAGTAATTGTAATGTAGTCGTAGTATTTTCGTAGCGAACTTCGTAGTACAACAATTGATATACAATTTTCGGAAAAGGTAATATTTTATAAAAGTAGTAATAGTAATAAATAGTAATAGAAAAAAAACTTGCTAATTTTTTTGTAATTTCTTAACTTTCACTTGTCACTGTCTACTACGGCCTATTCAATTAACTTATGCACTATTTTAATGATTAACGTCCTAAAGCATCTTATTGCACATGTAAAAATGCAATAATAATAATAAGGCACACAAAATAAACAAAATTAATTTTAGTAGCCCAAAAATCGGCAATTTTCAATAAAAAAAATAATTGTCGAAAATCTCGAAAAAGGTTAAATTTAGGGTAGGGTGTTTCATAGAGAAATAAGTCAGAACTGATGGGTACTCCACGCCCTGAACGGATCTAGCACGTCTTTTCCTGTAACCCTGTATATATATATAGGTGTATATATATATATATATACATATACATTATTTATATGCATAATATGTTTATTTATTTTTTTTGTTTAAGGATTAGTTATTATTCAGTATATAGGTTTTAAAGCATTTTTTAAATAGCAATAACGATATATTTTTATTTTATTTTTATTATTTTATACAAATTATATACCCATATACGTATATACACATACAGCAGTACATACATACATATACCTACACATACACACTAATTCACACACACGAATACATATACATACATACCCATACACAATATTTATATTTTCTTTAAGGATTAGTTATTATTAAGAATATATGTTATAAGGCATTTTTTAAATAGCAATAATGATGTTATCATTTTCAAATCGGTTGGCAAACTGTTAAACAGTTTAGCTCCTTCGTAATTAATAGTTTTCTTGCCTTGATTGGTTCTAGGATTTACTGTCAATGCAATATGGGACGCATTTCTTAGATTATTATATTTACGAAATTGGTAGTTATAGATAAATTTTATTCTTCAATGAGTACTTTTGTCCAAAATCTTTTTTACTAGTAGACACATTTGGTATTTATAAATTTGTTTAATATTCATAAGTTTAGTTCTTTTATATAAAATTTTAGTAGAAGTCCAATAATTGAAGTTGAATAATAATTTAATAATCCTATTTTGTGAAATCTGTAAGATGTTTAGATTTCTATTTGCAGCGCTGCCCCAGATAGCAACCAAGTAATCTAAATGGGATTTTACAAGAGAATTATATATTAATAGTTTATTTTTTTGTGGTAAACAATGAGAGATTCTTCGTAAAGCACCTATTAGCGGGACTTATTTAGATCTTATGCTATTAATATGTGATTGCCATGTCAAGCTTTTATCCAGGATTAGACCAAGATATTTTTCTTTATTACTAATGTTGATTATCGAACCGTCTATTGTAAGATTATTATATTGGCCGATATGTTTATTTTTATTTGTAAAAATCATAAAATTTTTCTTTAATGTATTAATTGTTAATAAGTTTGTTTTAAACCAGGTATATAAAAGATCTAAATCGTTTTGTGCTTGTGTAATTAAATTTTGAATAGACGAGCCATAATAAAAAAGGCAGGTGTCATCAGCATAGTGTTATGTTTCCTTGTAAGCCCAGTCCATTAATGTCATTTATGTAAATAATGAAAAGCAAAAGGCCCAGAATCGAACCTTGAGGAACGCCATACTTAATGGAATGCATACTACTAGTTGAATTTTGAAATCTAATTAATGTTAAAGTTTATAAATATATCTTCAGTTAAAAATAAACGATATTTAGGTACTTACTTAGGTTGGAGGGAGATATATATCACAACAGTCCATACAGATGCAAAAACCTTCAAGTGACCTAGTCTATTTCTATGATTATAACCGTTGCTTAGGAAGAGGTGAACACTGTCTTCATATGGAAAAAATCATCATATTTTTTTTACAGTCCGACGCAATGATTTAAAATAATAATTTTAAAAGTAATTTTTAAAATATATGTTACAAGTACAACGTATGGTAACATACCTTTTGAACTTTGGTTTCCAACTGAGGTAGAAATATTAATTAATCCTTTCACATTCCAACTAGGACTACAAACGTACAATATTAACACCAGTATTCACAAAAACTTATTGAGTTCTTGTTAAGCGTAAACTGTCCGCAGAGGGTAGATATGAAATTTCTTTATAAAAAAAAACTTTGTTTAATCATAGGTATAAGGGTTCTATGGGCGTAGCCAGGATTTCAAATCGGGGGGGTTCGAGACTCTCAAATTTTAATCATTTAGTTGCTGATTAATTTAATGATCAAAAAAAAAAACGCTGACGTCATAAAATCACTCGCACGCCTGTCGAAAAAACGTCGCAATATCACCTCTAATAGTTTCTCTTATATTAAAGTACCATACCGTTTATTTAAAGTACCATTGATTACTTTTCGGGGGGGTTTCAACCTACAATACAAACACACAACCAGCGATCCTTAGTACAAATGTATCTATTTCCAAACATTTCGGGGGGGTTAGAACCACCAACCCCCCCCCTGGCTACGCCCATGCTATAATATTTACCTACTTACATATATAACGCTTATTGTGCCACTTGGGGTCATGGGGCCCTAGTACTTACATCTAAATTTATTAATAAGTAATCATCATATTTCGACTGACGTCATATTATGATGACTTCGAACATAATATTAATTTTATTTAAAAGTATTTTATTTTAGTATTTTTATTTAAAAAAAATAACTTATCAGCATGATCTTATGTTTTTTTTAAAGATATAGTAGGTATAGTAGTAGATAAGTATTATCTTATAAATTTATTTATGGTTTGTATTTGAAACGAAATGGTTTAAATCATATTAATAATGTTTTTTTTTTTAATCGTTAAACCTTCTGGCGGTTTCATACAGAAGAAAGTTATAAAAATAAAAAAAAATACTAAAAATATAAATTTTGCTTTTACAAAAAAAATATCTCTCATCTGCCTTCTAGTGTTTAATAACTAGGACTTCTAACTTAACTCTAATTTGATATTAATAATTTAGGCATTATCATGGATAATATCATGCATATACGTGGTGGCCGAGTTGGTTAGACCTTGGACTTAAAAACACTTAGGTCCCTGGTTCGAATCCCGGTGTACCAATGAGTTTTTAATTTAAAAATTTATGTATATTTGTTTGACAACACCACTATAGTGCCTCGGAGAGCACGTTAAGCTGTCGGTACCGGTTTCACTATACCAACTTGTGAAACTGTTTATAGATAGGTTATTGAGTCTATTCAAAACATCGCGACGAGCTAGCCACTTGTTCGGTGTAGACTCATACTATCGGCTACGACGAGGTGGGATTAAAACCCCTCCGCCGGGTACCCTGGGGCCGTCTAGGCGGTTTTGGGCGCCGTAAGGCACCCGTGATGATATGTATGTATGTATGGATAATATATTTTTGGCTAATTTAAAACTTAATAGGAAGATAAAAGTACATTTAGAGTAGTAGAAAATGAGTTTAAAATTAATTTTTGAGTACCTACTGAAACCAAAGAAGTTTTTAGAATTACGTTCGATTCCCACCCACGGCAAAAAAATATTAGTAGGTACGTTTTTCTGTACAGTTTGTCACAGTCTGTGTGTTTATAAAATATAATATGTATTATAGATATAATTGTATACATACATGAAAGACAATACAAACAATTAAAAAAATGTTATAAAAGTGTATGTTAGATAAAAAATATTTTTATTTAGCTTTATTAGAATACAGAAATATGCCAATCAACAGTATTCTTAATGTCACCTAACAAAATGTTAATTGGAAAACAATGTCGATCAATATTACCTATAACAAAAGGGCAAAAGAAAGTAAACTATAAAATTACTTTATGAGCATTTAAAGAATAATAGTAATAAATATAAATATTATCATGATAAAAGAAATAAAGGAGAGTCTTATAATTACAGCGCAGGAGAGGAGGTATTAGTTAGGTTAAGGAATACTAATAAATTTATTAGAGGGAAAATGTTAAATAAAACCAATAAGCCCAGAACATATAAGATTTTATTAGAAAATATTCAAATTATAGAAACTAATACTTACAATATTTTTAAAGCTTTAAACAATCAAAATATTATTTTTCATAAAAGATATTACAATGATAAGATGCCCAAGAAAGTGACATTTTCATTTAATTCTGGTGGGAATGACACTGTTAGGACAGGATACGGGCGAATTGTGCAAATACCACCTTACCTAGAAAATTATGAAACCTAAAAATTTTGGATATATTTTTTTTTCAAGTTTATAGTTATAGTTTATTGTTTAAATATAAAGAAAAGGGGGTGTACAGCTGGCAATAAAGTAATGTAGCAACACCGGCACCCCGGACATGACAGCACTTTGAGCCGATGGCTAGTCTCTACACGAGTTATGTAGTTCCAATAAATATTCATTAAAAAATAATTGATTTTAATTTACAATATTTACAATTATTACATACATTTATTTCTCCTGGAAATTTTATCGATGACATTATTTTTCTTAGGCCCAGCGTCGGTTACTAAGCACTGAACTGGAAAGAGTTCGGCGATTCGAAATGGCTAAAGCTTATCGTGAGCTGCAGGACACAATTTCGGATGTTACCAACAACAACGAAGATGGACATCATGTAGAGGTAAGAATAAACACTATTTCATTAAAGTGGCTTCCATAGAAAATTGACTTGTGTCTATTGTATTGCTACTACCCACAATAACGTTTCCTTATTATTGCGTTACTAACAGTAACGAAAGTAAATGTTGTACAAATTTATGTGTCCCTTAATGCAGCCAACATTAACAAAAGTAAATGTCATAAAAAAATGTTAATGCCTATATTGCTTTCATGCAACCAACATTAACCCTAGAAGCCTTATCTACGCCTGCGGGGCGTACACGCAATTGAAAATTCTTTATCCCTTTCTAACGGATGAAGTTAGCGCCTGGTGCTGTTTATACATCCCAGTGGCCAATGGGAGCTTGTCAATAGTGTTTGTGTCGTTAAGCTAAGTTCCACTATTTTTGACTTATTGGGGTGCTGTACGCCTGCGAGACGTATGTTTAGGCTTTGTGTAACTCTTAAAAAAATGTCAAAGATTATTCATGGAACATTATGTGCAATAACTTGTTCCTATCTGTGCCACTGGTTAAAAATCTACTTCAGCAGCCTACTAGGTACTCTAGATTCTAGTAGGCACTATTTAGATCACCACCTGTAGTTGTCAGTTGTATGTTTTGATTTGAATTCATTGGCCTTCTGCAACTTGTATTTTACAAGCCAAAACCTATAAAGAAGTATACCTCTTATCCTCTTGAGATGTCAATGCAGTAAATAATATTTCAAGTGGCAAACCAGACATGATTATTTTTTACAACTAAGCAAAAGAAGTGCTACTCCTTTTGCTTAGTTGTAAAAAATATAATCATTCAATAAAATATGTTATTCAATATCGTGTGGCTATCGCAAGGCTAACAGATGGTCAATGGCTGTATTCCACGGCATCCTGCCATGGGTTTCATTAGTTATGCTGCAATTTACGACATTACGCAACATGTTCAGGAATAATAAAAAAAACCCTTGAACAGAAGGGAATTAATGAAGAAACTCAGCACAGATTTGGTCAAGCCTTGGATGAAGAAGTGACTTGAAGCTCCTACTAATAGATTTTTATGAAAAAATATAAGCCAAATTATCAAAAAACCTATCGATACAGGTAATGAACGTCAGGCAGGAGAATTCAGAGCCTAAAAAATTTAAATACTGCGCCTTTTGCCCCTACAAAAAATAATATGTCGAAATTAGAGTCAAAAAATTATGAATATTGTGAACACATACTTGCTATCTGTGCAGATTGCTCTAAAATAATAGCTATTCATTAAAAGATTGCCGATTACTTTTAATATGTATCCTAATAATAAGTATTTGATGTTAAAAATGATTAAAATAAAAAAATAAAAACATATTTCAGTTGATTTCTGAGAAGTTGATTTTTTAGTTTGAACATTAGGTATTTTTATTTATTTTCTTGTAATAAATAACTGTGAGTATAGTGTCTATTAATAAAAGTATGTTTTATTATAAATTATATCCTAACCTTACATTTCCTTTAAAAAAAAATATATAATTTGGTATATTTTAGCTTACAGGCGATCTTTAATATATATACGCCTCAGAGACGTATATTAAGGCTTTATGTACCTCCGAAATAGATTAGGCTTCTAGGGTTAAAGGAATTGTTTATCCCTATTGCCTTCATCCAACCAGCATTATCGAAAGAAAATATACAAAATTGACTATTCCTTGCCTTTGTGCAACCAGCATTAATGAAAGTTAATGTCGTACAAAATTTGTCTTTGGTGTTACCAAGAATATCGAAAAAGAAAACGGGCAGAGGTTAGGTAGACTCGTATGCTAATTCGATATTGTTGCCACCGCCTGTTTCGAAAACGTCTAGTCGCCTAGCTGGCATAGTGAGAGCGATCAAATGCCGATTAATAACAATATATTAATCGACAACATTCTTGGACTTTGTAGGTCTACTTACCACCAGGTATTTACAAAGTCATAAGTCGTGTTCCAACAAAAAACATTGATATTGTTATTTTGTTTTAGCTAACGAGAGTAAAATTGCTGGAAAGAACACTAAATTACATAAAGAGTAGAAGTACAACGAAAGAAGACATTCTGTGGCAAAATAAGCTGTGTAAGTATTACTATTAGTACATTGTATTTTTATTTTTTGTATTTTATATTGTTGTATATATATATTTTTTGTATTTTGGATAACATAGTTTTTGATGATGTACATTATACATTGAGTTTTTGATGATATACAGATTATTATAAAAGTCTATAGGTATATAATCGGTTCGTTATGACCATATAAAAATTACAAATCAAGTTACGGTACTTTGTAAAACATAAAATTGGAAAAAATAGTGGGTGGGATTAAAACGCAGGATCGTCGCGACGATTGTTGTATTTGTATAAATTTGTTTTTGTTTTAAAGTTTATTTAGTCTTATCTAGTAGTATAACTAATTACCTAAAATACTTTACCCTTTTCGTCTTTTTGAATCAACATTGGTGTTTTTGAATATATACAACAGGCCGCAACAACATCAAACCCACTTGGTATTATAGTTTAGGGTATCTACTATAAATGTAGCTAAGAAAATCATTCATAACTATTACCATCCTGGAAAAAAAAATCCTTGAATACACACCCTTTGGTGCAATTTCAAACACATTTTTAATTTGTTCTAGATATTGGTCGTTCTGTCATGTCTATGACTAGAAAACAACTGCATGAGTTGGTTAGAGGAAGCTCCCGACGATTGCTTAATGAAAAACTTGAAGATTTAGAGGAAAAAATTGTAGTGATAACAAAGTGCCCTCCTGAGAAAATAAATGAACTTAAAAAAAATATCAAAGTTTTTAAAGTTGTTTATAAACGAAAATGGATCTCTTGTAATAGTACCGAAACTCGTTTCTTAGAAAACAACAAAGAATGGCTTAGCGAAGATATTGTACTACCTTCTGGTCCGATTCGCAGAAATTCCAAAGGTCGCCCAAGTAAAGAATTCGGAGAATCAAGTGACCAAACAAAGCGCCGCAAAACAATGGATCTTAGAAGAAATGTGCCCGTTAATGAACTTACATATGCCGCACAAATGAGTCAAAGGGCCGCAGGTAATATTGATGCTGCTAAAGTGATACAAGAAGTGACCAAATCTCCAACGAGCGCTATGAAATTTCGGAATGCGGCTGCGATTGGTAGTAAAACCACAACTACTAATAAACATACCGCAGAAGAAGCTTTAAGCATATACGTCGAAGCTAATTTGACTGTTAATCAATATGAGGTGATCTATCAGGCCAACAAAGAGGTATATCCCTGCTATACCTACGTTCAAAGGGCTAAACAAGATTGTTATCCATCAAAACAAGTCAGTGAGACAGTTGCAGAGGTGAAACTTCAAGATTTAGTGGATCACACATCATCGCGATTGTGCAAATATTTGAAACCGGTTCTCGAGCAGTGTTTTGAGAATACAAACACAGTTTTAACTCTTATATATAAGTGGGGATGTGATGGATCTGCTCAAACCCAATATAAGCAAAAGTTTGAAGAAGACGGTAATAGCGATGCTAACATATTTGTGAGTTCTCTTGTGCCCCTTCGTCTGATGTGTTCTGATAAAATTATATGGCAGAATATGCAACCTTCTTCGCCAAGATATTGCAGACCAATACGCTTCCGTTATGTGAAGGAAGACAAAGACATCACTAACGAAGAAATCAAATATATTGAAAACCAAGCATGCAATCTACAAGAAACGAATGTAAGTGATCTCATAAAAGTGAACCATGTACTGCTGCCAACAATGGTCGATGGAAAGGTGTGCAACGCTGCCACGAATACTGCATCAACAATGCGTTGCTATATTTGCGGTAAAACTTCAAAGACTTTTAACGATTTGTCTTCCACAAACCTGGAGAATCCTGAGACATTTAAATTTGGGCTGTCAATATTGCACGCCAGAATCAGGTTTTTTGAATTTTTGCTGCATCTTTCATATAAAATAAAAGCAGGAGTGTATGAGAGTCGCATAACAGCGAAAAGTGATAAAGAAAAAATCCAAGCGGCCAAAGTCAGTATTCAAAAAGAATTCCGCAATAAAATGGGTTTTCTTGTGGATATTCCGAAAGCTGGGTATGGCAACACCAATGATGGTAATACATCACGGAGGTTTTTTAATAACGAAGAAGACGCGGCTTCTATTACTGGTGTGGACCTATCTTTAATAAAGAGATTTAAAGTTATTCTAGAAGTGTTGTCTTCAGGATATGACATAAATTTAAATACATTTTCAAAATTCACAATGGATACAGCGAAATATTATGTAGATTTATATCCATGGCAACCTATGTCGCCCACAGTACATAAAATTTTAATACATTCTGCGAGTGTCATGACCCATGCATTATTGCCGATTGGCCAATTGTCAGAGGAAGCTTCAGAAGCCAGAAACAAGCACTTTCGCCAATATAGAGAGAGTTTTTCACGAAAATTTTCTAGGACGGCATGCAATGAGGATGTGCTTAACCGGCTTCTACTAACATCTGATCCTTATTTAAGTAGTATTCGGCCGAGAAACAAGAAAAATAAAAATATGTTTTCAAAAGAAGCTCTTGATTTTTTCATAGTAGAGAATAAAACAACTAGTGATGAAGAATGAGCTTATTCCAATATAATATTAATTAGTTTAATTTAGTAGTTTATTATTATGTTTATTATTTATAATATATATTTTATTATATTTATTTAAATAACCTACTTGTGTCATTTGTATATATTTAAAAGATTGTGTATTTTGTAATAAAAATGTTTTTGACTAACTTTTATATTTCTATTTATTTAATTACTAAACTTGCACTTCTATATCTTCCAAAATATGTTTTTAGTCATTTGATACCTTTTTGCAAAAAAAAAACTGTAAAAATATTTTTGAGCACGTTTTAGGTCAAAATACCGGTCTGTGCGTCGTTCGGTATTCAAACATTATAAACACATATATCTAGTGTTAAAAAAATATTCTAACTTCAATCTAATGAAATAATGTTTTTATGAAAATATTAGTTATTTTCCTTTTAATTTTGAATGTTTATTATTACCATAAACACTAAAAAAGAGTATGTTTTTCGTAAAATTGTGCTAAAATTTATTAAAATGTTCAAAAATTTTGGGATTTGCCGCTTTTAAATAAAAAAATAAATAATTTCATAAACACACTCTCGAATACCGACAAAGCTAGAATGTTGGCTGCTCAATGTAAAGAATCAGGCGCTTGGCTTGAAGCACTTCCATCGCCTTCTTTGGCAACTTTACTAGACAGGCAAACCGTTAGAATAGCGGTGTCCCTCAGGATAGGCACCCCAATTTGCCAACCTCATTACTGTATTTGTGGAGCCGCGGTCACACCATCCGGTCACCATGGTTTATCTTGCAGGCTGAGTGCTGGCCGTATATCCAGACACAATAACATAAATAATGTTATCAAACGATCTCTTGCTTCTGCTGGTATACCCAGCACTCTTGAACCTGTAGGTTTGGACCTTGACGATGGCAAGAGACCGGACGGTGTGACGATAGTCCCATGGTATAGAGGTCGAGCTCTAATCTGGGACGCCACCTGTGTGGACACCCTTGCACCAAGTTATTCCCAAGTCACTTCAAGATCCTCCGGTGTTGCAGCTTTGCTTGCCCAAAATAAAAAAAAAAGATAAATACAAGAAACATGGCTCCTCTTACGAATTTCTAGCGTTTTCGGTGGAAACCTTGGGACCGTGGTCACCAGATGCATTAAAATTTTGAAGTAATCTTGGAAAACTTTTAATTGGTGCATCTGGGGACCATCGAGCAAGATCCTATTTTTTCCAACGAATATCGCTGGAAATTCAGAGGGGCAATGCTCTATGTATTTTTTGCACATGCGCAGCTACGGAGGATCTACAAGAAATTTTTAATTTATAATTTTTAACATTGTAAATATACAAATTTTAGTTTGTTATATAAATTTTTACTAATATTATAAAGAGAAATCATTTTATTTTTTGTTTCCAGATAAACTCCAATATCTCCTACATGAGGATAGAGATCCATACCTCAGTGCTAGTTGAGATGGAAATAGACCTATATACCCCGGAACCAATCGTTGAGGTTGAGGTGGAAACAGAACTAAGTTTCAATTTAGTGACTTATGTATTTTATTATTATAAATTACCCACATGTTATATAAGTTAAATACATTGTTGAGAAGTTGAGACAAATAAATTCAATACAATTTCGAACTTAATACTTATTCAAGTATAACTCGTCCGCTTTCCTGTCATATTTATTAGTAAGAAAGAGACAAAACGCCTTAGTGTCTAGATTTGTAATCATTTGTGAGTAGGTGAGTGGTTAACCCTGCATCGAACATTTTAATGATATTAGCCAAAAACTTAAAAAATAAAAAATATTTTATTTTTATTATATTACCTATTTAATATTTTATTTTTGATAATTGAATTATTGTTTAAAATTTAAATAAAAGAATAATGTGTCAATAGCTGGTATTGATTTATATTTTTAAAGAATTACATACTGATATTTATTTTTCTGTTCAGAAACCAGTCAAACGTTCTCGTGGCCGGCCTCGTGGCAAAACGGATCAAAAGCAGGTACTTACTTTATTAATTCTATTTTACTGTGTCTATATATACACAACGACGAGCACGCCACTTGTTGGTTTACATTTCGGGCTCCATTAAGCACCCAACTTTTTATTTTAGGTAAGCAAGCTGTCAAAGGGCAAAGCCGCATCCACCTCTACTGCTGGCATATGCACCACAGTTGCATCTGCTAGCACCAATAATATCCGGGAACGTGTCAAACGAATTCGTGGAAGACTTCGTGGAAAACTCCCGAAGCGTAATCTGGGGCAGGGGATATGTCCCTCGAAATTAATTGAAAATCTTCATCAATTTTCGGAAAATAAAATAATACTCTACGTTTACTTAAAAGCTTGATATTTCGATTTTTTTTTTTGACAGCAAGAAACGCCGCGAACGTAACGCGGAGTTGGAAAGGGAGCGTCGCGCGGAGTTGAGCAACTCCTATGAAATGCTTCGGATAGCATTAGGAGGCAACCCAGAGACTTGCGACACCCATGCTGACGAGGTACGTGTTGGACTTATAAATGGCGCAATTACAAATACTTTGTTTGCCCAATCATAGGTAAACTCATTCGGATAATATGTTTCAGAATTAGAGTAAACTATTAAGTGTCCGACAGTCGTCATACACTTACATTACTACATCTAGTCTGATTAACCAGGCACCGCCGCGGCGATTAAAGACAACATTTCCTAAAATATGTTATAGAACATTTATCAACGGTGGAAAATTGCTAAGAAGATGAAATCATTTGTTTATAGAGAAGCTGTACTTACATGTTTATTTTTACAGCCTGTAGATAATTAGGGTTATTGTTTTCTAGTTATCCAGGGAAAAGCTTCTGGTTGAGGCAGTAAAAGCATTGAAAAGGCCTCCATCTGAGGTGCAAATTGTAGACTTAAGAAGACGTTGGATAAAATACCAGATATAAGAAGACAGAATAGACTTCTGAAAATGCAAAGTAAGTATTTGAACCCATTTTGTATTACTGTAGTTGGTGCCTACTTGCTCAACCCAAATACGCACCAGACTATTTTTTTTTACAATGATCATTTAAATTATAGTATTGACCGATACTTCGGATAACTGCTTTTATGATACGGAACCGGAGCTCGAAAGTAGCAAAGAGTTGTTTCCCGAGGTTTTCGGAGACTATAACAAGGATCTGGGTCTGGAGGAACAACCCACTGCTGATCTTACGGTGAGTTGCTAATATTATTATATCTATACATGGAGGCCGAATTGGTTAGACCGTTGAAAACAAAAACCCAAAACGATACCCACGCTTCAGGGGCAATATGAAGCTGCTAGAGAAGTTAATCCCGTTATATAGGCTGGATGCTTGGAAACTGCTCAAAGCCGATCCCCTCAACGACAAAACACTATTCGTGCTAACGAGCATACCGGAAGAGGAGGTGAAGCAAATTGTAGTCAGGGGCAGAAGAATATCCTTCGAGGTAATAATAATAATAATAATATGTAGGACAAATTACACAAATTGCTCTGGTCACAAACTAAGCTCTAGGCTTGTACTATGTGTACCAGAAACAATGATATAATACATATTATATTTTATAAACACCCAGACCATGACAAACTGTACAGAAAAACGTAATAATATTTATTTGCCATGGGTGGGAATCGAACCCACGACCTCCGTATTTAATGCCAAGGGCGCAACCACTAGTCTACGGAGGCTGTCAGTAAGATGCACCTACACAAGTTTCTTCAACTTTTAAGGTTTCAGAAACACACTACAGTCTGCTAAACCGCCAACAAATGTATCACGTGCTGTGTACACCTGTTCACAGGGAGCCAATAAAAGAAAGAGGTAGGAACCGACGGCAAGGCTGGAGGCAGCCACTATAACACCTAAGACGTCGCGTCGGATCCGATGACGGCGGAGGGTAAATTGTTGATACATTTCCTGGGTATTTTTTATTTTATTATTTTTAATACTATATTTTTTCTAAATCCAAGAGCTAATCAAACTGTCTACGGTTATCTGTGGACAAGTCGAAACAAGCGTTACGTATGCTAGCACCGCCGTTGCGTCTGCTAGCAGGACTCAATTCCGGAGCGCGCCAAACGAGTTCGTGGAAGACCTCGTGGAAAACCCCCGAAGCGTAATCTGGGGCTGGGGGCTATGTCCCCTCGAAATTAATTGAAAATCTTCATTGATTTTCGGTAAATATAATAATACTCTACGTTTACTTAAACTTTGATATTTGAATTTGGAATTTCTTTTGACAGCAGGAAACGCCGCGAACGGAACGCGGAGTTGGAAAGGGAGCGTCGCGCGGAGTTGAGCAACTCCTATAACATGCTTCGGATAGCATTAGGAGGCAACCCAGATAGTTGCGATACCCACGCTGACGCGGTAAGTGTTGGACTTATACATGGCGCAATTACAAATTTTTGGTCATTTGCCCAATTATACGTAAACTAATTCGGGTTTATTGTTTATAGTATTGACTGATACTTCGGACAACTACTTTTATGATACGGAACCGGAGCTCGAAAGTTATAAGAAAGAGTTGTTTCCCGAAGTTTTGGGAGATTATAGTTTGAATCGGAGTCTGGTTTTTCATTCGGAAAATGATCCCATAGAAGAGTTATTACCCGAACTTTTGAGATTTCATAGTTTGGATATGGGTCTGGAGGCACTGCCCACTGCTGGTGATCTTACTGTGAGTCTGCTAATATTATTATATCTATACATGGAGGCCGAATTGGCTAGACCGTTGAAAATAAAAACCCAAAACGATACCCACGCTTCAGGGGCAATATGAAGCTGCTAGAGAAGTTAATCCCGTTATATAGGCTGGATGCTTGGAAACTGCTCAAAGCCGATCCCCTCAACGACAAAACACTATTCGTGCTAATGAGCATACTGGAAGAGGAGGTGAAGCAAATTGTAGTCAGGGGCAGAAGAATATCCTTCGGGGTAAGATGCATCTACATAGTTTCTTCAACTTTTACAGTCTCAGAAACACACTACAGTCTGCTAAACCGCTAACAAATCTATCACGTGTTGTGTACACCTGTTCACAGAAAGCCAATAAAAGGAAGAGGTAGGTACCGACAACAAGGCTGGAGGCAGCCACTATAATACCTAAGGCGTCGCGTCGGATCCGATGACAGTGGAGGGTAAATGGCTGATACAAGTCCCGGATAAAGATAACATATCTTTTTTAATGCAAGAACCATGGATTAGAGTTGATACCATAATGCGAACTGAAAAGTACAAGAGATAAACTCTTATATTTCCACAGTCTCAAAAGCAAAAGCATGCATAGGTACATATCGATCAAAATATGCATGCAACTCAGTTATTATAGTAACACAATTATTTTATAGAGGCTAAACTCAGTAAGGGCCGCAATGAACAATAATTGAACCAACTGTAAAGGCTTTTTTCGTAAAAGTGACAAAAAAAATTTTTTTTTTTTTTTTTTTTTTTTTTTTATGAGAGCTCGGCATGTGACCTCACATCTACCTGATGGAAAGCAGTATGAAGGTCCAAGAACAAATGCAACCAACAATTACGATCTACGTAACCGTTGATTGCACCTATTATGCCGGCTTAAGATGCCTATTCACGCTTCGTTTAAAGGACTCGAGATTATAGGAAGAAGGAAACACGAGAGCAGGTAGTGCATTCCACATTTTAATAGTGCGACAGAGATACGAATCACCAAATTTTTTAGTGCGGGTTGGTATATCTGCCACAGTACATGCATGCATTTTGTTACCCGCTCGTGAAGTCCTATACCGGAAAGGAGAAGGTGGAATGAGATGAAAAAGTTCTTCAGAGCACTCTCCATGATAAAGGCGATAAAACACGCTCAACGACGCTACATCCCTGCGAAGCTGCAATGGCTCTAGAGTGTCCGTGAGCTCTTTGTTTTCGATAATTCTCGATGCACGCTTCTGCAGACTATCGAGAGCATGCAGCAAGTATTTGGCAGATCCACCCCAAAGATGCGAACAGTATTCTACACAAGGCCGTATCTGAGCTTTATAAATCAGATGCCTGAGTTGAGGAGTAAAATACCGTCGCACCTTATTAAGGACGCCGAGCTTCCTACTTGCTGTCTTCGCAATGCTCTCAATATAGTTGCGGTGATTTAGGTCAGAGCGTATTTCTAATCCCAGGATATCGAGAACTGGAGACAATGGTAAACGTGTGCTCTGAAGGGAGGGAAAGTGAGAAAAGGGGGTCTTTTTTGCTGTCAATGCGCAAGCCTGGGTTTTTTGGGCATTAAACTGGACCAGATTAAGAGAACCCCAGTTTGAGATTTTTTCCAGGGTTTGGTCCAATTCATTTACCAAAGAACTCCTATACTCCTCTGTTTCGACGCGACTGGGGGGCTGACGCATCAAGTATTGACCGTGGACAGTGCTATCGTCTGCATAGCAATGTATGTTACCGAGTGATAACAAATCATTGATATGCAGCAAGAACAGAGTAGGGGATAGCACAGATCCTTGGGGTACGCCTGCGTTAATGGTTTCGCGACCCGAGGTCGTACCATCAACGAGGACTCGTATAGCCCGGTCTGATAAAAAACTTGAGATCCAGCCACAAAGTCGCGCCGAAAATCCATATGCTGGCAGCTTAGAGAGTAAAGCTTTGTGCCATACCCGGTCAAAGGCCTTAGAGATATCGAGGCCGACTGCCAAGGCCTCTCCATGCCTATCCATTGCCAATGACTGCATTCACCTGTCATCAGAACAATATTTATAAAATGTCCTACATTATTACATATTTTGAACTTATTAATTAATGACTTTTGTTTATTTTTTTAGTAAACCACATTAAGCTACGAATTACCACTAAAATATAAAGAAACGGTTGCGTCTGCTAGCACCGTTGTGTCTGCAAGCACTGTTGCGTCTGCTAGCACCATTGTGTCTGCAAGCACCGTTGTGTCTGCTAGCACCGTTGCGTCTGCTAGCTCCTTTGCGTCTGCTAGCGCCATTGTGTCTGCAGGCACCTTTGCGTCTGCTAGCGCCATTGTGTCTGCAAGCACCTTTTCGTCTGCTAGCACCTCTCAATTCCGGGAACGTGCGAAACTAGTTCGTGGAAAACTCTTGAAGCTGAAAAAAAATCATTATATTAAGTACCTACCAAAAAGGATGTAACAGAAACCGTATATACAGTGCTTCACAGATGTCTAACATAATTAAAATCATTTTAATCAAGTAGATACTGAACAAATGTATAAAATAACTTTTTTTTTTTCACCCTCAAAGAATTGGTCCCACAGCGAAAGTAGAGCACCATGTGAATCGCTGTTTATAGTGTTAAATACAAAATTGCAAACTATTTAAAAGTCGCCACCAAGTAGGTACCATCAATGTTGTCAAAAAAGTATAGTCTTTAATAATAAATAAAGGTAATTTTATCCCCTTTGGGTAAACAAAAAAAATTTGAAGTATCGGTCTGATTTTATTAAACTTAAATAATCATTTTACTTTAGTCTGGCTGTATCAAATCCAGCCCTGTACTATTTGAATATGATATAGTTTATTAAAATTAATTTGGAACTGTTGTTTTTTAAATACTAATATAATGTAGAACATTACAAAGCTCTGGTACTGGTGTTCTATGCCAATTATAATATTGTGGTATATTAATAATTTTTTACCTGATAAAATATTCAGGTAATGCATTTTAAAAGTGACACGAAAGCTTAGCAAGCAATTAGCTTAAACCTCTATGGAGATATTAATGAACTTTATTATCTCCATAGATTTTTATTTACTTATTAATGCGTGTGCGTAAAACACATTAATAAGATTGTAAACAGAAAAGTAGTGTTAATGTTTAGTGCCTGCCTTCGAAATCATTTAGGGAAGTAGCCAAAAAGACTACACAAAATATCAACTTTAATACAAAAAAATATATATTTCTCAAAATATAAATTCAAAAATATTTTAATGAAGTTTTATGTTATTTTAATATACCCTTAACTTTGCTTCTCTATATTATTTATTTTTCCTAAGGTGTGTATCTGCACCCCCTATAGCTATATAAAAAGTAATATGCCCTATGTCCTTTTCAGGGTCTCAAACTATCTATCTCCATACCAAATTTCATCTAAATTGCAGAGAGACAATGTTCTTAGCAAACCATAGCTTCACCGTGCGGGTGCCGGGTCCATCGCGTGGTTGAAAGGCAGGGAAATGAACTGCAGCGTTCCCGGACTTGAGACCGTGAAGTAGGTTTAAAGACCTTTTGAACTCTTACCTGCACTGTGTTCACTACCCTCTCTAATCAACCAAATACTATATGATCCTGTTAGCGCCATCCTGGAAACACGCTCCATAAAAGTTCCGACGGCTGTTCTCGGAAGGCCAAGATCCTTCAATAGACTGTGCAAAGACTTTGCTGGAATTCCTCTTGCACCAACTTCCACTGCATAAAGTTGAGTTTTAAATCCATTAAACTAAACTTATATGTATTAAAAATGACGTAATTTCCATACAAACTTTTATCCCCTATTTCCTAACAGCTCTTTTTTCGCATTAAAAAGTATATATGACCTTTCTCGGGCTCTAGAGAATCTCTGTACCAAATTTCATTAAAATTGGTTCAGTAGTTTAGGCGTGATGGGGTAACACACAGACAGACCGGGTTACTTTCGCATTTATAATATTAGTATAGAAGTATAGATATAGATAGTAAAGATTTAACATAGGTACTTACTTAAAAATTTGATTCGCTATTTGAATTTGAGTTTTATTGTGACATCAGCAACGCCGCAGCGAACGCAACGCAGAGCTTGAATGGGAGAATCGCGTCGCGCAACACTGAGGAGCTCCTAGAACATTAAAAAAAAGCATAAAGGAGGCAGCTCGGATGGTTGCGACAAACAACCTTACCTATAAGGTTTAACTTCTAAGGCGAGGTTGTACCAAAATAAACTTTTTGTAAAAGTAATGAATGATTTAAGTTAAAAATGGCGTCGAAGGTACCAGTTTTATTTTAAATGTCGAATGACACTTATTTGGTTGGGTAGAGAGAGTAATGAACACAGTGAAGGACAGAGTTAAATTCGAAAAGGCCTGCTTCGCGGTCTCAAGTCCGGGGACTGCTGTTCACTCCCCTCTTCTGTAGTTTTTAAGATACGTGAACAAACAAACAAACAGATAGATTTCTAAATAGCCTACATTATTTTAGCATATTTAGAGTTTATCTCATCTGCTTTTATTTATTTTATTTATTAACAATTTTATTGTATTTGAAGATACAAAAATGTATAATGTTGCGTAGTTGTATCTATGAAACAGCAGATATGTTTCGCTCTGACAGAGTAGGATCATACACCACAATAGTAGTTACCTACCATAGAATCATTCGACAGGCTGAGGTGTCTCCAATTCCTGCTGGACACCCGATGCAAAGTCGGGCTCCAGCAACAGTTCTGGATTAAAAACTTGCCAAGTCCCACCATTCCTCAATGCTCAGCTAAACTGAAAAAGTAAAATATATACTAATATTATATATATAAGCATCAGGGTTGAGGGGCCACATTATTTATAAAAAGATTGCTAACAATTATTACGTCCGCAGTTAGCAAAAATCGAGTTTTAAAAAACACTTTTTTTTTTGCTTCTCCAGACTACTAATAAATATAATTCTAGTTTATAAAAAAATATACTTTCGAATCACGCAAACCTCACTTCAATCCGTTTAGTGATAACGGAAATATTTAAAAATAAAAAATCCATGTAATTTATTTATTTTAACTTTTACAAACTTCAGTTTCTTTTTTTTACTAACTACTAGCATAAGTATTATAAGCAAATTTGTTTTATCAAAATATGGCCCCTCAATCCTTATGCTCCTATATTAGAAAGATATCCTGATAAACTCAAAAACTACTGAACCGATTTTTCAAATTATTTATCCTATAGCTAACTAGATAACATTACTCGCTTATAATGTCGCTATAGGTGAGCTATGTTTTATATTAAATTCGGTTCGTTTGAAATGAAATGGCGAGAAACAGCGGGGCACATCCAGTATTTAATAATAGCCTTATTTACAATATTTTATTAGAAAATATTACATTAAACGATAAACTTGATTAGCAATCGGATTTAAAAATCCGATTATTTCCTTTTAAAACGATATAAATTTCATACGGATTTAAAGCCTATTAAAGAGATTTTTGTAATAATAATAATAAGTATTTTCTTTTTCATTACAAAAAACATCAATACAAAAAAATAGTTGGTACAGAATCCGTGTGAGACTGGAGGAGAATTATCTCTCACTTGCAACAACAAAATAAAGGTGTACGTAAATGCGTTTATCGTCTGTCATGCGGTTATATAATTGTTCGCTGATATACATTTATTTAGGTAGTTTTTTCGCGATAAAAGAAACAGTCAATGTGGAAACAACAATAAAAAAATCATAGTTTTTGTTGTTTAAATAATAAGTATATTTAGATATTAGTAGTTCCTATCTACCTAAGAGTTACCGATTTATCTTAAAAAGGTGCTTTATCAAACTACCTACTTAAAACAAAAGATTGGTTTCAAAGGTTATTTATGTACTTATAAGCTTTTACAGAAAGAGTTAAAAAACTGTAAAAAAACAGTAGTTGCGCCTTTGGCGTTAATCCAGAGGTCGTTGGGTCAATTCCCAATCATGAAAAACACATTAGTACTTTTTTCTGTACAGTTTTCCAAGATTTCGATGTTTATAAAATAAAATCTGCTACACATTACAGTACATATACGTGGTGGCCGAGTTGGTTAGACCTTGGACTTAAAAACACTAAGGTCCCTGGTTCGAAACCCGGTGTGTACCAATGAGTTTTTAATTAAAAAAAATATGTACATTTATTTGACAACACACTATAGTGCCTCGGAGAACACGTTAAGCTGTCGGTCCCGGTTTCACTATACCAACTTGTGAAACTGTTTATAGGTGGGGTATTGAGTCTATTCTTCAGCATTTAAAAAAAAAATGTTTTACTTAATTAGATCTTAATAATTTGAGTTGGTTAGACCTTAGTCTTAACAACACTTAGATCCCTGGTTCAAATCCTGGTGTGAACCAATGAGTTTAATCTAAACATTTAATTTTAATTTGTTTAACAACACCACTATTTGTGCCTCAGAGCACGTTAAGCAGTTGGGCCCGGTTTCACAATACCAACTTGTGAAACTTGTGCCTAAATAATTAAAACAATATGTTGATGTATCTAAATAATTTATCATTAATTATAGTTTAAAATTAAATAATTTAGTTATAAATCATTACATTTGTTGATGAATAAGTATGTCAATTGATTATACATTCGCCACCAGAGGGCGCTGTATATTTTCTGACAAACGAGGGACTTCGACGACGACATTGTGTGTAATGGCGTCGTAGAAGTGAGTCGTTGATTGTAAAGATTTGTCGAGTTCTGTAGAATCTATTGTACTTTCGATTCATTAATATATTAATGTAAACAGTTTGAGTTTTATTTAATAATATACCGTTGAAATAATTAAAGAGCTAACAAATCAGAAGTGAGATCGAAACAAGCACGTGCCGACAAAGAGTTCATTATTGTCTACAAATTAAGATAAGTATAAGTTATTATTTATTCAATAATTAGAGAGATTTGGCATTTTTTATATCGCTGTGAGAGAGTAAATGTGAATATAAGTCTATAAAAAAAATAAACATCAAAGATTTATTTAATTTACAAAGGAAAATGAGCTAACATTTTTGGGAAGAATGTTCAACAATTTTAAAGGGGAATCTTTAATACAAATTTATACTTCACTCGTTATTTATTATTTATTTATATTGTCAATGCCCGTTTCAGAGGACTGAAATTGACATGTCAGATGATGGCAGATTATGGAACATGGTGGACAACGTGAATGACACGTTAGCTTATTCATATCCATGGCCTCGGACGCGGTGATCTACACGGACGTGGCGCTCTGCACGGACGAGGCGCTATGCATCGCTACGATGACTTGCACGGATGCGGGGCTCTACACGGACGTGGCGCTCTGCACGGACGAGGCGCTCTGCATGGCTGCGATGATTTATACGGTGGCGGCGTTCTGGATGTCCACGGCGCACTGTGTGGCGGCGACGTTCCAGATTGGCAGCGGGTCAACAATTGCTGCCAAATTGTAAAAGGTAGTAAAATGATGAATCAGACAATAGGTACTTGGTTTTTTGACACATTTAACAGGTCCTTACAGGCAATCGTTACTGTTAGTTATGAAATACACTTAATAAAATTTTATCGTTATCTCGAAATTGATCCAAATTTACAAAAATATAAGTAGGTAATGATTTGATTGAACAAGGCTAATAAATGCTCTTTAATATTATTGACATAGCTGAGACATCAGAGACTATCGAACCATTAATAATAATTATTTGTTTAGTAGTTTATTTTATCTAGGTACAAAATATTCACAAACATACATTAGATAATTCGTAAGAGAGTAACAAACTTACATTCGTGTAGCCTTAAACAAATCCATATAATAATAATAATAAAAAAAAGAAAAATCTAGGTAACATAAAGTAAATTAAGAAGAAACAAAATTATAAGTTATACGGATAATAAAGCTACAAATACTAAACTATGCAAATTATATGTCGCCAATGGCTTTCTTTATTCTGGAAAATATATCAATACTGTGCGTGTTTTTTTGTAGTTATCACAATTGCGTCAAAAATATATTAATTTGGTTTACTTAGTGTAACAATGTTTTATGTAAACACTAATTTTGAGAACGAGATCATGTTCGAGCTACTATAAAATTATCATTTTCTAATAATCAAGTATATTTTTTACAATTTTACCCAAAAATATGGAGCCAAAATAATAATATAATCTACGGTTTTGGGATATGTTTATGTCGCCTACTATTATATTATATAGACGTTATTAGAGATGAATAATAAAAATAATTTATACGTTTATTAATCCAAAAATATTGAACAAAATTAAAGTAACAAAATATAATGAAGTGTTAATTATGTTCCTTATTTCATAAATTAGTTTTATTATATAAAACAGTATTATGTGTGTTTCTTAATTTAGAATTTGAAATACACAGATGAAGGTATGGACGGGAAATTATCTTTAAATAAATATACTTAATTATCTGGGATTTACATGTTTAGGTAATAATAAAAAGAAACATAAAAATTATTAAAACAGCTATATTAACTAATTATACCTACCAAAATTGGTAGGTATAGCCAAACTAGTATAGAGGTTAAGTTAGGACATAAGACATCACAGGAGAAATGTTAAACTAGGCAGAAATGCTAAGGTTGGCTTTCACGACATTATATAGACATGATTTTAAAATATATTTTTTAAAGCTTAAAATTGTTTACACTAAATAACATTATTTATTGCATTTTCAATAGCAAGTAGCTATGTGAATATTAAACATGGTTTATTTCACTAAATAGCAAAGTTAGGATTATTAACTTTGTCAGTGAGACAATCGCTTTTAGGGTTATTAGAATATATTATATTAAAATCGCATTTTATTAAAATGCCTAAGTGCATTTATTAGATTAATAAATATGATTTAAGTTGTTATGCAATCGCGCGTAAACGTTAAAAATGATGATGTGTTTGGGATGAAATGTGACGGAAACTTATATTAAATTAATTACTATTTAATAAAATTAAAACATTATATTATAATAGGTTTCAATAAATTTAATTAAATAATACTTATTATGGTATAGGTAGAACTTCGTCAGAGGTAATACTCGGATATAGATTGATAGGTTTAAAAGAAAGCGGATATTGGTTTAGACATAGATGAAAGCGTCGGTGTGATGAAGGATTAACTAATATAAGATCGAAAGTAAATGTACAAAATCTCAGGGGAAAACAAAGTGAAACATTTAATAAAAATAGGAAGTCTTGTCTAAAATATCAAATAGCAGATTTAGTACGGGTCGTAAAACCTACACACACAATTGGTAAAAGTACGAAATTAATACCTAAATGTTCTGGACCGTATCGTATAACTAAAGTTTTAGATAATGATAGAAATAACAGATACCCCAATAATAATGAAGGGCGGTCACATACACGTGACCGCCCTTACAGGAGTATTTTCGGTGGATGAAATATTTCTCTGGCTTTGTTACAAACGCAGTGATAGTGGACAATCTTCCGACACAGAAGATGATTCCGAAAATAATAATGACGAAATTAAACAAGACACAAGAGAATTTCATTAATTGTAAATATATTAATGTCATTATGTCAATAATATTTTGTCAGGGTCTTGTTAAATGTGATGGATTAATTTAGAGATTTACTTATAATGAAGGATACTATTTTTAATAAGTCAGTTTTTGCACAATTGCTGATGTGACTAGTGTTTAGCACAATGAAGGAGGTGCAAGATTAACTTATAGGTTGACACATTGTATCATCACATTAAGTTCGTTTATGTACAACGTTTATGCAAAATAAAGAATTTTCATTAATTTATTAATTTCTTCGCACAGTGAACGATTTGCAACGTTGGTTTATAGGTCGGCACATGAGTGTCGAGCACAATGAATGGTGTGCAATTGTAATAAATATTGAGAGCGCAATGAATAGTGATAAATATTGAGAGCACAACGAAGGATGTGCATAATGTTTTGTAACAAGCGATGTGCTTTGTTATTGTGTGGAGCACAACGAAGGATGTGCATAATGTTTAGTAACAAGCGCAATGGATGTGCTTTGTTATTGTGTGGAGGTGTGGAGTACATTAAAGGATGTGCGGTGGTATTATCAAATGTAAGTATGTAGCACAATGATGCGTTTTCTAAATATTAACCTGTGCAGAATATGCATTTTAATTAGCACTATAAATGATGTACCTACTATATTTATTTTATTATCGACACATGCGTCGAACACAATGGATAAAGTTTATCGTTTTAAATCAGTTAAATATATTATGTGATGTATAAGTTATTATCGATAGCATGTATCGAGCACAATGAGTCGAGGCTGATCTAGTTGTTAGTAGTTGGTTCTGTAATAATAACAATGAAGATTGTATACACCTTAGCAAAACAGCATCGATACCCTCGATACAAATCGACAAAATCGATTTTATGAAGTCATTCTTAAACTTCATTATACCGACTGTCAAATTATATCGATGTGGTTAAGTTAGCATGTTTGTTTTATTATCGATACATAAGTTATTTGGCAAATTAGATTGTTGGTAACATCAAAAGTGTTTGTCATTAACCACCCAAACGTCCGCGGATACTTTAGTATCCAGTACACTTAAACAATGCGGCATTGCTATAAGCATCATCTAGTGAATTACGTCGTCTCTCTTTAGTTTGTTGTTATAATATCACAGACAATGATATTACTTCACTAAATAATCGGTAGATGGCTAAATATAAAGATTATTTTATGACAAAAAAAATATAAAAACTTTCTTTTCGTACTATTGCATTGGAATTAGAATATTGTTGAATTATATCTCGTAAATAATATTTCCTGATATTATTAAACATTAAAATGATCTTGAGGATTTGTTTTTTAAGATTACAGCTATATTTTATTGTACGTAATCCTAGTCTAAATAGAGGGTCAAAATTATAGATATTATTAGGACGAGAACAATGGCCGGTTTTGACTGTTTTTTTTGTGTTTTACAGTTTACTTTACATTCCTTTTAATAAAATAATATCACAAAAATATATAATAGTTCACTATTTCCATAACCATATACTTATACTCGTATTATAGAAAAGTATTAAGATGTATAATATCTCAAAAAAACGCATGAAACTTGATACCGCGAAAGAAATTTGAGAACAGATATCATGGTTTATATTCATCGAGTTCCGACCTCAGCATCGCTGCCACGGATCGCTGGTTTTTTTAGCCAAGGTCGTTTCACCGCGCGGAAATGTTAGCAATTCAAGTTACCATCAATCGTTCCGCGAACAGAAATTTTAACACGAAAAGTTAGCCTGGCTACTTTTTGACAGATGTTTGTTTACATGTGAATATCTATCTACAAATTGGAATTTAATTAATTATTTTATATATTTATATCTGTTTTAGTTTTAAAAGTTCGATTAAACCTAAAAAATAAATATCGTGTAACTAAATTCAGCTTTGGTATGTTTAGTTTGAGGTTGTTAATTAAATTAATATTGTGATATTATAAAATTATTGTATTTAAATAATAGTTAATTAAAAAAATATTGATTTATTTTATAATGATAATATTTTTAATTTCAATTATTTAATTCAAAATATGCTTCTTGTCAAAAAGTGACATCGAAAATCCACACCGATCGTTTCCGAGCTGCATTTTAGCATCGCTAAAAAAAATTACATGGCTGTTGAAACGGGCGGTCGCGCTGGTTTTTGAAGTCAGCACGAAAAACTGCCCGCGCTAGCTCTCGGAACGCAGGGATTATTAAAGTATCGCGCAAAAACGGTTAGCGTATGACCGCGCGAACCTCGGACGTTAGCTATTTTGGTTTCGCTGTTGAGTGGTTAACTACTGATTTAATTTATTAATTTGGAACACCGACGAAAAAATCAAGTAGATATTAATAATTTGTTAAATACGAATACTTACCTGTATAATGTTTTCACTCAGTGGTGTTTATACCATGCTGTAATTATAGCATACATAATATTAATTATTACAGCAAAATTAGTTATGAAAAACTAAATTTAATAAATAAAATAAGATTATACCTAAGTAACTTGGACTGAATATTTGAGTTATAAGTTGTTTAGATAAATGACAAGATATTCAATTTTAACACTTTTACATCCATAGATAAACAAACACTCGCACCCAAAACAAAAATACATGCATACACACATACAAGCACTCACTAACCCAAAAGCACGAAAACATATTTCGCGCGCCTTACAGTGTTAAATTTATGGTATTGTAAAATCAAAATTCTACATGGCTTAATGTTTTACTAAAATATTTTGTAAATAAGATGTGCGAAATGCTGTTTAATTAAATAAATAAACAATACATACACAGTACGTACCACGTATATAATGCAAGGCATATAATTACTTAATAATAAGTTCACGAGGACGTGAACTTTTGTCAGGATGGACGAGCTGTAAGATGCCTAAATAATTAAAACAATATGTTGATGTATCTAAATAATTTATCATTAATTATAGTTTAAAATTAAATAATTTAGTTATAAATCATTACATTTGTTGATGAATAAGTATGTCAATTGATTATACATTCGCCACCAGAGGGCGCTGTATATTTTCTGACAAACGAGGGACTTCGACGACGACATTGTGTGTAATGGCGTCGTAGAAGTGAGTCGTTGATTGTAAAGATTTGTCGAGTTCTGTAGAATCTATTGTACTTTCGATTCATTAATATATTAATGTAAACAGTTTGAGTTTTATTTAATAATATACCGTTGAAATAATTAAAGAGCTAACATAAGTAAGTACAAACAGTAGCTAAATAAATTAACATTTTTGTACTAACTAATTTCAGAAATAACTTACGAGTACTTAATACAAATAAAAGCCGTAAAGAAATAAATATAAATATATCTATTAGTTTCTTTTCTTAATTAATATTAATAAATAAGATGGGAAAAAGATGTGGTCACAAATAGGCACTGGAGATATTGTATAATTTATATATTTTCATGGAGATATTGTACCTTTCATGAATTTATTCCATTTATATTGAGTATTTAAATAGGCATGTATAAAATTACTAATACCACCAATTAAGCAGTGTGAAGTTGGCGGCCAAAGTTAGCGGCCAATTATAACCCGACCTATTTAAGAAGTCAGATTAAAACCATCCTAAGATTAACTATTATGTACATTTTGACATATAATTTTGTACCTAAATCAAATGTCTAGTTAGTAACTAGAGTGGCATGTCCTTAGAAAAAGATTAAGAGGGGGGGGTTTGAAGTAAAACTCTACTTTTCCAAATAATTTTGCCTGTATCGATAGCCTAGAAAAAAAGTATCAAGTACAGACTAGGTTTATTTTGTACCTAGAGCATAAACCTAGTTAGTAAATAGGGTGACATGCCCTTAGGAAGGGGTTAAGGGGGTGATTTTAAAGTAAAACTCTACTTAACCATATAATTATTATTTTTGTCTGTATCGATATAGCCTAGAAAAAAAGTATCAAGTACAAACTAGGTTTATTTTGTACCTAGAGCATATACCTAGTTACTAAATAGGGTGACATGCCCTTAGGAAGGGGTTTAGGGGGTGATTTTTAAGTAAAACTCTACTTATCCATATAATTATTAATTTTGTCTGTATCGATAGCCTAGAAAAAAAGTATCAAGTACAAACTAGGTTTATTTTGTACCTAGAGCATATACCTAGTTAGTAAATAGGGTGACATGCCCTTAGGAAGGGTTTAAGGGGGTAGTTTTTAAATAAAACTCTACTTATCCATATAATTATTAATTTTGTTTGTATCGATAGCCTAGAAAAAAAGTATCAAGTACAGACTAGGTTTATTTTATACCTAGAGCATATACCTAGTTAGTGAATAGGGTGACATGCCCTTAGGAAGGGGTTAAGGGGGTAGTTTTTAAGTAAAACTCTACTTACCCATATAATTATTAAATTTGTCTGTATCGATAGCCTAGAAAAAAAGTATCAAGTACAGACTAGGTTTATTTTGTACCTAGAGCATATACCTAGTTAGGAAATAGGGTGACATGCCCTTAGGTAGGGGTTAAGGGGGTAGTTTTTAGGTAAACCTCTATTTATCTATATAATTATTAATTTTGTCTGTATCGATAGCCTAGAAAAAAAGTATCAAAGTACAGACTAGGTTTATTTTGTACCAAGAGCATATACCTAGTTAGTAAATAGGGTGACATGCCCTTAGGAAGGGGTTAAGGGGGTAGTTTTTAAGTAAAACTCTATTTATCCATATAATTTATAATTTTGTCTGTATCGATAGCCTAGAAAAAAAGTATCAAGTACAGACTAGGTTTATTTTGTACCTAGAGCATATACCTAGTTAGTAAATAGGGTGACATGCCCTTAGGAAGGGGTTAAGGGGGTAGTTTTTAAGTAAAACTCTACTTATCCATATAATTTTTAATTTTGTCTGTATCGATAGCCTAGAAAAAAAGTATCAAGTACAGACTAGGTTTATTTTGTACCTAGAGCATATACCTAGTTAGTAAATAGGGTGACATGCCCTAAGGAAGGGGTTAAGGGGGTAGTTTTTAAGTAAAACTTTACTTACCCATATAATTATTAATTTTGTCTGTATCTATAGCCTAGAAAAAAAGTATCAAGTACAGACTAGGTTTATTTTGTATCTAGAGCATAGACCTAGTTAGTAAATAGGGTGACATGCCCTTAGGAAGGGGTTAAGGGGGTAATTTTTAAGTAAAACTCTACTTATTCATAGAATTATTAATTTTGTCTGTATTGATAGCCTAGAAAAAAAGTATCAAGTACAGACTAGGTTTATTTTGTACCTAGAGCATATACCTAGTTAGTAAAAAGGGTGACATGCCCTTAGGAAAGGGTTAAGGGGGTAGTTTTTAAGAAAAACTCTACTTATCCAAATAATTTTTAATTTTGTCTGTATCGATAGCCTAGAAAAAAAGTATCAAGTACAAACTAGGTTTATTTTGTACATAGAGCATAAACCTAGTTAGTAAATAGGGTGACATGCCCTTAGGAAGGGGTTAAGGGGGTAGTTTTTAAGTTAAACTCTACTTACCCATATAATTATTAATTTTGTCTGTATCGATAGCCTAGAAAAAAAGTATAGGTTTATTTTGTACCTAGAGCATATACCTAGTTAGTAAATAGGGTGACATGCCCTTAGGAAGGGGTTTGAGGGGTGATTTTTAAATAAAACTCTACTTATTCATATAATTATTAATTTTGTCTGTATCGATAGCCTAGAAAAAAAGTATCAAGTACCGACTAGGTTTATTTTGTACCTAGAGCATAAACCTAGTAAGTAAATAGGGTGATATGCCCTTAGGAAGGGGTTAAGGGGGTAGTTTTTAAGTAAAACTCTACTTATCCATATAATTATTAATTTTGTCTCTATCGATAGCCTAGAAAAAAAGTATCAAGTACAGACTAGGTTTATTTTGTACTTAGAGCATATACCTAGTTAGTAAATAGGGTGACATGCCCTTAGGAAGGGGTTAAGGGGGTAGTTTTTAAGTAAAACTCTACTTATCCATATAAATATTAATTTTGTATGTATCGATAGTCTAGAAAAAAAGTATCAAGTACAGACTAGGTTTATTTTGGACCTAGAGCATATACCTAGTTAGTAAATAGGGTAACATGCCCTTAGGAAGGGGTTAAGGGGGTGAATTTTAAGTAAAACTCTACTTATCCATATAATTATTAATTTTGTCTGTATCGATAGCCTTGAAAAAAAGTATCAAGTACAGACTAAGTTTATTTTGTATCTAGAGCATAAACCTAGTTAGTAAATAGGGTGACATGCCCTTAGGAAGGGGTTAAGGGGGTAATTTTTAAGTAAAACTCTACTTATTCAAATAATGAATAATTTTGTTTGTATCGATAGCCTAGAAAAAAAGTTTAAAGTACAAACTAGGTTTATTTTATACATAGAGCATATACCTGGTTGTTAAATAGTGTGACATGCCCTTAGGAAGGGGTTAAGGGGGTAGTTTTTAAGTAAAACTCTACTTATCCATATAATTATTAATTTTGTCTGTATCGATAGCCTAGAAAAAAAGTATCAAGTACAGACTAGGTAGTTTTTAAGTAAAACTCTACTTATAATAGAGTTTTACTTAAAAATTACTCCCTTAACCCCTTCCTAAGGGCATGCCACCCTATTTACTAACTAGATATAAGCTCTAGGCACAAAATAAACTTAGTCTGTACTTGATACTTTTTTTCTAGGCTATCGATACAGACAAAATTAATAATTATATGGGTAAGTAGAGTTTTACTTAAAAACTACCCCCTTAACCCCTTCCTAAGAGCATGTCACCCTATGTACTAACTAGGTATATGCTCTAGGTACAAAATAAATCTAGTCTGTACTTGATACTTTTTTTCTAGGCTATCGATACAGATAAAATTAATAATTATATGGATAAGTAGAGTTTTACTTAAAATTCACCCCCTAACCCCTTCCTAAGGGCATGTCACCCTATTTACTAACTAGGTATATGCTCTAGGTACAAAATAAACCTAGTCTGTACTTGATGCTTTTTTTCTAGTCTATCGATACAGACAAAATTAATTATTATATGGGTAAGTAGAGTTTTACTTAAAAACTACCCCCTTAACCCCTTCCTAAGGGCATGTCACCCTATTTACTAACTAGGTATATGCTCTAGGTACAAAATAAACCTAGTCTGTACTTGATACTTTTTTTCTAGGATATCGATACAGACTAAATTAATAATTATATAGATAAGTAGAGTTTTACTTAAAAATCACCCCCTTAACCCCTTCCTAAGGGCATGTCACCCTATTTACTAACTAGGTATATGCTCTAGGTACAAAATAAACCTAGTCTGTACTTGATACTTTTTTTTCTAGACCATCGATACAGACAAAATTATTAATTATATGGAAAAGTAGAGTTTTACTTCAAACCCACCCCCTTAATCCTTTCCTAAGGACATGCCACTCTAGTTACTAACTAGACATATGATTTAGGTACAAAATTATATGTTAAAATGTACATAATAGTTAATCTAAGGATGGTTTTAATCTGACTTCTTAAATTGGTCGGTTTATAATTGGCCGCTAACTTTGGCCGCCAACTTCACACTGCTCACCAATTATTAAATAAAATAAATTAATAAAAAATCCTCTTTCCCCCGGACCGCTATACAGTGCAGACGAAATTAGTGTATTTTATTTTTTATTTAAGAATTTTTATAAATTCCTTTATAGGATAATCTTTTTTTTTTTTTTAATAAGATAAGAGCTGTTAAGGATATATTTGTAAAAGTCCCAGTCCGTTTTGAATCGCCCCTTCGCGGCGGTGACCTCAACTTGTGTGCCCAGCACCACAAATATTGGGAGGTGTTGTGAGTCCATATCATACAAGATCTCGACGTGGATTGGAACTCTGACGATCAAGCCGACTACAATGTCAATATCGACGTAGGAATGTGTGTCGGCAAATCCGGTCCTAGGAATTTATAGTCTTTGTCACCCGAGTCTTTAGATAGGTTCCTACCCGTTGGGTTGATTAGCCGGGAGCCCCATGATAGATGCTTGGCGTTGAGGTCTCCGACTACCAGGGTAGGGGTTCTTCCATCCAGGTCTCCTCGAAAGTCGGATCGATGAAGACGACAGACGTGGGCGGTAGGCGGCGTAGGCTTTCAACTTTAAGCCGGACGACTGGAGACTAACTCTTATTGTTCTGGTTGTTATGAACTCCGCGTGTAGAAGTTATTCGAGGACAATATCCCTACGGACCAGAACGGCGGTACCGCGATAGCCGTTGACCCGGTTCGTGGTCGTGTGGTAGATGTAAGTGCTAGTGCAAACTAATACATCTTTAATTAAATCATTACACCCATAAATTCATAGTAAATTTATCGTTAAGTATAATATGTCTGAAGTTATATATTTAAGACAAAATAAAATCTGTTAATTGTATTACTAGACACGAAGCTATTTTCGAGACTAAAAGAGAAGCGACCCGTGAGTTAGATGTGTTTTTTTTAAAGCAACATGCATTAGAAAACTGAAAAACGATATAAGTCAAGTTGAATCTTTTCGCACCGGAGGCACAGATTTATTTGTATGGATTTCCGTTACTAATCTTGGTATATCTACTTTAAGTTGTCTACTTTTGGCCAAACCGGCCCCAATTAACTACCCTCATCATACATGTTACGTATAATGTAATATACATTATACGTGGTGACTTTGAAAGGATGTACTTAGGGCTAATATAAGGTTCTACTGATTAATACGAACAACTTTTCCCATGGAACTATGTGCCGCAAATGAAAAAAAATATTGCCTTCTCCATACAAATTAGTAATGTTAAAATGACCAATTAGTGAAATTTCATTTGCGACACATGGTTCCATGGGAAAACTTGTTCGATTTGATCAGCAGAACCTCATTTTAGCCCTAAGTACATCCTTTCAAATTCACCCTGTATATTAGGAAAATAAGTCTTTGGTCATTATAGATATGCAGGGTGGAAATATGAAAGTCGGTATTAAATGCAACCAGTTCTAGTGGTTGGTATATATTAAAATAAAAGTGAAAAATATTTAAAAAATGCAATCAATTTTATTGTAAAGTAAATATATAATAATAGCACCATTTATTAGTTATTTTAATTAAGTAGTTATATAATTGTAATTTAAAGTGTTAACACAAAATTAAAAAAAAAGAACATTAATAAAAAAAATACTAAATATCATATTTTACCTATTTGTTAAATATTCAGTCATAATATTTGTAAATGACTAGATACAATTCGGCAAAATTTTACTATGACTAGGTTTGAGTAATTTATAATTAGACTATTTACTTATTTATATTTACAATAATTACAAAAAAATACAACTAATAATGTTAAACAAAATTCACCCTTCACTTTGTAACCGTTCAACTGAAACAAAAAAATGTTATAAATAATGGCAACTATTATTATATATTATTTTTGATTAAGAAATAGGTAAATAGTGAAAATGATATTTAAAAAGTCAAGTTTTGTTTTATTTGGCATATGACTATGTCAGAACTACAAATTACATTATTTTATTATACAATGTTTTTTTATTTATATCATTTCAAATGATTTATTTTATGTAAATCTTTACTGATATTTTTAAATAATCATAAAGTGTTAAGGCCTTACAGTGTGTTTGGTTAGGCTGCTATAGATATCATCAACAAAAGAACATCGATAATTTTTAATTAGCTTCATATAGAAAAAACTTATGTTATTATAATATGATAAATTACTACCCAACCGACATCACCAATTTTAATAACTAGTATATAGCAGATTCCATTGACCTGCCATATATCATCTACCATATAAATGTGCCTATTTTATTGGGTAACATGAACTAACCAACCATATAACCTTGTCGGCCTAAATAAAACCTTTCATGGGTCGAGTAAGCAGGTAAGTAACAGTAATAACAATAAAAATAATACAAAATGGGTCCGAATACTTACTTTGCATTTTTAGAAGACTGTTTTGTCTTCTTAAGTCTGCTAATTGGAACTCAGGTGAAGGCCTTTTCAGGGCTTTTACTGCCTCGACTAGTAGATTTTCTCTGGATAACTGAAAAACAAAAACATAAATTATGTACAGGCTGTAAAATAAACAAATGATTTCGTCTTCTTAGCAATGTTCCATAATATATTATTTTGGAAAATTTGCTTTAATCGCCGCGGCGGCGCAAGACAAGATGAAGTAAGGTACGTTTCGACTGTCACTCTATTTTCTTTTGAGTTCAGAGACCAAACTTAAATAAACAATGCCATACTCTAGAATTTATTACGCGGAAATACTTCTGCACTTTTGGTAAACGTCGGTAATTAAATTTTATAAAAATAATTCGAGCTACTAGTGAAAATAAGTAGCCAGGTGCCTGAAATCGGGAAAACTTCTTTCTATTCGGATACTCAAATTAGTTTACTTACAATTGGGCAAACGAAGTATTTGTAATTGCACCATTTAAGTCAAACACTTACCTCGTCAGTATGGGTGTCGCAACTCTCTGGGTTGCCTCCTAATGCTATCCGTAGCAATTCATAGGATCTACCCAGCTCCGCGCGACGCTTCCTTTCTAACTCTGCGTTCCGTTCACGTCGTTCTTGCTGTCAAAAGAAAACTCAAAATTAAATATCAAATTTGTATGTAAAGTGGAAATTATTATTTTGTTGGCCGCCTTTATGGTAGAGGTTGCGCGGTTGCGTGTTCGATTCTCACCATAGGAGATGCCACAAAGCCTTTCAAAATGAGAACATAAGCTGGCCGCTTGCTGAAGAAACCAAAACAAAAATCGAGAAAAAAAAACAATCATGTTGTTATTTTCTGGTGGTAGTCTTTAGACTAACCCATTAATGAACAGTTTCACAAGTTGGTATAGTGAACCAGTTTCACTATACCTACCAACTTGTGATACTGTCAACTGACGAGTTATCCAAGCCAACTAGCGTGTTGTCAAATAAATGTTTTATTATTATATTAAACTTACCAGATTAAGCTTTGGGGGTTTTCCACGAGGTCTTCCACGAACTCGTTTGGCGCGCTCCCGGAACTGAGTCCTGCTGGCAGACGCGGTGCTGGCATACGTAACGCTCTTTTCTACTTCTCCACAAATAACCGGTGCCAGTTTGCTCACCTAAAATAACACGCTATATAGTGTTGACAGCCTCCGTAGACTATATAGTTCTTGTACACATAGTACCAGAAACAATGTAGCCTATAGAGCTTAGTTTGTGAGCATAATAGCAATTTGTGTAAATTGTCCTTCGTATTATTTTTATTATTATTGTAATATTAATAAGTATCGTTCTTTCTTGTACACTTAGTACAAGTTTAGCTTAGTTTGAAACCAGGATAATTTGTTAAAAAAAGTGTTCTACATCAACAACCGGCGAGCTCGTCGTGGTGTATTTATAGACCCAGTAAAATAAAATGAATAAAGTAAGTACCTGCTTTAGATCAGTTTTGTCACGAGGCCGGCCACGCGAACGTTTGACTGGCTTCTAAAAAGAAAAATATATATCAGTATGTAATTATTTAAAAATATAAATCAATAACAAACAGCTATTGACACATTATACATTTTTATAAAATTTAAACAATTACTTTTTTTTATATTTAAAAAGTATTTTGCCTAATATATAGGTATATTATAATATTATTATCATTAAAATGTTCGATGCAGGGATCATTCAAGGACTTTGTAGCTCAGCTGAGCTACAAAGTCCTTGAATGGGGTCGATCAAATTTATTGTTTGCTGCGATTGTCGGTTTTATTGCGCAAGAAATGGGCAGCGACAGACTGATTAGCATGGCTTTAATGTCTTTGCTGATTTGACGGTTTTTGCATCTAAAGATTAAATTCAGATATAATTTTGTGAGTTTTTTTTATACTGGCCAGTTTGTTTTTATTTTGCATTATTCTAAATATAAAATGTTGTTTCAGGATGGTCAACCACATACCATAAGTAAGGTGCCCAACAAAGTTGACATGGAAGTAGAGCTTTATACCCCGGAACCTGTCGTCGAGGTTGAGGTGGAAACAGAAGTAAGTTTCAATTTAGTGACTTATTATAAATTACCCACAGTGGGAAACTGTACAGAAAACTGTAAAGTGAGTTCTGTACAGGGGCTCAATTCCGCTAAATCAACGTTGTATGGATTGGATATCAACGGCTAAGCATGTACGTCATTTCACACTTTTGGTAGTCTACTAACAAAATTAGCTGTCAATTGTACATCGATTGGATATCAACTGAACGTTGTATCGACTTTTGACAAATTAGGTATTCTACTATTCCAATCGTGTATGGAAGGTTTTTTTAATGGTATTCTAATATTTTTTGACGTTTAGTTTAACTTGATATCAACGTTCTCTCAAAAGTTTTACTTCAGTTGTAACGTCAATTTACAAAAGTTGCTTATTTCTGAATTGTGTAAAAACATTATATAAAAATGGTTGGATTTCCGTTAATTTCGCAGTGGCTCCAAAGTTTGGAGACATTAGAAATGGCCCAGAGATAGAACATCCGTGTTTCTGATGCTGGCCGGGTTTAGAAACGTAGAAAATATATTTAAAGTACTACAGTTTTAGGTCCACGGTTCAAACTACCACCGATGTCTACCAAATGAGTTTTTAATTCAAAAATAGCTGCATGCGTTTGACAACACTACTATAATAGTGGTCCGGTGAGCACGTTAAGCTATTCTGAGTTCATAATACAACTTGAGTAACTGTTTGTAGATGGGTTAATGAGTATGGTTCACCGGTTTTCAGAAGACTACTGCATCGATTTCTTGTGGAGGTTGTAGTCTCCAATGCAGTTCGTCATTGTCGCCCCCCATTTCGTAATCGCATCATTTAGCCGGCGTAGTAGGAGCGTTAAATATTGTTTAAGAACAATTATTGGTTGACCCATTCATAGACTTAGTAGGTCTGCTTACCACCAGGTAGATACAAAGTCACATGTCGTGCTCCAATAATAAAAAATATCCAAATATCGCGACGAGCTGTCCACTTTTTCGGTATAGACTCAATACCCTAGACGGTCTTGGGCGCTGTAATTTTTATAGATGTTATTTAAAAAGTTATGTCTGATTATAATTTGTAATCTATTTTCGAATAAATTATTTTAATTTTGTTGCATTTATGAAATTTTGATTTTAAAAGACCATTTTCAAATTATTAATGCAATAGGTCATCGTTGAACTTGTCAATATTTCAGTCTTAAATTATATAAAAAAATCCGACTTAAAATAAATTATTATGAAGAAAAGTATTAGTATTTTTTCGGGCCATAAGACGTATTTGGGGCAAACGTCGGATTTAACAACAATAATTTTGGAAAAATACCTAATCGGAACGAACAGACAAATCATATTTTGGTCTAACCTTTTCAGGCAAAGCAACCTAAAGCGATTAGTAGTTTTATTTAGAGTGAGCAAGGTGGACTTTTATGTCTTACCACAGGTCTTATACTATTACGTTAGAATTGAGTCTTTAATTTTCGTTTGGTATTAATTTAAAGCATTATAAAATATTGTATTGTCCTTTCTAAATATGATTACTTCTCTATGATATATTTTGTCATATCTAATAATTGTTTACTCTATGGTCTGCGCAGGATAAAATGTAGTTGGTGAATTTTATAATAATAAAACAGTCTAGTATAATATAAAGTGTATAATAATAAGAATACACTTTTAAATGATGTTTTATTTAATTATAATAGCTATGCCATGTAAAAAGAGCAAAACTTAAAAAAAAATACAAATTAATATGACAGGCACAGATAAAATAGAGTACTACGATGACAGGTTAGCCGAGCAAGCGACGTGCATACGACGTCCATGCGACGTGCAATCGACGTCCATACACAAAGCCGTTTTAAATTTAGTAGAATACCAAGTTTCAACTCAACGTCCTTTGCTTTGTAAATGGATCGTGTCGGCAAGTCAAAGTTTTAAAATTAGCGGAATCGGGGCCCAGGTCTCCACTCACTGCAATGGATGTTTATAAAATTTTATTTATTTTAGTGTCCTACTTTTTGGTACATAAAGTACAATCCTAGAGCTTAGTTTGTCGTCAGGACAATTTGTAAAATGTCCAGCGGCCACATTCTGTTTCTTATAACGTGAGCGTTAAAATGTCAAAATAAGTAATTCCGTTATTAGCGCTCTCTCCTCCAATCAGCGAAGATTAAAAAACTATTATTATTGGAGAAGAGCGCGCTAATAGCGGAAACCGTTATTTTGACAATCTAACGATCACGGTATAAGAAACAGAATATGGCCGCAGCATTTATTATTGGTATTATTTAAATTTTTGAACTTTACCATACATTAATACATTTTATGTTTCAGTATGACTTGCCACTCAAATGCGACGATGATAAAGAAATTGCATCACCTTTACAACAGGTTGGTGACGTACCTAAAACTTTTCTAAAGTTGGAGAAGTTTTAGGTATAAAATCATACAAATTATTCCATATATTTTTCCATGCTTAATAAGTAAAAAAAACTTTTTTGGGTTGTTTAATTTTTTAAAGTTTATACTCATAGCTAAAATGTTCTGGGATTATATATATTTATGTGATAAGACTTTCACATGTACCTCCTATTCTCCTCTTTTTTCTTTTGTTTTACGGATTTAAGAGCAGCGTCTGATCAAACATTTCAAATATATTTACGACCTTTTGGTCCTAAGTGTTATCCCCCATACTTCATAGTACCATAATTCATAGATTTTGATTATTTTTGGAGGTGTTATAAATAAGACTATATCTAGGCTCGTACGTTTTCCTTTTTTTAAAGTTTGGTATAGAAAGAAAAAATCACATTAAAATAATTCCTATAAAATAACAAGACTGTATATCTGCAGAGATACAGGTGATTGTGTTTGTAGCTATGTCGAAAACTAATATCTTCGTACCAATTTTTAACAGACAGAGTTATTTTCGCATTTACAATATAATATGGATTGATGACTTAACTCTATGTCACAGGACAGGACACAGGCGAGCTGTGCTTGCCTTAGGCACGAAGTTAAGACAAAATAAATTTAATACAATTTCGCACCCTCGCTAAGGTTATCTGTATACCAACTTGTCCAGCTTAACTTAGCGAAGATGCGAAATTGTTTTAAATTTATTTTGTCTTAACTAACAAACAACAACAAAAATATTTTGAGATTAATCCCTTATTCATAAAATATAAATTGTTCTTTCTCAAATTTCTAAATCTCAATATATTTTACATTTAGTAGGCTATTAAATTTTGACACGAAGTTGAGACAAAATATATTTAATATAATTTTGCACTTAATATCTCAAGTAGGTAAAACTGGCTCACTTTCATATTTATTTGGTAAGAAAGCGACAAAACGCCATATTATGAGTGATCCCTGCATCGAACATTTTAATGATAATAATATTATAATATACCTATATATTAGGCAAAATACTTTTTAAATATAAAAAAAAGTAATTGTTTAAATTTTATAAAAATGTATAATGTGTCAATAGCTGTTTGTTATTGATTTATATTTTTAAATAATTACATACTGATATATATTTTTCTTTTTAGAAGCCAGTCAAACTTCGCTGATTGGAGGAGAGAGCGCTAATAACGGAATTACTTATTTTGACATTTTAACGCTCACGTTATAAGAAACAGAATGTGGCCGCTGGACATTTTACAAATTGTCCTGACGACAAACTAAGCTCTAGGATTGTACTTTATGTACCAAAAAGTAGGACACTAAAATAAATAAAATTTTATAAACATCCATTGCAGTGAGTGGAGACCTGGGGCTCAATTCCGCTAAATCAACGTTGTATGGATTGGATATCAACGGCTAAGCTTATACGTCATTTCACACTTTTGGTAGTCTACTAACAAAATTAGCTGTCAATTGTACATCGATTGGATATCAACTGAACGTTGTATCGACTTTTGACAAATTAGGTATTCTACTATTCCAATCGTGTATGGAAGGTGTTTTTAATGGTATTCTATTAATTTTTGACGTTTAGTTTAACTTGATATCAACGTTCTCTCAAAAGTTTTACTTCAGTTATAATGTCATTTTACAAAAGTTGCTTATTTGTGAATTGTGTAAAAACATTTTATAAAAATGGTTGCATTTCCGTTAATTTCGCACTGGCTCCAAAGTTTGGAGACATTAGAAATGGCCCAGAGATAGAACATTCGCGTTTCTGATGCTGGCCGGGTTTAGAAACGTGGAAAATATATTTAAAGTACTACGGTTTTAGGTCCACGGTTCAAACTACCACCGGTGTCTACCAAATGAGTTTTTAATTAAAAAATAGCTGCATGTGTTTGACAACACCACTATAATAGTGGTCCGGTGAACACGTTAAGCTGTTCTGAGTTCATAATACAACTTGAGTAACTGTTTATAGATGGGTTAATGAGTATGGTTCACCGGTTTTCAGGAGACTACTGCATCGATTTCTTGTGGAGGTAGTCTCCAATGCAGTTCGTCATTGTCGCCCCCCATTTCGTAATCGCATCATTTAGCCGGCGCAGTAGGAGCGTTAAATATTGTTTAAGAACAATTATTGGTTGACCCATTCATAGATTTAGTAGGTCTGCTCACCACCAGGTAAATACAAAGTCACAATGTCGTGCTCCAATAATAAAAAATACCCAAAAGTCGCGACGAGCTGCCCACTTTTTCGGTATAGACTCAATACCCTAGACGGTCTTGGGCGCTGTAATTTTTATAGATGTTATTTAAAAAGTTATATCTGATTATAATTTGTAATTTATTTTCGAATAAATTATTTTAATTTTGTTGCATTTATGAAATTTTGATTTTAAAAGACCATTTTCCAATTGTTTATGCAATAGGTCATCGTTGAACTTGTCAATATTTCAGTCTTAAATTATATAAAAAATCCGACTTAAAATAAATTATTATGAAGAAAAGTAGGTAAATTAGTATTTTTTTCGGGCCATAAGACGTATATAACAATTATTTAACAATAATTTTGGAAAAATACTTATTCGGAACGAACAGACAAATCATATTTAGGACTAACCTTTTCAGGCAAAGCAACCTAAAGCGATTAGTAGTTTTATTTAGGGTGAGCAAGGTGGACTTTTATGTCTTACCACAATTCTTACACTATTACGTTAGAATTGATTCTTTAATTTTTGATTGGTATTAAATTTAAAGCATTATAAAATATTGTATTGTCCTTTCTAAATATGATTAGTACTCTATGATATATTTTGTCATATCTAATAATTGTTTACTCTATGGTATGCGCAGGACAAAATGTAGTTGGTGAATTTTATAATAATAAAACAGTCTAGTATAATATAAAGTGTATAATAATAAGAATACACTTTTAAATGATATTTTATTTAATTATAATAGCTATTCCATGTAAAAAGAGCAAAACTTAAAAAAAAAATACAAACTAATATGACAGGCACAGATAAAAAAGAGTACTACAATGACAGGTTAGCCGAGCAAGCGACGTGCATGCGACGTGCAATCGACGTCCATATACAAAGCCGTTTTAAATTTAGTAGAATACCAAGTTTCAACTCAACGTCCTTTGCTTTGTAAATGGATCGTGTCGGTAAGTCAAAGTTTTAAAATTAGCGGAATCGGGGCCCTGTACAGAACTCACTTTACAGTTTTCTGTACAGTTTCCCACTGTGGGTAATTTATAATAAGTCACTAAATTGAAACTTACTTCTGTTTCCACCTCAACCTCGACGACAGGTTCCGGGGTATAAAGCTCTACTTCCATGTCAACTTTGTTGGGCACCTTACTTATGGTATGTGGTTGACCATCCTGAAACAACATTTTATATTTAGAATAATGCAAAATAAAAACAAACTGGCCAGTATAAAAAAAACTCACAAAATTATATCTGAATTTAATCTTTAGATGCAAAAACCGTCAAATCAGCAAAGACATTAAAGCCATGCTAATCAGTCTGTCGCTGCCCATTTCTTGCGCAATAAAACCGACAATCGCAGCAAACAATAAATTTGATCGACCCCATTCAAGGACTTTGTAGCTCAGCTGACCTCCAGGTAGATACAAAGTCACAAGCCGTGCTTCAATAAAAGTAAAGTGTGACAGGTTTTCAGACCCAAATGTTTTCAGCCAACGGTCTAACCATCTCGGCTACCATGTATAGATATAATAATATTAGCAGACTCACCGTAACATCACCAGCATTGGGCAGTACCTCCAGACCCGTATTCAAACCATGAAATTCCAAAAGTTCGGGAAACAACTCCTCTATGGGATCATTTTCCGAATGGAAAACGAAAAATTCCGAAGAATCGTTCAATACCTTTAAAAATTAAAAACGAAAAATGTCACCATATTAAATAAGAATTCAAAAAAAAGAAGTCTGGTGCTAATTCGCGCAAAAGAAGAATAAAATGAGGAATGGAGAGAAAGTTTGAGTTCAGAAAGAAATGTTTATCTCAGTACCCATTTGAGATGATATTTTATATTTTTTTTTAAATATAATACTATTTCTAATTTAAACTTTACTACCTCAGGCGGTTTTTAAAAAGATCATCTGGACACATGGAATTCATATTCCCATAAGAGCTCCGTACTTTTAAATCTTTCGGAACCCTAAAGACATTTTAAAACAGCAATTTTAGCAGACAACAGGAATAAGTCGAAAAAAGGCAATGGAATCTAAAAACTGTACGTGAAAACTTATACTAGGTATTATTTTTCTTGAGTATAAATATATTATACCGCGAAATATAAGCAATAAAACATCTAATTAAGGATAAACTACTAATAATCTCTTTTGTATTAATAAAAGTTGCCAAAAGACTTCTACTCAGCATCTTTCGCTAAAGTATAGTCAGATGCAAAAACCTACATGTGCAGAAAAAAGTAGGATAAAAAATGATATGTAAGTACTTACAAATTGATTTCTCATATCGGTCGGTGATGAGTCTGGAGTTAGCGCAGCACTGAGGTGCGGATCCTCATGAGAGAGATATTCTATACCTGCAGTGCTTGACAACAATGGGTCATAAACTTTTTGCACATACTGGAAATGGAATAGCTATATTAAATCTTCAAATTTTATGTTTTTATTTATAATTCATGTAATCTTATCAAACAACATATTCTTTAAATAAACTAACAAAAATAGTTAAAAATGCAAATAATACATACATACATACATATCATCACGGGTGCCTTACGGCGCCCGAGACCGCCTAGACGGCCCCAGGGTATCCAGCGGAGGGGTTTTAATCCCACCTCGACGTAGCCGATGGTATGAGTCTACACCGAACAAGTGGCTAGCTCATCGCGATGTTTTGAATAGACTCAATAACCCATCTATAAACAGTTTCACAAGTTGGTATAGTGAAACCGGGACCGACAGCTTAAAGTGCTCGCCGAAGCACTATAGTGGTGTTGTCAAACAAATGTACATATTTTTTTTTATTAAAAACTCATTGGTACACACCGGGATTCGAACCAGGGACCAAAAAATGCAAATAATACTTTACTGGGCGTTTAATTTATAAGACAATAGGATCGAAAATAAAATACAGCCCACGTTAATAGCTAATAATGTAGTATTCTATATTATGTGAAACAATTTGTAAGATTCGGTTCAGTAGTTTTTTTTGGTTATTTGAATCAAACTTTGTTTTTATAATATTAGCAAATATTATATAAGTTATACAAAAAGAAATAAAAATCTTACCGGAAACATATTGCACTATCATTTGTTAAAATAGTTCACACAAATAAACTTTATATACGAGTAAGTACACTTTAATAACGTTTAGCACAATTTTGTTAAAAACAGACCCAATATTTCTGGCACAGTAAAATTTTTAATAAATTATTTACATAATATCACTACTATTTATAGGTTCATCCCCTCTTACCCTTTTCGTGTTCATCTATTGTTCCCAGTTATTATAATAAAGTAATTAGGATTTTTGGAAATGACTTCCTAAGTAGATTATCACTTGTTCTACCTGCTATTCATGTAAAATACTTGCTATCTTACGATCAGTTTAAAATAATGTAAAGAATATGAATTAAAGAAGAATTGTAAATCTTTACCTGTACAATTTATTCATTGGTTGCATCGCTGAGTGTATTCTACGGCCTCCATCATGGACAGAGCTGAAGAACTTTTCGAATTCATCCTCTCTCTCCATTTCGTTTTCGTGCTACACTATCATCAAAATATAAACACATAAGGTAAGCCTACTAGAACACAAATATATGGTGATTCTTATACATATATGTCAGGACCAGGCCTTGCCTGCGTGCGTTTTTCTTTCTTCCTTTTATTATAAGCTTTTATGAGTTAAAAATAAACTAGTTTTTAACTTACCAATTATTTTATAAGAATATTTTGTCGCAACTTTGGGAACTACACGTTCAGGTCTTCTCTTGTTAAAAAGTAGGTACAGGGTATTTTTCGCGACAGCCTCATCATTGCGACCTTTTCATTACTATACACCTATGTATCCATATAAGTCGTAGAACCTGAAAATCTGTTACGAGATGACAGCAACAAATATAGACCTGACGATTTAAGTATAGCAGCTTGTATGATAAGTCATTTTTTAAAATGCGACGTTACTTGTGTCGACATATTAGCAATTACCTATATATTTTTCGTGATATTGGCAATAAATGGGGATACCAACGCAGCCGTTGTGCGCCGTTGTAGAAAAAATATTCGCCTTTGTAAAAATATTTTCAAATAGGACTTATTTGTACCGCTTGGGGTAAAAGCAATGTGATTAGGGGGCCATAGTACATCTACATTTATGAATAAGTTATCATCATATTTAATAGACGTCATCGATGAGGAGAGGGTTTGGTACATATTATTATTAATTGTCACTATTATGTAAAATAATTATTAAATTGAATAATATTATTATATTAATTTATATTCCCTTATGATGCACCTATCAAAACTTCTTTTATAAGAAAATTTTATCCCTTTTTAGGAGTGTAGGTACTTGTATAATAAAATAAATAAACATCTAAAAATATACTCTTCTACCAAAACTAAATGTAAAACTGTGCTTAAAAAATGGCTAAACACTAAATCATATAATGAAACTGAAAATATGTTAAGGGTAGTAAAATAATCAAAAAAATAAAATAAATAATATGATAAAATATATATACACATAATACATAAACTTCTCATACACACACAGACACACACGTTCACACACGCAGCACACATTCACACACACACACTAAGACACACATGCATACTTGCATGCAAACGCAATCATATACCTTCCATTATCTTAATATTTCTGTCATTACTTAGCTTATAATATGATCTATATATGTTCGAGGAAAGGAAACCAACCACTGAGATACAGGCTAACGTTAGTTACCTAGTTTAGTGGTTGGTTGCTTACCTAATTGTTTGGCTATGTGCATTGGTTATACATATTTTTATTTATATAGCATCTATTTTTCAGGGCATCATTATGCCGGATTATGTTAATTTTTGTATATCTAATTAATTGTACCTAGGCTAAGTTAAGCGAAATAAATAAAACATCCATTCATACATTCATTCATTCATATACTACTTGTCCTTTTGGGCCGTGGTTGGCTGAAGTAGGTGTCGTTTTTTTTTTATTCTTCTTAACAACCACAGCAATGCTGGCAAAGAAATACAATTCGGTGATGCCATTTGCGAGACTAACGTATATATGTTTATGTATAGTATGTATTATTTATTATGAATATATTGTATAATATATATGTTTATGTATTAGTTATTTTATATAGCTGGTAGATAATGCCTAAGGCATTAAGTTCCCCTTTGTACATAACTTTGCAATAAAGTGTTTAAATAAATTGATTTTTATTATATGATATTATACATATTATTTTAGTTTCGGTATATGATTAAATGAGCAGTAGAAACCTATAAATTAGCAGTAGAAACCTATAAATGAGCAGTAGAAACCTATAAATGGGCAGTAGAAACCTATAAATGGGCAGTAGAAACCTATAAAACCTCATGTGATTAACCTTTATATAATCATTTCAAAATTTAATTAAAGAGTTGATTGTTGATAGGCCTATCTAATCTTGTATATATTGTTTATTCATATTTATTGTATTAATCTTGTATTTCTTTATTCTTTTTTTTATATTTCTATAGTAAATATACACACACACACACATGCACATTGCACACAATACACAAACACACACATGTACACAATACACAAACACACTCAGGTACATAAAACATCACAGACACTAACACGTACTCTTATCATACTTGTAATTTACTCCTGAATAAACAAAAAAATACATAATAAAATAAAACAAAATGTGATGAGTGTAACATTATTATTTTATTTTAAAAGACTATTTAATTTCAATAAAGAAAGAGAACAATTAAAGTATTAACTATAAAATAATTAAAAACAAAAAGTAATATTTTTAAAAGTAATATTCATGAATAGCCGGGGAGATCTATTACAGGCATTTATATTGTTATTTTTTTATATATGTATACAATTGTAAAGCTGTTGATCTTCTTAATAAACAATTAAAAAAAAAAAAATGTTTCCTTTAAATTTAATCTCTCAGATTATTAATAGAATAGTAGTAAGAGACAGTACAATACAAAAACTCTTTCACTTTCTGTACCTACATAATATGACGTCATAAGCATTTTTTTATTTTTTTTATTTTATGTGTATATAACAAACTTGCCATAGTGAGTAGGTCTCTGAGTAGCAACAAGGCGGCAAATAACAATACATTACCTTCTTATTGTTTTATTACTTATTTGAATACAATATTGTTTCTATCTACCTGAGTTTACTAATCCTGCAAAAGTAATAAAACCACTTAAAACAAAGACCATTTCTTTTGTTTATAAAAATAATAAAATTATAAGTCTGGCTTGCTAGCAAATAATCATTAATTTTTAATAAACGTTAATCACATTAGGTTTCATAGGATTCTACTACTCATAACATTATATGAAAGATATCATATAATACAAATCAACAGGAATTTAAAAAAAAAGCGGCCCCAGCCTAGTGGTTAAGTCACTGCGCAACTGATAACAAGGTTAAGCATATGACAACAAGTCCGGCCTGGGATGGGTGACCGCTTTATACAACGAGGCTATTTCATCATAAACACCGCAACAAGCTCGCCACTTGTTAGGTGTTGCCTCCGAATACCATCGGCGAAATGAGGATGGGTTAATCCCTCCGCTGGGACCCTGAGGCCGTTTAAACGGTTCTCGGGAGCCAAATTGGCACCCGTGATGGTATTTATTATTTATTATTTTTAACAGGAATTTTATTATTTTCGCAGGTTGACTACAGCTACTTCAACAACAAACCGCGGCCGAAGAGGACAACTAGTAAATAATATTATAATTAAAATTATGATTTTACATAATACCTATTGACAAATAAAAAATAATATTTATCTAGAACACATATCTATACTAGTACAGTCGTAAACAGGTAATAAAAATGGGTCATACAAAACCAAAAGTGGCTCGTACTAGGAATCATCTATTATAACGATAGGTAATAAAAACACATTTTTCAAATATAGAAGTAGCCATGAACTCAATTGTTTTTAAAGTCGCAAGGAAAAAATAGTATTATTAATTCAACCACTAATATCAAATAATGGTTTTATAACTCAAATAATAAATTGTCACAAGTTAGCCCCGGGTCACGTGGGCACCCCAGAATGCTGGATGCATTTCGTTACTAATATTTACTGATCCTTTAACAGACTTATCCATCCCTCTTATCTTGGCATCGATGACGTCAATTAAATATGATGATAACTTATTCATAAATGTAGATGAACAATCCCTTTGTGTTTACCCCAAGCGGCACAATTTTTTTATTTTTTATTTTATTGAAGCACTGACTTTGTATCTACCTGGTGGTGAGCAGACCTACAAAGTCCATGAATGGGGTCAATCAATAATGGTTCTTAAACAATATTGATCGCTCCCACTATGCCGGCTAAATGATGCGATTACGAAATGGGGGGCGACAATGAAGAATTGCATTACGAGTATATACTCGCTGCCTTATCGTCAATTCAACCACCCATTTCGTAACCGCACCCTGAAAGGAGACTACCACCTCGACAAGAAATCGATGCAGTAGTCTCCATAAAACCGGTGAACCCACAGACTAAAACCGAAACTTGTCACTTGACGGTTTTTGCATCTGTATATGTACCTACTCGTATTTGAAAATATTTTCACGCAATGGCGCAACTGTCAAAACTACTTGTAATTTTTTTTATCAGCAAGCAACAAGATTGCAACAAGTTATCGCACATATATAATTAATTAAAAAAACTTTGAAAAAAAAATGTCTTGAATATATAAAATACGAAGAAACTTTTTCCCCGACCTAATATTTTATTATAATATATGTACGTGGTGGCCGAGTTGGTTAAACCTTGGACTTAAAAACACTTAGGTCCCTGGTTCGAATCCCGGTGTGTACCAATGAGTTTTTAATTAAAAAAAATATGTACATTTGTTTGACAACACCACTATAGTGCCTCGGAGAGCACGTTAAGCTGTCGGTCCCGGTTTCACTATACCAACTTGTGAAACTGTTTATAGATGGGTTATTGAGTCTATTTAAAACATCGCCACTTGTTCGGTGTAGACTCATACCATCTGCTACGACGAGGTGGGATTAAAACCCCTCCGCTTAGTACCCTGGGGCCGTCTAGGCGGTCTCGGGCGTCGTAACGCACCCGTGATGATATGTATGTAATATTTTATTTACAAAATAATTAGATAGGACATTGCATATACCTGAAATCCTGTAAGAACAATTCCAAGGTTCGATACAGGTTAGTACCACCTAACTTTAGCAAAACTTAACTCAGCTTAGCAACTGGGAAGCCTGATTTTTTTTTCTGACAGTTATTTATGTACAATACAATAACAATAAGTAATGTAAAACAAAAGAATTTGTTTCTATCCTAAATACATAAAATTAAAAGAATACGAGAACCGTAGGCCACGAAGTTTGGTTTAAGCTATTATGCTAAAGTAGTATTTTTTATCTGATAAAATTTTATTACATCACGGGTGCCTTTTTGGCTCCCAAGAACCGTTTCAACGGTCTCAGGATACCCAGAAGAGGGATTAATCCATTCATATCATCGCCGATGGTATTTGGAGGTAACATATAACATAGGTTTGTTTAAACTCATCCCTCTTTCCCCATTTCGTTTCCGTACTACACGCACTGGCAATAAAATGCATACACATACAGTGGATAACAGGCCCACCAGAACAAAAAGGTATGGTGACTCTTATATATGTCGCACGATAAAAAGGTGGAATGCCTTGCCTGCGTGCGTTTTCCCTTCTTCCTTTAAACCAGAGTCCTTTAAGCGTAGCGTGAATAGTGGAATCAACCAATTGAAGCAAGCACCATATCTACTATTGGTTGAGAACATTCTTGGACGTTACATTGGCACTTACCATCGGGTGGATGTAGGGTCACATGTCCTGCTATATTATAAAAAAAAAATTGTCCTAAAAAAATAAAACTTAAAGGAACCTGCATTTTTCTGTAATTGTCTCTATCCCCATTAAGAATGTAATCTTTTCTAATAAATAAGCACCGTGCTCCTGCCGCCTTTTCTTTAGCCAATCAGAAGGAGAGGCCCAGACCTTGACGTCAGTCCATGATACAATACATACAAAATATATCAGATTGTGAAATTTTACTACATAATATAATATAATTAGCAAAAGAAAAGGAGAATTACAAGGACAGACACAGTTAGGTTCTTTGAGTACTCCGAGCTATAAGAAGTAGGCAGTGGCGATAGGCGGCGGCTTAGTGTGGTTGGGTCAGAAAAGTGACTATTTGACATTGTCATTAACTCTTTTTACTTGAACATATGCAAACAACCATTACAGATTTCACGGACCCATATCGTGAGTTATTGGGTTATTTTATGAGGATATATACCTATACATTTTGGTTGGTAAACATCTGTAGTAGCTTTAGTAAGCAAGTAATATTTATAATTCAACTTTTTCTACAAAAAGCGTTATGCCAAGCAGCAGGTAAAGAGGATTGGGTTTGGAATCAACAGATAAGTGGACTGACTTTAAATGAATTATTAGTAAATTAGCAATATAAAATATTATTTTGTTTATAAACCCTGCAGGATTATTGCAGCTGCCTGTAAATTCTTTTGTCTTTGTTTAAGACTTTTTTTTTGCAAAAGTGTTTATGATTCCTAAGGTACTAACTAAGCTATGTGTTTGTCTGTGATCATAGCTTAAGAACGGGTGGCCCAATTTCGTTCAGATTTTTTATGATATTGGTTTTTGGAAACAATCAGTCTATTTATACATTCAATTTTGAAATCTAATTAATGTTTAAGTTTATAGATATATCTTCAGTTAAAAATAAACGATATTTAGGTACTTACTTAGGTTGGAGGGAGATATATATCAAAACAGTCCATACAGATGCAAAAACCTTCAAGTGACCTAGCCGTACACTTTAGTCTGTTGCTATAATTATAACCGTTGCTTAGGAAGAGGTGAACACTGTCTTCATATGGAAAAATCATTTTTTTACAGTCCGACGCAATGATTTAAAATAGTAATTTTTAAAATATACGTTGTATGTACAACGTATGGTAACATACGTTTTGAACTTTGGTTTCCAACTGAGGTAGAAATATTAATTAATCCTTTCACATTCCAATTAGGACTACAAACGTAGAGTACAAAATTAACACCAGTATTCACAAAAACTTATTGAGTTCAAGCGAGAGTTAAGCGTAAACTGTCCGCAGAGGGTAGATATGAAATTTCTTTAGAAAAAAAAAACTTTGTTTAATCCTATTTGTACGGTTCTAAACCTATTTACATATATTACGCTTATTGTGCCACTTGGGGTCATGGGGCCCTAGTACTTACATCTAAATTTATTAATAAGTAATCATCATATTTCGACTGACGTCATATTATGATGACTTCGAACATAATATTAATTTTATTTAAAGGTTAGCTGGTAGATAATGTCTAAAGCATTAAGTTGGCCTTTTAACAGTTTATTGCACAGGTACCAAAAGTTATGTACTTTTGGTAACTGTGCAATAAACTTTATTGCACAGTTACCAAAAACAGTTTATTGCACAGTTACCAAAAGTACATAACTTTTTGTAGCTGTGCAGTACACTGTTTAAATAAATAAGTACTCAATGACATCACCGGTGCCCCAATTTCAAATTCTAAAATGAACTGTTCTAAACGGTCAGTTCAAATTCTAAAAAGTGAATGCGCTTTTCACTTTTTATATTACTTATTACAACTATTTACTTATATTTAATTTATAAACAAAAATTGCAATGAAAATTTTTCTGGTGGGTGGGTTACGAAATTTGTAATTGCTATTTACCTATATGTTTAATTTTTTTAGTTTTGCATTTTTAGAATTTTTATTAAAAAAAATAACTTCCTTATCAGCATAATCTTATGGTTTTTTTAAAGATACGTTTTATCTTATAAATGTATTTGAGGTTTGTATTTGAAACGAAATGCTTTAAATTATATTAATAATGTTATTTATATTTTTTTTTAATCGTTAAACCTTCTTGCGCGTTCATACAGAAGGAAGTTATAAAAAAATAACAAAAAATAATAATAAAATATCTAAAAATATAAATGTTGGTTTTACAAAAAAATATCTCTCATCTTCTAACATAACTCTAATACGAAGTGTATATAAGCACCATATGTCTTATGTCATAAGACAAAATTTTATACAAATTATCAAAATATATTGATATTAATAATTTAGCCATTATCATGGATAATATATTTTTGGCTAATTTAATATGAATTATAGATATCATTGTTTCCGGTATACATTAAAGACACATACAAACAATTAAAAATTTTATAAAAGTGTATGTTAGATAAAAAAGATTTTTATTTAGCTTTATTAGAATACAGAAATATGCCAATCAACAGTATTCTTAATGTCACCTAACGAAATGTTAATTGGAAAACAATGTCGATCAATATTACCTATAACAAAAGGGCAAAAGAAAGTAAACTATAAAATTATTTATGAGCATTTAAAGAATAATAGTAATAAATATAAATATTATCACGATAAGAGAAATAAAAGAAAGTCTTATACTTACAGCGCAGGAGAGGAGGTATTAGTTAGGTTAAGGAATACTAATAAATTTATTAGATGGAACATATTAAATAAAACCAATAAGCCCAGAACATATAAGATTTTATTAGAAAATATTCAAATTATAGAACGTAATACTTACAATATTTTTAAAGCTTTGAACAATCAAAATATTATTTTTTATAAAAGATATTACAATGATAAGATGCCCAAGAAAGTGACATTTTCATTTAATTCTGGTGGGAATGACACTGTTAGGACAGGGTACCGGCGAATTGTGCAAATACCACCTTACCTAGAAAATTATGAAACCTAAAAATTTTGGATATAACATTTTTTCAAGTTTATAGTTATAGTTTATTGTTTAAATATAAAGAAAAGGGGATGTACAGCTGGCAATAAAGTAATGTAGCAACACCGGCACCCCGGACATGACAGCACTTTGAGCCGATGGCTAGTCTCTACACGAGTTATGTAGTTCAAATAAATATTCATTAAAAAATAATTGATTTTAATTTACAATATTTACAATTATTACATACATTTATTTCTCCTGGAAATTTTATCGATGACATTATTTTTCTTAGGCCCAGCGTCGGTCACTAAGCACTGAACTGGAAAGAGTTCGCCGATTCGAAATGGCTAAAGCTTATCGTGAGCTGCAGGACACAATTTCGGATGTTACCAACAACAACGAAGATGGACATCATGTAGAGGTAAGAATAAACACTATTTCATTAAAGTGGCATCCATAGAAAATTGACTTGTGCCTATTGTATTGCTACTACCCACAATAACGTTACCTTATTATTGCGTTACTAACAGTAACGAAAGTAAATGTTGTACAAATTTATGTGTCCCTTAATGCAGCCAACATTAACAAAAGTAAATGTCATAAAAAATTTTTAATGCCTATATTGCTTTCATGCAACCAACATTAAAGGAATTGTCTATTCCTATTGCCTTCATCCAACCAGCATTATCGAAAGAAAATATCATACAAAATTGACTATTCCTAGCCTTTGTGCAACCAGCATTAATGAAAGTTAATGTCGTACAAAAATTATCTTTGGTGTTACAAAGAATATCGAAAAAGAAAACGGGCAGAGGTTAGGTAGACTCGTATGCTAATTCGATATTGTTGCCACCGCCTGTTTCGAAAACGTCTAGTCGCCTAGCTGGCATAGTGGGAGCGATCAAATTCTGATTAATAACAATATATTAATCGACACCATTCTTAGACTTTGTAGGTCTACTTACCACCAGGTATTTACAATGTCATAATGCGTGCTCCAACAAAAACAATGACATTATTATTTTGTTTTAGCTAACGAGAGTTAAATTACTCGAAAAAACACTCCAATACATAAAGAGTAGAAGTACAACGAAAGAAGACATTCTGAGGCAAAATAAGCTGTGTAAGTATTACTATTAGTACATTGTATGTTGTATATATTTTTTATATTTTCGATAACATTTTGAGTTTTTGATGATATTATTATAAAAGTCGATAGGTATATAATCGGTTCGTTATGATCATATAAAAATTACAAATCAAGTTACGGTACTTTGTAAAACATAAAATTGGAAAAAAATAGTGGGTGGGATTGAAACGCAGGACCGTCGTTCGGTATTCAAATATTATAAACACATATATCTAGTGTTAAAAAAATATTCTAACTTCAATCTAATGAAATAATGTTTTTATGAAAATATTCGTTATTTTCCTTTTAATATTGAATGTTTATTATTACCATAACCACTAAAAAAGAGTATGTTTTTCGTAAAATTGAGCTAAAATTTATTAAAATGTACTTATATAAATTTTATGTGGGGTATTGTGGGATAACTATTTTAACATATTATAGTGCAAAATGTTTCCGGTAAGATTTTTTTTTTATAATCAATTATATATGTTATATAAATTTTTACTAATATTATAAAGAGAAATCATTTTATTTTTTGTTTCCAGATAAACTCCATTATCTCCTTCATGAGGATAGAGATCCATACCTTAGTGCTAGTTGAGATGGAAATAGACCTATATACCCCGGAATCAATCGTTGAGGTTGAGGTGGAAACAGAAGTAAGTTTCAATTTAGGGACATATGTATTTTATTATTATAAATTACCCACATGTTATATAAGTTAAATACATTGTTGAGAAGTTGAGACAAATAAATTTAATACAATTTCGAACTTAATACTTATTCAAGTATAACTCGCCCGCTTTCCTGTCATATTTATTAGTAAGAAAGAGACAAAACGCCTTAGTGTCTAGATTTGTAATCATTTGTGAGTAGGTAAGTGGTTAACCCTGCATCGAACATTTTAATGATATTAGCTAAAAACTAAAAAAAAATAAAATTTTTTTTTTTATTATATTACCTATTTAATAATTGAATTATTGTTTAAATTTTAAATAAAAGAATAATGTGTCAATAGCTGGTATTGATTTATATTTTTAAAGAATACATACTGATATTTATTTTTCTGTTCAGAAACCAAACAAACTTATACAAACTTACTTCATTAATTCTATTTTACTGTGTCTATATATACACAACGACGAGCACGCCACTTGTTGGGTTACATTTCGGGCTCCATTAAGCACCCAACTTTTTATTTTAGGTAAGCAAGCTGTCAAAGGGCAAAGCCGCTTCCACCTCTACTGCTGGCATATGCACCACAGTTGCGTCTGCTAGCACCAATAATATCCGGGAACGTGTCAAAGGAATTCGTGAAACACTTCGTGGAAAACTCCCGTAATCTGGGGCAGGGAGCTATGTCCCTCGAAATTAATTGAAAATCTTCATTAATTTTCGGTAAATAAAATAATACTCTACGTTTACTTAAAAGCTTGATATTTCGATTTTTTTTTGACAGCAAGAAACGCCGCGAACGTAACGCGGAGTTGGAAAGGGAGCGTCGCGCGGAGTTGAGCAACTCCTATGAAATGCTTCGGATAGCATTAGGAGGCAACCCAGATAGTTGCGACACCCATGCTGACGAGGTAAATGTTGGACTTATAAATGGCGCAATTACAAATACTTTGTTTGCCCAATTATAGGTAAACTCATTCGGATAATATGTTTCAGAATTAGGGTACACTATTAAGTGTCCGACAGTCGTCATACACTTACATTACTATATCTAGTCTGATTGACCAGGCACCGCCGCGGCGATTAAAGACAATATTTCCTAAAATATATTATAGAACATTTATCAACGGTGGAAAATTGCTAAGAAGATGAAATCATTTGTTTATAGAGAAGCTGTACTTACATGTTTATTTTTACAGCCTGTAGATAATTTGAGTTATTGTTTTCTAGTTATCCAGGGAAAAGCTTCTGGTTGAGGCAGTAAAAGCATTGAAAAGCTTCTGGTTGAGGCAGTAAAAGCATTGAAAAGCTTCTGGTTGAGGCAGTAAAAGCATTGAAAAGCTTCTGGTTGAGGCAGTAAAAGCATTGAAAAGGCCTCCATCTGAGGTGCAAATTGTAGACTTAAGAAGACGTTGGATAAAATACCAGATATAAGAAGACAGAATAGACTTCTGAAAATGCAAAGTAAGTATTTGAACCCATTTTGTATTACTGTAGTTGGTGCCTACTTGCTCAACCCAAATACGCACCAGACTATTTTTTTTTACAATGATCATTTAAATTATAGTATTGACCGATACTTCGGATAACTGCTTTTATGATACGGAACCGGAGCTCGAAAGTAGCAAAGAGTTGTTTCCCGAGGTTTTCGGAGACTATAACAAGGATCTGGGTCTGGAGGAACAACCCACTGCTAGTGATCTTACGGTGAGTTGCTAATATTATTATATCTATACATGGAGGCCGAATTGGTTAGACCGTTGAAAACAAAAACCCAAAACGATACCCACGCTTCAGGGGCAATATGAAGCTGCTAGAGAAGTTAATCCCGTTATATAGGCTGGATGCTTGGAAACTGCTCAAAGCCGATCCCCTCAACGACAAAACCCTATTCGTGCTAACGAGCATACCGGAAGAGGAGGTGAAGCAAATTGTAGTCAGGGGCAGAAGAATATCCTTCGAGGTAATAATAATAATAATAATATGTAGGACAAATTACACAAATTGCTCTGGTCACAAACTAAGCTCTAGGCTTGTACTATGTGTACCAGAAACAATGATATAATTCATATTATATTTTATAAACACCCAGACCATGACAAACTGTACAGAAAAACGTAATAATATTTATTTGCCATGGGTGGGAATCGAACCCACGACCTCCGGATTTAACGCCAAGGGCGCAACCACTAGTCTACGGAGGCTGTCAGTAAGATGCACCTACACAAGTTTCTTCAACTTTTAAGGTTTCAGAAACACACTACAGTCTGCTAAACCGCCAACAAATGTATCACGTGCTGTGTACACCTGTTTACAGGGAGCCAATAAAAGAAAGAGGTAGGAACCGACGGCAAGGCTGGAGGCAGCCACTATAACACCTAAGACGTCGCGTCGGATCCAATGACGGCGGAGGGTAAATTGTTGATACATTTCCTGGATATTTTTTATTTTATTATTTTTAATACTATATTTTTTCTAAATCCAAGAGCTAATCAAACTGTCTACGGTTATCTGTGGACAAGTCGAAACAAGCGTTACGTATGCTAGCACCGCCGTTGCGTCTGCTAGCAGGACTCCATTCCGGAGCGCGCCAAACGAGTTCGTGGAAGACCTCGTGGAAAACCCCCGAAGCGTAATCTGGGGCTGGGGGCTATGTCCCCTCGAAATTAATTGAAAATCTTCATTAATTTTCGGTAAATATAATAATACTCTACGTTTACTTAAACGTTTGATATTTGAATTTGGAATTTCATTTGACAGCAGGAAACGCCGCGAACAGAACGCGGAGTTGGAAAGGGAGCGTCGCGCGGAGTTGAGCAACTCATATAACATGCTTCGGATAGCATTAGGAGGCAACCCAGATAGTTGCGATACCCACGCTGACGCGGTAAGTGTTGGACTTATACATGGCGCAATTACAAATTTTTGGTCATTTGCCCAATTATACGTAAACTAATTCGGGTTTATTGTTTATAGTATTGACTGATACTTCGGACAACTACTTTTATGATACGGAACCGGAGCTCGAAAGTAATAAGAAAGAGTTGTTTCCCGAAGTTTTGGGAGATTATAGTTTGAATCGGGGTCTGGTTTTTCATTCGGAAAATGATCCCATCGAAGAGTTATTACCCGAACTTTTGAGATTTCATAGTTTGAATATTGGTCTGGAGGCACTGCCCACTGCTGGTGATCTTACTGTGAGTCTGCTAATATTATTATATCTATACATGGAGGCCGAATTGGCTAGACCGTTGAAAACAAAAACCCAAAACGATACCCACTCTTCAGGGGCAATATGAAGCTGCTAGAGAAGTTAATCCCGTTATATAGGCTGGATGCTTGGAAACTGCTCAAAGCCGATCCCCTCAACGACAAAACACTATTCGTGCTAACGAGCATACTGGAAGAGGAGGTGAAGCAAATTGTAGTCAGGGGCAGAAGAATATCCTTCGAGGTAAGATGCATCTACATAGTTTCTTCAACTTTTACAGTCTCAGAAACACACTACAGTCTGCTAAACCGCTAACAAATCTATCACGTGCTGTGTACACCTGTTCACAGAAAGCCAATAAAAGGAAGAGGTAGGAACCGACAACAAGGCTGGAGGCAGCCACTATAATACCTAAGGCGTCGCGTCGGATCCGATGACAGTGGAGGGTAAATGGCTGATACAAGTCCCGGATAAAGATAACATATCTTTTTTAATGCAAGAACCATGGATTAGAGTTGATACCATAATGCGAACTGAAAAGTACAAGAGATAAACTCTTATATTTCCACAGTCTCAAAAGCAAAAGCATGCATAGGTACATATCGATCAAAATATGCATGCAACTCTAGTAACACAATTATTTTCTAAAGGCCAAACTCAGTAAGGGCCGCAATGAACAATAATTGAACCAACTGTAGAGGCTTTTTTTGTAAAAGTGACAAAAAAAATGACTGCATTCACCTGTCATCAGAACAATATTTATAAAATGTCCTACATTATTACATATTTTGAACTTTACCTATTAATTAATGACTTTTGTTTATTTTTTTAGTAAACCACATCAAGCTACGAATTACCAATAAAATATAAAGAAACGGTTGCGTCTGCTAGCACCGTTGTGTCTGCAAGCACTGTTGCGTCTGCTAGCACCATTGTGTCTGCAAACACCGTTGTGTCTGCTAGCACCGTTGCGTCTGCTAGCTCCTTTGCGTCTGCTAGCGCCATTGTGTCTGCAGGCACCGTTGCGTCTGATAGCACCTTTGCGTCTGCTAGCGCCATTGTGTCTGCAAGCAACTTTTCGTCTGCTAACACCTCTCAATTCCGGGAACGTGCGAAACTAGTTCGTGGAAAACCCTTGAAGCTGAAAAAAAATCATTATATTAAGTACCTACCAAAAAGGATGTAACAGAAACCGTATATACAGTGCTTCACAGATGTCTAACATAAATAAAATCATTTTAATCAAGTAGATACTGAACAAATGTAAAAAATAACTTTTTTTTTTCACCCTCAAAGAATTGGTCCCACAGCGAAAGTAGAGCACCATGTGAATCGCTGTTTATAGTGTTAAATACAAAATTGCAAACTATTTAAAAGTCGCCACCAAGTAGGTACCATCAATGTTGTCAAAAAAGTATAGTCTTTAATAATAAATAAAGGTAATTTTATCCCCTTTGGGTAAACAAAAAAAAATTGAAGTATCGGTCTGATTTTATTAAACTTAAATAATCATTTTACTTTAGTCTGGCTGTATCAAATCCAGCCCTGTACTATTTGAATATGATATAGTTTATTAAAATTAATTTGGAACTGTTGTTTTTTAAATACTAATATAATGTAGAACATTACAAAGCTCTGGTACTGGTGTTCTATGCCAATTATAATATTGTGGTATATTAATAATTTTTTACCTGATAAAATATTCAGGTAATGCATTTTAAAAGTGACACGAAAGCTTAACCTCTATGGAGATATTAATGAACTTTATTATCTCCATAGATTTTTATTTACTTATTAATGCGTGTGCGTAACACACATTAATAAGTTTGTAAACAGAAAAGTAGTGTTAATGTTTAGTGCCTGCCTTCGAAATCATTTAGGGAAGTAGCCAAAAAGACTACACAAAATATTAACTTTAATACAAAAAAAAATATATTTCTCAAAATATAAATATAAATTCAAAAATATTTTAATGAAGTTTTATGTTATTTTAATATACCCTTAACTTTGCTTCTCTATATTATTTATTTTTCCTAAGGTGTGTATCTGCACCCCCTATAGCTATATAAAAAGTAATATGCCCTATGTCCTTTTCAGGGTCTCAAACTATCTATCTCCATACCAAATTTCATCTAAATTGGAGAGAGACAATGTTCTTAGCAAACCATAGCTTCACCGTGCGGGTGCCGGGTCCATCGCGTGGTTGAAAGGCAGGAGAATGAACTGCAGCGTTCCCGGACTTGAGACCGTGAAGTAGGTTTAAAGACCTTTTGAACTCTCACCTGCACTGTGTTCACTACCCTCTCTAATCAACCAAATACTATATGATCCTGTTAGCGCCATCCTGGAAACACGCTCCATAAAAGTTCCGACGGCTGTTCTCGGAAGGCCAAGATCCTTCAATAGACGGTGCAAAGACTTTGCTGGAATTCCTCTTGCACCAACATCCACTGCATAAAGTTGAGTTTTAAATCCATTAAACTAAACTTATATGTATTAAAAATGACGTAATTTCCATACAAACTTTTATCCCCTATTTCCTAACAGCTCTTTTTTCGCATTAAAAAGTATATATTACCTTTCTCGGGCTCTAGAGAATCTCTGTACCAAATTTCATTAAAATTGGTTCAGTAGTTTAGGCGTGATGGGGTAACATACAGACAGACCGGGTTACTTTCGCATTTATAATATTAGTATAGAAGTATAGATATAGATAGTATAGATTTAACATAGGTACTTACTTAAAAATTTGATTCGCTATTTGAATTTGAGTTTTATTGTGACATCAGCAACGCCGCAGCGAACGCAACGCAGAGCTTGAATGGGAGAATCGCGTCGCGCAACACTGAGGAGCTCCTAGAACATTTAAAAAAAAGCATAAAGGAGGCAGCTCGGATGGTTGCGACAAACAACCTTACCTATAAGGTTTAACTTCTAAGGCGAGGTTGTACCAAAATAAACTTTTTGTAAAAGTAATGAATGATTTAAGTTAAAAATGGCGTCGAAGGTACCAGTTTTATTTTGAATGTCGAATGACACTTATTTGGTTGGGTAGAGAGATCAATGAACACAGTAGGAGAGAGTTAAATTCGAAAAGGACTGCTTCGCGGTCTCAAGTCCGGGGACTGCTGTTCACTCCCCTCTTCGGTAGTTTTTAAGATACGTGAACAAACAAACAAACAGATAGATTTCTAAATAGCCTACATTATTTTAGCATATTTAGAGTTTATCTCATCTGCTTTTATTTATATGTATCATCACGGGTTCCTTACGGCGCCCAAGACCGCCTGGACGGCCCCAGGGTACCCAGCGGAGGGGTATGAGTCTACACCGAACAAGTGGCTAGCTCGTTGCGATGTTTTGAATAGACTCAATAACCCATCTATAAACAGTTTCACAAGTTGGTATAGTGAAACCGGGACCGACAGCTTAACGTGCTCTCCGAGGCACTATAGTGGTGTGGTCAAACAAATGTACATAAATTTTTAATTAAAAATTCATTGGTACACACCGGTATTCGAACCAGGGACCTAAGTGTTTTTAAGTCCAAGGTCTAACCAACTAGGCCACCACGTATATAATTTTACTGCTTTTATTTATTAACAATTTTATTGTATTTGAAGATACAAAAATTTATAATGTTGCGTAGTTGTATCTATGAAACAGCAGATATGTTTCGCTCTGACAGAGTAGGATCATACACCACAATAGTAGTTACCTACCATAGAATCATTCGACAGGCTGAGGTGTCTCCAATTATATATATATATATATATCTTCACGGGTGCCTTACGGCGTCCGAGACCGCCTAGACGGCCCCAGGGTACCCAGCGGAGGGGTTTTAATCCCATTCGTCGTAGCCGATGGTATGAGTCTACACCTAACAAGTGGCTAGCTCGTCGCGATGTTTTGGATAGACTCAATAACCCATCTATAAACCGTTTCACAAGTTGGTATAGTGAAACCGGGACCGACAGCTTAACGTGCTCTCGAAGGCACTATAGTGGTGTTGTCAAACAAATGTACATATTTTTTTTTATTAAAAACTCATTGGTACACACCGGGATTCGAACCAAGGACCTTAGTGTTTTTAAGTCCAAGGTCTAACCAACTCGGCCACCACGTATATATATATATATATATATATATACCACGTATATTATACGTAGTTTATTAGTTGTTATTTTTTAAGTTATGTATTATTATTGTTATTATATTAATTAATGTGAGTTTTTATTTAATCAGCTAAGCAGGTCTGTAGTCGTCTTGATACCGAAACAAACGTACCTACTTCCTATATTATAACTTGTCCATTGTCCTTTGTAATTTTAGGAATCAGAGTCAGTTATAATCGCAGTAAATAATAACAATCGCAACGCGTCGTCGCAAATATATATTAATGGCAGCTATACGGAACTGAATCGATAAAAATATGATGAAAGTCAAATATTTTTTCATCATTTTTATCGATTCAGAACTGCTGAACGGTTTTAAACGTATACGGTTAAACTGTATAAGAAAACAAAATCGAAAAAACCGTGAGAGTGTGAACGTTCGACAGCCTCCGCGATTCCTGTATTAAACTAAACATAAAAAATCGAGAAGTACCTACAGGGTGAATTTTTCAAGTGTGCCTCAAGGCTAAAATCTAAACTACAAGGAAATGAAGCTCAAAGGAGGCTCGGGGCCGATTTTGATAAAAACTATAAACTAAAACTGCATCATTCGATTAAAAAAAAAAACACCTAACCTGGAATCAAACCAGTTAGTGGCTATCATTTCAAATAATTAATTAGTTAGGGAAAAACATTAAACATTTTTCTTACAAAATTAGCACTTTCCTTAAGTTTACCGTTTGAAGTTACGAGTACTTTCCACTTTTTTTCCTTATTTGATCCTTATAAGCGACATCAGCTGGTGCAAATAATACAGGATGAGAAAATCAACTAGTTCGAATGAGATTTAGAAGGAGTTTTTTTTTTCAATCTAATGATGCAGTTTTAGTTTGTATCAAAATTGGCCATAGACTCCTTCGAACATTTTCGGTTATTCCTTTTAGTTTAGGATTTGGCCTTGAAGGCCCACTTGAAAAATTCACCCTGTTATATCTATGTGTACATAAGTAAAAAATATTTCAAACTTTAATAGATTAATAAAAAGATTAAATATTAAGAAATTTTAATTAGTCTCTAGTAGGAATAACAGTTAAGGGCCTTAAGCTTAGAACAGTCAACTTACTACCTGTCTAGGTAGCAGGTAGTAATTTCTAAAAAATCCTAATTACACTATTGTGATAACTATTAACAAAGAAAGCAACGGAAAGGGTGGCAAATTAAATAAATAGTTGTGAAATTAACTAAACCATTTAGTTAGCCCGAGTCGCTTGAAAGAAGTTAGTGGTCCATTTCTGTTTGTAAAGAAATATTTGTAGTAATTGTTGAAACAAATTATAGTGCAAAATGTATCCGGTAAGATTTTTTTTACTTTCTTTAAATTGATTGTTTGATTTTAAACTAGCTGACACGAAGAAATTAGTACTGCCTCCAAATCAATAAAATTAAATAAACATTTATAATTAAAACAATAGGTACTCATAATTCATTTTATTAAGTTCAATAAATGTACAATAATCATATTGATTTCAGTCAAACCGTTCTTGATATATCTTCAAAATTAGCCTCAAGAAACTGAAATTTCTTCATATTTTTTTTTAATGAAAATTCTTCGGTGTTCAAATCAAAGATCATAAAAATATGTACTTAAGTTATAAATATAGTAACTAACCCGACTTTATTCTATATATAGGTATATGTATATGATTCTGTTTGACGTTTTTGATTAAATAAACGCTAAATATTATTCCCAATAAAGCTTCTATCTAATGTAAACTTTTATCGATTTTAAATGTAATAATAGGGTATTTGACTCCTTTTTGAAACCCGTTTTATATGGTTCTCCATTACATAATAATCACACTACAATCATATTTCCGGGATGTCTACTCTATTAATAATAAAAATCAAATTTATTATTATTATTATAACTTATATAAATGGCCTCTACGCGTGCGCGTAATTTTGGCAGTGTCGAGTAGGGTAGATTAAAAAACTGTTTTTATTTATAGTGAAAGTGGGATAATAGGATGGAAAGGAATTGGGAAAGGACTAGGGTAGAAAAGGGAATGGCGACATGACCGTATAAAAGCATACGGTATAGTCTTGCCAATGTCTAGTGAAGGAGGAAAGGGATCAACAGTAAAATGGGTACCGCCAATTTACTGAAGATTGTAGGATTGTTTTTTTTTTTATGAGAGCTCGGCATGTGACCTCACATCTACCTGATGGAAAGCAGTATGAAGGTCCAAGAACAAATGCAACCAACAATTACGATCTACGTAACCGTTGATTGCACCTATTATGCCGGCTTAAGATGCCTATTCACGCTTCGTTTAAAGGACTCCAGATTATAGGAAGAAGGAAACACAAACACCGAGATCACTGCGTAAATGCTACACTTCTCACACTTAATATTACTATACGAATGCTTATTCTACGTCACACGCAAGTAAACAACCAAGCACAGATTAAATAATCTCCTATATATTATACTCTATTCTATTTCATCCACATGATTTATAATCTGTGTATTGTTTTGTTTACTTGCTTGTGACGTCACCAGTCATCACCCAATCAAAGATGTTGATAGATGATCAGCGTGACCAGCAAAGTAGTCATTATAGACCGCGGCAGTAATGTACTATTTTTGATTATTATGTTTAGATTGTTATGTTTGTTACAGTTTCGTTGTCTAAGTTCTTAGATAGATATAGCTAGTGGGTAATATATCATAAGAGATCTGTGAGGCGCGCCATCTAGCTGACAATATGGCAGCTACAAGTCGACCTAATATGTCGTTGCGTTGTTGATATTTAACGACAACGATAACCGTTTCCCACGCCCCTCTCCTTGCCTTACAAGAGGTTTTATATTTACTTGTCGAACTATAGATTACTTACTTACCTAAAAAGTATAACCTTTAATCAAAGGGGTATAATAAGCACATCATAAAGTGCTTTACTCAATAATACGAACCACTTTCTCTTTGCTGTATCTACTGTAAAAGGGGAAAAAACACGTTTTAATACATGACATACTTGAAAAAAAAGTCCTTTCCCTTTTTTCTATACTAGGGTATAGCAGATTATTATTTTCAGAATTTAGAAAAGAAGTCTTTTAGAATAATAGCGCCACAAATTATGTGTCCTAAAAATGAGGATGTCGTCACCAGTGTTCCCGATACAACATCTGTTATGTAAATATCATTGTATCTATAGTGTTATCGCCATGGAATGATAATAAGGATGTGCTCTAAAGCCTTAAATCGCCTTTCCGAACATTAGAACAGAAGATGGTCACCCGCCATACAATATCCAAACAGAAAGTAAGATAAAAAAAATTACAAGCAATTATTGCTCATAAAGTAAGAACACAATATGGAGGCAACGAACATGTTTAATTTTTTTTTATTGGAGCACGGCATGTGAGTTTGTCATATACCTGATGATAAGGAAACCCATGAAATAAATAAATCGATGTAGTAGTCTCCGAAAACCTACAGACTTAAACGAAAACTTGACTAGGTGACTTGACTGCTTTTTCATAGTTTTATGTCAAACCAACTGCCCTGAAGCGATCACCTGTACCAGAATTGAGTAGTCTCCTGATAACTGAAACCAAAACATGCCTAGGTCACTTAAAGGTTTGTGCATCTAGACAAGTTATATTGACCTACCTCTAGGGTTGCTAGCTTTCGTTATGTGAAGGATTTGTTAGGAGAAAATAAAGGACTAATTAATAACGTTGTTTTCAATAAAACGCCGTGTTATATGTGCCAGTAGAATTTCATTACCATAACCATGCATGCATTAATTTTATTCAAAATAAAGTAAGGAGTATTGTCCTCTAGTCTTTATTTCAAAGTCGTCAAGTTATCGGACGTCCTTTAAATAAAGGACGTCTGATAACCCTACCTCCCACCCAAAATTAAATAACTAATATCTTAGGTATCCTGAATACCTGACTACTGATTTTTTTAAGTGTGACTTCAAAGCCAAATTCTAAACTACAAGGAATAGCAAAAACTACCTAAAGCCTTTAAGCCCTAACTAATAAATTGTTCGAAATTATTATTATTTTCAATAATTAGTTTAATAATAAATATTTTTTCTTACTTTTATTAAAAACTTATTATTGTATTTACTTGTTGTTGTTTTCAATGAAGATTGATTTTATTGATATGAGCATTATGTTAAACATTGTTTTTAGTTAATACAGTAGACAGTAAGGTTTTTTTATTAAATATTTTTCTATTAAAAATGATTACTTTTCTTTAATTTTCCGCTTGATATTACTTACCAGAATTTGATTCTTATAATAGACTCCGGCAGATGGTGACAGAAGTTCAACACCGATTTTCTTATTCATGCATCTAGCTTTCTTTTCCAAAATAAACCGGTTCGACTCCCGGCTAGGAGAATAAATTAAAAAAAATGTAATGACACAGTTTTAGTTTTTATTAAAATCTCTCTGCCTTTGAGTATTTTTCGCTATTCCCTGTAAAAAAATATTTTTAAAGGGTCCAAGCTAGAGGTGGTTACATAGATTTGACGTGGACAGTGCAATGGGAGCCTCTAAAACAACCTTCGCAAAGGTTCACTCTTCTACTTTGGAGATCCGTAAGAAATCTGGAAGTAACCTTAAATCGGGAGCAGCCTGAACCTTTTTTGTATGTCATAGATAATAATGAAGTAAGTACCATTTTATCTCTAAATTATAATTTATTTGTTTTTTTTAATTTAAACCCAACTTAAAAAAAAAACTTTTAACAACGTTGTTTAAAGTATGACCGCAGCAGATGATCATATAAAAAAATAATATGAATAAATAATAAAATATTAAGAAAGGCGCCTAAAATAAAACGGAGCAAGATAAATAAAATTATAAAGATAATTATTTATTGAAAAAAATGACGTATTTTTTGGTGATAAGCTCCGTTTAGTGACGGGTGACCCTTTGTTTATTCAAAGGGTCAGCCTCGCTGTTCAATGTGGGAATGTTTGTTTTTAGTTTTAATTTATGAACACTGTTGTTTATTTATAGATATATTTTGGAGTTATTCTTTTAAAAAATTATTAATTCCTAGCGCTATTCATTTGTATAATATTTAATGTTATAAGGAACCGTAATTTCACAAATACTAATCGCACTATTTTATTCCAAAAACAGCTATTACCAGACGTGGACTACATATTCAATGTGACAGGCATAATGGATTCCGAAGACCTGGGTCATAAAGTATTTCGGATAAACAATGTAAGCGGCAAGAGGACCCTGGAACTATCTGATGGAGAGACCGACAAATTCTCCCTGGTTCTCCTAGGAGGTGATCTTATATACCCTGACATGGAATATACGCTGGAAGCTCAGGTTACCATGTGTCGTCCTACTGAGAATTATCATGTATGTCATTTTATATTTTACTAGCTGTTACCCGCAACTTCGTTTGCGTGATATTTTAAAATGAAAAAAAAAACGATTCGACTTCGCGCTTGGTGCTATGAGGTGGACTAAATTTAAATAAAATCACGTTTGTTATTAAAGGTGGTCGCAGTCTGTTGAAAATTAATAAACCTCGAAACATAAATCTAACTTTCAAATGATACAATATTGAGACATAATCAAATAAAATAATATAAATTAGTTATTAAACGTATAAATAAACTATTAATTAAAATATTATTATAATTTAATAGTGTAGGTAGTTTTTCGTGGGTTGCGACATAACAATGGTTGAGAATCTATGTTCTAGTGACAATGCCTTTATTTCAGTTCATATGAACATTCGATGACTTGGAAACTGGTGATGAGTGGACCAGCAAGGACATTGGTGCCAGATTAACTATCCCTCCAGGGACATTGATAGTGAATCATGGTTATGACATAACCTGCGAAGTTGTACGCTCTAGCGATAGTGCTTTTATTAATCAGGTAAGCTGTGAAAGTAACGTAGCGATTATATTGACCGACTAACTGACCCGGTCAACTTCCGTTATATTATAAAGCTGAAGAGGTTGTTTGGTTGAACGCTCTAATCTCAGGAACTACTGGTTCGAATTGATTTTTTTTTTAGAGTTGGATATTATATTATTGTTATTTAATTCCTTATTGCACACAAAACACAAAAGCGATCTTAATTCTGCTAGGCACTGTCTACCAGTCACACCTTCGGGACAATTAAAGCAGTTAATAAGTGAGGTAGGTGCAATACTATACTAAATATATCTTATATATATATATATATACATAAACTACATATACATAATTCAGAGCACTGTTACCATAAAGTAAAGGCGGTAAAATACGCTCAACGACGCCACAAGTTTGTGAAGCAAAGAAGTTTTCACTTCTGGCTGATTCTGTTTTTTTTTTCAGATGCATTACTCAGTACAGGTATTGCAGAGAGGGCTCGAAGAAGCATTAAGCAGTGATGCGCTGGTTGTCAGTACTTCTATATATTTCACTGTACAAGTAGAGGTTTTTAACCACGACTATTTGTCTGATGAATTTCACGTAAGAAAATTAAATATTAATTGAAAAGCTTAAGCCTTGTATTTTTCGAAAGTATGGTTAGTCTATATGAAGCCAATAATTTTATATTCCATACACCCTTTCCTAACTAATATTTTATGTAAAAAGTAATTGTAATGTAGTCGTAGTATTTTCGTAGCTTCATTATCGTAGCGAACTTCGTAGTACAACAATTGATAACAATTACCTTTTCCGAAAATACAATTTTCGGAAAATAGAATATAAAAGGTAATATTTTATAAAAATAGTGATGTCCAAGTAGCACTTTCGTAGCATCGTCATCGAACTTTATAGGAATGTAGTAGAACCATATACAATTTGCGAAATGTTATATAAAAAGTCGTCGTAGCATTTTCGTAGCATTTAGATAGCGTAGTAATGTAGTCGGACAAAACACAATTTACGGCTTAACTTCTGTACGACTTGACCAATCGAGGTCATATTTATACAACTGGTTTGTGACATTGAGTGAGTTGTGAGTTGACAAAACTGCAATGCTAGGATAGGATAGGATTGGTCTCCAGTATCTATTAATAATTTTCCAAAAGTTCGTCCTATTTTTTTTGCATCTGGAGACCAAGGCCCAAATGTTTCTAATGAAAATGCAAAAAATTCATAAGAAGGGCAATGATTTCTGTATTTAACAATTTTCCTATATCGGGCTACCAATGCTGCACCGCCGGAGGATTTAGACGTTATGTCTATATAGCTGGGATCTACAGTGTCCACACAGGTGGCGTCCCATATAAGTGCTCGACCTTTGTGCTATGGAGTTACAGTCACACCGGCCTCTTACCCTCGTTATTATTAGATTTGTTTTTACGAGTTACAAATTTAGAAAATCGATGAAATCACTGTCCATTAATGGCACGGTACCCAATACGCTGGCAGCAGGAAATTCTGCCAGCGAATTGGGTAATGCTGTCTTTGAATTAACTTATACTTATTATATTATACTTAATTTTTGAGTGAAAAAGCTACCAGCTCTATTGTCCCCAGAGATGTCGATGAGCATTGGTGCTATTTCATTGTATAATGACTTTGATTCTGATCCCCACGGGCCCATCGTTTCCACAGCAAACACCGAAAATATGTGATCATTAGAAATGGTTACATACTTTCGGCGCTTGTTTAGTTTGTGCTTGTTCCGCCGCAGCGCCCGCTCTAACAGAGGTTCCATGAAGATGGGATGGGGCAAAAGTATGGCTGTAACAACATGTAAAGCTGGTCGTTTGCTATAATCTCGACTCAAGCTTGTAAGCTATAAAATAAAAGAATTGATATAACGGCAAGCGTCCTGCGTCATTGATGGCATGTAAAGGAAAAATCGACCTGCACTTTTAGAACTCTAAATCCCGTGGTGTAGTGTCCTCACATATTATTTATTATTTAAAACCTGAATATAGAGTATTCATATTTCAGGTAGGTATTCTGAAATTTAGCACATGAAATGATTAATAATTCCACAAACGACGCATTGCTGTTTTGTTTCCATATTCTGTAAATAACTGAAATCAATTGCAGTTTGAATGGGCGTGTATTTTTAATGGTGACCCGTGCGAAGGCTTTTAGAGCGAAGATACTCATATTTTGGAAATATTTAATGGATTATCTGATATTGGAACGTGAGTAAAAACAATATTAACTACGTTTGTACCGGGTAATGTATGTATGTATCATCACGGGTGCCTTACGGCGCCCGAGACCGCCTAGACGGCCCCAGGGTACCCAGCGGAGGGGTTTTAATCCCACCTCGTCGTAGCCGATGGTATGAGTCTACACCAAACAAGTGGCTAGCTCGTTGCGATGTTATGAATAGACTCAATAACCCATCTATAAACAGTTTCACAAGTTGGTATAGTGAAACCGGGACCGACAGCTTAACGTGCTCTCCGAGGCACTATAGTGGTGTTGTCAAACAAATGTACATATTTTTTTTAATTAAAAACTCATTGGTACACACCGGGGTTCGAACCAGGGACAGAGTGTTTTTAAGTCCAAGGTCTAACCAACTAGGCCACCACGAGTTATTATAAGGGCTATATATATATTATAGGGTTAATATTATAAGGGTTATTACATAACCCTTATAATCGTATGACAAGGCTTAAACTAGATATTAAATGTAAGTAGGTAACATATCCAATATATAAATATATGTACATTTAATATCTAGTTTAAGCCTTTGTACATAGTTATCTATATAACTATGTAATATATAAATATAAAATAATATCTAAAACAATATAAAAAAAGATACATATAACAAAAATAATTAACTACCCAGCAGTGTTACCCATAGTAACGAGTATGCACGATGCGTTACCCCTTTGTATCTCCAAGATAATCCCCTGTAGGAAAAATGACTTATCTCGACGGTCATCAAATTTTTAATAAAGTAGTTTGCGAATTAGACTAGTGGTTGCGCCTTTGACGTTGTATCTGGAGGTCGTGTGTTCGATTCCCATCCATAACAAAAAAAATTTTAGCACGTTTTTCTGTACAGTTTGTCATAGTCTGGGTATTTATAAAATATAATTATGTATTATATCGTTGTTTCTGGTACACACAGTACAAGCCTAAGAGCTTAGTTTGTGGCCAGTGCAATATATAAAAAATGACTTGGCAAACTACTCGGCCTCCGGAGATCACGATCCTAAGGTTTCATCAATGCTTAAACTTAGAATTATTGTATCAACAATTTAAAACTCATTAACACACACTCCACGTCTACACATACACTAATCATACATATTGTGAATTCCTGGACCAATTTGGTGACATAATTAAAATAAAACATACGCGTCAAATTGAGAAGCTCCAACCGTTTTTTTAGTCGGTTAAAAAATAGCGGTCAAATGTTTGCGCACTTAGGGCTCCGCACAACTAAAGAAAAATTGTGACAAAAGTTTATAATCTCAGCAATCATTTTAGATAGAAACTCAAAATGTTAAATATAAAAAAAAATATGCATGCGATATCGCGGGCAAATAATAATATACAAAGCTACATGGAATTAGTTATTAGTTTCTAATAAAATAATAAATATTCCAGACATGAAATTGAAGTTACTGTAAAAAGTGGTGCAAGCTCCACTAAAGCAAGTTTGTCTATAGAAACTGTAGAACCAAGATTACCTATTCTAGAAGTAAGTATTGCGTAAGTACTTGATTTAGCCAGCATAGAATCGTGACTTTATGTCTATGCATTTTTTTTAAGGGCTGAGGCAAATATCTGTTTCTTTAAATATAGTTTATTACAGAGGTGACAGTAACTATTACCAATGCCTAATAATAAATTAAAACTGATAAAATGAGTATATTAATTAAATTGCACCTTTGGCGTTGTATCCGAAGGGAATCGAACCCAAGAGGGTTTCGATTCCCACCCATGGCAAAAAAATATATGTATATATATATATATATATATATATATATATATATATATCTTCACGGGTGCCTTACGGCGTCCGAGACCGCCTAGACGGCCCCAGGGTACCCAGCGGAGGGGTTTTAATCCCACCTCGTCGTAGCCGATGGTATGAGTCTACACCTAACAAGTGGCTAGCTCGTCGCGATGTTTTGGATAGACTCAATAACCCATCTATAAACCGTTTCACAAGTTGGTATAGTGAAACCGGGACCGACAGCTTAACGTGCTCTCGAAGGCACTATAGTGGTGTTGTCAAACAAATGTACATATTTTTTTTTATTAAAAACTCATTGGTACACACCGGGATTCGAACCAGGGACCTTAGTGTTTTTAAGTCCAAGGTCTAACCAACTCGGCCACCACGTATATATATATATATATATATATACCACGTATATTATACGTAGTTTATTAGTTGTTATTTTTTAAGTTATGTATTATTATTGTTATTATATTAATTAATGTGAGTTTTTATTTAATCAGCTAAGCAGGTCTGTAGTCGTCTTGATACCGAAACAAACGTACCTACTTCCTATATTATAACTTGTCCATTGTCCTTTGTAATTTTAGGAATCAGAGTCAGTTATAATCGCAGTAAATAATAACAATCGCAACGCGTCGTCGCAAATATATATTAATGGCAGCTATACGGAACTGAATCGATAAAAATATGATGAAAGTCAAATATTTTTTCATCATTTTTATCGATTCAGAACTGCTGAACGGTTTTAAACGTATACGGTTAAACTGTATAAGAAAACAAAATCGAAAAAACCGTGAGAGTGTGAACGTTCGACAGCCTCCGCGATTCCTGTATTAAACTAAACATAAAAAATCGAGAAGTACCTACAGGGTGAATTTTTCAAGTGTGCCTCAAGGCTAAAATCTAAACTACAAGGAAATGAAGCTCAAAGGAGGCTCGGGGCCGATTTTGATAAAAACTATAAACTAAAACTGCATCATTCGATTAAAAAAAAAAACACCTAACCTGGAATCAAACCAGTTAGTGGCTATCATTTCAAATAATTAATTAGTTAGGGAAAAACATTAAACATTTTTCTTACAAAATTAGCACTTTCCTTAAGTTTACCGTTTGAAGTTACGAGTACTTTCCACTTTTTTTCCTTATTTGATCCTTATAAGCGACATCAGCTGGTGCAAATAATACAGGATGAGAAAATCAACTAGTTCGAATGAGATTTAGAAGGAGTTTTTTTTTTCAATCTAATGATGCAGTTTTAGTTTGTATCAAAATTGGCCATAGACTCCTTCGAACATTTTCGGTTATTCCTTTTAGTTTAGGATTTGGCCTTGAAGGCCCACTTGAAAAATTCACCCTGTTATATCTATGTGTACATAAGTAAAAAATATTTCAAACTTTAATAGATTAATAAAAAGATTAAATATTAAGAAATTTTAATTAGTCTCTAGTAGGAATAACAGTTAAGGGCCTTAAGCTTAGAACAGTCAACTTACTACCTGTCTAGGTAGCAGGTAGTAATTTCTAAAAAATCCTAATTACACTATTGTGATAACTATTAACAAAGAAAGCAACGGAAAGGGTGGCAAATTAAATAAATAGTTGTGAAATTAACTAAACCATTTAGTTAGCCCGAGTCGCTTGAAAGAAGTTAGTGGTCCATTTCTGTTTGTAAAGAAATATTTGTAGTAATTGTTGAAACAAATTATAGTGCAAAATGTATCCGGTAAGATTTTTTTTACTTTCTTTAAATTGATTGTTTGATTTTAAACTAGCTGACACGAAGAAATTAGTACTGCCTCCAAATCAATAAAATTAAATAAACATTTATAATTAAAACAATAGGTACTCATAATTCATTTTATTAAGTTCAATAAATGTACAATAATCATATTGATTTCAGTCAAACCGTTCTTGATATATCTTCAAAATTAGCCTCAAGAAACTGAAATTTCTTCATATTTTTTTTTAATGAAAATTCTTCGGTGTTCAAATCAAAGATCATAAAAATATGTACTTAAGTTATAAATATAGTAACTAACCCGACTTTATTCTATATATAGGTATATGTATATGATTCTGTTTGACGTTTTTGATTAAATAAACGCTAAATATTATTCCCAATAAAGCTTCTATCTAATGTAAACTTTTATCGATTTTAAATGTAATAATAGGGTATTTGACTCCTTTTTGAAACCCGTTTTATATGGTTCTCCATTACATAATAATCACACTACAATCATATTTCCGGGATGTCTACTCTATTAATAATAAAAATCAAATTTATTATTATTATTATAACTTATATAAATGGCCTCTACGCGTGCGCGTAATTTTGGCAGTGTCGAGTAGGGTAGATTAAAAAACTGTTTTTATTTATAGTGAAAGTGGGATAATAGGATGGAAAGGAATTGGGAAAGGACTAGGGTAGAAAAGGGAATGGCGACATGACCGTATAAAAGCATACGGTATAGTCTTGCCAATGTCTAGTGAAGGAGGAAAGGGATCAACAGTAAAATGGGTACCGCCAATTTACTGAAGATTGTAGGATTGTTTTTTTTTTTATGAGAGCTCGGCATGTGACCTCACATCTACCTGATGGAAAGCAGTATGAAGGTCCAAGAACAAATGCAACCAACAATTACGATCTACGTAACCGTTGATTGCACCTATTATGCCGGCTTAAGATGCCTATTCACGCTTCGTTTAAAGGACTCCAGATTATAGGAAGAAGGAAACACAAACACCGAGATCACTGCGTAAATGCTACACTTCTCACACTTAATATTACTATACGAATGCTTATTCTACGTCACACGCAAGTAAACAACCAAGCACAGATTAAATAATCTCCTATATATTATACTCTATTCTATTTCATCCACATGATTTATAATCTGTGTATTGTTTTGTTTACTTGCTTGTGACGTCACCAGTCATCACCCAATCAAAGATGTTGATAGATGATCAGCGTGACCAGCAAAGTAGTCATTATAGACCGCGGCAGTAATGTACTATTTTTGATTATTATGTTTAGATTGTTATGTTTGTTACAGTTTCGTTGTCTAAGTTCTTAGATAGATATAGCTAGTGGGTAATATATCATAAGAGATCTGTGAGGCGCGCCATCTAGCTGACAATATGGCAGCTACAAGTCGACCTAATATGTCGTTGCGTTGTTGATATTTAACGACAACGATAACCGTTTCCCACGCCCCTCTCCTTGCCTTACAAGAGGTTTTATATTTACTTGTCGAACTATAGATTACTTACTTACCTAAAAAGTATAACCTTTAATCAAAGGGGTATAATAAGCACATCATAAAGTGCTTTACTCAATAATACGAACCACTTTCTCTTTGCTGTATCTACTGTAAAAGGGGAAAAAACACGTTTTAATACATGACATACTTGAAAAAAAAGTCCTTTCCCTTTTTTCTATACTAGGGTATAGCAGATTATTATTTTCAGAATTTAGAAAAGAAGTCTTTTAGAATAATAGCGCCACAAATTATGTGTCCTAAAAATGAGGATGTCGTCACCAGTGTTCCCGATACAACATCTGTTATGTAAATATCATTGTATCTATAGTGTTATCGCCATGGAATGATAATAAGGATGTGCTCTAAAGCCTTAAATCGCCTTTCCGAACATTAGAACAGAAGATGGTCACCCGCCATACAATATCCAAACAGAAAGTAAGATAAAAAAAATTACAAGCAATTATTGCTCATAAAGTAAGAACACAATATGGAGGCAACGAACATGTTTAATTTTTTTTTATTGGAGCACGGCATGTGAGTTTGTCATATACCTGATGATAAGGAAACCCATGAAATAAATAAATCGATGTAGTAGTCTCCGAAAACCTACAGACTTAAACGAAAACTTGACTAGGTGACTTGACTGCTTTTTCATAGTTTTATGTCAAACCAACTGCCCTGAAGCGATCACCTGTACCAGAATTGAGTAGTCTCCTGATAACTGAAACCAAAACATGCCTAGGTCACTTAAAGGTTTGTGCATCTAGACAAGTTATATTGACCTACCTCTAGGGTTGCTAGCTTTCGTTATGTGAAGGATTTGTTAGGAGAAAATAAAGGACTAATTAATAACGTTGTTTTCAATAAAACGCCGTGTTATATGTGCCAGTAGAATTTCATTACCATAACCATGCATGCATTAATTTTATTCAAAATAAAGTAAGGAGTATTGTCCTCTAGTCTTTATTTCAAAGTCGTCAAGTTATCGGACGTCCTTTAAATAAAGGACGTCTGATAACCCTACCTCCCACCCAAAATTAAATAACTAATATCTTAGGTATCCTGAATACCTGACTACTGATTTTTTTAAGTGTGACTTCAAAGCCAAATTCTAAACTACAAGGAATAGCAAAAACTGCCTAAAGCCTTTAAGCCCTAACTAATAAATTGTTCGAAATTATTATTATTTTCAATAATTAGTTTAATAATAAATATTTTTTCTTACTTTTATTAAAAACTTATTATTGTATTTACTTGTTGTTGTTTTCAATGAAGATTGATTTTATTGATATGAGCATTATGTTAAACATTGTTTTTAGTTAATACAGTAGACAGTAAGGTTTTTTTATTAAATATTTTTCTATTAAAAATGATTACTTTTCTTTAATTTTCCGCTTGATATTACTTACCAGAATTTGATTCTTATAATAGACTCCGGCAGATGGTGACAGAAGTTCAACACCGATTTTCTTATTCATGCATCTAGCTTTCTTTTCCAAAATAAACCGGTTCGACTCCCGGCTAGGAGAATAAATTAAAAAAAATGTAATGACACAGTTTTAGTTTTTATTAAAATCTCTCTGCCTTTGAGTATTTTTCGCTATTCCCTGTAAAAAAATATTTTTAAAGGGTCCAAGCTAGAGGTGGTTACATAGATTTGACGTGGACAGTGCAATGGGAGCCTCTAAAACAACCTTCGCAAAGGTTCACTCTTCTACTTTGGAGATCCGTAAGAAATCTGGAAGTAACCTTAAATCGGGAGCAGCCTGAACCTTTTTTGTATGTCATAGATAATAATGAAGTAAGTACCATTTTATCTCTAAATTATAATTTATTTGTTTTTTTTAATTTAAACCCAACTTAAAAAAAAAACTTTTAACAACGTTGTTTAAAGTATGACCGCAGCAGATGATCATATAAAAAAATAATATGAATAAATAATAAAATATTAAGAAAGGCGCCTAAAATAAAACGGAGCAAGATAAATAAAATTATAAAGATAATTATTTATTGAAAAAAATGACGTATTTTTTGGTGATAAGCTCCGTTTAGTGACGGGTGACCCTTTGTTTATTCAAAGGGTCAGCCTCGCTGTTCAATGTGGGAATGTTTGTTTTTAGTTTTAATTTATGAACACTGTTGTTTATTTATAGATATATTTTGGAGTTATTCTTTTAAAAAATTATTAATTCCTAGCGCTATTCATTTGTATAATATTTAATGTTATAAGGAACCGTAATTTCACAAATACTAATCGCACTATTTTATTCCAAAAACAGCTATTACCAGACGTGGACTACATATTCAATGTGACAGGCATAATGGATTCCGAAGACCTGGGTCATAAAGTATTTCGGATAAACAATGTAAGCGGCAAGAGGACCCTGGAACTATCTGATGGAGAGACCGACAAATTCTCCCTGGTTCTCCTAGGAGGTGATCTTATATACCCTGACATGGAATATACGCTGGAAGCTCAGGTTTCCATGTGTCGTCCTACTGAGAATTATCATGTATGTCATTTTATATTTTACTAGCTGTTACCCGCAACTTCGTTTGCGTGATATTTTAAAATGAAAAAAAAAACGATTCGACTTCGCGCTTGGTGCTATGAGGTGGACTAAATTTAAATAAAATCACGTTTGTTATTAAAGGTGGTCGCAGTCTGTTGAAAATTAATAAACCTCGAAACATAAATCTAACTTTCAAATGATACAATATTGAGACATAATCAAATAAAATAATATAAATTAGTTATTAAACGTATAAATAAACTATTAATTAAAATATTATTATAATTTAATAGTGTAGGTAGTTTTTCGTGGGTTGCGACATAACAATGGTTGAGAATCTATGTTCTAGTGACAATGCCTTTATTTCAGTTCATATGAACATTCGATGACTTGGAAACTGGTGATGAGTGGACCAGCAAGGACATTGGTGCCAGATTAACTATCCCTCCAGGGACATTGATAGTGAATCATGGTTATGACATAACCTGCGAAGTTGTACGCTCTAGCGATAGTGCTTTTATTAATCAGGTAAGCTGTGAAAGTAACGTAGCGATTATATTGACCGACTAACTGACCCGGTCAACTTCCGTTATATTATAAAGCTGAAGAGGTTGTTTGGTTGAACGCTCTAATCTCAGGAACTACTGGTTCGAATTGATTTTTTTTTTAGAGTTGGATATTATATTATTGTTATTTAATTCCTTATTGCACACAAAACACAAAAGCGATCTTAATTCTGCTAGGCACTGTCTACCAGTCACACCTTCGGGACAATTAAAGCAGTTAATAAGTGAGGTAGGTGCAATACTATACTAAATATATCTTATATATATATATATATACATAAACTACATATACATAATTCAGAGCACTGTTACCATAAAGTAAAGGCGGTAAAATACGCTCAACGACGCCACAAGTTTGTGAAGCAAAGAAGTTTTCACTTCTGGCTGATTCTGTTTTTTTTTTCAGATGCATTACTCAGTACAGGTATTGCAGAGAGGGCTCGAAGAAGCATTAAGCAGTGATGCGCTGGTTGTCAGTACTTCTATATATTTCACTGTACAAGTAGAGGTTTTTAACCACGACTATTTGTCTGATGAATTTCACGTAAGAAAATTAAATATTAATTGAAAAGCTTAAGCCTTGTATTTTTCGAAAGTATGGTTAGTCTATATGAAGCCAATAATTTTATATTCCATACACCCTTTCCTAACTAATATTTTATGTAAAAAGTAATTGTAATGTAGTCGTAGTATTTTCGTAGCTTCATTATCGTAGCGAACTTCGTAGTACAACAATTGATAACAATTACCTTTTCCGAAAATACAATTTTCGGAAAATAGAATATAAAAGGTAATATTTTATAAAAATAGTGATGTCCAAGTAGCACTTTCGTAGCATCGTCATCGAACTTTATAGGAATGTAGTAGAACCATATACAATTTGCGAAATGTTATATAAAAAGTCGTCGTAGCATTTTCGTAGCATTTAGATAGCGTAGTAATGTAGTCGGACAAAACACAATTTACGGCTTAACTTCTGTACGACTTGACCAATCGAGGTCATATTTATACAACTGGTTTGTGACATTGAGTGAGTTGTGAGTTGACAAAACTGCAATGCTAGGATAGGATAGGATTGGTCTCCAGTATCTATTAATAATTTTCCAAAAGTTCGTCCTATTTTTTTTGCATCTGGAGACCAAGGCCCAAATGTTTCTAATGAAAATGCAAAAAATTCATAAGAAGGGCAATGATTTCTGTATTTAACAATTTTCCTATATCGGGCTACCAATGCTGCACCGCCGGAGGATTTAGACGTTATGTCTATATAGCTGGGATCTACAGTGTCCACACAGGTGGCGTCCCATATAAGTGCTCGACCTTTGTGCTATGGAGTTACAGTCACACCGGCCTCTTACCCTCGTTATTATTAGATTTGTTTTTACGAGTTACAAATTTAGAAAATCGATGAAATCACTGTCCATTAATGGCACGGTACCCAATACGCTGGCAGCAGGAAATTCTGCCAGCGAATTGGGTAATGCTGTCTTTGAATTAACTTATACTTATTATATTATACTTAATTTTTGAGTGAAAAAGCTACCAGCTCTATTGTCCCCAGAGATGTCGATGAGCATTGGTGCTATTTCATTGTATAATGACTTTGATTCTGATCCCCACGGGCCCATCGTTTCCACAGCAAACACCGAAAATATGTGATCATTAGAAATGGTTACATACTTTCGGCGCTTGTTTAGTTTGTGCTTGTTCCGCCGCAGCGCCCGCTCTAACAGAGGTTCCATGAAGATGGGATGGGGCAAAAGTATGGCTGTAACAACATGTAAAGCTGGTCGTTTGCTATAATCTCGACTCAAGCTTGTAAGCTATAAAATAAAAGAATTGATATAACGGCAAGCGTCCTGCGTCATTGATGGCATGTAAAGGAAAAATCGACCTGCACTTTTAGAACTCTAAATCCCGTGGTGTAGTGTCCTCACATATTATTTATTATTTAAAACCTGAATATAGAGTATTCATATTTCAGGTAGGTATTCTGAAATTTAGCACATGAAATGATTAATAATTCCACAAACGACGCATTGCTGTTTTGTTTCCATATTCTGTAAATAACTGAAATCAATTGCAGTTTGAATGGGCGTGTATTTTTAATGGTGACCCGTGCGAAGGCTTTTAGAGCGAAGATACTCATATTTTGGAAATATTTAATGGATTATCTGATATTGGAACGTGAGTAAAAACAATATTAACTACGTTTGTACCGGGTAATGTATGTATGTATCATCACGGGTGCCTTACGGCGCCCGAGACCGCCTAGACGGCCCCAGGGTACCCAGCGGAGGGGTTTTAATCCCACCTCGTCGTAGCCGATGGTATGAGTCTACACCAAACAAGTGGCTAGCTCGTTGCGATGTTATGAATAGACTCAATAACCCATCTATAAACAGTTTCACAAGTTGGTATAGTGAAACCGGGACCGACAGCTTAACGTGCTCTCCGAGGCACTATAGTGGTGTTGTCAAACAAATGTACATATTTTTTTTAATTAAAAACTCATTGGTACACACCGGGGTTCGAACCAGGGACAGAGTGTTTTTAAGTCCAAGGTCTAACCAACTAGGCCACCACGAGTTATTATAAGGGCTATATATATATTATAGGGTTAATATTATAAGGGTTATTACATAACCCTTATAATCGTATGACAAGGCTTAAACTAGATATTAAATGTAAGTAGGTAACATATCCAATATATAAATATATGTACATTTAATATCTAGTTTAAGCCTTTGTACATAGTTATCTATATAACTATGTAATATATAAATATAAAATAATATCTAAAACAATATAAAAAAAGATACATATAACAAAAATAATTAACTACCCAGCAGTGTTACCCATAGTAACGAGTATGCACGATGCGTTACCCCTTTGTATCTCCAAGATAATCCCCTGTAGGAAAAATGACTTATCTCGACGGTCATCAAATTTTTAATAAAGTAGTTTGCGAATTAGACTAGTGGTTGCGCCTTTGACGTTGTATCTGGAGGTCGTGTGTTCGATTCCCATCCATAACAAAAAAAATTTTAGCACGTTTTTCTGTACAGTTTGTCATAGTCTGGGTATTTATAAAATATAATTATGTATTATATCGTTGTTTCTGGTACACACAGTACAAGCCTAAGAGCTTAGTTTGTGGCCAGTGCAATATATAAAAAATGACTTGGCAAACTACTCGGCCTCCGGAGATCACGATCCTAAGGTTTCATCAATGCTTAAACTTAGAATTATTGTATCAACAATTTAAAACTCATTAACACACACTCCACGTCTACACATACACTAATCATACATATTGTGAATTCCTGGACCAATTTGGTGACATAATTAAAATAAAACATACGCGTCAAATTGAGAAGCTCCAACCGTTTTTTTAGTCGGTTAAAAAATAGCGGTCAAATGTTTGCGCACTTAGGGCTCCGCACAACTAAAGAAAAATTGTGACAAAAGTTTATAATCTCAGCAATCATTTTAGATAGAAACTCAAAATGTTAAATATAAAAAAAAATATGCATGCGATATCGCGGGCAAATAATAATATACAAAGCTACATGGAATTAGTTATTAGTTTCTAATAAAATAATAAATATTCCAGACATGAAATTGAAGTTACTGTAAAAAGTGGTGCAAGCTCCACTAAAGCAAGTTTGTCTATAGAAACTGTAGAACCAAGATTACCTATTCTAGAAGTAAGTATTGCGTAAGTACTTGATTTAGCCAGCATAGAATCGTGACTTTATGTCTATGCATTTTTTTTAAGGGCTGAGGCAAATATCTGTTTCTTTAAATATAGTTTATTACAGAGGTGACAGTAACTATTACCAATGCCTAATAATAAATTAAAACTGATAAAATGAGTATATTAATTAAATTGCACCTTTGGCGTTGTATCCGAAGGGAATCGAACCCAAGAGGGTTTCGATTCCCACCCATGGCAAAAAAATATATGTATATATATATATATATATATATATATATATATATATATATATATATATATCTTCACGGGTGCCTTACGGCGTCCGAGACCGCCTAGACGGCCCCAGGGTACCCAGCGGAGGGGTTTTAATCCCACCTCGTCGTAGCCGATGGTATGAGTCTACACCTAACAAGTGGCTAGCTCGTCGCGATGTTTTGGATAGACTCAATAACCCATCTATAAACCGTTTCACAAGTTGGTATAGTGAAACCGGGACCGACAGCTTAACGTGCTCTCGAAGGCACTATAGTGGTGTTGTCAAACAAATGTACATATTTTTTTTTATTAAAAACTCATTGGTACACACCGGGATTCGAACCAGGGACCTTAGTGTTTTTAAGTCCAAGGTCTAACCAACTCGGCCACCACGTATATATATATATATATATATATACCACGTATATTATACGTAGTTTATTAGTTGTTATTTTTTAAGTTATGTATTATTATTGTTATTATATTAATTAATGTGAGTTTTTATTTAATCAGCTAAGCAGGTCTGTAGTCGTCTTGATACCGAAACAAACGTACCTACTTCCTATATTATAACTTGTCCATTGTCCTTTGTAATTTTAGGAATCAGAGTCAGTTATAATCGCAGTAAATAATAACAATCGCAACGCGTCGTCGCAAATATATATTAATGGCAGCTATACGGAACTGAATCGATAAAAATATGATGAAAGTCAAATATTTTTTCATCATTTTTATCGATTCAGAACTGCTGAACGGTTTTAAACGTATACGGTTAAACTGTATAAGAAAACAAAATCGAAAAAACCGTGAGAGTGTGAACGTTCGACAGCCTCCGCGATTCCTGTATTAAACTAAACATAAAAAATCGAGAAGTACCTACAGGGTGAATTTTTCAAGTGTGCCTCAAGGCTAAAATCTAAACTACAAGGAAATGAAGCTCAAAGGAGGCTCGGGGCCGATTTTGATAAAAACTATAAACTAAAACTGCATCATTCGATTAAAAAAAAAAACACCTAACCTGGAATCAAACCAGTTAGTGGCTATCATTTCAAATAATTAATTAGTTAGGGAAAAACATTAAACATTTTTCTTACAAAATTAGCACTTTCCTTAAGTTTACCGTTTGAAGTTACGAGTACTTTCCACTTTTTTTCCTTATTTGATCCTTATAAGCGACATCAGCTGGTGCAAATAATACAGGATGAGAAAATCAACTAGTTCGAATGAGATTTAGAAGGAGTTTTTTTTTTCAATCTAATGATGCAGTTTTAGTTTGTATCAAAATTGGCCATAGACTCCTTCGAACATTTTCGGTTATTCCTTTTAGTTTAGGATTTGGCCTTGAAGGCCCACTTGAAAAATTCACCCTGTTATATCTATGTGTACATAAGTAAAAAATATTTCAAACTTTAATAGATTAATAAAAAGATTAAATATTAAGAAATTTTAATTAGTCTCTAGTAGGAATAACAGTTAAGGGCCTTAAGCTTAGAACAGTCAACTTACTACCTGTCTAGGTAGCAGGTAGTAATTTCTAAAAAATCCTAATTACACTATTGTGATAACTATTAACAAAGAAAGCAACGGAAAGGGTGGCAAATTAAATAAATAGTTGTGAAATTAACTAAACCATTTAGTTAGCCCGAGTCGCTTGAAAGAAGTTAGTGGTCCATTTCTGTTTGTAAAGAAATATTTGTAGTAATTGTTGAAACAAATTATAGTGCAAAATGTATCCGGTAAGATTTTTTTTACTTTCTTTAAATTGATTGTTTGATTTTAAACTAGCTGACACGAAGAAATTAGTACTGCCTCCAAATCAATAAAATTAAATAAACATTTATAATTAAAACAATAGGTACTCATAATTCATTTTATTAAGTTCAATAAATGTACAATAATCATATTGATTTCAGTCAAACCGTTCTTGATATATCTTCAAAATTAGCCTCAAGAAACTGAAATTTCTTCATATTTTTTTTTAATGAAAATTCTTCGGTGTTCAAATCAAAGATCATAAAAATATGTACTTAAGTTATAAATATAGTAACTAACCCGACTTTATTCTATATATAGGTATATGTATATGATTCTGTTTGACGTTTTTGATTAAATAAACGCTAAATATTATTCCCAATAAAGCTTGTATCTAATGTAAACTTTTATCGATTTTAAATGTAATAATAGGGTATTTGACTCCTTTTTGAAACCCGTTTTATATGGTTCTCCATTACATAATAATCACACTACAATCATATTTCCGGGATGTCTACTCTATTAATAATAAAAATCAAATTTATTATTATTATTATAACTTATATAAATGGCCTCTACGCGTGCGCGTAATTTTGGCAGTGTCGAGTAGGGTAGATTAAAAAACTGTTTTTATTTATAGTGAAAGTGGGATAATAGGATGGAAAGGAATTGGGAAAGGACTAGGGTAGAAAAGGGAATGGCGACATGACCGTATAAAAGCATACGGTATAGTCTTGCCAATGTCTAGTGAAGGAGGAAAGGGATCAACAGTAAAATGGGTACCGCCAATTTACTGAAGATTGTAGGATTGTTTTTTTTTTTATGAGAGCTCGGCATGTGACCTCACATCTACCTGATGGAAAGCAGTATGAAGGTCCAAGAACAAATGCAACCAACAATTACGATCTACGTAACCGTTGATTGCACCTATTATGCCGGCTTAAGATGCCTATTCACGCTTCGTTTAAAGGACTCCAGATTATAGGAAGAAGGAAACACAAACACCGAGATCACTGCGTAAATGCTACACTTCTCACACTTAATATTACTATACGAATGCTTATTCTACGTCACACGCAAGTAAACAACCAAGCACAGATTAAATAATCTCCTATATATTATACTCTATTCTATTTCATCCACATGATTTATAATCTGTGTATTGTTTTGTTTACTTGCTTGTGACGTCACCAGTCATCACCCAATCAAAGATGTTGATAGATGATCAGCGTGACCAGCAAAGTAGTCATTATAGACCGCGGCAGTAATGTACTATTTTTGATTATTATGTTTAGATTGTTATGTTTGTTACAGTTTCGTTGTCTAAGTTCTTAGATAGATATAGCTAGTGGGTAATATATCATAAGAGATCTGTGAGGCGCGCCATCTAGCTGACAATATGGCAGCTACAAGTCGACCTAATATGTCGTTGCGTTGTTGATATTTAACGACAACGATAACCGTTTCCCACGCCCCTCTCCTTGCCTTACAAGAGGTTTTATATTTACTTGTCGAACTATAGATTACTTACTTACCTAAAAAGTATAACCTTTAATCAAAGGGGTATAATAAGCACATCATAAAGTGCTTTACTCAATAATACGAACCACTTTCTCTTTGCTGTATCTACTGTAAAAGGGGAAAAAACACGTTTTAATACATGACATACTTGAAAAAAAAGTCCTTTCCCTTTTTTCTATACTAGGGTATAGCAGATTATTATTTTCAGAATTTAGAAAAGAAGTCTTTTAGAATAATAGCGCCACAAATTATGTGTCCTAAAAATGAGGATGTCGTCACCAGTGTTCCCGATACAACATCTGTTATGTAAATATCATTGTATCTATAGTGTTATCGCCATGGAATGATAATAAGGATGTGCTCTAAAGCCTTAAATCGCCTTTCCGAACATTAGAACAGAAGATGGTCACCCGCCATACAATATCCAAACAGAAAGTAAGATAAAAAAAATTACAAGCAATTATTGCTCATAAAGTAAGAACACAATATGGAGGCAACGAACATGTTTAATTTTTTTTTATTGGAGCACGGCATGTGAGTTTGTCATATACCTGATGATAAGGAAACCCATGAAATAAATAAATCGATGTAGTAGTCTCCGAAAACCTACAGACTTAAACGAAAACTTGACTAGGTGACTTGACTGCTTTTTCATAGTTTTATGTCAAACCAACTGCCCTGAAGCGATCACCTGTACCAGAATTGAGTAGTCTCCTGATAACTGAAACCAAAACATGCCTAGGTCACTTAAAGGTTTGTGCATCTAGACAAGTTATATTGACCTACCTCTAGGGTTGCTAGCTTTCGTTATGTGAAGGATTTGTTAGGAGAAAATAAAGGACTAATTAATAACGTTGTTTTCAATAAAACGCCGTGTTATATGTGCCAGTAGAATTTCATTACCATAACCATGCATGCATTAATTTTATTCAAAATAAAGTAAGGAGTATTGTCCTCTAGTCTTTATTTCAAAGTCGTCAAGTTATCGGACGTCCTTTAAATAAAGGACGTCTGATAACCCTACCTCCCACCCAAAATTAAATAACTAATATCTTAGGTATCCTGAATACCTGACTACTGATTTTTTTAAGTGTGACTTCAAAGCCAAATTCTAAACTACAAGGAATAGCAAAAACTGCCTAAAGCCTTTAAGCCCTAACTAATAAATTGTTCGAAATTATTATTATTTTCAATAATTAGTTTAATAATAAATATTTTTTCTTACTTTTATTAAAAACTTATTATTGTATTTACTTGTTGTTGTTTTCAATGAAGATTGATTTTATTGATATGAGCATTATGTTAAACATTGTTTTTAGTTAATACAGTAGACAGTAAGGTTTTTTTATTAAATATTTTTCTATTAAAAATGATTACTTTTCTTTAATTTTCCGCTTGATATTACTTACCAGAATTTGATTCTTATAATAGACCCCGGCAGATGGTGACAGAAGTTCAACACCGATTTTCTTATTCATGCATCTAGCTTTCTTTTCCAAAATAAACCGGTTCGACTCCCGGCTAGGAGAATAAATTAAAAAAAATGTAATGACACAGTTTTAGTTTTTATTAAAATCTCTCTGCCTTTGAGTATTTTTCGCTATTCCCTGTAAAAAAATATTTTTAAAGGGTCCAAGCTAGAGGTGGTTACATAGATTTGACGTGGACAGTGCAATGGGAGCCTCTAAAACAACCTTCGCAAAGGTTCACTCTTCTACTTTGGAGATCCGTAAGAAATCTGGAAGTAACCTTAAATCGGGAGCAGCCTGAACCTTTTTTGTATGTCATAGATAATAATGAAGTAAGTACCATTTTATCTCTAAATTATAATTTATTTGTTTTTTTTAATTTAAACCCAACTTAAAAAAAAAACTTTTAACAACGTTGTTTAAAGTATGACCGCAGCAGATGATCATATAAAAAAATAATATGAATAAATAATAAAATATTAAGAAAGGCGCCTAAAATAAAACGGAGCAAGATAAATAAAATTATAAAGATAATTATTTATTGAAAAAAATGACGTATTTTTTGGTGATAAGCTCCGTTTAGTGACGGGTGACCCTTTGTTTATTCAAAGGGTCAGCCTCGCTGTTCAATGTGGGAATGTTTGTTTTTAGTTTTAATTTATGAACACTGTTGTTTATTTATAGATATATTTTGGAGTTATTCTTTTAAAAAATTATTAATTCCTAGCGCTATTCATTTGTATAATATTTAATGTTATAAGGAACCGTAATTTCACAAATACTAATCGCACTATTTTATTCCAAAAACAGCTATTACCAGACGTGGACTACATATTCAATGTGACAGGCATAATGGATTCCGAAGACCTGGGTCATAAAGTATTTCGGATAAACAATGTAAGCGGCAAGAGGACCCTGGAACTATCTGATGGAGAGACCGACAAATTCTCCCTGGTTCTCCTAGGAGGTGATCTTATATACCCTGACATGGAATATACGCTGGAAGCTCAGGTTACCATGTGTCGTCCTACTGAGAATTATCATGTATGTCATTTTATATTTTACTAGCTGTTACCCGCAACTTCGTTTGCGTGATATTTTAAAATGAAAAAAAAAACGATTCGACTTCGCGCTTGGTGCTATGAGGTGGACTAAATTTAAATAAAATCACGTTTGTTATTAAAGGTGGTCGCAGTCTGTTGAAAATTAATAAACCTCGAAACATAAATCTAACTTTCAAATGATACAATATTGAGACATAATCAAATAAAATAATATAAATTAGTTATTAAACGTATAAATAAACTATTAATTAAAATATTATTATAATTTAATAGTGTAGGTAGTTTTTCGTGGGTTGCGACATAACAATGGTTGAGAATCTATGTTCTAGTGACAATGCCTTTATTTCAGTTCATATGAACATTCGATGACTTGGAAACTGGTGATGAGTGGACCAGCAAGGACATTGGTGCCAGATTAACTATCCCTCCAGGGACATTGATAGTGAATCATGGTTATGACATAACCTGCGAAGTTGTACGCTCTAGCGATAGTGCTTTTATTAATCAGGTAAGCTGTGAAAGTAACGTAGCGATTATATTGACCGACTAACTGACCCGGTCAACTTCCGTTATATTATAAAGCTGAAGAGGTTGTTTGGTTGAACGCTCTAATCTCAGGAACTACTGGTTCGAATTGATTTTTTTTTTAGAGTTGGATATTATATTATTGTTATTTAATTCCTTATTGCACACAAAACACAAAAGCGATCTTAATTCTGCTAGGCACTGTCTACCAGTCACACCTTCGGGACAATTAAAGCAGTTAATAAGTGAGGTAGGTGCAATACTATACTAAATATATCTTATATATATATATATATACATAAACTACATATACATAATTCAGAGCACTGTTACCATAAAGTAAAGGCGGTAAAATACGCTCAACGACGCCACAAGTTTGTGAAGCAAAGAAGTTTTCACTTCTGGCTGATTCTGTTTTTTTTTTCAGATGCATTACTCAGTACAGGTATTGCAGAGAGGGCTCGAAGAAGCATTAAGCAGTGATGCGCTGGTTGTCAGTACTTCTATATATTTCACTGTACAAGTAGAGGTTTTTAACCACGACTATTTGTCTGATGAATTTCACGTAAGAAAATTAAATATTAATTGAAAAGCTTAAGCCTTGTATTTTTCGAAAGTATGGTTAGTCTATATGAAGCCAATAATTTTATATTCCATACACCCTTTCCTAACTAATATTTTATGTAAAAAGTAATTGTAATGTAGTCGTAGTATTTTCGTAGCTTCATTATCGTAGCGAACTTCGTAGTACAACAATTGATAACAATTACCTTTTCCGAAAATACAATTTTCGGAAAATAGAATATAAAAGGTAATATTTTATAAAAATAGTGATGTCCAAGTAGCACTTTCGTAGCATCGTCATCGAACTTTATAGGAATGTAGTAGAACCATATACAATTTGCGAAATGTTATATAAAAAGTCGTCGTAGCATTTTCGTAGCATTTAGATAGCGTAGTAATGTAGTCGGACAAAACACAATTTACGGCTTAACTTCTGTACGACTTGACCAATCGAGGTCATATTTATACAACTGGTTTGTGACATTGAGTGAGTTGTGAGTTGACAAAACTGCAATGCTAGGATAGGATAGGATTGGTCTCCAGTATCTATTAATAATTTTCCAAAAGTTCGTCCTATTTTTTTTGCATCTGGAGACCAAGGCCCAAATGTTTCTAATGAAAATGCAAAAAATTCATAAGAAGGGCAATGATTTCTGTATTTAACAATTTTCCTATATCGGGCTACCAATGCTGCACCGCCGGAGGATTTAGACGTTATGTCTATATAGCTGGGATCTACAGTGTCCACACAGGTGGCGTCCCATATAAGTGCTCGACCTTTGTGCTATGGAGTTACAGTCACACCGGCCTCTTACCCTCGTTATTATTAGATTTGTTTTTACGAGTTACAAATTTAGAAAATCGATGAAATCACTGTCCATTAATGGCACGGTACCCAATACGCTGGCAGCAGGAAATTCTGCCAGCGAATTGGGTAATGCTGTCTTTGAATTAACTTATACTTATTATATTATACTTAATTTTTGAGTGAAAAAGCTACCAGCTCTATTGTCCCCAGAGATGTCGATGAGCATTGGTGCTATTTCATTGTATAATGACTTTGATTCTGATCCCCACGGGCCCATCGTTTCCACAGCAAACACCGAAAATATGTGATCATTAGAAATGGTTACATACTTTCGGCGCTTGTTTAGTTTGTGCTTGTTCCGCCGCAGCGCCCGCTCTAACAGAGGTTCCATGAAGATGGGATGGGGCAAAAGTATGGCTGTAACAACATGTAAAGCTGGTCGTTTGCTATAATCTCGACTCAAGCTTGTAAGCTATAAAATAAAAGAATTGATATAACGGCAAGCGTCCTGCGTCATTGATGGCATGTAAAGGAAAAATCGACCTGCACTTTTAGAACTCTAAATCCCGTGGTGTAGTGTCCTCACATATTATTTATTATTTAAAACCTGAATATAGAGTATTCATATTTCAGGTAGGTATTCTGAAATTTAGCACATGAAATGATTAATAATTCCACAAACGACGCATTGCTGTTTTGTTTCCATATTCTGTAAATAACTGAAATCAATTGCAGTTTGAATGGGCGTGTATTTTTAATGGTGACCCGTGCGAAGGCTTTTAGAGCGAAGATACTCATATTTTGGAAATATTTAATGGATTATCTGATATTGGAACGTGAGTAAAAACAATATTAACTACGTTTGTACCGGGTAATGTATGTATGTATCATCACGGGTGCCTTACGGCGCCCGAGACCGCCTAGACGGCCCCAGGGTACCCAGCGGAGGGGTTTTAATCCCACCTCGTCGTAGCCGATGGTATGAGTCTACACCAAACAAGTGGCTAGCTCGTTGCGATGTTATGAATAGACTCAATAACCCATCTATAAACAGTTTCACAAGTTGGTATAGTGAAACCGGGACCGACAGCTTAACGTGCTCTCCGAGGCACTATAGTGGTGTTGTCAAACAAATGTACATATTTTTTTTAATTAAAAACTCATTGGTACACACCGGGATTCGAACCAGGGACAGAGTGTTTTTAAGTCCAAGGTCTAACCAACTAGGCCACCACGAGTTATTATAAGGGCTATATATATATTATAGGGTTAATATTATAAGGGTTATTACATAACCCTTATAATCGTATGACAAGGCTTAAACTAGATATTAAATGTAAGTAGGTAACATATCCAATATATAAATATATGTACATTTAATATCTAGTTTAAGCCTTTGTACATAGTTATCTATATAACTATGTAATATATAAATATAAAATAATATCTAAAACAATATAAAAAAAGATACATATAACAAAAATAATTAACTACCCAGCAGTGTTACCCATAGTAACGAGTATGCACGATGCGTTACCCCTTTGTATCTCCAAGATAATCCCCTGTAGGAAAAATGACTTATCTCGACGGTCATCAAATTTTTAATAAAGTAGTTTGCGAATTAGACTAGTGGTTGCGCCTTTGACGTTGTATCTGGAGGTCGTGTGTTCGATTCCCATCCATAACAAAAAAAAATTTAGCACGTTTTTCTGTACAGTTTGTCATAGTCTGGGTATTTATAAAATATAATTATGTATTATATCGTTGTTTCTGGTACACACAGTACAAGCCTAAGAGCTTAGTTTGTGGCCAGTGCAATATATAAAAAATGACTTGGCAAACTACTCGGCCTCCGGAGATCACGATCCTAAGGTTTCATCAATGCTTAAACTTAGAATTATTGTATCAACAATTTAAAACTCATTAACACACACTCCACGTCTACACATACACTAATCATACATATTGTGAATTCCTGGACCAATTTGGTGACATAATTAAAATAAAACATACGCGTCAAATTGAGAAGCTCCAACCGTTTTTTTAGTCGGTTAAAAAATAGCGGTCAAATGTTTGCGCACTTAGGGCTCCGCACAACTAAAGAAAAATTGTGACAAAAGTTTATAATCTCAGCAATCATTTTAGATAGAAACTCAAAATGTTAAATATAAAAAAAAATATGCATGCGATATCGCGGGCAAATAATAATATACAAAGCTACATGGAATTAGTTATTAGTTTCTAATAAAATAATATTCCAGACATGAAATTGAAGTTACTGTAAAAAGTGGTGCAAGCTCCACTAAAGCAAGTTTGTCTATAGAAACTGTAGAACCAAGATTACCTATTCTAGAAGTAAGTATTGCGTAAGTACATGATTTAGCCAGCATAGAATCGTGACTTTATGTCTATGCATTTTTTTAAAGGGCTGAGGCAAATATCTGTTTCTTTAAATATAGTTTATTACAGAGGTGACAGTAACTATTACCAATGTCTAATAATAAATTAAAACTGATAAAATAAGTATATTAATTAAATTGCACCTTTGGCGTTGTATCCGAAGGGAATCGAACCCAAGAGGGTTTCGATTCCCACCCATGGCAAAAAAAAGGTTTTTCTGTAAAGTTTGTCTTGTGTGAAAAATGTTTATTTTTTCTTTTTTTAAAGTAGTTATGACAGCTATTGTGATGGATGGATAAGAAGAGATATTGAAATGTTACAAATTGGTTTTCCTTAAATTCCTTTATTCCCTAAAATACATTAAATACCTGATTATTATACTATAAACAAGAGAAAATACAACATTTGGCGACCGTGACAGTTTTTTAAATTTAATATGTATTATATCGTTGCGTCTGGTACACATAGTGCAAGCCTAGAGCTTAGTTTGTGACCAGAGAAATATGTGGATATTGTCCTACATATTATTATTATAAATGTGGCGGTAATATCACACTTAAGCATGTCGGGAAATTATAGTAGAGCATCATTTAAACATCAAATAAATCCACATTTCTTGACTAGTTCGACAATACATTACTTAAAATTAAATAAGATTTTTTAAAAGTACATAATATCTAAAATAATAAACTATGTAACTGAGTTTACTTAAACTCCATACAATGAAATTTCAACAGAGTGACTTTGGGCTCAACTGTTTTATTTTCAATTTTTGGGAAATTTGACAGAAGGTAATGACGTCATAAATACGAATTCAGCCTTAAGTACAATAGCCACGACACAGAATGGCTAGGTTATCGAGTCAAAAGCACCTGTAATACAAGGTGTTCAGAAACATACGAGTAATTTACCTCCAAAATATCATTACAGCGCCTGTAAAATCATCAAAGCGAAGGCTGTAACTCGAACTTAATTTTACCAGCAAAAATGTTCTACTACCTACGATTTTGTACAATTTCATAAGTTAATAAACTAATTGTTTTTCTGTGAAGCAAGTGGTTTCTCTTATAAAAATTAAAATAAATTAATCCCTTAATCTAAGCATCATAAAAGCCTCAAAAACCGGTAGACCTGCGATATACGCGCAACCTAGGCTACATGCTGATCCTCCTCACCAAATAAATACGAAGATTTCGGCGACCTTTGGATACTCGTACGCATTGAGGCAAGGATTCCGGGAACTAATTCGACCATTTAAAGGGATTTCTAGACACTACAACGACAACCATCTGGCACGTCCATCACGAAGAATTAGAAGAAGTCTTTACCTATTACGCAACGAAGAGGATTTGGAAATCAGGAAGTCTCCACGTCGATACGAGAATATACGCGCAAATCGGTACGACCGACTGTTCCGTGTTATCCCAACCTTCCTAGTCTTCTCTTGTTTTAATACCGTACCTCCATACTGATTTCAGTGAATATACGCATGTGAAACATCGGTGTGCTTAGCCGTCGACCTACCGCCCGGCCATCGGGGGCTGCAGTCTGCATCAGCTGAACGTGTTTGGCTCTTGTCAACTGCATTCCTAGGTATAACCATGAGTACTTTCGCTTGACACTGGCCACAAAATGTCGTTAGACGCAGTTAGTGTACCTACAAAGTCTAGATCCCCTAGTAATAGTATTAGTGATGATAATTCTAACCGTATAGTTCGTGACCTAGTCAGAAAGCGTGGGATAATCAAAGGCAGGCTCACTAAATTTGCAAATTATCTAAATAATATAGATTTAGAAGAGGGTTTATTACCGCAAAATAAAATAGATTTAAAGCTCCGTATACAGGGAGCTGCCAGCTTGTTTACCGAGTTCAACGATCTTCAAACTAAGCTGGAAGAGAATGTGCAGGAATGTGACATTGATGATCAACTAAATCAGCGCGAACAGTTTGAAGATAGTTACTACGGTACACTCGCTCAATCGGAGTCCATACTAACCAACGGTGCTGACCCTCTAAGCTCTGACTATACTAATAATAATAATAAATTAAGGTCTGTTCGTTTACCTATTATTTCTATGCCCACCTTTGACGGTTCGTTTGAGCATTGGTTAGAATTTAGAGATACGTTTATATCACTGGTACATAATTCCACAGACATTAGTAATATTCAAAAGTATCATTATTTAAAATCTTCATTGAAAGGAAGCGCTGAGTTAGTTATAGATTCTATTGAGTTTTCGTCTGACAACTATATAGTAGCCTGGGAGCTACTACTTAATAGGTATAATAATAATAGGTTATTAATCCATAACAGTATAATGACATATGGTCTTATAATGTGGGGATCTGCGGCAGATATTGACACAATATTTATTCTACAGAAGAGGGCAATATATAACATAATAGCTCGTGACTCTCTTCGAGAAATCTTTCCTATGATTGATGTATTGACACTACCATCTCAATATATTTATGAGAATTTATTGTACGTAAGGAAAAACTTAAATATGTTTAGTAAAAATAGCGATAGACATTATTTAAACTTAAGAAACATAGATAAAATCGATATACCAAAGTTTAGACTGCAAAAAACGAATAAATGTTTCGTCATTAACAGTATAAGGTTATTTAATAAATTACCTAAAAGCATTATAGAACTGAGTGAAATAAAGTTTAAGAATTGTATAAAACACAATTTAATCAATAAGGCTTACTATAGCGTAAAAGGCTATTTTAACGATAAAGACGTCTGGAACCGTCCTGATATTCAATTGAGGTCTCGCAACTAGTGAACAAATTACTTATTTATTAGAATTATATTTGTAGAATAAACATTAGCTTAGTAGTGTCCGATATTGTAATAATTTAATATTACATAATTTATTTTTATTACATTATGTAAATTTTGTCTTTGGATAAGGTAATCACTGATGATTACCTGCTTATTTATACTTAATTTATACTACAGTACTGTGTAGTTCTGTACATTGGTACAGTAACAAATAATCTACCATAGGGTGTTTTGCGCATGCTGATCGGTGGGGTGCATTTTGAGTATGTTACTATATATATATATATATGCTATATAGCATAAGCAAATCAATGGCTGTACTCCTCTTTTAGTTTGTGTGAAGCACTAGAGTTTTTTACTTGCTGGTTTCTTTTTCTCCGGGGTGTCACTGAGGGGATCGACTTTACAGTTAGTATACCCGCCCTTAAAAATACCGATCCTTATACGTTTACTTATATGTGATTGGTTACTAACCTTTTATTTAGAATAAATATTTAAGGCGTGGATATGGTCGGTGAAGTTGGTCGCCTTGGTGGCTCCCTTGTATGGCAGATAATGATTGACAGGTCAATGGAATCAGCTAACCACCTAGTCTTACACTAGTTGGTTATGTAGTGTGTGTTCGTTTTGGTAGTAATTTTCATATTAAGATTTCTAAATTTAAGTTCTAAATCTGATATCGAGGTATAATAAATATTTGTCGTTCTTTTAATAATGAATAGCTGCCTAACCAAACGCACTCTAAGACCTCATTGTTAAAAATTTTTTTTTTTTTTTTTGACTATTCATAAATATCTGTAAAGATTTACATGAAATAAATGATTTAATTTGATTTGATTTGAACCATGTTAAGGCTTTGTTTATATTTTGAATAAAGAGTCATGTCCTTTCATACGAAAACTCATAGACACAATTTTAAAAAATCTACGCGCATTAAAAATCCTAGGTGAACCCACAGAGCACTGGGACACCCTGGTCATGTATATAATAGTGTCGAAGCTAGATAAAACTACTGAGCGCGAGTGGGAGCAATATAAAAGTATGTCATTGTCAAAAAATACCTTAAAGGTCGATGACATAATTAAATTTCTAAAAGATAGGGCAGATATGTTAGAAACATTGAACTTAACACACAGCAAAGAATATGATAATAAAAAACACTCAAAGTCGTTTACTAATACTACTCAATGCAATGTCTCGTCCAATGAGCGATCCGAACGTAAACCTAAGATTAAAAATAAAGGATTATGCATTATGTGCAATCTTTACCACCCACTTTATTCATGTCACAAATTTATTAACACTGACTTAAAATCTAAATTAAAACTAATTAAAGATAACAATTTATGCGAAAACTGTTTACGTTCGGGACACTCTCTGGATACCTGCATGTTCGGTTCATGCAGAAAATGCAATAAAAAACATAACTCGCTAATTCATGACGATAGCGCGGTCGACCTATCAGTAACATTCCATACTGTAAATGAAGGTGGTTTGAAAAAATCTGCCTCCGCGCATCCCCTCTCCTATGACGTAATTAATCCTTTCAGTGATAGGGACCTCTCAGCTGTTAATGTAAACAAGGCACACACACATATGCAGATACATAACTATACGCAATTCGCAAGTGTGCAACCTGTGTTATTGTCTACTGCGATAGTTCAGATCGCAGATACAAATGGTTATTTTCATATTGTCCGCTCCTTGATAACGGGAGTCAACGATGTTTTATAACCAAATCATTATGCAATTTATTAGGCGTGCAATTAATACAGTCCACTCACGAAATTCGGGGTGTAGGTGAAACTGTGACTCAGTGTACTGAAACCTGTGTTATAGAAATAAAATCACATATTAATACCTACACTTTTAGTTTACAATGTTTTGTGTTACAGCACATAACTTCCACGCTGCCGGCCGTATGTGAATCACGCGCACAGTTCTGTATCCCAGACGGCATACAGCTGGCTGATCCAGATTTCTTAGACTCCAAAACTATTGACATTTTAATAGGCGCAAACAATCACCCGACACTTTAGGAGAATCATTTTCTCAAGCAGAACGATGCTTTTTAGCGCTGGAAAAGCGATTGCAGCGCTCGCCTGAATATAAGCGTTTATATACAGACTTTATTAAAGAATATGAGAGCCTAGGTCATATGTCACGCGTTTATACCTACAAGTCTCCATATTACTTTATGCCGCATCACGGCGTATTTCGTGAACACAGCACCACAAACTGCCACCACTAGTAGCAGTATATCGTATAACGACATACAACTAGTAGGTCCACCTATACAGGGTGATTTAGTCGACATCCTTCTACGTTTTAGGCAACATCGATATGTAGCCTGCGGGGATGTCGAAAAAATGTATCGTCAGTGTTTGGTAGCCGACGATCAACGTGATCTTCAATTAATCATCTGGCGCGACGAGCCTTCGCAGCAGTTAGGTATTTATAGACTTAACACCGTCACATATGGAACTGCTTCTGCACCATTTTTAAGCGTAAGGTGTTTAAAGCAGCTGGGTCTGGAGAGTACCCATCCCGACATCCAGAGGATTATTAGTCGCGACTTCTACGTCGATGATATGATAACAGGTATGGATGACAAATCTGAATTGTTAAAACCATGTGATCAAGTTGCAAGTACATTACAACGTGGTTGCTTTCCATTACGCAAGTGGATATACAATTTTATTCCCGACAATTCACATTATAATAGTTCATCTGATATTTCCGTAAATTTTACTTTAGGTATAGGTTGGTATCATTTATGTGATCAATTTCATTTTAATACTCAATATAAAAATATTAATCAAAGTGTTACTAAGCGATTAATATTGTCAAATGTACCGCATTTGTTCAAAATAGAACTGCAGAAATACATGAATTGACAAAGGAACTTCCGTGGCGTCATGTTAGAGGTAACACAAATCCTGCAGATTTGGTCACCCGCGGAGTCGGACTACGGGACCTCTCATCATCCACACTGTGGTGGGAGGGTCCGGAGTTTCTTCATAATAATAAATTTAAATGCGAGGATATTCCTCATTTCAATAGTACTCGATTGACTAATGATTTGCCTGAAATAAAATCTACTGTTATTTCATTTGTAGCCGATAGTAAGGAAAATCAGCCTTTTTATTTTACTTTCAGACGCTTTTCATAATTAAATCGTATGAGACGCGCCGTCGCATACGTGTTACGTTTTATAAATAATACACGCAATATAAGTAGTAAGCGCACGGGCATCATAAATATTAGTGAATTGGAGGAAGCTGAAAAGACGTTAGTTAGGTTTAGTCAAATCGAGTCATTTCCTGACTTACACAAGTGTTCGAGCCGGCTCCTCACTATTTAAATATGGCTATAATCTAACTTTGTATAATGAGACAATTTGTTAAGGCGTTAGGCGATCTACGGTATAAATATTTAAAATTCACAAATTTATTCTACTTACCTTCGTTCTTATACATTCTTTACTTATTCCAAATTTTCAACTCTCGATAATCAGAACCATCAAGCCACAGTTGTAAAAATTAACTTAATAATATAAAACTAAACAGAAGAAAATTTGAGTTTTATTTAAAATTTAAAGCTCCATTGTGTCAAACAAAGACATAAATTGGTGGCCCATGAGGGGAGGTTATGAAGTCTGAAGCCTTCAAGAGAAGAAGATTGGATGCTGGTTATTGCGGGCAGTAGATCAAAAGTTCTACACCGTGCCGGTCCGAGCTACAAAGGTAGTACACGCCGCGTAAACTCAGCATCCACATCGCACTTGGCAGTGCGTGTAAACCGCACCAGGGTGCATACCATTGAAGAACTACCATCAGTTGGCGTCGGACAGCCACGTTAAAGCGTCGCTCCGCGCGGCACCGGGCAGTGTATGAAAACATCACCAAGGTGCCAGCCATCGCCACGAGAAGACGAAGACCGCCGAACGTCGCACCACGCAAAAGGATAGCAGCGCTTCGGGCAGGACAAACGAACCAAGAAGCTGGAATCTGGATCAAGGTCACACATCAGCTGTGCTAATGAGATAAGTGCCTTTCCTTATACTTTCTTCTTAAATCTATCCCTCCCCATATTTCCTTTCTAAATATTGTGAAAAACCTCCACTTGTAGAAAGGTTATATTTTGAAAATAATATTAGCAAAAGGCTTTTAATAGTTATAATTAATAATAAGTACATACCTATAACTAGGATACAAACTTAAGTTCCTATGTTATAAAATTTATTTAATATTATACTTTATAAATCTAAGTAGTTCTAGTAGGTACTTATCCTAAGTAAGCCTAAGTAATATATAAAATTATTATTATTAGGTTAAGTATATAACGTTCCTAACTAATTAAATACCTAATTTAAAACAAACTTACATTAATTTTATATAAGAATAATATCTTATATACCTAACTACTAGAACTTATTATAATTAAGCTTACATTCTTATCTAATAGTAACTACCTAACTAAACTGAATTAGGGTTTGTTGGGGTTCTATTTATACTTACATGATAAAAATAATATAAAACAGTTAATCTAGATAAAAATATATAATAAGTTGGTATATAAAGTGCATAGTTAAAGGATCTTTAGGTACATGGTATAAAAAAACTTGTTTATTATTTAAAACCTAATATTTCGTGCCTACCAACTATTTTAAAGTTATGTTCTGTTATTTATTATATAACTAAAACTTTAAGTACTTAATACACTGAAATTTAAAATAATATTCTCAGAAAATAGAATAGGCATTTATTGATATTCTTCACACTTAGCTTGCTTTGTTATTATCAGTTTTTTAATAAGAGCGCCGACAATTTCAGCTGCGTTGCGGGCTACGCCCAGTGGCGCTGTTGGGTGCTGTGCTGGCGTCAGCTGTGCCAAGCTGTGTGTTGGCGTGAGCTGTCGTGAGCTACGCCAAGCTGACCTCACTTACCTGTCGATGTGTGCAGCCAAAGCAAGGAGCGTGAGCCTTATTACTTTTATTCAGTTAATATTTATTAGCTCAGTGTGTAACGATGCCTATTGAATCAGATAAGACTGTTTCTGGAGCGGCTCGCCTTCGAGATTTATATGCATCAAGGAGCTCCATAAAGGGTCAAATTACTAAATTTAAAAATTACATAATCATAGTACAATCCAAACCAGATTTATCAAGCATCGAACTAGCTGAGCTATCTCTTAAAATTAGTCGACTTGAAAGCCTATCTGTCAAATTTGATTTGCAAAATCAGATTGAGGTACTAAATTTAGATAATATTGATACTGAAATCGATGAAAGAGACAAAATAGAAAGAGAAATCATTTTAAATATTGCTACTGCTAAGTCATTATTAGAGGAATTAAACCAGAGTGACATTGACAGGCGTGCATCAATAGCTGCTGCACAAGACATCTCTTGTAACCATGAAAATATTGAAATCAAACTACCACAGATTCAAATATCTAAATTTAATGGTTCATATTTTCGTTGGTTGGAGTTTCGTGATACATTCGAAAGTCTTATTCACAACAATTCAAGAATAAAACCAATTCACAAATTCCACTATCTCATATCATATTTGGAGGGAGATGCGTCTAGAATTATTTCTAATTTGGAAGTATCTTCCCCCAACTACGCTGAGGCCTGGTCGTTGCTTTGTGAGCGATTCGATAACAAACGGCTACTTATTGATCATCATCTGGGATCATTATTTAATACCCAGTCAATCGCTCGCGAATCTGAACGGTCTTTCCGATTCTTGGTTGATCATTATAACAAAAACTTGCGAGCTCTTTCCAGTTTGGGACAACCTACTGACAAATGGGACATGTTGTTGATTTACATGTTAACTACTAAACTAGATAAAAATACACTAATAAAATGGGAAGAATTTCGCAACACTCTTAATGATTTGCCAACTTTAGATCAGTTTCATAGATTTTTAATAGATCGTGCAGATGTCTTGGAGTCACTAAATCGTAGTATGCATAATAATTATGACAATAGTAATATAAACAATAATAACAACAATAACAGAAATAACAATAACAAAGATAATAATAACAGTAACAATAACACTTCGTTTAAGCAATTTCCAGTAAAAAATAATAATCGTAATTTTTATAACAACAATAATAATAACAATCGTGAACAATATTTACAAACTAAATCTTTTGCTAGCACTAGTCAAAATAGACCATTTATTTATTTGTGCGTTATATGTAATGAAAATCATAAAATTTATGATTGCCCTACTTTTAATTCTAAAAATATTAAAGAACGGTTTGAAGACGTTAAAAAATATAAATTATGTTTAAACTGTCTCAGGCAGGGGCATCCCACTAGCGAATGTCGTATTAATCCTTGTCTAATATGTAAACAGAGGCATAACAGCCTCCTTCACAGCCCCACGGCTTCTGGTGTTGCAAACGTTGCAGTTTCCGAGGAAGAGGAGACTGTAGTGAACTTGTGTAAGCAAAACAACAATCAAGTTATCCTGTCTACTGCCTTAATAGAAGTTTGCAACCCTAACAATAATAACATTAAACAAAATGTTCGTGTGCTATTAGATTGTGGGAGTCAAAACTCTTTTATAACTAAATCTTTAATGAATTTATTATCACTAAAATCAATACCTATAAGTATGTTAAATGTCATAGGTATTAGTAATAACTGCTCAAACGCTATTAAAGAAAGTTGCACTGCCAAAATAAATTCTTTAAATACTAAATTTACTACTACTACTTCCTTTTATGTACTAAATGAACTAACAAGTGAACTCCCTAAGAGTCCTATAGATATAAGGAAACTTAATTTATCTAAAAATATTCATTTAGCCGATCCTAACTTTAATCAACCTGCTTTAATTGATATGTTAATAGGTGCAGATATTTTTTGGGATATCCTTGGGAATGAACAATACTCCCTCGGTCCTTATAAACCAAAGTTGAGGAACTCAGAACTTGGTTGGTTGATTTCCGGTCCAATGTATAATAACAATAATATTTCTTATAATAATTTAAAATGTAATACTGCTATGGTTTCTCAGCCAGTTCAAGACAATTTGGAAGAATTAGTTTCAAAATTCTGGGAGATAGAAGAAATTCCAAAGAAATGTGTGTGGAATGCTAGGGAGAAGTCTTGCGAGGAACATTTTCTTACTCACATGACTCGCTTAAATACAGGCAGGTTTAGCGTTAAATTGCCTTTAAATGATTCCCCCGATTGTCTGGGAGATTCTTATAGTCTAGCTAAAAAAAGATTCTTAAACTTAGAAAGAAGGTTTAAACGAAATCCGGTTTTGAAGTCGGAATATATAAAATTCATACGCGAGTATGCCGAACTAGGTCACTTATCCGAGTCACCTACATGTAAGCCAAACCCGTCTTATTTTTTATGTCACCACGCTGTATTAAAGGATAGCGAATCTACAAAACTCCGCGTGGTGTTCGATGGTTCAGCTCCATCCTCTTCTGGAGTATCCTTAAATAGTATTTTAATGGTAGGCCCAAATGTACAGGACTCTCTTTTTTCTATTTTGATAAGAGCAAGGCAATATAGATACATTTTGACTGGTGATATAGAAAAAATGTACCGCCAAGTACATGTATCTGAAGAAGATCGTAATCTGCAGCTTATCTTATGGAGAGAAGATGAGTCTCAGCCAATTAGGACTCTGCGACTCAATACTCTCACTTATGGTACCGCAAGCGCGAGCTACTTGAGTACGCGATGTCTAGTTCAGATAGGAGAAGAGCAGGACGATGAACTAATTAAAACTATAATTAAAAATGATTTTTACGTTGATGATCTTATCACGGGTTCTAATGATAAAAAAGAATTACGCTACATTCAGAATTCTATTTCTAATGCTCTGAATTCTAGTTGTTTTAATTTAAGAAAATATAAAACTAATTTGCCTAATTTATTTGAAAATTCATCCATGAATACACAGGAGGACTTAATGCTGAGTGAATCCTCAAGTACACTAGGGCTTGGTTGGAGTCCGTCTACAGATAAATTAAATTTCCCGGTAAAACTATTTACAGATAATAATAATAAAGTAACAAAACGATTAATTTTATCAAATTCATTTTAAATTTTTGACCCTTTAGGTCTTTTAAGTCCTTGTACTATTTTACCAAAATTAATGTTGCAAAAACTATGGTTAAATAAGATCAACTGGGACGACCCTGTGCCATCTGATGTACAGGAGGACTGGAATAAATTTTCTAAAGGTCTTTTTAACATATTGAATATAGAAATTCCTAGATTGGTTGTTTGTTTCTCACCTAAAATAATTGAATTACACTCTTTCAGTGATGCATCTCAAGTGGCATATGGGGCATGTATTTATATGAGGTCAATAAACTCTCTAAATGATGTCACTGTAAGTCTGCTGTGTGCCAAATCTAAAGTAGCACCTATAAAACCTGTAACGATTCCTCGTTTAGAGTTGTGCGCCGCCCTGTTAGCTGCAAGACTTTGCAAGGCCGTTACAGACTCACTGAGGTATAAACCTAATCGTATTATTTACTGGTGTGATTCTAGCGTAGTATTGGGTTGGATAAATAATGATCTTAAAAAACTAAAAACATTTGTGGCTAATAGAATAAACGAAATTAATGAAACAACTGATTCGTTATCTTGGCGTTACGTACCAACAAATGACAATCCGGCTGATCTTATTTCTAGAGGTGTTAATGCTAATACATTAAAGTCTTTAGACTTATGGTGGTCAGGGCCTAGTTTTCTAATCGATAGCGAAAGCAACTGGCCAGTATTAAGGTCTGGCGTATGTGCGGATTTGCCAGAAATAAAGTGTAATATAGCTGTAAAATCTAATCCATTAATTATATTTACAAATTATTCTAAACTTAATAAATTACAAGCCTTATTTGCATATGTAAAAAGATTCATTTACAATGTAAAAAATCCTAAAGCAAAACGATTAGGTGATTTAACATTAGAAGAGTTGAAGGAATCCTTTCAATCACTATGTGTCTTAGCGCAAAGGGAATCTTACCATATAGAGTACAACCTACTTCTTAAAAATAAAACACTTAATAATAAAAGTAAAATATTATCTTTATCTCCATTTATGGATGAAGCAAAACTTGTAAGAGTGGGTGGGCGAATCGATGCTAGTAATTATAGCTATGAAAAGCGACATCCAATCCTTCTGCATGCATCGCATCACTTAACTAAAATATATTTTGAAAGGGAGCATATTCGTAAGTTACACGCAGGTCCCCAATTATTGTTGGCTGCAGTCAGAGAATTTATCTGGCCAGTGAATGGAAGACATCTTGCTCGGAGAGTAGCAAATAACTGCGTTCGATGCAGACGTCTACGAGGTAAAACCTTATGCCCAAAGATGGGTAATCTTCCGTCACAACGTATAACTCCCGATTTTCCATTTATCTCTGTAGGTATAGATTTTGCTGGTCCCTTCTATATACTTAATCGAAAGGGTCGGGGTTGTAAAGTCATTAAATGCTACCTATGCTTGTTCGTGTGCTTGCGTTATAAATGTATTCATCTGGAAGGTGTTAGCGACCTATCAAAGGATGCTTTTATCATGACGCTTAAACGTTTTATATCCCGCAGAGGCAAGCCACGAGAAATATTTAGCGACAATGGTCGTAATTTTGTCGCAGCTGCAAAGGAAATAGGAGATTTTTTAAAACAAAGTGTAGGACCTTTATCTGATTTTGCAAAGGAAGAAGGCATAAAATTTATTTTTTCTCCTGCTTACGCTCCTCACTTTGGCGGCATTTTCGAAGCTGGCGTGAAGTCAGCTAAATATCATATCAAGCGTGTCATAGGAAACGCTTACCTTACGTTTGAAGAAATATCAACCTTATTTTCTCAAGTGGAGGCGATTCTAAATAGTCGCCCCTTGTATCCACTATAATCATCTCCTAACGACCTCCTTTCCCTTTCTCCAGGGCACTTTCTCATTGGCAGACCGCTGACGTCACTTCCGTCGCCTTCTCTGGAGCACTGTAACGTTGCGAAATTGCAGCGATATGCCAGACTGGAACAAATTCGGCAACATTTCTGGAAACGATGGCAGAAAGAATACATCGCAGAACTTCAACAGCGAACCAAGTGGCGAACCGACACATCAAAACTAAATCTGGGTGACATGGTTCTGCTACAGGAAGATTCCACTACTCCTATGCAGTGGCGCCTCGGAAGAGTCACACGTTTGATACCAGGACCAGACGGTATTGCGAGGGTGGCTGATGTGAATACCAACAGAGGCTGCGTTAGACGTGCGTTGGTTCGCTTGTGTCCTCTACCTTCTGCTGAAGAACTCAATGGTTGAAACCTGGAGCTTTCAACGGGCGGGAAGATGTTCGAGCCGGCTCCTCACTATTTAAATATGGCTATAATCTAACTTTGTATAATGAGACAATTTGTTAAGGCGTTAGGCGATCTACGGTATAAATATTTAAAATTCACAAATTTATTCTACTTACCTTCGTTCTTATACATTCTTTACTTATTCCAAATTTTCAACTCTCGATAATCAGAACCATCAAGCCACAGTTGTAAAAATTAACTTAATAATATAAAACTAAACAGAAGAAAATTTGAGTTTTATTTAAAATTTAAAGCTCCATTGTGTCAAACAAAGACAACAAGTTATTGTCTAAAAGTATAATGTTAAAAAATAAACATAGTTTAGACAACTTAAATTTATTTTTAGATAAAGATAACATTATACGAATCGGTGGTAGTCTCGATAATGCACCTGATTTTAATTATACTAAAAAACACCCTATATTAATTTCTAGAGGTAAAACGTTATCGCCTATGATGGGTAATTTGCCTAAAGAAAGAATCACTCAGACTTATCCATTTATTCGTAGCGGGGTCGATTACGCAGGACCAATGCTCATTCTGAATTGCAAAGGTAAGGGCTATAAAACTACCAAGGCATATATTTGCCTATTTATATGTTTTGTCACACGCGCAATACATTTGGAGCTCGTTAGTGACCTTTCAACTGATGCTTACGTACTAGCGTTAAAGCGTTTTATCTCAAGGCGTGGAAAACCGCTTGAGATTTTTTCTGACAATGGTCGGATCTTTGTAGGTCTTAAAAATGAGTTTGCTGATTTTTTATTAAATTGTAGTTCAGAAATAAAAGATTATGCAACTAGTGAACAAATAAAATTTAGTTTTATCCCCCCTTATTCGCCTAATTTCGGTGGCCTGTGGGAAGCGGGAGTAAAATCATGTAAATACCACTTACGCCGTGTTGTAGGAAACGCGCATCTTACATTTGAGGAGTTAGTACGGTGTTAGCACAAATAGAAGCCGTCCTCAACTCCCGACCTTTGACTCCTCTTTCCACAGACCCTGAAGACTTTCTTCCTCTTAGTTAAAATCAAATAGCAAGATTTTTGTAATATCTAAAATAATAAACTATGTAACTGAGCTTACTTACACTCCATACAATGACATTTCAACAGAGTGACTTTGGGCTCAACTGTTCAATTTTATTTTTTTTGGGAAATTTGACAGAAGGTAATGACGTCATAATACGAATTCAGCCTTAAGTACAATAGCCACGACACAGAATGGCTAGGCTATCGAGTCAAAAGCACCTGTAATACAAGGGAATAGAGTGCATGACCTTTATAGTGTGTTTTGTTGGTGATTGTTTAATGTCATATTTATAGGACTTCGTTATTTTGACAACCTAAAGTTTCCGAAGCATATTACATTGCTTGAATAGAAAACTGAAAAAATCTTTTTTTTTTATTATGGCTTGTTTGTCGGTTTGTTTGTTTTTACATTCCCTAAAGCCACTCATTGGATTTAAAGTCGAATAACTGAAAGACCACCAATTTGATATAAATAAATCGAAATTCTACATTCCAATGAAAGGAAAGGTTTGCATTTAAATATATTAGAGCAGTTAAAAATAATAAAAAAATATATTCCAACTTTACTAAATGATCATATTAACATTTCCAGCTCTCCAGTTCTAAATTTATTCAAACCCACACCCATGAACCTTACCAACTAGTCCTGAAGATTCCTCGTTAAGAGGCGAAACACGTGTCGAAGAGTATTCGTTTGTTGGTGATATTTCTTTGTGTTGTTGTAACATATAATTGAATACACCAACATTATAAGCGGAAGATATTACAAAATAATTCCCAATTGTAATCATTATAAAATGAACTTCCGCAAAATAACGCCTGATTCAATTAAATATAATATAAAGTATATAAATTTGATTTAAAATAAATTTCATGTTTACCACGTACCTAATTTATTTGAAATTTGAATCGAATATCGGTTCATTTTAGCCACTTTTATTTCTCTTATGCTGGGTCTACATTAGCGGGCGAAGATTCGTGTCACGACTTTTCATCGTGCTGAGGTATGTGGTTCTCTGTTGGGTGGCATGACGTAGATGTGATTGTAGGCTATTCTATAACCTCGACCGGTCTCGATACCACAGATGCAAAAACCGTCAAGTGGCCTAGTCATGTTTCGGTTTTAGTCTGTGGGTTCACCGGTTTTCAGGAGACTACGGCATCGATTTATTGTCGAGGTGGTAGTCTTCTATCAGGGTGCGGTTACGAAATGGGTAGTTGAATTGACGATAAGGCAGCTAGTATTAAAATATACTCGTAGTGCCCCCAATTTCGTAATCACATCATTTAGGCAAAAAGTTTAGTTTTTTTTGTACAAAAAACTCAAGCACGTCCGTCCCGCTACAAAGTCTGGACGTTAATGAAGTGACGTAGGTGTAGCCACCCAAGCGAGTATTGTCGCGACAAATCCCTTTGATGCGCGCCTGTTTACCGACAGCGCCACGATCATACATCATCTTCGTCCGAATACTGCGCATTGCAACGATCTACCCGGCCACACTCATCGCGCTATCATGAATATTCGCCGTAGCCCGCTAATGTAGCCCAGCATTATAAACTTTTGACTTTGACGAACGATTTAACAGTTACCACGCTTTCAGCAACTCGACCTTAGTAGGTAATTTATAGTTTAGACGCGGAAGAAGAATTTCGTACGATGACACCTTACTTGTCTGTCACGGAAAGGATTATTTAAAATTTTAGTTATAAATAAATATTCATAAGTATTATAATAAACATAATTTTTCAAAAGAGAAGTAAAGAAGACAAAGTTAAAGCAAAGATCATGTGATGCGATTAGCGACAGTCGCTTCGCATAATCGCCCTATTGCAAATTAGGATAACGCTTGTGAAGGGTCAAAAATATATTTGTTTGGATGGGCGAGCTAGACTTCAAGGGATTCATTAAAAGTTGTACAAATATAAAGTAAACAAAAACTTATTGAAAAAAAAAAAACATCTCTATTCATTTATTTTATGAATTTTGAAATAAAGCACTTATTGTTGTATAAAATGAGAGCTTTTACCATAAACATTTAACATAAATAGTTTTGGACCATAACAAGGCTAAAAGCGATTTTTTTTCACATTAATTGTGATGTACATTTCGTTATGACCCTCGGTTAAATGATTTTTTTCCATTTATATTTTCATTCATGCATATTCTCGTCGTAATTTTTCTACTCAGACTTGGTAAGTTTTTTGAATCTTTATTTTTGGGTTGCCCCGAGTTGTCCCTCCTTCCATCTTTCGTATGCACTTTTCCACTAAAATAAATATTAAAATAAATTATACCAACCACCAATAAAATTGAACAATTTACTAAAATAATAACTAGAGTTGAAATCACCACGCAGCTCCGATAGCCGTGGCGCATCTGTAGCACCCTACAATCAAACTATAAGATAATAATAATAATAATATGTAGGACAATTTACATATATTGCTCTGGTCACAAACTAAGCTCTAGGCTTGTACTATGTGTACCAGAAGCAACGATATAATACATATTATATTTTATAAACACCCAGACCATGGTAAATTGTACGGAAAATATGTACTAATATTTTTTGCCATGGGTGGGAGGGAATCGAACCCACGACCTCCGGATACAACGCCAAAGGCGCAATCAATAGTCTACGGTAGTCTATAAGATAAATTGTTTAGTTCCAGTTTTAGCCGCAGGACTTGAGTGGTGGTCCTGACTGTACGAAAACAGAATGACTGATTGATCTTATAAGTTTTCCGTTTATCTTCAAACGGAAAACCCTAAAACGCATTGAATTTTTTGGGAATATCATATTATGCAAATATCATATTTTGAGAACAAAGTTTAAAAATAAATAAACATTCAAAATTAAAAGGAAAATAACAAATATTTTCATAAAAACGTTACCTATTTCATTAGAATAAAATTAGTTTTTTTTTTAACACTAGATGGCAGAAGAGTGTGTTTATAATGTTTGAATACCGAGCGACGGTCGTTCGTTTGAATCCCACCCACTATTTTTTTCAATATGTTTTACAAAGTACCGTAACTTGATTTGTAATTTTTATATGGTCATAACGAACCGATTATATACCTATAGACTTTTATAAAAATCTGTATATCATCAAAAACTCCAAATTTTGTCTAAAATATAAAAAAATATAAAATCATAAATGTACCTACTAATAGTAAACATTCATATTATAGAAAACTGCTTATTTTGTCTCAGAATGTCTTCTCTCGTCGTACTTCTACTCTTTATATATTGGAGTGTTGTTTCCAACAATTTCACTCTCGTTAGCTAAAACAAATTAATAATGTCAATGTTTTTTGTTGGAGCACGACTTGTGACTTTGTATATACCTGATGGTAAGTATACGTAGAAAGTACTAAGAATGTCGCCGATAAATCGAAAAAAATATTGTTTAACAGTGTTGATCGCTCTCACTATGCCGGCTAAATATATATATATATATATATATAGGTGATCCGGTTTAAAAATTGGCGGCGGCTGTAACGTTCGCCCCCGCACCCCCTGAGCATCATTGCATCTCAGAATATACTGAATACTACCCCTTCTGCCTCTATACTACCCTTACTTCTTACTACGTACTACGAACTACGTCGTAGATATGAGATAATCATAGAACCTTATATCTAAGAATATTTCAGCCATGTAATCGTCTAGTTTAACCCTTTTACGTTGTGTATTTTTTTCTCAGTTTCAGTAACCCTTAGTTCTTTTAGAGGTAGAATTGATATTACGATTGGTAAAGTTATAGTTAATGAGTCAAACATACTCGTAGTAGAGTTAATCGTATCATATAGTAGAGTTTAATGTATCATAAATATTAGTTTCTCTTCCCCGATATATTTATTTATATGGGAGTGAAAAAGGGGGAAGAGGGAAATAGGCCCCATCCAAACGCCCTTTCCTGTGAGAACCCACACATCTTAGATGTTCCCTCCGTATCTCTTCCTCTTTTTTCTTTATTTTTTTTCATTATTATTTTATTTTAATTATTACTGTTTAATAAACATCAAGTAAATTCATTTAAGAATATATTGTATATACTTTATTTTGTAATTTGTAGTATATATTTAATTGATCATACATTGAATGTATATTACATAAAATTTATGTATTGAGTATAATTTCTCATAACCCAAAGGTTAAATAAACTTTATCATTTATAAAATCATTTATTCACATAAAAATATACTTAAGTATATACATCAGTAAGCATTGTTTTCATAATATTATTAAATGCTACTCCACTGTGTATCACTAGAAATAGGTATATTGAATAATATAGAATGTGATTAATGAAGATAATAAGGTAATGTAGTTATTCATTATATTATATATTAATAATATATAAGGTGAAGTTTAATTAAATCCATCATAAAGCGAGAACTAAAAAACCAATGCCAAAAGACCCAAGTAAAATGTATTGAACATTAATAATCACATTAGATACCAATAAAGTAAACATGGAATCGATGGTATTTTATAGTAGATATGACTTGTTAACTGTTAAATTAAATCGATGAGGTATGTAGGTATTCAGGATAGTTATGCACTTGCTAGTATAAAAAATATATAATTAGAACATCAAAAGGCGATTACTACTCCTGTACATAAAGTATTCAATATAGTGTAGGCAGTATAGAGTACAAGAATGTAGAATCCAAAATGGCCAGATGTCTAAAATAACAGCCGATACTAGTCAAGGCTACCAGTCCATGAATCCTTAACTTGGTAGAACATAAAATAACTAGTCAACTCGTCAGATAATCAATTAATGATTTATTATAATAAAAGTCATAATTAAATGACAACCATCTCAATCCTATAAAAGAGTAGGCTAATTGGTGATATAAAATTAATGTTACAACTGATTGGTAAATCTTATCATATGGCAATATTATTGGTAAATTCTCTAGAAGGATAATAATAATATAGTAGGGTTTAAATTTCAATAACAAAGAGTTACATAGGTAAATTGTTGACAAACGTCAAATAAATTCTGTAATAAGTAATATGCCAATAATATAGCAATACTGTATTGAGATAATTGAATAAATGACTAGTTATAAAGTCATTAATTTCAGTAGTAGAATAATATGTAATATTATACCCATATTAAGGTAAGTAGTCTGGTATTCAGGAATAATGTGTATTCGCTAGAGTAAAAGGCTCATAAGTGAACATTGACGATAAAAGCAATTTCTGTACAACACAGTACGAATATCAGTACAATCAAAAGGTATCAGAAAAGCATATAATCACAAAGGATAAAATAAAAGTTCAACAGCCAAGTCTAGCCCAACTCACACCTTCATAATCCAGATATTTAAAGGTTTTAATAATATTATTTATCGGAAGAATCACAAGAATAACAATAATCAACTAGTTATTCTATAATAGATTAATCAACTAGACAATCGTCATAGATGTATGTTATTTTAACACCTTCAAAGGTTAAGGTTATGTTAAGATAAATAAACAGAAGTAAGTATTAGATAATTCATAGCATGTTAAGTAGTTATTGGTAAAAAATTAACGGCGAGTTACAAAATGTAATTATAAGTGAATATTATTAAGTTTTAATAAAATATCCACGTATAAGAAATATTCCCTATAATATTAAGTTGCTTAAGAAAATAAATGTGCCTATTTTTCAAACCTAGGAAATCTTACTCTATTAAAATATTGATACCTACAATAACGATAGTCTGTAAGAAGAGCCCTATTAAATCATTTAACCTGGAAACTTAATAAATAATACCTAGCAACATAAGTATAATATAGGAGTAGTTTAAATAAAAGCATAATAAAACCTACCTTTGCACGATGACCTAAAACACGTTAAAAACACAATAAAACAGGAGATACAATCAATTTCAAAATCTACAATATGTTATAAAATAAATTGTGAAGAAATAAATTTATAATATAAAACGTAGAATCATCACGCCGTGTGTACAAAACTTAGTTATATCAATGTTAAACTAAAATCACTCACCCAAGTCTAACAGCGACCACTAAATTTACAGCTTCCACTGAATTTACAATAATCAATCATTAATTCCTCTAGCTAGTAGTGTACTCATTGAATTTTAATATGCAAGTCCCTAATTTGTCGCCCGCTTCAGTTTTAATACCTGCCTCTGCGCTTGTATCCGCCCATCTCTTCTAACCGCCCCAAGAAATACGAAAAGATCCGATTGTTCCCGAAGCCCGGCGAAGTCCTTCCTAACTAATCCGATCCCTTTCCTCTCTTTCGCTACATACTTCTTGAAATAAATTTTATATAGAAAAGTTTAATTAATAAAAATACGAGGGGTATGTGGACGAACCGTTACAGCCGCCCCCAAACTTTTATGAATAAAATACACTTTCGAGAAGTCTTCTCAAAGAACCATTTACTTGAACCATTATTTTATAAAAATAAAACACAAAATGTGTAACAACACCCAATAACCAAAACCCTAATAATAATAATAAATTCACAAAACCATCCAAAACGAAGTGGTATCCTTATAGATCCTTTATTCAGAAAATTTTCTTCTCATCAGTAAAGTTAAACTGTCCGACAATACAAACCCTTTATTAAATGCAATGAAACGGTCATAAGTTCCAAACCGAGAAGGAAAAGTTCAAGTCACTCTTTAACAACAAACAATTTATTTACCAACAATAGAATAAACTATTTAAAAAAACCCTTACGTTAAAGTACAAAAGCTATTGTAAAGGTTAAGCCCTAAAAATTAACCAAACAAATAATTTGAGTCTACATACTTTTATATCGTAACTACTAACCTATCATGTTATTAAAGGCAAAACTAAACTGTATAAAATTATAAAAGGTGCTAGATAGAAATGCCTGTATAAAAGGTACTACATAGGTAATATCAACAATGTGCAACAATTATGAACATTTTTCAAATTAGATCGGTCCAACTAGATTATTACAAAATCTGTTGTTCTATGATCAATAACAAAAATCCAATTGGAATATAAATAAAGATCAAACTAACTTTCTATTCATAAAATTAAAAGTTTCATCTTCACTAAATCTGAGAAGTTATCATGAGGTAATCTTTTAAATTTGCATTTTCTCTCTTGTCTGACTGATACCTACGTATAAGCTGTAAAAATAACAACGTTATCTGTTTAATGTTATTGGATAACATCCCATAACTAAACAATTACATATTTTATTGTATTTTGTAAATAGTAATAACCTACCCAACAAATATACATCCCTCAACTACTAGCGAATAATTTAATAATTTATACAACATTTAATTATGTAGGAAAGATAAATAAATCTAGGTATACCTAACTATGTTTTACCTTAAGTTGTTTAATAATTAAGATAAAAATAATTACACAATACTTTATATTTAAGATTTGATATTCGACTCATGGCTAAATTTAATATGTTAACACGTTACACAAAACAAAAAAGCTAAGTGCAACTTCAGATATAACTTACTGAAATATCTTTAGCGCAACCAAACGTTGGTGACAGGATTGTGGGTCCGGAAACGTTTTGTGAAATAATTGAATTAATAAGTTAATAATAAATAACCAATAATAATAATAGTTGGTTGGAAAAACTAAAGTTGATGTGATGAAAAGTATATTTTTCATCATAGTTTATGATGAAAAATATATATTATTGTATTTTAATATATAATTAGAATTGATAAAACCGAGCAAAACATTTAATAAAATTAATTCAGTTCATAATACGCATCCCCCAGAAGCTACTCGACGTATTACTCCTGGCTGGCCAATGTCCGGAGTTCGAAGCTTTAATAAAGAACCACATCATTTCCTTTTATGTAGTTCTATACTACTTAATTTACGAAATAATACATGTTAACATATAACAAAACAGCATTATCTTATTCCTCAAAACTTTACGTGCTTACGTTTAAACTATAACAGCAAAGCCTTTCCTCAAGTCAATCAGTGTGGTACTGACTAATTTCTAGTACAACATGTAACATAAGATTGTCATGATGGTACGAATCCATCAGTATTCCAACCACTGTTGCTTGAAGTAAAGCTGCACTGTAAAAATAAATGTGGTAACCCATGAAGTTGCAAAATATCCATTATGTGTAGAATCAGCAACGTAAAAATATATAAAATTGAAATAGTATAAATTTTGCAATCCAAAAGTACCACTATCACTTATTCTAATCGACGTTTCAAGGCATTGTTTAGGGATTAAGTCATAGTCAGTAAGGTCATAATTGGATCAGTCCGTTTAATAAGTATTGTGATCCGTTAAGTCATAGTAAATTCCTAATAATTACCTTGAACCATCTAACAGCATAACTATATTTATAGTATAACCACTATATATAGTAAACGCTGAACTCGCTTTGCCTTAACTATGTACGCTGATTGCAACCATGCAACGTAATTCATAAAGTTTTCAGGAACAAGTTTAGAAATTAAAGAAAATATATTTTATAATAAATTTTAGCACGAGTCAAACTAAAATACTATAACAATATCACATTAGATTATAATAATATTCATTATTATATTCCAACATTAATATAGTTAGGTGCGTAAGCCCGCCCCACTGTTTAAAAGCAGAACTTAACATTCCAATTCCAAAAACAAATACATTTATGTCAGTGAATTTATGGTTACCTACGGGTACTTGAAGAAAAAAAGGAAACTGAAGTGTTTCTGTGTAAAATTATTACACTTCGACATGTTTGGGCCGTCATTAATTATTTAAAATTATGACGAAGTTAAAAAAAAAGGTTATCGTAATATTTTTGAGTGTGAACAAAAATTTGTTATTTAATACAAGGGCAAAAAAGATACCCTTTGAAGTGCCTATTCCACTTATTTGACCGAGAATAATAGACCACATGTTTGAGGTTGTTGGTGACAGATTTCGGGCTATTTTTTTTTTTCGATTACACAAATGACTTGTGTTACATGTGTGAAAGAACAAAGTCTAAGAACCCAAGCAAAATAATGTCAATACGTGGAAGCTATTTAAATTGTGATTTAATGTGTTTTTTTTTTTTTTTTTTTTTTTTTTCCTTTTATTTTAGAGAGAATAACACGTGTATGTAGCCATTCGTGATTAATGGTTCTTTATTTTTTTTTTTTTTTAGGATTGCAACCCGAAACTTTTCGAAAAGAAAACAGCTCTATAAAGCCAATTGACTATTGCCACTTAAACAAAAAGGGACTAGGTAATAAATTTGTAATTTTATGAGCTAATACTTAAAAATATATCTTGAAATTGTGTCGGGTGTCGTGTGAAAAGATTTAAATTACAGACATGTGCTATGACCGCTATTATTTGTTTGTGGCAAAAGTTACTTATTAGTGACACTACGAGGCCCAAAATGAATTTAATTTCAATTATACTTGCCATCAGACAATTGTTATTGTGGAGGGCACTATATAATTATTACTAATTTAATAAAAGTAATTGATTAAATTACATAAAATAATATAGTTATTTCGTATTATAAAATAATATAGTTATTTCGTATTATAAAATAATATAGTTATTTCGTATAATAAAATAATATAGTTATTTCGTATATAGATAATCATAAAAGTAATTTTACTCTTATCTATAATTTAGTATTAGTTTACCATCAGGTGTTTGAAGCTTGATTTCAAGATTAAAAGCTCTATCTAAAACTAATGAATACTTGCTTACTATCAGGTGATTAGAATCTTGATCAGGGGATTATTATATTTATTTATTTCAATCTATATTGCATACAAAATACCAAGGCGGACTTAATGCTGGTAGGCATTCTCTACAAGCCAAACCTTCGTATATTATCAATAATGTAATATTATTTTTATATAACCTCTTATACAGTTAATATAAGTTACAGATAACACACAATAGTTTATTTAATCGGCTGATTAGTTTTATCGGTGGATCCCGCTATAAAAGGACAGACAGACCGATAGACTACTTTTACCATTTATACTACAGACTTAATGAATACAACAATGGTTAAATCATTTTAGTTAAAAGTAAAACAGGTCAGATAGACACGCTCCCTTTAATAATAATATTATTATAAACTATAGAAGAAGATAAAACTTATTCAATAAATATAATATAGCTTACTAGTCGGATCATACTACTCATATATGAAAGCAGGTAGGTATTGTAATTCGATTCCCAGCTTACTTGTATTATGTAAAAGTACATTGTATATTAATAATTAAATTATTATTACGCTAGTTTCACAAGATAGGTATATATATAGATACTATAATACCTCTTTTCCTTCGACGCCTTCTCATAGGAGGTTAACCAATTATTAGTTTAAGTTCTATTCCACTTCTTCTGTTTTTACTGTTAGAGACGTAATGTTATGCGAAATGCGCATGATAATTAAAAAAAAACATCATTAATCCGTATTGTAGGATCATGTTACTGCAACAGTCCTCTAGTGTTAATAGTAATATGTTTTGCAATAAAACAAATAATGTTTTAAATAAAAACACCAATCAAGAACTTTACAATGAATACTATTTACCTTAAGGAGGTTTCGTATAGCTGTACCAATTATAATAATATTTAGGACATTTCACCCCTTTTTTCTGTTCACTAAGCACTAGGCTAGTTTTATGTGTACCAATGAAAACGATACTAATACATATTATATTTTATAAAACCCGGACCATGATAAACTGTACAGAAAAGTATAAATAATTATATTTCATGGTGGGAATCGAACCCACGAGCGCCAGACACATCACCCAAGGCGTAAACACTACAACCACAAAGTCGTTCATTATAAACCTGTTCAGATTGAGTAATGTTAGTTCCAACAACTAGTACTTAACTAACCGAAACCCCTAAATTTTGGCGTTTAGAATAACCTTAAGTCACCAGTCCATAATAAGTACTTTATACACATATTGAGACTTTATATACATATTGTCCTAGTCACAAACTAAGCTCTATGACTTGTACTATGTGTACCAGAAACAACGATACTAATACATATTTTAAACTATACACACCCAGACAATGATAAACTGTTCATAAAACATGTCTACCTATTTTTTTCATGGTGGGAATCGAACCCACTACTTTCGAGTACATCGCCAAAGACGTAACCACTAGTCTACGGAGGCAATGACTACTCATACAACTCATATAGTTGTATTGTAAGAAATAAATGTATCAACAATGGTATTACCGGTACAGTATGAGTTATAAAGATGTTTAAGCATGTTTAGCCTTCTGCAGTCTTAGTTTTACTTACACCTGCTTGTGGAATTCCTAATGCTCTAATACTTCTATAATGTGTTTATGTAAAATAAAAACACTACTCCGTCTATTTTGCAATATTTGCAAATAGCACATTTGATCACCGGCCTAGACACTTTTACCACCGCCTAACACATTTAATAAGCTTTTCTTGTAAAAGAGTGCATTTTATCATCAGCCTAGGACCCACTAACACTTTATTATAAATGTTAACTAATACCATCTAGTAGAATATTATATGTTTAATACACATTATATCAAAACATCTTACCAGCCACGCAGATTGAAGCAACTTTCTAGAAACACCGTCCTAGTACATCGTCTAAACACATCCTAAAAGAAGTTCTTGTAAAAGAGTACATTTTATCATCAGCCTAGGATACACTAACACTTTATTATAAATGTTAACTAATACCATCTAGTAGAATATTATATATTTAATATACAATATATCAAAACATCTTACCAGCCACGCAGATTGAAGCAACTTTCTAAAGACCCCGTCCTAGTACAACGTCTAAACACATCCTACTAGTAAAAACCGCAAACCAACCTAAAGCTTGTTACTAACCTAAATTTGAACTATAGTCATCTAATTATTTTTGTTTTCCTAAACATTAAACATTAGTTTAATGATGGTTTTATAAGTATTACATAATATTCCTTTAAGCCAATAATGTAATATTCCTAAGTATACGATATATTGTATAAATATCTTCGCCCCCATGATTTTAAGTTCCTTTGACTGTATAATTTTAAATCTCGCCCCCATGATTTTAAATACCAATGTAATAATCAATTCATTTAACACCTCTCTCCATTTTTCACGAGCAACAATTGTAGGCAATGGTGCCTAATTAGATATATATTTTATTATATGAATTATCTCAATAAAAGGTTCCTTTAGCCAATAACCCTAACACTATGTATAATCTATTAATAATAATCATATCCTGGTCACTATGTCAGTAATAAAGATATTATAATGATCCTATTACATCTTAATCCCTGGACACGCTATTAATTTACATATTATCCTGGTCACATTGATCATTTATCTATGATTTTCTGCAATGACCATCATTTTTTTTTTATCCTGGTCACTCTATTAATTTATCTATGATTTTCTGCGATGACCATCATTTTAATCCTGGTCGCGCTATTATTTTATCTATGATTTTCTGCAATGACCATCGTTTTAATCCTGGTCACTATGTCAGCTATGTCTATTAATTTCTGTAATAATCGTATTATTTTAATCCTGGTCGCGCTATTAATTTATCTATGATTTTCTGCAATGACCATCGTTTTTTATCCTGGTCACGGCCCCAATTGTAACGTTCGCCCCCGCACCCCCTGAGCATCATTGCATCTCAGAATATACTGAATACTACCCCTTCTGCCTCTATACTACCCTTACTTCTTACTACGTACTACGAACTACGTCGTAGATATGAGATAATCATAGAACCTTATATCTAAGAATATTTCAGCCATGTAATCGTCTAGTTTAACCCTTTTACGTTGTGTATTTTTTTCTCAGTTTCAGTAACCCTTAGTTCTTTTAGAGGTAGAATTGATATTACGATTGGTAAAGTTATAGTTAATGAGTCAAACATACTCGTAGTAGAGTTAATCGTATCATATAGTAGAGTTTAATGTATCATAAATATTAGTTTCTCTTCCCCGATATATTTATTTATATGGGAGTGAAAAAGGGGGAAGAGGGAAATAGGCCCCATCCAAACGCCCTTTCCTGTGAGAACCCACACATCTTAGATGTTCCCTCCGTATCTCTTCCTCTTTTTTCTTTATTTTTTTTCATTATTATTTTATTTTAATTATTACTGTTTAATAAACATCAAGTAAATTCATTTAAGAATATATTGTATATACTTTATTTTGTAATTTGTAGTATATATTTAATTGATCATACATTGAATGTATATTACATAAAATTTATGTATTGAGTATAATTTCTCATAACCCAAAGGTTAAATAAACTTTATCATTTATAAAATCATTTATTCACATAAAAATATACTTAAGTATATACATCAGTAAGCATTGTTTTCATAATATTATTAAATGCTACTCCACTGTGTATCACTAGAAATAGGTATATTGAATAATATAGAATGTGATTAATGAAGATAATAAGGTAATGTAGTTATTCATTATATTATATATTAATAATATATAAGGTGAAGTTTAATTAAATCCATCATAAAGCGAGAACTAAAAAACCAATGCCAAAAGACCCAAGTAAAATGTATTGAACATTAATAATCACATTAGATACCAATAAAGTAAACATGGAATCGATGGTATTTTATAGTAGATATGACTTGTTAACTGTTAAATTAAATCGATGAGGTATGTAGGTATTCAGGATAGTTATGCACTTGCTAGTATAAAAAATATATAATTAGAACATCAAAAGGCGATTACTACTCCTGTACATAAAGTATTCAATATAGTGTAGGCAGTATAGAGTACAAGAATGTAGAATCCAAAATGGCCAGATGTCTAAAATAACAGCCGATACTAGTCAAGGCTACCAGTCCATGAATCCTTAACTTGGTAGAACATAAAATAACTAGTCAACTCGTCAGATAATCAATTAATGATTTATTATAATAAAAGTCATAATTAAATGACAACCATCTCAATCCTATAAAAGAGTAGGCTAATTGGTGATATAAAATTAATGTTACAACTGATTGGTAAATCTTATCATATGGCAATATTATTGGTAAATTCTCTAGAAGGATAATAATAATATAGTAGGGTTTAAATTTCAATAACAAAGAGTTACATAGGTAAATTGTTGACAAACGTCAAATAAATTCTGTAATAAGTAATATGCCAATAATATAGCAATACTGTATTGAGATAATTGAATAAATGACTAGTTATAAAGTCATTAATTTCAGTAGTAGAATAATATGTAATATTATACCCATATTAAGGTAAGTAGTCTGGTATTCAGGAATAATGTGTATTCGCTAGAGTAAAAGGCTCATAAGTGAACATTGACGATAAAAGCAATTTCTGTACAACACAGTACGAATATCAGTACAATCAAAAGGTATCAGAAAAGCATATAATCACAAAGGATAAAATAAAAGTTCAACAGCCAAGTCTAGCCCAACTCACACCTTCATAATCCAGATATTTAAAGGTTTTAATAATATTATTTATCGGAAGAATCACAAGAATAACAATAATCAACTAGTTATTCTATAATAGATTAATCAACTAGACAATCGTCATAGATGTATGTTATTTTAACACCTTCAAAGGTTAAGGTTATGTTAAGATAAATAAACAGAAGTAAGTATTAGATAATTCATAGCATGTTAAGTAGTTATTGGTAAAAAATTAACGGCGAGTTACAAAATGTAATTATAAGTGAATATTATTAAGTTTTAATAAAATATCCACGTATAAGAAATATTCCCTATAATATTAAGTTGCTTAAGAAAATAAATGTGCCTATTTTTCAAACCTAGGAAATCTTACTCTATTAAAATATTGATACCTACAATAACGATAGTCTGTAAGAAGAGCCCTATTAAATCATTTAACCTGGAAACTTAATAAATAATACCTAGCAACATAAGTATAATATAGGAGTAGTTTAAATAAAAGCATAATAAAACCTACCTTTGCACGATGACCTAAAACACGTTAAAAACACAATAAAACAGGAGATACAATCAATTTCAAAATCTACAATATGTTATAAAATAAATTGTGAAGAAATAAATTTATAATATAAAACGTAGAATCATCACGCCGTGTGTACAAAACTTAGTTATATCAATGTTAAACTAAAATCACTCACCCAAGTCTAACAGCGACCACTAAATTTACAGCTTCCACTGAATTTACAATAATCAATCATTAATTCCTCTAGCTAGTAGTGTACTCATTGAATTTTAATATGCAAGTCCCTAATTTGTCGCCCGCTTCAGTTTTAATACCTGCCTCTGCGCTTGTATCCGCCCATCTCTTCTAACCGCCCCAAGAAATACGAAAAGATCCGATTGTTCCCGAAGCCCGGCGAAGTCCTTCCTAACTAATCCGATCCCTTTCCTCTCTTTCGCTACATACTTCTTGAAATAAATTTTATATAGAAAAGTTTAATTAATAAAAATACGAGGGGTATGTGGACGAACCGTTACACGGCGACAATATCGAATTAGCATACGAAACTACTTTAAAGTCTGGCCGTATACATTTTCGATATTGTTTGTAACGCCAAAGACGATTTTTGTACGACATTAACTTTTATTAATGCTGGTTGCACAAAGGCTAGGAATAGTCAATTTTGTATGATATTTTCTTTCGATAATGCTGTTTGGTAGAAGGCAATAGGGACAGACAATTCCGTTAATGTTGGTTGCATGAAGACAATAGGGTTAAAAAATATATATATGACATTTACTTTCGTTAATACTGGTTGCACAAAAGTTAGAGATAGACAATTTTGTGTGAAATTTACTTTCATTAATGATGGTAGCGTCAAAAGAGTAGTCAAGACAATAAATAATAATAATAATATGTAGAATAGTTTACACATACTGCTCTGGTCACAAACTAAGCTCTCTAGGCCTATACTCTTTGTACCAGAAACAACAATATAATACATACTACATTGTGAACTTCCATCGTCTTCGGAGAGACTACGAGGTATAATTTTAATCGAACTTCACTTACAGGTAAGTTCGTTTGATTATTAAATTTATAAACACCCAGACCATGAGAAACTGCACAGTCAAACGTACAGCTATTTTTTGCCATGAGAATCCAACCAACAAATAAAGCGCAGAAAAATAATTTGTACAATATTTAATTTGCAAAGGTCATTTGGGCACAATCCGACTTACGAGTAATTTGTGTAGGTTTGCCTACAGAAACAAAATTACTTTTAAATTAATAAGGTATATCCCACTTTCCATTTTAATTTTTTTTTTTTAAAAACCATGGGAATAAAATATTACAAGTGATTAAAAAGTTGAAGATATTTATTGCAAAGAACAAAATAGAATTTAAATGAAGGAATTGTATTAAAAAAGACCATGCGTATGAGTACTCGGTCTGGCGGCATCACAGAGCACGGAATCCACGCGCGCCGGCCGCCGCTACCAGCGCGCGGCGATTCCGTGCTCTGTGGGCGGCATATATAATGCTATCTCTCTCGCATATTAAATAAATCTTTTTTTTACAAACCATCATGAACAATTATCGAAATTCTCTACACTATTTTATTTCTGTAGATTCTGGATATATTTGTTGTACTAAGTGAGATAGTACGATTGCACCTGTAGATATTAATCAAGTTGAAATAAACCTTAGTATTTTTTTTTTTCTAAGATACAGAATTTCATTTTCTGTCTGATTCCCATTATTTATGGTAATGCGACCCATATATTCGTAAACCAGAGATATATGTCGAAACATCCCACATCAATTAATTTCTGTAGGTCGTGGGTAATTTTTTCATACTTAAGTGCCCAATGACCTTTTCTGTGGTGGTCACTATAATGAAATAGTGTTTCTTCTTACCTCCACATGATGTCCATTTTCTTTGTTGCTGGTAACATCCGATATTGTCTCCTGCAGTTGACGATAGGCTTTAAACTTAACTCTCTCCAGTTCCGTGCTTCGTAGTCGACGCTGGGCCTAAGAACAAAAATGTCATAGGGGAACTTTCCGGGAGAAATGAATGTATGTATGTAAATTGCTTCAAAGCTATACGATCTACTATCTATTCCATGTTTTTACTGTGTTTTAAATGTGGAAAAGATACATTTTAAATAGTGAATAAAATATATGACATAGAATTCCATTTTATTGGTATTTGACTCATAACGTAATTATTAAAACTTCGCTATATCGAAAAAAAAATAAAAACACTTTTTAACCCACTTTTTAAAGTTTTTATAAATCTTAGACCGTAAAAATAAAAATACATACTTTTGGCAAAAAAAAATGTAAGATAATAGTTTAACTTAATGGGTCCAAAATATTTTTTAATCAAAATAATAGTGAAATGTTGAGCCGCAGCCGCCACCTTGATTTACGATTTTGAACCTTATTTCATAGCATTATATTAAATTTTTAAAGATAAAAAAGCAATGAATAAAATCCTGGTGGCGGGACTCGAACCCACGAATCTCGCTATCGCGGCAAGGCGCTCAACCGTTGAGCCAACCGGGTTCCAGTCAGCCCTCACGAATTCTGTCATTGCTTGTTATCTACTTATACACAGACGCCCTCTATTAGCTTTCTTCTAATAACTCTTATACGAGTGAAGTTAGAAGTCCTAGTTTCTGATACTAGATGGCAGAGGAGTCTGTGTTTTGTTTTTACATTTTTCAGTATTTTATATTTATGCATTTTTATAAATTCCTTTTTATAATATAATCTTATATTACATTTTTAAAGATAAAAATGTCCCGCCACCACCAGGAATTTTTTCATTGCATTTTTATCTTTAAAAATTTATTTCATAGCACTAATTCGGGTTGGAATACCTGCCGTTAATAACTTAGCCATTATGTATCAGCCAACCTTTCGGAGTTCTATAAAATTCAAATAGGTAGAATGACGATTCAAAAACCAATATACTTAGACGACATACATACATGTATACAATACATTCCTAGAATTACTAGACTACATACCTACTCGTATACATTTGAAAAGTTGTAGGTACTTTCGGCTGATATGAGGTTCTACTAATCAAATTGAACAACTTTTCCCATAGAACCATGTGTCGCAAACACTGACTAATAAGAGTACTGACGCAAATGAAAAAAAATATGCTATTTTCTTACAAACTAGTAGGTAATATTAAAACTACCATTTTGTTTGGGGAAGCCTTTTTCATTTGCGGCACATGGTTCAATAGGAAAAGTTTGATTTAGGGTTAAAGAATCTTTATTTTCCACAAGAACATACATAGGAACAATCACTTACATGGAAAATACATAGTTTCAATGCATCACATAGCTGGCAAAAACAGAAACAAAAAAAAATACTATAACACAAAAATAAAATACACATTATTACGCTATTAATTAAATTACAAACACATTACTGGCACAACATAATCAAAACAGAAAAATAAAAAATACAAAAAAAAACTCTTTAGACTTTAAAAATTCTATTTGTATTATAATTTATGACTTTAAAATAATGTATATCAAATAAAACAAAACTATTATAACATTGAAGGTAGACAGAAAAAAAAAACGGTCTCGTTTACTGACAGCGCAAATCCCATTTATACTATTAATGAATAGTAGGGGGCGTGGCAAGTCGTATATATACTTAGTATGTTCCTCATTAGTCATTTTAGCATAAATATTTAATTTTAGACAACAATATTACAATAAACAAAAATAACAAAAAAATATAACAAAAGTAGCTATACAAAACATCAGCAGAGGCCCTATAAAAAAAAAATCATCTAGTCCCGCCGATGTTTCCAAAGTACCGAATATGCTCGCTGCATTACCCCTCCGAATCTCCAAGGCTTATGCGGCGAATAAAATAGCTTTTAGCACTTGAGTCACCGGATATTTTGACTTAAAGTTTGCCAAGTGTATCTGCAAACGTTTTTGTATCTGGTGACCAAGTGCCTAACGTTTCAACCGCAAAAGCTAGAAACTCAAAGCGGTCCCCCAGCGAGGCATATTTTCGCTTCTTGTTTAGAACCGCCAGACGGGCAGCGGCACCGGCGGAATTAGATGTTGAGTTAATGTAAGATGATGCTAATGCGTCCACGCATGTGGCATCCCAGAGTAAGGAACGCCCTTTCGTCCATGGCACCACGGTCACGGTCACGGTGCCGTCCGGTAAAATATTATATATATATATTTACTATCAAAATTTTGGTTCATATTTTTATTATTTCAGTTTTTTGTCTAATTATTAGGTAATATCAATAGTGTTTTAAATAGTAAATAAAGAATATTTAAGAACAAAAAAAATTAATAAAAAAAATCTTTTTTTGCCATTTAGTCCGTCTATATGTACTCAGTCCAGTCAAGTAAGTCAGTCCGTTAGTTATTTTTACGAATGCAATTTTGAAATGTTTTACCTACAATAGTACAGAAAATTAGTTGTAACTTATGTACTTTCGTAGGCATTTCTTATATAGTGGAAATGATTGTATTGATCTAATATCTTTTGGTAATTTATTAAAAATTTTGGCCCCTTCATACAAAATTGTTTTACCATGTATAGTTCTAGGTTTTATATGTAATGTATCGTACTTATATGAAAAACTCTTCTTAGATTGTATTTACAGGTTTTTTCTTTTTTTTAAGGTATATTTATGTGTACCTTTATTCATTATTTTCTTACAAGTATAAAACCTATAATATATAGTTGTTTGATATTCATAATCTTAGTTTCCTTGTATATTCTAATAGTGGGAGCCCAGTAGTTATATTGGAAAAGACTTTTTATGAGCTTATTTTGTACTATTTGTAGTTCTTGAATATTTACATACAACCACACATCTACCCCCACCGCCTACTTCTTACCGCTCAGAGAACCTTCAACAATTACCCTTTTCTTTTGTTAATAAACATATTGTAAGAACTAACACCCTAATGTACTACAATTTCACAATCTGGTATATTTTGTATGTACTCGTACCTATTGTGTCATGGACTGATGCCAAGGTCCAGCCTTCTGATTGGCTAAAGAAAAAATTACATTGATAATGGGAATCTCCATTCCTGCATTTGTCTGTAAATATCTCCATAGTTACAGACAAATGCAGGTAACTTTAAGTACCAAAGATACCTATTATTATTTTGGTGAATGGCTTTTCGCTTAACGCGTAACTATGCCAATGTCAATCTGACGAAAAGGCACAAAGGAGTATAAGTTTAATATTTCAATTAAGGATTTATAAAAAAAAATCAATAAATATTAGTTATTTAACACTGAAATGAAATATGAAATGTTTTTTTTTAATAAATGAAATATTTTTTATTTATTAGGTAACAAAAATGCTTAAAACTAGTTACAAAGTTACTCTCGATCTACTTCTAAGTCTTGTGCCAGTAGACCCCTAACAAACACTAGGCATAAAACAAACAAAGAGATTCAATACAAGGGCCCGTGGACAATGTAAAAAAGAAACATATATTAGATATGTATATAAAGTAGTTAAAAATTTTATTTAACTTCTATTATATATTAAAGCACAAACTTATACAAGGGGCCCCTGAATCTTATAAAAATTGGATCTAGTGGTCCAGGAGTAAATATTAGGAAGTATAATAGGAATATATTTATAATTAGAAACTTAATTTTAACTTTTTTAAATATTTTGCTATAGCCAATATTACATTATAATTGGATATCAAAGATACCTATTGAGTTGTTTTTTTTTGGTGATTATTATACCAACTGGCCTCGTTTATTACACATATCTTGTACTACACTAAAGTTACTATGCGATCATAGTCACGTTAAAAATCCTTTATTATAATACTCAGGTCTCTGACCGTCTGCCTCTCTAAATATCCCGTGAACAATTTATTAGGATTAACTGAATAGAATTATTCAAACAGATTTAAGTTAAAATTATTTATAGGATCAGGTGTAAAAGATTCTAATTTAATAAAATTATATAAAAAAAGACCGATGTGAAGTTAGCAGCCAAAATATAGCTATTATAACTCGACTAATTTAAAAAGTCAATACTTATAAGTTTATTAATTGCAATATAAACAATACAAATCCTATAAATTATGAAAAATGTTTCAGAAATAAAATAACAATTAACCAGATGACAATATTATTTCTGATGAAACAAATAATAAATGGTGAATAAGTGTCCAAATTTAATAATATCTTTTATTAATGAAGACCCAAAGCTCCCACCCAAACATTGAATTATCATATATTTTCTCTGATATAACTTTACAGGTGGCATACTTTAAAGAAATATACGAAAATGATTTTCACATCACCTTACAATGTATTATAAGTACATTGTATTATAATTTATTATTTCATTGTTTTTTTTTAATATCCTGCTGTGTATAATAATATATTTAGTAATAAAGATTTTTCATTTCATTTACAATACATACATATCATCACGGGTGCCTTACGCGCCCGAGACCGTTTGGACGGCCCCAGGGTACGCAGCGGAGGGGTTTTTAATCCCACCTTGTCGTAGCCGATGGTATGAGTCTACACCGATCAAGTGGCTAGCTCGTCGGGATGTTTTAAATAGACCCATCTATAAACAGTTTCACAAGTTGGTATAGTGAAACCGGGACCGACAGCTTAACGTGCTCTCCGAGGCACTGTAGTGGTGTTGTCAAACAAATGTACATATATTTTTTAATTAAAATCTCATTGGTACACACCGGGATTCGAACCAGGGACCTAAGTATTTTTAAGTCCAAGGTCTAACCAACTCGGCCACATGTATATACGAGTATATTCCATATCCATTTACAATGGAACCTTCATAATGAAAATTGAGTGAAAACAATTTCGTACCAAAAATAATACATTTTCACTTTGCATAAAATTTATTATTATTGGACATTATTATAACTCGTTAGACAAAAAATGATTTTAAAAAAATCTATATTTTTCACATAACTTCAATTGCTTATCAATGCCAAAATTATTTTTTGTCTAACGGAATATTAATGTCCAAAAAACAATAAATTTTATGCTAAGTTAATGTCAATTTTGTTGATGCGTAATTACGCAAAATTGAGTAAGACTACAATTGTAGTCTTACTCAATTTTCAGAGTCAAGGTCCCACTGTAGTCAAGGATAACACTGTAAGATAAATAGATACACATTATTTTATAGATAAGGCATAGCTTTATTTACCATATAAGTTTTAAGGTGAACAAACATTTCTAAGATGCTTGATGCTACGACAAAATTGCAGCTAATTTTGTCGTAGCAACAAAAAGAAAATCAAACAATATTGGTTGCTTATCAATGCCTAAATTGTGTTTTGTCTAACGACTTTTTATAATGTCCAAAAACAATAAATTTGGTTCTAAGTTAAAGAGTTTTTTTTGATACGAAATAGTAGTCTTACTATATTTATAAAGCCAAAACCCCTGTTGGATTCTCACAACAATCCGTCAATCTTTCCTTTCCAAGTTTGTTTTCCTATACCTAAAGTTTGAATCGCCCGCCAAATGTTTGAATAATGCAAAATTATTATTATTTTTTTACTACTACCCGCCCAATAAAATTAAAAAAACATATAGCCGCCTCCCAAGCCAAGTGTGTGCTGCACATCTATTATTATAAAAACTATAAATTCTGGATAAAATTCAAGCAAAATAATTAAATATAATAAAATTATAATAAAAGAAGATCTATAATATTAAATGTTGGTGAGTCCCTTCTAATTTCCTATCATTTTGCCCGTTGTGATTTGTACAAGGACGTTTTTTCCTTACATGGTTTTAATTCACTATCAAAAAATCCAAGGTAGACAGGAGACGTATTAGTGGAATTCCCTAAATTTATATGGCTGGAGCCTTGCCCTCCGCACCTGCATGATATGACGCAACAGCCCTACTTTAAGACAATAAGATACATATTATTTAATAGATAAGGCATGGCTTTATTCACTATATAAGTTTTAAGGTCGGTTTAAAGACATATATTTCACAAAAGAATAGCTCACGTAGAGAGAGATATTTATATAATATTATAATAAAACTTTAGATTTGTTGCGGACTGTAGTAACAATATTATTTAAACAAACTCAATCAACATGAAAATAGTTAAGAAAAAACAAAAAGTAAAACAATTACAATACGGTCAAACTAATATAACTTTTTAACAGTTTTTTTCAATTCATTATCTTTTGGCAACTTTTATTAAAACAAAAGAGTTTATTTAATAGTTGATACTTCCTTAGACGTTTTGTTGCTTGTATGTTCAGGTGTAATATACTTATACTATCGAGAATAATAATATAAAAAATAATACAACAACACTATAGGGCCTCGGAGAGCACGTTAAGCTGTCGGTCCTGGTGTCACTATACCAACTTGTGAAACTGTTTATAGAAGGGTTATTGAATCTACTCAAAACATCCCGTCGAGCTAGCCACTTGTTCGGTGTAGACTCATACCACCGGCTACGACGAGGTGGGATTAAAAACCCCTCCGCTGGGTACCCTGGGGTCGTCTAGGCGGTCTCGGCGACGTAAGGCACCCGTGATGATATGAAATTAAATTAAATATTTATTTGTAATTTCGAGTTTACAAGATGGTACAATATAAAAAATGTCTCTACAGAATTAGCCCATCAGGCATGCAAAACAGTGTGGTTAATAAATAATTTCAGTACATAATTTGACATCAATTTACAATTGTTTAATAAATTACTAAATTACACTCACCATAAGATAAAAATACAATCAAATGAATACATTGGCATTATAACAGCATGTAGGTAAATCTATTTCATTTATGATGTACTGGATCATAGAAATATTCATTAATATCATAATACGCTTTGACTAACAATAAGCCTTTTAAAGCTTTTTTAAATTTTGCATTTGGTAATTCCCTAAAAAAATTGGGTAATTTGTTATATATTTTGGTACACATAACGTAAGAGTTTTTTCAAATACCTACTCTACTCTTTGAAAAAATACCGAGAACTAGGTTGTTTGAATAACGAGACCTTGGATATATTTCTTTATTGAAAGTAAATAGATCCTCATGTTCCTTAACAAACACACACACCTCATATATGTACATGCAGGTAACAGTCAGTTATTTTTGAAGAGTTACCCCAGAGGAGGAGACCATATCTTATATATGTATGTGAGAATAATAATACCTAGTAAAAATTACAACGTACGGTAAATACCGTAAATAGCTCCTTTTTTTCGACTTATTCCATTCAAATAGCAAATAATTGTACCTACTTACACTTATATAAATTATCAACTGTTTAGCTCAGATAGATATACTGAGATAAATATTTCTTCTTCAAACTTTCTCTCTATTCCCCATTTTATTCGTCGTTTGCGCGAATTCGCAAAAGACTTCCTTTTTTTAATACGGTGACAAGTTTTTAGATGGGTTATTTGAGTCTATTCAAAACATCGCGACGAGCTAGCTACTTATTCGGTGTAGACTAATACCATCGGCTACGACGAGGTGGGATTAAAACCCCTCCGCTGGGCACCCTAGGGCCGCAGGGTACCCAGCGGAGGGGTTTTAATCCCACCTCGTCGTAGCCGATAGTATGAGTCTACACGGAACAAGTGGATAGCTCGTGGCGTTGTTTTGATTAGATTCATGGTATTTCCCGGTATAATATATTTATAATATCGAGAATCATAAAGTAAAAGTCATAAAGTATACAATGACATACACTATTAATTTAGAAATAGTGTTATATTTAATTTTAGAAATAGTGGTATATTTTATATATAATTGTACATACGTACAATTATATAAAATATCAACTTTCTATCTCAGTTGGGTACTGAGACAAACATTTTTTTTGGAATAAATTTTTCAGAAATCTTGTTTAAATTGGTGACATTTTTTTTTCAGTTTCTAAAGGTATTGACCGATACTTCGGACAATTACTTTTATGATTCGGAACCGGAGCTAGATAGCAACGAAGTCGTTTCTCAAAGGTTTGGCAGATCATAACTTGGATCTGGGTCTGGAGGTAAAACCCACTTCTGGTGATCCTACGGTGAGTCTGCTAATATTATTATTTCTATACATGGTAGCCGAGATGGTTAGACCGTTGATTGAAAGCACTGAAGTCATAGTTTACTTTTATTGGAGCACGGCATGTGACTTTGTATTTTCCTGGTGGTCAGTTGAGCTACAAAGTCCATGAATGAGGTCAATCATTTTTATTGTTTCCTGAATTTTCGCTCTTCCGTTTTTTGTTTTATCCATACTATGGATCCAATCCAGATATAATTTTTTATGATAATCTGTTGAATCTCTAATGTCAATACTTAGGTTACCGTGTTTGTATATATAGTGTGCAGTTTGTTTTTATTTTGCATTACTATAAAATATAAAATATTGTTTCAGAATGGACAAGCACATAGTAGTGATTCCGGGGTAGTTGAGATGGAAAGTGTCCTACTTGCCCCAGAACCAACCGTTGAGGTTGAGGTGGAAACAGAAGTAAGTTTCAATTTAGTGACTTATGTTTTTTTTTAATTACCTGCATGTTAAATACACTTTTCTGTACAGTTTGCCACTGACTGAAATGGTTGTGTATAAAATATAATGTGTTATAGTATCCTACTTATGTCCATATATATTTTTAGTAAAAAAAACTGTTTTTGTGTTGCTTATTTTTAAGTTTATATCTAAAATGGTTGACTTTCACATATAGCTCCTATTCTCCCCCTTTTTTTTACGAAACCCTAGACTTCTATATTGTATCTGTTTTATTTTATAACCTTTTATATGAGACTCTTATAACACAATCGCCTGTATATCTGCCACCTCTGTAGCTATGTCGTAAAGTAATATACCCTATTCATAAATAAATCTATCTATCCCAGGGTCTATCTCCGTATCAATTTTCATTTAAATCGGTTCAGTGGTTTAATTGTGAAAATACATACAGATTTATTTTCATATTTATAATATTTGTGTAGTAGTATGTACAGATAGATGGATTACGTACATAGGCAAGCTTTAATGCCTTAGGTATCTACCAGCTAAACTTAGCGAGAGTGCGAAATTGTATTAAATTTATTCTGTCTCAACTTCATGACAAAATTTAGTAGTTTACTTACTAAATGTAAAATATTTTGAGATTAATCCTTTATTTATAAAGAATAAGAGAGTTTAATACCTTATTCATAAAGAATAAATTTATTTTGTCTTAGCTTCATGGTAAAATTTTGAAGCCTACTAAATTTTGTCACGAATTTGAGACAGAAATTTAATATAATTTCGCACTTTTTTTTTTCCTATTTATGGCTATAATGGTAAAGCCATCTGTTTTGCCAATGACAAGTATGAGAGATACACTTTAAAAAAAGGTAATACAAAATAATAATAAAATGATTTTCCCATTATCCTGCTGCAAAGTCAAGTAACAAAAAGATTATAGTACAGAACTGATATAACAAAAAATTAAGCCATAAAACTACATTATATAACAATATTTTGAAAAAAAATCACAGTTGTACATAAAACAAATTATAAAATATAAAGAAAAATGCAATTGCCTACTATATAATACATATATACAAACAAATATAAGTAATTAAGGAACATACAAATCTAAGTAAATAAAACCACCATAAATATTGCAGCAATGAAATTATTACGTTAGCTACTAAAAAAACAATAAAATTACAAACAAAATTCTATGTATATTAATATGACACTAGGTAGTGATCAACACATATATAATATATTATATATATGTGCCTTTGTACAATAACGAGCTAAATTTACAAAAAGCCCAAATAATACATAATAGTGATCAGAATCACCCCAGTCCCCAGAACATCAGCCAAACCATCCAACCATCATCATCAAAACCAGTTCAGAGGGAACTATGCCAACGAAGTTCAGCCAATGGATACTCCATTTAATGTTCCAGGGACTGGGGGTCATTATGATTTATAATTTAATTTTAAATCTATGTATATAATATACTAAAATATTTACAAAGGGTGTATTTACAAGACCTAATATGGATTTAAAGTTCATAGGTCTGGGGATCTTAGGGGGAAGGATATCATACAAGGACAAAGAGAAATTAGGACAATTAAAAAAAATGTGATCCATAGAACCTTCCTCTATGCCACAATCACACAAGTCTGATGTTCGAACTCTTATGAATGCAAGGTGTACTGGAGTGCAAGCATGACCCACCCTCAGGCGACAAATTGTGGATGTAACAGGTTTAGATAAGTTTTTTGCTATGAAAAACCATGGTTTTACGGGTATATTAGGCTGAATGTCATAAAAATGCCTACTCAGGTTAGAGTTAGACCACAGATAATTCCAGTGTAGATTTAAGTGAGATCCCGCTAAGGAAAAGATTATAATTATCAATTCCTGCACTAATTCCGCACTTAATACCTCAAGTCAACTCGCCCGCTTTCCTGTCATACTTATTAGTAAGAAAAAGTCAAAACGCCATAGTGTCTAGATTTTGAATTATTTGTGAGTAGGTGAGTGGATAACCCTGCATCGAATATTTTAACGATATTAGCCAAACACTTTTTTAAAAATATTTATTCAAATTCAATTATTATCTTATCTATTTAATATTTTTTTCTTCATAATTGAATTATTGTTTAAATTTTAAAGAAACGAATAATGTGTCAATATCTGGTATTGATTTATATCTTAAAGAGTTACATACGCATATATATTTTTCTTTTCAGAAACCAGTCCAACGTTCTCGTGGCCGGCCACGTGGCAAAACCGCATGTCAAAAGCAGGTGAGCATTAATTTTAGTTTTCTTGGGATTTATATACTCAGCGACGAGCACGCCACTAGTTGATTTATAGATTTCGGGCTCCATTAAGCACCAGTGATGATAACTTTTTATTTTAGGTAAGCAAGGGCAAATCGTGTGGACCAGTGGCATCCACCTCTACTGCTGGCATATGCACCACAGTTGCGTCTGCTAGCATGATTAATATCCGGGAACGTGTCAAAAGAGTTCGTGAAAGACCTCGTGGAAAACCCCCGAAGCTAAATCTGGTAGGTTTTCCTAACATTATTTACCAATATACTATACAGCGCTTGACTGGAGTCCTACTAATTAATCCTCTTTCACTATGACACCAAAGAAAAGTTAAAAGCGAAAAAAAATAGCTGTCCAGTGCCCATTAATTTGAATTGAGTAGACACTAAACACGTGGTGACTGAGGTGGGTAGACTTTATTTAAAAACAGTTTTTAGGGCCTAGGTTCAAAACCCGGTATGTAGCAATAAGTTTTTAATAAATAAATAAAATATTTATTTGACCACATGATAGTTTCACTTTACCAACTATTCATAGATGAGTTAGTCTTTATTCTGTTCCCATTTCTTGAGCACTAATTGGTGATCATATTTTTTGTTTTCGCTCTTGGTTTCTTTAGCGGGCGTATTTGGAAGACTTTGTTGCATCTCTTATGGTGAGAATCGAACTCTGAATCGCTCAACCACTACCATAAAGACGGTCAATAAAATAATACATACCACTTTACGTTGGCTTAAAAGTTTGATATTTGAATTTGGGTTTTCGTTTGACAGCAAGAACGCCGCGAACGGAATGCGGAGTTAGAGAGGGAGCGTCGCGCGGAGCTAGGTAACTCCTACGTAGTAGTATCCGTAGTAGCATTAGGAGGCAACCCAGAGAGTTGGGACACCCATACTGACGAGGTAAGTGTTGGACTTATAAATGGCGCAATTACAAATACATTGTTTGCCCAATTGTAGGTAAACTCATTCGGATACCCGAATTAGTTGTCCTGAATTTAGGCACCTGGCTACTTATTTTCAAGCAGCTCGAAGTCGTCGGTCTCTGTACAATTTAATTACCGTTTGTCCCTAGTCTAAACTCCAAAGAAAATTGTTTCCGGATTAGGGTAAACTATTGAGTGTCCGACAGTCGTCATACACTTACATTACTACATCTTGTCTGACTGACCAGGCACCGCTGCGGCGATTAAAGACAACATTTCCCAAAATATATTATGGAAACATTTATCAACGGTGGCGAATTGCTAAGAAGATGAAATCATTTGTTTATAACAGCCTGTAGATAATTTGTGTTTTTATTTTTTAGCTATCGAGAGAAAAGCTTCTGGTGGAGGCATTGAAAGCAATGAAAAGGCCTCCACTTGAGGTCCAAATTGTAGACTTAAAAAGACAAAACAATCTGCTGAAATTGCAAAGTAAGTATGGGTGCGAACCAATTTTGTATTATTTCTATTATTGTACCTGGTACCTACTTACTCAACTCATGATTAGGGATGGGTAAATTTCGTGAAATTTTTCAAGCATTGAAATTTTTCGGAAAAATTTCCTTTGGTGTTGAAAATTTCACGTTTGATATGAAAAATATTTTTCTTATAAAAATGTGTATATATGTATGTGTACACTATTCTTAATAATACAATAGTCTGATTTATTAAAAGTTAAATTGTTTTACAATGTATCGAATTAACAAAATTATATAATTTAGGATATTTCTAAAATTATACTAAAAAAAAAAATCAACGAGGAACATAACAAGGACTTATTCTGGTGAAAATGTTTTTAAAAAAGTGTGTTTATACAATATACTTAATTATTGTCTTGTCTTTCATATACTAAACTCGAGTCATCGTTTGATTACTATTACTTAGTTCTTAAAATTACTTAATAGGTAGGTACTGATTTATTGTGTTTATTTATTTTTAATGATAAATAAATCTCTAAATGTTCTTAATCCTAACCGCGAAATTCTAAACATAATATAGTTGGAATGTGTTATTTAGTTAGGACTCTGATTTAGATACAAGAAGTATGTAAATATAGCCTAATCTGAATCAGAATCGTCAATTCGAATGCAGACTACATTGCTGGATAAAGTCACTGCACGCACGCCTCACGGCACGGTACCTATACTCCAGTCGTACACAGTAGCTCTCTCTTCCTCCTATTCTTAAGTCCGAATGGTTCAGATTAGACATAATCTAAAGTTGAACACGTTGGCCAAAGGCAATTCACTGATTTTACAAACAAAAAATATTTACAGTATGCATTCACTGAAACGCTCCCAGTATCTTATTCCTTTTAAGGTTAAGTTGTTAGTCAATTCTGTACTTCTCCCTATCATAGAATACGCTGTTGTCTGTATGCCGATGACTAGCAACTGTTACTTTGAAATGAGCGACGTAAATGCCGCGATTACAAACGTGAATAGCGATTTGGAAGCTATTCGGGTACGTTCGCAAAGTCTCGGTATTCTAGTCAACCCCTGCAAGACTCAGGTCATGATCATTGGTTCTAAACACATGCTGAGCAGATTGGATTTGGGAGCCATATCTCCAGTATTATTTAATAATTTACCCCTTTTGCCAACATGCTAAGAAGCTTGCTTTACACATGTCCTCCGATCTTTCCAGGAACTACCACGTCGCTGATATCAGTAAACGCATTTTCTCCAGTATGCATTAGCTGAAGCGCTCCCAGTGTCGGCCACATCCAAGACAGGACATGAGAGTGTGTCTTTTGACAATTTTTCACATCAGTCTTATCCTAAACTTGCAGCACGGCCACTTCAAGACAAGACTCATGTCTTGTCATGAGTTTTGTCTTGCTTGAGGTATTGGGTGTAATAAATATGTATATCTCGGTGCCTGCGACATTGCTTAACTTTTTTAAATCTTTTAAAAAAAGTTTCTAGGAGAAAAAAAGGGAATTACGTGAAAATATTCATATATGATAAAGAGGGAATTTTGGGAACGTGGGAATTGTAAAAAGTAGTCAATGTAAAGGTTGGAAAATACTATAAGAGAAAGTATGCTATAACGTGGGAATTTTGAAAAAGTATTTCTATATGACAGAAATTGAAAATTCCCACATTTTAAAAAGTGGGAAAAAATATTTTTCCCCAATTTTTTATAAAATGGGATATTATTTCTAGAGATGAAACGGATAGTGGTTTGGCCGGATACCGGATACCGGTTATTCGGCAAGCTGCGAGGCCGGATAGCCGGATATCCGGCTGCCGAATATACGGCTCTTGACATGATGCAATCAGTTGATTTGAATATAGGCGCGGTGAAGGAGAATGTTAATATTCGGGCGCGTTCGGGTGTTGTCAGAAGCTGGTCTGGTATACGAAGTTAAGCGGAGTCGCCTCTTACCAACATATGCGGAAAATTTGGTATTCATTCACCACAATTTGCCACTTGTTAATTTTGAGTACTAAATTATAATTAAAAAAAGGGCAATTATAAAAATAAACGGTGCGTATGATATTGTATGATATGTAAATAATGTTTTTTTTTTTTTAATATTACAATCCGGAATCCGGCAGGATATTTAATTACTATCCGGTATCCGGCCGGATAGTGAAAACAAGGCCGGATATGCCGGATACCGGATAGTTACCGGTTATCCGTTTCATCTCTAATTATTTCCCACTAAAAATCAATTAATCGTCAAATAAGACTTTTTTCTACTTTAAAAAAAAAAGGATTTTTCACCACTTAAAACAGTTGAAATATTCAATTTGACTACTATGACTCTTTCCCACTTTATAAAAAGTGAGAATTTTCTCCCATAGTTTCAAAAAGTTATAATTTTCCCCGCTATTTCATTAAGTTGGAATTATTCCCACTTTTTCAAAAGTTGCTAATTTTTCCCTACTTTATTTATAGGGTAGAAATTTTTCCTCTCTTTTTCATTAAGTGGGAATTTCTCCCCATCGTCACCATCCGTCAGCTAGCAAAAAGTCACGCCACATCGTTTTGACAATTGGCCGTGCTAAGGCTGATGTTTACTCAAGATTTACTTAATACGTTTGTGATATGTAGACGTTTTGTCTTTGGCCTGCGCAAGTATGACCATATTTCCGAAGTAGTTTAAGTATTATTATGCATCATTGATAATATTATATCTATTTCATTTTTAGCGGAAGCAAGCTATCTCCAAAAAGCAAGACTCGGTAATTTTTTTTCTATATAATTTTACGCAATAAAATCCAATTATAATTTAAATAATGAATTTTCATAATATAAAATATATTTACTTAGTACAATAATGAAATTTTTAATACAAATCATTAAAATTCGGAGTTTATTAGAACAAAAATATTTTACACTCGATTTGAAATTTTTCAAGGAGTTTTGAAATTTTTCATATTTTTCACATATTTTTAATTTCATTGAAATGAAATTTCGGGATGGGCCTACTCATGATAGGTTTTATGTAGGCCGACAAAGTTCTATGGTTGGTAAAGTCAAACCCGCGTCTGTATGTAACCCAATAAAATAGGCACACTGATGTGGCAGATGATATTTGGCAGAAATCAGATTAGATTGCGTTTGGTTGGGTAGTATCATTAAAAAAGACACAAGTTTTATTCTGTATCAAGAAAATGAAAAATAATAAATTTTCTTTGGGTGATGATATATATAGCAGCCTAACCAAACGAACTCTAAAGGTGAAGTAGAGGATAGGACTTAAAATACGGGAGTAAGTTCTTATTGTTAAACTTTTTTTTTGTATTCATAAATATCTGTAAAGATTTACATGACATAAATAATTTTATTTGATTTGATAGTAAAGGATATAAACAAAAAAAAAATTGTATAATGATATAATGTAATGAGTAGTTCTGCTTGCCATCAGATAAATACATAGTCATATGCCGTTGGATTTAATAAAACACAACAACAAACAAACCATTCGTCTAATTATGTTTTGTTTAATTTGATTTTAAATGGTGCATTTAAAATAAAATAAAACTTGACTTTTTAATTAATGTCTTCAATATCTATTAGTTAATCAAAAAATAATAAGGTGTGTTGGCATTATTTTTAACATTTTTTTTTAATTTTCAGTTGAACGTTTACAAAGTGAGGGGTGATTTTTTGTTTATTTTATTAGTGTTATTGTATTAGTTGTAAAGCATTTTTTTGTAATTATTGTATAAGTTTGTAACTATAAATAAGTTTATAGTCTAATTAGGAATTACTGAAACCTAGTCATAGTAAAATTATCACTTGCCGAATTATATCTAGTCATTTACAAATATTATGACTGAATATTTAACAAATATATAAAATAGGATTAATGATTTTTTTTAAATGTGGTTTGTTTAATTTTGTGCAGTCTTACTGTAGTACATTACAATACTAAATTAAGATAAATGGTGCTATTATTATTATTTATATTGTATTTAGTTTTGTGGTTAATAAAGGAATTGTAGAAATTATACTTATGTTAAGTAATTGCCAATACAATTGATTGTTTTTAATATTTGTACTTTTATTTTTATAGTCTACCTACAATATAATAATTTGAATACCTACATACCATGAAGCTAAAAAAAGCGCCCCGTAGCGGCGCGCGGACGGGCACGGTTTTTACCTTCATGCTACATACGTATTAGACCAACCACAAAATTGGATGAATTCACTATGACACTAACAGAATGAACATAAAAGTGCTTTCCAAATGTACAATGTATATTTGTAGCAGTACTTTTGATGTAGGGCAGTTACTTAGTGAATCTTACAACTAAGGGCGCCGGTAGACATTAATAATTTAATCTTAGAGTAAATATTTGTATGTAATAAAAGATTAATATCCACTGGGAATAGTAATGTCAAATTACAAATAATTTATAGTAGTTAGTGTTTGCGCCGCAGTACTGTAAAGACAACGCCATCTAGTGAATTTAATGTGATTTACTTTGTTAGCTTAATATTGATTTATCTCTTACGAGCTAACACAGACTCCGCCACAGATGGCGCAGTACGCCACCGCTAAATCATTGACACACAAGCAATGGACTAAGAAAGTCAAGATTCGCTCCGCTATTATTTTTATGTCCGCTCCGCTGTATAGTGATACTCGCTTTAATCCATGCTTCTGTCTGTCTGTCTGTCAAGACAGTCGTTTGTGACTCACTTCGCTTTCGCTTACGCAAAAACCGCTCCGCCACATCACCGCTTACCACCGCATCATCGCCGAACCTGAAGACACTTAGGAAATCTAGAGTGCCGCAAAGCTACGTGGAGGATAATCCAATATAAGACCAAGTAAGTGAATTTCATTAATCACTGGTAGGATTGTCTTTTTACTGCTGAGGTGTAATCATCTCCTCATCGCCTATAATCCACTGCTGGGCTATCGAAGGCCGCTGAACCAGCAGGTCGCTTTTTTTATGACCATAAGTGATGGTCTATTCGAGCCAGATATTGAATAATTTACTTTAATTGATAGTTAATTTAAGTAGAATATCACATACTCACCGCTTTATACTTACGCTTTTCATACATTCTCATACTTTGTAGTATAACCGCTCTTATTTCGCTAAAATATCGCTTTATTATCGCTATAATTAATTGTGTTACTTATAAAAAGTATTAATTTATAACGTACTTTTTAAATTTGTGCAACGTACTATAATTTCCGCGCCCACCCTCGTACTTATTAATTTGTTGTAATTTATTTTAACAACTGTTTAATTACTAGTTAATCATAATGTCTAAATCAATTATTGTATTAGAAGCTAAAAAGGAAGCTATTTTTGCCCGCATTAATAAACTTTATAATACCGCTAACGATGACTTAGTTGGCTCTAATATAAGTAAATTCTTGGGTGAAACGGAGACCATAGATGATATTAAATATAAATCGCTTATGAAAGGAATCGTTCCTAATTATATTAAAAAATTATGCCCTTTTGTTGATGACAAAGGAATAATTCGTATTGTTGATGACAAAGGAGGTCGGTTAACAAATGCTAATTTACCGTTCACCGCTCAACACCCTGTATTGTTACTGAAAGATCCTGCTGTCAATTTAATCATTGATCATTACCACAGAACCAACTGTCATACGGGGGCTACTTTGTTATCGTCTATTTTAAAACAAAAATATTGGATTATTTCATCTCGCAGTGTTATTAGACAGCGAGTGAGGATGTGCAATTTTTGTTTTCGTGTAAAGCCTAAAAGTCATAATCCTAAAATGGCAGATTTACCTTACTATCGAGTATGTGAGACAAGTAAGGCGTTCGTACACACAGGCGTTTATTACGCTGGACCTATTAAAATAACCCTTACGCGTCGCCGTGGTCAACGTGCCCAAAAGGCATATATTTGTCTGTTTGACAACTAGGGCAGTTCACATAGAACTTGTGTCTGACCTGTCAACCGATACGTTTCTATCAACGAAATGCCTTTAAAAGGTTTATTTCCCGCCGTGGTCCTGTGTCATTTATATACTCAGATAATGGTACAAATTTCTTAGGCGCTAAAGCTAAGTTGGATGACTTACACGATTTTGTCATTTCATCAAAATATCAAGATTCTTTGAATCTTGAGTTTTCAAACCGCCGAATAAAGTGGAAAATGATCCCACCGCATGCGCCAAATTTTGGTGGCATTTGGGAGGCAAACATACGGTGTTTTAAGTCCCATTTGTACCGTATTATTGGAGATCAACTTCTCACATACGATGAGCTCTTAACTGTTCTTACACAGATTGAAGCTCTGTTGAATTCTCGTCCACTTTGTTTACTTTCGGAGGAACCTTACCCCGAAGTATTAACTCCCGCTCATTTCCTTAACTCTACACCACTTCAACATCTTCCCGCACCAGACTTATCTGACTCTAAACTTAATTTATTGTGCCGCAAAGAGTTATTAGATAAGCTGGTACAATCCTACTGAAAACAGTGGCGATTGGAATATTTGCACACGATGCAGGTCCGCCAGAAGTGGTGCACCGCTACCAACCCAGTTACCGTCGGGACTGTGGTTTTAATCCATCAGGATGATATCCCGCCTTTACGATGGCCTCTAGGAATAATAGAGGAAGTTTATCCCGGTCAGGATGGCACTGTTAGAGTCGCTTTAGTAAAAACTAAGTCTGGAAAACTAAAACGTCCAGTAACCAAACTTTGTCCTATTCCTAGCCAATAGTTTATTTTTATTTATTTAGTTTTACGCTTTAACTTAAGTTTTTTAATTTTAATTGTATTATTTATTGCCTTTGTATATTGCTATCGTATGAGATAAAATTAGGATAGTTTACCGCTCCGCTCATATTTATATATTATAAACCGCTCTACAATTCGCTCGTAGCATCTTTCTAAATATTGAAAGCTCTTAGAGCTTTCAAGGCTGGCGAGGATGTTTGCGCCGCAGTACTGTAAAGACAACGCCATCTAGTGAATTTAATGAGATTTACTTTGTTAGCTTAATATTGATTTATCTCTTACGAGCTAACACAGACTCCGCCACAGATGGCGCAGTACGCCACCGCTAAATCATTGACACACAAGCAATGGACTAAGAAAGTCAAGATTCGCTCCGCTATTATTTTTATGTCCGCTCCGCTGTAGTGATACTCGCTTTAATCCATGCTTCTGTCTGTCTGTCTGTCAAGACAGTCGTTTGTGACTCACTTCGCTTTCGCTTACGCAAAAACCGCTCCGCCACATCACCGCTTACCACCGCATCATCGCCGAACCTGAAGACACTGAGGAAATCTAGAGTGCTGCAAAGCTACGTGGAGGATAATCCAATATAAGACCAAGTAAGTGAATTTCATTAATCACTGTTAGGATTGTCTTTATACTGCTGAGGTGTAATCAGGTTCCTCATCGCCTATAATCCACTGCTGGGCTATCGAAGGCCGCTGAACCAGCAGGTCGCTTTTTTTATGACCAGTGAGAATACACCAAAAGGCAACATTTCTAAATAATATTTTATAGTAATAATACATATTAATAATTGGAACACAATATTTTTTACTATTAAATATTTATAGTAAAAGATATTTATTTATTTATAATTTAACTATACTAGTTCAGTCGCGAATCGGTAACATTATATCGGTAGGTAAATAATAATAAAAAAAGACTCAGAGAGACAATGTTTTTAGCTATCCATGGCTTCACCATGCGGGTGCCAGGTGCGTTGGAAGCGTTCCTGGAGAGACCGCGAAGTAGGTTTAAAGACCTTTTGAAATCTCACTTGCACTGTGTTCTACTCAACCAAATACTTGATGGCCTGTTTGCGCCATCTTGGAAGCAGGCTCTATAAAAGTTCTGACGGCTGATCTCGGAAGGCCAAGATCCTTCAATAAACGATGCAAAGACTGTTGGAATTCCTCTTGCACCAACTTCTACTGCATAAAGTTGAGTTTTAAATCCGTTTCTAGTAATTTCGTTTGTGAGATCAAAATATTTGTTCGGCTTGATGTTGTGATCCTTAGGAATGTTTGTTTCCCTCGGAACGGTGAGTTCTATAACTATTACTTTCTTCAAACACCGAGAGTACACCAGTATGTCTGGTCTATAACCTGAAACTGCTAGTTCGATTGGAATTTTTTAATGTATTTTGACAGTATCCGTGAATATTTTCCATAGTCCTGTGCTATGTCCAAGATTGAGAAAGGTTTACTTTGAGTTTTCTTGAGTTGTCACTCCTTTACAAATGTAGTTAGTCTTTCATTTGTTGATAATCCTTTCCTGCCTCTAGCAATACTGAGACTTACAGCTTCACGAATAATTTCTAGAACTTTATCATGTCGGTGCGAATAATGGCCTTTTTCAAGTAGAGTCTTGCACCTAGCAGGTATATGTCTGGTAGTCTCTACAGCAACACCTCACAATGTACATGAAATAATATTATAATAAAAAAGTATTTATTTTATATAGCCACCCATGAACTTGATGTGTTTAAATAAAGATTTGGTTAGTTTAGAATCCGTTACTTCACGCATACTTTTAAAAATATAAATAAGCTTACGTATTCTATTTGTTAAAGTGTCTATTTGTTTATCAAATTTCATATGCTGGTCAATGTGGACACCTAAATATCTAGTTGAATTAACTTTTAAAAGAATGTTGCATGAGCATGAGTTTATATTATTAATATTTTGGTTGCAAGCATGTGCTATTATTTTGAATAAATTATCCAGTGGTTGAGCATTTTTTCTAATAGAAAAGGTCATGTAGGTTGTTTTAGTAGGATTTAATGTTAAAATATTATCTTTAAGCCATGATGTGACAGCATTAAACCCTTTTTGATCTGTAACGAATACTTTCTCCCATGTGTTTGCATGAACACATAGAGCCGTGTCGTCAGCAAAATCAGCCTTGATCGAGGGATAGACGACATAAGTCATTTATATACACCAGAAAGAGAGTCGGTCCCAATATGCTACCTTGGAGAATTCCATAATGTACCTCGAGGTCGTTACTGATGTATTCGTTTATTTTTACGCATTGTAGGCGATCTTTTAGATAGTCACTCATAATCATAAGCTATTTGCATCTAATGCCGAGATGTTCTAATTTATCTATTAAGAGTGGGATGGAAACTGTGTCAAAAGCCTTCGCTAAATTAATGAATATTGCAGGACATTTATTACCGTTATCCAGGTTATTAACAACGAAATCCGTTAAGTCGTGTCATCAACAGTAGATCTTTTATTTCTGAAGCCATATTGTTGACTCGAAATAATTTTGAATTTTCTAAATATTTAGTTAATCTTGTGTTAATAATTATTAGTAGTTAATTTACTAGTAGTTCTATAAATTGAAGCTTAATTCTATATTTTTTTCATTAAATTAAATAATACATTTGGACCTAAATATATAAATATATATACAGTGGATATATATATTTCAAGAAGAGTGAGTTCCGTGAAATTCCATTGCGCGTCACTTGGTTTTTGCTGCTTGGTTTTTTGATATGGATAATTGTAGTGCCTGCAACAAACCCACGAAAGCTACGGCACGTATCATTTGTACACAAGCGTCCTGTAACAACAGCTTCCACCGTCAATGTGTTGCGTTCACCATCGACACCAACCAAGATAAGTCATCATGGAAATGTCCGTCATGCAAAATCAGGGAGCCCCGAGGATACAGGTCCAACACACCGATCAGAGTTGCCGCAGCACTACCTGAGGAGCAGGCCGGCCCTACTCGCAATGCGCCCCCACGCCAGGACAAGAAGCAGCAAAACTCCACAGCTAACCTCCATGACGAACTTTTAACTGTGATTCGCAACGAACTCCCTAACATTATAAGAACTGTGATTGCCGAGGAGTTACGTTCTGTGCATGATCGTAACAAAGAAATGGACCGTGCAATGAAAATGATATCGAATCAGTATGATACCACAGAAAAAATCTTATTGCAACAGAAGGATCAAGTTGAGCAGTTAAGAAAGGAGAACGAGTTCCTGTCTGGGCAGCACAAGGCTATGGAATCAAGGATTACATACTTGGAAGAGGAACATTACAAAAGTGAGCAATGGTCCAGATTACAAAACATTGAACTAGTTGGAATACCCGAGCGCAAGTCCGAATCGCTCCCCGACCTAGTAGTCCGTCTGGCGTAGCATGCAGGAGTAAAGCTGGAGGCTGGAGACGTGGAGTTCGCGCATCGCGTCCAGGCCAGGCGGGTTGTGGCTGGCGCCATCATCGCCCGTCTCCGAGATCGAGCCCATAAGGACGAGCTGCTGGTGGCAGCGCGAAAGTGTCGGGGCATTACCACAAAGGATTTAAAAATGGTCGGCGAACCCAAAAATATTTATATAAACGAGCATCTGACTAGAAAGTACAAACAGTTGTTTAATATTTGTAAGTTAAAAGCAAAAGAAGCTAACTACAAATTTATTTGGACAAAATCCGCCGAATTTATGTAAGAAAAAGGGAAGATGCACCGTTTATTCATATCTCCAAGGAGACGGATCTGAACAAAATTATTTAATATCAATTTTAGTTCATTTTATTCTTAATTTATTATTCTTTTGTTTTTTTTTAATTTGCAATTTTATTATTCTTTTAAGCCAAATGTTAACATTTTACCTCACATACATTTGTATCACATATTACCTAATCTTACAGTCAAACTATTGGAATCTTTCACTCTTTTTGAACACAAACACATAAACACAATTACACTACACAACAAACTCGAAAAAATATAAACAAATAATTTATGAAGCCTATTACTATGTAAGTATTAAGTATTATGTTTCATCAGCATGCCAAGCATTGAAATATTCAGAAGTATTATATTATGTTCATAACAACAAAATAATGTCAATGATAATTAAGATACTTTTAATAATTCACATAATATTATCTATCCTAATAATAATATTTAATACTAAATTAACTATATCGACGCTTGAAAGGAGAAATGGGATAAGCGACAATATTTGTGAAATAAAGTTATATATACCGAAATTATCTGATTTTTCTGCGTCGATTGAGCCTAGTTTAGTCAATCTGAGCAAATCTATGTCGCTTATCCCGTAGGTGATTTGGCCGCCCAATAGAGTTTTTTTTGTACCAACCGACGTCATTTGTATCAAATTTTGTAATAATGGCACTTGGATAAAATGATGACACAAAAATATTGACTAAGGACTTTTTACTCTTCTAATTTATATATTACTGCTTCATATGTCTAGTTTTACTTCGCCGTAATAATTAGATCTAATGTCAGTTACATCTTTTTACATATAAGCGAAGCGACAAAACACGGCTGTTATTGCATTTTACCTTTACGTCTAAAATCAAAATATGTCGCTTACATCGTTTTTCTTTATTAATATTATGAAAAAGATTATCGTTTATCCACTTTTACCTAAATATAAAGTTATTCCCTTTCCATCGTGAGTGTTTGGATATACCATACTGATGATGCTGGAAGGTAAATTATAAGTGGACTGTAGGTAGAAAAGAAAACGGGAAAAAGAGGAATTGCTCAAGCGTACTTACTTGAAATATATCTTCTTTTAATTCATTTGGTATATCTAGCGGTATATTGCTGTTTTATTTGTAATTTTATCCAAAATCCAATATGCTCGTGCGCACGGCGTAGATGCGGAGGTTAGAATTCGCCGGTAATTTATGAAGCTTTCACTAGTTGTCAAAGTGAGTGAGACAACAATACTTCATATGTGTATGCAAGAGCGGGAAGGGAATACGTTGACAGGAATTTAGCATAAACTAAATAAGGTAAATAAATATCACAGACAAGATAATCCATTATGATAATATAGTTTTAAATTGTTTGTGGCATCAACATTCCCCCAGCCTTAAAGGGTCGCCTTTAAAAGTAATTAACGCCGAATTAACAATAAATGTAAGTACATGAAATCAATCCAACATGTGGCAAAATACATACTAAGAATGAACTAGAACTAGTGATAAGAAAATATTTAACAAATATAAATTTAAGCTAAATTAAATATAAAAATATTATGTAGGTGGTGGTCCACCTATTGTGTCGGCAGTGGACACAAGCGAACCACAGGGCGTACCAATGTACCTGTGGCAGTCCGGACTGTGACGATACGCGTGTTACCATCCTTGGACGGATGAAGCTTCTCAACTACACCGAGAGGCCATGATAAAGGGGGGGAATTGTCGTTTCTGATTATAACTACAACCCCCTCCTTTATAGGTAACGATGGGTTATTCCACTTCTCTCTCGTCTGTAGTTGGTGCAAGTACTCCGCCCTCCATCGCTTCCAAAACGACTGTACCAATTTGTCTATTAACAAATGTCTATCCAACATGTGATCAGGCGTTGAACCAATTTGATGGGCCGGCAACGATAACAATGGCGCGGTGTTAAGAAAATGTGCGGGGGTTAAGGCAGTAGGCTCTGACGGGTCTGCACTGAGCTTTGTTAGAGGTCTAGAATTTATAAGGCATTCAATTTGAGCTGTTAAAGTCACCAGTTCTTCATAAGAAAGAATTTGCTGGCCAACGGTCTTGAATAGATGGTTCTTTACGACCTTAACCATGGACTCCCAACAACCTCCAAAATGCGGCGACGCGGGTGGAATAAACTTCCATTCAATGCGGTTTTCTGACAGTTCTTCTTCAAAACGCGGGCGGTACTCATTATTTATGAACTTATATAGTTCCCGAAGATAAGAACGGGAACCAACAAAATTGGTCGCATTGTCTGTGTACATGCATTGCACAGGTCCACGGCGTGACAGAAAACGTTTAAGAGCGGCTAGGAAGCTTACCGAAGATAGATCGGTAGCAACCTCTATATGAATGGCGCGTACCGTCATGCATGTAAATACGCATAAATATGCCTTACGACTCTTCACACCCCGACCACGGAACGGAGTGTACGACAAAGGTCCAGCATAGTCACACCCGGTGTGAGTGAATGCTTTCTCCGGTTGCAACACACGCTCTTCGGGAAGGTCACCCATAATAGGGGAAATCATTTGCTTGGGTTTAAATTTATAGCAGGCATTGCATTTATAAATTTGGAAGCGGATGATACGCCTTGCTGATATAATCCAGTAACGCTCTCGTAAGAGAGACATTATTAACTCTGGACCAGCATGGAAATATTTTTTATGATAGTAATCAATAAGTAAATTAATTGTCGGATCCTGACGCGGTAAAACTATAGGGTATTTTTTATTATAAATTAAATTCGAATTATTTAGGCGGCCTCCGACGCGTATGAGATGGGACTCATTGTCAATGAAAGGTTTCAGTCTAATTAATGCAGACGAGGTTAATTCGTCTTTTAACAATTTCTGGAAATCATCGTAAAAATGTCTTCGCTGAACATCAAACCACAGCATGCATTCTGCAAAGCATACATCCATTGCCGCCAAGCATAATGTTTTACGACGCGGTAGCCTTTTGATAAATCTATAGACATACACAATTATTCTTAGCAATTTCGGGAAAGAAGATACCCGTTGTGACAACGACTGCAATTCGGTTTCTATAGTTGATGTTACAGCTGCGTGCGCGAGCGGTTGGTGAACCTTTCTCTCTGGGACGTCCGAGTCGTCATCCAATGAATTAAATTTATTTATTGGCCAATCCAATGGATCTTGTTTCATCCACAAAGGTCCGGTAAGCCATAAAGGATGATCAATTATTTTTCCGGGAGTTAGGCCACGGGACAGGCAGTCTGATGGGTTCTCAAAACCAGCCACGTGGAAAAAATATTCGGAAGGAATATTCTCAATTGTTTTAACAACGCGGTTTGCAACAAAAGTTTGCCACCTATAAGTTGCGGAATTAAGCCAACAAAGTGTAACTTTTGAATCAGTAAATGGGTAAAGTGCAGCTATATTATACCGCGAATTAAAAGTGTCATGAACGCGGCGTAACAATTTTGCTAATAATTCAGCAGCGCAAAGCTCGAGCCTCGCGATTGACAATGGCTTGACCGGTGAAACCTTTGATTTAGCACAGACTATTGTTACAGTTATATTAATACCGACCGTAACGTGTAAGTATACGACGGCTCCGTACGCTCGCTCGCTCGCATCGGCAAATCCCACCAAACGAGTGATAGAATTTGTCAAGACGCCCGAGTGTCGCGGTATTTTAAATTTATTAAGTTGTGGTAATTCCAAACAAAATTGACTCCATACTTCGCGTATGTGACGCGGAGAAACCTCGTCCCAATCGATTTTTAATAGCCATAATTCTTTAATAAGTAGTTTCGCAAATAAAACGACGGGAGCGACAAAGCCCATTAGATCCCATAAGCGAGCGACAGTTGACAATATTATTCGCTTACTGCACCCATCACTGGTAGACTTTATTTTAAACTCAAACGAGTCATGTAATTTGGACCATAACATTCATAATACCTTGTGATCCATAGATTTTTCAAACTCTATTTGCTCGGAAATTTTATGCGACGCGGGTATATTATTTAATACTACGGATGAGTTACTAGTCCATTTCACGAGATCAAACTGTCCTAGTTTAAACAATTTGATAAGCTCGTGCGCGGTTTGCGAAAAATTGCAAGAATTAGGTATTCACGGTGATCTTTTACGCTGGTTGAGGTCGTACGTCGATAATCGTAGACAAGCTGTAGTGTTTGGCGGACATAAATCAGACTTTATTACTGTAACCTCAGGTGTACCCCAGGGTTCTTTGCTCGGTCTGTTGCTCTATGTGGCTTACATCTTCGACATAAAAAAATGTTTTAAGTACTCACGTTTCTTAATGTATGCTGATGACACGAAGATTTATTGTAATATTAACAATATATCAGATTGCATCAATATGCAGAAGGACCCGGATAGGCTATGCATATACTACAAGAGCAATAGAATCGACGTCAATGTAGGAAAGTGTGCTCAGATAACGTTTAGTAGAAAAAAACAACTAACTAATTTTACTTATAAGCTAAATAAAAGTATTATCTTAACGACCAACACCATAAAGGATCTCGGTGTAACACTTGACAACAAACTAACGTTTTCTAATCACATTTAGTATATTACTAAAAAAGCCTATCGTAGTTTAGGCTTTCGTAATTCGCGTGTGTAAACCTTTCACTGATAAGTAATGTATAAAAATGCTGTACTCTGCTTATGTACGTAGTATACTAGAATACGCTAGTCCAGTTTGGAACCCCCAATATATTATTTATGATGAGGGTATTAAGCGAATACAAAAGAAATTCGTTAAGTACCTTAATTATAAAAGTAGTTCTCCGCCTGCTAGCTACGAGCTATTGTGTAAGAGACATAGCCTAAATACTCTTAAGCAAAAAAGAATTTTAAATGATTTGATGCTGCTTCATGATATATGTTCTGGTGCGATTGATTGCCCTGAATTGATCTCTGACATACTGCGTCTTTGTGTGCCGGACTCCCGTACGCGACACACCAACCTATTCAGTGTACCGTTCATACGAACTAAATCGCATCAAAGAATATTACTCACCTATAACAAAGGATTCTCAGAGACAGATCCTTTTTGTTTAACAGAATTAAAATTTAAAAAAGGGGATGTCTTATCTTAGATACTCTATCATAATTTGTTCTTTGTATATATAATATTTTTATTTATCGTTTATGAGTACCTAATATCTTTACTTATACTTATTTACTAATTTAAACATATTATATTTAACATTTTATTTTTTCATATAGTCTTAAGTACTCACCATATAAATACACATATTCGAATACATATGCACACACACACAAACTCATACACACAAACACTCACTCATGCACGCAAACACTCATGCACATAAACAATCACAAGCTTTTCCTACTTAATGTGTAAACTTATTAGCAACATAATTAAAATCCTATTATGGCATTTAATTCTGTATTAATGTTTAGTATTTAAAATATGCATTTTATGCTGTGGATATTTTGTTTAATGAATAAAATAAATAATAATACCAGTTCCAGTATTTTTGATAATGTTGTGAGGATTGATATAGGACGAAAGTTGTTGACACAGCCCCCATCACCTCCTTTCTGTATCGGACGAATAAGAGACCTTTTAAAAGCTCTAGGGAAAGTACCACTAGTCAGGCTGAGATTATAGATATATGTTAGTGGTGGAACAAGGTCATTTTTGTAGGTTTTTCTCATTATTAGATTTGATGCTTTATCCTTAGTTATTTTAAGATTACTAATATTTTTTATTACCTTCCAAATTATTTTACTGTCAGTCCCAGCTTTTTTTAGTTCATCCCGATCATATTCTAATTTAAGTTTCTTTCGTAGTTTATTACAAAAATTTCGATATCTTATATATATTAGTTTAGTGCTGATGTTATTAGATGAGGCTTTGACATTGGCGTGCAGTTTATCTCTGTGCTTAATACACCGAAGAAGTCCTGGAGTCATCCACGGTTTCAATAACGTATTTCGACTAGTGACTTTACATTGAGTTTCATTTGATTTAATAGCATCTTGTAGCAACCCAATGAATATATCTGTTGCTAAGTTGGGATCTTTTGTGTTATAGATATCAGTATATGTTAATGATTTAATTGATTCTTTTAGGCTTTTATGATTAATGTTTGTTTTAACATTTTTTTTGATTATTTTTTGTTTTTGTAGATTTAATGATAGTAGAACCGGTTCATGGTCTGTTACGGATGAGTTTATTATGAGAGTTTTAGCAGGAAAAATACTTTTTAACATGACGTGGTCGAGGCAGCTATTGAACCTTGTTGGTAATTGATGAGCAGGTAACATGCCATGAAAAGCAATTAAATCTAAATATTGTGACGAGTATTTATTAGTTGTGATAATATCAATGTTAATGTCACCCAATAGTATAATATTCTTAAATTTAGACAAAGATGTTAGAACCGCATTTAATGTTTCACAAAAGCTTTCAATGTTTATATTAGATGGAGATCTATATATAGCAACGATTGCTATATTACTATTCATTTTTAAAACTAAGCAGTTTGAATTAGGAAAGTCAACTTCTTCAACTGTCACGTTCAATTTATTTTTTGTTTAGATAACTAGACCATCGTTTTGATTAAATGTACACTTTGAATAGTGGTAGTCATACCCAGTCATATTTGGAATAATAAGGCTACATGATAATACAATAGATTCTGTTAATACAATAATGTCGCAATGCATATTTATACGTGTTAGGACAGTGAGGAAGCTCAAGTAATTTCGTTGGATGCTTCTTATATTTTGCGTAATAATATTAAAGCTGTTGTTATAATCCGGGATTAACGAAAAACAATTATCGGGAGAACATATTTTTGATTCAGATATATGAATATTGTCTATATCGTTGATTATTTCACTAAATCTTTCTTTTATAAAGTGGAATTATGAAATTGACAATAATTTTTAACCAGAGGAGTTTGTTTGTACTTCTTTTAATAATAATATAATTTAGATACATGGATTTGTAAAGTAGCAATGGGATTTTATAATATTTATGGAGGTTATATATAATTCCATTTATATTTTTCATTCTAGTATTTAAATACATATTAAGACATAATTCTAATTTGTAAATTTTAAAGTTTTTATATTTGTTTTTATTGTGTGTTGTAGGTAAAAGAGAAGAACATAATGTTGTGGGAATATTTATAAATATAATATTTAACATTACGGTAGTCTGTATATTGTAGTAGTTTTTTTTTAAGTGTAGGTAATCTGTTGTTGTGTGTATTAGTAATATTTGATTGAAGGTTTTGAATATAATAATGTATATAATTTAAAACAATGCAAGATTTAAAAATAGTTAGGATGCAAATTGACAACATTAGTTTAAATAATATTATTAAACACGAAATAAACTTATTAGTATAAATTACATTCGATAGTCACTTATTAACTTTTTCCAAATCTGATTCCTTTTCAATTCGCAGGGCTGGGGAGCGCTCAGTTTTGCGTAAGTTTTTTTTATTTTCAGACATGTTGCACGTCGATTCAATTTCATATTATCCAACTTAGACTCCAAAATTTTTATATAGTTTTGGTCATTACGACTTTTTTCTTCCAAGTCATTAATCTTATTTATAGCTTCATCGTACTTCGTACTAAGGTATTCAATAGACTTTTTGATATTCTGATAATTTTCAGTATTTTGCTCCTTAATATCTGCCACAGATGACAGAATTGCATTAAATTTAGACTCTTGTTCAGTAGCCCATTCATGAAAAATATCCATTATAGTACTCTGAACAGCGTCGGACTCGTCACGCCTCCTTTTTATGTTACGTAGCGCTGAGTTAGTAAGATCGGAGTCGCCAACGAGAGCAATGTTCGAATCAGAACCAAAAACTTTCTGTTTTTCAGTCGTATTTAATTTAGTCGGAGATAAAGGCGGTGTTCGTCTAAGCATTGTAACTGAGTAATACCAGGACTTAATGAGTAAAAAGAGGTATTTTTCAACTCACGTAATGTATCTGTGTAACGACAAAGCAATATATAACACAACATCAACAATACTGTAACAAGCTTCTTCGATTTTCAAAGTTAATTGTAAAGTACCAGGGCTACAGAAGACAATAGGAATGCGAACACTACGAAGTAGTATTTATGTATCATTCAGTAGTTGTAAGTGCGTAGGTAGCGATTAGCGCGGTAACTCAAAACTCAACTATCCAATCATAAACGTAAATGCACACGTTTTGCTCCTCTGGTGCCGCAGTTTCTTTCACAATTGCTGTGGGTATTTCATGCGTATTCGAAACTCCACCGCGCGCCGCGCCGCCTCAACCAGTTGTCTAGGGAAGTGCGTGGGGCTTCTCCCTCGCAAGCTCGATCAAACGTTACGTAGTGACACTGACGCAGTCGCTGTGACGTAGTGATAGGTGGCAAAGCTTGTTCAACGTACCAGGGGCTCTAGAGAAAAATTAGGCGAGGCGACATGTCGCTTCACCTCAGTCAAAAACGTATGTATTTTGACAGTGATAGTAGGCGTGAGGTACGCTGTCACCTGCCAAAGTCTATAAAGTTTTGATTGAAGGCGACACGACACGTCGCCTCGCCTGATTTTTCTCTAGAGCCCCTGGGCCGTGTTCGGAAACTAACACTTTAACACCTGTGTGAAGTTAGCAGCCAAAGTTAGCGGCCAATTATAATCCGACTAGTTTAAAGAGTCATTCATAAAATTAATAAATTTAACTAATCAAAGCGTCTCCTCAGGTAAGGTTATTACAAATAATTAAACATATTACCATTGACTTTTTCCAAAAAAAAAAAAACTTGACTGAAAAAAAAAATGTGGGAAAAATTAAATTTAATTTGTGGAAGAAATTTTCACTATACCAATTCTTTAGAGGACCCCACTGCCCTTTGCCCATATGAATTTCCAGGTGGCTTCTCGAGTCTTTCATGACTAAACATTTTTTTTTTGTAGATCGTAAAACTCACTTTAAACTTTTTAAAATTCGTCTATGGGTGAACGTTAGCTAAGTGATTTTCACTATACCTATTCTTTAGAGGACCCCAATGCTCTCCTCTCATATGAATTTCCAGGTGGCTTCTCGAGTCCTTCATGACTAAACATTTTTTTTTGTAGATCGTAAAACTCACTTTGAACTTTTTAAAATTCGTCTATCGGTGAACGTTAGCTAAGTAATTTTCACTATACCTATTCATTAGAGGACCCCAATGCTCTTATTTCTTATGAATTTCCAGATGGCTTCTCGAGTCCTTCATGACTAAACATTTTTTTTTGTAGATCGTAAAACTTACTTTGAACTTTTTAAAATTCGTCTATCGGTGAACGTTAGCTAAGTGATTTTCACTATACCTATTCTTTAGAGCACCCCAATGCTCCTCTCTCCTATGAATTTCCAGGCGGCTTCTCGAGTCCTTCATGACTAAACATTTTTTTTTGTAGATCGTAAAACTCACTTTGAACTTTTTAAAATTCGTCTATGGGTGAACGTTAGCTAAGTGATTTTCACTATACCTATTCTTTAGAGAACCCCAATGCTCTCCTCTCATATGAATTTCCAGGTGGCTTCTCGAGTCCTTCATGACTAAACATTTTTTTTTGTAGATCGTAAAACTTACTTTGAACTTTTTTAAATTCGTCTATCGGTGAACGTTAGCTAAGTAATTTTCACTATACCTATTCTTTAGAGCACCCCAATGCTCCTCTCTCCTATGAATTTCCAGGTGGCTTCTCGAGTCCTTCATGACTAAACATTTTTTTTTGTAGATCGTAAAACTTACTTTGAACTTTTTAAAATTCGTCTATCGGTGAACGTTAGCTAAGTGATTTTCACTATACCTATTCTTTAGAGGACCCCTAAGCTCCTCTCTCATATGAATTTCCAGGTGGCTTCTCGAGTCCTTCATGACTAAACATTTTTTTTTGTAGATCGTAAAACTTACTTTGAACTTTTAAAAATTCGTCTATCGGTGAACGTTAGCTAAGTGATTTTCACTATACCGATTCTTTAGAGGACCCCAATGCTCCTCTCTCATATGAATTTTCAGGTGGCTTCTCGAGTCCTTCATGACTAAACATTTTTTTTTGTAGATCGTAAAACTCACTTTGAACTTTTTAAAATTCGTCTATGGGTGAACGTTAGCTAAGTGATTTTCACTATACCTATTCTTTAGAGGACCCCAATGCTCCTCTCTCATATGAATTTTCAGGTGGCTTCTCGAGTCCTTCATGACTAAACATTTTTTTTTGTAGATCGTAAAACTCACTTTGAACTTTTTAAAATTCGTCTATGGGTGAACGTTAGCTAAGTGATTTTCACTATACCTATTCTTTAGAGGACCCCAATGCTCCTCTCTCCTATGAATTTCCAGGTGGCTTCTCGAGTCCTTCATAACTAAACATTTTTTTTTGTAGATCGTAAAACTCACTTTGAACTTTTTAAAATTCGTCTATGGGTGAACGTTAGCTAAGTGATTTTCACTATACCTATTCTTTAGAGGACCCCAATGCTCTCCTCTCATATGAATTTCCAGGTGGCTTCTCGAGTCCTTCATGACTAAACATTTTTTTTTGTAGATCATAAATCTCACTTTGAACTTTTTAAAATTCGTCTATGGGTGAACGTTAGCTAAGTGATTTTCACTATACCTATTCTTTAGAGGACCCCAATGCTCCTCTCTCATATTAATTTCCAGGTGGCTTCTCGAGTCCTTCATGACTAAACATTTTTTTTTGTAGATCGTAAAACTCACTTTGAACTTTTTAAAATTCGTCTATGGGTGAACGTTAGCTAAGTGATTTTCACTATACCTATTCTTTAGAGGACCCCAATGCTCCTCTCTCCTATGAATTTCCAGGTGGCTTCTCGAGTCCTTCATGACTAAACATTTTTTTTTGTAGATCGTAAAACTCACTTTGAACTTTTTAAAATTCGTCTATGGGTGAACGTTAGCTAAGTGATTTTCACTATACCTATTCTTTGGAGGACCCCAATGCTCCTCTCTCATATGAATTTCCAGGTGGCTTCTCGAGTCCTTCATGACTAAACATTTTTTTTTGTAGATCGTAAAACTCACTTTGAACTTTTTAAAATTCGTCTATGGGTGAACGTTAGCTAAGTGATTTTCACTATACCTATTCTTTAGAGTACCCCAATGCTCCTCTCTCATATGAATTTCCAGGTGGCTTCTCGAGTCCTTCATGACTAAACATTTTTTTTTGTAGATCGTAAAACTTACTTTGAACTTTTTAAAATTCGTCTATCGGTAAACGTTAGCTAAGTGATTTTCACTATACCTATTCTTTAGAGGACCCCAATGCTCCTCTCTCATATGAATTTCCAGGTGGCTTCTCGAGTCCTTCATGACTAAACATTTTTTTTTGTAGATCGTAAAACTCACTTTGAACTTTTTAAAATTCGTCTATGGGTGAACTTTAGCTAAGTGATTTTCACTATACCTATTCTTTAGAGGACCCCAATGCTCTCCTCTCATATGAATTTCCAGGTGGCTTCTCGAGTCCTTCATGACTAAACATTTTTTTTTGTAGATCGTAAATCTCACTTTGAACTTTTTAAAATTCGTCTATGGGTGAACGTTAGCTAAGTGATTTTCACTATACCTATTCATTAGAGGACCCCAATGCTCCTCTCTCATATGAATTTCCAGGTGGCTTCTCGAGTCCTTCATGACTAAACATTTTTTTTTGTAGATCGTAAAACTCACTTTGAACTTTTTAAAATTCGTCTATGGGTGAACGTTAGCTAAGTGATTTTCACTATACCTATTCTTTAGAGGACCCCAATGCTCCTCTCTCCTATGAATTTCCAGGTGGCTTCTCGAGTCCTTCATAACTAAACATTTTTTTTTGTAGATCGTAAAACTCACTTTGAACTTTTTAAAATTCGTCTATGGATGAACGTTAGCTAAGTGATTTTCACTATACCTATTCTTTAGAGGACCCCAATGCTCCTCTCTCATATAAATTTCCAGGTGGCTTCTCGAGTCCTTCATGACTAAACATTTTTTTTTGTAGATCGTAAAAATCACTTTGAACATGAATTTCCAGGTGGCTTCTCGAATCCTTCATGAATAAACATTTTTTTTTGTAGATCGTAAAACTTACTTTGAACTTTTTAAAATTCGTCTATGGGTGAACATTAGCTAAGTGATTTTCACTATACCTATTCTTTAGAGGACCCCAATGCTCCTCTCTCCTATGAATTTCCAGATGGCTTCTCGAGTCCTTCATGACTAAACATTTTTTTTTGTAGATCGTAAAACTCACTTTGAACTTTTTAAAATTCGTCTATGGCTGAACGTTAGCTTAGTGATTGTCACTATACTTATTCTTTAGAGGACCCCAATGCTCCTCTCTCATATGAATTTCCACCCATAGACGATATAATAAAGAATAGGTATAGTGAAAATCACTTAGCTAACGTTCACCCATAGACGAATTTTAAAAAGTTCAAAGTGAGTTTTACGATCTACAAAAAAAAATGTTTAGTCATGAAGGACTCGAGAAGCCACCTGGAAATTCATATGAGAGAGGAGCATTGGGGTCCTCTAAAGAATAGGTATAGTGAAAATCACTTAGCTAACGTTCACCCATAGACGAATTTTAAAAAGTTCAAAGTGAGTTTTACCATCTACATAAAAAAATGTTTAGTCATGAAGGACTCGAGAAGCCACCTGGAAATTCATAAGAAATAAGAGCATTGGGGTCCTCTAATGAATAGGTATAGTGAAAATCACTTAGCTAACGTTCACCCATAGACGAATTTTAAAAAGTTCAAAGTGAGTTTTACGATCTACAAAAAAAAATGTTTAGTCATGAAGGACTCGAGAAGCCACCTGGAAATTCATATGAGAGGAGAGCATTGGGGTCCTCTAAAGAATACGTATAGTGAAAATCACTTAGCTAACGTTCACCCATAGACGAATTTTATAAAGTTTAAAGTGAGTTTTACGATCTACAAAAAAAAAATGTTTAGTCATGAAAGACTCGAGAAGCCACCTGGAAATTCATATGGGCAAAGGGCAGTGGGGTCCTCTAAAGAATTGGTATAGTGAAAATTTCTTCCACAAATTAAATTTAATTTTTCCCACATTTTTTTTTTCAGTCAAGTTTTTTTTTTTTTGGAAAAAGTCAATGGTATTATGTTTAATTATTTGTAGTAACCTTACCTGAGGAGACGCTTTGATTAGTTAAATTTATTTATTTTATGAATGACTCTTTAAACTAGTCGGATTATAATTGGCCGCTAACTTTGGCTGCTAACTTCACACAGGTCACTTTAACACTGGGTAATGTCACTACACTATATGCATCTCTTCTTCTCTAAGCATTTTTCAATATTTTTGTCGCACTCTGTTACACTACCCAGTGTTAAAGTGTTACGTTTCCGAACACGGCCTTGGGCAGCAGATGATCAAATATGTTGAAAATAACTCACGGCGCTAGCGCTTGTAAACCTCCTGCCACTTTATACACTCCTATTATTTATATATAATATTTTTTAGGCGAATTTGTTAATATTTAGATATTTTAATAAATTTGAACTAAATTCTACACACGTTCGCGTTTCTCAACTGTCCAGGGGGAAGGGGAGATGAGATTCTTCGATTAAGCAAATATAAGGCAGAGAGATTTGACTCATTTGTAAATAAAAATTGTTGCTCCTGCGAAAACCGAGTTAATTTATCAGATACAGGATCTTTAATATTATATTCCAGTGTGGTTCTTCCAAAGGCCATCACTAACAATACCCTACTCCTCACAGACAGTATTGGTATTGGAATGGACCAAATTTTTAATTATCATTTAAATCATTCTGTGACTAACTATTGTATGCCAAGTAATAGTTTTAAGAATATAGTAAAATCTATTTCCTACAAATTCTACAATTCATATGGTAATGTGGTTATTAAGGTGCAAAGGTGACTTGTTGGACAGTGTGGATATTTTGTCACAACTTAGAGTAAGGAATGTTACATTATATACATTCCTTTATTCAAACAAATATTCCACCTCACAAAATAAACATGTTCATTATTTAAATAACTGTATCTATAATATGACGTCATGTTATAATGATTTGTTTACTTTTGTGGCGATAGCGTGCTACTATGCAGCCACAACATCCCCGACACTTCACCCTCAGTCACGTGTCTCGGTGCATTCCTTTCCTAATATGGTTGCACCGATCGATGCGCTGGCGATGAATCACGGACCACACAAGTGGATCCCTACCTCATCGCACGGAGAGCTTTAGAGATAACAGCCAGTTAAAACGCGAACTCGGACCGGTTACCGTCGACCGCTGTCCCGCGAATTAATATTATGATTAGTTAAATAAAAGACAATAAGTAGTTCTGATGTAGTGGTTTTATTGGTATTAGAACCTATACACTCCCTCTACAGGATTTAGGACTCGACGGGACCGGGCATCCCTAGCTCGGTGCGTTCCTGGCCGCACTACAAGAAGACTCGCCAAAGTGGTGACCCCGACGTGATCCTGTAGAGGTCGAGTTAGTGTTAGTGCAAAACCATGTCGACTCCAAGCTCGGAAGCCGACGCGACTCTCGCCGCCATCACCGTGTCAGCTAAGATACCAGAATTCTGGCGAGAATCAACGCGCCTATGGTTTCAGCAGTACGAAGCCGTAGTAGCAAGCCAGCGCCTCTCCGACGAAGCGTCATTCAACCTGGTCGTCGCGAAACTAGCGAAAGACGCAATAGAGCAGGTGAGTGACATACTCTCTTCGCCACCTGACTTATGCAAATATAAAGCCTTAAAGGACACTCAAAATATAAAGCCTTAAAGGACTTCTCTCTGTTTACGAAGAGTCGGAGAGCCGGCAGCTACAGAGGCTTCTCGAGACCGAGCTGGGCGAGCAGAAACCATCGTAGCTCCTAAGACGCATGCGGGAGCTAGCCCGGGATAAGTTCCCAGACGATACCCTGTGCACGATGTGGATGGGACACCTCCCAGCATCTGTACGGGCAGTGGTAACAATAAGCGACAAAAGGGACCTAGACAAACTGGCGATGCTCGCCGACAAAATCATAGAAATATCGCGTCCCGTGGAACTCGCAGAAGTTGCTGAGTCAGCCTCGCGAACGACCTCGCTAAAGAACTGGCGAGCATAAGGTTGGAAATTGCGCAGCTACGCGATTCGCGTCCGCCCCATGACCGGACCGCGAACGCGTTTCGGGCGCCGAGAATCATCGTATCGGCGTCGTGACGCGCCAGACGAACACAGTTTTTCCGGGAACCGCACGGCGTCGGTCGGTTTGGCCAACTGGCCCGGAAGTGCCGCAAACCATGCGAATTCCGGCGGCAGCAGCGTGCGGAAAACTAAGATCGGTGCATTCTGCGGCAGACGGATGCATCGCCCTCGCCAACCACCGCCTCTGTGTGACCGACCGTCAAAGTGGGTTACGCTACCTGGTGGATACGGGAGCAAATGTTTCAGTGCTTCCGGTGTCTAGAAAATCGTCTCGAGAGTGTAGTGAGTATAGGCTTTACCCGGCTAACGGGACGGAAATTAAAACTTACGGCACGCGTACTCTAGTACTCAATTTAAATTTAAGTAGACCGTATAAGTGGACATTTATTATTGCAGACGTAAAACAGCCAATTTTAGGTGCAGACTTTTTATCGTATCATAAGCTAGTCATAGATATAAGTTGTAGGAAAATAATTGACTCTGAAACTAACTTAGGGGTTCATACGAAAGTCTTAAAGTGTCGCAAAACTTCAATAAAGACTATTAGCATCAACCATAATTTCCACGGGCTCTTAGAGAAATACCCGGAAATCACCAAGCCAGTGTCGTTTAAGAAACCCCCGCAGCACAAGGTATTGCATTACATTGAAACTACGGGCCCTCCAGTTTACGCGAGGGCAAGACCGTTACCACCTGATCGGTATAAGAAAGTAAAGGATGAATTCCGTATTATGCAGGAAATGGGGATCTGTAGACCGTTAAAAAGTCCGTGGGCAAGCGCATTGCACGTAGTACTGTAACATCCGTTTTTGTGACTGTTTCATTACCTACCTAACTATTTGGAAATAAATTAAAACTCTTATTATTTTTGGACTTGTTTTATTGAGTAGCCATCCAATATCATTTATATGATTATTTATTACAAATTAATTCGTATGGTTTTCACTTCATATTAACTAACCAAATATTAACATTGAAATGAATTTACTATACTAAAAACCCCACTAGAAAAAAACGTATAGCACCCTCGTCATCTCGATAGTTAAACTTTCAGTGATTTATATTGAATATCTTGTAAAGTGCAAGATAAAATTAAAGCAAAGCTAATGATTTTAACACATCAAAATCCTAATATTTATACATTATATCATAGACTTTAATAATAAATGCAAATAAAATAAAAATATTATTAGAACTATTAATTAAAAATTAAATCTTTAATCTGTGATTACAACTAAAACCACATAAAACACATCTTCTTTTGTTACACACACAAAACTGCAACTTGTCATCATGAGTCCCTGTAGTGTCCATAATCTGAAACTAATAATCTTGTGTACAGCATCATGTTATTTACATATAAAAATACAAAAAAACACCAATAACCAACAATCTTTTGTCAATACCTAATTAATATTTCAATATTTTGTAATAAAATAAATTAAAATTGATTTAATAAATTAAAATCATAATACATTAACATTATCATAATTCATAAACCCTATTTAATAAAAACACACCTCTACTTCCAATACCAAAATAATCTATCTATAAAATCACGCCATCTATCTATAAAAATTAGAACTATTACTTTCACATCATTCGCATAGATGTCACTATAATACTAAACAAACGATTTTTTTAACTATATCAAAAAATAACATATTTATATACTAAGCATAATTAATAACTAACTTTCTAATCTAACATTAAATTATCCTTTTATATTTCCATTTCGTTTTTTTTTATTTTTATTGAAACCTAACATGTACATACTATTTACATACTTATTTTTAAATTTATGTCTCATTGGATGCTCATTTAATGGACTTTGTAATCCTATCATCTTATTAAATAAATTCTTATTTTTATAACCTAAACCTACATGTATTATCTGTCATACTGTTTCTTCTCACCATTTATCTTTTTATATGTAGGTACTACTACCTATATTATTAACTGATAGGTCATTATTTGACTCACAAGTTGGGAGTTCATTCCCAACATTTTTATTTATCACTATCGATATAACATTCCTAGACTCTAAACTCGCAATGAGCTGATGAGGAACCTCATCAGCTAAATCATTATTTAATACTACATTTGACTGTTCGACTGCTACTTCTTCAAATTCTTTAACATTATTTTCTTCATAAAACATCTCCTGATTATCTTCTTCCTGTACCACTAACGGCTCTATATCAACTTTCTTCTGTATTTCCCTAACCTCTTCTTCAATTATCAATATTTTATCTTCTTCAATCTCTACTTCTTTCGTATTACTACTATTTTTCCTATTACTAATCATAGACTCGGTATTTTCTATGATTAAATTGACCGTATTTTGTTGTGTATAATTTGGTGAAAAATTGCACTAACCTGAAGTTAACGTTGCTATGGGGGTGATTATATTTCGCGGTGCTTTTACCGGAACCACTTGCCCAATGCTGCCAACTACCAAGCTATACTGAATAGTTATTTGCAATTACAATTTTAAGAAAAAATACAAAAATCCCATTATATGGACGGAAGTAGCCGACGAAGCCTTCGGGAAATGTAAACAAAGTCTAGAGGACGCGATAACGTTATCTCACCCGACGCTTGACGCAACGTTAGGGTTAATGACCGACGCTTCCAGTACCTGCGCAGGAGCAGTCCTACATCAATACGTAGACAACGAATGGAAACCATTAGGATTTTTCATTTATATGACCGCGAGCTTATGGCTATCTATATGGCGATAAGACATTTTAGATATTTAATTGAAGGCCGAAGAGTTACAATTTACACAGACCACAAACCATTAACTTTTGCTTTCACCAAGAATTTACCCTAGAACAGCGATTCTCCAAGAAGGTTACGTGGACTTTATTTCGCAATTTAGTACCGATATACAACACGTAATGGGCACAGAGAATGTGGTCGTTGACGCCTTATCTCGGGTCGAGGAGATCGGTTTACCGACACAGATCGACTGCTCGGAATTGACAGAACAGCAACAAATCAATGACAAACTACATTCCTTGTTTACAAACGAATATTTTTCTATTAAAAAAGTATATATGTCTAATGTCGACATTCCAGTTTATTGCGAAATTTAAAAAAATAAAATGCGACCGTACCTCACAGAACAATTCCGGGAGACAGCTTTCAAAGCTATACATGGAATTAGTCACCCAGGTATTCGTAGTACAAGAAAGTTAATAACGAATCGATTTTTGTGGAAAAACATGAACACCGATATCAACAACTGGACTCGTGCGTGTGTTTATTATCAAAGATCGAAGACGCATAGACACACAGTCGCCCTGCTGGGATCGATTGAAGAATGCGATCGATTCAAACACATTCACGACGACATAATCGGACCGTTACCTATCACTTCCGACGGTCACAAGTACTGCGTCACAATCATCGACAGAACATCTAGATGGCCGGAAGCCATACCAGTCAAGGACATTACCGCCGAAACGGTAGCACGAGCTATTTACGAAGGATGGATAGTTCGTTTTAGCTGTCCCAAGAAGTTAACCAGTGACCAGAGTAGGCAGTTTGAAAGTAACTTGTTCACCAACCTAATGAAGTATCTGGGGATCAACAAGCTACGAACAACGGCGTTCCACCCTCAAGGTATGGTGGAGAGATGGCATCGGACTCTGAAAACAGCGCTGACGGCTCGTATTAACGAAAATCACTCGTCGTGGTTATATGAGTTACCAACAGTGTTGTTCGGCCTTCGCAGTGCGGTGCGTAGTGATAGCGATGTAAGCGCAGCTCAACTTACATACGGGTGTGCCTTACGACTACCAAGTGATTTTTATGACAATATAAGTGATACTAAAATTTTTTTTAGTGAATACGAATATTTAAATAATTTACGAAGTGCTATAGACAGTTTTAAGCGAACTCTCATTACCCGTAGTCATAATAACAAGACATTTGTACATAATGACATGTTTACCTGTAAGTAAGTTTTTGTAAGAAACGACGCAGTGAAACACGGTTTTCAACCTACGTATGACGGCCCTTACCGCGTTTTAAGTAGGAGCGACAAAGTGTTTGAGGTACAGTTGCCTAACCGCATAGCTAGAATTTCCGTGGACCGATTAAAGCCCGCTTATGCGCTAGCCGAACCTACACTCTGAAGGCCTACATCGAATACCGGGCGTAGCACCCCGACTACGGTTCCTACGACGATTGCTACGCCCGCACCGAGCTCACATACAAGGTGCTGAAGATCAGTTCGTCGTCCGGCACGTTTCATGCTGTGATTCAACGGTGAGTCAATATAGTCCTCCCAATTAGGATCATATTGATTCACTCGGCGCTGCCGCACGCCATTCATATTCGATCGCTCAAACTGGAAAGAAGACGGTTATAATGGGAAAAACAGAGAGCAAGGAAGAGGTCATCATCGCCCAGAACGGAAATGCTATCGTGGAGAGGACCAGCTGGAGTGCGGACGACATAACCATGCTAGTGATGGTCGTGGTGTTAGTTGCGATCATAGTATACCTACTGCGCAACTAGGCGAAGCGCACTTTAACGAAGTTTGTCAGGCGGGAGATCGCCGGCATTCAACCTAACACCGGCCCCATACCGTTGAACGTAATTATTTTTCCCCTCTCAGTGCTATTTAACCCAGTGTACCTCGAATTAAAGGTTTCGAGTATCGATAAATAACATAGCGTAAAAGTTAACTTAGCGAACTTTAGTTTTTTCTTCTTCTTTTTCAAAAATATTTGACATAACCATTTGTATCTTGTTATTTTATTTTTGCCTTTCAAGTGTGAAATTGTAACGTAGGGTGACAGTGTATTTATATTCATGTTACGTAAACCATAACTTTCTCCTTTTAGTACTTACTTTTAAAGGCTTAGGTAAAGACACCACATTTTTGTAAAAAATAAAAAAGGGGGGGAATAATGTGGCGATAGCGTGTTACTATGCAGCCACAACATCCCCGATACGTCACCCTCAGTCACGTGTCTCGGTGTATTCCTTCCCTAATATGGTTGCACCGATCGATGCGCTGGCGATGAATCACGGACCATACAAGTGGATCCCTACCTCATCGCACGGAGAGCTTTAGAGATAACGGCCAGTTAAAACGCGAACTCGGACCGGTTACCGTCGACCGCTGTCCCGCGAATTAATATTATGATTAGTTAACCCTGGAAGCCTAATCTATTTTGGAGTACATAAAGCCTTAACATACGTCTTTGAGGCGTATATATATTAAAGATCGCCTGTAAGCTAAAATATACCTAATTATATCAATTTTAGGGCCTTTCCTGTTTCTGGTATATATCAATGATGCATATGGTACAAGAAACAGCACAGATAGTGCTGTTTGCTGATGACACGTCCCTGTTGTTAAAGGTTGATAGAAAAGACAACATATTGTCAGCAGCAAACGATACTCTGTCTATGGTCTCTGAATGGTTCACAGCAAATAATTTGGTTTTATATACTAAGAAGACCAAGTGCCTGAAATTTTCTTTGTCAAACGTTCGGGTAAGTAACTGTTCACTGTAGTTAGGCGGTACTGAACTGGAATTTATTGACTCCGCTGTATTTTTGGGAATCACAGTCGACTCCAAACTGCAATGGAGAGCTCATATAAACGCGTTATCTAATAGATTGAGCTCAGCAGCATATGCAGTCAGAAAGATCAGACTATTAAATAATGTGGCAACAGCTAGGTTAGTGTACTTTGCCTATTTCCATAGTATTATGACTTATGGTCTTATTATCTGGGGCTCAGCGGCAGACATAGAAACCATATTTATCTTGCAAAAAAGAGCTATTAGAGCAATTTACGGCATGAAGACCCGAAAATCCCTTCGAGAAATCTTTCCTGAAATTGATATAATGACAATGCCCTCCCAATACATATTTGAGAACTTATTATATGTTAAGAAAAATTATAATATGTTTAATAAAAATGCAGATAGGCATACCCGAAACTTAAGAAATATAAACAAAATTGACATACCAAGATTCAGATTACAAAAAACTAATAAATATTTTCTTATAAACAGTATTAGGCTATTTAATAAATTACCAAAATCAATTATAGAACTAAATGATATAAAATTTAAAAATTGTATAAAGCAAACTTTAATAGCCAAGGTGTATTACAAAGTTAATGATTATATTAATGACAGAGATGTCTGGAATCAGTCCTCTCTGCGTCTGGAATCTCTAAACTAATAGTAACTCATATTGTAATACTTCTTAATACTTACTATTATAGGTATATATTTTTTTATACTACAATAGGTATTTTTTTATATATTTTTGGATGAGATAATAACTTGTTATTACTATAACCTTTTATTATTATTATAATTTTAAATATTTATTATTTTCTACAAGGTAATAATTAGTTATTACTTAACATTTATGTTAATTTGTCTTATTTATTTTAAGTTATTTTGTTAACAGAATAATAGAATACATTTCCATGTTTTTTTTAACTAGTTGATGTTTGCGCAGGCCTTGGATTCAGCTATGTATTTGGCCCTGCAATGTAGTAGTATACGTATCCAGCGGATTTCCTCTCCTGAGACTTGAAGGTCATTGCAGTGGTGGCGCGTGTGCCGGGTTCTGGTCTGCACCCTAAGGGCCTGGTTGAGCAGAAGTATGGCTGACACATACGTTACGTCCATGATCGGGTGCTGCTGTGGGGGCCTTGGGTCTCCGCTGGGCACGCACGTTTGATTGTTATCATATAATAAGCGGAGATCCCGAAAAATCTTCTGCTGATAGGCCGGCGCTGGCATCAAAGAAATGTTGTGTTCTGTAATTCTGTACTTTCAATATTGTAAGATAGTATATCTGCCTTGGGTTTTCTACGCGTGCTCTTCAGAAGAATGAGAGTATATACCACATACTATAAGCATAGGATTAAGTCAATAACCATGCAGGACCATGCTCCTCCGATGATACGGTACATGTGGAACATCAGAGTTTTTTTACTTGCTGATACCTTTTTCTCCAGGGTATCTCTGAGGCGATCGACTTGTGATCAGCGTTTGCGCCCTAAAAGATACCTTCGATCTATCTACTTGTAGGTATATTTTGATTACCTATATTAAAGTATGTATATTTGGGGCGTAGCTATTGTCTGTTGGGTTGGTCGCCTTGGTGGCACTTTTGCAGGGCAGTCAACGATTCACAGGTCAATGGAACCAGCTAACCACCTAGTCTTAAACTGGTTGGTTATGTAGTGTGTGTTCGGTTGGGGTTTTTTTATTTTCTCCCGCAAGGACAATAGTTTAATAGTTTACGATTTGATTATTTTGTATTATACGTGTATTCTCAAAATTTGTCTGTGGGAGGAATGGCGACCTGGCCAAGTGCACACAGGACCTTATATATACTTTTTTTTTTTGACTTTTCATTAATGCCTGTAAAGGTTTACATGAAATAAATATTTTTGACTTTGATATATTTTTTTTAAAGAAAATTTAAGGTTAAGATATAATTTATAATAAAACATACTTTTATTAATAGACACTACACTCACAGTTATTTATTACAGATATATATATTACAAAATATAAATAAAAATACCTAAGTTCAAACTAAAAAATCAACTTCTTAGAAATCAACTGAAATATGTATATTTTTTTATTATTTTAATAATTTTTATCTTCAAATACTTATTATTAGGATACATATTAAAAGTAATCGGTAATCTTTTGATGACTAGCTATTATTTTAGAGCAATCTGTACAGATAGCAAGTATGTCCACAATATACATAATTTTTGGACCCTAATTTCGGCATCTTATTTTTTGTAGGAGCAAAAGGCGCAGTTTTTACATTTTTTAGGCTCTGATTCTCCTGCCTGAAGTTCATTACCTGTATCCATAGGTTTTTCGATAATATGGCTTATATTTTCTCATAAAAATCTATTCAAAGTAGCAGCTTCAAGTCACTTCTTCATCCAATGCTTGACCAAATCTGTGCTGAGTTTCTTTATTAATCCCCTTCTATTCAAAATTTTTTTTTATTATTCCTGAACATGTTGCGGCCGTAAATTGCAGCATAACTAATGAAACCCATAGGCAGGATGCCGTAGAATACAGCCATTGACCATCTAGTAGCCTTGCGGCTATACGATATTGAATAACAATTTTATTGAATGATTCTACTCCTTTTGCTTGGTTGTAAAAAATAATCATGTCTGGTTTGCCACTTGTATTATTATTTAGTGCATTGACATCACAAGAGGATAAGAGGTATACTTCTTTATAGGTTTTGGCTTGTAAGATACAAGTTGCAGAAGGCCAATGAATTCAAATCAAAACATACAACTGACAACTACAGGTGGTGATCTAAATAGTGCCTACTAGAATCTAGAGTACCTAGTAGGCTGCTGAAGTAGATTTTTAGCCAGTGGCACAGATATGAACCAGTTATTGCACATAATGTTCCATGAATAATCTTTGACAATTTTTTAAAAGTTTCACAAAGCCTAATACGTCTCGCAGGCGTACATCACCTCAATAAGTCAAAAATAGTGGAACTTAGCTTAACGACACAAACACCATTAACAAGCTCCCATTGGCTACTAGGTCTAAACAGCACCAGGCGCTAACTTGACCCGTTAGAAAGGGATAAAGAATTTTCAATTGCGTGTACGCCTCGCAGGCGTAGATAAGGCTTCTAGGGTTAAATAAAAGACAATAAGTAGTTCTAATATAGTGGTTTTATTGGTATTAGACCCTATACACTACCTCTATAGGATTTAGGACTCGACGGGACCGGGCATCCCTAGCTCGGTGCGTTCCTGGCCGCACTACAAGAAGAATCGCCAAACTTTATTTGATATTAACAAATCTGTTAAAAATATTTATATGACCCAGGATAGCTATAATGTGAGGATCTGCGGCAGATATTGATACTATATTCATTCTACAGAAGAGGGCCATTCAGGCAATATATAACATGAAAGCTCGTAATTATCTTCGAGAAATCTTTCCTATGATTGATGTACTGACACTACCATCTCAATATATTTATGAGAATTTATTGTACGTTAGGAAAAACTTAAATATGTTTAGTAAAAATGGCGATAGACATAATTTAAACTTAAGAAACATAGATAAAATCGATATAACAAAGTTTAGACTGCAAAAAACTAATAAATGTTTCGTCATTAACCCATATATGCCCACAGGGTCGATAAACGACCTATGGGAAAGGGTCTCAAAAAACATGGCATAACTTGTAAACAGGTAACACAGCAAAAATTATAATGTTGGCTTTAAATAGTTAGAAATATATACTTTGGCGTGTAGTATTTATTTACTAGTTTCTAATAAATCACAGTAATTAAAATGTCAATGCAAATTGTAAGAAATTTAAAGTACCAAAATTTATCGGCCGCGCTCACAATAATGTAATTAATTATTAATTACAAATATTAATTTTAAATTTTATAAAATAATTTATTTTTTAAATATGTAACGTTTAATTTGTGAAGTATATTTATTTCATTAATTTATGTTTATATGTGTAAATATTCGAAATATTTTCTATGGGTCGTTAGCGACCCCCTGGGCATTAGTGATACCATATTCATTATGTTGTCATTTGTATAGGTTTCGAAGATTACTTACTACTTACGAAATTATGGCACTACTGGAGTCTTTATAAAATGAAGAGGTGTGAGATGCCGATGTGTACATTGACCTTCTAGGAGAGGGCACTCTAAAATATGATAATTTGGGGGATGGAGGATACAACAATCTTGATCCGTTGAACAGGAATGAATTCCTTGCTCCTTTAGACCATGTGTTCAACCATAATGCAGATTAGCATTTAGTTTAGATTAATTTAGATGAAGGCACTTCTTCAAATCAGTCTACGAATCGTCAGTACAGACAACTATTACCAAAAGATGTAGGAGTGCCATATGGCAACATAAATGGGTCAAAATTGAATTTCCTCGTCAACGATCTGTGAACTACTTTAGATACATTCAAAATACGCAAAATTCTAGACGAACTAGCAGTTTCAGTCTATAGACCAGACATCCTTGAGGTATACTCTCGGTGCTTGTATCCAAGTAGAAAGTTTTTTTTTTAATACTTAGAGTAGAACTCACCGTTCCTTGGAAAACAAACATTCCTAAGGACCACATCATCAACTTTGATCTTACACAACCTTGGTTTTAAAACCCTATGCAGTGGAAGTCGGTGCAAGAGGAATTCTAAGTCTTTGCATCGTCTTTTGGAGGGTTTTGGCCTTCCAAGGTCAACTTTTATTGAACGTGTTTTGAACATGGAGCTAACAGGATCATATAGTATTTGGTTGAGTAGAGGGGGTAGTGAAAACACAGTGACGGGGAGAGTTAAAAGGCCTTTAACCCTACTTCGTGGTCGCAAGTCCGGGAACGTGGCAATTTATTCCCCTGCCTTCCATACATGGAATCGACACGCGCGCGGAGTATCCATGGATAGCTAAGAACATTGTCACTCTCGGGATAAATCAGACAAAGATATGCTTTATGTAAAAATTTAACCGTAGAAAGTGCAAAAAATGCAATGTATAACGTAATGCAATTATACGACAAATGTGTCGACGTTTTACACTCAAAATTAATGAAGTTATTGGTTTACACAAACTTTTTTTATTGCCTTTGTGTATCCTATTTGCCCAGGGGGTCGTTTTTGACCCACTGTAAAAATCAACTGAAAAACCACCTTGGCTGAAAAATATATTTACTGTTACATTTTTTAGCTTTTGTGCTTATACATATCAAAATTTTATAAAAATCTAAGCAGATCAATAGTTCTGGGCATATATGGGTTAACAGTATAAGGTTATCTAATAAATTACCTAAAAGCATTATAGATCTGAGGAAATAAAGTTTAAAAATTGTATAAAACACATATTAATCAATAAGGCTTTCTATAGTGTAAAAGACTTATCGATCTTAACGATAAAGACGTCTGGAATCATCCTGATAGCAATTGAGGTCTCGTAACTAGTAAACAAATTGCTTATGTAGAATCTACCCTAGTTTAGTAGGTATATAATGTCCGATATTGTAATAATTTTATATTAGATAATTTATTTTCATTACATTATGTAAATTTTGTCTTTGGATAAGTTAATCATTGATGATTACTTACTTATTTATACTTAATTTATACTAATAGTATACTGTGTAGTTATGTACTTTGGTCAGTAACAAATAATCTGCCATAGGGTGTTCTACGTATGCTGATCAGTGCGGTGAATTTTGAGTTTGCTACTTTATATATATTATATATATGCTATATAGCATAAGTCAATCAATAGCTGTGCCCCTCTTTTAGTTTGTGTGAAGCACTAGAGTTTTTTACTTGCTGGTTTCTTTTTCTCCGGGGTGTCTCTGAGGGGATCGACTTTACAGTTAGTGTTTATGCCCTTAAAAATACCGATCCTTATACCTTTACTTATATGTGATTGGTTACTTAACTTTTATTTACAATACCTAAATATTTAAGGCATGGATATGATCGGTGAAGTTGGTCGCCTTGGTGGCTCTCTTGTATGGCAGATAATGATTGACAGGTCAATGGAATCAGCTAACCACCTAGTCTTACACTAGTTGGTTATTATTTAATATTATTGGTTGATTTTTTTTTTTCTTGCGAATTTAAACACTTTTCTTTTATTGAGATTATTACTAGAACAGTAAATACAATATAGAGAAACTATTTGAAATAAGAACTTCTGTAACAATCAATCAATTTCTGTAATAATATATGACGTCATGCATTTTGTTGGTAATATTTACTACTAACATATTTTAATATTATTTTTATTATATGATGAATCTTTGTTTAAAAATACTACTAGTGATTCGGAGAGCACGTATAGCTGTCGGTGCCAGTTTCACTACGCTAACTTGGGAAACTGTTTATAAATGGTTTATTGAGTCTATACACTAAACACATGCTCGTGACCACTTGTTCGTGGTAGACTGAGAATACTATGGGTTTCGACGAGTATAATGTCTGCTAAAATTCCAAAGATTTTTTAAAAATATCTATTTACTTACATTAATTTAGATAATTTGCTATGCAGGCCAAAATTATAATTTTATTATTTTTATTCAACAAAACAAAATTCTATTCAAAATAATATTCAGGGGATCCGCGGTCAGGTTCAAAATGATATTTTTGAATAAAAAAATGGACATTGTTTTAAGTGGTTTTATTACTTTTGCAGGATTAGTAAACTCAGGAAGATAGAAATAAAATTTTAAGTAATTTAACAAAAGAAGGCAATGTATTGTTATTTGCCGCCTTGTTGATACTCATGGAGCTACTGACTATGGTAAGTTGGTTATCTACACATGAAATTAAGAATATTAAAAAATGCTTATGACGCCATATTTTATGGTCTTACAGAAAGTGATTTTTTTTTAAAAGAATCTCGCAAATGGCTCCATCGAATTGTATTTCTTTGCCAGCATTGCAGAGGTTTTTAAGAATATTAAGAAAAAAAAACGACACCTACTTTAGCCACCCTATGCCCAAGAAGACAAGTAGGTGGTATATAATAATATTTACATAATAGTGACAATAAATAATAATATGTGTCAACCCTCTCCTCATCGATGGCGTCAATTAAATATGATGATAACTTATTCATAAATGTATAGAATAACATTGTTTTTACCCCCAAGCGGCACAAATATTTGGAAATATTTTTGCAAATGCAAATATTTTTTTCGCAACGGCGCGGCGCACAACGACGGCTGCGTGGGTATTTATTTATTAATTTTAAATTCTTTATTGCACAAAATTGTACATAGGCGAACTTAATGCCTTAGGTATCCCCATCTATTGCCAATATCAAATGTGTAATTGCTAATATATCGACACAAGTAGCGTCCCATTTGAAACAACGACTTTATCATCCAAGCTGCCATACTTAAATCGTCAGGACTATATTTGTTGCTGTCATCTCGTAATAGATTTTCAGGTTCTACGACTGATATAGATACATAGGTGTATAGCGGCAATAAAAAGGTCGCATTGATGAGACTATGTCGCAAAAAATACCCTGCACTTTTTAACATGGGAAGGCTTTTTAACATGGTGAGGTTCTCAAAGGTGCGACAAAATATTTTTATAATAAAAGGAAGGAAATCGCACGCAGGCAAGGCGTCGATACATATATGTATAAGAATCACCATATATTTGTGTTCTAGTAAGCTTATCTTTCGCCATATGTGTTCACATTTTGATAATAGTGTAGCACGAAAATGGAGAGAGGGAGAATTACAAAAGTTCTTCAGAGCTCTCCATGTCTCTCTGTCCATGATGGAGGCCGTAGAATACACTCAGCGATCCAGCCAATGATAAGGTAACATTTGATTTACAATTCGTCTTTAATTCATATTATTTATTTTATTTTAAACTGATCATAAGATAACAGGTATTTTACATGAATAGCAGGTAGAACAAATGATAATCTACTTAGGTAGTCATTTCCGAAAATCCTAATTACTTTATTATAATAACTGGGAACAATAGATGAACACGGAAAGGGTAAGAACATAAGGGAGTAGAACATATAAATAGTTAGTGATATTGTGTAAATAATTTAGTTAAACATTTTACTGTGCCAGAAATATTGGGTCTGTTTTTAACAAAATTGTGCTAAACGTTATTGAAGTGTACTTACTCGTATATAAAGTTTATTTGTGAGAACTATTTTAACAAATTATAGTGCAATATGTTTCCGGTAAGATTTTCACATTTTTTTGAATAACTTATATAATCTTTGCTAATATTATAAAAAGAAAAGTTTGATTCAAATAAATTCAAAAACTACTGAACCGAATCTTACAATTGTAGTTTTCTATATTGTTTCACATAATATAGAAAACTACATTATCAGCTAGTAAAGTGGGCTGTATATTATTTTCGGTCCTATCGCCTTTTAAATTAACGGCGTGTGGAACCGTGGGCATATTTAGTATTATATATGTTTCCTGTTTGTTACTAAGTTTGTACTTATATAATCATGTTGTATTAAATAAAAGTCAAGTATTATTTGCATTTTTAACTATTTTTGTTAATTTAAAGAATGTTGTTTGATAAGATTACATAAATTATAAATAAAAACATAAAATTTTAAGATTTAATATAGCTATTCCATTTCCAGTATGTTCAAAAAGTTTATGACCCATTGTTGTCAAGCACTGCAGGTATAGACTATCTCTCTCATGAGGATCCGCACCTCAGTGCTGCGCTAACTCCAGACTCATCACCGACCGATATGAGAAATAATTTTGTAAGTACTTACATAAAACATTTTACCCTACTTTTTTCTGCACATGTAAGTTTTTGCATCTGACTATACTTTGAGAAAGAAGCTGAGTAGAAGTCTTTTGGAAACTTTTATTAAAACAAAAGAGATTATTAGTAGTTTATCCTTAATTAGATGTTTTATTGCTTATATTTCGCGGTATAATATATTTATACTATCAAGAATAATAATACCTAGTATAAGTTATAACGTACAGTTCCATTGCCTTTTTTCGACTTAATCCTATTGTCTATTAAAATAGCTGTTTTAAAATGTCTTTAAGTTTCGAAAGATTTAAAAGTAAAACGGAGCTCTTATGGGAATATGATCTCAAATGGGTACTGAGATAAACATTTCTTTCTGTTTAAGTGTAAAATGTCTTTAAGTTTCGAAAGATTTAAAAGTAAAACGAAGCTCTTATGGGAATATGATCTCAAATGGGTACTGAGATAAACATTTCTTTCTGTTTAAGTGTAAAATGTCTTTAAGTTTCGAAAGATTTAAAAGTAAAACGGAGCTCTTATGGGAATATGATCTCAAATGGGTACTGAGATAAACATTTCTTTCTGTTTAAGTGTAAAATGTCTTTAAGTTTCGAAAGATTTAAAAGTAAAACGGAGCTCTTATGGGAATATGATCTCAAATGGGTACTGAGATAAACATTTCTTTCTGTTTAAGTGTAAAATGTCTTTAAGTTTCGAAAGATTTAAAAGTAAAACGGAGCTCTTATGGGAATATGATCTCAAATGGGTACTGAGATAAACATTTCTTTCTGAATACAAACTTTCTCTCTATTCCTCATTTTATTCTTCTTTTGCGCGAATTAGCACCAGACTTCTTTTTTTTAGAATTCTTATTTAATATGTTGACATTTTTGGTTTTTCATTTTTAAAGGCATTGAACGATTCTTCGGAAATTTTTGTTTTTCATTCGGATAATGACCCCATCGAAGAGTTGTTTCCCGAACTTTTGGGATTTCATGGTTTGGATATGGGTCTGGAGGCACTGCCCACTGCTGGTGATGTTACGGTGAGTCTGCTAATATTATTATATCTATACTACTCTATACGGTCTAACCATCTCGGCTACTCGAGATGGTTAGACCGTTGGCTGAAAAAAACAGGTACACTTTACTTTTATTGGAGCACGGCATGTGACTTTGTATCTACCTGGAGGTCAGCTGAGCTACAAAGTCCTTGAATGGGGTCGATCAAATTTATTATTTGCTGCAATTGTCGGTTTTATTGCGCAAGAAATGGGCAGCGACAGACTGATTTGCATAGCTTTAATGTCTTTGCTGATTTGACGGTTTTTGCATCTAAAGATTAAATTCAGATATAATTATGTGAGTTTATTTTATAGTGGCCAGTTTGTTTTTTTTTAAACACCCATTGTAGTCAGTGAGTGTCCTTAGTGCATATATATTTCGAAAGAGAGGATGCGAAATTGTATTAAATTTCTTCTGTCTCAACTGACAAACAACAACAAATATTTTGAGATTAATCCCTTATTCATAAAGAATAAATAATTCTTTCTCAAATTTCTAAATCTCAAAATATTTTACATTTAGTAGGCTTTTAAATTTTGTCACGAAGTTTTTGACAGAATAAATTTAATATAATTTTGCAGTTAATATCTCAAGTACAACAGGCTCTCTTTCCTGTCATATTTATTTGGTAAGAAAGAGACAAAACGCCATATTGTCAAGATATGTAATTATTTATGAGTCCCTGCATCGAACATTTTAATGATAATATAATATTAGCCAAAAACTTTTTCCAATATTTATTCAAATCAATTATCTTAATAATTTACAATACAAATATATTACAATAAATTAAAATAATATAAATAAAACCTACTAAAGCCTTAAAAGTCGTCTTAAAAGTGTCAAAGCGCCGGTATTCATACAACTCCTTGAAGGATACTTTAGTTATAGAAGGTTTTATCTCTTTTTATTAGCAATAAAATAAATATGCGTAAAAGAGACAAAACCTTCTATAACTAAAGTGTTCTTCAAGGCCTCATTTTTTTTATGAGTAAGGTCCTTGGAAACCAGGAGGCTGTGAACGCAAAGTTTCAAGGACGCCGACGACGTTTCTACGTTGGATCGCAATACTAATAATTAAATTATTGTTTAAATAAAAAAAAAAGAATAATGTGTCAATAACTGTTATTTATTTATATTTTTAAAGAATCACATACTGATATATAATATACTTTTTTTTTAGAAACCAGTCAATTGCACCCGTGGCCGGCCTCGTAGCAAAACTGATGAAAAACAGGTACCTACTTACTTTATTAATTTTATTATACTGGGTCTATAAATACATCACGACTAGCTCGCCAGTTGTTGATTTAGAACACTCTTTTTCACAAATTATCCTGGTTACAAACTAATCTAAACTTGTCCTAAGCGTACAAGAAATAATATTGCATGTTATTTTAGGTGAGCAAATTGGCACCGGTTATCCAATTCGAAACCAGCGTTATATATGCCAGCACCGCCACTGCGTCTACTACCACTACTCAATTCCGGGAGCGCGCCAAACGAGTTCGTGGAAGACCTCGTGGAAAACCCCCGAAGCTTAATGTGGTAAGTTTAATTAAATAATAAAACATTTATTTGGCAACATGCTAGATGCCTCGGATAGTTCGTCAGTTGACAGTATAACTAGTTGGTATAGTGAAACTGGTTCACTATACCAACTTGTGAAACTATTCATAAATGGGTTAGTTTAAAGACTACCACCAGAAAACAACAACATGATTGTTTTTTTTTCTCGATTTACGTTTTAGTTTCTTTTGCAAGCGGCCATCTTTTGTTCTCATATTTAAAAGGCTTTGTGGCATCTCCTATGGAGAGAATCGAACACGCAACCGCGCAACCTCTACCATTAAGACGGTCAATAAAATAATACATACCACTATACGTTTGCATAAAAGTTTGATATTTAATTTTATTTGAGTTTTCTTTTGACAGCAAGAACGCCGCGAACGGAACGCGGAGTTGGAGAGGGAGCGTCGCGCGGAGCTGGGGAGCGCCTATAACATGCTACGGATAGCACTAAGAGGCAACCCAGAGAATAACGACACCCATGCTGATGAGGTAAGTGTTGGACAAATGACAAATTTTTAATATGTGAGGCGCAATTACAAATATTTCGTTTGCCCAATTGTAGGTAAACTAATTTGGGTATCCGAATGAGTTTTCCCGAATTCGGGCACCTGGCTACTTATTTTCACTAGCAGCTCGATCTATTTTCATTAAATTTAATTACCGACATTCCCCAAAAGTGCAGAAGTATTTCCGCGTCATGAACTGTAAAGTATGTCATTGTTCATTTAAGTTTGGTGTCTGAACTCCAAGGAAAATAATGTGTCGGACACTCGTCATATACTTCCATTACTTCATCTTGTCTGAGGGACGCGGCGATTCAAGGCAAATTTCTCAAAATAACATATTTTGGAACATTTATTAACAGTGGAGAATTGCTAAGAAGACGAAATCTTTATTTTACAGCCTGTAGATAATTTATGTTTTTGTTTTTCAGTTATCCAGAGAAAAGTTGCTTGTCGAGGCAGTAAAAGCCCTGAAAAGACCTTCACCTGAGGTCCAATTAGCAGACTTAAGAAGACAAAACAGTCTTCTGAAAATGCAAAGTAAGTATTCGCACGCATTTTTTATTATTATTATTACTGTTACTTACTTGCTTACTCGACTCATGAAAGGTTTTATTTAGATCGACCATGTTCTATGGTTGGTAAGGTCATACCCGCCTGCATGTAACCCAATAAAATAGGCACACTTGTGTGGCAGATAATAATTGGCAGACTTTTTTATTATTCAAAAATATCGGTAAAGATTTACATAAAATAAATCATTTGAAATTATATAAATAAAAAAACATTGTATAATAAAATAATGTAAAAAATTGTAGTTCTGCTTGCTAACAGATAAATACATAGTCATATGCCAAATAAAACAGAACTGGACTTTTAAAATATTATTTTCACTATTTACCTATTTCTTAATCATAAATAATAAGATGTGTTGACATTATTTTATTTTTTATTTTTATTTATTCAAGGAAAAACAGTACAATACATAACTTAAAGTAGGTAGAACAATATAAGTGTAGCATAGACCAACATTTTCCTACTGATAGATATTACAAAAAACAGATGGCAGGATCCTGCAAAAATGTCTATATAAAAAAGCAAAGAAAAAAAAATATATAAAAAAAAAAATATATGATAATAAAAATATGAAGAAATATTTATAGAGCATTATAGAATTTTAAGTAAAGAACAAAATTGAATTGAGCACATTGAGAAAACATTTAAAACTGGCCTAGTACATTACTTTTAAATGCTTGGAAACTAGTGCTAAACAGGTCGACGACATCAAGGGAATTAAATAAGTTAGTAGATCTTATGATATAGGAGTTTTGTAAATAGTTAGACTTAGCAAATTCAATGAAGAATAAGTTTTTGGAACGCGCCCTTATGTTTGCATTAAAATTTATCCTTTCCAACATATAACTAGAGTCCACCATACCATTAATTATTTTATATAGGAATAGCAGATCTTTAGCAGATCTTCTGCTGGCTAATGTCATAAATTGGCAATCTGCTTTTGCTTTTGCCCCAGGGAATTTATAGCACTAATCATTTTATTCTGTATTGCTTCTATTTGATTTATGTATTTTGAATATGTATTTTGAATACTGTGGGTTCCAGACTACAGATGCATATTCTAAGTGACTTCGAACAAAGGATGTATATAGGACTCTATAGATATGAGGGTTGGTGAACAATGAACATGAACGAATCACAAAACCTAACATTATATATGCTTTATCAACTGCGTGGGCTACATGTTGTTCATAAGTGAGTTTACTGTCAAGAATTACCCCAAGGTCTCTGATTGTAGTGACTCTTGATAAATCCTGATTATGTAAGGAATAATTTGCAATAAAAGGATTAATTTTACGGGTAAAAGTCATAATGTTACACTTGTCAATATTTAAATGTAAGTTGTTTATCTCACAAAAGTAACATAAATTGTCCAAGTCTGCTTGCAGCTCAAGACAGTCATTAAAGGATTTTATGCTTTTATAAATTTTCTTATCATCAGCATAAAGTATGACTTTGCTTGACTTAATAAAGTGTGAGATATCATTAATAAACAAATCAAATAGTAACGGTCCCAAATGGGATCCTTGGGGGACACCCGAGGTGACGGGCAAGAAGCTAGACACAAAACCATTGATTGCAACTGCCTGGGTGCGGTTGCTTAAATAAATAATAATATATATATAAATAAATAATAATAAATAATTATTTATAACGTATTTTTTTTGTTTCAGTTGAACGGTTACATAATGAAGGGTGATTTTTGTTTGACATTATTCGTTGTATTTTTATGTAATTATTACAAATATAAATAAGTTTATAGTCTAATTGGAAATTACTCAAACATAGTCATAGTAAAATTTTGCCAAATTGTATCTAGTCATCTACAAATATTATGGCTGAATATGTAACAAATAGGTAAAATATGATTTTTGGTTTTTTTTTTTAAATGTTTTTTATTTTATTTTGTGTTAAAGCTTTATATTACAATTATATAACTACTTAATTAAGATAACTAATAAATGGTGCCATTTTTATTTATTTATTTTGTGTATTTAGTTTTATTTTTAATAAATAAGTTGTACAAAAAAATACAATATAATTGATTGTAGTTCCAAAATATTTTTCACTTTTATTTTAATATATACCAACCACTAAAATTGGTTGAATTCAATGCCGCCTTTCAAAAATTTCCACACTGCATATCCACTATGACCAAACACTTAAATTCCAAATATATAATGTAGGTATATTACATTATACGTAACATGTATAATGTAGGGTAGTTAATTCGGGCCGGTTAGGCCAAAAGTAGACGTACCTTATACCAAGATTAGTAGGGGAGAGGGGGGCATGACGGGGACGCGAGGCATGACGGGGACACTTACAAAAAACTATACGCTCTAGGTTTGTTTTGTTTTCGCTAATAGGTGGCCATTTTGTATCTCATTTTAGTCTGACAGTGACCGGCGACTAGACTGCGCGCGTTTGAATTTTAAAACAAAAGCCATTTTCAACGTATATTTTATGTAATTTTGAGTGACTACGAATACGCATATAAAAAGGTAAGTGTTTATGTCGCTACTATCATGTATTTATTTTGTTTTTGCAGATAAATTACTTATTCATATGTTTTTAACAAAATTACTCTAACCGTCACTCATTTTATTTGGTTTGTTATTTTAAATAATGTTAGAATTGGGGCATAACGGGGATATAGCTACGGGGTACGATGGGGTACCCCGTTATGCCCCGCAACCGTTGTCCCCATTATGCCCCAGTTTTGTAAATTAACTGAAGGATCGTTCTTGTTCATTTGATAATAGAAAATATTTTATTTTACGTATAGAAATGGTACGGACGTATAAGAAGAAAAGTTCGAGACTTAGTTGGTCAATGGAAATCATGAAAAGGGCAATTGATGCAGTCTTAAGCAAAACTGCTGGCTATAGAAAAGCAGCTCACCTGTATAATGTACCACAGACCACATTAGAGCGTCACGTCGCTAAAATAAGGAAAGGCGAGCTGTCTCTTGACTCTACTCCAGGTAACTTCAAGCTTGTGTTTTCCAAACAAGAAGAAGAGGAGCTGGTAAGGTACATAATAGAAATGGAGAAACGTTTGTTTGGTTTAACCACTATCGTCCTACGGAAGCTAGCTTATCAGCTAGCAGAAAAAAATGGCAAAGCTCACAATTTTAATCATAATAAAATGATAGCTGGCGTAGATTGGTTAAAGGGATTCTTGAAGCGCCACCCAGATTTATCTATCCGAAAACCGGAAGCTACATCGGCAGCTCGAGCAATGGGCTTTAATAAAGTGGCGGTAGGTAAATTTTATTCTCTGCTGGGGGAAGTATATGACAAATATAATTTGACGCCAGACAGAATTTTTAATTGCGATGAGACTGGCATATCATGCGTCTCAAAAACGAAGAGCAAAATTATAGCAGAAAAGGGGAGAAAACAGGTAGGACCGCTTTCTTCAGCAGAACGAGGGCAGACGGTTACGGTTGAGGTATGTTTTAATGCAGCAGGAACTTACATGCCTCCTATGCTAATATTTCCCCGACAGAGAATGAAGCAAGAGTTGCTGGATCGAGCTCCTCCAGGGACGACAGCAGAATGCAACGCTAAAGGCTGGATGACAACTGAAATATTTATGAGCTGGTTCCAACAGTTTGTCAAGTTTTCTGGTGCGTCAATAACTAACCTGGCCTTGTATTCTTTTAGATGGCCATATAACACATACACAAAACATATCAGTTATTGAATATGCACGCAAAAATGGCGTTGTAATGCTTTGCTTTCCCCCGCACTGCACCCATAGGCTCCAACCCTTAGATGTTTCCTTTATGTAACCTTTAAGTGTATACTATGACCAAGCCTGCTCTAATTGGTTAAGGTCACACCCGGGGCGAATAATTACAACATTTCAAATAAGCGAAATATTTGCAAACGCATATATTCAAGCTGCAACAATGTCTACAGCAATAAATGCCTTCCAAAAATGTGGCATATGGCCTTTCAATCAGAATAACTTTACAGATTCAGATTTTTAGCTGCATCAACCACAGACGTACCGCTAGCAAACAATGATTCTGAAACAGGTCCTTTAAATGTCGGAATCCAGCAACAATCGCCACCTATCCTTGAAGAACATACACTTGAAGCAGATTTGCCTGTGTCGTCGTGATATGTTGTCGTGATTTGACAACTTCGTTTGCAAATGCATCGCCTCAAGAAATTCTCGCGATCCCGACAGTCGAACAAAGAAACCAAACGAGAAAAAACTATCGCCGAGGGAAAACTGTTGTTCTCACTTCAACCCCCTACAAAATTGAGTCAGAAGAACGAGAACAACTTAAGGGAACGAAGAAGTGTTCTAATCCAAATGACCCCAAGCTAAAGAAGAACTCCAAGAAACAGAAGATCCAAAAAGCTCCCTCTGGTGTAGAAAATTCCGACGAGAATACCATGTGCCTGTACTGCCTTGACGTGAATCACACTTATTTAAAGTCTTCGGAAGGTTGGGTGGCTTGCCAACTATGTGGACGGTGGGCTCATACAGCTTGTGCTGGTGTAGACGACGAGAATAAAGAAGAAATCCATATCTGCTTGTACTGTGATGCAAAATAAATACGTACGCCATACTGCCCCTACCCTGGGGCACGATGGGGTTTTCGTTATAGTTTTAAAAAAATAAAATTATAACGTCATATGATTATTTACATCACCGAATTCTATGCCAAATTATAGTTTAATAAGTAACCAAAGTGTTGTTATTAGTTTTATTGAATAAATACATTGTCTTGATTATTTTACTGTGTATTTTCCTTAACGTCCCCATTATGCCCCCTCTCCCCTATCCATAAGTATACAAACATCTTAAGAACATTTTCTGCAACTTTTCTACCATAAGGGTGTAGGATGTACATTCCCTCAGATTCCATAAAATGGAGTTGAACTCCAATATACTCCGGACATATGAGTTGTACAACACTACCAGGGTTCCAGGGTCAGAAAATCTTGTGTTTGCCTCATTGCTCATCCTAAGTTCTTTCTAGATCTTGCACACATTATATGTGTGTGGAATGTTAGACCACTTTTGAAGAGAACTCCAAAATCCCAGACCGTATCTACAATGCATGTAAGCTGGGCTCTATCAAGCATATAAAGGTAATTGATATGACTTTGGGACCGAGAAAAGTCATAATCTAACATTTATCTGTGTTTAGATCAAGACAGTTTTTGATACTCCATTAGTGTATCTCATTTATACACTTTTTTTATATAAGAGCTCAACATGTGACCTTGCATCCACTTGATGTTAAGCAGTATGCAATGTCCAGAAATGATAGCAACAAGCGGATGCATGCAGGTGCACCGCTGGTTGCCATCATTATGCCGGCTTAAAATGCCTATTCACGCTTCACTGCTGAAACCCCTCACAATCCTGATGGATTTGTACGCATATTGCCTGAGTAATTATGAATGCGCCATAGGGCGTGCGTGTATAAATAGGTAAACAGCAATGACAAATTTTGTGACCCACCCACCAGGAAAATGTTTATTGCAAGTCTTGTTTATAATTTAAATATTTATAATATTAAAAATAAAAATTCAACACAAGAAAAGCGCATTAACTTTTTAGAATTTGAACTGACAGTTTACAACAGTCCTTTTCAGTTTTTAGAATTTGAAATTAGAGCACGTCATGTGATCAATAATGTATGTATCTATATATCTTGCTAATGGTAAGCAGATCAATACAAAGTCAATCAATGGGGTCGATTAATATATTGTTGTTTAGAGCTGTTGGCGCCAAAACGCCTACTATTTTTATGCACGCACAGTCCTACACCTCAACCTCTTATACCTGGCGCACACACCTAATTTTCCGCGATAGTCGCAAGAAAGACGTACCTATTGTACTTAACAGCCAATCAAGTGGCTGTTATTGTAAGGGAGTCAACGTTTGGAGGCCGACAGAACGGTTTTGGAAGCGCTCCGCGTACGCCGCTGTATTCAAATATTGATACGAAAAATCCGCAATTAGAAGAGCTAAACCGAAAACGCTTCATATAACCGCGAGTGTCTTACCACCCTCTCACCGCTAAAATAATAAAATCCGCCCACCGCTCGTCGACGAGCAACTATCTGGAGTGCCGGCAGCTGTTCTGAAGAATACCTATGGTAAAGGAGAGTACAGGTTAGTGCGCATGTCCTCTAGAATAGGCAATAATCTTCTTCCAGGCTTGTTCTAGCAAACACGTCTCCTAAGCCCTAAGCCGTGCATAATTATTAAGGTGTTTCGTCACATTCCGCTCTAATTTATGTCGGGAAGAACGGGAGTTGAACCATCCCTTAATTTTCTATCCGCCATAATGGTCCTTCGGCCGCATATTATTTAAGTAAATATATGTATTTTATTTTATATTAAAGTGTATACGTATATTTTATCCGTCACTTTACACCGCTTTCTCTTTTACTACCCTTACTATTTTTAAAATTTAATTCTACGCGTTAACATTACTTAATTTATAACGCACTGTTTTATATTAATTTAATAATATTCATTAGTTTTAGTTGTTACTAAGTACCTATCGTTAAAAATGTCTAAATCTAAAGATCGTAAATTATTAGTCCTGGAAGCTCGCAGTGCTATGTACTTTGCACGAATGCAAAGTATTTATGATCAATCAAAAAATATAGATGATCCAGAGAGTTTGGATAAATTTATAGCCAACGCTGAATCAGCAACCATCATTAGGGAGGAGTTTATTAATGTACTGAATGAAATAAATACATTAAAACTCGAACTAAACGACGAGTTTACACCGTCATATCAAAGTTGGAATTCGTTAGAGGACCTATATTGTACTGTCGCACGCAAATTAAAACTATTTTCTAGCGAATCCAAACAGCAACCTAATTTTGAAAATAAAATTAAACATAATCGACCGCATTTACCCCCCATAGAAATTCCAATGTTCAATGGTGACCCGCGTACTTGGCCAATGTTTTTCGCTAGTTTTAAGTCCACAGTACACTCTAATCCTACTTTATCTGATGATGAAAAACTTTATTATTTATTAGGTAAATTGTCAGGTAAAGCACAGTCAGTAGTGGCCGGTATCACTCCAAGTGGCGAGAATTACGCTACGATTTATAATTCCATTGTAGATAAGTACGAGGACAGGAGGATGCTGGCTACCTCCTATTTGTCAACGATTTTCGAATTAAAGAAAATAAATTCCGCAACCTCCGATAATTTGGAAACGTTCATAGATTCTTTTAATTCGTCCGTCGGTGCATTAAGAAATTTGAAAATTAATAATTTATCAGATTTTATATTATTATTTATAGGTTTAAGTAAACTGGACAATGAATCCATTCGTGCATTCGAAATGTCCGAACGTAGTTGTGAAACACCCTCATTAAATAACTTTATTGTTTTTATTAGAGAACAATGTAAGATATTACAACGGAGTGGTGACGTAGTAGGAACTCGCTCGCATACTAAGCCCCAATCGCAGACTCCGCCAAACATCCAGGCATACGTTAACACTACGGCCGCTATAAGCAGTTGTTTGTGTGACAATATCACGCACGATAACTTATATAAATGCCCCGCTTTTCACAATAAAACTATTCACGACCGTTATAACTATATAAAGGATCACAACTTTTGTACTAATTGCCTAAGTATTCGTCACAAAACCGCAAAATGCACATCCACATACACATGCCGTGTGTGTCGAGGTAGACACCATTCACTTTTGCATTTTGGGAACAACAATGACTCGGCCGACAACGACGACGTCTCGCATTCCCAAGCAGCTGGAGTGAGTGACGTACCGACAACTTCAACCGCCTCGGCGCTCCCTCCTCCGGCGCACGCGCCTCTTTCACTCTCAGCTATTTGTCCGCCGCCACCGTCTTGCTCTAATACTTGCGTTGCTCTGGCTACCGCCCGCGTATGCGTGCGTGATAGGGACGGCGATATTAAGATAATTAGATGCCTACTCGACTCAGCGTCACAAAGCCATTTTATAACACAGAAGTGTTGTACTTACCTAGGTATAAATAAATATCAGCCCGCGTATACCGTGGTCCGGGGGATCGGGGGATCTATTAAAACTGTCAAGGGATGTTGGCGATGCACAAAGTTGTTTAACAAGTTTCTGAGCATGCCAAGCCCGCAGGTTACGCGGGACTATATCCAATTTCCTTGCCGGGAAGGAAAATGCCAAAAAAACAAAGTGAATAGTACTGACCTGAAAGTTGTGACCAACCAAACATAGGTGCACTCAACCAGCAGTGTATTTGAGGGTGTGTACGTGTGGGTGGTGAATTATATGGTTGTTATGACCTGGATGAGCACTTTTCCACCAGGAATGGGTCAATCTTTGGTCCAAGGAAACTTATCAAACCGGCGTCCGCGCCGGCGCAAGTAATAAGTACTTTCTACAGTAAACAATGTAACACAAACACTACACAAGCTTTATACGTTCACAACACACGTTAAACAAATACAATAGTCTATTAAAAAACAAATATAAATGGTAAATCAATTAAAAGAGCAAAATAATACAAAAAGGCGTCGGTATCAAATTACAAGTGACAAAACCAAACGTCAAAAAATGTTTATAATAAAAAACAATGGCCAAGGACAATAACAAGTATGCCAAATGTCTTCCAAGTTAAAACTTTCAAGCTGCGATCAAAAATGCATTTCGAACATCCCCCCAGCCCTGGACCGGGGGACGCGATCCACAAAATAATTCATTAATCCAAGGGGAGACGTGAGAGAGTGGCCACAGCTCGTTTCAAGACAGAGCCACCTGTCAAAACCTCGGCAAACCGAGGAATACCATCGCTTCCAGGATGCAAACCTAAAATTCGTCCGCGGCGCCAAGACAATGGTGAAGCATTTGCATCCTTCAACAAAACCAAGTCGCCTATCCGAGGCGGCTCAGTAATATCAGCCCACTTGACCCGCTGCTGCAGTATATGCAGGTACTCCAAGGACCAACGACGCCAGAAGTTCTGGGTCAACTGCTGCAATAATTGGAACCTAGAGAGTCGGTTGGACTTCACCTCCTGCCAAGGATATTCTGGCAGCGAATTAAGTGGCTGGCCAATAAGGAAGTGACCCGGGGTCAAAACTTCCAGGTCATTTGGGTCAGAAGAGACAGGACACAAAGGTCTGCTATTTAAAACAGACTCAATTTTACAAAGTACTGTGGCCATTTCCTCAAAGGTCAAAGTCGTCTCCCCGACAACACGTTTTAAATGATTTTTAGCCGATTTGACCGCAGCTTCAAATATTCCACCCCAATGTGGACAAGCTGGAGGACTAAAACGCCAAGTAATACCGGACTGAGAGAGTTTAGCTCCGATGTCAGATTCCTTCTCAGCCAGGAATTTATATACTTCTAATAAATAATTATTGGTACCAATAAAGTTTGTACCACAATCCGATCGTATTAAACTAGGTAGACCACGGCGTGCAACAAATCGAGTCAAGGTTGCTATGAAGGCTTCAGTAGACAATGAAGTGACTAGTTCAAGATGGACAGCCTTTGTCGCCAAACAAACAAACACACAGCCCCAAGCCTTGACAACCTTCGCGTTTCGGAGGTTGTGGGTTTTGAGGTGAAAAGGTCCACAAAAATCGGTGGCACATCCAGCAAAAGGTCGAGCCTCCGTAACCCGATCGCTGGGTAAATCACCCATCTTCGGCTGCATCGTGACAGCCCTGGTTCTATAGCAAGGCATGCATTTAAAAATTATAGAACGAATAGCTCTTCGGGCTCCAAGTATCCAAAATTGCTGTTGCAAGATAGCCAACAAGGCATTGCAACCAGCATGCGCATTTTTAAGATGTCGATCCCGTATTAAAATGTCCAAAAAATGTCCGTGCCTTGGTAAAAGAAGTGGATGTCTAGCCCCAAACGGTAAGGACGAATTCCGGAGTCGACCGCCGACCCTTAGAAGCCCGTGACCATCCAAGAATAGACTCAACCTGCGTAGACTACCCACCACGGCCTTGCCAGACCGCAGAGACTCAAATACCGGACGAAACTCTTCGAGCTGGATAAGTTTCACCCAGTAGAGGAGAAAAATGTTTATAATAAAAAACAATGGCCAAGGACAATAACAAGTATGCCAAATGTCTTCCAAGTTAAAACTTTCAAGCTGCGATCAAAAATGCATTTCGAACATCCCCCCAGCCCTGGACCGGGGGACGCGATCCACAAAATAATTCATTAATCCAAGGGGAGACGTGAGAGAGTGGCCACAGCTCGTTTCAAGACAGAGCCACCTGTCAAAACCTCGGCAAACCGAGGAATACCATCGCTTCCAGGATGCAAACCTAAAATTCGTCCGCGGCGCCAAGACAATGGTGAAGCATTTGCATCCTTCAACAAAACCAAGTCGCCTATCCGAGGCGGCTCAGTAATATCAGCCCACTTGACCCGCTGCTGCAGTATATGCAGGTACTCCAAGGACCAACGACGCCAGAAGTTCTGGGTCAACTGCTGCAATAATTGGAACCTAGAGAGTCGGTTGGACTTCACCTCCTGCCAAGGATATTCTGGCAGCGAATTAAGTGGCTGGCCAATAAGGAAGTGACCCGGGGTCAAAACTTCCAGGTCATTTGGGTCAGAAGAGACAGGACACAAAGGTCTGCTATTTAAAACAGACTCAATTTTACAAAGTACTGTGGCCATTTCCTCAAAGGTCAAAGTCGTCTCCCCGACAACACGTTTTAAATGATTTTTAGCCGATTTGACCGCAGCTTCAAATATTCCACCCCAATGTGGACAAGCTGGAGGACTAAAACGCCAAGTAATACCGGACTGAGAGAGTTTAGCTCCGATGTCAGATTCCTTCTCAGCCAGGAATTTATATACTTCTAATAAATAATTATTGGTACCAATAAAGTTTGTACCACAATCCGATCGTATTAAACTAGGTAGACCACGGCGTGCAACAAATCGAGTCAAGGTTGCTATGAAGGCTTCAGTAGACAATGAAGTGACTAGTTCAAGATGGACAGCCTTTGTCGCCAAACAAACAAACACACAGCCCCAAGCCTTGACAACCTTCGCGTTTCGGAGGTTGTGGGTTTTGAGGTGAAAAGGTCCACAAAAATCGGTGGCACATCCAGCAAAAGGTCGAGCCTCCGTAACCCGATCGCTGGGTAAATCACCCATCTTCGGCTGCATCGTGACAGCCCTGGTTCTATAGCAAGGCATGCATTTAAAAATTATAGAACGAATAGCTCTTCGGGCTCCAAGTATCCAAAATTGCTGTTGCAAGATAGCCAACAAGGCATTGCAACCAGCATGCGCATTTTTAAGATGTCGATCCCGTATTAAAATGTCCAAAAAATGTCCGTGCCTTGGTAAAAGAAGTGGATGTCTAGCCCCAAACGGTAAGGACGAATTCCGGAGTCGACCGCCGACCCTTAGAAGCCCGTGACCATCCAAGAATAGACTCAACCTGCGTAGACTACCCACCACGGCCTTGCCAGACCGCAGAGACTCAAATACCGGACGAAACTCTTCGAGCTGGATAAGTTTCACCCAGTAGAGGAGCGCCTGATCTCGTTCGTCCGTAGAGATAACTGAAGTCGTTAATCGTGATGACTTGATTCTACAATTATGAATAAAACGTCTAATCCAACTCGTCACTGCAAGCAACTTGTTCAATGAGCTGTAACGGTTCAAAAGGATGTCATAATTTACAGGCTCTACCTGAACAGCAAGACAACGTAGCCCAGGCAGTTCAGTAAGCTCAGGAAGAAAAGAATTATTCTCCGGCCATGCTGATGGCGAATGATTAAGCCACTCTGGTCCCCACCAAAGTGGATGAACAATTAAAGCGGAGGCGTCGCAGCCGCGTGAAGCACAATCCGCAGGGTTGGTTGCACCGGGAACGTGTCTCCAAGTGATAGAGGCGTCCGAGCCTTGTATCTGGGAAATTCGATTTGCTACAAAAACTTCCAGATTATGCACCGGTGCTTTCAACCAAGCCAAGACAATCATACTGTCGGACCAGCCAATCACGTCATGGACCCGATAATATGATTTCAATATGGTGAAGGAATGATTTAATAGCCGACAAAGCAAAGTAGCCCCACACAATTCAAGTTTCGGAATGGTAATTCTTTTCCGAATAGGCGCAACCTTGGATTTGGCCATGACCAAGGTGGTATGGACATCACCATAGCAATTAACAACGCGCAGATAGACTACTGCGGCGAATCCGCATTCAGAGGCATCACAAAAACCATGCAAGGAAGCGTGGACAGGGGCACAGGGCGATAAGCGTCGAGGCAAATTGACCTTGCTGAGGTCACCAATGTTTTTTACAAATGATTCCCATTCACGTGCCAGATCACCAGTTAGGGTATCATCCCAAGACAATTCAGACAACCAAAGCCTTTGGAGAAAGCATTTCGCCCAAAATACTACTGGACATACCCAACCATTGGGATCGAAAATGCGGGCAACCATAGACAACACCGATCGCTTGCTATACACTGGCATCAGGGGGAACTCTACCTTATAGGTGAAGATATCTTGGGTTGGTTGGTATTGAATACCCAGAACTGCAATCGTGTGAAGGGAATCAGCATTCTCAAAGGAGTGGATTTCTTGACAATGATCCAGGGGGAGGTCAGATAGAAGATTAGGGGAGTTCGATACCCACCTCCGAAGTTCATAACCTCCAGCCTGCAACAACCCAATAAGCTCGCATTTTGCTTGAAGAGCCTCCTTCAAGCTAGACGCACCCGTTAAAATATCATCGACGTAAATGTCGGATTCCAAAATAGCTGCTGCACGGGGATAAGACAAACGCTCACGTGCAGCTAGCTCCAATAATGTCCGGATGGCGATAAATGGACTAGACCGGAGTCCATACGTATTGGTATTTAACTCGTACGTAATAAGCGGTTCGGTGGGAGCCTCTCTCCACAGTACGAGTTGATACTTCCGGTCCTCTGGGTGTATCAAGGTCTGGCGGAACATCATCCGGATGTCAGCTACAAACACTACCTCATGTCGGCGAAATTTAGTCAGGACGTCACAAATATCGGAATGCAGCTTCGGACCCGAATGGAGACATTGATTTAGTGAAACCCCCGAAGTTGAAGTGGCTGATCCGTCAAATACGACCCTAATCTTCTCATTACCCGCCTTAAACACGGCATGATGAGGTATGAAGTAGTGCTCCTCAGTGCGCCAGTTAATCTGAGAAACGGCCATGTGACCCAAGTCAAGGTATTCCCGCATAAAGTCAATATACTTTAAACGGAAGTTTACATCTCTAGACATTCGGCGTTCCATAGAAATGAACCGTTTCTCAGCAATAGCTCGAGACAAACCCAACTGAGGGCGGACTGTCAAAAAGGGCAACCGAGTCATAAACCTACCACACTGTAGACGGGTGGTAGTTTTAACAAAGAAAACCTCACAGTCATGATGCTGAGGATCGGACCTGCAGACAGTAGGTGGCTCCTCCATATGCCAAAACTGCTGAACTGCATCACTCAGCGACATGGTAAGGTAGTCTGTGCGAGCAAATGGGCCAGAATCTTCCCGAAGAACTGGTCCCAAAACAATAAAGCCAAAGATGGAACGGAAAGCAACTAAACCTCCTGATTGCAAAACCCTCCGTTCACCAGACAAACAATTTCCTAATACGTCGGCTCCCAGTAATAGATCGACAGGGGCAGAAATATAATATCCTGGATCCGCCAGGGTCAAGTGTCTGGTCAACCGCCGTATTGATAAGGACAAATCAACAACAGGTTGCCTATCAAGAATATTTTTCATAACAATTGCGTTAAGAGATACCCGGGGACCAAAATTGCCCCTAGGGCCAAAGGTAAAACCTATGTGACCTACAACACCCGGTGCTTGTAAACCACCAATGCCTCGCACAGGTTCATTATGAGGAGTTACAGTCAAGCCCAACCTATCTACAAAGCTTTTTGATAGAATGCACCCCTGGGAACCGGTATCCAGGAGGGCCCGTGCATGATGAGCAACCCCAGACTCATCATATACACCAACAACTGCTGTAGGAAGGAGAACCGTCTCCAAGGTACTACGAGCAGGTTGCAGATAAGTTGGAGCTACATCATCCTATTCGGAAGAGACTCTACCCCGGGCAGAGACTCTATTCATGGTACCCACTCTATCTCTTGTGGAACCTCTATCCAGAGCGACCGGAGGTGTCCTAGCTCTAGCACCCAAGGATGGTTCTTCTTGTGAAACAGGGTAGTTGACAACACGTACCCGCTCAGCTGAACCCCGGGATGATGCCGGTGATCTTCTAGGCCTTCGCGTCAAATTCGCAACAGGTCTCCCAGACCTGCGAGGTGGAGGATGTACTGTAGAATCAAAATTAGGATGTCCCCCGCCCGAGGGGGAACCCTGGGAAACAACAGAGTTATTGGGAGAATAATCTCCGGAGCGGTTCGCGCATAAAAGAGGGAGATGCTTCCCATGGCAATAATTACACGGACTTGTATTAGAACAGTTCCGATATAAATGTGACCCCAAACAACCATAACAAAGGGAGCCGATTCTTGCAAACTGTCGTCGAGAGGAAATACTCAGCTGTCTAAACAGTTGACAAGTAGATATGAGGTGGCCTGTATGTCCACAGTAGCCACACTCACTATTGGACACAGCCATAATGATTCGTGGCTGAGCACCAGACCGCCTGGAATCCACTGGTGGGGTATACCTGCGCTGTACTGCAGCGGCAGGCCCAGATAGAACTGGTGCAGTATTGACCTGAAAACGACACTCATCTTCCAAGAAAACAATAAGGTTATCATAAGTAGGCAAGTAAGTTGAGGAGTCACCACCAAACCGATGTTCAAACCTCTCTCTCAGAGTCCCCGGTAACTTGGTGAGTACTATGTGAACCAGCATATAGGACCACTCATTGACCGGCAGACCCAACCTCTTAAGAGAGTTTGTAGCCACTATAAGGGGGTTTAACAAGGTCACCCTTAGGTCAACAGCTCTAGTGACAACAGGCAAGTTCAAAATTTGAGCAATATGTGTATCAGTTAGCCGTCGGACATTTTGATATCGGGACTTTAATATTTGAAGAGCAACATCAAAATTTTCATTATGGAGAGGTAGGTGCTGAACGAGGTCTCTAGCCTCACCCCGCAAACAGGACAACAAGTAACATAATTTTTGAGCTAGAGATATGTCAGGCCGCTCTTCTACCAGGCTTGAAAACAAATTAAGAAAACCTACCCATTCCTCAAGCTTACCAGAAAATTCAGGTAGGTTTAGAGTTGGTAAGTTTGACATATTAACAAGTTCTAATTTGGGTACAGGAACTTCCTTACTCTGTGAACGTGAAGAACGAACAAAGGCTGCCGCTTCAATTTTGTCTATAATCTCATAAGCCTGATCAAAATCTGCATGTAACAATGTTAAAGCCTCCTGGTCTGTTTCCGACAAACAGGAGAGGGCCTGTTTATATGCTGTCTCCAACCGTTTAATATATCCATCCAACTTTTCCACCCTAGCCAAAAAGGACTCCAGCTTGTCAGGTCGCTCTGCCAGTAGGGCTGCAGAGGCCAACCATCTTAAAACTACCCTTATTTCAGCAGTGGAAGCAGTATAAGACATTTTACTAAGTATAAGAGGTATTTATATATTTAATAAATTTACCAAAAAATAATTAAAAATTTACAAACAAGTGGGTATTTAAATTTATAAATTATACAAAAGTACAAGACAATGTAATAACTGTACAAAGTATATAATATGTATACATATAGGATTATATGCAAATTAAAATATTTATTGGGATAAAAGGTTATCCCAACCACGCTCTGCTACCAGTTGTTGGCGATGCACAAAGTTGTTTAACAAGTTTCTGAGCATGCCAAGCCCGCAGGTTACGCGGGACTATATCCAATTTCCTTGCCGGGAAGGAAAATGCCAAAAAAACAAAGTGAATAGTACTGACCTGAAAGTTGTGACCAACCAAACATAGGTGCACTCAACCAGCAGTGTATTTGAGGGTGTGTACGTGTGGGTGGTGAATTATATGGTTGTTATGACCTGGATGAGCACTTTTCCACCAGGAATGGGTCAATCTTTGGTCCAAGGAAACTTATCAAACCGGCGTCCGCGCCGGCGCAAGTAATAAGTACTTTCTACAGTAAACAATGTAACACAAACACTACACAAGCTTTATACGTTCACAACACACGTTAAACAAATACAATAGTCTATTAAAAAACAAATATAAATGGTAAATCAATTAAAAGAGCAAAATAATACAAAAAGGCGTCGGTATCAAATTACAAGTGACAAAACCAAACGTCAAAAAATGTTTATAATAAAAAACAATGGCCAAGGACAATAACAAGTATGCCAAATGTCTTCCAAGTTAAAACTTTCAAGCTGCGATCAAAAATGCATTTCGAACAAGGGAGTTGTAAATATAGAAATATTCTCCCGATTTAATAATAATATTAATTATAATTTAAGTTCATTAGTTGTAGATAAAATTACTGATCATTTACCTACCGCTGTTATTGATACATCCGTTTTTCCTAATCTACACAATATACCGCTCGCTGACGATACGTTTATGAACCCCGGAGAAATTGATGTATTAATTGGGGCTCCATTGTTTCCATATTTGTTTTTAAATAATAAAATTTATGATAATAATAATATCGCACCGCCAGCTTTCGAGACAGTACTGGGTTACGTCATTATGGGTAATGTACCAGCATTGTTCTCATCTCATAACAACATAACTTGTTGTGCAATTTCTGAAGAACCGATCGATATCGTTTCAAGACAGTTTTGTAAATCTGTAGAGGAAGATATTTTAAACGACCATCGAGATATCGATGATAACATACCTTCAGAAGTAAAAGGTCCTAGAGTAGCATGCAAACCATACCTTCGTCTCGAAGGTAGGTTTAAGGAGTACTTATACTTAACTTCTACTAATATAATTAAGAAACCCTTAAATTTATATTGCTTATCGCGTATTGTATCAAATTCATGTTATAATTATTTGTCTAGTAACTTTGAGACCGTATTGGTCACCGCACCCGTTTTACAGCGTCATAACTTCATAATAAAAATAAATAAATACTTTAAAAAATTTAAGTTAGGTTTAAAATTGCATCCTACCGCTGAAAAATGTACTATCAATACAACTATTGGTACAACTGATGATAAGGGTGCTAAGCGTACTCTTTTATCCTTATTATCAGGATTAGTTTTTAGATTCGTGGCCCCTGTTAGACTTTTCAAATCGCTTATTAAGAGACTTTGGCTTATTAAGCTGGACAGGGATGGTAAATCGCTGACCAAAATGGTTCAATCATGGAAGTATTTCTCATCTATCATTCCGAATATAAAACATATTTGTACCCCGCGACAACTCGGAGTAATGAATAACCGTACTGGGATGGATATTACACACGCGACCTAATTTGCGTAATATGCTATTATATTTTTAACAATAATTTCACAGTTAAGTTCATATATAAATAAATAACAATAAAGTGTAAAATTAAAATAATGTCAGGCCTTTATTAGAACTTTGCCGTTCCTTTGGGTTTATAGTAATTTATGTTATTTAAAATAGGTTAAGCTCACGTAATATAATGTACATGTGTAGGTACTCTAAGTTGCAGATGTATTGGTATTATATCCCTACGCTGTACCTACCACTGGAATAAATTCATTATTATTTTAAAAACAATCTGTCATATAGTTGTTATATTGCCAGTGGTATAATTCCAGACTACCAACACGGGAGAGATTCTAGCCTACCTATTTAATAGTTTTATGTGTATGCAAGTGTCATTTCCTCATAATAAGATGCTCTGGTTCTTTTTGTAAGGTCATTTCGGACCTAATTTACCATAATACGTTTTACCATAATTATGTTTTCATTCAACTTTTTAATCGCTATAGGAATAGGTATTGCTAGTATAGGATTATTAATAAAATACATATTTTTTATAAGTAGGTGTAGGTATTACATTGTGTATTTATGGCTCGGCTGTTGTTCGCGCCGTTTAGTATACAACCTAACTAATAACCTTTAGGCATTTTGCTTACTGCTGCCTACGAACGATCGCGTAGCTCGCGTAGGCACAGTCTGCAGTAGTGACCACCTATGGGCTATTAATCGCTAGTAGTTAGTTAATAATTTTATTTAGTCTTATATATATATTTTTATAATTAGCAATGTACTTATAACAATTTTAATTTGGTTAATTTTACCCGCTCATATTGTCCGCTGTTAACATCGGATTCCCGCTCATATTTTTCGCTATTTATAATAAAATTCGCTTATATTTCCGCTGTTTATAACTCCGCTTACATTATATACAGTTTATACCTAATTCCCGCTTTTATTGTCCGCTGTTTATGAGTAATCCCCGCTCATATTGCCCGCTGTTTATACCTAATCTCCGCTCATATTGTCCGCTGTTTATACCTAATCCCCGCTCATATTGTCCGCTGTTTATACCTAATCCCCGCTCATATTGTCCGCTGTTTATACGTAGTTCCCGTTCATATTATCCGCAATTTATTGTCATAACGCTGTTAATATTTAGTATTAAGTAATATTATTATATTGTTCACATTCCTTTCCTTGAAGGTTCCATCCCTTCAACCCGGGGGCTAATGTTGGCGCCAAAACGCCTACTATTTTTATGCACGCACAGTCCTACACCTCAACCTCTTATACCTGGCGCACACACCTAATTTTCCGCGATAGTCGCAAGAAAGACGTACCTATTGTACTTAACAGCCAATCAAGTGGCTGTTATTGTAAGGGAGTCAACGTTTGGAGGCCGACAGAACGGTTTTGGAAGCGCTCCGCGTACGCCGCTGTATTCAAATATTGATACGAAAAATCCGCAATTAGAAGAGCTAAACCGAAAACGCTTCATATAACCGCGAGTGTCTTACCACCCTCTCACCGCTAAAATAATAAAATCCGCCCACCGCTCGTCGACGAGCAACTATCTGGAGTGCCGGCAGCTGTTCTGAAGAATACCTATGGTAAAGGAGAGTACAGGTTAGTGCGCATGTCCTCTAGAATAGGCAATAATCTTCTTCCAGGCTTGTTCTAGCAAACACGTCTCCTAAGCCCTAAGCCGTGCATAATTATTAAGGTGTTTCGTCACATTCCGCTCTAATTTATGTCGGGAAGAACGGGAGTTGAACCATCCCTTAATTTTCTATCCGCCAAGAGCATTGGTCGTTCCCTCTACCGGTAACATACATGGCAGGATTAAATCATTAATAAGGAATTTATAAAAATGCATAAATATAAAATACTGAAAAAAAAAAAAGAAAAAGACTCCTCTGCCATCTAGTATTAGAAACTAGGACTTCTAACTTCACTCGTATAGAGTTAATAGAAGAAAGCTAATAGAAGGCGTCTATGTATAAGTAGATAACAAACAATGACAAAATTCGTACGAGGTGACTGGAACCTGGTTGGCTCAGCGGTTGAGCGCCTTGCCGCGAAAGCGAGGTTCGTGGGTTTGAGTCTTCATTGCGTTTTTATCTTTAAAGTATTGATATAAGATTATCCTAATAAGGAATTTATAAAAATGTATAAATATAAAATACTGAAAAAAAATTTAAAGATACAAAACTTTAAAAAATTAATATATCATTATCTTAATAAAAACCGTAATTTCTTTATATATTTTTTTTTTTAAAGTCACGGTTTAAGATGTAGCGCGCTATTTAAACAGCTAGTACGCATTGGCGTTCCTGAAATTTCACTAGCAACAAAAGTCCTAAGACTTTTATTCGTAGATAGTAATTTTAATAAAGTCACAAAGAAATTTAGAACTAAATCAATCTAATGACTTCAAAATTTCTTATTACTATTTTATATATAATATAAGTTCTGAAGCAAAGTTATTTCATTGGTTTCATTTTTTTTCTTAAAATACTTGCCCAGGGGCCCTAACGGGATGCCCATCGGCTCACCCATCGAATGTGCGACCTATAGAAACCGAAACTAAAATGTATGGAAATTGTTATATCTCTTACATTTTTATCAATCGACGCGTCGATCAGTATGTCGATGTGCCTTCTCGGTAGAACATCTGTATAGCATTTTAAAGAAAGCCTCAAACTCCGGAATATCGGAACAGAATTGTTTAATATTAAAATCCAATACCGGAATCGAAAAATGGTCTAATATTCAAGCCCTAGTGGCAACAGACTCTAAGTCATCTCTATCCCCCTAGCGAGAGACGGGAAATTGTTACAAGGTTATAACCTCCTGCAATGATAGCTATTCGCTACCCGTAACTACGGGCAGGTCTTTGGGTGACCAGTTGGTCGACTGCGTCAAGAGAGCTCTATGGAGATTCTATTGTGCTGGTCCTACACGTACAGCAATCGTGCTAGCCGCTCGAGTCGCTCTCGCTTTCCGAACTACTATCACTCTCGCTGCTCGTGAGAGGTACAAGGTCGCGCGCGTATCGCAGTTTGCCGTCCGGTTGTCTCGAATGCAGCGGCGTCAGGTCCCGTATATGGTAGTCTGATACATCTGCACGCGAGAACAGTCGGGTGGTCAAACGAACGATGAAGTCATTTAGTGATTCCATCCGGAGGTCTTTCGAGAGTATGTCATTCCGCAAGGTGCGCCCGTAATGGTGCGCAGAGTTCTGTTTTGTTGGGCCTGGATTTGGTCTTGACTTGCATCCTTACACAGCGCATACCAAGCAGGTGCCGCGTATGTAAGGATGGGCATTATGTAAATTTTATAGATGGCCAATTTTATGTTTAATGGAAGTCTGGAAGAAAGCACTGAACGCAGCCGACAACGCGCGGCCGCCGCTTTGGCTTTTACCATTTTAATGTGCGGCTTCATGGTGAGTTTTGTGTCAATTTTGACACCAAGGTACATCACTGTGCGAGACCAGTCTACAGCCTGTCCACAGAGCTAGAGCGGGGGCGGGTGAGGATTACGAGCCATTCCCCCGTCCTGTCTGCGAATGAGGATGGCCTGCGTCTTTTTAACATTTACTCGGAGGCGCCATTCCGTCAACCATTCGGGAAGGAGGTCGAGCTGACGCTGCATGTAGGTCGCCGCTATTTTCAGGTTCAGAGAAGCCGAATAATAGGCGGCGTCGTCTGCATACAAAGCCAGCTCGACGTCCCTCTCGGCCAGCGGAATGTCGTCGGTGTAACAGTAGTACAGGACCGGGGAGAGGCATCTCCCCTGCGGTACGCCCGCTGCGATGGGGTATGTATTTTAACAAAGACCTCCTATAGATACGTGGTAACTACGGCCCTCCAAGAAGGAGGCTATGACCCTAACTACTCGACGTGGAATATTTGTTTTCAAAATTTTGAACAGAAGCCCGCTATGCCAGACCCTGTCAAATGCCTTTTCCATATCTAGGAGCACTGCGCAGGTGAAGCGACGTCCATTGGATGTCTCAGTCATCCTGTGCAGAATTCTCGTCAACTGGAGAGTGGTCGAGGGTTCGCTTCGAAAACCGAATTGTTCGTCGCGGGGAGTGAAGTGAGGTACGATATGCCGTAGAAGTAGTTTCTCGAAGACCTTCGAGATCGCCGGTAACAATGTTATCGGGCGATAGCTTTCGGCAAGCTTGATATTCTTCCCCGGTTTGGGGAGCATAATAATGCGGCCCCCTTTCTATGGGGTGGGAAAATGCGCGGTGCGCACTATGCCGTTAAATAGGCGTGTATAAGCGGCTATTGCTCGCTGTGGCATTGACCGTATGGCCATGTTATCGATGCCATCGGCACCGGGAGCCTTTCTAGGCTGGACGCGGATGAAGGCTCGCGCCACCATTCCTGGGGAGAATATCACGGGGAGTTCAGTCTCGGGTAGCGCCGTGGCAACAGACTAAAACCGAATCTTAGCTAGGTTACTTGAAGAAATAGCATCTGTATGGGCGGTAGTAAAAAACACCCCGCACCTAAAAATAAATAAAGTACATAAATGTCATTGACTAATACTTAAAAGTTAAGTCAAGATACATTTTTAAACCTTAAACATTTGTTTCAAAATTAACTGTCCGTTTCCAAAAACCAATATCATAAAAAATCTAAACAAAATTGAGCCACCGTTCTATAGCTACGATGACAGACAAACAGCCTAGTGTCTTAGGAAACGTTAATACTTTTGCAAAGAAAAACATCACAAAGACAATAGAATTGGCCGGCGGCCCTAATAATCCTGCAGGGTTTATTAAACAAAAAAATATTTTATATTGCTAATTTACTAATAATACATTTAAAGTTAGTCTGCTTGTCTGTTTATGCCAAACCCGATCCTCTTTACCTGCTGCTCTTGGCGCAATGCTTTTTGTAGAAAAAAAAAATGAATTATAAATATTTCTTGCTTACTAAAGCTACAACAGATGTTTTTATTAATACGCTACCAACCAAAATGTAAAGAACTGCATAAAATATCCTAATAACTCGCAATATGGTTCCGAAAAATCTGAGATGGTTCTTTGCTTATGTACAAGTAAAAAGTCAACAATGTCAAATAGTTACTTTTCTGACCCAACCACACGCCTACCGTCACCGCCTACTTCTTACCGCTCAGAGAACCTTCAACAATTACCCTTTTCTTTTGCTAAAAAAATATTCTGAGAACTTAACACCCTAATGTACTAAAATTTCACAATCTGTTATATTTTGTATGTATTCATACCTATTGTGTCATGGACTGACGCCAAGGTCCAGTCTTCTGATTGGCTAGAGAAAATATTACATTGATAATGGGAATGAAGATATTTACTGAAAAATGCAGGTAACTTTAAGTACCAAAGATACCTAATGAGTAAAATTAAACCTAATATAAAAATAAAATCTAACTATTAAAAAAATAAACCCTTAATACCTACCTAAAAAAAAATTAAAAATCCTATAAATAATAAATTTCTTCCAGATCGCTGCCGACAGGTAGTGTGCTCAATAGACTGGCTGCGTTACCCCGTTGGATTGCCAGGCTAATTCGTTGGCCAAAGAACGAGCCAGCCCGTTGGTCACCAGATGTATCAACCAAACGCTTAGCAATATATTTATACATTGCTTGCATTGCAACCCCAAACGGTTCAAATACATAATGTCTACTGAGAGCAGCGTATTTGCGCCGTTTGAGGTTTTCTGCCGTACTAGCGGCAGCGCCAACCTTTTGAGACGTCCCTGGCAGGTGTTTTTTTTTTTTTTTTTTTTTTTTTTTTTTATGAGGTGTGACGGCGCGAAGGTATCGGAGCATGTTGCATCCCATACTAAGCAGCGTCCACCTGACCAGGGCACTAAAGTCATTCCATCGGGCCTCTTACCATCATCTCTAGCCAAACCGTTAGGTTCTAAAATAGAAGGGATAGAGACGCTGGTAAGAGCCCGATGTATAATTTGGTTGAGGTTGACGTGTCGTATAATTCTGCCGGCGCTTCTTATACATGACAAGCCGTGGTGGCCAAGTTGGTCAACCATCTCACCACATTGGCAGCGATGTGGAAGATATGATTTTGCTCCTAATCGTAAACATACAGCCAGACGCAGCATTGTAGGATCTAGTAAAGTACCAATTTTTGATGACGGCAATGCTTGTAACCAAAGCCCAGACTCCCATCGGGCAACAGCTAGAAGACGAGCACGCTCTGCAGTTGTACTAGCATTTGTTAATAGATTTTGTTGTAACAATTTGCAGAGCGGCTCGTCCCATAATTTTTGTGATTTTAATGCTATTGGTGGAACTAAAGATGAAGAATGATCTGACCAGGCATTCATGGCTTCGGTCAAGTGAGAGACCTAAAAATCACTAGGTGATGGAGGGAGTATTTTTCCGACGAGGTCTTGCACACTATGAACCGAGGATATGAATGCAGGTAATGCAACACTACTAATTTTACGAATACCCAAGCCACCGAACCTAATCGGTAAGGAAGCTTGGGTAAACATATGCTCGTCTAAATGAATGTTAAATAATTCCGATAATGTATTTTTAATTAAAAGATCTATATTTTCTAAAACGTCCTTAAATTTCCAAAAGGGCGAACATCGCAAAAAGTAAATAAATTTGGGCACAAAAAGACAGTATCGTATTATTTGGAAAGAAATATGGGGATGAATTTTATATAAACGCGCCGAACCAGTGTTAAAATTTTGAATTTGTTCTTGTATGAAATTAAGGATTGCTTCAGTCATAACCGGTGTTCCTAGGACTTGAAGGGTACTGTTATTAACGATCTTAATTTCCGGGGCCAGTTTTTTGAATTTCTGTAATGTTAGTTCTTTTTCATTAAACGATTGCGAAAAATATAGTTCACATTTTGAATAATTCAAATCTAAACCAATAATTTTAAAGTCTTCTATTAATGTTTTAAGATCGTTTAAAACAGTATCCACATCACCCCCTAGGGTCCCGTCGTCAAGATACCAAATATTAAATTTTGAAACAAGTTTCTGTATGATGGGATGTATGCCAAGACTGAATATAGCTGGCCCAAGGGGATCGCCTTATCATTATATATTAGTTTAGATTTTGAGCTGTAACATTGCCATGTGAAATTGTAAATATTTGGGCATTGATCTTATATTTGAGTCAGTCTATCGTGTTAAAGGCATTTTTAATATCAACCTTTAAAATTACCTGATTTTGTTTGCGATTCAAAAAAGTTTCGAACCACCGCCTCGCAGCCTCCTTTTGACCCGAAACCTAATTGTGTTGGCTGGAAATAAGTTACTTATACTTTTGCTGCGATGCGGCGGTATGTGGTGCCCACAGCGATCGGACGTATACTTCCGTCTTTTTTTATAAGAGCACAAAGGTTTGCTCCATATAGTATATCGGTAACACTTTCATGTATTTGACCCGATAAAATTAAATTTATAAGGGCAGTCAGATCTTTTAAAAGTGACTGGCTGGAGTCACTAGAATTACCAAATATAAGGTCTTTGAGATGTTGGGACGTTAAACCATCAAGGCCACCAGTAGAGCCACTTCTAAAAGATGAAATTACACCTGAAACTTGTTCTATGGAAACTTTTAAGGTAGGCTCCGAAAAAAATGGGGGATCAGGTAATCTTAAATTGTCATTGGCCTGAGGATGTTTCAGGAGCAGGGCAGACAGAGTGTCTGGGCAATCTGGTGCAAGTGCGTCACTGGAGAATAACAAACGGGCTGCACCGTTAATGTCCCCATCACTTAATTTGGATTCTATCAGATTATTTTTATTATATTTATTTTTTCTAAAATTATGTTGAATATCAGAAATGTTTTTCACATTATTGCAATTTTGTTTTATAAGTGTTGTTAGGGACTTATTTTTTCTTTTTGAACATTTAAAATTTTGAATGGCAATAACAGAAGATTTTTCCAGGATTTTTGTGAATTTTATTTGATTGTTTGTTGTAGATGGAATGATAATATCCGTGAGACACTAACTCGGGCCCCTCTTGGTATTCGTTTAAGCAATGGTACTGATCTCTTAAGTTTTGATATTATTTTCCATAAAGGTTCTGTGCTATCAGTATCTGTTGCCGGTTGTGATAGGGGGGGATTAGTGTCACTTAAAGGCTTATGATTTATAATCATTTCACTTTGCCAATGTGGATATTTAAACCTCTTTTACCTTTATAGAATCGCGGCATTGAGCATTTGTGACATTGTAAAAAATTCCCTAGTGACGCACTGAGAGCATTGCCATCATCAAAATGCACACTAGTACTACTTGCGACTGGCTGAGACATTTAACTAAAAAATAATAATATTTTAACTAACAAAAGTAATAATAGAAAACAAAACCTCGTCAAACAAATTATTATAAATATGTACATTACTAATATAAAATCGAATAAATAATATAAACTAAAAGAATACTAAGTAAAATGAAATCTATAAATTAAACGAAACAAATAATTATAAGTGAGGGACAAGCTTCTCGGAAGTAATTTCCCAATGTCTTCTGAAGAGGGATAATAATAACAAGACTGGTATAATCAGAGTAGTACTAAGGAATAAGTCGAAGCGTAGTCGTAGATATTATTATGTACTCCATGGATAAACAAACACTGCATTTTCTTCAATAAAATAATAATATTTCATGTTTTTTGATATGTCATTAATGTCATTTTCTTCGATCCAATTAAAAATCACAAATTTATTGCGGGAAATAGCCTTCATGCAATAATACAATTATATATTTTGGTAGCTGAAATTAAAAACTGTAAATTTATCTGTATTTGATATTGTTTATAATTCTTCCTAATAATTTATTTTAATTTTACATCGGGGCAAATATTCATTGATGTGTCACTTTTGTTTTCTTTTGGTGATTATTATACCAACTGGTCTCCTTTATGAGTAGCAAAAGTTACTATGCGATCAAAGTCATGTTAAAAATCCTTTATTATAATACTCAGGTCTCTGACCGTCTGACGGTCTATATCCCGAGAACGATTTATTAGAATTAACTGAATAGGATTATTGAAACAGATTTAAGTTAAAATTATTTATAGGATCAGGTGTAAAAGATTCTAATTCAATAAAATTATATAAAAAAAGACCGGTGTGAAGTTAGCAGCCAAAATATAGCTGCTATTTAAACTCGACTAATTTAAAAAGTCAATACTTATAAGTATATTAATTGCAATATAAACAATACAAATCCTATGAATTATGAAAAATGTTTCAGGAAAGATAACAATTAACCAGATGACAATATAATTTCTGATGAAGAATAATATTTTGTCATTTATTTTCTCTGATATAACTTTACAGGTGGCATACTTTAACGAAATATACGAAAATGATTTCCAAATCACCTTATCAAATCACTTACTTATTATTATGTACATTGTATTATAATTTGTGTTGTTTTTTCATTGTTTTTTTTTATATCCTGCAGTAATAAAGATATTTAGTAATAAAGATATTTCATTTACAATACATACATACACATACTTATCATCACGGGTGCCTTACGGCGCCCAAGACCGCCTGGACGGCCCCAGGGTACCCAGCGGAGGGGTTTTTAATCCCACCTAGTCGTAGCCGATGGTATGAGTCTACACCGAACAAGTGGCTAGCTCATATTTAAATGGGCTCAATAACCCATCTATAAACAGTTTCGCAAGTTGTATAGTGAAACCGGGACCGATAGCTTAACGTGCTCTCCGAGGCACTGTAGTATTGTTGTCAAACAAATGTACATATTATTTTTAATTAGAAACACATTGGTACACACCAGGATTCGAATCATTCTAAGTGTTTTTAAGTCCAAGGTCTAACCAACTCGGCCACTATGTATATATATATATACCATATTTATTTACAATGGAACTAATGAGTTTTTCATAAATAAAAAAATGTACATTTGTTTGACAACAACACTACAATGCCTCGGAGAGCACGTTAAGCTGTCGGTCTCGGTTTCACTATACCAACTTGTTTATTGAGTCCATTCAAAATATCCCGAGCTAGCCACTTGTTCGGTGTAGGTTCATACCATCAACTACGACGAGGTGGACAAAAAATGATTTACAAATATCTATATTTTTCACACAACTTCAATTGCTTATCAACGCCAAAATTATTTTATGTCTAACGAGATATAATAATGTACAAAAAACAATAAATTTTATGCTAAATTAATGTAAATTTTTTTGCTACGAAATTGTAGTCTTACTTAATTTTTAGAGTCAGGGAGTCGTAAGAAAATAAGATACACATTATTTTATAGATAAGGCATAGCTTTATTTACCATATAAGTTTTAACGTGAACAAACATTTCTAAGATGCTTAGTTTTTACTTTAAAAAATTTGCAGCTAATTTTGTCGTAGCAACAAAAAAAAATCATACAATTTTAGTTGCTTATCAATGCCTAAATTATTTTTTGTCTAACGACTTTTTATAATATCCAAAAACAATAAATTTTGTTCTAAGTTAAAGTATTTATTTTTTTAGCTACGAAATAGTAGTCCTACTCTATATACAAAGTCAAAGCCACTGTTGGATTCTCACAACAATCCGCCAATCTTTCCTTTCCAAGTTTGTTTTCCTATTCCTAAAATTTGAATCGCCCGCCAAATGTTAGAAGAATGAAAAATTATTATTAATTTTTTACTACTACCTGCCTAATAAAAAAAAGCATATAGCCGCTTTCCAGGCCAAGTGTGCTGCACAATTATTATTATAAAAACTATAAATTCTGCATAAAATTAAAGAAAAACAATTAAATTAATAAATTATAATAAAAGAAGATCTATAATATCATATGTTGGTGAGTCCCTTCTGATTTCCTATCATTTTGCCCGTTGTGATTTGTACAAGAACGTTTTTTCCTTACATGGTTTTAATTTACTATCAAAAAATCCAGGAGACGTATTAGTGGAATTCCCGAAATGTATGTGGCTGGAGCCTTGCCCTCCGCACCTGCATGATATGACGCAACAGCCCTACTTTAAGACAATAAGATACACATTTATTAATAGATAAGGCATAGCTGTATTCACATAAGTTTTAACGTCGAGTTTAAGAATTTTTCAAAAGAACATTATTGCTCACTTACAGGGAGAAATGTATATAAAATTACATTCAAAAAATAGTTTTGTTGCGAACTGTAGTATCAAAATTATTTAACAAACTCAGCCAACATAACAAATAGTAAGAAAAAAACAAAAAGTAAAACAATTACAATACGGTCAAACTAATGTAACTTTTTAACAGTTTATTTCAATTCATAATCTTTTGGCAACTTTTATTAAAACAAAAGAGTTTATTTAATAGTTTATCGTTCCTTAGACGTTTTGTTGCTTGTATTTTCAGGTGTCATATATTTATACTATCGAGAACAATAATACCCAGTAAAAATTACAACGTTCGGTATTTAGCTTCCTTTCTTTTTTCGACTTATTCCATTTGTCCATTAAAAAACCAAATAATTGTACCCACGTACACTTATATAAAATATCAACTGTTTATCTCAGATAAATATTTCTTCTTCAAACTTTCTCTCTATTCCCCATTTTATTTTTCTTTTGCGCAAAATCGCACCAAACTAATTGTTTTAATATGGTGACATTTTTTTTTCATTATAAAAGCTATTGACTGATTCTTCGGAAAATATGTTTTTCATCAGGAAATGGACCCCACCGAAGAGTTGTTTCCTGAAGTTTTCGGAGTTATATCTATCCCGGAATCAATCGTTGAGGTTGAGGTGGAAACAACAGACACAACACACAAACAGACACAACACACAAACAGACAAGAAACAGAAGTAAGTTTAAATTTAGTGGCATATGTATTTTTTTATAACAAATTACCTATATAAAATATTAATAAAGTACTGTTTCTCACTGACTACAATAGGTGTTAAAAAAATGGTGTTTAGGTTCCTACTATTTGGTACTCAATCATGAAGAATACTTCTCAAAGGTGATGCACCATCACCGAGAAGTATAAAATTATACAAATTTATTTTTTCCATAGTCTATGGGTAGTTTATGTCCAATTATATTAGGTCGGGGAAAAATTTTCTTCGTATTTTATATACAAATTTAAGACATATATTTTTTAAAGTTTTTTTTTATTAATTATATATGTGCGATAACTGGCGGCAATCTTGTTAGTAGCGAATGTCGCTACTAACATGATCCCGCTGCTGCAGAAATTTTGGGCTTCTGATCAAAAAAATGGGACAAGTAGTTTTGACAGTAGCACCGTTAAAACTAAAAATATTTTCAAATAGGTATTTGTGCCGATTGGGGTAAACACAATGGGATTGTTCATTTAGATTTATGAATAAGTTATCATCATATTTAATTGACGTCATCGATGACAAGATAAGAGGGAAGGAAGTCTGTTAAAGGATCAGTAAATATTACTAACGAATTGCATCCAGCATTCTGGGGTGCCCACGTGACCCGGGGCTAACTTGTGACAATTTATTATTTGAGTTATAAAACCATTATTTTATATTATTGGTTGAATTAATAATAGAGTTCATGGCTATATTTGAAAAATGTCTTTTTATTACCTATCGTTATAATAGATGATTCCTTGTACGACCCACTTCTGGTTTTTCCGTTTTGTCCCTAAACTTGTTCCTTGTATGACCCATTTTCATTACCTGTTTACGACTGTACTAGTATAGATATATAAAAATATATGTGTTCTAGATAAACATTATTTTTATTTGTTAATAGGTATTATGTAAAATCATGATTTTAATTATAATTTTATTTACTAGTTGTCCTCTTCGGCCGCGGTTTGTTGTTGAAGTAGCAGTCAACCTGCTGGCGAGAATAATAAAAGTCCTGTTGATTTGTATTATTTATTATATGATATCTTTCATATAATTTTATGAGTAGTAGAATCCTATGAAACTTAATCTGATTAACGTTTATATAAAATTAATGATTATTTGCTAGCAAGCCAAACTTATAATTTTATTATTTTTATTAACAAAATAAATGGTTTTTGTTTTAATGCCTTAGGCATTATCTACCAGCTAACCTTTAAGTTATGTTCAAAGTCGTGTGCTTATATTCAATTTTAATAAATTTATATAAAATAACTAATACATAAAAATATATATTATACAATATATTCATAATAAATAATACATACTATACATAAACATATATACGTTAGTCTCGCAAATGGCATCACCGAATTGTATTTCTTTGCCAGCATTACTGGGGTTGTTAAGAATGATAAGAAAAAAAAACCACACCTACTTCAGCCAACCGTGGCCCAAAATGACAAGTAGTATATAATAATATTATTAAATTTAATAATTATTTTACATAATAGTGACAATTAATAATAATATGTACCAACTCTTTTCTCATCGATGGCGTCAATTAAATATGGTGATAACTTATTCATAAATGTAGATATACTATGGCCCCATAATCCATTTTATTTATTTATTTAGTATTGGAAAACTATCAGCTAGATCTAGAACAATGTAAATTACTTAAAAAATAACTTAAAGCTATTAACAAGTTTTCGCAGGTAAATATTATATCATCAAAAACCTTTTCTATTTTTTTTTTTTTTTTTCGAGTTAATCCTATTGTCTATTAAAATAGCTGTTTTAAAATGTCTTTAGGGTTTCGAAAGATTTAAAAGTAAAACGGATCATTTTGTCACGAAGTTGAGACAGAATTTATTTTGCAGTTAATAAAGTACAACAGGCTCTCTTTCCTGTCATATTTATTTGGTAAGAAAGAGACAAACCGACATATTGTCAAGATCTGTATTTATTTATGAGTGGAAATCCCTGCATCGAACATTATAATGATAATATAATATTAGCCAAAAACTTTTTCAAATATTTATTCAAATCAATTATCTTGATAATTTAAAATACAAATATATTACAATACATTAAAATAATATAAAACCTACTAAAGCACTAAAAGTCGTCTTAAAAGTCTCGATATTCATAAAATTCATTAAAGAACACTTTAGTTATAGAAGGTTGTATCTCTTTTTATTAGCAATAAAAATAAATATATAATTTAAAAGAATTACATACTGATATATATTCATTTTTTTAGAAACCGGTAAAACGCTGCCGTGGCCGGCCTCGTAGCAAAACTGATGAAAAGCAGGTACCTACTTACTTTATTATACTGGGTATATAAATACATCACGACGAGCTCGCAGTTGTTGATGTAGGACATTTTTTTTCACAAATTATCCTGGTTACAAACTAAGCTAAACTTGTCCTAAGCGTACAAGAAATAATATTGCATGTTATTTTAGGTGAGCAAAATTGCACCGGTTATCCAACTCGAAACCAGCGTTATATATGCCAGCACCGCCCGAGTTCGTGGAAGACCTCGTGGAAAACCCCCGAAGCTTAATCTGGTAAGTTTAATTAAATATTAAAACATTTTTCGGCAACACGCTAGATGCCTCGGATAGTTCGTCAGTTGACAGTATAACTAGTTGGTATAGTGAAACTGGTTCGTTTCGAACACGCAACCTAAGCCGGTCAATAAAATAATACATACCACTATATTCGCTTGCATAAGAGTTTTCTTTTGACAGCAAGAACGCCGCGAACGGAATGCGGGGTTGGAGAGGGAGCGTCGCGCGGAGCTGGGTAGCGCCTATAACGTGCTACGGATAGCACTAGGAGGCAACCCAGAGAATAGCGACACCCATGCTGACGAGTAGACACTAAACACGTGGTGACTGAGGTGGGTAGACTTTATTTAAAAACATGTCAGTTTTTATGGTCTAGGTGCAAAACCCGGTATGTAGCAATAAATTTTTAATAAATAAATAAAACATTTATTTGACCACATGATTGATAGTTTCACTTTACTAACTTGTGAAACTGTTCATAGATGATAGACTTTATTCTGTTCTCACTTCTTGAGCACTAATTGGTTAAAATAGGTTTTGTTCTCGCTTTTGTTTTGGTTTCTTGAGCGGGGGGCCAGCTTACGTTCTCATATTTGGAAGGCTTTGTGGCATTTCCTATGGTGGGAATCGAACACGCAACCGCGCAATCTCTACCATAAAGGCGGTCAATAAAATAATACACTTTACGTTAACATAAAAGTTTCATATTTAAATTTGAGTTTTCTTTTGACAGCAAGAACGACGCGAACGGAACGCGGAGTTGGTGAGGGAGCGACGCGCGGAGCTGGGTAGCGCCTATAACACGCTTCGGGTAGCCCTAGGAGGCAACCCAGAGAATAGCGACACCCATGCTGACGAGGTAAGTGTTGGACAAATGACAATATTTTCAATATGTGAGGCGCAATTACAAATATTTCGTTTGCCCAATTTTAGATAAACCTAATTTGGGTATCTGAATGAGTTTTCCCGAATTCGGGAGCCAGGTGCCCGAATTATATTATACTTATTTTCACTAGCAGCTCGAATTATTTTCATAACATTTTATTACCGATATTCTCCAAAAGTGCAGAAGTATTTCCGCGTCATGAACTGTAAAGTATGTCATTGTTCATTTAAGTTTGGTGTCTGAACTCCAAGGAAAATAATGTGTCGGACACTCGTCATATACTTACATTACTTCATCTTGTCTGAGTGACCAGGCACCTCCCGCGGCGATTAAAGGCAAATTTCCCGAAATAATATATTTTGGAACATTTATTAACAGTGGAGAATTGCTAAGAAGACGAAATAATTTATTTATTTTACAGCCTGTAGATAATTAATGTTTTTGTTTTTCAGTTATCCAGAGAAAATCTGCTAGTTGAGGCAGTAAAGGCCATAAAAAGGTCTTCACCTGAAGCCCAATTAGCAGACTTAAGAAGACAAAACAGTCTTTTGAAATTGCAGAGTAAGTATTCGAACACATTTTGTAATATTTTTATTATTATTACTGTTACTTACCTGCTTACTCGACACATGAAAGGTTTTATTTAGGCCGACAAGGTTCTATGGTTGGTTAGTTCATACCCGCCTGCATGTAACCCAATAAAATAGGACAATGGAATCTGCTATATTCTAGTTATTAAAATTGGTGCGCTCGGTTGGGTAGTAATTTATTATACTATAATAACACAAGTTATTTATATGAAGCTAATTAAAAATGTTAATAAAGTAATGTAATTTGTAGTTCTGCTTGCTATCAGATAAATACATATGCCAAATAATAATAATAATAATATGTCGGACAAATTACACATATTGCTCTGGTCACAAACTAAGCTCTAGGCTTGTACTATGTGTACCAGAAGCAACGATATAATACATATTATATTTTATAAACACCCAGACCATGACAAACTGTACAGAAAAATCATACTAATATTTTTTGCCATGGGTGGGAATCGAACCCACGACCTCCGGGTATAACGCCAAAGGCGCAACCACTAGTCTACGGAGGCTGTCGAAAACAATACTTTAATTTTTAAATATTATTTTCACTATTTACCTATTTCTTATGTGGCTCGGAGAGCACGTTAAGCAGTCGGTTCCACGGTTTCACTATACGAACTTGTGAAACTGTTTATAGATGGGTTATTGAGTCTATTCAAAATACTGCAACGAGCTAGCCGCTTGTTCGGTGTAGACTCATACCATCGGCTACGACGAGGTGGGATTAAAACCCCTCCGCTGGGTACCCTGGGGCCGTCTAGGCGGTCTCAGGCGCCGTAAAGCACCCGTGGTGGTGAATTTGAAAGATGTACTTTGGGCTAATATGAGGTTCTGCTGAGCAAATCGAACAACTTCTCCCATGTGTCGCAAATGAAAAAAAAAATTGTCTTCCCCATACAAATTGGTCATTTTAACATTACTAGTTTGTATGGAGAAGGCAATATTTTTTTTCATTTGCGGCATATGGTTCCATGGGAAAAGTTGTTTGTATTGATCAGTAGAAGTACATCCTTTCAAAGTCACCATGTATATTAAAGGATATAAATGAGAAAACATTGTATAATAAAGTAATGTAATTTGTTGCCATCAGATAAATACATAGTGATATGCCAAATAAAGCAAAACTTGATTTTTTAATTATTATTTTCAATATCTACCTATTTCTTAATCAAAAATAATAAGGTGTGACATTATTTTTAACAATTTTTTTTTGTTTCAGTTGAACGTTTACAAAGTGAGGGGTGATTTTTTGTTTATTTTATTAGTGTTATTGTATTAGTTGTAAAGTATTTTTTGTAATTATTGTATAAGTTTGTAAATATAAATAAGTTCATAGTCTAATTAGAAATTATTCAAACATAGTCATAGTAAAATTATCACTTGCCGAATTATACCTAGTCATTTACAAATATTATAACTGAATAATTAACAAATAAGTGAAATAGGTTTTTTTTTTTTTTTATGTTTTTTGTTTAATTTTGTGCAGTCTTACTGTAGTACATTACAATACTAAATTAAGATAAATGGTGCTATTATTATTATTTATATTGTACTTATGTTAAGTAATTGCCAATAAAATTGATTGTTTTTAATATTTGTACTTTTATTTTTATAGTCTACCTACATACGTATTAGACCAACCACAAAATTGGTTGCATTGAATGCCGCCTCTCTAATTACCACCCGCATATTCACTATGACACTAACAGAATGAACATAAAAGTGCTTTCCAAATGTACAATGTATATTTGTAGCAGCACTTTTGATGTAGGTAGACTATAGTACTTAGTGAATCTTACAACTAAGGGCGCCGGAAGACATTAATAATTATTTTAATCTTAGAGTAAATATTTGTATGTAACATAAGATTAATATCCACTGGGAATAGTATAATAATGTCAAATTACAAATAATTTGTAGTAGTGAGAATACACCAAAAGGCAACATTTCTAAATAATATTTTATAGTAATAATACATATTAATAATAATTGGAACACAATATTTTTTACTATTAAATATATAATAATTTACCTATTTGTTCAGTCGCGAACCGGTAACATTATATCGGTAGGTAAATAATAAAAAAGACTGAGAGGGACAATGTTCTTAGCTATCCATGGCTTCACCGTGCGGGTGCCAGGTCCACGCGTGGTTGGAAGGCAGGGGAATAAACTGCAGAGTTCCCGGACTTGACACCGCGAAGTAGGTTTAAAGACCTTTTGAAATTTCACTTGCACTGTGTTCTACTCAACCAAATACTTAATGGCCTGTTAGCGCCATCTTGGAAGCAGGCTCCATAAAAGTTCTGACGGCTGATCTCGGAAGGCCAAGATCCTTCAATAAACAATGCAAAGACTTTGTTGGAATTCCTCTTGCACCAACATCTACTGCATAAAGTTGAGTTTTAAATCCGTTTCTAGTAATTTCGTTTATGAGATCAAAATAATTGTTCGGCTTGATGTTGTGGTCCTTAGAAATGTTTGTTTCCCACGGAACGGTGAGTTCTATAACTATTACTTTCTTCAAGCACCGAGAGTACACCAGTATGACTGGTCTATAGGCTGAAACTGCTAGTTCGTCTGGAATTTTGTAATGTATTTTGATAGTATTCATGAATATTTTCCATAATCCTGTGCTTTGTCCAGGATTGAGAAAGGTTTACTTTAGTTTTCTTGAGTTGTCCCTCCTTTACAAAAGTAGTTAGTCTTTCATTTGTTCATAATCCTTTTCTGGCTCTAGCAATACTGAGACATACAGCTTCAAGAATAATTTCTAGAACTTTATCATGTCGGTGCGAATAATGACCTTTTTCAAGTCTTGCACACGACAAGTATATGTATGGTAGTCCCTGCAGCAACACCTCACAATGTACATGATATAATATTATAATAAAAAAGTATTTATTTTATATAGCCAACCATGAACTTGATGTGTTAGGAAAATATATATTATATATTTATTACAATATTTAGACAGACATCATAATATGATGTCTGTCTAAATATTATAATGAGTAGTATTTTCCCGAAAGGGTGCGAAATAAAACACTTGAATATTTGGTATTTGTATTCCGTTGATGCTATTTTTATATACAGCAAAATATTAATAATGATAAACTACGCACAATTTTCCTTGTTTGTAGTTCACAGAGTACCATCAATCCACATACTTAATATTCTAGTAATTCATATTAATATATTATTAAAACTATAGAACATTTATTAATTTGTTAAATATTATTTAGATATCATATTATTAATTAGATTTAAATATATTTAATAATATCATAATTTAATTTAAAAAGACCCTAAAATTATTAAGTAAATTCAGTAGCATATAAATCTATTTTAAAACTTATTTTAACTTGGAAGAGCAAAGGCGACATACTCATTAAGCCCAATTATAAAATACGCCGATTAAGTAAGTAGGTACTTTATTATAATATTAATTTGTATGTCCGCGGTGTGCTCCTGAAATACATACACCTAACCAAATGCTGTTACAATATGATGATAACTTATTAATAAATTGAGACGAGGGTCGCACAATAGTGGCATAATATAAGTAAGTAGGTAGGTATATATTATAGAACCGTTATATACCTATGATTAAAATAAGTGTTTTGTTTTAATAAAGAAATACCTTAACTACCCTCTGCGGACAGCTTCCGCTTAAGGGTGGTTCTTTTAATAAGGGCCAGTAGTACAGCATGTATTTATCTACAGCCACCTTTAGACTTGGAAGTTTTACCAACACCAATTTTTAAACTTTTAAGAATGAATACCACGGTCTTCGTATTTAATTTGGAACAAGTGAAATTTCACTTACTTTATTAACGAGTAATAGCCTTATTCATAAAAACTTATTGAGTGTATGAAGAACACTTTAGTTAAAATAGCTTGTGTCAAACAATATGAATATGCGTAAAAACGCATATTCATTGTTCATAATAAGTAGTAAGCAGACATACAAAATAAATTGAACGACTATTAAAATACTATGTTGTATTGGTCGTTCCCCCTATGGCGTTTTGTAACTGCATCCTAAGAGTATCCTGTCCAAATCATTGCTTCGGACTGTAAAAAAATATTTTTCCATATAAAGTTTGACAGTCTTCAGCCCTTCCTAAGCAACGAGTATAATAATGGTAACAGACTAAAGCGAACGGTTAGGTCACCTGAAGGTTTTTATGAACAAATATGAATATGCGTTTTTACGTCCAACCTTACTTAGGTTGGACGTAAAAACGCATATTCACCTAAATATCGTTTATTTTTAACCTCCCTCCAACCTAAGTACCTAAATATCGTTTATTTTTAACCTCCCTCCAACCTAAGTACCTAAATATCGTTTATTTTTAACTCAAGATATATTTATAAACCTTAAATACTAATCCGTTTCAAAATTAAATGTATAAATAAACTGATCGTTTCCAGAAGCCAAAATCATAAAAATCTGAACGAAATTGGGGCATCCGTTCTTAGGTTACGAATGCTACGATCACAGACAAACACACGGCCTAGTTAGTGCCTTAGGTTCATAAATACTTTTCCATAGAAAAAAAGTCTTAAACAAAGACAAAAGAATTCGCAGGCAGCCGCAATAATCCTGCAGGGTTTATTAAATAAATGAATATTTTATATTGCTAATTTACTAATAATACATTTAAAGTCAGTCTGCATGTTTGTTAATGCCAAACCCAATCCTCTTTACCTGCTGCTCTCTTTACCTCATGCTTTTTGTAGAAAAAGTTTAATTATAAATCCTTTTCGCTTACTAAAGCTAAAACAGATGTTTTAATTCATACCTTACCAACCAAAATGTATAGTACCAAGAAGGTCCAAGAAGTCTATAATGTTTTTTTTTCTTATGTACAAATAAAAATAGTAAATGACAATATCAAATAGTCACTTTTCTGACCCAACCAGACACAACCACCTATCGCCACCGCCTACTTCTTACCGCTCAGAGTGCTCTAAGAACCTGACTTTTCTTTTGCTAATAATATTATACATAGTAAAACTTCACAATCTGGTATATTTGGTGCGTATTGTGTCAAATAGGACCCTGACCGTCTGTCGGGCCAAATATGTCGAGAACGACTTATTTTCAAATCAAATCAAATCAAATTCTTTATTTGTGAACAGAGGTTATTACATAGATGTTTTTACATTTGGAGTTCTCTTTGTCCCACCTTGCGGTATACAAATGTTAGGTACAATCATGTTTTTAATTATTAAATTTATGCATTACATTAATAAAATTACAAACCATAATGTCAACTTATATTAATACCTACCCTAATAACAAAATTCAGCCAAAATAGTTTTATAATTTTACCTATTCTTAAAAATATCAAATTAATTTAATATGTCAATAAATTATATTTTATGTCTATTATTTATCTGAATTATATAAATTAATAATATAACATGTCAAAAAAATGTTTACGAAATTATCGTAAACATTTTTTAATAATAAAATAACAAACACTAAAAACAAAATAAAATAATAAGCTATATTTTGTCATTCAAGAAATCCGAAATAGAATAGTAAGACTTTAGTAATAATAATGAAAATAGTTTCTTTTTAAATAACTTAATTTTTAATAATTTTATGTCATCTGGAATTTTATTATAGATAGTAGGGGCCATATTAAGCACGCTTTTTTGTAGCAGTGCTGTTTGACATTTTTGCACACAGAGTTTATGTTTATACTGTTGTCTTATTGGTTGCCTTAGTGTTGTAGAGAGTTTAACAAATAGATTTGGATTGTTTTTCACAAATATTTTAAGGGATTTGAAATTTTTATATTTTGCGATGTAGTAGGGAACATATACATTGATTGGGGGTATGATTGTGGAATAATAGATTTATATTTCACTGTTTCTTGAATTTGATTAATAAAAAAAGTATTAAATGCGTTTGCAATACTTGTCGGGTCACTAATATAACAGTTTTTAGTTTTAATTTTTAGTATAGGTTCCTTTGGATAATTATTTTTGTTTGTGTCTATAATTTGCCATGTCGCTTTAGTTTTATTTGTCGATTGTTGTATAAAATTATTATTTTGAGCTTTTTTAGTTAGTTTAATTATTTTTTTGAGTCTTTGTGAATAAGTTTTTAGTCTTTCTCTATTAGCAGTAGTTGGCATACGTCTATAGTGCCAGAGAAACTGTCTTTGTCTTTTGCTGGATAGTTTAATTCCACGAGATATCCATTTTTGTCTTTTATTTATAATTTTTTTTATTGTTTGTAATGGAAAGCAGAGTTTGTATATAAGTAAAAATAGTTCATGGAATTGGTCAAAAGCTTTATTTGGATCCTTTGTTGTATAGATATCTGTAAAGGGTAAACTGTGGAGGTATTTTTTAAATTTTAGTATATTATCTTTAGAATAATCACGTTTCTGCATACGCCAGAACTTAAACTTACAGGTTTTTTTTACTGGTACTTTCAAAATTTGTGCTGTATGATCAGATAAGGCTAGGCTTCAATAATTTCTCCTTTACAGTTTCGTTGAATGTTATGTGCAAAATTGTCTATGCAAGTCATACTATTTAGTCGAGTCGGTTGATTTAGTTCTAACTTAAGATTAAAGTTTAATAAGAAATTTTTAAAATCTTGTGCAAGGCTATTATTCTTTAAAATATCTATGTTAAAGTCTCCACATAACACAATTTTTTTGTTTAGATAGCATACTTTTGATAGTGCTAATTCTAATTTTTCGTAAAAAGCGTTTAAATTGTTATATTTGGGAATTCTATATATACAAACAATCACAATATTGTGTGATACTAACTCTACAGGAAACTTTGCGTTGACGTTTGTGGTTAAGGCACGTTTGGGATTTTTCTCTCTAATATAATTATTTTATTTGCGAAAAGAAAAGTCAATTAATATTCCTAGTGTTGTGAATGTGTTGTGTTGTGGTTTTGTACTGCATGTAAGTGTTTACTGTATTCCTTAATCTCGAATTATGGAACCAATTCCCCCTAAACCTCCCGATCCTGTTCTGACTCCGGATTTGGAGTCGGATTCCTCTCTCACTTCCCCAATTATGTTTTCTCCAATTCCAGAAAATTTTCCGATAAGCCGTAAAAGACAACTAGTGCCTTCTAACGACTCAACGAATCTGCCAAAAAAGTTAATTTTGGATCCATCGAATACTCCGTCGTCCATCCAGACCCTAGTCTTGATGCATACAACCGGAAATACTCTGATTCGGATAGTGGCCCTTATATCGTACACGTAACACGCGAAGAGTCAACCCCAGATGCGGGCTTGACAATCAATAGAATCAAATTTGGTCAATTCCTAGTCCAATCTAATGTCCAGAATGTAGTGCTAGGTGGAGTAAAAACGATAGGCAGAAACAGAATATCAATAGAATTCTGTTCTGCAAAAGATGCAAATAATTTCTTAAATCTACCCTCCCTTCAATCTCTAAACTATATTGCTTCTATCCCTACTTTCCAAATTTCTCGAATGGGTGTTATCCGCGAAGTCCCACAGGAAGTACCCATGGAAGAACTGGCTGAAAATTTAATTCTTCCTTCAAATTGCGGTATTGTTCTAAAAGCAAGGCGTCTTAATCGGAAGACTTTTGTAAATAACTCTCCTGTATGGATACCCACACAAACCGTAGTTTTAACAATTAGAGGCCAAATCCTACCAGAAAAAGTTTTTTACTGCTATGCCTCCCTTCCAGTTTCTCTGTATATTTTGCCTACTATCCAGTGCCAAAAGTGCTGCCGGTTTGGGCATATTAAAGCCCAATGCCGATCCAATCCCCGGTGTTTCAAATGTTCCCAATCCCATGTAGGAGAATCATGCGAAATTTCACCTGGAGAAGTTATTTGCATACTTTGTAATGGAAATCACTTGGCTACATCCAGAGACTGCCCAGAACATATCAGGCAAAAATCAATAAAAACTTTGATGTCCCAGGACAACATCTCTTACCCAGAAGCCTCTGCTAGATACCCTACCCGCAGTTACGCTGATACAGCCAGATATCAGCAACCAAGTATTCCTACTCCTATTAACCCCTCAATTCCTCCTTCCTCTAACACAAAAAAATCTTATAAAAAGACTATTTTATTGCCCCCTAGATCCCAAAAATCTTATTATTCCAAAGGATATGACCAGGAGGCCCATAGCTCCATTATTGGATCCTATGACCCCCCTCCTCCTTCCAATGGATGTGCGCTTAATAGCAAAAAAGAGGACTCTTCCACCGAAAACCTTTTGCAAATATTGCTTTCAGTCCTAATAAACATCTGCCACAATAAGTATAACAACAAATTACCGAACAATATATTTAATAAATTAAATGAACTCCTCTGTTTAGTGCAAGACGACCCAGACACAAATTGTGCAGTGGAACAGTAACAGTGTGAGAAACAAAAAGCCTGAAATAATTAATTTAGTTAATAAGTATAATATCAGTATACTGGACATCTGCGAAACCTGGCTTAAGCCAGGGGCTAGGTTTGCCCTGTCTGGATTTCACAGTGTGAGAGAAGACAGGGAGGATGGCTATGGAGGCTCTGCTATATTTATCAAAAGACACATCCCTTTTAAGCAAATCACCCTTCCTAATCATCCCCCTGAGGTTAACATAGTTGCTATCAGAGCCTTAAATATATCCATTGTTTCTATCTATATTCCATACCCTAACTCTTCTCATATACTCACCCTAGATTCCCTGTTTTCCTCCCTTCCCTCTCCTCTTTTAGTCCTCGGAGATCTTAATTGCTATCACCCTCTCTGGGGCCCCCGGTCAGCAGATAGGTTCGGCTTAGATTTAATGGATCTGCTTGATTCAGGGAATTTTGTAATTCTAAATGATGGGTCTCCGACCAGGAGAACTTATCCCAATCAACAGGCGAGTGCTGTCGACATTTCTTTTTGCTCTCCCTCCCTTGCCCCTAATTTCATGTGGTCTGTCCTTCCCCAGTCCTATGGTAGTGATCACTACCCTATACTAGTATCATCCCTCATCCCCTGTCCCGCTATGGCAGTTTTTGAACCCCTGTTAAAATATAAAATTAATAAAGCAGATTGGTCTCTGTTCCTCACTTTAACTAATCAAAAGTCTGAATTGTTTAATGATATCAATGATAATAATTACTTACTTTCTTATGACCAATTTCGGGATTCCTTAATATCCTCAGCAGATAAATCCATCCCTAAAAAAACGTGCAAAAGACAAAGAATGTTGTCCCCCCCCTGGTGGGATGCGGACTGCTCAAAATAAGTGAAGGACCGTAAAAATGCTGAAAAATTATATAATAGAAATATGACAATGGCCAATTTTGTTAATTATAAGAAGATTGCTTCAGAGACTAGACGACTGCTCTCCCTAAAGAAAAAGTCTGGTTGGGAAAGATTCTGCGAATCCTTATCCCCTCTCTCCCCCTCATCCCTAGTCTGGAGGAATATCAAAAGATTCCGTGGTGCTATGTCTCCTATCAATCCTGCCACTTCCAACGATTCTACCGCATGGTTAGAGCCATTTGCTAAAGCTATGTCTCCTCCCTATGACCTATCCCGCGACCATATACCTCCCATTCTGGGTCACCTAAATCTCCACGATCCTTTGGATGATCCCTTCTCCAGGGCGGAGTTGGATGTTGTTTTCTCCAAACTAAAAGATTCCTCCCCGGGGTCAGATGGTATTCCCTATTCTTTTCTTACAAAGTCTAGTGTAAATTTTCAAAATATTTTCCTCAAAATTCTCAACAAAATTTTTCTTAATTTTCTCCTCCAGAATGGAAAAACCAAATTGTAATTCCGATTTTAAAACCCAATAAAGACGCGTCTTTACCTTCTTCATACCGCCCCATTGCCTTTTCATCTGTGCTCTGTAAGATCCTAGAACATCTGATCAAAAACCGCCTGGAATGGTTTGTTGAAAGTCAAAATATTATAGCCACCTCTCAATTTGGTTTTCGCAAAGGCAAAGGGACTAATGATAGCCTAGGTGTATTAACTACAGACATCCGTATTGCTTTTTCAAGGGGAGACTCCTTAATAGGAGTTTTCCTCGATATAAGTTCGGCTTATGATAACGTCATTCTTCCTCTGCTCAGGCAGAAAATGCACCAGCTGAGTATCCCAGCGAGGATCGTCGAACTCATAACCAACTTATTAACTGCCCGGTCAATTTCTATTAGATTCAAGGGTAATAAACTTGCCCCTCGTTCTACCTGGAGAGGCCTCCCCCAGGGTTCTGTGCTAAGCCCCCTCCTCTACAATATTTATACACATGACCTTCACCTTACAGTCAACTCATTTTGTAACATTCTCCAATATGCTGATGATTTAGTACTATATTCCACAGTTAAAAATATCACTGACTCTCAAACCCCCTTAAATAATGCTCTATATTATGCTAACAATTGGCTCACAGACCATGGTTTATCTCTATCACCTTCAAAATGCGCCGTGGTACCTTTCTCTAGACAGTATAAAGTTCCTCCCTTATTTATTAAAATTAATAACCAACTTATTCCCCAACTCACTTCTTTTAAATTCTTAGGCGCTATTTTGGACTCCAGAATGACAGGCATCCCTCACTGTGACTATATATCTGATAAATGTGTAAAATCGATTAATGTCCTCAGATGCCTTTCAGGGATGTGGTGGGGTTCCCATCCTTATTCTTAAAAACTTCTCTATAATGCTATAATTAGAAGCAATATAGATTATGCTTCATGCTTTCTTCCACCATGTAACAAATTAGCATTAAATAAATTAGATAAAATTCAAGCTAAGAGTATTCGTATTGTTCTTGGATCCATGAAGTCCACTCCTATTGCTGCTCTTCAAAATGAATCGGCCGAACCTCCGCTATCCACCAGAAGACAGTACCTTTCCGATCGGTTCCTTTACAAAATCTCATTATTTCCTTCTCATCCACTAATGCAAAAATTAGATACTCTATCCAAACTTACAAACTTTCCCTATTGGAAAAATAAAACAAATCCATGTCTGTTAGAAAGCTACATGAAGCTTGTTAAGCTGAGGGCCCCTTTATATTCCTCCCACTGGTACCCCATATTTAAATATCCATTTGATTCATTGATGTTCTCCCCCCTAATAGTTTATTTTGATATTGATAAGGAATCGGCCAGAGCTGACATCCTTTTTAACAGAATAGTTCAAAAGAACTGGTCAGACAGACTTTTAGTTTTTTGTGATGCTTCAAAATTTGACAATGAATCATATGTGGGATCAGCTGTGTGGATCCCTAGGTATAGCATTATACTTAACTTTAGAAGCCCACCCCAATCAACAATTTTCTCAGGAGAGTCTCTGGCTCTTCTGGAAGCTGTCTCATACATTAAATCCCACAATATCAGCAAATCTATTATATTTAGTGACTCCCAGAGCTGCTTGAAGGCTTTATCTGGGAACTCCTTCCGTGGTAATCCTCACTCTCTGTCACTGAAGATTAAGCACCTCCTTTTCCAGTGCAGCAATCTTGGCCTGGATATTGTTCTGGCTTGGATTCCAAGCCATTGCGGTATTATGGGTAATGAGATGGCTGATGCGCTGGCTAAGGAGGCCACAACTTCTGGCTCCCTGGATAATTTTGTTCTGTACCCTCAGGACCTTGGTCCTATTGCTAGAATTGACCAGGTTGTTGCATGGGAAAAACTCTGGTATTCAGATCCTACAAAGGCTAAATATTATAGATCCATCCAGCCAACTATTTGTAATAAACCATGGTTCTTTACAATAAAATACCTGTCTAGACAAGTCACTTCAACAATATGCCGCCTGCGACTGGGGCATAATAGTTCTTCCACTCACCTATACAGGATTAAGGTTAGAGAGAGCCCTATGTGTGACTGTGGCTTGGATGTTGGAACTGTCGAACATTTACTATTTACTTGTCCAAACCAGAGTATTTCTCTCTATGATATCCTCCCTCCCAACATCCCTCGACCTACCAGTATAAATAATCTCTTATCATTGTCAAATTATGACGGTATACTGGCTGTAGCCAAGTACTTAAAAAAATTAAAATTAAAATATTAATTTATTAATAATAATTATCTATCACCAATTGTTATTATACCTATTATAATGTCCAGTTATTGTATGTTGCAGGGCCCCCTTGTGTTTTTTTGTATCTTAATATATAATAGGAGTTAAATTAAATATTTAATTCCTATATATACTCAGTATTTGTTTCTTTTTCAGATCTGTGTGCTGGTTTGTGCTGTCCCTCCCTGGGCCCCATTTTAACCCATTGTGACGTTTACCCTTGTATATTTTACTGTTTTATTTTTTATGTGTTAAAATATAATAATCAATGTTATGTTTTTTGACTTTTATAAGTGAACTCAAGTACTTAACTATAATTAACAATCTCAGTGCCTTTTCAACAACTAGACATTGGCAAAGTTACGCGTCAAGCGAAAAGCCATTCATTAAAATAATAATAATAATAACTCTACAGCGCAACATTCAAATATTCCAGATATTGAGAGTTTTGAAATATTTTTAAGTTCCTTATAAATATGGTGATTGTAGTGGTGGCCTAGTTGGTTAGACCTTGGACTTAAAAACACTTAGGTCCCTGGTTCGAATCCCGGTGTGTACCAATGAGTTTTTAATTAAAAAATTTATGTACATTTGTTTGACAACACCACTATAGTGCCTCGGAGAGCACGTTAAGCTGTCGGTCCCGGTTTCACTATACCAACTTGTGAAACTGTTTATAGATGGGTTATTGAGTCTATTCAAAACATCGCGACGAGCCAGCCACTTGTTCGGTGTAGACTCATACCATCGGCTACGACGAGGTGGGATTAAAACCCCTCCGCTGGGTACCCTGGGGCCGTCTAGGCGGTCTCGGGCGCCGTAAGGCACCCGTGATGATACATTATAAATATGGTTTGACTTCACAAATATGCAAGCTCCATCTCTCGTTTTATTTCTTGAGTAGCTTGCTGCTAATTGATAGTTCGGAATGGTTAGCAGTTCCTCAAAACCTGCCATTATAAAATGCTCCGTGATACATATAATGTCAATTTCTACTTGGTTAGCTAACAATTCGTAAATGTAAACAGTTAAAAGATCTACTTTTTGCATAAAGCCAGCAATGTTCTGATGGAATATTCTTATAAAGTTATACGAGAAAAAAATCACATTGTCTTGATATGTTAGAGTCTTCATTATTAAAAGATTTTTCGAGTTCTAAGATTGCATAGTTTAATTCATCGAATATTGTGTAGATTCCATTATTATTTATGTGACCAGAATATTTGGTAAACATAGTGTAATTGTATGATATATATGCATTTGAATCAAACACATACGCATGTTTATTTGTTATTATATCTAGATACAATAGATTGTTAAATGTTTCTACTCTCCTTTTATTAATTAATTATCTTAAAATTTGGAATGGAATATTTATACCACATACCTATATTCAATTAGATTTAAGTTAACATTATTTATAGGCTTAGATTTATAAAAGATTCTAATTCCAAAAAATTAGGTCTGTGGGTGGAGTTTAGTAGATTTAAGTTAACATTATTTATAGGCTTAGATTTATAAAAGATTGTAATTCCAAAAAATTAGGTCTGTGGGTGGAGTTTAGTAGATTTAAGTTAACATTATTTATAGGCTTAGATTTATAAAAGATTGTAATTCCAAAAAATTAGGTCTGTGGGTAGAGTTTAGTAGATTTAAGTTAACATTATTTATAGGCTTAGATTTATAAAAGATTCTAATTCCAAAAAAATAGGTCTGTGGGTGGAGTTTAGTAAGCTAGAACTTTATACAACAACAAGTAGATATTATGAAACTAAGAATAATATGATATGGAAATGATTTTTTAGAAAAATAAATACATTTATATCTATCCTTTGCACTATTATTTCCTCTGTGCCTCTGCGGGCATGCTAAACTGCAGTTTACCCTTTATGGTTCTTTTGATGATAGCAAGTTTAGCATGTGACTCTCTATTTATCTTCATTCATATTAAGTAATATTATTAAATTATAACATGATTGCGAAAAAGGTATTTTTCTAAATGATTTCTACATAATAATTGTATTAAGCATATGGCCCAGACTAGTGCTTAAGTCACTGCGTAACTGATAACAATGTTAAGCATATGACAACAAGGCCGGGCCCGGGATGGGTGACCGCTTTATATAACCAAGCTATACTATCATAAACACCGCAACAAGTTCACCACTTGTTAGGTGTTACCTCTAAATACCATCGGCGAAATGAGGATGGGTTAATCCCTCTTCTGGGTACCCTGAGACCGTTTAAACGGTTCTTGGGAGCCAAAATGGCACCCGTGATATATACATACATATACATATAATCACGGGTGCCTTACGGCGCCCGAGACCGCCTAGACGGCCCAGCGGAGGGGTTTTAATCTCACCTCGTCGTAGTCGATGGTATGACTCTACACCGAACAAATGGCTAGCTCGTCGCAATGTTTCAGTTTCACAAGTTGGTATAGTGAAACCAGGACCGACAGCTTAACGTGCTCTCCGAGGCACCATAGTGGTGTTGTCAAACAAATGTACATATATTTTTTTATTAAAAACTCATTGGTACACACCGAGATTAGTATCAGGGACCTAAGTGCTTTTAAGTCCAAGGTCTAACCAACTCGGCCACCACGTATATAATAATGGCACCCGTGATGTTATAAAAAATATCGGGTAAAAAATACTACTTCAGCATAATAGCTTAAACCAAACTTCGTGGCCTACGGTTCTCGTGTACTTTTCATTTTATGGATTTGGGTTAGAAACAAATTATTTTGTTTTACATGACTTATTATTATTGCCTTCCCAGTTGCTATGCTGGGTTATGTTTTACTAAAGTTATGTGGTACTAACCTGTATCGAACCTTATTTAGAAATTGTTCTTATAGGATTTCAGGTGCATGCAATGTCCTATCAAATTATTTTGTAAATAAAATATTAGGTCGGGAAAAAGTAGTAGTTTCTTCGTATTTTATATACAAATTAAAGACATATTTTTTTCAAAGTTTTTTTAAATTAATTATATGTATTATATTAATATAAATTATATATAATTATATTAATTAAATAATATATGTGCGATAACTTGTTGCAATCTTGTTGTAGTAGTGATATGATCCCGCTGCTGCAGTTTTTTGAGACTTCTGATAAAAAAAAAATGGGACAAGTAGTTTTGACAGTTGCGCCGTTGCGGGAAATCATTTGCATATGTGAAAATATTTTCAAATAGGTATATATTTGTGCCGCTTGGGGTAAACACAAAGGGATTGTTCATCTAGATTTATGAATAAGTTATCATCATATTTAATTGACGTCATCGATGCCAAGATAAGAGGGATGGATAAGTCTGTTAAAGGATCAGTAAATATTACTAACGAAATGCATCCAGCATTCTGGGGTGCCCACATTACCCGGAGCTAACTTGTGACAATTTATTATTTGAGTTATAAAACCATTATTTTATATTGTTGGATGATTTTTTTTCCTTGCGAATTTAAACACTTTTCTTTTATTGAGATTATTACTAGACCAGTAAATATATTCAATATTACATTTGAAAATTATTCGCGGGATCAAGCAAACCTACCGGTAAGCTCTGGGGCCTTGGAATTCGCAAAATTTCTAGTATTTCATTACCTGCATTTATTGCTTCTGTTTCTGCATCCAACACCCTCATTGGTAAAATTCTTAATCCATCACTTGGTTGTGATTTTGAGGTTGTGGATAAAGACGAAGCAATAAATGTATGGAAATCATTAGTGCCATTATCAGACCTACCAATAAATCAAGACATTCAAAAGCAATGGGATCAACCCATTGTAAATAACATTTTTAATTATTTGCTACGCAATGCCTGCCACCATGACAAAGCACGGCTTTTGGCAGTTACAGCACCAGAATTCGGTGCTTGGCTGCAGGCCTTTCCTGCTCCAGGTATCGGAACCCTTTTAGATAATAGCACAATGCGGATTGCCGTTTGTCTGCGTTTAGGAGCAAAATTGTGCGAACCTCATATCTGTCCATGTGGCTCGAATGTCGATAAGTATGGGCTCCACGGACTAGCGTGCAGAAAAAGTGCTGGCCGTATCTCTCGACAGACGACGACTTAGGTATGTTTGTTTCCCACGGAACGGTGAGTTTTCTTGAGTTGTCCCTCCTTTACAAAAGTAGTCAGTCTTTCATTTGTTGTTAATCCTTTTCTGGCTCTAGCAATACTGAGACTTACAGCTTCACGAATACTTTCTAGAACTTTATCATGTCGGTGCGAATAATGACCTTTTTTAAGTAGAGTTTTGCACCCAGCAAGTATATGTCTGGCAGTCCCTACAGCAACACCGCACAATGTACATGTCTTATCTGTTGCCTTCCCCCATCTTACCAGATTACTTTGGTCAGGTAGGGACATTTGAAAGGCATTAAGATAGAACTTAATAAGTGCCGGAGACCAATCGTACATGAGTGTGCGCCATTTCAGGGCTGGAGGAATACAAACTTCCCCCAAAGTAAGCCATTCATTCTGTATTTCTAGGGTCATCGCGTGAACTCTGTAGCCATGCTCTTCATCTTCACTAAGGAAAGATTTAATAACATCTTTATCACATTCCTTTTTCTTCCAACCTAAACCCCTTTTGCTGATCTGGGCACCGCTCATAAATGATTTATGAAACTGAAGTCTTGACTCCATCTCAGAGGCCAATGAGTCTTTTGGGAGAGATGCAATCAGATTATCCCGAGAGTTACTCAGGATTTGTTGCTTGGTTACACGTAGATGTTTGTACAACTCAGATGGTTTTTAAAATTCATCCCAAATTGTTGCTGTCCCCTGAACAGCGTAGAGGAGTCAGCGCCCTGAGCTAATCCAAGCCAAGACTTAAGTTTTCTTATGACAGTTGCATCCAGATTTACCAAAAGAGTTTTGTTGAAGTCGTATACAAGAAAAGGCCATGTTAGACGAGATGTTAGGTAGTTGTCATAAATCCAAGCTTTCTTGACATTACTAATTGGCTGTTGATCTACCTTGTTGATGTCATTAATAAAGCGTTCCACAACCACATCTAAGGATGATGTTCTTCCTTTAAAATCGATCCTTCTGCCCAGAAATTTGAAAGGCATGGCTTCCTCTACTGGGGCTACTTTCTGCCCTGCTATGAATAGTTCTGGGTCGTATGACGTAAACCTAGTATTTCGTCTGCCCAGACACAGACAGAAGCATTTTGATGGTTTTGTTCTCATGCCGTTCGACCATACACAGAATTCGTCTACCAGAGTAAGCAAATTCTGGCATTGTTTTGGATTGCGTGTTAGCACTGCTAGGTCGTCTGCAAATGCTAAGATGGACTCCGAATATACATTATTTAACTTAAATCTATATCCCCACTTCTTTTCACTAGTTTTAAGTTTGTCAATTAAGATGTTAATAATAATATTGAAAGCTATTGGTGAGAGGCAACAGCCTTGAAATAGCCCAACATTATATTTAAGAGGATCTGTGAACCCATCTTTATTTGTAATGACAAATCTTAAGTTCTTATAATAATTAGCAATTATATCCATGATCACTGTTGGGAAGTTATACCATTTTAGGGCAACTTGTAGCAATTTATGCTGGACCGATCCAAAAGCATTTTCCAAATCAATCCAGCAGACACTCAATTGACGCTCGTGCTCCCTGGCATCCTTCAAACATTCCGAAAGTAAGGTGTTGTGTTCCAAACAACCAGAAATTCCCGGAAGAAATCCTTTCTGGTGCTGGGATAAAAAGTACTTGTTTGTGATCATAAACCTCGACATTCTTGCTTGAAGTATAGAAAAGAAGATTTTGGACATAGTGTTTGTTAACGCAATAGGTCTTGTATCTTTAGGATCAGTAACCTCAGGCTTTTTTGGTATAAGAACAAAAGCTGCTTCTCCGAACCCAGTCGGTACTTGTTTGCTTGACCATATTCTACAGTAGATGTTATGTAAACACTTGCGAATGTGAGGACACTTTTTATATACAATGTAGGGTATACCATCCGGACCTGGTGCTGACTTTACGCTTTTCTCCTTCACTTGCTCCTCAGTCTCTTCAATGCTTGGTGGATTGCATTGAAAGTCTACTGCAGGATTATGCGGTCGTGTTGAAGGTGGATCCGGGTATGCTACCTCTCTTTGTGGCATTGCATAAGTCTCACTGAAGTGTTTATAGATTTGTTCTTTGGTAAGCGAAAGTCTTCCACTATTTTCACTGAAAATCTTCTTAGCATAAATAAAAGGGTTTTTGTCAAATCTAACTTCATGCTGGGCTCTATTAAATTGATTTTTATTATCTTGTATCTGGAGACAAATTCCCTGGATTAATTTGAGAATAGATCTTAATGCCCTGGCTAACTTGTGGCACAGGTTCTTGTCTCCCATCGCTTTGGCCCAGCGAAGTTTCTTTATGAGCTCCCTCTTTTTACGCCTCATTTTCAGTTTAAAAGCATTTTCTTTCTTGGTATATGCATATGTGGATTCCGGAGGATAGTGCTCCACAAAGTAATTGTATACCGTAGACTGGAAGGTTTGTACTTGGCTGTTAATATCTTGCTTGGAACCAGGGCTATCGAGCAAGACTGCCAAATTAAGATCGTGCACCTTCCAAGTTGATTCATTAATAGGGGGGATGCTAAGACGCGTCCTGATGTTGATGGACTCCTGGTTGGTTTCACATGTAGGTGTACCTTGGGACATATGAGAGTCAGCTCTATCCGCAGTACTGACCGAAGAACTTACAGACGACTGTCGTGCTTCGCTTCCTTCATGTAATTTTTAATGTTTCTTGAACCAGGCTTGTCTCTTGTAAATGTAATGAAAATAAATTATGTAATATAAAATTATTACAATATCGGATATTATATACCTACTAAACTAGGGTAGATTCTACATAAGCAATTTCGTTACTAGTTGCGAGACCTCAGTTGCTGGACGATATCAGGACGGATCCAGACGTCTTTATCGTTAAGATAGTCATTTACACTATAGTAAGCCTTATTGATTAATATGTTTTATACAATTTTTAAACCTTATTTCACTCAGATCTATAATGCTTTTAGGTAATTTATTAAATAACCTTATACTGTTAATGACAAAACATTTATTAGTTTTTTGCAGTCTAAACTTTGGTATATCGATTTTATCTATGTTTCTTAAATTTAAATTATGTCTATCGCCATTTTTACTAAACATATTTACGTTTTTCCTAACGTACAATAAATTTTCATAAATATATTGAGATGGTAGTGTCAGTACATCAATCATAGGAAAGATTTCTCGAAGAGAATCACGAGCTTCCTTGTTATATATTGCCCGAATGGCCCTTTTCTGTAGAATAAATATAGTATTAATATCTGCCGCAGATCCCCACATTATAAGACCATATGTCATTATACTGTGAAAATAGGCGAAGTATACTAGTCTGGCTGTTGCAACATCAGTTAACTTTCTGATTTTTCTGACTGCATATGCAGCAGAGCTCAGTCTATTGGATAAAGAAGTAAGGTGAGCTTTCCACTGTAGTTTGGAATCGACTGTGATCCCTAAAACAACAGTGGAGTCAACAAATTCCAGGTCAGTACCACCTATCTTCACTGTGGCATTGATATTAGATACATTAGGCAAAGTAAATTTCAGGCACTTAGTCTTCTTTGCATTTAAAACTAAATTATTTGCCGTGAACCATTTTGAAACCATTTCCAGAGTGTCATTTGCTGCCGATAATATATTATCCTTCCTACTAACTTTAAAAAGTAGGGATGTATCATCAGCAAATAGCACTATCTGTGCCATCTCCTGTACCATATGTGGAAGATCATTGATGTATACTAGGAACAGGAATGGGCCTAAAATTGATCCCTGGGGGACACCCATCTTTACAAGGGTTCCGTCTGATACACAACCATCAATATTAACACCTTGAGTTCTATTAGAAAGGTAGGACTTTATTAGATTTAAAGCTAAATCGCGAATGCCATAAAATTCCAGCTTATCTAACAAAGTTTGATGGTCAACACAATCAAACGCTTTAGACAGATCACAGAAAACGCCAACGAGATCCTGAGAATTTTCCCAAGCGTCAATTATTTCAGTAATCAATCTTGTACCGGCATTTGTTGTGTTTCTACCTTTTGTGAACCCTTATTGTTGATCATGTAACAATTTATGAGTATTAAAATGACTTAACAGCTGACCAAGAAGTATTTTTTCGAATATTTTACTTAAGGCTGGCAGGACAGAAACAGGGCGATAATTATTTGGATCTGTCTTACAGCCGGAAATATTTTACTCTTTTTGGCTTGAATATGGGAACTATTTTACTATTTTTCATAAGGTCGGGAAAAATTCCTTCATTAACACAACCATTAAAAATATCAGCGAGTACCGGTCCTATAGTAGGAATAATTGATTCGATAGCTTTTACAGATAGCCCCCATAAATCTTCAGTTTTTTTTTTATTTAACATTTTAAAGTGTTTTAGTATATCCTCATTTGTGACATGTTTAAAATTAAAATTATATGTAATTGGTATTTTTATATATCGTTTTAAAAATTCTTTAGCAGTACTAGCTGATGATTTAATACAGTTCGTGATTTGTAATGGAATATTAGTAAAGAATTCCTCGAATAACTCCGCAACTTGCTTTTTATCTGATAACATAACTCCGTTTTGTCTAATTGAAATGATATTTTGTCTGATAATATTTTTACCGGTTTCAGTATTAATGATTTTCCATACACACTTGGATTTATTATCTGACTGTTTGATTTTGGATCCAATGTGAATAGATTTAGCTATGATACAAACTTTCATAATTTTGAATAATTCCTAACATAATTATGGAAATTTTGGTCAGATGTATATGATCTTTTGTCATATAGATCATATAGTGTATCCCTACTTATTCTAATACCTTTAGTGGCCCAAGTAGCAAAATTTAATATGTCAATAATTTTTTTTTGTTTTAATTTTACATACTTTATTGAATTCTTGATTTATAATTTTATGTAGATTGGAGTATGTAACATTTGGTTGATTAATATTATATATAAATCTGGACATTTCACTCATTAAATTTTCATTAAAATTATTAAGTTTATTATCTGTTAAGGGTCTATACCTAATAATTTTATTTATAGGTTTAATTTGAGACTGAAAGCTAACTAACAAACCTTTATGGTCGGAGGGCACCCCGGTAATAATAGAGTTACTTAAGAGAGAACAGTTAGTAAATATATTATCAATACAAGTCCGGCTAGTTGAAGTAATCCTAGTCGGCTCCATGAATACATTATTTAAATTAAAAGAATTAAACAATGAAATAAGTTTTTGTTTGTCGCTGTTATTTATTAAGATATCTATATTAAAATCCCCACATATAAAAATTTGTTTATTTGAGTCATATATTTTTGACAAAACATCCTCCATTATATTAATAAAAGTATGTAAAGCAGAGGCGGGGGGTCTGTATATGCATAGAATAATGTAGGTATCCATCTCTGCGCATGACATCTCACAAACACGTTCAAGTGGTAGTTTTACATTATCCTTCCGCTCTTTGCATTTTAGTGTATCTTTAATTAGGATAATAGATCCACCTCCCTCACAGGAGTTTCTATTGAAAAAACTAGCAACTACAAAGTTATTTATATTGAAACACATTTTCTCTGCTTTTAGCCAGGATTCTGTAAAACACATCAAATTTAAATTATATTTTTCAATTAATAATTCAATATTGAGAACTTTGCTAGAGAGGCTTTGAATATTTTGATGTATTAAGGTAAGCTTACAATTGTCCTTCTCTATTGTCACATCTAAAAGTTTAAACATGGTTGTACCACAACATTATTAGTACTACTACTAAATGATGATGTGGAGTCAATACTTAATAATATATTATTAGCTACCAATGTAGCAATAGTCTTTTGTACCTTCAAGGTAGTTTAAAGCTATCCTGGGTCACATAAATATTTTTAACAAATTTGTTAATATTAAATAAAGTAAACAAATCATTATAACATGTCATATTATAGATACAGTTATTTAAATAATGAATATGTTTATTTTGTGAGGTGGAATATTTGTTTGAATAAAGGAATGTACATAATGTAACATTCCTTACTCCAAGTTGTGACAAAATATCCACACTGTCCAACAAGTCACCTTTGCTTGTGTTCAATCCATTTCCTACCATAATAACCACATTACTATATGAATTGTAGAATTTGGAGGAAATAGATTTTACTATATTCTTAAAACTATTATTTGGCATACAATAGTTAGTCACAGAATGATTTAAATGATAATTAAAAATTTGGCCTATTCCAATACCAATACTGTCTGTGAGGAGTAGGGTATTGTTAGTGATGGCCTTTGGATGAACCACACTGGATAATGATATTGAAGATCCTGTATCTGATAAATTAACTCGGTTTTCGCAGGAGCAACAAATTTTATTCACAAATGAGTCAAATCTCTCTGCATTATATTTGCTTAATTGAAGAATCTCATCCATATTCTTAATCTGTTCTGTAAGATCATTCTGTGACAATTGGTATTTTTCTGTCAAGTCAGAGAGACATAAATGCAAGTTATTTATTTCAGTTTTTGACTTAATTGAATCACTATCATATTGATGCTGTAAATTATTTATATATTCACTATTTTGTCTAGCTTCCAACATGAGCCTACGACAGTCTGCTTTTAATGATATATTCCTAGACCTAATATAACTGTTATTTAACTTATTTTTATATTTTTTAATAAATTTTAAAAGCTTAATGTATTTCCTATTGCTAAAATAACCACCATTGATTGAAACTACATTATTCACTTTTAAGTCTTTGTCAACCAACTCATCATATAAACATAATGTTTGTTCACACTGGCACCTCTCCTTCTCCTCTTCAAACTTTTCAATAGTACTTAGAGCTTCATTGAGCTGCAACTCTAAATGCCGGATCCGATCTAATGCCTGCACATAGTAGTCACTGTACAGGCCAACAGCGGAGAGCTGCTCCTGTACCTGGTCCCATTCACTACATACATCCCTATACTGGGTGTGGAGTTCACTCAGCTCTTTTTTCAACTCCTTAACTTTGCCATTGATGTCCAATAACTCAGCCTCACCATCATCTCGCTCTTTCAAAAGTTACTGTGGTCACACAGTAACTTTGATTTTTTTAGTTCAACCAGAGCAGTTTTTAGTTTTTGTTCTAATTCTACCACAGTAGCTCTTCTTGTGGTAGGAGGCATGACTGATAACATTTTGAACAACTACTTAATAATTTATTAAAATTCTTGTGATGACAATACACCACATAAAAGAAAACCTGTTTATAAAAAGATTATTATAATTTATTAGGGTGATGTGTAATGCAGTATTAGTAGTTGGGCATCTAGGCATATGGCATATTAATATACTTTTAGTATAGTTCACCATCCATCACAATAAAATACTCTTCCTTGCGGAATGCCTTTACTGTAGAGGAGGCTGTCAATGAATAACATACATATAAATACTTAAATATTATTATTAATCCAAAAGAAGAAATGCTATTAAAATTATATGGCTAAAAATATTAAAAGTTCTTGTTCAACAAACCTACCCTACCTACTTATTATAAATTTGACCTCACACTCACTCACAGTTATTAGTAATTTTCCTACATAACATGAAGAGAACAAGAAAATAGTATAGTCAATATTCACTAATACTAATAAGCTATAGGTAATATCTAACTTGAATTTTATAACGATTTCATACGAAACAGTCAATTGGAACGCCAAACATAAATACCTTGTAATGTCTCTTCTGCTAGTTTTTATAGCAAAAGTGCTATAAACTATAATTGTTTTCGTTTTATTATAACGTATATAGTGTTTTTAATATATAATTTACATTATAAACTATTTAAATTAATTATTTAAAACTCCGAACAACAAAACAGCTGTTGACGGTTCTGACTTTTTATATATATAGCGCGCGCGATTATGCGATGCGACTGCCGCTAATCGCATCATATGATCGCTCGAGCGAAAGCCAAATTGCGAATGCTGAAATTGCTTTAACTTTGTCTTCTTTACTTCTCTTTTGAAAAATTATGTTTATTATAATTCAAAAAAAAAAAAAAAAAATATTTTTAACTAAAATCTTAAATAATCATTTCTGTGACATATAAGTAAGGTGTCATCGCAAAAAATTCTTCTTCCGCGTCTAAACTATAAATTATCTCTAAGGTCGAGTTGCTGAAAGCGTGGTAGCGGTTAAATCGCTCGCTCGGTTAATTCGAATCAATTTCGTGGTAAACATATAATTTATTTTAGATCAAATTAAGTTTATATTATTAAAACTTATTGTTAAACGATTATTGATGAAAAATGACGGTTAGCCAACAGCAACTGGCCCTAAACAAATTTCTCTGATTTTAACTTTGACAAGCTATTTAACAGCTATCACGCTTTCAACAACTCAGGCCTAAGGGCGACTATATCAACACTCTATATTTCGAATATTAAATAATAATAATTATAGTTCGTAGGTGAAATGTTATAAAATGGGTTCTATATATTAAAAACACATTTAATCGTACCCACCACACACTCACCACAAACACACCACATACTCACGACATAACACAAACACAACACACACTCATCTACACAAGATATTACTAATGCAAATACTTTTAATTGTAATAATTTTGTTATTATCAATGTCCTTGTCGCTAAATATGTGTACTATAATAAATGGATACTTTAATATATTTGAATAAATTTAATTGAATAGGGTTGTTCAACAAGAACTTAGTTTTTCAATTGTGGCAACACCATCAACATGATAGTTTTTCATTCATAATTGCCGAACTTTTCTCTTTGTAATTTTATAAAAAAAAATGTTTTATTTTGTTTTAGAAAACAAAGTTCTTGTTGAAAACCCCTTTATATAGGCTTACTTAACTATCACCACCAAAGAGAGGTAAAATATTTGGCAATAAAAAAAAATAGCTTCAATTTATATATTTTACCTAATAAGAAACACATCTATATTTGTTTCAGATAATTCTTACTTAACTTAGATATATATACAGGGTTACAGGAAAAGTCGTGCTAGATCCGTTCAGGGCGTGGAGTACCCATCAGTTCTGACTTATTTCTCTATGAAACACCCTAACCTAAATTTAACCCTTTTCGAGATTTTCGACTTTTAATTTTTTTATTGAAAATTGCCGATTTATGGGCTACTAAAATTAATTTTGTTTATTGTTGAGTTGTATGTTTATTTTAAAATAATTTTTAATTTATCAATTAAAGTAAATTATTCAATATCCGGCTCGAAGGACCATCACTTATGGTCATTAAAAAAAGCGACCTGCTGGTTCAGCGGCCTTCGATAGCCCAGCAGTGGATTATAGGCGATGAGGAACCTGATTACACCTCAGCAGTATAAAGACAATCCTACCAGTGATTAATGAAATTCACTTACTTGGTCTTATATTGGATTATCCTCCACGTAGCTTTGAAGTACTCTAGACTTCCTCAGTGTCTTCAGGTTCGGCGATGATGCGGTGATGTGGCGCAGCGGTTTTTGCGTAAGCAAAAGCGGAGCGTTCACAAATGATTGTCTTGACAGACAGACATACAGAAACACGGATTCAAGCGAATATAGCGGAGCGGACATTAAATTAACAGCGGAGCGAATCTTGACTTTCTTAGTCCATTGCTTGTGTGTCAATGATTTCGCGGTGCCGTACTGCGCCATCTGTCGCGGAGTCTGTGTTAGCTCGTAAGAGATAAATTAATATTAAGCTAATAAAGTAAATCTCATTAAATTCACTAGATGGCGTTGTCTTTACAGTACTGCGGCGCAAACAGATGGAGTTATGAAATTTGTGTAAATTTGTATACCTAATAAGTATTTCTTTCTTTTCCCTGAGAGATAGATCGCACGAATGCCTAATATTATAATTTTAGAACGCATTCTTAAAAGATAATATTAATATTTCACCACTATCATTTTAAAATATTAGTTTCTATTTTTTAGGTTTAAGTTGTCTCTGTAATTTTACCTTGAAAATAGGAATAATATACGGAAACTCCCTTCGGCCTAAAATAGACTATTGAACGAAATGTCAAACATGTTCGCTGTCGCCATATTCTGTTCTGATTTCAACAATCACTGCTCAATAATTGATTATAATAATTTTTCTTCTCCCTTTTTGTTTTGGCTTTGTGTGGCGTTTTCTGTTCTCATGTCTGGAAAGGCGATTTTGGTTTTAGGATACCTCCTATCTTAATGAATATTACTGAATATAAATTATCGACTGTTCAAATTCATCCAATTATGGTTAACAACTATATTTAGGTAGAAGTAAATGCATTGTAAAAAATGTCCTAATCATCAACTTGTCCTAAATAATTGTCATAAAAACTGTTTTATTTTTAAGCTAAAATAAACCTATTTATAGTAGGTTAAATATAATTGTATGTTCTACAATATGCGAGTAAAGTATCTAACAAGTTCTGAAAGTATGAATAATATGGAAGTGTCTTGTACCTGTAGTACAAATTACAAATATTCATCCGTCTCGCTCGCACTCAATCAAACCTACATTATAGAAAAGTAATAACCATGTAGCTACTTTTCATTTGCCAGCCAGTGGTTAAGGCCTGACTTGGGATGGGTGACCGCTTTATACAACGAGGCTACACGTTAGTGTTTTTGTGATATGTTAATAAACACTACAACAAGCTAGCCACTTGTTAGGTGTTGCCTCCTAACACCATCGATGACATCCTCATGTCATCGACGGTTAATCAACCCGCTAGGTACTTTTTAACAGTTCACTGAGCCCGTTTACACAGTTCTCGGGAGCCAAAAAGGCACCCGTGAAGGTATTATTATTATGGCCCATGCCGACATAGTTATTCTGTTATTTTCTTGTGGGTCATACTTTTTTTGAGTTTGCATGGTGGGCGACCAGCTTCTGGTCTCGTGTTTAGACAGGCGATTTTGACCTTAGGGCACTTCACTATTTATACTTTCATAGCATTATGGATTACTTAGGGTGAGTTGCACCAAAGTGTCTGTTGAAGTACCAAATTGTATCGAATGTACCAGCTGTGCTCGACTTTTAAAATAAACTGGTACAATTGACGCCATTTTTAACTTTAATAATTACAATTACTTTAACGGATACTTTGGTGCAACTAGAGTTTAGATCATTAATCGAACAGTCAATTGTTGTAGATGTTGTATTTGGATAATTAAAAAAAAAACTATGTTATAAACAATTATAATTAAAATTACTAAGCATTCATTAATCGCATTTTTAAAGTTGTTTGAAATAAGTTTTTTTTTAATTACCTACATTTTTTAAGTTTACAATGAAATATTATGACCTTTTTCATTTATATAGGGTCCAAAGTGGGTAAATGTAAACAGAGGTAAATGAAAACGCTTTCAATTATTACGCCAATAACACATTTTAATACTTTTTTATAATATTTGACACTGATAATTCAAAATGGCCGTCATAGACCATAAACTATAAATACATACATATCATGTGACAATAGAGAAGGTTAATTGTAAACTTACTTTAGTACACTAAAATATTCAAAGCTTCTCTAGCAAAGTTCTCAATATAGAATTATTAATTGAAAAATATAATTTAGATTTGATGTATTTTACAGAATCCTGGCTAAAAGCAGAGAAAATGTGTTTTAATATAAATAACTTTATAATTGCTAGTTTTTTCAATAGGAACTCCTGTGAGGGAGGTGGAACTATTATTTTAATTAGAGATACACTAAAATGCAAAGAGCGGAAGGATATTATAAAACTATCAGTTGAACGTGTTTGTGAGATCTCATGTGCAGAGATGGATACTTATATTATTCTATGCATATACAGACCCCCCGCTTCTGCTTTACATACTTTTATTAATATAATGGAGGATGTTTTATCAAAAATTTATGACTTAAATAAACAAATTTTTATATGTGGGGATTTCAATATAGATATTTTAATAAATAACAGCGACAAACAAAAACTTATTTCATTGTTTAACTCTTTTAACTTAAATAATGTATTCATGGAACCAACTAGGATTACTTCAACTAGCCGGACTTGTATTGATAATGGATTTACTAACTGTTCTCTCTTAAGTAACTCTGTTATTACTGGGGTGCCATCTGACCATAAATGTTTGTTAGTTAGCTTTCAGTCACAAACTAAACCCATAAATAAAATTATTAGGTATAGGCCCTTAACAGATAATAAACTTAATAATTTTAATGAAAATATAATAAGTGAAATGTCCAGCTTTATATATAATATTAATCAACCTAATATCACATTCTCCAATCTACATAAAATAATAAATCAAGAATTTAATAAAGTATGTCAAATAAAAACAAAGAAAATTACTGACCAATTAAATTTTGCTACTTGGGCAACTAAAGGCATTAGAATAAGTAGGGATACACTATATGATCTATATGACAAAAGATCATATACTTCTGACCAAAATTTCCATAATTATGTTAGGAATTATTCAAAATTGTTTAAGAAAGTTTGTATTACAGCTAAATCTATTTACATTGGATCCAAAATCAAACAATCAGATAATAAATCCAAGTGTGTATGGAAAATGATAAATACTGAAACCGGTAAAAATATAATCAGGCAAAATACAATTTCAATTAGACAAAACGGAGTTATGTTATCAGATAAAAAACAAGTTGCTGAGTTATTCGAGGAATTCTTTACTAATATCCCATTACAAATTACGAACTGTATTAAATCATCAGCTAGTACTGCTAATGATTTTTTAAAACGATATATTAAAATACCAATTATATCTAATTTTAATTTTAAATATGTCACTAATGAGGATATACTAAAACACTTTAAAATGTTATATAAAAAGAAAACTGAAGATTTATGGGGGCTATCTGTCAAAGCTATCGAAGCAATCATTCATACTATAGGACCGGTACTCGCTGATACTTTTAATGGGTGTGTTAATGAAGGAATTTTTCCCGACCTTATGAAGAATAGTAAAATAGTTCCCATATTCAAGTCCGGCTGTAAGACAGATCCAAATAATTATCGTCCTGTTTCTGTCCTGCCAGCCTTAAGCAAAATATTTGAAAAAATAATTCTTGGTCAGCTGTTAAGTCATTTTAATACTCATAAATTGTTACATGATCAACAATACGGGTTCACAAAAGGTAGAAACACAACAAATACCGGGACAAGACTGATTACAGAAATAATTGACGCCTGGGAAAACTGCCAGGATCTCGTTGGCGTTTTCTGTGATCTGTCTAAAGCGTTTGATTGTGTTGACCATCAAACTTTGTTAAACAAGCTGGAATTTTATGGCATTCGCGATTTAGCTTTAAATCTAATAAAGTCCTACCTTTCTAATAGAACTCAAGGTGTTAATATTGATGGTTGTGTATCCGACGGAACCATTGTAAAGATGGGTGTCCCCCAGGGCTCAATTTTAGGCCCGTTCCTGTTCCTAGTATACATCAATGATCTTCCACATATGGTACAGGAGACGGCGCAGATAGTGCTATTTGCTGATGATACATCCCTACTGTTTAAAGTTAGTAGGAAAGATAATATATTATCGGCAGCAAATGACACTCTGGAAATGGTTTCAAAATGGTTCACGGCAAATAATTTAGTTTTAAATGCAAAGAAGACTAAGTGCCTGAAATTTACGTTGCCTAATGTATCAAATATCAATGCCACAGTGAAGATAGGTGGCACTGATCTGGAATTTGTCGACTCCACTGTGTTTTTAGGGATCACAGTTGATTCCAAACTACAGTGGAAAGCTCACATCAATACTTTATCCAACAGATTGAGCTCTGCTGCATATGCAGTCAGAAAAATTAGACAATTAACTGATGTTGCAACAGTCAGACTAGTGTACTTCGCCTATTTTCACAGTATAATGACATATGGTCTTATAATGTGGGGATCTGCGGCAGATATTGACACAATATTTATTCTACAGAAGAGGGCCATTCGGGCAATATATAACATAAAAGCTCGTGACTCTCTTCGAGAAATCTTTCCTATGATTGATGTATTGACACTACCATCTCAATATATTTATGAGAATTTATTGTACGTAAGGAAAAACTTAAATATGTTTAGTAAAAATAGCGATAGACATAATTTAAACTTAAGAAACATAGATAAAATCGATATACCAAAGTTTAGACTGCAAAAAACGAATAAATGTTTCGTCATTAACAGTATAAGGTTATTTAATAAATTACCTAAAAGCATTATAGAATTGAGTGAAATAAAGTTTAAGAATTGTATAAAACACATTTTAATCAATAAGGCTTACTATAGCGTAAAAGACTATTTTAACGATAAAGACGTCTGGAACCGTCCTGATATGCAATTGAGGTCTCGCAACTAGTGAACAAATTACTTATTTATTAGAATTATATTTGTAGAATAAACATTAGCTTAGTAGTGTCCGATATTGTAATAATTTAATATTACATAATTTATTTTTATTACATTATGTAAATTTTGTCTTTGGATAAGGTAATCACTGATGATTACCTGCTTATTTATACTTAATTTATACTACAGTACTGTGTAGTTCTGTACATTGGTACAGTAACAAATAATCTGCCATAGGGTGTTTTGCGCATGCTGATCGGTGGGGTGCATTTTGAGTATGCTACTATATATATATATGTTATATGCTATATCAATGGCTGTACTCCTCTTTTAGTTTGTGTGAAGCACTAGAGTTTTTTACTTGCTGGTTTCTTTTTCTCCGGGGTGTCACTGAGGGGATCGACTTTACAGTTAGTATACCCGCCCTTAAAAATACCGATCCTTATAGGTTTACTTATATGTGATTGGTTACTAACTTTTTATTTAGAATAAATATTTAAGGCGTGGATATGGTCGGTGAAGTTGGTCGCCTTGGTGGCTCCCTTGTATGGCAGATAATGATTGACAGGTCAATGGAATCAGCTAACCACCTAGTCTTACACTAGTTGGTTATGTAGTGTGTGTTCGGTTTGGTAGTAATTTTCATATTAAGATTTCTAAATTTAAGTTCTAAATCTGATATCGAGGTATAATAAATATTTGTCGTTCTTTTAATAATGAATAGCTGCCTAACCAAACGCACCTTAAGACCTCATTGTTAAAATTTTTTTTTTTTTTTGACTATTCATAAATATCTGTAAAGATTTACATGAAATAAATGATTTGATTTGATTATCACGGGTGCCTTATGGCGCCCGAGACCGCCGAGACGAATGGTGGGATTTTAATTTAAGATAGTATGAGTATACACCGAACAATTGGCTAGCTCGTCGCGATGTTTTGAATAGACTCAAAAATCCATCTTTAAACAGTTTCACAAGTTGGTGACAAACCGGGACCGCAGCTTAATTAATGTGTACATATTTTTTTTAATTAAAAACTCATTGGTACACAACGGGATTCGAACCAGGGACCTAAGTGATTAATTATAAAGTTTATAGTTTATCACTTAGGTCCCTGGTTCGAATCCCAGTATCATAATCCACATTTATAATCCCAGTATTTATAGTAAAAACTCTAAATGCGTGCAGAAAGTTTTAAATAATATATTGGAGTAATAATTGGAAATGTTTCCATTTATCAACTTTGACTATATAGGTGCGTAAATAAGTTAGGAAATAAAACATTTTTATATGTATTATGTTGAGTTTTATTTAGCAAACCAAGTTTTAAACATAATTTGACCAAAAAACAATCCGACAAAACTAAACTCACCTGCGGAGGATTCAGTAGGTTGCGGATAATGCGAGTTTTCTATGATGCATCAAGATTGAGGCCCACATTTTGATAATACAAATTTTTTTATTATAAAAATGTGGCCCCTCATTCCTGGTGCTTATGAAGTTTTCTAACTATCTGTGTTTGAGTTAATAAAAAAATGTATGGTTCTCAGCGTAAACAAAGCGAACGAACCTTATACATAGGGAAATAATTGAGTGTAACGATACTAGACCGTCGTTTGCACTTTCCGTAAAAAAAATAAAACGGATGTCTGTCTGTGTTTCTGTTCGTTTGGTCTTTGCAAAGGATAACTCTTAGGCCCAGAGTTCACTACGATGCACTGAACTGGAAAGAGTTCGTCGATTCGAAATGACTGAAGCTTATCGTGAACTTTAGGACACGATTGCGGATGTTACCAACAACAACGAAGATGGACATCATGTAGAGGTAAGAAGAAACACTATTTCATTAAAGTGGCTTCCATAGAAAATTGACTTGTGCCTATTGGATTGCTACTACCAACAATAACGTTACCTTATTGTTGCGTTACTAACAGTGACAAAAGTCAATGTTGTAAAAATTCTTTATGTCCGCATTTCTTACACTTCCAAAATTAACGAAAGAACATGTCGTACAAAATAGTATTTGTGTCCCTATTGCCTTTATGCAACCAACATTAACAAAAGTCAAAGTCGTACAAAAATCTTGCCGCGAAAATAAAATATTGTACAAATTATTCCTCTGCGCCTTATTGCATTGAGATGCTACCAACATTAACGAAAGTACATTTGTTAATTCGTACAAATTGTTTATGTGTCCCTTAAAGCTAACATTAACAAAAATAAATATCATATAAAATTGTTTATCCCTATATTGCCTTCATGCAACCAACATTAATAGAATTATCTATTTCCTATTGCCTTTATACAACCAGCATTATCGAAAGTAAATATCATACAAAAATGTATATTTCTAGCCTTTGTGCAACCAGCATTAATGAAATTTAATTTCGTACAAAAATCGTCTTTGACGTTACATACAATATAGAAAATGAATATTTATTCGATATTGTTTCCACCGCCTGTTTCGAAACCGTCTAGCCGCTGATAAACAACAATATATTGATCGACCACATTCTTGGACTTTGTAAGTCTACTTACCATCATTTATATACAAAGTCACAAGTCGTGCTCCAACAATAAACATTGTCATTATTATTTTGTTTTAACTAACGAGAGTGAAATTGCTGGAAAAAAACTCTCCAATATATAAAGAGTAGAAGTACGACGAAAGAAGATATTTTGAGGCAAAACAAGCTGTGCTACTATTAGTACATTTATGATTTATTTTGTATATTATATTATTATAACCTCAAACTTAATTTTTTTTATATTTAGGACAAAATTTTGAGTTTTTGATGATACAGATTTCTATACAAAAGTCGATAGGATGATTATATCGGTTCGTAATGACCATATAAAAAATACAAATCAAGATACGGTACTTTGTAAAATAAAACATAAAATTGCAATAAAAAAAAATAGTGGGTGGGATTCGAACGCAGGACCGTCGTTCGGTATTCAAACATTATAAACACAGTTATCTAGTGTTAAAAAAATATTCCAACTTCAATCTAATGAAATAATGTTTTTATGAAAATATTAGTTATTTTCCTTTTAATTTTGAATATTTATTATTACCATAAACATAAGAAAGAGTATGTTTTTCAAAAAATTATGCTAAAATTTATTAAAATGTACTTATATAAATTTTATCTGTGATATTGTGATAACTATTTTAACATATTATAGTGCAAAATGTTTCCGGTAAGATTTTATTTTTTTATAATATGTTATATAAATCTTTACTAATATTATAAAGAGAAATCATTTGATTGTTTGATTCCAGATAAACTCCATTATCTGCTTCATGAGGATAGAGATCCATACCTCAGTGCTAGTTGAGATGGAAATAGACCTAAAAACCCCGGAATCAATCGTTGAGGTTGAGGTGGAAACAGAAGTAAGTTTCAATTTAGGGACTTATGTATTTTATTATTATAAATTACCCACATATTATATAAGTTAAATACATTGTTGAGACAAATAAATTTAATACAATTTCGAACTTAATACTTATTCAAGTATAACTCGCCCGCTTTCCTGTCATATTTATTAGTAAGAAAGAGACAAAACGCCTTAGTGTCTAGATTTGTAATCATTTGTGAGTAGGTGAGTAGTTAACCCTGCATCGAACATTTTAATGATATTAGCTAAAAACTAAAAAAAAAAAAAAAAAAAAAATTTATTTTTATTATATTACCTATTTAATATTTTATTTGATAATTGAATTATTGTTTAAATTTTAAATAAAAGAATAATGTGTCAATAGCTGGTATTGATTTATATTTTTAAAGAATTACATACTGATATTTATTTTTCTGTTCAGAAACCAGTCAAACGTTCTCGTGGCCGGCCTCGTGGCAAAACGGATCAAAAGCAGGCAAACTTACTTCATTAATTCTATTTTACTGTGTCTATATATACACAACGACGAGCACGCTACTTGTTGGTTTACATTTCGGGCTCCATTAAGCACCTAACTTTTTATTTTAGGTAAGCAAGCTGTCAAAAGGCAAAGCCGCTTCCACCTCTACTGCTGGCATATGCACCACAGTTGCGTCTGCTAGCACCAATAATACGTGCCGGATTGGATGCCATGTTTTTGTTTAAATTGCTGCACAATCATATTGACTGTCCTGATCTTCTGGAGCTTCTGCACTTTCGGGTGCCTAAACACAACACAAGGTCACAAGCGTTATTCCATCTACAACCAAGCCGAACTAATGCCGGTCTACGCGCCCCACTACACCGTATGTGCACTGTATATAATACGCGCTTTGTTACCCTCGACATTTTTAACAGCTCAGTTGGCAAGTATAAGAGTGGAATAAAATCCCTTCTAAAACCTACAATCTAGTTATTGTTTATATATTATTTCTAATCTGTATATAATTATGTGTAAGTATATAAACAAATATTATATATAATTTATTGTTATGTGTATATACCTACTTTTTTAATACCTATATTGCTTATATATATTATATAAGAATAAGAACAGTCCTGTCACACTTCTTTTTATTTTGTATAACTTTCTGTGAATACGCTGTTGTCACATATGTATGTATTTTGTTAAAAATCTGTTTCTGTTAATATCTGTATGTGTCGTTTGTATTCAATAAATCTTTAAAATAAAATAAAATAAATATCCGGGAACGTGTCAAATGAATTCGTGAAACACTTCGTGGAAAACTCCCGAAGCGTAATCTGGGGCAGGGGGTATGTCCCTCGAAATTAATTGAAAATCTTCATTAATTTTCGATAAATAAAATAATACTCTACGTTTACTTAAAAGCTTGATATTTCGATTTTTTTTTGACAGCAAGAAACGCCGCGAACGGAACGCGGAGTTGGAAAGGGAGCGTCGCGCGGAGTTGAGCAACTCCTATAACATGCTTCGGATAGCATTAGGAGGCAACCCAGAGACTTGCGACACCCATGCTGACGAGGTACGTGTTGGACTTATAAATGGCGCAATTACAAATACTTTGTTTGCCCAATTATAGGTAAACTCATTCGGATAATATGTTTCAGAATTAGGGTAAACTATTAAGTGTCCGACAGTCGTCATACACTTACATTACTACATCTAGTCTGATTGACCAGGCACCGCCGCGGCGATTAAAGACAACATTTCCTAAAATATGTTATAGAACATTTATCAACGGTGGAAAATTGCTAAGAAGATGAAATCATTTGTTTCTAGAGAAGCTGTACTTACATGTTTATTTTTACAGCCTGTAGATAATTTGGGTTATTGTTTTCTAGTTATCCAGGGAAAAGCTTCTGGTTGAGGCAGTAAAAGCATTGAAAAGGCCTCCATCTGAGGTGCAAATTGTAGACTTAAGAAGACGTTGGATAAAATACCAGATATAAGAAGACAGAATAGACTTCTGAAAATGCAAAGTAAGTATTTGAACCCATTTTGTATTACTGTAGTTGGTGCCTACTTGCTCAACCCAAATACGCACCAGACTATTTTTTTTTTAAATGATCATTTAAATTATAGTATTGACCGATACTTCGGATAACTGCTTTTATGATACGGAACCGGAGCTCGAAAGTAGCAAAGAGTTGTTTCCCGAGGTTTTCGGAGACTATAACAAGGATCTGGGTCTGGAGGAACAACCCACTGCTGATCTTACGGTGAGTTGCTAATATTATTATATCTATACATGGAGGCCGAATTGGTTAGACCGTTGAAAACAAAAACCCAAAACGATACCCACGCTTCAGGGGCAATATGAAGCTGCTAGAGAAGTTAATCCCGTTATATAGGCTGGATGCTTGGAAACTGCTCAAAGCCGATCCCCTCAACGACAAAACACTATTCGTGCTAACGAGCATACCGGAAGAGGAGGTGAAGCAAATTGTAGTCAGGGGCAGAAGAATATCCTTTGAGGTAATAATAATAATAATAATAATATGTAGGACAAATTACACAAATTTCTCTGGTCACAAACTAAGCTCTAGGCTTGTACTATGTGTACCAGAAACAATGATATAATACATATTATATTTTATAAACACCCAGACCATGACAAACTGTACAGAAAAACGTAATAATATTTATTTGCCATGGGTGGGAATCGAACCCACGACCTCCGGATTTAACGCCAAGGGCGCAACCACTAGTCTACGGAGGCTGTCAGTAAGATGCACCTACACAAGTTTCTTCAACTTTTAAGGTTTCAGAAACACACTACAGTCTGCTAAACCGCCAACAAATGTATCACGTGCTGTGTACACCTGTTCACAGGGAGCCAATAAAAGAAAGAGGTAGGAACCGACGGCAAGGCTGGAGGCAGCCACTATAACACCTAAGACGTCGCGTCAGATCCAATGACGGCGGAGGGTAAATTGTTGATACATTTCCTGGATATTTTTTATTTTATTATTTTTAATACTATATTTTTTCTAAATCCAAGAGCTAATTAAACTGTCTACGGTTATCTGTGGACAAGTCGAAACAAGCGTTACGTATGCTAGCACCGCCGTTGCGTCTGCTAGCAGGACTCAATTCCGGAGCGCGCCAAACGAGTTCGTGGAAGACCTCGTGGAAAACCCCCGAAGCGTAATCTGGGGCTGGGGGCTATGTCCCCTCGAAATTAATTGAAAATCTTCATTAATTTTCGGTAAATATAATAATACTCTACGTTTACTTAAACGTTTGATATTTGAATTTGGAATTTCTTTTGACAGCAGGAAACGCCGCGAACGGAACGCGGAGTTGGAAAGGGAGCGTCGCGCGGAGTTGAGCAACTCCTATAACATGCTTCGGATAGCATTAGGAGGCAACCCAGATAGTTGCGATACCCACGCTGACGCGGTAAGTGTTGGACTTATACATGGCGCAATAAAAAATTTTTGGTCATTTGCCCAATTATACGTAAACTAATTCGGGTTTATTGTTTATAGTATTGACTGATACTTCGGACAACTACTTTTATGATACGGAACCGGAGCTCGAAAGTAATAAGAAAGAGTTGTTTCCCGAAGTTTTGGGAGATTATAGTTTGAATCGGGGTCTGGTTTTTCATTCGGAAAATGATCCCATCGAAGAGTTATTACCCGAACTTTTGAGATTTCATAGTTTGGATATGGGTCTGGAGGCACTGCCCACTGCTGGTGATCTTACTGTGAGTCTGCTAATATTATTATATCTATACATGGAGGCCGAATTGGCTAGACCGTTGAAAACAAAAACCCAAAATGATACCCACTCTTCAGGGGCAATATGAAGCTGCTAGAGAAGTTAATCCCGTTATATAGGCTGGATGCTTGGAAACTGCTCAAAGCCGATCCCCTCAACGACAAAACACTATTCGTGCTAACGAGCATACTGGAAGAGGAGGTGAAGCAAATTGTAGTCAGGGGCAGAAGAATATCCTTCGAGGTAAGATGCATCTACATAGTTTCTTCAACTTTTACAGTCTCAGAAACACACTACAGTCTGCTAAACCGCTAACAAATCTATGACGTGCTGTGTACACCTGTTCACAGAAAGCCAATAAAAGGAAGAGGTAGGAACCGACAACAAGGCTGGAGGCAGCCACTATAATACCTAAGGCGTCGCGTCGGATCCGATGACAGTGGAGGGTAAATGGCTGATACAAGTCCCGGATAAAGATAACATATCTTTTTTAATGCAAGAACCATGGATTAGAGTTGATACCATAATGCGAACTGAAAAGTACAAGAGATAAACTCTTATATTTACACAGTCTCAAAAGCAAAAGCATGCATAGGTACATATCGATCAAAATATGCATGCAACTCTACTAACACAATTATTTTATAGAGGCTAAACTCAGTAAGGGCCGCAATGAACAATAATTGAACCAACTGTAGAGGCTTTTTTCGTAAAAGTGACAAAAAAAATGACTGCATTCACCTGTCATCAGAACAATATTTATAAAATGTCCTACATTATTACATATTTTGAACTTTACCTATTAATTAATGACTTTTGTTAATTTTTTTAGTAAACCACATCAAGCTACGAATTACCAATAAAATATAAAGAAACGGTTGCGTCTGCTAGCACCGTTGTGTCTGCAAGCACTGTTGCGTCTGCTAGCACCATTGTGTCTGCAAGCACCGTTGTGTCTGCTAGCACCGTTGCGTCTGCTAGCTACTTTGTGTCTGCAAGCAACTTTTCGTCTGCTAGCACCTCTCAATTCCGGGAACGTGCGAAACTAGTTCGTGGAAAACCCTTGAAGCTGAAAAAAATCATTATATTAAGTACCTACCAAAAATGATGTATAAAAAGTAATATGCCCTATGTCCTTTTCAGGGTCTCAAACTATCTATCTCCATACCAAATTTCATCTAAATTGGAGAGAGACAATGTTCTTAGCAAACCATAGCTTCACCGTGCGGGTGCCGGGTCCATCGCGTGGTTGAAAGGCAGGGAAATGAACTGCAGCGTTCCCGGACTTGAGACCGTGAAGTAGGTTTAAAGACCTTTTGAACTCTCACCTGCACTGTGTTCACTACCCTCTCTAATCAACCAAATACTATATGATCCTGTTAGCGCCATCCTGGAAACACGCTCCATAAAAGTTCCGACGGCTGTTCTCGGAAGGCCAAGATCCTTCAATAGACGGTGCAAAGACTTTGCTGGAATTCTTCTTGCACCAACTTCCACTGCATAAAGTTTAGTTTTAAATCCATTAAACTAAACTTATATGTATTAAAAATGACGTAATTTCCATACAAACTTTTATCCCCTATTTCCTAACAGCTCTTTTTTCGCATTAAAAAGTATATATGACCTTTCTCGGGCTCTAGAGAATCTCTGTACCAAATTTCATTAAAATTGGTTCAGTAGTTTAGGCGTGATGGGGTAACACACAGACAGACCGGGTTACTTTCGCATTTATAATATTAGTATAGAAGTATAGATATAGATAGTATAGATTTAACATAGGTACTTACTTAAAAATTTGATTCGCTATTTGAATTTGAGTTTTATTGTGACATCAGCAACGCCGCAGCGAACGCAACGCAGAGCTTGAATGGGAGAATCGCGTCGCGCAACACTGAGGAGCTCCTAGAACATTTAAAAAAAAGCATAAAGGAGGCAGCTCGGATGGTTGCGACAAACAACCTTACCTATAAGGTTTAACTTCTAAGGCGAGGTTGTACCAAAATAAACTTTTTGTAAAAGTAATGAATGATTTAAGTTAAAAATGGCGTCGAAGGTACCAGTTTTATTTTGAATGTCGAATGACACTTATTTGGTTGGGTAGAGAGAGTAATGAACACAGTGAAGGAGAGAGTTAAATTCGAAAAGGCCTGCTTCGCGGTCTCAAGTCCGGGGACTGCTGTTCACTCCCCTCTTCTGTAGTTTCTAAGATACGTGAACAAACAAACAAACAGATAGATTTCTAAATAGCCTACATTATTTTAGCATATTTAATCTCATCTGCTTTTATTTATTTTATTTATTAACAATTTTATTGTATTTGAAGATACAAAAATGTATAATGTTGCGTAGTCGTATCTATGAAACAGCAGATATGTTTCGCTCTAACAGAGTAGGATCATACACCACAATAGTAGTTACCTACCATAGAATCATTCGACAGGCTGAGGTGTCTCCAATTCCTGCTGGACACCCGATGCAAAGTCGGGCTCCAGCAACAGTTCTGGATTAAAAACTTGCCAAGTCCCACCATTCCTCAATGCTCAGCTAAACTGAAAAAGTAAAATATATACTAATATTATATATAAGCATCAGGATTGAGGGGCCACATTATTTATAAAAAGATTGCTAATAATTATTACGTCCGCAGTTAGCAAAAATCGAGTTTTAAAAAACTCTTTTTTTTTGCTTCTCCAGACTACTAATAAATATAATTCTAGTTTATAAAAAAATATACTTTCGAACCACGCAAACCTCACTTCAATCCGTTTAGTGATAACGGAAATATTTAAAAATAAAAAATCCATGTAATTTATTTATTTTAACTTTTACAAACTTCAGTTTCTTTTTTTTACTAACTACTAGCATAAGTATTATAAGCAAATTTGTTTTATCAAAATATGGCCCCTCAATCCTTATGCTCCTATATTAGAAAGAGATCCTGATAAACTCAAAAACTACTGAACCGATTTTTCAAATTATTTATCCTATAGCTAACTAGATAACATTACTCGCTTATAATGTCGCTATAGGTGAGCTATGTTTTATATTAAATCCGGTTCGTTTGAAACGAAATGGCGAGAAACAGCGGCGCATCTAGTAATTAATAATAGCCTTATTTACAATATTTTATTAGAAAATATTACATTAAACGATAAACTTGATTAGCAATCGGATTTAAAAATCCGATTATTTTCAATAAATACCTTTTAAAACGATATAACTTTCATACGGATTTAAAGCCTATTAAAGAGAATTTTGTAACAATAATAATAAGTAGTTATTTTCTCATTACAAAAAACATCAATACAAGAAAATAGTTGGTACAGAATCCGTGTGAGACTGGAGGAGAATTATCTCTCACTTGCAACAACAAAATAAAGGTGTACGTAAATACGTTTATCGTCTGTCATGCGGTTATATAATTGTTCGCTGATATAAATTTATTTAGGTAGTTTTTTCGCGATAAAAGAAACAGTCAATGTGGAAACAATAATAAAAAAATCATAGTTTTTGTTGATTAAATAATAAGTATATTTAGATATTAGTAGTTCCTAAGAGTTACCGATTTATCTTAAAAAGGTGCTTTATCAAACTACCTACTTAAAACAAAAGATTTTTTTTAAAGGTTATTTATGTACTTATAAGCTTTTACAGAAAGAGTTAAAAAAACTGAAAAAAACAGTAGTTGCGCCTTTGGCGTTTATCCGGAGGTCGTTGGGTCAATTCCCACTCATGAAAAACACATTAGTACTTTATTCTGTTACAGTTTTCCAAGATTTCTATGTTTATAAAATAAAATCTGCTACACATTACAGTACATATACGTGGTGGCCGAGTTGGTTAGACCTTGGACTTAAAAACACTAAGGTCCCTGGTTCGAATCCCGGTGTGTACCAATGAGTATTTAATTTTAAAAAATATGTACATTTGTTTGACAACACACCTATGACAACACACTATAGTGCCTCGGAGAGCACGTTAAGCTGTCGGTCCCGGTTTCACTATACCAACTTGTGAAACTGTTTATAGGTGGGCTATTGAGTCTATTCAAAACATCGTGACGTGCTAGCCACTTGTTCAGTATAGCCTCATACCATCGGCTACGATGAAGTAGGATAAAAACCCATCCGCTGGGTACCCTGATGCCGTCTCGGGCGCTGTAAGGCACCCGTGATGATGAAACTAATAATAATATAAGGAATCGCCCTAATGCCTTAAATGGCATTTAAAACAAAATGTCAAAGTGTTCGTCCCGCCGTCTTCTGTTCTCACTACAACCAATCAACGCTCAGTTATGATGACATAATATTTTTTTTTCTTATCTAACTTTTATTTGTATGCGGCGACCATCTCCTGTTACGACTGAAAATGCGATATAAGGCCCGAGCCTATCTGTGTCTCTTAGGTAGAACCCCAGAATTTAACCGAATAGTTTTGGTTCCACTGGCATGTTATTTAGGTGACCAAATAAAAATAATTAAGGCAAATGTACATAAATGTACATATTGATAAAATCACTGTAAAAAACTTTCCGCGCCTTTAATATTTTTACAAAATTACAGTTTTAAAATAAAGTTTAGTGGAAAAATATTCCGTTTTTCGAATTCCGAAAAAAGCATACCTACAATAAAACATAACTGGGTAATACCCGCCACTTCGTGTGTGTATTACTGGTTATAAACAAAAAAAAAACGATCCCAACCTTCACCGGGTGTGACATGAGGCCATGGAGATATACAAATATATTTTGTGTCTGTATGGTCCATTTTGATGATATATAGATTTTGATCATTAGATTATCACGTAAAAACCGCTCATTACAATTAAATAGCCAGTAATAATAAAAGATATATCAAAAATATACTATAATGCCTCGGAGAGCACGTTAAGCTGTCGGTCCCGGTTTCACTATACCAACTTCTAAAACTGTTTATTGAGTCTATCAAACATCGCGAGTAAGCCACTTGTTTAGTGTAGACTCATACCGTCGACGACGTGGGATTTTTACCCCAGCGGAGGAGTTTTTAACCCCTCCGCTGGGTACCCTGGGGCCGTCTAGGCGGTCTCGGGCGCCGTAAGGCACTCGTGATGATATGTATATATATCAAATAAATAGATGATATATCAAAAAGGTATTTTTTTTTTACAATAAAATATACACGTAAAGTCTACGATTTTATTATAGATTTAGGAACATACCTTTTTTTAATCTAAATAAATAATTATTTTGATTTTGTGTCATTTCAGCTTCATCCATTAAAGATTTATTGGCCAAATCCTTTATTATATCAGCTACCTTTACTTAGTTAAACTAAACGTATAATAATAGTAAACGTATAAATATAACAGTTGTGCCGCGCGTCTACCCGCGCGGCAACTTACTACAAAAGTGAAAGTAATCCAATGCGCACTCGGTACTAGGTAATTGTTTACAACTACCCTACCAATAAAAAAAAAACTGATAAAATATGAAGGTAGGTATTTATAAAATAGTAACGACTATAGGTTAAGTTCCAGCTAAGACACGGCTAAAATGTCGCAGTAACATCATAACCTTGAAAGTAAGAAAATTTACGGAAATGTCTTAAGGGTAAAAAATGTAGAAAAATTAAATAAATTATTCTAAAGCGATATACTTTTACATAGAAGAAATAAAAAAAACCATTACGGGTGCCTATTTGGCTCCCGGTAACCGTCTACACGGCCTCAGGGTCCCAGCGGAGGGATTAACCCATCCTTATTTCGCCGATGGTATTCGGAGGCAACCGTGTTGTTAGGTACAAGTGGCGAGCTTGTTGCGGTGTTTATGATGAAATAGCCTCGTTGTATAAAGCGGTCACCCATCCCAGGGCCGGCTTTGTTGTCATCTGCTTAACCTTGTTATCAGTTGCGCAGTGACTTAACCACTAGGCTGGGGCCGCTTTTTACATTGCTTTCGTATATAGAAAATTAGTTATAAATAGCTTACGATAAAATTAAAATTGATTGTTTGATTTTTGACTCACTGTTTTGTAAGTATCCATCACGTATCCGTACGATTTTTTTAAACTTTCTCTTTCATACAAACCGAATACGGCTACAAAGACGTATTTGCATTACCTACGAGTCTATTTTAATATCCTCGCTGCTTTATCATTAAATCGTATCGCACCAAGAAAGGAGACTACCACCTCGATAATAAATACATGCAGTAGTCTCCGGTAAACCCACAGACTAAAACCGAAACATGACTAGGTCACTTGACTGCTCTTGCATCTGTATGGGATGTGGTAACGCCTTCCTCCACTTAAAAATAAAATAATTCATCATCATACTCGCATCATAATAGAATCATGCTCGATTTTATTACAGCTTTCTATGTGCGATATGTTTAGCTGAATACGAAATGTGACAATTAAGCTATTGCGATGAGATTATGACATGATTGATCTAAAGTTAACCTAAGAGAATTGAGGCCCTAAAGTGATGCGCTTACATATTATTATAACATAATTGTTTTTTATTTACTCGTATATTAATATAACTAAATAAGCAGCCATGATCGTCCTTTTTCTTTTCTAGACAATCAGAATTGTGATTGTGTGTATACTAATATAATGAACCCGAAGAGTTTGTTTGGTTGAACGCGCTAATCTCAGGAACTACTAGTTCCAATTGAAAAAATATTTTAGTGTTGGATAGCCCATTTATCTTGGAAGGCTCCACACTACATAACATCACGCTACGACCAATACGAGCAGAGCACCAATGAACAAAAACGGCTTTAAAACAGATTTCTTCAATTTGATCGACGTCACAGGTGAACAGAGAGCTGGCACTCTCTGAAAGATTAAGTTTAATAATCCAAAAAGGAAATGTAGCCAGGGTTCTGTGCTCTATGCCGCGCGTACCTATATTGTGAGGATTTTTTTGAGTAGGTTTTTAGGTACTCGTAGGTAGGGGATTTTATATTATTAATTTAAGTTTTATTTAGTTATTATTCTTTTTAATTTTGATATATTTATATTAATTTAGATAGTTTATTAGTTACTTTTTTTAAGTTATGTATTATTTTAAGTTAAGTTTTTATATTTATTAATGTGAGTTTTTTTAATTAGCTAAGCAGGACTGCAGTCGTCTTGATACCGAAACAAACGTACCTATTTCTAATATTATAACTTGGTGTTAGTCGAAGCTCAATTATTACCTATTTTATGTTGGTAATTGTACTTAATATTTTTTTTGTTGTAATAAATATTATTAAGGTATTTTTTATAGGGTCTTTGTTATATACACAGGGTATATAGGGTTTTTATTATTATTATTATTATGTTTTAATTTAGGTATAGTATTAATTTTATTAGTATAATAACTTATTTATGTTTTGTATGTTTCTTTAAAAAAAAAATTGTAAAAAAATCATTGAATATTTATTAACATGATTTAAAAACGCCTCATAACAGAAATTACCAATTACACTTTTATTTATACCGCCAACTCACCAATACCCTTTTAGATTGATTGTATAATGTATAATTTGTATACGACTCCTATGTTAAAAAAAAACTGAAAATAAATAATAATTTGCACCATTTATTTAATTTAAAATAACAATATACAATAGCTGTAATAAAAAATACTAAAGGATTGAATGGTAATAAATAAGGTGAAATGGAATGGAAATAAAAATTAAAAAATAATGTTATTACACAAAATAATACAATTCAAAAAACTAATAATTACCATTAAAGTAATAATTACAAAAGAAATATTAATAATTAAAAAACACCAACCTAATTAAAATACGAAACCTACAATAAATTATTTTGTTATTGTAGATTTAAAAAATATTAATATTTTTTTAATTATAAAACCACTTATAAAACCTAAACGTATTTTAATAAAGGACAATGGGCAAAAATATTTCCACCACTGAGGAAGCCATCAAGTGATCTAGTCATATTTAGGTTTTAGTGTGGGTTCACAGGTTTTCAGGAGACTACTTCACCAATTTCATGCCGTCTCGGTTGCGGTTACAAAACGGGACGATGAATCAGCAAGGTTACTCGTTATGCACACTCGTAATCGCGGCATCTAGCCAGCAAAGTGGGAGCAATCAAGGCTGTTAAACAACACATTTATTATATTTTGTAGGTCTGCTTACCATCAGGTGAATAATATAAACCCATATGATGTGCTCCAATAAAAAAAAACTATAGCAGCAAATAAAATATACTACCAACTTGTACAGGTTAAATTAATCTTACTCGTATTCGAAATTTATAATTATTTCGTCATAGCATTTGTTTTTATCGTTATAGCATAAAGTTACTGTCGCTAGGCGTTGTCTACCAGTCAAACCTTCGTGACTATCAAAACAGTTAATAATTGAGTTAGGTACAAAACATAAACTATAAAACACAACGTATGGGTATATTATTAGTAGATAATTATTATTTAAAATCATATACTTAGGACTTCCAGCGTTCCGGCACGAGACTGCATTATTTCGAAGTGGTTTGTTATGTCTAACTACCTGTCGAACACAAGACTAAATTTTGAGTAGAGTGAACGATAGTAGTAGGGTTAGAAATTTGCCCATTGTCCTTTGTAATTTTAGGAATCAGAGTCAGTTACAATTGCAGTAAATAATAACAATCGCAACGCGTCATCGCAAAAATATATGACCGTCGGCTATACGGAACTGAATCGATAAAAATATGATGAATGTCATATATTTTTTCATCATTTTTATCGATTCAGAATGCTGAACGGTTTTAAACGTATAAGAAAACCTAATCGAATAAACCGTGAGAGTGTGAACGTTCGACAGCTTCCGCCATTCCTATATTAAACTGAACATAAAAAATCGAGAAGTACCTACAGGGTGAATTTTTCAAGTGTGCCTCAAGGCCAAAATCTAAACTACAAGGAATAGCGAAAAATGCTCAAAGGGGTCTCGGGGCCGATTTTGATAAAAACTAAAACTGCATCATTCGATTAAAAAAAAATACCTAGCCTGGAATCAAACCAGTTAGTGGCTATCATTTCAAATAATTAATTAGTTAAGGAAAAACATTAAACATTTTTCTTACAAAATTAGCACTTTCCTTAAGTTTGCCGTTTGGAGTTACGAGTACTTTCCACCATTTGATCCTTATAAGCGACATCAGCTGATGCAAATAATACAGGATGAGAAAATCAACCGGTTCGAATGAGATGTAGAGGAGTTTTTAAAAAAATCTTATGATGCAGTTTTAGTTTGTATCAAAATTGGCCCGAGACTCCTTCGAGTATTTTTGGTTATTCCATTTAGTTAAGGATTTGGCCTTGAAGGCCCACTTGAAAAATTCACCCTGTTATGTCCTATGTGTACATAAGTAAAAAATATTTCAAATTTTAAAGATTAAATATTAAGAAATTTTAATTAGTCTCTAGTAGGAATAACAGTTAAGGGCCTTAAGCTTAGAACAGTCAACTTACTACCTGTCTAGGTAGCAGGTAGTAATTTCTAAAAAATCCTAATTACACAATTTTTCGGTGTTCAAATCTAAGATCATAAAAATATGTTCTTTATAAATATGGTAACTAACCCGACTTTTTTCTATATATAGGATATGTATATGATTCTGGACATTTTTGATTAAATAAACGCTAAATATTACTCCTAATAAAGCTTCTATCTAATCTAATCTTTTATCGATTTTAAATGTAATAATAGGGTATTTGACTCCTTTTTGAAACCCGTTGTATATGGTTCTCCATTACATAATAATCACACTCTACAATCATATTTCCGGGATATCTACTCTATTAATAATAAAAATCAAAGTTATTATTATTATAACTTATATAAATGGCCTCTACGCGTGCGCGTAATTTTGCCAGTGTCGAGTAGGGTAGATTAAAAATCTTTTTTATTTATAGTGAAAGTGGGATAATAGGATGGAAAGGAATTGGGAAAGGACTAGGGTAGAAAAGGGAATGGCGACATGACCGTATGAAAGCATACGGTATAGTCTTGCCAATGTCTAGTGAAGGAGGAAAAGGATTAACAGTCAAAATGGGTACCGCCATTTTACTGAAGATTGTAGGATTATTTGAGATAACACAAACACCGAGATCACTGCGTAAATGCTACACATCTTACACTTAATATTACTATACGAATGCTTATTCTACAAAATTAGTACACTTTTGCACAATAATATTCAATAAAATTAAATTTGAAAAATTTTATATAAACACGCGTCTACAGTGTTCGGGCTACCCTCAAAGAATCAAAAAAGAATCAAAAATCAAAGTTAAAGTTAGAATTTCCACAATGGCGCTAAAAACGCTGTTTTGCAGTCAAGTGTGACGTCACACGCAAGTAAACAAACAAGCACAGATTAAATAATCTCCTATATATTATACTCTATTCTATTTCATCCACATGATTTATAATCTGGGTATTGTTTTGTTTACTTGCGTGTGACGTCACCAGTCTTCATCCAATCAAATATGTTGATAGATGATCAGCGTGACCAGCAAAGTAGTCATTATAGACCGCGGCAGTAATGTACTATTATTGATTATTATGTTTAGATTGTTATGTTTGTTACAGTTTCGTTGTCTAAGTTCTTAGATAGATATAGCTAGTGGGTAATCATCCCAGTTTATACAAAAAAAAATGAGGATATGCCCTACAGTTACCTAACGCGACGTTCATTTGATATAGTCCCACCTGTATCCAAAATTTATTAAATTATACCGGACCGTACGCGATGTCCATAAAAGTTTATAATAAATTACAGGATTATATAAAATAAATAATAAAATGATAAGGAGTTTATAATTAAATTAAAATGATTATTAATTGAATAAAACTATTATTCTATAAATGATTATTATTATTATTATTATTAAGCCATTTATTTCCTTATAAAATTACAATTAAGTTAAAAATTAAATATACATTACAATATAAATTATCACACAACATAGTTACTCTTTTTTTTTTTTTTTTATATATATATATATATCTTTATTATTATTTACAAGGTCCCTTTGAGGGTATAGGCCTCCTCCAATTTATTCCACTTAAGTCTGTCTTTTGCTGTTTCCATCCATTGTTCTCCCACTGTCTCCTTTATGTCATCTAACCAACGCTTTGGCGGTCTCCCCTTTGGTCTTATTTTTTTCTTTGGTCCTGTCCATTCCGTTATTTTCTTTGTCCATCTACTGTCCTATAGTCTCGCTATATGTCCTGCCCATTTCCATTTCATTTTCTGGGCATGTTTAAGTGCATCTATAATTTTTGTTGTTTTTCTTATTTGTATGTTTGGTATTTTGTCTTTTAATTGTATTGACAGTAAACTTCTCTCCATCGATTGTTGGCAAGTTTTTATTTTTTCTGTTACCTTTTTTGTAAATGTCCAGGTTTGAGATCCATATGTCAAGGTTGGTAAAATACAAGTGTCCATAATTGTTTTCTTTAGATTCATTGGTAAATTACTTTTAAATATGTCCTTAAATGTCCAAAACTTGTTCCATGCTATTGCCCTTCGTCTGTCTAATTCTTTATTATTATTATTCTCGAATGTCAATAATTTTCCAAGGTATATATATTGGTCCACATATTCAATTATTATGTCATTTATTTTAATTGTGCATTGAATTGAATTAGTCATTATCTTAGTTTTGTCAAAATTCATTTCTAGTCCAACTTTAAGGCTTTCATTATTTAGGTCTTCAATCATGTTTCGTAATTCATTAGGGTATTCTGATAGTATAACTATGTCGTCTGCAAATCTTAGGTGAGTTAAGTAGTCATTATCTATTTTAAGTCCTTTTTTATCCCAGTTTATGTTTTTAAATATAAGTTCTAGTACTGCATTACATAGTTTTGGAGACAAGGGATCACCTTGTCTTACTCCTCTGTGTAAATAAATGTCTGGCCCCAACCGTTCTAATTGTATGTTACTTTTACAGTCCTTATATATAGATTTGATGATATTTATATACTTAATATATATTTCGTGATCGCTCAGCGCAGCCCATATTGCTCTGTGTGTGATCGAATCAAATGCCTTTTTAAAGTCTATGAAGGCAACGTATAGTGGACTTTGGAATTCTCTGTATTTTTCAAGCAGCAGCGTCATCACATGCATATGGTCTGTTGTACTAAAGCCTGCTCTAAATCCTGCTTGATCGATAGATTGGTATGCTTCCAGTTGTTCTTTAATTTTATCTAATAAGCAGGTTGAAAAGAGTTTGTATAAGTTTGGTATTAGGCTGATAGGTCTATAATTATTTATGTTTTTCGGATCGCCTTTTTTGTATAATAAAATAATTTTTGATGACAGCCACTGACTGCATACTTTTTGTTCTTCATAAATTAGGTTAAATAGTGTTAATAATGGCTCTGATAGGATAGATTTTGCCATTTTTATTGCTTCGTTTGGAATATTATCTGGTCCAGTACTTCTTTCGTTTTTAAGTTTACCAATAGCTTTATTAATATCATTTATATTAAAGACTGAAGTTTTGTTTGTTTGTACTTCGTTTATATTTGTTTGTACTTCGTTTATATTTGTTTTTACCTTTTCTTTATAGGAATTATCAGTCCTTGTATGTTTGGGCTCATTAAAAAGATTTTGGTAGAAATTTGTTGCTATATGTAGTATACTTTCTCTATTTGTAGTTGCTATACCTTTTTCTATTAGTTCAGGTATCCATGGTTTATTATTATTTATTTGTCTATATGCACTTTTTATGCTTCGTTTATTTAATATGTCATTTTCGATTAGATTTAATTTGTGATGGTCATAGTCCTTTCTTATGAGTTTGTGTACTTTTTTATAAATTTCTTTTAACTCTTTCCTGTCCTTTTTGGATTTTGGTTTCTTTATTGATAATTCATGTCTTATTTTTATCATTTCTTTGGTTTTGGTTGTAAGGATTGTTGTCTTTGGTTTTATTTGTTTAATTGAGCATTCTTCAATTGTTAATTTTATGGTTTTTTCAATTTTATTATATAGGTTTTGTGCGGAAGTAGTTGGAATACTTTGGATGCGTTTCTCAATATTATTTTGGTATTTGTTAGACATTTCCACATCGTTAAACACGGCTTTGGTATTGTTGTATTTTTTTCTATCTTTTCTATTTTCTAATTTTATATTTGTGATTGTGCTTCTTATTAGACGATGGTCTGTCCTAAAAGTAATGTTATTTAAAATTTCCAAGTCGGATATGTGTTTCTTTTTATTACATAATATAAAATCTATCTCGTTTCTTGTTTTGTCGTCTGGAGATTTCCAAGTCCATTTTCGTTTTTGTTTTTTCTTAAAATATGTATTCATAATTGATAAGTTATTTTCTGTTGTAAAGCTGATAAGTCTTTCACCTCTGGCATTTCTTTCTCCATAACCATATTTGCCCAAAAATCCCTTTTCTTCTTTACTTGGTTTTCCTATCTTAGCGTTAAAATCGCCCATTACTATTTTTATGTTTCCTACTGCTGTGTTGTAAACATTGTTGAGGTCTTTGTAAAAATGTTCAAGTTCTTCTTCGCTGGATGATTCTGTCGGAGCATACGCTTGTATAATTGATATTGTTGTATCTTCAAATGTCATATTAATGTATGCAATTCTGTCTGATATGCCTTTAAATTCAATTATTTTGTCTTTGTGTTTCAGTTTTACTAGAAAACCTACTCCATATTTCTTTATTTGATTATTTCCTTTATATAAAAATATTGCCCAGTCCAGTTCCAGTATTTCACTTCCCTTTCTTCTTACCTCTGATAGTCCTATTATGTCCCATGATATTTTGGATAAGCAATGTTTTAGTTCAATTAGTCTTTCCGTTGTTGACAGTGTTCTCACATTATAAGTACATATGTGTAGGTTGTCTTGTTTTTTTGGAGGGTTATGGTCTTCTACCCCCACGGTGACCAACCGGCTTGGGGGAGGTTGTAGAAAATTTAATGTTTTATATTTGTTATTTTCTTTGTTTTCAAATTTACTTCTTTTTTTTGATGTTTTAATGTTGTGCGGTGTTAGTTGCTATTTATTAGTGGAGCTTGAAGTTGGTCTTTGTTTTAAGAGCGAGAAGGCATTTATTTTGTTGATTTTTGCCTTTTGGTTAAAGCGTTTGGTTTTGTCACTGTCGTCATGGTTAGGTGAGATCTCTAGGTGTCGTTTCTTTGAATTTGTGTTGGTCATGTTGTTATCAGGTGTTTTTATTATTAGTTTATTATATTTAATATATGCAATATTGCCTTTTTCCCGTTCTGATATTAGTTTATCCTTCAATGCTCTTCTTTGTTCTAGAATCTCTTTAGGAAAGTCTTCAGTAATATATATTTTTTTGGTTTTTGATATATTTTTTTTATTTTTCAGTATAAGGTTTCTCTTTCTCCAACTTGTTAATCTTATTAGGATTGGGCACTTCGAACTGGATCCGAGTTTTCTTATATAATCAATTTCGTCTATAGTTATTTCTACTTTTATATCCTCTTTTATAAGTTTTATAATTTTTTCTTCCATATGTTCCTCTTTAATATCTTTTAATCTTTTAATCCGAAAATAACTAAGTTTTGGTTTCTGAGCCTTTTTTCCATTTCTAATGATTTCTGTTCTAAATCTTTTATTTTTGCACTATATTCATCATTTTTTACTTCTAATTCTCTAATTTTTATATAAAAACTCTCTGATATTTTTTCTATTAGTATAGACGTCTGTTCGTTGAGTTCCAATTTAATTTTACTAATAATTTGGTCGATCGTTGATGGGTCCATTTTTTTATTCGTGGAATTTATTTGAAGTCAGAGCCTCTTCGATTAAAAACAAAATAGTTTATATTCTGTGTACAATAAATAGTCTGTGGTTGTCAGTTTAAAATGCCGGTGTCTCTTTCGAAAAACGGAAACTTAAAAAATTAATTGATGTATATTGTGTTTATATATAACACTAAAATTTATTAAATCGAGTATAAGTTGTGTTTATTTCGCTTACGTGCCAATCTTCAGTGTTATTTATAGGTGTTTCTTCATGGGCTTTGAGATGGTTATGGTAAGCCTTTGAATATCTAATTGTTTTCCTTTTTTTTCTTATTTGTTTTACGCACTCTCGGTTAACAGTGTTTACTTGACAATTGCCGGAAGTAACCAAATGATTACCTAAATGATAATAATAACAACAACTAAGTAGGTATAAAATTGTAATAACAAAAAAACAGTGTCTACCACTCTCATGTTCACGCTGTTGCCGTGCCTTACAAGGTACATGTATTGAGAAATTGATTGTGATTTTATATTAACTAATTCTAGCCATGTATGCAATTTTGATAAAATAAATAGATCTGTGTTGTACCTTTTATTATATAGTATATTATATTATATAATATACTATAAGGTTTCATCATACCTGTTAAAAAAAGTTTATTTTTTTCAGAATGAAATCACCAACATCATGCACGCCATCATCCAACGATTCCCGCCCAATTCCAGAGGTCACAGGGTCTCTGGAGGACCCCAAGAATTCTGTCGACGCTCTTTCGTCTCAATTTCGTCGCAGCACCATTAAGGAGTATTCACCACATGTTCGCTACATACTTCCACGCGACTTAGTAGACTTACGACGAAGACGTAACGCTGCTAGAAGAGCCTACGAGTCCTGTCCGACTATGCCCTACAAGGTTAAGTGGAATTCTCTTCGCAGGCAAGCTAGAAGACGCGTCCAGAACTTTGTTAAAGCTATGGAGGCCTTACCCGTTTTTGAAAGACCGTTTCGTCCGGATTCCATGGTATTTGAGGATAAGGAAAAGGTTGAACTTCTTGCTGATACGCTAGAAGAGCAATACTTGAAAAGATGATAGACATTTGCTTTTCGCGAACATAAGTTTGCTTTCGATTTCTTAACCATGTAACCTTATTGTGCAATAAATATTTTTTTTGTTTATACATTTTTTTATTACAATTTCTTGCCGAGGAGGATGTTAGCGCACTTTATTACTACTGAGTCCCGCCGGAGGGAAACTTGTTTCCATGTTACTTGCTCATAAAAGAGCTTTCTATTGGTGAAAATAAATATTTAAATAGGTTCATTAGTTTTTTAGTTTGTTATGAAACAAACAAACAAACAAAACAATCTTTTCTCTTTTATAGTAAGTAAATATAGAAACAAATTTTCATATTAATGAAGTGAGACTTTTTGGATTACTAAAAATTTAAACAAAGTGATTTCTCCGAGTTATTATATTTTGTCAGCCTTAGTAGACTAGTGGTTGCGCTTTAACGATGTCCAGATGTCGTGGCTTCGATTCCCACCCATGGCAAAAAATATTAATACGTTTTTCTGTACTGTTTATCATGGTCTGGGTCTATATAAAATATAATAAATTATATCGTTGCTTCTGGTATACATAGTATACGCCTAGAGCTTAGTTTGTGACCTGTACCCGTAGTCTGAGTTTTATAACTATTACTTTGCTTTTAAGTGAACTAAAATTTGTATGGGAAATAGTACAGCGCTTCCAGCGGAAATTTTGAGGACTATAATTGCGAGCGTGTGATTGGTCTAAATGTTAATGCAGTAGTATAGTTAACGCGAAAGTAAATGTTAAAAAAACTCACACTAGGGTAACAGAGCAATATGTGTAAGTTGTCCTACATATTATATATTATTATTATTATATATATGATATATACTTAATATATTCGAAGAAAAAACTTAAGATTTACTTTTAAAAAACTAAGTTACGGCATATAATCTGTTTTTTTTTCTTTTATTAACAGACGTACAAAGTCCATGAATGGGGTTGATTACAACCACTATGCGGTTCCGAAATAGGTGACGACGACTTTATTGCATACCTATAATTGGTGCTTTATAGTCAATGAAAGAACCCGCTTCGTTTTTTACTTGTTTAAAATTGTTTTATAGGCCATTTAAAATATTGCATATATTTTAAATGGCCTATAAAACAATTTAAATTGTAGCAAATCACGATAGGTATTCATTGTTTTAGTAAAAAGGTTAGAACCACACGTGTGTTTGTTTTAGCACAAAAACAAAAGAACGAATTCTTTTTTTTTTATTTATTTTTTTAACTATTTAAATGATAGAAATGTTCTGTGTTGTATTACTATTTACAGTTGCTTTAGCTCAAGTAAGTACTTATTGAATTATTTATACAGCAAAGTGTAGAAAACACATTTTTTTTCTGTAATTAAAATAAGTTAATAGAAAAGTTAATAAACCTGTGACGAACGATGGAGAGGTGTGTGTGACGAACGATGGAGAGGTGTGTGTGACGAACGATAGAGAGGTGTGTGTGTAGATCCAGTAACTATCACAATAACGTAAAATGTACATCCATCATATATTACAACAACAATACTTAATGTATTGTTGTTGTAATATGATATGTCGTTATTTTACGGAAATTAGTTATTTAATATATACTGGTATACATCGAATTGGTCAATTATAATTACTTATTAAGCTAGGTGTAACAAAAAATGGGTATAATTAAGATTTGTTCAAGAATTCAAAGGATTGACCTGCGACAAACGATCTAGAGGTGTGTGGGCAGATCCAATGACAACTATCGCAATAATTTATATCGATCATATTGCGCTCGCGTATAACAACAGAGAGATCTGTGAGGCGCGCCATCTAGCTGACAATATAGCAGCTACAAGTCGATATATAATAATATGTCGTTGCGTTGTTCATATTTAACGATAAAAATCTCCCACGCCTCTCTCCTTGCTTACAAGGTTTTCTATTTACTTGTCGAAGTATAGATTACTTACTTACCTAAAAAGTATACCTTTTAATCAAAGGGGTATAAAAAGCGCATCAGAAATTGTTTTACTCAATAATTCGAACCACTTTCGCTTTGCTATACTATAAAAGGGGAAAATGCACGTTTTAATAGATACATGAAGAAGTATCTAGTAGAAAAAGACTTATTTTAATAGGCACTGAAAAAAGTATTTAAAAATAACGTCTTTTCCCTTTTTTCTATACTAGGATATATCTTCTATCTTATTTTCAGAATTTAGAAAAGAAGTCTTTTAGAATAATAGCACCACAAATTATTTGTCCTAAAAATGAGGATGTCGTCACCAGTGTTCCCGATACAATATCTGTTATGTAAGTATCATTGTATCTATAGAGTGTTATCGCCATGGAATGATAATAAGGATGTGCCCTAAAGCCTAAATCGCCTTTCCGAACATTACAACAGAAGATGGTCGCCCGCCATACAATATCAAAACAGAAAGGGAGATAAAAAATGATTAAAAGCAATTAATTAAAGCAATAAAACTGGCCAATAAATTTAACAGATTTTTAGCCCCATTACAACTGGGAGTTGGCGCAAAAAATGGTTGTGAAGCTGTCGTTCACACGGCGCGTACCTACCTTTTGAGTGGTAAATCAGAGGTATTCCTAAAATAGACGTTAAAAACGCTTTCAATTCATTCGATAGAAATTTTATGTTGAATAACGTTTTTAATTTTTTTCCCGAAATATATCATTACGTTTAGCAAAGTTATTCTACACCTTCACATCTCATCTTTTCCGACAGTCTCATTCCATCTATTTCTGGCTGTCAACAGGGAGACCCTCTTGGTCCTCTTCTTTTTAGTCAGTGCATTCAAACTATTATCGAAAATCTTAACGCAGAATATAATGTTTGGTATTTAGACGATGGCAATCTAGGTGGTAAAGCAACAGAAATTTTAAATGATGTTGAAAACATAATGGATAAATTTAACAATATTGGTCTTAAATTAAACACTGCCAAATGTGAATTATTTTTTAATGAACCGGTCTGGGTTTGGTTCATCTTAGAAAAGTTTAAAGAATTACTTCCAAACATAAAGAGTATATTTTACTTTTGGGTTCACCTATTATTGATGAAGCGGTTACACCTTTTATCAACAACAAACAAAATATTTTTTTACAAAATTCCAAAAAACTTTTACAACTTCAAGTTCACATATCTATTCATATTATTTGTTTCTGTACCTTGGTTCCTAAATTTACATATTTCATTAGAAGTTCACCGACAATTGAATGACAATTTGGAAATTCACAACCTTATTGTTTGATTTAGATAATAATTAAAAAAAATACTGGAACAAATTCTAAATATTAACTTTAGTCTTAATTCATGGGAACAAGTATCACTACCGGTTAAACATGGAGGACTTGGCATACGCAAAATTTCTTGTGTCGCACTTCCATCTTACATTGCTTCAACTTATGCTTCACGAGATCTCATTGGTAAAATTCTATTTCTATCACTAAATAGTGATTTTGAGATCTCGTGTCGCGCACACGCTGTGGAAGCTTGGAAAGTAATTTCTAATACTTCTGTTTTGCCACTCAAACTGCATATTCAACAACAGTGTGACGAACCCCTTATTTCCAAAATTAAAAATGATTTGTTGCTTAATTCAACTACCAAAGACAAGGCTCGTCTTCTTGCGGCATCAGAGAAGGAATCGGGTGCCTGGTTGGAAGCATTTCCTTCTCCCAACTTAGGTACCCTATTGAACAACAGCACAATACGTATTTCAGTTTGCTTAAGAGTTGGTGCTAAGTTGTGCGAACCTCACATTTGTCATTGCGGCACTAGCGTTGATTCGGACGTACACCATGGATTGTCATGCATAAAAAGCAGTGGGCGATACCGTAGACATGCCGAAATAAATGATATTTTACGCAGGTCCCTTTCCACAATCAATATTCCGTCTATTTTAGAACCCAACGGTCTATTTAGAACTGATGGGAAGAGACCTGATGGAATGACGTTGATTCCTCGGAGGTCAGGCAGAGCCATGGTGTGGGATGCGACGTGTGTGGACACCTTGGCTCTGTCTCACTTGTCGGGAACGGCATGCCGTGCGGGATCAGCCGCTTCAGGTGACCCTAGAGCTGGAGCATACTTCAGACAAAAGATTAGCATTGCTATTCGAAAAGGCAATGCCGTCAGCGTCTTGGGCACCCTGCCGCATGACAAACTTGAGGATTATTTTAACTTAATTAATTAAATTAAATTTTTCATTTAATATATTAATAGGTATTTTATTTGTATTATTATTAATGTTTTTTAAGTTTTGTTGAATAAATTAATTAAAATATTAAAAAATAATAAAAAAATAATGCTTATAAAGTAGGAACACAATGTGGAGGTAGCGAACATGTTTGACATTTTTTTTTATTTGGAGCACGGCATGTGAGTTTGTATCTACATGATGATAAGGAAACCCATGAAACGAGACTCCCACCGACAAGAAATCGATGTAGTAGTTTTCGGAAACCCAGAGACTAAAACCAAAACTTAACTAGGTCACATGACTGCTTTTGCATAGTTTTATGTCAAATCAGCTGCCCTGAAAGCGATCACTTGTACCAGAATACAATAGTCTCCTGATAACTGACACCAAAATATGCCTAGGTCACTTGACGGTTTGTGCATCTGTATGCGTTAGTAACGAGACCGGTATCGGTCTAGCCAAGTTATATAGTCCTCCCTCTAGGGTTGCTAGCTTACGTTTTGTGGAGGATTTGTTAGGAGAAAATAAAGGACAAAATAATGATGTTGTTTTCAATAAAACGCCGTACGAGTAGAATTTTATTACCATAACCATGAATGCATTAATTTTATTCAAAATAAAGTAAGGAGTATTGTCCTCTAGTCTTTATTTCAAAATAATGGACACTAGTGACGACGTCCTTTAAATTAAAGGACTAATACCCGATTTCACCAACGATCCCTAACTCTAAAGGAGCCCCTTTAGAGTTAGAGATCGTTGGTGAAATCGGGCATTATGATATTTAAATTAAAAGACGTCTGATAACCCTACCTCCCAGCTAATAATAAATAACTAATATCTTAGGGTGAATTTTTCAAGTGTGCCTTCAAAGGCAAATCCTAAACAACAAGGAATAGCAAAAACTGCTCAAAGGAGTCTCGGGGCCGATGTTGATAAAACCAAAAACTGCATCATTAGATTTTTGAAAAAAATCTACTAACCGGTGATAATGTCGCTTATAAGGATCAAATGGTGGATAGCAACTTTAAACGGCAAACAAAGGAAAAGTATTTTTTTTAAGACAATACCTTTTTAAGACTAATAAATTGTTCGAAATGATAACATAATTTTCAATAATTAGCTTTTTCTTACTTTTTTGAAAAACTTATTATTGTATTAACTTGTTATGTTTTCAATGAGAATTGGTTTTGAAGAGCATTATTTAAAAAAAAGCTAATAAAGTAGACAGTAGTAGGTATGATGTTTTTTTATTATTATTTTTTTTATTAAAAATGAGCACTTTAACTTTCCGCTTGATATTACTTACCAGAATTAATAGACCGGCAGATGGCGACAGAAGTTAAACACCGAATTTCTTATTCACGCCCCTAGTTAATTTATCAAAATCAACCGGCTGGATTCCCGTCTAGGACAATAAATTAAGAAAAGTGTAATGACGCAATTTTAGTTTTCAAAATCTACCCGAGACTACTTTGAGCATTTTGCGCTATTCCTTGTAGTTTATGATTTGACCTTGAAGGCACACTTGAAAAATTAACCCTGTAGCTATAAAACATATATTTTTAAAGGGTCCAAGCTAGAGGTGGTCACATATATTTGACGTGGTCAGTGCGATGGGAGCCTCTAAAACATCCTTCGCAAAGGTTCACTCTTCTACTTTGGAGATCCGTAAGAAATCTGGAAGTAACCTTAAATCGAGAGCAGACTGAACCTTTTTTATATGTCATAGATAATAATGAAGTAAGTACCTTTTTATCTCGAATTTTTTTTAATTTTTTTTTTTAACTTTATACCCAACTTTAAAAAATATATACATTTTTAACGTTATTTAAAGTATGACCGCAGCAGATGATCATATAAGAAAATAAAATTAATAAATAATAAAATATTAAGAAAGATGCCTTTAATAAACCGGGGTAAGATATAAATTAAATTATAAAGATATATATTTAAATTTTAAAAAATTACGTATTTTTTGGTGATAAGCTCCGTTTAGTGACAGCTGACCTTTTGTTTATTCAAGGGGTCAGCCTCGCTGTTCAATGGAAAAATGTGTGTTTTTAGTTTTAATTTATTATCACTGTTATTATTTTTTATATATATTTTGGAGTTATTCTTTTAAAAATCTATTAATTCCTAGCGCTATTCATTTGTATAATATTTAATGTTATACGGAACCGTAATTTCACAAATACTAATCGCACTATTTTATTCCAAAAACAGTTATTACCAGACGTGGACTACATATTCAATGTGACAGGCATAATGGATTCCGAAGACCTGGGTCATAAAGTATTTCGGATAAACAATGTAAGCGGCAAGAGGACCCTGGAACTGTCTGATGGAGAGACCGACAAATTCTCCCTGGTTCTCCTAGGAGGTGATCTTATATACCCTGACATGGAATATACGCTGGAAGCTCAGGTTACCATGTGTCGTCCTACTGAGAATTATCATGTATGTCATTTTATATTTTACTAGCTGTTACCCGCAACTTTGTTTGCGTGATATTTTAAAATGAAAAAAAACGATTCGACTTCGCACTTGGTGCTATGAGGTGGACTAAATTTAAATAAAATCACGTTTGTTATTAAAGGTAATCGCAGTATGTTGAAAATTAATAAACCTCGAAACATACAAACTAACTTTCAAATGATACAATATTGAGACATAATAAAATAAAATAATATAAACTAGTTATTAAACGTATAAATAAACTATTAATTAAAATATTATTATAATTTAATAGTGTAGGTAGTTTTTCGTTGGTCGCGACATAACAATGGTTGAGAATCTATACTCTAGTGATAATGCCTTTATTTCAGTTCATATGGACATTAGATGACTTGGAAACTGGTGATGAGTGGACCAGCAAGGACATTGGTGCCAGATTAACTATCCCTCCAGGGACATTCATAGTGAATCATGGTTATGACATAACCTGTGAAGTTGTACGCTCTAACGATAGTGCTTTTATTAATCAGGTAAGCTGTGAAAGTTACGTAGCGATTATATGTACAGACTAACTGACCCGGTCAACTTCCGTTATACTAATATTATAAAGCTGAAGAGGTTGTTTGGTTGAACGCTCTAATCTCAGGAACTACTGGTTCGAATTTAATTTTTTTTTAGAGTTGGATAGCTCAGTTATTGGGGAAGGGTTTAGGCTACTTAACATCACGCTACGACTAATAGGAGCAGACCATCAATGAACAATGTTACAAAAACGGGGAAAAGGTATTGCTATTGAGAGCTTCCGTTGCGTGGGTTGCGTAAACGGTTAAAGTTACGCAGACGTAGTCACGAGGGTCACTTATAGAAAGATGGTGGCTTTGCGACGCGCGACATATAGTTGTCCGTGCACGAAACAGTTAAACTCCAAGTTGATAGTGCAAACTTTTTTTAAAGGAGCACAGAATGTGACTTTGTATCTACCTGATGTTAAGCAGGCCAACAAAGTCCATGTATGGGGTCGATCAATAAATCGTTAATTATCGGGCGGCAACAAGGACGAATTTGCATTACGAGTCTATTCCATTGACTGGCTTACTGATTCATTTAGATCTAAGTCCTTAGAAATAGTTATATTATTGTTATTTAATTCCTTATTGTATACAAAATACAAAGGCGAACTTAATTCTGCTAGGCACTCTCTACCAGTCACACCTTCGGGACAATTAAAGCAGTTAATAAGTGAGGTAGGTGGTATAAAATACTTACAATCTATAAGTATATTACAATACTTAAATATATCTTATATATATATATATAAATACATAAACTACATATACATAATTCAGAGCACTGTTACCATAAAGTAAAGGCGGAAAAATACGCTCAACGACGCCACAAGTTTGTGAAGCAAAGAAGTTTTCACTTCTGGCTGATTCTGTTTTTTTTTTCAGATGCATTACTCAGTACAGGTATTGCAGAGAGGGCTCGAAGCAGCTTTAAGCAGTGATGCGCTGGTTGTCAGTACTTCTATATATTTCACTGTACAAGTAGAGGTTTTTAACCACGACTATTTGTCTGATGAATTTCACGTAAGAAAATTAAATATTAATTGAAAAGCTTAAGCCTTGTATTTTTCGAAAGTATTGTTAGTCTATATGAAACCAATAATTTTATATTCCATACACCCTTTCCTAACTAATATTTTATGTAAAAAGTAATTGTAATGTAGTCGTAGTATTTTCGTAGCTTCATCATCGTAGCGAACTTCGTAGTACAACAATTGATATACAATTTTCGGAAAAGGTAATATTTTATAAAAATAGTAATAGGGATGTCGAAATAGCACTTTCGTAGCATCGTCATCGAACTTTATAGGAATGTAGTAGAACCATATACAATTTGCGAAATGTTATATAAAAAGTCGTCGTAGCATTTTCGTAGCGTAGTAATGTAGTCGGACAAAACACAATTTACGGCTCAACTTCTGTACGACTTGACCAATTCAGGCCATATTTATACAACTAGTTTGTGATATTGAGTCAACAAAACTGCAATGCTAGGATACGCACATTGGTCTCCAGTCTCCACCTATTAATAATTTCCCAATAGTTCGTCCAGATTTTTTTGCATCTGGAGACCAAGGCCCAAATGTTTCTAATTAAAATGCTAAAATTTCATAAGAAGGGCAATAATTTCTGTATTTAACAATTTTCCTATTTCGGGCTACCAATGCTGCACCGCTAGAGGATTTAGACGTTATGTCTATATAGCTGGGACCTACAGTGTCCACACAGGTGGCGTCCCATATAAGTGCTCGACATTTATGCTATGGAGTTACAGTCACATCGGCCTCTTACCGTCATTATAATTAGATAGTTTTTTTTACTAGTTACAAATTTAGAAAATCGACGAAATCACTGTCCATTGATGGCATGGTACCCAATACGCTGCAGCATTTCCTCTTTGAATTAACTTATACTTATTATATTATACTTAATTTTTGAGCAAAAAAGCTACCAGCTCTATTGTCCCCAGAGATGTCGATGAGCTTTGGTGCTATTTCATTGTATAATGACTTTGATTCTGATCCCCACGGGCTCATCGTTTCCACAGCAAACACTGAAAATCTGTGATCATTAGAAATGGTTACATACTTTCGGCGCTTGTTTAGTTTGTGCTTGTTCCGCCGCAGCGCCCGCTCTAACAGAAGTACCATGAAGATGGGATGGGGCAAAAGTATCTCAACATGTAAAGCTGGTCGTTTGCTGTCATCTCGACTCAAGCCTGTAAGCTATAAAATAAAAGAAATTGATATAACGGCAAGCGTCCTGCGTCATTGATGGCAATGTGACGGAAAAATAGACCTGCACTTTTAGAACACTATATCCCGTGTTGTAGTGTCCTCACATATTATTTATTATTTAAAAACCTGAATATAGAGTATTCATATTTCAGGTAGGTATTCTGAAATTTAGCACATGAAATGATTAATAATTGGCTCTAATTCTACAAACGACGCATTGCATGCTGTTTTTTTCCATATTCTGTAAATAACTAAAAAAAATAAGTTTTTAAAACATGAAATCAATTGCAGTTTGAATGGACGTGTATTTTTAATGGTGACCAGTGCGAAGGCTTTGATAGCGAAGATAGTCATATTTTGGAAATATTTAATGGATTATCTGATATTGGATCGTAAGTAAAAACAATATTAACTACGTGTGCACCGGGTGTTATTCACATAACCCTTATAATCGTATGACAAGGCTTAAACTAGTAGGTATTTATATAGGATATGTTACCTACTTACATTTAATATCTAGTTTAAGCCTTTGTACATAGTTATTTATATAACTATGTATTATATAAATATAAAATAATATCTAAAACTATATAAAAGAAGATACATATAACAAAAATACACAAAAAAAGTTTTTTTTTTCCAACCTCGTTACTATGGGTCAGCAGTGTTACCCATAGTAACGAGTATGCACGCTGCGTTACCCCTTTGTATCTCTAAGCTAATCCTCTGTAGAAAAAATGACTTATCTCGACGTTCATCAGATTTTTAATAAAGTAGTTTGCGAATTAGACTAGTGGTTGCGCCTTTGACATAGTATCTGGAGGTCGTGGGTTCGATTCCCATCCAAAACAAAAAAATATTAGCACGTTTTTCTGTACAGTTTGTCATAGTCTGGGTATTTATAAAATATAATTATGTATTATATCGTTGTTTCTAGTACACACAGTACAAGCCTAGAGTACAAGCAGTAGAGCTTAGTTTGTGGCCAGTGCAATATATAAAAAAATACTTGGCAAACTACTCGGCCTCCGGAGATCACGATCCTAAGGTTTCATCAATGCTTATACTTAGATATATTGTATCAACAATTTAAAACTCATTAACTCACACTCCACGTCTACACATACACTAATCATACATATTGTTAAATTCCAGGACCAATTTGGTGACATAATTAAAATAAAACATACGCATCAAATTGAGAAGCTCCAACCGTTATTTTAGTCGGTAAAAAAATAGCGGTCAAGTGTTTGCGCACTTAGGGCTCCGCACAACAAAAGAAAAATTGTGACAATATGAGGAGTATGGAAAAGTCATATTACAGAAATAATTTTATAATCTCAGCAATCATTTTAGATAGAAACTCGAAATGTTAAATATAAAAAAAAAATATTAAAAAAAATTATGCATGCGATACCGCGGGCAAATAATAATATACAAAGCTACATGGAATTAGTTATTAGTATCTAATAAAATAATAAATATTCCAGACATAAAATTGAAGTTACTGTAAAAAGTGGTGCAAGCTCCACTAAAGCAAGTTTGTCTATAGAAACTGTGGAGCCAAGATTACCTATTCTAGAAGTAAGTATTGCGTAAGCACATGATTTAGCCAGCATAGAATCGTGACTTTATGTCTATGCATTTTTTTAAAGGGCTGAGGCAAATATCTGTTTCTTTAAATATAGTTTATTACAGAGGCTGACAGTCACTATTACCAATGCCTAATAATAAATTAAAACTGATAAAATAAATATATTAATTAAATTGCACCTTTGGCGTTGTATCCAAAGAAAATCGTACCCACGACGGTTTCGATTCCCACCCATGGCAAAAAAAGGTTTTTTCTGTAAAGTTTGTCATGGATTGGGTGCTTATAAAATTTAATATGTATTATATCGTTGCGTCTGGTACACATAGTACAAGCCTAGAGCTTAGTTTGTGACCAGAGAAATATGTGGAAATTGTCCTACATATTATTATTATAAATGTGGCGGTAAAATCACACTTAAGCATGTCGGGAAATTATAGTAAAGCATCATTTAAACATCAAATAAATCCACATTGACTAGTTCGACAATACATTACTTAAAATCAAATAGCAAGATTTTTTTTAAGTAATATCTAAAATAATAAACTATGTAACTGAGCTTACTTACACTCCATACAATGACTTTTCAACAGAGTGACTTTGGGCTCAACTGTTCAAGGTTAGAATAAATTAAAGAAATAATCTAAAACAAAATGTTTTAGTGTATTTCTTTCATTTTAAATTTTTGGGAAATTTGACAGAAGGTAATGACGTCATAAATACGAATTCAGTATTAAGTACAATAGCTACGACACAGAATGGCTAGGCTATCGAGTCAAAACTACCTGTAATACAAGGGAATAGAGTGCATGACCTTTTTAGTGTTTTTGTTGGTGATTGTTTAATGTCATAGTTATAGGACTTCGTTATTTTGACAACCTAACGTTTCCGTTTTAAAAAACAGATCACATTGCTTGAATAGAAAACTGAAAAAATCATTTTTTTTTATTAAGGCCTGTTAGTCGGTTTGTTTATTTTTACATTCCTCAAAGCCACTCATTGGATTCAAAGTCGAATAACTGAAAGATACTCACAATAAATAAGCTTCATAGTCAATCTTGCGATCTTTTCATTAAAATCGATACATAATAAAAAGTTTAAAAGTTGCGGGGCTACAACTTAGTTAATGGAGCACGGCATGTAACTTTTTATCTACCTGATGGTGAGCATACTTACAAAGTCCATGAATGGGATCTATCAATACATTGTTATTTAATAATATTGAACGCTCCCGCTAAATGCGCTTAGGAAATGGGCGGCGGCAAAGACGTATTTGCATTATTAGCCTATTTTAATATCGCTCGTTGCTTAATAGTGAAATAAATCGCCAGTTTCAAAACCGCACAAGGAAAGAAGAATACTACCTCGACAAGAAATCGATGCATTAGTCTCCGGAAAACCGATGAACCTACAGACTAAACCCGAAACATGACTAGGTCACTAGATGGTTTTTGCATCATAAATAAATCAAGGAAAATATCCGCCTTTCCAATTTTCTATTTCAGATTTCGCCTCTACATCGAGTAGTCAATGAAGGCGGAATAATATCGCTAGTAGGAAATGCCAGTAACATTGCGCCTTCTTGCAGTTTAACCTGGTACTTTGTCACGAAAGATTATCAGCCTGAAAATGATACCTGTGGGTCTTGTGTGGTATGTACTTATATATACTAGTAACAGGCCTTTTTCACTCCTCACTTTAGGTATTTGTACTAATGAGCAATTAATCAGAAACAATATATGTTATTAAATGTTCAACTTTTCTTTAAAACACTTTTGTCTATCTGGTGTATTTAAAAACCTTTCTCTTAAAATACAAACACCTAGTATATTTGCAGTCCCAATATGTGTGATGATGAAGATGTGGGAACGCCACAGCGTACATTTTTAACATACCGTTAAAAATGTACGCTGTGGCGTTCCCAGGGTCTCAAACTATCTCCATGCCAAATTTCATCGAAATCGGTTCCGCAGTTTAAACGTAAAAACGTAACAAACACGTTTACTTTCGTATAGATTTTTATTTTTTATTGAAGCACGGCTCGTTACTTTGTATTCACCTGATGGGAAGCAGACCTACAAATCTCTGGATGGGGTTAATCAATATATTGTTGTTTAACAAAATTGATCGTTCCTATTATGCCGGCTAAATGATCTGGGTACGAGTCTAGTTTCATATCCCCGCTGCTTCGTCGTCAAATCGATATCCTAAATCTATAAAGTATGAAATTTATTTAAAACATCTTTTGTACCTATTTACGTCAAAATAAACCCTAACCCGTACTTAATTAAATAATCCATAATTTTAATATAGTAAATCCTTAAATCTCTAAAATAATGCTATTTTTAATTAGTTCTCATAGTAATTTAAATAATCTTCTCGTATTGGATGAAATACAATGATATATTGGGGTTATAATTTATAAACTAACTAAAATATATACGTGGTGGCCGAGTTGGTTAGACCTTAGACTTATAAACACTTAGGTCTGGAACTGCAAACCCCAAAGTGTACCAATAAGATTTTAATCTAAAAATGTATGTACATTTGTTTAACAATACTACTTTACTGCATCGTAGAGCACGTTAAGCACGTCGGTCCCAGATTCACTATACTAACTTGTGAAACTGTTCATAGATGGGTTATTAAGTCTATACAAACATCACGACGAGCTAGCCACATGTTCGGTGTAGTAGGTCTCCTCGTAAGATACTCGTAGGCTACCTCGTAATTTTTCATTTTGCATTATATTTACTCGTAAGATACTCGTAGGCTACCTCGTAATTTTTCATTTTGCATTATATTTACTCGTAATGTACAGATTAAAAGTATCGCAAAAATGACCGCATATTTCCAAAGCTTACGGACCAATTTAGAATAAAGATTAATTAAAACTTAAATAAACACACTTAGTTACCAACTAAATAAAAACTCAAATATATAATGTAAAAGGTAAGGAAAATAAAACGGGGTCAAAAAAGCAGCTACCTAACATAAGCGGCAAGACGTGTGACGCCCATGACGCTGGCGGCGTTTCCGCGCTGGTTTGGCATGCTGACCCTCTGTACAAAAAAGAATAAACGATATGAGATGACGCCATGACTGTTTTGCTGAAAACTTTCTGACAGATCTGGCAGACTTTAACAATGCTATGGAATGGCGTCAGTTGACAGCTGAAACTGATCCCAGGAAGGGCTCGTCTGGCCGTTAAATGTGGCTGTTCGTTGACGTTATATTTAGATTCATACTTATTTTTAATTTACAGCACGGGGAAGCTATCACAGACACGATTACGATATTATCCATCGAAGAAAACTTTCTAACAGAGCTGGCAGACTTCAACAATGCTACGGAATGGCGTCAGTTAACAGCTGAAATCGACGCCACACCAGGAAGGGCTCGTTTGGTGGCTGAATGTGGTTGTTCGTTAACATTCAACTGTGACACTGCTGGAACTGTCTATGCTGATGTGAATTTCGAAATGAACTATAGTCCTTCGATTGGAGAAATAACGGTAAGATTACTTTGTATTCTGTACTCCTGGCGACAAAAAATATGAATTTATATTAGACGCCCCGTTAATATATTTTAAAAATATGTAGGATCATTTTACACATTTTATCTGGTCACGTACTAAGTGTACCTGAAACCACATATTACTACGAGTAATATTTTTTGTCCTCCGGATACAACGCCAAAAGCATAACCACTACTCTACGGAGACGGATATTATTCTGGCTGGTGTTTAGTTATGGTAAGCCAATCAACCAATTTTGTTACCACCACAATCATCTTGAAAGAACCGTCAAGTGACCTAGTAATGTTTTAGTCTGTTGTTGTGGTCCTTTGATCGATCGCATTTATGGATCTGCTTGGATGGCAAGTCTAATTAAAATCAGGTAGATTCAAGGTCACATGCAGTGCTCCAATAAAGATAATTAAAAAGTTGCCGTCCATTTTATACACACCGCTTGAAAAATTCAATAATATTAAGAAATCTGTTCAGACAACAACAAGAAGTAAAGTAAACTCGCAGACCTAGAATTGCTTGCCGCCTAGGTCTGTGAATAAACTGTAACTCTGATGCTGAAATATGACTATAATATTAGACGTTTTTTACTTTATTGTGAGCAAGGGATAACTAGGTAAATAATATCATCATCAGCTTCCAATACTGTCCACTGGCCTGTGTAATACACAGTCCAAGTCGCGCCAGCGTTGCATAGTGCTCAAAACACTGGCAGCGTTGCTTCTTATTGTAATACTAAGATTTTTAGCAACGTGACTGCCAGCCCTTGGGTCACCTGAGACGAGAACCAGCCTCTTCCGAGGTTTTTAAGACGACCACGGACTTAGTGCACTATTTCGAACGCAAGCGCCGCAAACTCGTAATCTGCAGTTAATTGAGAGTATTTGCGACGCTTTCGTGTTTGTGCGTGACAAGTGGCATCCCACACAGGGGCTCGATTTGCTATAGTTATACAATTGGCAGTTGATAAACCCTTAATTTGATATTTTAGGTTAGCCCAATGGTTGGGACCGCATTGGAGACAGTATTCACAATACGGACTCAGCCAGCAGAAGATCACAACTCTCCTCTGCGATATAATTTCTTTACCAGAGTTGATGAAGATGTCACTCTCCTCCTGAATTCTTATGTGGAATATTTTGCCGTCGAAACCTATTTGCCTTATATTGGTAAAGTATTTTGGTAAATTATTGGGTAAAAAAGCGGCCCCAGCCGGTTAAGTCACTGCGAAACTAATAACAAGTTTAAGTAGATGTCAACAAGGCCGGTTCTGGGATGGGTGACCGCTTCATACAATGAGGCTATACTATCATAAACACTGCAATACGCTCGCCGCTTATTAGATGTTGCCTCCTAATACCATCGGCGAAATAACTCATCCATTAATCCCTACACTGGGTATTGAGAATTATATTTTCAAACGTATAATTATAGGGACGTAGGTATAGTGAGTGGCATGAATTTTGTCGGTGCCAATCGTGCCAATGGTAGTTTTATTAATTGTTTAATGCCTGGTGTGTCAGATTTCGGAGGGTTGTGGGAATCGGCCGTGAAGTCGGCAAAATGTTTTTTGAAGCGCGTTGTTGGAAATACGCACTTTACTTTCAAAGAACTTTGGTACATTATTTGCTCAAATCGAGTCCATACTTAATTCCAGGCCTCTAACTCCTTTATCCTCAAGCCCTAATGATCTATCTTGTTTAACGCCAGGTCATTTTTTTATTGGGAGACCACTTACAAGTTTATTATCGCCCTCATTTGAAGATGCAAATGTATCGCATCTATCAAGATACGCTCGCATTGAGCAAGCACGCCAACATTTTTGGTCACGTTGGCAAAGTGAATATATTTCTGAACTTCAAGCAAGACCTAAATGGCGCAAGGAACAACCAAATTTAAAAGAAGGACTAATTGTTTTATTGAAGGAAGTAAATAATCCACCATTAAATTGGCCATTAGGTGGAATTATAAGATCATCGGATAACAAATGTAGAGTTTTTGATGTGAAAACTCAAAAAGGAATATCTCGATTAATATATTGTTAATGATGCAGTTACGAAATGGCCGACGACTAAGACGTCAGACGCATTGCAAGTCTCACTTTTGTATCCTCGCTGCTTTATCGTAAAATCAACTGTTCGTTTTGTAATTGAGTCCTGAAAGGAGACTACCACCTCAAATTTAAGTTGCTAAAATGAGCCCACAGACTAAATATACTGAGTTGAATCGTGTCAAAATCGCATCGTAATAGAATGACAATAGCTTAATTTGTCATATTTCGTATTCTGCTAACAAATCGCCAATAGAAAATTGTCAAAAAAAAATGCGAGCATGTTTCTATTACGATGCGGGTACGATTCTATTGAAGTAAATTAATTTTAATTTTTTTTTAAGTGACATTGTAATTGTAAAAATTGATTATGTTTTTATTTTCTGGCACAGAAAGCGGATAAAGCAGAAGACTTGTTAGCATTAACTTCTGCCTTAGCCGATTTGTTGGCAGCGGGTCCCTCCGAGTCGTGTTTACAAAATCATAGCAAGAAATATTCAGCGCTTTTGGATAGGCTAGCCGCTTCCGGATTCGATGTTAGTGCTTTGTAACAAAACTTTATTAATAAATGTTTTTTTTTCAACAAGTTTTTTTTTTAACTTTCAGTAGGTGGGTATACCTTCAGCTAAAACTTAATAGATTGCTGACCTACCAAAATTATAACCAGTGAACAACTATATCTTGATTTCTAAAGGCGAACGGTTATTCTGGACCCAACCGGAAAAGCTTAGCGTTCACAAACAACGATATGCTTACTTAATAATAGATAATTTAAGCATTATTTTCCAGTATTCAAAATAATTTTAGAAGTTGGGAAAAAAAGTTCTGACAACTTTTGTTACGTGCTGATTCTTCTACCTTTTCTGTATATTTCTTCACATTATGCAGAAAAAAATGCTTTATACATTAAAACATATTATTTTTGCTTATCTGGATTAAGATTTAACAAAATAAAGAGAGATTTCACATTATTTTGGAAGAAAAAGAAAAGGCCGTATAGTATTGAATGCCCTTTGTCCATTTATCGCATGAACAAAATAAAAATAAAATAAAAATATAGCGACGATAGGCAGATGGACTTGATCCAGTGCTATGTTAAAATAATTAATTAAAAAAAAGAGCGACGATATATCATCTACAGATTATATAATATTATTCTGTCAGTGCAGCACAAGGAAACGCTACTAATCATGAAGGTAAAAACCGTGCCCGTCCGCGCGCCCCTACTGGAGTAAGCATCATTCAATTTGCAGGGTGCCGCGCGAGTGACAAATTTGTCACTCACACACACTTTCACATTTTTTACATCCTCAGTCTGATTTGTGCGTTCGGCGGAGAAAGTGGAAAAGAGCTCCGCTTTTTTTGTCGGAAAAATGCTTAATTGTGCATTAAAGCTGTGTAGAAACTACTATTAAAAAAAAGTACCTAGTGTCACGTATTTCAAGTATGTATTTAACATGTTTTTCTTATATTAAACCTTAATAAAAAATAATAATAAAACCCATAATTAAAATATTAAAATCTGACGGTAACTGTCAAACTATGTGCAGCAGTTAGAAGTTGAAGAACTAGTGATGTGTTTTTATTTTTAACGAGAATTTCGATACTTTAAAATAATTTATAATTTTTTCAATTTAATTTAATCAAAAGGTATGGCGACAACAGAACCGTCCAACGAGGTTTGTCAGTTACTATTTAGTGATGTGATTTTATAGTTGATAAACTCGATTTTTGTATATACTTTCATGGTTATGAGATATTATACAATTATTGTTTTTTTTTATATAATACTAATTATATTTTCTATACATGATACAGTTTCCCGAAAGATCCGGCATTAAAAAGTAAATGGGTAGAGGCAATTAAAAGAGAAGAAAATTGGTAACCAACATGAATACCCGTGTATGTTTAGTACATTTTGACGAATCAAGCTACGATTTAATTGTTTTTCGCCTTTTGTAGTTTGAGTATAACTTCCCCTTGGAGGTCGGTCAAAAATGTTGAGATTGAGTTTAGTAGGTACATGTAGTTAGTTGTGCATGTGTTTTAATTTAATAAAGTATTTTAACTTATTGTTATATTATTATATACCTACATTTTTTAAATCCACTAGTATTATAAATGCGAAAGTGTCTATCAGGGTGGATTTGAAAGGATGTACTTTGGGCTAATATGAGGTTCTGCTGATAAAATCTAACAATTTTTCCTATGGAACCATATGTCGCAAATGAAAAAAAAAATGTACTTCCCCATACAAATTGGTCATTTTAACGTTACTAGTTTGTATGGAGAAGGCCATTTTTTTTTCTTTTGCGATACATGGTTCCATGGAAAAGTTGTTTGATTTGATCATATTAGCCCAAAGTTTTTTAATATTTTTCAAAGTTATTGAGTCTATTCAAAACATCGCGACGAGCTAGCCATATGTTCGGTGTAGACTCATACCATCGGCTACGACGAGGTGGGATTAAAACCCCTCCGCTGGTTACCGTGATGATATGTGTGTGTATTAAAATTGTATATCGATAAATAATTATTAATCTTTGATGATCTCTATAAATCCCAAAATATTTGGTTTATATGGATAAGTAATAATATTTGTTGTCGGTGGCAACACTATCGAAACTATTAAGTATGCAATTAAATATTTAGTTTTTTATAATAAAAAAACAATACACTTCATAGACACGCGCACACATTCGTGTTTGCTTGTATCTCTTTTTTTCTCAAGCAGTTTTTTAAGTGTCAGAAGCGTTGAGCTGCCATTTGAAGCCACACCTTTTTCCCCGTTCTTCATTTGTTCGCCTCAGAAATTGGCTACACCGGTATCGCACTATTATGAAACAATTTATGTATCATGCTTACTCCATTGGCGCGGGGCGCGTTTTTTTAGCTTCATGCTACTAATAATTTTGCGGATTAATAATTCGCCGACCGAAATTGTTCGCTATACTAACCTAATAACTAGTCATAACATAACCTCAAATTAAAATTCAAATGAGAATAACTTTTTTCTCCCAACTTCTCGAACTTCGATGTTATTAACAATTTTATTATATGTATTTTCCTCTATCGAACTGGATAGGTTTATTTTTTGAACGCTGCTTCTAAGCCTGGGTCTGAAAATACATGGGCTATGACCGTTCTTCTTTATCTTCATTTCAGTCAAATCAAATTTTGTAGTAAAATATGTATTTTTTTCTTAATTAAGCTATTTGTCTTTTGTTAAATCTTCGCAAAATCTAAAACACGTTACACCAAGCTACATAAATATTTATGCAAATAAGTGAAATTCACTTATCGAAATATGGACACGGAACATCACTAACGATTTATATTTTGTACACAAACTATCGGGCGATTGCAACAGTAAAGTAACTCAATAACCCATTTATAAACAATTTCACTAGTTGGTAGTGCTTTCCGAGGCACTATACCGGCGTTGTTAAATAAATGTACATAAATATTTAGATTAAAAATGATAATCATCAAAAAATATAAATCAAGATAATTATTATTGGTACCTACACACCGGGGTTTGAACCAGGGACCTAAGTGTTTTTAACTTGACCACCACGTAGCATATATAACAATGAATAGCAAATAACAATTATGTGCAAATCGTTGTCAACAATAGCGTAAACAAGAACAATGCAATTAAAATAAACGAATATGTAAACAAACCATAGGTATTATACACTGTGAAGTCTTAATAATATCATAGAGAGCACAACACTACAAAAATAGTCTTGATTTTTTTTAAAATATTTATCAGTTATATTTACATAGGTACCTATTTGCTGGTTCCCGCAATCTTTTGTGTGTGTTATTTTGTTTATAATAAACTAGCGGCCCGTCCCGGCTTCGCACAGGTTTGTATAACTTTAACTATATGCTCAGCGCACGCCACGGAAGGCCTCAGAAACGATACTTTTCCCCCGTTTTTAAAACATTTTTGGTTACTGCTCCACAACTATAGGACCTAGCGTGATATTATATAGCCTATGTTACTTCTGAATAATGCAGCTTTCTAATGGTTAAAAAATTATTGCAATCGGTCCAGTAGTTTTTGAGTTTATTCATTACAAACATACAAAAATACAAATCTTTCCTCTTTATTATATTAGTATAGATAACACGCACAAAAGAATCGGGAAATTTTGACAAATTAATATGAAATTTCATCAGTCAAATTAATATGAAATTTAACAGTTTTCAACCGTTCCTCTAGGCGTGATGTTCGCTGTCAACTGTAAAAATCCATAATTTTTGACTGAAGGCGATTCCATCGAAGGTATGTAGTCGATTTTTTCTAAGCCCCCTGGGCGTGTAACGATGTGGCGCTATGGGGTTTCTAACCAAATTTTAAACAAATAAAAGCATTTGATATTTTAATAGGTCGATATTTTTGAAATGTTATTTACAATAAAGCTTCTTATCTTTCAATGTAAACGTTCTAATGGGACATTGGAGCAATTCGAAAGAATAAAATGTGAAAAATTGCGCGAAGAAAGTGTGAAAGCAGAGTATGAAAGTTGCATTGAAGATAAGCTTGCCAACCTGGAAGATGTGAGTGGTGATGTAGATAAATGTTGGAAACTTCTTAGAGACAGTATGGTAGAATCAGCAAAAAAGGTGTGTGGTGTAACGAAAAAGCGAGCTACGAAAGGGGACTCATGGTGGGATACAGAAGTTAAAAAATCTGTGGAGAAAAAGAAGAAAGCATGGTTGAGCTATATAGCTTCGCTGAGTCTGACTGAAAGTATTAGAAGAGAGAAAAGACAGACATACCTACGCTGTAAGAGTGATACCAAAGCTTTGGTAAAAGAGAAGCAAGAAAGATGCAGAGCGATTGGTGAAGAGAGGTTATCGAACAACTTCAAGGAAAACTCGAAACTTTTTTGGAGGGAAGTGAGAAATTCTCGAAGTTGTTCAACAACCTCTAGAATGAATAAAATAAGATCAAAGCATGGTGACACTCTTACAAACACTGATGAAGTGTTAAAGCGTTGGAGTGAGTATTTTGGTGAGATGTATAAAAGTAGCATCCCCGACATCACTTTTGGGATCTCACCTCCAGAGATACCTAAACTGACGTCTGAAGCATGGGATGAAATTAATGTGTCTGAGATTGTAAGAGCGATAAGAAGTTTGAAATGTGGTAAGGCAGCGGGAATTGATAAGGTTCTTCCCGAAATGATCAAATATGGAGGGCATAAACTCTGGAGCGGTTTCCATTTGTTGTGCAACTTATGCTGGCATTTGGGAAGAGTTCCTGAGGACTGGAGGGGCGCGGTAATCGTCCCCTTATATAAAGGAAAGGGTTCCAGATTAGACTGCGTCAACTACAGAGCCATCAGTTTGATCAGTTTGGGAAGCAAAGTGTATGGAAAGATTCTCATGAGAAGAATGGAAATGAAGACTGAAGGAATACTTTGGGAGGCTCAAGGAGGCTTTAGATCTGATAGAGGATGCACGGATCAGATCTTCTCCCTTCGTAATATCACAGAGAAGTTCCTGGCCTTAAACCAGAAGGTTTTCTGTGCTTTTATGGATTTGGAGAAGGCGTTTGACAGGGTTGTAAGAAAGGAACTGTGGGACATTTTGCCTGATTATGGTGTTGATGGCAGTCTCATGCTGGCTATACAATCACTATATAGAAATTGTACAGCAAGCGTACGGGTGGACGGCACGTTATCTCCATGTTTCAATGTCAACATTGGCGTCAAACAGGGATGTGTGATGTCCACCAGACTGTTCATCATATACCTAGACAAATGCCTGCAGAGACTGAAAGAAAACAGATGTGGGATAAAAATGGGTGGCATGTTGATTAATTCACTGTTGTATGCAGATGATGCTGTCCTTATTGCATCATCTGAGCAAGAGCTGCAATCACTTGTCACAGACATGAAAGTGGGATGTATTGAAAGAGGTCTCCGAATAAATGCGGGAAAATCTAAGGTGTTAATATTTGAGAGAAATGATATAACGAATGCGACAATTATGATTGATAATGAGAAACTAGAACAAGTGTCTGAATTTATATATCTGGGTAGTGTTTTTACTAGGGATGGTAGATATGAAAAAGATATTGAAAGGAGAGTGAATGCAGGCAATAGTGTCAACGGAGCACTGCGTTCTATGATAGGTAGATCAAATATTACTCAAAAAGCAAGACTTGCCATTCATAACGCAGTGCTTGTACCTACACTATTGTATGGAAGTCAGACATGGGTATGTCAGGATAAATATGAAAGCAAAATAAATGCAGTAGAAATGCGCTCATTGCGACGAATGTGCGGTGTTAAAATAACAGACCGAATCCGCAATGACGTAATTCGAGAACGAGTGGGACTGAAAGAGAGTATAGGCATGAAAATGAGAAAAGGTATGCTCCGCTGGTTTGGGCATATAGAAAGAATCTGGTTAAGCCTCCTATACCTATCCTTTTCCTACCTATATAATTTATTATACACTTACTCTTTCACACTACCCGCAAGAAAAGAAGGCTATCTCGATAGCCAATCAACGCCTCAGTCTTACGCGAGCTGTCACCGCGAGCTGTCTCACGCGAGCTGTCACCGCGAGCGTTTGGCCACCGCACCCGCAACCACTATATAAAAAGTCTAACGCGAGCTATCAGTGCGAGCGTTTGGGCACCGCATCCGCCTCTGTTTTTCGACCAGTCGAACGCGAACCCTCTCCGCGTATAACTGCGCACCGCACCCGCCGCTTTGTTCACACGTGTTTAATCAAAAACTACTGAACCGTCGATACGATAACGTGAAGTCTACAAAGTGACCGCCGCACCCGCTTCTCTTTTATGGATCGTGATATCTGAGGATCTGACCAGCGCAGCTATCGAAGGAACCCAGCAGCCTACAGACCTAACACTCTTCAGGTAACACACCATATAAGTGTGGTCCTTCTCACTGGATCCTGTGACCACCGCGTCCAGGTTCATCCCGCTACAACCTCTTCCGTAAAAACCCGCAATACCTATCCTAATATACCGCATATCTTCAAACACTAGTTATAGGTAAACTCATTTTAATCATACATTCACTAGTTAGGTACTCATTACATTATAATATATTTCATCCTTTTTGTCCTTAAAAAATATTATAATTTTCAATCCTTTAATAGTGACGCGTTCACTTTCTCTTTGTTTGCTAAACCATTCTCGACTTTGTTGTTTGCAGCATTAGGTTCTAACTTACCTAGCAAATATTAACTTTTTTAAGTTTACCTTACGTGTTTATGTTTTTTTAATATTTTATTTTTAAATTGATAATTTACTGATTTTTTAATTTACATAAGTTGAATCATTAATATGTCTGAAAAAAAGATTCTAGTTCTAGAAGCTAAACAACAAATGTTGTTTAGATATATTCAAAAATGTTACGACTTAAGTTTAAAGGTGCACGAGAGTGTTAGTAGTAAAAGAGATTTTTTAATTAGTCTAGAGGATTTTGAGAATAATAAAACTGAATTTTTAGATGTTACTGAAAAAATAAATTTAGAAAAATGTATTACTTTAAAAGAATTTATTCAAAGTTTTTCCGTATTAGAGTCTTACCAGGATTAAATAGAAATTAAATATAATGCAGCTTCCTCAAAAAATGAAAGTACCAATTTCAGCACAAACTTCAAAATACCCAAGCTTGAATTGGCGTCTTTCTCTGGCGATCCCACTAACTGGTCCGTGTTTTACCAGAATTTCAAATCCGTAATACATGAAAATAAAACCCTGTCGGATACGCAAAAGGTGCAATATTTGGTACCTCAACTTTCGGGGAAAGCTCTAAATGTTTGTGCAGGTATTCCAGCCACCGGCGAAAACTATAGTATTATCTGGAATACTTTAGTTAAACGGTACGAGGATAAACGTTTTTTGTCAACACATTATATAGAACAAATAATGTGTTTTAGGCCAATTAATACTGCTACCCCCGCTGCATTAGATGCATTTTCTGATAAATTTTGTTCTGCTGTTGCCGCTTTAAAATCAGTCAATGTAACTGACTTAGCTGACTTCTTGATCACTCACATCGCATTATCAAAACTAGATAAAGAAACAGTTTATTTCTTCGAACAAAATTTTAGGAACTCTAGTTTACCTACTTTTAAGGAATTGGAAATATTTGTCCGTGAACAGTCTAAGATAATTACCCGCGCTAACAATAGTAATAATAATACTAATTTTTCAAAATCTAATACGCGACAAAATTCCAACACACAAAAACATAACCTCAATTTCTTAATACGTGACAACAACACTTTCGATAATAACTCTAAAAATAATAAGTGTCCAGTTTGCATGTTAGAACGACATCCTCTTTTTAAATGTACCAAGTTTATGTCCGCTTCACCTTTCGAACGCCGACAAATAGTAGAACGCCTTTTATTTTGTACCAATTGTTTAGGTTATCATAACATTATTAGATGCAAATCACAATTAAATTGTCGAATTTGTAATCGAAAACACCACTCTTTATTATGCTATGCAAACAATAATACATCGCCAGCGCCCGCGCCGCAACAATCAGCTGACGATGTAAACACTCACCCTTCCCCCGCACAGCATTATACCGCGCCGTTGGCGCCCGCTAGCTTTGTCTCTCTTCCGCCCGCACAATCCGCATCTGCCCCATCGCATCACTGCGACTCGATCGGTTCGCGTGCACTCAATAATCAGTGCGACGTACATGCTTCGCCAGCAAATAACGTAAGTTTGGTTACATCAAATTTTACTCAACAAGTAAATAGTAGTCGTATAAATTTATTACCTACTGCCAAAGTAATAGTTTATAATATGTACGGAAACCCATGTTCTATTCGTTTGCTTATAGATAGTTGTTCTATGGCAAACTTTATTACTGAATCATGCTGTAAACGCTTGAATATACCTATACAAAATGATGCATCTTCTGTACAAGGTATCGGCTTATCTACGCGGCCAATTAAAGGAAAAACGCGTTTTAGTTTTCACTCTCTTCATGATAAGAAGGTTTCTTATACAATCAACGCTTTTGTATTAAATCAAATAACAGATGATTTGCCTTCTGCAATTTTAGACAGCAGTGTATTAACCCAGTTTAATGGATTATTAATGGCGGATGATACTTTTAATATTCCTAGTGAAATTGATGGCATAATAGGCGCTGAGTTATTCCCTTATTTGTTATGTACAAAACGCATCGTAACGCCTAACTCCCTGACGGTAGGAGTTGAAACCACCCTCGGTTATGTCGTGATGGGTTCTAGTTTTTCTAATCCACATATTTCTACTATAGATAAGAAAGTCACTGATAACAATTCTTTATTTTTAAGTTCAGTAATAGCCCCTTATAATAATTATAAATCTCGCTATAGTAAAAGATATAAGGCCACTAATAACAAACATCGCCGCGCTAATTATTTAAATTAATATTTAGCCACACCTACTGCAAACAATGCAAAAACATTTCATAAGTTTTGTAAATAAATAATAACCGCTGAATACCTACCCAGTTATTTTATTAATTTTTTTGAACATTAACCGCTTAATGTATTCATATTACCCGCTTAGATTTAAATATTAAAATATAATAAATAAAAATAATATATACTAGTACTTACCCGCATGCTTTTAATTTACTCTAAACTACTTATAATTTTACTAAAATTGTAGCTATTGTAGAAAGCCAATTGATAGTTAGATGGTAACTACATTAATATTTTTACTTGTATTATACCGTTTATACCTATTAAATTGGAAATCTTAAGTATAAATTATACCTACATAAGGTGTAGGTAACTAATGCTTGAATACAATAATTATATTATTATGTATAAATTAAATCTTATATTCCAGTAGGTATCTTTCTCTCTAAGCTAATGTTGCACTTTATCAATTACTTATAATCTTCTTTAGATCATTTTAAATACTTAACTATCTATAAATTATTGTTTCTTATAATTTGTATAAAAACAAATATTAATGATACATAAACCGCACATAATGTTAGATACATATTCTTTTCTTACATCCCTATTCTGAACCTAGGGTTGCTAAGTTTAATGAATTAATTTTAACATATTCATTTTTAGATGTTGTTAGTTTGAGATTTACTATAGACCCTTATTTAGTCTTAGATGCATTAAGCAAAACTTTCGGTTGATAATAGGAATAAAATAGTTTAAATTGACTCTTTAACGTCACCGCGAGTCTCGTTGTTCTTATATTTAGAGCAACTACAGAACGTAGTTTATTATATACCTACCAGTTTGTTGCTGTAGTAGAACTACTGGTTCTTGTGGGATCGCTCGAGTTATAGAAAGAACAACTGTCTATTGTAGATATACTAGTATTGTATAGCTTTATTATATGCGAATTATTTAACTGATAAGTAATATTACAATGATAGCATATTTGGTTTTAGGTTTAAATACCTTAGTATCATTAGTTTAGTTATTTTTTAAACTTAATTTTAAACATTACTTGCTCATCTTGAGCACCGCATTACTTGCTCATTCTTGAGTCCCGCATTTCTTCGTTCGTACTTGAACACCGCATTACTTGCTCATCTTGAGCACCGCATTACTTGCTCATTCTTGAGTCCCGCATTTCTTCGTTGGTACTTGAACACCGCATTACTTGCTCATCTTGAGCACCGCATTACTTGCTCATTCTTGAGTCCCGCATTTCTTCGTTCGTACTTGAACACCGCATTACTTGCTCATCTTGAGCACCGCATTACTTGCTCATTCTTGAGTCCCGCATTTCTTCGTTCGTACTTGAACACCGCATTACTTGCTCATCTTGAGCACCGCATTACTTGCTCATTCTTGAGTCCCGCATTTCTTCGTTCGTACTTGAACACCGCATTACTTGCTCATCTTGAGCACCGCATTACTTGCTCATTCTTGAGTCCCGCATTTCTTCGTTCGTACTTGAACACCGCATTACTTGCTCATCTTGAGCACAGCATTATATTGCTCATTCTTGAGTCCCGCTTTATTTAGCTCATACTTGAGCCCCGCTTTATATAACTCATGCTTGAGTCCAGGATTTATTTGCTAGTCTTGAGCACCGCATTACTTGCTCATTCTTGAGCCCCGCTTTTCTTCGTTCTTACTTGAACACCGCATTCAAATTTTATATTTTTGATATATATCTTTGTTACTACTACTACTTGAGCCTGCACCTTCGTTTATACTTGAGCCCGTACTTTTGCTCATACTTGAGACCGCATTTTTAACTTTTTATTTATATATCTTAGTTTTGATGCTACCAGACATCAAGGCCGGGGGCATGGTTAAGCCTCCTATACCTATCCTTTTCCTACCTATATAATTTATTATACACTTACTCTTTCACACTACCCGCAAGAAAAGAAGGCTCTCTCGATAGCCAATCAACGCCTCAGTCTTACGCGAGCTGTCACCGCGAGCTGTCTCACGCGAGCTGTCACCGCGAGCGTTTGGCCACCGCACCCGCAACCACTATATAAAAAGTCTAACGCGAGCTATCAGTGCGAGCGTTTGGGCACCGCATCCGCCTCCGTTTTTCGACCAGTCGAACGCAAACCCTCTCCGCGTATAACTGCGCACCGCACCCGCCGCTTTGTTCACACGTGTTTAATCAAAAACTACTGAACCGTCGATACGATAACGTGAAGTCTACAAAGTGACCGCCGCACCCGCTTCTCTTTTATGGATCGTGATATCTGAGGATCTGACCAGCGCAGCTATCGAAGGAACCCAGCAGCCTACAGACCTAACACTCTTCAGGTAACACACCATATGTAGTTATTCACAGGTTATAAATTTTGATAGGTCAGCAATCTATTAAGTTTTAGCTGAAGGTATACCCTACTGAAAGTAAAAAAAAAACTTGTACTAAACAAAAAACATTTATTAATAAAGTTTTGTTACAAAGCACTAACATCGAATCCGGAAGCGGCTAGCGTATCCAAAAGTGCTGAATATTTCTTGCTATGATTTTGTAAACACGACTCGGAGGGGCCCGCTGCCAACAAATCGGCTAAGGCAGAAGTTAATGCTGACAAGTCTTCTGCTTTATCCGCTTTCTATGCCAGAAAACAAAAACATAATCAATGTTTTACAATTACAATATTCTCTTAAATTAAATTACTTCAATAGAATCGTACCCGCATCGTAATAGAAACATGCTCGCTTTTTTTTTTGACAATTTTCTATTGGCGATTTGTTAGCAGAATACAAAATATGACAAATTAAGCTATTGTCATTATATTACGATGCGATTATGACACGATTCAACTCAGTATATTTAATCTGTGGGCTCATTTTAGCAACTTAAATTTGAGGTGGTAGTCTCCTTTCAGGGCTCAATTACAAAACGGACAGTTGATTTTACGATAAAGCAGCGAGGATACAAAAGTGAGACTTGCAATGCGTCTGACGTCTAGTCGTCGGCCATTTCGTAACTGCATCATTAACAATATATTAATCGAGATATTCTACATAAGTAGGTACTCACTTGAAATGTGATCAAAGCACATACGGAAAGTTTTTGTAAGTTCAATATTTCACATCGTCTGAGATAAGCTTCTGCCGTTTCTTTGACATGTTCAGCGGTGACTGCGTTAGGCATATCAACGTGAACTCTTGCCACTTCACTTTGGGAACAGGCGTTTAGGGAATCGCAAACTTCTACCCAAACTGATGTTACTCCATCTATTGTAAGTAAAAAGCAAGAAAATAAATAATAATAAAATTTGGGTATCAAGTCAATTTCGATGGAGGGGGCCTCCATCAAAATTGACTTGAATTTTAAAAAGTTATTTTAAAAAATCCTCCAAAAAGCTTGTGATAATGATATTTATTAACAAATATGCCTATGGAATTATTACAATCCCTGGAGTTGACTTGACGCCCATATAAACGTACTTCCAATATTACGATTTAATTTTTTTTTAATGTTTGTAATTGTAAGCAAAAAGTTCAAAAATCTTTCTATTGTGGGTAATATTTTTTTTTGTATACAAAAAAATATATATTAAAAAAGGTTTTTTTTTCTGACATCGAAAAAAATAAAAATAAAGACCCAACACAAAAAGATTAATATATACAATTACCAACAGAAATAATATTTTAAATCTGCGACGAACTGGAAGTGCGAAAGCATATAAAAGCATGTTCTCCATACAAAATTATTAATGGAGAACGCGGAGTTCGCGATTACGAGTGCCCTTAATTAACTTTTGAGAAAGTGTTATATATTATATTTTAGAAAAACTTGTTATAATTATTATAATCAATATATTATACACTCTCACTGAGCGATAGAAAAACACTCATTTTAAATTAAATATAAATTTATTCTATTTTATTTGTTGCATTGCAGTGGGCAATTTTTACAACCAAAAAAAAAATATATTATTTTGACATGACAATAAAATAAATTGACGTTTTTCTTCTTAAATAAAATCTTCATAAAATGTTGTGACTAAGGTCGCAACAATCTCCTGGGCTTTGAAAATAACTACTCTTCAATTTTTACTGGTAGAGGGTATAGCTCGCGCTACACACCTTTTTGAGTTTTCACATCAAAAACTCTACATTTGTTATCCAATCCTGGATATGATCTTATAATTCGACCTAATGGCCAATTTAATGGTGGATTATTTACTTCCTTCAATATAACAATTAGTCCTTCTTTTAAATTTGGGTGTTCCTTGAGCCATTTAGGTCTTGCTTGAAGTTCAGAAATATATTCACTTTGCCAACGTGACCTCTTATATGAATAAACGTGAATCTTGATAGATGCGATACATTTGCATCTTCAAATGAGGGCGATAATAAACTTGTAATTGGTCTCCCAATTAAAAAATGACCTGTATTTGCAACAACGTGCTTCAAAAAACATTTTGCCGACTTCACGGCCGATTCCCACAACCCTCCGAAATTCGGCGAGTAGGCATTAAACAATTAATAAAACTACCAATGGCACGATTGGCACCGACAAAATTCGTGCCACTCACTATACCTACGTCCCTATAATTATATGATTGAAAATATAATTCTCAATACCCAGTGTACAGTGTACAGTGTACAGTGTTAATGGATGAGTTATTTCGCCGATGGTATTAGGAGGCAACATCTAATAAGCGGCGAGCGTATTGCAGTGTTTATGATAGTATAGCCTCATTGTATGAAGCGGTCACCCATCCCAGAACCGGCCTTGTTGACATCTACTTAAACTTTTTATTAGTTTCGCAGTGACTTAACCGGCTGGGGCCGCTTTTTTACCCAATAATTTACCAAAATACTTTACCAATATAAGGCAAATAGGTTTCGACGGCAAAATATTCCACATAAGAATTCAGGAGGAGAGTGACATCTTCATCAACTCTGGTAAAGAAATTATATCGCATAGGAGAGTTGTGATCTTCTGCTGGCTGAGTCCGTATTGTGAATACTGTCTCCAATGCGGTCCCAAACATTGGGCTAACCTAAAATATCAAATTAAGAGTTTATCAACTGCCAATTGTATAACTATAGAAAATCGAGCCCCTGTGTGGGATGCCACTTGTCACGCACAAACACGAAAGCGTCAAAAATACTCTCATTTAACTGCAGATTACGAGTTTGCGGCGCTTGCGTTCGAAATAGTGCACTAAGTCCGTGGTCGTCTTAAAATCCTCGGAAGAGGCTGGTTCTCGTCTCAGGTGACCCAAGGGCTGGCAGTCACGTTGCTAAAAATCTTAGTATTACAATAAGAAGCAACGCTGCCAGTATTTTGAGCACTATGCAACGCTGGCGCGACTTGGCGTGTATTACACAGGCCAGTGGACAGTATTGAAAGCTGATGATGATATTATTTACCTAGTTATCCCTTGCTCCCAATAAAGTAAAAAACGTCTAATATTATAGTCATGTTTCAGCATCAGAGTTACAGTTTACTCACAGACCTAGGCGGCAAGCAATTCTAGGTCTGCGAGTTTACTTTACTTCTTGTTGTTGTCTGAACAGATTTCTTAATATTATTGAATTTTTCAAGCGGTGTGTATAAAATGGACGGCAACTTTTTAATTATCTTTATTGGAGCACTGCATGTGACCTTGAATCTACCTGATTTTAAGTAGACTTGCCATCCAAGCAGATCCATAAATGCGATCGATCAAAGGGACCACAACTAAAACATTACTAGGTCACTTGACGGTTCTTTCAAGATGATTGTGGTGGTAACAAAACTGGTTGATTGGCTTACCATACCTAAACACCAGCCAGAATAATATCCGTCTCCGTAGAGTAGTGGTTATGCCTTTGGCGTTGTATCCGGAGGATAAAAAATAATACTCGTAGTAATATGTGGTTTCAGGTACACTTAGTACAAGCCTAGAGCTTAGTTTGTGACTAGATAAAATGTGTAAAATGATCCTACATATTTTTAAAATATAGAAACGGGGTGCCTTTTGGAAATTAATAGTTTTTGTCGCCAGTAGTACAGAATACAAAGTAATCTTACCGTTATTTCTCCAATCGAAGGACTATAGTTCATTTCGAAATTCACATCAGCATAGACAGTTCCAGCAGTGTCACAGTTGAATGTTAACGAACAACCACATTCAGCCACTAAACGAGCCCTTCCTGGTGTGGCGTCGATTTCAGCTGTTAACTGACGCCATTCCGTAGCATTGTTGAAGTCTGCCAGCTCTGTTAGAAAGTTTTCTTCGATGGATAATATCGTAATCGTGTCTGTGATAGCTTCCCCGTGCTGTAAATTAAAAATAAGTATGAATCTAAATATAACGTCAACGAACAGCCACATTTAACGGCCAGACGAGCCCTTCCTGGGATCAGTTTCAGCTGTCAACTGACGCCATTCCGTAGGATTGTTAAAGTCTGCCAGATCTGTCAGAAAGTTTTCAGCAAAACAGTCATGGCGTCATCTCATATCGTTTATTCTTTTTTGTACAGAGGGTCAGCATGCCAAAAAAACGCCGCCAGCGTCATGGGCGTCACACGTCTTGCCGCTTATGTTAGGTAGCTGCTTTATTGACCCCTTTTTATTTTCCTTACCTTTTACATATATATTTGAGTTTTTATTTAGTTGGTAACTAAGTGTGTTTATTTAAGTTTTAATTAATCTTTATTCTAAATTGGTCCGTAAGCTTTGGAAATATGCGGTCATTTTTGCGATACTTTTAATCTGTATATTACGAGTAAATATAATGCAAAATGAAAAATTACGAGGTAGCCTACGAGTATTTTGCGAGGAGACCTACTACACCGAACATATGGCTAGCTCGTCGTGATGTTTGTATAGACTTAATAACCCATCTATGAACAGTTTCACAAGTTAGTATAGTGAATCTGGGACCGACGTGCTTAACGTGCTCTACGATGCAGTAAAGTAGTATTGTTAAACAAATGTACATACATTTTTAGATTAAAAACTTATTGGTACACTTTGGGGTTTGCAGTTCCAGACCTAAGTGTTTGTAAGTCTAAGGTCTAACCAACTCGGCCACCACGTATATATTTTAGTTAGTTTATAAATTATAACCCCAATATGTCATTGTATTTCATCCAATACGAGAAGATTATTTAAATTACTATGAGAACTAATTAAAAATAGCATTATTTTAGAGATTTAAGGATTTACTATATTAAAATTATGGATTATTTAATTAAGTACGGGTTAGGGTTTATTTTGACGTAAATAGGTACAAAAGATGTTTTAAATAAATTTCATACTTTATAGATTTAGGATATCGATTTGACGACGAAACAGCGGGGATATGAAACTAGACTCATAACCGGGTCATTTAGCCGGCATAATAGGAACGATCAATTTTGTTAAACAACAATATATTGATTAACCCCATCCAGAGATTTGTAGGTCTGCTTCCCATCAGGTGAATACAAAGTAACGAGCCGTGCTTCAATAAAAAATAAAAATCTATACGAAAGTAAACCTGTTTGTTACGTTTTTACGTTTAAACTGCGGAACCGATTTCGATGAAATTTGGCATGGAGATAGTTTGAGACCCTGGGAACGCCACAGCGTACATTTTTAACGGTATGTTAAAAATGTACGCTGTGGCGTTCCCACATCTTCATCATCACACATATTGGGACTGCAAATATACTAGGTGTTTGTATTTTAAGAAAAAGGTTTTTAAATACACCAGATAGACAAAAGTGTTTTTAAAGAAAAGTTGAACATTTAATAATATATATTGTTTCTGATTAATTGCTCATTAGTACAAGTACCTAAAGTGAGGAGTGAAAAAGGCCTGATACTAGTATATATAAGTACATACCACACAAGACCCACAGGTATCATTTTCAGGCTGATAATCTTTCGTGGCAAAGTACCAGGTTAAACTGCAAGAAGGCGCAATGTTACTGGCATTTCCTACTAGCGATATTATTCCGCCTTCATTGACTACTCGATGTAGAGGCGAAATCTGAAATAGAAAATTGGAAAGGCGGATATTTTCCTTGATTTATTTATGATGCAAAAACCATCTAGTGACCTAGTCATGTTTCGGGTTTAGTCTGTAGGTTCATCGGTTTTCCGGAGACTAATGCATCGATTTCTTGTCGAGGTAGTATTCTTCTTTCGTTGTGCGGTTTTGAAACTGGCGATTTATTTCACTATAAAGCAACGAGCGATATTAAAATAGGCTAATAATGCAAATACGTCTTTGCCGCCGCCCATTTCCTAAGCGCATTTAGCGGGAGCGTTCAATATTATTAAATAACAATGTAATGATAGATCCCATTCATGGACTTTGTAAGTATGCTTACCATCAGGTAGATAAAAAGTCACATGCCGTGCTCCATTAACAAAGTTGTAGCCCCGCAACTTTAAAACTTTTTATTATGTATCGATTTTAATGAAAAGAACGCAAGCTTGGCTATGAAGCTTATATTGTCAAAATAACGAAGTCCTATAACTATTACATTAAACAATCACCAACAAAAAACACTAAAAAGGTCATGCACTGTATTCCCTTGTATTACAGGTGCTTTTGACTCGATAACCTAGCCATTCTGTGTCGTGGCTATTGTACTTAAGGCTGAATTCGTATTTATGACGTCATTACCTTCTGTCAAATTTCCCAAAAATTGAAAATTGAACAGTTGAGCCCAAAGTCACTCTGTTGAAATTTCATTGTATGGAGTGTGAGTGTAAGCTCAGTTACATAGTTTATTATTTTAGATATTATGTACTTTTAAAAAATCTTGCTATTTAATTTTAAGTAATGTATTGTCGAACTAGTCAAGAAATGTGGATTTATTTGATGTTTAAATGATGCTCTACTATAATTTCCCGACATGCTTAAGTGTGATATTACCGCCACATTTATAATAATAATATGTAGGACAATATCCACATATTTCTCTGGTCACAAATTAAGCTCTAGGCTTGCACTATGTGTACCAGACGCAACAATATAATACATATTAAATTTTAAAAACTGTCACGGTCGCCAAATGTTGTATTTTCTCTTGTTTATAGTATAATAATCAGGTATTTAATGTATTTTAGAGAATAAAGGAATTTAAGGAATACAAATTTGTAACATTTCAATATCTCTTCTTATCCATCCATCACAATAGCTGTCATTCACAACTACTTAAAAAAAGAAAAAAAAAACATTTTTCACACATGACAAACTTTACAGAAAAAAACCTTTTTTTTTGCCATGGGTGGGAGTCGAAACCCTCTTGGGTTCGATTCCCTTCGGTAATAGTTACTGTCAGCCTCTGTAATAAACTATATTTAAAGAAAAAGATATTTGCCTCAGCCCTTTAAAAAAATGCATAGACATAAAGTCACGATTATATGTTGGCTAAATCATGTGCTTACGCAATACTTACTTCTAGAATAGGTAATCTTGGTTCTACAGTTTCTATAGACAAACTTGCTTTAGTGGAACTTGCACCACTTTTTACAGTAACTTTAATTTCATGTCTGGAATATTTATTATTTTATTAGAAACTAATAACTAATTCCATGTAGCTTTGTATATTATTATTTGCCCGCGATATCGCATGCATAATTTTTTTCATATTTAACATTTCGAGTTTCTATCTAAAATGATTACTGAGATTATAAAATTATTTCTGTAATATGACTTTTCCATACCCCTCATATTGTCACAATTTTTCTTTAGTTGTGCGGAGCCCTAAGTGCGCAAACACTTGACCGCTATTTTATAACCGACTAAAAAAACGTTTGGAGCTTCTCAATTTGACGCGTATGTTTTATTTTAATTATGTCACCAAATTGGTCCAGGAATTTAACGAGTCTTAAATTGTTGATACAATAATTCTAAGTTTAAGCATTGATGAAACCTTAGGATCGTGATCTCCGGAGGCCGAGAAGTTTGCCAAATCATTTTTTATATATTGCACTGGCCACAAACTAAGCTCTTAGGCTTGTACTGTGTGTACCAGAAACAACGATATTATACATAATTATATTTTATAAATACCCAGACTATGACAAACTGTACAGAAAAACGTGCTAATATTTTTTTGTTATGGATGGGAATCGAACCCACGACCAGATACAACGTCAAAGGCGCAACCACTAGTCTAATTCGCAAACTACTTTATTAAAAATCTTATGACCGTCGAGATAAGTCATTTTTACTACAAAGGATTATCTTGGAGATACAAAGGGGTAACGCAGCGTGCATACTCGTTACTATGGGTAACACTGCTGGGTTGTTAATTATTTTTGTTATGTGTATCTTTTTTTATATTGTTTTAGATATTATTTTATATTTATATATTACATAAATAACTATGTACAAAGGCTTAATCTAGATATTAAATGTACATATATTTATATATTGGATATGTTACATACTTACATTTAAAATCTAGTTTAAGCTTTGTCATACGATTATAAGGGTTATGTGAATAACACCCGGTACATACGTAGTTAATATTGTTTTTACTCACGATCCAATATCAGATAATCCATTAAATATTTCCAAAATATGAGTATCTTCGCTCTCAAAGCCTTCGCACGGGTCACCATTAAAAATACACGTCCATTCAAACTGCAATTGATTTCATGTTTTAAAAACATTTTTTTTTCAGTTATTTACAGAATATGGAAACAAAACAGCAATGCGTCGTTTGTGGAATTATTAATCATTTCATGTGCAAAATTTCAGAATACCTACCTGAAATATGAATACTCTATATTCAGGTTTTTAAATAATAAATAATATGTGAGGACACTACACCACGGGATTTAGTTTTCTAAAAGTGCAGGTCGATTTTTCCGTCACATTGCCATCAATGACGCAGGACGCTTGTCGTTATATCAATTCTTTTATTTTATAGCTTACAAACTTGAGTCGAGATGATAGCAAACGACCAGCTTTACATGTTGTTACAGCCATACTTTTGCCCCATTATAGCGGAAAGGAGCCAAGTAATTAAAATCACGTGCACATAGTTCAAACATTTTTTATTCTCTTATTAAACTAACCTAAGCGCGCGGGTGGCGGGGAGGATGCATGGATTGAGATAGCTACTACTAGATGGCGTGACTGCCGCGTCTATTTTATATTACTTATATCGCGCTGGTAGGCGACGGGTTCGGCGGGGCCGTTCCACCTGCGCTATACCATCCCATCTTCATGGAACCTCTGTTAGAGCGGGCGCTGCGGCGGAACAAGCTCAAACTAAACAAGCGCCGAAAGTATGTAACCATTTCTAATGATCACATATTTTCCGTGTTTGCTGTGGAAACGATGGGCCCGTGGGGATCAGAATCAAAGTCATTATACAATGAAATAGCACCAATGCTCATCGACATCTCTGGGGACAATAGAGCTGGTAGCTTTTTCACTCAAAAATTAAGTATAATATAATAAGTATGAGTTAATTCAAAGACAGCATTACCCAATACGCTGGCAGCAGTTCCTGCTGCCAGCGTATTGGGTACCGTGCCATTAATGGACAGTGATTTCGTCGATTTTCTAAATTTGTAACTCGTAAAAACAAATTATCTAATAATAACGAGGGTAAGAGGCCGGTGTGACTGTAACTCCATAGCACAAAGGTCATCGGCACTTATATGGGACGCCACCTGTGTGGACACTGTAGGTCCCAGCTATATAGACATAACGTCTAAACTCCGGCGCTGCAGCATTGGTAGCCCGAAATAGGAAAATTGTTAAATACAGAAATCATTGCCCTTCTTATGAATTTTTAGCATTTTCATTAGAAACATTTGGGCCTTGGTCTCCAGATGCAAAAAAAATTTGGACGAACTTTTGGAAAATTATTAATAGATACTGGAGACTAATCCTATCCTATCCTAGCATTGCAGTTTTGTCGACTCACAACTCACTCAATGTCACAAACCAGTTGTATAAATATACAAGACCTCGATTGGTCAAGTCGTACAGAAGTTAAGCCGTAAATTGTGTTTTGTCCGACTACATTACTACGCTACCTAAATGCTACGAAAATGCTACGACGACTTTTTATATAACATTTCGCAAATTGTATATGGTTCTACTACATTCCTATAAAGTTCGATGACGATGCTACGAAAGTGCTACTTGGACATCACTATTTTTATAAAATATTACCTTTTCCGAAAATTGTATATCAATTGTTGTACTACGAAGTTCGCTACGATAATGAAGCTACGAAAATACTACGACTACATTACAATTACTTTTTACATAAAATATTAGTTAGGAAAGGGTGTATGTATGGAATATAAAATTATTGGCTTCATATAGACTAACCATACTTTCGAAAAATACAAGGCTTAAGCTTTTCAATTAATATTTAATTTTCTTACGTGAAATTCATCAGACAAATAGTCGTGGTTAAAAACCTCTACTTGTACAGTGAAATATGTAGAAGTACTGACAACCAGCGCATCACTGCTTAATGCTGCTTCGAGCCCTCTCTGCAATACTTGTACTGAGTAATGCATCTGAAAAAAAAAAACAGAATCAGCCAGAAGTGAAAACTTCTTTGCTTCACAAACTTGTGGCGTCGTTGAGCGTATTTTACCGCTTTTACTTTATGCTAACAGTGCTCTGAATTATGTATATGTAGTTTATGTATTTATATATATATAAAATATATTTAAGTATTGAAATATACTTATAGATTGTAAGTATTTTATATAGTATTGCACCTACCTCACTTATTATATACTGCTTTAATTGTCCCGAAGGTGTGACTGGTTTTGTATGCAATAAGGATTAAATAACAATAATATAATATATATTTCTAAGGTCTTAGATCTAAATGAATCAGTAAGCCAGTCGATGGAATAGACTCGTAATGCAAATTCGTCCTTGTTGCCGCCCATTTCGTTATCGAATCGTTTAGCGATAATTTATTGATCGACCCCATTCAAGGACTTTGTTGGCCTGCTTAACATCAGGTGGATACAAAGTCACATTCTGTGCTCCTATAAAAAAAAGTTTGCCTGTTTCGTGCACGGACAACTATATGTCGCGCGTCGGAAAGCCACCATCTTTCTATAAGTGACCCTCGCGACTACGTCTGCGTACCTTTAACCGTTTACGCAACCCTCGCAACGAAAGCTCTCACTAGCAATACCTTTTCCCCGTTTTTCGTAACATTGTTCATTGATGGTCTGCTCCTATTAGTCGTAGCGTGATGTTAAGTAGCCTAAACCCTTCCTCGATAACTGAGCTATCCAACTCTAAAAAAAAAAAATCAATTCGAACCAGTAGTTCCTGAGATTGGAGCGTTCAACCAAACAACCTCTTCAGCTTTATAATATTAGTATAACGGAAGTTGACCGGGTCAGTTAGTCTGTCAATAACATCGCTTCGTTACTTTCACAGCTTACCTGATTAATAAAAGCACTATCGCTAGAGCGTACAACTTCACAGGTTATGTCATAACCATGATTCACTATCAATGTCCCTGGAGGGATAGTTAATCTGGCACCAATGTCCTTGCTGGTCCACTCATCACCATTTTCCAAGTCATCTAATGTCCATATGAACTGAAATAAAGGCATTATCACTAGAGCATAGATTCTCAACCATTGTTATGTCGCGACCCACGAAAAACTACCTACACTATTGAATTATAATAATATTTTAATTAATAGTTTATTTATACGTTTAATAACTAATTTATATTATTTTATTTTATTATGTCTCAATATTGTATCATTTGAAAGTTAGTTTGTATGTTTCGAGGTTTATTAATTTTTAACAGACTGCGACCACATTTAATAACAAACGTGTTTTTATTTAAATTTAGTCCACCTCATAGCACCAAGTGCGAAGTCAAATCGTTTTTTTTTCATTTTAAAATATCACGCAAACGAAGTTGTGGGTAACAGCTAGTAAAATATAAAATGACATACATGATAATTCTCAGTAGGACGACACATGGTAACCTGAGCTTCCAGCGTATATTCCATGTCAGGGTATATAAGATCACCTCCTAGGAGAACCAGGGAGAATTTGTCGGTCTCTCCATCAGACAGTTCCAGGGTCCTCTTGCCGCTTACATTGTTTATCCGAAATACTTTATGACCCAGGTCTTCGGAATCCATTATGCCTGTCACATTGAATATGTAGTCCACGTCTGGTAATAGCTGTTTTTGGAATAAAATAGTGCGATTAGTATTTGTGAAATTACGGTTCCGTATAACATTAAATATTATACAAATGAATAGCCCTAGGAATTAATATTTTTTTAAAAGAATAACTCCAAAATATATCTATAAATAAACAACAGTGTTAATAAATTAAAACTAAAAACACACATTCCCCCATTGAACAGCGAGGCTGACCCTTTGAATAAACAAAGGGTCACCCGTAACTAAACGGAGCTTATCACCAAAAAATACGTCATTTTTTTCAATAAAAATAATTATCTTTATAATTTTATTTATCTTGCTCCGTTTTATTTTAGGCGCCTTTCTTAATATTTTATTATTTATTCATTTAATTTTTTTATATGATCATCTGCTGCGGTCATACTTTAAACAACGTTGTTAAAAGTTTTTTTTTTAAGTTGGATGTAAAGTTAAAAAAACAAATAAATTATAATTTAGAGATAAAATGGTACTTACTTCATTATTATCTATGACATACAAAAAAGGTTCAGGCTGCTCTCGATTTAAGGTTACTTCCAGATTTCTTACGGATCTCCAAAGTAGAAGTGTGAACCTTTGCGAAGGTTGTTTTAGAGGCTCCCATCGCACTGTCCACGTCAAATCTATGTGACCACCTCTAGCTTGGACCCTTTAAAAATATTTTTTTACAGGGAATAGCGAAAAATACTCAAAGGCAGAGAGATTTTAATAAAAACTAAAACTGTGTCATTACATTTTTTTTAATTTATTCTCCTAGCCGGGAGTCGAACCGGTTTATTTTGGAAAAGAAAGCTAGATGCATGAATAAGAAAATCGGTGTTGAACTTCTGTCACCATCTGCCGGGGTCTATTATAAGAATCAAATTCTGGTAAGTAATATCAAGCGGAAAATTAAAGAAAAGTGATCATTTTTAATAAAAAAACATATACCTTACTGTCTACTTTATTAACTAAAAACAATGTTTATCATAATGCTCTTCAAAATCAATCTTCATTGAAAACAACAACAAGTAAATACAATAATAAGTTTTTAATAAAAGTAAGAAAACATATTTATTATTAAACTAATTATTGAAAATAATAATAATTTCGAACAATTTATTAGTTAGGGCTTAAAGGCTTTAGGCAGTTTTTGCTATTCCTTGTAGTTTAGAATTTGGCTTTGAAGTCACACTTAAAAAAATCAGTAGTCAGGTATTCAGGATACCTAAGATTAGGCTAAGATATTAGTTATTTAATTTTGGGTGGGAGGTAGGGTTATCAGACGTCCTTTATTTAAAGGACGTCCGATAACTTGACGACTTTGAAATAAAGACTAGAGGACAATACTCCTTACTTTATTTTGAATAAAATTAATGCATGCATGGTAATGAAATTCTACTGGCACATATAACACGGCGTTTTATTGAAAACAACATTATTAATTAGTCCTTTATTTTCTCCTAACAAATCCTTCACATAACGAAAGCTAGCAACCCTAGAGGTAGGTCAATATAACTTGGCTAGATGCACAAACCGTCAAGTGACCTAGGCATGTTTTGGTTTCAGTTATCAGGAGACTACTCAATTCTGGTACAGGTGATCGCTTCAGGGCAGTTGGTTTGACATAAAACTATGCAAAAGCAGTCAAGTTACCTAGTCAAGTTTTGGTTTAAGTCTGTAGGTTTCCGGAGACTACTACATCGATTTATTCATTTCATGGGTTTCCTTATCATCAGGTATATGACAAACTCACATGTCGTGCTCCAATAAAAAAAAAAAACATGTTCGTTGCCTCCTTATTGTGTTCTTACTTTATTGGCAATAATTGCTTGTAATTTTTTTTATCTTCCTTCTTTTTGGATATTGTATGGCGGGTGACCATCTTCTGTTCTAATGTTCGGAAAGGCGATTTATGGCTTTAGAGCACATCCTTATTATCATTCCATGGCGATAACACTCTATAGATACAATGATACTTACATAACAGATGTTGTATCGGGAACACTGGTGACGACATCCTCATTTTTAGGACAAATAATTTGTGGTGCTATTATTCTAAAAGACTTCTTTTCTAAATTCTGAAAATAATAATCATCTATACCCTAGTTTAGAAAAAAGGGAAAGGACTTTTTTTTCAAGTATGTCATGTATTAAAACGTGTTTTTCCCCTTTTACAGTAGATACAGCAAAGAGAAAGTGGTTCGTATTATTGAGTAAAGCACTTTATGATGCGCTTATTATACTTGGTTAAAAGGTTATACTTTTTAGGTAAATAAGTAATTTATAGTTCGACAAGTAAATAGAAAACCTTGTAAGCAAGGGGGAGATTGTTATCGTTAAATATGAACAACGCAACGACATATTAGGTCGACTTGTAGCTGCCATATTGTCAGCTAGATGGCGTGCCTCACATATCTCTCTGTTGTTATACGCGAGCGCAATATGACCGATATAAACTTTAGCGATATTTGTCATTGGATTTGCCCACACACCTCTTCATCGTATGTCGCAGGTCACTCCTTTAAATTCTTGAACAAATCTTAATTATACCCATTTTTGTTACACCTAGCTTAATAAATAATTATAATTCACCAATTCGATGTATACCAGTATATATTAAATAACTAAATTCCGTAAAATAACGACATATCATATTATAACAACAATACATTGAGTATTGTTGTTTTAATATGATATGTATTTTATATATGTATCTACACACACACCTCTCCATCGTCCGTCACAGGTTTCTCTATTAACTTATTTTAATTACAGAAAAAAAATGTGTTTCCTACACTTTGCTGTATAAATAATTCAATAAGTACTTACTTGAGCTAAAGCAACTGTAAATAGTAATACAACACAGAACATTTTTATCATTTAAATAGTTTAAAAAAAAATTAAAATACAAAAATAAAACAAAGAATTCGTTCCTTTGTTTTTGTGCTAAAACAAACACACGTGTGGTTCTAACCTTTTTACTAAAACAATGGATATCTGTCGTGATTTGCTACAATTTAAATAGTTTTGTAGGCCATTTAAAATATTGCATGTCATAAAAAAAAGTGCTGTTTTCGTGAAAATGGCAATGAATTAATAAACATTTTATAATAACCACTAGTAAAAAACGAAACGGGTTGTTTATTTGACTATAAAGCACCAATTATAGGTATGCAATAAAGTCGTCGTCACCTATTTCGTAACCGCATAGTGGTTGTAATCAATGCTGTTAAACAAACATTCATGGACTTTGTACGTCTGTTATCAAAAGAAAAAAATAACAGATTATATGCCGTAACTTAGTTTTTTAAAAGTAAATCTTAAGTTTTTTCTTCGAATTATTAGGTATATATGATATAATATTAATATAATATGTAGGACAATTTACACATATTGCTCTGTTACCCTAGTGTGAGTTTTTTTAATATTTACTTTCGCGTTAACTATACTACTGCATTTACATTTAGACCAATCACACGCTCGCATTTATAGTTCTCAAAATTTCCGCTGGAAGCGCTGAACTATTTCCCATATAATTTTAGTTATTATAATACTCAGATCTCTGACCGTCTGCCTATCTAAATATCCCGAGAACGATTTATTAGGATTAACTGAATAGGATTATTCAAACAGATTTAAGTTAAAATTATTTATAGGATTAGGTGTAAAAGATTCTAATTCAATAAAATTATATCAAAAAAGACCGGTGTGAAGTTAGCAGCCAAAATATAGCTATTACAACTCGACTCATTTAAAAAGTCAATACTTATAAGTTTATTAATTGCAATATAAACAATACAAATTCTTACGAATTATGACAAATGTTTTAGGAAAAATAACAATTAACCAGATGGCAATATTAATTCTGATGAAAAATAACCTTTATCATATATAATGTTCTCTGATATAACTTTACAGGTGGCATACTTTAACGAAATATACAAAAATTATTTCCAAATCACCTTACAATGTATTATATGTACATTGTATTATAATTTGTGTTATTTTTTATTGTTTTTTTTTTAATATCCTGCAGTGTATATATTTGGCAATAAAGATTTTTTATTTCATTTCATTAACAATACATACATATCATCACCGCCTGACCGGCCCCAGGGTACCCAGCGGAGGGGTTTTTAATCTCACCTCGTCGTAGTCGATGGTATGAGTCTACACCGAACAAGTGGCTAGCTCGTCGGGATGTTTTGAATGGACTCAATAACCCATCTATAAAGAGTTTCACAAGTTGATATAGTGAAACCGGGACCGACAGCTTAACGTGCTCTCCGAGGCACTGTAGTGGTTTTAATTAAAATCTCATTGGTAATCACCGGGATTTGAACCAGGGACCTAAGTGTTTTTAAGTCCAAGGTCCAACCAACTCGGCCACCACGTATATATATTCCGTATTCATTTACAATACTTCATAATAAAAATTGAGTGAAAACAATCTCGTAGCAAAAAAATTTACACTTTTAATAAATTAGTAAATAAAGCTATGCCTTATCTATTAAATAATGTGTAACTTATTGTTTTACGGTGGGGCCCTGACTCTGAAAATTGAGTAAGACTACAATTTTGTAGCAACAAACATTTACACTTTAGCATATTTTTTTTTGTTTTTGAACATTATTATAACTCGCTAAGACAAAAAATGTTTAACAAAAAATCTATATTTTTCATACAACTTCAATTGTTTATCAATGCCAAAATTATTTTTTGTTCATCATCAAAAGAATCCCCTGAAGCATCGTGCTTAGAGATGGGCATTTATAAATAATTGTATTTTGTTTTTAAATAAAATATTTTTGACAATAATTGTAATCGGATCTGATAATAAGATATGTGCTACACCAAATCTTATGAGACAATTTTACAATAATTTGCTTTGTAATTTAAAATGTTATTAATATTACCGTGAAGCGCAGGTTGTTATTGTATTTACGATTGATGGATAGCTAAATTTGACTATTTGTATATTTTATAATTGGTTAAGCAACTATAGTTAATTCATTAATCCTTAGTTATCAGCAAAATGTGTTTCTTGAAAAAAACTATAGGTATTAATAGGTTATCGGAAATTAAGCAAAATTATAAATTGACATCATTCCAGCCTTCATTTTATGTTCAGTTTCCAGCAATTTTATAAATAATATACATAACTTTAAATATAAAGTTATTTTCGTACCTTGTTATTCGGCATTTAAGAAACATATTAAATTATTTTATTAGCTACAGATATGTTTTATATTTATCCGAAATTCATTCCAAATGTTAGTTAACTTTCCTGGGACGGAAAGTGAATTTACAATTGTTTGCCTTTAAACAATCTTCATCCCAACAAACCGATTTCATAATTGGTAAAATATTTCTATGTTCAAATTTATTTTGATTATAATTTGCAAAATAAAGCAACGCAAACTCTTTAATTATAACACAAAATTCGTATCTTACGAGACATTAAACCGTTTAACCACTCATTTTTGAGTAGTGAAATTAACTAACTTTTTGTAAGATAAAAAAAGAAAAAAAAGCGGCCCCAGCCTAGTGGTTAAGTCACTGCGCAACTGATAACAAGGTTAAGCAGGTGACAACAAGACCGGCCTGGGATGGGTGACCGCTTTGTACAACGAGGCTTTTTCATCATAAACACTGCAACAAGCTCGCCACTTGTTAGGTGTTGCCTCCGAATACCATTGGCGAAATGAGGATGGGTTAATCCCTCCACTGGGACCCTGAGGCCGTTTAAACGGCTCTCGGGAGCCAAATTGGCATTTATTTATTTATTATTGTAAGATAAATTGTTATTAATTTATTATATTTAACAGATAGTCAATTTAACTAGACATCAAGAAACACTTTTTTTCGAAATTTAACCATTAGTAAATACACGAAACTGAGCCTATTTACTCCGTTTCCTTTTCATTTGTACGTAATGATTGTCACATGAAAGTTTCCCTCATATTGTTGTCTCCTTTAAAAATATAAAATGTAGGATAGCACTTTACTTCTCTTAGAAACTTATACTTATATTATATACAATTAATTACCTTATATATAGTTATTTTACAAAAATCTCCTATTTTAAACGAAAACCTTCAGAGGACATTTCTTATCGTAAACAGACTATAACATATAAATGATGAATTTTTGTTTGACAACACCACTATAGTGATTCGAAGAGCACGTTTAGCTGTCGGTCCCAGTTTCACTACGCCAATTTGGGAAACTGTTTATAGATGGGTTATTGAGTCTACACTAAACACAAGCTGACCACTTGTTTGGTGTAGACTGAGAATACTATCGGTTTCGACGAGGTTGCCTGCTAAAATTCCAAAGATTTTTTTAAATATCTATTTACTTAAATTAATTTAGATAATTTGCTATGAAGGCAAACTTATAATTTTTTATTCAACAAAAATAATTATATTTTAAAATGTATATTTTTGTATAAAGAATGGTCTTTGTTTTAAGTGGTTTTATTACTTTTGCAGGATTAGTAAACTCAGGTAGATAGAAACAAAATTGTATTCAAATAAGTAATAAAACAATAAGAAAGTAATGTATTGTTATTTGCCGCCTTGTTGGTACTTGAAAGTTCTTATTACAAATCATTTTTCTATATTGTACAGTCTCTTACTATTCTATTAACCTTTGGTGTACCGTAAGTGCCTGCGCGTGTGTATCCGTCGTATGCCGAGGATTACACCGTTCGGAGGGATTTATATTTGTATGAAATTTGACGTATTATTCTTAGTTGGTACGCTATAAAGTAACGGTTATTATCGAAAGTCAGATAAGTAATGAACGTTATACATTACATTTTATTATGTATAAATCTTATTTATTGTTTATAGGCAGTTAATTTCAGAATTCAACATGAAATTGCTGCTATCAGAATAAATGGAGAATTTCACGTTTTTTTGCATTTCCTACTAAGTGGAAAACAAACACTTATGTAAAAAAAAAAATACTTTAGAGAAAAATGAGTGTTAATTTATAATTTATGAAATTTCTGCACTGGTCAAACGAACCAAATTGTTGAAGAAACGAATGATTTGATCTATCACTCTATTAAAAATTTAGTTGCAATCAAAATTACTTAAAATGTGAATAAGACTCTCGGTACGGATCCGTCACTCGGCATACGACGGGGATAGGTATGGATCCGTACCACGGCACACGAAAGGTTAAAGGTTAATAATCTCTCAATAAAAGATCATATTTTTTTAGTAAAGGTTAATCACATTATGTTTTATAGGTTTCTACTGCTCATTTTATTAGTCTCGCAAATGGCTCCACCGAATTGTATTTTTTTTTGCCAGCATTGCTGGGGTTGAACGTTAGGAAAAAAATACAACACCTACTTCAGCCAATGCCCAAGAGGACAAGTAGTATTTAATAATATTATTAAAATTAATAATATTTTACATAACATATAGGTACATACATATCATCACGGGTGCCTTACGGCGGAGGGGTTTTAATCCCACCTCGTCGTAATAATAGTGACAATTAATAATAATATGTACCAACCCTCTTAGCATCGAAGACGTTAATTAAATATGATTATTTAACTAACGTCGTTAACTTATTCATAAATGTAGATGTGCTAAGGCCGCAAAATCACATTGTTTTTACCCCAAAGGGCACAAATAAGTATCTAAGTATTTGTAAAATTTTTGTCTATATTTGCTGCTGTCATCTCGTAATAGACATTCAGGTTCTACGACTGATATGGATACATTCATGAAGCTAAAAACCGCGCCCCGCGCGCAGACGGGCACGGTTTTTACCTTCATGGTATACATAGGTGTATAAAAGGTCGCATTGATGAGGCTATGTCACAAAAAATTCGCTGCTCATTTTAACATAAGAAGGACGACCCGAACGTGAGATTCACAAAGTTGCGATAAAATATTGTTATAAAATAATTGGTAAGTTAAAAACTAGTTTATTTTTAACTCATAAAAGCTAATAATAAAAGGAAGAACGCACACAGGTAAGGGGTCGATACATATATGTATAAGAATCACCATATATATGTGTTCTAGTAAGCTTATATTTCACCGTATGTGTTTACAAATGAAAATGATGAAAATGGAGAGAGAGGATGAATTCGAAAAGTTCTTCAGAGCTCTGTCCATGATGGAGGCCGTAGAATACACTCAGCGATCCAGCCAATGAATAAGGTAACATAGATTTACAATTCTTATTTAATTCATATTATTTATTTTGTTTTCAGTCAGATCAGTTGATCGTAAGATAGCAGATATTTTACATGAATAGCAGGTAGAACAAATGATAATCTACTTAGGTAGTCATTTCCGAAAACCCTAATTACATTATTATAATAACTGGGAACAATAGATGAACACGGAAAGGGTAAGAGGGGATGAACCTATAAATAGTTAGTGATATTATGTAAATAATTTAGTTAAATATTTTACTGTGCCAGAAATATTGGGTCCGTTTTTATTGTGCTAAACGTTATCAGAGTGTATTAAGTGTATTATATATAAAGTTTATTTGTGAGAACAAATTATAGTGCAATATGTTTCCGGTAAGATTTCCACTTTTTTTTTTAATAACTTATATATAATTTTTGCTAATATTATAAAAATAAAAGTTTGATTCAAATAAATCCAACCAAGCTTTTAAAATCGTTTCACATAATATAAAAAACTGCACTATCAGCTAGTAACGTGGGCTGTGGGCTGGTATTTTATTTTCGATCCTATTTTCTTTTAAATTAAACGGCGTGTGATACCGCGGGCACATTTAGTATTATATATATTTATTGTTTGTAACTGAGTTTGTAATTATATAATCTTGTTGTTTCAAATAAAAGTAGTATTATTTGACTTTTAAAGTAGTTTTGTTAGTTAAGTGGGCAGGAAAAGGATTCGCGAACTCGAGCGTCAAAAAACATCTAAATGTTGTTTTCAGTTATAATAGTTTTTTTTTTAAAAAAAATGACATGGAGGTGTAGATTTATTTACTCGATATTAATTAAATAATTTCGTTATAAAAAATCTGTTTAGTTTTAAAATGGGAACTAAAGTAATATTTTTAGAATCATAAATTAAATTTTTAAAGATAAAAATGCAATGAAAAAATTCCTGGTGGCGGGACTCGAACCCACGAACCTCGCTATCGCGGCAAGGCGCTCAACCGCTGAGCCAACCAGGTCCCAGTCAGCCATCACGAATTTTGTCATTGCTTGTTATCTACTTATACACAGACGCCCTCTATTAGCTTTCTTCTAATAACTCTTATACGAGTGAAGTCAGAAGTCCTAGTTTCTAATACTAGATGGCAGAGGAGTCTGTTTTTTGTTTTTACTTTTTTCAGTATTTTTATATTTATGCATTTTTTTATAAATTCCTTTATAGGATAATCTTATATTAAATTTTTAAAGATAAAAATGCAATGAAAAAATTCCTGGTGGCGGGACTCGAACCCACGAACCTCGCTATCGCGGCAAGGCGCTCAACCGCTGAGCCAACCAGGTCCCAGTCAGCCATCACGAATTTTGTCATTGCTTGTTATCTACTTATACACAGACGCCCTCTATTAGCTTTCTTCTAATAACTCTTATACGAGTGAAGTCAGAAGTCCTAGTTTCTAATACTAGATGGCAGAGGAGTCTGTTTTTTGTTTTTACTTTTTTCAGTATTTTTATATTTATGCATTTTTTTATAAATTCCTTTATAGGATAATCTTATATTAAATTTTTAAAGATAAAAATGCAATGAAAAAATTCCTGGTGGCGGGACTCGAACCCACGAACCAGTAGATAACAAGCAATGACAAAATTCGTGATGGCTGACTGGGACCTGGTTGGCTCAGCGGTTGAGCGCCTTGCCGCGATAGCGAGGTTCGTGGGTTCGAGTCCCGCCACCAGGAATTTTTTCATTGCATTTTTATCTTTAAAAATTTAATATAAGATTATCCTATAAAGGAATTTATAAAAAAATGCATAAATATAGAATCATAAATCAAACTTTGGGTGTCTTTTCAAAAGTTAATATATTTTTTATAAAAATACTATCTAATTAGGATCGAGTAAGTAATATTTACACCTCTACGTTCTTTTTCATTAAAAATAAACTTTGATATCACTGAAAACAACGTTTAGACGTTATTGGACGTTCGAGATCGCGAAACCTTTTACTGGCTTCTTAAGTTTATTTAAAGAATGTGTTTGATAAAATATCATAATATTATTATAAATAAAATAAATTGAGAAAATAATAAATCTAAAATTTCCAGTATGTGCAAAACAACTATGATCCCGAGTATCTGCTCCAGTATATGCTACACGAGGATAGAGATCCTTACCTGACTGCTAGTTTAACAGCAGAACCATCTCCGGCCGATAAGGGAAATGATTTTGTAAGTATTATTTTTTATGCACATGTAGGTTTTTGCACCTGACTGTACTTTGGCGAAAGAACCTGAAAATATAAATCTTTTAGGAACTTTTATTTTAAAACAAAAGAGTTTATTTAATAGTTACTTGCCCCAGAACCAACCGTTGAGGTTGAGGTGGAAACAGAAGTAAGTTTCAATTTAGTTGCCACTTACTGAAATGGTTGTGTATAAAATATAATGTGTTATAGTATTCTACCTTTTTCCATATATTTTTCTTATATCCCAGGGTCTATCTCCGTATCAATTTTTATTTAAATCAGTTCAGCGGTTTAATTGTGAAAGGGTAACAGACATACAGATTTATTTTCATATTTATAATATTTGTGTAGTATGGACAGATGGATTACGTACATAGGTAAGCTTTAATGCCTTAGGTACCTACCAGCTAACCTTAGCGAGAGTGCGAAATTGTATTAAATTTATTCTGTCTCAACTTCGTGACAAAATTTATTAGGCTTCAAAATGTTGTCACGAATCTGAGACAGAATAAATTTAATACAATTTCGTACTTAATACCTCAAGTACAACTCGTCCGCTTTCCTGTCATACTTATTAATGCAAAAGATAAAACGCCATAGTGTCTAGATTTTGAATTAGTAGTGAGGGATTAACCCTGCATCGAACATTTTAACGATATTAGCCAAAAACTTTTTTAAAAATATTTATATAAATTCAATTATTATTTTATCTATTTTTTTTTTCTTGATAATTGAATTATTGTTTAAATTTTTAAGAAACGAATAATGTGTCAATATCTGGTATTGATTTATATTTTAAAGAATTACATACTGATATATATTTTTCTCTTCAGAAACCAGTCCAACGTTCTCGTGGCCGGCCGCTTGGCAAAACCGGTCAAAAGCAGGTACTTACTTTATTAATTTTATTTTACTGGTTCTATACAGCGACGAGCTCGATTTATATTTCGGGCTCCATTAAGCACCCGTGATGAGAACTTTTTATTTTAGGTGAGCAAGCTCTTAAAGGGAAAGTCGGGTCCAGTCGCATCCACCTTCCACCTCCAGGAACGTGTCAAACGAGTTCGTGGAAGACCTCGTGGAAAACACCCGAAGCTAAATCTGGTAGGTTTTCCTAATATTACCTACCAATATACTATACAGCGCTTCACTGGAGTCCTACTAATTGATCCTCTTTCACTATCAAACCAAAGAAAAGTTAAAAGCGGAAAAAAAAACAGCTGTCCAGTGCCCATTAATTTGAATCGAGTAGACACTAAACACGTGGTGATTAAGGAGGGTAGACTTTATTTAAAAACATGTCAGTTTTTAGGGTCTAGGTTCAAAACCGGTATGTAGCAATAAGTTTTTAATAAATAAATAAAACATTTATTTGACCACATGATAGTTTCACTTTACCAACTATTCATAGATGAGTTAGTCTTTATTCTGTTCCCATTTCTTGAGCACTAATTGGTGATCATATTTTTTGTTCTCGCTCTTGTTTTCTTTAGCGGGCGGCCATCTTACATATTATATTTGGAAGACTTTGTGGCATCTCTTATGGTGAGAATCGAACTCGCAACCGCTCAACCACTACCATAAAGACAGTCAATAAAATAATACATACCACTTTACGTTGGCTTAAAAGTTTGATATTTGAATTTGGGTTTTCGTTTGACAGCAAGAACGCCGCGAACGGAATGCGGAGTTAGAGAGGGAGCGACGCGCGGAGCTGGGTAACTCCTACGAAATGCTACGGATAGCATTAGTAGGCAACCCAGAAAGTTGCGACACCCATACTGACGAGGTAAGTGTTGGACTTATTTGACGCAATTACAAATACTTTGTTTGCCCAATTGTAGGTAAACTCATTCAGATACCCGAATTAGTTGTCCCGAACCTGGCTACTTATTTTCAAGCAGCTCGAAGTCGTCGGTCTCTATACAATTTAATTACCGTTTGTCTCTAGTCTAAACTCCAAAGAAAATTGTTTCCGGATTAGGGTAAACTATTGATTGTCCGACAGTCGTCATACACTTACATTACTACATTTTGTCTGACTGACCAGGCACCGCCGCGGCGATTAAAGACAGCATTTCCCAAAATATATTATGGAAACATTTATCAACGGTAGAGAATTGCTAAGAAGATGAAATCATTTGTTTATAACAGCCTGTAGATAATTTGTGTTTTTATTTTTTAGCTATCGAGAGAAAAGCTTCTGATGGAGGCATTAAAAGCATTAAAAAGGCCTCCACTTGAGCTCCAAATTGAAGACTTAAGAAGACAAAACAATCTGCTGAAATTGCAAAGTAAGTATGGATGCGAACCCATTTTGTATTATTTTTATTATTGTACCTGGTACCTACTTACTCAATTCACGATAGGTTTTATTTAGGCCGACAAGGTTCTATGGTTGGTAAAGTCATACCCTTGTGCCTATTTTATTGGGTTACATACAGGCGCCTGTATGTAACCCAATAAAATAGGCACACTTATGTGGCAGATGATATTTGGCAGAAATCAGATTAGATTGCGTTTGGTTGGGTAGTATCATTAAAAAGACACAAAAGTTTTATTCTATATCAAGAAAATGAAAAATAATCAATTTTCTTTGGGTGATGATATACCTATATAGCAGCCTAACCAAACGAACTATAAAGGTGAAGTTGAGGATTGGAGTTAGAATACGGGAGTAAGTTCTTATTGTTAAACTTTTTTTTTTGTAAAATATATAAATAATTTTATTTGATTTGACAGTAAAGGATATAAACAAAAAAACATTGTATAATGAAATAATATAATGAGTAGTTCTGCTTGCCATCAGATAAATACATAGTCATATGCCGTTGGATTTAATAAAACACAACAACAAACAAACCATTCGTCTAATTATGTTTTGTTTAATTTGATATGCCCCATTTGAAATAAAACAAAACTTGACTTTTTAATTAATGTCTTCAATATCTATTACTTAATCAAAAAATAATAAGGTTTTTTGGGATTATTAAAAAAAATTTTTTTTTGTTTCAGTTGAACGTTTACAAAGTGAGGGGTGATGTTTTGTTTATTTTATTAGTGTTATTGTATTAGTTGTAAAGTATTTTTTGTAATTATTGTATAAGTTTGGAAATATTAATAAATTCATAGTCTAATTAGAAATTATTCAAACCTAGTCATAGTAAAACTAATTTGTAAATGACTAGGTATAATTCGGCAAGTGAGCCGAATTATACCTAGTCATTTACAAATATTATGACTGAATAATTAACAAAAAAAAGAAATAGTTAAGTTTTTTGTTTAATTTTGTGCAGTCTTACTGTAGTACATTACAATACTAAATTAAGATAAATGGTGCTATTATTATTATTTATATTGTATTTAGTTTTGTGTTTTAATAAAGAAGTTGTAGAAATTATACTTATGTTAAGAAATTTCCAATAAAATCGATTGTTTTAAATATGTGTACTTTTATTTTTATAGTCTACCTACGTATTAGACCAACCACAAAATTTGTTGCATTGAATGCCGCCTCTCTAATTACCACCGTGTATTCACTATGACACTAACAGAATATACATAAAAGTGCTTTCCAAATATACAATGTATATTTGCAGCAGCACTTTGATGTTGGGTAGTTACTTAGTGAATCTTACAACTATGGGCGCCGGCGCCGGTAGACATTAATAATTTAATCTTAGAGTAAATATGTGTATGTAATATAAGATTAATATCCACTGGGAATAATAATGTCAAATTACATACCAATAATTTGAACGTTTACAAAGTGAGGGGTGATTTTTTGTTTATTTTATTAATGTTATTGTATTAGTTGTAGAGTATTTTTTGTAATTATTGTATAAGTTTTTAATATAAATAAGTTCATAGTCTAATTATAAATTATTCAAACCTAGTCATAGTAAAATTATCACTTGCCGAATTAATCAAATCAAATCATTTATTTCATGTAAATCTTTACAGATATTTATGAATAGTCAAAAAAAAAAAAAAATTAACAATGAGGTCTTAGAGTGCGTTTGGTTAGGCAGCTATTCATTATTAAAAGAACGACAAATATTTATTATATCTCGATATCAGATTTAGAACTTAAATTTAGAAATCTTAATATGAAAATTACTACCAAACCGAACACACACTAAATAACCAACTAGTGTAAGACTAGGTGGTTAGCTGATTCCATTGACCTGTCAATCATTATCTGCCATACAAGGGAGCCACCAAGGCGACCAACTTCACCGACCATATCCACGCCTTAAATATTTATTCTAAATAAAAGGTTAGTAACCAATCACATATAAGTAAACGTATAAGGATCGGTATTTTTAAGGGCGGGTATACTAACTGTAAAGTCGATCCCCTCAGTGACACCCCGGAGAAAAAGAAACCAGCAAGTAAAAAACTCTAGTGCTTCACACAAATTAAAAGAGGAGTACAGCCATTGATTTGCTTATGCTATATAGCATATATATATAGTAGCATACTCAAAATGCACCCCACCGATCAGCATGCGCAAAACACCCTATGGCAGATTATTTGTTACTGTACCAATGTACAGAACTACACAGTACTGTAGTATAAATTAAGTATAAATAAGCAGGTAATCATCAGTGATTACCTTATCCAAAGACAAAATTTACATAATGTAATAAAAATAAATTATGTAATATTAAATTATTACAATATCGGACACTACTAAGCTTATGTTTATTCTACAAATATAATTCTAATAAATAAGTAATTTGTTCACTAGTTGCGAGACCTCAATTGCATATCAGGACGGTTCCAGACGTCTTTATCGTTAAAATAGTCTTTTACGCTATAGTAAGCCTTATTGATTAAAATGTGTTTTATACAATTCTTAAACTTTATTTCACTCAGTTCTATAATGCTTTTAGGTAATTTATTAAATAACCTTATACTGTTAATGACGAAACATTTATTCGTTTTTTGCAGTCTAAACTTTGGTATATCGATTTTATCTATGTTTCTTAAGTTTAAATTATGTCTATCGCTATTTTTACTAAACATATTTAAGTTTTTCCTTACGTATAATAAATTCTCATAAATATATTGAGATGGTAGTGTCAATACATCAATCATAGGAAAGATTTCTCGAAGAGAGTCACGAGCTTTTATGTTATATATTGCCCGAATGGCCCTCTTCTGTAGAATAAATATTGTGTCAATATCTGCCGCAGATCCCCACATTATAAGACCATATGTCATTATACTGTGAAAATAGGCGAAGTACACTAGTCTGGCTGTTGCAACATCAGTTAATTGTCTAATTTTTCTGACTGCATATGCAGCAGAGCTCAATCTGTTGGATAAAGTATTGATGTGAGCTTTCCACTGTAGTTTGGAATCAACTGTGATCCCTAAAAACACAGTGGAGTCGACAAATTCCAGATCAGTGCCACCTATCTTCACTGTGGCATTGATATTTGATACATTAGGCAACGTAAATTTCAGGCACTTAGTCTTCTTTGCATTTAAAACTAAATTATTTGCCGTGAACCATTTTGAAACCATTTCCAAAGTGTCATTTGCTGTCGATAATATATTATCTTTCCTACTAACTTTAAACAGTAGGGATGTATCACCAGCAAATAGCACTATCTGCGCCGTCTCCTGTACCATATGTGGAAGATCATTGATATATACTAGGAACAGGAACGGGCCTAAAATTGAGCCCTGGGGGACACCCATCTTCACAATGGTTCCGTCGGATACACAACCATCAATATTAACACCTTGAGTTCTATTAGAAAGGTAGGACTTTATTAGATTTAAAGCTAAATCGCGAATGCCATAAAATTCCAGCTTGTTTAACAAAGTTTGATGGTCAACACAATCAAACGCTTTAGACAGATCACAGAAAACGCCAACGAGATCCTGGCAGTTTTCCCAGGCGTCAATTATTTCAGTAATCAGTCTTGTGCCGGCATTTGTTGTGTCTCTACCTTTTGTGAACCCGTATTGTTGATCATGTAACAATTTATGAGTATTAAAATGACTTAACAGCTGACCAAGAATTATTTTTTCGAATATTTTACTTAAGGCTGGCAGGACAGAAACAGGACGATAATTATTTGGATCTGTCTTACAGCCGGTCTTGAATATGGGAACTATTTTACTATTCTTCATAAGGTCGGGAAAAATTCCTTCATTAACACACCCATTAAAAGTATCAGCGAGTACCGGTCCTATAGTATGAATGATTGCTTCGATAGCTTTGACAGATAGCCCCCATAAATCTTCAGTTTTCTTTTTATTTAACATTTTAAAGTGTTTTAGTATATCCTCATTAGTGACATATTTAAAATTAAAATTAGATATAATTGGTATTTTAATATATCGTTTTAAAAAATCATTAGCAGTACTAGCTGATGATTTAATACAGTTCGTAATTTGTAATGGGATATTAGTAAAGAATTCCTCGAATAACTCAGCAACTTGTTTTTTATCTGATAACATAACTCCGTTTTGTCTAATTGAAATTGTATTTTGCCTGATTATATTTTTACCGGTTTCAGTATTTATCATTTTCCATACACACTTGGATTTATTATCTGATTGTTTGATTTGGGATCCAATGTAAATAGATTTAGCTGTAATACAAACTTTCTTAAACAATTTTGAATAATTCCTAACATAATTATGGAAATTTTGGTCAGAAGTATATGATCTTTTGTCATATAGATCATATAGTGTATCCCTACTTATTCTAATGCCTTTAGTTGCCCAAGTAGCAAAATTTAATTTGTCAGTAATTTTCTTTGTTTTTATTTGACATACTTTATTAAATTCTTGATTTATTATTTTATGTAGATTGGAGTATGTGATATTAGGTTGATTAATATTATATATGAAGCTGGACATTTCACTTATTATATTTTCATTAAAATGATTAAGTTTATTATCTGTTAAGGGCCTATACCTAATAATTTTATTTATGGGTTTAGTTTGTGACTGAAAGCTAACTAACAAACATTTATGGTCAGATGGCACCCCAGTAATAACCGAGTTACTTAAGAGAGAACAGTTGGTAAATACATTATCAATACAAGTCCGGCAAGTTGAAGTAATCCTAGTTGGTTCCATGAATACATTATTTAAGTTAAAAGAGTTAAACAATGAAATAAGTTTTTGTTTGTCGCTGTTATTTATTAAAATATCTATATTGAAATCCCCACATATAAAAATTTGTTTATTTAAGTCATAAATTTTTGATAAAACATCCTCCATTATATTAATAAAAGTATGTAAAGCAGAAGCGGGGGGTCTGTATATGCATAGAATAATATAAGTATCCATCTCTGCACATGAGATCTCACAAACACGTTCAACTGATAGTTTTACAATATCCTTCCGCTCTTTGCATTTTAGTGTATCTCTAATTAAAATAATAGTTCCACCTCCCTCACAGGAGTTCCTATTGAAAAAACTAGCAATTACAAAGTTATTTATATTAAAACACATTTTCTCTGCTTTTAGCCAGGATTCTGTAAAACACATCAAATCTAAATTATATTTTTCAATTAATAATTCTATATTGAGAACTTTGCTAGAGAAGCTTTGAATATTTTGGTGTACTAAAGTAAGTTTACAATTAACCTTCTCTATTGTCACATCTAAAAGTTTAAACATGGTTGTACCACAACATTATTAGTACTACTACTAAATGATGATGTGGAGTCAATACTTAATAATATATTATTAGCTACCAATGTAGCAATACTTTTTTGTACCTTCATAGGTAGTTTAAAGCTATCCTGGGTCATATAAATATTTTTAACAAATTTGTTAATATCAAATAAAGTAAACAAATTATTATAACATGTCATATTATAGATACAATTATTTAAATAATGTATATGTTTATTCTGAGATGTGGAATATTTGTTTGAATAAAGGAATGTACACAATGTAACATTCCTTACTCCAAGTTGTGACAAAATATCCACACTGTCCAACAAGTCACCCTTGCTTGTGTTCAATCCATTTCCTACCATAATAACTACATTACTATATGAATTATAAAATTTGGAGGAAATGGATTTTACTATATTCTTAAAACTATTTCTTGGCATACAATAGTTGGTCACAGAATGATTTAAATGATAATTAAAAATTTGGCCCATTCCAATACCAATACTGTCTGTGAGGAGTAGGGTATTGTTAGTGATGGCCTTTGGAAGAGCCACGCTGGAATATTATATTGAAGATCCGGTATCCGATAAATTAACTTGGTTTTCGCAGGAGCAACAATTTTTATTTACAAATCTATCTCTCTGCATTATATTTGCTCAATTGAAGAATCTCATCCATATTCTTAATCTGTTCTGTAAGGTCATTCTGTGATAATCGGTATTTTTCTGTCAAGTCAGAGAGACATAAATGCAAGTTATTAATTTCAGTTTTTGACTTAATTGAATCACTATCATATTGATGCTGTAAATTACTTATATATTCACTATTTTGTCTAGCTTCCAACATGAGCCTACGGCAGTCTGCTTTTAATGATATATTCCTAGACCTAATATTATTTAACTTATTTTTATATTTTTTAATAAATTTTAAAAGCTTAATGTATTTCCTATTGCTAAAATAACCCCTATTGATTGAAACTACATTATTCACTTTTAAGTCTTTGTCTACCAACTCATCATATAAACATAATGTTTGTTCACATTGGCACCTCTCCTTCTCCTCTTCAAACTTTTCAATAGTCCTATGAGCTTCATTGAGCTGCAACTCTAAATGCCTGATCCGATCTAATGCCTGCACATAGTAGTCACTGTACAGGCCAACAGCGGAGAGCTGCTCCTGTACCTGGTCCCGTTCACTACATACATCCTTATGATGGGTGTGGAGTTCACTCAGCTCTTTTTTCAACTCCTTAACTTTGCCATTGATGTTCAATAACTCAGCCTCACCATCATCTCGCTCTTTCAAAAGTTGGTCACACAGTAACTTTGATTTTTTTAGTTCAACCAGAGCAGTTTTTAATTTTTGTTCTAATTCTACCACAGTAGCTCTTCTTGTGGTAGGAGGCATGACTGATTCTGAAAACACAATTCACACCCAGTAACTGATCCTCACAAAACACATACCTACAAGTACCTATTACTAAGGAGAAAAAATTGAACAAGTTGGTACTTAATAATTTAATAAAATTCTTGTGAAGACAATACACTACATAAAAGAAACCTGTTTATAAAAAGATTTTTAAATTTGTTAGGGTGATGTGTAATGCAGTATCAGTAGTTGGGCAGTTGGGCATCTAGGCATATGGCATTAGAATATGGCATTGTAATATACTTATAATATAATATAGTTCACCATCCATCACAATAAAATACTCTTCCTTGCGGAATGCCTTTACTGTAGAGGAGGTTGTCAATGAATAACATACATATAAATACTTAAATGTTATTATTAATGCAAAAGAAGAAATGTTATTAAAATTATATGGCTAAAAATATAAAAAGTTCTTGTTCAACAAACCTACCCTACCTACTTATTGTAAATTTGACCTCACACTTACTCACGGTTATTAGTTATTTTTCTCCATAACATGCAAACAACAAGAAAATAGTATAGTTAATATTCATCAATACTAATAAGCTATAATATCAAACTTGAAATTTATAACGATTTCATACGAAATAGTCAATTGGAACGCCAAACATAAATACCTTGTAATGTCTCTTCTGTTGGTTTTTATAGCAAAAATTGCTATAAACTATAATTATTTTCGTTTTATTATAACGTATATAGTGTTTTTAATATATAATTAACATTATAAACTAGTTTAATTAATTATTTAAAACTCCGAACAACAAAACAGCTGTTGACGGTTTTGACTTTTTTTTTTTTTTTTTTTTTACCTAGTCATTTACAAATATTATGACTGAATAATTAACAAATAAATGAAATAGGATTTTTTTTTTTTTAAATGTTTTTTGTTTAATTTTGTGCAGTCTTACTGTAGTACATTACAATACAAAATTAAGATAAATGGTGCTATTATTATTATTTATATTGTATTTAGTTTTGTGTTTAATAAAGGAATTGTAGAAATTATACTAATGTTAAGTAATTGCCAATAAAATTGATTGTTTTTAATATTTGTACTTTTATTTTTATAGTCTACCTACATACGTATTAGACAAACCACAAAATTGGTTGCATTAAATGCCGCCTCTCTAATTAGCGCATATTCACTATGACACTAACAGAATGAACATAAAAGTGCTTTCCAAATGTACAATGTATATTTGTAGCAGCACTTTTGATGTAGGGCAGTTACTTAGTGAATCTTACAACTAAGGGCGCCGGTAGACATTAATAATTTAATCTTAGAGTAAATATTTGTATGTAACATAAGATTAATATCCACTGGGAATAGTTATGTCAAATTACAAATAATTTATAGTAGTGAGAATACACCAAAAGGCAACATTTCTAAATAATATTTTATAGTAATAATACATATTAATAATTAGAACACAATATTTTTTACTATTAAATATATAATAATTTACCTATTTGTTCAGTCGCGAACCGGTAACATTATTTTGGTAGGTAAATAATAAAAAGACTGTGAGAGACAATGTTCTTAGCTATCCATGGCTTCACCGTGCGGGTGCCAGGTCCACGCGTGGTTGGAAGGCAGGGGAATAAACTCCAGCGTTCCCGGACTTGAGACCGCGAAATAGGTTTAAAGACCTTTTGAAATCTCACTTGCGCTGTGTTCTACTCAACCAAATACTTGATGGCCTGTTAGCGCCATCTTGAAAGCACGCTCCATAAAAGTTCTGACGGCTGATCTCGGAAGGCCAAGATCCTTCAATAAACAATGCAAAGACTTTGTTGGAATTCCTCTTGCACCAACATCTTCTGCATAAAGTTGAGTTTTAAATCCGTTTCTAGTAATTTCGTTTATGAGATCAAAATATTTGTTCGGCTTGATGTTGTGGTCCTTAGAAATGTTTGTTTCCCACGGAACGGTGAGTTCTATAACTATTACTTTCTTCAAGCACCGAGAGTACACCAGTATGACTGGTCTATAGGCTGAAACTGCTAGTTCGCCTGGAATTTTGGTAATGTATTTTGATAGTATCCATGAATATTTTCCATAGTCTTGTGCTTTGTCCAGGACTGAGAAAGGTTTACTTTGAGTTTTCTTGAGTTGTCCCTCCTTTACAAAAGTAGTTAGTCTTTTATTTGTAATCCTTTCCTGCCTCTAGCAATACTGAGACTTACAGCTTTATGAATAATTTCTAGAACTTTATCATGTCGATGCGAATAATGGCCTTTTTCAAGTAGTCTTGCACCCAGCAACTCTCTCTGGTAGTCCCTACAGCAACACCTTATAATGTACATGAAATAATACTATAATAAAAAAGTATTTATTTTATATATGCCACCCATGAACTTGATGTGTTAGGAAAATTTATTATTTTAACTAAAATAAATATTCCCACAGGTGACCTGTGGTACGGGCGGCAGGACAGAATGCGGGATGCATTTCGTTAGTAATAAATTACTGATCCATCCCTCTGTATATTTATTTAAACACTTTATTGCACAGCTAACAAAAGTTATGTACAAATGCAAACTTAATGCCCTAGGCATTATCTACCAGCTAACCTTCAATATTGTGTTCGAAGTCATCATAATATGATGTCTGTCGAAATATGATGATAACTTATTAATAAATTTAGACTAGGGTCCATGACCCCAAGCGGCACAATAAGCGTAATATAAGTAAGTAGGTATATATTATAGAACCGTTATACCTAAGTTTTTTTTAATAAAGACATTCCTTAACTACCCTCTGCGGACAGTTTACGCTTAACCACTCGGTTCCTTTAATAAGGGCCAGTACAGCATGTATTTATTTACGGCCACCTTTAGACTTGGAAGTTGTACCAACACCAATTTTTACTTTTAAGAATGAATACCACTGCGTAAAAACGCATATTCATATGCATATGCAATATGAGTAAAATGCATATTCATATTTGTTGCTAAAAAAAAGAGGCAGAACCTAATATAACTTAAGCGTTCTTCATGAACTCAATTAGTTTTTGTGAATACGAGGATTAATTTGTACTCTACTTTTGTAGTCTTATATAGTTGGAATGTGGGAGCAATAATTAATCTTTTTATATCAGTTGAAATCTAAAGTTAAAAATATATGTTGTAACATATATTTTAAAATTTGCAAGTATATAGGCGGCCTACCTCATAGTAAGTAGTAAGCAGACATACATTCGAATTGTAAAAAAGTGATTTTTCCATATAAAGTTCGAGTCTTGAGCTCTTCCTAATCAACGGTTATAATCATGGCAACAGACAAAAGCGAACGGTTAGGTCACTTGAAGGTTTTTGCATCTGTATGGACAGTTACATCTCCCTCCAACCTAAGTACCTAAATATCGTTTATTTTTAGCTCAAGAAGTAATTATAAACCTTAAACATTAAACATTAATCCCTTTCAAAATTAAATGTATAAATAAACTGATCGTTTCCAGAAACCAATGTCATAAAAAATCTGAACGAAATTGGGCCACCCGTTCTTAAGCTACGAAAGCTACGGTCACAGACAAATACACAGCCTAGTACCTCAGGCATCATAAATACTTTTGAAAAGAAAAAAAATCTTACACAAAGACAAAAGAATTCGCAGGCAGCTGCAATAATCCTGCAGGGTTTATTAAACAAAAGAATATTTTATATTGCTAATTTACTAATAATACATTTAAAGTCTGCTTGTCTGTTGATGCCAAACCTGATCCGCTTTACCTGCTGCTGTTGGCGTAACGCTTTTTGTAGAAAAAGTTGAATTATAAATCCTTCTTGCTTACTAAAGCTATAACAGATGTTTTAATTAATACGCTACCAACCAAAATGTATAGTACCAAGAAGGTCCAAGAAGTCTATAATGGTTTTTTTGATAGTATCCATGAATATTTTCCATAGTCTTGTACTTTGTCCAGGACTGAGAAAGGTTTACTTTGAGTTTTCTTGAGTTGTCCCTCCTTTACAAAAGTAGTTAGTCTTTTATTTGTAATCCTTTCCTGCCTCTAGCAATACTGAGACTTACAGCTTTATGAATAATTTCTAGAACTTTATCATGTCGATGCGAATAATGGCCTTTTTCAAGTAGTCTTGCACCCAGCAACTCTCTCTGGTAGTCCCTACAGCAACACCTCATAATGTACATGAAATAATACTATAATAAAAAAGTATTTATTTTATATATGCCACCCATGAACTTGATGTGTTAGGAAAATTTATTATTTTAACTAAAATAAATATTCCCACAGGTGACCTGTGGTACGGGCGGCAGGACAGAATGCGGGATGCATTTCGTTAGTAATAAATTACTGATCCATCCCTCTGTATATTTATTTAAACACTTTATTGCACAGCTAACAAAAGTTATGTACAAATGCAAACTTAATGCCTTAGGCATTATCTACCAGCTAACCTTCAATATTGTGTTCGAAGTCATCATAATATGATGTCTGTCGAAATATGATGATAACTTATTAATAAATTTAGACTAGGGTCCATGACCCCAAGCGGCACAATAAGCGTAATATAAGTAAGTAGGTATATATTATAGAACCGTTATACCTAAGTTTTTTTTAATAAAGACATTCCTTAACTACCCTCTGCGGACAGTTTACGCTTAACCACTCGGTTCCTTTAATAAGGGCCAGTACAGCATGTATTTATTTACGGCCACCTTTAGACTTGGAAGTTGTACCAACACCAATTTTTACTTTTAAGAATGAATACCACTGCGTAAAAACGCATATTCATATGCATATGCAATATGAGTAAAATGCATATTCATATTTGTTGCTAAAAAAAAGAGGCAGAACCTAATATAACTTAAGCGTTCTTCATGAACTCAATTAGTTTTTGTGAATACGAGGATTAATTTGTACTCTACTTTTGTAGTCTTATATAGTTGGAATGTGGGAGCAATAATTAATCTTTTTATATCAGTTGAAATCTAAAGTTAAAAATATATGTTGTAACATATATTTTAAAATTTGCAAGTATATAGGCGGCCTACCTCATAGTAAGTAGTAAGCAGACATACATTCGAATTGTAAAAAAGTGATTTTTCCATATAAAGTTCGAGTCTTGAGCTCTTCCTAATCAACGGTTATAATCATGGCAACAGACAAAAGCGAACGGTTAGGTCACTTGAAGGTTTTTGCATCTGTATGGACAGTTACATCTCCCTCCAACCTAAGTACCTAAATATCGTTTATTTTTAGCTCAAGAAGTAATTATAAACCTTAAACATTAAACATTAATCCCTTTCAAAATTAAATGTATAAATAAACTGATCGTTTCCAGAAACCAATGTCATAAAAAATCTGAACGAAATTGGGCCACCCGTTCTTAAGCTACGAAAGCTACGGTCACAGACAACACAGCCTAGTACCTCAGGCATCATAAATACTTTTGAAAAGAAAAAAAATCTTACACAAAGACAAAAGAATTCGCAGGCAGCTGCAATAATGCAGGGTTTATTAAACAAAAGAATATTTTATATTGCTAATTTACTAATAATACATTTAAAGTCTGCTTGTCTGTTGATGCCAAACCTGATCCGCTTTACCTGCTGCTGTTGGCGTAACGCTTTTTGTAGAAAAAGTTTAATTATAAATCCTTCTTGCTTACTAAAGCTATAACAGATGTTTTAATTAATACGCTACCAACCAAAATGTATAGTACCAAGAAGGTCCAAGAAGTCTATAATGGTTTTTTTGCTTATGTACAAGTAAAAAGAGTTAATGACAATATCATATAGTCATTTTTCTGACCCAACCAGACACAACCACACGCCTATCGCCACCGCCTACTTCGTTCCGCTCAGAGTGCTCAAATAACCTGACTTTTCTTTTGCTATTAATATTATACATAGTAAAACTTCACAATCTGGTATATTTTGTACGTATTGTGACATGGACTGACGCCAAGGTCCAGCCTTCTGATTGGCTAAAGAAAAGGCGGCATGATCGTGGTGGTTATTTATTAGAAAATATTACATTGTTAATGAAAATAAAGATAATTACAGAAAAATGCATAATAATATAGTAATGCATAAGCCGGTCTCGTTTATGAGTAGCGCTACTTCAGTTACTATACTATCATCGTCACGTTAAACATCTTTCATTATAAGACTCAGGTGTCTGATCTGGGGCCTATTTCATAAACGTGATAATTGTAATTTACGATGACAATGTTTGGTTTAGATAGTTCTAAGTAAATAATTCCAAGTAAACTGTGCAATGTGCTAATGTATTATGAATTGTTATGGTAAATTAAAATTGCCACGTTTATGAAATAGGCCCCTGACCATCTGCCGGTCCAAATATGCCGAGAACGACTTATTAACTATTATTATTATTAATTATCATATCAATTCAATTAGATTTAAGTTAAAATTATTTATAGGCTTAGATTTATAAAAGATTCTAATTCAAAAAAATTTGGTCTATAGGTGGAGTTTAGTAAGCTAGAACTTTATTACAACAACAAGTAGATATTATGAAACTAAGAATAATATGATATGGAAAAGATTTTTTAGAAAAATAAATACAATTATTATCTACCCTCTGCACTATATATTCTCTGTTCCTCTGCGGGCATGCTAACTGCAGTTTACGCTTGACGGTTTTTTGATGATATCAAGTTCAGCATGTGACTCTGTATTTATCTTCATATAGATATTAAGTAATATTATTAAATTACAACATGATTGCGAGAAAGGTATTTTTCTAAATGATTTCTAGATAATAATTGTATTAAGCAGATGGCCCCAGCTTAATGTAACCACTAGGCTGGGGCCATCTGCGTAACTGAAAACAAGGTTAGTCATATGCTTAACAAGGCCGGACCCGGGGTGGGTGACCGCTTTATACAACGAAGCTATACCATCATAAATACCGCTACAAGTTCGCCACCTGTTAGGTGTTACCTCCAAATACCATCGGCGAAATGAGGATGGGTTAATCCCTCCTCTGGGTACCCTGAGACCGTTTAAACGGTTCTTGGGAGTCAAAAAGGCACCCGTGATGACTCGTCACCTCCAAAGCAAACTTACGAATCTGCTGTTTTAGTAAAAATCTATATTTGATAAAAAACTATACCTGATATGGTAATACATACCATGGAAAACTTTCGTATTTCTATCACTGATGGTTACAGAATTAAAAGTGCCCGAATCTACACTTTCGTGTTTATTACCCATAGTAAACTTACCAAATCTATATAAGGGAGTTTAACCCAGAAGAATTTATGAAATTCAAGAAAGAAGTGCCACAGTCAACTTACGAATCTGGCACGTTCGTGAATTTACATTAGTGGCAAATATTATCGTTGATTAAATAAATCATAGCGAATATACAAATCTGGCATTTTGGTGAATTTATATTGGTAGCAAACAGTATCCAAATGGGTTTCATAATCCACAAAAATATGAATCTGCCATATTGGTGAATTTACATTGGTGCAACATGTATACCCTTTTACATAGTAGCCCAAAACAAATAAACGAACACACGTTGTAAAACGTACAGTCGTAATTTAATAATGATATTAAATACCTATTATACCATTTTGTTGGAAAAGTAACATGACAGTTATCAATTGGGTAAGTCTAGAGATGTGACGTCATGTAAATCCAACGATTAATGATTATTTTTTAGTATCTACCAATACTATATAAATTAATAATTCAATGCCAAATATATATATATTTCCATCAATAGCTGACATCATTCATGGCGACAGTTTTAAGACGTTATATATCATAAATTAATATCAAAAAATTTAATAACTATATATTTAATTTTTACTTATTTTTATTATCATTCTATTCCAATGAATATAATAATATAGTATGTATTAGGTTGGCTCTTAAAATACCACCAGTTTCAACATGTTTGATGAATTAGATTTTCAACTCTATATTTAACAGTAGGTATAGAACTCAGATTAATAATTATTATTAATCTGTGGTATAGAACTCATATTTCCATATTTATTGTTTACTCAACGTCTTGTCGTCGAAGAGGATAGTAGCCCCTGATGAGGCCCTCAGATTTGAGGCATGGGAATCACATTGTGTTAATGCACAGTACCAAGTTTCGATTTAGTTGGTAAAAGTAATCGATTCGAATATAATTTATTATTGATCAAATATAGTATTAGTTGCACTACTACCACTAAACTTGTTGTGTTTTGATTGGTATTTTATTTAATTAAAATTAAAAGATACACACAGTTTTAGGTTATAACGTTATTACATTAAAACTACCCTCATCTAAATATCACAGTGACACTGAACAAACACATAATATACCTTACCCTCATGATGATAAAAGAGAATGAATCTTGCACTGATTATGAAAACAAATATAAAAAGTAAAACATGCAAAACATTAAATAAAAGAACTAATAATAAAATTGTGGATTCCAATTATTTAAGACCATTCTTCTGGGGAGGTGTGGTGATTGGAAGGTCCGGAGTAGCTGAACGCGACCTATCTCTGGGTATCAGAGTTTGTGATGGTTCATTATTACTTTGTCATACAGTCCAGGCCAACATCTGGTCGATATGTCGCCTGTGCAGCTCTCCATCTTTCGTTCTCACACTGTAAGAGCCGGGTCCCTCCGCGATTTCTACAGTGGCTCTCCTTCACTTATCACCTGAACCTTACATTCCAATCAATATGGGTAGGGCTACTACAAATTTTCTGGCAGGTTGTTGTTGAGCAACATTATCCCTTTGCATGTCTGCCTGGCTCGGTGCACATTCTAGGTGTAGGGATGAGATAGGTTTCCTATATTTGCATCCATTCAACATTTCAGCCGGTGTCTTGCCAGTGCTGTTTAGAACTGTTCTCAGGTTATATAAGACTTTTGAGCTTCTCACTCCATAACATTTCTAAATCAGCAAATTTCTTTCATTTATTTTTAAAAGTTTCTATTATTCTCTCAACAAGTTACTTCGAGTGTTTCTCCGAGCAACCTGCGTGTTCTACAGTCAACCAGCGTGTTCTCAAGTGGTTTCCGAGTCGTAGGTGCCTCCAGAGCGTCGACCGAGTGTTAGGGGGAATACAAACAATTGCAGTCCCCCTGTAACTGCCCGGCCGGCGAACTGCCTGGCAACAAAAAACTTCTTCGGTCGCCCTGCCGCACGTCGGGTCGCAAGTCCACATACAGACAGACACAGACTGACCGATCCCACCGGATACCCTGCCGGGCTTGCCAAATCCGGCAGGGCTAATCCCCCTCTGGTGGGATCAAGCATACTCCCCCGAATAGGGCCGCCCGAGGAAAAAAGTTCTGTCTTTTTTCCTCCGTCCACTTTAAGTTGTCGTGCGGTAGGTCCCTGTTTGTAGGAGTCTTTCCTAACCCAAGCGGACGGCTGATTACTCGTAAAGAATAATCACACCGTCCGTGAATGTACCAGCCGCACTGGGGAACGGCACTCTTAGCTTGGTCGTATCTAGTCTGTCCCGTCATTGTTTTTTGTGTTCTTGTTAAAATTCCATTTTTCGATTTTATTTTCGGTTCTCATTAGGGTAGTGCTTTGCGCACGACCCAACATTTTTCAAACTTCCCCCTCCACTTCTAATTGGATTCTGACCGGAAGTCGATTCTCATTCTACTTCCGGGCATACTACTAATATTCTAATCCTGTGTCCACTTTGTTCGTATATCATATTTTAATTTTATTTCAATTATCTATGTATTTCTTACAGAGTGAGTAAACCAACAAATATTATGTCGGACCGAGGCCGGGATAAGGCGCCCAAGCCTACATTCCGGCTACGGTCGAAATCATCAGGCCCTACTACCAGGCCTCAAGCAGAGGCTCAGCCGACCGATCCCCGAGGCCCCGCTCCGGACGAGGCCGTACCGTCCACTTCACGTCAAGTGGTCGGGCGGACTACCCTTGCCGGGAGGGAGGTCGCGGTGATCTCCGCGAGCCCAAAATGGCGTAAGCTAATACCTCCAACCCCTACGGAACAACAAGCCATTCCATCATACGAGGACATTTCCTCGGGCCCCTCGTCCGATGAAGATGAAGAAGCCCATCATTCTATCGGTACCGCGGGAACTCGGCATTCCACCGAATCTACGTGGTACCAGGACCTCCCAACAGCACTTCCGCAGCGCCCCACCAAGCATCCACGCGATTCTAGCGGGGACAGCCTACCGCCGGCCCAAAAACCGGACCACAGGCCATCACCGTCAGCAGCCATAGCGCCCATCGACCCTCAGCGGACTTCATCCCCCATTGCAAGTGCCGCCCCTCCCAGCCCCCAACCCCGCAGGGACCCCCGCATTGTTGCCAATGAGCAACGCGAGGCCGCTATGCGGGCGTCAGGCATGACATTCGCCTCGGTGGCAAGCCAACCACCTACCACACCGCCAAGGAGCTCGCAGCCACCCCCACCAACCGCCGATCAACCACAAGCGCCACCAAAACAAAAGATCCCCCCAATAACGGTGGAGACCCTCCCCAATTGGACGGTCCACTTCCGTGCTTTGAAGGGGATCCTAGGGCATGCGCCAAACGCCAGACCCTTGGGCAAAGGAGTCCGTTTCCTGCCCAAGGACATTAATGAATACCGTGGGGTACAGAAGTACCTCGCGGAGGCCAGGGAACAGGACCCAAGGATCATCGGGCATAGTTATGCCATTCAACAGGACCGTGCTCACAAGGTGGCGGTCAATGGGTTATTGATGGACACGCCGGTCGAAGAGTTGATGGCAGACCTGGAGACCATCGTCGGAGTGAAACCCGAGTTTGCCAGGGCCATCCCCCCTAGGCGCGGACGACCTGGTACTACATTCTTCGTCCAGTTTCCACACCTGGAACGGGACGAACAATCCAAACTCATGGGAATCCAGGAGCTCTTGGCGATTCCCAACGTATCGATAACAGCGTGGGTTCGTAGGGCAGGCCCACCACAATGTCATCGGTGCCAAGCATTCGGCCACTCTTCCCTCGGCTGCTTCCGACCAGCCCGCTGCGTGCGCTGCGCCGGCTCACATCCAGCATCGGACTGTGATAGGGAGCACGCCACCATCAAGTGCGCCAACTGCGGCCAACCACACGTCGCCAACAGCAGAGCGTGTCCAGCGTTCCGGCGAGAAGCACGAAAGCAGGACGCTAACATCCCGCCTCCGCTCCCAGCAGACCGTAGACTACCTGAGGCCGACCAGCTCTACAGCCAGGCTGCTACTCAGGAACCAACGCAGCAGGGCAACCTGATGGCGCAGGCAAGGGGACCTGCACCAACGATCATTGCCCCTCAAACAAGTCGCCCGCCCAAAAAGAGGAAGACTAAGCGGAAGAAGTCCCAACCGCCTCAACAGACAGCGGGCCTGGCTTCCCAGGCACCAATGCCAGCTAAGAGGGCCCCCCTACCACCAACCCAACCATCACTGGCCCCAGTAGCAGCCCCTCAACCCGGAACATCGATAAAGGATTTCCCGAAAATGCTTCCGGCGTCGCTAATGGATTGGCCGCTGCTCCCAGCTCCCAAAACTGCAACGGAACACACCCAAGGGCCACAAATCCAGGCCCCCAACGTCCCTCGGGCTCCACGGGCCCCACGACCACCACCGACAGCCCAACCACGGACCCAAATAAAACCGGCGCAACACCATCCGGCTCAACATAAACTGGCGCAACACCATCCGGCGCCACAACAACCAGCCCGGTTGCCTGCCCCGCCAACCACGCGCGCACAACTACCAGCTGCTCCACCACCACCAATGCGCCCCGTACCACCAACCATTGCAAGGACCGACCCAAACGGGCAACCTCCACCCCACCGCTGCGGCTGCTCGGAGGAACGTGGTCGCCTGATGGTTCAGGCGGCAATAACCGTTCTACTGGGAGTCCTGCAAGCGGTCAACAGCGGCCAGGAACCGGCGGAGGCTATTCTGCAAGGGCTGGTCCACCTTCACACACACCTACGGGGCTAGGGCTTCGTATAATCTACTGGAACCCCGGAGGTGTGTCGTGCAACCGAAATCAACTTAAACTTCTCGCCCAGGAGCAGGCTCCTCACATCATCCTCCTGGGCGAAACCAAATTAAAACCTAACAACGAACTCCGCGTGCCGAACTTCTTCGTTTACAGGCGGGACGAGGTTTCCGAGCGGGGCTTCGGCTACCGCGGTACCGCAGTCCTCGTACGTCGAGACCTTGTCCACGAAGAGCTACCACACGTGGAGTTCGAACACATCCGCACCACTGGGGTCAGCCTCCAGTTGTCCGGCGTCACCCACAACATCTACGCGGCTTACCGCCCCCCCGGTCCCACGATCGGTACCGCAGACCTCCGTCGTCTCTTAGACGGGAAAACACCCACCCTGGTGATAGGGGACCTCAACGCGAAACATCCCGCGTGGGGTTCCCGACTTGTCAACCCAGCCGGTCGGGCCCTCTTCGACGACTCGGAGAGGAAGCGGTACGAAGTACTCGGACCGGATTCGCCGACGCACATACCTACGGCGGCGAATCACGCGGCCGACGTTCTCGACATCGCCCTGGCCCAAGCCATTACGAGCCCAGTCCATGTCGAAGTCCTTTACGACATGGACTCCCGCCACCTACCTCTGCTCGTAGTGCTGGGCAACCAGGTAGACGTCGCCGCCGCGAGAGGGCGGTACAAAACCGACTGGGACCAATACAGATCGAACCTCAACGCCCGTTCTCTTATTGGTCCCCTCAATACGCCGCAAGATGTTGAGGCTGCCGCCGAACAACTTACGGAGTCCTTCGTTTCGGCCAAGGAGGCGGCAACCCATGAGCTGCCTCCCCACACAGGCGAAAAACGCCTGGCTCTCCCACATCCCCTCCGGAAAAAACTGCAACACAAGCGGCGACTCCAAAAGCGTTGGGCGGATTTCCGCGACCCCAACACTAAGCGGGAGCTCAATAAAATCTCTGAAGAGCTCTCCGCAGAGATCGCCGCATTCCGGGGGAGATCATGGGAGAACTACATGGACTCCATTGGCGAGGACGGTACCCTAGGAGCCCTGTACCGCCTCACCAGGAGACTGACCCGAACCCCCCTTCCCATCCACCCGCTGGTCGACCGAGCGGGAACAAAACACTACGCCCCCCAGGACAGAGCCGATCTCCTGGGTATTCACCTTAGGGGGCAGTTCATGCCCTTCCCCTCGATCGACACAGAGTTCAACAAACGAATAGTGCATACAGTGCGGCAGTTCTTAAATGGTCCCAATCCGGAGCCCCTCCCGGGGCACTTTTTCATATCCCCCGCCGAGGTGGAGCGCGCCGTGCTCCGCCTTAAGCCCAAAAAGGCCCCGGGACCCGATGGGATCACCAACCACCAACTTTCGCAGCTTCCCCGCAAAGCCGTTGTGGCTCTCGCCAAATTGTTTAATGGGGTGCTTCGTACTGGACACTTTCCCACCGCCTGGAAGCGGGGGAAGGTCATTATGCTGCCGAAGCCCGGCAAAGACAAACGTCTGCCGAGCAGCTATCGGCCCATAACCCTGCTTCCGCACCCGGCTAAGTTGTTTGAGCGACTGTTCCTCCGGAGGTTGAAGAGCTACGTCGAAATTCGACCCGAGCAATTTGGCTTCCGCGAGGGACACAGTACCACGCTCCAGCTAGCCCGGGTGCTGCACCACATGGCGAGCGAGCTGAACGCGGGCCGATCCACGGTCGGAGTCTTCCTCGATATCGAGAAGGCTTTCGATCGTGTCTGGCACTGCGGCCTCGTTTACAAACTCCTCGCCTCGCCTGTGCCTCCCATGGCCACGCGGTTAGTGGCCTCCTTCCTCAACAACCGCCACTTCCACGTAGCCGTGGAGGGAAAGGTCTCAGTGGAGCATTCCATTTACGCGGGCGTACCCCAGGGAAGCTGCCTTTCTCCCACGCTGTATGCACTGTTCACGAACGACATCCCTACCCTCTCCGACCAACTCTACGGAGAGGATGACGTAGTCCTGGCGCTGTTCGCGGATGACAGCGCCTACCTCACCTCCCACAAAAATCCCATACTCGCCGCCGAGAAGATGCAGAGGATGTTGGACGTCCTCCCTTCCTGGCTCGACAGATGGCGGATGTCTGTAAATGTTGGAAAGACATCCGCCCTACTGGTCACCCGCCGCCACCGCCGCCCAGCCAAACTGGAACTCTGGGGACAGGAGATCGAATGGGCCGACTCCATTAAGTACCTGGGGTGCACCATCAACCGGTCGTTGAGCATGAGCCCAATGGCCACCCAATGCATCAACAAGGCCAAGGCCGCTCGCTCCATGCTCCGGCCGGTGCTAAGGTCCACCCTCCCACTCCGGGTCAAGGTGTCGGTCTATAAGACCTTCGTCCGTCCCCATCTAACATACGCGGCACCAGCGTGGCACCAGTTACTGTCGGCCACGAACAGAACACGACTCCAGCGCCAGCAGAACATCTCTCTGCGTATGGCGACTGGCGCTCCGTGGTTCGTGCGCAACCAAACCATCAGCGATGACGTGAAGATTGAACCGTTAGCCGAGTTCGTGGAGCGGCTCGCCCGTCGTATGTACGACCGGGCCGACATTAGATGCCGGGTGGTATGGAGGAGAGTATATTGAATGAAATTCTTCTGAGGTAAACGATCTGCCATTATCTGACACCAATGTGTCTGGTAACCCTTGAGAGAAAAATATTTTTCTAAGTATGTGGTTTCCACTCTAATAACCGCCTGCTCCAACGGTTATCCGTCTTGCGGCATACATATGTCACATGACCAGCCCACTGCCACTTCAGTTTGCTAACTTTTAGAGTTATGTCGGTGACTTTAGTTCTCTTACTCCTGATTTGTCCTCATTCCTGATTTTATCCATCAGAGAAACTCCTTATTATAATTTTTATTATTATTAAAATTAAGATTTAGTTGAATAAAATCATTTGTTTTTGTTGTCCTATTACTTAACTTTAACTTACATATGATGGTTCAATTTTACAGTATTTTTTTGCATGTTAATTTGTTTTTTTTCTACAAAATTATTGATTAAAAGAGATACGTTTTTTAAATATTCATTAGATATTTCCCTTATGTTACTTACGAAAGTGCCACTGTGTAAATAAATATCTTTTAATTTCTATGTATAATGGTGTAAAGTTACGAATGTGAGTTTATTTATGATCTGTGTAAAATATTGAGTATCTGTCCATTGTGCCTAAAATAGGTAATATTTTAAAAACCAAATCTCCCACACCGTCAATATACCAATTACTACAAAAAATGTTTTATGTATTTAAGTCTTGAAAGCGCTCTGGTAAAAAACTTATTTTTTTCAGATTCGTAAGTTTGCTTTGGATGTGACGATGTTATGAAATTTTATCAGGTGAAAAATACTACTTTAACATAATAGCTTAAACCAAACTTCGTGGCCTCGTTCTCGTATTCTTTTCGTTTATGGATTTGGGTTAGAAACAAATTCTTTTGTATTACATGACTTATTATTATTGTATTGTACTTAAATAACTGTAGGAAAGAAAAAAAAACAGCCTCCCAGTTGCTAAGCTGAGTTATGTTTAGCAAAACCTAATCGATACAGGTTTTTTATTTTTAATAAATTATATATGTGCGATAACTTATTGCAATCTTGTTGTAGTAGTGACATGGTCCCGCTGCTGCAGAATTTTTGGGACTTCTGTTAAAAAAAATGGGACAAGTAGTTTTGACAGTTGCGCCGTTGCGGGAAATCATTTGAATTTGTGAAAATATTTTCAAATAGGTACATATTTGTGCCGCTTGGGGTAAAAACAAAGGTATTGTTCATCTAGATTTATGAATAAGTTATCATCAATTTAATTGACGTCATTGATAACAAGATAAGAGGGACGGATAAGTACAGAAGTAACATGGGTGGTTACTTCTATATTTATAAAATATTTATTTTTATTATATATCGTTATAATGGATGATTCCTCGTACGAACTACTTTTGGTTTTTCCTTTTTCTTCCCTAAACTTGTTCTTGTATGAAACCTAATGTGATTAACGTTTACTAAAAAATTACGTTTTCTTTTATTAAGATTATTACTAGTAACAGTTAATACAATATAGAGAAACGATTTAAAATAAGAACTTAAGCATCATTTTTTTTTAAGTCAATTTCTGTTGCAATTAATGACGTCATGCATTTCGTTGGTAATATTTACTACTAACATATTTTAATATTATTTTTATTATATGATGAATCTTTGTTTGAAAATACTACTAGTGATTCGGAGAGCACGTAAAGCTGTCGGTGCCAGTTTCACTACGCTAACTTGGGAAACTGTTTATAGATGGGTTATTGAGTCTATACACTAAATACATGCTGACCACTTGTTCGTGGTAGACTGAGAATAATATCGGTTTCGACAAGTATAATGTCTGCTAAAATTCCAAAGATTTTAAAATACCTATTTACTTACATTAATTTACATAATTTGCTATGCAAGCCAAAATTATAATTTTATTATTTTTATTCAACAAAACAAAATTCTATTCAAAATGATATTTTTGAATAAAACTTTGGTCTTTGTTTTAAGTGGTTTTATTACTTTTGCAGGATTAGTAAACTCAGGTAGATAGAAATAAAATTGTAAGTAATTTAACAAAAGAAGGTAATGTATTGTTATTTGCCGCCTTGTTGATACTCATGGAGCTACTGACTATGGTAAGTTGGTTATCTACACATGAAATTAAGAATATTAAAAAATGCTTATGACGCCATAATTTATGGTCTTACAGAAAGTGTTTTTTTTTATAAAAGGAATCTCGCAAATGGCTCGATCGAATTGTATTTTTTTGCCAGCATTGCTGGGGTTGTTAAGAATGTTAAGAAAAAAAAACGACACCTACTTCAGCCAACTGCGGCCCAAGAAGACAAGTAGGTAGTATATAATAATATTTACATAATAGTGACAATTATGATAATATGTACCAACCCTCTCCTCATCGATGACGATGATATAATAACTTATTCATAAATGTATATAATAACATTGTTTTTACCCCAAGCTGCACAAATATTTGAAAATATTTTTGCAAATGCAAATATTTTTTCCGTAACGGCGCACGACGACGGCTGCGTTGATATCCCCATCTATTGCCAATATCAAATGTGTAATTGTTTATATATCGGCACAAGTAGCGTCCCATTTGAAACAACGACTTTTCCTCCAAGCTGCTATACTTAAATCGTCAGGTCTATATTTGTTGCTGTCATCTCGTAATAGATTTTCAGGTTCTACGACTGATATGGATACATAGGTGTATAGCGGCAATATAGAGGTCGCATTGATGAGACTATGTCGCGAAAAATACGCTGCACATTTTAACATGGGAAGGATGACCCGAACGTGAGATTCACAAAGGTGCGACAAAATATTCTTATAAAATAATTGGTAAGTTAAAAACTGGTTTATTTTTAACTCATAAAATCCATAGAATACACTCAGCGATCCAGCCTTACCTTATTCATTTAAGGTAACATAGATTTACAATTCGTGTTTAATTAATATTATTTATTTTGTTTTAAACTGATCGTAAAATAACAGGTATTTTACATGAATAGCAGGTAGAATAAATGATAATCTACTTAGGTAGTCATTTCCGCAAATCCTAATTACTTTATTATAATAACTGGGAACAATAGATGAACACGAAAAGGGTAAGAGGGGATGAACCTATAAATAGTTAGTAATATTATGTAAACAGTTTAGTTAAACATTTTACTGTGCCAGAAATATTGGGTCTGTTTTTCATAAAATTGTGCCAAACGTTATTAAAGTGTATACCCGTATTATATATATAAAGTTTATTTGTGAGAACTATTTTAACAAATATAGTGCAATATGTTTCCGGTAAGATTTTGACGTTTTTTTTAATAACTTCTATATAATCTTTGCTAATATTATAAAAAGAAAAATTTGATTCAAATAAATCGAAAAACTACTGAACCGAGTTTTAAAAATTGTTTCACATAATATAGAAAACTGCATTATCAGCTAGTAACGTGGGCTGTGGGCTGGTATTTTATTTTCGATCCTATTTTCTTTTAAATTAAACGGCGTGTGATACCGCGGGCACATTTAGTATTATATATATTTATTGTTTGTAACTGAGTTTGTAATTATATAATCTTGTTGTTTCAAATAAAAGTAGTATTATTTGACTTTTTAAGTATTTTTGTTAGTTAAGTTTATTTAAAGAATGTGTTGTTTGATAAAATTTCATAATATTATTATAAATAAAATAAAATTAATTGAGAAAATAATATATTTTTCCAGTATGTGCAACAGTGTAACAATTATGATCCCGAGTATCTGCTCCAGTATATGCTACACGAGGATAGAGATCCTTACCTGACTGCTAGTTTAACAGCAGAACCATCTCCGGCCGATAAGGGAAATGATTTTGTAAGTATTATTTTTTATGCACATGTAGGTTTTTGCACCTGACTGTACTTTGGCGAAAGAACCTGAAAATATAAATCTTTTGGAACTTTTATTTTAAAACAAAATAGTTTATTTAATAGTTTATCCTTTATTAGACTATTGCTTTTAGTGCAGTTTGTCATGGTCTGGGTGTTTATAAAATATAATATCGATACCTCTGGGTTCAATTGGCGTATAAACCATTTTGGCCAAATTGAGTTATATATACCATTTTTCTCAGAAAAAAAATCTCTATCGATCTGTATATACGAAATACAGAAATTCGCAAAAAAATGTTTATACGACCTAGAATATTTTGGTCATAACGTCTTCGATAAGGTAAATTAACAATGTAAAAGCCGAATGTTTATTTTTTGTAGTTTTGTTAAGAAGTAACGACCATATTTTTTTACAATTCAGGGCGTAAAATTCGACGTTAATTGTAAATGGTTTTTACGTTATTATTGTTAAACGTATTACTTAAACATAATTTATATTCGACGTCGTAAATCCAAATGTTCAATAAGCCTATTGATGTATAAACCATGTTCATAGCAAAACGCACCTTACGACCAACACACAATGCACACAATTAAAATAATTAGGTATGTGATGCGGCGATTTAAAATCTATAGATGAAAGAGGTATACAAAATATTTTATTTTATTGCGACTCTTGTCCAGGTCAAAATAAAAATAAGACCATTGTAACTCTTTTTAACTACTTCATAATGAAGTCCACGCATCTAGAGGTAATTCAGGTGAATTACTTATTGCCTGGACATACTTACATGCCCGTGGACTCGGTTCACGCAACTATAGAACGTGAAGTTAAAAAAATCACTGTCTGGAGTCCATCTCAATGGTCATCTTACATTGAAGCAGCAAGGAAAAATCCCAAGCCTTACAATGTTAATGTAATGGAGTATATGGATTTTCTTAATTGGGATGAAATAGCTGCTGAAACGTTTACAAAGGAAACGTGTAAAAACATGAAAATGCGAAACCTCAGAATAGTTACCCTGAAGAAAAAGAATCCAAATGAAATTTACATTAAATATTCAATGAAAGAAGACACACCAACTGAAAAGCTCATATTATGTCAAACATCTGGGAATAAAGAAGAAGGTAAAGGTAGAGGTAAGGGAAGATCGAGAAGCCGTGTACCTGGACAAACTGCAAGCAAAACTATAAAAGGCAAGTTGATTAATATGTCTCCGACAGCACTTTATAAGAATAAACTGCATATATCAGATGCTAAATATAGGGATTTGAAACGTCTTTGTGACAAACAAATAATACCAAAGAGGTACCATAATGATTATTTGAAAATACCCCATGGCAATGTGGCTGATACTCTCACGCTAACAGATGAAGAAGACGAGAATGAGCTCATTGATTGAATATCTACAAATATTTCTTTAATAATTTAAAGAAATATTTGTAGATATTCAATCAATTAGCTCATTCTCGTCTTCTAATGTACACTAATGTGTATATTCACTTTATACGAGTAGTATCGAGTCATACTATACATTAGGGTTAACCCTAGACACCTAACCTTCGTCGAATCGACGTAGACGCAATACAAAATACGCTGTATCTTTTCGATGTGCAGTATCTTTGTATTACTCCATGTCAACTTAGTGTTCGCCACGAACGTTTAATAGGCACGTGCATCTTAGCGAGTACTATATTTTTTGAGATATTATTACTAAATCTTGAAATATTATGACTATTTCAATTTGTGGTAAACGTAAAGTTGATTTTTTCTTGAGTTGTGCATCCAAATATTAGTTTTTATTTTTTTCCTTAGTAACAAAGATCTTATAGATTTAGTTTGCCAAAGAAGAATATGCGATTTTATGTTAATTTTTATATTATTATTGTTTTACATTCATTTATATTTTGTACCTATAAGTGTTGGAACTTGTGATCTCGTATAATTAGGGCCTTACAAAAAATTGTTTATACTTAATATATTTCTAATAAATTGCAAATAAGTATTATTCCTTGGTGTATAATATAATATTTTATTATGATATATTCCTAAGTATCAGTTGGTGTGTCTTCTTTCATCGAATATTTAATGTAAATTTAATTTGAATTCTTTTTCTTCAAGGTAACTATTCTGAGGTTTCGCATTTTCATGTTTTTAGACGTTTCCTTAGTATATTATTCCTAACAAAATTACATGTTTTAATTAAAAAATACTTAACTAAAAAATAGTTCGTCTAATCGACGAATGGTTAGGTTAAATGTGGTATACATGAACGTTAGGTGTCTAGGGTTAAAATGCCTAATTATTTTTCAGTTTAAATGTGTTGATTATTAGTGATTTTAATTTTTTTTTAGTTTGACAATGTTAATTTTTTTCAATTTAACTTTTTAGCTTAAGTGTTAGTTTTTTTTCAATTTGAAAATGTTGATAATTGCTATATTTTGCCATTATCTTGACTCATATTTTGTGCTATAATCATAATACTGTGTTCATATACTTAAGAATACATAATACTTGTTCTGTGAAAAACTATTTTTTATATTATTTAAAAAAAATAAAGATAAAGGAAATTTCGTATTTTACGTAGTTTAATTTTAATTATTACGATCATAATTGGGTTAAGACTAATAATAATCTAGTTCCTATACATTCTGGAAGTAACAGGATTATTTTTAATAGTTAGGTTAGGTTAGGTTCAATAGATCTATATCTATATCTAAGGTTTTAAATCAAAAAAAGACTACATCTATGGTTTTTACGTTAGTAAATCTGATCTTAAGTTTACCGAAAATGGATATACGATGTATATGGTTATTTTAGGTCATTTTTCTTGGGGTGTAATAACCAAAATATATTTTATTTTAAGACGTAAATCCAAGCTAACTTCGAAACTAAAGAAGATTAGCTATATTTGATGATTTAGCCTTTTTCGTTCCCAAATTCTAAGAATATTTTCTTTCGGAACTTTTTTTATAACTTCTAAAATTAAAAAGTTATAATTTTTTTTTATTTAAAAAAATAGTTTTTCTTCTCTCCTGAAAAGTCGGGTTTTGGTTTATACGCCAATTGAACCCAAAGGTATCGAATGCATTATAGTATTTATTCGAGTATATACGTGGTGACCGAGTTGGTTAGACCTTGGACTTAAAAACACTTAGGTCCCTGGTTCGAATCCCGATGTGTACCAATGAGTTTTTAATTAAAAAAAATATGTACATTTGTTTGACAACACCACTATTAGTGCCTCGGAGACGTTAAGCTGTCGGTCCCGGTTTCACTATACCAACTGGTAAAACTGTTTATAGATGGGTTATTGAGTCTATTCAAAACATCGCGACGAACTAGCCACTTGTTCGGTGTAGACTCATACCATCGGCTACGACGAGGTAGGATTAAAACCCCTCCGCTGGGTACCCTGGGGCCGTCTCGGCGGTCTCGGGCGCCGTAAGGCACCCGTGATGATATATATATATACATGGTGAATTTGAATGGGTGTACTTTGGGCTAATATGATGTTCTACTGATCAATACGAACAACTTTTCCCATGGAAACATATGTCGCAAATGAAAAAAAAAATTGCCTTCTCCATACAAACTAGTAAAGTTAAAATGACCAATTTGTATGGGGAAGCCATATTTTTTTTTCATTTGCGACACATGGTTCCATGGGAAAAGTTGTTCGTATTGACCAGTAGAACATCATATTAGCCCAAAGTACACCCATTCAAATTCACCCTGTATAGTATTCTTGTTTCTGGTACACATAGTATAAGCTTAACTTAACCTTAAGCTTAGTTTATGACCAGGGCAATATGTGTCTAATGTACTTCATATTTGTATTATTATTATTAATATATTTATACTATCGAGAATCATAAAGTAAAAGTCGTTAAGTATTTGCTTCCTTTGCTTAATTCGACTTACGTTTTAAATTGTCTTAAGGGTTCCAAAGGTTTTAAAAGCAAACCGGAGCTCTTATGGGATAGTAATAATAGTAAAGTTTAAATTAGAAATAGTATTATATTTTGTATATAATTGTAACAACTTTCTATCTCAGATGGGTATGTGATAATTTTTTTTTTGGAAATCATTTTTCAGAATTAATGTTTAAATTGGTGACATTTTTTTTTTAGTTCATAAAGGTATTGACCGATACTTCGGATTACTTGTATGATACGGAACCGGAGCTAGATAGTAACGACGAGTTGTTTTTCGAAGGTTTGGCAGATCATAACTTGGATCTGGGTCTGGAGGCAAAACCCACTTCTGGTGATCCTACGGTGAGTCTGCTAATATTATTATTCTATACATGGTAGCCGAGATGGTTAGACCGTTCACTGAAAGCACTGAAGTCACAGTTTACTTTTATTGGAGCACGGCATGTGACTTTGTATCTAGGTACCTGGTGGTCAGCTGAGTTACAAAGTCCATGAATGGGGTCGATAATTTTTATTGTTTCCTGAATTGTCTCTCTTACTATGCACAAAGTCATTTGGCGGTTTTTGTTCTATCCATACTATGGATCCAATCCAGATGTAATTTTGTGTGATAATCTGTTGAATCTCCAATGTCAATACTTAGGTGATCGTGTTTGTATATATAGTGTGCCAGTTTGTTTTTATTTTCCATTACTATAAAATATAAAATATTGTTTCAGAATGGACAAGCACATAGTAGTGATTCCGGGGTAGTTGAGATGGAAAGTGACCTACTTGCCCCAGAACCAACCGTTGAGGTTGAGGTGGAAACAGAAGTAAGTTTAAATTTAGTGACTTATGTTTTTTTAAATTACCTGCATGTACATATTTCTATACAGTTTGCCTCTGACTGAAATGGTTGTGTAAGTATAAAATGTAATGTATCATACATGTGATTATAGTATCCTACTTTTGTCCATATATATTTTTTTTAAGTAAAAAAAAAAAAAAATTGTTTTTGTGTTGCTTATTTTTTAAGTTTATATCTAAAATGGTTGACTTTCACATATAGCTCCTATTCTCCCCTTTTTTTTACGGATTCCTAGACTTCTATCTTGTATCTGTTTTATTTTAAAACCGTTTATATGAGACTCTTATAACACAATCGCCTGTATATCTGCCACCTCTGTAGCTATGTCGTAAAGTAATATACCCTATTGCTAAAGAAATCTATCCCAGGGTCTATCTCCGTATCAATTTTTATTTAAATCAGTTCAGCGGTTTAATTGTGAAAAAACATACAGATTTATTTTCATATTTATAATATTTGGGTAGTAGTATGGACAAATGGATTACGTACATAGGCACGCTTTAATGCCTTAGGTATCTACCAGCTAACCTTAGCGAGAGTGCGAAATTGTATTAAATTTATTCTGTCTCAGCTTCGTGACAATATTTAGTAGCTTACTTACTAAATGCAAAATATTTTGAGATTAATGCCTTATTTAATAATAAAAGAGTTTAATACCTTATTCATAAAGCATACATTTATTTTGTCTCAACGTCGTGACAAAATTTAGTAGGCTTCAAAATTTTGTAACAAAACTGAGACAGAATATAACTTTTTTTTATTTATTCAAATTCATTTTTTTTTATTATTATATATAATATTATATTATTGATAATTTAATTACTGTTTAAATTTTAAAGAAACGAATAATGTGTCAATATCTGGTATTGATTTATATTTTAAAGAATTACATACTGAAATATATTTTTCTCTTCAGAAACCAGTCCAACGTTCTCGTGGCCGACCGCGTGGCAAACCCGGTCAAAAGCAGGTACTTACTTTATTTATTTTATTTTACTGGTTCTATACAGCGACGAGCTCGATTTATATTTCGGGCTCCATTAAGCACCCGTGATGAGAACTTTTTATTTTAGGTGAGCAAGCTCTCAAAGGGAAAGTCGGGTCCAGTCGCATCCACCTCTACTGCTGGAAAATGCACCACAGTTGCGTCTGCAAGCCCAAATAAGAACCGTGAACGTGTTAAACGAGTTCGTGGAAGACCTCGTGGAAAACCCCCGAAGCTAAATCTGGTAGGTTTTCCTAATATTACCTACCAATATACTATACAGCGCTTCACTGGAGTCCTACTAATTGTTCCTCTTTCACTATCAAACCAAAGAAAAGTTAAAAGCGAAAAAAAACAGCTGTCCAGTGCCCATTAATTTGAATCGAGTAGACACTAAACACGTGGTGACTGAGGTGGGTAGACTTTATTTAAAAACATGTAAGTTTTTAGGGCCTAGGTTCAAAACCCGGTATGTAGCAATAAGTTTTTAATAAATAAATAAAACATTTATTTGACCACATGATAGTTTCACTTTACCAACTTGTGAAACTGTTCATAGATGAGTTAGACTTTATTCTGTTCTCACTTCTTGAGCACTAATTGGTTATAATAGGTTTTGTTCTCGCTTTTGTTTTGGTTTCTTGAGCGGGCGACCAGCTTACGTTCTCATATTTGGAAGGCTTTGTGGCATTTCCTATGGTGGGAATCGAACACGCAACCGCGCAACCTCTACCATAAAGGCGGTCAATAAAATAATACACTTTACGTTAACATAAAAGTTTCATATTTACATTTGAGTTTTCTTTTGACAGCAAGAACGACGCGAACGGAACGCGGAGTTGGAGAGAGAGCGACGCGCGGAGCTGGGGAGCGCCTATAACATGCTACGGATAGCACTAGGAGGCAACCCAGAGAATAGCGACACCCATGCTGACGAGGTAAGTGTTGGACAAATGACAAATTTTCAATATGTGAGGCGCAATTACAAATATTTTGTTTGCCCAATTTGAATGAGTTTTCCCGAATTCGGGCAGCCAGGTGCCCGAATTATATTATACTTATTTTCACTAGCAGCTCGAATTATTTTCATAAAATTTTATTACCGACATTCCCCAAAAGTGCAGAAGTATTTCCGCGTCATGATCTGTAAAGTATGTCATTGTTCATTTAAGTTTGGTGTCTGAACTCCAAGGAAAATAATGTGTCGGACACTCGTCATATACTTACATTACTTCATCTTGTCTGAGTGACCAGGCACCTCCCGCGGCGATTAAAGGCAAATTTCCCAAAATAATATATTTTGGAACATTTATTAACAGTGGAGAATTACTAAGAAGACGAAATAATTTGTTAATTTTACAGCCTGTAGATAATTTATGTTTTTGTTTTTCAGTTATCCAGAGAAAATCTGCTAGTTGAGGCAGTAAAGGCCATAAAAAGGCCTTCACCTGAAGCCCAATTAGCAGACTTAAGAAGACAAAACAGTCTTCTGAAATTGCAGAGTAAGTATTCGAACCCATTTTGTAATATTTTTATTTTTATTTATTATTACTGTTACTTACCTGCTTACTCGACACATGAAAGGTTTTATTTAGGCCGACAAGGTTCTATGGTTGGTTAGTTCATACCCGCCTGCATGTAACCCAATAAAATAGGCACATTTGTGTGGCAGATGATAATTGGCAGGTCAATGGAATCTGCTATATTCTAGTTATTAAAATTGGTGCGCTCGGTTGGGTAGTAATTTATCATACTATAATAACACAATTATTTCTATATGAAGCTAATTAAAAAATTTTGATGTTCTTTTGGTGATGATATCTATAGCAGCCTAACCAAACGCACTCTAAGGCCTTAACATGTTTTGACTATTCATAAATAACGGCAAAGATTTACATAAAATAAATAATTAGATTTGAATAAATATATAAATAAGAAAACATTGTATAATAAAATAATGTAATTTGTAGTTCTGCTTGCTATCATATAAATACATATGCCAAATAAAACAATACTTGAATTTTTAAATATTATTTTCACTATTTGCCTATTTCTTATGTGCCTCGGAGAGCACGTTAAGCGGTCCCGGTTTCACTATACGAACTTGTGAAACTGTTTATAGATGGGTTATTGAGTCTATTCAAAATACTGCAACGAGCTAGCCGCTTGTTCGGTGTAGACTCATACCATCGGCTACGACGAGGTGGGATTGAAACCCCTCCGCTGGGTACCCTGGGGCCGTCTAGGCGGTCTCAGGCGCCGTAAGGCACCCGTGGTACAAACATGATACAGGGTGAATTTGAACGGATGTACTTTGGGCTAATATGAGGTTCTGCTAATCAAATCGAACAACTTCTCCCATAGAACCATGTGTCGCAAATGAAAAAAAAAATTTGGCTTCCTCATACAAATTGGTAATTTTAACATTACTATTTTGTATGGAGAAGGCAATATTTTTTTTCATTTGCGGCATATAGTTCCATGGGAAAAGTTGTTTGTATTGATCAGTAGAACCTCATATTTGCCCAAAGTACATCCTTTCAAAGTCACCATGTATATATGACAATAAAGGATATAAATGAGAAAACATTGTATAATAAATTTTTTTTTTGTTTCAGTTGAACGTTTACAAAGTGAGGGGTGATTTTTGTTTATTAGTGTTATTATTAGTTGTAAAGCATTTTTTTGTAATTATTGTATAAGTTTGTAAATATAAATAAGTTTATAGTCTAATTAGAAATTACTCAAACCTAGTCATAGTAAAATTATCACTTGCCAAATTATATCTAGTCATTTCTAAATATTATGACTGAATATTTAAGAAATAGGTAAAATATGATATTTAGTATTTTTTTATTAATATTCTTTTTTTTTAATTTCGTGTAAAGGCTTTATATTACAATTATAACTACTTACTTAACTAATAACTGGTGCTATTATTATTTATTTAATTTGTGTATTTAGTTTTATTTTTAATAAATAAGTTGTACAAAAAAAATATAATAAAATTGATTGCAGTTCTAAAATATTTTTCACTTTTATTTTAATATATACCAACCACTAGACTTGGTTGCATTCAATGCCGCCTTTCAAATTTCCACCCTGAATATCCACTATGACCAAATACTTAAATTCTAAATATATAATGTAGGTATATTACATTATACGTAACATGTATGATGTAGGGTAGTTAATTGGGGCCAAAAGTAGACATAACTTATACCAAGATTAGTATCAGAAATCCACATACAAATAAATATTCTTAGTATACAGGGTGTCCCGAAACTCAACGTCAAGCGGGTACGGGGCGATAGGCTAGGTTATACCAGTACTGTAAGAAATAAAATCTATGTTACTCGGATAAGTGTAAATAGGAATTCTTTAAAAAAAAATGAAAATCGACACCCTAGTTCACATATTTCGGTACTGTGTACAAATTTCCAAGAAAATGATCCGAGCACTTCAGTACGTGCGATTGAAAGAGCATACTACTGGCATACCGAAAAGTATTGCTCATCGAATTTTAAAGTGATACGTATATCACCCGTACCATGTGCAACGTGTACAAAGTTTGCTGCCTCGTGACTACGAACCCAGAATCGATTTTTGCCGAACAATGTTGGCGAAAAATCGAGAAGATACGCAATTCCTAAATAATATTGTATGTACTGATGAAAGTACCTTGGTTACCTGGTTGGCACACAGAGAACCCACATTTGATGCGTGAAGATCACTCTCAATATCAATTTAAAGTTAATATGTGGACCGCATTTTAAACGGACAAGTAATCGAACCGAAGCTGCCTGAAAACTTAAATGGCAACAACTATATGGATTTTCTACGAAAGGATTTGCGGTTTATTAGAAGACGTACCACTCAACATCTATCGAGACATGGTTTCAACAAGATGGTGCCCAGCGCATTATGCTCGCCCTGTGTACGACATTACTAGAACACTGAATATCCCGATAGGTGGATTGGGCGCCTTGGTTCTATTTTGTGGCCTCCTAGGTCCGGACCTAAACCCACTTGATTTCTTTTACTGGGGCTACATAAAAGAAATAGTATATTATAAACCCATACAAGATCGAGCCGAACTACGCCACGAAATCCGCACGTTCTGAGGCGATGGAGAACCTGTATTCGTGCCGAAGGCAAACAATTTGAACATTTGATTTAGTTTTAAAGAAAAAATAAATGCATTAATACAATATTTCCTATTGTTTCATTATGATTAACTTTTGCAATAATGCATTTTTTTAAATAATAATATTAATCGCTCCCACTATACCGGCTAAATGATGCGGTTACGAAATGGGCGGCGTATTGGATGTTTTTGCATTACGAGTCTATTTTAATATCCTCGCTGCTTTATCGGCAAATCAATCGCCTATTTTGTAACCGTACCCCTTCGACGAGAAATCGATGCAGTAGTCTTCGGAACCCACCGACTAAAACCGAAACATGACTTGTTCACTTGATGGTTTGATCGCGCGGCCTACCGAAGGCCTTCCTCTCACCTAAACTAGTATTAAGAGGAGGCCCTCTAAATTTTAGTCTTATTACCTTATATCTATAGAGGCAAGCACACATTCATTTATTAAAATACTTCGACATAGGTTTTTTCTGACCTTTCTCTCTCCGTGTCTTCATATTAAAATGATGCCTTTTGTACCTATTTTTTTCTTCTAAACTGTTTGAGTTTTAAGTCAACACATACACTTATTCTACTTTAGTGCAATAAATATTTTTTCACCCATTCTTAGAAACTGGCACTGGAGGTCAGTATAGATAGTGCAATCACGAGTACAATGCTTGCCAATAGATACCAATAGTCCTACGCCATGAACCTATATCAAAAATATTTTTTAAAACAAAATGAAAATTCAGAGAACTACGATATTATGGCTAGATATATAACTTTTAACATCCTTAAACTTTTTTTATACTACATACAAAAAATGAGAAGAATACCTATCGTTGAAGATGAATTGGTAGGTAGGTAGTAAAGACACATGTCGCGTCGCCTCAGTCAAAATCCATACGTTCCAGACAGGTATGCTGTCATCTGTCAAAAACTACACTTTTTCGACCGAATTTCCTCTTAAGGCCCCTGCAGTCGTCTTGATGCACATACGAACGTATTTCTAATATTACAACTTGTCTGAAGTTAGATTAGTCGAAGTTAATTTTTTATTTTTATGTTGGTAATTGTACGTACAAATCTTTCTGTTGTAATAAATATTGTTGTATTAAGTGTAATATTGTAATAATAATATTAAAAAGTATTTTTCTGATCTCAAAAATAAAACAATACAAAAGAAGAAAGAGGCCTATAAAAAATCATTATTTTTGTTCTGCTATTTAGGAACCAGAGAAGTTTTCGGGTTTTTTAAATAAATATTTGTTCCCACAAGCACAAGGAGATAAGATATGAAAAATTATGTAAAAGCCTGAAAATGTATGTATTATCAATAGATAGATATAGAAACGTATTGCATATTATTGTGTCGCGTATAGCAGATAGGGACGTATTGGGACGGAATCTGCCGATTTCCAATGTCGTACCCGGATAAGAGTGCTGATGTTTGTCCACCTAGGTCGTTTACAAGGTAGGCACCTAAATGTACTTTTGGACCGCCTCCGTAGACTAGTGGCTGCGCTTTTGACGTTGTGACCCATGGCAAAAATATTTGTGCGTTTTTCTGTTTTACAGTGCCATGTGGTGTTTATAAAATATTAAATGTATTGGTATCGCTGTTTCTGGTACGCATACAAGCCTAAGCTTAGTTTGTGGGAATATGTGTGTAATGTTGTTCGTTCATATTATTATATTACTTTACCTAAGTAGGGTACCTACCTAATACTTAACAAACAAACTAAAATAAAGTCAGTCCAAAATAAATAGATAATATTTAGTAGGTACACTTCGGATACTCGACTCAAAATGTATAAAGCGAGTGTAAGTACTGAAACCGTTTTGTGACTGTTACATTACCTACATAACTATTTGGAAATAAATTAAAACTCTTATTATTTTTGGACTTGTTTTATTGAGTAGCCATCCAATATCATTTATATGATTATTTATTACAAATTAATACGTATTTTAATATATTTAAATTACTGCAGGCATTCGCTGCTTTATCCAACCTAACCCGAAAGAATTATGTACTACTTCTTCTGTCTCCGGCACATGTCCGTGGACCATCAAATTATTTAAAAATAGGAAATTAATTTAAGAATAATATGGTCAGCCCTCTCCAGCCAGTACCATAGGTTGCGTTCCAAATACTAGGGGTTACAGTAATTAGTTTTTTAATTTAGCGGCTCGGGTTTTTTTCAGTTTTATATAGGTATACCTACTAGATATGATAACATCTGAAATTGTAACATTTTGAATTTGTTGACACCCAGTTTTTTCTACTACGTATATATTAATCAGCGGCAAATTGCAGTGATTTAGCATTGTAATCCGACATATTCTTCTTTTTGTTTTCTATATATACCTATAATAATTACCTACAATAATATAGCTGTGTTGTGATCATTTTTAGAAAGCAAATAACCTATAGGTATGTACCTACTTATCATATGTGTTTGCTGTGGGAGCGGGGTCCGCTTAGAACATTATTTAATTTTAGAGATTTGCACCTATTCTTATCAGTCTTACCTTGGCTGGAAACATCTTGTTGTGCCAAAATATTGTGTCCCTAGATAATGTTTTAACGTACTTGTGTTTCTTTAAATTTTGAATATGTACCTATGAATTGTCTGTAATCATTTTTAATGGTTATATTTGTTATAGATACAATAATTATCAAGTCAACTTAAAAGTAGAATTCTCGGAAATAATATCTGTGTTACTAACTGACAAGTTTGCCAGCCATAGAAAATATTTTCAAAGGTATTTCACATATAAAAATACAAATGGAAATCAGGTGGACAAACTTCATGCAAAGCGTAGAGCAGAGAGGTGCTCAGGCAGGGCGGCGAACTCCCGCCCGCCTAATGGAAAATCCCGGCTTCAATAGTCCGCAAATAGTACACACCAATGTTGTTTGTAGCTTTACGAGTTTGTCGCTGTACAGCGCGGTATGCGATAAGTGTCGGTTTTCAGTTTAAAGAAGGTAAACTAAAGGGAAAATGTTAATACCGTCGGTGGTACATACAAGGTACATATAGGTGTTTCATTTTTATCAGTGCCACTATTCATATTTATTAAAATATATCTAGGTAGTAGTCTCATATCTCAGTGCGGTTACGAAAGAAGCAGTTAATTTAACTAAAAAGCAGCGAGGCTATTAAAGTAGGCTTATAATGCAAATTCGACTTTGTAGCCACCAATTATGTAACCGCATCATTTAGCCGGCATAGTAGTCTCCTTTCAGGGTGGAATAGATGATAATAAATAGTGATCGAAAATAAATTCGGGTGCAATTATACCTAAACTATTTTTTTTTAATATTTTCATATAAAAAAAAAACAGATTCCCGGAATTTTTTAGTCGGCACAGTTGATCAAATGTTCTTTGTCGGTCTGCTTACCATTAAGTAGATAAAAGGTCACAAGCCGGGCTCCAATGAACCATACTTGGGGCTTTGCAAATAAACTCGCTAGCATCCACGGACCTATCTTTTAAACATAATAAATATACCGTCACGACTTAGCATTTTAATTTAAATAATATGTCGTTAAATTACAATTATTATGAGATTAGGTACAACATAATGTCTTTATGACTGTTTGTAGTTGTGTCTAACTTTATACAGGAGACTACTGCATCGATTTATTGTCGAGGTGGTAGTCTTCTTTTAGGGCGCGGTTACTAAATGGGTGGTTGAATTGACGATAAGGCAGCGAATATATTAAAATCGCAATCGCATCATTTAGCCGGTATAGTGGGAGCGATCTATGTTGTTTAAGAACAATTATAGATTGACTCCATTCATGGACTTTGTAGGTCTGCTCATGACCAGGTAGATACAAAGTCGCATGCCGTGTTCCAATAAAATAAAACTTATATAAAATTTATAATTTTTACTAAATTTTGTTAAATTGGGGGCGTGAATTTTGCCAGCCCTGCCACCTATAGTTACGCCACTGCTCAGGGTACCCAGCGGTGGGATTTTATTCATAGCCGAGGGTATTCTCAGTCTACACCAAACAAGTGTTCATCTCGGAACAAATGTCCAGCTGGAACAAGTGGCCGGTTCTCCAACCTAAACAGAATAAATACAACAAAATACTTTCGCTTTAAATATAATTACGAAACTATGTGAACGTACAAAACTAGCAACAACTTCTTTAAAGTATTATTCCTGTAAACATGCTACAACAGCGTTCGGATTGGCAAAATAACTTTTTTAATTTGCTATCGGTAAATGCACCTGAATGTGGAACTACAAACAAACGGGATAAAAAGTAAACGAGTTCGATGCAGGCAATTTACTGGAATTTGTATTTCCATCGAACGGTCGGAGGCCACTGCCCTATTTTCTGTAAGTCGCAAAAATGGACAGAAAGCGCTGGGTGTCCTAAATGTGTAACTAGGAGAGAATACCTAAGAACGACAGTTTTAAAGTTAATCTATGCACACAATAAAATAGTAGACTATCCGTGGCTTATAATGAAGATTATGGAATTTGTACCACTGCCCTATTTTCTGAAAGTCAGAAAAATGGATAGAAAGCGCTGGGTGTCCCAAATGTGTAACTAGGAGAATACGTAAGAAACATAGTTTTAAAGGTAATCTATGACATAATTTAATTGTAGACTGTCCGTGGCTGTAGGTATATTGAAGATTTTGTAAAAAAAAACTTCTGGAACACGCTAGATATTAGTAAATAGGACGTTTTTTATTTATGTAGGTTTTTTTTTCTTTATTTGTCACGTAAAAACCATTCGGATTTAAAATCGAATTATTGAAAGATAAGAAGCTTTATTGTAAATAACATTTCAAAAAAATCGACCTATTAAAAAATCAAATGCTATTATTTGTTTAAAATTTGGTTAGAAACCCCATAGCGCCACATCGTATCACACACGCCCAGGAGGCTTAGAGAAAATCGACTACATTCCTTCGATGGAATCGCCTTCAGTCAAAAATTATGGTTTTTTCAGTTGACAGCGAACATCACGCCTAGAGGAACGATTGAAAACTGTTAAATTTCATATTAATTTGACTAATGAAATTTCATATTAATTTGTCAAAATTTCCCGATTCTTTTGTGCGTGTTATTTATTATAAACAAAATAACACACACAAAAGATTGCGGGAACCAGCAAATAGGTACCTATGTAAATACCTACCTATATAACTGACAAATATTAAAAAAAAAATGATGACTATTTTTGTAGTGTTGTGCTCTCTATGATATTATTAAGGCTTCACAGTGTATAATGCCTATGGCTTTGTTTACATATTCGTTTATTTTAATTGCATTGTTCTTGTTTACGCTATTGTTGACAACGATTTGCACATAATTGTTATTTGCTATTCATTGTTATATATGCTACGTGGTGGCCAAGTTAAAAACACTTAGGTCCTGGTTCGAACCCCGGTGGGTAGGTACCAATAATAATTATCTTGGTTTATATTTTTTGATGATTATTATTTTTAATTTAAATATTTATGTACATTTATTTAACAACGCCGGTATAGTGCCTCGGAAAGCACTACCAACTAGTGAAATTGTTTATAAATGGGTTATTGAGTCTGTCTTTACTGTTGCAATCGCCCGATAGTTTGTGTACAAAATATAAATCTTTAGTGATGTTCCGTGTCCATATTTCGATAAGTTAATTTCACTTATTTGCATAAATATTTATGTAGCTTGGTGTAACGTGTTTTAGATTTTGCGAAGATTTAACAAAAGACAAATAGCTTAATTAAGAAAAAAAATACATATTTTACTACAAAATTTGATTTGACTGAAATGAAGAACGGTCATAGCCCATGTATTTTCAGACCCAGGCTTAGAAGCAGCGTTCAAAAATTAAACCTATCCAGTTCGATAGAGGAAAATACATATAATGAAATTGTTAATAACATTGAAGTTCGAGAAGTTGGGAGAAAAAAGTTATTCTCATTTGAATTTCAATTTGAGGTTATGTTATGACTAGTTATTAGGTTAGTATAGCGAACAATTTCGGTCGGCGAATTATTAATGCGCAAAATTATTAGTAGCGTTTCCTTGTGCTGCACTGACAGAATAATATTATATAATCTGTAGATGATATATCGTCGCTCTTTTTTTTTATTAATTATTTTAACATAGCACTGGATCAAGTCCATCGGCCTATCGTCGCTATATTTTTATTTTATTTTTATTTTGTTCATGCGATAAATAGACAAAGGGCATTTAATACTATACGGCCTTTTCTTTTTCTTCCGAAATAATGTGAAATCTCTCTTTATTTTGTTAAATCTTAATCCAGATAAGCAAAAATAATATATTTTAATGTATAAAGCATTTTTTTTCTGCATAATGTGAACAAATATACAGAAAAGGTAGAAGAACCAGCACGTAACAAAAGTAGTCAGAACTTTTTTTCCCAACTTCTAAAATTATTTTGAATACTGGAAAATAATGCTTAAATTATCTATGATTAAGTAAGCATATCGTTGTTTGTGAACGCTAAGCTTTTCCGGTTGGGTCCAGAATGACCGTTCGCCTTTAGAAATCAAGATATAGTTGTTCACTGGTTATAATTTTGGTAGGTCAGCAATCTATTAAGTTTTAGCTGAAGGTTAAAACACCCACCTACTGAAAGTTAAAAAAAAAACTTGTTGAAAAAAAAACATTTATTAATAAAGTTTTGTTACAAAGCACTAACATCGAATCCGGAAGCGGCTAGCGTATCCAAAAGCGCTGAATATTTCTTGCTATGATTTTGTAAACACGACTCGGGGGGACCTGCTGCCAACAAATCGGCTAAGGCAGAAGTTAATGCTGACAAGTCTTCTGCTTTATCCGCTTTCTGTGCCAGAAAATAAAAACATATTCAATTTTTACAATTACAATATTCTCTTAAATTAAATTACTTCAATAGAATCGTACCCGCATCGTAATAGAAACATGCTCGCATTTTTTTTTGACAATTTTCTATTGGCGATTTGTTAGCAGAATACAAAATATGACAAATTAAGCTATTGTCATTCTATTACGATGCGATTTTGTCACGATTCAACTCAGTATATTTAGTCTGTGGGCTCATTTTAGCAACTTAAATTTGAGGTGGTAGTCTCCTTTCAGGGCTCAATTACAAAACGCACAGTTGATTTTACGATAAAGCAGCGAGGATACAAAAGTGAGACTTGCAATGCGTCTGACGTCTTAGTCGTCGGCCATTTCGTAACTGCATCATTAACAATATATTAATCGAGATATTCTACATAAGTATAGGTACTCACTTGAAATGTGATCAAAGCACATACGGAAAGTTTTTGTAAGTTCAATATTTCACATCGTCTGAGATAAGCTTCTGCCGTTCCTTTGACCTGTTCAGCGGTGACTGCGTTAGGCATATCAACGTGAACTCTTGCCACTTCACTTTGGGAGCAGGCGTTTAGGGAATCGCAAACTTCTACCCAAACTGATGTTACTCCATCTATTGTAATTAAAAAGCATGAAAATAAATAATAATAAAATTTGGGTATCAAGTCAATTTCAATGGAGGGGGCCCCCATCGAAATTGACTTGAATTTTAAAAAGTTATTTTAAAAAATCCTCCAAAAAGCTTGTGATGATGATATTTATTAACAAATATGCCTATGGAATTATTACAATCCCTGGAGTTGACTTGACGCCCATATAAACGTACTTCCAATATTACGATTTAAATTTTTTTAAATGTTCGTAATTGTACGCAAAAAGTTCAAAAATCTTTCTATTGTGGGTAATATATTTTTTTGTATACAAAAAAATATATATTAAAAAAGGTTTTTTTTTTCTGACATCGAAAAAAATAAAAATAAAGACCCAACACAAAAAGATTAATATATACAATTACCAACAGAAATAATATTTTAAATCTGTATTATTGGAAGTGCGAAAGCATATAAAAGCATGTTCTCCATACAAAATTATGAATGGAGAACGCGGAGTTCGCGATTACGAGTGCCCTTAATTAACTTTTGAGAAAGTGAATAATATATTCTATTTCAGAAAAACTTGTTATAATTATTATAATCAATATATTATACACTCTCACTGAGCGATAGAAAAACACTCATTTTAAATTAAATATAAATTTATTCTATTTTATTTGTTGCATTGCAGTGTGCAATTTTTACAAACAAAAAAAAAAAGTTATTATTTTGACATGACAATAAAATAAATTGACGTTTTTCTTCTTAAATAAAATCTTCATAAAATGTTGTGACTAAGGTCGCAACAATATCCGGGGCCTTGAAAATAACTACTCTTCAATTTTTACTGGTAGAGGGCATAAACGATTGATAGCTCGCGCTACACACCTTTTTGAGTTTTCACATCAAAAACTCTACATTTGTTATCCGATCCTGGATAGGATCTTATAATTCGACCTAATGGCCAATTTAATGGTGGATTATTTACTTCCTTCAATAAAACAATTGGTCCTTCTTTTAAATTTGGTTGTTCCTTGCGCCATTTAGATCTTGCTTGAAGTTCAGAAATATATTCACTTTGCCAACGTGACCAAAAATGTTGGCGTGCTTGCTCAATGCGAGGCAGGCAAAAATTTAATTTAATTCCCTCATTAGTAGCGAAATCTGACACACCAGGCATTAAACAATTAATAAAACAACCAACCACTCACTATACCTACGTCCCTATAATTATACGTTTGAAAATATAATTCTCAATACCCAGTGTAGGGATTAATGGATGAGTTATTTCGCCGATGGTATTAGGAGGCAACATCTACTAAGCGGAGCGTATTGCAGTATTTATGATATATACCTCATTGTATGAAGCGGTCACCCATCCCAGAACCGGCCTTGTTGACATCTACTTAAACTTGTTATTAGTTTCGCAGTGGCTTAACCGGCTGGGGCCGCTTTTTTACCCAATAATTTACCAAAATACTTTACCAATATAAGGCAAATAGGTTTCGACGGCAAAATATTCCACATAAGAATTCAGGAGGAGAGTGACATCTTCATCAACTCTGGTAAAGAAATTATATCGCAGAGGAGAGTTGTGATCTTCTGCTGGCTGAGTCCGTATTGTGAATACTGTCTCCAATGCGGTCCCAACCATTGGGCTAACCTAAAATATCAAATTAAGGGTTTATCAACTGCCAATTGTATAACTATAGAAAATCGAGCACCTGTGTGGGATGCCACTTGTCACGCACAAACACGAAAGCGTCGCAAATACTCTCAATTAACTGCAGATTACGAGTTTGCGGCGCTTGCGTTCGAAATAGTGCACTAAGTCCGTGGTCGTCTTAAAAACCTCGGAAGAGGCTGGTTCTCGTTTCAGGTGACCCAAGGGCTGGCAGTCACGTTGCTGAAAATCTTAGTATTGCAATAAGAAGCAACGCTGCCAGTGTTTTGAGCTGGCGCGACTTGGACTGTGTATTACACAGGCCAGTGGACAGTATTGGAAGCTGATGATGATATTATTTACCTAGTTATCTCTTGCTCCCAATAAAGTAAAAAACGTCTAATATTATAGTCATGTTTCAGCATCAGAGTTACAGTTTACTCACAGACCTAGGCGACAAGCGATTCTAGGTCTGCGAGTTTACTTTACTTGAGAGGTCTGAACAGATTTCTTAATATTATTGAATTTTTCAAGCGGTGTGTATAAAATGGACGGCAACTTTTTAATTATCTTTATTGGAGCACTGCATGTGACCTTGAATCTACCTGATTTTAAGTAGACTTGCCATCCAAGCAGATCCATAAATGCGATCGATCAAAGGGACCACAACAACAGACTAAAACATTACTAGGTCACTTGACGGTTCTTTCAAGATGATTGTGGTGGTAACAAAACTGGTTCATTAGCTTACCATACCTAAACACCAGCCAGAATAATATCCGTCTCCGTAGAGTAGTGGTTATGCCTTTGGCGTTGTATCCGGAGGACAAAAAATATTACTCGTAGTAATATGTGGTTTCAGGTACACTTAGTACAAGCCTAGAGCTTAGTTTGTGACCAGATAAAATGTGTAAAATGATCCTACATATTTTTAAAATATAGAAACGGGGCGTCTAATATAAATTCATATTTTTGTCGCCAGGAGTACAGAATACAAAGTAATCTTACCGTTATTTCTCCAATCGAAGGACTATAGTTCATTTCGAAATTCACATCAGCATAGACAGTTCCAGCAGTGTCACAGTTGAATGTTAACGAACAACCACATTCAGCCACTAAACGAGCCCTTCCTGGTGTGGCGTCGATTTCAGCTGTTAACTGACGCCATTCCGTAGCATTGTTGAAGTCTGCCAGCTCTGTTAGAAAGTTTTCTTCGATGGATAATATCGTAATCGTGTCTGTGATAGCTTCCCCGTGCTGTAAATTAAAAATAAGTATGAATCTAAATATAACGTCAACGAACAGCCACATTTAACGGCCAGACGAGCCCTTCCTGGGATCAGTTTCAGCTGTCAACTGACGCCATTCCGTAGCATTGTTAAAGTCTGCCAGATCTGTCAGAAAGTTTTCAGCAAAACAGTCATGGCGTCATCTCATATCGTTTATTCTTTTTTGTACAGAGGGTCAGCATGCCAATCCAGCGCGGAAACGCCGCCAGCGTCATGGGCGTCACACGTCTTGCCGCTTATATTAGGTAGCTGCTTTTTTGACCCCTTTTTATTTTCCTTACCTTTTACATTATATATTTGAGTTTTTATTTAGTTGGTAACTAAGTGTGTTTATTTAAGTTTTAATTAATCTTTATTCTAAATTGGTCCGTAAGCTTAGGAAATATGCGGTCATTTTTGCGATACTTTTAATCTGTATATTACGAGTAAATATAATGCAAAATGAAAAATTACGAGGTAGCCTACGAGTATCTTACGAGGAGACCTACTACACAGAACATGTGGCTAGCTCGTCGTGATGTTTGTATAGACTTAATAACCCATCTATGAACAGTTTCACAAGTTAGTATAGTGAATCTGGGACCGACGTGCTTAACGTGCTCTACGATGCAGTAAAGTAGTATTGTTAAACAAACGTACATACATTTTTAGATTAAAAACTTATTGGTACACTTTGAGGTTTGCAGTTCCAGACCTAAGTGTTTGTAAGTCTAAGGTCTAACCAACTCGGCCACCACGTATATATTTTAGTTAGTTTATAAATTATAACCCCAATATGTCATTGTATTTCATCCAATACGAGAAGATTATTTAAATTACTATGAGAACTAATTAAAAATAGCATTATTTTAGAGATTTAAGGATTTACTATATTAAAATTATGGATTATTTAATTAAGTACGGGTTAGGGTTTATTTTGACGTAAATAGGTACAAAATAAATAGGTAAATAGGTACGGTCCCGGTTTCACTATACCAACTTGTGAAACTGTTTATAGATGGGTTATTGAGTCTATTCAAAACATCGCGATGAGCTAGCCACTTGTTCGGTGTAGACTCTTACCATCGGCTACGACGAGGTGGGATTAAAACCCCTCCGCTGGGTACCCTGGGGCCGTCTAGACAGTCTCGGGCGCCGTAAGGCACCCGTGAAGATATATATATATATATATAGGTACAAAAGATGTTTTAAATAAATTTCATACCTTATAGATTTAGGATATCGATTTGACGACGAAGCAGCGGGGATATGAAACTAGACTCGTAACCGGATCATTTAGCCGGCATAATAGGAACGATCAATTTTGTTAAACAACAATATATTGATTAACCCCACCCAGAGATTTGTAGGTCTGCTTCCCATCAGGTGAATACAAAGTTACGAGCCGTGCTTCAATAAAAAATAAAAATCTATACGAAAGTAAACCTGTTTGTTACGTTTTTACGTTTAAACTGCGGAACCGATTTCGATGGAATTTGGCATGGAGATAGTTTGAGACCCTGGGAACGCCACAGCGTACATTTTTAACGGTATGTTAAAAATGTACGCTGTGGCGTTCCCACATCTTCATCATCACACATATTGGGACTGCAAATATACTAGGTGTTTGTATTTTAAGAGAAAGGTTTTTAAATCCACCAGATAGACAAAAGTGTTTTTAAAGAAAAGTTGAACATTTAATAATATATATTGTTTCTGATTAATTGCTCATTAGTACAAATACCTAAAGTGAGTAGTGAAAAAGGCCTGATACTAGTATATATAAGTACATACCACACAAGACCCACAGGTATCATTTTCAGGCTGATAATCTTTCGTGGCAAAGTACCAGGTTAAACTGCAAGAAGGCGCAATGTTACTGGCATTTCCTACTAGCGATATTATTCCGCCTTCATTGACTACTCGATGTAGAGGCGAAATCTGAAATAGAAAATTGGAAAGGCGGGAATTGAAATTTTCCTTGATTTATTTATGATGCAAAAACCATTTAGTGACCTAGTCATGTTTCGGGTTTAGTCTGTAGGTTCATCGGTTTTCCGGAGACTAATGCATCGATTTATTGTCGAGGTAGTATTCTTCTTTCGTTGTGCGGTTTTGAAACTGGCGATTTATTTCACTATTAAGCAACGAGCGATATTAAAATAGGCTAATAATGCAAATACGTCTTTGCCGCCGCCCATTTCCTAAGCGCATTTAGCGGGAGCGTTCAATATTATTAAATAACAATGTATTGATAGATCTCATTCATGGACTTTGTAAGTTGGCTCACCATCAGGTAGATAAAAAATCACATGCCGTGCTCCATTAACAAAGTTGTAGCCCCGCAACTTTTAAACTTTTTATTATGTATCGATTTTAATGAAAAGAACGCAAGCTTGGCTATGAAGCTTATTCATTGTGAGTATCTTTCAGTTATTCGACTTTGAATCCAATGAGTGGCTTTAGGGAATGTAAAAATAAACAAACCGACAAATAGTCCTTAATAAAAAAAAAAAGATTTTTTCAATTTTCTATTCAAGCAATGTAATCTGTTTTTTAAAACGGAAAATTTAGGTTGTCAAAATAACGAAGTCCTATAACTATGACATTAAACAATCACCAACAAAAAACACTAAAAAGGTCATGCACTATATTCCCTTGTATTACAGGTGCTTTTGACTCGATAAGCGGTACGAAGTACTCGGACCGGATTCGCCGACTCACATACCTACGGCGGCGAATCACGCGGCCGACGTTCTCGACATCGCCCTGGCCCAAGCCATAACGAGCCTAGTCCATGTCGAAGTCCTCTACGACATGGACTCCCGTCACCTACCACTGCTCGTAGTGCTGGGCAACCAGGTAGACGTCGCCGCCGCGAGAGGGCAGTACAAAACCGATTGGGACCAATACAGATTGAACCTAAACTCCTGTTCTCTTATTGGTCCCCTCATAACGCCGCAAGATGTTGAGGCTGCCACCGGACATCTCATGGAGTCCTTCATTTCGGCCAAGGAGGCGGCAACCCATGAGCTGCCTCCCCACACAGGCGAAAAACGCCTGGCTCTCCCACATCCCCTCCGGAAAAAACTGCAACACAAGCGGCGACTCCAAAAGCGTTGGGCGGAATTCCGCGACCCCAACACTAAGCGGAAGCTCAATAAAATCTCCGAAGAGCTCTCCATTGGCGAGGACGGTACTCTAGGAGCCCTGTACCGCCTCACCAGGAGACTGACCCGAACTCCACTTCCCATCCACCCGCTGGTCGACCGAGCGGGAACAAAACACTACGCCCCCCAGGATAGAGCCGATCTCCTGGGTATTCACCTCAGGGGGCAGTTCATGCCCTTCCCCTCGATCGACACAGAGTTCAACAAGCGAATAGTGCATACAGTGCGGCAGTTTATAAATGGTCCCAATCCGGAGCCCCTCCCGGGGCACTTTTTCATATCCCCCGCCGAGGTGGAGCGCGCCGTGCTCCGCCTTAAGCCCAAAAAGGCCCCGGGACCCGATGGGATCACCAACCACCAACTTTCGCAGCTTCCCCGCAAAGCCGTTGTGGCTCTCGCCAAACTGTTTAATGGGGTGCTTCGTACTGGACACTTTCCCACCGCCTGGAAGCGGGGGAAGGTCATCATGCTGCCGAAGCCCGGCAAAGACAAACGTCTGCCGAGCAGCTATCGGCCCATAACCCTGCTTCCGCACCCGGCTAAGTTGTTTGAGCGACTGTTCCTCCGGAGGTTGAAGAGCTACGTCGAAATTCGACCGGAGCAATTTGGCTTCCGTGAGGGACATAGCACCACGCTTCAACTAGTCCGGGTGCTGCACCACATGGCGAGCGAGCTAAACGCGGGCCGATCCACGGTCGGAGTCTTCCTCGATATCGAGAAGGCTTTCGATCGTGTCTGGCACTGCGGCCTCGTGTACAAACTCCTCGCCTCGCCTGTGCCTCCCATGGCCACGAGGTTAGAGGCCTCCTTTCTCAACAACCGCCACTTCCACGTATGCATTATTCACCAACGATTTCCCCACCCTCTCCGGTCAACTATACGAAGAGGATGACGTAGTCCTGGCGCTGTTCGCGGATGACAGCGCCTACCTCACCTCTCACAAAAATCCCATACTCGCCGCCGAGAAGATGCAGAGGATGTTAGACGTCCTCCCTTCGTGGCTCGACAGATGGCGGATGTCTGTAAACGTTGGAAAGACATCCGCCCTACTGGTTACCCGCCGTCGCCGCCGTCCACCAAATCTGGAACTCTGGGGACAAGAAATCGAATGGGCCGACTCCATTAAGTACCTGGGGTGCACCATCAACCGGTCGTTGAGCATGAGCCCAATGGCCTCACAAGCCATCAACAAGGCCAAGGCTGCTCGCGCTATGCTCCGGCCGGTTCTAAAATCCACCCTCCCACTCCGGGTCAAGGTGTCGGTCTATAAGACCTTCGTTCGTCCCCACCTCACTTACGCGGCACCAGCGTGGCATCAATTACTGTCGGCCACGAACAAAACACGACTCCAGCGCCAACAGAACATCTCTCTGCGTATGGCGACTGGCGCTCCGTGGTTCATGCGCAACAAAACCATCAGCGATGACGTGAAGATTGAGTCGTTAGCTGAGTTCGTAGAGCGGCTCGCCCGTCGAATGTACGGCCGGGCCGACAACGGACCGCACGAACATCTTCGCGGCATCGCTCCGAGGCACGCACGGCCGCCGAATGGCAGGCCTACGCCGAGAGAGCTTCTCGGCGGCGAGTTTTCCCCCAACCCTACCCCACCACCACCCTAAATTCCCCAACCCGGCGCGCTGCCGCCTGTAACGCGCCGGGAAAACCCAGACGGGTTTATAATAAAATCCGCCACCACATAGGTCCCCCCGTTTCCAGCGGGGGACCTCGCGCACACTGCGACATGTCCCCGGCGGGCTGCCGCCCGCCGAGTACCTGCACCGGCAACAGGGTCTACCCTAGCCGGAACTCGGCCCCACCGAACAACCGGGGCCGACAGACAAAAGTAGTTGACTCGATAGCCTAGCCATTCTGTGTCGTGGCTATTACTTAATGCTGAATTCGTATTTATGACATCATTACCTTCTGTCAAATTTCCCAAAAATTGAAAATTGAAGAAATAATCTAAAACATTTTGTTTTAGATTATTTCTTCAATTTATTCTGACCTTGAACAGTTAAGCCCCAAGGAAATTTCATTGTATGGAGTGTAAGTAAGCTCAGTTACATAGTTTATTATTTTAGATATTATGTACTTTTAAAAAATCTTACTATTTGATTTTAAGTAATGTATTGTCGAACTAGTCAAGAAATGTGGATTTATTTGATGTTTAAATGATGCTCTACTATAATTTCCCGACATGCTTAAGTATGATATTACCGCCACATTTATAATAATAATATGTAGGACAATATTCAAATAGTTCTCTGGTCACAAACTAAGCTCTAGGCTTGCACTATGTGTACCAGACGCAACGATATAATACATATTAAATTTAATAAGCACCCAAACTGTCACGGTCGACAAATGTTGTATTTTCTCTTGTTTATAGTATAATAATCAGGTATTAAATGTATTTTAGGGAATAAAGGAATTTGAGGAAAACAAATTTGTAACATTTCAATATCTCTTCTTATCCATCCATCACAATAGCTACTTTAAAAAAAGAAAAAAGAAAAAAATTTCACACATGACAAACTTTACAGAAAAAACCTTTTTTTTTGCCATGGGTGGGAATCGAAACCCTCTTGGGTTCGATTCCCTTCGGATACAACGCCAAAGGTGCAATTTAATTAATATATTTATTTTATCAGTTTTAATTTATTATTAGGCATTGGTAATAGTGACTGTCAGCCTCTGTAATAAACTATATTTAAAGAAACAGATATTTTCCACAGCCCTTTAAAAAAATGCATAGACATAAAGACACGATTCTATGCTGGCTAAATCATGTACTTACGCAATACTTACTTCTAGAATAGGTAATCTTGGTTCTACAGTTTCTATAGACAAACTTGCTTTAGTGGAACTTGCACCACTTTTTACAGTAACTTCAATTTCATGTCTGGAATATTTATTATTTTATTAGAAACTAATAACTAATTCCATGTAGCTTTGTATATTATTATTTGCCCGCGATATCGCATGCATATTTTTTTTTTATATTTAACATTTCGAGTTTCTATCTAAAATTATTGCTGAGATTATAAAATTATTTCTGTAATATAACTTTTCCATACTCCTCATATTGTCACAATTTTTCTTTAAAGTGCGCAAACACTTGACCGCCCAGAAATACCCAGACTAACACAAACTGTACAGAAAAACGTGCTAATATTTTTTTGTTATGGATGGGAATCGAACCCACGACCTCCAGATACAACGTAAAAGGCGCAAACACTAGTCTAATTCGCAAACTACTTTATTAAAAATCTGATGACCGTCGAGATAAGTCATTTTTCCTACAGAGATCTTGGAGATACAAAGGGGTAACGCACGTGCATACTCGTTACTATGGGTAACACTGCTGGGTTGTTAATTATTTTTGTTATATGTATCTTTTTTTATATTGTTTTAGATATTATTTTATATTTATATATTACCTAGTTATATAAATAACTATGTACAAAAGCTTAAACTAGATATTAAATGTACTAGTTTAAGCCTTGTCATACGATTCAAATCAATCAAAAATCAAAAATTTTTTTTTTTTTCATTTACAAGGTATGTTAACATGGTTTGGGACTCTCCTGTTAAGTGTAAAACACCTGTATTAGGAGAGCCCCGCTCTTCCTATAGATATTACACTTGTAAAATATATAATAAAATATTTATGTAAATTAATATTATTAGAATATTATTATATTTGTGTATATTCATGAATAAATAAAAGTTTATATAATAATAATAATGTGTGCGTGTATGTGTGTATGAATGTATGTGTGTATGTGTGTGTAGACTTTGTTATATAAGTATTTATTTATATAAATAATAATAGTATATAATATATAATAATAATAATAATAATAATGTGTGTGTGTGTGTGTGTGCTTTGTGGAGAGTTTGTTTTATGAGTATTTATTTAATTAAAAAGTTTTTATTAACAATAAAATTAGGGTGACCTAATTCCATAACTATTTATGACAGTAGTTATTGCAAAATGTGTTGGCTTAATAGATTTTCTGTTTGTTCATAATTTAGAGTTTTTAGCCATGATGTTACAGTTTTTTTACAATTATTTAAGGTCATAGTGTAGATTTTTAGTGTTCTGTTTATTTTGTTATATAATATGATCGACTGTGAATGAAATTGTTTCGAGGCAAATACAGTTCTCACTTTACTGTTTTTAATTACTAAGCAGGGATTCCTTTTACTTAGAGTGTTTAGGTCCAGTTGGGTATTTTTATGTGTTTTAAGAGTACATTGTAATATATAAAGTTGTCTAACAGTTAGCACGTTTGCATCACTGTACAATTTAGATGTACTGTACATTTTTTTCTTATGTAACATTACTTTTAGAATGGTTCTTTGTGCACGTTCAATGCTTAGAAATTTTGTTTTAAAAGTACCTCCCCAGATGGTTATGCAATACAATAGGATAGACTGAACAAGGGTAGTGTAAATATACGTAATGAGTTGTGTGTCGGTTACATTACGAAGATGTTTAAAAAGCCAGATAAGTTTTCTAGTACGGTTCACAGCTGTTTCAAGTTGAGGGTACCAGGTAAGATTCTTGTCTATAACTATGCCTAGATATTTAGTGGAGTTTACTCTTTTAATTTTAAGACAGGAGCACTTATCAGAGGGATAGCTCGTACAAGTATGGGCAATTAAACTCAAGTCTATGTCAGGTTGTAAGGATTCATTAATTGAGAAAGGGATTAAATTTGTTTTATTTGTATTTAAGGTAAGTAGATTAAGTCGCAACCAGGTTATAACTTTATGCAATCCAGCTTCGGCTTTGATAAATACTTCAGACCAGTTATCATCTTGAAAGAGTAATGAAGTGTCATCTGCGTAGGAAAACACAAGTCCATTAGTTAATGTCAAGTTAGTTAAATCATTGATATAGATAAGGAACAGGGTGGGTCCGAGAACACTACCTTGCGGTACACCGTAAATGGAAGTCGAGATGTCAGTACTAGTAGTGTTTTGGTCAAGTCTAGTTCGCTGAGTTCTGTCCCTTAAATAGTCAGTAAGTAAGTGTAGGAAGGTTCCTCTAATACCCAACCTCTCTAATTTGCGAAGGAGAATGGGAACAGAGACGGTATCAAAAGCTTTTTTTAGATCTAAAAATATGCATAAGGTTTTTCTTTTATTATCAAGATTTTTAGTAATGTTTTTTGTCAGGTCCATGATAGCGTCTTCAGTACTGATTCCTTCTCGAAATCCGTACTGAGACTTAGACAGTATGCCGTATTTGTTTAGGTATGCGATTAGACGCTTATTTATTAATTTTTCCAAAATTTTAGATATTACTGGTAATATTGAGATTGGTCTATAATTATTGATATCGTCTCTGTCCCCGCTCTTAAAAATAGGGTGTATTATAGATTGTTTTAGAAGGCGAGGAAATATGCCTTGTTTGAAAACTAAAACAGAGAGTTGAGTAATTAGAGGAAGCAAATCTTTCATGGCTATTTTCAAAAATTTTGTGGGTATGTTGTCGCAGCCGGCTGCAGATTTAGATTTTAAATTTGCAATTATTGATTCAATTTCGAAGGCTTCGGGTTCAGTTATGCCAATTGAGTTAGGTTGGGATGGAAGGGATGCAATGTAGTCGTTTAGGAGTTTAGGGTCTGTATTGATTTGTTCAGCTAGTAATCTTCCTACACTTTTAAAATAGTTATTTATTTGTTCTGCCGATTCGGAAGGACTGCCTTGTAACTTTATAAGTTCAGAATTAAGAGATTTCTGCTTATTTAGATTAGTGATTCCCTTTATACATTTCCATAAGGTTTTATTATTTAATTTGGCTTTGTCAAGAAGATCCTTTTCATATTTATATTTTAGTTTTTTAATTAGGTTATTGCAAAAGTTTCTGTATCTACGATAGGTTATTTTAAGAATTTCGTTTGTTTCGTCTAGTCGTATAATACACTTTAAAATACCAGGCGTTATCCATGGCTTAATAATTCTTTTATTATTAGGAATGTTGACAGTTTTAGTATTTGAACTTAAAGAATCTGTAATTAGAGTAATTATTTTAGATGTTAAGGTATTAGGATCTTGTATGTTTATAAAGTCAGTTGTAATATTAGTTTGTAGGGTTGTTAAGGCGTCTGAATAATTTGTAATAGTTTTAGTTCTCGGGGCTTTGTAGGATTTTTTATTTTTATAAATAAACATACCAGTCATTTTATGGTCTGTCACTGTCGTGTCAAATACGGCGATTGTAGCCGAGTAGTTGTTGGGGTCTAAATTAGTGATTATGTGGTCTAGGCAGCTGTTGATTCTAGTGTCAAATCTATGTCCAGGTAACATGCCATACGACGCTAGCATGTCGAGGTAGGTTTCTGAAAATTTTTCATAGATTCCCTCTATTATATTGATATTTATGTCTCCTGTTATAACAACATTTTTGTTTTTTAGATGTGGTGAGTTTAAGTGTTGGTTAAGTGAATTAATAAAATTTTCGGGGTTTCTTTCAGACGGGGAACGGTAAATGCATATAGTTATACAATTTGGATTTGAAATCTCCAGACAGGAAGCTCCTATGAGAGAAATCTCAGAAACAGAGTGTTCAATGGTGTTTTTAATAAAAACCACAACACCATCGTTTTGGTTCGTTTTTTTGGTAGAATTGTATGTCTGATAACCTGGTTTATGTGGAAGTGGTTTGTTAGAGTTTATTCGGCATTCTGTCAAAATAATAAAATCAATATTATGTTGTAAAATACTAAGGTTAATGTCCAAGTCATTAATATTTGAATTTTTATGAATACTTCTTATATTTTGAGTAATAATTGTTAGGTTAGGATTTCCTAGAGGTAAATATTTGTATAAATCACCAATTTGACATTTAATGGCATTTATTGTATTTATAGAATCTAATTCTTGTATTAAATAATTTTGTCTTTTTTCCATTTAGTTTTTGAAAGAATACAGGGGTTACTTGTGCATAGTGAAATATAGATGATTTGGCTAGACTTGCAAGTGAGTGTGTTATTATGTAATAATCGATATGTACATTGTGTGAATGAATGCTGATTGTAGACGTGCTTATTTATTGGAATTATATTGTTTACCATCGATAAAACTTTATTTAAAACAACTGAATTTAAGGTAGTTCTGTCTGATTTACCAATAAATATATAATTATGTATAATTCGTTGTATATATTGATACATTAAAATATGTAGAAGGATGTATGTGTATGTATTTTTTTTTTGTATATAATGTATATTTAATGTAAATTGTATGGATGGATATGGATATATATTGTAAATATTGTATATAATTACTTTTATGTTGTTTACTAACATTAAACGTATAAGCGATAGAATATATAAAAAGACGATTAGCATAATTTTACCACTTTCACATGAACATATTATAAGTATATACGAGTATAATCGGAACAGAAATAACAAGTTCATATAAACTATCAAACCATTAAAAAGTCACTTATTTCTCAATTGTTGAATTTGAGCTTCACTTGTAATGGATATTATCGGTGAATTGTCGTCCATGCGCAAGTATATCTTCCCGTAATTGGTCCAGCAATATTTATAGTTTTTCATAGTCTTTAGGTCGCGGGCGAGAAAATAAAGTCTTGCCGATTTTGGTGTGAGATTTTCCGATATATATATAGGGATATCAGGATTTGATTTTATGCCTAAATGTTTAGCACTTAATTTATATGTTTTGTTTTTATTGTTAAATGTTTTTGTTGCCTTCAAAAAATCGGATTTTGTAAAGATATTTGTGAACTCCACTATTATTGTACTTTTTTCTTTTTTATTCTTGTTAATTTTTATTATATCTTTAACTTCTGTCCTCTCTAAATTTAAGTCGAGCGTTTTGGATAATGTAATCATCATGTCGTACAGATTTTTTTTTGTTTCGTCTCCTTTTAGAGGTATATTTTTTATCTCAATGTTACTCTTCCTGTCAGTCCTTTGGTTATCTTCTATTTTGTTCTCCAATATGATTATTTGTTCTTCATCTTTTTTTACTTTAAGTTCTAATATTTCAATCTTTTGTCTCAGTTCCGTATTTTCCTCACATAAAACTCTCATGGTATTTTGTACGTTAATATTAGTTTCTTGGATGTCTTTAAGGGAAGACAATATAATATTTATTTGATCACTTTGCGTCTGTGTAAATTTATCCAATAATTCTTTCACTTGATTTTTAAGTTCATTGGTAAAATCACCCAGCTGTACAGACCACAAGTCGGATGACTTCTTTCTTTTATTTCGTGCCGTTATATAGCTTGGCGGGGAAATTTTATCCAGGTCCGACATGTCGGGGACAGAGCTTGATTTCTCTGGTGTACACATTATATTTATGATAGAATATAGAAATTTACGTGCACTGATAGAGTAAAGTAGTAGTAGTAGTAAGTATCTATACAGGCAGGAGTTTGAAATTAGTGCAAGAAAATATATATATTCTTACGTCTTTACGGACTAGCTATATCGTCTAGCTAGCGTCGGTAATGCTCGTAGTTCGTAGGCTCTTCACGTAGTAGGAGGTATGTCTCGAGCAAACAGCTGACCGGCGCGCGGAGGCGCACGCGTTGCCAAGCGAGGGTCGATGCACGAAGTTGTCGATGCGTGCGAAAAAGGGACGGCAATTATAAACAGTATCTCTCTTGCACTTGAGGTACGCGAGGGGGGGCTCCTTGCGTGTCGCGCTCTGCAGACTCGGTTCACAACAATGAAGTTTCACTCTTTATAATTAATCAATACGGTTGAATTTTGAATCACTAAGAATAATAATTTATAATTAAAATTGACACACGTCCGTTCTCTTTAGCGGTCTGGACGGAAGAGGACGATTATAAGGATTATGTGAATAACACCCGGTACATACGTAGTTAATATTGTTTTTACTTACGATCCAATATCAGATAATCCATTAAATATTTCCAAAATATGAGTATCTTCGCTCTCAAAGCCTTCGCACGGGTCATCATTAAAAATATACGTCCATTCAAACTGCAATTGATTTCATGTTTTAAAAACATTTTTTTTTCAGTTATTTACAGAATATGGAAACAAAACAGCAACGCGTCGTTTGTGGAATTATTAATCATTTCATGTGCAAAATTTCAGAATACCTACCTGAAATATGAATACTCTATATTCAGGTTTTTAAATAATAAATAATATGTGAGGACACTACAACACGGGATTTAGTGTTCTAAAAGTGCAGGTCGATTTTTCCGTCACATTGCCATCAATGACGCAGGACGCTTGCCGTTATATCAATTCTTTTATTTTATAGCTTACAAGCTTGAGTCGAGATGATAGCAAACGACCAGCTTTACATGTTGTTACAGCCATACTTTTGCCCCATCCCATCTTCATGGAACCTCTGTTAGAGCGGGCGCTGCGGCGAAACAAGCACAAACTAAACAAGCGCCGAAAGTATGTAACCATTTCTAATGATCACATATTTTCCGTGTTTGCTGTGGAAACGATGGGCCCGTGGGGATCAGAATCAAAGTCATTATACAATGAAATAGCACCAATGCTCATCGACATCTCTGGGGACAATAGAGCTGGTAGCTTTTTCACTCAAAAATTAAGTATAATATAATAAGTATAAGTATAAGTATATTCAAAGACAGCATTACCCAATACGCTGGCAGCATTTCCTGCTGCCAGCGTATTGGGTACCGTGCCATTAATGGACAGTGATTTCGTCGATTTTCTAAGTTTGTAATTCGTAAAAACAAATTATCTAATAATAACGAGGGTAAGAGGCCGTTGTGACTGTAACTCCATAGCACAAAGGTCGAGCACTTATATGGGACGCCACCTGTGTGGACACTGTAGGTCCCAGCTATATAGACATAACGTCTAAATCCTCCGGCGGTGCAGCATTGGTAGCCCGAAATAGGAAAATTGTTAAATACAGAAATCATTGCCCTTCTTATGAATTTTTAGCATTTTCATTAGAAACATTTGGGCCTTGGTCTCCAGATGCAAAAAAAAATATTCGAACTTTTGGAAATTTATTAATAGATACTGGAGACTATTCCTATCCTATCCTAGCATTGCAGTTTTGTCAACATTGAGTGAGTTGTGACTCACTCAATGTCACAAACCAGTTGTATAAATATGACCTCGATTGGTCAAGTCGTACAGAAGTTAAGCCGTAAATTGTGTTTTGTCCGACTACATTACTACGCTACGAAAATGCTACGACGACTTTTTATATAACATTTCGCAAATTGTATATGGTTCTACTACATTCCTATAAAGTTCGATGACGATGCTACGAAAGTGCTACTTGGACATCACTATTTTTATAAAATAATACCTTTTCCGAAAATTGTATATCAATTGTTGTACTACGAAGTTCGATACGATAATGAAGCTACGAAAATACTACGACTACATTACAATTACTTTTTACATAAAATATTAGTTAGGAAAGGGTGTATGGAATATAAAATTATTGGCTTCATATAGACTGACCATACTTTCGAAAAATACAAGGCTTAAGCTTTTCAATTAATATTTAATTTTCTTACGTGAAATTCATCAGACAAATAGTCGTGGTTAAAAACCTCTACTTGTACAGTGAAATATGTAGAAGTACTGACAACCAGCGCATCACTGCTTAATGCTGCTTCGAGCCCTCTCTGCAATACCTGTACTGAGTAATGCATCTGAAAAAAAAAACAGAATCAGCCAGAAGTGAAAATTTCTTTGCTTCACAAACTTGTAGCGTCGTTGAGCGTATTTTTCGACTTTACTTTATGGTAACAGTGCTCTGAATTATGTATATGTAGTTTATATATATATATATATATAAGATATATTTAAGTATTGTAATATACTTATAGATTGTAAAGTATTTTATATAGTATTGCATCTACCTCACTTATTATATGTCCCGAAGGTGTGACTGGTAGACAGTGCCTAGCCGAATTAAGATCGCTTTTGTGTTTTGTATGCAATAAGGAATTGAATAACAATAATATAATATATATTACTAAGGTCTTAGATCTAAATGAATCAGTAAGCCAGTCGATGGAATAGACTCGTAATGCAAATTCGTCCTTGTTGCCGCCCATTTCGTTATCGAATCGTTTAGCGATAATTTATTGATCGACCCCATTCAAGGACTTTGTTGGCCTGCTTAACATCAGGTGGATACAAAGTCACATTCTGTGCTCCTATAAAAATAAAGTTTGCACTACCAACTTGGAGTTTACCTGTTTCGTGCACGGACAACTATATGTCGCGCGTCGGAAAGCCACCATCTTTCTATAAGTGACCCTTGCGACTACGTCTGCGTAACTTTAACCGTTTACGCAACCCTCGCAACGAAAGCTCTCACTAGCAATACCTTTTCCCCGTTTTTCGTAACATTGTTCATTGATGGTCTGCTCTTATTAGTCATAGCGTGATGTTAAGTAGCCTAAACCTTCCTCGATAACTGAGTTATCCAACTCTAAAAAAAAATTCAATTCGAACCAGTAGTTCCTGAGATTAGAGCGTTCAACCAAACAACCTCTTCAGCTTTATAATATTAGTATAACGGAAGTTGACCGGGTCAGTTAGTCTGTCAATGAAATCGCTACGTTACTTTCACAGCTTACCTGATTAATAAAAGCACTATCGCTAGAGCGTACAACTTCACAGATTATGTCATAATCATGATTCACTATCAATGTCCCTGGAGGGATAGTTAATCTGGCACCAATGTCCTTGCTGGTCCACTCATCACCAGTTTCCAAGTCATCGAATGTCCATATGAACTGAAATAAAGGCATTGTCACTAGAGCATAGATTCTTAACCATTGTTATGTCGCGACCCACGAAAAACTACCTATACTATTAAATTATAATAATATTTTAATTAATAGTTTTGATATTAATATATTTAGATATTTTATTAACATAAAACGAAATTATTATTTATATTGGAAAATACAATCCAAATTTTATCAAATATTAGTAAAAAACAATGTCTATGTAGTACAACATGATTTAAATTATCAACAATTATAATTTTGGCACAGTTGAAGAACATTTTCTTTTCAGCTTCTTTTCTGATAAAAAGTATCCTCCAAAAGCAACAAAAATTAACACTGACCAAAAAGGGCATATTGTAAACTAGTGGACGTGAGTGAGAGTCCCTATATTTCCTTGTGATGGCATATAACTATATAGAATCTGTATATTCAAGAATGTAGCAGTTAGTACTTAAAATATCTACCAGGAATTTTGCCGTTTTGTTCAAAGATAAAAGGATATTTATACATCTCTCAAAATGTGACCAAAATGTACATATCATTTGTATTCGTTATTTAATTTTATATTTTATTCGTATTTAATTTTTTTTGTAGGTTTTTCTTAGTGTAATTATTAATTATTTTTTATATATTTTGTAAGTTCTTACTTTAATGGATACTAATACAATTTTTAATTCTCAGCCTTGTATGCTTGCATGTCCACTGTGTCCCAATTCTACCAGATTATTTAAGGGGGCTCATGGCTTGAACATCCATAAAACTAAAGTACACAAACAAAGGTCGCTATCACAAACTGATCCATTAATAGTTCAAAATAATTTGAATCAAATTCTCCAGGTACCAAATTCGCAGCATACATTTGAATCGTTTTACAAATTAAAAAAGTGTAAAAGGGTGATAAAACATATACCTAAGGGTGCTCGTTGTAGCGTAGCGGAAAAAATAATTTCCCTAATTAATGATGCCTTAATTTATAACGATCCCAATAGCTGGTTTGCAGTTTTATCTTTCCCGTATATCGCTCTACAATTACCTGAAGTCACTACAAATAAAACATTAACTACTATAGTAAAAGAAAATACTTTACTTTTTCAAAACAATTTAGCAAGTCCTTCCACCAATACTTTCAATTATACGAGTAATTCTATAAATATGTATAAAAGAGTTGAGGCTAAAGTATGCGATGGTGATATTAAGGGTGCTGTAAGATTACTCACTTCAGAATGTACAATAGCACCGTTCAATGATAATACTTATAACTCATTAATATCCAAACATCCTGTTCCTTTAAGTCAATCTCAATTACCAAATTTACTTCCTTCCTCTAATACAAACAATCCTATAATATCAGACAATGACATTATAGATACTATTAATACATTTAATTGTGGTTCCGCTGCTGGTATAGATGGTTTACGCCCAAACCATTTAAAAGAATTAACCTCTCGATTCGCAGGCGACCATGGCCCTCGCCTTATATCAACAATTCGTCGCTTATGCCAGTTTTTATTAGAAGGTAAGTTGAATACTGAAATGTGCCCATATATTTATGGTGCCAATTTGTGTGCTCTTACAAAAAAAGATGGTGGTATTAGACCAATAGCTATTGGAAATGTTTTTAGACGACTAGTAGGCAAAATATGTTGTAAATATATTCGTGAGGATATGGGTAATATATTAAGGCCTAATCAACTTGGTTTTGGAACCCCTTTAGGATGTGAAGCGGCAATTCACACCACAAGAAAATTTCTAGCAAATAATACGGATTCAGATAAAATAATCCTAAAATTAGATATAAAAAATGCATTTAATTGTTTAGGTCGAAACCAAATTCTAAATCAAGTCAAAGTGCATATACCTTTTTTATATCATTATATTTCCCAGTGTTATTTACATCACACTAATCTTTTTTATAATGATAAAATTATAAAATCATGCGAAGGTGTCCAACAGGGTGATCCTTTAGGACCTTTATTATTTAGTCTTGGAATACAACCTAAAATTACAACTTTATGCTCTGAATTAAATATCTGGTATCTTGACGATGGGACTTTAGGTGGAGACATAAATTCTGTTGCTTCAGATTATGCCAAAATAGTATCTTCTTTTTTAGAAATTGGACTAGAAATTAATGTAAAGAAATCCGAAATATATAGTTGTAATTCAGATACAAACAATCAAATTAAACACTTATTTCCTGGAATAAAAATTATAAATAATCAAAATTTTGAACTTTTGGGGGCACCAGTTACTTTGGATTCAGTCGAAATTATTATTAATAAAAATATTTGTAAATTACAAATACTTCATAATCATTTACATAGTCTTCATTCACATGTAGCTTTCACCTTACTTAAATTTTGTTTTGCAATCCCCAAATTAACATATATTATAAGAACCACTCCAATATGGAAATTCCCGAACTTAGTCGCTTCTATAGATCTTTGTATCAAGTCATCAGTAGAACTAGTTCTGAATATCCGATTATCAGAATGTCAATGGACTCAAGCGTCTCTTCCTGTTAAGTTTGGTGGTATTGGAATTCGTAGAGTATCTGATGTGGGTTTACCAGCTTTTATTGCTTCATGTTATGGCGTCTCAGATTTAATCACTACCATTTTGCCAAATTTAGGTGAAAATTCTGAGATCCCATACCTTTCGGAGGCAGTAGAGGCTTTTAAGTACATTTCAGATGGTCTACTTCCAGTCCAGTTATCTTCTCAACGCCAATGGGACCTAATTAAAATAAAAAAAACACAAAACTACCTTTTCGATACTTTTTTAAATTCCGATTTGGCTAGATATAAAGCAATTTTATTACCAGAGTCAGGGCTATGGTTAGAGTCACTTCCCTGCCCCTCTATGGGGACGTTCCTTGATGATCAGTCGCTGAGAATAGCTATTGCATTACGTTTAGGGGCCGAAATTTGCCAGCAACATATGTGCGTATGCGGAGTGCAAGTCTTAGCGAATGGTCATCATGGTTTAAGTTGTAATAGAAGTGCAGGGAGGTTATCTCGTCACCATAGCCTTAATGATATTGTTCGTCGCGCACTTTCCTCTACAAATACTCCCAGTATTTTAGAGCCCCATGGGTTGAGTAGATTAGATGGGAAACGCCCAGATGGGTTGACATTAGTACCTTGGCAGAGCGGCCGTAGTCTCATTTGGGACGTTACCTGTGTCGACACATTTGCGGCTTCCCATCTAAATGCTTGCATAGGCTCATCGGGGGCGGCTGCTGAGGCTGCTGCTAAAGCTAAACATGCTAAATATTTAAATTTAAAAAATGATTACTTTTTCGTCCCATTTGCGGTGGAGACTACTGGAGTCTGGGGTTCTGAAGCCAAGAACTTTGGGAAGAGACTATGTGCTCTCCTAAATGAAACATCAGGTGATCCCAGGGCCGGATATTATTTTAAGCAACGCATATCACTGGCGATACAAAGAGGCAACGTGGCCAGTGTTATGGGTACGTTCAGCCCCGGAAGGAGTTTGGATGCAGTGGATATGCATGTTTAGTTAGGGATTTTTTATTTTTCTAAGTAGGTTTTTATCTGTTTTGTGTAGTTATTATTCTATTATATTTTTTTTAAGTATAGGTATATTTCTTAATGTTTCTATTTTTTTAGTTTTAGCTTAAATATTGTTTTATACTAATTATTAGTATTATGTTATAATAAATATGAAATAAATTAATAGTTTATTTATACGTTTAATAACTAATTTATATTATTTTATTTGATTATGTCTCAATATTGTATCATTTGAAAGTTAGTTTGTATGTTTCAAGGTTTATTAATTTTTAACAGACTGCGACCATCTTTAATAACAAACGTGATATTATTTAAATTTAGTCCACCTCATAGCACCAAGCGCGAAGTCGAATCGTTTTTTTTTCATTTTAAAATATCACGCAAACGAAGTTGCGGGTAACAGCTAGTAAAATATAAAATGACATACATGATAATTCTCAGTAGGACGACACATGGTAACCTGAGCTTCCAGCGTATATTCCATGTCAGGGTATATAAGATCACCTCCTAGGAGAACCAGGGAGAATTTGTCGGTCTCTCCATCAGACAGTTCCAGGGTCCTCTTGCCGCTTACATTGTTTATCCGAAATACTTTATGACCCAGGTCTTCGGAATCCATTATGCCTGTCACATTGAATATGTAGTCCACGTCTGGTAATAGCTGTTTTTGGAATAAAATAGTGCGATTAGTATTTGTGAAATTACGGTTCCGTATAACATTAAATATTATACAAATGAATAGCGCTAGGAATTAATAGAATTTTAAAAGAATAACTTCAAAATATATCTATAAATAAACAACAGTGTTAATCAATTAAAACTAAAAACACACATTCCCCCATTGAACAGCGAGGCTGACCCTTTGAATAAACAAAGGGTCACCCGTCACTAAACGGAGCTTATCACCAAAAAATACATCATTTTTTTCAATAAAAATAATTGTCTTTATAATTTTATTTATCTTGCTCCGTTTTATTTTAGGCGCCTTTCTTAATATTTTATTATTTATTCATATTATTTTTTTATATGATCATCTGCTGCGGTCATACTTTAAACAACGTTGTTAAAAGGTTTTCTTTTAAGTTGGGTTTAAATTAAAAAAAAAAAAAAAAAATATAATTTAGAGATCAAATAAATACTTTAAAAATATACAATAATCTCCTTGAAATTTCCATTGGTACAGATTTGGCACGTTTAAAAGCAGTCTCTTCACATGAGTCAGGATTATGGTTAGAGACGTTTCCCTCCCCTTCTTTAGGTACTTTCTTAGATGACCAGTCGCTAAGAATTGCAGTTGCGTTAAGGTTAGGCGCTAACATCTGCCAACCTCATCAATGCAAATGTGGTGTGCAAGTATTAGCGAATGGTCATCACGGATTAAGTTGTAGCAGAAGTGCAGGGAGACTATCTCGACACCATAATCTTAATGATGTTCTTCGCAGAGCTCTGTCCTCGGCAAATGTCCCTAGTGTTCTTGAGCCTCAGGGATTAAGCAGGGTAGATGGGAAACGCCCAGATGGATTAACACTGGTGCCATGGCAGAAAGGGCGTTGCCTGATCTGGGATGCCACCTGTGTTGATACGTTTGCGGCTTCCCATCTACATGCGTGTGTGGGCTTATCAGGGGCAGCTGCCGAGGTAGCTGCTAAAGCAAAACATTTAAAGTATAATAATTTAAAAAATGAGTTTTTGTTTGTTCCATTCGCTGTGGAGACTACGGGAGTGTGGGGTTCCGAAGCCAAAAACTTTGGGAAGAGATTGTGTGCTCTTCTAAATGAAACTTCAGGCGATCCCCGCTCCGGATATTATTTTAAACAGCGCATTTCACTGGCAGTTCAACGTGGTAATGCTGCCAGTGTAATGGGAACATTTGGGGCGGGTCAGAATCTGGACACGGTGGACTTATTTTCTTATTAATACACGGTAAAAACAGATTACTTGAAAATAAGACATGTTGCTTTATGTCAAAGAAAATTCATTAACTCCAAGTAAATGGTAATCTCCCTATAGCCGTTAGAGGATATTTTCTTCAAAATAGAAATAAAAAATCTTGAAATGGTTCATTTGTATCAAGAAAAACATATCACAGGTCAAAAGAAAATATTTAAACTAAGATAGAATTTAATTGAATTGTCAAGAACAAATAGTCTTAATGTAAAATGTCCACTTTTTCCATAAAGATTAAAATGATACTTGGATTTAAAAAATATATACTAAGATCAAGTAAAAAAAAATTTTGATAAAGAAAATATTATCATAGCATTAAGAAAAAATATTCTTCGAACAACGCGTTTTTTGTCACTACCAATACATAGGGCTCTTATGTTTAAATAATGATGTTCTTGATTAAAAATAAATTTAATTGTTTCGAGTAATTAATTATTTTGGTTGAAAAGTTGGCAGTGTGAAATAGAGTGATTTGTTTCTTCGATTAAGTTGATATTTAATTAATATTAATATTTTACAATCTACATTAAATATAGTGCTTTAAATGAAGAGTGATGTTGTGTTGTATGTAAACAGTAATGCTTAGTTGAAGAACATTTTCTTAACATTAGTAAGATTAAATATTCTTGAAGTAAGAATTATTTGTATTGGAATAAAAACAGTAGGTACAGGGCTATATATATAATAAACAACTTGAATAATACAAAAGAGTTTTATTTAAAAAAATATCGTTTTAACATAACATAAAAGTCTTAATACCAAAAGATAACTTAACAAAAAATTTGACACTTACACTAAATAATTTGGGCACTTGAAATAATTTGGATACTTCTATATCATTTTGTGAAATTAGAACTGTTTTTTTTTCATATTCAGCACCAGAGTCATTATTATCAATGCGGAGGAAACTAGAGTCACTAGTATTGGTTTCTGTTGATACCTAGAATTCATAAAATTTAAAATGATTTAAATGGGAGTTTATAAGGACTTAGTAAAAATATATAATATCCTATTGGAAAAAAAAAATACAATACAACTAATAAATTGTTACTTAATAAAAAGAGTAGTTTTATATTTCTAATAAAAAGTTGCATCGAATAATTTACACATACCTGTGCAATAACAATCTCTGATATTTTCTCTGTTAGAACCAATGTTAGGACATAGCTCCTTAAGGATTTCTCCATTTATTTTAGGAAACTGTTTCTCCATTTATTTTAGGAATTTAGTTATATTATTAGCTGTAAATAGAAACAAAAATATAAATGTTATTATATTAAATTGTTAATATAAATGTTATATTATTAATATAATTGTTAATATGTTGTATAAATGTTATTATAAATGTTAAATGACGCGGTAATAGTTAGCAAAGAAAAATAGTAGAGTAATAGTAGGTAATATTACGGTTTGTTACTTACATATAAAAACGTCGATTATATCTTGAGGAATTTTCCAAGAAGCTAACAGTTCGCTGATTGAATCCATTATAAGTAATATTTCGATTTATGCACAGCGAACAAATACATGGTAAATAGATAGAGCCTGTGCCTAAAATTTGGCTGGTCCACCACAAAATACACCGCGCGAGCGCATAAACTAATAAATACAAACGATTGGTTTATGATCGCGTGCCTTTTCGATCCGAACTAATCCCATTAGATGCCAACGTATATTAATAAAATTAGTATTTTTTATCATTAAATTAATAATTTCATTCTTAGTTCAAGAAAATATTTTCTGGCAAATATTGCATCTAGATCGAAGATTTTTTTTATTAGTTTTGAGATATTTTAATTACTTAATTGTAATAAAAAATACTTTGTTGGTTGAAATAAAATTGTATGATAAGTTTAAGATATATTTTCTCAAACTCAGTAATATTTTGAGAAAAAAAATATCTTAAAACGAGTTTAGTAGTATTTTAAAAGTAAAAATATTGTATCAATTCTAGTAAATTTATTTTCAGTTTGACAAAATATTCCAAGATAATGCTAATTTTTATTTTAAGAAATCCTTTTTACCTGTGTATTTATATATTTTTAGGAGATTTCTATTTTCTTTTTATTATTAGGTTTATATTCTATTTAGAGATAAAATGGTACTTACTTCATTATTATCTATGACATACAAAAAAGGTTCAGGCTGCTCTCGATTTAAGGTTACTTCCAGATTTCTTACGGATCTCCAAAGTAGAAGAGTGAACCTTTGCGAAGGTTGTTTTAGAGGCTCCCATCGCACTGTCCACGTCAAATCTATGTGACCACCTCTAGCTTGGACCCTTTAAAAATATTTTTTTACAGGGAATAGCGAAAAATACTCAAAGGCAGAGAGATTTTAATAAAAACCAAAACTGTGTCATTACATTTTTTTTAATTTATTCTCCTAGCCGGGAGTCGAACCGGTTTATTTTGGAAAAGAAAGCTAGATGCATGAATAAGAAAATCGGTGTTGAACTTCTGTCACCATCTGCCGGGGTCTATTATAAGAATCAAATTCTGGTAAGTAATATCAAGCGGAAAATTAAAGAAAAGTAATCATTTTTAATAGAAAAATATTTAATAAAAAAACAAATACCTTACTGTCTACTGTATTAACTAAAAACAATGTTTAACAAAATGCTCTTCAAAATCAATCTTCATTGAAAACAACAACAAGTAAATACAATAATAAGTTTTTAATAAAAGTAAGAAAAAATATTTATTATTAAACTAATTTTATTGAAAATAATAATAATTTCGAACAATTTATTAGTTAGGGCTTAAAGACTTTAGGCAGTTTTTGCTATTCCTTGTAGTTTAGAATTTGGCTTTGAAGTCACACTTTAAAAAATCAGTAGTCAGGATACCTAAGATTAGGCTAAGATATTAGTTATTTAATTTTGGGTGGGAGGTAGGGTTATCAGACGTCCTTTATTTCAAGGACGTCTGATAACTTGACGACTTTGAAATAAAGACTAGAGGACAATACTCCTTACTTTATTTTGAATAAAATTAATGCATGCATGGTAATGAAATTCTACTGGCACATATAACACGGCGTTTTATTGAAAACAACATTATTAATTAGTCCTTTATTTTCTCCTAACAAATCCTTCACATAACGAAAGCTAGCAACCCTAGAGGTAGGTCTATATAACTTGGCTAGATGCACAAATCGTCAAGTGACCTAGGCATGTTTTGGTTTCAGTTATCAGGAGACTACTCAATTCTGGTACAGGTGATCGCTTCAGGGCAGTTGGTTTGACATAAAACTATGCAAAAGCAGTCAAGTCACCTAGTCAAGTTTTGGTTTAAGTCTGTAGGTTTCCGGAGACTACTACATCGATTTATTTATTTCATGGGTTTCCTTATCATCAGGTATATGACAAACTCACATGCCGTGCTCCAATAAAAAAAAATCAAACATGTTCGTTGCCTCCATATTGTGTTCTTACTTTATGAGCAATAATTGCTTGTAATTTTTTTTATCTTACTTTCTGTTTGGAAATTGTATGGCGGGTGACCATCTTCTGTTCTAATATTCGGAAAGGCGATTTAAGGCTTTAGAGCACATCCTTATTATCATTCCATGGCGATAACACTCTATAGATACAATGATACTTACATAACAGATGTTGTATCGGGAACACTGGTGACGACATCCTCATTTTTAGGACAAATAATTTGTGGTGCTATTATTCTAAAAGACTTCTTTTCTAAATTCTGAAAATAATAATCTTCTATACCCTAGTATAGAAAAAAGGGAAAGGACTTTTTTTCAAGTATGTCATGTATTAAAACGTGTTTTTTCCCCTTTTACAGTAGATACAGCAAAGAGAAAGTGGTTCGTATTATTGAGTAAAGCACTTTATGATGCGCTTATTATACCCTCTTTGATTAAAGGGTATACTTTTTAGGTAAGTAAGTAATCTATAGTTCGACAAGTAAATATAAAACCTTGTAAGGCAAGGAGAGGGGCGTGGGAAACGGTTATCGTTGTCGTTAAATATCAACAACGCAACGACATATTAGGTCGACTTGTAGCTGCCATATTGTCAGCTAGATGGCGCGCCTCACATATCTCTCTGTTGTTATACGAGAGCGCAATATGACCGTAAAATAAACTTTAGCGATATTTGTCATTGGATCTGCCCACACACCTCTTCATCGTATGTCGCAGGTCTCCCTTAATTATACCCATTTTTTGTTAAACCTAGCTTAATAATTAATTATAATTCACCAATTCGATGTATACCAGTATATATTATATACTGGTATACATCGAATTGTTAGTGTTAATTGCTACGATAGTTACTGGATCTACACACACACCTCTCTATCGTTCGTCACACACACCTCTCCATCGTCCGTCACAGGTTTCTCTATTAACTTATTTTAATTACAGAAAAAAAATGTGTTTCCTACACTTTGCTGTATAAATAATTCAATAAGTACTTGCTTGAGCTAAAGTAGCTGTAAATAGTAATACAACACAGAACATTTTTATCATTTAAATATTGTTTTTTTAAATTAAAATACAAAAATAAAACAAAGAATTCGTTCTTTTGTTTTTGTGTTAAAACAAACACACGTGTGGTTCTAACCTTTTTACTAAAACAATGGATACCTATCGTGATTTGCTACAATTTAAATTGTTTTATAGGCCATTTAAAATATTGCATGTCATAAAAAAATGTGCTGTTTTCGTGAAAATGGTCATGAATTAATAAACATTTTATAATAGCATTAACATTTAGACCAATCACACGCTCGCATTTATAGTTCTCAAAATTTCCGCTGGAAGCGCTGAACTATTTCCCATACAAATTTTATTTCACTCAAAAGCAAAGTAATAGTTAGAAAACTCACACTACGGGTACAGGTCACAAACTAAGCTCTAGGCGTATACTATGTATACCAGAAGCAACGATATAATTTATTATATTTTATATAGACCCAGACAACCTTATAGTATATTATATAATATTAAAGTACAACACAGATCTATTTATTTAATCGAAATTGCATACATGGCTAGAATTAGTTAATATAAAATCACAATCAATTTCAAAATACTAACATCATACATGTACCTTGTAAGGCACAGCAACAGCGTGAACATGAGAGTGGTAGACACTGTTTTTTGTTATTACAATTTTATACCTACTTAGTTGTTGTTATTATTATTATTTATATTATTATTATTTATATTATTATTATTTATATTATTATTATTTATCATCTAGGTACTCATTTGTAGAATAATAGTTTTATTCAATTAATAATCTTTTTAATTTAATTATAAACTCCTTATCATTTTATTATTTTATATAATCCTGTAATTTATTATAAACTTTTATGGACATCGCGTACGGTCCGGTATAATTTAATTAATTTTGGATACAGGTGGGGCTATATCAAATGAACGTCGCGTTAGGTAACTGTGGGGCATATCCTCATTTTTTTTTTTATAAACTGGGATGATTACCCACTAACTATATCTATCTAAGAACTTAGACAACGAAACTGTAACAAATATAACAATTTAAACATAATAATCAATAATAGTACATTACTGCCGCGGTCTATAATGACTACTTTGCTGGTCACGCTGATCATCTATCAACATCTTTGATTGGGTGATGACTGGTGACGTCACACGCAAGTAAACAAAACAATACACAGATTATAAATCATGTGGATAAAATAGAATAGAGTATAATATATAGGAGATTATTTAATCTGTGCTTGGTTGTTTACTTGCGTGTGACGTAGAATAAGCATTCGTATAGTAATATTAAGTGTGAGAAGTGTAGCATTTACGCAGTGATCTCGGTGTTTGTGTTATCTCAAACAATCCTACAATCTTCAGTAAATTGGCGGTACCCATTTTACTGTTGATCCTTTTCCTCCTTCACTAGACATTGGCAACTATACCGTATGCTTTCATACGGTCATGTCGCCATTCCCTTTTCTACCCTAGTCCTTTCCCAATTCCTTTCCATCCTATTATCCCACTTTCACTATAAATAAAAAAGTTTTTTAATCTACCCTACTCGACACTGGCAAAATTACGCGCACGCGTAGAGGCCATTTATATAAGTTATAATAATAACTTTGATTTTTATTATTAATATAGTAGACATCCCGGAAATATGATTGTAGTGTTATTATTATGTAATGGAGAACCATATAAAACGGTTTTCAAAAAGGAGTCAAATACCCTATTATTACATTTAAAATCGATAAAAGATTAGATTAGATAGAAGCTTTATTAGACGTAATATTTAGCGTTTATTTAATCAAAAACGTCCTACAGAATCATATACATATACCTATATATAGAAAAAAGTCGGGTTAGTTACCATATTTATAAAGAACATATTTTTATGATCTTAGATTTGAAAATCGAAAAATTTCTTTAAAAAAAATTATGAAGAAATTTCAGTTTCTTGAGGCCAATTTTGAAGATATATCAAGAACGGTTTGACTGAAATCAATATGATTATTGTACATTTATTGAACTTAATAAAATGAATTATGAGTACCTGTTGTTTTAATAATAAATATTTATTTAATTTTATTGATTTGGAGGCAGTACTAATTTCTTCGTGTCAGCTAGTTTAATATCAATTAATAAAATTAAAGAAAGTACAATCAAATCTTACCGGGTACATTTTGCACTATAATTTGTTTCAATAATTACTACACATATTTCTTTACACACGGACCACTAACTTCTTTCAATCGACTTGAGCTAACTAAATGGTTAAGTTAATTTCACAACTATTTATTTAATTTGCTACCCTTTCCGTTGCTCTATTGTTACTAGTTATTACAATAGAGTAATTAGGATTTTTTAGAAATGACTACATGCTACCTAGACAGGTAGTAAGTTGGCTGTTCTAAACTTAAGGTCCTTAACTGTTATTCCTACTAGATACTAATTAAAATCTCTTATTATTCAATCATTTTATTAATATATTAAAGTTTGGAATATTTTTTACTTATATACACATAGACATGATTGAGATTTTAGCCTTGAGGCACACTTGAAAAATTCACCCTGTAGGTACTTCACGATTGTTTATGTTCAGTTTAATATAGGAATGGCGGAGGCTGTCAAACGTTCACACTCTCACGGTTTTTTCGATTTGGTTTTCTTATACAGTTTAACCGTATACGTTCAGCGGGATAATCTCTGAATCGATAAAAATGACGAAAAAATATATGACATTCATCATATTTTTATCGATTCAGTTCCGTATAGCCGACATTCAAATATTTTTGCGACGACGCGTTATGGTTGTTATTATTTACTACGTTTATAACTGACTCTGATTACTAAAATTACTCAGGACAATGTGCAAATTTCTACCCTACTACTATCGTTCACTCTACTCAAAATTTAGTTTTGTGTTCGACAGGTAGTTAGACATAACAAACCACTTCGAAATAATGCAGTCTCGTGCCGGAACGCCGGAAGTCCTAAGTATATGATTTTAAATAATAATTATCTACTATTAATATACTCATACGTTGTGTTTTATAGTTTATATTTTGCACCTAACTCACTTTTGAACTGTTTTGATAGTCACGAAGGTTTGACTGGTAGAGAACGCCTAGCGACAGTAACTTTATGCTATAACGATAAAAACAAATGCTATGACGAAACAATTCTAAATTTCAAATACGAGTAAGATTAATTTAACCTTTACAAGTTGATAGTATATTTTATTTGCTGCTATAGTTTTTTTTAGCACATCATATAGGTTTATATTATTCACCTGATGGTAAGCAGACCTACAAATAATAATAAATGTGTTGTTTAACAGCCTTGATTGCTTCCACTTTGCCGGCTAGATGCCGCGATCACGGGTGTGCATAACGAGTAACCTTGCTGATTCATCGTCCCGTTTTGTAACCGCAACCAAGACGGCATGAAATTGGTGAAGTAGTCTCCTGAAAACCTGTGAACCCACACTAAAACCTAAATATGACTAGATCACTTGATGGCTTCCTCAGTGGTGGAAATATTGCCCATTGTCCTTTATTAAAATACGTTTAGGTTTTATAAGTGGTTTTCTAAATAAATTCCTGGTGGCGGGACTCGAACCCACGAACCTCGCTATCGCGGCAAGGCGCTCAACCGCTGAGCCAACCAGGTTCCAGTCAGCCCTCACGAATTTTGTCATTGCTTGTTATCTACTTATACACAGACGCCCTCTATTAGCTTTCTTCTAATAACTCTTATACGAGTGAAGTCAGAAGTCCTAGTTTCTAATACTAGATGGCAGAGGAGTCTGTTTTTTTGTTTTTACTTTTTTCAGTATTTTATATTTATGCATTTTTATAAATTCCTTTATAGGATAATCTTATATTAAATTTTTAAAGATAAAAATGCAATGAAAAAATTCCTGGTGGCGGGACTCGAACCCACGAACCTCGCTATCGCGGCAATTTTTATCTTTAAAAATTTAATATTTTATAAATAAACAAATATTAATATTTTTTAAACCTACAATCACAAAATAATTTATTGTAGGTTTCGTATTTTAATTAGGTTGGTGTTATCAAATTATTAATATTTCTTTTGTAATTATTACTTTTATGGTAATTATTAGTTTTTTCAATTTTATTATTTTGTGTAATAACATTAATTTTTAATTTTTATTTCCATTCCATTTCACCATATTTGTTATTATTCAATCCTTTGGTATTTTTTATTACAACTATTGTATATTGTTATTTTAAATTAAATAAATGGTGCAAATTATTATTTATTTTCAGTTTTTTTAACATAGGAGTTATACAAATTATACATTATACAAACAATCTAAAAGGGTATTGGTGAGTTGGCGGTATAAATAAAAGTGTAATTGGTAATTTCTGTTTGTTATGCGTTTTTAAATCATGTTAATAAATATTCATTGTTTTTTTTTTACAAATAATATTTTTTTTTATTAAAGAAACTTACAAAACATAAATAAGTTAATATACTAACAAAATTAATATTATACCAAAATTAAAACATAATAATAATAATTAAAAAAAAACCCTATATAACAAAGTATATAACAAAGATCCTATAAAAAAAACCATAATAATACCTATTTATTACAACAAAAATATTCTTAAGTACAATTACCAACATAAAATAGGTAATAATTGAACTTCGACTAACACCAAGTTATTTTACCCATGCATTTTTTTTCTTAAAAAAAAACCAAGTCAGCCCCTAAGGCTGAGGTTTCCTCCGCAAAGGCGCATAGCACAAAGGCTGTAGAAAGCACTCAACCAAAGGGACGGGCCACCGCTACCGGCAACGGAAGCACAGGTCTGTCAGACAGTAAGCTGAAGGATGGGGCCACCGTGGCCTCTACGAGTGGCAATGAAGTGCGTCATGGTGGGCACAAGGAAGGGACCATTAAACCCAGTATTGGGAATAAGGGTCAGTCCTCGGGCGGACCACACTGCACGGCTATTGCAACTGGTAGAGATAACAAAGGTCCATCCAGAGGCCAGGGCGCCAGTGTTACTAATCCTGTTGTTCACAGACCAATTAGGAACATGGAAGGTGCTAAAGATAGCGTAATTGGCAAAACCGGAGGGAAAGACCGCCAATAAAAAGTGCTCCCTCAGGGAAACCGCACCCGCAGCAAGGCCCTTCACACTCGGGGAAAAAAAATGGTTCTGCCAAGCGACGCTTCCAGAGGCTCCAGAGGCAGCAGGCGCAGGACAAAGCGTCGCCACGAGCAGGGCAGTCCAAAAGGCCTCGCGAAGTGAGCGACGAGAAGAGAGATCCTGCTGGTGACCCCAAAAGGGTAAAGACGCAAGGGTCATACAAAGAGGCACTGACGGGTACGAAAATGGCTATCACCACGGATTCGTACTCAAAGACTATGCTTAAGCAGGAGGACTATGTCAGGATAAGGGAGCTACTTAATGGATTAATCCTAGAAGCGGAGCCCTGTCCTGACATCGACATGAATGGGCTAGCTGGAGGAGTGGCTCATATTCTATGCCTAGACCAGTCCTCAACCAAATGGCTGTTTACCTTAAACGGCAGAAAGCTCGGGCCGATTACCCTCAAGGTAATAGAGGCAAAGGACCTGCCTAAACCGGTAAAAATGGCCTGGAGATCGGTGTACAAGGGTGAGGTTGAGTTGGAGAGCATACTGAGGTTAACTCAAAAACTCAACCCGGCCTTGAACACGGATCTCTGGAGAGTGGTTGACACAATCGTGGAGGGCCTCAACGTGAGACGAATCGTCCTTATGGACCACGACTCCGCTGAGGTGATCCGCGAAAAGGGTTACCACATAAAAACCGGTTTGGAGAGGGACTTCTTCAAGCTTCTCGAGGAAAAGAAGCCGGAGGAGGACATTAAGGTCTCGGAAAAGCAATCTGATGGAAAGGTGGAAGACCCTACATCGCCTACCACCTCGGTGAGAACAGCAGAATTGCTGGAGGGACTGGTCGACCTGGAACTGAGCGAACAGGGGGAGCAGTCGGAGATGTCAGGAGCAGAGGAGGGCCCTATGGAGGTCCCAAAAAATCCCTAAACACACAAAGACCCAGACACAAACACACATAAACTAAACTTTATACACACACACTTAAATTACACATTTACAACTTAAACACACATTCACTTACATATAAAACTAACATTAAACAAACATAATAATCACAAGGAATCATCAAGAAAGATGGACTCAAATAAAAGGTACCTAAATTTTGTACAAATTAATTTACACCACTGTAAATCGGCGACTGCCCTTTTGGCACAAGCACTTATGGCAAATCAATATGATATAGCTTTAATACAGGAACCATACCTTTATAAAGGAATAGTTAAAGGCTTGAATAATATAGGTGGTCATTTACATCAAGCTAATGATGGGAATATTAGAACCTGCATTTATGTCAGACATGGCATACATGCAACAACCCTAACTAATTTCTGTCACAGGGATCTTACTACAATAAAAATCATATCAGGAGAGGGCAGGCAGGAAACATTAGTAGCCTCAGCCTACCTTCCATATGAAGGAGCCCGTTACACCTAGAATTGACGAGCTAATACAAAGACGCTCTAGCAGCAATGAGCACCTCATTATGGGATGTGATGCAAACGCTCATCATGTTGTCTGGGGAAGCACGGACAACAACTCAAGAGGGGAGAAACTATTAGAATATCTTGTAAGTTCTTCCTTATTAATATTAAATAAAGGTAACAGGCCAACATTTATTAATGCAAAAAGGGCTGAGGTGTTAGATATTACAATAACTTCTAGGAACACATTCTCTAACATACATAACTGGCATGTGTCTAATGAAACATCTCTTTCTGATCACAGATATATATGCTTTAGGTACATGATGGAACATAACATTGTAACCGTACAGAGAAGGAATCCTAGGAACACCGACTGGAAAAATTACTACAGTGATCTAAAGGTAGAACTAGGAAACAAAAAAGGTAAGCTCAATTCCACTATAGATATAGAATTCGAAGCTGACAGGATTGGTACTGCAATCAATACGGCATGGACTAACAATTGTCCGGAAAAAAATGTTCTAGCGAAAAAGGTCCCATGGTGGAATCAGGATTTAGCTAAACTACGCAAGGTAACTCGAAAGGCTTTCAATGTCGCGAAAGCAAAAAACGATTTTAGTGAGTATGCACGTTTATTAACAGAATATAATAAAGCAGTACGGAAAACTAAGAGACAGGCATGGAAAAACCATTGCGAATCGATAGAATCAATACCCGGCATCATGAGACTGACAAAGGCAATGGCTACTACGAAAGCCAATCCACTTATGATGGTAAAGGACGAAAACGGTAAGCTAATGGAGACTGGGAAGGGTACGTTGGAAATTATGTTTAAAACACACTTTCCAGGATCGATTATCACAAACAACAAGGTAGACAACTTAAACACTGTCAACGACCAGGCAGTACATACCACCAAACAAGACTGGGAAACTGCGAAAAAAATAGTAGACGAACATAAAATCAAATGGGCCCTGAGCAATTTCCAACCTTATAAATCTCCGGGTCCTGATGAAATATATCCCATTCTACTACAAAGGGGGCTGCCAATACTAAACTCCCACATTAGCAGACTCTTCAAAGCATCTATTGCATTTGGTTACACACCAAAGCAGTGGAGGATGGTTAAGGTAGTATTCATACCGAAGCCAGGTAAAGTAACCTACGAAGAACCCAAGTCGTTTAGACCTATTAGTCTATCATCTTTCTTATTAAAGATACAAGAAAAATTACTGGATAGACACATTAGGGAGGGCCCACTAACAAGGACACCTCTTCACAGACTTCAGTGTGCCTATCAACAAGGAAAGTCAACTGAAACTGCGATTCATCATGTCGTTCAAAAAGCCGAGATGGCTTTAGAGAATAAGGAGGTATCCGTAGGCATATTCTTAGATATAGAAGGAGCATTTGATCGCACAACTTTTGAAGGCATTGACAATGCCTTAAAACACCATGGCATAGAACCAACCATTTGTAGATGGATACAAAATATGCTCAGGAGTAGAATGGTTATATCACAACTACTCGGAGATGAAATGATGATAACTACAACCAAAGGATGTCCACAGGTTGGAGTACTTTCTCCTTTATTGTGGAGCCTTGTTGTAGACTCAATTCTAACAAAACTAAACGTTGGCCCATATTATACAGTAGGATATGCTGATGACCTAGTTATAATGGTAATTGGCAAATTTGTAGGCACAACAATAAGTGTAGCACAAAAGGTTCTGGGAACTGTTGAAGAATGGTGTAACTCTCAACATCTATCAATAAACCCGAGTAAAACTTCAGCATTGCTGTTCACAAGGAAAAGAGACCTAACGGGACTGATCTCTTTAAAGCTATACGGGTCTGAACTACAATGGTCCACTGACGTAAAATATCTCGGTCTTACTCTAGATAAAAGCCTTACATGGAAACTACATGTTGACATGTTAATAAAAATTGCAATAAGGGTATTTGCTATGTGTCGATCGGCATATAGCAAAACATGGGGACTAAAACCAACAGTAATGAAGTGGATATACAATACCATGGTAACGCCGATACTAACATATGGAAGTATTGTGTGGTGGTCACGGACTAAGCTTGATACCTGTAAAAAGGACCTAGCTAAGTTACAACGATTGGCATGTATGTCTATTTCAGGTGCCTTTAAAACAACACCGACGGCAGCTATGGAGGTACTATTAAATCTTAAACCTTTACACGTGATAATAGAAATGGAGGCAAGGAAATCACTTTACCGACTATGGAATAATAAAGAGTGGTATCCAAATATGCCCCAAACTATTCACACTAGGATGGAAACTGACAACAATCTCGATAGGATTCTTGAAATGTGCGCTGACAACATTTCGACTATTCGAATCTTTAAAAGGAACTACAAAACATATTTCCCGTCATGGGACGAATGGGAAAATGGTTCTAAACCCGACAGTAAATGTGAAAACTGGTATACTGATGGATCAAAGATGCAGTCAGGAACGGGTGCAGGAATACATACTAATGGTCATGATATTCATGTAAGCATGGGACATTACCCTACAGTTTTCCAAGCAGAACTGTATGCGATAATAGTATCTGCAAGAAGATCCTAGACATGGGATCACATGGAGAAAACATAAATATTCTCAGCGACAGCCAAGCAGCACTTAAAGCTCTGAGCTCGTATGAGACCAGATCTGGGCTGGTTTTGGAATGTGTTAAACTGTGGAATAAAATCGGCAGGAACAACAGGGTAAGACTGGCCTGGGTGCCGGGACATATGGGCATCGAAGGCAATGAAAGGGCAGACCAACTGGCTAAAATGGGTTCAGAAACTCCCTTAATTGGACCTAAACCATTTATAGGCATACCCAACATAACAGTAATTAATGCATTGAAGAAGTTTGCTGAGGACAAACACACAAGATGGTGGTTAACGCAGCAAGGCCTAATACATTCCAAGAAATTCATTGGTATGAGGGCAATAGGCCTGGATAAGATATGGAAATTCAACAGAAGTCAAATAAGGCTACTGGTGGGAGTATTTTCAGGACACTATACAACCAACAAGCACCTCTATACTATAGGAGTAAGAGATGATCCCACATGCAGATTCTGTGGTAAGGAGCCCGAATCCATGCGGCACCTACTGTGCGACTGTGACGCTAGGGCCTTTCAAAGAATAAAATACCTAGGACAGGCTTATCCGGATCCAGAAAGCTACAGGCTAATCGACCTTAGTGATGTCCTTAAATATGTCAACAACATATTTGGGGACGATACTGAGGTGTGTGGATAATAGGAATGGGGAACACACAAAAGATCCCAAAGGGTCGAAGTGTTTTTGACTAATGTCAACCCCAAAAACCAATAAGATAAGATAAGATGGGTGAAGTAGTCTCCTGGAAACCTGTGAACTTACACTAAAACCGAAACATGACTAGATCACTTGATGGCTTCCTCGGTGATGGAAAAATTGACCACTTATGACCATTGTCCATTATTAAAATTTGTTTAGGTTTAAAAAGTGAGTTTAAAAAAAGACCGCCTATACGGTCTCAGGGTACCCAGCGGAGGGATTTTTAATCTCACCTCTTCTGGCCGATAGTATATTATGAGTCTACCTCGAACAAGCTAACTCATCGCGATTTGGATAGTCTCAATAACTCAACTACTAACAGTTTCACAAATCGGTATAGTGAAACCGGGACCGACAGCTTAACGTGCTCTCCGAGGCACTATAGCGGTGTTGTTAAATAAATGAACTTATTTTTTTAGATTAAAAATAAATAATTTAAATCCTACTTATTAAATTTTATTACATTTTTTACCCCTAAGCCACTTCCATAAATGTTCTTACTTTCAGTTGCTACGACATTTTAGCCGTGTCTTAGCTGGAACGCACCCTATAGTCGTTACTATTTAATAAGTAACTACCTTCATATTTTATCAGATAATTTTAATTGATAGGGTAGTTGTAAACAGTTACCTAGCGAGTACCGATTGCGCATTGGAATACTTTCACTTTTGTAGTAAGTTGCCGCGCGGTTAGACGAGCGGCAACTTTAATGCTCAACTGTTGTAAGTTTAGTGTAACCAAGTAGTATTGGTAGCTGAAATGACACAATATCGAAAGAATTAATTATTTTCATTGAAAGAAGGTATGTTCCCAAATCTATACTTAGTAATAATAAAATGGTAGACTATCCGTGTATGTACATATTTTTATTGCAAAAAAAAACCTACTTGATATATGTTTTCTTATTATTGGCTATTTATTTGTAATGAGTGGTTTTTACGTGATAATATAATGACTCAAAATCTATATATACCTACTTATAGATATATTTCATCAAAATTGACCAAACAGACGCAAAATGTATTTTTATATATCTCCATGGCCTCATGTCACGCGTGCCCGGTGAAGGTTGGGGATGGTTTTATTTTGTTTATAATAAGTAATACACACACGAAGTGGCGGCTATTAGTCAGTTATTTTTATTGTATGTATGCTTTTTTTCGCTATTCGAAAAACGGAATATTTTTCAATTGACAGGCTGTATTGTATACCGTATACCCAGTGACTCACAGCGTATACGAGGGGTATACTCTCACCGCCTGTTTGCTCCCAAAACTAGCAGAACGAATGCCGGTGAACGCATAACTCTCAATCGCATAATGTCTAGTTATAATAAAGATCTTCACGATGTGGATCCTTTTCGGCTTACTCGAAGCCTTTACAGAAAGTCAGTCAAGGAGGTTCTGTCAAGCTAGATGTCAGGTATTGTGTACATAATTTATATTCTATTCTGTAATATTTTCTTGTTAAATGCTTTTTCTTTTGTGTCCTTTATCTTACATACATAAGTGTGGATAATGAAGCTGTTTACACAATTAGTAACTTACATTATTTTTATTTGGTCACCTAAATAACATGCCAGTGGAACCAAAACTATTCGGTTAAATTCTGTGGTTATACATATGGTACACCATATTCTTGCAAAATAAACATTTTTAATTTCATTTAATAAGTCATTGAGATACAGAAAGGGCGCCTCCCCTTCTGTATCGGGCCTGAAATTGCATTTTTAGTCTTTAGAACAGAAGATGGTCGCCGCGCAAACAAATAAAAAAAAGTAAGAACAAAAAATATTATACCATCACTGAGCGTTGAATGCTTGTGTGTGCAGACTTAACAAGTGGCTAGCACGTCGGGATGTTTGGATAGACTCAATATCCCATCTATAAACAGTTTCACAGGTTGGTATAGTGAAACTGGGACCGACTGCTTAACGTGCTCTTAGTGGTGTTGTAAAACAAACTTAAATTTTTTTTTTTAATTAAAAACTCATTGGTACACACCGGGATTTAAACCAGGGACCTGTGTCTGAGTGTTTTTAAGTCGAAGTTCTAACCAATTCGTCCACCACGTATATTATATTACTTTCATGACCTAAATATATAAATATTTTTAAAATGCTGGTTACGTAGCAAAAGTAGGTTTGGGTTGCTTGTTCATGCATAGACACGAGCACTGTTCGTTTATTTTCTATATCAATTATCAAGGTAATAAAAAATGGAACTTTGTGGAAGGTGCAACTACTAGACAACAGGAGGCGGTTTTTAACTCTTTCTGTAAAAGCTTATAAGTACATAAATATTTGGCATTTGAAAAAAATCTTTTGTTTTAAGTAGGTAGTTTGATAAAGTACCTTTTTAAGATAAATCGGTAACTCTTAGGTAGATAGAAACTTCTAATATCTAAATATACTTATTATTTAAACAACAAAAACTATGATTTTTTATTGTTGTTTGCACATTGACTGTTTCTTTTATCGCGAAAAAACTACCTAAATAAATTTATATCAGCAAAAAAATATTTAACCGTATGACAGACAATAAACGCATTTACGTACACCTTTATTTTGTTGTTGCAAGTTTATCGTTTAATGTAATATTTTCTAATAAAATATTGTAAATAAGGCTATTATTAAATACTGGATGTGCGCCGCTGTTTCACTCGCCATTTCATTTCGAACAAACCGGATTTAATATAAAATATAGCTCACCTATAGCGACATTATAAGCGGGTAATGTTATTCGCCGATTATGTAGCTATGGGATAAATAATTTGAAAAATCGGTTCAGTACTTTTTGAGTTTATCAAGATCTCTTTATAATTTGCATTGAGGGGCCACATTTTGATAAAATGAATTTGCTAATAATTCTTATGCTAGTAGTTACTAAAAATTGAACTTTAATTTGTAAAATAAATAAATTACATTGGATTTTTTGTATATTTCCGTTAATACTACGGATTGAAGTGGAAATTGCGTGGTTCGTGAGTATATTTTTTAAAAACATGACCTATTTTTAAGTTTGTCAAATAATATTTATATAGATTTACATGAAATAAATGATTTTGACATTTTTGATCAACTAGTGGTCACGAGAAACAAAAAAATAATTGTGTATGAGCTGGGCGCTATTTGGTGATGCCCGGGCTCATTATCATTTCATACAAAGAATATCATTTATCATTCAAAGAGACAATGTTGCGAGTATACCTACTAGGTGCATTTAGTCACAGTAAGCTGGGACATAGATTACATTAATAATTAATTTTATTTTAGGTTTTTATTTTAGTTAGATTTATTTAAATGGTATATCAACTAGATTTGAGTATATTAAAGTGCATTTTAATAAAAAAAAACAACTATAACCCCATGGAACTTGTTTAATTTAAGTTTTACAAATTGGAGGATTTTTTTTACAAACTTAAACTAGATTTTTGCTAACTGCGGGCATAATAATTGTTAGCAATCTTATTATAAATAATGTGGCCCCTTAATCCTGATGCTTATATACACGGTGAATTTGAATGGGTGTACTTTGGGCTAATATGATGTAATCATTTGTGCGACACATGGTTCCATGGAAAAAGTTGTTCGATTTGATCAGCTGAACCTCATATTATTAGCCCAAAGTACATCTTTTCAAAGTCACCCTGTATAATATAAGTATATATTTTACTTTTTCAGTTTAGCTGAGCATTAAGGAATGGTGGGACTTGGCAGGTTTACACCTAGAACTGTTGCTGGAGTCTGACTTCGCATCTGGTGTCTGGTAGGAATTGGAGACATATCAGCCTGTTGGAATGATTCTATGGTAGGTAATTACTATTGTGGCGTATGATCCTACTCTGTCAGAGCGAAACATATCTGCTGTTTCATAGATACAACTACGCAACATTATACATTTTTGTATCTTCAAATACAATAAAATTGTTAATAAATAAAATAAATAAAAGCAGATGAGATGACCTCTAATTATGCTAAAATAATATAGGCTATTTAGAAATCTATCTGTCTGTTTGTACATGTATCTTAAAAAACTACTGGAGAGGGGAGTGAACAGCAGTCCTCGGACTTAAGACCGCGAAGCAGGCCTTTCCGAATTCAACTCCCGCCTTCACTATGTTCATTACTCTATCTACCCAACCAAATAGTTGGCATTCGACATTCAAAATAAAACTGGTACATTCGACGCCATTTTTAACTTTACTCATTACTTTTACAAAAAGTTTATTTTGGTACAACCTCGCCTTAAAACTCGTCTTGTTAACTAGGTAAGGTTGTTCGTCGCAGCCATCCGTCGCTGCCTCCTTTATGCTTTTTTTAAATGTTCTAGGAGCTCCTCAGATTTGCGCGACGCGATTCTCCCATTCAAGCTCTGCGTTGGGTTCTCGGCGGCGGGCGTTGCTGATGTCACAATAAAGCTCAAATTCAAATAGCGAGTCAAATTTTTAAGTAAGTACCTATACCTATGTTAAATCTATACTATCTATATACTTCTATACTAATATTATAAATGCGAAAGTAACCCGGTCTGTCTGTGTGTTACACAATCACGCCTAAACTACTGAACCAATTTTAATGAAATTTGGTACAGAGATTGTCTAGACCCTGAGAAAGGACATATATCCTTTTTCATGCTAAAAAAGAGCTGTTAGAGGTTGAAGTAGGGGATAAAAGTTTGTATGGAAATTACGTCATTTTTAATACATATAACCAATTTAGATTAAATTTGGTATGGAGATAGATAGTTTGAGAACCTGGATAGGACATAGGGCATATTACTTTTTATATAGCTATAGGGGGTGCAGATACACACCTTGGGAAAAATAAATAAATACACCAGATAGAGAAGCAAAGTTAAGGGTATATTAAAATGACATAAAACTTCATTAAAATATTTTTGAATTTATATTTATATTTTGAGAAATATATATTTTTTTGTTTAAAAGTTGATATTTTGTGTAGTCTTTTTGGCTACTTCCCTAAATGATTTCGAAGGTACTTACTAAACATTAACAATACTTTTCTGTTTACCAATTTATTAATGTGTGTTACGCACACGCATTAATAAGTAAATAAAAAATAAGTTCATTAAAATCTCCATAGAGGTTTAAGCTAATTGCTTGCTAAGCTTTCGTGTCACTTTTAAAATGCATTAATTTACCTAGCTGAATATTTTATCAGGTAAAGAATTAATAATATACCACAACTATGAAGGCACTTGAGTTCCCACTCACAGCAAAACAATATTAATACCTACGTTTTTTTGTACAGTTTACCTCGTTCTGGGTGCTTATATAATATATAAAAGTAACTAAATAATATTATTATATAACCTATAATCATTTGTCCTAAATCGCATAGTAGGGGAGACTGGGGCTGGTTGTGACAGGGGTAGGTAGTTACAGCGGAAATAGTGGCTAAACAAAGAACGCCATATTGTATCTGTATAATGTAGATTCATACTAAGTTTGTGTTTAGTAAAGAGGTTTGTAATTTGCTTCTAGGTTGGAAGTTACCTATATTTTGTTTTTATGAGGCATTAGATGAAAAAATAAGATTATAATTTTGTAAAAAGTTACTGTGTTTTCGTTTTAATTAAATAGACTGCTTTGTAATTGGTAATATATTGTAGACATAATAATTATTTATTTTAATTTAAATTAAGAAAATAAACTGATTGTTTATTAGTAGAAAGTCTTTGATTGCAATTGTTTTTTTATTGTAACATTTTGTCCTTTGTGGTGTAACGACCAGCCCCTGGCGCGGGGTTAAAAGTTACACCCCTTTTTTCCCAGAATTCATTTATTAAAAATGCCATTTCTAATAATCTGCTACCTAAAATTATTTTTAAATTTGAATCTTGTGTAGTTACTTAATCAAAAAAAAAATCAGGTAAAACAATCAAACGAACAAAAAGTTGTGACAGTTTATAAAAATAATTTCACATCCAGCCCCAGTCTCCCCTACACCAGTACCTAGAGCTTTGTAATGTTCTACATAATATTAGTATTTAAAAAACGACAGTTACAAATTAATTTTAATAAACTATATCATATTATAATAGTACAGGGCTGGATGTGATACAGCCAGACTAAAGTAAAATGATTGTTTTAGTTTAATAAAATCAGACCGATACTTCAAATATTTTTGTTTACTCAAAGGGGATAAAATTACCTTTATGTATTATTAAAGACTATACTTTTATGACAACATTGATGGTACCTACTTGGTGACGACTTTTAAATAGTTTGTAATTTTGTATGTAACACTATAAACAGCTATTCACATGGTGCTCTACTTTCACTGTGGGACCAATTCGTCGAGGGATTTAAATGATTTTAATTATGTTAGACATCTGTGAAGCACTGTATTTACGGTTTCTGTTACATCCTTTTTGATATTGGTAGGTACTTAATATAATGTTTTTTTTTCAGCTTCAAGGGTTTTCCACGAGGTCTTCCACGAACTAGCTTCGTACGTTCCTGGAATTGAGAGGTGCTAGCAGACGAAACGGTGCTAGCAGACACAACGGTGCTAGCAGACGCAACGGTGCTAGCAGAATCAACGGTGCTAGCAGACACAACGGTGCTAGCGGAAGCAACGATGCTAACAGATGCAACGATGCTAGCAGACGCAACCGTTTCTTTGTGTATTCTAGTGGTAATTCGTAGCTTGATGTGGTTTACTAAAAAATAAAACAAACGTCATTAATTAATAGGTAAAGTTCAAAATTTGTAATAATGTAGGAAATTTTATAAATATTGTTCTGATGACAGGTAAATGCAGTAATTTTTTTGTTACTTTTACGAAACAAGCCTCTACAGTTGGTTCAATTATTGTTCATTGCGGCCCTTACTGAGTTTGGCCTTTAGAAAATAATTACTAGAGTTGCATGCATATTTTGATCGATATGTACATAAACATGCTCTTGCTTTTGAGACTGTCGCAATATAAGAGTTTATCTCTTGTACTTTTAAGTTCGCATATGGTATCAACTCTAATCCATGGTTCTTGGATTAAAAAAAATATACTATTGTCTTTATTCAGGAAATGTATCAGCTATTTACCCTCCGTTGTCATCGGATCCGACGCGACGCCTTAGGTTAGACTCCCTTTTTCTTTCATTGGCTCCCTGTGAACAGATGTACACAGCACGTGAAAGGTTCGTTAGCGGTTTAGCAGAATGTAGTGTGTTTCTGAGACCGTAAAAGTTGAAGAAACTTATGTAGATGCATCTTACCTCGAAGGATATTCTCCTGCACCTGACTACAATTTGCTTCACCTCCTCTTCCGGTATGCTCGTTAGCACGAATAGTGTTTTGTCGTTGAGCGGATCGGCTTTGAGCAGTTTCCAAGCATCCAGCCTATATAACGGGATTAACTTCTCTAGCAGCTTCATATTGCCCCTGAAACGCGGGTGTTTTTAGTTTTAGTTTTCAACGGTCTAACCAATTCGGCCTCCATGTATAGATATAATAATATTAGCAGACTCACCGTAAGATCACTAGCAGTGGGTAGTGCCTCCAGACCCAGATCCTTGTTATAGTCTCCGAAAACCTCGAGAAACAACTCTTTGTTACTTTCGAGCTCCAGTTCCGTATCATTAAAGCAATTATCCGAAGTATCGGTCAATACTATAATTTAAATGTGTATTGTAAAAAAAAATAGTCTGTTGCAAATTTGGGTTGAGCAAGTAGGCACCAACTACAGTAATACAAAATGGGTTCAAATTCTTACTTTGCATTTTCAGAAGTTTATTTTGTCTTCTTACATCTGGTATTTTGATCCAATACGTACCTCGTCAGCATGGGTGTCGCAACTATCTGGGTTGCTTCCTAATGCTATCCGAAGCATTTTATAGGAGTTGCTCAACTCCGCGCGACGCTCCCTTTCCAACTCCGCGTTCCGTTCGCGGCGTTTCTTCCTGTCAAAAGAAATTCCAAATTGAAATATCAAACTTTTATGTAAATGTAGAGTATTATTTTATTTACCGAAAATTAATGAAGATTTTCAATTAATTTCGAAGGACATAGCCCCACGAGGTCTTCCACGAACTCGTTTGACACGTTCCCGGATATTATTCATGCTAGCAGACGCAACTGTGGTGCTGGCATATGTATGTAGAGGTGGATACGACTGGTCCACACGACTTGCCCTTTGACAGTTTGCTCACCTAAAATAAAAAGTTGGGTGCTTAATGAAGTCCGAAATGTTAACCAACAAGTGGCGTGCTCATCGTTGTGTATATATAGACACAGTAAAATACAATTAATAAAGTAAGTACCTGCTTTTGATCCGTTTTGCCACGAGGCCGGCCACGAGAACGTTTGACTGTTTTCTGAACAGAAAAATAAATGTCTGTATGTAATTCTTTAAAAATATAAATCAATACCAGCTATTGACTCAATATTCTTTTATTTAAACAATAATTCAATTATCAAAAATAAAATATTAAATAGGTAATAAAATAAAAATAATAATTGAATATGAAAAAGTTTTTGGCTAATATCATTAATGTGTTCGATGCAGGGTTATCCAGTCACCTACTCACAAATGATTACAAATCTAGACACTATGGCGTTTTGTCTCTTTCTTACTAATAAATATGTTTGTATTAAATGTATTTGTCTCAACTTCTCAACAATATATTTAACTTATATAACATGTGGGTAATTTATAATAATAAAATACATAAGTCACTAAATTGAAACTTAGTTCTGTTTCCACCTCAACCTCAACGATTGGTTCCGGGGTATTTAGGTCTATTTCCATCTCAACTAGCACTGAGGTATGGATCTCTATCCTCATGAAGCAGATAATGGAGTTTATCTGGAATCAAACAATCAAATGATTTCTCTTTATAATATTAGTAAAGATTTATATAATATATTATAAAAAAATATTATTTTACCTGAAACATTTTGCACTATAATATGTTAAAATAGCACAATATCACACATAAAATGTATATAAGTACCGTTTTTTGAAAAATATTCTTTTTCTTTTGTTTATGGTAATAATAAACATTCAAAATTAAAAGGAAAATAACTAATATTTTCATAAAAACATTATTTCATTAGATTGAAGTTCATCAAAATCTTTTTTTTTCCATAATATGAAAAAAATTAAGTTTGAGGTTATATATTATATATATAATATACAAAATAAATCATTTGTGTACTAATAGTAATACTTGCACAGCTAATTTTGCCTCAAAATGTCTTCTTTCGTCGTACTTCTACTCTTTATATATTGGAGAGATTTTTCCAGCAATTTCACTCTCGTTAGTTAAAACAAAATAATAATGTCAATGTTTATTGTTGGAGCACGACTTGTGACTTTGTATATACCTGACGGTAAGTAGACTTACAAAGTCCAAGAATGTGGTCGATCAATATATTGATGTTTATCAGCGGCTAGACGGTTTCGAAACAGGCGGTGGAAACAATATTGAATAAATATTTATTTTCTATATTGTTTGTAACGCCAAAGACGATTTTTGTACGACATTAACTTTCATTAATGCTGGTTGCACAAAGGCTAGAAATAGATAATTTTGTATGATATTTTCTTTCGATAATGCTGGTTGTATGAAGGCAATAGGAATAGATAATTATATTAATGTTGGTTGCATGAAGGCAATATAGGGATAAACAATTTTATATGATATTTACTTTCGTTAATGTTGGCTGCATTTAAGAGACACATAAACAATTTGCACGAATTAACAAATATACTTTCGTTAATGTTGGTAGCATATCAATGCAATAAGGCGCAGAAGAATAATTTGTACAATATTTTATTTTCGCGTCAAGGCAATGCGTTTATAAATATTTTTGTACGACTTTGACTTTTGTTAATGTTGGTTGCATAAAGGCAATAGGGACACAAATACTATTTTGTACGACATGTTCTTTCGTTAATTTTGGAAGTGTAAGAAATGCGGACATAAAGAATTTTGTACAACATTGACTTTTGTTACTGTTAGTAACGCAACAATAAGGTAACGTTATTGTTGGTAGAAGCAATCCAATAGGCACAAGTCAATTTTCTATGGAAGCCACTTTAATGAAATAGTGTTTCTTCTTACCTCTACATGATGTCCATCTTCGTTGTTGTTGGTAACATCCGCAATTGTGTCCTAAAGTTCACGATAAGCTTCAGTCATTTCGAATCGTCGAACTCTTTCCAGTTCAGTGCTTCGTAGTGAACGCTGGGCCTAAGAGTTATCCTTTGCAAAGACCAAACGAACAGAATCACAGACGGACATCCGATATTTATTTTTTTGCGGAAACCGCAAACGACTGTCTATTATCGATACACATCATGTATTTCCCTATGTATAAGGTTCGTTTACTTTGTTTAGTGAAGCGTTTATGATAATTCGATATTCCATGTTTTATCTACTGAATCCTCCGCAGGTGAGTTTAGGTACTTGTCGGATTGTTTTTTGGTCAAATTATGTTTAAAACTTGGTTTGCTAAATAAAACTCAACATAATACATAAAAAAAATATTTTATTTCCTAACTTATGCGTACCTATATAGTCAAAGTGGATAAATAAAAACATTTATTGTCCAATTATTACTCCAATATAATTTAAAACTTTCTGCACGCATTTATAGTTTATGGTCTATGACGGCCATTTCGAATTATCAGTGTCAAATGTTATTAAAAAGCATTAAAATTTGTTATTGGCGTAATAATTGAAAGCGTTTTCATTTACCTCTGTTTACATTTACCTACCCACTTTGACCCTATATAAATAAAAAAGGTCATAATATTTCATTGTAAACTTTAAAAAAATGTAGGAAATAAAAAAAAAACTTATTTAAAACAACTTTAAAAATGCGATTAATGAATGCATAGTAATTTTAATTATAATTGATATATTACATAGAATTTTTTTAATTAACTAAATACAACATCTGCAAATGTGCATCTGGATTGAGAGATCTTATTAAAACCAAACAAAATGACTATGTTGGCATTTCGTAGCATAATGTAGAAACTTATATATGAAATATTTTAATTTGTAAAGGCGAGGAAAAAAAGTTAGCTTCCAAAAATAGGAGCTCTCAATCCTGACGTTTTTGAAAAATATAAAAAAATATTTTTAGAAGTATTTACTCTATGTTATATTTTTTTGTACTAACATTCAGTACCCACATCACGTAAGAAATAATTATAAGAATTCAAAATATTTGGAGGTAAAATAAAGAAGATATAAGGCAAAACATGGATCTCTCAATCCAGACGTTTTAGATTGAGTGATCCTTTGAAACACTGTAACATAGAAAATTTGTCTCTGCGAGATATAAGCGCCATCTACTGTAATAAATAAGAACTAGTTAAACATCTATTATTTGAGTTAGGTAAAATTAGAGACCATGCTGCCATCTAGCGGCTAAATGTCAGAAAATCCATAGCGGATGTCAGGGGCTGAGGAATTTATACAACGACCGAGGACAGATGCAGGACACCATCCACGTCACATCTTCGTCGTGAAGCTGGTGCTGCTGCCAAAAGGACCTCGGGCGTCTCCTCATCCCATGTGGAATCCTTGGCCTAAAAGGTGACCTATATGTTCTAAATTCGTGTTAGGCATTTGCTATACGCTTAGGCGGTAGTATGTCCCTCTTAGGCAGTGTCGCGGAACGACATCTCCAGTCAATGCTATAACCCATATATAAAAACTTAGTATATAAACTGTTAAATAAATTGTACCTTTAGTCTTAAGTTAGTTTGTAAGTTTCATTGTAAATAAATTAATTTGTGTGATTGTGAAGTGTATTTAATTCCACCTCTGTCAAGGCGCCCTGAGAGTTATAGAGTCCCTTTCCTTGAGCCGGTGGTAGCAGATTCTCTTGTCTCGAGAGAGACAAGAAAATCGGTTACAAAATTGGCGCCCAACGTGGGGCTGGGATTGTAAAATAAATATAGACAGAGTGTGGAATAAAATTTAATTATTAATGTGTAATTTTTTTTCAGCTGTAAAAAATTTAATCCATACCCTCATATTTTGTTATTTTAATTTTGGGGTTCAACTGTTAAAATTTGAATTCAAAATTTTTCTTATACCCTCGGGTCATTTAATTTTTTTTTTCAGTTAATTTTTTTGTAGTTGCATATTAAAATTTTAGATTTTAATTTTATAATTCTTGTTTATAATTATAGTTTTTTTTTCAATTTTTGTTTATAATTATAGTCTTTTTATTAGTATTGATCTTGGGTTTTTTTTTGGAATTGAGTTTAATTTATATTTATTAATTTAAGCAATGTCTTCTAAACCCAAGATAGCCTTCCTCCTCAAGGATGAACTAATTAATGAACTGGCTCTTTATGGGATTTCAGCCAAACCTGAGGACACCAGAGATGCCCTGAGACAGCAGTACCGGCAAGCACTGAAGCAATGTCGGCGTGGAAGCCTGCATCTGTCCTCTCTAGATTTAACCAGCCTAGACTCGGAGTTAGACACTTGCGACCTGAAGATAAAGGAGTTGGAACAGGTATCTGGCGGCGATGAGTGCAAGGTTAGGGTTAGGGCTAGGGCTGATTACATGTTGTTGAGGTTGTCCCGGTTGCCTAAGGAGAATGAGAGAGTGAATAGGATGCGTGGTAGACTCATATCCTTATTGGCGGACGACAATGATGATACCTCCGACTCTGAGTTTGAAGCCAACAAAGGGTCAGGTCTAACAGAGGTGTGTACGAGGAGTGAAGGGATCAATACTGTATATATTAAGGAGAAATCTGTTAATTTAAATTCATTAAATTTAAAATTTGATGGAACTACATGTGTACGTGTATTCTTAGAAAGGTTAGAGGAACTTAGAATTGCTCGCCATGTGAATGATGCTGACTTATTAAATTGTTTTTGTGATTTCTTGGATAAAACTGCATTACAGTGGTATCGAACAAATAAACATAATTTTCGAACTTATCAAATTTTACAATTCATAATAAAAAACTATATAGAAATTGTAAAAATAAATATATTTTAACGTCAGAGTTCGCTTGGAAGTTGCATTATTTTTGGCCAAACATGTACAATGATACAGTTTCTTATGATAATAAATGTGAGGTGTGTAAGTCTTACAAACTTGTGAACATTGCGAGACCTGGTCTCATAGGTAGGCCCAAGGCAGTCACTAAGCCATTTGAAGGTTTGTCATGTGATTTGCTAGGACCATTTCCTATATCTAAAAATAGGAATACCTTTTTATTAGTTTGCTCTGATTACTTTAGTAAGTACATTCTGTTGCATCCTATACGGAGAGCAACAAGTACAAATATAGTAAATTTTATTGTGAAGCAAATATTTTTAGTTCACGGTGTTTGTAAATTTATCTTCATAGACAATGGACCTCAATTTGTATCTAAAGAATTTAAAAATATATTATTAAAATATAATATCCCCAATATCTATTATAACCCTCGTTATCATCCTCAGGTAAATCAGGCAGAGAGAGCAAATAGAAATATTGTTTATGCAATAGCATCTTATGTTAAGAATGAACATCGGACTTGGGATGAAAAATTGGTGGAAATACAATGTGCATTAAATACTGCTGTAAATGAAGCCACCAAATTTTCACCTTATTTTCTCGTACATGGAAGAGAGTATTTAGGAGATGGATCTCTATATAGAGATGCTGAGCAACCTGTCCCTCAATCGGAGATTGTTGTGTCCAGTCCCGAAAATCTTGCTCATAATTTAACTGAGTTATCTGAAATTTATAAAAGAGTCGAAAAACATCTTAAGGCTTCTCATGTTCGTAACGAAAAGTATTATAATCTCAGGAAAAGAAATGTGCAATTAGAGGTAGGTCAAATTGTGTACAAGAAAACCAATTATTTATCCGATGCGTCTAAAAACTTTATGCACAAACTGGCACCTAGGTTCCAAAAGTGCATAGTTACTAAGAAGCTTTCTAGTCTGGTTTACCAATTGTCTGACTGTGATGGTAAAAACTTAGGTAATTACCACATAAAGGATATACTGAAGTATGATGAATGATGTTGTATGAGTCGAAGAATGTTAGAAGATGCGTGAAAGAAGTAGTATAAAAGATGATATGTAAGAAAATCTCTGTATGTGAGTGATAGGTTGTTTTGTAGGATTAAGCAAGGGGACAACTCAGCATTCATTGGAATCACCACTTCAGTAAACAAATTATAATAAAATTAGTCGGAAAATAAATACATATATATATACACATATATTTGTATATAAATAAAAATGCATGTAAATCAATTAAAAAAAAAAAAATCGGATTTACATGTTTATAAAAATATAACTTTATTGTAGCTAAAATAAGTATGAAACACTATTAACTGTTACAGTTATATAAATAAAGTGTCATACTAGTATAATATATAATGTCTATCTTAAGATAAGACTTAACATTTGTTTTAAATACACATAGAATATACAACTGCATAAAATAAATATGTATGTTGTATTTTTCTTAATTTCAATTGTTCTTAATGAAAATTGATTATCTATATGTTATATTCATTGTTATACATGTTACATTATGTTATCAACCTTATAGAAAATGAACTTGTAAATTTGTATATTAGGTTTTGCTTAAATTTTCCACAATAAAATAGAAAATATTTGTCTTGCACTCATCTCAGTCAGATGCTATGTCTGACACTTGCCTGTGTCTTTCTATTTAGGAAAAAATTAAAACTAAGTTTTAATTTTTTTTACGTAGAAAGGGTGCTGTGTAACATAGAAAATTTGTCTCTGCGAGATATAAGCGCCATCTACTGTAATAAATAAGAACTAGTTAAACATCTATTATTTGAGTTAGGTAAAATTAGAGACCATGCTGCCATCTAGCGGCTAAATGTCAGAAAATCCATAGCGGATGTCAATGTCGATCATTATTATAGTTCATAAACCCACGATATGATACAGAATCAATAATTAGTCTAGTAAATATATTCTGTTAATCATTATACTTATTTAAATAATTACATAAGTTAATTAAATGCTAATTTAAAATAAAAGAAATAATAAACACTTGTGTTGAATGCCCGTTGCATTGAAAGAAAGTTTGTGATTGGTCAAAAATAAAATAAACCAATCACAACGATGCGCATCAAAATTTGTCCGTGGAAAGAATAAAAAGGAGCGCAAGTGGAAGCGTCCCGCATTTTATATCTAAATTCATAGCAATAATTTGTCTTTTTAAATTTATTAAGTGCAATTTTTATAAACCCGAAAGTAAGTGTAATAACGTATAAATCGAGTTCAAAGCCTGTGATTCAAATATTAATCGGATTGAATTTCACAGGGGTTCATGGTACCCGGTTAAAGTTACCCATGCGTGAAATGTCCGCATAGGATCTAGTGCTGGTGAAATCCGTCTGCGAGTTCTATCAGGGGCTGAGGAATTGATACAACGACCGAGGACAGATGCAGGACACCATCCACGTCACATCTTCGTCGTGAAGCTGGTGCTGCTGCCAAAAGGACCTCGGGCGTCTCCTCATCCCATGTGGAATCCTTGGCCTAAAAGGTGACCTATATGTTCTAAATTCGTGTTAGGCATTTGCTATACGCTTAGGCGGTAGTATGTCCCTCTTAGGCAGTGTCGCGGAACGATATCTCCAGTCAATGCTATAACCCATATATAAAAACTTAGTATATAAACTGTTAAATAAATTGTACCTTTAGTCTTAAGTTAGTTTGTAAGTTTCATTGTAAATAAATTAATTTGTGTGATTGTGAAGTCTATTTAATTCCACCTCTGTCAAGGCGCCCTGAGAGTTATAGAGTCCCTTTCCTTGAGCCGGTGGTAGCAGATTCTCTTGTCTCGAGAGAGACAAGAAAATCGGTTACAACACCATGTTAGGCTGAGTAGAAGCAAAAGTTGATTATCCCAGCATTTAATAGTACTTCACGACATTATCGCAAAAAATAAATAAATATCCAAATGATAACCGTTAAAAAGTTATAGCAATTTCGTCATTTTTAAAACATCAGGAGTGAGTGATCTATATTTTTACATATATCTACTTTAACTTTCATCGCACGGAAAATCTAAAATTCTACGAATTATTAAAAAAACATCTTCTAAATCCTGGCATTTAAGCAATTTAGTATACTATATATATATAAAGTAAAATATCTCCTAATAGGAGTAGGTGTAAAAGGTTTAAGTCAAAGATAAGCGCACGTTAGGCTGTCGGTCCTAGTTTCACTATATAAACTTGTGAAACTGTTTACCGATGGGTGATTAAGTCTAAACAAATACCGCTATGAGTTCGCCACTTGTTCAGTGTAGTGTAGACTTACAATTTGCTACAAGGTGGAAATAAAACCCCTCCGCTACCTTCGGAACACTCCGCGGGCAAGTATTCGCACTTGTAATTTTTTGTATTGACTTTGTGTCGCGGGTGGCTGTATTGTTTTCTCATTTTTAGACTGGTTATTTTGGGGCTTAGGGTACTTCCTGGTATTTATAATATCTTTTTTTTTAAACATTACCGTTATAAAGAAATTTAAAATGACTAGGTTTTAAATGTATGTGGTTTAAAAAAAGTTTTTTTTTAACACATTATTAGTGTTAACGAGTTTTCAGGAGATTCGACGGTTATGTTACGGGATTAGTCTGAGTTTAGGTACCGCTTTTCAGGTAGGTCGAAAATTTGAGATCAGTCGTAATTATAACGGTATCCAGATTTATTTTTAAGGCATCAATCTGTGGGTTTACCGTTTTTAAACGTTAGTCTATGGATTTACTGGTATTAGTAAACACTAAAATTTGTTTCGGAATCAATCTGAATTTGTATGGTTTGGCATGTGTTCATACCGAGTGCCAACAAAAAAAAAACATGGTCACCCTACACGACTTGCTGTATGGGTAAAATTGAAATCTAAAAATATAATAAAGTGCAATCTTTACACAAATAGTTTAAATACCAGGATTTAGAAGATGATTTTTTAATTATTCGTAGAATTTTAGATTTTCTGTGCGATGAAAGTAAAAGTAGATATTTATAAGAATGCACATAGAGGGCGTGCGTGTATAAATAGGTTTGTGCAATGACAAATTTCGTGACCCACCCACCAGGATTTTTTTTATTGCAATTCTTGTTTATAATTTAAATATAAGTAAATATTTATAATAATAAAAATAATATTCCAAGACAGGAAAAGCACATTCACTTTTTAGAATTTGAAATTGTAGCACGTCATGTGACAGTGATCAATAATGTATGTATCTATATATCTTCCTAATGGTAAGCAGATCAATACAAAGTCAATGAATGGGGTCCATTAACATATTGTTGTTTAGAGCATTGGTCGTTTCCTCTACCGGTAACACACATGCCAAGATTAAATCCATCTTGAACATAACTGGCAAATATTATTTCTATTTTGGCCAGGGCACGTGTCGGAATCAAAAATAAGTTCCTCCACAGGATGCTACTTCATCTGCCTCTGTTTGAGCAATTCATTCATGCCAAACATAGCAGGATGTTCTTGGTAATATTTCGAACTTTTAAAACTACTTAAATTTTGCATTCACTGTTTAAAAATATACCTACTTCTAAAATGTGATAAAGAATGAGCATTTGAAAATATACTTATTTAACCCATTCTGATAGTTTCGGGAACTTGATAAAAAAATGAGCATTCTAAAAGTTTTGGAAATCTGATAAGGAATGAGCATTAAGAACAGTACTTAAACCATTCTGAAAGTTTCCGGAATCTGATAAAGAATGAGCATTTAGAAGTGTACTTAAGCCATTCCGGTAGTTTCGAGAATCTGATAAGGAATGAGCATTTAGAAGTATAGTTAAACCATTCTGATAGTTTTGGGAACCTGATTAAGAATGAGCATTTAGAAGTAAACTTAAGCCATTCTGAAAGTTTCGAGAATTTAGTAATAAATAAGCATTTAGAAGTATACTTAAGCCATTCTTAAAGTTTTGAGAATCTAATAAAGAATGAGCATTTAGAAATTTAGATGGGACCGACCGATTTCGCCACCACTGCCCCATATCGATGCCAAGGCCAATAAGGCACCTAATCATACTTCGGTTTTCTACTGTGGGTTTTCCGGTCTACCGGTTTTCAGAAGCCTACTTCATCAATTTCTTATCGAGGTGGTTGTTTTCTTTCAGGGTGCAGTTATGAAACGGGCTGTTGATTTGCAGAGAGGATATTAAATTATACTCGTAAAGTAATTTAAATTCGTCTTTTGGCCGCCCATTTTATTACCGCATTAATATGTTGTTTAACAGCATTGATCACTCTCACTATGCCGGCCAATTGATGCGGTTACGAAATGGGCGATGAAAAAGACGAATTTGCATTACGAGTCTATTTATTCTCACTGCTTTATGGTTAAATCAACCTGATTCGTAACCGCATCCTAAAGGTCGATTTGACCATTGCGTAAATTCGTCTTTTCGCCGCCTATTTTTTAACTGCATTAATATTTATTTATTTATTTATTTATTTTATTCAGGAAACAAACAGTCGTTTATTACTAAAAGTATATACATATAAGATTAAATAAAAACATTGAGTTCCCTAAATTAATTCCATATTTTATATACCTAATATTTGATTTGTTCTACAAGTTCTACATATCTTTAATGTAAATTTAACTTAAATAACAGTAAATAGTATTAAAATTTATAAGTAGGTACCTATAGAATATATATATATATATATAGGTAGAATAATAAAAAAAAAACAGAACAATAAATTTAAAAAATTAAATCTAAATAAGTAAAAACCAAAACCAAACCATAAGACTTACTAACTATTTGTTTAATTTTTTATCAGCACGTAACAATTTTGAACTTATTAATTTTATACTAGAAATTGAGTTGCAAAATAGCTCAACATTTTCTAGCTTCTCATTATATAATTTACAAGCTCGCTTTAAAAATCTATTAGCACCAAAGCATGTCTTACTCGATGAAATTGAGAAAAGGTTCTTTTTTCGACAACTTCTCTCACATCTGCGGGGTACATTGAAGGAAATTTTATGTAAAAGTGTGGGGGCGTCCACAATATTATTGATTATTTTAAATAATAAAACAGTGTCATTAACATGGCGGCGATTTTCAAGAGATAACATGTTATGCCTTTCTAAAGATGTTAAATAACCACTTTGATGATCGTGGCCAGTCCTGTAGTCTAGAGCCTTTAGAAATTTTACTTGTATTCTCTCTAATTTATTCATATGGACTTTATGAAATGGTTGCCAAATTGAGCAAGCGAATTCTAAATGACTTCTAACAAAACTATTGTATAAGAGTTTATAATTTTTAATATATTGTTTATCAGTATTGATCACTCCCACTATGCCGTCCAATTGATGCGGTTACGAAATGGGCAATCACAAAGACGAAGTTATATTAATTAAGAGTCTATTTATTCTTGCTGTTTCATGATCAAATCAACTCGTACCCTGAAACCTATAATTTAAAAGCCTTCATCGCTCTTAAGTTAACATAGTTTTAAAGGTCGTTTTGATGCGGGCCCAAACGACCGCTTGAACCTTGTTTAATAATTTAGTCTAAGGAATTATTATTATTTTTTGCACATTAGTCGACTCGGCCTGCGGGTCCAAATTTTCTGGGCCCAAATGACCGACAACCCATACCTATAATATATAGTTGTTTGATATTCATAATCTTAATTTCCCTGTATATTCTAATACGCGTCGACCGGTATGTCGATGTGGCTTCCCGGTAGAACCTCTGCTATAATACTTTTAGGTAATTTATTAAATAATCTTATACTGTTAATGACAAAATATTTATTAGTTTTTTGCAGTCTAAACTTTGGAATATCAATTTTATCTATATTTCTTAAGTTTAAATTATGCCTGTCGCCATTTTTACTAAACATACTTAAGTTTTTCTTGACGTACAATAAATTCTCATAAATATACTGAGATGGTAGTGTCAATACATCAATCATAGGAAATGTTTCCCGGAGAGAATCACGAGCTTTCATGCCATATATTGCCCGAAGAGCCTTCTTTTGTAAAATAAATATAGTATCAAAATCTGCCGCGGATCCCCACATTATAAGACCATACGTCATTATACTGTGAAAATAGGCGAAGTACACTAGTCTGGCTGTTGCAACATCAGTTAATTGTCTGATTTTTCTGATTGCATACGCAGCAGAGCTCAATCTATTGGATAGAGTATTTATATGAGCTTTCCACTGTAGTTTGGAATCGACTGTGATCCCTAAAAACACAGTGGAGTCAACAAATTCCAGATCAGTACCACCTAACTTCACTGTGAAATTAATACTAGTTACGTTGGGGAGCGTAAATTTTAGACACTTAGTCTTCTTAGCATTTAAAACTAAATTATTCGCCGTGAACCACTTCGAAACCATTTCCAGAGTGTCATTTGCTGATGATAGTATATTATCTTTTCTACTAACTTTAAACAGTAGAGATGTATCATCAGCAAATAGCACTATCTGCGCCATCTCCTGAACCATATGAGGATGGTCATTGATGTATACTAGGAAGAGGAATGGTCCTAAAATTGAGCCTTGCGGAACACCCATCTTTACAAGGGCCCCTTCGGATAGACAGCCATCAATATTAACACCTTGAGTTCTATTGGAAAGGTAAGATTTTAATAGATTTAAAGCTAAGTCGCGAATACCATAAAATTCTAACTTATCTAACAAAATTTGATGATCAACACAATCAAACGCCTTAGATAGATCACAGAAAACACCAACGAGGTCCTGAGAATTTTCCCAAGCATCGATTATTTCCGCAATCAAACTTGTACCGGCATTAGTTGTGTTTCTTCCTTTTGTAAACCCGTATTGTTGATCATGCAACAATTTATTTGTATTAAAATGACTTAACAGTTGACCGAGAATTATTTTTTCGAAAATTTTACTTAAGGATGGTAGGACAGAAACAGGACAATAATTATTTGGGTCTGTCTTACAACCGGACTTGAATATCGGAACTGTATTGATAGATCCCATTCATGGACTTTGTAGGTATGCTTCCCATTAGGTAGATACAAAGCCACATGCCGTGCTCCATTAACAAAGTTGTAGCCCCGCAACTTTAAAACTTTTTATTATGTATCTATTTTAATGAAAAGAACGCAAGCTTGGCTTCATTCTTACGAAGCTTGGCTATGAAGCTTATTCATTGTGAGTATTTTCAGTTATTCGACTTTGAATCCAATGAGTGGCTTTAGGGAATGTAAAAACAAACAAACCGACAAACAGGCCATAATAAAAAAAAATGATTTTTTCAGTTTTCTATTCAAGCAATGTAATCTGTTTTTTAAAACGGAAACGTTAGTTTGTCAAAATAACGAAGTCCTATAACTATGACATTAAACAATCACCAACAAAAAACACTAAAAAGGTCACTCTATTCCCTTGTATTACAGGTGCTTTTGACTCGATAGCCTAGCTATTCTCTGTCGTGGCTATTGTACTTAATGCTGAATTCGTATTTATGACGTCATTACCTTCTGTCAAATTTCCCAAAAATTTAAAATTGAAGAAATAATCTAAAACATTTTGTTTTAGATTATTTCTTCAATTTATTCTAACCTTGAACAGTTGAGCCCAAAGTCACTCTGTTGAAATTTCATTGTATGGAGTGTCAGTTACATAGTTTATTATTTTCGAAATTATGTACTTTTAAAAAATCTTGCTATTTAATTTTAAGTAATGTATTATATGTAAGTATGAACTAGTCAAGAAATGTGGATTTATTTGATGTATAAATGATGCTTTACTATAATTTCCCGACATGCTTAAGTGTGATATTACCGCCACATTTATAATAATAATATGTAGGACAATATCCACATATTTCTCTGGTCACAAACTAAGCTCTAGGCTTGCACTATGTGTACCAGACGCAACGATATAAAACATATTAAATTTTAAAAACTGTCACGGTCGCCAAATGTTGTATTTTCTCTTGTTTATAGTATAATAATCAGGTATTTAATGTATTTTAGGGAATAAAGGAATTAAAGGAAAACAAATTTGTAACATTTCAATATCTCTTCTTATCCATCCATCACAATAGCTGTCATAACTACTTTAAAAAAAGAAAAAATAATATTTTTTCACACATGACAAACTTTACAGAAAAAAACCTTTTTTTTTTTGCCATGGGTGGGTTCGATTCCCTTCGAATACAACGCCAAAGGTGCAATTTAATTAATATACTTATTTTATCAGTTTTAATTTATTATTAGGCATTGGTAATAGTGACTGTCAGCCTCTGTAATAAACTATATTTAAAGAAACAGATATTTGCCTCAGCCCTTTAAAAAAATGCATAGATAAAGTCACGATTCTATGCTGGCTAAATCATGTACTTACGCAATACTTACTTCTAGAATAGGTAATCTTGGTTCTACAGTTTCTATAGACAAACTTGCTTTAGTGGAACTTGCACCACTTTTTACAGTAACTTCAATTTCATGTCTGGAATATTTATTATTTTATTTGATACTAATAACTAATTCCATGTAGCTTTGTATATTATTATTTGCCCGCGGTATCGCATGCATATTTTTTTTTAATATTTAACATTTCGAGTTTCTATCTAAAATGATTGCTGATATTATAAACTTATTTCTGTAATATGACTTTTCCATACTCCTCATATTGTCACAATTTTTCTTTTATTGTGCGGAGCCCTAAGTGCGCAAACACTTGACCGCTATTTTTTTACCGACTAAAAAAACGGTTGGAGCTTCTCAATTTGACGCATTTTATGTTTTATTTTAATTATGTCACCAAATTGGTCCAGGAATTTAACAATATGTATGATTAGTGTATGTGTAGACGTGGAGTGTGAGTTAATGAGTTTTAAATTGTTGATACAATATATATAAGTATAAGCATTGATGAAACCTTAGGATCGTGATCTCCGGAGGCCGAGTAGTTTGCCAAGTCATTTTTTATATATTGCACTGGCCACAAACTAAGCTTTACTGCTTGTACTCTAGGCTTGTACTGTGTGTACTAGAAACAACGATATAATACATAATTATATTTTATAAATACACAGACTATGACAAACTGTACAGAAAAACGTGCTAATATTTTTTAGTTTTGGATGGGAATCGAACCCACGACCTCCAGATACTATGTCAAAGGCGCAACCACTAGTCTAATTCGCAAACTACTTTATTAAAAATCTGATGAACGTCGAGATAAGTCATTTTTCCTACAGAGGATTAGCTTGGAGATACAAAGGGGTAACGCAGCGTGCATACTCGTTACTATGGGTAACACTGCTGACCCATAGTAACGAGGTTGGAAAAAAAAAACTATTTTTGTGTATTTTTGTTATATGTATCTTCTTTTATATAGTTTTAGATATTATTTTATATTTATATAATACATAGTTATATAAATAACTATGTACAAAGGCTTAAACTAGATATTAAATGTAAGTAGGTAACATATCCTATATAAGGGTTATGTGAATAACACCCGGTGCATACGTAGTTAATATTGTTTTTACTTACGTTCCAATATCAGATAATCCATTAAATATTTCCAAAATATGACTATCTTCGCTATCAAAGCCTTCGCACGGGTCACCATTAGAAATACACGTCCATTCAAACTGCAATTGATTTCATGTTTTAAAAACTTATTTTTTTTAGTTATTTACAGAATATGGAAAAAGACAGCATGCAATGCGTCGTTTGTAGAATTAGAGCTAATTATTAATCATTTCATGTGCTAAATTTCAGAATACCGACCTGAAATATGAACTCTATATTCAGGTTTTTAAATAATAAATAATATGTGAGGACACTACAACACGGGATATAGTGTTCTAAAAGTGCAGGTCTATTTTTCCGTCACATTGCCATCAATGACGCATGACGCTTGCCGTTATATCAATTCTTTTATTTTATAGCTTACAGGCTTGAGTCGAGATGACAGCAAACGACCAGCTTTACATGTTGGGATACTTTTGCCCCATCCCATCTTCATGGTACTTCTGTTAGAGCGGGCGCTGCGGCGGAACAAGCACAAACTAAACAAGCGCCGAAAGTATGTAACCATTTCTAATGATCATTTATAATGGTCCGTGGGGATCAGAATCAAAGTCATTATACAATGAAATAGCACCAAAGCTCATCGACATCTCTGGGGACAATAGAGCTGGTAGCTTTTTTGCTAATAAGTTATGTTATTATATTATTAATATTTGCTATAAGTTAATTCAAAGAGGAAATGCTGCCAGCGTATTGGGTACCATGCCATCAATGGACAGTGATTTCGTCGATTTTCTAAATTTGTAACTAGTAAAAAAACTATCTAATAATAATGACGGTAAGAGGCCGATGTGACTGTAACTCCATAGCATAAATGTCGAGCACTTATATGGGACGCCACCTGTGTGGACACTGTAGGTCCCAGCTATATAGACATAACGTCTAAATCCTCCGGCGGCGCTGCAGCATTGGTAGCCCGAAATAGGAAAATTATTAAATATAGAAATCATTGCCCTTATGAAATTTTAGCATTTTAATTAGAAACATTTGGGCTTTGGTCTCCAGATGCAAAAAAACTATTGGGAAATTATTAATAGGTGGAGACTGGAGACCAATGTGCGTATCCTAGCATTTCAGTTTTGTTGACTCAATATCACAAACCAGTTGTATAAATATGGCCTGAATTGGTCAAGTCGTACAGAAGTTAAGCCGTAAATGTTTTGTCCGACTACATTACTACGCTACGAAAATGCTACGACGACTTTTTATATAACATTTCGCAAATTGTATATGGTTCTACTACATTCCTATAAAGTTCGATGACGATGCTACGAAAGTGTTATTTCGACATCCCTATTACTATTTTTATAAAATATTACCTTTTCCGAAAATTGTATATCAATTGTTGTACTACGAAGTTCGCTACGATGATGAAGCTACGAAAATACTACGACGATACGGAAAGGGTGTATGGAATATAAAATTATTGGCTTCATATAGACTAACCATACTTTCGAAAAATACAAGGCTTAAGCTTTTTAATTAATATTTAATTTTCTTACGTGAAATTCATCAGATAAATAGTCGTGGTTAAAAACCTCTACTTGTACAGTGAAATATATAGAAGTACTGACAACCAGCGCATCACTGCTTAATGCTGCTTCGAGCCCTCTCTGCAATACCTGTACTGAGTAATGCATCTGAAAAAAAACAGAATCAGCCTGAAGTGAAAACTTCTTTGCTTCACAAACTTGTGGCGGCGTTGAGCGTATTTTTCCGCCTTTACTTTATGGTAACAGTGCTCTGAATTATGTATATGTAGTTTATGTATTTATATATATATATATATATATAAGATATATTTAAGTATTGTAATATACTTATAGATTGTAAGTATTTTATACCACCTACCCCACTTATTAACTGCTTTAATTGTCCCGAAGGTGTGACTGGTAGAGAGTGCCTAGCAGAATTAAGTTCGCCTTTGTATTTTGTATGCAATAAGGAATTAAATAACAATAATATAACTATTTCTAAGGACTTAGATCTAAATGAATCAGTAAGCCAGTCGATGGAATAGACTCGTAATGCAAATTCGTCCTTGTTGCCGCCCGATAATTAACGATTTATTGATCGACCCCATACATGGACTTTGTCGGCCTGCTTAACATCAGGTAGATACAAAGTCACATTCTGTGCTCCTTTAAAAAAAGTTTGCACTATCAACTTGGAGTTTAACTGTTTCGTGCACGGACAACTATATGTCGCGCGTCGTAAAGCCACCATCTTTCTATAAGTGACCCTCGCGACTACGTCTGCGTAACTATAACCGTTTACGCAACCCACGCAACGGAAACTGTCAATAGCAATACCTTTTCCCCGTTTTTGTAACATTGTTCATTGATGGTCTGCTCCTATTAGTCGTAGCGTGATGTTAAGTAGCCTAAACCCTTCCCCAATAACTGAGCTCTAAAAAAAAATTAAATTCGAAACAGTAGTTCCTGAGATTAGAGCGTTCAACCAAACAACCTCTTCAGCTTTATAATATTAGTATAACGGAAGTTGACCGGGTCAGTTAGTCTGTAAATATAATCGCTACGTTACTTTCACAGCTTACCTGATTAATAAAAGCACTATCGCTAGAGCGTACAACTTCACAGGTTATGTCATAACCATGATTCACTATGAATGTCCCTGGAGGGATAGTTAATCTGGCACCAATGTCCTTGCTGGTCCACTCATCACCAGTTTCCAAGTCATCTAATGTCCATATGAACTGAAATAAAGGCATTATTACTAGAGTATAGATTTTCAACCATTCTTATGTCGCGACCAACGAAAAACTACCTACACGATTAAATTATAATAATATTTTAATTAATAGTTTATTTATACGTTTAATAACTAATTTTTATTATTTTATTTTATTATGTCTCAATATTGTATCATTTGAAAGTTAGTTTGTATGTTTCGAGGTTTATTAATTTTCAACAGACTGCGATTACCTTTAATAACAAACGTGATTTTATTTAAATTTAGTCCACCTCATAGCACCAAGTGCAAAGTCGAATCGTTTTTTTTCATTTTAAAATATCACGCAAACAAAGTTGCGGGTAACAGCTAGTAAAATATAAAATGACATACATGATAATTCTCAGTAGGACGACACATGGTAACCTGAGCTTCCAGCGTATATTCCATGTCAGGGTATATAAGATCACCTCCTAGGAGAACCAGGGAGAATTTGTCGGTCTCTCCATCAGACAGTTCCAGGGTCCTCTTGCCGCTTACATTGTTTATCCGAAATACTTTATGACCCAGGTCTTCGGAATCCATTATGCCTGTCACATTGAATATGTAGTCCACGTCTGGTAATAACTGTTTTTGGAATAAAATAGTGCGATTAGTATTTGTGAAATTACGGTTCCGTATAACATTAAATATTATATAAATGAATAGCGCTAGGAATTAATAGATTTTTAAAAGTATAACTCCAAAATATATATAAAAAATAATAACAGTGTTAATAAATTAAAACTAAAAACACACATTTTTCCATTGAACAGCGAGGCTGACCCCTTGAATAAACAAAAGGTCAGCCGTCACTAAACGGAGCTTATCACCAAAAAATACGTCATTTTTTAAAATAAAAATATATATCTTTATAATTTAATTTATATCTTACCCCGGTTTATTAAAGGCATCTTTCTTAATATTTTATTATTTATTAATTTTATTTTCTTATATGATCATCTGCTACTGTCTATATGATCATCTGCTGCGGTCATACTTTAAATAACGTTGAAAATGTATATATTTTTTAAAGTTGGGTATAAAGTTAAAAAAATATATTTAAAAAAAATTCGAGATAAAAAGGTACTTACTTCATTATTATCTATGACATATAAAAAAGGTTCAGGCTGCTCTCGATTTAAGGTTACTTCCAGATTTCTTACGGATCTCCAAAGTAGAAGAGTGAACCTTTGCGAAGGTTGTTTTAGCGGCTCCCATCGCACTGTCCACGTCAAATCTATGTGTCCACCTCTAGCTTGGACCCTTTAAAAATATATGTTTTATAGCTACAGGGTTAATTTTTCAAGTGTGCCTTCAAGGTCAAATCTTAAACTACAAGGAATAGCGAAAAATGCTCAAATACATTTAGGGTGGATTTTGAAAACTTAAATTGCGTCATTACACTTTTCTTAATTTATTGTCCTAGACGGGAATCGAGCCGGTTGATTTTGAAAAATTAACTAGGGGCGTGAATAAGAAAATCGGTGTTTAACTTCTGTCGCCATCTGCCGGTCTATTAATTCTGGTAAGTAATATCAAGCGGAAAGTTAAAGTGCTCATTATTAATAAAAAAAAATTTAATAAAAAAACATCATACCTACTACTGTCTACTTTATTAGCTTTTTTTAAAATAATGCTCTTCAAAACCAATTCTCATTGAAAACATAACAAGTTAATAAAATAATAAGTTTTTCAAAAAAGTAAGAAAAAGCTAATTATTGAAAATTATGTTATCATTTCGAACAATTTATTAGTCTTAAAAAGGTATTGTCTTAAAAAAATTTACTTTTCCTTTGTTTGCCGTTTAAAGTTGCTATCCACCATTTGATCCTTATAAGCGACATTATCACCGGTTAGTAGATTTTTTTCAAAAATCTAATGATGCAGTTTTTGGTTTTATCAACATCGGCCCCGAGACTCCTTTGAGCAGTTTTAGCTATTCCTTGTTGTTTAGGATTTGCCTTTGAAGGCACACTTGAAAAATTCACCCTAAGATATTAGTTATTTATTATTAGCTGGGAGGTAGGGTTATCAGACGTCTTTTAATTTAAATATCATAATGCCCGATTTCACCAACGATCTCTAACTCTAAAGGGGCTCCTTTAGAGTTAGGGATCGTTGGTGAAATCGGGTATTAGTCCTTTAATTTAAAGGACGTCGTCATTAGTGTCCATTATTTTGAAACAAAGACTAGAGGACAATACTCCTTACTTTATTTTGAATAAAATTAATGCATTCATGGTTATGGTAATAAAATTCTACTGGTACGGCGTTTTATTGAAAACAACATCATTATTTTGTCCTTTATTTTCTCCTAACAAATCCTCCACAAAACGAAAGCTAGCAACCCTAGAGGGAGGACTATATAACTTGGCTAGACCGATACCGGTCTCGTTACTAACGCATACAGATGCACAAACCGTCAAGTGACCTAGGCATATTTTGGTGTCAGTTATCAGGAGACTATTGTATTCTGGTACAAGTGATCGCTTTCAGGGCAGCTGATTTGACATAAAACTATGCAAAAGCAGTCATGTGACCTAGTTAAGTTTTGGTTTTAGTCTCTGGGTTTCCGAAAACTACTACATCGATTTCTTGTCGGTGGGAGTCTCATTTCATGGGTTTCCTTATCATCATGTAGATACAAACTCACATGCCGTGCTCCAAATAAAAAAAAATGTCAAACATGTTCGCTACCTCCACATTGTGTTCCTACTTTATAAGCATTATTTTTTTATTATTTTTTAATATTTTAATTAATTTATTCAACAAAACTTTAAAAACATTAATAATAATACAAATAAAATACCTATTAATATATTAAATGAAAAATTAAATTAAATTAAGTTGAAATAATCCTCAAGTTTGTCATGCGGCAGGGTGCCCAAGACGCTGACGGCATTGCCTTTTTGAATAGCAATGCTAATCTTTTGTCTGAAGTATGCACCAGCTCTCGGGTCACCTGTAGGGTCGATAAGGAGTGGTGCTATAGTTTTATAAAAAGACTTTGCATCCCGACTCCACGGACCGAGTGTCTCTACAGCGAAAGCCAAAAAATCATAAATATTATTAAGAGTGCGATATTTATTTTGTTTATTGACTTCCGCTGTAGAAGCGGCTGATCCCGCACGGCATGCCGTTCCCGACAAGTGAGACAGAGCCAAGGTGTCTACACACGTCGCATCCCACACCATGGCTCTGCCTGACCTCCGAGGAATCAACGTCATTCCATCAGGTCTCTTCCCATCAGTTCTAAATAGACCGTTGGGTTCTAAAATAGACGGAATATTGACTGTGGAAAGGGACCTGCGTAAAATATCATTTATTTCGGCATGTCTACGGTATCGCCCACTGCTTTTTATGCATGACAATGGTGTACGTCCGAATCAACGCTAGTGCCGCAATGACAAATGTGAGGTTCGCACAACTTAGCACCAACTCATAAGCAAACTGAAATACGTATTGTGCTGTTGTTCAATAGGGTACCTAAGTTGGGAGAAGGAAATGCTTCCAACCAGGCACCCGATTCCTTCTCTAATGCCGCAAGAAGACGAGCCTTGTCTTTGGTAGTTGAATTAAGCAACAAATCATTTTTAATTTTGGAAATAAGGGGTTCGTCACACTGTTGTTGAATATGCAGTTTGAGTGGCAAAACAGAAGTATTAGAAATTACATTCCAAGCTTCCACAGCGTGTGCGCGACACGAGATCTCAAAATCACTATTTAGTGATAGAAATAGAATTTTACCAATGAGATCTCGTGAAGTATAAGTAGAAGCAATGTAAGATGGAAGTGCGACACAAGAAATTTTGCGTATGCCAAGTCCTCCATGTTTAACCGGTAGTGATACTTGTTCCCATGAATTAAGACTAAAGTTAATATTTAGAATTTGTTCCAGTATTTTTTTTTTATTATTATCTAAATCAAACAATAAGGTTGTGAATTTCCAAATGGGTGAACTTCTAATGAAATATGTAAATTTAGGAACCAAGGTACAGAAACAAATAATATGAATGGATATGTGAACTTGAAGTTGTAAAAGTTTTTTGGAATTTTGAAAAAAATATTTTGTTTGTTGTTGATAAAAGGTGTAACCGCTTCATCAATAATAGGTGAACCCAAAAGTAAAATATTCTCTTTAGCTAATAATTTTATGTTTGGAAGTAATTCTTTAAACTTTTCTAAGATGAACCAAACCCAGACCGGTTCATTAAAAAATAATTCACATTTGGCAGTGTTTAATTTAAGACCAATATTGTTAAATTTATCCATTATGTTTTCAACATCATTTAAAATTTCTGTTGCTTTACCTCCTAGATTGCCATCGTCTAAATACCAAACATTATATTCTGCGTTAAGATTTTCGATAATAGTTTGAATGCACAGACTAAAAAGAAGAGGACCAAGAGGGTCTCCCTGTTGACAGCCAGAAATAGATGGAATGAGACTGTCGGAAAAGATGAGATGTGAAGGTGTAGAATAACTTTGCTAAACGTAATGATATATTTCGGGAAAAAAATTAAAAATGTTATTCAACATAAAATTTCTATCGAATGAATTGAAAGCGTTTTTAACGTCTATTTTTAGGAATACCTCTGATTTACCACTCAAAAGGTAGGTACGCGCCGTGTGAACGACGGCTTCACAACCATTTTTTGCGCCAACTCCCAGTTGTAATGGGGCTAAAAATCTGTTAAATTTATTGGCCAGTTTTATTGCTTTAATTAATTGCTTTTAATCATTTTTTATCTCACTTTCTGTTTTGATATTGTATGGCGGGCGACCATCTTCTGTTGTAATAGTTCGGAAAGGCGATTTAGGCTTTACGGCACATCCTTATTATCATTCCATGGCGATAACACTCTATAGACATATAGATACTTACATAACAGATGTTGTATCGGGAACACTGGTGACGACATCCTCATTTTTAGGACAAATAATTTGTGGTGCTATTATTCTAAAAGACTTCTTTTCTAACTTCTGAAAATAAGATAGAAGATATATCCTATATTGAAAAAAGGGAAAAGACGTTATTTTGAGATACTTTTTTCAGTGCCTATTAAAACAAGTCTTTTTCTACTAGATACTTCTTCAAGTATCTATTAAAACGTGTATTTTCCCCTTTTATAGTATAGCGAAAGTGGTTCGAATTATTGAGTAAAACAATTTCTGATGCGCTTTTTATACCCCTTTGATTAAAAGGTATACTTTTTAGGTAAGTAAGTAATCTATAGTTCGACAAGTAAATAGAAAACCTTGTAAGCAAGGAGAGAGGCGTGAGATATTTTTATCGTTAAATATGAACAACGCAACGACATATTAGGTCGACTTGTAGCTGCCATATTGTCAGCTAGATGGCGCGCCTCACAGTTTTTTGTGTTTACTCACACTAGTTGTTTCTCTCTGTTGTTATACACGAGCGCAATATGATCGATATAAATTATTGCGATAGTTGTCATTGGATGACAACTATCGCAATTTGGATGTTGCCACACACCTCTACATCGTTTGTCGCAGGTCACTCCTTTAAATTCTTGAACAAATCTTAATTATACCCATTTTTTGTTACACCTAGCTTAATAAATAATTATAATTCACCAATTCGAAGTATACCAGTATCTATTAAATAACTAATTTCCGTAAAATAACGATATATCATATTACAACAACAATACATTGAGTATTGTTGTTGTAATATATGATGGATGTACATTTTACGTTATTGTGATAATTACTGGATCTACACACACACCTCTCTATCGTTCGTCACACACACCTCTCCACCGTTCGTCACAGGTTTCTCTATTAACTTATTTTAATTACAGAAAAAAAATGTGTTTCCTACACTTTGCTCTATAGATAATTTAATAAGTACTTACTTGAGCTAAAGCAACTGTAAATAGTAATACAACACAGAACATTTTTATCATTTAAACAGTTAAAAAAAAAAAAATACAAAAAAAAAACAAAGAATTCGTTCCTTTGTTTTTGTGCTAAAACAAACACACGTGTGGTTCTAACCTTTTTACTAAAACAATGGATACCTGTCGTGATTTGCTACAACTTGTTTAATAGGCCATTTAAAATATTGCATGTCATAAAAATGTGCTGTTTTCGTGAAAATGGTCATGAATTAATAAACATTTTATAATAACCACTAGTAAAAAACGAAAGGGGCTGTTGATTTGACTATAAAGCACCAATTATAGGTATGCAATAAAGTCGTAGTCACCTATTTCGTAACCGCATAGTAGTTGTAATCAATTCTGATAATCAACCCCATTCATGGACTTTATACGTCTGTTACCAAAAGGAAGAAAACAGATTATATGCCGTATAAACTCTAACTTAGTTATTTTAAAGTAAATTTTAAAGTAAATATAATATTATGTAGGACAATTTGCACATATTGCTCTGTTACCCTAGTGTGAGTTTTTTTAACATTTACTTTCGCGTTAACTATACTATCTAGTTCTCAAAATTTCCGTTGGAAGCCATACAAATTTTAGTTAACTCAAACGCAAAGTTAAAAAACTCACACTGCGGGTACAGGTCGAAACTAACCTCTACTATGTATACTATGTGTACCAGAAGCAACGTTATAATATATAGTAATATTTTAGATAGACCCAGACCATGGCAAACTGTACAGAAAACCGTATTAATATTTTTTGCCATGGGTGGGAATCGAACCCATGACCTCTGGACAACGTCAAGACGCAACCACTAGTCTACTAAGGCTGTCAAAATATAATAACTCGGAGAAATCACTTTGTTTAAATTTTTAGTAGTCCAAAAAGTCTCACTTTATTAATATGAAAATTTGTTTAAATACTTACTATAAAGATTTTATTCTTTGTTAGTTTCATGTTAAACTAATGAATCTATTTAAATAATTATGTTTACCAATAGGACCCTCCGAACTTAAACGCAAGTAAAATTGCGAGGCACGTCTATTTTGTAAAAAAGTTCGCTAACAACCTCCTTAGCAAGAAATGGTTATGAAATAAAAATTATATAAACAAAAAAATATCTATTGCACAATAAGTCTATCATCTTTCCCAACAATTCCTCTTCTAGCGTATCAGCAAGAAGTTCAACCATTTCCTTATCCTCAAATGCCATGGTAGAATCGGAACAAAACGGTCTTTCGGAAACAGGTAAGGCCTCCATAGCTGTAACAAAGTCCTGAACGCGTCTTCTAGCTTGTCTGCGAAGAGAATTCCACTCAACCTTGTAGGGAATAGTCGGACAGGACTCATAGGCTCTTCTAGCAGCGTTACGTCTTCGTCGTAAGTCAACTAAGTCGGGTGGAAGTATGTAGCGAACGTCGGGTGGAAGTATGTAGCGAAACTCCTTAATGGGCTGCGACGAAATTGAGACGTAAGGGTATCGACAGAGTTCTTGGGGTCCTCCAGAGACCCAGTGACCTCGGGAATCAGACTGGAATTGTTGCATGATGGCGTGCTATTGGTGATTTCATTCTGAAAAAAAGAAACTTTTTTAAACAGGTATGGTATATGAAACCTTATAGTATATTATATAATATTAAGGTACTACACAGATCTATTTATTTAATCAAAATGGCATACATGGCTAGAATTAGTTAATATAAAATCACAATCAATTTCATAATACTAACATCATACATGTTTCTTGTAAGTAAAGTGTAATTTTATATGACTAATTAGTTGTTGTTATTATTATTAATGATCATCTAGGTCTTCATTTATAGAATAATAGTTTGGTAATTTATTATAAACTTTTATGGACATCGCGTATGGTTCGGTATAATGTAAATTAATAATTAAATTAATTCTCGTGCCGGAACGCTGGAAGTCCTAAGTATTTGATTTTAAATAATAATTATCTTCTATTAATATACCCATACGTTTTGTTTTATAGTTTACTAGCGACCCGCCCCGGCTTCGCACGGGTACAATGCTGATACTAAATATAAAACTTCTTATTATACATATAAACCTTCCTCTTGAATCACTCTATCTATTAAAAAAAACCGCATCATAATCCGTTGCGTAGTTTCAAAGATTTAAGCATACAAAGGGACATAGGGACAGAGAAAGCGACTTTATTTTATACTATGTAGTGATAGTGATGTATTGCACCTACCTCACTTATTAACTATTTTGATAGTCACGAAGGATTGACTGGTAGAGAACGTCTAGCGACAGTAACTTTATACTATAACGATAAAAATGCTATGACGAAATATTCATTATTTTGTATCTACCTGATGGTAAGTACAACGACAGACAAATTTTAATTACGCGAGTCTATTTTAATATCCTCGCTGCTTATTCAATCCACATTTCGTAACCGCCCCCTGAAAGGACGTTCCACTTTGACACGAAATCGATGCAGTAGGCTCCTGGAAACAGGCAAACCCACAGACTAAAACCAAAACATGACTAGGTCACTTAACGGTTTTTGCATCTGTATTAGCTTAAGTTATAGGAACCTACCGAGAGAAACTAAAAACCTAAACCTAAAGAGAGGTCACGGTGAGTAGTCTCCTTTCAGGATGCGGTTACGAAACGGGCGATAGACTTGTTGATAAGCAGCGAGGATACGACGAAGAATTTGCAATACCTACACGTCGTAATCAGGTAGATACAAAGTTACATAAGTATTAGTTAGGTACACTGTAAAAAATGTACCAAGTTAGTAAGATATCTCTCAAAATCTTTACGCATGATTTTCATTTTCACTGGACCTACCTATATTGGCAATGATCTATCACTTGTACTAGGTACCTGCCACTTGCCTAGATTAGGTAGTACTAAGTACTACCTAAGTAAAAAAATATACCATCACGGGTTCTTTTTTAGCTCCCGGGAACCATTTAAACGGCCTCAGGGTACCCAGCGGAGAGATTAACCCGTCCTCATTTCGCCTATGGTATTCAGAGGCAACACCTAACTAGTGGCGAGCTTGCTGCGGTTAAACCGCAGCAAGCTCCTTACTTACAGACCTTACTAACTTGGTACATATTTTACAGTGTACCAAGTTGTTGTGTTTGCCTAAGAAAATTTCTACAAAAGTTTAAAATAATTCTAACAATATAAAATCCTATCCTTTATTGATTACCTACCAACATTATGTTATTCTTACGTTTTTTTATATATAATGTTTTAAAATACATAAATTTTCTCATGTTTACAAAATGAGTTTTATTACCTACCGCTTACAGTCTATATTCCTTCTGAAAAACCTATGTACTTGAATCACGACCTTTTTATAACCACCAATGCAATCGAACAAAGTTGAAAAGTTTTACAAAAGTATTATAACTCTAAATAAACATGTATGGCAACGTCGCACTGTCTGTCTCAATTGGATGAGAAGGTACAGAGTGGCAACGTCGCAATAAGCACGATAACAGTAACTTTTTATTTTATTTCTTAAGGCATTGGTAGCAAGACTATCACCTAATGTCCACGGAATAGAAAAAACAAGTTGTTTTTTCTATTCCGTGCTAATGTCAGTAACCAAGAATCGAAAAAATACATGAAGGTAAAAACGGTGCCCGTCCGCGCGCGGGGCGCGTTTTTTTAGCTTCATGACAAAATAAGATAAATAAATTATAAAAAGCATATACCTATTTAATATTTTATGCGCTATTTATAATTATTTTATTGAAATAAAAGTACAAAATATAGCAATCCACCATGCAGGCGCCGGATTTGACGTCACCGGTCACACAAGTAGGTAAACACACTTTGATTTGCTTACTTTCATAAATAATACACTATATAGGGTAAGTAAATTAATAATTTATATAATACATAATAATTTATTAGCCCAAAAACACGTTAAATCTAATTTTATATGCACTTAAAAGGTTATGTTATAATAATGTTGTTTTTGTCTACTGAATGAAGTCCAAACTCCTCGGATGGGAATACTCTAATATGTAGTTATATCATTTTAAAAGAATTTAAAAAAAGAAGAGTTCGCAAAATTGCCAGTGTTTCTTTGCCGGTATTTCTATTTATTTATTTATCTTCACGCCAGGTCCCTTACGGGGTAGGCAGAGACAACCGAGCGCCACTTGTCTCTATCTCTACATTCTTCTTTTGCCTCGTCCACATTCATAACTCTTCGCATACATGCACGCCGATTTCGGAGACTTTTAACTGCACCATATTTTAGAACCTTTTCAATCTGATCATGGTAAGTGTGTCTTGGTCTCCCACGGCCACGTTTACCCTTCACCTTACTTTTATATATCTGGTTCGTCATTCTTTAATCACTCATTCTTTCTACATGCCCAAACCAGCGGAGCATGCCCTTCCTCATTTTTATGCCTATACTTTCATTCAGTCCCACTCGTTCCCGAATTACCTCATTGCGGATCCGGTCTGTTATTTTAACACCGCACATTCGTCGCAATGAGCGCATTTCTACAGCATTAATTCTACTTTCATCCTTCTCCTGACATACCCAAGTCTGACTCCCATACAATAGTGTTGGGACAAGCACTGCATTATGAATGGCTAGTCTTGCTTTTGTATTAATATTTGAACTACCCACCAAATAACGCAGTGCGCAGTGCATCCCTAGTGAATACACTACCCAGATATATAAATTCAGACACTTGTTCTAGATTCACATTATCAACCATGATCGTCGCATTCGTTTTCTCGTTTCTTTCAAATATTAACACCTTAGATTTTCCCGCATTTATTCGGAGACCTCTTTCAGCACATCCATCTTTCATATCTGTGACAAGTGATTGAAGCTCTTGCTGAGATGATGCAATAAGTACAGCATCATCTGCATACAATAGTGTATTAATCAACTTATCACCCATTTTGATCCCACATCTATTTTCTTTCAGTCTCTGCAGGCATTTGTCTAGGTATATGATGAACAGTCTGGTGGACATCACACATCCCTGTTTGACGCCAATATTGATATTGAAGCAGGGAGATAGCATGCCATCCACTCGTACGATTGCTGTACAATTCTTGTATAAGGATTGTACAGCCAGCATGAGACTGTCATCAATACCATAATCAGGCAAAATGTCCCACAGCTCCTTTCTTACAACTCTGTCAAACGCCTTCTCCAAATCCATAAAAGCACAGAAAACTTTCTGGTTTACGGCCAGGAACTTCTCTGTGATGTTACGGAGGGAGAAGATTTGATCCGTGCATCCCCTACCAGATCTAAAGCCTCCTTGAGCCTCCCAAAGTAATCCTTCAGTCATCATTTCCATTCTTCTCGAGAGAATCTTTCCATACACTTTGCTTCCCAAACTGATCAAACTTATGGCTCTGTAGTTGGCGCAGTCTAATCTGAACCCCTTGCCTTGTACAAGGGAACGATCACTGCGCCCCTCCAGTCCTCTGGAACTCTTCCCATATGCCAGCATAAGTTGCACAACAAATGGAAAGCGCTCCAGAGTTTGTGCCCTCCATATTTGATCATTTCGGGTAGTACCTTATCAATTCCCGCTGCCTTACCACATTTCAAGCTTTTTACGGTATTTCTATCCTCAGCTTATAGTGTGAAAGACCTCATTGGAAAAATTTTAGCTCCATCACTTAGTGATTTTGAGGTCGCACACATAAGCGAGGCTAGAAATGCTTGGTCTAATCATTCATCATCAATAGTACCGCCGATCACATTATCATCACAAAAATTATGGGACGAGCCGCTTTGCAAATTAGTACAGCAAAATTTGATTAGCAGTATTAATAATACCCCTGCAGATCGTGCTATTAGCTGTTGTTCAATGGGAATCTGGGCGATGGTTACAAGCATTACCATCATCCAAGATAGGTACGCTACTGGATAGGTCAACATTTCGATTAGCTATTTGCTTACGTTTAGGGGCTAGGTCTAATCTTCCACATCGCTGCCAATGTGGAGAGATGATCGAACAACTTGGTCACCACGGTCTTTCATGTGTTAAAAGCGCTGGAGGAATATCGCGACACGCCAACTTAAATAACATCGGGCCCTTACCACTGTCTCTGTCCCATCTGTATTAGAACCTAGCGGACTGGCTAGAGACGATGGTAAGGGGCCGGATGGAATGACGCTGGTGCCCTGGACTGGTGGACGGTGTTTGGTATTGGACGCGACTTGCGCCGATACTTTTGCACCGTCTCATCTGCCAGGAACTTCGCAAAAAGTTGGCATTGCTGCTCTCTCGGCGGAAAACCTTAAACGGCGCAAATATGCAATTCTCAGTAGAGACTACATATTTGAGCCGTTTGGGGTTGAAACCATGGGGCCGTGGGGACCAGGAGCTCATAAAATATATAAATATATTGCAAAGCGTTTGGTCGACACATCTGGTGACCCACGAGCTGGCTCGTTTTTAGCTCAGCGAATTAGCATAGCTATACAGCGAGGTAACGCGGCCAGCTTATTGGGAACCCTACCAATTGGCAGCGATATGGACGAAATTTTTTATTTATTATAATTTTACTTAGGTATACGTGGTTTTATTATAGTAGTTTTATTTTATTATTAAGGTATTCATGTTTTTTTTAAGTTTTGTTGATAAAAATAAATTATTTATGCTCAAAAGAATTATCTAATTGTAAGCCTAGCTTGCCATCAAAAAGAATTTGAAGAGTTTCTAGAAAAACGGAAGAAAATAAAACTTGTCAACTGTGAGGTAATAAAGTATGAAACAATGATACCTATTTTGTTTTTTATAATATCATTAGTACGAAAAGGCTATGCCTGTGGTCAAACAGAAAGTTTATTTATGCCTAAATTAGTGCTCAAATCCAAAGAAAAGTTCTGTGAGATATTTTTGCAAAAACTTGTATGGCCTGATTCAAATATCATGAAAGTTGTTAGCGGATAAGGTAAACAAAACCCTGAGTACCGCTCGGAATAAAAATGTGGTCTAATGCTTTGCAAAAACTTTTCTATGACAGCAGAATTATCCGATGTAATCTGTAAAAATGGTGTTATTGAAATAAAGAGTCCCATGAGTGCAGACTTTAAAAAAATATGTAGTAAATGGAAAACCAACCCAGAAGTTTTATGTACAGATACAACTATAAATATATTTGAGAGGACTTTAAATTGTAGCTGATTGCAACTACAGTACAAACAAAAAAGTATAAATAATCCTGTTACATTTAATGACAACTATGTATCAGATTTTGTTTTATGCCTGATTTCACCAACAATCCCTAACTCTAAAGGAGCTCCTAAATAAGAATTTTGACATACTTGCTATGACATAACTGTCCCTTAACTTAATGTCCGATTTCACCAACTCTAAGGGAGCCCAGAGTTGGTGAAATTGGGCATTAGTGTTGTACATTATAATTATTAATTAATTTGAAGTATGATTCCTATCTCCCTGAGTTTTACCCACCGGGACCTTAGAGAAATTAGTCTATTTCTTTGATGAAAGCATTCTCAGTCAAAAAAGTATGGTATTAGTCAGTTATATCACTCCTAGAGTACTAACCGAAAACTGACAAATTTTATCATATTTTTATGAGTTTCCATTATTGAAATCACCCAAATTTCTCTAATATCTCCATGCTTGTGGTCCCACTACTATAAAATAATAAGTTATTAAACCACAAGTGTGACCACAAGTCCTAAAATGTGTTTAATGAATGAATCAGGTGGTAATGAAAACTGAACTTAAAAAACAGTATGTAATATTTTTATGAATATCAGAATGCCACACCCTAAATTAGTTTAGTAAAAATGAATAATGAAAATATGTACTAAAAATGAAAGTTTACAGTGTTATATACATAAGTTATAAAGCATTTGTACCACCCCGATAAATGTAAAAATATTGAATGACACCTTATATTTTTTACTTATAATAAATATCATCACCTGCACCGTAAGGCACCTCCTTACGGTGCAGGAGACTGCTTCATGGTACCCAGCAGAGGGGTTTTAATCCCACCATGTAGCTGATAGATTTTTCCTTACAGTTACACTTTCATTCTTGGTACATATTTTCTGTATTGCCTAGTGTAATGAACAAAAACATTAGGTTTCCATTACTTCAGAATTGCATCATATGGATTAAAGTTTAGCTTAGCGTTGTGTGTGTAATTGTCAATTTTATTTAAATATTTTTTATATTCTTCAATAAACGTCTTTTTGTCTTGATAATATATGGCCTTTCTGTAGTATTGGGGTTTGGTGTTCTTCTATCTGATTGCCATTCAAATTTTGTAGGAATACCAACACACTGGTTTCATGCAAACCTCTGACACAGATCCCATCACATGATACTCCTCATAATTGTTTATATCATTTGGTAACTGGAATATGAATAAAGTACCCATTAGGATGACCAGTGGTAGATAAACAAGAGGTGAAACCTAACCTCAAAATATATCAAATAATTATAATATAAATATAGATAATTATAGACAAGACAATTACGCACACATAATTTAACGACTTATGTACCTACCAAATAAGTAAAGTAAAAACATATATCGAAGTGCACACAAATAGGTAAATTGGAGAATTTAGACTTAGTCGGATCTTGCCGTGCAAGATTAGCCACTTATTTCGCTAGGATTTTTTATTGATAGGTACTTTATTTGGGGAAGGCACACCATTTATACACTTAACACTATAAATCAATCATCATAAGTCTCCGAAATGTTTACTGAGGCGAGATGTGAGCGAGCGACCGAGCGCTTTGATTTGGCGAAAACAAAAAAAAACAATTTAAATTTTTTACTACCAAAACTTGATTTTTCGAAATAGTATCCACTATTTACTTCCAAACCACATAGATTACTTTAAAAAAAATAGTCATCATGCCTAATATTGCCTTTTGTCTTTGTAAAATTTGTTTTTACTTGCAATTTTTGAGATGCCATCTAGTGTTCGATAGTTGTACTATTTTATATGGACAAATTTAAAAAGAAACATTTTTTGTATTTTATTTAAATATATAATATGTATATTTTAGTAAACACACGTATTTTGCGAAAATTATACTTAATAGGGAATCCAATAAAAAATATGTCATTAAATTTTTCATTGTATATTACGAGATTACAGTCCAATCTAACGTTATCTTAAAAAAAAAACAGAATAAGGCTTAATAATAGTACATTTTTTTTTTTTCCAATGGACAGACCCGGACAGACGACCGGCGCAGTCGGTGGTCAAGTATTGATTCACCTATGTATAAGGTTCGTTCACTTACACAAAGTGAACGAACCTTATACATAGGTGAATCAATACTTAAGCCCTAGTGTGAGTTTTTTTCACGTTTACTTTCGCGTTAACTATAGTACCGCGTTAACATTTTGACCAATCACACGACCGCATTTCTAGTTCTAAAAGTTTCCGCTTGGAGCGCTGAACTATTTCCCATAAAAATTTTAGTTAACTCAAACGCAAAGTAATAGTTAGAAAAATATATTTTTCATTTCTCATGCTCTGAAGGTGCTTATTTGTGCAGGATATAGGCTGCACAAAATCGAATATTGTGCACAAGTGCATTAACGTATCTACTCATAAATGTATCTATATAAGGCAAAGAAAATGAGCCATATAGCCAAACACAATAAGAAATTCATAGATAGAATTTGTTATTTTATAATATTTACTTGTCTTATGTGTTTTTTAAGTAATAAACACAATTTCCTTCAGTATTCAAATTCAAAAATTTCGCACATTATTATATATTTTACCTTCGCTACAAGAAAAAAAAAAATTTTCCATAGACATTTTTCCTAGTTTTATTGTTTATTATTGGAACATTCTACGTGAACATCGAAAATAAAATTATAAAATTAAAAAACTACCTTTCCATAGATGTGCAATAAATAAATAAAGTGAAGTTAGCAATTATATATATATATATGATTGTCAGTCAAATCAAATCAAATCAAATATTATTTATTTCATGTAAATCTTTACAGATATTTATGAATAGTCAAAAAAAAAAAAAAATAGTTTTAACAATAAGGTCTAGAGTGCGTTTGGTTAGGCTGCTATATATATATAACCATTATAGATTAATTAATAAAAGGTGTCATAAATAAAAGTATTGAAAAAACCAACCAACCGAACGCACGCTACATAACCAACTAGTGTAAGACTAGGTGGTTAGCTGATTCCATTGACCTTCCGATTATCATCTGCCATACAAGGGTGCCACCGAGGCGACCGACCTCACCAACCGTATCCACGCCTTAAATATTAGTTCTTATATTATCATAATATGAATAATTTATTTATTAAAACTAAAATTTGTATATTTACAATGTTAACAATTATAAATTAAAAATTTCTTGTAGATCCTCCGTAGCTGCGCATGTGCCCAAAATACATAGAGCATTGCCCCTCTGAATTTCCAGCGATATTCGTTGGAAAAAATAGGATCTTGCTCGATGGTCCCCAGATGCATCAATTAAAAGTTTTCCAAGATTACTTCCAAATTTTATTGCATCTGGTGACCACGGTCCCAAGGTTTCCACCGAAAACGCTAGAAATTCGTAAGAGGAGTTATGTTTCTTGTATTTATCAATTTTTTTATTTTGGGCAAGCAAAGCTGCAGCACCGGAGGATCTTGAAGTGACGTGGGAATAACTTGGTGCAAGGGTGTCCACACAGGTGGCGTCCCAGATTAGAGCTCGACCTCTATACCATGGGACTATCGTCACACCGTCCGGTCTCTTGCCATCGTCAAGGTCCAAACCTACAGGTTCAAGAGTGCTGGGTATACCAGCAGAAGCAAGAGATCGTTTAATAACATTATTTATGTTATTGTGTCTGGATATACGGCCAGCACTCAGCCTGCAAGATAAACCATGGTGACCGGATGGTGTGACCGCGGCTCCACAAATACAGTAATGAGGTTGGCAAATTGGGGCGCCTATCCTGAGGGACACCGTGTAACACGAATAAATATTGTGTTACATCCTATATGCCTATCTACACAATTAATTTTGAATCTTCCCGCTAATCTCTTATCAGGAATTTACTACTGCCATCTGTTGTCAATTATTTGTACTACATTGTACAGAATAGTCACCTGGTATCATTTTAACTCATATTTTTATATAACTTACTATTTCTACTTATAAATATTTAAACAATATAATAAAAATTGCTTTAATATATTTATAATATTCTATTTATGTCAATTGAAATGAACGCTTACTTGAGTTTATAATTTTTTAATAATAGCAACCCTGAGACATTAGTCAATTTTGAATTCTTCGTTGAAAACATTTTTACAGATACCAACAAGTTTGGTTTATTGTGTTTTGTCTAAATGGTGGGTAGAATTAACACCTAGATGAAAGCAATAAAAGGTCGCTTCTCGACCATATAAAGGGTTTTACAGTCATGGAGCGAGCAAAAGAAACATGTTCATTGTTAGTGCATTGCGGCCATGGTGCCAACACATTCTTGAGTGATAAAGTGCCTCCGGATATAGACTTCTAGATCCTCTCATGTAAGTAATCATGTGCATACACACCACATTCAATTCTACCACATTTGTGTAAAGCATAGGCTGATTATTGCTTGTTTCTTGCACAGACTCTGCTGCAACATTCTGCTGTAACATTCTGCTGTGCAATCCACCTGCTGTCACAAAATACACATGCATCTACACTGCGTTCTGCCACTATCACTCATCTACTGCGCTATTGAGTTTCTCTTCTACTGCCTGGTCACACCCTGGTGCTGACGTGCCTGGAGTTCAAGCCTGCTTGGAGTACTAGAGGGACACTGCTGCAAGCTCCTGGCCATAGCTGAGGTTGTCTCATTCTTAATCTTAAATTTCTAAATGATAACTACCTAATATACAAATAAATTCATCATATGTTCTGTGTTCAAGGGTACACCTACTAAACTATCTACTGCTTGATTTTTGTACTTTGCAAGCCTCTGCTACTTATTATACTACTCTAGTAAAGTGCATGGCGCCCATCTACTTACCTCTTGAACATAGACAAACTTAATAGCAACTTATTTTCTGTACAAATTAACTTAGGGTCTTGGAGACCATAGCTGTGAGAATGTCTGGGTGATAATCAAAAGGCTTCACCCACACCCTGGTTCATACTTATAAACTAATAGCAATCTGTACAATTTGTGAAACTCAGTGTTTAATATTTCTAGTGTAACTTTATTTAACTTAACTCTTAGCATAGTGCCATTCACAACTGCAGGTGAAAGCACTATAAAGCATTGTATTCAAACCCTTAGAATAAAGCTTTAGAGCTGTGAAGCTGTGACAGCACAGGAGTGCCAGCTCATCACACATTGTTGATTGTTACCTCTTAAGTCCTTTTTTTATTAACTAATCTAACCATTTTATTGTTCACCTGTTTAGGCTTGTGTATTTTTAAAATATATATATCTGTTTCCTTCATTTTCACAAAATCTGAGTTCATAATTTCACTTCCTCTTAGGCTGCCTTTATATAGTGACTTTGGCCTTCTTCTCAGCTTAATATATATCCAATTTAATAAAACTTCAGAATCTCTTGTCATTATTTATTGATATATTGCTTTTAACGCTGAGAATAAGGCTGAAACACCCACTACCAAAAATCTTATGTTATATTGGCGCCCAACGTAAATTTTGATTAACCACATCTAGGTACACTCTACACTCACACAGCTTTTACTAATGTTGTACCCTCTTATTTTTTCAAAATAAAAAGCTTGTTTTTAAAACAATTTCAGGATGGAACTGGAATATCTATCCAAGGAGGAACTTCAGCTAGTACTGCGTGCTCAAGGAACTGATTACGCAGATACGGACACTGTACCCATACTGCGGAGGCTCTTCCGAAATGCACCACAGGACCTGGAGGCTGCAGCAGCATACCTTCAAAAACTGGAATTGTCTTCTGAAATTGACCGACTAACAAGTAAGCTTGACCTCATCCAGGCACGTGACCATACAACCTCAAGCGCATGCAGACGCACATGTAGGACACACCTCAACTATATAATTACTCGCTTAACTCTATTAGAATCTGTTAGTGGCTCATTAGCCAATCATGAAGCTAGGATAGAACTTATTGTGCAGGCACAGAATTCTTTTAACTCATTAATTTGTCAAACTCAATCTGCTTATCCTATAATTAAAAATACTACTACTTTTGATACCAATACTACTACTACTTTTGATGTCAAGACTGCTACTACTACTACCCCATTACTTGATAAACTTAACTTAAATGAACAAACTAGAAACAATAATTTACTACCCACTATACCGACTACTACCATTTGCAATTCCCCAACTTATACTACTACCTACACTCAACCACTACCTAGTCACACTCATAATATTACACCTACCTCCAACTTTAACTTTAGAAACTCACCTCTTTTAAAATGGGACTTACACTATGATGGACGTCATTGTGTGAAAGAATTCATCATCCGACTATCTGAATTTGCAAATTCTTGTGGCATGCCGGAGCATCATATCCTTGACAACATAGTACATCTATTCAAAGGTGATGCCCTGGTGTGGTTCAGAAGCATTAGCAAACCGGTCACACTTCAGGGACTTCTTAAGGAATTAAAAGCTGAATTCCTACCCGTGGACCATGAGCGAGTGCTCCTGAACAAAATTAGAAGCAAGTTGCAAGAAGATGGTGAAAATATTAAGTCTTACATTAACAACATGCAAGCTCTTTTTAACAAACTTACCAATCCTCTACCAGAATCAGAAAAATTGAATATTATAATGCTGAATATGAGTCCTTTCTATATCTCCAAACTTGCATTGGTTGAAGTCTCATCTATTGCTAATCTAAAACAAATCTGCTCAAGATTAGAAACAGCTAAGTTTAGGTGTGAAGAGCGAGGTTACTTTCATGTACCAAAGGACAAGGAACCACTCGCAAACATACCTCAACCACATAGGGTACTACACACACTAGACACTAGGGAACCACTTCAACCAACACAACACAAACAACATTGGCAACCAGCTAAATCTAATTTTACTTGTTTAAAATGTGGTGGTAACCATAGTAGTGTACACTGCAAAACTTATCCTACAATAATTTGTCTTAGGGTGTAAAAAATCTGGAACTTTAACTAGGAATTGTGATTGTTCAAAAAACTAGCTTATAGGTCAGATGTACACAAGAGTTCTGGAACTTATTATAATACAAATATTTCCAAAACTACTTTTAATACTGTTAATACTTTTAAGTGTTATTCTGACCAGGAATGGCAAAACTGGCTTACTTATTTAAAAACTTTCTTTTCTTCTTACAAAACTAATACTCTCTTTTCTAATCACCACTTAGATGACAGAGGTTTTATAAAAATCTCAATCATTGGTCTTGAGTGTCTTGCTTTGGCTGATACCGGAGCAACCACTTCCGTCATCAGTGAAACAGCTCTAAATACTTTATTACAAGCTGGACTGTATACTAAAATCGAGAGTACTAACTCTATTTCTCTTAAAGTAGGCAACAATGCTCTGCTTAATACCCTAGGTTCAGTAGCTTTACCTATAGTATATAATGGGACTCTACAGATCATTCATTTCCAAGTTAGCTCTGATATCAATACACCATTGATATTAGGGGTGGATGTACTTAGGTCATTTAACTTGTGTTCTGATGTTTTGAAACCCAACTCACATACTCTCTCTATTTTATCCCAACACTCACTAACTGACAACACTACTCACCTACATGACTACTTAGACTTAGATGACTCTCAACGACTACTTATTGACAAAATTGTCAAACTCTACTCTACTATAGCTGCTACTGACTCTAAATTAGGACTGACCACTTTAGAGGAACACTACATTGACACTGGCGACCTTCCACCTGTAAGACAGAAATACTACCCTATACCCTTTCATCATAAAAAATATGTAGAGCTCGAAATAAATAAAATGCTCGAACTAGGAATCATAGAGAAAAGCAACTCGCCATGGAACAGCCCTATACTAATAGTTCCCAAGGCCAATGGGGAACATAGACTATGCCTTGATAGTAGAAAACTTAATAGTATTACTAAAGTAGACTCTTACCCAATGCCTCATGCTCAAAATATCCTAGACTCTTTAAATAATGCGAAATTTTTGTCCTCTATAGACTTAAAAAGTGCTTTCTTTCAACTTAACTTGGAAAAATCCTCTAGGGAAAAGACTTGCTTTTCTATTCCAGGACTAGGAGCATTCCAGTTCTGTAGAATGCCTTTTGGTCTTGTGAATGCGACTGCTAGAATGATGCGTCTCATGGACAAAGTCTTTGGCCCGGAATTTGATGGTAAAATCTTCTACTATGTTGATGACATCATCCTGGTTAGTTCTTCATTCCAAGAACACCTAGACTTACTATACATAGCTTTTAAGAAACTGCAGGAAGCTGGCCTTACTATTAACTTTGATAAATCTGTCTTCTGTAGATCTAGCCTGCGTTTCTTGGGGTATGTTGTGGATAGAAATGGACTACGTACTGACTGTGACAAAATAAAACCTATACTTGCCTATCCTACTCCTACAACTCAAAAGGACGTAAGACGCTTTCTTGGAATGGTCTCTTGGTATCGTCGATTCATTAAGAATTTCTCTGAAGAAACTGCTCCTCTTAATAAATTGACGAAGAAACTACCAAAAGGTCAAAAATTCAACTTTGACAATGACGCTCTGACTGCATTAGACAAAATCAAAGGTCTTCTTATCTCTGCTCCTATTCTCTCTATACCTAAATTTGACCGACCATTCATACTCAACACTGACGCTTCTGACAAGGGACTGGGAGTTGTGTTATCACAACTAGATGATGACAACAACGAACACCCTATCGCTTATGCTAGCAGGACTCTTTCAAGGACCGAAAAGAACCATTCTACAACTGAAAAAGAACTAAATGCTTTACTTTTTGGCTTAGAAAAATTTAGAGGTTACATTGAAGGTTCGCCGTTTCAAACTACAGTCTATACTGATCACAGTAGTCTGAAGTGGTTAGTAAGCTTGAAAAGTCCCACTGGTAGACTTGCTCGATGGTCACTTAGGTTATCTCAATTTAATTTTAAAATTGAATATCGTAAAGGTTCTGAAAATGCCCTTCCTGATGCTTTATCTCGTGCTCCTATTAACTCCATTCTCTCTAACATACAAAACTACTCACAAACGACTGACAATTGGTATCTCTCTAAACTACGAAATATAAAAGACAAACCTGACAGATACCCTGACTGGAAAGTACTCAATGACCGACTTTACAAAAGAATCAGACAAAAAAATCCTTTGACTGTGGATTGTGAATGGAAACTTGTCATACCACAGGAATACAGACAAGACATTATAAGACAACTCCATGAACCTCCTTCAGCTGCTCACTTGGGCACCTTTAAAACTCTAAAAAGAATCAGACAATCTTACTTTTGGCCAAAAATGCACACAGACATCGGCAAATTTGTCAAAATCTGTCAAACTTGTCTAACTTACAAAAGTACTAATGAATCACCTCCTGGACTTATGACAAATCCAAAAATAATTCTCCGACCTCACCAAACTATATGTACTGATATCTTAGGACCCCTACCTAGATCTTATGCAGGCTATAAATTTATTTTGGTAGTTGCAGACTGCTTTACCAAACATACTAATATTTTTCCTATGAGAAATTCACTAGCTAAAACTGTTGTAAATATTATAGAAAATCAGTATATTTTAAAATTTGGAGTTCCTCAAACTATTATTATGGATAATGGACCTCAATATATCTCTAAACTCATGACCAACTTAATAAATAAATACAAAATACCTAATGTCTTTTATAACTGTCGCTTCTTACCTCAAAACAATCCTGCTGAAAGGATTAATAGAGTCATTGTTACAGCACTATCTTCCTATGTAGGTACAGACCATAGACAGTGGGCTGAAAATCTGCCTGGTATTGAATTTGCCATCAATACTGCTGTCCATGAGATAACTGGATACAGCCCTTACTTTCTTAACCACGGACGGGAAGCCATACTGTCTGGGGACTGGTATAAAGATGGTACTGTGAAGGACTCTGAGTTACTGTTTACTGATAGGGAACCTTATGCTAACACTTTAACTCACCTCAAAGAAATATTTGCCTCAGTTCAGGTACACTTGAACAAATCTTACATCCGCAACAAACACTACTATAACAAAAATAGGCGTGATGTAGAATATAATGTAGGGCAAATAGTTTGGAAAAAAGAATATCCTTTATCTAATGCTGACAAGTACTTTGCCAGCAAGCTAGCTCCTAAGTTTCTTAAGTGTAAAATCACTAAGAAAATATCACCACTGTCTTACATCCTAGAAGACTTTCATACAGGTAAAAACCTGGGAACTTGGCATATCAAGGACATACTAAAGTCTAGTCCTTGCTAATGCACTAATTTAACTAGATATCTTAGGTCTTATGTAAACCCTAACTTATTATTCTAGATCTCTTAAAACCTACTTCTCTTTATCTAACAAAAATAAATATCTTTGTTAGATTATTATTATATCTTTACTTAGGTCTCAACCTAGCCAAACCTAGGTCTCCTTAGGTCTATAATACAAAAAAAAAAAAAAATTTTTTTTTTTTTTTTTCACTAACTTAGGCGACTGCTTTCGTTTTCCCTCGTGAATTTAATTAATTGCTGTCCCCTCTTGCTGGTCAATACTGATCAAACTCTTGATATAAACACAATATTTTATGTAATTATAATTATGTAACTGGTATACTTAGTTTATTTTATATATAAACACAACTGCTTATGTATGTATATATACAAATATTTCACTCCCAACCCAAAGATTGAAAGATTTATTTATGTGAGATGAACTCTAAGTGATAGAGAATGGAAAGGTTTTTTTAATATTTTTTATTATTAGGCGCCAAAATAGATGAAGCATGCAAGGAAGTATACAGGGAGCATGAATGAATAACAACTTATTATAATATTATTTTATTTTACACATTACACTCCTTACACTCTGTCATAATGCCATGCAAATCTCAGCTGGGTGGTTGTAAAATACACATGATAAGAATTTATGTGGAAACCTTATTGACCTTTGCTGACATTATAGACTGCACACACACATAACAATGTAACATTTTTTTGTAATGACGACTAGGTGTTCCCTAACCCAACTAAACTCCTAGTTGGTAACTTGGTTATCATGTCTTAAATAAAACACACATACACATATTTATTATATCAATTGGAATAGGCAAAGGCGCAACTTAAAAAAAAGAAAAAAAAATTTAACATTTTTTTTCTAAGTAGGGCGGTATTGTAACACGAATAAATATTGTGTTACATCCTATATGCCTATCTACACAATTAATTTTGAATCTTCCCGCTAATCTCTTATCAGGAATTTACTACTGCCATCTGTTGTCAATTATTTGTACTACATTGTACAGAATAGTCACCTGGTATCATTTTAACTCATATTTTTATATAACTTACTATTTCTACTTATAAATATTTAAACAATATAATAAAAATTGCTTTAATATATTTATAATATTCTATTTATGTCAATTGAAATGAACGCTTACTTGAGTTTATAATTTTTTAATAATAGCAACCCTGAGACATTAGTCAATTTTGAATTCTTCGTTGAAAACATTTTTACAGATACCAACAAGTTTGGTTTATTGTGTTTTGTCTAAATGGTGGGTAGAATTAACACCTAGATGAAAGCAATAAAAGGTCGCTTCTCGACCATATAAAGGGTTTTACAGTCATGGAGCGAGCAAAAGAAACATGTTCATTGTTAGTGCATTGCGGCCATGGTGCCAACACATTCTTGAGTGATAAAGTGCCTCCGGATATAGACTTCTAGATCCTCTCATGTAAGTAATCATGTGCATACACACCACATTCAATTCTACCACATTTGTGTAAAGCATAGGCTGATTATTGCTTGTTTCTTGCACAGACTCTGCTGCAACATTCTGCTGTAACATTCTGCTGTGCAATCCACCTGCTGTCACAAAATACACATGCATCTACACTGCGTTCTGCCACTATCACTCATCTACTGCGCTATTGAGTTTCTCTTCTACTGCCTGGTCACACCCTGGTGCTGACGTGCCTGGAGTTCAAGCCTGCTTGGAGTACTAGAGGGACACTGCTGCAAGCTCCTGGCCATAGCTGAGGTTGTCTCATTCTTAATCTTAAATTTCTAAATGATAACTACCTAATATACAAATAAATTCATCATATGTTCTGTGTTCAAGGGTACACCTACTAAACTATCTACTGCTTGATTTTTGTACTTTGCAAGCCTCTGCTACTTATTATACTACTCTAGTAAAGTGCATGGCGCCCATCTACTTACCTCTTGAACATAGACAAACTTAATAGCAACTTATTTTCTGTACAAATTAACTTAGGGTCTTGGAGACCATAGCTGTGAGAATGTCTGGGTGATAATCAAAAGGCTTCACCCACACCCTGGTTCATACTTATAAACTAATAGTAATCTGTACAATTTGTGAAACTCAGTGTTTAATATTTCTAGTGTAACTTTATTTAACTTAACTCTTAGCATAGTGCCATTCACAACTGCAGGTGAAAGCACTATAAAGCATTGTATTCAAACCCTTAGAATAAAGCTTTAGAGCTGTGAAGCTGTGACAGCACAGGAGTGCCAGCTCATCACACATTGTTGATTGTTACCTCTTAAGTCCTTTTTTTATTAACTAATCTAACCATTTTATTGTTCACCTGTTTAGGCTTGTGTATTTTTAAAATATATATATCTGTTTCCTTCATTTTCACAAAATCTGAGTTTATAATTTCACTTCCTCTTAGGCTGCCTTTATATAGTGACTTTGGCCTTCTTCTCAGCTTAATATATATCCAATTTAATAAAACTTCAGAATCTCTTGTCATTATTTATTGATATATTGCTTTTAACGCTGAGAATAAGGCTGAAACACCCACTACCAACCACTACCTGCTATTCTAACGGTTTGCCTGTCTAGTAAAGTTGCCAAAGAAGGCGTTGGAAGTGCTTCAAGCCAAGCGCCTGATTCTTTACATTGAGCAGCCAACATTCTAGCTTTGTCGGTATTCGAGAGTGTGTCTATGAAATTATTTATTATATTGGCTGTAGATATTTTTAAATGACCATCAATCGCATTAACATAGTTATATGGATCGGTATCTTTAAGGGCGTAAACACTAGTTGTAAAGTCGATCCCTCCGGAGACACCCCGGAGAAAAAGGTACCAGCAAGTAAAAAACTCTGGTGCTTCACACAAACTAACAGAGGAATATAGCCATTGAGTTACCGATATGCATATCGCAGCATACATTAAATGCTCTAACCCTACTAAAAGCATGCGTAAAACACCCTATGGCAGATTATTTAACAATTTAGCAATTGGTTGCTGTACCAATGTACAGAACTGCAAATACTAAAGAGTACAGGCACTTTACTAAATAATAATATATAATTACAGAGTACCTGCATAATGTAAATATTAATAAGTAATCATAAGATATACCTTATCCAAAGATAAAATTTAAATAATAATAAAAAATAAATTAAGTAATAATAAGTTATTACAATATCAGATTTAACATACCTACTAGGGTACTCATTTGAAAAGGCAATACTAGTTGTGAGACCTCAATTGCAGATCAGAACGGGTCCAGACATCTTTATCATTAATATAGTCATTAACTCTATAGTAAGCCCTATGGATTAATGTTTGTTTTATACAATTTTTTAACTTTATTTCACTTAAATCTATAATACTTTTAGGTAATTTATTAAATAACCTTATACTGTTAATGACAAAACATTTATTAGTTTTTTGCAGTCTAAACTTTGGAATATCAATTTTATCTATATTTCTTAAGTTTAAATTATGCCTGTCGCCATTTTTACTAAACATACTTAAGTTTTTCTTGACGTACAATAAATTCTCATAAATATATTGAGATGGTAGTGTCAATACATCAATCATAGGAAATGTTTCCCGGAGAGAATCACGAGCTTTCATGCCATATATTGCCCGAATAGCCCTCTTTTGTAAAATAAATATACTATCAAAATCTGCCGCGGATCCCCACATTATAAGACCATACGTCATTATACTGTGAAAATAGGCGAAGTACACTAGTCTGGCTGTTGCAACATCAGTTAATTGTCTGATTTTTCTGACTGCATATGCAGCAGAGCTCAATCTATTGGATAGAGTATTTATGTGAGCTTTCCATTGTAGTTTGGAATCGACTGTGATCCCTAAAAACACAGTGGAGTCAACAAATTCCAGATCAGTACCACCTAACTTCACTGTGGAATTGATACCAGTTACGTTGGGGAGCGTAAATTTTAGACACTTAGTTTTCTTAGCATTTAAAACTAAATTATTCGCGGTGAACCACTTCGAAACCATTTCCAGAGTGTCATTTGCTGATGATAATATATTATCTTTTCTACTAACTTTAAACAGTAGAGATGTATCATCAGCAAATAGCACTATCTGCGCCATCTCCTGAACCATATGTGGAAGGTCATTGAAGAGGAATGGTCCTAAAATTGAGCCTTGCGGAACACCCATCTTTACAAGGGCCCCTTCGGATAGACAGCCATCGATATTAACACCTTGAGTTCTATTGGAAAGGTAAGATTTTAATAGATTTAAAGCTAAGTCGCGAATACCATAAAATTCTAACTTATCTAACAAAGTTTGATGATCAACACAATCAAACGCCTTAGATAAATCACAGAAAACACCAACGAGGTCCTGAGAATTTTCCCATGCATCGGTTATTTCCGCAATCAAACTTGTACCGGCATTTGTTGTGTTTCTTCCTTTTGTAAACCCGTATTGTTGATCATGTAACAATTTATTTCTATTAAAATGACTTAAAAGTTGACCGAGAATTATTTTTTCGAATATTTTACTTAAGGCTGGCAGGACAGAAACAGGACGATAATTATTTGGATCTGTCTTACAGCCGGACTTGAATATGGGAACTATTTTACTATTCTTCATAAACTAGTCTATGAATAAGAGTCCATTGTTTTTGTACTTAGGTATATACATAGTGCATCTATCTAGATGCCCAGTGTCTGAAAAATTGCCACGCTCTACCGGACGTGGTAATTGCATTTTGCTTTGCTTTTTCTATTCAGCGTTAATTTACAGGCGCCTGTAATAAAATGACTCGATATCAAAGCTGGGACTCGGGGTTATTATGAATAAATTTACGTACAAATATAGATACACTTTATTAAACTATTATATATATATATATATATATATAATAATTTAAAAATTTATTTATAAATTATTAAATACTTTATTAAACAGGAAAATTGTTAAAAAAACAAAGTAAAACACCAAAGAACATTATGAGGATAACTCAGTGACCTTAAATTTCAGTTTTCAGAGTATTGGGTGATATTGATAGATTGATCCACCTAATATCGATTGATTTTTTAGATTGATACCTACTTATCTCAAGAGACTTAAAATACCTGTACCTGGACTTACTCTAAAATGCTCTACCGTTATACTAATTAGTGCACTTAAAAAAATCATCCTGAAGAAGAAAACCAATTTAATTTTTTTTAACTCCTAGTAATAGGAACTGGGAAAAGCATCGATGTTGATAAAGATAACATGATTAAACATTAGCTTTTTATTATTTAAATTTGGATATGAAAGATAAATTAAAGACTACTAGAAGAAAACAGTGATAATTACAGTGTTTCAGCTTTATATCCTACCTATACTATTTCAAGGACAATTGTTAGTTAATTTTACATGTTTTTCTACGAGTAGGTATTTATTCTATTTTATTTAAAAAAAAAAGTTTTTAATATTAGTTTTTTTTTATAGTAGGTTGTTTAGCTTTTATTCCATATATTATATATTATTATTAATTCTTATATATTTACAACCATAGTATGTCCCAAGGTAACGCCGACTTTGTCATCTGCCCCTCATGTTCCGATGGGCGCAGATATAAAGGTAATAGAGGTCTTAACATCCACAATTCAAGAGTTCACAAACCATTAATAAATTATTTGCCACCAAATTCTAGTCAATCAACTTATTCTGCAGGCTCTTCTTCTCCACAAAACATAGATAACAATATTTTTTGGAAAACAATATCTGATTACAGACGAACACTTCCAGTTATAAAACGGATCCCTAGAGGTGCTCGTATATCAGTGGCAGAAAAGTTTGTAAAATGTTTAGAAGAATGTATCGAAAACAACAATTTCAATAGTTGGAAAAAGTTGTTAACATTTGCCTATAGCACACTTCATGTTTCTAATAATAAATCAAAATCAATTTCACTAACAAATCATATAAAACAAAACTGCTCACAATCCCAGATTCCTGATAATTATTTATCTAATAAATATAATTATAACCAAATTAGGCATATTGAAAATAAATTTTATGATGGAGATGTTAAAGGGGCATGCAGATTATTGTTTTCTTCTGATGAACGGGCAACTGTTTCCGATCAAACATTAGAGGCATTGCGTAGTAAACACCCATCTCCCCCGCCACATCAGTCTCTTCCTGAACCTCCATCCCCTGATGAAAATGCATTTAATGCATCAATAAATAATATAAATTTAGCAATCACATCTTTTCCAGCCGGTTCGAGCAGTGGGCTAGATGGTCTAAGTCCACAACATTTAAAAGATATGATATCTGTAGTGACTGGTGAAATTGGATTTAAAGTATTAACTACCTTAACAAAATTTACAAATTTTTTACTGTCTGGACAAGTTTGCCCTGAAATAGTTCCTTTATTTTACGGCGCATCACTTTGCGCATTAAACAAAAAGGATGGTGGTATTCGTCCCATTGCTATTGGATGTACCTTGCGGAGAATGGTTTCCAAAATTGTATGTAGACATCTATTAGATTCTTTAAGCTCAAAATTATCACCTATACAGTTGGGATTTGGTACAAAATACGGTTGCGAAGCAGCAGTACATGCAACAAGAACTTTTCTGAATCATAATAAATCAGAAATTTTATTAAAAATTGATATCAAAAATGCTTTTAATACTCTTTACAGAGAACATATGCTGACTGCCATTCTTAACCAGTTTCCGCAAGTTTATCCGTATATATGGCAATGTTACGCTTCACAAACACATCTCATTTTTGACGGACATCTCATTAGTTCTAGTGTTGGTTGTCAACAGGGCGACCCATTAGGTCTAGCTCTTTTCAGCCTCACTATACATGATATTATTGATAAATTAAGCTCAAATTTAAATATATGGTATCTTGATGATGGTACTCTGGGAGGAACAGTGTCAGATGTATTAAATGATTTAGAAACCATAATAAATCAATTTAAAAATATAGGTTTAGAGTTGAACTCCTTAAAATGCGAAATTTATATCAGTAATGAAATCACAAATGAAAACAAATTAAATATTATAGAAAAATTCAATATTTTGGCACCGAATATAAAAATTATGTCAGAAAACGACCTGTTTCTCCTAGGAGCACCATTATTTGATAATGCAATCCCACCATTGATCAAACAAAAACAACAACTACTTAAAGACCATATTTTAAAATTATCTAAAATCCATAACCACATAGCCATTCATCTCATTCGTCATTGCTTATTTGTGCCAAAATTAACTTACCTTATCCGATGTTCACCATTTTGGAAATATCAAAACTTAACATCTGCTTTAGATTCAGAATTAAAAAACACATTAGAAACCATATTCAATATTACATTTGAAAATTATTCGTGGGATCAAGCAACCTTACCGGTAAGCTCTGGGGGCCTTGGAATTCGCCAAATTTCTAGTATTTCATTACCTGCATTTATTGCTTCTGTTTTTGCATCCAACAACCTCATTGGTAAAATTCTTAATCCATCACTTGGTTGTGATTTTGAGGTTGTGGATAAAGACGAAGCAATAAATGTATGGAAATCATTAGTGCCATTATCAGACCTACCAATAAATCAAGACATTCAAAAGCAATGGGATCAACCCATTGTAAATAACACTTTTAATTATTTGCTACGCAATGCCTCCCACCATGACAAAGCACGGCTTTTGGCAGTTACAGCACCAGAATCCGGTGCTTGGCTGCAGGCTTTTCCTGCTCCAGGTATTGGAACCCTTTTAGATAATAGCACAATGCGGATTGCCGTTTGTCTGCGTTTAGGAGCAAAATTGTGCGAACCTCATATCTGTCCATGTGGCTCGAATGTCGATAAGTATGGGCTCCACGGACTAGCGTGCAGAAAAAGTGCTGGCCGTATCTCTCGACACGCAAATATCAACAATATCATCCGTAGGTCTCTTGCCACCGTTTCGATGCCTTCCATACTAGAACCTCGAGGTATTTTTCGAAGCGATGGCAAGAGGCCTGACGGGATGACTTTAGTTCCCTGGAAGAGGGGTAGGGCCTTAGTTTGGGATGCTACTTGTGTCGACATCATGGCCCAATCTCACATCCAGGGGTCATCGTGTCGAGGGATCTGCCGCTACCACAGCAGAAGCCAACAAACGCCTAAAATATTATAATATTTTGAATAATTATGAGTTTGTTGCCTTCGCTGTGGAAACAATGGGTGCATGGAGCGAAGATGCCAAACTTTTTTTAAAAACCTTGGCACCCATGCTTGTGGACCTAACAGGCGACTCGAGAGCTGGCGGCTATTTTAAACAACAGATAAGTTTAGCCATACAGAGGGGCAATGCCGCCAGCGTCTTGGGTACAATGCCGATGGACAGATTGGAGGAGTACTTTGTGCTGTAACTGCCATTATTTCCTTGTGATTTTCTATGTGTTAATTTTAGATAGGTTTTTATTAGTAAATTATTTTTATTTGTAAGTTTTTATTAATTCAATAGGTATAATATAAATGTAATTAATTTATTGTGAAATTAAATCTCTTTGACATATATATATATATATATATATTTCATGGTCTAGGTGTTTATAAAATATAATATGAATTATATTGTTTCTGGTACGCATAGTACAGGCCTAGAAATTAGATTTTTACCAGAGCAATATGTGTAAATTATTCTACATATTATTATATTTGAAAATCATTACAGCTCTCTTCAGGTAAACCAAAAGAACTGTTTCCTACTAGCAGTCCTACTATAGCAAAGTATTCCGACACATGCTTTGTATTGGGCAGAGATAATAACAGCACAGTGCTGATCGAGGAAGCTAAAGATATTGAAATTAAGAAAAGTATTAAATGGACAGAAGCTCCTGTAGCTGTTGGGGAGACACTTTTATTTTAATTACTAGCTTGCTTCTTGTTTTAATAATAATAATATTTTTTATTTGCCAGAATATGTAAATGTTTACAGGTAAGTAGTTAATTGTAGAAATACATTAAAATATGTTTACACAGTTCTTTTCTAATTCTATTAGAATTAATTTAAGCCCTAGTCACCACACTAGGATTCCCTGTATCGTGGTGACTAGTCTTATATACTACCTTTATAAACTTAACTACAGATAAAAAATAAATTTACCAAAAAATAAAACTTAAAATAGGCATTATATATATATATATATATATATATATATATATATATATATATATATAAAATAGGCATTAATATCTATAAATAAAACAAAATACACCTACCCACTCTGCGCTATAGGAACAAAGAAATGAATGAACATACAGTAGTAGGCAAGTAAAGAAACGGATGAGGTAATAAAACTATGAACTATTAAAAATATTATGCGTAAAAATTTAAAGTATATAAGAGAAAAAGAACATATTAAACCTGTCTGATGCAATTGTTCTGTATGCAAGTGTAATTCCCCTTTTTTACCTATTTTTACCTCTTCTTTATTTCCCAATTATACATTAAACAAATAATGTAAATAAACATATAAGTTAATAAATGCGATATCCGACTCACATGAACATTTCTTTTACTTATTCTATATTTTTTTTTTCTTTCTTTCATTTCCCCTCTCTATTTCATTCATTTCTCTTCCCTTTCCTTCCATAATTAAATTATATATAGAAAACAAAAAAAAACATAATAGTAATAATAAAATAGTAATAACAATATCCTAATATAAGTGAAAAAAAAAAGTGTTGTTTTCGTTTTACCTATGGACATATACACACATACAAACATCTACTTCCTAGTAATCCATACATTATAATAATAGGTTAAATACCTATTATTATAATGTAGATTATTTTTCGTCCTTTTTTTTTAAATATTAATAGTGCAGTAATGAGGTAAATAGTATATGCGTAGTATAGGTACATATATATAGCGTGTGTGAAAATTAATGTGTGATAGGGTGTGAATGATTGTGGAAATGAGTGGTTGTGTCACTATGTTTATTTTCTGTATTGTGTAAATAGTTAAGAAACCTAGTGTATTACATTCAGTATATTTTCAGTATCGTCGTAGTTGTGTTTACGAAACCATCTCCTAATCGTTTTCTTTGACAATTTTTTTTGATTGGTGTAGAATATTTAAGACTGAGTTAACTTTTGTCTATAAATAGGGTCCAAAAAATTAGTATGCTTTCTGACCAAAAGTAGTGCGGGATGCCTTCCAGGTATTTCTTCTTTTTGTTCCGAATTCAATGAGTATACGAGCCTGTGTGTGAGAACGTAATAAGACTGCTTCAATGAATAGTTGTCTTACGCGTAATACCTGACAGTCACTGTATAGCTTATCGGTTGGATATCGAAATGGCTTTCGATATCCAACGATACTTATATAACTTACTAGTTCATAGAATAATTATTGATGAATATGCGTTTTACTCATATTGCATATGCATATGAATATGCGTTTTACGCAGTGGTATTCATTCTTAAAAGTAAAAATTGGTGTTGGTACAACTTCCAAGTCTAAAGGTGGCCGTAGATAAATACATGCTGTACTGGCCCTTATTAAAACAACCGAGTGGTTAAACGTAAACTGTCCGCAGAGGGTAGATAAGGAATTTCTTTATTAAAAAAAACTTAGATATAACTGTTTTATAATATATACCTACTTATATTACGCTTATTGTCCGCTATGACCCTAGTCTAAATTTATTAATAAGTTATCATCATATTTCGACAGACATCATATTATGATGACTCGAACACCATATTGAAGGTTAGCTGGTAGATAATGCCTAAGGCATTAAGTTTGCATTTGTACATAACTTTTGTTTGCTGTGCAATAAAGTGTTTAAATAAATATACAGAGGAATGTATCAGTAATTATTACTAACGAAATGCATCCCGCATTCTATCCTGCCGCCCGTACCACAGGTCACCTGTGGGTATATTTTTTTAGTTAAAATAATAAATTTTCTCAACACATAAAGTTCATGGGTGGCTATATAAAATAAATACTTTTTTATTATAATATTATTTCTTGTACATTGTGAGGTGTTGCTGTAGGTACCTACTACCAGACATATACCTGCTGGTTGCAACACTCTACTTGAAAAAGGTAATTCTGTAATTATCAGTATTGCTAGAGGCAGGAAAGAATTATCAACAAATGAAAAACTACTTTTCTAAAGGAGGGACAACTCAAGAAAACTCAAAGTAAACCTTTCTCAATCCTGGACAAAGCACAGGACTATGGAAAATATTCATTACAAAATTCCAGACGAACTAGCAGTTTCAGCCTATAGACCAGACATAGTGGTGTACTCTCGGTACTTAAAGAAAGTAATACCTACTTATAGAACTCACCGTTCCGTGGGAAACAAACATTCCTAAGGACCACAACATCAAGCCGAACAAATATTTTGATCTCATAAACGAAATTACTAGAAACGGATTTAAAACTCAACTTTATGCAGTAGAAGTTGGTGCAAGAGGAATTCCAACAAAGTCTTTGCATTGTTTATTGAAGGATCTTGGCCTTCCGGGATCAGCCGTCAGAACTTTTATGGAGCGTGCTTCCAAGATGGCGCTAACAGGCCATCAAGTATTTGGTTGAGTAGAACACAGTGCAAGTGAGATTTCAAAAGGTCTTTAAACCTACTTCGCGGTCTCAAGTCCGGGAACGCTGCAGACCTGGCACCCGCACGGTGAAGCCATAGATAGCTAAGAACATTGTCTCTCTGAGTCTTTTTTATTATTTACCTACCGATATAATGTTACCGGTTCGCGACTGAACTAGTGTAGTTAAATTATTATATATTTAATAGTAAAAAATATTGTGTTCCAATTATTAACATGTATTATTACTATAAAATATTATTTAGAAATGTTATGAATGAAATGCCTTTTGGTGTATTCTCACTACTATAAATTATTTGTAATTTGACATAACTATTCCCAGTGGATATTAATCTTATATTACATACAAATATTTACTCTAATTATAATTATAATATAATTTTATTTTTATTTTTATAGGTAGGTATATTTTATTATATTTTTGTTTATTTAATGTTTTAGGCTTTAAATAATGTTGATAATAAATTAAATTATAAGTAATTATACTCTATACTGTATGGTCTTCAATCCGTTTACCAAATTACCAATAGTTGGAAAAAATTAAAAAAAAAAAATTTGAGGTTATGTTCTAATTAAAAATCTACGATGTCTCTTATTTTACGGAGTTTATTAGCTAGAAATATTACTAACATTTCTGTGCGAAATTACAATAAGATTGTTATTACTGACGATGGATCTACAATAGTCGCTTTACACAAAGAACCAGAATCTCTAAGATTAAATTATTAATGTCTTCCGGCGCCCTTAGTTGTAAGATTCACTAAGTAACTACCCTACATCAAAAGTGCTGCTACAAATAAACATTGTACATTTGGAAAGCACTTTTATGTTCATTCTGTTAGTGTCATAGTGAATATGCGGGTGGTAATTAGAGAGGCGGCATTCAATGCAACCAATTTTGTGGTTGGTCTAATACGTATGTAGGTAGACTATAAAAATAAAAGTACAAATATTAAAAACAATCAATTTTATTAGCAATTACTTAACATAAGTACAATATAAATAATAATAATAGCACCATTTATCTTAATTTAGTATGTAATGTACTACAGTAAGACTGCACAAAATTAAACAAAAAACATTTAAAAAAAAAAAAATCCTATTTCACTTATTTGTTTATTATTCAGTCATAATATTTGTAAATGACTAGATTTAATTCGGCAAGTGAGAATTTTACTCTGACTAGGTTTGAATAATTTCTAATTAGACTATGAACTTATTTATATTTACAAACTGATACAATAATTACAAAAAATACTCTACAACTAATACAATAACACTAATAAAATAAACAAAAAATCACCCCTCACTTTGTGAACGTTCAACTGAAACAAAAAAAAATTGTTAAAAATAATGTCAACACACCTTATTATTTTTGATTAAGAAATAGGTAAATATTGAAAATAATAATTAAAAAATCAAGTTTTGCTTTATTTGGCATATCACTATGTATTTATCTGATGGCAACAAATTACATTACTTTATTATACAATGTTTTCTCATTTATATCCTTTATTGTCATATATACATGGTGACTTTGAAAGGATGTACTTTGGGCTAATATTAGGTTCTACTGATCAATACAAACAACTTTTCCCATGGAACCATTGCTGCAAATGAAAAAAAATATTGCCTTCTCCATAGTAATGTTAAAATGACCAATTTGTATGGGGAAGACAATTTTTTTTTTCATTTGCGACACATAGGAGAAGTTGTTCGATTTGCTCAGCAGAACCTCATATTAGCCCAAAGTACATCTTTCAAATTCACCACCACGGGTGCCTTACGGCGCCTGAGACCGCCTAGACGGCGCCAGGGTACCCAGCGGAGGGGTTTTAATCCCACCTCGTCGTAGCCGATGGTATGAGTCTACACCGAACAAGCGACTAGCTCGTTGCAGTATTTTGAATAGACTCAATAACCCATCTATAAACAGTTTCACAAGTTCGTATAGTGAAACCGTGGAACCGACTGCTTAACGTGCTCTCCAAGGCACATAAGAAATAGGTAAATAGTGAAAATAATATTTAAAAATTAAAGTATTGTTTTCGACAGCCTCCGTAGACTAGTGGTTGCGCCTTTGGCGTTATACCCGGAGGTCGTGGGTTCGATTCCCACCCATGGCAAAAAATATTAGTATGATTTTTCTGTACAGTTTGTCATGGTCTGGGTGTTTATAAAATATAATATGTATTATATCGTTGCTTCTGGTACACATAGTGCAAGCCTAGAGCTTAGTTTGTGACCAGAGCAATATGTGTAATTTGTCCGACATATTATTATTATTATTATTATTTGGCATATGTATTTATCTGATAGCAAGCAGAACTACAAATAACATTATTTTATTATACAATGTTTTCTTATTTATATATTTATTCAAATCTAATTATTTATTTTATGTAAATCTTTGCCGTTATTTATGAATAGTCAAAACATGTTAAGGCCTTAGAGTGCGTTTGGTTAGGCTGCTATAGATATCATCACCAAAAGAACATCAAACATTTTTAATTAGCTTCATATAGAAATAACTTGTGTTATTATAGTATAATAAATTACTACCCAACCGAGCGCACCAATTTTAATAACTAGAATATAGCAGATTCCATTGACGTATTTCATTGGGTTACATGCAGGCGGGTATGAACTAACCAACCATAGAACCTTGTCGGCCTAAATAAAACATTTCATGTGTCGAGTAAGCAGGTAAGTAACAGTAATAATAATAAAAATATTACAAAATGTGTTCGAATACTTACTCTGCAATTTCAAAAGACTGTTTTGTCTTCTTAAGTCTGCTAATTGGGCTTCAGGTGAAGGCCTTTTTATGGCCTTTACTGCCTCAACTAGCAGATTTTCTCTGGATAACTGAAAAACAAAAACATTAATTATCTACAGGCTGTAAAATAAATAAATTATTTCGTCTTCTTAGCAATTCTCCACTGTTAATAAATGTTCCAAAATATATTATTTCGGGAAATTTGCCTTTAATCGCCGCGGGAGGTGCCTGGTCACTCAGACAAGATGAAGTAATGTAAGTATATGACGAGTGTCCGACACATTATTTTCCTTGGAGTTCAGACACCAAACTTAAATGAACAATGACATACTTTACAGTTCATGACGCGGAAATACTTCTGCACTTTTGGAGAATATCGGTAATAAAATTTTATGAAAATAATTCGAGCTGCTAGTGAAAATAAGTATAATATAATTCGGGCACCTGGCTCCCGAATTCGGGAAAACTCATTCGGATACCCAAATTAGGTTTACCTAAAATTGGGCAAACGAAATATTTGTAATTGCGCCTCACATATTGAAAATTTGTCATTTGTCCAACACTTACCTCGTCAGCATGGGTGTCGCTATTCTCTGGGTTGCCTCCTAGGGCTACCCGAAGCGTGTTATAGGCGCTACCCAGCTCCGCGCGTCGCTCTCTCTCCAACTCCGCGTTCCGTTCGCGTCGTTCTTGCTGTCAAAAGAAAATTCAAATTTAAATATGAAACTTTTATGTTAACGTAAAGTGTATTATTTTATTGACCGCCTTTATGGTAGAGGTTGCGCGGTTGCGTGTTCGATTCCCACCATAGGAAATGCCACAAAGCCTTCCAAATATGAGAACGTAAGCTGGCCGCCCGCTACAGAAACCAAAACAAAAGCGAGAACAAAACCTATTATAACCAATTAGTGCTCAAGAAGTGAGAACAGAATAAAGTCTAAGTCATCTATGAACAGTTTCACAAGTTGGTAAAGTGAAACTATCATGTGATCAAATAAATATTTATTTATTTATTAAAAATTTATTGCTACATACCGGGTTTTGAACCTAGGCCATAAAAACTGACATGTTTTTAAATAAAGTCTATCCACCTCAGTCACCACGTGTTTAGTGTCTACTCAATTCAAATTAATATGCACTGGACAGCTATTATTTTCGCTTTTAACTTTTCTTTGGTGTCATAGTGAAAGAGGATTAATTGCTAGGACACTAGTGAAGCGCTATTGGTAGGTAATATTAGGTAAACCTACCAGATTTAGCTTCGGGGGTTTTCCACGGGGTCTTCCACGAACTCGTTTGGCACGTTCCCGGATGCTAGCAGACGCAACTGTGTTGCATATGCCAGCAGAGGAGGTAGATGCCACTGGTCCACACGATTTGCCCATGCTTACCTAAAATAAAAAGTTATCATCACGGGTGCTTAATGGAGCCCGAAATATAAATCAACAAGTGGCGTGCTTGTCACTGTGTATATATATCCCAATAAAACTAAAATTAATAAAGGGCCCACCTGCTTTTGACCGGTTTTGACACGCGGCCGGCCACGAGAACGTTGGACTGGTTTCTGAAGAGAAAAATATATATCAGTATGTATTTCTTTAAAATATAAATCAATACCAGATATTGACACATTATTCGTTTCTTTAAAATTTAAACAATAATTAAATTATCAAGAATATAAAATTATATATAATAACAAAAAAAATGAATTTGAATAAATAAAAAATAAAAAAGTTATATTCTGTCTCAGTTTTGTTACAAAATTTTGAAGCCTACTAAATTTTGTCACGAAGTTGAGACAAAATAAATGTATTCTTTATAAATAAGGTATTAAACTCTCTCTCAAGAGAGTTTAATACCTTATTCATAAAGTATTAAATATACTAAATTTTGTCACGAAGTTGAGACAGAATAAATTTAATACAATTTCGCACTCTCGCTAAGGTTAGCTGGTAGATACCTAAGGCATTAAAGCGTGCCTATGTACGTAATCCATCTGTCCATACTACTACCCAAATATTATAAATATGAAAATAAATCTGTATGTTTTTTCACAATTAAACCGCTGAACCGATTTAAATAAAAATTGATGCGGAGATAGACCCTGGGATAGATTTCTTTAGCAATAGGGTATATTACTTTACGACATAGCTACAGAGGTGGCAGATATACAGGCGATTGTGTTATAAGAGTCTCATATAAACGGTTTTAAAATAAAACAGATGCAAGATAGAAGTCTAGGAATCCGTAAAAAAAAGGGGAGAATAGGAGCTATATGTGAAAGTCAATCATTTTAGATATAAACTTAAAAAATAAGCAACACAAAAACAGTATTTTTTTTACTTAATAATAATAATAATAATATATCTTTATTTGCCTGAACATGGTACAGAAGAATGGTGTTACAAAAAATATATATGGACAAAAGTAGGATACTATAACACATTATATTTTATACACAATAATTTCAGTCAGAGGCAAACTGTATAGAAATATGTACATGCAGGTAATTAAAAAAAAACATAAGTCACTAAATTGAAACTTACTTCTGTTTCCACCTCAACCTCAACGGTTGGTTCTGGGGCAAGTAGGTCACTTTCCATCTCCACTACCCCGGAATCACTACTATGTGCTTGTCCATTCTGAAACAATAATTTATATTTTATAGTAATGCAAAATAAAAACAAACTGCACACTATATATACAAACACGATAACCTAAGTATTAACATTGGAGATTCAACAGATTATCATACAAAATTACATCTGGATTGGATCCATAGTATGGATAGAACAAAAACCGCCAAATGACTTTGTGCACAGTAAGAGCGACAATTCAGGAAACAATAAAAATGATCGACCCCATTCATGGGCTTTGTAACTCGGCTGACCACCAGGTACCTAGATACAAAGTCACATGCCGTGCTCCAATAAAAGTAAACTGTGACTTCAGTGCTTTCAGTGAACGGTCTAACCATCTCGACTACCATGTATAGAATAATAATATTAGCAGACTCACCGTAGGATTACCAGAAGTGGGTTTTGCCTCCATACCCAGATCCAAGTTATGATCTGCCAAACCTTCGAAAAACAACTCGTCGTTACTATCTAGCTCCGGTTCCGTATAATACAAGTAATCCGAAGTATCGGTCAATACCTTTATGAACTGAAAAAAAAAGTCACCAATTTAAACATTAATTCTGCAAAAAAAATTATCACATACCCATCTGAGATAGAAAGTTGTTATTTTATATAATTGTACGCAGGTACAATTATATAAATTATAATACTATTTCTAATTCAAACTTTACTATTATTACTATCCCATAAGAGCTCCGATTTGCTTTTAAAACCTTTGGAACCCTTAAGACATTTTAAAACATAAGTCGAATTAAGCAAAGGAAGCAAATACTTAATGACTTTTACTTTATGATTCTCGATAAAAAAAAAAAATACCATCACGGGTGCCAATTTGGCTCCCGAGAACCGTTTAAACGGCCTCAGGGTCCCAGCGGAGGGATTAACCCATCCTCATTTCGCCGATGGTATTCGGAGGCAACACCTAACAAGTGGCGAGCTTGTTGCGGTGTTTATGATGAAATGGCCTCGTTGTATAAAGCGGTTACCCATCCCAGGCCGGTCTTGTTGTCATCTGCTTAACCTTGCTATCAGTTGCGCAGTGACTTATCCACTAGGCTGGGGCCGCCTTTTCTCGATAGTATAAATATATTAATAATAATACTAATATTAAGGACATTGGACACATATTGCCCTGGTCATAAACTAAGCTTAAGGTTAAGTTAAGCTTATACTATGTGTACCAGAAACAAGAATACTATATACATATTATATTTTATAAACACACAGATCATGACAAACTGCACTAAAAGCAATAGTCTAATAAAGGATAAACTATTAAATAAACTCTTTTGTTTTAAAATAAAAGTTCCTAAAAGATTTATATTTTCAGGTTCTTTCGCCAAAGTACAGTAAGGTGCAAAAACCTACATGTGCTAAAAAAAAATACTTACAAAATCATTTCCCTTATCGGCCGGAGATGGTTCTGCTGTTAAACTAGCAGTCAGGTAAGGATCTCTATCCTCGTGTAGCATATATTGGAGCAGATGCTCGGGATCATAATTGTTTTGCACATACTGGAAATTTTAGATATATTAAATTCTCAATTTATTTTATTTTATTTATAATAATATTATGAAATGTTATCAAACAACACATTCTTTAAATAAACTTAACTAACAAAAAAATTCTTTGAGGGTAGCCCGAAGACTGTAGACGCGTGTGTCTATTACAGTTATCAGAATTAATTTTATTGAATATTATTGTGCAAAAGTGTACTAATTTTGTAGAATAAGCATTCGTATAGTAATATTAAGTGTGAGAAGTGTAGTATTTACGCAGTGATCTTGGTGTTTGTGCTATCTCAACGAATCCCTTTATCTTCGGTAAAATGGCGGTACCCATTTTACTGTTGATTATTTCTTCCTCCTTCACTTGACACTGGCATCACTATACCATATGTTTGCATACGGTCATGTGGCCATTCCTAATTCTAACCTAGTCCTTTCCCTATTCCTCTCCATCCTATTATCCCACTTTTACCGTACATTATTACATTTTTTTAAATCTATCCACAACTGTCATTGGCAAAATTATGCGTGAAGCGTAGAATGCCATATAAGTAAAAGAAGAAGAAGAAGAACTAACAAAAATACTTAAAAAGTCAAATAATACTACTTTTATTTGAAACAACAAGATTATATAATTACAAACTCAGTTACAAACAATAAATATATATAATACTAAATATGCCCGCGGTATCACACGCCGTTTAATTTAAAAGAAAATAGGATCGAAAATAAAATACCAGCCCACAGCCCACGTTACTAGCTGATAATGCAGTTTTCTATATTATGTGAAACGATTTTAAAAACTCGGTTGGATTTATTTGAATCAAACTTTTATTTTTATAATATTAGCAAAGATTATATATAAGTTATTAAAAAGAACGTGGAAATCTTACCGGAAACATATTGCACTATATTTGTTAAAATACTTCTCACAAATAAACTTTATATATATAATACGGGTATACACTTTAATAACGTTTGGCACAATTTTATGAAAAACAGACCCAATAATCCTGGCACAGTAAAATATTTAACTAAATTATTTACATAATATCACTAACTATTTATAGGTTCATCCCCTCTTACCCTTTTCGTGTTCATCTATTGTTCCCAGTTATTATAATAAAGTAATTAGGATTTGCGGAAATGACTACCTAAGTAGATTATCATTTGTTCTACCTGCTATTCATGTAAAATACCTGCTATCTTACGATCAGTTTAAAACAAAATAAATAATATGAATTAAAGACGAATTGTAAATCTATGTTACCTTAAATGAATAAGGTAAGGCTGGATCGCTGAGTGTATTCTACGGATTTTATGAGTTAGTAAAAATAAACTAGTTTTTAACTCACCAATTATTTTATAAGAATATTTTGTCGCACCTTTGTGACTCACGTTCGGGTCGTCCTTCCCATGTTAAAAGGTGCAGCGTATTTTTGCGACATAGCTTCATCAATGCGACCTCTATATTGCCGCTATACACCTATGTATCCATATCAGTCGTAGAACCTGAAAATCTATTACGAGATGACAGCAACAAATATAGACTTGACGATTTAAGTACAGCAGCTTGGAGGAAAAGTCGTTGTTTCAAATGGGACGCTACTTGTGTCGATATATAAACAATTACACGTTTGATATTGGCAATAGATGGGGATATCAACGCAGCCGTCGTCGTGCGCCGTTACGGAAAAAATAATTGCATTTGCAAAAATATTTTCAAATATTTGTGCAGCTTGGGGTAAAAACAATGTTATTATATACATTTATGAATAAGTTGTCATATCATCGTCATCGATGAGGAGAGGGTTGGTACATATTATCATAATATTATGTAAATATTATTATATACTACCTACTTGTCTTCTTGGGCCGCAGTTGGCTGAAGTAGGTGTCGTTTTTTTTCTTAACATTCTTAACAACCCCAGCAATGCTGGCAAAAAAATACAATTCGATCGAGCCATTTGCGAGATTCTTTTTAAAAAAAAACACTTTCTGTAAGACCATAAAATATGGCGTCATAAGCATTTTTTTATATTCTTAATTTCATGTGTAGATAACCGCCTTACCATAGTCAGTAGCTCCATAAGTATCAACAAGGCGGCAAATAACAATACATTACCTTCTTTTGTTAAATTACTTACAATTTTATTTCTATTTACCTGAGTTTACTAATCCTGCAAAAGTAATAAAACCACTTAAAACAAAGACAATTTTTTTATTCAAAAATATCATTTTGAATAGAATTTTGTTTTTTGAATAAAAATAATAAAATTATAATTGCCTGCATAGCAAATTATCTAAATTAATGTAAGTAAATAGGTATTTAAAAAAATCTTTGGAATTTTAGCAGACATTATATAAACCGATATTATTCTCAGTCTACCACGAACAAGTGGTCAGCATGTATTTAGTGTATAGACTCAATAACCCATCTATAAACAGTTTCCCAAGTTAGCGTAGTGAAACTGGCACCGACAGCTATACGTGCTCTCCGAATCACTAGTAGTATTTTCAAACAAAGATTCATCATATAATAAAAATCATATTAAAATATGTTAGTAGTAAATATTACCAACGAAATGCATGAACGGCATATATTGCAACAGACATTGACTTAAAAAAAATGATGCTTAAGTTCTTATTTCAAATCGTTTCTCTCTATTGTATTAACTGTTACTAGTAATAATCTTAATACAAGAAAACGTAATTTTTAGTAAATGTTAATCAAGTGTCATACAGGAACAAGTTTAGGGACGAAAACGGAAAAACCAAAAGTAGTTCGTACGAGAAATCATCCATTATAACGATAGGTAATAAAAATAAATATTTTATAAATATAGAAGTAACCACCCATGAACTTAATGAGTTTAAAGTCGCAGGAAAAAATAATAATAATAAATTAAACCAAGAATATAAAATAATGGTTATAACTCAAATAATAAATTCTCACAAGTTAGCCCCGGGTCACGTGGGCACCCCAGAATGCTGGATGCATTTCGTTACTAATATTTACTGATCCTTTAACAGATTTATCCATCCCTCTTATCTTGTTATCAATGTCATCATCTAGATTTATGAATAAGTTATCGTCAATTAAATTGATGATAACTTATTCATAAATCTAGATGAGAAATACCTTTGTTTTTACCCCAAGCGGCACAAATATGTACCTATTTGAAAATATTTTCACAAATTCAAATGATTTCCCGCAACGGCGCAACTGTCAAAACTACTTGTCCCATTTTTTTTAACAGAAGTCCCAAAAATTCTGCAGCAGCGGGACCATGTCACTACTACAACAAGATTGCAATAAGTTATCGCACATATATAATTTATTTAAAAAAAAACCTGTATCGATTATGTTTTGCTAAACATAACTCAGCTTAGCAACTGGGAAGGCTGATTTTTTTCTTACAGTTATTTAAGTACAATACAATAATAATAAGTCATGTAAAATAAAAGAATTTGTTTCTAACCCAAATCCATAAATGAAAAGAATACGAGAACCGTAGGCCACGAAGTTTGGTTTAAGCTATTATGCTAAAGTAGTATTTTTTACCTGATAAAATTTTATAACATCGTTACATCCAAAGCAAACTTACGAATCTGCAAAAAATAAGTTTTTCACCAGAGCGCTTTGAAGACTTAAAACCATAAAAACATTTTTTGTAGTAATTGGTATATTGGCGGTGTGGGAGATTTGGTTTTCAAAATATTACCTATTTTAGGCACAATGGACAGATACTCAATATTTTACACAGATCATAAATAAACTCACATTCGTAACTTTACACCATTATACATAGAAATTAAAAGATATTTATTTACACAGTGGCACTTTCGTAAGTAACATAAGGGAAATATCTACTATACACCTTAGTAAACTTACGCAAGTGGCACTTTCGTAAGTTTAACGAAGCAATATAATGGAATATTTAAAAAACGTATCTCTTTTAATCAATAATTTTGTATAAAAAAAAACAAATTAACATGCAAAAAAATACTGTAAAATTGAACCATCAGATGTAAGTTAAAGTTAAGTAATAGGACAACAAAAACAAATGATTTTATTCAACTAAATCTTAATTTTAATAATAATAATAATAAGGAGTTTCTCTGATGGATAAAATCAGGAATGAGGACAAATCAGGAGTACTAAAGTCACCGACATAACTCTAAAAGTTAGCAAACTGAAGTGGCAGTGGGCTAGTCATGTGACATATGTATGCCGCAGGACGGATAACCGTTAGAGCAGGCGGTTATTAGAGTGGAGACCACATCTTGGCGCACGTAACGTAGGACGCCTCGCAACGAGATGGACTGATAACCTGCGGAGGGTGGCTGGCAGAGACTGGATGCGAAGAGCGGATGATAGGAATCAGTAGCGTGTCTTGGTAGGCCTAGATCTAGAGGCCTATGTTCAGCAGTGGTCTACGATAGGCTGGTGATGATTTTATACGGCAGTATCAGGCTGTCAGAAATAACCCACCCAAAGATCCGCAGGCTTGGATTGTGACAGAGAAACCTTGGCAGCGCGTGCAAGTAGATTTGCAGGTGCATTTCAAGGCAAAACATTTCTGGTCTTAATTGATAGTTATAGCAAGTGGATTGAAGCAGAATTAGTGCCATCTATGAGTAGCGGGCATATTGTTATACTACTTAGACAAATATTTTTCTCTCAAGGGTTACCAGACATATTAGTGTCAGATAATGGCAGATCGTTTACCTCAGAAGAATTTCATTCAATATACTCTCCTCCATACCACCCGGCATCTAATGGGGCTTGTTGAGAGAATAATACAAACTTTTAAAAATAAATTAAAGAAATTTGCTGATTTAGATATGTTATGGAGTGAGAAGCTCAAAAGTCTTATATAACCTGAGAACAGTTCTAAACAGCACTGGCAAGACACCGGCTGAAATGTTGAATGGATGCAAATATAGGAAACCTATCTCATCCCTACACCTAGAATGTGCACCGAGCCAGGCAGACATGCATAGGGATGATGTTGCTCAACAACAACCTGCCAGAAAATTTGTAGTAGCCCTACCCATATTGATTGGAATGTACGGTTCAGGTGATAAGTGGAGGAGAGCCACTGTAGAAATCGCGGAGGGACCCGGCTCTTACAGTGTGTGAACGAAAGATGGAGAGCTGCACAGACGACATATCGACCAGATGTTGGCCCGGACTGTATGACAAAGTGATAATGAACCATCACAAACTCTGATACCCAGATAGGTCGCGTTCAGCTACTCCGGACCCTCCAATCACCACACCACCCCAGAAGTATGGTCTGAAATAATTGGAATCCACAATTTTATTATTAGATCTTTTATTTAATGTTTTGCATGTTTTACTTTTTATATTTGTTTTCATAATCAGTGCAAGATTCATTCTCTTTTATCATCATGAGGGAAAGGTATATTATGTGTTTGTTCAGTGTCACTGTGATATTTAGATGAGGGTAGTTTTAATGTAATAATGTTATAACCTAAAACTGTGTGCATCTTTTAATTTTAATTAAATAAAATACCAATCAAAACACAACAAGTTTAGTGGTAGTAGTGCAACTAATACTATACTTGATCAATAATAAATTATATTCGAAGCGATTACTTTTACCAACTATCGATACTTGGTACTGTGCATTAACACAATGTGATTCCCATACCTCAAATCTGAGGGCCTCATCAGGGGCTACTATCCTCTTCGACGACAAGACGTTGAGTAAACAATAAATATGAGTTCTATACCACAGATTAATAATTATTATTAATCTGAGTTCTATACCTACTGTTAAATATAGAGTTGAAAATCTAATTCATCAAACATGTTGAAACTGATGGTATTTTAATAGCCAACCTAATACAAAATAAGTAAAAATTAAATATATAGTTATTAAATTTTTAGATATTAATTTATGATATTTAACGTCTTAAAACTGTCGCCATGAATGATGTCAGCTATTGTTGGAAATATATATATATTTGGAATTGAATTATTAATTTATATACTATTGGTAGATACTAAAAAATAATCATTAATCGTTGGATTTACATGACGTCACATCTCTAGACTTACCCAATTGATAACTGCCATGTTACTTTTCCAACAAAATTGTATAATAGGTATTTAATATCATTATTAAATTACGACTGTACGTTTTACAACGTGTGTTCGTTTATTTGTTTTGGGCTACTATGTAAAAGGGTATACGTGTTGCACCAATGTAAATTCACCAAAATGCCAGATTTGTATATTCACTATGGGTTATTTTATCAACGATAATATTTGCCACTAATGTAAATTCACGAACGTGCCAGATTCGTAAGTTGACTGTGGCACTTCTTTCTTGAATTTCATAAATTCTTCTGGGTTAAACTCCCTTATATAGATTTGGTAAGTTTACTATGGGTAATAAACACGAAAGTGTAGATTCGGGCACTTTTAATTTTGTAACCATCAGTGATAGAAATACGAAAGTTTTCCATGGTATGTATTACCATATCAGGTATAGTTTTTTATCAAATATAGATTTTTACTAAAACAGCAGATTCGAAAGTTTGCTTTGGAGGTGACGAGTCATCACGGGTGCCTTTTTGACTCCCAAGAACCGTTTAAACGGTCTCAGGGTACCCAGAGGAGGGATTAACCCATCCTCATTTCGCCGATGGTATTTGGAGGTAACACCTAACAGGTGGCGAACTTGTTGCGGTATTTATGATGGTATAGCTTCGTTGTATAAAGCGGTCACCCATCCCGGGGCCGGCCTTGTTAAGCATTTGACTAACCTTGTTTTCAGTTACGCAGATGGCCCCAGCCTAGTGGTTACACTAGGCTGAGGCCATCTGCTTAATACAATTATTATCTAGAAATCATTTAGAAAAATATTTTCGCAATCATGTTGTAATTTAATAATATTACTTAATATCTATATGAAGATAAATACAGAGTCACATGCTGAACTTGATATCATCAAAAAACCTTCAAGCGTAAACTGCAGTTAGCATGCCCGCAGAGGCACAGAGTATATAATAGTGCAGAGGGTAGATAATAATTGTATTTATTATTTAAAATATCATTTCCATATCATATTATTCTTAGTTTCATAATATCTACTTGTTGTTGTATAAAGTTCTAGCTTACTAAACTCCACCTACAGACCTATTTTTTTTTTGAATTAGTATCATTGATAAATCTAAGCCTATAAATAATGTGAACTTAAATCTAATTGAATATAGGTATGTGGTAAAAATATTTCATTCTAAATTTTAAGATTATTAATAATAATAATAGTTAATAAGTCGTTCTCGGCATATTTGGACCGGCAGACGGTCAGGGGCCTATTTCATAAACGTGACAATTTTAATTTACCATAACAATTCATAATACATTAGCACATTGCACAGTTTACTTGGAATTATTTACTTAGAACTATATAAACCAAACATTGTCATCGTAAATTACAATTATCACGTTTATGAAATAGGCCCCAGATCAGACACCTGAGTCTTATAATGAAAGATGTTTAACGTGACGATGATAGTATAGTAACTGAAGTAGCGCTACTCATAAACGAGACCGGCTTATAACAGTAATTTAAGTACCAAAGGTACCTGCATTTTTCTGTAATTATCTTTATTTTCATTAGCAATGTAATATTTTCTAATAAATAACCACCACGATCATGCCGCCTTTTCTTTAGCCAATCAGAAAGCTGGACCAGAAACCTTGGCGTCAGTCCATGTCACAATACGTACAAAATATACCAGATTTTGAAGTTTTACTATGTATAATATTAATAGCAAAAGAAAAGTCAGGTTCTTTGAGCACTCTGAGCGGTAAGAAGTAGGCGGTGGCGATATGCGTATGGTTGTGTCTGGTTGGGTCAAAAAAGTGACTATATGATATTGTCATTAACTCTTTTTACTTGTACATAAGCAAAAAACCATTATAGATTTATTGGACCTTCTTGGTACTATACATGTTGGTTGGTAGCGTATTAATTAAAACATCTGTTATAGCTTTAGTAAGCAAGAAGGATTTATAATTCAACTTTTTCTACAAAAAGCGTTACGCCAACAGCAGCAGGTAAAGCGGATCAGGTTTGGCATCAACAGACAAGCAGACTTTAAATGTATTATTAGTAAATTAGCAATATAAAATATTCTTTTGTTTAATAAACCCTGCAGGATTATTGCAGCTGCCTGCGAATTCTTTTGTCTTTGTGTAAGATTTTTTTTCTTTGCAAAAGTATTTATGATGCCTAAGGTACTAGGCTGTGTGTTTGTCGGTGATCGTAGCATTCGTAGCTTAAGAACGGGTGGCCCAATTTCGATCTGATTTTTTTATGACATTGGTTTCTGGAAACGATCAGTTTATTTATACATTTAATTTTGAAAGGGATTAATGTTTAAGGTTTATAATTACTTCTTGAGCTAAAAATAAACGATATTTAGGTACTTAGGTTGGAGGGAAATATAACTGTCCATACAGATGCAAAAACCTTCAAGTGACCTAACCGTTCGCTTTTGTCTGTTGCCATGATTATAACCGTTGATTAGGAAGAGCTCAAGACTCTCGAACTTTATATGGAAAAATCACAACATACGAACATTTATATACGTGGTGGCCGAGTTGGTTAGACCTTGGACTTAAAAACACTAAGGTCCCTGGTTCGAATCCCGGTGTGTACCAATGAGTTTTTAACTAAAAAATGTATGTACATTTGTTTGACAACACCACTATAGTGCCTCGGAGAGCACGTTAAGCTGTCGGTCCCGGTTTCACTATACCAACTTGTGAAACTGTTTATAGATGGGTTATTGAGTCTATTCAAAACATCGCGACGAGCTAGCCACTTGTTCGGTGTAGACTCATACCATCGGCTACGACGAGGTGGGATTAAAACCCCTCCGCTGGGTACCCTGGGGCCGTCTAGGCGGTCTCGGGCGCCGTAAGGCACCCGTGAAGATATATATATATATATAGTATTTCAATAGTCGTTAAATTGAGTTTGTATGTCTGCTTACTACTTACTATGAGGTAGGCCGCCTTTATACTTGCAAATTTTAAAATATATGTTACAACATATGGAAACATATACCTACTTATTTTTAACTTTAGTTTTCAACTGATATAAAAAGATTAATTATTGCTCCCACATTCCAACTATATAAGACTATAAAATTAGAGTACAAAATAATGCCCGTATTCACAAAAACTAATTGAGTTCTTGAAGAACGCTTTAGTTATATTAGGTTCTGCCTCTTTTTTTTAGCAATAAATATGAATATGCGTTTTACTCATATTGCATATGCATATGAATATGCGTTTTTACGCAGTGGTATTCATTCTTAAAAGTAAAAATTGATGTTGGTACAACTTCCAAGTCTGAAGGTGGCCGTAGATAAATACATGCTGTACTGGCCCTTATTAAAAGAACCGAGTGGTTAAGCGTAAACTGTCCGCAGAAGGTAGATAAGGAATTTCTTTATTAAAAAAACTTAGGTATAACGGTTCTATAATATATACCTACTTACTTATATTACGCATATTGTACCACTTGGGGTCATGGACCCTAGTCTAAATTTATTAATAAGTTATCATCATATTTCGACAGACATCATATTATGATGACTTCGAACACAATATTGAAGGTTAGCTGGTAGATAATGCCTAAGGCATTAAATTTGCATTTGTACATAATTTTTGGTTTGCTGTGCAATAAATGTTTAAATAAATATACAGAGGGATGGATCAGTAATTATTACTAACGAAATGTATCCCGCATTCTGTCCTGCCGCCCGTACCACAGGGCACTTGTGGGAATATTTTTTTTTAGTTAAAATAATAAATTTTCCTAACACATCAAGTTCAACCGGTGTGAACATTTTATATAGTAAATATAGCTTCTCTGTCGAAAAATATGTTCCGAAATTCCTTACAGTGGGGCCTTGACTGAAAAAATTGAGTGCGACTACAATTTCGTAGTAAAAAAAATCATGACATAATTAAGCATCTTAGAAATATATTTTCACCTTACAACTTATATAGTAAATAAAGCTTTGCCTTATCTATCGAAAAATTTCTTACAGTGGGACTGAAAAAAATGTAACAAGAAAATATTTTTCATACAATTTCGGTTGCTTTTTATTGCCTAAATTATTTTTTGTCTAACAAGTTTGTTCAAAAACAATAAACCTTATGCTTAAGTTAAAATGTCAAAATTATTTTGCTACGAGATTGTTTTCACTCAATTTTCATAATCAAGGTTTCACTGTAAGGGGGGTGGGAAATCGTATATTTCGTTAAAGTGGGCCATCTGTAAAGTTATATTTTAATATTAGAGAAAATATTTGATAAATGTTATTTTTCGTCAGAATATATTTCCATCTGGTTAATTTATATATAGGATTTCCATTGTTTGTATTGCAATTAATAAGCTTAGAAACATTGAATTTTTAAATTAGACGTGTTATAATAACTGCTATAATTTGGCTGCCTTACCGGTTCAAGTTCATGGGTGGCTATATAAAATAAATACTTTTTTATTATAATATATATCATGTACATTGTGCGCTGTTGCTGTAGGGACTGCCAGACATATACTTGCTGGGGGCAAGACTCTACTTGAAAAGGGCCATTACTCGCACCGACATGATAAAGTTCTAGAATTTATTCGCGGAGCTGTAAGTCTCAGTATTGCTAGAGGCAGGAAAGGATTATCAAATGAAAGACTGACTACTTTTGTAAAGGAGGGACAACTCAAGAAAACTCAAAGTAAACCTTTCTCATACCTGGACAAAGCACAGGACTATGGAAAATATTCATGGCTACTATCAAAATACATTACAAACTACCAGTTTCTATTGGGAATTAGCGAACTAGCAGGTTCTACATGGATAGCTATGAACATTGTCTCTCTCAGTCATTTTTTATTATTTACCTACCGATATAATGTTATCGGTTCGCGACTGTACTAGATCAATTATTATATAGTTAATAGTAAAAAATATTATGTTCCAACTATTATTATGTATTATTACTATTATGTAAAATATTATTTAGATGTTGCCTTTTGGTGTAATCTCTACAATAAATTATTTGTATGTAATTTGACATTACTATTCCCAGTGGATATTAGGTAATCTTAAATATACATTGTATATTTGGAAAGCACTTTTATGTTCATTCTGTTAGTGTCATAGTGAATATGCGGAAGGTAATTAGAGAGGCGGCATTCAATGCAATGAATTTTGTGGTTTGTCTAATACGTAGGTAGACTATAAAAATAAAAGTACAAAATATATTTTAAAAAAAAAATATTGTTTATTTCTTAACATAAGTATAATTTCTACAACTCCTTTATTAAAACATAAAACTAATTACAAAATAAATAATAATAATAGCATCATTTATCTTAATTTAGTATTGTAATGTACTACAATAAGACTGCACAAAATTAAATAAAATTTTTATTTATTTGTTAATTATTCAGTCATGATATTTGTAAATGACTAGATATAATTCGGCAAGTGATAATTTTACTATGACTAGGTTTCAGTAATTTCTAATTAGACTATAAACTTATTTATATTTACAAACTTATACAATAATTACAAAAAAAATACTTTACAACTAATACAATAACACTAATAAAATAAACAAAACATCACCCCTCACTTTGTAAACGTTCAACTGAAACAAAAAATAAATGTTAAAAATAATGCTAACACACCTTATTATTTTTTGATTAACAAATAGATATTGAATAAATTAATTAAAAAGTCAAGTTTTGTTTCATTTTAAATAGGTCATATCAAATTAAACAATGAATGAATACAAAAAAAAGTTTAACAATAAGAACTTACTCCCCTATTCTAAGTCCTATTCTCAACTTCACTTTTAGAGTTCGTTTGGTTAGGCTGCTATAGGTATATGATGATATGCTTTGGGTATATCATCACCCAAAGAAGATCGTTTATTTTTCATTTTCTTGATATAGAATAAACTTGTGTCTTTATTATGATACTACCAAACCAAACGCAATCTAACCTGATTTCTGCCAAATATCATCTCTCACGTAAGTGAGCCTATTTTATTGGGTTACATACAGGCGCGGGTATGACCTTATCAACCATAGAACCTTGTCGGCCTAAATAAAACCTATCATGAGTTGAGTAAGTAGGTAACAGGTACAATAATAAAAATAATACAAAATGGATTCGCACCCATACTTACTTTGCATTTTCAGCAGATTGTTTTGTCTTCTTAAGTCTAAAATTTGGACCTCAGGTGGAGGCCTTTTCAATGCTTTTAATGCCTCCACCAGAAGCTTTTCTCTCGATAGCTAAAAAATAAAAACACAAATTATCTACAGGCTGTTTCATCTTCTTAGCAATTCTCCACCGTTGATAAATGTTTCCATAATATATTTTGGGAAATGTTGACTTTAATCGCCGCGGCGGTGCCTGGTCAGTCAGACAAGATGTAGTAATGTAAGTGTATGACGACTGTCGGACACTCAATAGTTTACCCTAATCCGGAAACAATTTTCTTTGGAGTTTAGACTAGGGACAAACGGTAATTAAATTGTACAGAGACCGACGACTTCGAGCTGCTTGAAAATAAGTAGCCAAGTTCGGGACAACTAATTCGGATATCTAAATGAGTTTACCTACAATTGGGCAAACAATGTATTTGTAATTGCGCCATTTATAAGTCCAACACTTACCTCGTCAGTATGGGTGTCGCAAGTCTCTGGGTTGCCTCCTAATGCTATCCGTAGCATTTCGTAGGAGTTACCCAGCTCCGCGCGACGTTCTCTCTCTAACTCCGCGTTCCGTTCGCGTCGTTCTTGCTGTCAAACGAAAACCCAAATTCAAATATCAAACTTTTAAGCCAACGTAAAGTGGTATGTATTATTTTATTGACCGTCTTTATGGTAGAGGTTGAGCGGTTGCGAGTTCGATTCTCACCATAAGAGATGCCACAAAGTCTTCCAAATATAATATGTAAGATGGCCGCCCGCTAAAGAAACCAAGAGCGAGAAAAAAAAATATGATCACCAATTAGTGCTCAAGAAATGAGAACAGAATAAAGACTAACTCATCTATTAACAGTTGGTAAAGTGAAACTATCACGTGGGAAAATAAATGTTTTATTTATTTATTAAAAACTTATTGCTAAGTGGTGTTGCTAAGTAACCTGGTTTTGAACCTAGGACCTAAAAACTGACATGTTTTAAATAAAGTCTACCCACCTCAGTCACCGCGTATTTAATGTCTACTCATTTTCTTTGGTGTCATAGTGAAAAAGGATTTATTAGTAGAACTCCTGTGAAGCGCTGTGGTAGGTAATATTATTTAAACCTACCAGATTTAGCTTCGGGGGTTTTCCACGAGGTCTTCCACGAACTCGTTTGACACGTTCCCGATTAAAATTTTTGCTATCAGATGCAACTGTGGTGGATATTCCAGCAGTAGAGGTGGATGCGACTGGCCCGCCTTTCCCATTGAGAGCTTGCTCACCTATAATAAAAAGTTCTCATCATGGGTGCTTAATGGAGCCCGAAATATAAATCAACAAGTGGCATGCTCGTCGCTGTGTATATATAGACCCAGTAAAATAAAATTAATAAAGTAAGTACCTGATTTTCATACGTTTTGCCACGCGGCCGGCTACGGCAACATTTGACTGGTTTCTGAAGAGAAACATATATATCAGTATGTAACTCTTTAAAATATAAATCAATACTAGATATTGACACATTATTCGTTTCTTTAAAATTTAAACAATAATTCAATTATCAAGAAAAAAATATTAAATAGATAAAATAATAATTGAATTTGAATAAATATAAAAAAAAAGTTTTTGGCTAATATCGTTAAAATGTTCGATGCACGGTTATCCCTCACCTACTCACAAATGATTACAAATCTAGACACTATGGCGTTTTGTCTCTTTCTTACTAATAAGTATTACAGGAAAGCGGGCGAGTTGTACTTGAGGTATTAAGTGCGAAATTGTATTTAATTTATTCTGTCTCCGAATACCATCGGCGAAATGAGGATGGGTTAATCCCTCCGCTGGGACCCTGAGGCTGTTTAAACGGTTCTCGGGAGCCAAATTGGCACCCGTGATGGTATTTATTTATTTTATTTTTTTTATGTCTCAGTTTCGTGACAACATTTTGAAGCCTACTAAATTTTGTCACTAAATTGAGACAGAATAAATTTAATACAATTTCGCACTCTCGCTAAGGTTAGCTGGTAGATACCTAAGGCATTAAAGCTTGCCTATGTACGTAATCCATCTGTACATACTACAACACAAATATTATAAATATGAAAATATATCTCTGTATGTCTTTTCACAATTAAACCGCTGAACGGATTTAAATAAAAATTGATACGGAGATAGACCCTGGGATAGATAGATTTATTTAGCAATAGGGTAAAATATACAAAATAGAGGTCTAGGGTTCCGTAAAAAAAATGGGAGAATAGGAGCTATATGTGAAAGTCAACCATTTTAGATATAAACTTAAAAATATAAGCAACACAAAAACAGTTTTTTTTACTTAAAAAAATTAATATGGACAAAAGTAGGATTCTATAACACATTATATTTTATACACAACCATTTCAGTCAGAGGCAAACTGTACAGAAAAGTGTATTTAACATGCAGGTAATTAAAAAAAAAACATAAGTCACTAAATTGAAACTTACTTCTGTTTCCACCTCAACCTCAACGGTTGGTTCTGGGGCAAGTAGGTCACTTTCTATCTCAACTACCCCGGAATCACTACTATGTACTTGTCCATTCTGAAACAATATTTTATATTTTATAGTAATGCAAATTAAAAACAAACTGCACACTATATATACAAACACGATAACCTAAGTATTGAAATTGGAGATTCAACAGATTATCATACAAAATTACATCTGAATTGGATCCATAGTATGGATAGAACAAAAACCGCCAAGTGACTTTGGGCACAGTAAGACGACAATTTAGGAAACAATAAAAATGATCGACCCCATTCATGGACTTTGTAGCTCAGCTGACCACCAGACCTAGATACAAAGTCACATGCCGTGCTCCAATAAAAATAAACTGTGACTTCAGTGCTTTCAGCCAACGGCCTAACCATCTCGGCCACCATGTAAAGAAAGAATAATATTAGCAGACTCACCGTAAGATCATCAGCATTGGGCTGTGCCTCCAGACTCAGATCCAAGTTATGATCTCCCAAACCTTTGAGACAAATCTCTTCGTTACTACCTAGCTCCGGTTCCGAATCATAAACGTAATTATCCGACGTATCGGTTAATACCTTTATGAACTGAAAAAAAAAAACACCAATAATAACCAATAAGAATTTTGAAAAATTAATTCCGAAAAAAAAAATCTCATACCCATAAGAAAGTTAAAATTTAAATAATTGTACCTACGTAGTATAATTATATATAAAATATAATACTATTTCTAATTCAAACTTTACTATTATTACTATCCCATAAGAGCTCCGATTTGCTTTTAAAACCTTTAGAACGCTTAAGACATTTTAGAAATACTGTATTATATTTAACACCCAGACCATGTCAAACTGCACTAAAAGCAATAGTCTAATAAAGGATAAACTATTAAATAAACTATTTTGTTTAAAAAAAAAGTTACTAAAAGATTTATATTTTCAGGTTCTTTCGCCAAAGTACAGTCAGGTGCAAAAACCTACATGTGCATAAAAAATAATACTTACAAAATCATTTCCCTTATCGGCCGGAGATGGTTCTGCTGTTAAACTAGCAGTCAGGTAAGGATCTCTATCCTCGTGTAGCATATACTGGAGCAGATACTCGGGATCATAATTGTTACACTGTTGCACATACTGGAAAAATATATTATTTTCTCAATTTATTTTATTTTATTCATAATAATATTATGAAATTTTATCAAACAACACATCTTTAAATAAACTTAACTAACAAAACTACTTAAAAAGTCAAATAATACTACTTTTATTTGAAACAACAAGATTATATAATTACAAACTCAGTTACAAACAATAAATATATATAATACTAAATGTGACCGCGGTATCACACGCGGTTTAATTTAAAAGAAAATAGGATCGAAAATAAAATGCCAGCCCACAGCCCACGTTACTAGCTGATAATGCAGTTTTCTATATTATGTAAAACGATTTTAAAAACTCGGTTGGATTTATTTAATTCAAACTTTTATTTTTATAATATTAGCAAAAATTATATATAAGTTATTAAAAAAAAACGTGGAAATCTTACCGGAAACATATTGCACTATATATTTTTAAATAGTTCTCACAAATAAACTTTATATATAATACACTTTGATAACGTTTAGCACAATTTTATGAAAAACGGACCCAATATTTCTGGCATAATTTTAAACTAAATTTTTTACATAATATCACTAACTATTTATCCCCTCTTACCCATTTCGTGTTCATCTATTGTTCCCAGTTATTATAATAAAGTAATTAGGGTTTTCGGAAATGACTACCTAAGTAGATTATCATTTGTTCTACCTGCTATTTATGTAAAATACCTGATATCTTACGATCAGTTTAAAACAATATAAAGAATTAAAGAAGAATTGTAAATCTTTACCTGTATAATTTATTCATTGTTTGCATCGCTGAGTGTACTACGGCCTCCATCATGGACAGAGCTTTGAAGAACTTTTTGAATTCATTCTCTCTCTCTATTTCGTTTTCGTGCTACACTATCATCAAAATGTAAACACAATGTACAGTGAAAGATATGCCTACTAAAACCCAAATATATTGTGATTCTTATACATATATGTCAGGACGCCATGCCTGTGTGCGTATTTCTCCTTCAAATACATAATAAGTCTTCGTATATAACAAGTAAAACACAATTAGACAAGTGATAGGCTTTAATTCGTGAGTTTCGTATGAGAGTTAACGTGATTTGTTATTTTGTGTTTCATTATTTTCATCATAGAACACAATATAAAAATGTTATCACCAAAAAACATCTAGTATCAAATCAAATCGTTTATGTGCTTACTAAGGTAATTGACATACATATTATAGTACTTATTCTAAAGTTACACATATATGTATATATCGCCAAATATATGTATAAGGCTATAGATTATTACTAACAATCATTTACTTAGGGGGTGACTTTTCAATCCCCAGATAAATTATAATATCATACAAATCATTTTGGTTTCGGTATGTCATTATGTGAGCAGTAGAAACCTATAAATGAGCAGTAGAAACCTATAAATGAGCAGTAGAAACCTATAAATGAGCAGTAGAAACCTATAAAACCTAATGTGATTAACGTTTACTAAAAAAAAATGTTTTCTATTATTGAGAGATTATTATTAGAATAGTAAGAGATGGTACAATAGGTATAGAAAAACGATTTGTAATAAGAACTTTCAATAATTCTTAAAAAAAAAAAATTTCACTTTCTGTACCAACATTGACGTCATAATCATTTTTTTATTTTTTTTTACGTGTAGATAACAAACTTACCACAGTGAGTAGGTTTATGAGTACCAACAAGGCGGCAAATAACAATACATTACCTTCTTATTGTTTTATTACTTATTTGAATACAATATTGTTTCTATCTACCTGAGTTTACTAATCCTGCAAAAGTAATAAAACCACTTAAAACAAAGACCATTTCTTTATTCAAAAATATAAATTTTGAATAGAATACTATTTTGTTGAATAAAAATAATCAAATTAAATAATAATAAGTTTGGCTTGCCGAGCAAATTATCTAAATTAATTTAAGTAAATAGATATTCAAAAAATAATCTTCGAAATTTTAGTATACAACCTCGTCGAAACCGATAGTATTCTCAGTCTACATCGAACAAGTGGTCAGCATGTGTTTAGTATAGACTCAATATCCATCCCTAAACCCACCCATCTATAAACAACTTCCGTTATATCGTCCGCCAATAGTTGGTGTAGTGAAACTGGAACCGACAGCTAAACGTGCTATTCGAATCACTATAGTGGTGCTGTCAAACAAAGATTCAACATATAATAAAAATCATATTAAAATATGTTATAGTCTGTTCACGATAAGAAAGACCCTCTAAAGGTTATCGTTTAAAATAGAAGATTTTTGTAAAATATCTCTGGCCAGACAATACGTCTTCAATGATACACTTTTTATATTTAAGTCTAAAATATACAAGTTAAAATGTTCCTTTTAAGTAGTAGTACAAGTAAGATATTAAGATATTTTATGCTATGTTGACTTTTTATATATTTATTTTTGTTTTAGCTTAACATTTTTGTTGACTGTATCTTGATTTTATGTATACTATAATTGTTTTTTTAAATATTATTTTAAGTTATATTTTGCATACTAATTGTACATGTGCTCCTAAAGGTGGAACATTTAGCTAAAAATTGTACTTATGTTTTAGGGAAGTATTAATGTATCCGACCACTGGTTGTCCTAAAACTAATAAATAAATAAATCTTTTATATATTGTTGTAAAATAACTATATATAAGTTTAAGCGAGGTAAAGTGCTATCATACATTTTATATTTTTAAAGGAGACAACAATATGAGGGAAACTTTCATGTGACAATCATTACGTACAAACGTTCTGAAAAGGAAATGGAGAAAAGCGCTTTAGGCCCAGTTTCTTAAAATTACTAATGGTATTACTAATTAGAAATATATATTTCTCGATATCTAGTTAAATTAACTATATGTTAAATATAACAAATTAATAACAATTTAACTTACAAATAGTTAGTTAATTTCACTACTCAAAAATGAGTGGTTAAACGGTTTAATGTCTCGTAAGATAAGAATTTTGTGTTATAATTAAAGAGTTTACGTTGCTTTTTATTGCAAATTATAATCAAAATGAATTTGAACATAGAAATATTTTATCAATTATGAAAACGGATTGTTCGGTTCAAGATTGCTTAATGGCAAACAATCGTAAATTCACTTTCCGTCCCAGGAAAGTTCACTAAAATTTGGGATGAATTTCGGATAAATACAAAACATATCTGTGGCTCATAAAATAATTTAAAATGTTTCTTAAATGCGAGGTACGAAAATAACTTTATAATCAAAATTATGTATATTATTTATAAAATTGCTGGAAACTGAACATAAAATAAAGGCAAGAATTATGTCAATTTATAATTTTGCTAAATTTCCGATAACCTATTAATTAATACCTATAGTTTTTTCAAGAAACATATTTTGCTGATAACTCAGGATTAATAAATTAACTATAGTTTTAAGCAACTATAGTTAATTCAATCCAATTATAAAATATACAAATAGTAAAATTTAGCTATCCATCAATCGTAAATCCAATAGCTTATAAGTAAACGAATAATATGTATAACCAGCGATTCACGGTAATATTAATAACATTTTAAATTACAAAGCAAATTATTGAAAAATTGTCTCATAAGATTTGGTGTAGCACATATCTTATTATCAGATCCGATTACAATTATTGTCAAAAATATTTTATTTAAAAACAAAATACAATTATTTATAAACTCTTTTGATGATGAACAAAAAATAATTTTGGCATTGATAAACAATTGAAGTTGTATGAAAAATATAGATTTTTTGTTAAACTTTTTTTGTCTAACGAGTTATAATAATGTCCAAAAACAATAAATTTTATGCTAAGTGAAGTGTAAATTTTTTTGCTACGAAATTATAGTCTTACTCAATTTTCAGAGTCAGGGCCCCACCGTAAGACAATAAGTTACACATTATTTAATAGATAAGGCATAGCTTTATTTACTAATTTATTAAAAGTGTACATTTTTTTGCTACGAGATTGTTTTCACTCAATTTTTATTATGAAGTATTGTAAATGAATACGGAATATATATACGTGGTGGCCGAGTTGGTTGGACCTTGGACTTAAAAACACTTAGGTCCCTGGTTCAAATCCCGGTGATTACCAATGAGATTTTAATTAAAACCACTACAGTGCCTCGGAGAGCACGTTAAGCTGTCGGTCCCGGTTTCACTATACCAACTTGTGAAACTCTTTATAGATGGGTTATTGAGTCCATTCAAAACATCCCGACGAGCTAGCCACTTGTTCGGTGTAGACTCATACCATCGACTACGACGAGGTGAGATTAAAAACCCCTCCGCTGGGTACCCTGGGGCCGGTCAGGCGGTGATGATATGTATGTAGGTATTGTTAATGAAATGAAATGAAAAATCTTTATTGCCAAATATATACACTGCAGGATATTAAAAAAAAACAATAAAAAATAACACAAATTATAATACAATGTACATATAATACATTGTAAGGTGATTTGGAAATAATTTTTGTATATTTCGTTAAAGTATGCCATCTGTAAAGTTATATCAGAGAACATTATATATGATAAAGGTTATTTTTCATCAGAATTAATATTGCCATCTGGTTAATTGTTATTTTTCCTAAAACATTTGTCATAATTCATAAGGATTTGTATTGTTTATATTGCAATTAATAAACTTATAAGTATTGACTTTTTAAATGAGTCGAGTTGTAATAGCTATATTTTGGCTGCTAACTTCACACCGGTCTTTTTTGATATAATTTTATTGAATTAGAATCTTTTACACCTAATCCTATAAATAATTTTAACTTAAATCTGTTTGAATAATCCTATTCAGTTAATCCTAATAAATCGTTCTCGGGATATTTAGATAGGCAGACGGTCAGAGATCTGAGTATTATAATAAAGGATTTTTAACGTGACTTTGATCGCATAGTAACTTTTGCTACTTAAAGTACGTACTTAAAGTTACCTGAATTTTTCTGTAAATATCTAAATTCTCATTATCAATGAATTCTTTTTTTAGCCAATCAGAAGGCTGGACCTTGACGTCAGTCCATGACACAATAGGTACGAGTACATACAAAATATACCAGATTACGAAATTTTAGTACATTAGGGTGTTAGTTCTCACAATATTTTTTTAGCAAAAGAAAAGGGTAATTGTTGAAGGTTCTCTGAGCGAAAGAAGTAGGCGGTGGCGGTGGGCGTGTGGTTGGGTCAGAAAAGTAACTATTTGACACTGTCATTAAATATTTTTACTTGTACATAAGCAAAGAACCATCTCAGATTACTCGGAACCATATTGCGAGTTCAGAAAGGGAATACCGCCATGGTTCTGGACACTGTGCCGCGCGTACATCGTCAGGATTTTTTTGAGTAGGTTCTTAGGTAGGTGATATAAAATCCCCATATTATTAGTTTAAGTTTTATTTAATTTTTTATTTTGATTTAATTTTGTTATGTGAAAATAAACTTTATAAATGGGTAAGTCACAATGTAATTGATATTAATTAAGGTAGTTTCTTTGTTACTTTTTAAAGTTATGTATTATTACTGTTTTTTATTAATTAATGTGATTTTTTTAAAATTATCTTGACGTCGAAACAAACAATTTAATTATTCCAAATTAAATTATTACCTATATTATGTTTGTAATTGTACTTAAGAATATTTTTGTTGTAATAAACATTATTAAAGTAAAGTATCTTTTTATTAAACGCCTCATAACAGAAATTACCATAACCCTTTTTTAAACCCACTTTTTAAACCTAAACAAATTTTAATAATGGACAATGGTCATAAGTGGTCAATTTTTCCACCACTGAGGAAGCCATCAAGTGATCTAGTCATGTTTCGGTTTTAGTGTGGGTTCACAGGATTATTTTGTCATAGCATTTGTTTTTATCGTTATAGCATAAAGTTACTGTCGCTAGACGTTCTCTACCAGTCAAACCTTCGTGACTATCAAAATAGTTAATAATTGAGGTAGGTGCAAAACATAAACTATAAAACAAAACATATGGGTATATTAATAGAAGATAATTATTATTTAAAATCAAATACTTAGGACTTCCAGCGTTCCGGCACGAGAATTAATTTACATTATACCGAACCATACGCGATGTCCATAAAAGTTTATAATAAATTACCAGATTATATAAAAATTAAAAATGATAAGGCATTTAAATTACAAAGATTATTAATTGAAAAAAACTATTATTCTATAAATGAGTACCTAGATGATTAATACTAATAACAACAACTAAGTAGTCATATACAATTACACTTTACTTACAAGGAACATGTATGATATTAGTATTATAAAATTGATTGTGATTTTATATTAACTAATTCTAGCCATGTATGCCATTATGATTAAATAAATAGATCTGTGTTGTACCTTAATATTATATAATATACTATAAGGTTTCATATACCATACCTGTTTAAAAAAGTTTCTTTTATTCAGAATGAAATCACCAATAGCACGCCATCATCCAACGATTCCAGTCTGATTCCCGAAGTCACAGGGTCTCTGGAGGACCCCAAGAACTCCGTCGATGCCCTTACGTGTCAATTTCGTCGCAGAACCATTAAGGAGTTTTCACCCAAGGTCGCTACATACTTCCACCCGACTTAGTAGACTTACGACGAAGACGTAACGCTGCTAGAAGAGCCTACGAGTCCTGTCCGACTATTCCCTACAAGGTTAAGTAGAATTCTCTTCGCAGGCAAGCTAGAAGACGCGTTCAGGACGCGTCTCTCTATCAGATTTTTTTCGAGAGAGAAGTGCGATAGGGGCGAATTTTCAACATATGAAACAAATTTTCATATTAATAAAGTGAGATTTTTTGAACTACTAAGAAAGAACTTTAAACAAAGTGATTTCTCCGAGTTATTATATATTTTGGCAGCCTTAGTAGACTAGTGGTTGCGCCTTTGACGTTGTCCAGAGGTCATGGGTTCGATTCCCACCCATGGCAAAAAATATTAATACGGTTTTCTGTACAGTTTGCCATAGTCTGGGTCAATATAAAATATTTTATAATACTATATATTACAACGTTGCTTCTGGTACACATAGTATACATAGTAGAGGTTAGTTTCGACCTGTACCCGTAGTGTGAGTTTTTTAACTATTACTTTACGTTTGAGTTAACTAAAATTTGTATGGAAAATAGTTCAGCGCTTCCAACGGAATTTTTTTAGAACCAGAAATGCGAGCGTGTGGTTGGTCTAAATGTTACCGCAGTAGTATAGTTAACGCGAAAGAATGTTCAAAAAACTCACACTAGGGTAACAGAGCAATATGTGTAAATTGTCCTACATAATATTATATATTATTATTATATACTCGAAGAAAAAACTTAATATTTACTTTAAAATAACTAAGTTAGAGTTTTTACGGCATATAATCTGTTTTTTTCCTTTTGGTAACAGAGTCCATGAATGGAGTTGATTATCAGCATTGATTACAACCACTATGCGGTTACGAAATAGGTGACCACGACTTTATTGCATACCTATAATTGTATATTAAATTTTAAAAGATAAAAATGCAATGAAAAAATTCCTGGTGGCGGGACTCGAACCCACGAACCTCGCTATCGCGGCAAGGCGCTCAACCGCTAAGCCAACACGCCAACCACCGACGGCTTCGAGTTGACATCTCGTTCGAGCTACGATCGAAAATGACGTATTTGGTACCACGGAAAGCGAAGGAGCACAGTTCGAGTTGTTTTGTATATTTAAAATCATTCCTAAGAAATATAAAGTATTGGCCGCAGCTTCGCAAGAATATAATGGATTATTATTTCATATCATTTTTTCCTAAAAACCAACTCAGCACTTTAGGCATAACTTCACAACATAACAAACAGACAATTTTCCTTTTCAGGATATTTATTATTTACTGTAGTACCTATATTTTCGTATGTGTGTAAAGTAATGCCGCCTCCGTGGTCGCGCTTTTGGCGTTGTATCCGGAGGTCGTAGGTTCGATTCCCATTCATGGCAAAACAATAATTGTATGTTTTTTGGTAGTTTACTGGTTGTTTATACAATATAATATATAATTATTATTATTGTTGACTTGTACTAAGTGTACCAGAGTCCTAGTATACATAGTACAAATCTAGAGCTTTTTATATTTTTATCAAACAAAGCAGTGTTTCTACATTTGTTAATATAGAACAAAAATAACCAAATTCTAGTACAAATGCCTGGCTTTAACTTACCTAATAAGTGCCCGGACCCGCACACTGATATTCTTATTCTGAATGCCCATAATAAAAAAATAGATAAGTACATTCCTATTAAAATTTAATTTAAAACAATGCTTCAATACCTATGCAAAGCAAGTCCAGTCAGCTAGTTGTAATACACAATAGGTACCTATATAATATATTTATAATAAAGGAAAAGTAAAAAATAGTAATAAAAATAATGCAATTTATTTTATTGTGTAATCAGTCAAATATACTAGTATGTAACTAGGTATATTAATAAATTCCACAGGATTACCTAAAAAATGTAAAAAAAAACAGAATAATAAGATCAATTTATTTTAAATTGTTGGGCCGTTCTGTTTTTGCCTTCACCCATAGATGAAATATCGGTGCTTAGGTAGCTTCTGAATAGATAGATGGTCTTCTATCAGTGTTTGGTTCAGGATGTTGTTTATAAATGTGAAGCAAAACAAATGTGGTTACATTTAAATATCTGAAAAAGGAGGCACTGTAGTTCTCGCACACTTGTTCGGTGTAGACTCATACCATCGGCTACGACGAGGTGGGATCCCTCCGCTGGGTACCCTGGGGCCGTCTAGGCGGTCTCGGGCGCCGTAAGGCACCCGTGATGATATGTATGTATGTATGTAGTTCTCGCACTAGTCAGTGATAATCGGAGACAATCTTCGAATATAATCTTGCCATCTTTATATTTTCAGCATTAAGAAACAGCGCAAACTCGCCTCATTTATTCATTGTCACATTTTCCTTTAAAATGAGGAAAACTTTGGTTAATTTTCTAAAATTTAGATTTTTGTTAAAATATAACTGTATCTCTAAACATTAATTTCATTTCATAATCTTCGATCGAATCACATATTCTAATAGGTGGTGATTACACACTTAATATATACCTAAATAAATGTATATACTCTTTTGATTCCTTTAATAATAATTAGCCTACAATATTTTTTATTTACAAAAATTACGACAAAATCAAATAAATAATAATAATCTGTCACAATAACACCGCCACAGATCAACCTTGAAGTTTTTTTTTCAGCATAAAATAGCTAAGAATATCATAATCCGTCCATATTTTTACAAAAAATGTAAATATCTTATTGTAGTTAAATTTTTTCTTAATATTTTATTTAAAAGCATGTTTATATTATCGAAATCATTATTGTTTGTAAGTTAAAAGTTGAATATTGTAACATTTTGTGTGAATGACAATAACTTGCGTAGGCAGTGTAAATAAGCTTTAAGTGACGTCATTTTCGATCTCAACTCGATGGATGTTATCAGTCGATGTCAAGTCGAAGGAGCTCGGTGGTACGGTTTTGGGTTCGACTTCAGATTTTTGTGAGTGCGAATCGAGCGCGGGTATCGTTTTCAATGGTTAGGCTGCAGAACTAGGCAAAGCTTGCGGCTCAGGTCTCCAGGATCTCACCCTATAAGAAATAGTATAGTTCAGACATATTCACATTTTGACTTTGAGCCAAACTTATGTGCTTCTTGCTCGGAGCCTTGATCTACGTACGCCTACCCGACACTTTTAATATTGAGTTTATTTTGTCTCGCCATGTATACGTTTTAGTCTTTAAATGTAATTAACTTATTCTTTTTGTGAAGTTGAATAAATTTATATGTGTGCCAACAAAATGGTGTTTAACTTGAATACAGTCCACTGTAGTACCACACCACAACTTTTCTAAGTATTGTATACCTATGTGTCACAATTAACAATTATTAACATAAATTAAGCAAATCAACAAAATAATACAATTAAATTTATTCAAATATATTAAAGTATCCATAATTATAGTACACATATTTAGCGACAAGGATAATGATAATAACACAATATAAAGTATTTGCATTAGTAATATCTTGTGTAGATGAGTGTGTTATATTGTGAGTGTGTGGTAGGTGCGATTAAATATGTTTTGAATTTGAATATAGAGAACCCATTTTATAACATTTCACCTACGAACTATAATAATTATTATTTAATATTCGAAATATAGGGTTTGATATAGTCGCCCGTAGTACCTGAGTTATTGAAAGCGTGATAGCTGTTAAATAGCTTGTAAAAGTTAAAATCAGAAAAAAATGTTTAGGGCCAGTTGCTGTTGGCTAACCGACATGTTTCATCAATAATCGTTTAACAATAAGTTTTAACAATATAAGCTTAATTTAAATTAAAATAAATTATATGTTTACCACGAAATTGAATCGAATATCGGTTCATTTTAGCCACTTTTATTTCTCATATCAACTTTTGACTTTTACTTTGACGAGCGATTTAACCGCTACCACGCTTTCAGCAACTCGACCTTAGAGATAATTTATAGTTTAGACGCGGAAGAAGAATTTCGTGCGATGACACCTTACTTATATGTCGCAGAAATGATTATTTAAGATTTTAGTTAAAAATAATTTTTTTTTTTTTTTTAGAATTATAATAAACATAATTTTTCAAAAGAGAAGTAAAGAAGACAAAGTTAAAGCAATTTCAGCATTCGCAATTTGTCTTTCGCTCGAGCGATCATATAATGCGATTAGCGGCAGTCGCATCGCATAATCGCGCGCGCTATTGCCAATTAGGATAACGCTTGTGAAGGGTCAAAATATATTGGTTTGGATGGGCGCGCTAGAACTTCAAGGTTCCTCAGTTTCAAATCGTCGTTATGACCCTCAGTATTTATATTTTTATTCATGCATTCTCGTCGTAATTTTCAGCCTTGGTAAGTTTTTTATTCTCTCGGGTTGTCCCGAGTTGTCTCTCCTTCCATCATTCGTATGCACTTTTCCACTAAAATAAATATTAAAATAAATTATACCATCGACGAAAATAATAACTAGAGTCGAAATCACCACTCAGCTCCGATAGCCGTAGCGCTCTTGTAGTCAAACTACGGGGCCGAGCACGCGCGTCATTCGGTTCGATACATATCGATCGATAAGACATATGTCTACAAAGCTAACACGCGCGACCACGATATATACCGAATATACTAATTTGACGCATTGGAAGATATATATCGACTTTTATCGAAAACGGTAGCACGCAGCTTATTAACATCAAAACTAAACTGTCCGATTGTAGACAAAAGTCGATATATATACAATTTTTATCACGTTTCTTTTAGGTGCTGATAAGTGTCGAAATTACTTTTGCTTTGATATTTTAATGATTTAATAGCGAAAAACAGAACCAAAATTGTTTTATTCTTGTTAGAAAAACTGTTATACTTAAGTGACTATAAATGTGCGTGTTAAAGTTGCTGGAACAACTGGAACCTCAAAAAACAATGATTTTGAAAAAAAAACCTGGATGCCCAAACCAAGAAAAAGATTATGAAAATAAGATTACCTATTAAAAAATAAGTATTTATGTTTCTAGAGTTATGCTATTTAGAAAAAATAATTTAATTAATATTAAAATTCTTGTTTTATTTTATTATCGTGTATTTTTTTAATTTAATTTTATGTATTTATTATTATGAAGAAGTTAGTCTTAATATTTTCGAACAAATCCTAGAGGGGACGATCACTACCAGAGTGAAACCCTTTGAACTTTGGTAACTCCCGAAGTTCAGAGGTTTTCAAGTTCAGATAGGACTTGAATGCGGAATGTATTGATTGTGTAATGTAATTTAATTATTCTGCAGGCGATTAATTCAGGTTGATAATTAAAATAAATCTTTCACATGTCGCCGTATGCTTAAAATTCATAACATCCATAAAATAAAATATTTGATTTATATCATTGAAGTATATTATTATAGGAAAGTACCTTAAGGCTTAATCGCCTTACCAGTCATAATAACAAAAGGTAGCCGCCCGCAATACAAACCAAAATAAAAAGTGACACAAATGCCATCATAACCAAGAAAATATAATATAGAAAATATATCAATGCTCAAGAAAATATGTCTGACAATTCGTTTGAATAGCGTTTTTAGATCTTAGACCACTTTCGTATCTATGCGTACTTACCACTACATTTTTTAAATCCTATCCAGTGCCTTAATAAATAAAAAAAAATCACCAAAAAACAAAATATTTTTTTAGGCCAAGATTACGAGTTTTCTTCGGCTTTATTTTAATTTTGTTAAATATATGTATTTTTAAATCTTTTTAAATTAAAATATATATTTCTGTAACGATTATTAATAATAATATAAAATAAATGCATCGTATAAGGTAATAATTATTTATTTATTACATAAATGTTTTTGAAATTGTCAACGAAAACACACTTGTTTTAACTAGTAGACAAAGCTCGAGAAACTTATCGATGTCAGTTTGCGTGCTCACTAATTCGATATATTTTTCGACAGCAGACGGTATAAGTCGAGTCGGTACATATCTTATCGTTGTCCGCGTGCTAAGCCCCTACGAGATCATTGTTTAGTTCCAGTTTTAGCCGCAGGACTTGAGTGGTGCTTCTGACTGTACGTAAACAGAATGACTGATTGATCCTATAAGTTTTCCTTTTATCTTTAAACGGAAAACCCTAAAACGCATTGAAATTTTTGGAAATATCATACATACATACATACATATCATCACGGGTGCCTTACGGCGCCCGAGACCGCCTAGACGCCCGCAGGGTACCTAGCGGAGGGGTTTTAATCCCACCTCGTCGTAGCCGATGGTATGGGTCTAGCTCGTCGCGATGTTTTGAATAGACTCAATAACCCATCTATAAACAGTTTCACAAGTTGGTATAGCAAAACCGGGACCGACAGCTTAACGTGCTCTCCGAGGCAATATAGTGGTGTTGTCAAACAAATGTACATATTTATTTTTAATTAAAAACTCATTGGTACACACCGGGATTCGAACCAGGGACCTAAGTGTTTTTAAGTCCAGGGTCTAACCAACTCGGCCACCACAGGAATATCATATTATGCGAATATCATAATATCCCACCCACTATGTTTTCCAATTTTATGTTTTACAAAGTACCGCAACTTGATTTGTAATTTTTATATGATCATAACGAACCGATTATATACCTATCGACTTTTATAAAAATCTGTATATCATCAAAAACTCCAAATGTTGTCCAAAATATTATAAATATATATATATAGGTTATAATATAAATACAACATACAATGTACTTGAAGGATACAGGATGGCTCACCTTACAAATCCCATGCTTCTCCGTGGTGATGGTTCTTCCCAAATTTAGCGGTACCGCTTATGTTCGTCAGATGGGTATCTGCACTTCACTAATGTGTATGGTGATTTTGGGAGCACAATACAGGAAGGATTTAGAGGGCTAGGACCACTGAATTCAGGTTTTACAGACCTTAAATATTGCTTTTAGCAAGTAAAGTTACAGACGTAGTTACAGTATACAGAATTTTATTCAAGTGGCAAAGAGTGAGTGAGTGAGTGAGTGAGTTAGGAGTGATCGAGAGGAAAATAGTTGCCAATTATAATTAATAATAAGTATAGCTAACATTCTCCCCGCCGAAGAAACCGTTAAGATTTCTTCAGATCTAAATAAAGAGGTAGTTACAGTTGCAGTTGCAGTACAGTTGCAGTACAGTTACAGTTACAGTACAGTTACAGTACAGTTACAGTTACAGAAAAAATACTGAAATAGTCAAATTATAACAGAAAAAATATTATAAGTAGTAAAATGAAATATAAGTAAAAAATTAATTTTGATTAGGTAGTAAACAAAGTTTGCCCACTGGGCGAGTAATATCACCGGAAGATGTTTTAAGCGTGACGACTCGCACAACTCCGTCTCGTCCAGGTGATAGTTTAGTGACACGACCCAACTTCCAGTACAGAGGAGGAGAATTGTCATTAACAATCAAGACTAAGTCACCCTTTTGGATGTTAGCATGTTGTTTTAGCCATTTGTTACGCTCTTGCAACGTATGTAAGTAATCACGTTGCCATTTAGTCCAGAAATGTTGAGTAATTTTTTGTAAGAGCTGCCATCGAGATAGCCGGTTCTGACCACAGTTCGTAAAGTTTTCCTCCGGTAGAGACATCATAGAGTCTCCAATTAAGAAGTGTGATGGAGTCAGTGCATTAATATTATCAACGTCTTCAGAAATGGGACATAAAGGTCTAGAATTGAGTACAGCTTCAATTCTAGAGAATACAGTAGAGAGCTCCTCAAAAGTCAGAGTTTGAGTGCCTATAGTACGTTTTAAATGGGACTTAGCGCTTTTAACAGCAGCTTCGAATAGCCCACCCATACTGGGCGCAGCAGGTGGGTTAAAATGCCAGTTAATTTTTAAGGAATTACAGAAATTATCAATTTTATTATTTACAGATTTATTATTTAAGAAACAATACAAATCCTGCAAGTAGTTGTTGGCACCTACAAAGTTTGTACCACAGTCTGAGTATATGTCAGAGCAGAGGCCTCGTCTACTAACAAATCTGTGCAGGCCAGCAATAAAGCATTCAGTAGAAAGATCTGACACAAGCTCGAGGTGTACAGCTTTAATCGAAAAGCAGACAAATACACATAAGTATGCCTTTTGAATAGCAGCCTTACGCAACTTGGATGCCTTTATTAGAAAATAGCCCGCATAATCAATGCCTACTTTGGAGAATGGTCTAGAATAAGTTACCCGGTCTGGTGGTAAGTCAGCCATGAGATACTGAGAAGGTTTGGGACGTTCCCTATAGCATTTTAGACATTTAAATATCTCACTTCTTATAGCTACACGACCAGACAAAATCCAAAATTTTCTACGAAGAAGAGAAAGCAAAAGATTAGCACCAGCATGCATATAAGTCACATGATAATATTTTATAATTAAGTTAGTCAAATGATGTGATTTAGGTAATATAAGAGGATGTTTATGTTCAAACTCAATAGAAGCATTTGACAATCTGCCGCCAACCCGTACAAGACCTCTGCTATCAATAAAGGGAAATAAACGTTTAAACCGAGTAGCATGAGGTTTGTTTTGTTTTAATAAAGTTATGTCAGTACGAAATTCAAATGATTGGACCAAAGAAATTAAAGACAATAAAGAATCATTTGTATTTTGAACAGTGAGCTGACCAGAAAGTTTACAGTGAATATGACGGAGATTGTAAATAAATCTTAAGCAGTAAGCTTGCACTCTGACAAGTGTATGAAATGAACTAAAACGAGACATGAATTCAGTTGGATCGGCTATAGCACTACTTGTATGACAAGTAGAGATAACCTGTTCAGAAATAGGAATTAAATTATTTAAATTAGTAATAGGCCATGATTGTGAAGGTTCTGTCAACCAAGATGGAGACCACCACAAGTCATGGTGTACCAACTCTGAAGGTAGCAGCCCACGTGACGCGGCATCTGCGGGATTAAGACTAGTTGGTACATGTCTCCATGTGGTAGGAGAACAATTAGAAAGTATTTGAGAGACACGATTCGCCTCAAAGACCTTTAATAAATGTACAGGTGTGCGTATCCATGACAACACAATATTGGAATCACTCCAAGCAAAAATACAGGAAAAATTTACAGTGGTTAATATAGATGTACAATATTTTATTAAATTTGACAAGAGTAGAGCACCACAGAGTTCCATGCGAGGAATGGTAAGCTTCTGCTTTATAGGTGCTACTTTAGATTTTGATATTAATAAACAAACATTGACCTTGCCCATGCTATCAACTATGCGAATATAGACAGAACCAGCATAGCCACGTTGAGATGCATCACAGAATCCATGAAGCTGGATGTCTGTGCAGCCTTGTGGAAAAATATAACGTTTAATATTAAGTTGTGATAGTGACGACAAGTCATTCAGAAAATCAAACCAACAGCGTTGGTAGTCGTCTGGGAGAAGATCATCCCATCCAATACCAAGCAACCAAAGTTGTTGCATAAAGAATTTAGCTTTAAAGATTACAGGCATGAGCCACCCGCACGGGTCATACAGACACGCTATATTAGAAAGAACAGCTCTCTTAGTACAGCCAAGATTAGATACCCGGCTATGGTATCTAAAGACATCAGCAATAGGATCCCAGCTGATGCCGAGGACCTTAATATAATTATCAGATTCAGCTTCAAAGGTCAAAGGTGATTCACGCATGCACTCTGGAAGTCCAGAAAGCAGTTCAGGGTGACTGCTTGCCCATTTTCGGAGTTGAAAGCAGCCAGTACTCAGTAAATTATCAAGTTCAATTTTATATTGTCTAGCAGTTGCTACATCTGGAGCACCACACACCACATCATCAACAAATACAGATTGATGAAGTATGCGGCTTGCATTAGGATGAGAGGTTTGACCTTCAGATGCAAGCTGAGACAAGCAACGCATAGCTAGATATGGTGCTGAAGAGACACCAAAGGTTACAGTGTTTAGTTGATATTCCTGTAGCACATCATCTGGGTCTTTACGCCAGAGTATGGTTTGGTAAGAGCGATCCTTGGGTTCAACAAGGACTTCTCTGTACATCATTTTAATGTCAGCTGTGAAGGCTACTTCATTAAGGCGGAATCTCAATAAAATATCAACAATATTTTGTTGTAGTTTGGGACCTGCATACAAAACATTATTAAGTGATAGACCATTAGAGGTCGGAGTAGATGCGTCAAAGACTACCCTAACCTTTGTGGTAGAGGATTGTTCTTTGATCACAGAGTGATGTGGCAAATAATACTTGCCAGTGTTATACAGTGATACAGATACAGGAGTCATATGACCTAAATTAATATAATCATTCAGTACAGCTACATATTCAGATTTAAGTTTCTGATTAGTATTTAAGCGTCGTTCTAAAGAATAAAAACGACGTTCAGCAACAGCACGGCTTTCTCCCAGTATACAGTTCTGTTTGAACGGCAAACGCACCATGAAGCGTCCAGTTTCGGTACGCTTTACAGAATTTAAAAATATTTCTTCACAAACCTCATCATCAGGATTAAGACTAGAAGCTTCAGGAATATTCTCTAGTTCCCAAAATCGTTCCAGGGAATCAGAGATGGTCACACAATGTGACTTTAAAGTTTCAGATGAAGCAACATATTTGGAAGCATTACCAATTATAATCCAACCAAATATAGTGGAGTATGCAGAAGGTAAATTATTTGGTAAAGTAATTTTATGACCTAAATAAACTTCATTATAAAAGTCACTGCCCAATAAAACATCTACAGAGCGGGAATTATAGAACTGATCATCAACAAGTTGAATGTTAGGTAGGGCCTTAATGATGTCAGGTGACACAGGTACAGATGGCATTATACCAGTAACTTCCTTAAGAATGATTGCAGATACAGAAATTTGATGGTCGGATACAGATGATTTTAAGTTTAGTGTAACCACACCTTTACAGTAGATGGGTTTAGAAGAACCAATACCTGCCACAGACATATGACTATGAGACCGCTTGAGCTGGAGACGCTGCACACAAGATTCAGTGATTATAGTGCACTGCGACCCAGGATCAATAAAGAGACGTACAGGATGCAATGAACCATTGCCAGCGGTAGCATGGGCTACAGCAGTCCCTAGCAGGACATGATGCTTATTTGTGAGAGACACAATAGCATTGATGGCAACAACACCTGGATCCGTTGATGTTGAAGGACTAGGAGATTCACTAGGTTGCTTAACACTAAGTGCAGCAGACGAGTCTCGGAGACATATCAAAGTGTGATGCTTAGTTTTACAGAATTTACATTTATAATCAGAAGTACAGTTAGAATAAAGATGACTACCCAAACAATTAAAGCATAAACTCTTACCTCGAGCAAAGGCTACACGATCCTCAATGGACATAGATTTAAATTTGTTACAGGAATATATAGTATGGTCATGGTTACAACATGGACATGCAGTTTTGTTGACATGATGAACCTTTATGTTCTTGGCAGGTCTTAGGTATGCAGGGTTTTGACTTTGCCTAAAAGGAGGACAAGAGAACTCATATGCCTTGCATCGGGTATCAAGAAAAGTTAACAGTAAAGTATAGGAAGGGATATCACTAATTTTAGCTAAAGTTAATTCAAATTGATTTCTTAAATCAATAGGTAGTTTTTTCATTATGATATGAAGTAGGATAAAAGACCACTGTTTCACTTCAAAGCCAAGAGCCTTTAGTGCTTCAAGATTCTCATTAAATGTATTTAAGAAATCTCTTAAGTCACTTTTAACAGTATGTACAGTAGGTAAAGATAATAAGGCATCTAGGTGAGTGTCAGCGATTAGTCTTTTATTACAGTATCTATCCTGTAATAGGTCTAAAGCTACAGAATAATTTTCATTAGAAATAGGTAAATGTTTAATTAGATTTAAGGGCTCTTTACTAAGGCAAGATAATAAATAGTGAAGTTTACGTACCCCAGTTAAAGAGTTGTCACAGTCGACAATACTCTTAAAAATATTAATAAAGTTTGTCCACTGTGTCACTTGTCCACTAAAACTCGGTAAAGATATCCTTGGCAGATCGTGACGAGCAGGGGAACCATTAAGGGATACAGGAGTTACAGTTGTTTCATTCGATAAACGACGCCGAACCGTTTTAATTTTTGTTATGATGCCGTCATAACGCTCAAATTCAGCTTGGTGAGCTTTGGCATCAAACCCTGCCTTTTTGGCGGCTTCCACTGATACATAGTAGTCGAAGAAATCGGACTGCAGCTTCTCGATTTCCGCAACTCTCATAAAAAACTCCTCTCGGACGTCGCAATCCTCTACAGCGGCTTGCGCCTTTGTTATTAAAGTATCTAATACATTTTTCACTAACCGGTACTTAATTTCAATCGTCATTGTGACGAGTTAATAACAAATTGAATTAATTTAAAACAAATATAGTCGAAAAACACTTGCAAGCGCGTTGTATTTTAAAGTTTTTAAATCTGACATTTAGTTTTTACAATAAGTGACAGATAACAGACGTCAATAGAGATGTACTGTCAGAAACGAACGAATGAATGAATGCAATGAGTGTAACGTCACAATTTGTTTACAAATAATTATTTTAAAAATGTTTACGTGGTGGGTAGAAAAATAAAGTTATTTAATAAGGGTATTAATTTATAATATAGTACTAAAGTACAGAATTCAAATTAAAGATAAATGAATGGTTATTTTCAGTTAAAAAGTATAAAGAAAGTATTATAATAACATGTATGCAAAATTAAAGTAAAGTAACTTGATATGACAAAATCAACCTCCGCTATAAGGAAATAAGGTCGATAATGACATAAAAAGATTTAAAAGTTTTCCTAGAACAATTTACAGTTAAAGTTCTAAAAAACGAATTAAAGGAATTTCAGTGATATTTTACAGGTAATGAAATACAGTTAAATACAGTATAATGAAATACAGAGAATACAGAAAAAAATAACGTAAAGTTAAAGGTACAGATATGACGCAATTTAATGGCAACTATATTCGGGAATAGAAAAATGTGATTTTAAGGAATCCAGGACTCGAAGGACCAAGCATGAAGGATACAGGATGGCTCACCTTACAAATCCCATGCTTCTCCGTGGTGATGGTTCTTCCCAAATTTAGCGGTACCGCTTATGTTCGTCAGATGGGTATCTGCACTTCACTAATGTGTATGGTGATTTTGGGAGCACAATACAGGAAGGATTTAGAGGGCTAGGACCACTGAATTCAGGTTTTACAGACCTTAAATATTGCTTTTAGCAAGTAAAGTTACAGACGTAGTTACAGTATACAGAATTTTATTCAAGTGGCAAAGAGTGAGTGAGTGAGTGAGTGAGTTAGGAGTGATCGAGAGGAAAATAGGTGCCAATTATAATTAATAATAAGTATAGCTAACAGTACTAATAGTAATACTTATTTATTTATTTTTATTTTAAATTCTTTATTGCACAAAATTGTACATAGGCGAGCTTAATGCCTTAGGCATTTTCTACCAGCTAACCTTTGAGAGAGTGAAATATGCTTAGGGTGCGGATCTTTTGATAGAAGGATATACATATAATTTTAACAATGATGCATAACAATACTTAAACTACTTAAATACTGTATATAATATAATAAATGTAATACATAAACATACATACCATACCAAACAAAAATTGTCACGAGGATCTGGTTTAAGCGTTGAGATAATGAGCAGTGAGCAAGCGTTTAAACTCCCCTTATTTTACTTACACTGCTTATTTTACCTCAGAATGTCTTCTTTCGTCGTACTATATATATAATATCAATGTTTTTTGTTGAAGCACGACTTGTGACTTTGTATATACCTGATGGTATATACAAAGTCGCTATCGCTGTTTAACAGTGTTAATCGCTCACACTATGACGGCTAGATGATACGGTATTAAAATTGGCGGGTGCGACAATATCGAATAGCATACGAAACTACCTACTTAAAAGTCTGGCCGAATTCATTTTCGATATTGTTTGTAACGCCAAAGACAATATTTGCACGACATTAACTTTTATTAATGCTGGTTGCACAAAGGCTAGGAATAGTCTATTTTGTATGATATTTTCTTTCGATAATGCTGGTTGGATGAGGATAATAGGGTTAAACAATTTTGTATAACATCTACTTTCATTAACGATGGTAGCGTCAAGAGTAGTCAACACAATAAATAATAATAATAATATGTAGGATAATTTACCCATACTGCTCTGGTCACAAACTAAGCTCTAGGCTTGTACTAATTGTTTCAAAATCAACAATATAATATTTCATAAACACCCACACCATAAACTGCACAGTCAAAAGTACAGCTATTTTTTTGCCATGAGAATCCAACCAACGAATAAAGCGCAGAAAAATAATTTGTACAATATTTAATTTCGTTAATGTCGGTGCGTCTCAAGGCAATAATAATGTGACAATTTTTTGTGGAAGCCACTTTAATGAAATAGTGTTTCTTCTTACCTCCACATGATGTCCATTTTCTTTGTTGCTAGTAACATCCGATATTGTCTTCTGCAGTTGACGATAGGCTTCAGCCATTTCCAATCGTCGAACTCTCTCGAGTTCCGTGCTTCGTAATCGTCGTTGGGCCTAAGAACAAAAATGTCATAGGGGAACTTTCCGGGAGAAATGAATGTAGGTATGTATGAAAATTGCTTCAAAGCTACTACTATACGATCTATTCCATATATATAAAAATATGGAATAATTTAGCTGTGGAAATGATACATTTTAAATAGTGAATAAAATATGACATAGAATACCATTTTGTTGGTATTTGACTCATAACGTAATTATTAAAACTTAGCTATATCTAAAAAAAATCATAACACTTTTTAACTCACTTTTTAAAGTTTTTATAAATCTTAGACCGTAAAAATAAAAATACATACTTTTGGCAAAAAAAAAAAGTGAGATAATAGTTTAACTTAATGGCTCAAAATATTAATCAAAATAATTGTGAAATATTGAGCGGCAGCCGCCACCTTGCGATTTTGAACCTTATTTCATAGCACTAATTCGGTCCGAAAAACTTTCCGTTAATACCTTAGGCATTATGTATCAGCCAACCTTTAGGAGATCTATAAAATGATAGGTAGAATGACCATTCAAAAACCAATATACTTAGACGACATACATACATGTAGAAATACAATACATTCTTAGAATTACTACATACATACACTAGCGGCCCGTCCCGGCTTCGCACGGGGGGACTTAAGATCAGCGCACGCCACGGAAGGCCTCAGAAACGATACTTTTCCCCCGTTTTTAAAACATTTTTGGTTACTGCTCCACAACTATAGGACCTAGCGTGATATTATATAGCCTATGTTACTTCTGAATAATGCAGCTTTCTAATGGTGAAAAAATTATTGCAATCGGTCCAGTAGTTTTTGAGTTTATTCATTACAAACATACAAAAATACAAAAATACAAATCTTTCCTCTTTATAATATTAGTATAGATAGTATAGATTTGAAAAGTTGTACTATGCGCTAATATGAGGTTCTACTAATCAAATTGAACAACTTTTCCCATGGAACCATTTGTCGCGAACACAGACTAATAACACAGCAAATAAGCTTGAAAAAAATAAGCTTTTTCCATACAAACTAGCAATATTAAAATTACCAATTTGTTTGGGGAAACCTTTTTCATTTGCCTCACATGGTTCAATAGGAAAAGTTTAATTTAGGTTTAAAGAATCCTTATTTTCCACAAGAACATACATAGGAACAATCACTTACATGGAAAATACATAGTTTCATTACATCACATTGCTAGCAAAAATAATGCTATAATAACCCAGAAATAAAATACACATTATGACTATAATTTAATTAATAGTAATTAAATTATAAACACATTACTGGCATAACAGAAACAAAACAGAAAAATAAAAAATACAATAAAGCACTTTAAATATAAAAAAGAAACACTTTACATTTTAGGTTTACTTCTTTAAAACTTCTATTTAATTATATTATAATTTATGACTTTAAAATAATGTATATCAAATAAAACAAAACTATTATAACATTGTAGGTAGACAGAAGAAAAAACGGTCTTGTTCACTGACAGCGCAAATCCCCTTCATACTATTAATGAATAGTAGGGGGCGTGGCAAGTCGTATATATAGTATGTTCCTCATTAGTCATTTTAACATAATTATTTAATTTTAGACAACAATATTACAATAAACAAAAATAACAAAAAAACAATATAAAAAAGATCTTTATTTTTAACTTAGTCCGTCTATCTATATTATGTAAGTCAGTCCGTTAGTTATTTGTACGGATGCAATTTTGACGAAATGTTTTACCTACAGTAGTACAGAAAATTAGTTATTACTTATGTACTTTCGTAGGCATTTCTTATATAGTGGAAATGATTCTATTGATCTAACCTTTTACCGTTCTAGGTATTTAATTTAATTTCAAGAACTACAAATAGTACAAAATAAGCTTATAAAAAGTACAAAAATAAACAAAAATAACGGGACTCCCAGTATTATAATATACAAGGAAACTAAGATTATGAATATCAAACAACTATATAGGTATTATACTTGCATTATGGTAAAGAAAATAATGAATAAAGACATAAATATAACTTTTAAAAATAATTTCAAACCTTTAAATACAATGTAAGAAGAGCTTCTCATATTACATATAATATAAAACCTAGAACGCTGGCCCAATTTCGTTTAGATTTTTATGATATTGGTTTTTGGAAACGCTCAGTATAGTTTACAAAATTAAGAAACGAATTAATATTTAAGGTTACAAATGTATCTTAACTTAACTTTTAAGTTTAGGTCAATGACATTTAGGTACTCAATGTGGGAGGGAGATGTTTATTACCACCGTCCATACAGATGCTATTCGTTCAAGTAATCTAGCCAAGTTTCGGTTTAGCAACAGACTACTGTTGCCACTAGGGCTTGAACATCGGACCATTTTTCAATTCCGGTATTATCTACTTCCTACTTCTCACCGCTCAGAGAACCTTCAACAATTACCCTTTTCTTTTGCTAAAAAAATATTGTGAGCTAACACCCTACAATCTGGTATATTTTGTATGTACTCGTACCTATTGTGTACGACTGACAGTATGGACTTACGCCAAGGTCCAGCCTTGTGATTGGCTAAAAAAAGATTACATTGATAATGGGAATGGAGATATTTACAGAAAAATGCAGGTTACTTTAAGTATCAAAGGTACCTATTGAGTTGTTTTTTTTGTGATTTTTATACCAACTGATATCGTATTTTTATGTTAAAAAAAAAATTATGTAAAAACGAGCATCTTAAAAATGTTTGTTCACATTAAAACTTATATAGAGAATGAAACTGTACCTTATCTATCAAATAATGTGTATAGTAATGTTATATAAATAATTTCGTAGCAAAAAAACAATACACTACATAATAATAAAATTTATTTTAACTCGTTAGAGAAAAAATATTTTAGGCACTTATAAGCAACTGAAATTGTATGAAAAATATTGATTTTTTTTGTTGCTACGACAAAATAAGCTGCAATTATTTTATATAAAAACTAATCATATTAGAAATGTTTGTTCACTTTAAAACTTATATAGTGAATAAAGCTATGCCTTTTCTACTAAATGTGTATTTTATTGTCTTACAGTGGGGCCTTGACTCAGAAAATTAAGTGAAACTACAATTTCGTAGCAAAAAAAATTGAGCAACGGATATTGTGTGAAATATATTGATTTTTTGTTGCTACGATAACTTTTCTTTTTACTTTTTAAATACACCAATCATCTTAGAAATGTTTGTTTACCTTAAAACTTATATAGTGGATAAACCTATGTCTTATCTATTAAATAATGTCTATCTTATTGTCTTACAGTGGGGCCCTGACTCTAAAAATTGAGTAAAATGTATTGTTTTTGGACATTATTATATCTCGTTAGACATAAAATAATTTAGACAATGATAATCAACTGAAATTGTGTGAAAAATATTGATTTTTTGTAAATTATTTTTTGTCTAACGAGTTATAATAATGTCATTAAACAATACATTTTATGATAAGTTATACTCAATTTTTTTTCGCTACGAAATAGTAGTCTGATGGCCTTATTCATAAAAACTTATTGAGTCCTTGGAGAACACTTTAGTTATGGAATGTTTTGTCTCTTTTTATTAACAAAAAAAATGATTATGTGTAAAAGAGAGAAATCGTTCTATAACTAAAGTGTTCTTCAAGGCAGTTTTTATGAATAAGGCCATTACTCTATTTACAAAGTCAAGGCCCCACTTTAAGACAATAAGATACACATTAATTAATAGATCACGCATAGCTTTATTCACTATATAAGTTTTAAGGTCGGTTTAAAGACATTTATTTCTCAAAAGAATATTATTGCTTATTTACAGAGAGAAATTTATATAAAATTATAGGTAATAAAAAAGTTGTTTTATTAACTGTAGTAACAAGTTTAAACAAACTCGGTCAACATGAAATCAGTAAGGAAAAAATAAAAAGTAAAACAATTACAATACGGTCAAACTAATGTAACTTTTTAACAGTTCATTTTTAATTTATAATCTTTTGGCAATTTTTATTAAAACAAAAGAGTTTATTTAATAGTTTATTATTATTAGTTTTTATTATTATTAGTCTACCTTAGATGTCTTGTTGCTTGTATTTTCAGGTGTAATATATTTTATACTATCGAGAATAATAATACCTAGTAAATACCGTACTGACAACGTACGGTATTTAGCTTTCTTTTCTTTGTTTCGACTTATTCCATTTGTCCACTATCAAAGCAAATAATTGTACCTACGTACACTTATTAAAAAAAATATCAACTTTTTATCTCAGATGGGTCCTGAGATAAATATTGCTCCAAACTTCTCTGAAACTTTCTCTCTATTCCCTATTTTATTCTTCGTTTGCGCGAATTCGAACAAGACTACTTTTTTAATATGGTGACATTTTTTTTCATTTATAAAAGGTAAAAACATCTCCCTCTCACCTAATTTTCATTTACTTTTAAGTAAAGATACATTTGTAAACCTTAAATATTAATCCTTTTCAAAATGAACTGTGAAAATTAGACTAGGAGTTTCCAAAAACCAATATCGTAAACAATCTAAACGAAATTAGGCCACCCGTTCCTAAACTACGATCACAGACAAATACGATAAAGCCTTAGAGTCCTTTTGCAAAGAAAATAAATATTTAACAAAGACAAACTAATTCGCAGGCAGCAGCAATAATCCCACAGGGTTTAAACAAATATTTTTTTTAATGCTAATTTTCTAATAATACATTTAAAGTCAGTCTGCTAAATTTTATTCAATAATATTGTTTTGATGCCAAAACACTCCTTACCTAGCTCGCAGATTTATATTATTATGGCAGTGTAATATTTATGGGTACTGGAATAGTCCAGTAGGCTTAGTGTGAGTTTTTTTAACGTTTACTTTCGCGTTAACTATACTACCGCGTTAACATTTAGACCAATCACACGAACGCATTTCTAGTTCTCAAAATGACCGCTTGGAGCGGAGCTTGAACCATTTCCCATTCAAATTTTAGTTAACTCAAACGCAAAGTAATAGTTATAAAACTCACACTAGGGGCACTGGTACTTAATAACTAGACCCCTATCATGCTAACCAATATTCAGTCAGAAATAAACATTTTTTGGAGAAAAAGTTGAATTTTTTCCCACCTAAAGCTATAGACAAGTGTTTTAATTAATACGCTACCTACCAAAATGTGTAACACCGCATTTTCTTCAAGAACCCGCAATATTGTTCGGACAAATCTGTTTTGGTTCTTTGCTTATGTACAAATAGTTACTTTTCTGACCCAATCACAAGCCGACCACCGCCATCGCCTACATGCGCCGCCAGAGACGACCCAGACGAGCGGTTGACTTAACGTTGCTGATGCTCAGAGAACCTGACTATTTCAACAATCATCCTTTTTTTTTGCTTTTTCGCTTCAAAAATAAAGAAATTTGTGAAACTAACACTCTTAGTTTCAGAATCTGTTAAATTTTATATGTATTGTGTCATGGACTGACGCCAAGGTCCAGCCTTGTGATTGGCTAAAGAAAAGTTTAAATTAGCCAAAAATACATTTTGCACTATAATGCCTAAATTATTAATATCAATATATTTTAATAATTTGTATAAAATTTTATCTTATGACATCAGATCTATGGTGCTTACATACAGGACGCGCCAGAAGGTTTAACGATAAAACATATATAAATAACATCATCTATATTATGTAAATCATTTCGTTGCAAATACTTTTCAAATACAAACCTCAAACATTAATAAGATAATACTTATCTTTAAAAAAAAAACAAGATTATGCTGATAAGGAAGTTTTTAGGAAAAAAAAAAACACTCATCTGCCTTCTAGTGTTTAAAAACTAGGACTTCTAACTTAACTCTAATACGGAGTATTTATGAGTGTGTGTATAAATAGGTAAATAGCAATGACAAATTTCGTGACCCACCAGCAATTTTTTTATTGCAATTCTTGTTTATAATTTAAATATAAGTAAATATTTATAATAATAAAGATTAAATTCCAAGGCAGGAAAAGCACATTCACTTTTTGGAAATTGAACTGACAGTTTATAACAGTTCTTTTCAGTTTTTAGAATTTGAAATTGTAGCACGTCATGTGACAGTGATCAATAATGTATGTATCTATATATCTTGCTAATGGTAAGCAGATCAATACTCACGGTCAATGGTCACGCTATGATTGCCTCGAGCTAGCCTAGCTGCGCTCTAGGCCTTCCAGCTTGGCCATCATTGCAGCCCTTGCTGTCTTCGCTGTAAAGGCCTCGACCTACGGTCTCGGCCTTTATCTCAGCTCGTCCTTTAGTGCTGACCGCGCTGTGTCGGCCTGGAGCTGCGCTGTCGGCCATCATCAGCGCGACCAGCAAAGTAATCATTATAGACCGCGGCAGTAATGTACTATTATTAATTAATTAATGGCACTTATTAAGATTTTATCAAATGTAAAAAAAAAGAATACAAAACAAATGCAATTGTCACTATTTATCCTTTATTATTATTCCTTAATATCGTGATCAACCATACATTATAATGAAGTTTTATTAAAAACATAATATTCTTCATAATTTTGTTCACGGTCACTGACTGATTGTCTAAAGCTATATTGACGCATAAAGCTCTTTAGACTGGCTGTGTTTGAATGTTTTGTAAAAATCGTGATACACATATAGGATATATGATATACATATAGGTCAAAAGATTTTGTATGTCATTATACGTCAAAATACTATTCCATGCACCACTTATCATTGCATGCAACTTCTTATCATTTACAATATTTCTTTTGATGAAATGAGTAGTTAAGAGTTTGTTAATTTTTTTTTGGATGTGCTAAACGTTTAACTACTCATTTCATCAAAAGAAATATTGTAAATGATAAGAAGTTTTTTGCATGTTTCTATTTTTAATAAATCTTTCAATTGCGAGAATATTGTGGCGGGTTATTTTAAGAGATATTTTGCGTTCTAGCACCATCTTGAACATACTGGCAAATATTATTTCTATTTTGGCCAGGGCACGTGTCGGAATCAAAAATAAGTTCCTCCACAGGATGCTACTCCATCTGCCTCTGTTTGAGCAATTCATTCATGCCAAACATAACAAGATGTACGCTACTTGGTAATATTTCGAATGGTCAAGTTAAATGTCCATATTTATAATGGCATACATAAACTGTTAGATTTGGTGTCGCTAAACACTGTTGTCAAAGGCGGCAACTACTGTCTTACCACTCGTTTTATTAAAACATTCACTCCAGAAAATTAACCAGCCACGTTCAAATCACAAAAAAGCTTGACCAATCATTGTGTCATCACAGTGTCATCTCTCCGTCCCTAATGTAAGGTGTAGATTTCTGATACGTCCTATTTGTTGTTAACATAATGTTAGATACTAATATGACAAGTGATAGTTACTTAATATGAAACACTTTTTTTTTTTTTTTGTCATTTAATGGGTACAAATATGATAAGTGGGACTTATCAATTTTGAGGTAATATGTATTAAGTTAAAACGTGGGATCTAAAAATGATAAGTACGATATGAACTTAATACTTATTTTGTAGAATATTAAAATGCTATGTTTAAATAACAGAAAAATATCAAATAAATATGTTTTTTTTAAGTTAACATTAATCGATCAATGTGTTTTAGGTACCACTGAGATTAGTGACTTATTTCGATTGGATCAAAAGAAAAAACACAAAAAAAAAACTTAACGTCACGACGTGTCTCGTCATTTAAACAGCTTGAACGACTTGACGTTCTTGAAATTTCACTAGCAACAAAAGTCCAATGACATTTTATTCGTAGGTAGTAATTTTAATAATGTCAATATTTTTTTTAATTAAGCAAATATAATGCAGAGAGATTTGACTCATTTATTAATAAAAACTGTTGCTCCTGCGAAAATCAGATAAATTTATCGGATACTGGATCATCCATGGCCTTCTCCAGCGCCACCCTTCCTAGGAACTTAACTAACAACACCTTACTGCTTACAGACAGTATTGGTACGGGAATGGGTAAATTGTTTAATTTCCATTTAGATCATTCTGTGACTAACTACTGTATGCCAGGCAATAGTTTTATGAATATTGTAAAATCCATTTCCTCTAATTTTTACAATTCATTTAGTAATATAGTTATTATGGTAGGAAATGGATTAAACACAAGCAAAGGAGACTTGTTGGACAGTGTGGATCTTTTGTCTCAACTTGGAGTAAGGAATGTTACATTATGTACATTCCTTTATTCAAAGGGATATACTGTCCGACAAAATAAACATTTATATTATCTAAATAATTGTATTTATAATATGACTCGCTACAATAATCTGTTTACTCCTTTTGATATAAACATATTTGTTAAAAAATTTAATGGGACACAGGATAGCATGAAACTACCCATGAAGGTACAAAGAAATATTGCTACATTGGTAGCTAATAATATTTTATTAAGTATTGACTCCTCATCATCATTTAGTAGTGGTACTAATAATGTTGTGGTACAACCAATTTTAAACTCTTAGATTTGACAATAAAGAAGGACATTTGCAAAATTAATTTAATTCACTAAAATATTCATAGCTTCTCTAGCAAGGTTCTTGACATAGAATTATTTATTGAAAAATATAACTTGGATATAATGTGTTTTACAGAATCCTGGCTTAAGTCAGATAAAATGTGTTTCAATGTAAATAACTTTTTAGTTGCTAGTTTTTTTAATAGAAACTCCTGTGAAGGAGGTGGGTCTATAATTTTAATTAAAAATACTTTAAAGTATAAAGAGCGCAAGGATATTGTAAAACTATCTGTTGAACGTGTTTGTGAGATTTCATGTGCAGAGATGGACTCGTATATTATTCTATGCATCTATAGATCCCCAGCATCATCTTTAAATTCTTTTATAGATATTATGGAGGATGTACTCTCGAAAATATATGATTTAAATAAACAAATTTTTCTATGTGGGGATTTTAATATTGACATTTTGTTAGATTCATGTGACAAACAAAAGCTCATTTCTCTTTTTACTTCCTTTAATTTAAATAACATATAAATGTCTAATGATCAGCTTTCAAGCACAAGTAAAACCAAAAAATAAAATAATTAAGAGCTGGTTGCATTCATTCTTGGACCTGCATACTGCTTTCGATCAGGTGGATGTGGGGTCACATGCCGAGCTCCTATAAAAAAAAAAAAATATAGACTTCTTACTGATAATAGACTTAAATGTTTAATAATAACATTATACAAAAAACTAATAATTTCAAATATAATATTAATAAACCTGATACAACCTACTCAAATCTACATAATTTAATAACCCTAGAATTTGATAAAGTATGCAAGACAAAGTCTAAGAAAATAAATAATAAATTGAATTTTGCTATCTGGGCAACCAACCAGAGGCATTAGAAAAAGCAGAGATAATTTATATGATTTATATTTATAGGAGATCCTTTACTTTAGATCAAAATTTTCATAACTATGTTAGAATTTACTCTAAAATATTCAAAAAAGTTTGCCTCATGGCAAAATCTAATTTCATTAGCTCTAAACTAAAACAGTCATATAATAAATCTAAGTGTGTATGGACGATAATTAATAATGAAACTGGTAAAAACGCACATATCCAAAATGATATTTTAATCAGACAAAACGGAGTAATGATATCTGAAAAAAATTAAGTTGCCAGCTTATTTGAAGATTTTTTTGTTAATATCTCTTTGGAAGTCACGAATAGCATTAATTCGTCATCCAGTATTGCCAAGGAACTATTAAATCGTTATGTTAAACCTGATTTGCTAGAATTTAATTTTATACATGTCTCAAGTGATGATATTATTAAACACTTTAAAATGTTAAATAAGAAGAAAACAGAGGATTTATGGGGATTATCCGTAAAAGCAATCAAACCTATTGTTCACACCATAGGGCCTATCTTGGCTGATATTTATAATGGCTGTGTGGATAAGGGTGTTTTTCCGGACCTTATGAAGCATAGTAAAATAGCCCCTATATTTAAATCGGGCTGTAGAACAGACCGTACTAATTATCGGCCCGTGTCCATATTACCTGCTCTAAGTAAAATATTTGAAAAAATAATGTTAAGTCAATTATTAATACATTTTAATAGAAATAAATTATTACATAATCATCAATACGGGTTTACAAAAGGTAGAAATACAACAAATGCTGGTACTAGATTGATTGAGGAAATATTTAGTTCATGGGAAAAGTCTCAGGATCTTATTGGTGTTTTCTGCGATCTTTCGAAAGCATTTGATTGTGTAGATCACGAAACTTTGTTAGGTAAGCTGGAATTTTATGGTGTTGGCGGAGTAGCGTTAAATCTGATACGGTCCTACCTAACAAACAGAACACAATGTGTCAACATTGATGGTAGTGTTTCTAAAGGATCTCTTGTGAAAATGGGAGTTTCCCAGGGATTGATTTTAGGGCTCTCTTTCTTGTATATATAAATGACCTTCCACACATGGTACAGAAAATAGCGCAGATAGTGCTGTTTGCTGATGACACGTCACTATTATTTAAAGTTGATAGGAAAGATAATATATTGTCAGTAGCAAACAATACTCTGACTATGGTTTCTGAATGGTTTACGGCAAACAATTTGGTCCTAAACCCTAAAAAGACCAAGTGCCTGAAATTCTCTTTGCCAAACGTTCCAGTAATCAACTGTTCACTTAAATTAGGCGGCACTGAGCTGGAATTTGTTGACTCCAATATGTTTTTAGGAATCACGATCGATTCCAAACTGCAGTGGAGAGCTCACATAAACACTTTATCTAAAAGATTAAGCTCAGCTGCATATGCAGTCAGAAAGATCAGACTTTTAACTGATGTAGCTGACAGCCAGGCTTGTGTACTTTGCTTATTTCCACAGTATTATAACTTATGGTCTTATTATCTGGGGCTCAGCTGCAGACATAGAAACAATATTTATCCTTCATAAATGGAGCTATTTATGGCATGAAGACCCGCGAATCCCTTCGGGATTTTTTTCCTAAAATTGAAGTAATGACACTGCCCTCCCAATACATATTTGAAAATTTATTATACGTTAAGAAAAACTATAATACATTTAATAAAAACGCAGATAGGCATACTCGTAACTTAAGAAATATAAACAAAATTGATATACCAAAATATAGATTACAAAAAACTAATAAATGTTTCCTAATAAATAGTATCAGATTATTTAATAAATTGCCAAATTCAATTATAGAACTTAATGATATAAAATTTTAAAATTGTATAAAGCAAACTTTAATAGGAAGAGCATATTACAAAGTTAATGATTATATTAATGACAGAGACGTCTGGAAACATACCTCCCTACGACTGGAATCTCTCAACTAATAAATGTGATACAGTAATAATTCATTACTAAGTACTTATTATATTATTTTTATTCTACATTAGGTAATTTGTTATATTTGGAGAAGGTAATAACTTGTTATTACTATTACTTTTTTGTTTTTATTTATTTTTAATATTAAGTATTTTGACTAGGTAATATACCTACTATATTGTCTTTCATATATTTAAATTATCATTATGTTAACAGAGCTGCATAATGCATATCCGTTTTTGATGTTTGCGCGTGTCTCAGATTCTATAATGCATATGGTCTAGTAATGTCCTAGTAATATGATGTGTCCAGCGAATTTCCTCTCCTTTGAAGGTCATTCCAGTGGTGGCGCGTGTGCCGGCTTCTGGTCTGCACCCTAAGGGCCTGGTTGAGCAGGAGGATGGCTGACACATACGTCCGTGATCGGGTGCTGCTGTGGGGGCCTTGGATCTCCGCTGGACACGCATAGTTTAATTATTATGTTAAAAGCGGAGGTCTCGCAAAATTGTCGGATAGGCTAGCGCAGGCATCGGGGGGCTATAGTGTTTTGTGATTCTGTACTACTTCTATATTGTAAAATGGTTTATCTGCTATAGGTTGTTCTACTCGTGCTCTTCAGCAGGATGAGGGTAAATTATCATATGCTATGATTATCAGCTAGTAAATAAGCATATCTATCTCCTGATGGTCAGGTACATATGTGGAACGCCAGAGTTGTTTACTTGCTGGTGCCTTTTTCTCCGGGGTGTCTCTGGGGGACCAACATGCGGTCAGTGTTTGCGCTCCGATTGATACATTTTTGTACTTTTATATTAATTATTACTTATAGTGGATATTTGGGGCGTAGATATAGTCTGTTAGGTTGGTCGGCTCGGTGGCACCTTTGCATGGCAGATAACGATGGACAGGTCAATGGAACCAGCTAACCACCTAGTCTTACACTGGTTGGTTATGTGGTGTGTGTTCGGTTTGGTTTCTAATTATTTTATGTATGCAAGAGCCTACCTAACCAAGCGCACACTTAGACCTTATACTAAATATATATATATGTTTTTTTTGACTATGCATTAATACCTGTAAAGGTTTACATGAAATAAATATTTTTGACTTTGACTTTGACTTTTTAAAACTAAATCTAATTTAATGGGTTCTATATTTCTTATTACTATTTTATATATAATATAAATTCTGAATATCTAAGTTATTTCAATGGTTTAATTTTTGTTTTCTTAAAATACCTGCCCAGGGCCCTACCGGGAAGACCATCGGCCCACCCATCGACGTGTGACCGATAGAAATCGAAGCTCAAATGTATGAAATGTCAAATTTCATACATTTCATACATTGGTATGTGGCTTCTCAGTAGAACCCCTGTATTGCATTTTTAAAGGAAGTCTTAAACTCCGGAATTTCGGTACTGAATTGCTTAATATTGAAATCCAATACCGGAATTGAAAAATGGTCCGATATTCAAGCCCTAGTGGTAACGACTAAAACCGAATCTTGGCTAGGTTACTTGATGGAATAGTATCTGTATGGGAGGTGGTAATAAACATCTCCCTCCCATACCTAAAGTATATAAATGTCATTGACTAAAATGAAACAGTTAAGTCAAGATACATTTTTAAACCTTAAACATTAATTCGTTTCAAAATTAACTGTTTCTGAGCGTTTCCAAAAACTAATATCATAATAAATCTAAACGAAATTGGGCCACCATTCTTTAGCTACGATAACAGACAAACATACGTAATACGTAGTAAATACTTTTGCAAAGAAAAAAATCTTATATAAAGACAAAATAATTCGCCGGCAGCCGTAATAATCCTGCAGGGTTTATTAAACAAAAGAATATTTTATATTTCTAATTTACTAATAATAGGTTTAAAGTCAGTCTGCATGTCTGTTGATGCCAAACCCGATCCTCTTTAACTACTGCTCTTGGCGTACTGCATTTTGTAGAAAAAATTGAATTATAAATATTACTTGCTTACTAAAGCTACAACAGATGTTTTTATTAATACCAAAATGTAAAGAAATATCCCAAGAACTCGCAATATGGTTCCCAGAAATCTAAGATGGTTCTTTGCTTATGTACAAGTAAAAATATTTAATGACAATGTCAAATAGTTACTTTTCTGACCCAACCACACGCCTACCGCCACCGCCTACTTCTTACCGCTCAACAATTACCCTTTTCTTTTGCTAAAACAATATTATGAGAACTAACACCCTAATGTACTAAAATTTCCCAATCTGGTATATTTTGTATGTACTTGTACCTATTGTGTCATGTACTGTCGACAAGGTCCAGCCTTCTGATTGGCTAAAGAAAAGATTACATTGTTAATGGGAACAGAGATATTTACAGAAAAATGCAGGAAACTTTACCAAAGATAATATTGAGTTGTTTTTTTGGTGATTACCAACGGGTCTCGTTTTTTAATGTATAAAAAATATTATGTAAAAACTGAGCATCTTAAAAATGTTTGTTCACGTTAAAACTTATACAGTGAATGAAGCTATACCTTATCTATTAAATAATGTGTATCTTATTGTTATATAAATAATTTCGTAGCAACAAAAATACACTTAATTAATATTTTTTTTTTTTTTTTGTTTTTGGATATTATTATAACTCGTTAGACAAAAAAATATTTTAGGCATTATAAGCAACTGAAATTGTATAAAAAATATAGTTTTTTTGTTGCTACAACATAATAAGCTGCAATTATTTTATTTAAAAACTAAGCATCTTATAAATGTTTATTCACCTTAAAACTTATCTAGTGAATAAAGCTATGCCTTTTTTTATTAAATGTGTATCTTACTGTCATACAGTGGGGCCTTGACTCTGAAAATTGAGTGAAATTTATTGTTTTTGGATATTATTATATCTCGTTAGACAAAAAATAATTTAGGCATTGATAAGAAACTGAAATTGTGTGAAAAATATATATTTTTTGTAAATTATTTTTTGCCTAACGAGTTGAAATAATAAAAAAACAATACATTTTATGATTTAATGTTATAGTCATTTTTTTTTGCTAAGAAATAGTAGTCTAAACTCTATTTACAAAGGCAAGGCCCTACTTTAAAACAATAAGATACACATTAATTAATAGATAAGTTATAGCTCAAGTCAAAATCATTTAAATTATGTAAATCTTTACAGATATTTATGAATAGTCCAAAAAAAATATAATTTAACAATGAAGTCTTAGAATGCTTTTGGTTAGGCAGGTATTCATTAACAAAAGAACGACAAATATTTATTATACCTCGATATCAGATTTAGAACTTAAACGCGATGGAATGGAAATCTTAATATGGATAATACTACCGAACCGAACACACACAACATAACCAACTAGTATAAGACTAGGTGGTTAGCTGATTCCATTGACCTGTCAATCATTATCTGCCATACAAGAGAGCCACCAAGGCGACCAACTTCACCGATCATATCCACGCCTTAAATATTCATTTTAAATAAGAGGTAAGTAACCAATCACATATAATTTAGAAAAAGCCGGGATCAGAGGAAACTTTTTCTCCTTACTAACTGACTATCTCCAAAATCGGACACAACGAGTTAAATTAGACAATAACTTCTATAGCAATGACGAGAACATGACTGACTATGGTATCCCACAAGGTAGCGTCCTCGGTCCAACCTTGTTCCTTATCTATATAAATGACTTGACAGACCTTTTATTACAAAATGGTCAGGCCTTTTCATATGCAGACGACACTGCCCTCCTTTTTATGGTGATAACTGGCTAACTGTCTATAACTCAGCTGACGCAGGACTTCAAAAAGTTATTAATTGGCTAAAGCTTAATCTTCTTACCTTAAATCAAACGAAAACCTACTATATCCCCTTTTCTATTAATGACTCTAAAAAACCTAATCCCGACTTATATCTGACTGCACATATATGTAATAATAAATTAACAGACCCTTGCTCATGCACCCCAATTATTAAAGTTGACTTGATAAATTATTTAGGTATAAAAATTGATAAAAATCAGTCCTGGTATCCACAATTGGAATCAGTTGCATCTAGAGCTAGAAAACTGATTTGCATCTTTAAAAAACTACGTAGTTTAACAGATCAAAAATTATTGATTTTTATATATAAAACACTCTTTCAATCGATCTTACTCTGGGGAGGTACATACAAATCCAAATTCATAGGCATAGAACGCTCACAAAGACGGATCCTAAAAATAATGCTATGGAGGAGGAAACTATATTGTACTACCACACTGTACAACGAGGCAGAGGTGTTATCTGTGCAAAAACTATATATCCTTCAATGTATCCTAAGGATACATAAAAGAGAAACAATAGATCCTAACAAGCTCAGAAAACGCAATAGGGTAATATTTAGTATGAAAAGTGTTCAAACACAAATGGCGATAAATCAGTTTTCAAATAAATCTACTGATTTATATAATGAATAAAATAAAATATTAAATACTTATCCAATGACCTATTTTGAATGTAAAAAATCCTTGTATTTTTTACATTCAAAATATTTCAATTAATCAAATTCACAAAATTTCAATGAAATAGAAAAAAATATTAAACAAAACTAAAATATGTACCTATACAAATTATACCGGAACTTATATTGTCATGTTGTATGACAATATACTCACTCACACTCTCTCACACTCACTCACACGAGGACCTACACATACAAAACACCTAAATTTTCCTAATGCTTACATAGTCACCAAAATGTATACAATTCTGTACTTAGTAATAATTATAAGTTATAAGTACCAACATTATATTTTAATTCCTCCGATTACCCACTTGTCTATTTGAATAGCTTAATACAGAATTCCTAAAACTAATACCTACTTATATTGTGTTTATTATTGTTGCATTGCAAAGTTAGAAAAACATAGCAATTACCTACTGTCTGGATGGTATATTATATATATATATATATATATATATATATCATCACGGGTGCCTTACGGCGCCCGAGACCGCCTAGACGGCCCCAGGGTACCCAGCGGAGGGGTTTTAATCCCACCTCGTTGTAGCCGATGGTATGGGTCTACACCGAACAAGTGGCTAGCTCGTCGCGATGTTTTGGATAGACTCAATAACCCATCTATAAACAGTTTCACAAGTTGGTATAGTGAAACCGGGACCGACAGCTTAACGTGCTCTCCGAGGCACTATAGTGGTGTTGTCAAACAAATGTACATAATTTTTTTAATTATAAACTCATTGGTACACACCGGGATTCGAACCAGGGACCTAAGCGTTTTTAAGTCCAAGATCTAACCAATTAGGCCACCACGTATATATGGTATATTCATTCTTATAATACTTGCTTAGTTAATGAAATGTGTATTAGCATTACAAAAAAAAACTGTATAGATTAAGATTAAATTAATTGTAACTAATTATAAGTATTACTACTGGGGAGACGGGCTGCTCCTAATACAGGTTATTATAACTTACAGGGAGCAGCCCAGCTGTACAGTAAAATTGAGTAAATTTGGTAAATGAATAAACATTATTATTATTATTATTAAGTAAAGGTATATGGATCGGTATTTTTAAGGGCATAAACACTAACTGTAAAGTCGATCCCCTCAGAGACACCCCGGAGAAAAAGAAACCAGCGAGTAAAAAACTCTAGTGCTTCACACAAACTAAAAGAGGAGCACAGCTATTGATTGACTTATGCTATATAGAATATATATATAGCATACTCAAAATGCACCCCACTGATCAGCAAGCGTAGAACTCCCTATGGCAGATTATTTGTTACTGTACCAATGTACAGAACTACACAGTGTACTATTAGTATAAATTTAGTATAAATAAGTAGGTAATCATCAATGATTACCTTATCCAAAGGCAAAATTTACATAATGTAAAGAAAATAAATTATGTAATATTAAATTATTACAATATCGGACATTACATACCTACTAAACTAGGGTACATTCTACAAAAGCAATTTGTTTACTAGTTGCGAGACCTCAAGTGCATATCAGGTCGGATCCAGACGTCTTTATCGTTAAGAAAGTCTTTTATATTATAGTAAGCCTTATTGATTAATATGTGTTTTATACAATTCTTAAACTTTATTTCACTCAGATCTATAATGCTTTTAGGTAATTTATTAAATAACCTTATACTGTTAATTACGAAGCATTTATTAGTTTTTTGTAGTCTAAACTTTGGTATATCGATTTTATCTATGTTTCTTAAGTTTAAATTTTGTCTATCGCCATTTTTACTAAACATATTTAAGTTTTTCCTAACGTACAATAAATTCTCATAAATATATTGAGATGGTTTATTCACCATATAAGTCTTAAGGTCGGTTTAAAGACATTAACTTTGTCAACATGAAAATAGTAAGGAAAAAATATAAAGTAAAACATTTACAATGCGGGCAAACTATTGTAACTTTTTAACAGTTTTTTAAATTCATAATTTTTTGGCTACTTTACTTCCTTAGACGTTTTGTTGCTTGTATTTTCAGGTGTAATATATTAATACTATCGAGAATAATAATATACAACGTAAGGTATTTAGCAACCTAATAAATTACAACGTAATTAATACCTTTTATTTTTTTCGACTTATTCCAATTGTGTATTAACTAAGCACATAATTGTACCTACGTACACTTATATAAAATATCAAGTGTTTATCTTAGATGGGTACTGAGATAAATATTTCTTTATCTTTCTCTCTATTCCTCACTTCTTTCTTCGTTTGCGCGAATTCGCACCAAACAATTTTTTTTAATATGGTGACAATTTTTTCATTTATTAAAGGTATTGACTGTTCATTCATTATTATGTTTATTCTTGTGAAAATGTTTTTTTCATCAGGAAACGGACCCCATCGAAGAGTTATTTCCCGAAGTTTTCGGAGACTCTAACAAGGATCTGGGTCTGGAGGTCCAGCCCACTGCTAGCGAATTTACGGTGAGTCTGCTAATATTATTATATCTATACACGGAGGCCGAAACCGTTGACTGAAAAAGCGTTTGTTGTCCAGTTTGTTTATTTTTTTGCATTATTATAGATATAAAATGTTGTTTCAGGATGGACAACCATAATAATAAGTGGTGATTTCGGAGTACCCAACATACTTAGTTGAGATTACCTATCTACCCCGGAATCAAACGTTGAGGTTGAGGTGGAAACAGAAGTAAGTTTAAATTTAAATATTTATTTTTAATAAATATTTATTATTAATAATTATTTATTATTAATAATTATTTATTAATAATTATTATTTATTATTAATAATTATTTATTATTCATAATTATTTATTATTAATAATTATTTATTATTAATAATTATTTATTATTAATAATTATTTATTATTATTTATTATTAATATATATTTATTATTAATACTTATTTATTATTAATATTTATTTATTATTAATATTTATTTATTATTAATAATTATTTATTATTAATAATTATTTATTATTAATAATTATTTATTATTAATAATTATTTATTATTAATAATTATTTATTATTAATAATTATATATTATTAATAATTATTTTTTCCTTGCGACTTTAAACACATTGAGCACATGGGTGGCTACTTCTATATTTAAAAAAATATGTATTATGATTAACTATCGTTATAATGGATGATTCCTCGCACGACGTACACTTTTGGTTTTTCCGTTTTCGTCCCTAAACTTGCTCCTGTATGACCCATTTTATTACCGGTTTACGACTGTAGGTACTAGTATAGGTAAATCAAAAAATAAACGTAATAAATAAAAAAAATATCGTAATAAATAAAAAAATAAACGTAATAAATAAAAAAAAATACTAGTTGACCTCTTCGGCCGCGGTTTGGTGTAGAAGTAGGTGTAGTCAACCTGCTGGCGAAAATAATAAAATTCGGTGGAGCCATATGCAATTATAACGCACTGCCTGTTGATTTTTATTATATTATATCATTCAAGTATATTTTTTTTAAAGTAATTTCTGTAACAATTATGACGTCATGCATTTCGTTGGTAATATTTACTACTATTTTAATATGTTTTTTATTATAATATGATGAATCTTTGTTTGACAACACTACAGAGCACGTTTAGCCAGTTTCACTACGCCAACTTGGGAAACTGTTTATAGATGGGTTATTGAGTTATCAAGCTGACCACTTGTTCGTTGAGAATACTATCGGTTTCGACGAGGATACTGTCTACTATTTTTTTTTTTATTCAACAAAATAAAATTCTATTTAAAAATTTATATTTTTGAATAAAGAAATGGTCTTTGTTTTAAGTGGTTTTATTACAAGTGGTTTTATTACCTTTGCAGGATTAGTAAACTCAGGTAGATAGAAACAATATTGTATTCAAATAAGTAATAAAACAATAAGAAGGTAATGTATTGTTATTTGCTGCCTTGTTGGTACTCATAGACCTACTCACTATGGTAAGTTTGTTGTCTACACATGAAATAAAAAAAAAAAAATATGCTTATGACGCAATAAATAGTAAAGAATAAAGGTACAGAAAGTGACATTAATTTTTTTAAAGAATTACTTGAAAGTTCTTATTACAAATCGTTTTTCTATACCTATTGTACCGTCTCTTACTATTCTAATAATAATCTCTCAATAATAGAAAACATTTTTTTTTGTAAAACACACATTAGTTTACATTAGGTTTTATAGGTTTCTACTGCTCATTTATAGGTTTCTACTGCTCATTTATAGATTTCTACTGCTCATTTATAGGTTTCTACTGCTCATTTATAGGTTTCTACTGCTCACATAATGACATACCGAAACCAAAATGATTTGTATGATATTATACTTTATCTGGGGATTGAAAAGTCACCCCCTAAGTAAATGATTGTTCGTAATAATCTATTGCCTTATACATATGTTTGGCGATATATTAATATATGTGTAACTTTAGAATAAGTACCATAATATGAATGTAGAATACCTTAGATACGAAGACTTATTATGTATTTGTAGGAGTAATTTTAAGAAAAAAATAGATACCTAACTTTTTTATTTTTAAAATGGTTTCTAAAAGTGATACTGGAGACATCAAAAAAATATTATCATTTTTAAAAAAACATCCACTATAATAAAAACAATGGGCCAAAATATTCTTATAAAATAATGACTTAGTAAGTTATTTTTTAGTCATAAAAGCTTAAAGTAAAAGGAAGAAAGAAATACGCACACAGGCATGGCGTCCTGACATATATGTATAAGAATCACAATATATTTGGGTTTTAGTAGGCATATCTTTCACTGTACATTGTGTTTACATTTTGATGATAGTGTAGCACGAAAACAAAATGGAGAGAGAGGATGAATTCGAAAAGTTCTTCAAAGATCTGTCCATGATGGAGGCCGTAGTACACTCAGCGATGCAACCAATGAATAAATTATACAGGTAAAGATTTACAATTCTTCTTTAATTCATATTCTTTATATTGTTTTAAACTGATCGTAAGATAGCAGGTATTTTACATGAATAGCAGGTAGAACAAATGATAATCTACTTAGGTAGTCATCTCCGAAAACCCTAATTACTTTATTATAATAACTGGGAACAATAGATGAACACGGAAAGGGTAAGAGGGGATGAACATATAAATAGTTAGTGATATTATGTAAATAATTTAGTTTAAAATTTTACTGTGCCAGAATTATTGGGTCCGTTTTTCATAAAATTGTGCTAAACGTTATCAAAGTGTATTAAGTGTATTATATATAAAGTTTATTTGTGAGAACTATTTAAAAAAATATATAGTGCAATATGTTTCCGGTAAGATTTCCACGTTTTTTTTTAATAACTTATATATAATTTTTGCTAATATTATAAAAATAAAAGTTTGAATTAAATAAATCCAACCGAGTTTTTAAAATCGTTTTACATAATATAGAAAACTGCATTATCAGCTAGTAACGTGGGCTGTGGGCTGGTATTTTATTTTCGATCCTATTTTCTTTTAAATTAAACGGCGTGTGATACCGCGGGCACATTTAGTATTATATATATTTATTGTTTGTTGAGTTTGTAATTATATAATCTTGTTGTTTCAAATAAAAGTAGTATTATTTGACTTTTTAAGTAGTTTTGTTAGTTAAGTTTTAAATAAACTTAACTGTTATTAGATGTGTTGTTTGATAAAATTTCATATTATTATTATGAATAAAATAAAATAAATTGAAAAAATAATATATTTTTCCAGTATGTGCAACAGTGTAACAATTATGATCCCGAGTATCTGCTCCAGTATATGCTACACGAGGATAGAGATCCTTACCTGACTGCTAGTCTAACAGCAGAACCATCTCCGGCCGATAAGGGAAATGATTTTGTAAGTATTATTTTTTATGCACATGTAGGTTTTTGCACCTGACTGTACTTTGGCGAAAGAACCTGAAAATATAAATCTTTTAGTAACTTTTTTTTTAAACAAAATAGTTAGTTAGTACTTAATTCGATTTATGTTTTAAATTGTCTTAAGGGTTCCAAAGGTTTTAAAAGCAAATCGGAGCTCTTATGGTATAGTAATAATAGTAAAGTTTGAATTAGAAATAGTATTATATTTTATATATAATTATACTACGTAGGTACAATTATTTAAATTTCAACTTTCTAATGGGGATGAGATTTTTTTTTTCGGAATTAATTTTTCAAAATTCTTATTGGTTATTGGTGATTTTTTTTTTCAGTTCGTAAAGGTATTAACCGATACGTCGGATACTTACGTTTATGATTCGGAACCGGAGCTAGGTAGTAACGAAGAGATTTGTCTCAAAGGTTTGGGAGATCATAACTTGGATCTGGGTCTGGAGGCACAGCCCAATGCTGATGATCTTACGGTGAGTCTGCTAATATTATTCTTTCTTTACATGGTGGCCGAGATGGTTAGACCGTTTACTAAAAGCAGTGAAGTCACAGTTTACTTTTATTGGAGCACGGCATGTGACTTTGTATCTAGGTACCTGGTGGTCAGCGGAGCTACAAAGTCCATGAATGGGGTCAATCATTTTTATTGTTTCCTAAATTGTCGTCTTACTGTGCCCAAAGTCATTTGGCGGTTTTTGCTCTATCCATACTATGGATCCAATTCAGATGTAAGTTTGTATGATAATCTGTTGAATCTCCAATTTCAATACTTAGGTTATTGTGTTTGTATATATTGTGTGCAGTTTGTTTTTAATTTGCATTACTATAAAATATATAATATTGTTTCAGAATGGACAAGCACATAGTAGTGATTCCGGGGTAGTTGAGATAGAAAGTGACCTACTTGCCCCAGAACCAACCGTTGAGGTTGAGGTGGAAACAGAAGTAAGTTTCAATTTAGTGACTTATGTTTTTTATTACCTGCATGTTAAATACACTTTTCTGTACAGTTTGCCACTGACTGAAATGGTTGTGTATAAAATATAATGTGTTATAGAATCCTACTTTTGTCCATATTAATTTTTTTAAGTAAAAAAAACTGTTTTTGTGTTGCTTATATTTTTAAGTTTATATCTAAAATGGTTGACTTTCACATATAGCTCCTATTCTCCCATTTTTTTTACGGAACCCTAGACCTCTATTTTGTATTTGGTTTATTTTATAACCGTTAATATCGCCTGTATATCTGCCACCTCTGTAGCTATGTCGTAAAGTAATATACCCTATTGCTAAAGAAATCTATCTATCCCAGGGTCTATCGCCGTATCAATTTTTATTTAAATCCGTTCAGCGGTTTAATTGTGAAAAGACATACAGAGATATATTTTCATATTTATAATATTTGTGTTGTAGTATGGACAGATGGATTACGTACATAGGCAAGCTTTAATAAAGCCTTAGGTATCTACCAGCTAACCTTAGCGAGAGTGCGAAATTGTATTAAATATATTCTGTCTCAATTTAGTGACAAAATTTAGTAGGCTTCAAAATGTTGTCACGAAACTGAGACAGAATAAATTAAATACAATTTCGCACTTAATACCTCAAGTACAACTCGCCCGCTTTCCTGTAATACTTATTAGTAAGAAAGAGACAAAACGCCATAGTGTCTAGATTTGTAATCATTTGTGAGTAGGTGAGGGATAACCGTGCATCGTACATTTTAACGATATTAGCCAAAAACTTTTTTTTAATATTTATTCAAATTCAATTATTATTTTATCTATTTAATATTTTTTTCTTGATAATTGAATTATTGTTTAAATTTTAAAGAATCGAATAATGTGTCAATATCTAGTATTGATTTATATTTTAAAGAGTTACATACTGATATATGTTTCTCTTCAGAAACCAGTCAAATGTTGCCGCAGCCGGCCGCGTGGCAAAACGTATGAAAATCAGGTACTTACTTTATTAATTTTATTTTACTGGGTCTATATATACACAGCGACAAGCATGCCACTTGTTGATTTATATTTCGGGCTCCATTAAGCACCCGTGATGAGAACTTTTTTTTTTAGGTGAGCAAGCTCTCAATGGGAAAGTCGGGTCCAGTCGCATCCACCTCTACTGCTGGAATATCCACCACAGCTGCATCTGATAGCAAAAATTTTAATCGGGAACGTGTCAAACGAGTTCGCGGAAGACCTCGTGGAAAACCCCCGAAGCTAAATCTGGTAGGTTTAAATAATATTACCTACCACAGCGCTTCACAGGAGTCCTACTAATAAATCCTTTTTCACTATGACACCAAAGAAAATGAGTAGACATTAAATACGCGGTGACTGAGGTGGGTAGACTTTATTTAAAACATGTCAGTTTTTAGGTCCTAGGTTCAAAACCAGGTACTTAGCAATAAGTTTTTAATAAATAATTAAACATTTATTTTCCCACATGATAGTTTCACTTTACCAACTGTTCATAGATGAGTTAGTCTTTATTCTGTTCTTTATTCTGTTCTCATTTCTTGAGCACTAATTGGTGATCATATTTTTTGTTCTCGCTCTTGGTTTCTTTAGCGGGCGGCCATCTTACATATTATATTTGGAAGACTTTGTGGCATCTCTTATGGTGAGAATCGAACTCGCAACCGTTCAACCACTACCATAAAGACGGTCAATAAAATATTACATACCACTTTACGTTGGCTTAAAAGTTTAATATTTGAATTTGGGTTTTCGTTTGACAGCAAGAACGACGCGAACGGAACGCGGAGTTAGAGAGGGAACGTCGCGCGGAGCTGGGTAACTCCTACGAAATGCTACGGATAGCATTAGGAGGCAACCCAGAGACTTGCGACACCCATACTGACGAGGTAAGTGTTGGACTTATAAATGGCGCAATTACAAATACATTGTTTGCCCAATTGTAGGTAAACTCATTTAGATACCCGAATTAGTTGTCCCGAACTTGGCTACTTATTTTCAAGCAGCTCGAAGTCGTCGGTCTCTATACAATTTAATTACCGTTTGTCCCTAGTCTAAACTCCAAAGAAAATTGTTTCCGGATTAGGGTAAACTATTGAGTGTCCGACAGTCGTCATACACTTACATTACTACATCTTGTCTGACTGACCAGGCACCGCCGCGGCGATTAAAGACAACATTTCCCAAAATATATTATGGAAACATTTATCAACGGTAGAGAATTGCTAAGAAGATGAAATCATTTGTTTATAACAGCCTGTAGATAATTTGTGTTTTTATTTTTTAGCTATCGAGAGAAAAGCTTCTGGTGGAGGCATTAAAAGCTTTTAAAAGGCCTTCACTTGAGGCCCAAATTGTAGACTTAAAAAGACAAAACAATCTGCTGAAATTGCAAAGTAAGTATGAGTGCGAACCCATTTTGTATTATTTTTATTATTGTACCTGGTACCTACTTACTCAACTCATAATAGGTTTACTTTAGGCCGACAAGGTTCTATGGTTGGTAAGGTCATACCCGCGCCTGTATTTAACCCAATAAAATAGGCTCACCTACGTGAGAGATGATATTTGGCAGAAATCAGGTTAGATTGCGGTTGGTTTGGTAGTATCATAATAAAGACACAAGTTTATTCTATATCAAGAAAATGAAAAATAAACAATTTTCTTTGGGTGATGATATACCTATATAGCAGCCTAACCAAACGAACTCTAAAAGTGAAGTTGAGGATAGGACTTAGAATACGAGAGTAAGTTCTTATTGTTAAACTTTTTTTGTATTCATTCATTGTTTAATTTGATATGCCCTATTTAAAATAAAACAAAACTTGACTTTTTAATTAATGTCATCAATATCTATTAGTTAATCAAAAAATAATAAGGTTTGTTGGCATTATTTTTAACATTTTTTTTTTGTTTCAGTTGAACGTTTACAAAGTGAGGGGTGATGTTTTGTTTATTTTATTAGTGTTATTGTATTAGTTGTAAAGTATTTTTTTGTAATTATTGTATATATATATAATTATAGAATACGAGAGTAAGTTCTTATTGTTAAACTTTTTTTGTATTCATTCATTGTTTAATTTGATATGCCCTATTTAAAATAAAACAAAACTTGACTTTTTAATTAATGTCATCAATATCTATTAGTTAATCAAAAAATAATAAGGTTTGTTGGCATTATTTTTAACATTTTTTTTTTGTTTCAGTTGAACGTTTACAAAGTGAGGGGTGATGTTTTGTTTATTTTATTAGTGTTATTGTATTAGTTGTAAAGTATTTTTTTGTAATTATTGTATAAGTTTGTAAAATAAATATAAATATAAATAAGTTCATAGTCTAATTAGGAATTACTCAAACCTAGTCATAGTAAAATTATCACTTGCCAAATTGTATCTAGTCATTTCTTAATATTATGACTGAATATTTAACAAATAAATAAAATAGGATTAACGATATATTTTTTAATGTTTTTTGTTTAATTTTGTGCAGTCTTACTGTAGTCTTGTTGTAGTATTTTTGTAGTTTACAATACTAAATTAAGATAAATAAAAAATGGTGCTATTATTATTATTTATTTTGTATTTAGTTTTATTTTTTTTTATAAAGGAGTTGTAGAAATTATACTTATGTTAAGAAATTGACAATAAAATTGATTGTTTTAAATATTTTGTACTTTTATTTTTATAGTCTACCTACGTATTAGACCAACCACAAAATTGGTTGCATTGAATGCCACCTCTCTAATTACCTTCCGCATATTCACTATGACACTAACAAAATGAACATAAAAGTGCTGCTAGAAATATACAATGTATACTTGGAACAGCACTTTTGATGTTAGGTAGTTACTTAGTGAACAATTATATAATATTACTTACAACTAAGGGTCGCCGGTAGATATTAATAATTTAATTTTAGAGTAAATATTTGTATGTAATTTAAGATTAATATCCACTGGGAATAGTATAATGTCAAATTACATACAAATAATTTATAGTAGAGATTACACCAAAACGCAACGTTTCTAAATAGTATTTTACATAATAGTAATAATACATAATAATAATTAGAACACAATATTTTTTACTATTAAATATATAATAATTGATCTATACTAGTACAGTGGCGAACCGATAACATTATATCGGTAGGTAAATAATAAAAAAATGACTGAGAGAGACAATGTTGTTAGCTATCCATGTAGAACACGCTAGGTTGCTAATTCGCAATAGAAACTGCTACTTCGTCTGGAATTTTGTAATGTATTTTGATAGTATCCATGAATATTTTCCATAGTCCTGTGCTTTGTCCAGGATTGAGAAAGGTTTACTTTGAGTTTTCTTGAGTTGTCTCTCCTTTACAAAAGTAATCAGTCAAAAGTAAGTTTGTTTTAATAATATAAGAAATTCCTTATCTACCCTCTGCGGACAGTTTACGCTTAACCACTCGGTTCCTTTAATAAGGGCCAGTACAGCATGTATTTATCTACGGCCACCTTCAGACTTGGAAGTTGTACCAACACCAATTTTTACATTTAAGAATGAATACCACTGCGTAAAAACGCATATTCGTATGCATATGCAATATGAGTAAAATGCATATTCATATTTGTTGCGTTCTTCAAGAACTCAATTAGTTTTTGTAAATACGGGTATTAATTTGTACTCTACTTTTGTAGTCTTATATAGTTGGAATGTGGGAGCAATAATTAATCTTTTTATATCAGTTGAAAACCAAAGTTAACCATATGTTGTAACATATATTTTAAAATTTGCAAGTAAAAAGGCGGCCTACCTCATAGTAAGTAGTGGGCAGACATACAAACTAAATTTAACGACTATTGAAATACTATGTTGTATTAATCGTTCCCCCCTATGGCGATTTTGTAACTGCATCTTAAGAGAGGACTCTCCTGGCCAAATCATTGTTTCGAATTGTAAAACAGTGAATTTTCCATATAAAGTTCGAGAGTCTTGAGCTCTTCCTAATCAACGGTTATAATCATGGCAACAGACAAAAGCAAACGGTTAGGTAACTTGAAGGTTTTTGCATCTGTATGGACAGTTACATCTCCCTTCAACCTAAGTACCTAAATATCGTTTATTTTTAGCTCAAGAAGTAATTATAAACCTTAAACATTAATCCCTTTCAAAATTAAATGTATAAATAAACTGATCGTTTCCAGAAACCACTGTCATAAAAAAATCTGAACAAATTGGGCCACCCGTTCTTAAGCTACGAATGCTACGATCACAGACAAACACACAGCGCAGTACCTTAGGCATCATTAATACTTTTGCAAAGAAAAAAAATCTTACACAAAGACAAAAGAATTCGCAGGCAGCTGCAATAATCCTGCAGGGTTTATTAAACAAAAGAATATTTTCTATTGCTAATTTACTAATAATACATTTAAAATCTGCTTGTCTGTTGATGCCAAACCTGATCCTTTTTACCTGCTGCTCTTGGCGTAACGCTTTTTGTAGAAAAAGAATTGAATTATAAATCCTTCTTGCTTACTAAAGCTACAACAGATGTTTTAATTAATACGCTACCAATCAAAATGTATAGTACCAAGAAGATCCAAGAAGTCTATAATGGTTTTTTTGCTTATGTACAAGTAAAAAGAGTAAATGACAATATCAAATAGTCACTTTTCTGACACAACCACACGCCTATCGCCACCGCCTACTTCTTACCGCTCAGAGTGCTCAAAGAACCTGACTTTTCTTTTGCTATTAATATTATACATAGTAAAACTTCACAATCTGGTATATTTTGTACGTATTGTGTCATGGACTGACGCCAAGGTCCAGCCTTCTGATTGGCTAAAGAAAAGGCGGCATGATCGTGGTGGTTATTTATTAGAAAATATTACATTGTTAATGAAAATAAAGATAATTACAGAAAAATGCAGGTACCTTTGGTACTTAAATTACTGTTATAAGCCGGTCTCGTTTATGAGTAGCGCTACTTCAGTTACTATACTATCATCGTCACGTTAAACATCTTTCATTATAAGACTCAGGTGTCTGATCTGGGGCCTATTTCATAAACGTGATAATTGTAATTTACAATGACAATGTTTGGTTTAGATAGTCCTAAGTAAATAATTCCAAGTAAACTGTGCAATGTGCTAATGTATTATGAATTGTTATGGTAAATTAAAATTGTCACATTTATGAAATAGGCCCCTGACCGTTTACCGGTCCAAATATGCCGAGAACGACTTATTAACTATTATTATTGTTGATTATCTTAAAATTTGGAATGGAATATTTTTAGCACATACCTATATTGACTGAGACCGTTTAAACGGTTCTTGGGAGTCAAAAAGGCACCCGTGATGACTCATCACCTCCAAAGCAACTTACGAATCTGCTGTTTTAGTAAAAATCTATATTTGATAAAAAACTATACCTGATATAGTAATACATACCATGGAAAACTTTCGTATTTCTTTCACTCATGGTTACAGAATTAAAAGTGCCCGAATCTATACTTTCGTGTTTATTACCTATAGAAAACTTACCAAATCTATATAAGGGAGTTTAACCCAGAAGAATTTATGAAATTCAAGAAAGAAGTGCCACAGTCAACTTACGAATCTGGCACGTTCGTGAATTTACATTAGTGGCAAATATTATCGTTGATTAAATAACCCATAGTGAATATACAAATCTGGCATTTCGGTGAATTTACATTGGTAGCAAACAGTATCCAAATGAAACCCCATAACCCACAAAAATATAAATCTGGCATATTGGTGAATTTACATTGGTGCAACACGTATATCCTTTTACATAGTAGCCCAAAATAAATAAACGAACACACGTTGTAAAACGTACAGTCGTAATTTAATAATGATATTAAATACCTATTATACCATTTTGTTGGAAAAGTAACATGACAGTTATCAATTGGGTAAGTCTAGAGATGTGACGTTAATCATGTAAATCCAACGATTAATGATTATTTTTTAGTATCTACCAATAGTATATAAATTAATAATTCAATGCCAAATATATATATATTTTTCCATCAATAGCTGACATCATTCATGGCGACAGTTTTAAGACGTTAAATATCATAAATTAATATCTAAAAATTTAATAACTATATATTTAATTTTTACTTATTTTTATTATCATTCTATTTCAATCATTATAATAATATAGTATGTATTAGGTTGGCTATTAAAATACCACCAGTTTCAACATGTTTGATGAATTTGATTTTCAACTCTATATTTAACAGTAGGTATAGAACTCAGATTAATAATAATTATTAATCATTCATATTTAATCATCATTATTAATTATTAATAATAATTAATAATAATTATTAATCTGTGGTATAAAACTCATATTTCCATATTTATTGTTTACTCAACGTCTTGTCGTCGAAGAGGATAGTAGCCCCTGAAAGGCCCTCAGATTTGAGGTATGGGAATCACATTGTGTTAATGTACCAAGTACCAAGTATCGATTTAGTTGGTAAAAGTAATCGATTCGAATATAATTTATTATTGATCAAATATAGTATTAGTTGCACTACTACCACTAAACTTGTTGTGTTTTGATTGGTATTTAATTTAATTAAAATTAAAAGATACACACAGTTTTAGGTTATAACGTTATTACATTAAAACTACCCTCATCTAAATATCACAGTGACACTGAACAAACACATAATATACCTTTCCCTCATGATGATAAAAGAGAATAAATCTTGCACTGATTATGAAAACAAATATAAAAAGTAAAACATGCAAAACATTAAATAAAAGATCTAATAATAAAATTGTGGATTCCAATTATTTCAGACCATTCTTCTGTGTTGTGGTGATTGGAGGGTCCGGAGTAGCTGAACGCGACCTATCTCTGGGTATCAGAGTTTGTGATGGTTCATTATCACTTTGTCATACAGTCCGGGCCAACATCTGGTCGATATGTCGTCTGTGCAGCTCTCCATCTTTCGTTCTCACACTATAAGAGCCGGGTCCCTCCGCGATTTCTACAGTGGCTCTTCTCCACTTATCACCTGAACCGTACATTCCAATCAATATGGGTTGGGCTACTACAAATTTTCTGGCAGGTTGTTGTTGAGCAACATCATCCCTTTGCATGTCTGCCTGGCTCGGTGCACATTCTAGGTGTAGGGATGAGATAGGTTTCCTATATTTGCATTCATTCAACATTTCAGCCGGTGTCTTGCCAGTACTGTTTAGTACTGTTCTTAGGTTATATAAGACTTTTGAGCTTCTCACTCCATAACATATCTAAATCAGCAAATTTCTTTAATTTATTTTTAAAAGTTTGTATTACTCTCTTAACAAGCCCATTATATGCCGGGTGGTATGGAGGAGAGTATATTGAATGGAATTCTTCTGAGGTAAAAGATCTGCCATTATCTGACACCAATGTGTCTGGTAACCCTTGAGAGAAAAATATTTTTCTAAGTAGTATAACAATATGCCCGCTACTCATAGATGGCACTAATTCTGCTTCAATCCACTTGCTATAACTATCAATCAAGACCAGAAATGTTTTGCCTTGAAATATGCCTGCAAATCTACATGCACGCGCTGCCAAGGTTTCTCTGTCACAATCCAAGCCTGCGGATCTTTGGGTGGGTTATTTCTAACAGCCGTATAAAATGACACTGCCGTATAAAATCATCATCAGCCTATCGCAGACCACTGCTGGACATAGGCCTCTAGATCTAGGCCTACCAAGACACGCTACTGATTCCTATCATCCGCTCTTCGTATCCAGTCTCTGCCAGCCACCCTCCGCAGGTTATCAGTCCATCTCGTTGCGGAACGTCCTACGTTACGTGCGCCAAGATGTGGTCTCCACTCTAATAACCGCCTGCTCCAACGGTTATGCATCCTGCGGCATACATATGTCACATGACCAGCTCACTGCCACTTCAGTTTGCTAACTTTCAGAGTTATGTCGGTGACTTTAGTTCTCTTACTCCTGATTTGTCCTCATTCCTGATTTTATCCATCAAAGAAACTCCTTTTTATTATTATTAAAATTAAGATTTAGTTGAATAAAATCATTTGTTTTTGTTGTGCTATTACTTAACTTTAACTTACATCTGATGGTTCAATTTTACAGTATTTTTTTGCATGTTAATTTGTTTTTTTTCTACAAAATTATTGATTAAAAGAGATACGTTTTTTAAATATTCCATTATATTGCTTCGTTAAACTTACGAAAGTGCCACTTGCGTAAGTTTACTAAGGTGTATAGTAGATATTTACCTTATGTTACTTACGAAAGTGCCACTGTGTAAATAAATATCTTTTAATTTCTATGTATAATGGTGTAAAGTTACGAATGTGAGTTTATTTATGATCTGTGTAAAATATTGATTATCTGTCCATTATGCCTAAAATAGGTAATATTTTGAAAACCAAATCTCCCACACCGCCAATATACCCATTACTACAAAAAATGTTTTTATGGTTTTAAGTCTTCAAAGCGCTCTGGTGAAAAAACTTATTTATTGCAAATTCGTAAGTTTGCTTTGGATGTGATGATGTTATAAAATTTTATCAGGTAAAAAATACTACTTTAGCATAATAGCTTAAACCAAACCTCGTGGCCTACGGTTCTCGTATTCTTTTCATTTATGGATTTGGGTTAGAAACAAATTCTTTTATTTTACATGACTTATTATTATTGTATTGTACTTAAATAACTGTAAGAAAAAAACAGCCATCCCAGTTGCTAAGCTGAGTTACGTTTAGCAAAACATAATCGATACAGGTTTTTTTTTTAAATAAATTATATATGTTCGATAACTTATTGCAATCTTGTTGTAGTAGTGACATGGTCCCGCTGCTGCAGATTTTTTGGGACTTCTGTTAAAAAAAATTGGGACAAGTAGTTTTACAGTTGCGCCGTTGCGGGAAATCATTTGAATTTGTGAAAATATTTTCAATTAGGTACATATTGTGCCGCTTGAGGTAAAAACAAAGGTATTTCTCATCTAGATTTATGAATAAGTTATCATCAATTTAATTGACGTCATTGATAACAAGATAAGAGGGAAGGATAAGTATGTTAAAGGATCAGTAACAGAATATTAGTAACGAAATGCATCCAGCATTCTGGGGTGCCCACATGACCCGGGGCTAACTTGTGACAATTTATTATTTGAGTTATAACCATTATTTTATATTCTTGGTTTAATTATTTTTTTTTTTTCCTGCGACTTTAAACTCATTAAGTTCATGGGTGGCTACTTCTATATTTATAAAATATTTATTTTTATTACCTATCGTTATAATGGATGATTCCTCGTACGAACTACTTTTGGTTTTTCCGTTTTCGTCCCTAAACTTGTTCCTGTATGAAACCTAATGTGATTAACGTTTACTAAAAAATTACGTTTTCTTTTATTAAGATTATTACTAGTAACAGTTAATACAATATAGAGAAACGATTTGAAATAAGAACTTAAGCATCATTTTTTTTTAAGTCAATTTCTGTTGCAATATATGACGTCATGCATTTCGTTGGTAATATTTACTACAAACATATTTTAATATGATTTTTATTATATGATGAATCTTTGTTTGAAAATACTACTAGTGATTCGGAGAGCACGTATAGCTGTCGGTGCCAGTTTCACTACGCTAACTTGGGAAACTGTTTATAGATGGGTTATTGAGTCTATACACTAAATACATGCTGACCACTTGTTCGTGGTAGACTGAGAATAATATCGGTTTCGACGAGTATAATGTCTGCTAAAATTCCAAAGATTTTTTAAAATACCTATTTACTTACATTAATTTAGATAATTTGCTATGCAAGCCAATATTATAATTTTATTATTTTTATTCAACAAAACAAAACTCTATCCATAATGATATTTTTAAATAAAAAAATGGTCTTTGTTTTAAGTGGTTTTATTACTTTTGCAGGATTAGTAAACTCAGGTAGATAGAAATAAAATTGTAAGTAATTTAACAAAAGAAGGTAATGTATTGTTATATGCCGCCTTGTTGATACTCATGGAGCTACTGACTATGGTAAGTTGGTTATCTACACATGAAATTAAGAATATTTAAAAATGCTTATGACGCCATATTTTATGGTCTTACAGAAAGTGTTTATTTTTAAAAAGAATCTCGCAAATGGCTCGATCGAATTGTATTATTTTGCCAGCATGGTTGGGGTTGTTAAGAATGTTAAGAAAAAAAACGACGCCTACTTCAGCCAACTGCGGCCCAAGGAGACAAGTAGGTAGTATATAATAATATTTACATAATAGTGACAATTATGATAATATGTACCAACCCTCTCCTCATCGATGACGCCAATTAAGTATGATGATAACTCATTCATAAATGTATATAATAACATTGTTTTTACCCCAAGCTGCACACATATTTGAAAATATTTTTGCAAATGCAAATATTTTTTCCGTAACGGCGCACGACGACGGCTGCGTTGATATCCCCATCTATTGCCAATATCAAATGTGTAATTGTTTATATATCGACACAAGTAGTGTCCCATTTGAAACAACGACTTTTCCTCCAAGCTGCTATACTTAAATCGTCAGGACTATATTTGTTGTTGCTGTCATCTCGTAATAGATTTTCAGGTTCTACGACTGATGTGGATACATAGGTGTATAGCGGCAATATAGAGGTCGCATTGATGAGGCTATATCGCGATAAATACGCTGCCCCTTTTAACATGGGAAAGACGACCCGAACGTGAGATTCACAAAGGTGCGACAAAATATTCTTATAAAATAATTGGTGAGTTAAAAACTAGTTTATTTTTAACTCATAAAATCCGTAGAATACACTCAGCGACCAAGCCTTACCTTATTCATTTAAGGTAACATAGATTTACAATTTGTCTTTAATTCATATTATTTATTTTGTTTTAAACTGATCGTAAAATAACAGGTATTTTAAATGAATAGCAGGTAGAACAAATGATAATCTACTTAGGTAGTCATTTCCGCAAATCCTAATTACTTAATTATAATAACTGGGAACAATAGATGAACACGAAAAGGGTAAGAGGGGATGAACCTATAAATAGTTAGTAATATTATGTAAACAGTTTAGTTAAACATTTTACTGTGCCAGAAATATTGGGTCTGTTTTTCATAAAATTGTGCCAAACGTTATTAAAGTGTATACCCGTATTATATATATAAAGTTTATTTGTGAGAACTATTTTAACAAATATAGTGCAATATGTTTCCGGTAAGATTTTCACGTTTTTTTTAATAACTTCTATATAATCTTTGCTAATATTATAAAAAGAAAAATTTGATTCAAATAAATCCAAAAACTACTGAACCGAGTTTTTAAAATTGTTTCACATAATATAGAAAACTGCATTATCAGCTAGTAACGTGGGCTGTGGGCTGGTATTTTATTTTCGATCCTATTTACTTTTAAATTATTATATATATTTATTGTTTGTAACTGAGTTTGTAATTGTATAATCGTTGTTTCAAATAAAAATAGTATTATTTGACTTTTTAAGTATTTTTGTTAGTTAAGTTTATTTAAAGAATGTGTTGTATAACATTTCATAATATTCTTATAAATAAAATAAATTGAGAATTTAATATCTAAAATTTCCAGTATGTGCAAAACAATTATGATCCCGAGTCTCTGCTCCAGTATATGCTACACGAGGATAGAGATCCTTACCTGACTGCTAGTTTAACAGCAGAACCATCTCCGGCCGATAAGGGAAATGATTTTGTAAGTATTAATTTTTCTGCACATGTAGGTTTTTGCAGCTGACTGTACTTTGGCGAAAGAACCTGAAAATATAAATCTTTTGGAACTTTTATTTTAAAACAAAAGAGTTTATTTAATAGTTTATCCTTTATTAGACTATTGCTTTTAGTGCAGTTTGTCATGGTCTGTGTGTTTATAAAATATAATATGTATTATAGTATTCTTGTTTCTGGTACACATAGTATAAACTTAACTTAACCTTAAGCTTAGTTTATGACCAGGGCAATATGTGTCTAATGTCCTTCATATTTGTATTATTATTATTGATATTTTCCGGAATAATATATTTATACTATCGAGAATCATAAAGTAAAAGTCATTAAGTATTTGCTTCCTTTGCTTAATTCGACTTATGTTTTAAAATGTCTTAAGGGTTCCAAAAGATTTAAAAGAAAATCGGAGCTCTTATATAAGGGATAATAATAGTAAAGTTTGAATTAGAAATAGTATTATAATTTTTATAATTGTACCTGCGTACAATTATAAAAATAATAACTTTCTATCTCAGATGGGTATGTGATAATTTTTTTTTTCGGAATTCATTTTTCAGAATTTTTGTTTAAATTGGTGACATTTTTTTTTTCAGTTCATAAAGGTATTGACCGATACTTCGGATTACTTGTATGATACGGAACCGGAGCTAGATAGTAACGACGAATTGTTTTTCGAAGGTTTGGCAGATCATAACTTGGATCTGGGTCTGGAGGCAAAACCCACTTCTGGTGATCCTACGGTGAGTCTGCTAATATTATTATTCTATACATGGTAGCCGAGATGGTTAGACCGTTCACTGAAAGCACTAAAGTCACAGTTTACTTTTATTGGAGCACGGCATGTGACTTTGTATCTAGGTACCTGGTGGTCAGCTGAGTTACAAAGTCCATGAATGGGGTCGATCATTTTTATTGTTTCCTGAATTGTCGCTCTTACTATGCACAAAGTCATTTGGCGGTTTTTGTTCTATCCATACTATGGATCCAATCCAGATGTAATTTTGTGTGATAATCTGTTGAATCTCCAATGTCAATACTTAGGTTATCGTGTTTGTATATATAGTGTGCAGTTTGTTTTTATTTTGCATTACTATAAAATATAAAATATTGTTTCAGAATGGACAAGCACATAGTAGTGATTCCGGGGTAGTGGAGATGGAAAGTGACCTACTTGCCACAGAACCAACCGTTGAGGTTGAAACAGAAGTAAGTTTCAATTTAGTGACTTATGTTTTTTTTAATTACCTGCATGTTAAATATATATTTCTATACAGTTTGCCTCTAACTGAATTGGTTGTGTATAAAATGTAATTTGTTATAGTATCCTACTTTTGTCCATATATATTTTTTTTAAGAAAAAAACCTGTTTTTGTGTAGCTTATTTTTTAAGTTTATATCTAAGATGGTTGACTTTCACATATAGCTCCTACTCTCCCCCTTTTTTTTAAGGATTCCTAGACTTCTATCTTGTATCTGTTTTATTTTAAAACCGTTTATATGAGACTCTTATAACACTATCGCCTGTATATCTGCCACCTCTGTAGCTATGTCGTAAAGTAATATACCCTATTGCAAAAGAAATCTATCCCAGGGTCTATCTTCGTATCAATTTTTATTTAAATCGGTTCAGCGGTTTAATTGTGAAAAAACATACAGATTTATTTTAATATTTTAATATTTGGGTAGTAGTATGGACAAATGGATTACGTACATAGTCACGCTTTAATGCCTTAGGTATCTACCAGCTAACCTTAGCGAGAGTGCGAAATTGTATTAAAATTATTCTGTCTCAACTTCCTGACAAAATTTAGTAGCTTACTTACTAAATACAAAATATTTTGAGATTAATCCCTTATTTAAGAATAAGAGAGTTTAATACCTTATTCATAAAGAATACATTTATTTTGTCTCATCATGACAAATTTTAGTAGGCTTAAAAATTTTGTAACAAAACTGAGACAGAATATAACTTTTTTATTTTATATTTATTCAAATTCATTTTTTTTTTGTTTTATATATAATATTATATTCTTGATAATTTAATTATTGTTTAAATTTTAAAGAAACGAATAATGTGTCAATATCTGGTATTGATTTATATTTTAAAGAATTACATACTGATATATATTTTTCTTTTCAGAAACCAGTCCAACGTTCTCGTGGCCGGCCGCGTGGCAAAACCGGTCAAAAGCAGGTGGGCCCTTTATTAATTTTAGTTTTATTGGGATATATACACAGTGACAAGCACGCCACTTGTTGATTTATATTTCGGGCTCCATTAAGCACCCGTGATGATAACTTTTTATTTTAGGTAAGCATGGGCAAATCGTGTGGACCAGTGGCATCTACCTCCTCTGCTGGCATATGCAACACAGTTGCGTCTGCTAGCATCCGGGAACGTGCCAAACGAGTTCGTGGAAGACCTCGTGGAAAACCCCCGAAGCTAAATCTGGTAGGTTTACCTAATATTACCTACCAATATACTATACAGCGCTTTACTAGAGTCCTACTAATTAATCCTCTTTCACTATGACACTAAAGAAAAGTTAAAAGCGAAAAAAATAGCTGTCCAGTGCCCATTAATTTGAATTCAGTAGACACTAAACACGTGGTGACTGAGGTGGGTAGACTTTATTTAAAAACATGTCAGTTTTTATGGCTTAGGTTCAAAACCCGGTATGTAGCAATAATTTTTTAATAAATAAATAAAACATTTATTTGACCACATGATAGTTTCACTTTACCAACTTGTGAAACTGTTTATAGATGAGATGAGACTTTATTCTGTTTTCACTTCTTGAGCACTAATTGGTTATAATAGGTTTTGTTCTTGCTTTTGTTTTGGTTTCTTTAGCGGGCGGCCAGCTCACGTTCTCATATTTGGAAGGCTTTGTGGCATTTCCTAAGGTGGGAATCGAACACGCAACCGCGCAACCTCTACCATAAAGGCGGTCAATAAAATAATACACTTTACGTTAACATAAAAGTTTCATATTTAAATTTGAGTTTTCTTTTGACAGCAAGAACGACGCGAGCGGAACGCGGAGTTGGAGAGAGAGCGACGCGCGGAGCTGGGTAGCGCCTATAACATGCTACGGATAGCACTTGGAGGCAATCCAGAGAATAGCGACACCCATGCTGACGAGGTAAGTGTTGGACAAATGACAAATTTTCAATATGTGAGGCGCAATTACAAATATTTCGTTTGCCCAATTTTAGGTAAACCTAATTTGGGTATCCGAATGAGTTTTCCCGAATTCGGGCAGCCAGGTGCCCGAATTATATTATACTTATTTTCACTAGCAGCTCGAATTATTTTCATAAAATTTTATTACCGACATTCCCCAAAAGTGCAGAAGTATTTCCGCGTCATGAATTGTAAAGTATGTCATTGTTCATTTAAGTTTGGTGTCTGAACTCCAAGGAAAATAATGTGTCGGACACTCGTCATATACTTACATTACGTCATCTTGTCTGAGTGACCAGGCACCTCCCGCGGCGATTAAAGGCAAATTTCCCAAAATAATATATTTCGGAACATTTATTAACAGTGGAGAATTGCTAAGAAGACGAAATAATTTGTTTATTTTACAGCCTGTAGATAAATATGTTTTTGTTTTTCAGTTATCCAGAGAAAAGCTGCTAGTTGAGGCAGTAAAGGCCATAAAAAGGCCTTCACCTGAAGCCCAATTAGCGGACTTAAGAAGACAAAACAGTCTTTTGAAATTGCAGAGTAAGTATTCGAACCCATTTTGTAATATTTTTATTATTATTACTGTTACTTACCTGCTTACTCGACTCAAGAAAGGTTTTATTTAGGCCGACAAGGTTCTATGGTTGGTTAGTTCATACCCGCCTGCATGTAACCCAATAAAATAGGCACACTTGTGTGGCAGATGATAATTGACAGGTCAATGGAATCTGCTATATTCTAGTTATTAAAATTGGTGCGCTCGGTTGGGTAGTAATTTATCATACTATAATAACACAAGTTATTTCTATATGAAGCTAATTAAACATTTTTGATGTTATTTTGGTGATGATATCTATAGCAGCCTAACCAAACGCACTCTAAGGCCTTAACATGTTTTGACTATTCATAAATAACGGCAAAGATTTACATAAAATAAATAATTAGATTTGAATAAATATATAAATTAGAAAACATTGTATAATAAAATAATGTAATTTGTAGTTCTGCTTGCTATCAGATAAATACATATACCAAATAAAACAATACTTGAATTTTTAAATATTATTTTCACTATTTACCTATTATATTTCTTATGTGCCTCGGAGAGCACGTTAAGCAGTCGGTCCCGGTTTCACTATACGAACTTGTGAAACTGTTTATAGATGGGTTATTGAGTCTATTCAAAATAGTGCAACGAGCTAGCCGCTTGTTCGGTGTAGACTCATACTATCGGCTACGACGAGGTGCGATTGAAACCCCTCCGCTGGGTACCCTGGGGCCGTCTAGGCGGTCTCAGGCGCCGTAAGGCACCCGTGGTTGTATACAGGGTGAATTTGAAAGGATGTACTTTGGGCTAATATGAGGTCCTGCTGATCAAATCGAACAACTTCTCCCATAGAACCATGTGTTGCAAATGAAAAAAATATTTGGCATCCCCATACAAATTGGTCATTTTAACATTACTAGTTTGTATGGAGAAGGCAATATTTTTTTTCATTTGGAGCATATGGTTCCATGGGAAAAGTTGTTTGTATTGATCAGTAGAACCTCATATTAGCCCAAAGTACATCCTTTTAAAGTCACCATGTATATATGACAATAAAGGATATAAATGAGAAAACATTGTATAATAAAGTAATGTAATTTGTTGCCATCAGATAAATACATAGTGATATGCCAAATAAAGCAAAACTTGATTTTTTAATTATTATTTTCAATATTTACCTATTTCTTAATCAAAAATAATAAGGTGTGTTGACATTATTTTTAACAATTTTTTTTTGTTTCAGTTGAACGTTTACAAAGTGAGGCGTGATTTATGTTTATTAGTGTTATTATATTAGTTGTAAGGAATTTTTTTGTAATTTTTGTATAAGTTTGTAAATATAAATAAGTTTATAGTCTAATTAGGAATTACTCAAACCTAGTCATAGTAAAATTATCACTTTCCGAATTATATCTAGTCATTTCTAAATATTTTGATTGAATATTTAAGAAATAGGTAAAATATGATATTTAGTATTTTATTATTAATATTATTTTTTTTTATTTTCGTGTAAAGGCTTTATATTACAATTATATAACTACTTAATTAAGATAACTAATAACTGGTGCTATTATTATTCATTTATTTTGTGTTTAGTTTTTTTTTTATAAATTAGTTGTACAAAAAAAGAATTACATTAAAATTGATTGCAGTTTTAAAATATTTTTCACTTTTATTTTAATATATACCAACCACTAGAATTGGTTGCATTCAATGCCGCCTTTCAAATTTCCACCCCGCATATCCACTATGACCAAACACTTATATTCCAAATATATAATGTAGTTATATTACATTATACGTAACATGTATGATGTAGGGTAGTTAATTGGGGCCGGATTGGCCAAAAGAAGACATAACTTATACCAACATTAGTATCGGAAATCCACATACAAATAAATATTCTTAGTATATAGGGTGTCCCGAAACTCAGCGATAAGTGGGTACGGGGCAACAGGCTAGGTTAGTTATACTTACAGATTATATGGTAATATATACTACTTACAGATACGAAAGCTTTTACGTTTCCCATAGTCGTTATAAATTCGCCATCTGGTGAAGAGGTTTGGACCGTCCAACTGTCACTTTTATGCACCAATCCGAAATTGCGGCACCCACCATGAAACTAGTAATCTAGGATCTACCATACATACAACTTTAGTCCTCAACCTCGGAATACGTCGCAATTATACTTGGAAGTTTATAGTAGCCGACGTTACAAAGCCAATTATAGGCGTTGACTTCTATCTTTTTATAATCTGACAGTAGACTGTAGACACCAACGCCTCCTTCGCTTTCAACATCTGCTGCCACAGCATGTCTCTCGGACAATATATATTCAGTGAAGATTATGACCGGTGACTCTCGCTAACACGGCATTTTAGCAGAATTTCCTGCCCTCGTTCGTCCTGCTGGCACTCACAACGTACCCAAACATTCAACGGTCCATTACATTAACACCACATCTGGGCCACCCGTTGCATGCTCACCACGACGACTAGCACCAGATAAACTCTAAATCGCCAAAGACGAATTTCAAGCCATGCTTAATTCATATGTGGGGCTGTGAGTCATAATTCGGTGTTAAATAATTAATTATGTGTATTACCATTAATGTGTGTGTGTTTGTTTGAGCGGGAACTTTTTTATCATATATAATAAAAGATGTTGGATAATTTTGTTAGAGTGTGTTGAGTTGGTGTCTAGGTAGTAAGTGTGAACGTTAATGTAGGATAAATGTGTGATGTATATATATAAATATTTTGTAATTACAACTGTATTAGTACAACTTTGGATAATCAAGACTATATATTGAACGTTAAAATATTTTATGAATGCTATAATGCTTATTTGAATAGCTTTGTATTTGTGTATTAAAGTTAGGTGTACAATATGATTCCCATCAGACAAGGGGGATACGGACATTACATTTATTATTGATAAATAAAGCAAAAAACACTTTGATATAAACAAAAAGTAGTGAAAAATATAGTTAAATGTGTAATTATTCTGACAAATATCTTTAAGTAAGCTCTGAATCTGCATTTCGTTTCTTACTGTGATAATCTGCGTGTTATCATCTCGCCTCGGATACACTTTCCCGTATGCTTTCCAACAGAATTTGTACTTTTTAGCCTTCGCTAGGTCACGTGATAGAAAGTACAAACAGTTTATAACAGTTTCCAGTTTTTAGAATGTGATGTATGTACCTATATGTTATCTTGTTAATGGTAAGCAGATCAATACAAAGTCAATGAATGGAGTCGATTAACATATTGTGGTTTAGAGCATTGGTCGTTCCCTCTACCGGTAACACACATGGCAGGATTAAACTGCATGAAGGATATATTTTTTTACAGTCAGAAGCAATCTTCGGACTGTAAAAAAATATATCCTTCATGCAGTATGACTATCTTTAGCGCTTGTTACATACTTACATATATATCATCACGGATGCCTTACGGCGCCCGAGACCGCCTAGACGGCCCCAGGGTACCCAGCTGAGGGGTTTTAATCCCACCTCGTCGTAGCCGATAGTATGAGTCTACACCGAACAAGTGGTTAGCTCGTCGCGATGTTTAGAATAGACTCAATAATCCATCTTCTATAAACAGTTTCACAAGTTCGTATAGTGAAACCGGGACCGACAGCTTAACATGCTCTCCGAGGCACTATAGTGGTGTTGTCAAACAAAATGTACATATTTTTTTTAATTAAGAACTCAATGTTACACACCGGGTTTCGAACCAGGGACCTAAGTGTGTTAGCTATTGTTAAGCAACAATAAAACTATAATCGTGGCAACTAGAGCAACTGTTTTTCGGAATTCCGGTTTTAATAAAATTCCGACATATTTTAGTATTGGAATTTGTCAATCAAAACCGGACTTTCGGTAAAAAAATATATATATTATTTTGTCACGGTTTGAGGCGTAGCGCGTTATTTAAACAGCTTGACTGCATTGACGTTCTTAAAATTTCACTAGCAAAAAAAACCTAAGACGTAAGTTCGTAGGTAGTAATGTTAATAATGTCAATAAGAAATTTATAAATGATTTTATAAATTTCTTATTATGAAATTTATAACTGATTTAGTTAGAAATTTCTTATTAACATTAATCTAATGAATTTTAAATTTCTTATTACTATTTTATATATAATATAAGTTCTCAATAACTAAATTATTTCCACGGTTAATTTTTTTTTTTCATAAATACCTGCCCAGGGGCCTACCGGGAAGCCCATCGGCACACCAATTGACGTGCGACCGATAGAAATCAAAACCCAAATGTATGGAATTTGATATTTCTCTTCGATCGAGTTCTACCCATAAACAAATTTTTCTATACAGTGTTATCAATCGACGCGTCGATCGGTATGTCCATGTGGCTTCCCAGTAGAACCTCTGTACCTATAGCATTTTTAAAGGAAGCCTCGAACTCCGAAACTGAATTGCTTAATATTGAAATTCAATACAGGAATTGAAAAATGATCCGATATTCAATCCCTAGTGGCAACAGACTAAAACCCAAACTTGGCTAGGTTAATTGAAGAAATAGCATCTGTATGGGCGGTGATAATAAACATCTCCTTCATTGACTAATACTTAAAAGTTAAATGTATCATAATACATTTTTAAACCTTAAACATTAATTAATTTCAAAATTAACTGTAAACTATACTGAGCGTTTCCAAAAACCAATATCATAAAAAATCTAATCGAAATTGAGCCACCGTTCTTTGCTACGATCACAGACAAACACACAGCCCAGTGTCTTAGGAAACGTACCTAATTACTTTTGCAAAGAAAAAAATCTCAATCTAAGACAAAAGAATTCGCAGGCAGCTGTAATAAACCTGCAGGGTTTATTAAACAAAAGAATATTTTATATTGTTAATTTACTAAGAATACATTTAAAGTCAGTCTACCTATCTGTTGATGCCAAACCCGATCCTCTTTACCTGCTGCTCTTAGCTTAACGCATTTTGTAGAATAAGTTGAATTATAAATATTTCTTGCTTACTAAAGCTACAACAGATGTGTTTTATTAATTCGCAACCTACCAAAATGTAAAGAACTGCATAAAATATCCCAAAAACTCGCAATATGGTTCCGAGAAATCTGTGATGGTTCTTTGCTTATGTACAAGTAAAAATATTTAATGACAATGTCAAATAGTTACTTTTCTGACCCAACCACACGCCTACCGCCACCCCCTACTTCTTACCGCTCAGAGAACCTTCAACAATTACCCCTTTCTTTTGCTAAAAAAAATATTGTGAGAACTAACACCCTAATAAAAAAAAAAATTTCACAATCTAGTATATTTTGTATGTACTTGTATCTATTGTTTCATATACTGACGCCAAGGTCCAGCCTTCTGATTGGCTAAAGAAAAGATTACATTGATAATGGGAATGGAGATATTTACAGAAAATTGCAGGTAACTTTAAGTATCAAAGATACCTATTGAGTTGTTTTTTTAGTGATTATTATACCAAATGGTCTCCTTCATGAGTACCAAAAGTTACTATCTAATCATCTGCATCGTCACGTTAAAAACCCATTATTAATACTCCGGTCTCTGATCGTCTGACTGTCCCGTCTGAAATATCCCGAGAACGATGTATTAGGATTAACTGAATAGTATTATTCAAACAGATTTAAGTTAAAATTATTTATAGGATCAGGTGTAAAAGATTCTAATACAATAAAATTATATAAAATATTCTAATTTAAAGTGTTTTTTTTTTCTACGAAATAGTAGTCTTACTCAATTTTCAGAGTCAGGCAGGGCCCCACCGTAAGACAATAAGTTACACATTATTTAATAGATAAGGCATAGCTTTATTTACTATATAAGTTATTAAAAGTGTAAATTTTTTTGCTACGAGATTGTTTTCACTCAATTTTCATTATGAAGGTTTGTTATAATAGCAAATAGGTGCGCGCACTAGCGGCGGTTTCGCCGTTGCCGTCAAAATTCTGCGTCCGATCACAGATGATTGGCGGCGCGGCGACCGCAGGTTTGTTGTAATGTAAACTATTTGTACCTCGACGCGCGCATTGCGGCAAAACACCGCATTTTAAATCAGTCTGCTGAGAGCGTTTGACCAGTGAGTATAAAAGACATAAAAGTTCATCAAAGGACCCAATGCTCATTCTGTAGTATTTAAAGAAATTTTCTGGGTATTCTCTTAGTTCAGAATACAGTTGGTGAAATTGACCTTTTAGATACCTCTGGCTCACTATAGGATGCACCCAATATCTGTTTTTTTCTCGTTTTTTTATTTTTATTTATTATTAGTGCGCAAACACAGGCTACCTCTACAAAATCCATTGTGCCACTCGCGGCAAAAAAAACGCGCAGTGCGCGCACCTACGGTGCGAAACGCAGCTGCGGTGTTGTCGCCGCTGGCGGCCAAAAGCCGCAATGCGCGCTTAGCCAAATGGCGGTGTTTCGACGCGACGGTGTTTCGTCGCGAGGACGAAAAACCGCAGTGCGCGCTTGCACAAAATTCTGCGTCCGATCACAGATGATTGGCGGCGCGGCGACCGCAGGTTTGTTGTAATGTAAACTATTTGTACCTCGCGCGCGCATTGCGGCAAAACACCGCATTTTAAATCAGTCTGCTGAGAGCGTTTGACCAGTGAGTATAAAAGACATAAAAGTTCGTCAAAGGACCCAATGCTCATTCTGTAGTATTTAAAGAAATTTTCTGGGTAGTTCAGAATACAGTTGGTGAAATTGACCTCTTAGATACCTCTGGCTCACTATAGGATGCACCCAATATCTGTTTTTTTTTCTCGTTTTTTTATTTTTATTTATCATTAGTGCGCAAACACAGGCTACCTCTACAAAATCCATTGTGCCACTCGCGGCAAAAAAACGCGCAATGCGCGCACCTACGGTGCGAAACGCAGCTGCGGTGTTGTCGCCGCTGGCGGCCAAAAGCCGCAATGCGCGCTTAGCCTTACCTTTTTTTCTTTAATCTTTCCTTTCCAAGTTTGTTTTCCTATACCTAAAATTTGAATCGCCCGCCAAATGTTTGAAGAGTGCAAAATTATTATTAATTTTTTACGACTACCTGCCTAATAAAAAAAGCATATAAGCCAAGCCTTCCAAGCTAAGTGTGTGCTGCACAATTATTATTATAAAAACTATAAATTCTGGATAAAAATCAAGAAATACAATTAAATTAATAAATTATAATAAAAGAAGATCTATAATATCAAATGTTGGTGAGTCCCTTCTAATTTTCTATCATTTTGCGCGTTGTGATTTGTACAAGGACGTTTTTTGCTTACATGGTTTTAATTTACTATCAAAAAATCCAAGGTAGACAGGAGACGTATTAGTGGAATACTCGAAATTTATGTAGCTGGAGCCTTGCCCTCCGCACCTGCATGATATAACACAACAGTCCCACCTTAAGACAATAAGATACACATTAATTAATAGATAAGGCATAGCTTCATTCATTATATAAGTTTTAATGTCGAGTTAATCGGAGAGCACGTTAAGCTGTCGGTCCCGGTTTCACTATATTTTTAATAAATTATTAAATACATAGTTTATTACACTCACTATAAGATAAAAGTACAATCAAATGAATACTTTAGCATTAGAATAGCATGTAGGTAAACCTATTTCATTTATGATGCACTGGATCATAGAAATATTCATTAATATCATAATACACTTTGACTATCAATAAGCCTTTTAAAGCTTTTTTAAATTTAGCATTTGGTAATTCCCTAAAAAAATAGGGTAATTTGTGATATATTTTGGTACACATAACGTAAGAGTTTTTTTCAAATACTCTACTCTTTGGAAAAATATCAAGAACTAGGTTGTTTGGATAACGAGACCTTGGATATATTTCTTTATTGAAAGTAAATAGATCCTCATGTTCCTTAACAAACACACACACCTCATATATGTACATGCAGGTAACAGTCATTATTTTCAGCTTTTTGATAAGTGGCCTACAGGATTCTGTCTGTGCTACGCCACATATGGCTCTAATACACTTATTTTGTGTTATAAATACCTGTATTATTTTTGAAGAGTTACCCCAGAGGAGGAGACCATACCTTATATATGTATAAGAGAATAATAATACCTAGTAAAAAATACAACGTACGGTAAATACCGTAAATAGCTTCCTTTTTTTTCAAATTATTCCATTCAAATAGCAAATAATTGTACCTTCTTACACTTATATAAATTATCAACTGTTTATCTCAGGTATAGTGAGATAAATATTTTTTCTTCAAACTTTCTCTCTATTCCCCATTTTATTCTTCGTTTACGAATTCGCATAAAACTTCTTTTTTTAATATGGTGACAATTTTTTTTTCATTTATAAAAGGTATTGACTGATTTTCCTCTGACGAAAGCGAAAGTGTTAAATAAAGTTCCTTCTCACCCCGCTGGTATAATATACACGTTTTAGTCTCACTATGTGGAAATATTTTTTAAATTAAAATAGGAAACTCATGATGTTTAATTTTTTTTAAAGTTAATTAGTGTTCGGCACTTTGTTACGTTACAATATTATATCTGTTCACATTTTATAAATAAATAACCCTTTAAAAAAAACCCCCAATGAATTATAATTGTGACAGAACGAAACGTGGTTTCTGTATTTATTTTATTTTTATTTTATTTTATTAATTCGGAAAACAAACAGATATAATACACCTTATAAATATATATTTTTTAACAATCATTACCAGGCAAGTTTTCACAAGCTTATTATGGATATAAATGCCAATTGCTAATAAAAAAATATAAGTAAAAGTAAAAACAAGATTAAAACATTAAAATAAATAAAACAACTACAAAGTGCCAACCTTTAAAATATATTTATACAGGTAAATCAACAATATGCAGTAATTTTTTGTAGCTAGGTAAGGACAAACTAAACATATCGGAATTAAAATACTTTAAATTATACATATTACATGATCTTACTATAAACCTATTTTGGGAATAATTCCTACGACAAGTAGATATGTGGAATAAATCGCACGATCTTAGATTACGAGACGAACACTTAAAACTTATTCTATTCAGTAAATATTCTGAATCTATTAAACCATTGATAATTTTAAACAGAAAAATTTGGTCTCTGATTTCCCTACGTTCAATGAGAGTATTCGGGGAAAAAGAACTGAGAAAATCATGTTTGTGACTAAATTTGAATTTCATATATCTGATATATTTTCTTTGCATCTTTTCAATATTGTCAATGTATATGTTGTATTGAGGATTCCATACACATGATGCATATTCTAGACGAGAACGCACTAATGAGTAAAACAATGTTAAAAGCGTACTAGGTTCTTTAAATACTTTACTTACTCTCATAATAAATCCTAACATTTTATATGCGTTACTCACAGTTGTGTCTATATGGGATCTGAATAATAATTCTTTATCTAGAATAACTCCTAAGTCTCTCACCTCAGACACCCTCTTAAGTACATTATCAGATAATTTGTAATTAAAGTTTATGAGGTTTCTTTTACGCGAGAATGATATAACACAACATTTATCAAAGTTTAGTTTCAATCGATTTTCAATACAATATAAAGATAGGTTATTTAAATCATCCTGCATAGCCTGACAAGAAATTTTGAGTTAATTATTGATTTCGTTATATCATTAATAAAAATATTGAAAAACAGGGGACTGAGGTGAGAGCCCTGGGGGACCCCCGATGAAATTGGTACAAAGAATGAGCAAAATCCCTTTACTGTTACTGCCTGATGTCTATCCCTTAGGTATGACTCGATCCACCTTAGTAGATCGCCATGTATACCAACTCCCTGTAGTTAATCTAACAATAAATCATGAGAAATTTTATCAAATGCTTTTGAGTAGTCGGTATACACGGCGTCCACCTGAGAACCATCATTCATTGCATTGCTGACATAGTCAATTAATTCACAGAGATTACTCTCGGTTGAGCGTCGACTGATGAATCCATGCTGTTGACTAATTATAAAAGGTCTTATTTGAGGAGACAAAAAGTCGTATACTATTTTCTCAAATAGCTTAGGTATGATTGAGATCTTAGAAATTCCTCTATAATTGTCTATACTATGTTTATCGCCACTTTTATGTATCGGTACAACAAAGCATCTTTTCCATAGTTTAGGGAATGTTGCTAATTTAAGAGACCTATTAAATAAAGTTGTAAGAGGACCTGCAATATAAGCACTACAATTACGAAGAAAGATAGGGTGCAACCCATCAGGCCCACTACCCTTGGCAACATCTAAATTCTTTAGGTTGTAGAATACTTTTTGCTCATCAATAGATAGTGAACTAATACATAATGGAGCAGAGTTTAGCTGATTTATATTTTTTCCACTTGAAGGAGAGGATTTTTCAAATACAGAGTGGAAATAACAATTAAAAGCTTCAGCAATATCCTGACCATTAGATGCAACACTGCTACCATAGCGCATTGTGTCGGGAATATCATTACTGGATTTTTTACTCTTTATAAAACTCCAAAAATATTTAGGATTACTTTTAATATTACTCTCACATAACGATATATACCTATCATAGCATTGGGATTCTAATTCTTTTTGTCTTGATCTTAAATTTGCAAAAAGTTCATAGTCAGAGGACCTTTTATATATTTTCCATTTTTTGTGCATTTTCAACTTTTGCTTAATTATTTTGATAAGTGGCGTATTGTATCAAGGTGGGAATTTATTTTGGTTTTTGACAATTTTTGCCGGAATGTGTTTATCAATAACTTTACTTATGGCAGAATAAAAATTGTCTACGGCTGTGTCAATGTCTACATAATCTAAGTGGCTACTCCAATCAATATTTATAAGAGCTTCATTTACTGCATCATAATCTGCACTATGATAATTTCTAGCAATTTTTTGCAGTGGTTTTAAAGCATCTTCCTTAATTTTAATGTTTAATGTAATGGATAAGCAAGGATGATGAGGGTCCTCCGGCACTAGGGGCTCCAATAAATGGGAAACCCTACATATATTTACATTGCTTATCACCAGATCAAGATACCTATTATGATTGTTAGCAATGCAATTAAATTGATTAAATCCTGTTAACGATAAAAACTGGTTCAGTGCTGATACAAATCTATCGTTGGAACCCTTAGAACAATCTGACGAGGATAATGGACCCGCTAGTGCAGCACCAGAATTCCAGTCGGCGTAGGTAATATTAAAATCACCCAATAATAAATAAGTATCTTCTGGATTTTGATTGGAATATTCCGATAAAAGATCATAGAACTGTAATTGTGATGATAGTAGATTTTTACCAGGGGGGAAATAACAACAGTAAATTCTAAATTTTGACACAGCTTTTGATCGGCAAGATGTATGAAGTGTTAAATGAATTATTTCAGTGTCAAGTATTGACTCCAACGAACCGGAAACTGTGTCGCAAGGTGAAACATTAATTTCTCGACGAACCGCAATCAGAACTCCACCACCAAACCTTTCGTTACGTTCATCATATCGCCTGTCGCATCTATAAACTGCATATCTTGTGTCAAACAATTCAGTACTAAAAATACTAGGTAAGAGCCATGTTTCAGTTAAACAGACAATATCGGCATCACATCGAAGCAGGTTTTTAAAAAAAGTATTAGTTTTTGTCCGCAGTCCGCGGACATTCTGATACACAATTTTTAGGGCCATTTAAGATTATTATATAATAAAATGAATAAAATAGTAAATAAATTTGAAAATAGAAACCTGCCACATGTGGCCCCGCCTATAAATCTGTATATAAACTGGCACAGGCGTCCCCCCCCCAATATTGTATTTCCATTTTTATATAACAAACATGACATTTAGAGCAGTTTAACATAAATAATATTTTTATATAAAGAATAATCAAAAATATGCGTATAGGGTTCGCAAATGAAGCAATATAAACCTGAATTCTGCTGGAATTAAGCGTTCGTTCGCAATCCTCACACAATAAAGTAATAAACAGTAAATGATAAAAATGTAAATAACAAAATAATACTAACTTGATTGTAGCTACAATTGGCACATTAGTAATAACATTAAAACATAATAATAGAATATAAGTACAATTACATTTTACACTTAATGATAAATCAGACAAAAGGGGCACTCTGTAATAGAACGTAATAAAATATAAATTAAGTTCATGCTTACAATAATTAAAATTAAAAAAATATGAATGATTAAAAGTATTAACACCTATTTTATTTTGTTTAAATCGTTTGATGTTTTTATGTAGATCGGTGAGCTGGAATCGTTACGTCGCACGATTATACCACAATTACGCACCCATACCCATTTGAAACCTTTTTCTTTGGCAATGGCCTTTGCTTGCCGCAGAAGATACTTGTTTCGGCTTGTTAGATGATCATTGATAAAAATTTTACTTTTCTCATCGCCATCAAATCCTAGATCTTTGGTGACAGGTTTTGTTTTCCGTAATGCCGTCATGAAATCATCCTTACGATAGCGAGATATCATCTTAACAATTATTGGTCTCAACTGTTTCCCATTGTAATCTCTAGGTGCTACTCTAGTTACAAAATCAATGTCCAACTGAGGCTCAACAGTAAAGCCGGAAAGTTCGCCCAATTTCGTGATCAACTCAATGAGATTCTCATTCTTTTTCTCGGGTATGCCTACTATCTCAATATTGGACCTTCGTGTCCACTGATCTCTTACATTATTTTCCTCAATAATCTTATCAAAATCATGACCAAGGTTGATAACTGTTTTGCTCATTTCCTTAAAATTATTAATTTGGTCTTCCAATTTTGTTACTCGATTAGATACGTGTTCAAATTTACTATTCAACGATTCCTTAATAGACGACAATTCTTCCTTAATCAGCTTAACATCAGATTGCAATGTTGTTAGATCATTTAGTTGGTCATGAATAAGTAACAATTTGGATGCCATAACCTTTAGTACTTTCACTTGCCAGTCAGTCAAAAATGTAAACAATAACACTAATATAATATATTATTTTGTAGGTTTCTTATTAGGTTTTTCCTAGTGTTTTAAGTTTATTAGGATAATAAATTAACTGTAAAAGTAACTCACGAAATTTAATTTGTCAATGAAATCTATACTTAGTAGTGATCATGACTTGCACATAAATATTCAATCTTTGAAATTATTTCACATGTAAGTAATATAATAATTTCTTCTAATTTCTCATGCAAATCTCTTCGAAATAAATGGTATTTAAGACTGTTTATCACTTTATAAATAATAAATACAAACAGAGCAAAAAATTATATGTGTTAGCAAATTGACTTTAGGAGGGTAGATGTATATATTAATTATACTCTATGGGTGGGCCCCTTTTATTTTTGCGTCATTAGTTGTTATGCTCGCGATTGAGAACATGTTTTTGTTATCGTGCTTGAGAACACAGTGAATATTTACGATGGATTCGCCGGCTGAAGCCTCGCTTTTTGCCGCATTATCGAGTGATACTGAAATGACGCGAGTGTTGGACTCTTTCGAGCCGCTTGCTCCTTCTGTGTCTGCTAGTGGTAGTGAAGTGACGCGAGTGTTGGATTCTTTCGAGCCGCTTGCTCCTTCGTCTGCCAGTACTAGTGATTCATCGGCGTCGGTAATCCCTTCTACCTCTGTTGGTATGAGGCGAGCTGTTGATGCTGAACCTTCTCCTGAAGATTCATTGGCGTCTACATCGCAGCAAAAAGTGGCAAGACGGAAACCACGGCCAGTGCTAGTGCTTGTGAAGTGACGCGAGTGTTGGACTCTTTCGAGCCGCTTGCTCCTTCTGTGTCTGCTAGTGGTAGTGAAGTGACGCGAGTGCTGGATTCTTTCGAGCCGCTTGCTCCTTCGTCTGCCAGTGCTAGTGATTCATCGGAGTCGGTAATCGCTTCTACCTCTGTTGGTATGAGGCGAGCTGTTGACGCTGAACCTTCTCATGGAGATTTATCGGCGTCTACATCGCAGCAAAAAGTGGCAAGACGGAAACAATTCTATGCATCAAGATGGAACTTCAAGATGAGTGGATTTTACATCGCGTGTCACTTTCGTTAGATACACACGAAAAATGTATTGATTTTGCTGAGAGATCTGGTATTTTGCCAGGTAGCAAGATGTGTCAACTACACCGCTTACCCATGGCCGTTAGACCTAAAGGCTTGGTTGGTGCATTTCGATGCTATAGAAAAGGGTGCCAATCGGAGATTTCAAGGCCGAAAAATACTTGGTTTGAAAATGTACATCTGTCATTAACGGTAATGTTTAGGCTCATGTATTGTTATGCTGCCGATTTTACGTACAAGCAAACTTTAAGAGAATGCAGCTTATACACCAGTGAAGTCACTATTTCCCAGGTCACTTTTTGTGACTGGTTTAGTTATTGCCGGGAAGCAATAGTTATAAATTATCTTGAAAACTCACGAGTTACACAGAAAATTGGTGGCCCAGGAAAGATAGTACAAATTGATGAAAGTAAATTCAGCAAAAGAAAATTCAATAAAGGTCGGAAAGTAGAGGGTACTAGGAATAATTGAACCCAGAAAGGCTTTCTATACTTACGAGAATAATTACTAAAAAGGCTCTTTATTTCATGGGAACCCTCGTTCATGATATAGCCAAACGTCGATTGGCATATCATTAAACGTTGATGTTTAAACAATATAGTAGATTTTAGATGACCATATCATGAAATATAACTTTTTTTTTATTTTTTTATCACATTTTATACTTTTTCCTCTACTTTTCTGATTTAGAGAAAGGTTTTTGCCAGGGCTTTCTTCCTTCCCCTTAATTCCCTTCCCTACCTCCCAATTAAAACACAAACACGAAAATCATAACATAACCTCACTTTTTTTAAATGTTAATATCTCAAAAACTGTTGGTTTCCTCAATGACCTTTATTAACTAAGCTATTCATTGCAGTCGCAAATCCAATAATCTATGTTGTCAATTTAGTAAAAAAAATAGTTTTATTGAGTCATGGTTAAAAAATGATTTTTTAGACAACTTTGACTCTTCGTCTTAAAAAAAATATACGATTAAGACTACTACTTGCTACTTTACTCTTGCCTGAAAATCAGATTTTCCGATTTCAGCATGTTTAGATAAATTTTAATATTTATTAAATACTACCTACACTGTTTAGAGAAAAATCATCTATACGATTCAAGGGTTGGATATTGTTTTTTTACGATTTGTAACTTAAATACGTATTCTATCGATAAAAGTGCAATATGTGTGTAATTAAAATATCTAAAACTTTTGTTTTAATATTTTTTTTAACATATCCTCAAAATTATCGAGAAAACCGTTTTTTTGGTGTTTATAAAATATAGGTATATTAATATCGTTGTTTCTGGTACAGATAGTACTTACAAGTCTAGAGTTTAGTTTGTTACCATGGCAATATGTGTAAATTTACCTTTTTTATTTACACATATTGCCCTGGTACCCACTAGATTTTTTTTCCCCGATTTCTGTCACTTCTACTACTCAGTAGGTCCAGTAAAGATCAATAAGGATAGATTGGCATCAGAAAAAGTTTTTGTGTAATTTTTTTATTTTCCTATTGTTTCATTATGATTTCTGCATTAATGCAAGCAAAAAAAAATCAAAAACAATACCACAAGCAATAATTCAAAAATAATACAAAAAATCAAAATATTACTTTGATATTTTTTGTTCGAGGTTTTCTTGCTCTAAATGTTTGATATTATTATTTTTGTCTAGGTCATTGAGAACTTCCTGCTCCGGGGAACAGGGCAGGTTTTGGTGAATCAGTATGTATTGGAGTTCCTTTGAAGAAGCAGGAAATATTTATGATATGGTAGACGCTTTCAATTGCGAGTTCCTAAAATTATAAGACTCTCATGCTCCTATTCGTCCAACGAAATTAAAACGTCCACCTGCTCCTTGGATTGATGATGTGGTTCGTGGAGCGATGAGGAAGCGTGACAGCGCCTATCGTAGATATAGACGGCAGCGCAGTGATAAAAGCTTGGCTGCGTTTAGAGTTGCAAGAATCGCTGCAATCAGTTGGTCAGGACAGCCAAACGCCGCCATTTTCAGGATAATATTTGCAACAAATCTCCCTTCAATACTTGGAAGTTTCTAAAATCATTGGGTCTAGGTCCCTCTTAAAACCAGGTTTTTCTTGGTTCTGTCACACCTGACCAGCTTAATGCTCAGTTCGCATCAGCCTCGACATTGGATGTGGATACAAAGATGAAAACGTTGGCTGAGGTCGCATTGTTGCCGATGCCTCATGTAACACCATTTGTGCTCGAAGAAGTCTCTGCCTATGAAATCTTTAAAACGATTGGATCAATAACTTCAAAAGCAATGGGATGTGATTCTATCGGTCGTGCTATGATCGTTATCATTCTTGACATACTCTTACCCCGTATAACTCTATCATTAATTTTTCCCTCACTTCTTGTCAATTTCCATCATTATAGCGCAAAGCTTTCATCATACCACTTCCCAAAATATCCTCTCCAACACTTCCTTCTCATTATCGTCCTATTTCTATTCTACCATTTCTATCTAAGGTTTTAGAGTCTGTAGTACATAAGCAACTGACGCTCTTTCTTCAAAACCATGAACTTTTAAATACTTTTCAATCTGGTTTTCGATGCGGTCATAGTACAACTTCAGCTTTACTTAAAGTAACTGAAGACATCATACTCGTAAATAGCATGGATGAAACCAAGGTCACAGTACTTGTACTGATCGATTTCACCAACGCCTTTAACACAGTCGTTCCCGATTTGCTAATCGCTATTCTGTCTCGTCTTAGATTCTGTCCAGAGACTCTTTCGTGGTTTCACCAATACATACCTCTATCGGCGTCGGACGTCGGCAACAGGGTTGACCAATTGTCATCAGTTTGGTATGATTTACGTACAGGCGTTCCACTAGGTGGCATACTATATCCATTGCTTTTCACGATGTTTATTAACAGTATCACCACATCGCTTCACTGTCACTATCACTTGTACGCCGATGACTTGCAGCTTTATGTGCAGACAGACATCAACACACTGAATAGTGCAATAGCTTGGCTTAACTCTGATCTTTCAAATATATTGGCTTGGTCTACTAGATTTGGTGTTGCTGTCAACCCGGCCAAATGTCAAACTATCAATATTGGGAGTTCCCGCCTCTTATCAAAATTTGATATGGCCAAGATTGACTTTGTTCGGTATGACAGTAAACCGATTGCGTTTTGTAGCGAGGTTAAGAACTTGGGTTTATATCTGGATTCTCATCTTAGCTGGAAAGCGCAAGTAACTTATACTAGTCGTATTTTTTTTTCCTTCGCTGCACTCTCTCAATATTTATATTATAGAAAGGTATATGGCTAATGAAATAAATAAATACCTTAAGCAAAATTCAATTATTAACTCAAGGCAATACGGCTTTCAAAAACAAAAAAGCACCACTCAGCTCTTAAGGCAGTTCAGTGATGAAGTTAATGGCCTGTTGAATAACAAACTACATGTCATTGTCTTAATGATTGACTTTAGCAAAGCATTTGATATGTTAAACTATAATATTTTGTACAATAAGCTATCTCGAAGTGGCATACAGGGACCACTTCTGGATTTACTTAAAAGTTACCATTCAAATCGATATACAACTGTTAAAATATTTAATCAAAATAGCAATAAAGTGTTGACCGAGCAAGGGACAGCTCAAGGCTCAATTATTGGGCCTATTGAATATTTGCTGTACGTCAATGATATGAACAACATTTTTAGAGGGGGCTCTGTATATCAATTCGCTGATGACAGCTGCCTGATATCTGCACATAGTAGTATTGAAGAAGCACAAAATGTTATGCAATTCAACTTTGATCAATTATGTAAATGGGCGCACGATGTAGGCCTAGTTGTGAATGCACAAAAGACTAAAATTCTACATATTCATTCCTGTCATAATAAATCACTCATTACACCATGGATAGTTGCTCACACCCATGAGTGCCTACATATAGCAAGTAGTACTTGTGGATGTCCAGGGCTTGAACTAGTTGATGAACAGATGTACATAGGGCTAATAATCGACAACAGACTCAGCTGGCGTTCCCACATAGATCATGTATGTGCTAAATTAAGGTCCATTACTAACAGACTTTCAATCCTAAAATATAAATTACCATATAAAACACTCAGATTAATATATATGGCTCTGGCTGACTCTGTAATTAGCTATGGATTAAGCAGCTACGGAAGAACCTTTCATACTTACATTCAAGATATTTGTAACTTACAACTAAGAATTTTAAAAATTATTGTGCCAAATCACATTAATAGAAAATTTAAAAATAATGATGAAGGTCTATTTCAATATTGTAAAGTAATAAACGTTTTTGATAAAATAAAATACTTAATTCTTACTGAATATAATGAAAATGAAAATATCCAATTGGTAGAATACTCACGACCAAATAACCTTAGGCATTTAGTAAATAACAACAGATATATACTACCCAAAGCGAACAATTTCTATGGAACGCGATTGCTAAATTACTCGATACCAAAGTTCCTGAACCTAGCGAAATGCAGAATATTTATAAAAATGAAAGTAAATACAGACCAAAGTTTAAAAGGTTCTTCCTCAAGCATACAAGACCTAACAACAAAAATATTTTATAAGGTACAAACGTATAATTTAAAATTATATATATTGTATTTTTGTATTATATTTTGAATAAATGACTTAAATTAAAAAAGTTTGCGACTCACGCACAACACATAAACCTTAAAGGTTTCCGTTGGTGTGTAACATAAATATTGTAAATTAGTTATAAGTTTTGTTGAACAATAAATGAAAAAAAAATAAACTTAAACATTTTCTGCCTATAAAAGCTAAAGTTACCTTTGTTCAGTCTTTACTTCTTCCTTTGATTGATTATGGTGACGTGTGTTGTGTAGATCTTACGGAAGAATTACTAAACAAAATGGAACGACTACACAATGCATGCATCAGATTCATTTTCTGTCTGCGCATATATGATCACGTCACACCTTATCGAGATAAGCTGAAATGGTTGAGGATTCGAGGTAGGAGAAACAGCAGGGTTCTCTGCCTGCTCTACTCTTTGTTAAACGAACCTAACGCCCCCAAATACCTTAAGGATAGTTTAACATCCCTCGGCTCGCATCATGATAGAATCCTTCGTTCTGCCTCTAACTCAGCTCTTTCTATACCTTCTCATCATTCTACCTTTGTTTCAAAATATTTTTCTGTAGCAGCAGCAGCTACAAGACTCTGGAATGATCTACCGGTGGACATTAGACAAGCTCCTAACAGGGGTATCTTTAAAAGACTAGTGTATAACACTTTCTGAATGTGTGAATGTGTCTTCTTTTTATTATTCGTTTGGGCTCGCTCTCTCTCTCATCTCATCTTGTGTTTCTGCTTTAAATAATTATTGTGCTGTGGGTAGTGCTATATTGTGCTGTTGCTGTAATATTTGCTATTTTATATTTATGTATGTATATTATTAATATAGTTTATGATATGTATCTATATGTAGTCTTTATTAGTGTGTATGTATAATATTTGTATACTCTATTTCTTAAATGTATTTTACTGCACCTATTTTACCTGCTTACTGCTTAATTTGTCCCAAAAGTTTGACTGGTAGAGAATGCCTAGCGGCATTAAGTCCGCCTTTGTACTAAATTTGTGCAATAAAGTTTTTAAATAAAATAAATATGTCTACCATCGGGCCGTACGGGCCTGACACACAGAACCCTACCCGCTCCGATTCCCGTAGTAGGAGTTTTCCCGCGGGATTTAGTTGGCCGGAGTTCCAAGCTGGGTGCTTGCAGTTGAAGTCGCCGGCGCGCGAAGGGGTCGAGTATGACTGCCACATATCGACATGGGACTTGTTATATATGTTTTTAGGTGTGCCGAGCACGAATTTGAGGTCCATTTTAAAATCCAAGATGGCGACCTAAAGTTTATTTAAAAAAATCGACATGGGACTCGTTATATATGTTTTTGGGGTAAGTAAGGTCGCCAACTTGAATTTTAAAATGGACCTCAAATTCGTGCTCGGCACACCCAAAAACATATATAACGAGTCCCATGTCGAATTTTAAAAATAAAGTTGAGGCCGCCATCTTGGATTTTTAATGGACCTCAAATTCATGCTCGGCACACCCAAAAACATATATAACGAGTCCCATGTCGATTTTGTCGATATGTGGCAGTCATACTCGACCCCTTCTTCGCTTCTATTTGACGAATGCCTGATAGAATCTATAGTTGGTTGCCCGCAAGGAGACCCAATGGGTCCTTCAGCATTTGCTCCTTCATCTTTATTCATCCTCTAATTCTACAACTTACCTCCGAATTAAATGTATGGTATTTGGACGATGGTACATTAGATGATTATCCTGCAGCAGTACTCGCCGATTTTTCCAAAACTATTCAAGAGTCTAAAGAAATCGGTTTAAATGTAAATACAAGTAAATGTGAACTGTACTTCTCTGGAGCATTTGATCAAAAAATATTTAATTCTTTTGAAAAAGTAGCACCTGGTATACATTTAATCAATAACAAACCATCCCTTCTTGGTGCTCCACTTACTGATGATGGCATTCCTCCAATGTTGGAGTCTAAATTGATTTCTTTCAAAAGTGCATTCTCCAGATTAGAAGATGCAGATCCACATACAGCTTTATTTTTGCTTAAAAATTGTCTCGCGTCACCTCGTTTCATTTACAACTTACGGGCTTCACCAACGTGGGATTGTAATATTTTACTTGAAGTATATAGTATTTTAAAAATTACAATACAAAATATTGTTAACATAAATTTATCCCTTTCCCAATTCATTCAATCTTCATTACCAATATGGTCTGGCGGTTTAGGTGTGAGAAAAGTTTCAGATCGTACAATACCATCATATCTTGATTCTATCTCAAATGTCAAATCCCTTTGGCAATCCATATTGTAAAAAAGTAACAATAACATTACTGGATTATACAGAGAATCTGAAGTTATATCTTTATGGAGGGCGAAATCTACTCTTACAGATTTACCTATACCCCGTACACAACATAAATTAGACAAACCAATAGTGAAATTAATTTTCGACTCTATTCCAAAATTTTCAATTTCCGATGAATCCCGTCTTTTAGCATTTTGTGTTAACGAGTCTGGAGCCTGGTTGCGAGCAATTCCCTTACCCAATACGGGCACGCAACTTGACCTCTGGATTGCAGTTCATTGCAAGTTGCGCGCACGAGTGTTCGGGTAAATTCTTTCACCACTCCGATTCCGCACTCGCCAATCGCCGCGTCGCAACATACCTCCACTCCAACTGCCTCAAATACGAAGTTAGCCGAAGATGGTCGAAGCGTCAGACGGCCGCCCGCCGCCGCCAGCATCGCCATCACCTCCGCACACCGTATCCGGCGACACCATGCCCAGGAGTCCTTCCTTATTGAAAGGGTCCAAGCATCGGGACTGTCTCCGGAGGTCCTCGCCGAGTTTATTGCGGCCATTGCCACCACGCAAACTTCGGACAACGACGAAGACACCGAAGCCTCCGGCCAGCCGAAGCCCAATCTGGACTCGAGGGTGCAGTCGGTCATCGAGCGACTCATCCTAGGAGTCAAGAGGCCCCGCAACAGCAACAGCGGCACCTCGCCATCGCCGGAGGAGAAGAGGGAGCACCGCGACGTCATCTTGCGGCCCCCGCCCTTCCGTGCCTGCACCGCAGCCACTCCATCGGGGTGCTGCCGTCGCCGCATGCCATACGTGTGGAAATGGAGGAGCCCCGGACCTACCGGCACCACTCCCGCAGCGCGATCCAAGGCGCGCACGGGTTGTGGCGCCCAAACAAGACCAACCGAACGAGAGCGTCGCTCGCCCCACCACCGTAGTAAAGTACGCCCGTGCTGACGCTGCTCGTTACAGCTATGCGGCCGCACCGGACCCGCCACCCAGCCGACTGCGGGCGCTCCGCTCGCGGTCGCCGCTTCCCAATCAGGGGCTTCCACCCGCCCCGGCTTCGCCGCCCGCCTGACCACCGATGTCCAGCGTTACATCCCGCTGGGCGCCCGCTTGAGTGCCGCCGGTTTTCCATCTGCGGCTATGCCTGCCTCTACCACCCGCCCTGGTGCGTCTACCCAACGTGCTTCAACGTGCCCAGGCGCACCTTCCCGCCCCGGCGCCCCAGCTTAACCGAGCTTCGTGCGCCCGGGAACCACCACCCCCCGTCCCGGAGCAGCCCAACGGCCATTGGCCGCCGCCCGCGCCGGCGCCGCATCCAATGTCACCGTGCAGCGTGCTGGTACATCCCGCCCAGTTACCCACCGATTGGGTAGCGCTGCCAGCTGCGTCAACAGCGTCGGGGATCACACCGCAAACAATACCTCCTGCCCCGTTTTTCGCCGTGAGCTGCGAAACAAAGCGGCGGGAACCATAGCCCTGTTGACCGCCGGCAGGGCCCCAGTTCGGGCCCGGAGAGGACGGGACAGGTGGCGCGGGGCCCTTCTCTACCCACCACGCTCCAACCTCAGGCTAACGACCTAACGCCGAGGAATTCCGCTCGCAAGCGCAAAAGGCGAGGGGGCCGGAAAAAGCAAAAGCCCCCCGCCATCAGCGATACCATGCGTGGCGCAAAGAGCACTGGAGCTCATTCCAGTGAAGGTTGTGGCCACGCTTCTCCTCGACATATTACGAGCTATCGAGACCGGGAAAGAACCTCAGTCTGCTATCATGTCCGGACTCGCCGGACTTGCTGTTAGCAGAGACGAGTAAGGCACCTCCTGCTTACTTGCGTGTGGTGCATTGGAATGCCTGCGGACTGCGAGAGAACGTCGCACCTTGCAAATATTTCTGAGAGATCAGAGAGTAGACGTGGCACTGATAAGCGAGACCCTCCTCTCCCCCTCGATTCCCTTTAAGATCCCTAACTATATCATTTACCGGAAAGATGAACTTACGGACCATCGTGAGTTAATGGTCTTGGTACGTAGGAACGTCATCCACCGAAAGTGTGCGGAGGTGCATGTGTTATACCTCAAATTGTAGCTAAAGAGTCACTCTTTTATTTTTAATATGATTATAATTTCTGACCATTTGTATGTTGTAACAAAATGCGGCTAAAGTCAAGGAATGAAAAAAATACAAGAATAACCATGTAACTTTCAATTGTTTGGTATTATTTTGTAGTATCAAAACAATAGAAAAAACGTATGTGTGATACCATTTTAGAAAGCTTAAGATGTGTTCTTTGCTATAAAATAAAATGTATTTTAGTACAATATCACTTAGACAAAATCTTTTTTATTTCACACGTACTTATCTTCCATTTTCAAAAATTCATTTGGAGATTTGACATTTACCGAAGCTTCCCGAAGTTCTATTTTTTATTTTATTTGATAGGAAATATAATCTTATTTAACGGTAAAAAGTTTTTTTTTGCGGTTTTATTGCATAACATAGTCAAATGTAATAAAATATAAGAGTAAGAATTTTACTAGATTTATAGGTACTACACTTCCGAACATATTTTAATATTTTTTTTGTAAAAATTTACATATTATACATAGAAAACACGCAGATAAAACCAAACAGATATATTTGGCGGTATTTTTATCAAACATTTCCCACAGAAAATTTTTAGCTCTCATTCCCATGAAGAACCATTTAAAACCAAGGAAACCAACCACATTGTGATAATTTATTTTTATCAAATAATTTTGCTCACGTCTTTGGTTATTATTCACTATAAAATAGTCCACTTGCTCGTAAATTATTAGTTCTTCATTAATTTTTTTCATTAGTAAAAGTTTATTTATTACTTACGCTCCATAATGAGTGAATTCTCGTGTACCAGATGCGACTTAAGTCTTATTTTGATCGAAAGTGATTCAAATTATGTCGTTTATATCTCAATTTATATACGGAACAATTTTGCGGAATCTTCTGACGCAAACATAGCAACAATAATAGCAAACATTCAAAAATCCTTTATAACTCAGTTTCGTCTACGTTATAGTAAAGCGGGGCGGAAGAAAGATCAGTTTTTAAGACAAAACAGCAATTGGTTGGATGGCGTATTTACGGTGAAGCTAGAAACTAGATCCAAGATGGCGACCTAAAGTTTATTTAAAAAAATCGAGTAAGGTCGCCAACTTGGATTTTAAAATGGACCCCAAATTCGTGCTCGGCACACCCAAAAACATATATAACGAGTCCCATGTCGAATTTTAAAAATAAAGTTGAGGTTGCCATCTTAGATTTTTAAATAGACCTCAAATTCATGCTCAGCACACCCAAAAACATATATAACGAGTCCCATGTCGAATATTAAAAATAAAGTTGAGGCCGCAATCTTGGATTTTTAAATGGACCTCAAATTCGTGCTCGACACAACCAAAAACCATATAGGTTTTTGGTTGTGCCGAGCACGAATTTGAGGTCCATTACCGAGTCCCATATCGATTTTATAAAATAAAGTTAAGGTCGCCATCTTTGATTTTTAAATGGATCTCAAATTCGTGCTCGGCACACCCAAAAACCTATATAACGAGTCCCATATCGATTTAAAAAAATAAAGTTATTGCGGCTTTTTTTTATTTTAAAATGGATCTCAAATTCGTGCTCGGCACACCCAAAAACCTATATAACGAATCCCATGTCGATTTTTAAAAATAAAGTTTAGGCCGCCTTCTTTAATTTTAAAATGAACCTCAAATTCGTGCTTGGCTTATCCAATAACCTATATAACAAGTCTTATGTCGATTTTAAAAATAAAGTTGAGGCCGCCATCTTGGATTTTAAAATTGACCTCAAATTCGTGCTCGGCACATCAAAAAACATATATAACGAGTCCTAAGTCGATTTTTAAAAACAAAGTTAAGGTTGCCATCATGCATTTTTAAATGGATCTCAAATTCGTGCTCGGCTCACCCAAAACCCTATATAAGGAGTCCCATGTCGAATATTAAAAATCAAGTTGAATCCGCCATCTTGGATTTTTAAATGGCCCTCAAATTCATGCTCTGCATACCCAAAAACATATATAACGAGTCCCATGTCGAATAATAAAAATAAAGTTGAGGCCGCAATCTTGGATTTTCAAATGGACCTCAAATTCGTGCTCGGCACACCCAAAAACCTATATAACGAGTCCCATATCGATTTTATAAAATAAAGTTAAGGCCGCCATCTTGGATTTTAAAATTAACCTCAAAGTTGTGCTCGGCACACCCAAAAACATATATAGCGAGTCACATGTCGATTTTTAAAAATAAATTTGAGGCCGCCATCTTGGATTTTAAAATGGACCTGAAATTCGTGCTAGTAACACCCAAAACATATATAACGAGTAAGAGATTTTTAAATGGACCTCAAATTCGTGCTCGGCACACCCAAAAACATATATAACGCGTCCCATATCGATTTTTTAAAATAAAGTTGGGGCCACCATCTTGGATTTTAAAATGGACCTCAAATTTGTGCTCGGCACACCCAAAAACATATATAACGAGTCCTATGTCGATTTTTAAAAATAAAGTTGAGGCCGCCATTTTGGTTTTTTAAATGGACCTGAAATTAGTGCTCGGCACACCCAAAAACATATATAACAAGTCCCATGTCGAATATTAAAAATAAAGTTTAGGCCGCCATCTTGGATTTTTAAATAGACCTCAAATTCGTGCTCAGCACACACAAAAACCTATATAACGAGTCCCATATCGATTTATAAAAATAAAGTTGAGGTCGCCTTCTTGGATTTTAAAATTGACCTCAAATTCGTGCTCGGCTCATCCAATAACCTATATAACGAGTCCCATATCGATTTTTAAAAATAAAATTTAGTTCGCCATCTTGGATTTTAAAATGAACCTCAAATTCGTGCTCGGCTCACACAAAAACCTATATAACAAGTCTCATGTCGATTTAAAAAAATAAAGTTGAGGCCACCTTCTTGGATTTTAAAATGGACCTCAAATTCGTGCTCGTCACACCCAAAAACATATATAACGTATATAACTCCCATGTCGATTTTAAAAAATAAAATTGAAGCCGCCATCTTGGATTTTAAAATGTATCTCAAATACGTGCTCGGCACACCCAAAAACATATATAACGAGTCCCATGTCGATTTTTAAAAATAAAGTTAAGGTCGAATCATGTATTTTAAAATGGTCATCAAATTCCTGCTCGGCTCACCCAAAACCCTATGTAACGAGTCCTATGTCGAATTTTAAAAATAAAGTTGAGTACACCATCGTGGATTTTTAAATGAACCTCAAATTCGTGCTCGGTTCACCCAAAAACCTATATAACGAGTCCCATATCGAATTTTAAAAATAAAGTTAAGGTCGCCATCTTGGATTTTAAAATTAACCTCAAAGTTGTGCTCGGCACACCCAAAAACATATATATAGAGTCACATGTCGATTTTTAAAAATAAAGATGAGGCTGCCATCTTGGGTTTTTAAATGGACCTCAAATTCGTGCTCGGCACATACAAAAACATATATAACGTGTCCTATGTAGAATTAAAAAAAAAGAGTAACATTCATACTTGATGATCATTGATTACTGTCGTTGCTACCGGAACCAAAAAATATTTAATAATAATATGTAGGACAATTTACACATATTTCTCTGGTCACAAACTAAGTTACTATGTGTATCAGAAACAACAATATAATACATATTATATATAAACACACAGACCATGACAAACTGTACAGAAAAATGTACTAATATTTATTTGTCATGGAGCCCACGAGCTTCGGATATTACACAAAAGTCGCAACCACAAAAATAATTCCTATAAAAAACGTCAATCGACTGTCGCGGTTACCCCAACTTAATATAGCTTCTCTATGGTGTCAAAAAATTTAATAAAAAAGTTATAGGTAACCGATAAAAAAAACCGATGTTGTTTCGCGATGACTCCGGTTTTCCTTGTTCCAGATTCGAACACTCAAATTTATTCCTAAAACTAAAAAATAGTAATATTATTTTGATTAAAAGTATTTTTTCTATAATTCAAGAACCTATAAGGTTTATACATGGTAAAATTAATTACGTAATTCTTTAGTATCCCCGGCAGCACGAGAGATACACGTCCGTACGCATCAACACACTAGGCGGGACTGGTCAACGGGGTCATATAATTACCTATTATAGCTCTTGGAACTGCTCCGCAAGATTGAAAATCGCGCAAACAATTTTCAATCAATTAAAATGTTATAAGTCACAAAACTAATTTTGTCTATAACATACTTAATAATTTATTTAAGTAAAATTTAGTTAAGTAGTGGATTATAAATTATATTTTCTTGTGAGATGTATTTATTTTAGATTTAAAACTCAACCCGTTTAGATGAAAAATGTCTTTATACATTAAAAAGGCATCATTTTAAAATAGAAAAAGTATTGAAAAAATGTTTTCCAATTAGGTTTTTGGTTAAGACATGGAGAGAGGAACGTCTGAAAAAACTTAAGTTGAAGTGTTTTTATTAAATAGATGTGTGCTTGCCGCTGCAGATATAAGTAAATAAGACTAAAATTTATAGAGCCTCCTCTTAAGACAAAATTAATTTTCAGAGAACTACGATATTATGGCTAGATATATAACTTCAATATCTACAATCTGTATTATTTATACTTACTACGAAGTTGGAAGCATTTTATGTTATCGGTTCGTTACGAGAGTGTCTGTTTCAAACGCAGCGCTAACAAGCGCCGCCCGGGGCAAATCGAGTTGTCCCGATTTTCCTCCGTAGAAATAAAACGCAATCGCTATATTTATTATATGAAATGCCTAACATGCTTAATCTTTACTTACAAAAAATGAGAAGAATACTTGAGGATGAATTGGTAGGTAGGTAGTAATGAGATATGTCGCTTCGCCTCAGTCAAAACTGTATGGACTTTGACAGTTGATAGTTTGGACTATAAGTGAGAGGTATGCTGTCATCTGTCAAGATCCATACTTTTTCGACTGAAGGCGACATATTTCCTCTTAAGGCCCCTGCAGTCGTCTTAACGCCCATACAACTTCTATTATTACAACTTGTATGTTAGTCGAAGTTCAATTATTATTTTTATGTTGGTAATTGCACGTAAAAATCTTTCTGTTGTAATAAATATTGTTGTTGTATTAAGTGTAATACTATAATAATAACATTAATAAGTATTTTCCGATCTCCAAAAAAAAAATACACAACATAGAAAGAGGCCGACAAAACATTATTTTAATTCTGTGATTTAGGAACCAGAGAAGCTTCGTACCTAGCAGTCGAGTTTTTTAAATAAATATATTTTTCCCGCAAGCACAAGGATATAAGATATGAAAATTTATGTAAAAGCCTGAAAATGTTTATATAATAAATAGATAGATATAGAAACGTATTGCATATTATTGTGTCGCGTATAGCGGATAGGGACGTATTGGGACGGAATCTGCCGATTTCCAATTTCGTAACCAAGAGTGCTGATGTTTGTCCACCTAGGTCGTTTACAAGGAAGGCACCTAAATGTACTTTTGGACCGCCTCCATAGACTAATGGCTGCGCCTTTGACGTTGTATCCGGAGGTCGTAGGTTCGACGAACCCATGGCAAAAATATTTGTACGTTTTTCTGTACAGTTTGCCATGCGGTGTTGAAATTATTAAATTTATTGGTATCACTGTTTCTGGTACGCATACAAGCCTAAGCTTAGTTTGTGACCAAGGAAATATGTGTGTAATGTTGTTCGTTCATATTATTATATTACTTTACCTAAGTAGGGAACCTTCCTAATACTACAAACTAAAATTAAGTTAGTCCAAAATATATAGATAATATTTAGTAGGTACACTTTGGATACTCGACTCAAAATGTATAAAGTGAGTGTAGGTACTTATTTTTTTTTAAATATTACATACTAGATATGATAACATATATATGATATATTTTACCTACTAGATATGATAACATCCGAAATTGTAACATTTTTAATTTGTTGACACCCAGTTTTTATTGTTTATAATTCAGCGGCAAATTGCAGTGATTTAGCATTGTATTCCGACATATTCTGCTTTTTGTTTTCTATTACCTATATTAATTACCTACAATAATATAGCTGTGTTGTGATCATTTTTAGAGAGCAAATAAACTACTTATCATATGTGTTCGCTGTTAGCAAAAACATTATTTGATCGCTGAATTTTAGGAGTAATTTTAGAGATTTGCACCTATTCTATCAGTCTTACCTTGGCTGGAAACATCTTGTTGTGCCAAAATATTGTGTACCTAGATAATGTTTTAACGTACTTGTGTTTCTTTAAATTTTGAATATGTACCTATGAATTGTCTGTAATCATTTTTAATGGTTATATTTGTTATAGATACAATAATTATCAAGTCAACTTAAAAGTAGAATTCTCGGAAATAATATCTGTGTTACTAACTGACAAGTTTGCCAGCCATAGAAAATATTTTCAAAGGTATTTCACATATAAAAATACAAATGGAAATCACGTGGACAAACTTCATGCAAAGCGTTGAGCAGAGAGGTGCTCTGGCAGGGCGGCGAACTCCCGCCCGCCTAATGGAAAATCCCGGCTTCAATAGTCCGCAAATAGTACACACCAATGTTGTTTGTAGCTTTACGAGTTTGTCGTTGTACAGCGCGGTATGCGATAAGTGTCGGTTTTCAGTTTAAAGAAGGTAAACTACTGGGAAAATCTTAATACCGTCGTTGGTACATACAAGGTACATATAAGGTGTTTCATTTTTATCAGTACCACTATTCATATTTATTAAAATATATCTAGGTGGTAGTCTCATATCTCAGTGCGGTTACGAAAGAAGCAGTTAATTTAACTAAAAAGCAGCGAGGCTATTAAAGTAGGCTTATAATGCAAATTCGACTTTGTAGTCGCCAATTATGTAACCGCATCATTTAGCCGGCATAGTAGTCTCCTTTCAGGGTGGAATTGATGATAATAAATAGTGATCGAAAATAAATTCGGGTGCAATTATACCTAAATTTTTTTTTAAATATATTTTCATAAAAAAAACAGATTCCCGGAATTTTTTAGTCGGCACAGTTGATCAAATAGATAAAAGGTCACATGCCGGGCTCCAATGAACCATACTTGGGGCTTTGCAAATAAACTCGCTAGCATCCACGGACCTATCTTTTAAACATAATTAATATACCTTCACGACTTCGACACGAGGCATTTTAATTTAAATAATATGTCGTTAAATTACAATTATTATGAGATTAGGTACAACATAATGTCTTTATGACTGTTTGTAGTTGTGTCTAACTTTATACAGGAGACTACTGCATCGATTTATTGTCGAGGTGGTAGTCTTCTTTTAGGGCGCGGTTACTAAATGGGTGGTTGAATTGACGATAAGGCAGCGAATATATTAAAATCGCAATCGCATCATTTAGCCGGTATAGTGGGAGCGATCTATGTTGTTTAAGAACAATTATAGATTGACTCCATTCATGGACTTTGTAGGTCTGCTCATGACCAGGTAGATACAAAGTCACATGCCGGGTTCCAATAAAATAAAACTTATATAAAATTTATAATTTTTACTAAATTTTGTTAAATTGGGGGCGTGAATTTTGCCAGCCCTGCCACCTATAGTTACGCCACTGCTCAGGGTACCCAGCGGTGGGATTTTATTTATAGCCGAGGGTATTCTCAGTCTACACCAAACAAGTGTCCATCTCGGAACAAATGTCCAGCTGGAACAAGTGGCCGGTTCTCCAACCTAAACAGAATAAATACAACAAAATACTTTCGCTTTAAATATAATTACGAAACAATGTGAACGTACAAACTAACAACAACTTCGTTAAAGTATTATTCCTGTAAACATGCTATAACAGCGTTTGGATTGGCAAAATAACTTTTTTAATTTGCTATCGGAAAATGCACCTGAATGTGGAACTACAAACAAACGGGATAAAAAAGTAAACGAGTTCGATGCAGGCAATTTACGGGAATTTGTATTTCCATCGAACGGTTGGAGGCCACTGCCCTATTTTCTGTAAGTCGCAAAAATGGACAGAAGGCGCTGGGTGTCCTAAATGTGTAACTAGGAGAGAATACCTAAGAACGACAGTTTTAAAGTTAATCTATGCACACAATAAAATAGTAGACTGTCCGTGGCTTATAATGAAGATTATGGAATTTGTACCGCTGCCCTATTTTCTGAAAGTCAGAAAAATGGATAGAAAGCGCTGGGTGTCCCAAATGTGTAACTAGGAGAATACGTAAGAAACATAGTTTTAAAGGTAATCTAAGTACATAATTTAATTGTAGACTGTCCGTGGCTGTAGGTATATTGAAGATTTTGTAAAAAAAAACAACTGGAACACGCGAGATATAAGTAAATAGGACATTTTTTATTTATGTAGGTTTTTTTTTCTTTATTTGTTACGTAAAAACCACTCATTGGATTTAAAATCGAATTATTGAAAGATAAGAAGCTTTATTGTAAATAACATTTCAAAAAAATCGACCTATTAAAAAATCAAATGCTATTATTTGTTTAAAATTTGGTTAGAAACCCCATAGCGCCACATCGTATCACACGCCCAGGGGGCTTAGAGAAAATCGACTACATACCTTCGATGGAATCGCCTTCAGTCAAAAATTATGGATTTTGACTGTTGACAGCGAACATCACGCCTAGAGGAACGGTTGAAAACTGTTAAATTTCATATTAATTTGACTGATGAAATTTCATATTAATTTGTCAAAATTTCCCGATTCTTTTGTGCGTGTTATTTATTATAAACAAAATAACACACACAAAAGATTGCGGGAACCAGCAAATAGGTACCTATGTAAATATAACTGATAAATATTTTTTAAAAAATCATGACTATTTTTCATAGTATTTTTGTAGTGTTGTACTCTCTATGATATTATTAAGGCTTCACAGTGTATAATACCCTATGGCTTTGTTTACATATTCGTTTATTTTAATTGCATTGTTCTTATTTACGCTATTGTTGACAACGTGCAAATACATAATTGTTATTTGCTATTCATTGTTATATATGCTACGTGGTGGCCAAGTTAAAAACACTTAGGTCCCTGGTTCGAACCCCGGTGTGTAGGTACCAATAATAATTATCTTGATTTATATTTTTTGATGATTATCATTTTTAATCTAAATATTTATGTACATTTATTTAACATATATATATATATATATTTAACAACGCCGGTATAGTGCCTCGGAAAGCACTACCAACTAGTGAAATTGTTTATAAATGGGTTATGAGTCTGTCTTTACTGTTGCAATCGCCCGATAGTTTGTGTACAAAATATAAATCGTTAGTGATGTTCCGTGTCCATATTTCGATAAGTGAATTTCACTTATTTGCATAAATATTTATGTAGCTTGGTGTAACGTGTTTTAGATTTTGCGAAGATTTAACAAAAGACAAATAGCTTAATTAAGAAAAAAATACATATTTTACTACAAAATTTGATTTGACTTAAATGAAGATAAAGAAGAACGGTCATAGCCCATGTATTTTCAGACCCAGGCTTAGAAGCAGCGTTCAAAAATTAAACCTATCCAGTTCGATAGAGGAAAATACATATAATAAAATTGTTAATAACATTGAAGTATGAGAAGTTGGGAGAAAAAAGTTATTCTCATTTGAATTTCAATTTGAGGTTATGTTATGACTAGTTATTAGGTTAGTGTAGCGAACAATTTCCGTCGGCGAATTATTAATCCGCAAAATTATTAGTAGCGTTTCCTTGTGCTGCACTGTAGTCTTGTGTAGTACATGTACTAGAGTACTAAAGGAATTAATTCCCTATACTGAATGAGAATGAACTATTCATCAACGTAGTTGCTCTTCGGTCATTTAGTTCATTTTAAAGTCGAGATCACAGCTCACGAGATCGGTAAGAAATCTGAGGGAACGAAAGAGAAGACGTGATATAGGAAATCTCGCAAGCGAAGGAGTCGCCAAAAGAATAATAAAGACACGAAAGAGAAGACGCGATGCATGGTTTCGCGTGAACCAAAGAGATGTAAGATGTACTAGTTCACTATTCGTCGCGTCCTCCGAGGGCATTCGTACGAGCTCGGGCACTGCTCGGGTATCGAAATGTGTCTCGGTCGCGCTCGCGCGTATTTGCTTATCGCATTTGTTTTCTCTCTCTACTGACACGGCTCCTAAGCTCTCGGAGTGTACTAGTTCGTTTCTTTCTTTTTGCTTTGTCTTTAGTCATAAGCGCGAGCACGAATGAATGCACCGAGTACTAGTACTTTTTGTATTTTTTTTTTCTGTGGTACTACTTAGTAATACGGTAAAGTTAACAAGGGGTTCACAGGTTTTCCGGAGAATACTGCATGGTTTTCTTGTCGAGGTGGTAGTGTCGTTTCATAGTGCGTTTACGAAACAAGCAATTTGACGATAAAGCAGCAAGGATATTAAAATAGACTCGTAATCTAAATACGTCTTAGACGCCGTCCATTTCGTAACTGCATCATTTAGCCGGCATAGTGGGAACGATTAAAATTGTTAAATAGTATTGATCGACCTCATTCGTGAACTTTGTAGCTTTGCTTAACATCAGGTACCTACTAATATGAGTACAGCATGTGATTTTGTTGTAAATACCTACAACCAAATCACATGCTGTACTCATATTAAAACAAAATGTTTTTCGACTCAGGAATCTACTGTACTAAAGTACTAAAATAATGAACTAGTACATTTTAAAGATTGTACTAGTTTGGAGCGATCTTTTCAAAGACTGAGCAAGCACAAGCCTACTGCACTGACAGAATAATATTATATAATCTGTAGATGATATATCGTCGCTCTTTTTTTTTATTAATTATTTTAACATAGCACTGGATCAAGTCCATCGGCCTATCGTCGCTATATTTTTATTTTATTTTTATTTTGTTCATGCGATAAATGGACAAAGGGCATTCAATACTATACGGCCTTTTCTTTTTCTTCCAAAATAATGTGAAATCTCTCTTTATTTTGTTAAATCTTAATCCAGATAAGCAAAAATAATATGTATTAATGTATAAAGCATTTTTATTTCTGCATGATGTGAACAAATATACAGAAAAGGTAGAAGAATCAGCACGTAACAAAAGTTGTCAGAACTTTTTTTCCCAACTTCTAAAATTATTTTGAATACTGGAAAATAATGCTTAAATTATCTGTTATTAAGTAAGCATATCGTTGTTTGTGAACGCTAAGCTTTTCCGGTTGGGTCCAGAATGACCGTTCGCCTTTAGAAATCAAGATATAGTTGTTCACTAGTTATAATTTTGGTAGGTCAGCAATCTATTAAGTTTTAGCTGAAGGTATACCCACCTACTGAAAGTTAAAAAAAAAACTTGTTGAATAAAAAACATTTATTAATAAATTTTTGTTACAAAGCACTAACATCGAATCCGGAAGCGGCTAGCGTATCCAAAAGCGCTGAATATTTCTTGCTATGATTTTGTAAACAGGACTCGGAGGGACCCGCTGCCAACAAATCGGCTACGGCAGAAGTTAATGCTGACAAGTCTTCTGCTTTATCCGCTTTCTGTGCCAGAAAATAAAAACATAATCAATTTTTACAATTACAATATTCTCTTAAATTAAATTACTTCAATAGAATCGTACCCGCATCGTAATAGAAACATGCTCGCATTTTTTTTTGACAATTTTCTATTGGCGATTTGTTAGCATAATAAGAAATATGACAAATTAAGCTATTGTCATTCTATTACGATGCGATTTTGACACGATTCAACTCAGTATATTTAGTCTGTGGGCTCATTTTAGCAACTTAAATTTGAGGTGGTAGTCTCCTTTCAGGGCTCAATTACAAAACGGACAATTGATTTTACGATAAAGCATCGAGGATACATAAGTGAGACTTGCAATGCGTCTGACGTCTTAGTCGTCGGCCATTTCGTAACTGTATCATTAACAATATATTAATCGAGATATTCTACATAAGTAGGTACTCACTTGAAATGTGATCAAAGCACATACGGAAAGTTTTTGTAAGTTCAATATTTCACATCGTCTGAGATAAGCTTCTGCCGTTTCTTTGACCTGTTCAGCGGTGACTGCGCTAGGCATATCAACGTGAACTCTTGCCACTTCACTTTGGGAACAGGCGTTTAGGGAATCGCAAACTTCTACCCAAACTGATGTTACTCCATCTATTGTAAGTAAAAAGCATGAAAATAAATAATAATAAAATTTGGGTATCAAGTCAATTTGGATGGATCGAAATTGACTTGAATTTTAAAAAGTTATTTTAAAAAATCCTCCAAAAAGCTTGTGATAATGATATTTATTAACAAATATGCCTATGGAATTATTACAATCCCTGGAGTTGACTTGACGCCCATATAAACGTACTTCCAATATTACGATTATTAAAAAAGGTTTTTTTTTTCTGACATCGAAAAAAATAAAAATAAAGACCCAACACAAAAAGATATACAATTACGAACAGAAATAATATTTTAAATCTGCGACGAACTGTATTATTGGAAGTGCGAAAGTATTTAAAAGCAGGTTCTCCATACAAAATTATTAATGGAGAACTCGGAGTTCGCGATTACGAGTGCCCTTAATTAACTTTTGAGAAAGTGAATAATATATTCTATTTTAGAAAAACTTGTTATAATTATTATAATCAATATATTATACACTCTCACTGAGCGATAAAAAACTATTTTAAATAAAATATAAATTTATTCTATTTTATTTGTTGCATTGCAGTGGGCAATTTTTACAACCAAAAAGAAAATTGATATTATTTTGACATGACAATAAAATAAATTAACGTTTTTCTTCTTAAATAAAATCTTCATAAAATGTTGTGACTAAGGTCGCAACAATCTCCGGGGCCTTGAAAATAACTACTCTTCAATTTTTACTGGTAGAGGGCATAAACGATTGATAGCTCGACGCAACACACCTTTTTGAGTTTTCACATCAAAAACTCTACATTTGTTATCCGATCCTGGATATGATCTTATAATTCGACCTAATGGCCAATTTAATGGTGGATTATTTACTTCCTTCAATAAAACAATTAGTCCTTCTTTTAAATTTGGTTGTTCCTTGCGCCATTTAGGTCTTGCTTGAAATTCAGAAATATATTCACTTTGCCAACGTGACCAAAAATGTTGGCGTGCTTGCTCAATGCGAGCGTATCTTGATAGATGCGATACATTTGCATCTTCAAATGAGGGCGATAATAAACTTGTAAGTGGTCTCTCAATTAAAAAATGACCTGGCGTTAAACAAGATAGATCATTAGGGCTTGAGGATAAAGGAGTTAGAGGCCTGGAATTAAGTATGGACTCGATTTGAGCAAATAATGTACCAAAGTTCTTTGAAAGTAAAGTGCGTATTTCCAACAACGCGCTTCAAAAAACATTTTGCCGACTTCACGGCCGATTCCCACAACCCTCCGAAATTCGGCGAGTAGGCAGGCAAAAATTTAATTTAATTCCCTCATTAGTAGCGACACACCAGGCATTAAACAATTAATAAAACTACCAATGGCACGATTAGCACCGACAAAATTCGTGCCACTCCCTATACCTACGTCCCTATAATTATACGTTTGAAAATATAATTCTAATACCCAGTGTAGGGATTAATGGATGAGTTATTTCGCCGATGGTATTAGGAGGCAACATCTAATAAGCGGCGAGCGTATTGCAGTGTTTATGATAGTATAGCCTCATTGTATGAAGCGGTCACCCATCCCAGAACCGGCCTTGTTGATATCTACTTAAACTTGTTATTAGTTTCGCAGTGACTTAACCGGCTGGGGCCGCTTTTTTACCCAATAATTTACCAAAATACTTTACCAATATAAGGCAAATAGGATTCGACGGCAAAATATTCCACATAAGAATTCAGGAGGAGAGTGACATCTTCATCAACTCTGGTAAAGAAATTATATCGCAGAGGAGAGTTGTGATCTTCTGCTGGCTGAGTCCGTATTGTGAATACTGTCTCCAATGCGGTCCCAACCATTGGGCTAACCTAAAATATCAAATTAAGGGTTTATCAACTGCAAATTGTATAACTATAGAAAATCGAGCACCTGTGTGGGATGCCCCTTGTCAGGCACAAACACGAAAGCGTCGCAAATACTCTCAATTAACTGCAGATTACGAGTTTACGGCGCTTGCGTTCGAAATAGTGCACTAAGTCCGTGGTCGTCTTAAAAACCTCGGAAGAGGCTGGTTCTCGTCTCAGGTGACCCAAGGGCTGGCAGTCACGTTGCTGAAAATCTTAGTATTGACAATTTTTATAATCAATTTATTACAATAAGAAGCAACGCTGCCAGTGCTTTGAGAACTATGCAACGCTGGCGCGACTTGGACTGTGTATTACACAGGCCAGTGGACAGTATTGGAAGCTGATGATGATATTATTTACCTAGTTATCCCTTGCTCCCAATAAAGTAAAAAACGTCTAATATTATAGTCATGTTTCAGCATCAGAGTTACAGTTTACTCACAGACCTAGGCGGCAAGCAATTCTAGGTCTGCGAGTTTACTTTACTTGAGAGGTCTGAACAGATTTCTTAATATTATTGAATTTTTCAAGCGGTGTGTATAAAATGGACGGCTTTTTAATTATCTTTATTGGAGCACTGCATGTGACCTTGAATCTACCTGATTTTAAGTAGACTTGCCATCCAAGCAGATCCATAAATGCGATCGATCAAAGGGACCACAACAACAGACTAAAACATTACTAGGTCACTTGACGGTTCTTTCAAGATGATTGTGGTGGTAACAAAACTGGTTGATTGGCTTATCATACCTAAACACCAGCCAGAATAATATCCGTCTCCGTAGAGTAGTGGTTATGCCTTTGGCGTTGTATCCGGAGGACAAAAAATATTACTCGTAGTAATATGTGGTTTCAGGTACACTTAGTACAAGCCTAGAGCTTAGTTTGTGAGCAGATAAAATGTGTAAAATGATCCTACATATTTTAAAAATACAGAAACGAGGCGTCTAATATAAATTCATATTTTTTGTCGCCAGGAGTACAGAATACAAAGTAATCTTACCGTTATTTCTCCAATCGAAGGACTATAGTTCATTTCGAAGTTCACATCAGCATAAACAGTTCCAGCAGTGTCACAGTTGAATGTTAACGAACAACCACATTCAGCCACCAAACGAGCCCTTCCTGGTGTGGCGTCGATTTCAGCTGTTAACTGACGCCATTCCGTAGCATTGTTGAAGTCTGCCAGCTCTGTTAGAAAGTTTTCTTCGATGGATAATATCGTAATCGTGTCTGTGATAGCTTCCCCGTGCTGGAAATTAAAAATAAGTATGAATCTAAATATAACGTCAACGAACAGCCACATTTAACGGCCAGACGAGCCCTTCCTGGGATCAGTTTTAGCTGTCAACTGGCGCCATTCCGTAGCATTGTTAAAGTCTGTCAGCTCTGTCAGAAAGTTTTCAGCATAACAGTCGTGGCGTCATCTCATATCCTTTATTCTTTTTTGTACAGAGGGTCAGCATGCCAATCCAGCGCGAAAACGCCGCCAGCGTCATGGTCGTCACACGTCTTACCGCTTATGTTAGGTAGCTGCTTTTCTGACCCATTTTTCATTTCCCTTACCTTTTACATTATTTATTTGAGTTTTGATTTAGTAGGTAAATAAGTGTGTTTATTTAAGTTTTAATTAATCTTTATTCTAAATTGGTCCGTAAGCTTTGGAGATATGCGATACTTTTAATCTGTATATTACGAGTAAATATAATGCATCATCATCACGGGTGCCTTACGGCGCCCGAGACCGCCTACACGGCCCCAGGGTATACAGCGGAGGGGTTTTTAATCTCACCCCGTCGTAGCCGATGGTATGAGTCTACACCGAACAAGTCGCTAGCTCGTCACGATGTTTTGAATATACTCAATAACCCATCTATAAACAGTTTTACAAGTTGGTATAGTGAAACCGGGACCGACAGCTTAACGTGCTCTCCGAGGCACTATAGTGGTGTTGTCAAACTACCTACGATGCAGTAAAATAGTGTTGTTAAACCAAAGGTACATACATTTTTAGATTAAAAGCTCTTTGGTACACATTGGGGTTTGCAGTTCCAGACCTAAGTGTTTGTAAGTCTAAGGTCTTACCAACTCGGCTACCACGTATATATTTTAGTTAGTTTATAAATTATAACCACAATATCTCATTGTGTTTCATCCAATACGAGTACATTAATTTAATTACTACGAGAGCTAATTATAAATAGGATTATTTTAGAGATTTAAGTATTTACTATTTTAAAATTGTGGATTATTTAATTAAGTACGGGTTAGGGTTTATTTTGTCGCAAATAGGTACAAAAATATGTTTAAATAAATTTCATACTTTATAGATTTAGGATATCGATTTGACGACGAAGCAGCGGGGATATGAAACTAGACTCGTAACCGGATCATTTAGCCGGCATAATAGGAACGATCAATTTTGTTAAACAACAATATATTGATTGACCCCATCCAGGGACTTGAAGGTCTGCTTCCCATCAGGTGGATACAAAGTCACGAGCCGTGCTTCAATAAAAAATAAAAATCTATACGAAAGTAACTTTATTACGTTTTTACGTTTAAACTGCTGAGCCGATTTCGATGAAATTTGGCATGGAGATGGTTTGAGACCCTGGGAACGCCACAGCGTACATTTTTAACATACCTATTGGGACTGCAAAAATTCTAGGTGTTTGTATTTTAAAAGAAAGATTTTTAAATACACCAGATAGTCAAAAGTGTTTTTAAAGAAAAGTTAAATATTTAATAATATATATTGTTTTTGATTGATTGCTCATTTGTACAAATACCTAAAGTAAGGAGTAAAACAGGCCTGATACTAGTATATATAAGTACAAGACCCACAGGTATCATTTACAGGCTGATAATCTTTTGTGGCAAAGTACCAGGTTAAACTGCAAGAAGGCGCAATGTCACTGGCATTTCCTACTAGCGATATTATTCCGCCTTCATTAACTATTCGATGTAGAGGCGAAATCTGAAATTGAAAATTGGAAAGTCTACTGCATCGATTTATTGTCTAGGTCGTAATTTCCTTTCATGGTTGTTATGAAACTGGCGATTGATTTGACGATAAAGCAACTAGCGATATTAAAATAGGCTAATAATGCAAATACGTCTTTGCCGCCGCCCATTTCCTAAGCGCATTTAGCCGGCATAGTGGGAGATCAATATTATTAAACAACAACGTATTGATAGATCCCATTCATGGACTTTGTAGGTATGCTTCCCATCAGGTAGATACAAAGTCACATGCCGTGCTCCATTAACAAAGTTGTAGCCCCGCAACTTTGAAACTTTTTATTATGTATCATGAAGCTAAAAAAACGCGCCCGTAGCGGCGCGCGGACGGGCACAGTTTTTACCTTCATGATTTTAATGAAAAGAACGCAAGCTTGGCTTCATTCTTACAAAGCTTGGCTATGAAGCTTATTCATTGTGAGTATCTTTCAGTTATTCGACTTTGAATCCAATGAGTGGCTTTAGGGAATGTAAAAACAAACAAACCGACAAACAGGCCTTAATAATAAAAAAAAGATTTTTTCAGTTTTCTATTCAAGCAATGTAATCTGTTTTTTAAAACGGAAACGTTAGGTTGTCGAAATAACGAAGTCCTATAACTATGACATTAAACAAACACCAACCAAAACTCTAAAAAGGTCATGCACTCTATTCCCTTGTATTACAGGTGCATTTGACTCGATAGCCTAGCCATTCTGTGTCGTGGCTATATTGTACTTAAGGCTGAATTCGTATTTATGACGTCATTACCTTCTGTCAAATTTCCCAAAAATTGAAAATTGAACAGTTGAGCCTAAAGTCACTCTGTTGAAATGTCATTGTATGGAGTGTAAGTAAGCTCAGTTACATAGTTTATTATTTTAGATATTATGTGCTTTAAAAAATCTTGCTATTTAATTTTAAGTAATGTATTATCGAACTAGTCAAGAAATGTGGATTTATTTGATGTTTAAATGATGCTCTACTATAATTTCCCGACACGCTTAAGTGTGATATTACCGCCACATTTACAATAATAATATGTAGGTCAATATCCACATATTTCTCTGGTCACAAACTAAGCTCTAGGCTTGCACTATGTGTACCAGACGAAACGATATAATACATATAAAATTTTATAGGCACCCAAACTGTCACGGTCGCCAAATGTTGTATTTTCTCTTGTTTATAGTATAATAATCAGGTATTTAATGTATTTTAGGGAATAAAGGAATTTAAGGAAAACAAATTTGTAACATTTCAATATCTCTTTTTATCTATCCATCACAATAGCTATATAACTACTTTAAAAAAATAAAAAATAAACATTTTTCACACATGACAAACTTTACAGAAAAAACCTTTTTTTTTTGCCATGGGTGGGAATCGAAACCCTCTTGGGTTCGATTCCCTTCGGATACAAGGCCACTTTCGGCCAAAGGTGCAATTTAATTAATATACTTATTTTATCAGTTTTAATTTATTATTAGTCATTGGTAATAGTGACTGTCAGCCTCTGTAATAATCTATATTTAAAGAAACAGATATTTGCGTCAGCCCTTTAAAAAAATGCATAGACATAAAGTCACGATTCTATGCTGGTTAAATTATGTACTTACGCAATACTTACTTCTAGAATAGGTAATCTTGGTTCTACAGTTTCTATAGACAAACTTGCTTTAGTGGAACTTGTACCACTTTTTACAGTAACTTCAATTTCATGTCTGGAATATTTATTATTTCATTAGAAACTAATAACTAATTCCATGTAGCTTTGTATATAATTATTTGCCCGCGATATCGCATGCATATTTTTTTTTATATTTAACATTTCGAGTTTTTATCTAAAGTGATTACTGAGATTATAAAATTATTTCTGTAATATACTCCTCATATTGTCACAATTTTTCTTTAGTTGTCCGGAGCACTAAGTGCGCAAAAACTTGACCGCTATTTTTTAACCGACTAAAAAAACGGTTGGAGATTCTCAATTTGACGCGTATGTTTTATTTTAATTATGTTACCAAATTGGTCCAGGAATTCACAATATGTATGATTAGTGTATATGTAGACGTGGAGTGTGTGTTAATGAGTTTTAAATTGTTGATACAATAATTCTAAGTATAAGCATTGATGAAACCTTAGAATTATGATCTCCGGAGGCCAAATAGTTTGCCAAATCATTTTTTATATATTGCACTGGCCACAAACTAAGCTCTTAGGCTTGTACTGTGTGTACCAGAAACAACGATATAATACTTTTTTTTTTTTTGTATCATCACGGGTGCCTTACGGCGCCCGAGACCGCCAAGACGGCCCCAGGGTACCCAGCGGAGGGATTTTATTCCCACCTCGTCGTAGCCGATGGTATGAGTTTACATCGAACAAGTGGCTAGCTCGTCGCGAATTATATTTTATAAATACCCAGACTATGACAAACTGTACAGAAAAAATTGCTAATATTTTTTTGTTATGGATGGGAATCTAACCCACGACCTCCAGATACAACGTCAAAGGCGCAACCACTAGTCTAATTCGCAAACTACTTTATTAAAAATCTGATGACCGTCGAGATAAGTCATTTTTCCTACAGAGGATTAGCTTGGAGATACAAAGAGGTAACGCAGCGTGCATACTCGTTACTATGGGTAACACTGCTGGGTTGTTAATTATTTTTGTTATATGTATCTTTTTTTATATTGTTTTAGATATTATTTTATATTTATATATTACATAGTTACATAAATAACTATGTACAAAGGCTTAAACTAGATATTAAATGTACATATATTTATATATTGGATATGTTACATACTTACATTTAATATCTAGTTTAAGCTTTGTCATACGATTATAAGGGTTATGTGAATAACCTCCGGTACATACGTAGTTAATATAGTTTTTACTCACGATCCAATATCAGATAATTCATTAAATATTTCCAAAATATGAGTATCTTCGCTCTCAAAGCCTTCGCACGGGTCATCATAAAAAATACACGTCCATTCAAACTGCAACTGATTTCAAATCTTTTTTTTTTTCAGTTATTTACAGAATATAGAAACATAACAGCAATGCGTCGTTTGTGGAATTATTAATCATTTCATGTGCAAAATTTCAGAATACCTACCTGAAATATGAATACTCTATATTCAGGTTTTTAAATAATAAATAATATGTGAGGACACTACACCACGGGATTTAGTGTTCTAAAAGTGCAGGTCGATTTTTCCGTCACATTGCCATCAATGACGCAGGACGCTTGCCGTTATATCAATTATTTTATTTTATAGCTTGAGTCGAGATGATAGCAAACGACCAGCTTTACATGTTGATACAGCCATACTTTTGCCCCATCCCATCTTCATGGAACCTCTGTTAGAGCGGGCGCTGCGGCGGAACAAGCACAAACTAAACAAGCGCCGAAAGTATGTAACCATTTCTAATGATCACATATTTTCGGTGTTTGCTGAGGAAACAATGGGCCCGTGGGGATCAGAATCAAAGTAATTATACAATGAAATAGCACCAATGCTCATCGACATCTCTGGGGACAATAGAGCTGGTAGCTTTTTCACTCAAAAATTAAGTATAATATAATAAGTATAAGTTAATTCAAAGACAGCATTACCAAATACGCTGGCAGCATTTCCTGCTGCCAGCGTATTGGGTACCGTGCCATTAATGGACAGTGATTTCGTCGATTTTCTAAATTTGTAACTCGTAAAAACAAATTATCTAATAATAACGAGGGTAAGAGGCCGGTGTGACTGTAACTCCATAGCACAAAGGTAGAGCACTTATATGGGACGCCACCTGTGTGGACACTGTAGGTCCCAGCTATATAGACATAACGTCTAAATCCTCCGGCGGTGTTTTGTCCGACTACATTACTACCTAAACGCTACGAAAATGCTACGACGACTTTTTATATAACATTTCGCAAATTGTATATGGTTTTACTACATTCCTATAAAGTTCGATGGCGATGCTGCTGTAACGGTTCGTCCATACACCTCCTGTATTTATATTAATGAAACTTTTCAATATAAAATTTATTTCATGAAGATGTATATATTTGAACATAGTATACAAAAACATCACGTAAGAAACACCACGAGTTAATAATGCACGAGATTTGTTATTGTATTATAAACTTTATATATATATAAATACGATACAAATTGCCTAAAGTAAATTACTACGCGGTTCGTCTCGCCCGCTGTAGAGGGGATAGGAAAAAGCGCAAGAGCAAGTAAACACAGGGAAGTCGGGGCAAGGTCAGTCGTTAATTAGTCGTTGTGCAATGCAGGTGTCTAGTTTAATGTAGTGTCAATTTAAGGCAAGATGGTAGGTATCCAGCGCTTAGGTAAGTTTTTTAAATTATCTATTCTTAATACTTTCGCAGTTATTATAACTTATTTTAGACATGTAAATTAATCTTCATTTTATTTGTGTAAAACGTGTTACCAGGTCAACGAGGCACAGGTAGGTCATATTATATTATTTTATTCTTATTTCTTTATGTATTAAAATTGTGCACATTGGTTAATAAGATAGGGTTATTACCATTTTGATTTACATGTATTGTTTTTTATAAGTTATATTTCATAGGGATTTAAAATCTAGGCAAGATTCATATTTATTTATACAGTCGGCCGACATATAGTATCATGTTAGTATAATTATATAGTATTTGATTCGGTAGAGAGGGCACTGAACACAGTGAGGGTGAGAGTCTGTACTGTAAAGGGGCCCCTGAAACCCACTTCGCGGTCTCAAGTCCGGGAACACTGTAGTTCAATGTCTTGCTTGCCGGACTCTGATATTGCATGTGTTGATTATTGTATACAGTGTATTTAAGTCATACAAACATACTTTATAAAGTTTACCAATCGTAATATTAATTCTACCTCTAAAAGAACTATGGGTTACTGAAACGGATTAAAATACACAACGTAAAAGGGTTAAACTAGACGATCACATGGCTGAAATTTATTAGATATAAGGTTCTATGATTATCTCACAGCGGCGATGGAGGTCTTCAGTTTTCACAGGCTGGAGTTATCGAGTGGGTGGGGGGCGAACGTTACAATTGGTGCCGTGACCAGGATTAATGTATTACTATTATTAACAAATTATACATATCATTGGAATTATTGGTTTTAGGAACTTTTATTGAGATAATTCATATAATCAAATAAATATCTAATTAGGCACATTTGCCTACAATTGTTGTTCGTGAAAAATGGAAAGAGGTTTTTAAAGAATTAATTATTACATTGGTAATTTAAAGTATGGGTGCGTAAAGTTTTAAAAACATGGGGGCGAGGAGTTTATGTAGTTGTCAGTAGGAATCATTATGTAGAAAATAGGGTAACTAAATTTTGTTTTATAGTATATATAGTAAAGCAGGTTTGGCGATGATGATTAAAGGAATATATACTGATTGTTTAATTTCCTATTTTACTAGCAGTCTTTTAACTTACTACTTTATAATAGTTAGAATATAGTTTAGGACAGTTGATACGCTGGGTTTGGATTGGTGTAGTTAGTTATTCAACATTTACTGGAGATTGTTAGTAAATTATTTTAATAGGGGTATGTAGATTAGTGGATTCTAGGCTGGTGATCAAACGTACTTTTATTAGAGAATATTTGGCAGTTAATATTTTGTAAGAATGTCTGAGTGGAAGTTTGTATGGCATGATCTTTATGACAAAGATTAATGGTAAGATTTATCTATTTTGCATTTTACCATTTTACTACAAATTTACATATAAAATAATTTCTGGATTTCGGCTCGATGTAGTTGTACGTGACTAAATGGTGTAGTTACTATTTATTTCTTGGAATCTCAGCCAAATTTCAATAACAAAGTCATAAAACTTTGCTAAAAAAAATGATTTGCTTCTTCGGAACTTTGTTACTGTCGGCACCCTTTGACATACAGTATTTTAAAAGCAAGCTAATAAAACTTTGAAAAAAAAATGTACTCATAAAGCCTGTGCGAACGTGGGAACGGGTTGGGGTTTTTCCATAGTGCAAAGTTTTTTTTACACCTAAAGTATTTGAAAGCGCTCTTACCTACCTATTTTGCAGATAAAACATGTTTCGACGAGTTATTGTAGGGCTCATAAAGTTGGTTGTTATGCTAGGTAAGTAAGTAGTTTCGACAAATATTTGTAAAAATAAAAATTTTAGTATTAGAGACTTATTATTTTGCTGATATCTAACGAACTTATTATACAAAACATAACTTTTTCGTGCTCAACTTTTATTTTATTGTTAATGACTGGATTCACACTCGAAGTAGATACCTATAGGTAGAAAATACTTTCCTGCCTCCTTAAAATATTTTCTATATATCTTTACGATATCGAATGTAGAAAATTAAAATGTTTTGATTGTTGTATTTATTTCGTATTTTACACCTAGGCTAAAACCTAGACTATCTATTTATTCAATGAGTGAGATGTAAGATGTAATGATGTGTGTGTGATGGTTATACGGGCTAGTACCGAGCTAGTACAGAAAAGACCGAGGGCCCTGACGCGACGCGATGAGCAGTAAGACTAGATCATTGAGTGAGACTGGAATGCAAGATGTATTGGTTGGTATGATATGATAACGATGATGTTTAGGGTTCCACTGTAATATGTATTTTTATAGAATTTATTAGTGAATAGATAATAGTGAAGTACCACTTAATATTCCTATTTACCCTGCAATGAAACTAGTGTGATGATACATTTATAAATAGTAAACCATATATAAGCTGGGATCGAACCTGCAAACACGTTTTATATTTAAATAGGATTGTCTAACTACTGGGATGAATACAAAGTCTAGAAATAGACACGTCTGTATGAATAGATGTTGTGGAAACTTGAGAAGTATTATAGATATCGTGCGAAGTGGCCAACGTTCCACTTAACTTCATTTTTAATAGGGATACTGGCGTGATGGTGTGTGTGTGTGATCTAACTACTAAGTCACATAATGCCCATAAGCTTTTTTATTTTGTAGTCATTTCTTATGTTATACATATATAAGTAATTGAGTCTATTTAGTATGTCTGATGCCTGTTATGTATATGTGTCTAAACTATTTATCCATCCGATTTGTTTTATTTTCCTGTTACATAATAAAATTATAAACTACTAAGCGACTTTATATTTATAGCATAAAATGTTATACCTTATACGTGTTTCTAAAATTCTTAAAAGGGAAAATGGGCCTGGCTGACTGTTTACAAATTTATTTATCGATATACCAGTCGGTATGTCCTGTTAATTTATCACTGGTTATCCAAACTATCTAACTGTTAATGGTTAGTTTACATAAAAGTATTATGTATTCTTCTGCAACATAAATCAAGTACCTTTATGAGGTTATTGGAAATATTATAATCTTGAACTAAAGATCACCCAGTAAACTATATGTTTGTATCTACGTAATCTTGTAATAAAGATTTTAATCACCTGATTATTAACTAGTATATTGGACGAAATATACTTAAATCTTGTTAAATCAAGATCACCTGCTATTAAATAGTAGAGAGAACTACTTAATTTTGTAATCAAGATTTTAATGTCTTAATGATAAACAATTATTATATATAGATTTATATAATCTATATTCAAAAAAATATATGTAATAATCTGATGGTATTGGAGAGAACAACTTGATTTTATCACTTGATGGTAAAAAAAAAAAAAAAAAAAAACTATTGATAAAAGTAAAATAAAATTATGTTTGTAGTTGATTGACCTGCTACGAAATAAATATATTTATTTTACTACAACTTAATCAATAAAATGCAGACAGGATCCAGACATGTCAAAATTTATGTATTCGTACATATTAACTTTAACATACACTTCAGTTTCTTCTTGATACTCAAGTATCCGTATGTAATTACAATGTCACCGTTTTAACAGTATTTAATTTTGTGATTTAAATGTTGTTTTTATGCAAGTGGGGTGGGCTTTTTTATATACTTAATAATATTAATTTTGTATTACAACAATTAGTATCAATGTAATCTACTGTAATGTTGTTATATTTTAGGTTGATTCATGCTAAAATTTGTTGTAAAATAATATTCTCTTTTATTTCTAAACTTATTCCTGGGAATTTTATGGATTACGTTGCATGCTTAGCATTCAGCGTAGGTATATAATTAAGGTAAAGCGAATATGACATTTACTATGTATATGGCTTCGATGTATGCTATAAATATAGGTATGTTATTAGATGATTCAAGTTATTATTGGGAATTTACTTTGACTTGACGGATCACAATGCTTATTAAACTGACTGATCCCATTATGGCCTGAATGACTATGACTTAGTTCCTTAGCAATACCTTGAAACATCGATTAGGAAAAGTAATGTTGGTGCCTATGTTATTGCAAAACTTATACTATCTACATTATTATTATTATCTACGTGCCTGTTTATTTACATAATGAACATTTTGCAATTATATAGTTGCCACATTTATTATTTGGGTTTTACAGCATAGCTTTGCTTCAAGCAGCAGCGTTTGGAATACTGATCGATTCGTACAATCATAATTTTTATTGGAATGTAATGTTGTACTAGAAATCAGTCAGTACCACATCGATTAACTTGAGGCAAGGTTACGCTGTTATATTTTAAACGTAAGCACTCACAAAACTTCGAGGAATAAGATAACTATTTTTGTTATATGTTAACATGTTTTAATGCGTAAATTAAGTAGTATAGAACTACATGACTATGTCTGTTGTTCTTTATTAAAGCTTCGAATTCCAAATCTTGGCCAGCCGGGAGTGCATATTCCCCTTTGGGGTCACTTCAACGGGGGATACCTTTTATGAACTGAATTTATTAAATGTCTTGTTGGTTTTTTATCAATTCTAAATAGATATTATATATTAAAATATTATAGATAAGATATATTTTTCATCATTAAATATGATCAAAAATATATTATTTTTTTCATCACATTAACATTATTTTCTTTACAACCAACTATTATTATTGTTTATTATTAACTTATTAAATCAATTATATTCACAAAACGTTTCCCGACCCACAATCCTGATCACCAAGGTTTGGTTGCGCTAAAGAACTTCTCAATCAAGAATGCGAAGCAAGGAAGAAAATCACAAACCCACTACGAGTTGAGTCTGAAGTTGCACTTAGCTTTTTGGTTTTTGTAATGTGTTAACATATCAATTTTATGTATGAGTCGAATCTAAAACCATAATTAGGTAATAATTTAATATAAACTCATAAGCAAAATTATTTTTCTTTGATTTAAAAAACTTTTGGGGTTAATTATATATTTGTTTGTTCCCTCTGTCTAACATGTTATAATAATTGAACAATTAGTCACTGATATGTTAAGAGATGTATAGGTTGTTACTATTAACGAATATTATTTTATCAAAATACAATTGACTATTAAATATAAAACTTGTCGAATTTCTTATACGCAGTTATCAGTCAAAAAGGAGAAAAAGGACATGCAATTAAAAGAATATTTTATGATGGCTTCGCAGATTTGGTAAGGTTGAAACCCTAATTTTATATTATTCTCTTTAATATTCTAATTAGAAATAGTACTTTGAAATGAATGGATGAAATTTACTTCTAATCTAGTTGGAACATTCTAATTAGAAATAATGATGCACGTAATTGAAAACAATAAATAACTTCTTTTACATTTACACAGAGGAAAACAAAATCATTTCAGCGAATATTATCATTTTCGGTATTTTAAGGGGGTTTCAAACACGGAAAAAAATATACAAAAAGAAAAATACACCGTGTTGAATATAATTATTTTTCGGTCGGAATCGGGCTGTTCAGCTGTTATGCGCTTTGTGACACAGTTCTAGACATCTAAAGGTGTCGAAATAAGGCTTAATTTATCCCTTAAAGGAACCACTAGTAGTTAGACTGCACATTATGTAGTCATATTTTATATTAGCTTGGCTAATGCATAAGGCAATAAATTAATCAATATAAAATCATTTTAAGCTTTTAAAGGAAAATATATTTCCATTTAAGCTCGAAATACCTTTCTATACCTTCCTATTCTTTCTTAGTCTTATGAACAGCAAAGGAGTACAGTCATTCTGGACCCAACCGTAAAAGCTTAGCGTTCACAAACAATAATGCTTACTTAATAATAGATAATTTAAGCATTATTTTCCAGTATTAAAAATAATTTTAGAAGTTGGAAGTTGAATAATTTTAGAAAAAAGTTTGATTACTTTTGTTACGTGCTGATTCTTCTGCCTTTTCTGTATATTTGTCCACATTATGCAAAAAACATTATACATTAAAAAATATTATTTTTGCTTATCTGGATTGAGATTTAGCAAAATAAAGAGAGATTTCACATTATTTTGAAAGAAAAAGAAAAGGCCGTATAGTATGAATGCCCTTTGTCCATTTATCGCAAGAACAGAATAAAAATAAAATAAAAATATAGCGACGATAGGCCGATGGGCTTGCATCCAGTGCTACGTTAAAATAAATAAAATAAAAAAAGAGCGACGATATATCATCCACAGATTATATAATATTATTCTATCAGTGCAGCACAAGGAAACACTACTAATAATTTTACGGATTAATAATTCGCGAACCAAAATTGTTCTCTATACTAACCTAATAACTAGTCATAACATAACCTCAAATTGAATTTCAAATGAGAATAACTTTTTTCTCTCAACTTCTCGAACTTCGATGTCAATTTTATTATATGTATTTTCTCTATCGAACTGGATAGGTTTCATTTTTGAACGCGGCTTCTAAGCCTGGGTCTTAATATACATGGGCTATGACCGTTCTTCTTTAAGTATTACTTTTATCGGAAATCTATTTAATATTTAGACGTAATTGTGTTGTGATGAAAAATTGGTTTAAGGTGTGATTTTAGTATACTGGCGTTAAAAAATATATATATATATATAATTTGAAGATTATAACTGTTTTATTGGATTTGTATTTAAAAGGTGGTTTTATTAAATGTTGACTTTATGACTTCTGAATGAATGCTTTCGTAAGATGCTGGATCGTTTTAGGTTTAAACTAATTGTGTGAGGCTAATATTGTTAATAGGAATTTCGTAATTATGTGGTTATACATTTTATCGTTAATTTTATGCAATTAAGATTTGAATGAATGAATTATCTAAGTAAATAACTTCCCGAAATTGTATTTTATACATAAAAGTTTGGGGGCGGCTGTAACGGTTCGTCCATACACCTCCTGTATTTATATTAATGAAACTTTTCAATATAAAATTTATTTCATGAAGATGTATATATTTGAACATAGTATACAAAAACATCACGTAAGAAACACCACGAGTTAATAATGCACGAGATTTGTTATTGTATTATAAACTTTATATATATATAAATACGATACAAATTGCCTAAAGTAAATTACTACGCGGTTCGTCTCGCCCGCTGTAGAGGGGATAGGAAAAAGCGCAAGAGCAAGTAAACACAGGGAAGTCGGGGCAAGGTCAGTCGTTAATTAGTCGTTGTGCAATGCAGGTGTCTAGTTTAATGTAGTGTCAATTTAAGGCAAGATGGTAGGTATCCAGCGCTTAGGTAAGTTTTTTAAATTATCTATTCTTAATACTTTCGCAGTTATTATAACTTATTTTAGACATGTAAATTAATCTTCATTTTATTTGTGTAAAACGTGTTACCAGGTCAACGAGGCACAGGTAGGTCATATTATATTATTTTATTCTTATTTCTTTATGTATTAAAATTGTGCACATTGGTTAATAAGATAGGGTTATTACCATTTTGATTTACATGTATTGTTTTTTATAAGTTATATTTCATAGGGATTTAAAATCTAGGCAAGATTCATATTTATTTATACAGTCGGCCGACATATAGTATCATGTTAGTATAATTATATAGTATTTGATTCGGTAGAGAGGGCACTGAACACAGTGAGGGTGAGAGTCTGTACTGTAAAGGGGCCCCTGAAACCCACTTCGCGGTCTCAAGTCCGGGAACACTGTAGTTCAATGTCTTGCTTGCCGGACTCTGATATTGCATGTGTTGATTATTGTATACAGTGTATTTAAGTCATACAAACATACTTTATAAAGTTTACCAATCGTAATATTAATTCTACCTCTAAAAGAACTATGGGTTACTGAAACGGATTAAAATACACAACGTAAAAGGGTTAAACTAGACGATCACATGGCTGAAATTTATTAGATATAAGGTTCTATGATTATCTCACAGCGGCGATGGAGGTCTTCAGTTTTCACAGGCTGGAGTTATCGAGTGGGTGGGGGGCGAACGTTACACTACGAAAGTGCTATTTTGACATCACTATTACTATTTTTGGCACGGTACCCAATACGCTGGCAGCATTTCCTGCTGCCAGCGTATTGGGTACCGTGCCATTAATGGACAGTGATTTCGTCGATTTTCTAAATTTGTAACTCGTAAAAACAAATTATCTAATAATAACGAGGGTAAGAGGCCGGTGTGACTGTAACTCCATAGCACAAAGGTAGAGCACTTATATGGGACGCCACCTGTGTGGACACTGTAGGTCCCAGCTATATAGACATAACGTCTAAATCCTCCGGCGGTGTTTTGTCCGACTACATTACTACCTAAACGCTACGAAAATGCTACGACGACTTTTTATATAACATTTCGCAAATTGTATATGGTTTTACTACATTCCTATAAAGTTCGATGGCGATGCTACGAAAGTGCTATTTTGACATCACTATTACTATTTTTATAAAATATTACCTTTTCCGAAAATTGTATATCAATTGATGTACTACGAAGTTCGCTACGATAATGAAGCTACGAAAATACTACGACCACATAAAATATTAGTTAGGAAAGTGTGTATGGAATATAAAATTATTGGCTTCATATAGACTAACCATACTTTCGAAAAATACAAGGCTTAAGCTTTTCAATTAATATTTAATTTTCTTACGTGAAATTCATCAGACAAATAGTCGTGGTTAAAAACCTCTACTTGTACAGTGAAATATGTAGAAGTACTGACAACCAGCGCATCACTGCTTAATGCTGCTTCGAGCCCTCTCTGCAACACCTGTACTGAGTAATGCATCTGAAAAAAAAAACAGAATCAGCCAGAAATTCTTTGCTTCACAAACTTGTGGCGTCGTTGAGCGTATTTTCCCGCCTTTACTTTATGGTAACAGTGCTCTGAATTATGTATATGTAGTTTATGTATTTATATATATTTAAGATATATTTAAGTATTGTAATATACTTATAGATTGTAAAGTATTTTATATAGTATTGCACCTACCTCACTTATTAACTGCTTTAATTGTCCCGAAGGTGTGACTGGTAAACAGTGCCTGGCAGAATTAAGATCGCTTTTGTGTTTTGTATGCAATAAGGAATTAAATAACAATAATATAATATATATTTCTAAGGACTTAGATCTAAATGAATCAGTAAGCCAGTCGATGGAATAGACTCGTAATGCAAATTCGTCCTTGTTGCCGCCCATTTCGTTATTGTTTAGCGATAATTTATTGATCGCCCCATTCAAGGACTTTGTTGGCCTGCTTAACATCAGGTAGATACAAAGTCACATTCTGTGCTCCTATAAAAAAAAAGTTTGCACTATCAACTTGGAGTTTACCTGTTTCGTGCACGGACAACTATATGTCGCGCGTCGGAAAGCCACCATCTTTCTATAAGTGACCCTCGCGACTACGTCTGCGTAACTTTAACCGTTTACGCAACCCTCGCAACGGAAGCTCTCAATAGCAATACCTTTTCCCCGTGTTTGTAACATTGTTCATTGATGGTCTGCTCCTATTAGTCGTAGCGTGATGTTAAGTAGCCTAAACCCTTCCTCGATAACTGAGCTATCCAACTCTAAAAAAAAAATCAATAGAAACCAGTAGTTCCTGAGATTAGAGCGTTCAACCAAACAACCTCTTCAGCTTTATAATATTAGTATAACGGAAGTTGACCGGAACAGTTAGTCGGTCAATAAAATCGCTACGTTACTTTCACAGCTTACCTGATTAATAAAAGCACTATCGCTAGAGCGTACAACTTCACAGGTTATGTCATAACCATGATTCACTATCAATGTCCCTGGAGGGATAGTTAATCTGGCACCAATGTCCTTGCTGGTCCACTCATCACCAGTTTCCAAGTCATCTAATGTTCATACGAACTGAAATAAAGGCATTATCACTAGAGCATAGATTCTCAACCATTGTTATGTCGCGACCCACGAAAAACTACCTACACTATTAAATTATAATAATATTTTAATTAATAGATTATTTATACGTTTAATAACTAATTTATATTATTTTATTTGATTATGTCTCAATATTGTATCATTTGAAAGTTAGTTTGTATGTGTCGAGGTTTATTAATTTTCAACAGACTGCGACCACCTTTAATAACAAACGTAATTTTATCTAAATTTAGTCCACCTCATAGCACCAAGCGCGAAGTCGAATCGTTTTTTTTTTTCATTTTAAAATATCACGCAAACGAAGTTGCGGGTAACAGCTAGTAAAATATAAAATGACATACATGATAATTCTCAGTAGGACGACACATGGTAACCTGAGCTTCCAGCGTATATTTTATGTCAGGGTATATAAGATCACCTCCTAGGAGAACCAGAGAGAATTTGTCGGTCTCTCCATCAGACAGTTCCAGGGTCCTCTTGCCGCTTACATTGTTTATCCGAAATACTTTATGACCCAGGTCTTCGGAATCCATTATGCCTGTCACATTGAATATGTTGTCCACGTCTGGTAATAGCTGTTTTTGGAATAAAATAGTGCGATTAGTATTTGTAAAATTACGGTTCCGTATAACATTAAATATTATACAAATGAATAGCGCTAGGAATTAATAGATTTTTAAAAGAATAACTCCAAAATATATATAAAAAATTAATAACAGTGTTAATAAATTAAAACTAAAAACACACATTTTTCCATTGAACAGCGAGGCTGACCCCTTGAATAAACAAAAGGTCAGCCGTCACTAAACGGAGCTTCCGTTTAGTGACGGCTGACTTTTTGTATATCACCAAAAATAACGTCATTTTTTAAAATAAAAATATATATTTTTATAATTTAATTTATATCTTACTCCGGTTTATTAAAGGCATCTTTCTTAATATTTTATTATTTATTAATTTTATTTTCTTATATGATCATCTGCTACTAGACAGTAGTCTATATGATCATCTGCTGCGGTCATACTTTAAATAACGTTGAAAAAGTATATATTCTTTAAAGTTGGGTATAAAGTTAAAAAAAAATATTTAAAAAAAAAATCGAGATAAAAAGGCACTTACTTCATTATTATCTATGACATATAAAAAAGGTTCAGGCTGCTCTCGATTTAAGGTTACTTCCAGATTTCTTACGGAAGTAGAAGAGTGAACCTTTGCGAAGGTTGTTTTAGAGGCTCCCATCGCACTGTCCACGTCCACTGACCACCTCTAGCTTGGACCCTTTAAAAATATATGTTTTATAGCTACAGGGTTAATTTTTCAAGTGTGCCTTCAAGGCCAAATCATAAACTACAAGGAATAGCGAAAAATGCTCAAAGTAGTCTCGGGTAGATTTTAAAAATAAAAATTGCGTCATTACACTTTTCTTAATTTATTGTCCTAGACGGGAATCGAGCCGGTTGATTTTAAAAAAATAACTAGGGGCGTGAATAAGAAAATCGGTGTTTAACATCTGTCGCCATCTGCCGGTCTATTAATTCTGATAAGTAATATCAAGCGCAAAGTTAAAGTGCTCATTTTTAATAAAAAAATATTTAATAAAAAAACATCATACCTACTACTGTTTACTTTATTACCTTTTTTTTTTAAATAATGCTCTTCAAAACCAATTCTCATTGAAAACATAACAAGTTTATACAATAATAAGTTTTTCAGAAAAGTAAGAAAAAGCTAATTATTGAAAATTATATTATCATTTCGAACAATTTATTAGTCTTAAAAAGGTATTTAAAAAAAAATACTTTTCCTTTGTTTGCCGTTTGAAGTTGCTATCCACCATTTGATCCTTATAAGCGACATTATCAGCTGTCTATTGCCCCAGGACAAGTAATTTTTTTTTCAAAATAAACCGGTTCGAAACTCGGTTTGTAGATTTTTTTCAAAAATCTAATGATGCCGTTTTTGTTTTTATCAACATCGTCCCGAGACTCCTTTGAGCAGTTTTAGCTATTCCTTGTTGTTTAGGATTTGCTTTTGAAGGCACACTTGAAAAATTCACTCTGTATGCCTAAGATATTAGTTATTTATTATTTGCTGGGAGGTAGGGTTATCAGACGTCTTTTAATTTAAATATCATAATGCCCGATTTCACCAATGATCTCTAACTCAAAAGGGGTTCCTTTTGAGTTAGGGATCGTTGGTAAAATCGGGTATTAGTCCTTTAATTTAAAGGACGTCGTCATTATTGGCCCTTAATATAGATAGTGTCTATTATTTTGAAATAAAGACTAGAGGACAATACTCCTTACTTTATTTTGAATAAAATTAATGCATTCATGGTTATGGTAATAAAATTATACTGGTACGGCGTTTTATTGAAAACAACATCATTATTTTGTCCCTTATTTTCTCCTAACAAATCCTCCACAAAACGAAAGCTAGCAACCCTAGAGGGAGGTCTATTTAACTTGGCTAGACCGATACCGGTCTCGTTACTAACGCATACAGATGCACAAACCGTCAATAACCTAGGCATATTTTGGTGTCAGTTATCAGGAGACTACTGTGTTCTGTTATAAGTGATCGCTTTCAGGGCAGCTGATTTGACATAAAACTATGCAAAAGCAGTCATGTGACCTAGTTAAGTTTTGGTTTTAGTCTCTGGGTTTCCGAAAACTACTACATCGATTTCTTGTCGATGTGGGAGTCTCGTTTCATGGATTTCCTTATCATTAAGTAGATACAAACTCACATGCCGTGCTCCAAATAAAAAAAACATGTCAAACATGTTCGCTACCTCCACATTGTATTCCTACTTTATAAGCATTTTAATTTTTTTATAATATTTTAATTAATTTATTCAACAAAACTTAAAAAAACATTAATAATAATACAAATAAAGTACCTATTAATATATTAAATATAAAAATTAAATTAAGTAAAAATAATCCTTAAGTTTGTCATGCGGGAGGGTGCCCAAGACGCTGACGGCATTGCCCTTTTGAATAGCAATGCTAATCTTTTGTCTGAAGTATGCACCAGCTCTCGGGTCACCTGTAGCGTCGATAAGGAGTGGTGCTATAGTTTTATAAAAAGACTTTGCATCCCGACTCCACGGACCGAGTGTCTCTACAGCGAAAGCCCAAAAATCTAAAATATTATTAAGAGTGCGATATTTATTTTGTTTATTGACTTCCACTATAGAAGCGGCTGATCCCGCACGGCATGCCATTCCCGACAAGTGAGACAGAGCCAAGGTGTACACACACGTCGCATCCCACACCATTGTTCTGCCTGACCTCCAAGGAATCAACGTCATTCCATCAGGTCTCTTCCCATCAGTTCTAAATAGACCGTTGGGTTCTTAAATAGACGGAATATTGGCTGTGGAAAGAGACCTGCGTAAAATGTCATTTATTTCGGCATGTCTACGGTATCGCCCACTGCTTTTCATGCACGACAATCCATGGTGTCCGTCGGAATCAACGCTAGTGCCGCAATGACAAACGTGAGGTTCGCACAACTTAGCACCAACTCGTAAGCAAACTGCAATACGTATTGTGCTGTTGTTCAATAGGGTGAACTTCTAATGAAATATGTAAATTTAGAAACAAAGATACAGAAACGATTAATATGATTGGATATGTGAACTTGAAGTTGTAAAAGTTTTTTGGAATTTTGTAAAAAAATATTTTGTTTGTTGTTGATAAAAGGTGTATCCGCTTCATCAAATATAGGTGAACCCAAAAGTAAAATATTCTGTTTAGCTAATAATTTTATGTTTGGAAGTAATTCTTCAAACTTTTCTAAGAGGTCTGGGTTTGGTTCTTTAAAAAATAATTCACATTTGGCAGTGTTTAATTTAAGACCAATATTGTTAAATTTATCAATTATGTTTTCAACATAATTTAAAATTTCTGTTGCTATACCTCCTAGATTGCCATCGTCTAAATACCAAACATTATATTCTGCGTTAAGATTTTCGATAATAGTTTGAATGGTCAGACTAAAAAGAAGAGGACCAAGAGGGTCTCCCTGTTGACAGTCAGAAATAGATGGAATGAGACTGTCGGAAAAGATGAGATGTGAAGGTGTAGAATAACTTTGCCAAACGTAATGATATATTTCGGGAAAAAAATTAAAAACGTTATTCTACATAAAATTTCTATCGAATGAATTGAAAGCGTATTTAACGTCTATTTTTAGGAATACCTCTGATTTACCACTCAAAAGGTAGGTACGCGCCGTGTGAACGGTAGCTTCACAACCATTTTTTGCGCCAACTCCCAGTTGTAATGGGGCTAAAAATCTGTTAAATTTATTGGCCAGTTTTATTGCTTTAATTAATTGCTTTTAATCATTTTTTATCTCACTTTCTATTTTGATATTGTATGGCGGGCGACCATCTTCTGTTGTAATGTTCGGAAAGGCGATTTAGGCTTTACGGCACATCCTTATTATCATTCCATGGCGATAACACTCTATAGACATATAGATACTTACATAACAGATGTTGTATCGGGAACACTGGTGACGACATCCTCATTTTTAGGACAAATAATTTGTGGTGCTATTATTCTAAAAGACTTCTTTTCTAAATTCTGAAAATAAGAAAGAAGATATATCCTAGTATAGAAAAAAGGGAAAAGACGTTATTTTTAGATACTTTTTTCAGTGCCTATTAAAACAAGTCGTTTTGTACTAGTTACTTATTCAAGTATCTATTAAAACGTGTATTTTCCTCTTTTATAGTATAGCAAAGCGAAAGAGGTTCGAATTATTGAGTAAAACAATTTCTGATGCGCTTTTTATACCCCTTTGATTAAAAGGTATACTTTTTAGGTAAGTAATAATCTATAGTTCGACAAGTAAATAGAAAATCTTGTAAGCAAGGAGAGAGGCGTGGGAGATTTTTATCGTTAAATATGAACAACACAACGACATATTAGGTCGACTTGTAGCTGCCATATTTTCAGCTAGATGGCGTGCCTCACCGATCTCTCTGTTGTTATACGCGAGCGCAATATGATCGATATAAATTATTGCGATAGTTGTCATTGGATCTGCCCACACACCTCTACATCGTTTGTCGCAGGTCACTCCTTTAAATTCTTGAACAAATCTTAATTATAACCATTTTTTGTTACACCTAGTTTAACCCTAGAAGCCTTATCTACGCCTGCGAGGCGTACACGCAATTGAAAATTCTTTATCCCTTTCTAACGGGTGAAGTTAGCGCCTGGTGCTGTTTTGACATCCCAGTGGCCAATGGGAGCTTGTCAATAGTGTTTGTGTTGTTAAGCTAAGTTCCACTATTTTTGACTTATTGAGGTGCTGTACGCCTGCGAGACGTATGTTTAGGCTTTATGTAACTTTTAAAAAAATGTCAAAGTTTATTCATGGAACATTATGTGCAATAACTTGTTCCTATCTGTTCCACTGGTTAAAAATCTACTTCAGCAGCCTACTAGGTACTCTAAATTTTAGTAGGCACTATTTAGATCACCACCTGTAGTTGTCAGTTGTATGTTTTGATTTAAATTCATTGGCCTTCTGCAACTTGTATTTTACAAGCCAAAACCTATAAAGAAGTATACCTCTTATCCTCTTGTGATGTCAATGCAGTAAATAATAATTCAAGTGACAAACCAGACATGATTATTTTTTACAACTAAGCAAAAGGAGTTTTACTCCTTTTGCTTAGTTGTAAAAAACATAATCATTCAATAAAATATGTTATTCAATATCGTGTAGCCGCAAGGCTAACAGATGGTCAATGGCTGTATTCCACGGCATCCTGCCATGGGTTTCATTAGTTATGCTGCAATTTACGACCGCAACATGTTCAGGAATAATAAAAAAAAACCCTTGAACTGAAGGGAATTAATGAAGAAACTCAGCACAGATTTGGTCAAGCCTTGGATGAAGAAGTGACTTAAAGCTCCTACTAATAGATTTTTATGAAAAAATATAAGCCAAATTATCAAAAAACCTATTGATACAGGTAAAGAACGTCAGGCAGGAGAATTCAGAGCCTAAAATATGTAAATACTGCGCCTTTTGCCCCTACAAAAAATAATATGTCGAAATTAGGGTCAAAAAATTATGAATATTGTGAACACATACTTGCTATCTGTACAGATTGCTCTAAAATAATAGCTATTCATTAAAAGATTGCCGATTACTTTTAATATGTATCCTAATAATAAGTATTTGATGTTAAAAATTATTAAATTAAAAAAAAAAAACATATTTCAGTTGATTTCTGAGAAGTTGATTTTTTAGTTTGAACATTAGGTATTTTTATTTATTTTCTTGTAATAAATAACTGTGAGTATAGTGTCTATTAATAAAAGTATGTTTTATTATAAATTATATCCTAACCTTACATTTCCTTTAAAAAAATATATATAATTAGGTATATTTTAGCTTACAGGCGATCTTTAATATATATACGCCTCAGAGACGTATGTTAAGGCTTTATGTACCTCCGAAATAGATTAGGCTTCTAGGGTTAATAAGTAATTATAATTCACCAATTCGAAGTATACCAGTATATATTAAATAACTAATTTCCGTAAAATAACGACATATCATATTACAAAAACAATACATTGAGTATTGTTGTTGTAATATATGATTGATGTACATTTTACGTTATTGTGATAGTTACTGGATCTACACACACACCTCTCTATCGTTCGTCACACACACCTCTCCATCGTTCGTCACAGGTTTCTCTATTAACTTATTTTAATTACAGAAAAAAAATGTGTTTCCTACACTTTGCTGTATAAATAATTCAATAAGTACTTACTTGAGCTAAAGCAACTGTAAATAGTAATACAACACAGAACATTTTTATCATTTAAATAGTTTAAAATAATAAAAAAAACAAAAATAAAACAAAGAATTCGTTCTTTTGTTTTTTTGCTAAAACAAACACACGTGTGGTTCTAACCTTTTTACTAAAACAATGGATACCTGTCGTGATTTGCTACAACTTGTTTAATAGGCCATTTAAAATATTGCATGTCATAAAAATGAGCTGTTTTCGTGAAATGGTCATGAATTAATAAACATTTTATAATAACCACTAGTAAAAAACGAAACGGGCTGTTGATTTGACTATAAAGCACCAATTATAGGTATGCAATAAAGTCGTAGTCACCTATTTCGTAACCGCATAGTGGTTGTAATCAGTTCTGATAATCAACCCCATTCATGGACTTTGTACGTCTGTTACCAAAAGGAAGAAAACAGATTATATGCCGTATAAACTCTAACTTAGTTATTTTAAAGTAAATCTTAAGTTTTTTCTTCGAGTATATAATAATAATATATATATTGGGGGGGAAAGTAGGTGTGGGCTGTCTTGGCCGCTAGCGTAGGTACGTCCAAGTACACGAAGTTGGACTACCAGACGCACACCTAAAGTCCGAATATACATGTCCACGTCGCCACCACTATCTTAGGCCGCTACTGCGGGGTTGTGCGTTCTACAGAATGCGGAACCTTGCAGGGGTGGACGGGACTGCTTGGTGGTGAACCTGCCTTATGCGGGTCATCCCCCCTGGGCAATGTTGTCGGCCAATGAGCTTCGTGCACATATCATCCACCTCATAACGCCGGCAATAGCAGAGTATATCGGGCGCACTGCACAGCCTGGCCGTAGGAAAACGCTTTATATATTATATATGCATTTATTGGTATAACTACTCCTTTCCTGCGGAGCATCCCTCAATGCAACCAGGCAGGGGCACCTCTCACTCGGAGAGAGGCTCCGGACAATGGAGATGGCTTTATAAATATATATGCATAAATAAATGTGTATCTATTAATATTTATGTACTTAATATTATATTACACTTTTTCACATTTTCATATAATAGTATATGATAATACCTACCCACAACTCCTCACCGTCATTCCTTATATATATATACAGTACACTTCGCTGTAGACGAGTAGTGAGCGCTTATCTATAGTAATATATATATGTACACACAATGCTCACCCGCGTGTTTGTGCCGTGCGCGGGGACCCGTAAGGAAGGATGAAGGAGTCCTGGTGGTTGAGTGGAAAGGAGGCCTGTGGAGGTTGTTTCCTGACTGCAACACACCACTTTGGTCCGGATTTCTTCCAACACGGGCGGTCGCAGAATAGCCAACTGTGATCAATCGGCTGCGGTGTCCGTCAGACGGCCGCCAGGCGAGCCCCCTGGTGTATGGGGTTTACAGGCGGCAGTGCATGTCTGGTTTCATGCACTGTTCAGTCTCGCGAATAACATACATTGGGGGACTATATCCCGTTAGTAGCCCTGGTGCTTTTATAAGCATCCCCGACGTTGAGGGCTCCGTGGAGGGTGGGGAGCTAATGGGATGAAATCAACTCTAATTACCCATGGATTTTTTTTCTTTAAAAAAAACCAAGTCAGCCCCTAAGGCTGAGGTTTCCTCTGCGGAGGAGGCAAAGGCGCATAGCACAAAGGCTGTAGAAAGCACTCAACCAAAGGGACGGGCCACCGCTACCGGCAACGGTAGCACAGGTCTGTCAGACAGTAAGTTGAAGGATGGGGCCACCGTGGCCTCTACGAGTGGCAATGAAGTGCGTCATGGTGGGCACAAGGAAGGGGCCATTAAACCCAGTATTGGGAATAAGGGTCACTCCTCGGGCGGACCACACTGCACGGCTGTTGCAACTAGTAGAGATAACAAAGGTCCATCCAGAAGCCAGGGCGCCAGTGTTACTAATCCTGTTGTTCACAGACCAATTAGGAACATGGAAGGTGCTAAAGATAGCGTAATTGGCAAAACCGGAGGGAAACTTGCGAGACCGCCAATAAAAAGTGTTCCCTCAGGGAAACCGCACCCGCAGCAAGGCCCTTCACACTCGGGGAAAAAAAATGGTTCTGCCAAGCGACGCTTCCAGAGGCTCCAGAAGCAGCAGGCGCAGGACAAAGCGTCGCCACGAGCAGGGCAGTCCAAAAGGCCTCGCGAAGTGAGCGATGAAAAGAGAGATCCTGCTGGTGACCCCAAAAGGGTAAAGACGCAAGGGTCATACAAAGAGGCACTGACGGGTACGAAAATGGCTATCACCACGGATTCGTACCCAAAGACTATGCTTAAGCAGGAGGACTATGTCAGGATAAGGGAGCTACTTCATGGATTAATCCTAGAAGCGGAGCCCTGTCCTGACATCAACATGAATGGGCTAGCTGGAGGAGTGGCTCATATTCTATGCCTAGACCAGTCCTCTACCAAATGGCTGTGTACCTTAAACGGCAGAAAGCTCGGGCCGATTACCCTCAAGGTGATAGAGGCAAAGGACCTGCCTAAACCGGTAAAAATGGCCTGGAGATCGGTGTACAAGGGTGAGGTTGAGTTGGAGAGCATACTCAGGTTAACTCAAAAACTCAACCCGGCCTTGAACACCGATCTCTGGAGAGTGGTTGACACAATCGTGGAGGGCCTCAACGTGAGACGAATCGTCCTTATGGACCACGACTCCGCTGAGGTGATCCGCGAAAAGGGTTACCACATAAAAACCGGTTTGGAGAGGGACTTCTTCAAGCTTCTCGAGGAAAAGAAGCCGGAGGAGGACGTCAAGGACTCGGAAAAGCAATCTGCTGGAAAGGTGGAAGACCCTACATCACCTACCACCTCGGTGAGAACAGCAGAATTGCTGGAGGGACTGGTCGACCTGGAACTGAGCGAACAGGGGGAGCAGTCGGAGATGTCAGGAGCAGAGGAGGGCCCTATGGAGGTCCCAAAAAATCCCTAAACACACAAAGACCCAGACACAAACACACATAAACTAAACTTTATACACACACACTTAAATTACATACTTACAACTTAACCACACATTCACTTACATATAAAACTAACATTAAACAAACATAATCACAAGGGATCATCAAGAAAGATGGACTCATATAAAAGGTACCTAAATTTTGTACAAATTAATTTACACCACTGTAAATCGGCGACTGCCCTTTTGGCACGAGCACTTATGGCAAATCAATATGATGTAGCTTTAATACAGGAACCATACCTTTATAAAGGAATAGTTAAAGGCTTGAATAATATAGGTGGTCATTTAATTCAAGCTAATGATGGGAATATTAGAACCTGCATTTATGTCAGACATGGCATACATGCAACAACACTAACTAATTTTTGTCACAGGGATCTTACTACAATAAAAATCATATCAGGAGAGGGCAGGCAGGAAACATTAATAGCTTCAGCCTACCTTCCATATGAAGACAAGGAGCCCGTTACACCTAGAATTGAGGAGCTAATACAAAGACGCTCTAGCAGCAATGAACACCTCATTATGGGATGTGACGCAAACGCTCATCATGTTGTCTGGGGAAGCACGGACAACAACTCAAGAGGGGAGAAACTATTAGAATATCTTGTAAGTTCTTCCTTATTAATATTAAATAAAGGTAACAGGCCAACATTTATTAATGCAAAAAGGGCTGAGGTGTTAGATATTACAATAACTTCTAGGAACACATTCTCTAACATAGATAACTGGCATGTGTCTAATGAAACATCTCTTTCTGATCACAGATATATATGCTTTAGGTACATGATGAAACATAACATTGTAACCGTACAGAGAAGGAATCCTAGGAACACCGACTGGAAAAATTACTACAGTGATCTAAAGGTAGAACTAGGAAACAAAAAAGGTAAGCTCAATTCCACTATAGATATAGAATTCGAAGCTGACAGGATTGGTACTGCAATCAAGACGGCATGGACTAACAATTGTCCGGAAAAAAATATTCTAGCGAAAAAGGTCCCATGGTGGAATCAGGATTTAGCTAAACTACGCAAGGTAACTCGAAAGGCTTTCAATGTCGCGAAAGCAAAAAACGATTTTAGTGAGTATGCACGTTTATTAACAGAGTATAATAAAGCAGTACGGAAAGCTAAGAGACAGGCATGGAAAAACCATTGCGAATCGATAGAATCAATACCCGGCATCATGAGACTGACAAAGGCAATGGCTACTACGAAAGCCAACCCACTTATGATGGTAAAGGACGAAAACGGTAAGCTAATGGAGACTGGGAAGGGTACGTTGGAAATTATGTTTAAAACACACTTTCCAGGATCGATTATCACAAACAACAAGGTAGACAACCTAAACACTGTCAACGACCAGGCAGTACATACCACCAAACGAGACTGGGAAACTGCGAAAAAAATAGTAGACGAACATAAAATCAAATGGGCCCTGAGCAATTTCCAACCTTATAAATCTCCGGGTCCAGATGAAATATATCCCATTCTACTACAAAGGGGGCTGCCAATACTAAACTCCCACATTAGCAGACTCTTCAAAGCATCCATTGCATTTGGTTACACACCAAAGCAGTGGAGGATGGTTAAGGTAGTATTCATACCGAAGCCAGGTAAAGTAACCTACGAAGAACCCAAGTCGTTTAGACCTATTAGTCTATCATCTTTCTTATTAAAGATATTAGAAAAAATACTGGATAGACACATTAGGGAGGGCCCACTAACAAGGACACCTCTTCACAGACTTCAATGTGCCTATCAACAAGGAAAGTCAACTGAAACCGCGCTTCATCATGTCGTTCATAAAGCCGAGATGGCTTTAGAGAACAAGGAGGTATGCGTAGGCATATTCTTAGACATAGAAGGAGCATTTGATCGCACAACTTTTGAAGGCATTGACAATGCCTTAAAACACCATGGCATAGAATCAACCATTTGTAGATGGATACAAAATATGCTTAGGAGTAGAATGGTTATATCACAACTACTCGGAGATGAAATGATGATAACTACAACCAAAGGATGTCCACAGGGTGGAGTACTTTCTCCTTTGCTGTGGAGCCTTGTTGTAGACTCAATTCTAACAAAACTAAACGTTGGCCCATATTATACAGTAGGATATGCTGATGACCTAGTTATAATGGTAAACGGTAAATTCGTAGGCACAACAATAAGTGTAGCACAAAAGGCTCTGGGAACTGTTGAAGAATGGTGTAACTCTCAACATCTGTCAATAAACCCGAGTAAAACTTCAGCATTGCTGTTCACAAGGAAAAGAGACCTAACGGGACTGATCTCTTTAAAGTTATACGGGTCTGAACTACAATGGTCCACTGACGTAAAATATCTCGGTCTTACTCTAGATAAAAGCCTTACATGGAAACTACATGTTGACATGTTAATAAAAAGGGCAATAAGGGTATTTGCTATGTGTCGATCGGCATATGGCAAAACATGGGGACTAAAACCAACAGTAATGAAGTGGATATACAATACCATGGTAACGCCGATACTAACATATGGAAGTATTGTGTGGTGGCCACGGACTAAGCTTGATATCTGTAAAAAAGACCTAGCTAAGTTACAACGATTGGCATGTATGTCTATTTCAGGTGCCTTTAAAACAACACCGACGGCAGCTATGGAGGTACTATTAAATCTTAAACCTTTACACGTGATAATAGAAATGGAGGCAAGGAAATCACTTTACCGACTACGGAATAATAAAGAGTGGTATCCAAATATGCCCCAAACTATTCACACTAGGATGGAAACTGACAACAATCTCGATAGGATTCTTGAAATGTGCGCTGACAACATTTCGACTATTCGAATCTTTAAAAGGAACTACAAAACATATTTCCCGTCACGGGACGAATGGGAAAATGGTTCTAAACCCGACAGTAAATGTCAAAACTGGTATACTGATGGATCCAAGATGCAGTCAGGAACGGGTGCAGGAATACATATTAATGGTCATGATATTCATGTAAGCATGGGACATTACCCTACAGTTTTCCAAGCAGAACTGTATGCGATAATAGTATCTGCAAAGAAGATCCTAGACATGAGATCACATGGAGAAAACATAAATATTCTCAGCGACAGCCAAGCAGCACTTAAAGCTCTGAGCTCGTATGAGACCAGATCTGGGCTGGTTTTGGAATGTGTTAAACTGTTGAATAAAATCGGCAGGAACAACAGGGTAAGACTGGCCTGGGTGCCGGGACATATGGGTATCGAAGGCAATGAAAGGGCAGACCAACTTGCTAAAATGGGTTCGGAAACTCCCTTAATTGGACCTGAACCATTTATAGGCATACCCAACATAACAATAATTAATGCATTAAAAAAGTTTGCTGAGGACAAACACACAAGATGGTGGTTAACGCAGCAAGGCCTAATACATTCCAAGAAATTCATTGGTATGAGGGCAATAGGCCTGGATAAGATATGGAAATTCAACAGAAGTCAAATAAGGCTACTGGTGGGAGTGTTCTCAGGACACTATACAACCAACAAACACCTCTATACTATAGGAGTAAGAGATGATCCCACATGCAGATTCTGTGGTAAGGAGCCCGAATCCATGCGGCACCTACTGTGCGACTGTGACGCTAGGGCCATCCAAAGAATAAAATACCTAGGACAGGCTTATCCGGATCCAGAAAGCTACAGGCTAATCGACCTTGGTGATGTCCTTAAATATGTCAACAACATATTTGGGGACGATACTGAGGTGTGTGGATAATAGGAATGGGGAACACACAAAAGATCCCAAAGGGTCGAAGTGTTTTTGACTGATGTCAACCCCAAAACCAATAAGATAAGATAAGATAATATATAATATTATGTAGGACAATTTACACATATTGCTCTGTTACCCTAGTGTGAGTTTTTTTAACATTTACTTTCGCGTTAACTATACTACTGCGGTAACATTTAGACCAATCACACGCTCGCATTTCTAGTTCTCAAAATTTCCATTGGAAGCGCTGAACTATTTCCCATACAATCTTTAGTTAAATTAAACGCAAAGTAATAGTTAAAAAACTCACACTGCGGGTACAGGTCGAAACTAACCTCTACTATGTATACTATGTGTACCAGAAGCAACGTTATAATATATAGTAATATATAATATTTTATATAATATTTCTGTACAGTTTGCCATGGTCTGGGTCTATCCCAGACCATGGCAAACTGTACAGAAAACCGTATTCATATTTTTTGCCATGGGTTGGTATCGAACCCATGACCTCTGGACAACGTCAAAAGCGCAACCACTAGTCTAAAGCTGTCTAAATATTATAACTCGGAGAAATCACTTTGTTTTAATTTTTAGTAGTCCAAAAAGTCTCACTTTATTAATATGAAAATTTGTTTAAATACTTACTATAAAAGAGGAAAGATTTTATTCTTTGTTAGTTTCATGTTAAACTAATGAACCTATTTAAATAATTATGTTTACCAATAGGACCCTCCGAACTTAAACGCGAGTAAAATTGCGAGGCACGTCTATTTTGTAAAAAAGTTAGCTAACAACCTCCTTAGCAAGAATGGGTTATGAAATAAAAATTATATAATCAAAAAAATATTTATTGCACAATAAGTCTATCATCTTTCCAAGCATAGCTCTTCTAGCGTATCAGCAAGAAGTTCAACCATTTCCTTATCCTCAAATGCCATGGTAGAATCGGAACAAAACGGTCTTTCGGAAACAGGTAGGGCCTCCATAGCTGTAACAAAGTCCTGAACGCGTCTTCTAGCTTGCCTGCGAAGAGAATTCCACTTAACCTTGTAGGGAATAGTCGGACAGGACTCATAGGCTCTTCTAGCAGCGTTACGTCTTCGTCGTAAGTCTACTAAGTCGGGTAGAAGTATGTAGCGAACCTTGGGTGAAGACTCCTTAATGGTGCTGCGACGAAATTGAGACGTAAGGGCATCGACAGAGTTCTTGGGGTCCTCCAGGGACCCTGTGACCTCGGGAATCAGACTGGAATCGTTGGATGATGGCGTGCTATTGGTGATTTCATTCTGAAAAAAAGAAACTTTTTTAAACAGGTATGGTATATAAAACATTATAGTATATTTATATAAAATACTATAAGGTTTCATATACCATATTAAGATACTACACAGATCTATTTATTTAATCAAAATGGCATACATGGCTAGAATTAGTTAATATAAAATCACAATCAATTTCATAATACTAACGTCATACATGTTCCTTGTAAGTAAAGTGTAATTTTATATGACTAATTAGTTGTTGTTATTATTATTATTTTTATTATTATAATCTAGGTACTCATTTATAGAATAATAGGTTTTTTTCAATTAATAATCTTTTTAATTTAATTATAAATGCCTTATCATTTTTAATTTTTATATAATTTGGTAATTTGTGAGGCGTTTTTTAATAAAAAAATACTTTACTTTAATAATGTTTATTACAACAAAAATATTCTTAAGTACAATTACAAACATAATATAGGTAATAATTTAATTTGGAATAATTGAATTGTTTGTTTCGACGTCAAGATAATTTAAAAAAAAATCACATTAATTAATAAAAAACAATAATAATACATAACTTTAAAAAGTAACAAAGAAACTACCTTAATTAATATTCAATTACATTGTGACTTCCCCATTTATAAAGTTTATTTTCACATAACAAAATTAAATCAAAATTAAAAATTATAATAAAACTTAAACTCATAATATGGGGATTTTATATTACCTACTTAAGAACCTACTCAAAAAAATAACACGCGGCATAGTGTCCAGAACCATGGCGATATTTCCTTTCTGGATCTTTGAGAGAGGAAAGTGCTAGCTCTCTGGTCACCTGTAACGTCGATCAAAAAAATTGTTTAAAAGCCGTTTTTGTTCATTGGTGCTCTGCTCCTAATGGTCGTAGCGTGATGTAGTGTGTAGCCTATAGCCTTCCTCGATAAATGATAAATTAGGACTCGTTATATAGGGTTTTGGGTGAGCCGAGCACGAATTTGAGGTTCATTTAAAAATCCAAGATGGTGGCCTCAACTTTATTTTTAAAATTCGACATAGAGCTCGTTATATGGAGTTTTGGGTGAGCCGAGCACGAATTTGAGGTTCAATTAAACATCCAAGATGGTGGCCTCAACTTTATTTTTAAAATTCGACATAGGACTCGTTATATAGGGTTTTGGATGAGCCGAGCATGAATTTGAGGTCCATTTTAAAATCCAAGACGGCTTTAATTTTATTTTTAAAAATCGACATGGGACATTGGGTGTTTCGAGCACTAATTTAATGTCTATTTTAAAATCCAAGATGGATAAAGTTATGGTCGCCATCTTGGATTTTAAAGTGGAGCTCAAATTTGTGCTCGGCACACACAAAATCATATATAACGAGTCCCATGTCGATTTTTGAAAATAAAGTTGAGGACGCAATCTTGAATTTTAAAATGGACCTCAAATTCATGCTCGGCACACCCAAAAAAATATATAACGAGTCCCATGTCGTTTTTTAAAAATAAAGTTGAGGCCGCCATCTTGGATTTTAAAATGGACCATAAATTCGTGCTCGGGACACTCAAAAACCTATATAACGAGTCCCATGTCGATTTTTTAAAATAAAGTTGAAGCCGCGATATTGGATTTTAAAATGGACCCCAAATTCGTGCTCGGCACACTTAAAAACATATACATGGTGACTTTGAAAGGATGTACTTTGGGCTAATATGAGGTTCTACTGATCAATACGAACAACTTCTCCCATGGAACTATGTGCCGCAAATGAAAAAAAATATTGCCTTCTCCATACAAACTAGTAATGTTAAAATTACCAATTTGTATAGGGAGACCATTTTTTTTTTTCATTTGCGACAATTTTTTTTTTATCATATGTTATTTATTACTAATTTTCTATATACGAAAGCAATGTATATCGCTTTAGAATAAATTAATTCCTACTTATTGATTTTTTTACCCTTAAGCCACTTCCGTAAATTTTCTTACTCCCATGGTTATGATGTTGCTACGACATTTTAGCCGTGTCTTAGCTGGAACGTAACACATAGTCGTTACTATTTAATAAATACCTACCTTCATATTTTATAAGTTTTTTTTTAATTGGCAGGGTAGTTGTAAACAATTACCTAGCGAGTACCGAATCCAATGCAGCGATAACTTTCACTTTTGTAGTAAGTTGCCGCGCGGGTAGACGCGCGGCCCAACTGTTATACGTTTAGTTTAACTAAGTAGTATTGATAGCTGATATAACAAGGAATTTGTCCAATAAATCATTAATGGATGAAGCTGAGATGATACAATATCAAAATAATTAATTATTTGATTGAAAAAAGGTATGTTCCTAAATCTATACATAGAGTAATAATAAAATTTACGATTTTCGACTTTCCGTGTATGTACATGATTTTTTTGCAAAAAAAAGCAAGTTTATCGTTTAATGCAATATTTTCTAATAAAATATTTACAATAAGGCTATTATTAAATACTAGATCTGCCCCGCTCTTTCACTCGCCATTTCATTTCGAATAAACCGGATTTAATATAAAACGTAGCTCACCTATAGCGACATTATAAGCGAGTAATATTATTCTTGTTAGTTATAGGATAAATAATTTGAAAAATCGGTTCAGTAGAGTTTGTCATGGTTCTCGGTGTTTATAAAATATAATATGTATTATTTTTTATTTAAATCTTAAATAACATAAAACTAATTATAAATAGACCAGATATTCTAATTTCCTTACAGTAACCGCAGAATCACTCTGGATCAATAGGGAATATTGATCCAGACACTATATCACGTCAAAAAAGTTACTACGGATTCTTTTAAAACTCATCTTCACTCTCTTTAATCATTTCTTTTCAATAATCAATAATTCTTTGCAATTCTCCTCAATAATTAAAACATGCAAACACGGTATGCACATTTATTTATTTATTGTATGTTTTTTTTTATTGGAGCACGGCTTGTGACTTTGAATCTACCTGATGGTAAGAAGACCTACAAAGTTCATAAAGAGGGTCGATCAATACATTGTTGTTTAACAAAATTGATCGCTCCTACTATGCCGGCTAAATGGTGTAGTTAGGAAATAGGGGGATACAAAGACATATCATCGTTTAAACAGAAAAGTGGCATTATTCAAAAAGAACAAAGCTTACAATATGAGCATTTAAAATGTTAGTTCCAGTACCTACCGAGTAGTATTGTGTACCGAAAGGACACTTGCGACACAGATGAGCTTAAAATAATAATTTTATAAAGTGTCTTTTATCCATATAAAATTCGATTAATAATGCTTTGTTCTGCCTAATATATATTTTTTTTATTTTTGAAAAATATTACTTGTCCATTTAACCGACGATATTTGCATTACGGGTCTATTTTAATATCCTCGCTACTTTATCGTCAAAGCAGTCGCCCGTTCCGTAACCACACCAAGAAATAAGATTACCACCTTGACAATAAATTAATGTAGTAGTCCCGGGTAAACCGGTGAACCCACAGACTAAAACCGAAACATAACTAGGTCGCTTGACGGTTTTTGCATCTGTATATGTTCATTTGTATTATTACATAGATATACATAAATAAATATTATACGGAAATAGTACCACCGTGTACGTACTGTACACGGTGGCTGGGCCGCGCGTTGTTTCAGAAGTCTCCATCTATCCTATAATGGTCGGCACCACCTTATATTTAGTTAAAATAAATAAAATACACGGGATTTTTCTTTTTAAATATTTCCGTCAATACTAAACAGATTGAAGTGAGGTTTGCGTGGTTGGAGAGTATATTTTTTACAAAGTAGACCTATTTTTAAGTTTTTAAGTTGTGGTCGGGAAAAATAAATTTGATGATCTGGGCGCTATTTTTAAGGATAAATCTGGTGATGCCCGGGCTTATTATCATGTCATACAAAGAATATCATTTATCATTCAAACGGGCAATGTTGCGAGTATACCTACTAGGTGCGTTTAGTCACTATAATAGCTGGGACATAGGGGACCATTTTTTGTTGTTGTTTTTATTTTAGTTAAAATTTATTTAAATGGTATATCAACTAGATTTGAGTATATTAAAGTGCATTTCAACAAAAAAACAACTATAATCCCATATAACTTTTTTAAATTAAGTTTTACAAATTGAGGATTTTTTTACAAACTTAAACTAGATTTTTGCTAACTGCGGGCATAATAATTGTTAACAATCTTATTATAAATAATGGGGCTTAGCACGCGGACAACGATAAGATATATACCGACTCGACTTATACCGTCTGCTGTCGAAAAATATATCGAATTGGTGAGCACGCAAACCGACATCGATAAATATCTCGAGCTTTGTCTTCTAGTTAAAACTAGTGTGTTTTCGTTGACAATTACGAAAACATTTATGTAATAAATAAATAATTATTACCTTATACGATGCATTTATTTTATATTATTATTAATAATCGTTACACAAATATATATTTTAATTTAAAAAGATTAAAAAATACATATATTTAACAAAATAAAAATAAAGCCGAAGAAAACTTGTTACCTTGGCCTAAAAAAAGATTTTGTTTTTTGGTGAGTTTTTTTTAATTTATTAAGGCATTGGATAGGATTAAAAATATGTAATGGAAAGTACGTATAGATACGGAAGTGGTCTAAGACCTAAAAACGCTATTCAAACGAATTGTCAGACATATTTTCTTACGCATTGATTGGTTATGATCGCATTTGTGTCACTTTTTATTTTGGTTTGTAATGCGGGCGGCTATCTTTTATTCTTATGACTGGTAAGGCGATTAAGCCTTAAAGTACTTTCCTATTATATACTTCAATTATATAAATCAAATATATTATTTTATGGATGTTTTGAATTTTATGCAATACGGCGACGTGTGAAAGATTTATTTTAATTATCCGTCTGAATAATTAAATTACATACACAATCAATTTTTCCGCATTCAAGACCTATCTGAACTTGAAAACCTCTGAACTTCAGGGGTTACCGAAGTTCAAAGGTTTTCACTCTAGTAGTGATCGTCCCCTCTAGGATTTGTTCGCTTTAAAATATTAAGACTAACCTACTGCCAATTCATAATAATAAATAGGTACATGAAGTTAAATAAAAAATTTACACGATAATAATATAAAACAAGAATTTTAATATTAATTAAATTATTTTTTCTAAATAGCATAACTCTAGGAACATAAATACTTATTTTCTGATAATCTCATTTTCATAATCTATTTCTTGGTTTGGGCATCCAGATTTTTTTTTCAAAATCATTGTTTTTTGAGGTTCTAGTTGTTCCAGCAACTTTTCTATAACACGCACATTTATAGTCACTTAAGTATAACAGTTTTTCTAACGAGAATAAAACAATTTTGGTTCTGTTTTTAGCTATTAACTCAATAAAAATATCAAAGCAAAAGTAATTTCGACACTTATCAGCACCTAAAAGAAACGTGATAAAAATTGTATATATATCGACTTTTGTCTACAATCTGACAGTTTAGTTTTGATGTTAATAAGCTGCGTGCTACCGTTTTCGATAAAAGTCGACATATATCTTCCAATGCGTCAAATTAGTCTATTCGTTATATATCGTGGTCGCGAGTGTTAGCTTTGTAGATATATGTCTTATCGATCGATATGTATCGAACCGAATGACGCGCGTGCTCGGCCCCAATGTGGCCCTTCAATCCTGATGCTTATATATAATATTAGTATATATTTTACTTTTTCAGTTTAGCTGAGCATTGAGGAATGGTGGGACTTGGCAAGTTTACACCTAGAACTGTTGCTGGAGTGTGACTTCGCATCTGGGGTCTGGTAGGAATTGGAGACATCTCAGCCTGTTGGAATGATTCTATGGAAGGTAATTACTATTGCGGTGTATGATCCTACTCTGTCAGAGCGAAACATATCTGCTGTTTCATAGATACGACTACGCAACATTATACATTTTTGTATCTTTAAATACAATAAAATTGTTAATAAATAAAATTAAAAAAAAAGCATATGAGATGACCTCTAATTATGCTAAAATAATATAGGCTATTTAGAAATCTATCTGTCTGTTTGTTTGTACATGTATCTTAAAAACTACTGGAGAGGGGAGTGAACAGCAGTCCCCGGACTTGAGACCGTGAAGCAGACCTTTCCGAATTCAACTCTCTTCTTCACTGCGTTCATTACTCCCTTACCCAATCAAATAGTTGTCATTCGACATTCAAAATAAAACTGGTACCTAAATGATTTCGAAGGTACTTACTAAACATTAACAATACTTTTCTGTTTACCAACTTATTAATGTGTGTTACGCACACGCATTAATAAGTAAATAAAAAATAAGTTCATTAAAATCTCCATAGAGGTTTAAGCTAATGGCTTGCTAAGTTTTCGTGTCACTTTTAAAATGCATTAATTCACCTAGCTGAATATTTTATCAGGTAAAGAATTAATAATATACCACAACTATGAAGGCACTTGAGTTCCCACTCACAGCAAAACAATATTAATACCTACGTTTTTGTACAGTTTACCTCGGTCTGGGTGGTTATATAATATATATAATTAAATAAAATTATTATATAACCTATTATTATCATTTGTCCTAATTCGCATAGTAAGGGAGACTGGGGCTGGTTGTGACAGGGGTAGGTAGTTACAGCGGCAATAGTTGTTAAACAGAGAACGCCATATTGTATCTGTATAATGTAGATTCATACTACTCGTAAGTTTGTGTTTAGTAAAGAGGTTTGTAATTTGCTTCTAGGTTGGAAGTTACCTATATTTTGTTTTTATGAGGCATTAGATAAAAATAAGATTATAATTTTGTAAAAAGTTACTGTGTTTTCGTTTTAATTAGACAATACACTGCTTTGTAATTGGTAATATAGTGTAGACATAATATTTATTTATTTCAATTTAAATTAAGAAAATAAACTGATTGTTCTTAGTAGAAAGTCTTTGATTGCAATTGTTTTTTTAATGTAATATTTTGCCCCTTGTGGTGTAACGACCAGCCCCTGGCGCGGGGTTAAAAGTTTTGAACCCCTTTTTTCCCAGAATTCATTTATTTATGCCATTTCTAATAATCTGGTACCTAAAATTATTTTTAAATTTGAAACTTGTAGTAGTGTAGTAGTTACTTAAACAAAAAAAAATCAGGTAAAACAATCAAACGAACAAAAAGTTGTGACAGTTTATAAAAAAAATGTCACATCCAGCCCCAGTCCCCCCTACACCGGTACCTAGAGCTTTTTAATGTTCTACATAATATTAGTATTTAAAAAACGACAGTTACAATTTAATTTCAATAAACTATATCATATTATAATAGTACAGGGCTGGATTTGATACAGCCAGACTAAAGTAAAATGACTGTTTTTGTTTAATAAAATCAGAACTATACTTCATATATTTTTGTTTACCCAAAGGGGATAAAATTTCCTTTATTTATTATTAAAGACTATACTTTTTTGACAGCATTGATGGTGCCGACTTGGTGGCGACTTTTAAATAGTTTGCAATTTTGTATGTAACACTAAACAGCGATTCACATGGTGCTCTAATTTCGCTGTGGGACCAATTCTTTGAGGGCGAAAAAAAATCAGTTGTTTTATACATTTTTTCAGTATCTACTTGATTAAAATGATTTTAATTATGTTAGACATCTGTGAAGCACTGTATATACGGTTTCTGTTACATCCTTTTTGATATTGGTAGGTACTTAATATAATGATTTTTTTTCAGCTACAAGTGTTTTCCACGAGGTCTTCCACGAACTAGCTTCGCACGTTCCCGGAATTGAGATGTGGTAGCAGACGAAACGGTGCTAGCAGACACAACGGTGCTAACAGACGCAACGGTGCTAGCAGAGGCAAAGGTGCTAGCAGGCGCAACGGTGCTAGCAGACACAACGGTGCTAGCGGAAGCAACGATGCTAGCAGACACAACGGTGCTAGCGGAAGCAACAATGCTAGCAGACGCAACAGTGCTAGCAGCCGCAATCGTTTCTTTATATGTTAGTGGTAATTCGTAGCTTGATGTGGTTTACTAAAAAATAAAACAAAAGTCATTAATTACTTCAAAGTTCAAAATTTGTAATACATACATACATACATACATATCATCACGGGTGCCTTACGGCGCCCGAGACCGCCTAGACGGCCCCAGGGTACCCAGCGGAGAGGTTTTAATCCCTCCTCGTCGTGCCGATGGTATGAGTCTACACCGAACAAGTGGCTAGCTCGTCGCGATGTTTTGAATAGACTCAATAACCCATCTATAAACAGTTTCACAAGTTGGTATAGTGAAACCGGGACCGACAGCTTTACGTGCTTCTCCAAATGTACATAAATTTTTGAATTAAAAACTCATTGGTACACACCGGGATTCGAACCAGGGACCTAAGTGTTTTTAAGTCCAAGGTCTAACCAACAAGGTCTAAACAACGTATATAAATAATGTAAATTTGTGATAATGTAGGACATTTTATAAATATTGTTCTGATGTCAGGTAAATGCAGTAATTTTTTTGTTACTTTTACGAAACAAACCTCTACAGTTGGTTCAATTATTGTTCATTGCGGCCCTTACTAAAGTTTGGCCTTTAGAAAATAATTGTGTTACTAGAGTTGCATGCATATTTTGATCGATATGTACATATGCATGCTCTTGCTTTTGAGACTGTCGTTATATAAGAGTTTATCTCCGACTTTTCAGTTCGCATATGGTATCGACTCTAATCCATGGTTCTTGGATTTAAAAAAATATACTATTGTCTTTATCCAGGAAATGTATCAGCCATTTACCCTCCGCTGTCATCGGATCCGACGCGACGCCATAGGTGACATAGTGACTGCCTCCAGCCTTACCGTCGGTTCCTCCCTCTTTCTTTTATTGCCTCCCTGTGGACAGGTGTACATAGCACGTGAAAGGTTCGTTAGCGGTTTAGCAGAATGTAGTGTGTTTCTGAGACCGTAAAAGTTGAAGAAACTTATGTAGATGCATCTTACCACGAAGGATATTCTTCTGATCCTGACTACAATTTGCTTCACCTTCTCTTCCGGTATGCTCGTTAGCACGAATAGTGTTTTGTCGTTGAGCGGATCGGCTTTGAGCAGTTTCCAAGCATCCAGCCTATATAACGGGATTAACTTCTCTAGCAGCGTCATATTGCCCCTGAAGCGTGGGTATCGTTTTTGGTTTTTGTTTTTAACGGTCTAACCAATTCGGCCTCCATGTAAAGATATAATAATATTAGCAGTGCCTCCAGACCCAGATCCTTGTTATAGTCTCCAAAAACTTCGAGAAACAACTCTTTGTTACTTTCGAGCTCCGGTTCCGTATCATAAAAGAAGTTATTCGAAGTATCGGTCAATACTATAATTTAAATGATCATTGTAAAAAAAAATAGTCTGGAATTTGGGTTGAGCAAGTAGGCACCAACTACAGTAATACAAAATGGGTTCAAATACTTACTTTGCATTTTCAGAAGTCTATTCTGTTTTCTTAAATCTGGTATTTTGATCCAACACTTACCTCGTCAGCATGGGTGTCGCAACTATCTGGGTTTCCTCCTAATGCTATCCGAAGCATTTCATAGGAGTTGCTCAACTCCGCGCGACGCTCCCTTTCCAACTCCGCGTTCCGTTCGCGGCGTTTCTTGCTGTCAAAAGAAATTCCAAATTCAAATATCAATTTTTCAATTAATTTCTAGGGACATACCCCCTGCCCCAGATTACACTTCAGGGGGTTTCCACGAGGTCTTCCACGAACTCGTTTGACACGTTCCCGGATATAATTGGTGCTAGCAGACGCAACTGTGGTGCTGGCATAAGTAGAGGTGGATGCGACTGGTCCACACGTTAGTCTGGTCCCTTTGACAGTTTGCTCACCTAAAATAAAAAGTTGGGTGCTTAATGGAGCCCGAAATGTAAACCAACAAGTGGCGTGCTCATCGTTGTGTATATATAGACACAGTAAAATAAAGGGTGTCCAGCGGGAATTTTTCAACTTTAAAATTTCATATAAAAAAAACACAGATTTGATTTATTTTTATTAAAACAAAATGTACAACATTAATGCGGATTTCATTTCTTAAACACTATATCATTTAAATGATGACCGTTTTTTTGTACGCACTCCTGTAGTCGGACCCTTACATTTGCAATTACGCGACGGCAAAGCTCTGGAGTAATGCTTTGAACTTCAAGGCGAATATTGGCCTGCAGGGCTTGAATTGTCCGGGGTGGCCATGAGTCCGTACTTACTGATCAGTTTATTTGGAAAAATTGTTCTTAACTTTCCCATCGACACCCTAGCTGTATGGCACCGTCTTGCTGAAATTGTGTCCTATTGTTGTAACCTGAATACAGCTGCAATTGCGGTAGCAGAAATTCTATCATACGGCAATACACCGGAAAAGTGACTGTTACTCCTTGGTTAAAAAAATAGGGCCAAATTACACCGCTAGCCGAAATGGCACACCAAACTGTGGTTTTCAAGCAATGTAAAAGTTTCTGGTAGCGTTCTCTTGGGTTGTTCGGGCACCAGTATTCTGTTTATTTACATATCCATCAATGTGAAAATGTGCTTCGTCACTAAACAAAATGTTTCGCAACGTGGTAGGTGTTCGAAAGCGTTCCAGCATTGTTCTTGCGAAGGTTTCTCGCAAAGGATAGTCACTTTCGTTGAGACCGCTCCCGTCCAGTGACTCATGATTACTAACAAATCCGCAAGTACCGCGCTTTCAATGGTACAAACCCCGCTATTACTTCGATAATTGCCGTTTAAAGTTAAATAAATATCTTACCGAAAACATTTTGCACTATAATATGTTAGAATAGTTATTACACATAAAATTTATATAAGTACATTTTAATAAATTTTTGCACAATTTTATGAAAAACATACTCTTTCTTAGTGTTTACGATACTGTAAAAAATGAAAATGTTAAAAAAAAATATTTACATAATAAAACATTATTTCATTAGACTTAAGTTAGATTTTTTTTATAACACTAGATGGCAGATGAGTGTTTATAATGTTTGAATACCGAACGACGGTCTTCTTTCGAATCCCAGCCACTATTTTTTTTTATTGCAATCTTATGTTTTACAAAGTACCGTATCTTGATCTGTAATTTTTATATGGTCATAACGAACCAAAATAATCATCCTATCGAATTTTATATAGAAATCTGTATCATCAAAAAATTTTATCCAAAATATGAAAAATTTTAAGTTTGAGGTTAATAGTAATAACAGCTTATTTTGCCACAGAATGTCTTCTTTCGTCGTACTTCTACTTTTTATATAATGGAGTGTTTTTTCGAGTAATTTCACTCTCGTTAGCTAAAACAAAATAATAATGTTAATGTTTTTTGTTGGAGCGCGACTTGTGACTTTGTATATACCTGATAGTAAGTAGACCTACAAAGTCCAAGAATGTCGATTAATATATTGTTGTTTATCGGCATTTGATCGCTCCCACTCAAGGCGGCTAGACGGTTTCGAAACAGGCGGTGGCCACTATATCAACTATATCGTATTCATTTTCGATATTGTTTGTAACGCCAAAGACAATTTTTGCACGACATTAACTTTCCTTAATGCTGGTTGCACAAAGGCTAAAAAGTCAATTACTATTTCCGTCAATGATTTTGTATGATATTTTCTTTCGATAATGCTGGTTGGATGTAGGCAATAGTCAAATCCGTTAATGTTGGTTGCATGAAGACTATAGATTTACAATTTGTTATTTTTGTCAATTTTCTATGGAAGCCACTTTAATGAAATGATGTTCATTTTCGTTGTTGTTGGTAACATCCGCAATTGTGTCCCGCAGTTTACGATAAGCTTCAGCCATTTCGAATCGTTGAACTCTTTCCAGTTCAGTGCTTCGTAATCGACGCTGGGCCTAAGAATTATCCTCTGCAAAGACCAAACGGACAGAAACACAGACGGACATCCGATTTTTTATTGCGGAAACCGCAAACGACGGTCTTGTATTGATACACCCATGTATTTCCCTATGTATAAGGTTCGTTCACTTTGTTTATGGAAGCGTTTATGATAAAATCGATATTCCATGTCTTCGTCATTAATACGCAGAGGTAACATGTTATGCTATGTCTTCAACCTGAAGATATTTTGAGAACTTCGACGCGAAAATTATTTATATTTGATTTTTTTTTATAGAATATTAGAAACATTTTTTTTTCATTCATTCGGTAGGTAATTTTTTTTTAGTTTATTCTTATCAATCTATTATTATTTTTTAAGCTTGTAATGTTATTCCAAAGGGTAGAACTCAACGTAAAAAGACACTTTTAGGCGATTTCGTGATATGACAGTCTTAAAATAATAATAAGTGAAAAATATTTTAAAACTGCAATAAATTTTAGTCTATTTTTTTTTGTACAACTAATGTATTAAAAAAACTAAACACAAAATAAATAAATAATAATAATGGGTCCGCCAAATAACTTTTTTTTTTTTAGGCTATAAAAAAAAACTACTGAATATTTTTTCAAATTTCTTTTTTTATTTGAAAGTACAATCCTTCCGGTTAATAATGGAAAATAATTTCATTCAAATGGCTGCCTCGGCTGGCCATGCAGTAGCCTACACGATCGGTCCAATTTTTAAGTACATTATCAATTGTGTGCAGCTGTATTTCACCAATGGCTTTACGAATATTGTCCTTTAAAGCATCAATTGTCTCTGGCTTGTCGGCGTAACACTTATCTTTGACGGCACCCCACAAATAATAGTCCAACGGTGTCAAATCGCAGCTCCGAGGTGGCCAAACGACATCAGCTCTGCGGCTGATAATGCGATTTTAAAAAACACGGCGCAAAACATCAAGTGTAGCGTCGTCTGTGTGGCACGTAGCGCCGTCCTGTTGAAACCAAATGTTGCCATATCCTCCTCTTCAATTTCTGTGAACAAAAATTCGTTCAACATGGCCCGATAACGATCGCCATTGACTGTAACGGCCACTCCTTGCTCATTTTCGAGAAAAATGGCCCAATTATGCCTCTGGACCAAAATCCGCACCAAACAGTGACTCGTTTTGGGTGCACCGGCTTTTCAATGAATGCTGCGGGTTTTCTGTGCCCTAAATGCGACAATTCTGCTTGTTTACATACCCGCCAAGATCGAAATGAGCTTCATCTGAAAAGATGATATTTTACCATGATTATGAAAGTAATGTCGCAATATTTCCCAGCGTTGTTCAAGCGTATACACAACCATATTCGTTCAGCGGAAGGATAAAACTAATTATCTGTCAAATCAGACGATGAGCTAAGTGTTGCCATTCACGAAATAAGCACTAGTTGAAAAAAAAAGTTAGATGGAGGACCCTGTAGCACCATTTATTAGTTATCTTAATGAAGTAGTTATATAATTGTTATATAAAATGTTAGCACAAAATAAAAAAAAAGAACATAAAGAAAATATAATATCATATTTTACCTATTTGTTACATATTCAGTCATAATATTTGTAGATGACTAGATACATAACGGCAAAATTTTACTATGTCTATGTTTGAGTAATTTCTAATTAGACTATATACTTTTTATTTTACAATAATTACAAAATAAACAACGAATACTGATAAACAAAAATCACCCTTCACTTTGTAACCGTTCAACTGAAATAAAAAAAAAACGTTATAAATAATGTCAATACACCTTTTTATTTTTGATTAAGAAATAGGTAAATAGTGAAAATAATATTTAAAAAGTCAAGTTTTGATTTATTTGGCATATTACCATGTATTTATCTGATAGCAAGCAGAACTACAAATTACATACATTACATTAATGATTTATTTTATGTAAATTTTTACCGATATTTTTAAATAATCAAAAAGTGTTAAGGCCTTAGAGTGCGTTTGGTTATGCTGCTATAGATATCATCAACAAAAGAACATGGATAATTTTTAATTAGCTTGATTTAGAAAAAACTTATGTTATTATAATATGATAAATTACTACCCAACCGACCGCACTTAATACTTAGTTCAGATTCCATTAACCAGCCAATTGTCATCTGCCACACAAGTGTGCCTTATTGGGTTACATGCAGGCGGGTATAACCTAACCAACCACTTGTCGATCTAAATAAAACCTTTCATGAGTCGAGTAAGCAGGTAAGTAACAGTAATAATAATAAAAATAATATAAAATGAAATAAAACTTACTTTGCATTTTCAGAAGACTGTTTTGTCTTCTTAAGTCTGCTAATTGGACCTCAGGTGAAGGCATTTTCAGGGCTTTTACTGCCTCGACTAGTAGCTTTTCTCTGGATAACTGAAAAACAAAAACATAAATTATCTAGAGGCTGTAAAATAAACAAATTATTTCGTCTTCTTAGCAATTCTCCACTGTTAATAAAATGTTCCATAATATATTTAATTTGGGAAATTTGCATTTAATCACCGCGGGCGGTGCCTGGTCACTCAGACAAGATGAAGTTTATGACGACTCGACACATTATTTTTCTTGGAGTTCAGACACCAAACTTAAATGAACAATGACATACTTTACAATTCATGATGCGGAAATACTTCTGCACTTTTGGGGAATGTCGGTAATTAAATTTTACGAAAATAATTCGAGCTGCTAGTGAAAATAAGTATAATATAATTCGGCCACCATGCTGCCCGAATTCGGGAAAACTCATTCGGATACCCAAATTAGTTTACCTACAATTGGGCAAACGAAATATTTGTAATTGCGCCTCACATATTAAAATATTGTCATTTGTCCAAAACTTACCTCGTCAGCATGGGTGTCGCTATTCTCTGGGTTGCCTCCTAGTGCTATCCGTAGCATGGTATAGGCGCTCCCCAGCTCCGCGCGTCGCTCCCTCTCCAACTCCGCGTTCCGTTCGCGTCGTTCTTGCTGTCAAAAGAAAACTCAAATTTAAATATGAAACTTTTATGTTAACGTATAGTGTTATATTTTATTGACCGCCTTTATGGTAGAGGTTGCGCGGTTGCGTGTTCGATTCCCACCATAGGAAATGCCACAAAGCCTTCCAAATATGAGAACCTAAGCTGGCTAAAGATACCAAAACAAAAGCGAGAACAAAACCTATTATAACCAATTAGTGCTCAAGAAGTGAGAACAAAATAAAGTCTCACTCTCTAACTCATCTATGAACAGTTTCACAAGTTGGTAAAGTGAAACTATCATATTGTCAAATACATATTTTATTTATTTATTAAAAACTTATTGCTACATACGTATTGGGGTTTGAACCTAGGACCTAAAAACTGACGTGTTTTCAAATAAAGTCTAACCACGTCACCACGTGTTTAGTTCCTATTCAATTAAAATTAATGGGCACTGGACAGCTGTTTTTTTTTTCGCTTTTAACTTTTCTTTGGTTTCATAGTGAAAGAGGATTAATTAGTAGGACTCCAGTGAAGCTGTATAGTATATTGGTAGGTAATATTAGGTAAACCTACCAGATTTAACTTCGGGGGTTTTCCATGAGGTCTTCTACGAACTCGTTTGGCACGTTCCCGGATATTTATCACGCTAGCAGACGCAACTGTGTTGCATATGCCAGCAGTAGAGGTGGATGCCAATGGTCCACACGATTTGCCCATGCTTACCTAAAATAAAAAGTTATCATCACGGGTGCTTAATGGAGCCCGAAATATAAATCAACAAGTGGCGTGCTTGTCGCTGTGTATATATATCCCAATAAAACTAAAATTAATAAAGAGCCCACCTGCTTTTGACCGGTTTTGCCACGCGGCCGGCCACGAGAACGTTGGACTGGTTTCTGAAGAGAATAATATATATCAATATTTCTTTAAAAGATAAATCAATACCAAATATTGACACATTATTCGTTTCTTTAAAATTTAAACAATAATTCAATTATCAAGAATAAAATATTAAATATAATAAAATAAAAAAAATAATTTGAATAAATATTAAAAAAAAAGTTTTTAGCTAATATTGTTAAATATTCGATGCAGGTTTATCCACCTCTACTCACAAATAATTCAAAATCTAGACACTATGGTGTTTTGTCTCTTTCTTACTAATAAGTATGACAAGATAGCGGGTACTTTAGGTATTAAGTGCGAAATTGTATTAAATTTATTCTGTCTCAGTTTCGTGACAAAATTTTGAAGCCTACTAAACGAAGTTGAGACAAAATAAATGTATTCTTTATAAATAAGGTATTAAACTCTCTAATTCTTAAATAAGGGATTAATCTCAAAATATTATGCATTTAGTAAGTAAGCTACTAAATTTTGTCACGAAGTTGAGACAGAATAAATTTAAAACAATTTCGCACTCTCGCTAAGGTTAGCTGGTATCTACCAGCTAACCTACCAGGTATCTACCTGGGTCATTAAAGCGTGCCTATGTACGTAATCCATTTGTCTATACTACTACCCAAATATTATAAATATGAAAATAAATCTGTATGTCTTTTCACAATTAAACCGATTTAAATAAAAATTGATACGGAGATTGACCCTGGGTAGATTTCTTTAGCAATAGGGTATATTACTTTACGACATAGCTACAGAGGTGGCAGATATACAGGCGATTGTGTTATAAGAGTCTCATATAAACGGTTTTAAAATAAAACAGATACAAGATAGAAGTCTAGGAATCCGTAAAAAAAGGGGGAGAGTAGGAGTTATATGTGAAAGTCAAACATTTTAGATATAAACTTAAAAAATAAGCAACACAAAAACAGTTTTTTTTTTTACTTAAAAAATATATATATGGACAAAAGTAATATAATAATAAATTAAATATGATGATAACTTATTTATAAATCTAGATGAGCAATACCTTTGTTTTCACCCCAAGCGGCACAAATATGTACCTATTTGAAAATATTTTCACAAATTCAAATGATTTCCCGCAACGGTGCAACTGTCAAAACTACTTGTCCCATTTTTTTTAACAGAAGTCCCAAAAATTCTGCAGCAGCGGGACCATGTCACTACTACAACAAGATTGCAATAAGTTATCGCACATATATAATTTATTAAAAAAAAACCTGTATCGATTATGTTTTGCTAAACATAACTCAGCTTAGCAACTGAGATGGCTGATTTTTTTTCTTACAGTTATTTCATGAACGTAGTAAAAACAAATTTGTTTTTACTACGTTCATGAGTTATTTAAGTACAATACAATAATAATAAGTCATGTAAAACAAAAGAATTTGTTTCTAACCCAAATCCATAAATGAAAAGAATACGAGAACCGTAGGCCACGAAGTTTGGTTTAAGCTATTATGCTTAAGTAGTATTTTTTACCTGATAAAATTTTATAACATCTGTCATCACGGGTGCCTTTTTGACTCCCAAGAACCGTTTAAACGGTCTCAGGGTACCCAGAGGAGGGATTAACCCATTCTCATTTCGCCGATGGTATTTAGAGGTAACACCTAACAGGTGGCGAACTTGTTGCGGTATTTATGATCGTATAGCTTCGTTGTATAAAGCGGTCACCCATCCCGGGTCTGGCCTTGTTGTCATATGCTTAACCTTGTTTTCAGTTACGCAGATGTAACTTATCATTTAGTAAAATACCTTTTTCGCAATCATGTTGTAATTTAATAATATTACTTAATATCTATATGAAGATAGATACAGAGTCACATGCTGAACTTGATATCATCAAAAAACCGTCAAGCTTAAACTGCAGTATAGCATGCCCGCAGAGGCACAGAGTATATAATAGTGCAGAGGGTAGATATAAATGTATTTATTTTTCTAAAAAATCATTTCCATATCATTTTATTCTTCGTTTCATAATATCTACTTGTTGTTGTATAAATTTCTAGCTTACTAAAATCCACCCACAGACCATTTTTTTTTTAATTAGAATCTTTTATAAATCGAAGCCTATAAATAATTTTAACTTAAATCTAATTGAATATAGGTATGTGGTACAAATATTCCATTCCAAATTTTAAGATAATTAATAATAATAATAGTTATAAGTCGTTCTCGGCATATTTGGACCGGCAGACGGTCAGGGGCCTATTTCATAAACGTGACAATTTTAATTTACCATAACAGATAATACATTGCACAGTTTACTTGGAATTATTTACTTAGAACTATATAAAGCAAACATTGTCATCGTAAATTACAATTATCACGTTTATGAAATAGGCCCCAGATCAGATCAGTCCGATTATGGCCACTTTGTTATTATTTCTAATTAGGTTCATATTTAGTCAAGCTTTAAACTAGTTCCAAATTAGAACTTCTTAGTGTAGATATTATGCCAGATCTACATAATCAACTTAAGCTAAACTTTACCGAAAATTCGGAAACTTGCCAATTGAAAAAAATATAATGATTGAACGAAATAAATACTGAAAAAAGCGTCTAATTAAATGTTTTTCAAGTATGTTACTGATTACATAATAATAATAAACTATAAATATATGTTTTTCGTTTCATTTTATATCCTTATAACGTAAAAAAAATTTTAAAAAATTATATTCATTTAGTTTTATTTATAGCAACACTACTCGTAATATTTTGAAATAATAAATATAATTTAATATATGCGGCGAAATAAATGCATATGTATCTAGGTATTATAGTTTCAATTAATACTTATTTAGTTTAAAGGTGGGACGAAATTAAGGTCTCTACAACTTTGCTAGGCCGACCCACCGGTTTTCAGGAGACTACTGCATCGAATTCTCGTCGGGGAGTTGTTCTCCTTTCAGGGTGCGGTTACGTAACGGGCGGTTGGATAAAATACATTGCCACAGCCGTCTCGTAACTGCCCTATTTAGCCGGCATAGTGGGAGCGATCAATGTTGTTAAACAACAATGTGTTGATCGACCCCATTCGGACTTTGTAGGACCACTTATCGTTAGTTAGATGCAGAGTCACATGCCGTGCTCCAATAAAATAAAACTTATAATAAAATGATAGTTTTTTTTTTATCGGAGACAGCATGTGTCTTTGCATGTACCTGGTGGTAAGCAGACCTACAAAGTCCATAAATAGGGCCAATCAATACGTTGTTGTTTAACAATATTGATCGCTCCCACTATGCCGGCTAAATTATGCAAATACGAAATGGGCGGCGACAAAGACAATATCCTCGCTATTTTATCGTCAAATCAATCACCCGTTTCGTAACCGCACCATGAAAAGAGACTACTACCTCGACGAGAATATCAATGCAGTAGTGTCTTAAAAAGCGTATGATTGGGTCACTTGACGGTTTTAATATAATTGTAATAATTAAACATAGAAAGTTTCGCAAAATTAATTTTAAAGGAGATTTTTACTTGTAAAAGTTAGTACAAGAGTAACTTTAATTCGTCTGTAATTTTGGAAATTGTATACTTTTGTTTGACAGAACAACATCCTTACTAAAAACGGTCGTAATATCTGTTTTCATACAAAAAGCAAAGCTAAACTTTGAGAAACAACCAATAGGATCGCTTTACTTTTGGTAACAGGATTGAATAAAGCGATCCTATTGGCTGTTGCTCACGTATACGTAAATGAATACGTTACGTTTCTACAATGCGCAAACCCATGGTAGAGCCACAGATTGTGAAGTTTTACTATGTATAATATTATTAGCAAAAAAAAGGTTCTTTGAGCACTCTGAGCGGTAAGAAGTAGGCGGTGGCGATAGGCGTGTGGTTGTGTCTGGTTGGGTCAGAAAAGTGAATATTTGATATTGTCATTAGCTCTTTTTACTTGTACATAAGCAAAAAAACCATTATAGACTTCTTGGTACTATACATTTTGATTGGTAGCGTATTAATTAAAACTTCTGTTGTAGCTTTAGTAAGCAAGAAGGATTTATAATTCAACTTTTCTTACAAAAAGCGTTACGCCAAGAGCAGCAGGTAAAGCGGATCAGGTTTGGCATCAACAGACAAGCAGACTTTAAATATATTATTAGTAAATTAGCAATATAAAATATTCTTTTGTTTAATAAACCCTGCAGGATTATTGCAGCTGCCTGCAAATTCTTTTGTCTTTGTGTAAGATTTTTTTTCTTTGCAAAAGTATTTATGATCCCTAAGGTACCAACTAGGCCGTGTGTTTGTCTGTGAACGTAGCATTCGTAGCTTAAGAACGGGTGACCCAATTTTTATGATATTGGTTTCTGGAAACGATCAGTTTATTTATACATTTAATTTTGAAAGGGATTAATGTTTAAGGTTTATAATTACTTCTTGAGCTAAAAATAAACGATATTTAGGTACTTAGGTTGGAGGGAAATGTAACTGTCCATACAGATGCAAAAACCTTCAAGTGACCTAACCGTTCGCTTTTGTCTGTTGCCATGATTATAACCGTTGATTAGGAAGAGTTGAAGACTGTCGAACTTTATATGGAAAAATCACCTTTTTACTATAGGCCGCCTTTATACTTGCAAATTTTAAAATATATGTTACAACATATGGAAACATACATTTTGAACTTTGGTTTTCAACTGATATAAAAAGATTAATTATTGCTCCCACATTCCAACTATATAAGACTATAAAATTAGAGTACAAATTAATGCCCGTATTCACAAAAACTAATTGAGTTCTTGAAGAACGCTTTAGTTATATTAGGTTCTGCCTTTTTTTTTTAGCAACAAATATGAATATGCGTTTTACTCATATTGCATATGCATATGAATATGCGTTTTTACGCACATGGTATTTATTCTCAAAAGTAAAAATTGGTGTTGGTACAACTTCCAAGTCTAAAGGTGGTCGTAGATAAATACATGCTGTACTGGCCCTTATTAAAGGAACCGAGTGGTTAAGCGTAAACTGTCCGCAGAGGGTAGATAAGGAATTTCTTTATTAAAAAAAACTTAAATATAACTGTTTTATAATATATACCTACTTACTTATATTACGCTTATTGTGCCACTTGGGGTCATGGACCCTAGTCTAAATTTATTAATAAGTTATCATCATATTTCGACAGACATCATATTATGATGTCTTCGAACACAATATTGAAGGTTAGCTGGTAGATAATGCCTAAGGCATTAAGTTTGCATTTGTACATAACTTTTGTTTGCTGTGCAATAAAGTGCCTAAATAAATATACAGAGGGATGGATCATTATTTATTACTAACGAAATGCATCCCGCATTCTGTCTTGCCGCCCGTACCACAGGTCATTTGTGGGAATATTTTTTTAGTTAAAATAATAAATTTTCCTAACACATCAAGTTCATGAGTGGCTATATAAAATAAATACTTTTTTTTTATTATATCATGTACATTGTGCGGTGTTGCTGTAGGGACTACCTACATATACTTGCTGGGTGCAAGACTCTTAAACTTGCACCCAGCAATTTTACTTGAAAAGGGCCATTATTTGTTCCAAAAAATATTCACGGAGCAGTAAGTCTCAGTATTGCTAGAGCCAGTAAAGGATTATCAACAAATGATAGACTGATTACTTTTGTAAAGGAAAGACAACTCAAGAAAACTCAAAGTAAACCTTTCCCAATCCTTGACAAAGCACAGGACTATGGAAAATATTCATAGATACTATCAAAATACATTACAAAATTCCAGACGAAGTAGCAGTTTCTATTGCGAATTAGCAATCTAGCGTGTTCTACATGGATAGCTAACAACATTGTCTCTCTCAGTCATTTTTTTATTATTTACCTACCGATATAATGTTATCGGTTCGCCACTGTACTAGTATATTATTATATATTTAATAGTAAAAATTATTGTGTTCTAATTATTATTATGTATTATTACTATTATGTAAAATACTATTTAGAAACGTTGCGTTTTGGTGTAATCTCTACTATAAATTATTTGTATGTAATTTGACATTATACTATTCCCAGTGGATATTAATCTTAAATTACATACAAATATTTACTCTAAAATTAAATTATTAATGTCTACCGGCGACCCTTAGTTGTAAGTAATATTATATAATTGTTCACTAAGTAACTACCTAACATCAAAAGTGCTGTTCCAAGTATACATTGTATATTTCTAGCAGCACTTTTATGTTCATTTTGTTAGTGTCATAGTGAATATGCGGAAGGTAATTAGAGAGGCGGCATTCAATGCAACCAATTTTGTGGTTGGTCTAATACATGGGTAGTAGGTAGGTAGACTATAAAAATAAAAGTACAAAATATTTAAAACAATCAATTTTATTGTCAATTTCTTAACATAAGTATAATTTCTACAACTCCTTTATAAAAAAAATAAAACTAAATACAAAATAAATAATAATAATAGCACCATTTTTTATTTATCTTAATTTAGTATTGTAAACTACAATAATACTACAACAAGACTACAGTAAGACTGCACAAAATTAAACAAAAAACATTAAAAAATATATCGTTAATCCTATATTATTTATTTGTTAAATATTCAGTCGTAATATTAAGAAATGACTAGATACAATTTGGCAAGTGATAATTTTACTATGACTAGGTTTGAGTAATTCCTAATTAGACTATGAACTTATTTATATTTACAAACTTATACAATAATTACAAAAAAATACTTTACAACTAATACAATAACACTAATAAAATAAACAAAACATCACCCCTCACTTTGTAAACGTTCAACTGAAACAAAAAATAAAAGTTAAAAATAATGCCAACAAACCTTATTATTTTTTGATTAACTAATAGATATTGATGACATTAATTAAAAAGTCAAGTTTTGTTTTATTTTAAATAGGGCATATCAAATTAAACAATGAATGAATACAAAAAAAAAGTTTAACAATAAGAACTTACTCTCGTATTCTAAGTCCTATCCTCAACTTCACTTTTAGAGTTCGTTTGGTTAGGCTGCTATATAGGTATATCATCACCCAAAGAAAATTGTTTATTTTTCATTTTCTTGATATAGAATAAACTTGTGTCTTTATTATGATACTACCAAACCAACCGCAATCTAACCTGATTTCTGCCAAATATCATCTCTCACGTAGGTGAGCCTATTTTATTGGGTTATGACCGACAAGGTTCTATGGTTGGTAACCATAGAACCTTGTCGGCCTAAAGTAAACCTATCATGAGTTGAGTAAGTAGGTACCAGGTACAATAATAAAAATAATACAAAATGGGTTCGCACTCATACTTACTTTGCAATTTCAGCAGATTGTTTTGTCTTTTTAAGTCTACAATTTGGGCCTCAAGTGGAGGCCTTTTAAAAGCTTTTAATGCCTCCACCAGAAGCTTTTCTCTCGATAGCTAAAAAATAAAAACACAAATTATCTACAGGCTGTTATAAACAAATGATTTCATCTTCTTAGCAATTCTCTACCTGTTGATAAATGTTTCCATAATATATTTTGGGAAATGTTGTCTTTAATCGCCGCGGCGGTGCTTGGTCAGTCAGACAAGATGTAGTAATGTAAGTGTATGACGACTGTCGGACACTCAATAGTTTACCCTAATCCGGAAACAATTTTCTTTGGAGTTTAGACTAGGGACAAACGGTAATTAAATTGTATAGAGACCGACGACTTCGAGCTGCTTGAAAATAAGTAGCCAAGTTCGGGACAACTAATTCGGGTATCTAAATGAGTTTACCTACAATTGGGCAAACAATGTATTTGTAATTGCGCCATTTATAAGTCCAACACTTACCTCGTCAGTATGGGTGTCGCAAGTCTCTGGGTTGCCTCCTAATGCTATCCGTAGCATTTCGTAGGAGTTACCCAGCTCCGCGCGACGTTCCCTCTCTAACTCCGCGTTCCGTTCGCGTCGTTCTTGCTGTCAAACGAAAACCCAAATTCAAATATCAAACTTTTAAGCCAACGTAAAGTGGTATGTATTATTTTATTGACGGTCTTTATGGTAGAGGTTGAGCGGTTGCGAGTTCGATTCTCACCATAAGAGATGCCACAAAGTCTTCCAAATATAATATGTAAGATGGCCGCCCGCTAAAGAAACCAAGAGCGAGAACAAAAAATATGATCACCAATTAGGGCTCAAGAAATGAGAACAGAATAAAGACTAACTCATCTATGAACAGTTGGTAAAGTGAAACTATCATGTGGGAAAATAAATGTTTAATTATTTATTAAAAACTTATTGCTAAGTACCTGGTTTTGAACCTAGGACCTAAAAACTGACATGTTTTAAATAAAGTCTACCCACCTCAGTCACCGCGTATTTAATGTCTACTCATTTTCTTTGGTGTCATAGTGAAAAAGGATTTATTAGTAGGACTCCTGTGAAGCGCTGTGGTAGGTAATATTATTTAAACCTACCAGATTTAGCTTCGGGGGTTTTCCACGAGGTCTTCCGCGAACTCGTTTGACACGTTCCCGATTAAAATTTTTGCTATCAGATGCAGCTGTGGTGGATATTCCAGCAGTAGAGGTGGATGCGACTGGACCCGACTTTCCCATTGAGAGCTTGCTCACCTAAAATAAAAAGTTCTCATCACGGGTGCTTAATGGAGCCCGAAATATAAATCAACAAGTGGCATGCTTGTCGCTGTGTATATATAGACCCAGTAAAATAAAATTAATAAAGTAAGTACCTGATTTTCATACGTTTTGCCACGCGGCCGGCTGCGGCAACATTTGACTGGTTTCTGAAGAGAAACATATATCAGTATGTAACTCTTTAAATTATAAATCAATACTAGATATTGACACATTATTCGATTCTTTAAAATTTAAACAATAATTCAATTATCAAGAAAAAAATATTAAATAGATAAAATAATAATTGAATTTGAATAAATATTAAAAAAAAGTTTTTGGCTAATATCGTTAAAATGTACGATGCACGGTTATCCCTCACCTACTCACAAATGATTACAAATCTAGACACTATGGCGTTTTGTCTCTTTCTTACTAATAAGTATTACAGGAAAGCGGGCGAGTTGTACTTGAGGTATTAAGTGCGAAATTGTATTTAATTTATTCTGTCTCAGTTTCGTGACAACATTTTGAAGCCTACTAAATTTTGTCACTAAATAGAGACAGAATATATTTAATACAATTTCGCACTCTCGCTAAGGTTAGCTGGTAGATACCTAAGGCATTAAAGCTTGCCTATGTACGTAATCCATCTGTCCATACTACAACACAAATATTATAAATATGAAAATATATCTCTGTATGTCTTTTCACAATTAAACCGCTGAACGGATTTAAATAAAAATTGATACGGCGATAGACCCTGGGATAGATAGATTTCTTTAGCAATAGGGTATATTACTTTACGACATAGCTACAGAGGTAGCAGATATACAGGCGATATAAACGGTTATAAAATAAACCAGATACAAAATAGAGGTCTTGGGTTCCGTAAAAAAAATGGGAGAATAGGAGCTATATGTGAAAGTCAACCATTTTAGATATAAACTTAAAAATATAAGCAACACAAAAACAGTTTTTTTTACTTAAAAAAATATATATGGACAAAAGTAGGATTCTATAACACATTATATTTTATACACAACCATTTCAGTCAGTGGCAAACTGTACAGGAAAGTGTATTTAACATGCAGGTAATAAAAAACATAAGTCACTAAATTGAAACTTACTTCTGTTTCCATCTCAACCTCAACGGTTGGTTCTGGGGCAAGTAGGTCACTTTCTATCTCAACTACCCCGGAATCACTACTATGTGCTTGTCCATTCTGAAACAATATTATATATTTTATAGTAATGCAAATTAAAAACAAACTGCACACTATATATATAATATACACATTTTTTTTTTTTTTTTTTTTACACATATTACTTTTACATATACATATACAAACACAATAACCTAAGTATTGAAATTGGAGATTCAACAGATTATCATACAAACTTACATCTGAATTGGATCCATAGTATGGATAGAGCAAAAACCGCCAAGTGACTTTGGGCACAGTAAGACGACAATTTAGGAAACAATAAAAATGATCGACCCCATTCATGGACTTTGTAGCTCCGCTGACCACCAGGTACCTAGATACAAAGTCACATGCCGTGCTCCAATAAAAGTAAACTGTGACTTCAGTGCTTTCAGCCAACGGCCTAACCATCTCGACTACCATGTAAAGAAAGAATAATATTAGCAGACTCACCGTAAGATCATCAGCATTGGGCTGTGCCTCCAGTCCCAGATCCAAGTTATGATCTCCCAAACCTTTGAGACAAATCTCTTCGTTACTACCTAGCTCCGGTTCCGAATCATAAACGTAAGTATCCGACGTATCGGTTAATACCTTTATGAACTGAAAAAAAAAATCACCAATAACCAATAAGAATTTTGAAAAATTAATTCCGAAAAAAAAAAATCTCATACCCATTAGAAAGTTGAAATTTAAATAATTGTACCTACGTAGTATAATTATATAAAAAAAATAATACTATTTCTAATTCAAACTTTACTATTATTACTATCCCATAAGAGCTCCGATTTGCTTTTAAAACCTTTGGAACCCTTAAGACAATTTAAAACATATTTAAGTCGAATTAAGCAAAGGAAGCAAATACTGTATTATATTTAACACCCAGACCATGTCAAACTGCACTAAAAGCAATAGTCTAATAAAGGATAAACTATTAAATAAACTATTTTGTTTAAAAAAAAAGTTCCTAAAAGATATATATTTTCAGGTTCTTTCGCCAAAGTACAGTCAGGTGCAAAAACTAAAACATAAAAAATAAAACTTACAAAATCATTTCCCTTATCGGCCGGAGATGGTTCTGCTGTTAAACTAGCAGTCAGGTAAGGATCTCTATCCTCGTGTAGCATATACTGGAGCAGATACTCGGGATCATAATTGTTACACTGTTGCACATACTGGAAAAATATATTATTTTCTCAATTTATTTTATTTTATTCATAATAATATTATGAAATTTTATCAAACAACACATCTAATAACAAATATATTGTGATTCTTATACATATATGTCAGGACGCCATGCCTGTGTGCGTATTTCTCCTTCAAATACATAATAAGTCTTCGTATATAACAAGTAAAACACAATTAGACAAGTGATAGGCTTTAATTCGTGAGTTTCGTATGAGAGTTAACGTGATTTGTAGATCTTTTGTGTTATTTATCTTTGTTTTTGTATCTATAAGCGACACTAAAAGGAAAACATACGTGTTTCATTATTTTCATCATAGAACACAATATAAAAATGTTATCACCAAAAAACATCCAGTATCAAATCAAATCGTTTATATGCTTACTAAGGTAATGTACATACATATTATAGTACTTATTCTAAAGTTACACATATATGTATATATCGCCAAATATATGTATAAGGCTATAGATTATTACTAACAATCATTTACTTAGGGGGTGACTCTTCAATCCCCAGATAAAGTATAATATCATACAAATCATTTTGGTTTCGGTATGTCATTATGTAAGCAGTAAAAACCTATAAATGATCAGTAGAAACCTATAAAACCTAATGTGATTAACGTTTACTAAAAAAAAATATGTTTTCTATTATTGAAAGATTATTATTAGAATAGTAAGAGATGGTACAATAGGTATAGAAAAACGATTTGTAATAAGAACTTACAAGTAATTCTTAAAAAAAAAAGTCACTTTCTGTACCAACATTGACGTCATAAGCATTTTTTTATATTTTTTTTACGTGTAGATAACAAACATACCACAGTGAGTAGATCTATGAGTGCCAACAAGGCGGCAAATAACAATACATTACCTTCTTATTGTTTTATTACTTATTTGAATACAATATTGTTTCTATCTTCCTGAGTTTACTAATTCTGCAAAAGTAATAAAACCACTTAAAACCAAGACCATTTCTTTATTCAAAAATATAAATTTTGAATAATAATAATAATAATAATAATAATATGTAGGACAAATTACACATATTGCTCTGGTCACAAACTAAGCTCTAGGCTTGTACTATGTGTACCAGAAGCAACGATATAATACATATTATATTTTATAAACACCCAGACCATGACAAACTGTACAGAAAAAACGTACTAATATTTATTGCCATGGGTGGGAATCGAACCCACGACCTCCGGATACAACGCCAAAGACGCAACCACTAGTCTACGGAGGCTGTCTGAATAGAATACTATTTTGTTGAATAAAAACAATAAAATTAAATAACAATAAGTTTGGCTTGCCGAGCAAATTATCTAAATTAGTTTTAGTAGACAACCTCGTCGAAACCGATAGTATTCTCAGACTACATCGAACAAGTGGTCAGCTTGTGTTTAGTATAGACTCAATATCCATCCCTAAACCCACCCATCTATAAACAACTTCCGTTATATCGTCCGCCAATAGTTGGTGTAGTGAAACTGGAACCGACAGCTAAACGTGCTACTCGAATCACTATAGTGGTGCTGTCAAACAAAGATTCAACATATAATAAAAATCATATTAAAACATGTTATAGTCTGTTCACGATAAGAAAGACCCTCTAAAGGTTATCGTTTAAAATAGAAGATTTTTGTAAAATATCTCTGGCCACACAATACGTCTTCAATGATACACTTTTTATATTTAAGTCTAAAATATAAAAGTTAAAATGTTCCTTTTACTAGACAAGTAAGATATTAAGATATTTTATGCTATGTTGACTTTTTATATATTTATTTTTGTTTTAGCTTTACATTTTTGTTGACTGTACCTTGATTTTAAGTATACTATATTTGTTTTTTAAATATTATTTTAAGTTATTTTTAAGTTATATTTTGCATACTAATTGTACATATGCTCCTAAAGGTGGAACATTTAGCTAAAAATTGTACTTATGTTTTAAGGAAGTATTAATGTATCCGACCACTGGTTGTCCTTAAATAAATAAATCTTTTATATATTGTTGTAAAATAACTAAATATAATTTTAAGCGAGGTAAAGTGCTATCATACATTTTATATTTTTAAAGGAGACAACAATATGAGGGAAACTTTCATGTGACAATCATTACGTACAAACGTTCTGAAAAGGAAATGGAGAAAAGCGCTTTAGGCCCAGTTTCTTAAAATTACTAATGGTATTACTAATTAGAAATATATATTTCTCGATATCTAGTTAAATTAACTATATGTTAAATATACCAAATTAATAACAATTTAACTTACAAATAGTTAGTTAATTTCACTACTCAAAATGAGTGGTTAAACGGTTTAATGTCTCGTAAGATAAGAATTTTGTGTTATAATTAAAGAGTTTTCGTTGCTTTTTATTGCAAATTATAATCAAAATGAATTTGAACATAGAAATATTTTATCAATTATGAAATCGGATTGTTCGATTCGAGATTGCTTAATGGCAAACAATCGTAAATGCACTTTCCGTCCCAGGAAAGTTCACTAAAATTTGGGATGAATTTCGGATAAATACAAAACATATCTGTGGCTCATAAAATAATTTAAAATGTTTCTTAAATGCGAGGTACGAAAATAACTTTATAATCAAAATTATGTATATTATTTATAAAATTGCTGGAAACTGAACTTAAAGTAAAGGCAAGAATGATGTCAATTTATAATTTTGCTAAATTTCCGATAACCTATTAATTAATACCTATAGTTTTTTTCAAGAAACACATTTTGCTGATAACTCAGGATTAATAAATTAACTATAGTTTTAAGCAACTATAGTTAATTCAATCCAATTATAAAAAATACAATTAGTCAAATTTAGGTATCCATCAATCGTAAATCCAATAGCTTATAAGTAAACGAATTATATGTATAACCAGCGATTCACGGTAATATTAATAACATTTTAAATTACAAAGCAAATTATTAAAAAATTGTCTCATAATATTTGGTGTAGCACATATCTTATTATCAGATCCGATTACAATTATTGTCAAAAATATTTTATTTAAAAACAAAATACAATTATTTATAAATGCCCATCTCTAAGCACGATGCTTCAGGGGACTCTTTTGATGATGAACAAAAAAATATTTTGCCATTGATAAACAATTGAAGTTGTATGAAAAATATAGTTTTATAGTTAAATAATTTTTGTCTAACGAGTTATAATAATGTCCAAAAACAATAAATTTTATGCTAAGTGAAGTGTAAATTTTTTTGCTACGAAATTGTAGTCTTACTCAATTTTCAGAGTCAGGGCCCCACTGTAAGACAATAAGTTACACATTATTTAATAGATAAGGCATAGCTTTATTTACTAATTTATTAAAAGTGTACATTTTTTGCTACAAGATTGTTTTCACTGAATTTTTATTATGAAGTATTGTAAATGAATATGGAATATATATACGTGGTGGCCGAGTTGGTTAGACCTTGGACTTAAAAACACTTAGGTCCCTGGTTCAAATCCCGGTGATTACCAATGAGATTTTAATTAAAAAAAATATAAACATTTGTTTGACAACACCACTACAGTGCCTCGGAGAGCACGTTAAGCTCCGTCTTTATAGATGGGTTATTGAGTCCATTCAAAACATCCCGACAAGCTAGCCACTTGTTCGGTGTAGACTCATACCATCGGCTACGACGAGGTGGGATTAAAAACGTGATGATATGTATGTATTGTTAATGAAATGAAATAAAAATCTTATATAAAAAAATTGATTAAAAATTATATTGATATAAAAAAAAAACATTAAAAAATAACACAAATTATAATACAATGTACATATAATACATTGTAAGGTGATTTGGAAACCATTTTTGTACATTTCGTTAAAGTAACTGCTAACATCACCTCGGTCTTTTTTGATATAATTTTATTGAATTAGAATCTTTTACACCTGATCCTATAAATAATTATAACTTAAATCTGTTTGAATTATCCTATTCAGTTAATCCTAATAAATCGTTATCGGGATATTTAGACAAGCAGACGGTCAGAGACCTGAGTATTATAATAAAGGATTTTACGTGACTTTGATGATTTACTTCGCATAGTAACTTTTGCTACTCATAAAGGAGATCAGTTGGTATAATAATCATCAAAAAAAAACAACTCAAAAGATCTTTGGTACTTAAAGTTACCTGTATTTTTCTGTAAATATCTCCATTCAATGTCCTATTATCAATGTAGTCTTTTCTTTAGCCAATCAGAAGTCAGTCCTTGGCGTCAGTCCATGACACAATAGGTACGAGTGTATATAAAATATACCAGATTGTAAAATTTTAGTACATTAGGGTTTTAGTTCTCACAATATTTTTTTTAGCAAAAGAAAGGGGTAATTGTTGAAAGTTTTCTGAGCCGTAAGAAGTAGGCGGTGGCGGTAGGCGTGTGGTTGAGTCAGAAAAGTAACTATTTGACATTGTCATTAAATATTTTTACTTGTACATAAGCAAAGAACCATCACAGATTTTTCGGAACCATATTGCGAGTTCTTGGGATATTTCATGCAGTTCTTTACATTTTGGTTGGTAGCGTATTAATTAAAACATCTGTTGTAGCTTTAGTAAGCAAGAAATATTCATAACTCTATTTTTCTACAAAAAGCATTACGCCAAGATCAGCAGGTAAAGGGGATCGGGTTTGGCATCAACAGACAGGCAGACTGACTTTAAATGTAATATTAGTAAATTAGCAATATAAAATATTCTTTTGTTTAATAAACCCTGTAGGATTATTACGGCTGCCGGCGAATTATTTTGTCTTTGTTTAAGATTTTTTTCTTTGCAAAAGTATTTACGTTTCCTAAGACACTACTGTGTTTGTCTGTGATCGTAGCTAAAGAACGGTGGCCCAATTTAGTTTACATTTTTTACGATATTGGTTTTTGGAAACGCTCAGTATAGTTTACAGTTAATTTTGAAACGAATTAATGTGTAAAGTTTAAAAATGTATCTTAATTTAACTTTTAAGTTTTAGTCAATGACATTAAGGTACTTAAGGTGGGAGGGAGATGTTTATTACCACCGCTCATACAGATGCTATTCCTTCAAGTAACCTAGCCAAGTTTCGGTTTTAGTCTGTTGCCACTAGGGCTTGAATATCGGACCATTTTTCAATTCCGGTATTGGATTTCAATACTAAGCAATTCAGTTCCGGAGTTCGAGGCTTCCATTAAAAATTATATACAGAGGTTCTACCGGGAAGCCACATCGACATACCGATCGACGCGTCGATTGATAACACTGTATAGGAAATTTGTTTATGGGTAGAACTCGATCGAAGAGAAATGTCAAATTCCGTGAATTCAAAACCGTGACAAAATATTATATTTTTTTATATCGAAATTCCGGTTTTGATTGACCAATTGACCGACTAGGCGACTGTGATATGTCGGAATTCCGGAATTTCATTGGAATCGGAATTCCGGAGCTCAAGCCCTAGTTGCCACGATTATAGTTTTATTGTTGCTTAGCAAGAGCTAAAGACAGTCATACTGCATGAAAATCTATTTGTTACAGTCCGAAGCAATGACTTAATCCTGCCATGGGTGTTACCGGTAGAGGGAACGACCAATGCTCTAAACAACAATATGTTAATCGACTCCCATCATTGACTTTGTATTGATCTGCTTACCATTAGCAAGATATATAGATAAATAAATTATTGATCACTGTCACATGACGTGCTACAATTTCAAATTCTAAAAACTGAAAAGAACTGTTATTAACCCCCAGTTCAAATTCTTAAAAGTGAATGCGCTTTTCCTGTGTTGCTTTATTTTTATTTTTATAAGAGCTCAACATGTGACCTTGCATACACCTGATGTTAAGCAGTATGCAATGTCCAGGAATGATAGCAACAAGCGGATGCATGCAGGTGCATCGCTGGTTGTCATCATTATGCCGGCTTAAGATCGTTTATCGTATAGATCGTAAGATCTTCGTTTTTTTTTAAAGTGATACATATTTAATTATATTTAAATTATAAACAAAAATTGCATTGAAAAATTTCCTGGTGGGTGTGTTACGAAATTTGTCAATGCTATTTAATATTATAGAAGAATGCACATAGAGGTATAACGCACGCCCTCTATGTGCATTCTTCTAAGTGAGATGATAATTTGTAAGATGAATGTTTATTTTTTTTGTTTTAACATTTTTATAAAAAATTTATAACTTCCTTATCAACATAATCTTATGGTTTTTTTAAAGATAAGTATGATCTTTTAATTGTTTGAGGTTAGTATTTTAAAAGTATTTGCAACGAAATGATTTACTTCATATATGGATGATGTTATTTATTTATATTTAAATTATAAACAAAAATTGCATTGAAAAATTTCCTGGTGGGTGTGTTACGAAATTTGTCAATGCTATTTAATATTATAGAAGAATGCACATAGAGGTATAACGCACGCCCTCTATGTGCATTCTTCTAAGTGAGATGATAATTTGTAAGATGAATGTTTATTTTTTTTGTTTTAACATTTTTATAAAAAATTTATAACTTCCTTATCAACATAATCTTATGGTTTTTTTAAAGATAAGTATGATCTTTTAATTGTTTGAGGTTAGTATTTTAAAAGTATTTGCAACGAAATGATTTACTTCATATATGGATGATGTTATTTATTTATTTTTTATCGTTAAACCTTCTGGCGCGTCCTGTATGTAAGCACCATAGGTCTGATGTCATAAGATAAAATTTCTTACAAATTATTATAATAGTTTAGGTATTATCATGGAAAATGTATTTTTGGCAGTTTTTTTTAGAAGGCTGAACCTTGGCGTCAGTCCATGACACAATACATATAAAATATAACAGATAGTAAAACTATATTTTTTTTTATTACTTTTAGTTTCATAAATTACTTTTTTTTGAAGCAAACTAAAAGTATGATTGTTGAAATAGTCAGGTTCTTCCCCAACGTTAAGTCAACCCGTTTGGATCGTCTCTGGCGAAGTAACTATTTGTCTGGTTAGAAAAGTAACTATTTGTACATAAGCAAAGAACCATAACAGATTTCTTGGAACAATATTGCGGTATTTTACGGATTCTTGAGATATTTTATGCGGTGTTACACAATAAAACAATATTATTGAAAAAAAAATAGCAGACTGACTTTAAATGTATTATTAGAAAATTAGCAATAAAAAAAAACTTTTGTTTAAACCCTGAAGGATTATTGCAGCTGCCTGTAAATTCGTTTGTCTTTATTAAAGATTTATTTTCTTTGCAAAAGGACTCTAAGGCTTTATTGTGTTTGTCTGTGATCGTAGTTTAAGAACGGGTGGCCTAATTTCGTTTAGATTTTTTACGATATTGGTTACTAAACTTAATTTTGTATCTTGACTTAAAAGTAAATGAAATTCAGGCACTTAGGTAAGAGGGAGATGTTTATTACCACCGCCCATGCAAAAACCTTTAAGTGACCTACCCTTTCGTTTTAACCGGTTGCCAAGATGATAATTTTACTTTTGCTTAACAAAAGCTAAAAACAGTCAAATGCAATTAGAAAAAAAAAATTCACATTCCAAAGCATGATTTGGGCTAAGAAACGACTATTAATCCTGCCATGTGTGTTGCCGGATTGATCAGGTAGTAGTCTCCTTTCAGGATGCAGTTACGAAACCGCCATATAGGGAACGACGATATATTGTTAAACAATAATATATTAATCGACTTCACTCATTGACTTTGTAGATCTGCTTACCATTGGAAAGATACGTGTTGTAGGTGTATAATCAATGGGTTAGGTTACAAAATCACAAGATGTGTTTCAATAAAAAAGACACTTAATAGAAACCCAAAGTTAAATAACTTTCGCTAAATATCCTGTTAGTGATATAAGTTTTTAAGGCGATTTCCAGTGATAGTTTTTTAATATTATTATACCTAAATGTTTAAATTGAGTTTTTTTTTTAAATTTGTCAAAATGACGTTTTTTTAAGCTTAATAATACAACAGTATATAAGTATTTATATACTGACAAAAATATTTAGTGCAGGGGAAAATTAAAAGGGCTTAACTAACGGTCTCTAGTCCGAGAACGCTGCAGTTCATTCCCCTGTCTTTCAACCGTACGGAGAATCCATGGATAGCTGAGTATGGACATTTCACCCTACATTACTCCGATGGGTACCCTGAGGCCGGTTAACGGTTCTCGGGAGCTAAAAAAGCACCCGTGATGGTATTTATTTATTTATTATTTCACATATGCTTCATAAACACCCAGACCAAGACATACTGTTTACAAAAACGTGCCATTATATATCTTAATTTGGAAACGGTCAGTCTTATACATACATATCATCACGGGTGCCTTACGGCGCCCGAGTCCGCCTAGACGGCCCTAGGGTACCCAGCGGAGGGTTTTTTTAATCCCATCTCGTCGTAGCCGATGTATGAGTCTACACCGAACAAGTGGCTAGCTCGTCGGGATGTTTTAGAATAGACCCAATAACCCATCTATAAACAGTTTCACAAGTTGGTATAGTGAAACCGGGACTGACAGTTTAACGTGCTCTCCGAGGCTATAGTGGTGTTGTCAAAGAAATGTACATATTTAAAAAAAAAAAACTCATTGGTACACACCGGGATTCGAACCTAAGTGTTTTTAAGTCCAAGGTCTAACCAAACCGGCCACCACCTATATATTATAAGTTAATTTTGAAACAAATTCATATTTAAAAGTTTTAAATGTATCTTGAATTAAAAGTAATTAACATTTTGGTACTTAGGTGGGCGGGAGATGTTTATTACTACCGCCCATACAGATGCAAAAACCTTTAAGTGATCTAGCCTTTCGTTTTAGTCTGTTGCCACGATGATAGTTTTGCTGTTGCTTAACAAAAGCTAAACTGCATATAAAAAAAAAACTATTACTTATGAGCCTGTCTAACTGCATATGGAAAACTATTGAGATAAGAACGACTATTAATCCTGCCATGTGTGTTACCGGATTCCAGGAGCCTACTAACAATATTATTGAGGTGATAGTTTCCTTTCAGGCGATGCACCTACGAAACCGCCATAGAGGGAAATACTGTTAAACCACTATATACATATTAATCGATTCCATTTATTAAATTTGTAGGTCTACTTACCATTAGGAATATACAAAGTTACATGACGTGAACTATTAAAAAAATATTTTATATAAGTCCAGAATGAAACTACTTTCTATAAAAATCCTATTCATATTTTTAAAAAGTGTTAAAATTATGAAAACAACTTTTTTGGTGGGTAGGTGCAAAAAAGCAAACACTTATTATTTGGCTTAATTGTTTAAATTAATTTATTTATTAGAAAATAGCGATTCTGTGTGTTTTAACAGTGCATATGAGTGTGATATTGTACATGATATAATAACATATATAAATTTATGCTTTGTCCTGCTGGTACTTAACCTAAAATATTATTGAGAACTTTTCACAAAATCTCACCATAATAATGGCATCCGAGGATAAAATGTTTGAAACTCAGCAACTGCTTGAAGCCAATCTGACTAAAAGAATAGCCTCTTTTGAAAATCAACTGTCTGGAAACATAGAACCACTACATACAGTGAAGCTTGAGATGCTGATCTTAAATTATTACATTTTTAGGATCAGAAACTTCAAAGTTGCAGTCAGGAAGATCAGAGAAAAGAAATATTGAATTTACCTGGCTCCATCAGACTTATTATGAAGGCATTATGTAGAATTTGCTGATCCCAATTTAAAATTGAAACAAAATATTAAAATTTGAAGAGTAACTCCACGAGCTTCCTGCGAAATTTCACTAATTTGAGGTTTGAATTTGAAAAGTATTTGCAGTGAAATGATCCACATCGGATGATGTTATTTATATATTGTTTTAAATTCTTCTGACGCGCCCTGTAGTTAAGCACTATTGAGAAACACACAACTTTAGGACAACTTTTAGGAATTATCACAATATATTGATATTAATAATTTAGGCACTATGATGGAAAAAATATTATTTATCAAATTTAAAACTTAATAGGTAGATAAAAATTCATTAGAATAGTTAAAGATGGGGCTAAAATTAATACCTGATTAGACCCTTTTAGGTAGGCGAAAACAATTAAGTACCTCTAATTGTCTTTGTTCTTGGGTACCTACTAAAACACAAGAAGTTTTTAGAGTTCCGTCACTAATACGAAAGAAATGAGGAGTTTTCTTTTAGACGGTTCCAATACGAGACAAGAAATCCACGTAGGAAACCCATAGACTAAAGTCGAAACTTAACTAGGTCACTTGACTGCTTTTGCATAGTTTTATGTTAAATCAACTGCCCTGAAAGCGATCATCTGTACCAGAATACAGTAGTCTCCTGATAACTGACACCATAATATGCCTAGGTCACTTGAAGGTTTGTGCATCTGTATGCGTGGTAGTAACGAGACCGGCATCGGTCTAGCCAAGTTATATAGACCTCCCTCTAGGGTTGCTAGCTTTCGTTTTGTGGAGGATTTGTTAGGAGAAAATAAAGGACTAACTAATGATGTTGTTTTTAATAAAACGTCGTGTTATATAGTACCAGTAGAATTTCATTACCATGCATGCATTAATTTTATTCAAAATAAAGTAAGGAGCATTGTCCTCTAGTCTTTATTTCAAAATAATGGACACTATCTATATTTAGGGTTAAAAATCTTTAAATTAAAGGACGTCTGATAACCCTACCTCCCACCTAATAATAAATAACTAATATCTTAGGTATACAGGGTGAATTTTTCAAAGGCAAATCTCAAACAACAAGGAATAGCTAAAACTGCTCAAAGGAGTCTCGGGGCCGATGTTGATAAAAACAAAAACTGCATCATTAGATTTTTGAAAAAAATCTACTAACCGGGAATCGAACGGTTTATTAAAAAAAAAAATCACCTGTATGCATCCTGGGGCCTATTTCATAAACGTGACAATTGTAATTTACCATGACAATTTATAATACATTGCTTGGTTTAGTTGGAATTATTTATTTAGAACCAACAAAATCAAGCAAGCAAAAATTGTCATGGTAAATTACAATTGTCACGTTTATGAAATAGGCCCCTGGGACAATAGACAGCTGATAATGTCGCTTATAATGATCAAATGGTGGAAAGTAACTCAAACAGCAAACAAAAGGAAACTACTAATTTTAAGAATATCTTTTCAAACCCTAACTAATAAATTGTTCGAAAAAAAAATATATTAAATACCATCACGGGTGCCTATTTGGCTCCCGAGAACCGTTTAAACGGCCTCAGGGTCCCAGCGGAGGGATTAACCCATCCTCATTTCACCGATGGTATTCGGAGGCAACACCTAACAAGTGGCGAGCTTGCTGCGGTGTTTATGATGAAATAGCCTCGTTGTATAAAGCGGTCACCCATCCTAGGCCGGTCTTGTTGTCATCTGCTCAACCTTGTTATCAGTTGCGCAGTGACTTAACAACTAGGCTGGGGCCGCTTTTTTGTTCGAAATGATAGCCATTATTTAAAAAAATTAGCTTTTCTTACTTTTATAAAATTCAATTATTGTATTTACTTGTTGTTTTCAATGAGGATTGATTATGAAGAGCATTATTTCAAACATTTTTTTTTATTAATAAAGTAGCCAGCATGGTAAGATTTTTTTAAATAAAAAATGAGCACTTTTCTTTAATTTTCTGTTTGATATTATATACTTACCAGAATTGGATTCTTATGGCGACAGATATACCGACAGATGGCCCGATTTCTTATTCGTGCCTCTAGTTTTTTTTTCAATATTAACCGGCTCGATTCCCGGCTAGGAGAATAAATTAGGAAAAATGTGCCTCATTACATTTTTCCTTTGTTAGTTTTAGTTTTTATCAAAATCTGCCCGCCACTCCTTTGAGCATTTTTAGCTATTCCTTGTAGTTTATGAATTGGCCTTAAAGTCACACTTGAAAAAAATAACTCTGTAGATTAACCATGTAAAGAATCTATTTTTAAAGGGTCCAAGCTAGAGGTGGTCACATAGATTTGACGTGGACAGTGCGATGGGAGCCTCTAAAACAACCTTCGCAAAGGTTCACTCTTCTAATTTGGAGATCCGTAAGAAATCTGGAAGTTACCTTAAATCGAGAGCAGCCTGAACCTTTTTTATATGTCATAGATAATAATGAAGTAAGTACCTTTTTATCTCTAAATTATAATTTATTTACTTCTAACAACGTTATTTAAAGTATGACCGCAGCAGATGATCATATAAATAAATAAAATGAATCAATAATAAAATATTAAGAAAGGTGCCTACAATAAACCGGAGTAAGGTATAAATGAAACATATTTATTTTTAAGAAAAAAATATTACAAAATTTATTATCTAACCTTTATTTAAAAAAATCTAATATTATACCAACAAATTAATAACAAGAATTTTGAATGTTAGACGATGGGCGCAGTGTACCAAGGACACTAGCTGCATTACCACGTCGGATCGCAATGCTGATCCTCTGAACAAGGTACTCCTTGCTCAGACGATCTCCAATCTAAATGTTTTTAAATCTAAGGTCCAACCAACTAGGCCACCTCATAATTTTATGTTTTGCATTATATATTTACTCGTATTAAACTGAGAAAAAGTATCGCAAAAATTACCGCATATTACCAAAGCTTACGGACCAATTTAGAATAAAGATAAATTAAAACTTAAATAAACACACTACTAAATAAAAACTCAAAAAAATAATGTAAAAGATTAGGGAAATAAAAAAGGGGTCAGTAAAGCAGCTACCTAACATAAGCGGCAAGATGTGTGACGCCCATGATTGGCATGCTGACCATCTGTACAAAGAAGAACCAACGATATGAGATGAAGCCACGACTGTTTTGCTGTTCGTTGACGTTATATTTATTTACTCCCGTAATATTTACAACACGGGGAATCTATCACAGATACGATTACTATATTATGCATCGAATAAACTTTTCTGAGAGAGCTGTCAGACTTTAACAATGCTACGGAATGGCATCAGTTAACAGCTGAAACTGATTCCTAACCAGGAAGGGCTCGTCTGGCCGTTGAATATTCGTTGACGTTATATTTAGATTCATAATTATTTTAAATCTACAGCACGGGGAAGCTATTACAGACACTATTACTATATTATCCATCTAAGAAAACTTTCTAACAGAGCTGGCAGACTTCAACAATGCTACAGAATGGCGTCAGTTAACAGCTGAAATCGACGCCACAGCAGGAAGGGCTCGTTTGGTGGCTGAATGTGGTTGTTCGTTAACATTCAACTGTGACACTGCTGGAACTGTCTATGCTGATGTGAACTTCGAAATGAATTATAGTCCTTCGATTGGAGAAATAACGGTAAGATTACTTTGTATTCTGTACTCCTGGCGACAAAAATTATGAATTTATATTAGACGCCCTGTTTCTATATTTTAATAATATGTAGGATCATTTTACACATTTTATCTGATCACAAACTAAGCTCTAGGCTTGTACTAAATGTACCTTCGGATACAACGCCAAAAGCATAACCACTACTCTACGGAGGCGGATATTATTCTGGCTGGTTTTTAGGTATGGTAAGCCAATCAAACAGTTTTGTTACCACCACAATCATCTTGAAAGAGCCGTCAAGGGACCTAGTAATGTTTTAGTCTGTTGTTGTGGTCCCTTTGAACGATCGCATTTATGGATCTGCTTGGATGGCAAGTCTACTTACGATCATGTAGATACAAGGTCACATGCAGTGCTCCAATAAAAATAATTAAAAAGTTGATGTCCATTTTATACACACCGCTTGAAAAATATTAGGAAATCTGTTCAGACCTCTCAAGTAAAGTAAACTCGCAGACCTAGGATTGCTTGCCGCCTAGGTCTGTGAGTAAACTGTAACTCTGATGCTGAAACATGACTATAATATTAGACGTTTTTTACTTTATTGGGAGCAAGGGATAACCAGGTAAACAATATCATCATCAGCTTCCACTACTGTCCACTGGCCTGTGTAATACACAGTCCAAGTCGCGCCAGCTGTGCATAGTGCTTAAAGCACTGCCAGCATTAATTATTATTGCAATACTAAGTATTTGACAACGTAATTGCCAGCCCTTGGGTCCCCTGAGACAAGAACCAGCTTCTTCCGAGGTTTTTAAGAAATATTTTATTAGTGTCAGACGACCACAGACCATCGTAATCTACACTTAATTGAGAGTATTTGCGACGCTTTCGTGTTTGTGCGTGACAAGTGGCATCCCACTCAAGGGCTCGATTTTCTATAGTTAGACAATTGGCAGTTGATAAACCCTTAATTTGATATTTTAGGTTAGCCCAATGGTTGGTACAGCATTGGAGACAGTATTCACAATACGGACTCAACCAGCAGAAGACCACAACTCTCCTCTGCGATATAATTTCTATACCAGAGTTGATGAAGATGTCACTCTCCTCCTGAATTCTTATGTGGAATATTTTGCCGTCGAAACCTATTTGCCTTATATTGGTAAAGTATTTTTGTAAATTATTGGGTAAAAAGCGGCCACAGCCTAGTGGTTAAGTCACTGCGAAACTGATAACAAGTTTAAGTAGATGACAACAAGATCGGACCTGGGTTGGGTGACCGCTTCATACAATGAGGATATACTATCATAAATACTGCAATAAGCTCGCCGCTTGTTAGATGTTACCTTCTAATACCATCGGGGAAATGAGGATGATTAATCCCTACGCTGGGTACGCGTAGGCCGTTTAAATGGGACTATCTAGGAACCCAAAAATTCACCCGTGTTTACCCAATATTGAATAAATTATTTTATTTTGCCAAATGGGGGATGGGCCCACAAAAAAAATGTATATGGTTTAATTATATGCGATTTTAAACTACAAACTATGTAAATTATAACACTGTAAGTATAACAGTGTATATTGTTTTAAATAATTGAACTTTGACCAACAATGAAATCGTAATATTGGAAGTACGTTTACTCCATATAAGGCATATTTGTTAATAAATGTCATTACGTACCGACACTAGGCAATCCTGTGTCGTCGTTACCCAGGTTCTTCCTTGTGTAACTCAGTGTCTGAAGCCATATATATCACACAATATTACTCGCGTGAAAGTTGATAATGTTATATAAATTGCAAGCTTTCTTTTCGCTTTTTAGGCCCGAAGCCACAATATCATTCTATCACAAGGTTTCTGGAGGATTTTTTAAAATAACTTTAAAAAAAAATAAAATTTCAAGTTAATTTCGACGTTTTCGGTGGGGGGGGGGGGGGGGTGGCATAGCCCCCATTTTTTTATTTGCATGCTATTTACTTACAATAGATGGAGTAACATCAGTTTGGGTAGAAGTTTGCGATTCCCTAAACGCCTGCTCCCAAAGTGAAGTGGCAAGAGTTCACGTTGATATGCCTAACGCAGTCACCGCTGAACAGGTCAAAGAAACGGCAGAAGCTCATCTCAGACGATGTGAAATATTGAACTTACAAAAACTTTCCGTATGTGCTTTGCCGTGGCAGTGGCCTCCAACCGTTCGATAGAAATACAAATTCCCGTAAATTGCCTGCATCGACCTCGTTTACTTTTTTATCCCGTTTGTTTGTAGTTCCACATTCAGGTGCATTTTCCGATAGCAAATTAAAAAAGTTATTTTGCCAATCCGAACGCTGTTGTAGCATGTTTACAGGAATTATACTTTAACGAAGTTGTTGTTAGTTTGTACGTTCACATTGTTTCGTAATTATATTTATCGAAGGTATTTTGTTAAGTTTAGGTTAAGAGCCGTCCATTTGTTCCGATCTGGACATTTGTTCCGAGATGGACAGTCGTTTGGTGTAGACTTAGAATACCCTCGGCTATGAATAAAACCCCACCGCTGGGGTACCCTGAGCAGTGGCTTCACTATAGGTGGCACAAAATTTTGTAAAAAAGTTTGTTGGAGCACGGCATGTGACTTTGTATCTACCTGTACATGAGCAGACCTACAAACTCCATGAATGGAGTCAATCAATAATTGTTCTTAAACAACATAGATCGCTCCCACTATGCCGGCTAAATGATGCGATTACGATTTTAATATATTTTTATTTTATTTATTTATAGGAAGACCATTGGTAACAAGAAAACAGATTAGGAAAATAGCACAAAAAAACTAAGGACCATTGAAGGTCTCACAAATATTCGCCGCCTTATCGTCAATTCAACCACCCATTTCGTAACGGCACCCTAAAAGAAGACTACCACCTCTACAATAAATCGATGCAGTAGTCTCCTGTATAAAGTTAGACACAACTACTGACAGTCATAAAGACATTATGTTGTACCTAATCTCATAATAATTGTAATTTAACGACATATTATTTAAATTAAAATGCTCAATCGTGATGGTATTGTGTTTAAAAGATAGGTCCGTGGATGCTAGCGAGTTTTTATTTTTATTTTATTTTTTATGAGAGCTCAACATGTGACCTTGCATCCACCTGATATTAAGCAGTATGCAATATCCATGAATGATAGCAACAAGCGGATGCATACAGGTGCACCGCTGGTTTCCATCATTATGCCGGCTTAAGATGCCTGTTCACGCTTCGTTTAAAGGACTCTAGGTTATAAGAGGAAGGAAACACGCAAGCTGGTAGAGCATTCCACATTTTAATACTACGGCAGATGTATGAATCGCCAAAACGTTTAGTACGAGTTGGTACATCCGCCACGGTATACATATGCATTTTGCAACCAGTGCGTGTTGTCCTGTAACGGAAAGGGGAAGGGGGAATAATGTTAAATAGCTCTTCAGAGCACTGTCCATAGTATAGGCGGTAAAATACGCTCAACGATGCCACATCCCTGCGAAGCTGCAACGGCTCCAAGGTTTTATTGAGCTTTTCGTCTTCAATAATTCTAGTCGCTCGCTTCTGCAGGGTATCGAGCGCAGATAACAGATACTTGGCAGATCCATCCCAAAGATGCGAACAGTATTCCACACACGGTCGAATTTGAGCCTTATATAGCATTATTCTTAACCTGGGTGTGAAAAACCGACGCACCTTATTTATGATGCCAAGTTTTTTTGAAGCTGTTTTTGCAATGCTCTCGATATAATTACGGTGGTTAAGATCGGAACGTATATCTAAACCAAGGACATTGAGGGATGGTAAAAGCGATAGCTGGGTGCCCTGAAGAGAAGGAAAATGAGTAAAAGGGGATTTTTTCGCCGTCATTACACAACATTGTGTTTTGCTCGGATTGAATTGGACCAAGTTTCTCGAACCCCAAGTCGAAACCTTTAGCAGAGTTTGATCCAACTCACTTATTAAAACCTTTCTGAATTCCTCTGTTTGGGCGCGGCTAGGACGTTGAGCAAGGTACCGACCGTGGACAGTGCTATCATCTGCATAACAATGAATTTTGCCACATGACAATAGGTCATTGATATGCAGAAGAAAAAGACAAGGAGACAACACTGATCCTTGGGGTACGCCAGCATTAATAGACTCCCAGTCGGAGGCTACGCCATCTACTAGGACCTTAATGCCACGAGATCATCCATCAGAGAGGAAACTGGATATCCAATTGCATAGCCGCGTCGAAAATCCATAAGAAGACAGCTTAGAGAGCAAAGCCTTGTGCCAAACGCGGTCAAAGGCCTTAGAAATATCTAAATCAACTGCCAAGGCCTCCCCATATTTGTCCACTGCCTCACCCCAAATATGCGTAATGAACGCGAGAAGGTCACCCGTTGATCTTGCTTGGCGAAAACCATATTGACGATCATTCAGGATAGAGTGACCTTCAAGGTATCGCATGACCTGTGTATTAATGATGGTTTCTAAAACCTTGCACAGGACTGAGGTGATGGCAATGGGGCGGTAGTTATTGGGGTCGGATCGATTTCCCTTTTTGGGAATTGGTTGCACATTGGCTACTTTCCAAGCTGCAGGGACAATTCCAGAGGAATATGAAAAGCGGTAAAGTCGAGTGAGGGCGGGAGACAACTCAAGATTTGCAGAGCCCCAAGAATGGTTTATACCTGATGGCAAGCAGACCGACAAAGAACATTAATATATTGTTGTAAGCATTGACCAATTGTGCCGACTAAAAAAATCCGGGAATCTGGTATTTTTTATTTTCATATAAAAAATACCAGATTCCCGGATTTTTTTAGTTTATATATAAAAAATTTTCAAAAAAGCATTTTTCTCAGAAAACCAACGAAGTTTAGGTATAATCAGAATTTCCAATTACTAATAATAAAGTATACTCGTAATGCAAATTCGACTTTGTCGCCGCCCATTTCGCAACCGCACCATCGAGAAAAAGTGTAGTTTAGGTATAAAAGCATCCAAATTTTCCCATCACTATTAATTATCCTTGCTGCTTCATTGTCAATTCAACTGCCCGTTTTTTAAACGCACCCTGAAAGGACTACTATGCCGACTAAATGATGCGGTTATAAATTTGGCGGCGACAAAGTCGAATATGCATTATAAGCCTACTTTAATAGCCTCGCTGCTTTATCGTCAAATTTACTGCTTCTTTCGTAACCGCATCCTGATACTTCCACCTAGATATATTTCATTAAATATTAATAGTAGTACTAATAAGAAACTTCTTATATATTCCACCGACGACGGTACAGAGATTTTTCCAGTAGTTTACCTTCTTTAAACTAAAAAACGACACTTATCGCATACCGTACTGTACAGGCGACAAACTCGTAAAGCTACAAACAACATTGGTGTGTACTATTTGCGGACTATTGAAGTCGGGATTTTCCATTAGGCGGGCGGGAGTTCGCCGCCCTTCCTAAGCACCTCTCTGCTCTACGCTTTGCATGAAGTTTGTCCACGTGATTTCCATTTGTATTTTTACATGTGAAATACCTTTTGAAAATATTTTCTACGGCTGGCAAACTTGTAGTTAGTAACACAGATATTATTTCCGGGAATTTAAACATTTAAGTTTATTTGATATTTATTTATTATTTATTTTTTAAATCTTTATTGCATTCAAAACACAAAGGCGGACTTAATGCCGCTAGGCATTCTCTACCAGTCAAACCTTCGGGACAATCAAAGCAGTTAATCATCTATAACAAATATAACCATTATAAATGATTACTGGCAATTCATAGGAATGTATACCTATAGATACATTCCTAGGAAATGTCAATAATTATCATATTTTAAATTTAAAAAAAACACAAGTTCGTTAAAATATTATCTAGGTACGCAATATTTTGGCGTAACAAGGGGTTTCGATATGCCAAGTTGCAAATCCCTAAAATTTCTAACTCCTGAAATTGCGCGATTAATGTTTTATGCGAACACTGCTCCCACAGCAAACATTTAGTTTAATTGCTCTCTAAAAATAATCACAACATATATTATAATATATTATAGTAGGTAATTAATATAGGTAATAGAATACAAAATGTCGGAATACAATGCTATATCACTGTAATTACCGCTGATTAATTATATACGTAAACTAATTAACGTAGAAAAAAACTAGATGTCAAGAAATTCAAAATGTTACAATTTCGGACATTATAATATCTAGTAAGTACCTATAAAAAACTGATCAAAATCCCGAGCCGTCATACAAAAAATAACTAAGTACCCCCCGCTCGCTTTATACATTTTAAGTCGAGTGTCCGAAGTGCTACATAAATATGATTATCTATATATTTTGTACTAACTTAATTTTAGTTTGTAGTATTAGGAAGGTACCCTACTTAGGTAAAGTAATATAATAATATGAACGAACAACATTACACACATATTTCTTTCCTTGGTCACAAACTAAGCTTGGGCTTGTATGCGTACCAGAAACAGCGATACCAATACATTTAATATTTTCAACACCGCATGGCAAACTGTACAGAAAAACGTACAAATATTTTTGCCATGGGTGGGAATCGACCTCCGGATACAACGTCAAAGGCGCAGCCACTAGTCTATGGAGGCGGTCCAAAAGTACATTTAGGTGCCTTCCTTGTACACGACCTAGGTGGACAAACATCAGCACTCTTATCTGGTTACAAAATTGGAAATGGGCAGATTCCACCCCATCCGCTATTCGGGACACAATAATATGCAATACGTGTCTATATCTATTGATAATACATACATTTTCAGGATTTTACATAAATTTTCATATCTTATATCCTTGTACTTGTGGAAAAAAAAATTTAAAAAACTCGACTGTTAGGTACAAAAGCTTTGTACCTAACAGTCGAGTTTTTTAAATATTTTTTTTCTCTGGTTCCCTAAATCGCAGAATTAAAATAATGTTTTGTCGGCCTCTTTCTATGTTGTCGGAAAATACTTTTTAATGTTATTATTATAGTATTACACTTAATACAACAACAATATTTTTTACAACAGAAAGATCTTTACGTACAATTAATGTTAGGCATTTCATATAATAAATATAGCGATTGCGATTTATTTCTACGGAGGAAAATCGAGACAACTCGACTTGCCCCGGGCGGCGCTTGTTAGGGCTGCGTTTGAAACAGACACTCTCGTAACGAACCGATAAAATGCTTCCAACTTCGTAGTAAGTATAAATATTACAGAATGTAGACATTGAAGTTATATATCTAGCCATAATATCGTAGTTCCCTGAATTTTCATTTTGTTTTAAAAAATATGTTTGATATAGGTTCATGGCGTAGGACTATAGGTAGGCATGGCATATGGATCTATTGGCAAGCCAGTTTCTAAAAATGAATGAAAAAATATTTATTGCACAAAAGTTGAATGGGTGTATGTGTATTTTTGACTTAAAACTCAAACAGTTTAGAAGAAAAAAATAGATACAAAAGGCATCATTTTATTATGAAGACACGGAGAGAGAAAGGTCTGAAAAAACCTATGTCGAAGTATTTTAATAAATGAATGTGTGCTTGCCTCTATAGATATAAGGTAATAAGACTAAAATTTAGAGGGCCTCCTCTTAATACTGCTTCAGGTAGGAGGAAGGCCTTCGCTAGGCCGCGCGAACAGACTCGTTATCACCGCTCATAAAGATGATAAAACCATCAAGTGAACAAGTCATGTTTCGGTTTTAGTCGGTGGGTTCCGAAGACTACTGCATCGATTTCTCGTCGAAGGGGTACGGTTACAAAATGGGCGATTGATTTGCCGATAAAGCAGCGAGGATATTAAAATAGACTCGTAATGCAAATACATCCAATACGCCGCCCATTTCGTAACCGCATCATTTAGCCGGTATAGTGGGAGCGATTTTTTTTTTTTTAATGTTGCATTATTGCAAAAGTTTATCATAATGAAACAATAGGAAATATTGTATTAATGCATTTATTTTTTCTTTAAAACTAAATCAAATGTTCAAATTGTTTACCTTCGGCACGAATACAGGTTCTCCAATGCCTCAGAACGTGCGGATTTCGTGGCGTAGTTCGGCTCGATCTTGTATGAGTTTAGAATATACTATTTCTTTTATGTAGCCCCAGTAAAAGAAATCAAGTTGGTTTAGGTCTGGACCTAGGAGGCCACAAAATTGAACCAAAGCGCCCAATCCACCTATCGGGATATTCAGTGTTCTAGTAATGTCGTACACAGGGCGAGCATAATGCGCTGGGCACCATCTTGTTGAAACCATGTCTCGGTAGATGTTGAGTGGTACGTCTTCTAATAAACCGCAAATCCTTTCGTAGAAAATCCATATAGTTGTTGCCATTTAAGTTTTCAGGCAGCTTCGGTTCGATTACTTATCCGTTTAAAATACGGTCCACATATTAACTTTAAATTGATATTGAAAGTGATCTTCACGCATCACATGTGGGTTCTCTGTGTGCCAACCAGGTAGGTTGTGCAAGTTTAAATAACCGTCTTTTTTCAAGGTACTTTCATCAGTACATACAATTTTATTGAGGAATTGCTTATCTTCTCGATTTTTCGCCAACATTGTTCGGCAAAAATCGATTCTGGGTTCGTAGTCACGAGGCAGCAAACTTTGTACACGTTGCACATGGTACGGGTGATATACGTATCACTTTAAAATTCAATACTTTTCGGTATGCCAGTAGTATTCTCTTTCAATCGCACGTACTGAAGTGCTCGGATCATTTTCTTGGAAATTTGTGAACACAGTACCGAAATATGTGAACTAGGGTGTCGATTTTCAATTTTTTTTAAAGAATTCCTATTTACACTTATCCGAGTAACATAGATTTTATTTCTTACAGTGCTGGTATAACCTAGCATATCGCCCCGTACCCGCTTGACGTTGAGTTTCGGGACACCCTGTATACTAAGAATATTTATTTGTATGTGGATTTCTGATACTAATCTTGGTATAAGTTATGTCTACTTTTGGCCAAACCGGCCCCAATTAACTACCCTACATCATACATGTTACGTATAATGTAATATACCTACATTATATATTTGGAATTTAAGTGTTTGGTCATAGTGGATATTCAGGGTGGAAATTTGAAAGGCGGCATTGAATGCAACCAATTCTAGTGGTTGGTATATATTAAAATAAAAGTGAAAAATATTTTAGAACTGCAATCAATTTTATTATATTTTTTTTGTACAACTTATTTATTAAAAATAAAACTAAACACAAAATAAATAAATAATAATAGCACCAGTTATTAGTTATCTTAATTAAGTAGTTATATAATTGTAATATAAAGCCTTTACACGAAATTAAAAAAATAAAATAAAAAAAAATTGTAAATATCATATTTTACCTATTTCTTAAATATTCAGTCATAATATTTAGAAATGACTAGATATAATTTGACAAGTGATAATTTTACTATGACTTACGGTTTCAGTAATTCCTAATTAGACTATAAACTTATTTATATTTACAAACTTATACAATAATTAAAAAAAAATGCTTTACAACTAATACAACAACACTAATAAACAAAAATCACCCCTCACTTTGTAAACGTTCAACTGAAACAAAAAAAAAATGTTAAAAATAATGTCAACACACCTTATTATTTTTGATTAAGAAATAGGTAAATATTGAAAATAATAATTAAAAAATCAAGTTTTGTTTTATTTGGCATATCACTATGTATTTATCTGATGGCAACAAATTACATTACTTTATTATACAATGTTTTCTCATTTATATCCTTTATTGTCATATATACATGGTGACTTTGAAAGGATGTACTTTGGGCTAATATGGGGTTCAACTGATCAATACAAACAACTTTTCCCATGGAACCATATGCCGCAAATGAAAAAAAATATTGCCTTCTCCATACAAACTAGTAATGTTAAAATGACCAATTTGTATGGGGAAGCCAAATATTTTTTTCATTTGCGACACATGGTTCTATGGGAGAAGTTGTTCGATTTGATCAGCAGAACCTCATATTAGCCCAAAGTACATCCTTTCAAATTCACCCTGTATACCACCACGGGTGCCTTACCGCGTCTGAGACCGCCTAGACGGCCCCAGGGTACCTAGCGGAGGGGTTTCAATCCCACCTCGTCGTAGCCGATGGTATTAGTCTACACCGAACAAGCGGCTAGTTTGTTGCAGTATTTTGAATAGACTCAATAACCAATCTATAAACAGTTTCACAAGTTCGTATAGTGAAACCGGGACCGACTGCTTAACGTGCTCTCCGAGGCACATAAGAAATATAATAGGTAAATAGTGAAAATAATATTTAAAAATTAAAGTATTGTTTTATTTGGCATATGTATTCATCTGATAGCAAGCGTTCTGCTTGCTATCAGTCATATATACAAATTACATTATTTTATTATACAATGTTTTCTTATTTATATATTTAATAAAATCTAATTATTTATTTTATGTAAATCTTTGCCGTTATTTATGAATAGTCAAAACATGTTAAGGCCTTAGAGTGCGTTTGGTTAGGCTGCTATAGATATCATCACCAAAAGAACATCAAAATTTTTTAATTAGCTTCATATAGAAATAACTTGTGTTATTATAGTATGATAAATTACTACCCAACCGAGCGCACCAATTTTAATAATTAGAATATAGCAGATTCCATTGACCTGCCAATTATCATCTGCCACACAAGTGTGCCTATTTTATTGGGTTACTTGCAGGCGGATATGAACTAACCAACCATAGAACCTTGTCGGCCTAAATAAAACCTTTCATGTGTCGAGTAAGCAGGTAAGTAACAGTAATAATAATAAAAATATTACAAAATGGGTTCGAATACTTACTCTGCAATTTCAGAAGACTGTTTTGTCTTCTTAAGTCTGCTAATTGGACTTCAGGTGAAGGCCTTTTTATGGCCTTTACTGCCTCAACTAGCAGATTTTCTCTGGATAACTGAAAAACAAAAACATAAATTATCTACAGGCTGTAAAATAAACAAATTATTTCGTCTTCTTAGCAATTCTCCACTGTTAATAAATGTTCCAAAATATATTATTTTGGGAAATTTGCCTTTAATCAGACACCAAACTTAAATATAAAACAATGACATACTTTACAGTTCATGACGCGGAAATACTTCTGCACTTTTGGGGAATGTCGGTAATAAAATTTTATGAAAATAATTCGAGCTGCTAGTGAAAATAAGTATAATATAATTCGGGAAAACTCATTCAAATTGGGCAAACGAAATATTTGTAATTGCGCCTCACATATTGAAAATTTGTCATTTGTCCAACACTTACCTCGTCAGCATGGGTGTCGCTATTCTCTGGGCCTCCTAGTGCTATCCGTAGCATGTTATAGGCGCTCCCCAGCTCCGCGCGTCGCTCTCTCTCCAACTCCGCGTTCCGTTCGCGTCGTTCTTGCTGTCAAAAGAAAACTCAGATGTAAATATGAAACTTTTATGTTAACATAAAGTGTATTATTTTATTGACCGCCTTTATGGTAGAGGTTGCGCGGTTGCGTGTTCGATTCCCACCATAGGAAATGCCATAAAGCCTTCCAAATATGAGAACGTAAGCTGGCCGCCCGCTAAAGATACCAAAACAAAAGCGAGAACAAAACCTATTATAACCAATTAGTGCTCAAGAAGTGAGAACAGAATAAAGTCTAACTCATCTATGAACAGTTTCACAAGTTGGTAAAGTAAAACTATCATGTGGTCAAATAAATGTTTTTTTTATTTATTAAAAACTTATTGCTACATACCGGGTTTTGAACCTAGGTCCTAAAAACTGAAATGTTTTTAAATAAAGTCTACCCACCTCAGTCACCACGTGTTTAGTGTCTACTCGATTCAAATTAATGGGCACTGGATAGCTGTTTTTTTTTCGCTTTTTACTTTTCTTTGGTTTGATAGTGAAAGAGGATCAATTAGTAGGACTCCAGTGAAGCGCTGTATAATATATTGGTAGGTAATATTAGGAAAACCTACCAGATTTAGCTTCGGGGGTTTTCCACGAGGTCTTCCACGAACTCGTTTAACACGTTCACGGTTCTTATTTGGGCTTGCAGACGCAACTGTGGTGCATTTTCCAGCAGTAGAGGTGGATGCGACTGGACCCGACTTCCCCTTTGAAAGCTTGCTCACCTAAAATAAAAAGTTCTCATCACGGGTGCTTAATGGAGCCCGAAATATAAATCGAGCTCGTCGCTGTATAGAACCAGTAAAATAAAATTAATAAAGTAAAAGCAGGTGCTTTTGACCGGTTTTGCAACGCGGCCGTCGACCAGAACGTTGGACTGGTTTCTGAAGAGAAAAATATATATCAGTATGTATTTATTTAAAATATAAATCAATACCAGATATTGACACATTATTCGTTTCTTTAAAATTTAAACAATAATTAAATTATCAAGAATATAAAATTATATATAATAACAAAAAAAAATAATTTGAATAAATAAAAAATAAAAAAGTTATATTCTGTCTCAGTTTTGTTACAAAATTTTGAAGCCTACTAAATTTTGTCACGATGTTGAGACAAAATAAATGTATTCTTTATGAATAAGGTATTAAACTCTCTCTCACGAGAGTTTAATACCTTATTCATAAAGTATTAAATATACAAAATTTTGTCACGAAGTTGAGACAGAATAAATTTAATACAATTTCGCACTCTCGCTAAGGTTAGTTGGTAGATACCTAAGGCATTAAAGCGTGCCTATGTACGTAATCCATCTGTCCATACTACTACCCAAATATTATAAATATGAAAATAAATCTGTATGTTTTTTCACAATTAAACCGCTGAACCGATTTAAATAAAAATTGATACGAAGATAGACCCTGGGATAGATTTCTTTAGCAGTAGGGTATATTACTTTACGACATAGCTACAGAGGTGGCAGATATACAGGCGATTGTGTTATAAGAGTCTCATATAAACGGTTTTAAAATAAAACAGATACAAGATAGAAGTCTAGGAATCCGTAAAAAAAAGGGGAGAATAGGAGCTATATGTGAAAGTCAACCATCTTAGATATAAACTTAAAAAATAAGCAACACAAAAGCAGTTTTTTTTTTTTTACTTAAAAAAAATATATATGGACAAAAGTAGGATACTATAACATTACATTTTATACACAACCATTTCAGTCAGAGGCAAACTGTATAGAAATATGTACATGCAGGTAATTAAAAAAAACATAAGTCACTAAATTTAAACTTACTTCTGTTTCCACCTCAACCTCAACGGTTGGTTCTGGGGCAAGTAGGTCACTTTCCATCTCCACTACCCCGGAATCACTACTATGTGCTTGTCCATTCTGAAACAATATTTTATATTTTATAGTAATGCAAAATAAAAACAAACTGCACACTATATATATAAACACAATAACCTAAGTATTGACATTGGAGATTCAACAGATTATCATACAAAATTACATCTGTATTGGATCCATAGTATGGATAGAACAAAAACCGCCAAATGACTTTGTGCACAGTAAGAGCGACAATTCAGGAAACAATAAAAATGATCGACCCTATTCATGGACTTTGTAACTCAGCTGACCACCAGGTACCTAGATACAAAGTCACATGCCGTGCTCCAATAAAAGTAAACTGTGACTTCAGTACTTTTAGTGAACGGTCTAACCATCTCGACTACCATGTATATAATAATAATATTAGCAGACTCACCGTAGGAACACCAGAAGTGGGTTTTGCCTCCAGACCCAGATCCAAGTTATGATCTGCCAAACCTTCGAAAAACAACTCGTCGTTACTATCTAGCTCCGGTTCCGTATCATACAAGTAATCCGAAGTATCGGTCAATACCTTTATGAACTGAAAAAAAAATGTCACCAATTTAAACATTAATTCTGAATTCCAAAAAAAAAAATTATCACATACCTGAGATAGAAAGTTGTTATTTTATATAATTGTACGCAGGTACAATTATATACAAAATATAATACTATTTCTAATTTAAACTTTACTATTATTACTATCCCATAAGAGCTCCGATTTGCTTTTAAAACCTTTGGAACCCTTAAGACATTTTAAAACATAAGTCGAATTAAGCAAAGGAAGCAAATACCTAATGACTTTTACTTTATGATTCTCGATAGTATAAATATATTAATAATAATACACATATGAAGGACATTAGACACATATTGCCCTGGTCAAAAACTAAGCTTAAGGTTAAGTTAAGCTTATACTATGTGTACCAGAAACAAGAATACTATATATATATATATATATCATCACGGGTGCCTTACGGTGCCGAGACCGCCGAGACGGCCCCAGGGTACCCAGCGGAGGGGTTTTAATCCTACCTCGTCGTAGCCGATGGTATGAGTCTACACCGAACAAGTGGCTAGTTCGTCGCGATGTTTTGAATAGACTCAATATCCCATCTATAAACAGTTTCACCAGTTGGTATAGTGAAACCGGGACCGACAGCTTAACGTCTCCTAGGCACTAATAGTGGTGTTGTCAAACAAATGTACATATTTTTTTTAATTAAAAACTCATTGGTACACATCGGGATTCGAACCAGGGACCTAAGTGTTTTTAAGTCCAAGGTCTAACCAACTCGGCCACCACGTATATACTCGAATAAATACTATAATACATATTAAATTTTATAAACACCCAGTCCATGACAAACTGCACTAAAAGCAATAGTCTAATAAAGGATAAACTATTAAATAAACTCTTTTGTTTTAAAATAAAAGTTCCAAAAGATTTATATTTTCAGGTTCTTTTGCCAAAGTACAGTCAGGTGCAAAAACCTACATGTGCATAAAAAATAATACTTACAAAATCATTTCCCTTATCGGCCGGAGATGGTTCTGCTGTTAAACTAGCAGTCAGGTAAGGATCTCTGTCCTCATGTAGCATATACTGGCGCAGATACTCGGGATCATAATTGTTTTGCACATACTGGAAATTTTAGATATATTAAATTCTCAATTTATTTTATTGATAAGAATATTATGAAATGTTATACAACACATTCTTTAAATAAACTTAACTTAAAAAGTCAAATAATACTACTTTTATTTGAAACAACGATTATATAATTACAAACTCAGTTACAAACAATAAATATATATAATACTAAATGTGCCCGCGGTATCACACGCCGTTTAATTTAAAAGAAAATAGGATCGAAAATAAAATACCAGCCCACAGCCCACGTTACTAGCTGATAATGCAGTTTTCTATATTATGTGAAACAATTTTAAAAACTCGATTCAGTAGTTTTTGGATTTATTTGAATCAAATTTTTCTTTTTATAATATTAGCAAAGATTATATAGAAGTTATTAAAAAAAACGTGAAAATCTTACCGGAAACATATTGCACTATATTTGTTAAAATACTTCTCACAAATAAACTTTATATATATAATACGGGTATACACTTTAATAACGTTTGGCACAATTTTATGAAAAACAGACCCAATATTTCTGGCACAGTAAAATGTTTAACTAAATTGTTTACATAATATTACTAACTATTTATAGGTTCATCCCCTCTTACCCTTTCCGTGTTCATCTATTGTTCCCAGTTATTATAATAAAGTAATTAGGATTTGCGGAAATGACTACCTAAGTAGATTATCATTTGTTCTACCTGCTATTCATGTAAAATACCTGCTATCTTACGATCAGTTTAAAACAAAATAAATAATATTAATTAAAGACGAATTGTAAATCTATGTTACCTTAAATGAATAAGGTAAGGCTGGATCGCTGAGTGTATTCTATGGATTTTATGAGTTAAAAATAAACCAGTTTTTTAACTTACCAATTATTTTAAAAGAAATATTTTGTCGCACCTTTGTGAATATCGTCACGTTCGGGTCGTCCTTTCCATGTTAAAATGTGCAGGGTATTTTTCGCGACATAGCCTCATCAATGCGACCTTTTTATTGCCGCTATACACCTATGTATCCATATCAGTCGTAGAACCTGAAAGTCTATTACGAGATGACAGCAACAAATATAGACTCGACGATTTAAGTATAGCAGCTTGGAGAAAAAGTCGATGTTTCAAATGGTACGTTACTTGTGTTGATATATAAACAATTACACATTTGATATTGGCAATAGATGGGGATATCAACGCAGCCGTCGTCGTGCGCCGTTACGGAAAAAATATTTGCATTTGCAAAAATATTTTCAAATAATTGTGCAGCTTGGGGTAAAAACAATGTTATTATATACATTTATGAATAAGTTATCATATCATCGTCATCGATGAGGAGAGGATTGGTACATATTATCATAATTGTCACTATTATGTAAATATTATTATATACTACCTACTTGTCTTCTTGGGCCGCAGTTGGCTGAAGTAGGTGTCGTTTTTTTTCTTAACATTCTTAACAACCCCAGCAATGCTGGCAAAATAATACAATTCGATCGAGCCATTTGCGAGATTCTTTTAAAAAAAAAAACTTACAGAAAGTAAGACCATAGAATATGGCGTCATAAGCATTTTTTAATATTCTTAATTTCATGTGTAGATAATCAATTTACCATAGTCAGTTGCTCCATGAGTATCAACAAGGCGGCAAATAACAATACATTTCCTTCTTTTGTTAAATTACTTACAATTTTGTTTCTATCTACCTGAGTTTACTAATCCTGCAAAAGTAATAAAACCACTTAAAACAAAGACCATTTTTTTATTCAAAAATTGCATTTTGAATAGAATTTTGTTTTGTTGAATAAAAATAATAAAAGTATAATTTTGGCCTGCATAGCAAATTATCTAAATTAATGTAAGTAAATAGGTATTTTAAAAAATCTTTGGAATTTTAGCAGACATTATACTTGTCGAAACCGATATTATTCTCAGTCTACCACGAACAAGTGGTCAGCATGTATTTAGTGTATAGACTCAAAAACCCATCTATAAACATTTTCCTAAGATAGCGTAGTGAAACTGGCACCGACAGCTATACGTGCTCTCCGAATCACTAGTAGTATTTTCAAACAAAGATTCATCATATATTAAAATATGTTAATAGTAAATATTACCAACGAAATTCATGACGCCATATATGGTTACAGAAATTGACTTAAAAAAAAAATGATGCTTAAGTTCTCATTTCAAATCGTTTCTCTATATTGTATTAACTGCTACTAGTAATAATTATAATAAAAGAAAACGTAATTTTTTAGTAAACGTTAATCACATTAGGTTTCATACAGGAACAAGTTTAGGGACGAAAACGGAAAAACCAAAAGTAGTTCGTACGAGAAATCATCCATTATAACGATAGGTAATAAAAATAAATATTTTATAAATATAGAAGTAACCACCCATGAACTTAATGAGTTTAAAGTCGCAGGAAAAAATATTAATAATTAATTAAACCAAGAATATAAAATAATGGTTTTAACTCAAATAATAAGTTCTCACCAGTTAGCCCCGGGTCATGTGGGCACCCCAAAATGCTGGATGCATTTCGTTACTAATATTTACTGATCCTTTAACAGACTTATGCATCCCTCTTATCTTGGCATCTATGACGTCAATTAAATTGATGATAACTTATTCATAAATCTAGATGAGAAATACCTTTGTTTTTACCCCAAGCGGCACAAATATGTACCTATTTGAAAATATTTTTACAAATTCAAATGATTTCCCGCAACGGCGCAACTGTCTAATCTACTTGTCCCATTTTTTTTAACAGAAGTCCCAAAAATTCTGCAGCAGCGGGACCATGTCACTACTACAACAAGACTGCAATAAAATATCGCACATATATAATTTATTTTAAAAAAAAACCTGTAGGTATTGATTATGTTTTGCTAAACATAACTCAGCTTAGGAACTGGGAAGGCTGATTTTTTTCTTACAGTTATTTAAGTACAATACAATAATAATAAGTCATGTAAAATAAAAGAATTTGTTTCTAACCCAAATCCATAAATGAAAAGAATACGAGAACCGTAGGCCACGAAGTTTGGTTTAAGCTATTATGCTAAAGTAGTATTTTTTACCTGATAAAATTTTATAACATCGTCACATCCAAAGCAAACTAACGAATCTGCAAAAAATAAGTTTTTCACCATAGCGCTTTGAAGACTTAAAACCGTAAAAACATTTTTTGTAGTAATGGGTATATTGGCGGTGTGGGAGATTTGGTTTTCAAAATATTACCTATTTTAGGCACAATGGACAGATACTCAATATTTTACACAGATCATAAATAAACTCACATTCGTAACTTTACACCATTATACATAGAAATTAAAAGATATTTATTTACACAGTGGCAATTTCGTAAGTAACATAAGGGAAATATCTACTATACACCTTAGTAAACTTACGCAAGTGGCACTTTCGTAAGTTTAACGAAGCAATATAATGGAATATTTAAAAAACGTATCTCTTTTAATCAATAATTTTGTAGAGAAAAAATTAACATGCAAAAAAATACTGTAAAATTGAACCATCAGATGTAAGTTAAAGTTAAGTAATAGGACAACAAAAACAAATGATTTTATTCAAATAAATCTTAATTTTAATAATAATAATAATAAAAATAATAATAAGGAGTTTCTCTGATGGATAAAATCAGGAATGAGGACAAATCAGGAGTAAGAGAACTAAAGTCACCGACATAACTCTGAAAGTTAGCAAACTGAAGTGGCAGTGGGCTGGTCATGTGACATATGTATGCCGCATGACGGATAACCGTTGGAGCAGGCGGTAATTAGAGTGGAGACCACATCTTGGCGCACGTAACGTAGGACGCCCCGCAACGAGATGGACTGATAACCTACGGAGGGTGGCTGGCAGAGACTGGATGCGAAGAGCGGATGATAGGAATCAGTAGCGTATCTTGGTAGGCCTAGATCGAGAGCCCTATGTCCAGCAGTGGTCTGCGATAGGCTGATGATGATTTTATACGGCAGTATCAGGCTGTCAGAAATAACCCACCCAAAGATCCGCAGGCTAGGATTGTGACAGAGAAACCTTGGCAGCGCGTGCAAGTAGATTTGCAGGCACATTTCAAGGCAAAACATTTCTGGTCTTGATTGATAGTTATAGCAAGTGGATTGAAGCAGAATTAGTGCCATCTATGAGTAGCGGGCATATTGTTATACTACTTAGAAAAATATTTTTCTCTCAAGGGTTACCAGACACATTGGTGTCAGATAATAGCAGATCTTTTACCTCAGAAGAATTCCATTCAATATATTCTCCTCCATACCACCCGGCATCTAATGGGCTTGTTGAGAGAGTAATACAAACTTTTAAAAATAAATTAAAGAAATTTGCTGATTTAGATATGTTATGGAGTGAGAAGCTCAAAAGTCTTATATCACTTGAGAACAGTACTAAACAGCACTGGCAAGACACCGGCTGAAATGTTGAATGGATGCAAATATAGGAAACCTATCTCATCCCTACACCTAGAATGTGCACCGAGCCAGGCAGACATGCAAAGGGATGATGTTGCTCAACAACAACCTGCCAGAAAATTTGTAGTAGCCCAACCCATATTGATTAGAATGTACGATTCAGGTGATAAGTGGAGGAGAGCCACTGTAGAAATCGCAGAGGGACCCGGCTCTTATAGACATGCAAAGGGATGATGTTGCTCAACAACAACCTGCCAGAAAATTTGTAGTAGCCCAACCCATATTGATTGGAATGTACGGTTGAGGTGATAAGTGAACCCGGCTCTTACAGTGTGAGAACGAAAGATGGAGAGCTGCACAGACGACATATCGACCAGATGTTGGCCCGGACTGTATGACAAAGTGATAATGAACCATCACAAACTCTGATACCCAGAGATAGGTCGCGTTCAGCTACTCCGGACCCTCCAATCACCACACCACCCCAGAAGTATGGTCTGAAATAATTAGAATCCACAATTTTATTATTAGATCTTTTATTTAATGTTTTGCATGTTTTACTTTTTATATTTGTTTTCATAATCAGTGCAAGATTCGTAAGTTGACTGTGGCACTTCTTTCTTGAATTTCATAAATTCTTCTGCGTTAAACTCCCTTATATAGAATTGGTAAGTTTACTATGGGTAATAAACACGCAAGTGTAGATTCGGGCACTTTTAATTCTGTAACCATCAGTGATAGAAATACGAAAGTTTTCCATGGTATGTACCATATCAGGTATAGTTTTTTATCAAATATAGATTTTTACTAAAACAGCAGATTCGAAAGTTTGCTTTGGAGGTGACGAGTCATCACGGGTGCCTTTTTGACTCCCGTTTAAACGGTCTCAGGGTACCCAGAGGAGGGATTAACCCATCCTCATTTCGCCGATGGTATTTATGATGGTATAGCTTCGTTGTATAAAGCGGTCACCCATCCCGGGTCCGGCCTTGTTAAGCATATAACTAACCTTGTTTTCAGTTACGCAGATGGCCCCAGCCTAGTGGTTACACTAGGCTGGGGCCATCTGCTTAATACAATTATTATCTAGAAATCATTTAGAAAAATACATTTTTCGCAATCATGTTGTAATTTAATAATATTACTTAATATCTATATGAAGATAAATACAGAGTCACATGCTGAACTTGATATCATCAAAAAACCGTCAAGCGTAAACTGCAGTTAGCATGCCCGCAGAGGCACAGAGAATATAATAGTGCAGAGGGAAGATAATAATTGTATTTATTTTTCTTTTCCATATCATATTATTCTTAGTTTCATAATATCTACTTGTTGTATAAAGTTCTAGCTTACTAAACTCCACCAACAGACCTATTTTTTTGGAATTAGAATCTTTTATAAATCTAAGCCTATAAATAATTTTAACTTAAATCTAATTGAATATAGGTATGTGGTAAAAATATTCTATTACAAATTTTAAGATAATTAATAATAATAAAAGTTAATAAGTCGTTCTCGGCATATTTGGACCGGCAGACGGTCAGGGGCCTATTTCATAAACGTAACAATTTTAATTTACCATAACAATTCATAATACATTAGCACATTGCACAGTTTACTTGGAATTATTTACTTAGAACTATCTAAACCAAACATTGTCATCGTAAATTACAATTATCACGTTTATGACACCTGAGTCTTATAATGAAAGATGTTTAACGTGACGATGATAGTATAGTAACTGAAGTAGCGCAACTCATAAACGAGACCGGCTTATGCATTACTATACGCATTTTTCTGTAATTATCTTTATTTTCATTAACAATGTTATATTTTCTAATAAATAACCACCACGATCATGCCGCCTTTTATTTAGCCAATCAAAAGGCTGGACCTTGGCGTCAGTCCACGTACAAAATATACCAGATTGTGAAGTTTTACTATGTATAATATTAATAGCAAAAGAAAAGTCAGGTTCTTTGAGCACTCTGAGCGGTAAGAAGTAGGCGGTGGCGGTAGGCGTGTGGTTGAGCCTGGTTGGGTCAGAAAAGTGACTATTTGATATTGTCATTAACTCTTTTTACTTGTACATAAGCAAAAAAACCATTATAGACTTCTTGGACCTTCTTGGTACTATTTGGTACTTGGTACATTTTGGTTGGTAGCGTATTAATTAAAACATCTGTTATAGCTTTAGTAAGCAAGAAGGATTTATAATTCAACTTTTTCTACAAAAAGCGTTACCTACGCCAAGAGCAGCAGGTAAAGCGGAGCAGGTTTGGCATCAACAGACAAGCAGACTTTAAATGTATTATTAGTAAATTAGCAATATAAAATATTCTTTTGTTTAATAAATCCTGCAGGATTATTGCAGCTACCTGCGAATTCTTTTGTCTTTGTGTAAGATTTTTTTTCTTTACAAAAGTATTTATGATGCCTGAGGTACTAGGCTGTGTGTTTGTCTGTGATCGTAGATTAAGAACGGGTGGCCCAATTTCGTTCAGATTTTTTATGACATTGGTTTCTGGAAACGATCAGTTTATTTATACATTTAATTTTGAAAGGGATTAATGTTTAAGGTTTATAATTACTTCTTGAGCTAAAAATAAACGATATTTAGGTACTTAGGTTGGAGGGAGATGTAACTGTCCATACAGATGCTAAAACCTTCAAGTGACCTAACCATTCGCTTTTGTCTGTTGCCATGATTATAACCGTTGATTAGGAAGAGCTCAAGACTCTCGAACTTTATATGGAAAAATCACTTTTTTACAATTCGAAGCAATGATTTGGACAGGAGAGTCCTCTCTTAGGATGCAGTTACAAAATCGCCATAGGGGGAACGATTAATACAACATAGTATTTCAATAGTCGATAAATTTAGTTTGTATGTCTGCTTACTACTTACTGAGGTAGGCCGCCTATATACTTGCAAATTTTAAAATATATGTTACAACATATGGAAACATATATTTTTAACTTTAGATTTCAACTGATATAAAAAGATTAATTATTGCTCCCACATTCCAACTATATAAGACTACAAAAGTAGAGTACAAATTAATACCCGTATTCACAAAAACTAATTGAGTTCTTGAAGAACGCTTTAGTTATATTAGGTTCTGCCTCTTTTTTTAGCAACAAATATGAATATCCGTTTTACTCATATTGCATATGCATATGAATATGCGTTTACGCAGTGGTATTCATTCTTAAAAGTAAAAATTGGTGTTGGTACAACTTCCAAGTCTAAAGGTGGCCGTAGATAAATACATGCTGTACTGGCCCTTATTAAAGGAACCAAGTGGTTAAGCGTAAACTGTCCGCAGAGGGTAGATAAGGAATTTCTTTTCGGTTTTATAATATATACCTACTTACTTATATTACGCTTATTGTGCCACTTGGGGTCATGGACCCTAGTCTAAATTTATTAATAAGTTATCATCATATTTCGACAGACATCATATTATGATGACTTCGAACACAATATTGAAGGTTAGCTGGTAGATAATGCCTAAGGCATAAGTTTGCATTTGTACATAACTTTTGTTAGCTGTGCAATAAAGTGTTTAAATAAATATACAGAGGGATGGATCAGTAATTTATTACTAACGAAATGCATCCCGCATTCTGTCCTGCCGCCCGTACCACAGGTCACCTATGGGAATATTTATTTTAGTTAAAATAATAAATTTTCCTAACATATCTAGTTCATGAGTGGCTATATAAAATAAATACTTTTTTATTATAGTATTATTTCATGTACATTATGAGGTGTTGCTGTAGGGACTACCAGAGAGAGTTGCTAGGTGCAAGACTACTTGAAAAAGGCCATTATTCGCATCGACATGATAAAGTTTTAGAATTTATTCATAAAGCTGTAAGTCTTAGTATTGCTAGAGGCAGGAAAGGATTACAAACAAATGAAAGTCTAACTACTTTTGTAAAGGAGGGACAACTCAAGAAAACTCAAAGTAAACCTTTCTCAATCCTGGACAAAGCACAAGACTATGGAAAATATTCATGGATACTATCAAAATACATTACCAAAATTCCAGGCGAACTAGCAGTTTCAGCCTTTAGACCAGTCATACTGGTGAACTCTCGGTGCTTCAAGAAAGTAATAGTTATAGAACTCACCGTTCCGTGGGAAACTAACATTTCTAAGGACCACAACATCAAGCCGAACAAATATTTTGATCTCATAAACGAAATTAATAGAAACATATTTAAAACTCAACTTTATGCAGTAGATGTTGGTGCAAGAGGAATTCCAACAAAGTCTTTGCATTGTTTATTGAAGAATCTTGGCCTTCCGAGATCAGCCGTCAGAACTTTTATCGAGCGTGCTTCCAAGATGGCGCTAACAGGCCATCAAGTATTTGGTTGAGTAGAACACAGTGCAAGTGAGATTTCAAAAGGTCTTTAAACCTATTTCGCGGTCTCAAGTCCGGGAACGCTGCAGTTTATTCCTCTGCCTTCCAACCACGCGTGGACCTGGCACCCGCACGGTGAAGCCATGGATAGCTAAGAACATTGTCTCTCTCAGTCTTTTTATTATTTACCTACCGATATAATGTTACCGGTTCGCGACTGAACAAATAGGTAAATTATTATATATTTAATAGTAAAAAATATTGTGTTCCAATTATTAATATGTATTATTACTATAAAATATTATTTAGAAATGTTGCCTTTTGGTGTATTCTCACTACTATAAATTATTTGTAATTTGACATTACTATTCCCAGTGGATATTAATCTTATGTTACATACAAATATTTACTCTAAGATTAAATTATTAATGTCTACCGGCGCCCTTAGTTGTAAGATTCACTAAATAACTACCCTACATCAAAAGTGCTGCTACAAATATACATTGTACATTTGGAAAGCACTTTTATGTTCATTCTGTTAGTGTCATAGTGAATATGTGGGTGGTAATTAGAGAGGCGGCATTCAATGCAACCAATTTTATGGTTGGTCTAATACGTATGTAGGTAGACTATAAAAATAAAAGTACAAATATTAAAAACAATCAATTTTATTGGCAATTACTTAACATAAGTATAATTTCTACAATTCCTTTATTAAACACAAAACTAAATACAATATAAAAATAATAATAATAGCACCATTTATCTTAATTTAGTATTGTAATGTACTACAGTAAGACTGCACAAAATTAAACAAAAAACATAAAAAAAAAAACTTTTTTTTGATTATTATTCAGTCATAATATTTGTAAATAAATAGGTATAATTCGGCAAGTGATATTTTTACTATGACTAGGTTTGAATAATTTCTAATTAGACTATGAATTTATTTATATTTACAAACTTATACAATAATTACAAAAAATACTCTACAACTAATACAATAACACTAATAAAATAAACAAAACATCACCCCTCACTTTGTAAACGTTCAACTGAAACAAAAACAAAAAGAGTTAAAAATAATCCCAACAAACCTTATTATTTTTTGATTAACTAATAGATATTGAAGACATTAATTAAAAAGTCACGTTTTGTTTTATTTCAAATAAGGCATATCAAATTAAACAAAACATAATTAGACGAATGGTTTGGTTGTTGTTGTGTTTTATTAAATCCACCGGCATGTGACACATGACCACACCATTTATCTGATGGCAAGCAGAACTACTCATTACATTATTTCATTATACAATGTTTTTTTGTTTATATCCCTTACTGTCAAATCAAATAAAATTATTTATGTCATGTAAATCTTTACAGATATTTATGAATACAAAAAAAAAAGTTAGTAACAATAAGCACTTACTCCCGTATTTTAAGTCCTATCCTCAACTTCACCCTTAGAGTTCGTTTGGTTAGGCTGCTATATAGGTATATCGTCACCCAAAGAAAATTGATTATTTTTCATTTTCTTGATATAGAATAAAACTTGTGTCTTTTTTAATGATACTACCCAACCAAACATAATCTAATCTGATTTCTGTCAAATATCATCTGCCACATAAGTGTGGCTATTTTATTGAGTTACATACAGGCGCGGGTATGACTTTACCAACCTTAGAACCTTGTCGGCCTAAAGTAAACCTATCATGAGTTGAGTAAGTAGGTACCAGGTACAATAATAAAAATAATACAAAATGGGTTCGCACCCATACTTACTTTGCAATTTCAGAAGATTGTTTTGTCTTCCTAAGTCTACAATTTGGACCTCAAGTGGAGGCCTTTTTAATGCTTTTAATGCCTCCACAAGAAGCTTTTCTCTCGATAGCTAAAAAATAAAAACGCAAATTATCTACAGGCTGTTATAAACAAATGATTTCATCTTCTTAGCAATTCTCTACCGTTGATAAATGTTTCCATAATATATTTTGGGAAATGTTGTCTTTAATCGCCGCGGCGGTGCCTGGTCAGTCAGACAAAATGTAGTAATGTAAGTGTATGACGACTGTCGGACACTCAATAGTTTACCCTAATCCGGAAACAATTTTCTTTGGAGTTTAGACTAGGGACAAACGGTAATTAAATTGTATAGAGACCGACGACTTCGAGCTGCTTTGAAAATAAGTAGCCAGGTTCGGGACAACTAATTCGGGTATCCGAATGAGTTTACCTACAATTGGGCAAACAAAGTATTTGTAATTGCGTCAAATAAGTCCAACACTTACCTCGTCAGTATGGGTGTCGCAAGTCTTTGGGTTGCCTCCTAATGCTATCCGTAGCATTTCGTAGGAGTTACCCAGCTCCGCGCGACGTTCCCTCTCTAACTCCGCGTTCCGTTCGCGGCGTTCTTGCTGTCAAACGAAAACCCAAATTCAAATATCAAACTTTTAAGCCAACGTAAAGTGGTATGTATTATTTTATTGACCGTCTTTATATTATCGAACTCGCAACCGCTCAACCACTACCGGTTGAGCGGTTGCGAGTTCGATTCTCACCATAAGAGATGCCACATAGTCTTCCAAATATAATATGTAAGATGGCCGCCAAAGAAACCAAGAGCGAGAACAAAAAATATGATCACCAATTAGTGCTCAAGAAGTGAGAACAGAATAAAGTCTAACTCATCTATGAACAGTTTCACAAGTTGGTAAAGTGAAACTATCATGTGGTCAAATAAATGTTTTATTTATTTATTAAAAACTTATTGCTACATACCGGTTTTGAACCTAGGCCCTAAAAACTGACATGTTTTTAAATAAAGTCTTCCCACCTCAGTCACCACGTGTTTAGTGTCTACTCGATTCAAATTAATGGGCACTGGACAGCTGTTTTTTTTTTCGCTTTTAACTTTTCTTTGATTTGATAGTGAAAGAGGATCAATTAGTAGGACTCCAGTGAAGCGCTGTATAGTATATTGGTAGGTAATATTAGGAAAACCTACCAGATTTAGCTTCGGGGGTTTTCCACGAGGTCTTCCACGAACTCGTTTGACACGTTCCTGGAGGTGGAAGGTGGATGCGACTGGACCCGACTTTCCCTTTGAGAGCTTGCTCACCTAAAATAAAAAGTTCTCATCACGGGTGCTTAATGGAGCCTGAAATATAAATCGAGCTCGTCGCTGTATAGAACCAGTAAAATAAAATTAATAAAGTAAGTACCTGCTTTTGACCGGTTTTGCCAAGCGGCCGGCCACGAGAACGTTGCACTGGTTTCTGAAGAGAAAAATATATATCAGTATGTAATTCTTTAAAATATAAATCAATACCAGATATTGACACATTATTCGTTTCTTAAAAAATTAAATAATAATTCAATTATCAAGAAAAAAAAAATAGATAAAATAATAATTGAATTTAAATTAATATTTTAAAAAAAGTTATTGGCTAATATCGTTAAAATGTTCGATGTAGGGTTATCCCTCACTACTAATTCATAATCTAGACACTATGGCGTTTTGTCTTTTGCATTAATAAGTATGACAGGATAGCGGGCGAGTTGTACTTGAGGTATTAAGTGCGAAATTGTATTAAATTTATTCTGTCTCAGATTCGTGACAACTTTTTGAAGCCTAATAAATTTTGTCACGAAGTTGAGACAGAATAAATTTAATACAATTTCGCACTCTCGCTAAGGTTAGCTGGTAGATACCTAAGGCATTAAAGCTTACCTATGTACGTAATCCATCTGTCCATACTACACAAATATTACAAATATGAAAATAAATCTGTATGTCTGTTACCCTTTCACAATTAAACCGCTGAACTGATTTAAATAAAAATTGATACGGAGATACACCCTGGGATATAAGAAAAATATATGGAAAAAGGTAGGATACTATAACACATTATATTTTATACACAACCATTTCAGTAAGTGGCCACTAAATTTAAACTTACTTCTGTTTCCACCTCAACCTCAACAGTTGGTTCTGGGGCAAGTAGGTCATTTTCCATCTCAACTACCCCGGAATCACTACTATGTGCTTGTCCATTCTGAAACAATATTTTATAGTAATACAAAATAAACTAAACTGCACACTATATACAAACACGATATTATATAAAGCTGGACTTACCACTGACTCACTGACTGACTCACGTATTGACAGAATTGTTCTCCCAGAAGGAGGGGTGGTGGGAGGTTGAAACTTTCCACAAGTTTATTAGGGGGTCCAATGACTGGGGAAAAATCCGAAAATGCCAGATTTCCACTGGCGCACGGAGATATGCCCTCGAATAGCAAAAAGTCTCTATGTATCCCCCATTGTATCATAGCTCATATTGATCAGGGTGACGAGGCAAGTCCGGACCAAAAAAAAAATATGTCAAAAATGACATTTTTTTTGAAGATGAGATTGTGTGTCATGCGCTGTTGTCTCGAAAAGTATACGTCGGACAGCTTCGTGCCCATACAACTTTTGGAAGAGAATTTAGTGGAGAATCCAACAAAATTATAAAAGTCCTGATTTTTTTTTTTTCAGGATTTTTTTTCGTAAATAAAGTACGAGATAGCATAGGGGTCTCTATACACGGCAATGTTCGAATTAAGCAGGACTATCCGAAAACATTTTTTTTTTCAGGATTCCTGTTTCAGTTTTTTCCCGAATTTTTTTTTTTTTTTTTCTCAAAAACGGTGACAGATAGCAAAAAAATGTCCATACAACTATTTGAATATTTTAATTAGGAGAGGCCTATAGAATTTTTTTTTCAGGAAAAAGACAATATTTTTCCCCCACTTTTTCGGGAATTCGGGTTTTTTTTCGGGAAATCGGGAAAAATCATCGAGGTACATTAGCTGACTTGCCAATAACTTTTCTGTACCCACAGGGCTAACTACACGTTACGCGGCCGCTTCGCTCGACGACTCGAATTACGAGCCGTCGAGCGAAGCGAGACGGATCGCTTCGAACCGTTTCCACATCCGTAATTCGAGTCGTCGAGCGAAGCGAGCCGGCGACCAGTACCGAAAAAAATGTTCACCCAGTCGCCTTACCACCCATTACGCGGCAGCTTCGTTCGACGACGTAAATCGAGTCGTCGAGCGAAGCGGCCGACGGGCCGCACCCCATCCCCTTTCACAATTAAACCGCTGATTTAAATAAAAATTGATACGGAGATAGACCCTGAGATTGATAGATTTCTTTAGGAATAGGGTATATTACTTTACGACATAGTTACAAAGGTGGCAGATATACAGGCGATTGTGTTATAAGAGTCTCATATAAACGGTTATAAATTAAACCAGATACAAAATAGAGTCTAGGGTTCCGTAAAAAAAAAGGGGAGGATTTTTTCACTTAAATATATATTTATATATATATGGAAAAAAGTAAGATACTATACACGTTATATTTTATACACAACCATTTCAGTCAGTGGCAAACTGTACAGAAAAGTGTATTTAACATACAAGTAATTAAAAAAAAAACATAAGTCACTAAATTGAAACTTACTTCTGTTTCCACCTTAACGTCAACGGTTGGTTCTGGGGCAAGTAGGTCGCTTTCCATCTCAACTACCCCGGAATCACTACTATGTGCTTGTCCATTCTGAAACAATATTTTATATTTTATAGTAATGCAAAATAAAAACAAGCTGCACACTATATATACAAACACGATAACCTAAGTATTGAAATTGGAGATTCAACAGATTATCATGCAAAATTACATCTGGATTGGATCCAAAGTATGGATAGAACAAAAACCGTCAAGTCCACATTAAGAGCGAAAATTCAGGAAACAATAAAATTGATCGACCCCATTCATAGACTTTGTAGCTCAGTTGACCACCAGGTAGATAAGAAGTCTGACTTCAGTGTTTTCAGTCAACGGTCTTACCATCTCGGCCACCAAGTAAAGAAAGAATAATATTAGCAGACTCACCGTAGGATTGGTTATTATTGGTGATCTTTTTTTCAGTTCATAAAGGTATTAACCGATACGTCGGATAATTACGTTTATGATTCGGAATCGGAGCTAGGTAGTAACGAAGAGACGCGTCCCAAAGGTTTGGGAGATCATAACTTGGATCTGGGTCTGGAGCCACAGCCCAATGCTGATGATCCTACGGTGAGTCTGCTAATATTATTATAGAAAGTTGTTATTTTATATAATTTTACGCAGGTACAATTATATAAATTAAAATACTATTTCTAATTCAAACTTTACCATTATTACTATCCCATAAGAGCTCCGATTTGCTTTTCCTTTGGAACCCTTAAGACATTTTAAAACATAAGTCGAATTAAGCAAAGGAAGCAAATACTTAATGACTTTTACTTTATTATTCTCGATAGTATAAATATATTAATAATAATAATACAAATATGAAGGACATTAGACACATATTATATGGTCATAAACTAAGCTTAAAGTTAAGTTAAGCTTATACTATGTGTACCAGAAACAAGAATACTATATACATATTATATTTTATAAACACACAGACCATGACAAACTGCACTAAAAGCAATAGTCTAATAAAGGAAAAACTCTTTTGTTTTAAAATAAAAGTTCCTAAAGATTTATTTTCTATATATTATATTTTCAGGTTCTCTTGCCAAAGTACAGTCAGGTGCAAAAACCTACATGTGCTTAAAAAATAATACTTACAAAATCATTTCCCTTATCGGCCGGAGATGGTTCTGCTGTTAAACTAGCAGTCAGGTAAGGATCTCTATCCTCGTGTAGCATATACTGGAGCAGATACTCGGGATCATAATTATTTTGCACATACTGGAAATATTAGATTTATTATTTTCTCAATTTATTTTATTTATAATAATATTATGATATTTTATCAAACACATTCTTTAAATAAACTTAAGAAGCCAGTAAAAGATTTCGCGATCTCGAACGTCCAATAACGTCTAAACGTTGTTTTCAGTGATATCAAAGTTTATTTTTAATGAAAAAGAACGTAGAGGTGTAAATATTACTTACTCGATCCTAATTAGATAGTATTTTTATAAAAAATATATTACTTTTGAAAAGACACCCAAAGTTTTATTTATTATTCTAAAAATATTACTTTAGTTTTCATTTTAAAACTAAACAGATTTTTTATAAAGAAATTATATAATTAGGATCGAGTAAATAAAATCTACACCTACATGTTCTTTTTTTTTTAAAAAAAAAAACTTTATTATAACTGAAAACAACATTTAGATGTTTTTTGACGTTCGAGTTAGCGAATCCTTTTCCTGCTCACTTAACTAACAAAACTACTTAAAAAGTCAAATAATACTACTTTTATTTGAAACAACAAGATTATATAATTACAAACTCAGTTACAAACAATAAATATATATAATACTAAATGTGCCCGCGGTATCACACGCCGTTTAATTTAAAAGAAAATAGAATCGAAAATAGAATGCCAGCCCACAGCCCACGTTACTAGCTGATAATGCAGTTTTCTATATTATGTGAAACGATTTTGAAAGCTTGGTTGGATTTATTTGAATCAAACTTTTATTTTTATAATATTAGCAAAAATTATATATAAGTTATTTAAAAAAAAAGTGGAAATCTTACCGGAAACATATTGCACTATAATTTGTTCTCACAAATAAACTTTATATATAATACACTCTGATAACGTTTAGCACAATAAACACAGACCCAATATTTCTGGCACAGTAAAATGTTTAACTAAATTATTTACATAATATCAGTAACTATTTATATGTTCATCCCCTCTTACCCTTTCCGTGTTCATCTATTGTTCCCAGTTATTATAATAAAGTAATTAGGATTTGCGGAAATGACTACCTAAGTAGATTATCATTTGATCTACCTGCTATTCATGTAAAATACCTGCTATATTATGATCAGTTTAAAACAAAATAAATAATATGAATTAAAAAGATTTGTAAATCTATGTTACCTTATTCATTGGCTGGATCGCTGAGTGTATTCTGCGGCCTCCATCATGGACAGAGCTCTGAAGAACTTTTCGAATTCATCCTCTCTCTCCATTTTCGTGCTATACTATCATCAAAATGTAAACACATACGGTGAAATATAAGCTTACTAGAACACATATATATGGTGATTCTTATACATATATGTATCGACGCCTTACCTGTGTGCGTTCTTCCTTTTATTATTATCTTTTATGAGTTAAAAATAAACTAGTTTTTAACTTACCAATTATTTTATAACAATATTTTATCGCAACTTTGTGAATCTCACGTTCGGGTCGTCCTTCTTATGTTAAAATGAGCAGCGTATTTTTTGTGACCTAGCCTCATCAATGCGACCTTTTATACACCTATGTATCCCATGAAGGTAAAAACCGTGCCCGTCTGCGCGCGGGGCGTGGTTTTTAGCTTCATGTATGTATCCATATCAGTCGTAGAACCTGAATGTCTATTACGAGATGACAGCAGCAAATATAGACAAAAATTGTTACAAATACTTAGATACATATTTGTGCCCCTTGGGGTAAAAACAATGTGATTTTGCGGCCTTAGCACATCTACATTTATGAATAAGTTAACGACGTTAGTTAAATAATCATATTTAATTTACGTTAGTTAAATAATCATATTTAATTAACGTCTTCGATGCTAAGAGGGTTGGTACATATTATTATTAATTGTCACTATTATTACGACGAGGTGGGATTAAAACCCCTCCGCGTAAGGTACCCGTGATGATATCTATGTGTGATGTAAAATATTATTAATTTTAATAATATTATTATATACTACTTGTCCTCTTGGGCATTGGCTGAAGTAGGTGTCGTATTTTTTTTCTTAACATTCAACCCCAGCAATGCTGGCAAAAAAAATACAATTCGGTGGAGCCATTTGCGAGACTAATAAAATGAGCAGTAGAAACCTATAAAACATAATGTGATTAACCTTTACTAAAAAAATATGATCTTTTATTGAGAGATTATTAACCTTTAACCTTTCGTGTGCCGTGGTACGGATCCATACCTATCCCCGTCGTATTCCGAGTGACGGATCCGTACCGAGAGTCTTATTCACATTTTAAGTAATTTTGATTGCAACTAAATTTTTAATAGAGTGATAGATCAAATCATTCGTTTCTTCAACAATTTGGTTCGTTTGACCAGTGCAGAAAATTCATAAATTATAAATTAACACTCTTTTTCTCTAAAGTATTTTTTTTTTTACATAACTGTTTGTTTTCCACTTAGCAGGAAATGCAAAAACGTGAAATTCTCCATTTATTCGGATAGTAGCAATTTCAAGTTGAATTCTGAAATTAACTGCCTATAAACAATAAATAAGATTTATACATAATAAAATGTAATGTATAACGTTCATTACTTATCTGACTTTCGATAATAACCGTTACTTTATTGCGTACCAACTAAGAATAATACTTCAAATTTCATACAAATATAAATCCCTCCGAACGGTGTATTCCTCGGCATACGACGGATACACACTCGCAGGCATTTACGGCACACCAAAGGTTAATAGAATAGTAAGAGACTGTACAATATAGAAAAATTATTTGTAATAAGAACTTTCAAGTACCAACAAGGCGGCAAATAACAATACATTACTTTCTTATTGTTTTATTACTTATTTGAATAAAATATTGTTTCTATCTTCCTGAGTTTACTAATCCTGCAAAAGTAATAAAACCACTTAAAACAAAGACCATTCTTTATACAAAAATATACATTTTAAAATATAATTATTTTTGTTGAATAAAAAATTATAAGTTTGCCTTCATAGCAAATTATCTAAATTAATTTAAGTAAAAAGATATTTAAAAAAATCTTTGGAATTTTAGCAGGCAACCTCGTTGAAACCGATAGAATTCTCAGTCTACACCAAACAAGTGGTCAGCTTGTGTTTAGTGTAGACTCAATAACCCAACTATAAACAGTTTCCCAAATTGGCGTAGTGAAACTGGGACCGACAGCTAAACGTGCTCTTCGAATCACTATAGTGGTGTTGTCAAACAAAAATTCATCATTCATATGTTATAGTCTGTTCACGATAAGAAAGGTCCTCTGAAGGTTTTCGTTTATAATAGGAGATTTTTGTAAAATAACTATATATAAGGTAATTAATTGTATATAATATAAGTATAAGTTTCTAAGAGAAGTAAAGTGCTATCCTACATTTTATATTTTTAAAGGAGACAACAATATGAGGGAAACTTTCATGTGACAATCATTACGTACAAATGATAAGGAAACGGAGTAAATAGGCTCAGTTTCGTGTATTTACTAATGGTTAAATTTCGAAAAAAAGTGTTTCTTGATGTCTAGTTAAATTGACTATCTGTTAATATAATAAATTAATAACAATTTATCTTACAATAATAAATAAATAAATGCCATGATGACTGAGACATCCAATGGACGTCGCTTCACCTGCGCAGTGCTCCTAGACATGGAAAAGGCATTCGACAGGGTCTGGCATAGCGGGCTTCTGTTCAAAATTCTGAAAACAAATATACCACGTCGAGAAGTTAGGGTCATAGCCTCCTTCTTGGAGGGCCGTAGCTACCACGTATCTATAGGAGGTCTTTGTTCAAATACATACCCCATCGCAGCGGGCGAACCGCAGGGGAGCTGCCTCTCCCCGGTCCTGTACTGCTGTTACACCGACGACATTCCGCTGGCCGAGAGGGACGTCGAGCTGGCTCTGTATGCAGACGACGCCGCCTATTTTTCGGCTTCTTTGAACCCGAAAATGGCGGCGACCTACATGCAGCGTCAGCTCGACCTCCTTCCCGAATGGTTGACGGAATGGCGCCTTCGAGTTAACGTCAAAAAGACGCAGGCCATCCTCATTCGCAGACAGGACCGGGGAATGGCTAGTAAGCCTCACCCGCCCCCGCTCCAGCTCTGTGGACAGGCTGTAGACTGGTCTCGCACAGTGATGTACCTTGGTGTCAAAATTGACTCCAAACTCACCATGAAGCCGCACATCAAAATGGTAAGAGCCAAAGCGGCGGTCGCGCGTTGTCGGCTGCGTTCAGTGCTTTCATCCAGACTACCATTATTATCTAAATTGACCATATATAAGCTATACATAAGGCCCATCCTTACGCGGCACCTGCCTGGTATGCGCTGTGTAAGGATGCAAGTCGGGACCTAATTCAGGCCCAACAAAATCAAACTCTGCGCACCTTAACGGGCGCACCGTTTCTAATGCGGAATTCCGTACTGGCGAAAGACCTCCGGATGGAATCACTGAATGACTTCATCGTTCGTTTGACCACCCGGCTGTTCTCGCGTGCAGATGTATCAGATTACCCGCACATACGGGACCTGACGCCGCTGCATTCGAGACCACCAGACGGCAAACTGCGATACGCGCGCGACCTTGTACCTCTCGCGAGCAGCGAGAGTGATAGTAGTTCGGGAAGCGAAAGCGACTCGAGCGACTAGCATGATTGCTGTACGTGTAGGACCAGCACAATAGAATCTCTATAGAGCTCTCTCGACTCCGTCGACCAACTGGTCACCCAAAGACCTGCCCGTAGTTACGGGTAGCGAATAGCTATCATTGCAGGAGGTTATAACCTTGTAACAATTTCCCGTCTCTCGCTAGGGGGATAGGGACTTAATACGTTGCCGATTCATAGGTTTATAGGTCTGCTTACCACCAGGTAGTCACATGCCTCTAAAACTTGTTGCCCCGCAATTTTTATTTTAAACTTTTTTATTATGTGATTTTATTATTATTTTTATTATGTACATCGATTTTCATAAAATGAACGCTAAATCTTACTTAAAAGAAGCTTATTATCATTCAGTTATTTGACTTCGAATCCAATGAGTGGCTTTGACATAATAATAATATAAGCAAACCGACAATCAGACTATAATAAAAACTAAAATAAAAAAAATCCACTACTTACTTTAAAAAAATGTACAGACATAAAGTCACGCACGATTCTATGCCGACTAAATCATATGCTTACGCAATACTTACTTCTAGAATAGGTAATCTTGGCTCTACAGTTTCTATAGACAAACTTGCTTTAGTGGAACTTGTACCACTTATTACACTAACTTCAATTTAATGTCTGGAATATTTATTATTTTATTAGATACTAATAACTAATTCCAAGTAACTCTGTATTGTTTTTATTTTCTAGCATTAGTCCGCGGTTTCGTATGCATTAAATAGTTTAAAAAAAAAAACAATTTCTATCTAAAATTGTTGCTATGACTATTTTTTTTTCTGTAATACAACTTTCCCATACATACAGCTCCTATTCTCCTATGTTTTCTTTTGTTGTGCGAAACCCTAAGTGCTCGAACACTTGACCGCTATTTTTTAACCGACTTCAACAAAAACGGTGTTGGTTCTCAATTCGACGCTTTTTTTTGAGAATGTTACTTCATACATATCTCCGTCAAATCTAAACCGATTTTGAAAATTATTTTCTAAATTAAAGTTAACAATGGCGTCGAATGAACCAGCTGTATCGAATTTCAAAATGTAACTGTACATTCGACGCCATTTTTAACTTTAATCATAATAATTACATATTTTGGCGGACACTTTGGTGCAACTGGAGCTAAGCATGTAGGTATTGCTAAATTGTCAATTTAAGCCTTGTCACGCGATTATATGGTGTATATTACACCCGGTACACTTCATACTTATTATAGTTTTACTCACGTTCCAATATCATATAATCCATTAAATATTTCCAAAATATGACTATCTTCGCTATCAAAGCTTTCGCACGGGTCACCATTAAAAATACACCTCCATTCAAACTGCAATTAATACAAAAAAAAAAACAAGGTTATTATGTCAGAACATGTAGCATCCCACAACAAACATTTGCCTTGGATCCATGGCACCAGAGACATTCCGTAGCCAAGGCTCTTATTATTAAATTATTAAGAGATGCATGTCGTGACACATATTTATTTCAGTTATTTACAGAATATGAAAACAATTCGTCATTGGAATTAATAATCATATCATGTGCAAAATTTCAGAATACCTAAAATATAAAAACTCTATATTCACGTTTTTAAATAACAAATAAAATATGTGAGATATATAAATATACTGCCACAATATATTCAGTGCGCAACTATACGAATAACACTTTGATGATGTTAAAAATACACTACAATGTAGCGTATACAACGTATTCTCATACTCATACAACATACGGAAATACGAACTTAATTGGTCAAGTCGTACAGAAGTTGTAAATTGTGTTTTGTCCGACTACATTACTACGAAGTTCGCTACGATGACGATGCTACGAAAGTGCTACGAAGACATGACTTACCTTTTTATATAAATAATAGCTTTTCCCCCAAATTTTATATTAATAATAATAAATTGTATTTTGTTTCACTAAATTACTACGAAGTTCGTTACGATGAAGATGCTACAAAAGTGGTACGATGACATCGCTATAACTTTTTTTATATAAAATAAAAACTTTTCCCCAAACGGTATATTGTTGATGACGATGCTACGAAAGTACTACGACGACATCACTTTCATTAAAATAATAGCTTTTCCCCACATTGTATATTATTTTACTACATTACTATGAAGTTTGCTACGATAAGGTGCTACGAAAATGATACGACCACGCTATAAAATTACTACGATGACATATTACTTTTTTTACAAAAACATCAATACAATTATATAGTAATCAGTGTGAGACTGCAGCCCGAATTAGGCTTAGGCCTGTATCTCGGTTTTCCAGAAATCCAAGCATAACAAAAATTTTATAAAATATAATAGAATAGAATATATTTTATTGTCAAAACTGTGTAAATTGAATTATAAAAGATGATTAAATAAAATAAAATTAGTTATAATTAATTCCGCAAATTGTAAATTGTTTTACTACATTACTACGAAGTTTGCTACAATGATGTCGCTACGAAAATACTACGACTACATTAATTTTACATAAAATATTAGCTATGAAATAAATATAAAAATAGTATGGAATATAAACTTGGCTTCATATAGACTAACTATAATTTCGTAAAATACAGATTATTTTATGAATACATAATTTCATACGTGAAATTCATCAGACAAATAGTCGTGGTTAAAAACCTCTACTTGTACAGTGAAATATGTAGAAGTACTGATAACCAGCGCATCACTGCTTAATGCTGCTTCGAGACCTCTCTGCAACACCTGTACTGAGTAATGCATCTGAAAAAAAAAACAGAATCAGCCAGACGTAATCAGTAAAAACTTCTTAGCTTCACAAACTTGAGTGCTCTGAATTATGTATATATAGTTTATGTATGTACAAAATATATTTAAGTAGTGTATATTAATAGATTGTAAGTATTTTATATAGTAGGTATTGCACCTACCTTAACTGCTTTGATTGTCCCGAAGGTGTGATTGGTAGAGAATGCCTAGCGGAATTAAGTCCGCCTTTGTATGCAATAAGGAATTCAATTCCAATAATATAACTATTTCTAAGGACTTTATATATAAATCACTAGGCCAGTCAATGGAATAGACACGTAATGCAAATTCATCCTTGTTTAGCCAGCATGTGACAGAGACAATTTATTGAGCTACCCCATTCAAGGACTTTGTCTTGAATGCCTTAACATCAGGTAGATACAAAGTCACATGCTGTGATCATATAAAAAAAGAGTTTGCGCTGTCAACTTGGAGTTTACCTGTTTGGTGCACGGGCAACTATACTACGCATCGGAAAGCCACTATCTTTATAGGTGACCCTCGCAACTACATCTCCGCAACTTTAACCGTATACGCAACCCACACAACGGAAGCTCTCAAAAAGAATACCTTTTCCCCGTTTTTGTAACATTATTTATTGATGCTCTGCTCCTATTGGTCGTAGCGTGATGTTAATTAGCCTAAAGCTTTCCTTAATAAATGGTCTATCCAACTTTATTTTTTTCAATTCGAACCAGTAGTTCCTGAGATTAGCGCGTTCAACCAAACAAACTCTTCAGCTTTATAATATTAGGATAGATACAAAGTTGACCGGGACAGTTAGTCGGTCAATAAAATCGCTACGTTACTTTCACAGCTTACCAGTAGCCCTAGTGTGAGTTTTTTTAACGTTTACTTTCGCGTTAACTATACTATCTCGTTAACATTTTGACCAATGACACGACTGCATTTCTAGTTCTCAAAATTTCCGCTTGGAGCGCTGAACCATTTCCCATACAAATTTTAGTTAACTTGTAGCGGGGGGGTTTTTAAAGAAATTATCAAATGAAAGATTAGATAGATTAGACTAATTAAAAATGAAAGATAAAATTAGTTAGGTTAAAACAAGTATATTAAAAATAGATATATATTTATTTACAAGTAAAGTTGGTTTTGAGTACAGTAACTATATAAGAGACCTACCTAATAAATGTTGGCCCTGCCTACAGCCTACAATGGAGATGCCTATTATAAACTAAAACTCTGACCGTATAGTATGGAAAGAATGGAGGGACTGAGAGGGACAGGCTCGAGGACTGGCACGTCGACTGGCACGCAGACTGGTACGTTGACAGGCGACGACAGCAGATGTAGGCAGGCAAGCAGGAAGGCGGCGGCACGATGGCAGCAGCAGAAAGCACGCACGACAGTAGCAGCCGCACACGATGAGGCGAGGCCTCGTCTCTCAGGCTGATGCCTGAGACGAGGACTCAGATGGCCTCGACTCTCAAGGCTCTAGGCCTGAGGTGAGGTCCGTGAAGCAGTGGCTTGCGGCACGATGACGGCAGCAAGGGGAAGGCGGCGGCACGACGGCAGCACGCAGACAGCGAGCGGCACGGCTGTAGAGGCAGCCGTTCACGAAGAGGTGAATTCCCGTCTCTTAGGCTAGAGCCTAAGACGAGAAGTCAGATGGCCTCGTCACTCAAGGCTCGAAGCCGTACTAAAAATCGCCGGTCCGAGATATTTAAAGACGATTTTAGAGCTCTTCGATTAAAATTCATATTTAGTTTTAATTTATAGAGTGCCAGTATTTTTTGGGTTAGTATGGGAACTTTTGAAGCTACCTAGCGGTCAGAGGAGACGCTAAGATTTAGTGTTTTAAGTGTCTAAAAATGTGAAAATACCTAAAGAATATGTTTTAATTTACAATATTACCTAATACATAGTTTATATAATTAAAATTTAAATTCAAAATGTTAGGAATCTGATTTGATAACCAAAGCCTAACTTTTCATGAAAACTAAATGAAAAATTTGGAACGTTCACAGAAGGAAAATTTCTAGCTGTCAAAATTCTGGAGTATTACATACAAATATTAACCAATTTAACCATGTTTTTACTACCTGGAATTTTCCCTGAAAATGGTGTATTATCAAAATACATTTGGTGGTCATTTTAAAAAAATGTATGAAATGATATGAAGACAAATAAAATACATGAATATATAATATGGAGCGGGTGTAACGTGACAAACTCAAACGCAAAGTAATAGTTAGAAAACTCACACTAGGGGTACTGAATAATAAAAGCACTATCGCTAGATCGTACAACTTCACATGTATGTCATAACCATGATTCACTGTCAATATCCCTGGAGGGATAGTTAATCTGGCACCAATGTCCTTGCTGGTCCACTCATCAACTGTTTCCAAGTCCATATTAATGTCCATATGAACTGAAATAAAGGCATTATCACTAGAGCATAGATTCTCAACCATTGTTATGTCGCGACCCACGAAAAAGTACACTATTAAATTATAATAATATTTTAATTATATGTTTTATAACTAATTTTGTTTATTTATACGTTTAATAACTAATTTATTATATTTTATTTTATTATGTCTCAATATTGTATCATTTGAAAGGTAGTTAGTATGTTTCGAGGTCTTATTAATTTTCAACAGAACCTTTAATAACGTGATTTTATTTAAATTTAGTCCACCTCATAGCACCAGTTCGGAGTCTATTCGTTTTTTTTTATTATTTTAAAATATCAAGCAATCGAAGTTGCGGGCAACAGCAACAAATTACATACATGATAATTCTCAGTAGGACGACACATGGTAACCTGAGCTTCCAGCGTATATTCCATGTCAGGGTATACAAGGTCACCTTCTAGGAGAACCAAGGAGAATTTGTCGGTCTCTCCATCAGACAGTTCCAGGGTCCTCTTGCCGCTTACATTGTTTATCCGAAATACTTTATGACCCAGGTCTTCTGAATCTATTATGCCTGTCACATTGAATATGTAGTGCTCGTCTGGTAACAGCTGCTTTTAGAATAAAATAGTGCGATTAGTATTTGTGAAATTACGGTTCCGTATAACATTATATATTATACAAATGAATAGCGCTAGGAATTAATAGATTTTTAAAAGAATAACTCCAATATATATATATATATAAATAAATAACAGTGTTAAGGTGATTCCTCAGCTCGGGTATGGAAACTAATTGCAAGAGATGGCGCTTGTGTCGCAAAATCATGGTTTTAAATTACGTAAATAGTCGCTAGCTTTGAAATTTTGCATTTTGCGATAATCGGAAAACATTTGAAACTTATTTATGTATAAATTTTGCTGTATCAATGGCTAACTTTAGAGATTACAGTCCGAGAAGAAAATTAAAATCAAAACTCCGCATAATAAATAGTTCCGCTATTTAACACAGTTGGCGCTGCTAACGTCTTGGAAATCATTGGCAAAATTACACGATGGAAGTCATTAGGGGAGATGTAAAGCACTTCCTTAAAAATAATAATGATTAATAATAATTATAAATGAATAATGGTGTGGATATCTTTGCATCTTGGTGTAATACAAATAGAGTTTTTTATTTGTTTATTGAATTGAACCTTATATCGTCTGAGATAGAGCCCTTTTATGATTACTGGTATTATTATTTCTTCCGTGGTTATATACTAACCCCCGTATTCTAAGACATGTTCTTTACTCCACTTTACACTCAAGGAATGTCTGTCTCTTTCCACTAAATATCAAGTAAAGAAAGCTAGTATGAGACAGACGTCCCTTAAGTGAAAAGTGGAGTTAAGGATACGTCGTAGAATATGGGGGTAAGATAACAAGGAAGTAACGATGTTTGGCAAACCTAATACACCGTTATAAAATTAAATATTTAGATGCCGTGAAATAATGGATCCTTATGTTGAAGAAACTCAGACATGTTAGAAAAAGGTAATCTTCAATATCTTTCGAAGAAAAAAGTAAATTATCATCTTGTGTCAAATCGATCAAAACAACTTGATTAAATACATTTTTATTAGAGATACACGTTATAATTGTACCATTTCGTTTATTGCCATAATCCACTGCGGCTGCACCCAAAACAACATCAACACAGTGCTCCTTCTAATATAGGTACATACCTATTTTGTCAACGTTATTTAGACTTTTAATAGTGTTAATAAATACTTGTAGGTACCTACTTATATATTTTTTACCAAGTCGCGTACCTGCTATGTTACCATACATGTTCATTCTAAAAGTGAAAATAAAAACACTGTTTCCAAACTCATATAGGTATTATGAGTTTGGAAACAGTGTTTTTATTAACATATTTTTTTATTTGAATTTTTTGATAAAGTATAGGTTATATTTTGGGACTTCTGTAGATTCGATACACCTTGGAGATTAAAGGGAAAGTATTTTAAATGTTCATGATGGCATTTTACCAAAAATAATCATTAATTTATTTTCAAATAGATATAAGAAAAACTTCATAGGTACAAAGATTTAATAAAAAAAAATCGATTGGGAATCAAAATACCACACTCGGAAATAGAACCGACCCAAATCTAAAAAAATAACACCTATATTTTAAAGCGCCAATAGATAGCAATTTTAAACAATTTATTAGTTAGGGTTTCAAAAATTTAAACAAACAGCAATTTCCTTAGTTTGCCGTTTGAAGTTACTTTCCACCATTTATTCATTTTCAGCGACACTATTAACACAGCATTATTTTTTTTAAATCAACCGGTTCGATTCCCGGCTAGGAGTTTTTCTTTTCAAAAATCTTATTTTGCAATTTTAGTTTTTATCAAAATCGGCCCTGTGAGCATTTTTCGATATTCCTTGTAGTTTGGTGTTTTTCCATATTATTATAACTAACCTAATAACCATCTACAGTTTCACAAGTTGTTATAAGTGAATATATTATATATATATCTCAAGCCTTTTTCGTGATTTAAGGCAGACTACATTATAACAGTAACACCTACCTAAAAAACACGTTGGTAATATAAATAAACATTTATTATCAAAAATAGTTAGAAGGTATCTAAGATTTGACAAGATCCAAAGATGAGAGATCGATTCATTCGGGTGATGAGTACACAATGATTTTATATTATCTAATTATATATGGTTCACATCTAGGTCCGCTGTTTTATAATGCGTATTTATACGATATTTACAAAGTTGTCCACAGTTCAGAGTTCCTTATGTATGCCGATGATACGAAGATATTGTTAAAAATAAATAGTATTGATGATTGCTTCAGACTTCTACGGGATTTGGACCCTTTAAATAAATATTATAACAATAATAGCATTAACGTAAATGTTTCTAAGTGCGCTTATATCACCTTTACTCGAAACAAGAGTATAATAAATTTTATTTGTAATATCGGTGGCACAACTATTCAAAAGGTAGATATGATACGCGACCTGGGTGTGAATCTTGATTCTAAATTGATCTTAGATCAACATATAGATGCCATCGTCAACAAGGCTTATAGGAACTTGGGGTTCGTAACGAGGGTGTGTTCTCCTTTCACTGACATCCACTGCATAAAAATAGTCTATTATGCCTATGTTAGGAGTGTTCTTGAGTATGCCAGTAGTATTTGGTCACCCCAATACACCGTTTACAAAGACGAAATCGAACACATACAGTCCGTCTTCCTAAAACACCTAAACTACAGAGTAAGGTTTAAGGGTACCTAGTAATTATCATGATTCATGTAGAAAACACTGCCTTCTACCTCTAGAGTTAAGGCGACAACTACTCGACATGGGGTTTTATTTGACCTGCTTAATGGAAGGTTGGACTGTCCCGAATTGGTTAGGCAAATAACAATCAGAACACCCTGACGACGAACCCGTGTGACTGCCCGAGCACTATTTAGCACGCCTTACTGCTCCACCAACTATGCACAAAATTCGACATTGTCACGAATTGCCAGACTATACAATGACAGTTTTGTCGGTATTGATATTTACTCTGGTAGTAAGCAAGCTTTCAGGGGAGCTGTGGCAGGACGGTTGGAGTCCTTATTTTAGGCGACTGACGCAATAGTTTGCTACACGTACACACAATAAGTCACATGCACTCACATCTTCTAACCAGTATGAGCTATGTTCTAATTTTTTTGTAATATTTATGAAATTCTATCATCACTGTACGTGATAATGTAGTATACTGTACAGTAACATAAGATGAGTTTTATTTTTAAAAAATATTAGGGATGCGTTATACGAAAACTTCGAAATTGTAACCCAAGGTAAAATACTTATAAATTTCTTAACATCGCGTACGCTGTGAAAACTGTTGATGATAGAACAAAATAATGTACCTACTACAGATTTAGATCTACAAAATAGTTCGCTTTACTTAGGTTCGTTAACTATTATAGTTATGTCACTATAACAACTTCTTTATGTATGAAAAGTTAATAGAAATGCCAGTAGGAACTAGACCAATGCTTTAGCCTAGTAAATCATTCGAATTCAAGGAAGTTTTAGTACAGTACAATGTGTTTTAGTTTTATTTTAATCCAGTATACGTTTTTTAATAAGTTTGTACACTCGTATAATTGCTTGTAATTTCACGTCTACTTTTAGGTAAGAACATCGTCGTCACTGTGCTCCATTTCAAATTTGATTTATTTTCGGGTATATATTTTATAATTTGTGATAAGAATGCTTATATTTTTAGAAATTATAATAGTAGGGCTTTAATAACATAATGTTGGGTTTAAAAATTTAAGCTCATATAAAAAAAAAAGTTTTTCTTATATACATTTTATATTTCTTTAAATTTTTGAGTGAATAATGTTACAATAATGTTAAAAAGTAATTCTTCATCCTTGATGATATTTATAAGCCAAATTCTTCTAAATGTGAGATTTACTTTTGTTCAATTTTTAATCATTCTATCTTTCAATAATTCCAAGCTATTCTTCCTGTGCCTGCAGTCTCGACATAGAAAGCGATAGTAAAGAATATTAGCGATCGTTGATTTTTAACGAAAATAATCGGTTGCCATAGCGATGTCTACTTCAAATGCAAGTGTCTACTTCCGGGATAGCGAGTAAAATTGTAAACTAATATGTCAATAAGATAACAATGAACCGAAGCTATGGACACTTTTTTACTTATTTTGTTTTAATTTATTATAGCTTGAATAATAATCCTCCAGTAAAAATATATTACTTTATTACGAAAAAATGTTGTATTTATATATCCAAAATACTAATATCATTAAAAACAAATAAATACAACTTTTTATTGAGAGAATTATGCCACCAAATCTTCATGTCGCCAAATAAAATGTATTTTCCGTCTTTAGATAGTATTATTTATTACTTTGTAACACTGAGAGTAAGCGTCAGTTAAGCGTCAGTCAGCTTTTTGTAAACAAAACGAGAAAAAATAAATTTATTGATAATAATAAAAAATGTGGGGGGAAAAATAGGCAATTTGCAATAATTAAGCTAAAATATTTTTATAAAATATTTTTCTGTGTTGTTAGAGAAGTTAGCGACGATAAAAAAAAACCAGCTCTAACGACTGCTAACACTCCATTAATCCTAGAGCCGCAAGGTTAATAATTAGGAATGACGGAAAACGTTTAGTATAACGTTAATACCTTAACCCAATGGCATGCCATTGGTCTGGGATGCGACTTGTGTCAAAACTTTACCTGCAACACATATTGACTCTACAAGTATTCGTCCAGGCTCTGCCGCCGAATAACTAAAAAACAATAAATATTCAAGTTTAATAAATCATTATATATTATTTCCATTCGCAATCGAAACATAAGGTCTTTGGTGTTTAGAATCAAGACTTTTTATTGAAAAACTAGGAATAAAATTGGTAGAAGTTTATGGAGATAAACGCTCTAAAAATTATTGAAATTAAAAAATGTGTGCAACATGCACAATGCACATGTTATTGTGTTGGTAGAAATTACATAAAAAGAGTTTTTTGCCGGTGATAATTATTTTCAAACTATTTTTTATTAATAGATGATTTAAAAGCTATATCAAAAATTCACGTCGGATCGCCGTCGTCGACTGATACCAGCAATCCGAAGGCCTCTAAATATAAGTGTTATAATGTCAGTTTTAAACATTGTACGAACAAAAAAAAATGTAATTGTGTTAACATATTTGAATGCATGATAAAAATTGACTCAGTAAATTTTAGCCACTTTCTTCACGGAATAAAGATATACGCTCGTATTTACTTTTTACGGAATATCCGCTAACACGCTTCCAGAATGGATGGACCACAAAAGAAACAATAGTACCTACAAGTAACCGAACCGAATGTCCCCGTCAGCGCGTTCGCGACTTTTTTTACTCGAGCGCGGCATGTGATTTTGTATCTACCTGATGGTAAGTACAACGACAGACAAATTTTAATTACGCGAGTCTATTTTAATATCCTCGCTGCTTATTCAATCCACATTTCGTAACCGCCCCCTGAAAGGACGTTCCACTTTGACACGAAATCGATGCAGTAGGCTCCTGAAAACAGGCAAACCCACAGACTAAAACCAAAACATGGCTAGGTCACTTGACGGTTTTTGCATCTGTATTAGCTTATAGGAACCTACCGAGAGAAACTAAAAACCTAAACCTAAAGAGAGGTCACGGTGAGTTAAGTCACGCCCGTTTCGTAACCGCATCCTTTTAGGATGCGGTTACGAAACGGGCGATAGACTTGTTGATAAGCAGCGAGGATACGACGAAGAATTTGCAATACCTACACGTCGTAATCAGGTAGATACAAAGTTACATAAGTATTAGTTAGGTACACTGTAAAAAATGTACCAAGTTAGTAAGATATCTCTCAAAATCTTTACGCATGATTTTTATTTTCACTGGACCTACCTATATTGGCAATGATCTATCACTTGTATTAGGTACCTGCCATTTGCCTAGATTAGGTAGTACTAGGTACTACCTAAGTAAAAAAATATACCATCACGGGTTCTTTTTTAGCTCCCGGGAACCATTTAAACGGCCTCAGGGTACCCAGCGGAGAGATTAACCCGTCCTCATTTCGCCTATGGTATTCAGAGGCAACACTGGCTTGCTGCGGTTAAACCGCAGCAAGGTCCTTACTTACCGACCTTACTAACTTGGTACATATTTTACAGTGTACCAAGTTGTTGTGTTTGCCTAAGAAAATTTCTACAAAAGTTTAAAATAATTCTAACAATATAAAATCCTATCCTTTATTGATTACCTACCAACATTATGTTATTCTTACGTTTTTTTATATATAATGTTTTAAAATACATAAATTTTCTCATGTTTACAAAATGAGTTTTATTACCTACCGCTTACAGTCTATATTCCTTCTGAAAAACCTATGTACTTGAATAACGACCTTTTTATAACCACCAATGCAATCGAACAAGTTGAAAAGTTTTACAAAAGTATTATAACTCTAAATAAACATGTATGGCAACGTCGCACTGGCTGTCTCAATTGGATGAGAAGGTACAGAGCGGCAACGTCGCAATAATCACGATAACAGTAACTTTTTATTTTATTTCTTTAGGCATTGGTAGCAAGACTATCACCTAATGTCAGTAACCAAGAATCGACAAAATACATGAAGGTAAAAACGGTGCCCGTCCGCGCGCGGGGCGCGTTTTTTTAGCTTCATGACAAAATAAGATAAATAAATTATAAAAAGCATATACCTATTTAATATTTTATGCGCTATTTATAATTATTTTATTGAAATAAAAGTACAAAATATAGCAATCCACCATGCAGGCGCCGGATTTGACGTCACCGGTCACACAAGTAGGTAAACAAACTTTGATTTGCTTACTTTCATAAATAATACACTATATAGGGTAAGTAAATTAATAATTTATATAATACATAATAATTTATTAGCCCAAAAACACGTTAAATCTAATTTTATATGCACTTAAAAGGTTATGTTATAATAATGTTGTTTTTGTCTACTGAATGAAGTCCAAACTCCTCGGATGGGAATACTCTAATATGTAGTTATATCATTTCAAAAGAATTTAAAAAAAGAAGAGTTCGCAAAATTACCAGTGTTTCTTTGCCGGTATTTCTATCCTCAGCTTATAGTGTGAAAGACCTCATTGGAAAAATTTTAGCTCCATCACTTAGTGATTTTGAGGTCGCACACATAAGCGAGGCTAGAAATGCTTGGTCTAATCATTCATCATCAATAGTACCGCCGATCACATTATCATCACAAAAATTATGGGACGAGCCGCTTTGCAAATTAGTACAGCAAAATTTGATTAGCAGTATTAATAATACCCCTGCAGATCGTGCTCGTCTATTAGCTGTTGTTCAATGGGAATCTGGGCGATGGTTACAAGCATTACCATCATCCAAGATAGGTACGCTACTGGATAGGTCAACATTTCGATTAGCTATTTGCTTACGTTTAGGGGCTAGGTCTAATCTTCCACATCGCTGCCAATGTGGAGAGATGATCGAACAACTTGGTCACCATGGTCTCTCATGTGTTAAAAGCGCCGGAAGAATATCGCGACACGCCAACTTAAATAATATTCTACATCGGGCCCTTACCACTGTCTCTGTCCCATCTGTAATAGAACCTAGCGGACTGGCTAGAGACGATGGTAAGAGGCCGGATGGAATGACGCTGGTGCCCTGGACTGGTGGACGGTGTTTGGTATTGGATGCGACTTGCGCCGATGCTTTTTCACCGTCTCATCTGCCAGGAACTTCGCAAAAAGTTGGCGCTGCTGCTCTCTCGGCGGAAAACCTTAAACGGCGCAAATATGCAATTCTCAGTAGAGACTACATATTTGAGCCGTTTGGGGTTGAAACCATGGGGGCGTGGGGACCAGGAGCTCATAAAATATATAAATATATTGCAAAGCGTTTGGTCGACACATCCGGTGACCCACGAGCTGGCTCGTTTTTAGCTTTTTTAGAAATTTATTATAATTTTACTTAGGTATACGTGGTTTTATTATAGTAGTTTTATTTTATTATTAAGGTATTCATGTTTTTTTTAAGTTTTGTTGATAAAAATAAATTATTTATGCTCAAAAGAATTATCTAATTGTAAGCCTAGCTTGCAATCAAAAAGAATTTGAAGAGTTTCTAGAAAAACGGAAGAAAATAAAACTTATCAACTGTGAGGTAATAAAGTATGAAACAATGATACCTATTTTGTTTTTTATAATATCATTAGTACGAAAAGGCTATGCCTGTGGTAAAACAGAAAGTTTATTTATGCCTAAATTAGTGCTCAAATCCAAAGAAAAGTTCTGTGAGATATTTTTGCAAAAACTTGTATGGCCTGATTCAAATATCATGAAAGTTGTTAGCGGATAAGGTAAACAAAACCCTGAGTACCGCTCGGAAAATAAACAAAAATGTGGGCTAATGCTTTGCAAAAACTTTTCTATGACAGCAGAATTATCCGATGTAATCTGTAAAAATGGTGTTATTGAAATAAAGAGTCCCATGAGTGCAGACTTTAAAAAAATATGTAGTAAATGGAAAACCAACCCAGAAGTTTTATGTACAGATACAACTATAAATATATTTGAGAGTACTTTAAATTGTAGCTGATTGCAACTACAGTACAAACAAAAAAGTATAAATAATCCTGTTACATTTAATGACAACTATGTATCAGATTTTGTTTTATGCCTGATTTCACCAACAATCCCTAACTCTAAAGGAGCTCCTAAATAAGAATTTTGACATACTTGCTATGACATAACTGTCCCTTAACTTAATGTCCGATTTCACCAACTCTAAGGGAGCCCAGAGTTGGTGAAATTGGGCATTAGTGTTGTACATTATAATTATTAATTAATTTGAAGTATGATTCCTATCTCCCTGAGTTTTACCCACCGGGACCTTAGAGAAATTAGTCTATTTCTTTGATGGAAGCATTCTCAGTCAAAAAAGTATGGTATTAGTCAGTTATATCACTCCTAGAGTACTAACCGAAAACTGACAAATTTTATCATATTTTTATGAGTTTCCATTATTGAAATCACCCAAATTTCTCTAATATCTCCATGCTTGTGGTCCCACTACTATAAAATAATAAGTTATTAAACCACAAGTGTGACCACAAGTCCTAAAATGTGTTTAATGAATGAATCAGGTGGTAATGAAAACTGAACTTAAAAAACAGTATGTAATATTTTTATGAATATCAGAATGCCACACCCTAAATTAGTTTAGTAAAAATGAATAATGAAAATATGTACTAAAAATGAAAGTTTACAGTGTTATATACATAAGTTATAAAGCATTTGTACCACCCCGATAAATGTAAAAATATTGAATGACACCTTATATTTTTTACTTATAATAAATATCATCACCTGCACCGTAAGGCACCTCCTTACGGTGCAGGAGACTGCTTCATGGTACCCAGCAGAGGGGTTTTAATCCCACCATGTAGCTGATAGATTTTTCCTTACAGTTACACTTTCATTCTTGGTACATATTTTCTGTATTGCCTAGTGTAATGAACAAAAACATTAGGTTTCCATTACTTCAGAATTGCATCATATGGATTAAAGTTTAGCTTAGCGTTGTGTGTGTAATTGTCAATTTTATTTAAATATTTTTTATATTCTTCAATAAACGTCTTTTTGTCTTGATAATATATGGCCTTTCTGTAGTATTGGGGTTTGGTGTTCTTCTATCTGATTGCCATTCAAATTTTGTAGGAATACCAACACACTGGTTTCATGCAAACCTCTGACACAGATCCCATCACATGATACTCCTCATAATTGTTTATATCATTTGGTAACTGGAATATGAATAAAGTACCCATTAGGATGACCAGTGGTAGATAAACAAGAGGTGAAACCTAACCTCAAAATATATCAAATAATTATAATATAAATATAGATAATTATAGACAAGACAATTACGCACACATAATTTAACGACTTATGTACCTACCAAATAAGTAAAGTAAAAACATATATCGAAGTGCACACAAATAGGTAAATTGGAGAATTTAGACTTAGTCGGATCTTGCCGTGCAAGATTAGCCACTTATTTCGCTAGGATTTTTTATTGATAGGTACTTTATTTAGGGAAGGCACACCATTTATACACTTAACACTATAAATCAATCATCATAAGTCTCCGAAATGTTTACTGAGGCGAGATGTGAGCGAGCGACCGAGCGCTTTGATTTGGCGAAAACAAAAAAAAACAATTTAAATTTTTTACTACCAAAACTTGATTTTTCGAAATAGTATCCACTATTTACTTCCAAACCACATAGATTACTTTAAAAAAAATAGTCATCATGCCTAATATTGCCTTTTGTCTTTGTAAAATTTGTTTTTACTTGCAATTTTTGAGATGCCATCTAGTGTTCGATAGTTGTACTATTTTATATGGACAAATTTAAAAAGAAACATTTTTTGTATTTTATTTAAATATATAATATGTATATTTTAGTAAACACACGTATTTTGCGAAAATTATACTTAATAGGGAATCCAATAAAAAATATGTCATTAAATTTTTCATTGTATATTACGAGATTACAGTCCAATCTAACGTTATCTTAAAAAAAAAACAGAATAAGGCTTAATAATAGTACATTTTTTTTTTTTCCAATGGACAGACCCGGACAGACGACCGGCGCAGTCGGTGGTCAAGTATTGATTCACCTATGTATAAGGTTCGTTCACTTACACAAAGTGAACGAACCTTATACATAGGTGAATCAATACTTAAGCCCTAGTGTGAGTTTTTTTCACGTTTACTTTCGCGTTAACTATAGTACCGCGTTAACATTTTGACCAATCACACGACCGCATTTCTAGTTCTAAAAGTTTCCGCTTGGAGCGCTGAACTATTTCCCATAAAAATTTTAGTTAACTCAAACGCAAAGTAATAGTTAGAAAAATATATTTTTCATTTCTCATGCTCTGAAGGTGCTTATTTGTGCAGGATATAGGCTGCACAAAATCGAATATTGTGCACAAGTGCATTAACGTATCTACTCATAAATGTATCTATATAAGGCAAAGAAAATGAGCCATATAGCCAAACACAATAAGAAATTCATAGATAGAATTTGTTATTTTATAATATTTACTTGTCTTATGTGTTTTTTAAGTAATAAACACAATTTCCTTCAGTATTCAAATTCAAAAATTTCGCACATTATTATATATTTTACCTTCGCTACAAGAAAAAAAAAAAATTTCCATAGACATTTTTCCTAGTTTTATTGTTTATTATTGGAACATTCTACGTGAACATCGAAAATAAAATTATAAAATTAAAAAACTACCTTTCCATAGATGTGCAATAAATAAATAAAGTGAAGTTAGCAATTATATATATATATATATGATTGTCAGTCAAATCAAATCAAATCAAATATTATTTATTTCATGTAAATCTTTACAGATATTTATGAATAGTCAAAAAAAAAAAAAAATAGTTTTAACAATAAGGTCTAGAGTGCGTTTGGTTAGGCTGCTATATATATATAACCATTATAGATTAATTAATAAAAGGTGTCATAAATAAAAGTATTGAAAAAACCAACCAACCGAACGCACGCTACATAACCAACTAGTGTAAGACTAGGTGGTTAGCTGATTCCATTGACCTTCCGATTATCATCTGCCATACAAGGGTGCCACCGAGGCGACCGACCTCACCAACCGTATCCACGCCTTAAATATTAGTTCTTATATTATCATAATATGAATAATTTATTTATTAAAACTAAAATTTGTATATTTACAATGTTAACAATTATAAATTAAAAATTTCTTGTAGATCCTCCGTAGCTGCGCATGTGCCCAAAATACATAGAGCATTGCCCCTCTGAATTTCCAGCGATATTCGTTGGAAAAAATAGGATCTTGCTCGATGGTCCCCAGATGCATCAATTAAAAGTTTTCCAAGATTACTTCCAAATTTTATTGCATCTGGTGACCACGGTCCCAAGGTTTCCACCGAAAACGCTAGAAATTCGTAAGAGGAGTTATGTTTCTTGTATTTATCAATTTTTTTATTTTGGGCAAGCAAAGCTGCAGCACCGGAGGATCTTGAAGTGACGTGGGAATAACTTGGTGCAAGGGTGTCCACACAGGTGGCGTCCCAGATTAGAGCTCGACCTCTATACCATGGGACTATCGTCACACCGTCCGGTCTCTTGCCATCGTCAAGGTCCAAACCTACAGGTTCAAGAGTGCTGGGTATACCAGCAGAAGCAAGAGATCGTTTAATAACATTATTTATGTTATTGTGTCTGGATATACGGCCAGCACTCAGCCTGCAAGATAAACCATGGTGACCGGATGGTGTGACCGCGGCTCCACAAATACAGTAATGAGGTTGGCAAATTGGGGCGCCTATCCTGAGGGACACCGCTATTCTAACGGTTTGCCTGTCTAGTAAAGTTGCCAAAGAAGGCGTTGGAAGTGCTTCAAGCCAAGCGCCTGATTCTTTACATTGAGCAGCCAACATTCTAGCTTTGTCGGTATTCGAGAGTGTGTCTATGAAATTATTTATTATATTGGCTGTAGATATTTTTAAATGACCATCAATCGCATTAACATAGTTATATGGATCGGTATCTTTAAGGGCGTAAACACTAGTTGTAAAGTCGATCCCTCCGGAGACACCCCGGAGAAAAAGGTACCAGCAAGTAAAAAACTCTGGTGCTTCACACAAACTAACAGAGGAATATAGCCATTGAGTTACCGATATGCATATCGCAGCATACATTAAATGCTCTAACCCTACTAAAAGCATGCGTAAAACACCCTATGGCAGATTATTTAACAATTTAGCAATTGGTTGCTGTACCAATGTACAGAACTGCAAATACTAAAGAGTACAGGCACTTTACTAAATAATAATATATAATTACAGAGTACCTGCATAATGTAAATATTAATAAGTAATCATAAGATATACCTTATCCAAAGATAAAATTTAAATAATAATAAAAAATAAATTAAGTAATAATAAGTTATTACAATATCAGATTTAACATACCTACTAGGGTACTCATTTGAAAAGGCAATACTAGTTGTGAGACCTCAATTGCAGATCAGAACGGGTCCAGACATCTTTATCATTAATATAGTCATTAACTCTATAGTAAGCCCTATGGATTAATGTTTGTTTTATACAATTTTTTAACTTTATTTCACTTAAATCTATAATACTTTTAGGTAATTTATTAAATAACCTTATACTGTTAATGACAAAACATTTATTAGTTTTTTGCAGTCTAAACTTTGGAATATCAATTTTATCTATATTTCTTAAGTTTAAATTATGCCTGTCGCCATTTTTACTAAACATACTTAAGTTTTTCTTGACGTACAATAAATTCTCATAAATATATTGAGATGGTAGTGTCAATACATCAATCATAGGAAATGTTTCCCGGAGAGAATCACGAGCTTTCATGCCATATATTGCCCGAATAGCCCTCTTTTGTAAAATAAATATACTATCAAAATCTGCCGCGGATCCCCACATTATAAGACCATACGTCATTATACTGTGAAAATAGGCGAAGTACACTAGTCTGGCTGTTGCAACATCAGTTAATTGTCTGATTTTTCTGACTGCATATGCAGCAGAGCTCAATCTATTGGATAGAGTATTTATGTGAGCTTTCCATTGTAGTTTGGAATCGACTGTGATCCCTAAAAACACAGTGGAGTCAACAAATTCCAGATCAGTACCACCTAACTTCACTGTGGAATTGATACCAGTTACGTTGGGGAGCGTAAATTTTAGACACTTAGTTTTCTTAGCATTTAAAACTAAATTATTCGCGGTGAACCACTTCGAAACCATTTCCAGAGTGTCATTTGCTGATGATAATATATTATCTTTTCTACTAACTTTAAACAGTAGAGATGTATCATCAGCAAATAGCACTATCTGCGCCATCTCCTGAACCATATGTGGAAGGTCATTGAAGAGGAATGGTCCTAAAATTGAGCCTTGCGGAACACCCATCTTTACAAGGGCCCCTTCGGATAGACAGCCATCGATATTAACACCTTGAGTTCTATTGGAAAGGTAAGATTTTAATAGATTTAAAGCTAAGTCGCGAATACCATAAAATTCTAACTTATCTAACAAAGTTTGATGATCAACACAATCAAACGCCTTAGATAAATCACAGAAAACACCAACGAGGTCCTGAGAATTTTCCCATGCATCGGTTATTTCCGCAATCAAACTTGTACCGGCATTTGTTGTGTTTCTTCCTTTTGTAAACCCGTATTGTTGATCATGTAACAATTTATTTCTATTAAAATGACTTAAAAGTTGACCGAGAATTATTTTTTCGAATATTTTACTTAAGGCTGGCAGGACAGAAACAGGACGATAATTATTTGGATCTGTCTTACAGCCGGACTTGAATATGGGAACTATTTTACTATTCTTCATAAACTAGTCTATGAATAAGAGTCCATTGTTTTTGTACTTAGGTATATACATAGTGCATCTATCTAGATGCCCAGTGTCTGAAAAATTGCCACGCTCTACCGGACGTGGTAATTGCATTTTGCTTTGCTTTTTCTATTCAGCGTTAATTTACAGGCGCCTGTAATAAAATGACTCGATATCAAAGCTGGGACTCGGGGTTATTATGAATAAATTTACGTACAAATATAGATACACTTTATTAAACTATTATATATATATATATATATATATAATAATTTAAAAATTTATTTATAAATTATTAAATACTTTATTAAACAGGAAAATTGTTAAAAAAACAAAGTAAAACACCAAAGAACATTATGAGGATAACTCAGTGACCTTAAATTTCAGTTTTCAGAGTATTGGGTGATATTGATAGATTGATCCACCTAATATCGATTGATTTTTTAGATTGATACCTACTTATCTCAAGAGACTTAAAATACCTGTACCTGGACTTACTCTAAAATGCTCTACCGTTATACTAATTAGTGCACTTAAAAAAATCATCCTGAAGAAGAAAACCAATTTAATTTTTTTTAACTCCTAGTAATAGGAACTGGGAAAAGCATCGATGTTGATAAAGATAACATGATTAAACATTAGCTTTTTATTATTTAAATTTGGATATGAAAGATAAATTAAAGACTACTAGAAGAAAACAGTGATAATTACAGTGTTTCAGCTTTATATCCTACCTATACTATTTCAAGGACAATTGTTAGTTAATTTTACATGTTTTTCTACGAGTAGGTATTTATTCTATTTTATTTTTAAAAAAAAGTTTTTAATATTAGTTTTTTTTTATAGTAGGTTGTTTAGCTTTTATTCCATATATTATATATTATTATTAATTCTTATATATTTACAACCATAGTATGTCCCAAGGTAACGCCGACTTTGTCATCTGCCCCTCATGTTCCGATGGGCGCAGATATAAAGGTAATAGAGGTCTTAACATCCACAATTCAAGAGTTCACAAACCATTAATAAATTATTTGCCACCAAATTCTAGTCAATCAACTTATTCTGCAGGCTCTTCTTCTCCACAAAACATAGATAACAATATTTTTTGGAAAACAATATCTGATTACAGACGAACACTTCCAGTTATAAAACGGATCCCTAGAGGTGCTCGTATATCAGTGGCAGAAAAGTTTGTAAAATGTTTAGAAGAATGTATCGAAAACAACAATTTCAATAGTTGGAAAAAGTTGTTAACATTTGCCTATAGCACACTTCATGTTTCTAATAATAAATCAAAATCAATTTCACTAACAAATCATATAAAACAAAACTGCTCACAATCCCAGATTCCTGATAATTATTTATCTAATAAATATAATTATAACCAAATTAGGCATATTGAAAATAAATTTTATGATGGAGATGTTAAAGGGGCATGCAGATTATTGTTTTCTTCTGATGAACGGGCAACTGTTTCCGATCAAACATTAGAGGCATTGCGTAGTAAACACCCATCTCCCCCGCCACATCAGTCTCTTCCTGAACCTCCATCCCCTGATGAAAATGCATTTAATGCATCAATAAATAATATAAATTTAGCAATCACATCTTTTCCAGCCGGTTCGAGCAGTGGGCTAGATGGTCTAAGTCCACAACATTTAAAAGATATGATATCTGTAGTGACTGGTGAAATTGGATTTAAAGTATTAACTACCTTAACAAAATTTACAAATTTTTTACTGTCTGGACAAGTTTGCCCTGAAATAGTTCCTTTATTTTACGGCGCATCACTTTGCGCATTAAACAAAAAGGATGGTGGTATTCGTCCCATTGCTATTGGATGTACCTTGCGGAGAATGGTTTCCAAAATTGTATGTAGACATCTATTAGATTCTTTAAGCTCAAAATTATCACCTATACAGTTGGGATTTGGTACAAAATACGGTTGCGAAGCAGCAGTACATGCAACAAGAACTTTTCTGAATCATAATAAATCAGAAATTTTATTAAAAATTGATATCAAAAATGCTTTTAATACTCTTTACAGAGAACATATGCTGACTGCCATTCTTAACCAGTTTCCGCAAGTTTATCCGTATATATGGCAATGTTACGCTTCACAAACACATCTCATTTTTGACGGACATCTCATTAGTTCTAGTGTTGGTTGTCAACAGGGCGACCCATTAGGTCTAGCTCTTTTCAGCCTCACTATACATGATATTATTGATAAATTAAGCTCAAATTTAAATATATGGTATCTTGATGATGGTACTCTGGGAGGAACAGTGTCAGATGTATTAAATGATTTAGAAACCATAATAAATCAATTTAAAAATATAGGTTTAGAGTTGAACTCCTTAAAATGCGAAATTTATATCAGTAATGAAATCACAAATGAAAACAAATTAAATATTATAGAAAAATTCAATATTTTGGCACCGAATATAAAAATTATGTCAGAAAACGACCTGTTTCTCCTAGGAGCACCATTATTTGATAATGCAATCCCACCATTGATCAAACAAAAACAACAACTACTTAAAGACCATATTTTAAAATTATCTAAAATCCATAACCACATAGCCATTCATCTCATTCGTCATTGCTTATTTGTGCCAAAATTAACTTACCTTATCCGATGTTCACCATTTTGGAAATATCAAAACTTAACATCTGCTTTAGATTCAGAATTAAAAAACACATTAGAAACCATATTCAATATTACATTTGAAAATTATTCGTGGGATCAAGCAACCTTACCGGTAAGCTCTGGGGGCCTTGGAATTCGCCAAATTTCTAGTATTTCATTACCTGCATTTATTGCTTCTGTTTTTGCATCCAACAACCTCATTGGTAAAATTCTTAATCCATCACTTGGTTGTGATTTTGAGGTTGTGGATAAAGACGAAGCAATAAATGTATGGAAATCATTAGTGCCATTATCAGACCTACCAATAAATCAAGACATTCAAAAGCAATGGGATCAACCCATTGTAAATAACACTTTTAATTATTTGCTACGCAATGCCTCCCACCATGACAAAGCACGGCTTTTGGCAGTTACAGCACCAGAATCCGGTGCTTGGCTGCAGGCTTTTCCTGCTCCAGGTATTGGAACCCTTTTAGATAATAGCACAATGCGGATTGCCGTTTGTCTGCGTTTAGGAGCAAAATTGTGCGAACCTCATATCTGTCCATGTGGCTCGAATGTCGATAAGTATGGGCTCCACGGACTAGCGTGCAGAAAAAGTGCTGGCCGTATCTCTCGACACGCAAATATCAACAATATCATCCGTAGGTCTCTTGCCACCGTTTCGATGCCTTCCATACTAGAACCTCGAGGTATTTTTCGAAGCGATGGCAAGAGGCCTGACGGGATGACTTTAGTTCCCTGGAAGAGGGGTAGGGCCTTAGTTTGGGATGCTACTTGTGTCGACACCATGGCCCAATCTCACATCCAGGGGTCATCGTGTCGAGGGATCTGCCGCTACCACAGCAGAAGCCAACAAACGCCTAAAATATTATAATATTTTGAATAATTATGAGTTTGTTGCCTTCGCTGTGGAAACAATGGGTGCATGGAGCGAAGATGCCAAACTTTTTTTAAAAACCTTGGCACCCATGCTTGTGGACCTAACAGGCGACTCGAGAGCTGGCGGCTATTTTAAACAACAGATAAGTTTAGCCATACAGAGGGGCAATGCCGCCAGCGTCTTGGGTACAATGCCGATGGACAGATTGGAGGAGTACTTTGTGCTGTAACTGCCATTATTTCCTTGTGATTTTCTATGTGTTAATTTTAGATAGGTTTTTATTAGTAAATTATTTTTATTTGTAAGTTTTTATTAATTCAATAGGTATAATATAAATGTAATTAATTTATTGTGAAATTAAATCTCTTTGACATATATATATATATATATATATTTCATGGTCTAGGTGTTTATAAAATATAATATGAATTATATTGTTTCTGGTACGCATAGTACAGGCCTAGAAATTAGATTTTTACCAGAGCAATATGTGTAAATTATTCTACATATTATTATATTTGAAAATCATTACAGCTCTCTTCAGGTAAACCAAAAGAACTGTTTCCTACTAGCAGTCCTACTATAGCAAAGTATTCCGACACATGCTTTGTATTGGGCAGAGATAATAACAGCACAGTGCTGATCGAGGAAGCTAAAGATATTGAAATTAAGAAAAGTATTAAATGGACAGAAGCTCCTGTAGCTGTTGGGGAGACACTTTTATTTTAATTACTAGCTTGCTTCTTGTTTTAATAATAATAATATTTTTTATTTGCCAGAATATGTAAATGTTTACAGGTAAGTAGTTAATTGTAGAAATACATTAAAATATGTTTACACAGTTCTTTTCTAATTCTATTAGAATTAATTTAAGCCCTAGTCACCACACTAGGATTCCCTGTATCGTGGTGACTAGTCTTATATACTACCTTTATAAACTTAACTACAGATAAAAAATAAATTTACCAAAAAATAAAACTTAAAATAGGCATTATATATATATATATATATATATATATAAAATAGGCATTAATATCTATAAATAAAACAAAATACACCTACCCACTCTGCGCTATAGGAACAAAGAAATGAATGAACATACAGTAGTAGGCAAGTAAAGAAACGGATGAGGTAATAAAACTATGAACTATTAAAAATATTATGCGTAAAAATTTAAAGTATATAAGAGAAAAAGAACATATTAAACCTGTCTGATGCAATTGTTCTGTATGCAAGTGTAATTCCCCTTTTTTACCTATTTTTACCTCTTCTTTATTTCCCAATTATACATTAAACAAATAATGTAAATAAACATATAAGTTAATAAATGCGATATCCGACTCACATGAACATTTCTTTTACTTATTCTATATTTTTTTTTTCTTTCTTTCATTTCCCCTCTCTATTTCATTCATTTCTCTTCCCTTTCCTTCCATAATTAAATTATATATAGAAAACAAAAAAAAACATAATAGTAATAATAAAATAGTAATAACAATATCCTAATATAAGTGAAAAAAAAAAGTGTTGTTTTCGTTTTACCTATGGACATATACACACATACAAACATCTACTTCCTAGTAATCCATACATTATAATAATAGGTTAAATACCTATTATTATAATGTAGATTATTTTTCGTCCTTTTTTTTTAAATATTAATAGTGCAGTAATGAGGTAAATAGTATATGCGTAGTATAGGTACATATATATAGCGTGTGTGAAAATTAATGTGTGATAGGGTGTGAATGATTGTGGAAATGAGTGGTTGTGTCACTATGTTTATTTTCTGTATTGTGTAAATAGTTAAGAAACCTAGTGTATTACATTCAGTATATTTTCAGTATCGTCGTAGTTGTGTTTACGAAACCATCTCCTAATCGTTTTCTTTGACAATTTTTTTTGATTGGTGTAGAATATTTAAGACTGAGTTAACTTTTGTCTATAAATAGGGTCCAAAAAATTAGTATGCTTTCTGACCAAAAGTAGTGCGGGATGCCTTCCAGGTATTTCTTCTTTTTGTTCCGAATTCAATGAGTATACGAGCCTGTGTGTGAGAACGTAATAAGACTGCTTCAATGAATAGTTGTCTTACGCGTAATACCTGACAGTCACTGTATAGCTTATCGGTTGGATATCGAAATGGCTTTCGATATCCAACGATACTTATATAACTTACTAGTTCATAGAATAATTATTGATGAATATGCGTTTTACTCATATTGCATATGCATATGAATATGCGTTTTACGCAGTGGTATTCATTCTTAAAAGTAAAAATTGGTGTTGGTACAACTTCCAAGTCTAAAGGTGGCCGTAGATAAATACATGCTGTACTGGCCCTTATTAAAACAACCGAGTGGTTAAACGTAAACTGTCCGCAGAGGGTAGATAAGGAATTTCTTTATTAAAAAAAACTTAGATATAACTGTTTTATAATATATACCTACTTATATTACGCTTATTGTCCGCTATGACCCTAGTCTAAATTTATTAATAAGTTATCATCATATTTCGACAGACATCATATTATGATGACTCGAACACCATATTGAAGGTTAGCTGGTAGATAATGCCTAAGGCATTAAGTTTGCATTTGTACATAACTTTTGTTTGCTGTGCAATAAAGTGTTTAAATAAATATACAGAGGAATGTATCAGTAATTATTACTAACGAAATGCATCCCGCATTCTATCCTGCCGCCCGTACCACAGGTCACCTGTGGGTATATTTTTTTAGTTAAAATAATAAATTTTCTCAACACATAAAGTTCATGGGTGGCTATATAAAATAAATACTTTTTTATTATAATATTATTTCTTGTACATTGTGAGGTGTTGCTGTAGGTACCTACTACCAGACATATACCTGCTGGTTGCAACACTCTACTTGAAAAAGGTAATTCTGTAATTATCAGTATTGCTAGAGGCAGGAAAGAATTATCAACAAATGAAAAACTACTTTTCTAAAGGAGGGACAACTCAAGAAAACTCAAAGTAAACCTTTCTCAATCCTGGACAAAGCACAGGACTATGGAAAATATTCATTACAAAATTCCAGACGAACTAGCAGTTTCAGCCTATAGACCAGACATAGTGGTGTACTCTCGGTACTTAAAGAAAGTAATACCTACTTATAGAACTCACCGTTCCGTGGGAAACAAACATTCCTAAGGACCACAACATCAAGCCGAACAAATATTTTGATCTCATAAACGAAATTACTAGAAACGGATTTAAAACTCAACTTTATGCAGTAGAAGTTGGTGCAAGAGGAATTCCAACAAAGTCTTTGCATTGTTTATTGAAGGATCTTGGCCTTCCGGGATCAGCCGTCAGAACTTTTATGGAGCGTGCTTCCAAGATGGCGCTAACAGGCCATCAAGTATTTGGTTGAGTAGAACACAGTGCAAGTGAGATTTCAAAAGGTCTTTAAACCTACTTCGCGGTCTCAAGTCCGGGAACGCTGCAGACCTGGCACCCGCACGGTGAAGCCATAGATAGCTAAGAACATTGTCTCTCTGAGTCTTTTTTATTATTTACCTACCGATATAATGTTACCGGTTCGCGACTGAACTAGTGTAGTTAAATTATTATATATTTAATAGTAAAAAATATTGTGTTCCAATTATTAACATGTATTATTACTATACTTTTTTACCTATTTTTACCTCTTCTTTATTTCCCAATTATACATTAAACAAATAATGTAAATAAACATATAAGTTAATAAATGCGATATCCGACTCACATGAACATTTCTTTTACTTATTCTATATTTTTTTTTTCTTTCTTTCATTTCCCCTCTCTATTTCATTCATTTCTCTTCCCTTTCCTTCCATAATTAAATTATATATAGAAAACAAAAAAAAACATAATAGTAATAATAAAATAGTAATAACAATATCCTAATATAAGTGAAAAAAAAAAGTGTTGTTTTCGTTTTACCTATGGACATATACACACATACAAACATCTACTTCCTAGTAATCCATACATTATAATAATAGGTTAAATACCTATTATTATAATGTAGATTATTTTTCGTCCTTTTTTTTTAAATATTAATAGTGCAGTAATGAGGTAAATAGTATATGCGTAGTATAGGTACATATATATAGCGTGTGTGAAAATTAATGTGTGATAGGGTGTGAATGATTGTGGAAATGAGTGGTTGTGTCACTATGTTTATTTTCTGTATTGTGTAAATAGTTAAGAAACCTAGTGTATTACATTCAGTATATTTTCAGTATCGTCGTAGTTGTGTTTACGAAACCATCTCCTAATCGTTTTCTTTGACAATTTTTTTTGATTGGTGTAGAATATTTAAGACTGAGTTAACTTTTGTCTATAAATAGGGTCCAAAAAATTAGTATGCTTTCTGACCAAAAGTAGTGCGGGATGCCTTCCAGGTATTTCTTCTTTTTGTTCCGAATTCAATGAGTATACGAGCCTGTGTGTGAGAACGTAATAAGACTGCTTCAATGAATAGTTGTCTTACGCGTAATACCTGACAGTCACTGTATAGCTTATCGGTTGGATATCGAAATGGCTTTCGATATCCAACGATACTTATATAACTTACTAGTTCATAGAATAATTATTGATGAATATGCGTTTTACTCATATTGCATATGCATATGAATATGCGTTTTACGCAGTGGTATTCATTCTTAAAAGTAAAAATTGGTGTTGGTACAACTTCCAAGTCTAAAGGTGGCCGTAGATAAATACATGCTGTACTGGCCCTTATTAAAACAACCGAGTGGTTAAACGTAAACTGTCCGCAGAGGGTAGATAAGGAATTTCTTTATTAAAAAAAACTTAGATATAACTGTTTTATAATATATACCTACTTATATTACGCTTATTGTCCGCTATGACCCTAGTCTAAATTTATTAATAAGTTATCATCATATTTCGACAGACATCATATTATGATGACTCGAACACCATATTGAAGGTTAGCTGGTAGATAATGCCTAAGGCATTAAGTTTGCATTTGTACATAACTTTTGTTTGCTGTGCAATAAAGTGTTTAAATAAATATACAGAGGAATGTATCAGTAATTATTACTAACGAAATGCATCCCGCATTCTATCCTGCCGCCCGTACCACAGGTCACCTGTGGGTATATTTTTTTAGTTAAAATAATAAATTTTCTCAACACATAAAGTTCATGGGTGGCTATATAAAATAAATACTTTTTTATTATAATATTATTTCTTGTACATTGTGAGGTGTTGCTGTAGGTACCTACTACCAGACATATACCTGCTGGTTGCAACACTCTACTTGAAAAAGGTAATTCTGTAATTATCAGTATTGCTAGAGGCAGGAAAGAATTATCAACAAATGAAAAACTACTTTTCTAAAGGAGGGACAACTCAAGAAAACTCAAAGTAAACCTTTCTCAATCCTGGACAAAGCACAGGACTATGGAAAATATTCATTACAAAATTCCAGACGAACTAGCAGTTTCAGCCTATAGACCAGACATAGTGGTGTACTCTCGGTACTTAAAGAAAGTAATACCTACTTATAGAACTCACCGTTCCGTGGGAAACAAACATTCCTAAGGACCACAACATCAAGCCGAACAAATATTTTGATCTCATAAACGAAATTACTAGAAACGGATTTAAAACTCAACTTTATGCAGTAGAAGTTGGTGCAAGAGGAATTCCAACAAAGTCTTTGCATTGTTTATTGAAGGATCTTGGCCTTCCGGGATCAGCCGTCAGAACTTTTATGGAGCGTGCTTCCAAGATGGCGCTAACAGGCCATCAAGTATTTGGTTGAGTAGAACACAGTGCAAGTGAGATTTCAAAAGGTCTTTAAACCTACTTCGCGGTCTCAAGTCCGGGAACGCTGCAGACCTGGCACCCGCACGGTGAAGCCATAGATAGCTAAGAACATTGTCTCTCTGAGTCTTTTTTATTATTTACCTACCGATATAATGTTACCGGTTCGCGACTGAACTAGTGTAGTTAAATTATTATATATTTAATAGTAAAAAATATTGTGTTCCAATTATTAACATGTATTATTACTATAAAATATTATTTAGAAATGTTATGAATGAAATGCCTTTTGGTGTATTCTCACTACTATAAATTATTTGTAATTTGACATAACTATTCCCAGTGGATATTAATCTTATATTACATACAAATATTTACTCTAATTATAATTATAATATAATTTTATTTTTATTTTTATAGGTAGGTATATTTTATTATATTTTTGTTTATTTAATGTTTTAGGCTTTAAATAATGTTGATAATAAATTAAATTATAAGTAATTATACTCTATACTGTATGGTCTTCAATCCGTTTACCAAATTACCAATAGTTGGAAAAAATTAAAAAAAAAAAATTTGAGGTTATGTTCTAATTAAAAATCTACGATGTCTCTTATTTTACGGAGTTTATTAGCTAGAAATATTACTAACATTTCTGTTCGAAATTACAATAAGATTGTTATTACTGACGATGGATCTACAATAGTCGCTTTACACAAAGAACCAGAATCTCTAAGATTAAATTATTAATGTCTTCCGGCGCCCTTAGTTGTAAGATTCACTAAGTAACTACCCAACATCAAAGTGCTGCTGCAAATATACATTGTATATTTGGAAAGCACTTTTATGTATATTCTGTTAGTGTCATAGTGAATATGTGGGTGGTAATTAGAGAGGCGGCATTCAATGCAACCAATTTTGTGGTTGGTCTAATACGTATGTAGGTAGACTATAAAAATAAAAGTACAAATATTAAAAACAATCAATTTTATTAGCAATTACTTAACATAAGTACAATATAAATAATAATAATAGCACCATTTATCTTAATTTAGTATGTAATGTACTACAGTAAGACTGCACAAAATTAAACAAAAAACATTAAAAAAAAAAAAATCCTATTTCACTTATTTGTTTATTATTCAGTCATAATATTTGTAAATGACTAGATTTAATTCGGCAAGTGAGAATTTTACTCTGACTAGGTTTGAATAATTTCTAATTAGACTATGAACTTATTTATATTTACAAACTGATACAATAATTACAAAAAATACTCTACAACTAATACAATAACACTAATAAAATAAACAAAAAATCACCCCTCACTTTGTAAACGTTCAACTGAAACAAAAAAAAATTGTTAAAAATAATGTCAACACACCTTATTATTTTTGATTAAGAAATAGGTAAATATTGAAAATAATAATTAAAAAATCAAGTTTTGCTTTATTTGGCATATCACTATGTATTTATCTGATGGCAACAAATTACATTACTTTATTATACAATGTTTTCTCATTTATATCCTTTATTGTCATATATACATGGTGACTTTGAAAGGATGTACTTTGGGCTAATATTAGGTTCTACTGATCAATACAAACAACTTTTCTCATGGAACCATTGCTGCAAATGAAAAAAAATATTGCCTTCTCCATAGTAATGTTAAAATGACCAATTTGTATGGGGAAGACAATTTTTTTTTTCATTTGCGACACATAGGAGAAGTTGTTCGATTTGCTCAGCAGAACCTCATATTAGCCCAAAGTACATCTTTCAAATTCACCACCACGGGTGCCTTACGGCGCCTGAGACCGCCTAGACGGCGCCAGGGTACCCAGCGGAGGGGTTTTAATCCCACCTCGTCGTAGCCGATGGTATGAGTCTACACCGAACAAGCGACTAGCTCGTTGCAGTATTTTGAATAGACTCAATAACCCATCTATAAACAGTTTCACAAGTTCGTATAGTGAAACCGTGGAACCGACTGCTTAACGTGCTCTCCAAGGCACATAAGAAATAGGTAAATAGTGAAAATAATATTTAAAAATTAAAGTATTGTTTTCGACAGCCTCCGTAGACTAGTGGTTGCGCCTTTGGCGTTATACCCGGAGGTCGTGGGTTCGATTCCCACCCATGGCAAAAAATATTAGTATGATTTTTCTGTACAGTTTGTCATGGTCTGGGTGTTTATAAAATATAATATGTATTATATCGTTGCTTCTGGTACACATAGTGCAAGCCTAGAGCTTAGTTTGTGACCAGAGCAATATGTGTAATTTGTCCGACATATTATTATTATTATTATTATTTGGCATATGTATTTATCTGATAGCAAGCAGAACTACAAATAACATTATTTTATTATACAATGTTTTCTTATTTATATATTTATTCAAATCTAATTATTTATTTTATGTAAATCTTTGCCGTTATTTATGAATAGTCAAAACATGTTAAGGCCTTAGAGTGCGTTTGGTTAGGCTGCTATAGATATCATCACCAAAAGAACATCAAACATTTTTAATTAGCTTCATATAGAAATAACTTGTGTTATTATAGTATAATAAATTACTACCCAACCGAGCGCACCAATTTTAATAACTAGAATATAGCAGATTCCATTGACGTATTTCATTGGGTTACATGCAGGCGGGTATGAACTAACCAACCATAGAACCTTGTCGGCCTAAATAAAACATTTCATGTGTCGAGTAAGCAGGTAAGTAACAGTAATAATAATAAAAATATTACAAAATGTGTTCGAATACTTACTCTGCAATTTCAAAAGACTGTTTTGTCTTCTTAAGTCTGCTAATTGGGCTTCAGGTGAAGGCCTTTTTATGGCCTTTACTGCCTCAACTAGCAGATTTTCTCTGAATAACTGAAAAACAAAAACATTAATTATCTACAGGCTGTAAAATAAATAAATTATTTCGTCTTCTTAGCAATTCTCCACTGTTAATAAATGTTCCAAAATATATTATTTCGGGAAATTTGCCTTTAATCGCCGCGGGAGGTGCCTGGTCACTCAGACAAGATGAAGTAATGTAAGTATATGACGAGTGTCCGACACATTATTTTCCTTGGAGTTCAGACACCAAACTTAAATGAACAATGACATACTTTACAGTTCATGACGCGGAAATACTTCTGCACTTTTGGAGAATATCGGTAATAAAATTTTATGAAAATAATTCGAGCTGCTAGTGAAAATAAGTATAATATAATTCGGGCACCTGGCTCCCGAATTCGGGAAAACTCATTCGGATACCCAAATTAGGTTTACCTAAAATTGGGCAAACGAAATATTTGTAATTGCGCCTCACATATTGAAAATTTGTCATTTGTCCAACACTTACCTCGTCAGCATGGGTGTCGCTATTCTCTGGGTTGCCTCCTAGGGCTACCCGAAGCGTGTTATAGGCGCTACCCAGCTCCGCGCGTCGCTCTCTCTCCAACTCCGCGTTCCGTTCGCGTCGTTCTTGCTGTCAAAAGAAAATTCAAATTTAAATATGAAACTTTTATGTTAACGTAAAGTGTATTATTTTATTGACCGCCTTTATGGTAGAGGTTGCGCGGTTGCGTGTTCGATTCCCACCATAGGAAATGCCACAAAGCCTTCCAAATATGAGAACGTAAGCTGGCCGCCCGCTACAGAAACCAAAACAAAAGCGAGAACAAAACCTATTATAACCAATTAGTGCTCAAGAAGTGAGAACAGAATAAAGTCTAAGTCATCTATGAACAGTTTCACAAGTTGGTAAAGTGAAACTATCATGTGATCAAATAAATATTTATTTATTTATTAAAAATTTATTGCTACATACCGGGTTTTGAACCTAGGCCATAAAAACTGACATGTTTTTAAATAAAGTCTATCCACCTCAGTCACCACGTGTTTAGTGTCTACTCAATTCAAATTAATATGCACTGGACAGCTATTATTTTCGCTTTTAACTTTTCTTTGGTGTCATAGTGAAAGAGGATTAATTGCTAGGACACTAGTGAAGCGCTATTGGTAGGTAATATTAGGTAAACCTACCAGATTTAGCTTCGGGGGTTTTCCACGGGGTCTTCCACGAACTCGTTTGGCACGTTCCCGGATGCTAGCAGACGCAACTGTGTTGCATATGCCAGCAGAGGAGGTAGATGCCACTGGTCCACACGATTTGCCCATGCTTACCTAAAATAAAAAGTTATCATCACGGGTGCTTAATGGAGCCCGAAATATAAATCAACAAGTGGCGTGCTTGTCACTGTGTATATATATCCCAATAAAACTAAAATTAATAAAGGGCCCACCTGCTTTTGACCGGTTTTGACACGCGGCCGGCCACGAGAACGTTGGACTGGTTTCTGAAGAGAAAAATATATATCAGTATGTATTTCTTTAAAATATAAATCAATACCAGATATTGACACATTATTCGTTTCTTTAAAATTTAAACAATAATTAAATTATCAAGAATATAAAATTATATATAATAACAAAAAAAATGAATTTGAATAAATAAAAAATAAAAAAGTTATATTCTGTCTCAGTTTTGTTACAAAATTTTGAAGCCTACTAAATTTTGTCACGAAGTTGAGACAAAATAAATGTATTCTTTATAAATAAGGTATTAAACTCTCTCTCAAGAGAGTTTAATACCTTATTCATAAAGTATTAAATATACTAAATTTTGTCACGAAGTTGAGACAGAATAAATTTAATACAATTTCGCACTCTCGCTAAGGTTAGCTGGTAGATACCTAAGGCATTAAAGCGTGCCTATGTACGTAATCCATCTGTCCATACTACTACCCAAATATTATAAATATGAAAATAAATCTGTATGTTTTTTCACAATTAAACCGCTGAACCGATTTAAATAAAAATTGATGCGGAGATAGACCCTGGGATAGATTTCTTTAGCAATAGGGTATATTACTTTACGACATAGCTACAGAGGTGGCAGATATACAGGCGATTGTGTTATAAGAGTCTCATATAAACGGTTTTAAAATAAAACAGATGCAAGATAGAAGTCTAGGAATCCGTAAAAAAAAGGGGAGAATAGGAGCTATATGTGAAAGTCAATCATTTTAGATATAAACTTAAAAAATAAGCAACACAAAAACAGTATTTTTTTTACTTAATAATAATAATAATAATATATCTTTATTTGCCAGAACATGGTACAGAAGAATGGTGTTACAAAAAATATATATGGACAAAAGTAGGATACTATAACACATTATATTTTATACACAATAATTTCAGTCAGAGGCAAACTGTATAGAAATATGTACATGCAGGTAATTAAAAAAAAACATAAGTCACTAAATTGAAACTTACTTCTGTTTCCACCTCAACCTCAACGGTTGGTTCTGGGGCAAGTAGGTCACTTTCCATCTCCACTACCCCGGAATCACTACTATGTGCTTGTCCATTCTGAAACAATAATTTATATTTTATAGTAATGCAAAATAAAAACAAACTGCACACTATATATACAAACACGATAACCTAAGTATTAACATTGGAGATTCAACAGATTATCATACAAAATTACATCTGGATTGGATCCATAGTATGGATAGAACAAAAACCGCCAAATGACTTTGTGCACAGTAAGAGCGACAATTCAGGAAACAATAAAAATGATCGACCCCATTCATGGGCTTTGTAACTCGGCTGACCACCAGGTACCTAGATACAAAGTCACATGCCGTGCTCCAATAAAAGTAAACTGTGACTTCAGTGCTTTCAGTGAACGGTCTAACCATCTCGACTACCATGTATAGAATAATAATATTAGCAGACTCACCGTAGGATTACCAGAAGTGGGTTTTGCCTCCATACCCAGATCCAAGTTATGATCTGCCAAACCTTCGAAAAACAACTCGTCGTTACTATCTAGCTCCGGTTCCGTATCATACAAGTAATCCGAAGTATCGGTCAATACCTTTATGAACTGAAAAAAAAAGTCACCAATTTAAACATTAATTCTGCAAAAAAAATTATCACATACCCATCTGAGATAGAAAGTTGTTATTTTATATAATTGTACGCAGGTACAATTATATAAATTATAATACTATTTCTAATTCAAACTTTACTATTATTACTATCCCATAAGAGCTCCGATTTGCTTTTAAAACCTTTGGAACCCTTAAGACATTTTAAAACATAAGTCGAATTAAGCAAAGGAAGCAAATACTTAATGACTTTTACTTTATGATTCTCGATAAAAAAAAAAAATACCATCACGGGTGCCAATTTGGCTCCCGAGAACCGTTTAAACGGCCTCAGGGTCCCAGCGGAGGGATTAACCCATCCTCATTTCGCCGATGGTATTCGGAGGCAACACCTAACAAGTGGCGAGCTTGTTGCGGTGTTTATGATGAAATGGCCTCGTTGTATAAAGCGGTTACCCATCCCAGGCCGGTCTTGTTGTCATCTGCTTAACCTTGCTATCAGTTGCGCAGTGACTTATCCACTAGGCTGGGGCCGCCTTTTCTCGATAGTATAAATATATTAATAATAATACTAATATTAAGGACATTGGACACATATTGCCCTGGTCATAAACTAAGCTTAAGGTTAAGTTAAGCTTATACTATGTGTACCAGAAACAAGAATACTATATACATATTATATTTTATAAACACACAGATCATGACAAACTGCACTAAAAGCAATAGTCTAATAAAGGATAAACTATTAAATAAACTCTTTTGTTTTAAAATAAAAGTTCCTAAAAGATTTATATTTTCAGGTTCTTTCGCCAAAGTACAGTAAGGTGCAAAAACCTACATGTGCTAAAAAAAAATACTTACAAAATCATTTCCCTTATCGGCCGGAGATGGTTCTGCTGTTAAACTAGCAGTCAGGTAAGGATCTCTGTCCTCGTGTAGCATATATTGGAGCAGATGCTCGGGATCATAATTGTTTTGCACATACTGGAAATTTTAGATATATTAAATTCTCAATTTATTTTATTTTATTTATAATAATATTATGAAATGTTATCAAACAACACATTCTTTAAATAAACTTAACTAACAAAAAAATTCTTTGAGGGTAGCCCGAAGACTGTAGACGCGTGTGTCTATTACAGTTATCAGAATTAATTTTATTGAATATTATTGTGCAAAAGTGTACTAATTTTGTAGAATAAGCATTCGTATAGTAATATTAAGTGTGAGAAGTGTAGTATTTACGCAGTGATCTTGGTGTTTGTGCTATCTCAACGAATCCCTTTATCTTCGGTAAAATGGCGGTACCCATTTTACTGTTGATTATTTCTTCCTCCTTCACTTGACACTGGCATCACTATACCATATGTTTGCATACGGTCATGTGGCCATTCCTAATTCTAACCTAGTCCTTTCCCTATTCCTCTCCATCCTATTATCCCACTTTTACCGTACATTATTACATTTTTTTAAATCTATCCACAACTGTCATTGGCAAAATTATGCGTAAAGCGTAGAATGCCATATAAGTAAAAGAAGAAGAAGAAGAACTAACAAAAATACTTAAAAAGTCAAATAATACTACTTTTATTTGAAACAACAAGATTATATAATTACAAACTCAGTTACAAACAATAAATATATATAATACTAAATATGCCCGCGGTATCACACGCCGTTTAATTTAAAAGAAAATAGGATCGAAAATAAAATACCAGCCCACAGCCCACGTTACTAGCTGATAATGCAGTTTTCTATATTATGTGAAACGATTTTAAAAACTCGGTTGGATTTATTTGAATCAAACTTTTATTTTTATAATATTAGCAAAGATTATATATAAGTTATTAAAAAGAACGTGGAAATCTTACCGGAAACATATTGCACTATATTTGTTAAAATACTTCTCACAAATAAACTTTATATATATAATACGGGTATACACTTTAATAACGTTTGGCACAATTTTATGAAAAACAGACCCAATAATCCTGGCACAGTAAAATATTTAACTAAATTATTTACATAATATCACTAACTATTTATAGGTTCATCCCCTCTTACCCTTTTCGTGTTCATCTATTGTTCCCAGTTATTATAATAAAGTAATTAGGATTTGCGGAAATGACTACCTAAGTAGATTATCATTTGTTCTACCTGCTATTCATGTAAAATACCTGCTATCTTACGATCAGTTTAAAACAAAATAAATAATATGAATTAAAGACGAATTGTAAATCTATGTTACCTTAAATGAATAAGGTAAGGCTGGATCGCTGAGTGTATTCTACGGATTTTATGAGTTAGTAAAAATAAACTAGTTTTTAACTCACCAATTATTTTATAAGAATATTTTGTCGCACCTTTGTGACTCACGTTCGGGTCGTCCTTCCCATGTTAAAAGGTGCAGCGTATTTTTGCGACATAGCTTCATCAATGCGACCTCTATATTGCCGCTATACACCTATGTATCCATATCAGTCGTAGAACCTGAAAATCTATTACGAGATGACAGCAACAAATATAGACTTGACGATTTAAGTACAGCAGCTTGGAGGAAAAGTCGTTGTTTCAAATGGGACGCTACTTGTGTCGATATATAAACAATTACACGTTTGATATTGGCAATAGATGGGGATATCAACGCAGCCGTCGTCGTGCGCCGTTACGGAAAAAATAATTGCATTTGCAAAAATATTTTCAAATATTTGTGCAGCTTGGGGTAAAAACAATGTTATTATATACATTTATGAATAAGTTGTCATATCATCGTCATCGATGAGGAGAGGGTTGGTACATATTATCATAATATTATGTAAATATTATTATATACTACCTACTTGTCTTCTTGGGCCGCAGTTGGCTGAAGTAGGTGTCGTTTTTTTTCTTAACATTCTTAACAACCCCAGCAATGCTGGCAAAAAAATACAATTCGATCGAGCCATTTGCGAGATTCTTTTTAAAAAAAAACACTTTCTGTAAGACCATAAAATATGGCGTCATAAGCATTTTTTTATATTCTTAATTTCATGTGTAGATAACCGCCTTACCATAGTCAGTAGCTCCATAAGTATCAACAAGGCGGCAAATAACAATACATTACCTTCTTTTGTTAAATTACTTACAATTTTATTTCTATTTACCTGAGTTTACTAATCCTGCAAAAGTAATAAAACCACTTAAAACAAAGACAATTTTTTTATTCAAAAATATCATTTTGAATAGAATTTTGTTTTTTGAATAAAAATAATAAAATTATAATTGCCTGCATAGCAAATTATCTAAATTAATGTAAGTAAATAGGTATTTAAAAAAATCTTTGGAATTTTAGCAGACATTATATAAACCGATATTATTCTCAGTCTACCACGAACAAGTGGTCAGCATGTATTTAGTGTATAGACTCAATAACCCATCTATAAACAGTTTCCCAAGTTAGCGTAGTGAAACTGGCACCGACAGCTATACGTGCTCTCCGAATCACTAGTAGTATTTTCAAACAAAGATTCATCATATAATAAAAATCATATTAAAATATGTTAGTAGTAAATATTACCAACGAAATGCATGAACGGCATATATTGCAACAGACATTGACTTAAAAAAAATGATGCTTAAGTTCTTATTTCAAATCGTTTCTCTCTATTGTATTAACTGTTACTAGTAATAATCTTAATACAAGAAAACGTAATTTTTAGTAAATGTTAATCAAGTGTCATACAGGAACAAGTTTAGGGACGAAAACGGAAAAACCAAAAGTAGTTCGTACGAGAAATCATCCATTATAACGATAGGTAATAAAAATAAATATTTTATAAATATAGAAGTAACCACCCATGAACTTAATGAGTTTAAAGTCGCAGGAAAAAATAATAATAATAAATTAAACCAAGAATATAAAATAATGGTTATAACTCAAATAATAAATTCTCACAAGTTAGCCCCGGGTCACGTGGGCACCCCAGAATGCTGGATGCATTTCGTTACTAATATTTACTGATCCTTTAACAGATTTATCCATCCCTCTTATCTTGTTATCAATGTCATCATCTAGATTTATGAATAAGTTATCGTCAATTAAATTGATGATAACTTATTCATAAATCTAGATGAGAAATACCTTTGTTTTTACCCCAAGCGGCACAAATATGTACCTATTTGAAAATATTTTCACAAATTCAAATGATTTCCCGCAACGGCGCAACTGTCAAAACTACTTGTCCCATTTTTTTTAACAGAAGTCCCAAAAATTCTGCAGCAGCGGGACCATGTCACTACTACAACAAGATTGCAATAAGTTATCGCACATATATAATTTATTTAAAAAAAAACCTGTATCGATTATGTTTTGCTAAACATAACTCAGCTTAGCAACTGGGAAGGCTGATTTTTTTCTTACAGTTATTTAAGTACAATACAATAATAATAAGTCATGTAAAATAAAAGAATTTGTTTCTAACCCAAATCCATAAATGAAAAGAATACGAGAACCGTAGGCCACGAAGTTTGGTTTAAGCTATTATGCTAAAGTAGTATTTTTTACCTGATAAAATTTTATAACATCGTTACATCCAAAGCAAACTTACGAATCTGCAAAAAATAAGTTTTTCACCAGAGCGCTTTGAAGACTTAAAACCATAAAAACATTTTTTGTAGTAATTGGTATATTGGCGGTGTGGGAGATTTGGTTTTCAAAATATTACCTATTTTAGGCACAATGGACAGATACTCAATATTTTACACAGATCATAAATAAACTCACATTCGTAACTTTACACCATTATACATAGAAATTAAAAGATATTTATTTACACAGTGGCACTTTCGTAAGTAACATAAGGGAAATATCTACTATACACCTTAGTAAACTTACGCAAGTGGCACTTTCGTAAGTTTAACGAAGCAATATAATGGAATATTTAAAAAACGTATCTCTTTTAATCAATAATTTTGTATAAAAAAAAACAAATTAACATGCAAAAAAATACTGTAAAATTGAACCATCAGATGTAAGTTAAAGTTAAGTAATAGGACAACAAAAACAAATGATTTTATTCAACTAAATCTTAATTTTAATAATAATAATAATAAGGAGTTTCTCTGATGGATAAAATCAGGAATGAGGACAAATCAGGAGTACTAAAGTCACCGACATAACTCTAAAAGTTAGCAAACTGAAGTGGCAGTGGGCTAGTCATGTGACATATGTATGCCGCAGGACGGATAACCGTTAGAGCAGGCGGTTATTAGAGTGGAGACCACATCTTGGCGCACGTAACGTAGGACGCCTCGCAACGAGATGGACTGATAACCTGCGGAGGGTGGCTGGCAGAGACTGGATGCGAAGAGCGGATGATAGGAATCAGTAGCGTGTCTTGGTAGGCCTAGATCTAGAGGCCTATGTTCAGCAGTGGTCTACGATAGGCTGGTGATGATTTTATACGGCAGTATCAGGCTGTCAGAAATAACCCACCCAAAGATCCGCAGGCTTGGATTGTGACAGAGAAACCTTGGCAGCGCGTGCAAGTAGATTTGCAGGTGCATTTCAAGGCAAAACATTTCTGGTCTTAATTGATAGTTATAGCAAGTGGATTGAAGCAGAATTAGTGCCATCTATGAGTAGCGGGCATATTGTTATACTACTTAGACAAATATTTTTCTCTCAAGGGTTACCAGACATATTAGTGTCAGATAATGGCAGATCGTTTACCTCAGAAGAATTTCATTCAATATACTCTCCTCCATACCACCCGGCATCTAATGGGGCTTGTTGAGAGAATAATACAAACTTTTAAAAATAAATTAAAGAAATTTGCTGATTTAGATATGTTATGGAGTGAGAAGCTCAAAAGTCTTATATAACCTGAGAACAGTTCTAAACAGCACTGGCAAGACACCGGCTGAAATGTTGAATGGATGCAAATATAGGAAACCTATCTCATCCCTACACCTAGAATGTGCACCGAGCCAGGCAGACATGCATAGGGATGATGTTGCTCAACAACAACCTGCCAGAAAATTTGTAGTAGCCCTACCCATATTGATTGGAATGTACGGTTCAGGTGATAAGTGGAGGAGAGCCACTGTAGAAATCGCGGAGGGACCCGGCTCTTACAGTGTGTGAACGAAAGATGGAGAGCTGCACAGACGACATATCGACCAGATGTTGGCCCGGACTGTATGACAAAGTGATAATGAACCATCACAAACTCTGATACCCAGATAGGTCGCGTTCAGCTACTCCGGACCCTCCAATCACCACACCACCCCAGAAGTATGGTCTGAAATAATTGGAATCCACAATTTTATTATTAGATCTTTTATTTAATGTTTTGCATGTTTTACTTTTTATATTTGTTTTCATAATCAGTGCAAGATTCATTCTCTTTTATCATCATGAGGGAAAGGTATATTATGTGTTTGTTCAGTGTCACTGTGATATTTAGATGAGGGTAGTTTTAATGTAATAATGTTATAACCTAAAACTGTGTGCATCTTTTAATTTTAATTAAATAAAATACCAATCAAAACACAACAAGTTTAGTGGTAGTAGTGCAACTAATACTATACTTGATCAATAATAAATTATATTCGAAGCGATTACTTTTACCAACTATCGATACTTGGTACTGTGCATTAACACAATGTGATTCCCATACCTCAAATCTGAGGGCCTCATCAGGGGCTACTATCCTCTTCGACGACAAGACGTTGAGTAAACAATAAATATGAGTTCTATACCACAGATTAATAATTATTATTAATCTGAGTTCTATACCTACTGTTAAATATAGAGTTGAAAATCTAATTCATCAAACATGTTGAAACTGATGGTATTTTAATAGCCAACCTAATACAAAATAAGTAAAAATTAAATATATAGTTATTAAATTTTTAGATATTAATTTATGATATTTAACGTCTTAAAACTGTCGCCATGAATGATGTCAGCTATTGTTGGAAATATATATATATTTGGAATTGAATTATTAATTTATATACTATTGGTAGATACTAAAAAATAATCATTAATCGTTGGATTTACATGACGTCACATCTCTAGACTTACCCAATTGATAACTGCCATGTTACTTTTCCAACAAAATTGTATAATAGGTATTTAATATCATTATTAAATTACGACTGTACGTTTTACAACGTGTGTTCGTTTATTTGTTTTGGGCTACTATGTAAAAGGGTATACGTGTTGCACCAATGTAAATTCACCAAAATGCCAGATTTGTATATTCACTATGGGTTATTTTATCAACGATAATATTTGCCACTAATGTAAATTCACGAACGTGCCAGATTCGTAAGTTGACTGTGGCACTTCTTTCTTGAATTTCATAAATTCTTCTGGGTTAAACTCCCTTATATAGATTTGGTAAGTTTACTATGGGTAATAAACACGAAAGTGTAGATTCGGGCACTTTTAATTTTGTAACCATCAGTGATAGAAATACGAAAGTTTTCCATGGTATGTATTACCATATCAGGTATAGTTTTTTATCAAATATAGATTTTTACTAAAACAGCAGATTCGAAAGTTTGCTTTGGAGGTGACGAGTCATCACGGGTGCCTTTTTGACTCCCAAGAACCGTTTAAACGGTCTCAGGGTACCCAGAGGAGGGATTAACCCATCCTCATTTCGCCGATGGTATTTGGAGGTAACACCTAACAGGTGGCGAACTTGTTGCGGTATTTATGATGGTATAGCTTCGTTGTATAAAGCGGTCACCCATCCCGGGGCCGGCCTTGTTAAGCATTTGACTAACCTTGTTTTCAGTTACGCAGATGGCCCCAGCCTAGTGGTTACACTAGGCTGAGGCCATCTGCTTAATACAATTATTATCTAGAAATCATTTAGAAAAATATTTTCGCAATCATGTTGTAATTTAATAATATTACTTAATATCTATATGAAGATAAATACAGAGTCACATGCTGAACTTGATATCATCAAAAAACCTTCAAGCGTAAACTGCAGTTAGCATGCCCGCAGAGGCACAGAGTATATAATAGTGCAGAGGGTAGATAATAATTGTATTTATTATTTAAAATATCATTTCCATATCATATTATTCTTAGTTTCATAATATCTACTTGTTGTTGTATAAAGTTCTAGCTTACTAAACTCCACCTACAGACCTATTTTTTTTTTGAATTAGTATCATTGATAAATCTAAGCCTATAAATAATGTGAACTTAAATCTAATTGAATATAGGTATGTGGTAAAAATATTTCATTCTAAATTTTAAGATTATTAATAATAATAATAGTTAATAAGTCGTTCTCGGCATATTTGGACCGGCAGACGGTCAGGGGCCTATTTCATAAACGTGACAATTTTAATTTACCATAACAATTCATAATACATTAGCACATTGCACAGTTTACTTGGAATTATTTACTTAGAACTATATAAACCAAACATTGTCATCGTAAATTACAATTATCACGTTTATGAAATAGGCCCCAGATCAGACACCTGAGTCTTATAATGAAAGATGTTTAACGTGACGATGATAGTATAGTAACTGAAGTAGCGCTACTCATAAACGAGACCGGCTTATAACAGTAATTTAAGTACCAAAGGTACCTGCATTTTTCTGTAATTATCTTTATTTTCATTAGCAATGTAATATTTTCTAATAAATAACCACCACGATCATGCCGCCTTTTCTTTAGCCAATCAGAAAGCTGGACCAGAAACCTTGGCGTCAGTCCATGTCACAATACGTACAAAATATACCAGATTTTGAAGTTTTACTATGTATAATATTAATAGCAAAAGAAAAGTCAGGTTCTTTGAGCACTCTGAGCGGTAAGAAGTAGGCGGTGGCGATATGCGTATGGTTGTGTCTGGTTGGGTCAAAAAAGTGACTATATGATATTGTCATTAACTCTTTTTACTTGTACATAAGCAAAAAACCATTATAGATTTATTGGACCTTCTTGGTACTATACATGTTGGTTGGTAGCGTATTAATTAAAACATCTGTTATAGCTTTAGTAAGCAAGAAGGATTTATAATTCAACTTTTTCTACAAAAAGCGTTACGCCAACAGCAGCAGGTAAAGCGGATCAGGTTTGGCATCAACAGACAAGCAGACTTTAAATGTATTATTAGTAAATTAGCAATATAAAATATTCTTTTGTTTAATAAACCCTGCAGGATTATTGCAGCTGCCTGCGAATTCTTTTGTCTTTGTGTAAGATTTTTTTTCTTTGCAAAAGTATTTATGATGCCTAAGGTACTAGGCTGTGTGTTTGTCGGTGATCGTAGCATTCGTAGCTTAAGAACGGGTGGCCCAATTTCGATCTGATTTTTTTATGACATTGGTTTCTGGAAACGATCAGTTTATTTATACATTTAATTTTGAAAGGGATTAATGTTTAAGGTTTATAATTACTTCTTGAGCTAAAAATAAACGATATTTAGGTACTTAGGTTGGAGGGAAATATAACTGTCCATACAGATGCAAAAACCTTCAAGTGACCTAACCGTTCGCTTTTGTCTGTTGCCATGATTATAACCGTTGATTAGGAAGAGCTCAAGACTCTCGAACTTTATATGGAAAAATCACAACATACGAACATTTATATACGTGGTGGCCGAGTTGGTTAGACCTTGGACTTAAAAACACTAAGGTCCCTGGTTCGAATCCCGGTGTGTACCAATGAGTTTTTAACTAAAAAATGTATGTACATTTGTTTGACAACACCACTATAGTGCCTCGGAGAGCACGTTAAGCTGTCGGTCCCGGTTTCACTATACCAACTTGTGAAACTGTTTATAGATGGGTTATTGAGTCTATTCAAAACATCGCGACGAGCTAGCCACTTGTTCGGTGTAGACTCATACCATCGGCTACGACGAGGTGGGATTAAAACCCCTCCGCTGGGTACCCTGGGGCCGTCTAGGCGGTCTCGGGCGCCGTAAGGCACCCGTGAAGATATATATATATATATAGTATTTCAATAGTCGTTAAATTGAGTTTGTATGTCTGCTTACTACTTACTATGAGGTAGGCCGCCTTTATACTTGCAAATTTTAAAATATATGTTACAACATATGGAAACATATACCTACTTATTTTTAACTTTAGTTTTCAACTGATATAAAAAGATTAATTATTGCTCCCACATTCCAACTATATAAGACTATAAAATTAGAGTACAAAATAATGCCCGTATTCACAAAAACTAATTGAGTTCTTGAAGAACGCTTTAGTTATATTAGGTTCTGCCTCTTTTTTTTAGCAATAAATATGAATATGCGTTTTACTCATATTGCATATGCATATGAATATGCGTTTTTACGCAGTGGTATTCATTCTTAAAAGTAAAAATTGATGTTGGTACAACTTCCAAGTCTGAAGGTGGCCGTAGATAAATACATGCTGTACTGGCCCTTATTAAAAGAACCGAGTGGTTAAGCGTAAACTGTCCGCAGAAGGTAGATAAGGAATTTCTTTATTAAAAAAACTTAGGTATAACGGTTCTATAATATATACCTACTTACTTATATTACGCATATTGTACCACTTGGGGTCATGGACCCTAGTCTAAATTTATTAATAAGTTATCATCATATTTCGACAGACATCATATTATGATGACTTCGAACACAATATTGAAGGTTAGCTGGTAGATAATGCCTAAGGCATTAAATTTGCATTTGTACATAATTTTTGGTTTGCTGTGCAATAAATGTTTAAATAAATATACAGAGGGATGGATCAGTAATTATTACTAACGAAATGTATCCCGCATTCTGTCCTGCCGCCCGTACCACAGGGCACTTGTGGGAATATTTTTTTTTAGTTAAAATAATAAATTTTCCTAACACATCAAGTTCAACCGGTGTGAACATTTTATATAGTAAATATAGCTTCTCTGTCGAAAAATATGTTCCGAAATTCCTTACAGTGGGGCCTTGACTGAAAAAATTGAGTGCGACTACAATTTCGTAGTAAAAAAAATCATGACATAATTAAGCATCTTAGAAATATATTTTCACCTTACAACTTATATAGTAAATAAAGCTTTGCCTTATCTATCGAAAAATTTCTTACAGTGGGACTGAAAAAAATGTAACAAGAAAATATTTTTCATACAATTTCGGTTGCTTTTTATTGCCTAAATTATTTTTTGTCTAACAAGTTTGTTCAAAAACAATAAACCTTATGCTTAAGTTAAAATGTCAAAATTATTTTGCTACGAGATTGTTTTCACTCAATTTTCATAATCAAGGTTTCACTGTAAGGGGGGTGGGAAATCGTATATTTCGTTAAAGTGGGCCATCTGTAAAGTTATATTTTAATATTAGAGAAAATATTTGATAAATGTTATTTTTCGTCAGAATATATTTCCATCTGGTTAATTTATATATAGGATTTCCATTGTTTGTATTGCAATTAATAAGCTTAGAAACATTGAATTTTTAAATTAGACGTGTTATAATAACTGCTATAATTTGGCTGCCTTACCGGTTCAAGTTCATGGGTGGCTATATAAAATAAATACTTTTTTATTATAATATATATCATGTACATTGTGCGCTGTTGCTGTAGGGACTGCCAGACATATACTTGCTGGGGGCAAGACTCTACTTGAAAAGGGCCATTACTCGCACCGACATGATAAAGTTCTAGAATTTATTCGCGGAGCTGTAAGTCTCAGTATTGCTAGAGGCAGGAAAGGATTATCAAATGAAAGACTGACTACTTTTGTAAAGGAGGGACAACTCAAGAAAACTCAAAGTAAACCTTTCTCATACCTGGACAAAGCACAGGACTATGGAAAATATTCATGGCTACTATCAAAATACATTACAAACTACCAGTTTCTATTGGGAATTAGCGAACTAGCAGGTTCTACATGGATAGCTATGAACATTGTCTCTCTCAGTCATTTTTTATTATTTACCTACCGATATAATGTTATCGGTTCGCGACTGTACTAGATCAATTATTATATAGTTAATAGTAAAAAATATTATGTTCCAACTATTATTATGTATTATTACTATTATGTAAAATATTATTTAGATGTTGCCTTTTGGTGTAATCTCTACAATAAATTATTTGTATGTAATTTGACATTACTATTCCCAGTGGATATTAGGTAATCTTAAATATACATTGTATATTTGGAAAGCACTTTTATGTTCATTCTGTTAGTGTCATAGTGAATATGCGGAAGGTAATTAGAGAGGCGGCATTCAATGCAATGAATTTTGTGGTTTGTCTAATACGTAGGTAGACTATAAAAATAAAAGTACAAAATATATTTAAAAAAAAAAATATTGTTTATTTCTTAACATAAGTATAATTTCTACAACTCCTTTATTAAAACATAAAACTAATTACAAAATAAATAATAATAATAGCATCATTTATCTTAATTTAGTATTGTAATGTACTACAATAAGACTGCACAAAATTAAATAAAATTTTTATTTATTTGTTAATTATTCAGTCATGATATTTGTAAATGACTAGATATAATTCGGCAAGTGATAATTTTACTATGACTAGGTTTCAGTAATTTCTAATTAGACTATAAACTTATTTATATTTACAAACTTATACAATAATTACAAAAAAAATACTTTACAACTAATACAATAACACTAATAAAATAAACAAAACATCACCCCTCACTTTGTAAACGTTCAACTGAAACAAAAAATAAATGTTAAAAATAATGCTAACACACCTTATTATTTTTTGATTAACAAATAGATATTGAATAAATTAATTAAAAAGTCAAGTTTTGTTTCATTTTAAATAGGTCATATCAAATTAAACAATGAATGAATACAAAAAAAAGTTTAACAATAAGAACTTACTCCCGTATTCTAAGTCCTATTCTCAACTTCACTTTTAGAGTTCGTTTGGTTAGGCTGCTATAGGTATATGATGATATGCTTTGGGTATATCATCACCCAAAGAAGATCGTTTATTTTTCATTTTCTTGATATAGAATAAACTTGTGTCTTTATTATGATACTACCAAACCAAACGCAATCTAACCTGATTTCTGCCAAATATCATCTCTCACGTAAGTGAGCCTATTTTATTGGGTTACATACAGGCGCGGGTATGACCTTATCAACCATAGAACCTTGTCGGCCTAAATAAAACCTATCATGAGTTGAGTAAGTAGGTAACAGGTACAATAATAAAAATAATACAAAATGGATTCGCACCCATACTTACTTTGCATTTTCAGCAGATTGTTTTGTCTTCTTAAGTCTAAAATTTGGACCTCAGGTGGAGGCCTTTTCAATGCTTTTAATGCCTCCACCAGAAGCTTTTCTCTCGATAGCTAAAAAATAAAAACACAAATTATCTACAGGCTGTTTCATCTTCTTAGCAATTCTCCACCGTTGATAAATGTTTCCATAATATATTTTGGGAAATGTTGACTTTAATCGCCGCGGCGGTGCCTGGTCAGTCAGACAAGATGTAGTAATGTAAGTGTATGACGACTGTCGGACACTCAATAGTTTACCCTAATCCGGAAACAATTTTCTTTGGAGTTTAGACTAGGGACAAACGGTAATTAAATTGTACAGAGACCGACGACTTCGAGCTGCTTGAAAATAAGTAGCCAAGTTCGGGACAACTAATTCGGATATCTAAATGAGTTTACCTACAATTGGGCAAACAATGTATTTGTAATTGCGCCATTTATAAGTCCAACACTTACCTCGTCAGTATGGGTGTCGCAAGTCTCTGGGTTGCCTCCTAATGCTATCCGTAGCATTTCGTAGGAGTTACCCAGCTCCGCGCGACGTTCTCTCTCTAACTCCGCGTTCCGTTCGCGTCGTTCTTGCTGTCAAACGAAAACCCAAATTCAAATATCAAACTTTTAAGCCAACGTAAAGTGGTATGTATTATTTTATTGACCGTCTTTATGGTAGAGGTTGAGCGGTTGCGAGTTCGATTCTCACCATAAGAGATGCCACAAAGTCTTCCAAATATAATATGTAAGATGGCCGCCCGCTAAAGAAACCAAGAGCGAGAAAAAAAAATATGATCACCAATTAGTGCTCAAGAAATGAGAACAGAATAAAGACTAACTCATCTATTAACAGTTGGTAAAGTGAAACTATCACGTGGGAAAATAAATGTTTTATTTATTTATTAAAAACTTATTGCTAAGTGGTGTTGCTAAGTAACCTGGTTTTGAACCTAGGACCTAAAAACTGACATGTTTTAAATAAAGTCTACCCACCTCAGTCACCGCGTATTTAATGTCTACTCATTTTCTTTGGTGTCATAGTGAAAAAGGATTTATTAGTAGAACTCCTGTGAAGCGCTGTGGTAGGTAATATTATTTAAACCTACCAGATTTAGCTTCGGGGGTTTTCCACGAGGTCTTCCACGAACTCGTTTGACACGTTCCCGATTAAAATTTTTGCTATCAGATGCAACTGTGGTGGATATTCCAGCAGTAGAGGTGGATGCGACTGGCCCGCCTTTCCCATTGAGAGCTTGCTCACCTATAATAAAAAGTTCTCATCATGGGTGCTTAATGGAGCCCGAAATATAAATCAACAAGTGGCATGCTCGTCGCTGTGTATATATAGACCCAGTAAAATAAAATTAATAAAGTAAGTACCTGATTTTCATACGTTTTGCCACGCGGCCGGCTACGGCAACATTTGACTGGTTTCTGAAGAGAAACATATATATCAGTATGTAACTCTTTAAAATATAAATCAATACTAGATATTGACACATTATTCGTTTCTTTAAAATTTAAACAATAATTCAATTATCAAGAAAAAAATATTAAATAGATAAAATAATAATTGAATTTGAATAAATATAAAAAAAAAGTTTTTGGCTAATATCGTTAAAATGTTCGATGCACGGTTATCCCTCACCTACTCACAAATGATTACAAATCTAGACACTATGGCGTTTTGTCTCTTTCTTACTAATAAGTATTACAGGAAAGCGGGCGAGTTGTACTTGAGGTATTAAGTGCGAAATTGTATTTAATTTATTCTGTCTCCGAATACCATCGGCGAAATGAGGATGGGTTAATCCCTCCGCTGGGACCCTGAGGCTGTTTAAACGGTTCTCGGGAGCCAAATTGGCACCCGTGATGGTATTTATTTATTTTATTTTTTTTATGTCTCAGTTTCGTGACAACATTTTGAAGCCTACTAAATTTTGTCACTAAATTGAGACAGAATAAATTTAATACAATTTCGCACTCTCGCTAAGGTTAGCTGGTAGATACCTAAGGCATTAAAGCTTGCCTATGTACGTAATCCATCTGTACATACTACAACACAAATATTATAAATATGAAAATATATCTCTGTATGTCTTTTCACAATTAAACCGCTGAACGGATTTAAATAAAAATTGATACGGAGATAGACCCTGGGATAGATAGATTTATTTAGCAATAGGGTAAAATATACAAAATAGAGGTCTAGGGTTCCGTAAAAAAAATGGGAGAATAGGAGCTATATGTGAAAGTCAACCATTTTAGATATAAACTTAAAAATATAAGCAACACAAAAACAGTTTTTTTTACTTAAAAAAATTAATATGGACAAAAGTAGGATTCTATAACACATTATATTTTATACACAACCATTTCAGTCAGAGGCAAACTGTACAGAAAAGTGTATTTAACATGCAGGTAATTAAAAAAAAAACATAAGTCACTAAATTGAAACTTACTTCTGTTTCCACCTCAACCTCAACGGTTGGTTCTGGGGCAAGTAGGTCACTTTCTATCTCAACTACCCCGGAATCACTACTATGTACTTGTCCATTCTGAAACAATATTTTATATTTTATAGTAATGCAAATTAAAAACAAACTGCACACTATATATACAAACACGATAACCTAAGTATTGAAATTGGAGATTCAACAGATTATCATACAAAATTACATCTGAATTGGATCCATAGTATGGATAGAACAAAAACCGCCAAGTGACTTTGGGCACAGTAAGACGACAATTTAGGAAACAATAAAAATGATCGACCCCATTCATGGACTTTGTAGCTCAGCTGACCACCAGACCTAGATACAAAGTCACATGCCGTGCTCCAATAAAAATAAACTGTGACTTCAGTGCTTTCAGCCAACGGCCTAACCATCTCGGCCACCATGTAAAGAAAGAATAATATTAGCAGACTCACCGTAAGATCATCAGCATTGGGCTGTGCCTCCAGACTCAGATCCAAGTTATGATCTCCCAAACCTTTGAGACAAATCTCTTCGTTACTACCTAGCTCCGGTTCCGAATCATAAACGTAATTATCCGACGTATCGGTTAATACCTTTATGAACTGAAAAAAAAAAACACCAATAATAACCAATAAGAATTTTGAAAAATTAATTCCGAAAAAAAAAATCTCATACCCATAAGAAAGTTAAAATTTAAATAATTGTACCTACGTAGTATAATTATATATAAAATATAATACTATTTCTAATTCAAACTTTACTATTATTACTATCCCATAAGAGCTCCGATTTGCTTTTAAAACCTTTGGAACGCTTAAGACATTTTAGAAATACTGTATTATATTTAACACCCAGACCATGTCAAACTGCACTAAAAGCAATAGTCTAATAAAGGATAAACTATTAAATAAACTATTTTGTTTAAAAAAAAAGTTCCTAAAAGATATATATTTTCAGGTTCTTTCGCCAAAGTACAGTCAGGTGCAAAAACTAAAACATAAAAAATAAAACTTACAAAATCATTTCCCTTATCGGCCGGAGATGGTTCTGCTGTTAAACTAGCAGTCAGGTAAGGATCTCTATCCTCGTGTAGCATATATTGGAGCAGATGCTCGGGATCATAATTGTTACACTGTTGCACATACTGGAAAAATATATTATTTTCTCAATTTATTTTATTTTATTCATAATAATATTATGAAATTTTATCAAACAACACATCTTTAAATAAACTTAACTAACAAAACTACTTAAAAAGTCAAATAATACTACTTTTATTTGAAACAACAAGATTATATAATTACAAACTCAGTTACAAACAATAAATATATATAATACTAAATGTGACCGCGGTATCACACGCGGTTTAATTTAAAAGAAAATAGGATCGAAAATAAAATGCCAGCCCACAGCCCACGTTACTAGCTGATAATGCAGTTTTCTATATTATGTAAAACGATTTTAAAAACTCGGTTGGATTTATTTAATTCAAACTTTTATTTTTATAATATTAGCAAAAATTATATATAAGTTATTAAAAAAAAACGTGGAAATCTTACCGGAAACATATTGCACTATATATTTTTAAATAGTTCTCACAAATAAACTTTATATATAATACACTTTGATAACGTTTAGCACAATTTTATGAAAAACGGACCCAATATTTCTGGCATAATTTTAAACTAAATTTTTTACATAATATCACTAACTATTTATCCCCTCTTACCCATTTCGTGTTCATCTATTGTTCCCAGTTATTATAATAAAGTAATTAGGGTTTTCGGAAATGACTACCTAAGTAGATTATCATTTGTTCTACCTGCTATTTATGTAAAATACCTGATATCTTACGATCAGTTTAAAACAATATAAAGAATTAAAGAAGAATTGTAAATCTTTACCTGTATAATTTATTCATTGTTTGCATCGCTGAGTGTACTACGGCCTCCATCATGGACAGAGCTTTGAAGAACTTTTTGAATTCATTCTCTCTCTCTATTTCGTTTTCGTGCTACACTATCATCAAAATGTAAACACAATGTACAGTGAAAGATATGCCTACTAAAACCCAAATATATTGTGATTCTTATACATATATGTCAGGACGCCATGCCTGTGTGCGTATTTCTCCTTCAAATACATAATAAGTCTTCGTATATAACAAGTAAAACACAATTAGACAAGTGATAGGCTTTAATTCGTGAGTTTCGTATGAGAGTTAACGTGATTTGTTATTTTGTGTTTCATTATTTTCATCATAGAACACAATATAAAAATGTTATCACCAAAAAACATCTAGTATCAAATCAAATCGTTTATGTGCTTACTAAGGTAATTGACATACATATTATAGTACTTATTCTAAAGTTACACATATATGTATATATCGCCAAATATATGTATAAGGCTATAGATTATTACTAACAATCATTTACTTAGGGGGTGACTTTTCAATCCCCAGATAAATTATAATATCATACAAATCATTTTGGTTTCGGTATGTCATTATGTGAGCAGTAGAAACCTATAAATGAGCAGTAGAAACCTATAAATGAGCAGTAGAAACCTATAAATGAGCAGTAGAAACCTATAAAACCTAATGTGATTAACGTTTACTAAAAAAAAATGTTTTCTATTATTGAGAGATTATTATTAGAATAGTAAGAGATGGTACAATAGGTATAGAAAAACGATTTGTAATAAGAACTTTCAATAATTCTTAAAAAAAAAAAATTTCACTTTCTGTACCAACATTGACGTCATAATCATTTTTTTATTTTTTTTTACGTGTAGATAACAAACTTACCACAGTGAGTAGGTTTATGAGTACCAACAAGGCGGCAAATAACAATACATTACCTTCTTATTGTTTTATTACTTATTTGAATACAATATTGTTTCTATCTACCTGAGTTTACTAATCCTGCAAAAGTAATAAAACCACTTAAAACAAAGACCATTTCTTTATTCAAAAATATAAATTTTGAATAGAATACTATTTTGTTGAATAAAAATAATCAAATTAAATAATAATAAGTTTGGCTTGCCGAGCAAATTATCTAAATTAATTTAAGTAAATAGATATTCAAAAAATAATCTTCGAAATTTTAGTATACAACCTCGTCGAAACCGATAGTATTCTCAGTCTACATCGAACAAGTGGTCAGCATGTGTTTAGTATAGACTCAATATCCATCCCTAAACCCACCCATCTATAAACAACTTCCGTTATATCGTCCGCCAATAGTTGGTGTAGTGAAACTGGAACCGACAGCTAAACGTGCTATTCGAATCACTATAGTGGTGCTGTCAAACAAAGATTCAACATATAATAAAAATCATATTAAAATATGTTATAGTCTGTTCACGATAAGAAAGACCCTCTAAAGGTTATCGTTTAAAATAGAAGATTTTTGTAAAATATCTCTGGCCAGACAATACGTCTTCAATGATACACTTTTTATATTTAAGTCTAAAATATACAAGTTAAAATGTTCCTTTTAAGTAGTAGTACAAGTAAGATATTAAGATATTTTATGCTATGTTGACTTTTTATATATTTATTTTTGTTTTAGCTTAACATTTTTGTTGACTGTATCTTGATTTTAAGTATACTATAATTGTTTTTTTAAATATTATTTTAAGTTATATTTTGCATACTAATTGTACATGTGCTCCTAAAGGTGGAACATTTAGCTAAAAATTGTACTTATGTTTTAGGGAAGTATTAATGTATCCGACCACTGGTTGTCCTAAAACTAATAAATAAATAAATCTTTTATATATTGTTGTAAAATAACTATATATAAGTTTAAGCGAGGTAAAGTGCTATCATACATTTTATATTTTTAAAGGAGACAACAATATGAGGGAAACTTTCATGTGACAATCATTACGTACAAACGTTCTGAAAAGGAAATGGAGAAAAGCGCTTTAGGCCCAGTTTCTTAAAATTACTAATGGTATTACTAATTAGAAATATATATTTCTCGATATCTAGTTAAATTAACTATATGTTAAATATAACAAATTAATAACAATTTAACTTACAAATAGTTAGTTAATTTCACTACTCAAAAATGAGTGGTTAAACGGTTTAATGTCTCGTAAGATAAGAATTTTGTGTTATAATTAAAGAGTTTACGTTGCTTTTTATTGCAAATTATAATCAAAATGAATTTGAACATAGAAATATTTTATCAATTATGAAAACGGATTGTTCGGTTCAAGATTGCTTAATGGCAAACAATCGTAAATTCACTTTCCGTCCCAGGAAAGTTCACTAAAATTTGGGATGAATTTCGGATAAATACAAAACATATCTGTGGCTCATAAAATAATTTAAAATGTTTCTTAAATGCGAGGTACGAAAATAACTTTATAATCAAAATTATGTATATTATTTATAAAATTGCTGGAAACTGAACATAAAATAAAGGCAAGAATTATGTCAATTTATAATTTTGCTAAATTTCCGATAACCTATTAATTAATACCTATAGTTTTTTCAAGAAACATATTTTGCTGATAACTCAGGATTAATAAATTAACTATAGTTTTAAGCAACTATAGTTAATTCAATCCAATTATAAAATATACAAATAGTAAAATTTAGCTATCCATCAATCGTAAATCCAATAGCTTATAAGTAAACGAATAATATGTATAACCAGCGATTCACGGTAATATTAATAACATTTTAAATTACAAAGCAAATTATTGAAAAATTGTCTCATAAGATTTGGTGTAGCACATATCTTATTATCAGATCCGATTACAATTATTGTCAAAAATATTTTATTTAAAAACAAAATACAATTATTTATAAACTCTTTTGATGATGAACAAAAAATAATTTTGGCATTGATAAACAATTGAAGTTGTATGAAAAATATAGATTTTTTGTTAAACTTTTTTTGTCTAACGAGTTATAATAATGTCCAAAAACAATAAATTTTATGCTAAGTGAAGTGTAAATTTTTTTGCTACGAAATTATAGTCTTACTCAATTTTCAGAGTCAGGGCCCCACCGTAAGACAATAAGTTACACATTATTTAATAGATAAGGCATAGCTTTATTTACTAATTTATTAAAAGTGTACATTTTTTTGCTACGAGATTGTTTTCACTCAATTTTTATTATGAAGTATTGTAAATGAATACGGAATATATATACGTGGTGGCCGAGTTGGTTGGACCTTGGACTTAAAAACACTTAGGTCCCTGGTTCAAATCCCGGTGATTACCAATGAGATTTTAATTAAAACCACTACAGTGCCTCGGAGAGCACGTTAAGCTGTCGGTCCCGGTTTCACTATACCAACTTGTGAAACTCTTTATAGATGGGTTATTGAGTCCATTCAAAACATCCCGACGAGCTAGCCACTTGTTCGGTGTAGACTCATACCATCGACTACGACGAGGTGAGATTAAAAACCCCTCCGCTGGGTACCCTGGGGCCGGTCAGGCGGTGATGATATGTATGTAGGTATTGTTAATGAAATGAAATGAAAAATCTTTATTGCCAAATATATACACTGCAGGATATTAAAAAAAAACAATAAAAAATAACACAAATTATAATACAATGTACATATAATACATTGTAAGGTGATTTGGAAATAATTTTTGTATATTTCGTTAAAGTATGCCATCTGTAAAGTTATATCAGAGAACATTATATATGATAAAGGTTATTTTTCATCAGAATTAATATTGCCATCTGGTTAATTGTTATTTTTCCTAAAACATTTGTCATAATTCATAAGGATTTGTATTGTTTATATTGCAATTAATAAACTTATAAGTATTGACTTTTTAAATGAGTCGAGTTGTAATAGCTATATTTTGGCTGCTAACTTCACACCGGTCTTTTTTGATATAATTTTATTGAATTAGAATCTTTTACACCTAATCCTATAAATAATTTTAACTTAAATCTGTTTGAATAATCCTATTCAGTTAATCCTAATAAATCGTTCTCGGGATATTTAGATAGGCAGACGGTCAGAGATCTGAGTATTATAATAAAGGATTTTTAACGTGACTTTGATCGCATAGTAACTTTTGCTACTTAAAGTACGTACTTAAAGTTACCTGAATTTTTCTGTAAATATCTAAATTCTCATTATCAATGAATTCTTTTTTTAGCCAATCAGAAGGCTGGACCTTGACGTCAGTCCATGACACAATAGGTACGAGTACATACAAAATATACCAGATTACGAAATTTTAGTACATTAGGGTGTTAGTTCTCACAATATTTTTTTAGCAAAAGAAAAGGGTAATTGTTGAAGGTTCTCTGAGCGAAAGAAGTAGGCGGTGGCGGTGGGCGTGTGGTTGGGTCAGAAAAGTAACTATTTGACACTGTCATTAAATATTTTTACTTGTACATAAGCAAAGAACCATCTCAGATTACTCGGAACCATATTGCGAGTTCAGAAAGGGAATACCGCCATGGTTCTGGACACTGTGCCGCGCGTACATCGTCAGGATTTTTTTGAGTAGGTTCTTAGGTAGGTGATATAAAATCCCCATATTATTAGTTTAAGTTTTATTTAATTTTTTATTTTGATTTAATTTTGTTATGTGAAAATAAACTTTATAAATGGGTAAGTCACAATGTAATTGATATTAATTAAGGTAGTTTCTTTGTTACTTTTTAAAGTTATGTATTATTACTGTTTTTTATTAATTAATGTGATTTTTTTAAAATTATCTTGACGTCGAAACAAACAATTTAATTATTCCAAATTAAATTATTACCTATATTATGTTTGTAATTGTACTTAAGAATATTTTTGTTGTAATAAACATTATTAAAGTAAAGTATCTTTTTATTAAACGCCTCATAACAGAAATTACCATAACCCTTTTTTAAACCCACTTTTTAAACCTAAACAAATTTTAATAATGGACAATGGTCATAAGTGGTCAATTTTTCCACCACTGAGGAAGCCATCAAGTGATCTAGTCATGTTTCGGTTTTAGTGTGGGTTCACAGGATTATTTTGTCATAGCATTTGTTTTTATCGTTATAGCATAAAGTTACTGTCGCTAGACGTTCTCTACCAGTCAAACCTTCGTGACTATCAAAATAGTTAATAATTGAGGTAGGTGCAAAACATAAACTATAAAACAAAACATATGGGTATATTAATAGAAGATAATTATTATTTAAAATCAAATACTTAGGACTTCCAGCGTTCCGGCACGAGAATTAATTTACATTATACCGAACCATACGCGATGTCCATAAAAGTTTATAATAAATTACCAGATTATATAAAAATTAAAAATGATAAGGCATTTAAATTACAAAGATTATTAATTGAAAAAAACTATTATTCTATAAATGAGTACCTAGATGATTAATACTAATAACAACAACTAAGTAGTCATATACAATTACACTTTACTTACAAGGAACATGTATGATATTAGTATTATAAAATTGATTGTGATTTTATATTAACTAATTCTAGCCATGTATGCCATTATGATTAAATAAATAGATCTGTGTTGTACCTTAATATTATATAATATACTATAAGGTTTCATATACCATACCTGTTTAAAAAAGTTTCTTTTATTCAGAATGAAATCACCAATAGCACGCCATCATCCAACGATTCCAGTCTGATTCCCGAAGTCACAGGGTCTCTGGAGGACCCCAAGAACTCCGTCGATGCCCTTACGTGTCAATTTCGTCGCAGAACCATTAAGGAGTTTTCACCCAAGGTCGCTACATACTTCCACCCGACTTAGTAGACTTACGACGAAGACGTAACGCTGCTAGAAGAGCCTACGAGTCCTGTCCGACTATTCCCTACAAGGTTAAGTGGAATTCTCTTCGCAGGCAAGCTAGAAGACGCGTTCAGGACGCGTCTCTCTATCAGATTTTTTTCGAGAGAGAAGTGCGATAGGGGCGAATTTTCAACATATGAAACAAATTTTCATATTAATAAAGTGAGATTTTTTGAACTACTAAGAAAGAACTTTAAACAAAGTGATTTCTCCGAGTTATTATATATTTTGGCAGCCTTAGTAGACTAGTGGTTGCGCCTTTGACGTTGTCCAGAGGTCATGGGTTCGATTCCCACCCATGGCAAAAAATATTAATACGGTTTTCTGTACAGTTTGCCATAGTCTGGGTCAATATAAAATATTTTATAATACTATATATTACAACGTTGCTTCTGGTACACATAGTATACATAGTAGAGGTTAGTTTCGACCTGTACCCGTAGTGTGAGTTTTTTAACTATTACTTTACGTTTGAGTTAACTAAAATTTGTATGGAAAATAGTTCAGCGCTTCCAACGGAATTTTTTTAGAACCAGAAATGCGAGCGTGTGATTGGTCTAAATGTTACCGCAGTAGTATAGTTAACGCGAAAGAATGTTCAAAAAACTCACACTAGGGTAACAGAGCAATATGTGTAAATTGTCCTACATAATATTATATATTATTATTATATACTCGAAGAAAAAACTTAATATTTACTTTAAAATAACTAAGTTAGAGTTTTTACGGCATATAATCTGTTTTTTTCCTTTTGGTAACAGAGTCCATGAATGGAGTTGATTATCAGCATTGATTACAACCACTATGCGGTTACGAAATAGGTGACCACGACTTTATTGCATACCTATAATTGTATATTAAATTTTAAAAGATAAAAATGCAATGAAAAAATTCCTGGTGGCGGGACTCGAACCCACGAACCTCGCTATCGCGGCAAGGCGCTCAACCGCTAAGCCAACACGCCAACCACCGACGGCTTCGAGTTGACATCTCGTTCGAGCTACGATCGAAAATGACGTATTTGGTACCACGGAAAGCGAAGGAGCACAGTTCGAGTTGTTTTGTATATTTAAAATCATTCCTAAGAAATATAAAGTATTGGCCGCAGCTTCGCAAGAATATAATGGATTATTATTTCATATCATTTTTTCCTAAAAACCAACTCAGCACTTTAGGCATAACTTCACAACATAACAAACAGACAATTTTCCTTTTCAGGATATTTATTATTTACTGTAGTACCTATATTTTCGTATGTGTGTAAAGTAATGCCGCCTCCGTGGTCGCGCTTTTGGCGTTGTATCCGGAGGTCGTAGGTTCGATTCCCATTCATGGCAAAACAATAATTGTATGTTTTTTGGTAGTTTACTGGTTGTTTATACAATATAATATATAATTATTATTATTGTTGACTTGTACTAAGTGTACCAGAGTCCTAGTATACATAGTACAAATCTAGAGCTTTTTATATTTTTATCAAACAAAGCAGTGTTTCTACATTTGTTAATATAGAACAAAAATAACCAAATTCTAGTACAAATGCCTGGCTTTAACTTACCTAATAAGTGCCCGGACCCGCACACTGATATTCTTATTCTGAATGCCCATAATAAAAAAATAGATAAGTACATTCCTATTAAAATTTAATTTAAAACAATGCTTCAATACCTATGCAAAGCAAGTCCAGTCAGCTAGTTGTAATACACAATAGGTACCTATATAATATATTTATAATAAAGGAAAAGTAAAAAATAGTAATAAAAATAATGCAATTTATTTTATTGTGTAATCAGTCAAATATACTAGTATGTAACTAGGTATATTAATAAATTCCACAGGATTACCTAAAAAATGTAAAAAAAAACAGAATAATAAGATCAATTTATTTTAAATTGTTGGGCCGTTCTGTTTTTGCCTTCACCCATAGATGAAATATCGGTGCTTAGGTAGCTTCTGAATAGATAGATGGTCTTCTATCAGTGTTTGGTTCAGGATGTTGTTTATAAATGTGAAGCAAAACAAATGTGGTTACATTTAAATATCTGAAAAAGGAGGCACTGTAGTTCTCGCACACTTGTTCGGTGTAGACTCATACCATCGGCTACGACGAGGTGGGATCCCTCCGCTGGGTACCCTGGGGCCGTCTAGGCGGTCTCGGGCGCCGTAAGGCACCCGTGATGATATGTATGTATGTATGTAGTTCTCGCACTAGTCAGTGATAATCGGAGACAATCTTCGAATATAATCTTGCCATCTTTATATTTTCAGCATTAAGAAACAGCGCAAACTCGCCTCATTTATTCTTTGTCACATTTTCCTTTAAAATGAGGAAAACTTTGGTTAATTTTCTAAAATTTAGATTTTTGTTAAAATATAACTGTATCTCTAAACATTAATTTCATTTCATAATCTTCGATCGAATCACATATTCTAATAGGTGGTGATTACACACTTAATATATACCTAAATAAATGTATATACTCTTTTGATTCCTTTAATAATAATTAGCCTACAATATTTTTTATTTACAAAAATTACGACAAAATCAAATAAATAATAATAATCTGTCACAATAACACCGCCACAGATCAACCTTGAAGTTTTTTTTTCAGAATAAAATAGCTAAGAATATCATAATCCGTCCATATTTTTACAAAAAATGTAAATATCTTATTGTAGTTAAATTTTTTCTTAATATTTTATTTAAAAGCATGTTTATATTATCGAAATCATTATTGTTTGTAAGTTAAAAGTTGAATATTGTAACATTTTGTGTGAATGACAATAACTTGCGTAGGCAGTGTAAATAAGCTTTAAGTGACGTCATTTTCGATCTCAACTCGATGGATGTTATCAGTCGATGTCAAGTCGAAGGAGCTCGGTGGTACGGTTTTGGGTTCGACTTCAGATTTTTGTGAGTGCGAATCGAGCGCGGGTATCGTTTTCAATGGTTAGGCTGCAGAACTAGGCAAAGCTTGCGGCTCAGGTCTCCAGGATCTCACCCTATAAGAAATAGTATAGTTCAGACATATTCACATTTTGACTTTGAGCCAAACTTATGTGCTTCTTGCTCGGAGCCTTGATCTACGTACGCCTACCCGACACTTTTAATATTGAGTTTATTTTGTCTCGCCATGTATACGTTTTAGTCTTTAAATGTAATTAACTTATTCTTTTTGTGAAGTTGAATAAATTTATATGTGTGCCAACAAAATGGTGTTTAACTTGAATACAGTCCACTGTAGTACCACACCACAACTTTTCTAAGTATTGTATACCTATGTGTCACAATTAACAATTATTAACATAAATTAAGCAAATCAACAAAATAATACAATTAAATTTATTCAAATATATTAAAGTATCCATAATTATAGTACACATATTTAGCGACAAGGATAATGATAATAACACAATATAAAGTATTTGCATTAGTAATATCTTGTGTAGATGAGTGTGTTATATTGTGAGTGTGTGGTAGGTGCGATTAAATATGTTTTGAATTTGAATATAGAGAACCCATTTTATAACATTTCACCTACGAACTATAATAATTATTATTTAATATTCGAAATATAGGGTTTGATATAGTCGCCCGTAGTACCTGAGTTATTGAAAGCGTGATAGCTGTTAAATAGCTTGTAAAAGTTAAAATCAGAAAAAAATGTTTAGGGCCAGTTGCTGTTGGCTAACCGACATGTTTCATCAATAATCGTTTAACAATAAGTTTTAACAATATAAGCTTAATTTAAATTAAAATAAATTATATGTTTACCACGAAATTGAATCGAATATCGGTTCATTTTAGCCACTTTTATTTCTCATATCAACTTTTGACTTTTACTTTGACGAGCGATTTAACCGCTACCACGCTTTCAGCAACTCGACCTTAGAGATAATTTATAGTTTAGACGCGGAAGAAGAATTTCGTGCGATGACACCTTACTTATATGTCGCAGAAATGATTATTTAAGATTTTAGTTAAAAATAATTTTTTTTTTTTTTTTAGAATTATAATAAACATAATTTTTCAAAAGAGAAGTAAAGAAGACAAAGTTAAAGCAATTTCAGCATTCGCAATTTGTCTTTCGCTCGAGCGATCATATAATGCGATTAGCGGCAGTCGCATCGCATAATCGCGCGCGCTATTGCCAATTAGGATAACGCTTGTGAAGGGTCAAAATATATTGGTTTGGATGGGCGCGCTAGAACTTCAAGGTTCCTCAGTTTCAAATCGTCGTTATGACCCTCAGTATTTATATTTTTATTCATGCATTCTCGTCGTAATTTTCAGCCTTGGTAAGTTTTTTATTCTCTCGGGTTGTCCCGAGTTGTCTCTCCTTCCATCATTCGTATGCACTTTTCCACTAAAATAAATATTAAAATAAATTATACCATCGACGAAAATAATAACTAGAGTCGAAATCACCACTCAGCTCCGATAGCCGTAGCGCTCTTGTAGTCAAACTACGGGGCCGAGCACGCGCGTCATTCGGTTCGATACATATCGATCGATAAGACATATGTCTACAAAGCTAACACGCGCGACCACGATATATACCGAATATACTAATTTGACGCATTGGAAGATATATATCGACTTTTATCGAAAACGGTAGCACGCAGCTTATTAACATCAAAACTAAACTGTCCGATTGTAGACAAAAGTCGATATATATACAATTTTTATCACGTTTCTTTTAGGTGCTGATAAGTGTCGAAATTACTTTTGCTTTGATATTTTAATGATTTAATAGCGAAAAACAGAACCAAAATTGTTTTATTCTTGTTAGAAAAACTGTTATACTTAAGTGACTATAAATGTGCGTGTTAAAGTTGCTGGAACAACTGGAACCTCAAAAAACAATGATTTTGAAAAAAAAAACCTGGATGCCCAAACCAAGAAAAAGATTATGAAAATAAGATTACCTATTAAAAAATAAGTATTTATGTTTCTAGAGTTATGCTATTTAGAAAAAATAATTTAATTAATATTAAAATTCTTGTTTTATTTTATTATCGTGTATTTTTTTAATTTAATTTTATGTATTTATTATTATGAAGAAGTTAGTCTTAATATTTTCGAACAAATCCTAGAGGGGACGATCACTACCAGAGTGAAACCCTTTGAACTTTGGTAACTCCCGAAGTTCAGAGGTTTTCAAGTTCAGATAGGACTTGAATGCGGAATGTATTGATTGTGTAATGTAATTTAATTATTCTGCAGGCGATTAATTCAGGTTGATAATTAAAATAAATCTTTCACATGTCGCCGTATGCTTAAAATTCATAACATCCATAAAATAAAATATTTGATTTATATCATTGAAGTATATTATTATAGGAAAGTACCTTAAGGCTTAATCGCCTTACCAGTCATAATAACAAAAGGTAGCCGCCCGCAATACAAACCAAAATAAAAAGTGACACAAATGCCATCATAACCAAGAAAATATAATATAGAAAATATATCAATGCTCAAGAAAATATGTCTGACAATTCGTTTGAATAGCGTTTTTAGATCTTAGACCACTTTCGTATCTATGCGTACTTACCACTACATTTTTTAAATCCTATCCAGTGCCTTAATAAATAAAAAAAAATCACCAAAAAACAAAATATTTTTTTAGGCCAAGATTACGAGTTTTCTTCGGCTTTATTTTAATTTTGTTAAATATATGTATTTTTAAATCTTTTTAAATTAAAATATATATTTCTGTAACGATTATTAATAATAATATAAAATAAATGCATCGTATAAGGTAATAATTATTTATTTATTACATAAATGTTTTTGAAATTGTCAACGAAAACACACTTGTTTTAACTAGTAGACAAAGCTCGAGAAACTTATCGATGTCAGTTTGCGTGCTCACTAATTCGATATATTTTTCGACAGCAGACGGTATAAGTCGAGTCGGTACATATCTTATCGTTGTCCGCGTGCTAAGCCCCTACGAGATCATTGTTTAGTTCCAGTTTTAGCCGCAGGACTTGAGTGGTGCTTCTGACTGTACGTAAACAGAATGACTGATTGATCCTATAAGTTTTCCTTTTATCTTTAAACGGAAAACCCTAAAACGCATTGAAATTTTTGGAAATATCATACATACATACATACATATCATCACGGGTGCCTTACGGCGCCCGAGACCGCCTAGACGCCCGCAGGGTACCTAGCGGAGGGGTTTTAATCCCACCTCGTCGTAGCCGATGGTATGGGTCTAGCTCGTCGCGATGTTTTGAATAGACTCAATAACCCATCTATAAACAGTTTCACAAGTTGGTATAGCAAAACCGGGACCGACAGCTTAACGTGCTCTCCGAGGCAATATAGTGGTGTTGTCAAACAAATGTACATATTTATTTTTAATTAAAAACTCATTGGTACACACCGGGATTCGAACCAGGGACCTAAGTGTTTTTAAGTCCAGGGTCTAACCAACTCGGCCACCACAGGAATATCATATTATGCGAATATCATAATATCCCACCCACTATGTTTTCCAATTTTATGTTTTACAAAGTACCGCAACTTGATTTGTAATTTTTATATGATCATAACGAACCGATTATATACCTATCGACTTTTATAAAAATCTGTATATCATCAAAAACTCCAAATGTTGTCCAAAATATTATAAATATATATATATAGGTTATAATATAAATACAACATACAATGTACTTGAAGGATACAGGATGGCTCACCTTACAAATCCCATGCTTCTCCGTGGTGATGGTTCTTCCCAAATTTAGCGGTACCGCTTATGTTCGTCAGATGGGTATCTGCACTTCACTAATGTGTATGGTGATTTTGGGAGCACAATACAGGAAGGATTTAGAGGGCTAGGACCACTGAATTCAGGTTTTACAGACCTTAAATATTGCTTTTAGCAAGTAAAGTTACAGACGTAGTTACAGTATACAGAATTTTATTCAAGTGGCAAAGAGTGAGTGAGTGAGTGAGTGAGTTAGGAGTGATCGAGAGGAAAATAGTTGCCAATTATAATTAATAATAAGTATAGCTAACAGTACTAATAGTAATACTTATTTATTTATTTTTATTTTAAATTCTTTATTGCACAAAATTGTACATAGGCGAGCTTAATGCCTTAGGCATTTTCTACCAGCTAACCTTTGAGAGAGTGAAATATGCTTAGGGTGCGGATCTTTTGATAGAAGGATATACATATAATTTTAACAATGATGCATAACAATACTTAAACTACTTAAATACTGTATATAATATAATAAATGTAATACATAAACATACATACCATACCAAACAAAAATTGTCACGAGGATCTGGTTTAAGCGTTGAGATAATGAGCAGTGAGCAAGCGTTTAAACTCCCCTTATTTTACTTACACTGCTTATTTTACCTCAGAATGTCTTCTTTCGTCGTACTATATATATAATATCAATGTTTTTTGTTGAAGCACGACTTGTGACTTTGTATATACCTGATGGTATATACAAAGTCGCTATCGCTGTTTAACAGTGTTAATCGCTCACACTATGACGGCTAGATGATACGGTATTAAAATTGGCGGGTGCGACAATATCGAATAGCATACGAAACTACCTACTTAAAAGTCTGGCCGAATTCATTTTCGATATTGTTTGTAACGCCAAAGACAATATTTGCACGACATTAACTTTTATTAATGCTGGTTGCACAAAGGCTAGGAATAGTCTATTTTGTATGATATTTTCTTTCGATAATGCTGGTTGGATGAGGATAATAGGGTTAAACAATTTTGTATAACATCTACTTTCATTAACGATGGTAGCGTCAAGAGTAGTCAACACAATAAATAATAATAATAATATGTAGGATAATTTACCCATACTGCTCTGGTCACAAACTAAGCTCTAGGCTTGTACTAATTGTTTCAAAATCAACAATATAATATTTCATAAACACCCACACCATAAACTGCACAGTCAAAAGTACAGCTATTTTTTTGCCATGAGAATCCAACCAACGAATAAAGCGCAGAAAAATAATTTGTACAATATTTAATTTCGTTAATGTCGGTGCGTCTCAAGGCAATAATAATGTGACAATTTTTTGTGGAAGCCACTTTAATGAAATAGTGTTTCTTCTTACCTCCACATGATGTCCATTTTCTTTGTTGCTAGTAACATCCGATATTGTCTTCTGCAGTTGACGATAGGCTTCAGCCATTTCCAATCGTCGAACTCTCTCGAGTTCCGTGCTTCGTAATCGTCGTTGGGCCTAAGAACAAAAATGTCATAGGGGAACTTTCCGGGAGAAATGAATGTAGGTATGTATGAAAATTGCTTCAAAGCTACTACTATACGATCTATTCCATATATATAAAAATATGGAATAATTTAGCTGTGGAAATGATACATTTTAAATAGTGAATAAAATATGACATAGAATACCATTTTGTTGGTATTTGACTCATAACGTAATTATTAAAACTTAGCTATATCTAAAAAAAATCATAACACTTTTTAACTCACTTTTTAAAGTTTTTATAAATCTTAGACCGTAAAAATAAAAATACATACTTTTGGCAAAAAAAAAAAGTGAGATAATAGTTTAACTTAATGGCTCAAAATATTAATCAAAATAATTGTGAAATATTGAGCGGCAGCCGCCACCTTGCGATTTTGAACCTTATTTCATAGCACTAATTCGGTCCGAAAAACTTTCCGTTAATACCTTAGGCATTATGTATCAGCCAACCTTTAGGAGATCTATAAAATGATAGGTAGAATGACCATTCAAAAACCAATATACTTAGACGACATACATACATGTAGAAATACAATACATTCTTAGAATTACTACATACATACACTAGCGGCCCGTCCCGGCTTCGCACGGGGGGACTTAAGATCAGCGCACGCCACGGAAGGCCTCAGAAACGATACTTTTCCCCCGTTTTTAAAACATTTTTGGTTACTGCTCCACAACTATAGGACCTAGCGTGATATTATATAGCCTATGTTACTTCTGAATAATGCAGCTTTCTAATGGTGAAAAAATTATTGCAATCGGTCCAGTAGTTTTTGAGTTTATTCATTACAAACATACAAAAATACAAAAATACAAATCTTTCCTCTTTATAATATTAGTATAGATAGTATAGATTTGAAAAGTTGTACTATGCGCTAATATGAGGTTCTACTAATCAAATTGAACAACTTTTCCCATGGAACCATTTGTCGCGAACACAGACTAATAACACAGCAAATAAGCTTGAAAAAAATAAGCTTTTTCCATACAAACTAGCAATATTAAAATTACCAATTTGTTTGGGGAAACCTTTTTCATTTGCCTCACATGGTTCAATAGGAAAAGTTTAATTTAGGTTTAAAGAATCCTTATTTTCCACAAGAACATACATAGGAACAATCACTTACATGGAAAATACATAGTTTCATTACATCACATTGCTAGCAAAAATAATGCTATAATAACCCAGAAATAAAATACACATTATGACTATAATTTAATTAATAGTAATTAAATTATAAACACATTACTGGCATAACAGAAACAAAACAGAAAAATAAAAAATACAATAAAGCACTTTAAATATAAAAAAGAAACACTTTACATTTTAGGTTTACTTCTTTAAAACTTCTATTTAATTATATTATAATTTATGACTTTAAAATAATGTATATCAAATAAAACAAAACTATTATAACATTGTAGGTAGACAGAAGAAAAAACGGTCTTGTTCACTGACAGCGCAAATCCCCTTCATACTATTAATGAATAGTAGGGGGCGTGGCAAGTCGTATATATAGTATGTTCCTCATTAGTCATTTTAACATAATTATTTAATTTTAGACAACAATATTACAATAAAAAAACAATATAAAAAAGATCTTTATTTTTAACTTAGTCCGTCTATCTATATTATGTAAGTCAGTCCGTTAGTTATTTGTACGGATGCAATTTTGACGAAATGTTTTACCTACAGTAGTACAGAAAATTAGTTATTACTTATGTACTTTCGTAGGCATTTCTTATATAGTGGAAATGATTCTATTGATCTAACCTTTTACCGTTCTAGGTATTTAATTTAATTTCAAGAACTACAAATAGTACAAAATAAGCTTATAAAAAGTACAAAAATAAACAAAAATAACGGGACTCCCAGTATTATAATATACAAGGAAACTAAGATTATGAATATCAAACAACTATATAGGTATTATACTTGCATTATGGTAAAGAAAATAATGAATAAAGACATAAATATAACTTTTAAAAATAATTTCAAACCTTTAAATACAATGTAAGAAGAGCTTCTCATATTACATATAATATAAAACCTAGAACGCTGGCCCAATTTCGTTTAGATTTTTATGATATTGGTTTTTGGAAACGCTCAGTATAGTTTACAAAATTAAGAAACGAATTAATATTTAAGGTTACAAATGTATCTTAACTTAACTTTTAAGTTTAGGTCAATGACATTTAGGTACTCAATGTGGGAGGGAGATGTTTATTACCACCGTCCATACAGATGCTATTCGTTCAAGTAATCTAGCCAAGTTTCGGTTTAGCAACAGACTACTGTTGCCACTAGGGCTTGAACATCGGACCATTTTTCAATTCCGGTATTATCTACTTCCTACTTCTCACCGCTCAGAGAACCTTCAACAATTACCCTTTTCTTTTGCTAAAAAAATATTGTGAGCTAACACCCTACAATCTGGTATATTTTGTATGTACTCGTACCTATTGTGTACGACTGACAGTATGGACTTACGCCAAGGTCCAGCCTTGTGATTGGCTAAAAAAAGATTACATTGATAATGGGAATGGAGATATTTACAGAAAAATGCAGGTTACTTTAAGTATCAAAGGTACCTATTGAGTTGTTTTTTTTGTGATTTTTATACCAACTGATATCGTATTTTTATGTTAAAAAAAAAATTATGTAAAAACGAGCATCTTAAAAATGTTTGTTCACATTAAAACTTATATAGAGAATGAAACTGTACCTTATCTATCAAATAATGTGTATAGTAATGTTATATAAATAATTTCGTAGCAAAAAAACAATACACTACATAATAATAAAATTTATTTTAACTCGTTAGAGAAAAAATATTTTAGGCACTTATAAGCAACTGAAATTGTATGAAAAATATTGATTTTTTTTGTTGCTACGACAAAATAAGCTGCAATTATTTTATATAAAAACTAATCATATTAGAAATGTTTGTTCACTTTAAAACTTATATAGTGAATAAAGCTATGCCTTTTCTACTAAATGTGTATTTTATTGTCTTACAGTGGGGCCTTGACTCAGAAAATTAAGTGAAACTACAATTTCGTAGCAAAAAAAATTGAGCAACGGATATTGTGTGAAATATATTGATTTTTTGTTGCTACGATAACTTTTCTTTTTACTTTTTAAATACACCAATCATCTTAGAAATGTTTGTTTACCTTAAAACTTATATAGTGGATAAACCTATGTCTTATCTATTAAATAATGTCTATCTTATTGTCTTACAGTGGGGCCCTGACTCTAAAAATTGAGTAAAATGTATTGTTTTTGGACATTATTATATCTCGTTAGACATAAAATAATTTAGACAATGATAATCAACTGAAATTGTGTGAAAAATATTGATTTTTTGTAAATTATTTTTTGTCTAACGAGTTATAATAATGTCATTAAACAATACATTTTATGATAAGTTATACTCAATTTTTTTTCGCTACGAAATAGTAGTCTGATGGCCTTATTCATAAAAACTTATTGAGTCCTTGGAGAACACTTTAGTTATGGAATGTTTTGTCTCTTTTTATTAACAAAAAAAATGATTATGTGTAAAAGAGAGAAATCGTTCTATAACTAAAGTGTTCTTCAAGGCAGTTTTTATGAATAAGGCCATTACTCTATTTACAAAGTCAAGGCCCCACTTTAAGACAATAAGATACACATTAATTAATAGATCACGCATAGCTTTATTCACTATATAAGTTTTAAGGTCGGTTTAAAGACATTTATTTCTCAAAAGAATATTATTGCTTATTTACAGAGAGAAATTTATATAAAATTATAGGTAATAAAAAAGTTGTTTTATTAACTGTAGTAACAAGTTTAAACAAACTCGGTCAACATGAAATCAGTAAGGAAAAAATAAAAAGTAAAACAATTACAATACGGTCAAACTAATGTAACTTTTTAACAGTTCATTTTTAATTTATAATCTTTTGGCAATTTTTATTAAAACAAAAGAGTTTATTTAATAGTTTATTATTATTAGTTTTTATTATTATTAGTCTACCTTAGATGTCTTGTTGCTTGTATTTTCAGGTGTAATATATTTTATACTATCGAGAATAATAATACCTAGTAAATACCGTACTGACAACGTACGGTATTTAGCTTTCTTTTCTTTGTTTCGACTTATTCCATTTGTCCACTATCAAAGCAAATAATTGTACCTACGTACACTTATTAAAAAAAATATCAACTTTTTATCTCAGATGGGTCCTGAGATAAATATTGCTCCAAACTTCTCTGAAACTTTCTCTCTATTCCCTATTTTATTCTTCGTTTGCGCGAATTCGAACAAGACTACTTTTTTAATATGGTGACATTTTTTTTCATTTATAAAAGGTAAAAACATCTCCCTCTCACCTAATTTTCATTTACTTTTAAGTAAAGATACATTTGTAAACCTTAAATATTAATCCTTTTCAAAATGAACTGTGAAAATTAGACTAGGAGTTTCCAAAAACCAATATCGTAAACAATCTAAACGAAATTAGGCCACCCGTTCCTAAACTACGATCACAGACAAATACGATAAAGCCTTAGAGTCCTTTTGCAAAGAAAATAAATATTTAACAAAGACAAACTAATTCGCAGGCAGCAGCAATAATCCCACAGGGTTTAAACAAATTTTTTTTTTAATGCTAATTTTCTAATAATACATTTAAAGTCAGTCTGCTAAATTTTATTCAATAATATTGTTTTGATGCCAAAACACTCCTTACCTAGCTCGCAGATTTATATTATTATGGCAGTGTAATATTTATGGGTACTGGAATAGTCCAGTAGGCTTAGTGTGAGTTTTTTTAACGTTTACTTTCGCGTTAACTATACTACCGCGTTAACATTTAGACCAATCACACGAACGCATTTCTAGTTCTCAAAATGACCGCTTGGAGCGGAGCTTGAACCATTTCCCATTCAAATTTTAGTTAACTCAAACGCAAAGTAATAGTTATAAAACTCACACTAGGGGCACTGGTACTTAATAACTAGACCCCTATCATGCTAACCAATATTCAGTCAGAAATAAACATTTTTTGGAGAAAAAGTTGAATTTTTTCCCACCTAAAGCTATAGACAAGTGTTTTAATTAATACGCTACCTACCAAAATGTGTAACACCGCATTTTCTTCAAGAACCCGCAATATTGTTCGGACAAATCTGTTTTGGTTCTTTGCTTATGTACAAATAGTTACTTTTCTGACCCAATCACAAGCCGACCACCGCCATCGCCTACATGCGCCGCCAGAGACGACCCAGACGACCGGTTGACTTAACGTTGCTGATGCTCAGAGAACCTGACTATTTCAACAATCATCCTTTTTTTTTGCTTTTTCGCTTCAAAAATAAAGAAATTTGTGAAACTAACACTCTTAGTTTCAGAATCTGTTAAATTTTATATGTATTGTGTCATGGACTGACGCCAAGGTCCAGCCTTGTGATTGGCTAAAGAAAAGTTTAAATTAGCCAAAAATACATTTTGCACTATAATGCCTAAATTATTAATATCAATATATTTTAATAATTTGTATAAAATTTTATCTTATGACATCAGATCTATGGTGCTTACATACAGGACGCGCCAGAAGGTTTAACGATAAAACATATATAAATAACATCATCTATATTATGTAAATCATTTCGTTGCAAATACTTTTCAAATACAAACCTCAAACATTAATAAGATAATACTTATCTTTAAAAAAAAAACAAGATTATGCTGATAAGGAAGTTTTTAGGAAAAAAAAAAACACTCATCTGCCTTCTAGTGTTTAAAAACTAGGACTTCTAACTTAACTCTAATACGGAGTATTTATGAGTGTGTGTATAAATAGGTAAATAGCAATGACAAATTTCGTGACCCACCAGCAATTTTTTTATTGCAATTCTTGTTTATAATTTAAATATAAGTAAATATTTATAATAATAAAGATTAAATTCCAAGGCAGGAAAAGCACATTCACTTTTTGGAAATTGAACTGACAGTTTATAACAGTTCTTTTCAGTTTTTAGAATTTGAAATTGTAGCACGTCATGTGACAGTGATCAATAATGTATGTATCTATATATCTTGCTAATGGTAAGCAGATCAATACTCACGGTCAATGGTCACGCTATGATTGCCTCGAGCTAGCCTAGCTGCGCTCTAGGCCTTCCAGCTTGGCCATCATTGCAGCCCTTGCTGTCTTCGCTGTAAAGGCCTCGACCTACGGTCTCGGCCTTTATCTCAGCTCGTCCTTTAGTGCTGACCGCGCTGTGTCGGCCTGGAGCTGCGCTGTCGGCCATCATCAGCGCGACCAGCAAAGTAATCATTATAGACCGCGGCAGTAATGTACTATTATTAATTAATTAATGGCACTTATTAAGATTTTATCAAATGTAAAAAAAAAGAATACAAAACAAATGCAATTGTCACTATTTATCCTTTATTATTATTCCTTAATATCGTGATCAACCATACATTATAATGAAGTTTTATTAAAAACATAATATTCTTCATAATTTTGTTCACGGTCACTGACTGATTGTCTAAAGCTATATTGACGTGTAGAGCTATACGCATAAAGCTCTTTAGACTGGCTGTGTTTGAATGTTTTGTAAAAATCGTGATACACATATAGGATATATGATATACATATAGGTCAAAAGATTTTGTATGTCATTATACGTCAAAATACTATTCCATGCACCACTTATCATTGCATGCAACTTCTTATCATTTACAATATTTCTTTTGATGAAATGAGTAGTTAAGAGTTTGTTAATTTTTTTTTGGATGTGCTAAACGTTTAACTACTCATTTCATCAAAAGAAATATTGTAAATGATAAGAAGTTTTTTGCATGTTTCTATTTTTAATAAATCTTTCAATTGCGAGAATATTGTGGCGGGTTATTTTAAGAGATATTTTGCGTTCTAGCACCATCTTGAACATACTGGCAAATATTATTTCTATTTTGGCCAGGGCACGTGTCGGAATCAAAAATAAGTTCCTCCACAGGATGCTACTCCATCTGCCTCTGTTTGAGCAATTCATTCATGCCAAACATAACAAGATGTACGCTACTTGGTAATATTTCGAATGGTCAAGTTAAATGTCCATATTTATAATGGCATACATAAACTGTTAGATTTGGTGTCGCTAAACACTGTTGTCAAAGGCGGCAACTACTGTCTTACCACTCGTTTTATTAAAACATTCACTCCAGAAAATTAACCAGCCACGTTCAAATCACAAAAAAGCTTGACCAATCATTGTGTCATCACAGTGTCATCTCTCCGTCCCTAATGTAAGGTGTAGATTTCTGATACGTCCTATTTGTTGTTAACATAATGTTAGATACTAATATGACAAGTGATAGTTACTTAATATGAAACACTTTTTTTTTTTTTTTGTCATTTAATGGGTACAAATATGATAAGTGGGACTTATCAATTTTGAGGTAATATGTATTAAGTTAAAACGTGGGATCTAAAAATGATAAGTACGATATGAACTTAATACTTATTTTGTAGAATATTAAAATGCTATGTTTAAATAACAGAAAAATATCAAATAAATATGTTTTTTTTAAGTTAACATTAATCGATCAATGTGTTTTAGGTACCACTGAGATTAGTGACTTATTTCGATTGGATCAAAAGAAAAAACACAAAAAAAAAACTTAACGTCACGACGTGTCTCGTCATTTAAACAGCTTGAACGACTTGACGTTCTTGAAATTTCACTAGCAACAAAAGTCCAATGACATTTTATTCGTAGGTAGTAATTTTAATAATGTCAATATTTTTTTTAATTAAGCAAATATAATGCAGAGAGATTTGACTCATTTATTAATAAAAACTGTTGCTCCTGCGAAAATCAGATAAATTTATCGGATACTGGATCATCCATGGCCTTCTCCAGCGCCACCCTTCCTAGGAACTTAACTAACAACACCTTACTGCTTACAGACAGTATTGGTACGGGAATGGGTAAATTGTTTAATTTCCATTTAGATCATTCTGTGACTAACTACTGTATGCCAGGCAATAGTTTTATGAATATTGTAAAATCCATTTCCTCTAATTTTTACAATTCATTTAGTAATATAGTTATTATGGTAGGAAATGGATTAAACACAAGCAAAGGAGACTTGTTGGACAGTGTGGATCTTTTGTCTCAACTTGGAGTAAGGAATGTTACATTATGTACATTCCTTTATTCAAAGGGATATACTGTCCGACAAAATAAACATTTATATTATCTAAATAATTGTATTTATAATATGACTCGCTACAATAATCTGTTTACTCCTTTTGATATAAACATATTTGTTAAAAAATTTAATGGGACACAGGATAGCATGAAACTACCCATGAAGGTACAAAGAAATATTGCTACATTGGTAGCTAATAATATTTTATTAAGTATTGACTCCTCATCATCATTTAGTAGTGGTACTAATAATGTTGTGGTACAACCAATTTTAAACTCTTAGATTTGACAATAAAGAAGGACATTTGCAAAATTAATTTAATTCACTAAAATATTCATAGCTTCTCTAGCAAGGTTCTTGACATAGAATTATTTATTGAAAAATATAACTTGGATATAATGTGTTTTACAGAATCCTGGCTTAAGTCAGATAAAATGTGTTTCAATGTAAATAACTTTTTAGTTGCTAGTTTTTTTAATAGAAACTCCTGTGAAGGAGGTGGGTCTATAATTTTAATTAAAAATACTTTAAAGTATAAAGAGCGCAAGGATATTGTAAAACTATCTGTTGAACGTGTTTGTGAGATTTCATGTGCAGAGATGGACTCGTATATTATTCTATGCATCTATAGATCCCCAGCATCATCTTTAAATTCTTTTATAGATATTATGGAGGATGTACTCTCGAAAATATATGATTTAAATAAACAAATTTTTCTATGTGGGGATTTTAATATTGACATTTTGTTAGATTCATGTGACAAACAAAAGCTCATTTCTCTTTTTACTTCCTTTAATTTAAATAACATATAAATGTCTAATGATCAGCTTTCAAGCACAAGTAAAACCAAAAAATAAAATAATTAAGAGCTGGTTGCATTCATTCTTGGACCTGCATACTGCTTTCGATCAGGTGGATGTGGGGTCACATGCCGAGCTCCTATAAAAAAAAAAAAATATAGACTTCTTACTGATAATAGACTAAAAATGTTTAATAATAACATTATACAAAAAACTAATAATTTCAAATATAATATTAATAAACCTGATACAACCTACTCAAATCTACATAATTTAATAACCCTAGAATTTGATAAAGTATGCAAGACAAAGTCTAAGAAAATAAATAATAAATTGAATTTTGCTATCTGGGCATATTTATATTTATAGGAGATCCTTTACTTTAGATCAAAATTTTCATAACTATGTTAGAATTTACTCTAAAATATTCAAAAAAGTTTGCCTCATGGCAAAATCTAATTTCATTAGCTCTAAACTAAAACAGTCATATAATAAATCTAAGTGTGTATGGACGATAATTAATAATGAAACTGGTAAAAACGCACATATCCAAAATGATATTTTAATCAGACAAAACGGAGTAATGATATCTGAAAAAAATTAAGTTGCCAGCTTATTTGAAGATTTTTTTGTTAATATCTCTTTGGAAGTCACGAATAGCATTAATTCGTCATCCAGTATTGCCAAGGAACTATTAAATCGTTATGTTAAACCTGATTTGCTAGAATTTAATTTTATACATGTCTCAAGTGATGATATTATTAAACACTTTAAAATGTTAAATAAGAAGAAAACAGAGGATTTATGGGGATTATCCGTAAAAGCAATCAAACCTATTGTTCACACCATAGGGCCTATCTTGGCTGATATTTATAATGGCTGTGTGGATAAGGGTGTTTTTCCGGACCTTATGAAGCATAGTAAAATAGCCCCTATATTTAAATCGGGCTGTAGAACAGACCGTACTAATTATCGGCCCGTGTCCATATTACCTGCTCTAAGTAAAATATTTGAAAAAATAATGTTAAGTCAATTATTAATACATTTTAATAGAAATAAATTATTACATAATCATCAATACGGGTTTACAAAAGGTAGAAATACAACAAATGCTGGTACTAGATTGATTGAGGAAATATTTAGTTCATGGGAAAAGTCTCAGGATCTTATTGGTGTTTTCTGCGATCTTTCGAAAGCATTTGATTGTGTAGATCACGAAACTTTGTTAGGTAAGCTGGAATTTTATGGTGTTGGCGGAGTAGCGTTAAATCTGATACGGTCCTACCTAACAAACAGAACACAATGTGTCAACATTGATGGTAGTGTTTCTAAAGGATCTCTTGTGAAAATGGGAGTTTCCCAGGGATTGATTTTAGGGCTCTCTTTCTTGTATATATAAATGACTTTCCACACATGGTACAGAAAATAGCGCAGATAGTGCTGTTTGCTGATGACACGTCACTATTATTTAAAGTTGATAGGAAAGATAATATATTGTCAGTAGCAAACAATACTCTGACTATGGTTTCTGAATGGTTTACGGCAAACAATTTGGTCCTAAACCCTAAAAAGACCAAGTGCCTGAAATTCTCTTTGCCAAACGTTCCAGTAATCAACTGTTCACTTAAATTAGGCGGCACTGAGCTGGAATTTGTTGACTCCAATATGTTTTTAGGAATCACGATCGATTCCAAACTGCAGTGGAGAGCTCACATAAACACTTTATCTAAAAGATTAAGCTCAGCTGCATATGCAGTCAGAAAGATCAGACTTTTAACTGATGTAGCTGACAGCCAGGCTTGTGTACTTTGCTTATTTCCACAGTATTATAACTTATGGTCTTATTATCTGGGGCTCAGCTGCAGACATAGAAACAATATTTATCCTTCATAAATGGAGCTATTTATGGCATGAAGACCCGCGAATCCCTTCGGGATTTTTTTCCTAAAATTGAAGTAATGACACTGCCCTCCCAATACATATTTGAAAATTTATTATACGTTAAGAAAAACTATAATACATTTAATAAAAACGCAGATAGGCATACTCGTAACTTAAGAAATATAAACAAAATTGATATACCAAAATATAGATTACAAAAAACTAATAAATGTTTCCTAATAAATAGTATCAGATTATTTAATAAATTGCCAAATTCAATTATAGAACTTAATGATATAAAATTTTAAAATTGTATAAAGCAAACTTTAATAGGAAGAGCATATTACAAAGTTAATGATTATATTAATGACAGAGACGTCTGGAAACATACCTCCCTACGACTGGAATCTCTCAACTAATAAATGTGATACAGTAATAATTCATTACTAAGTACTTATTATATTATTTTTATTCTACATTAGGTAATTTGTTATATTTGGAGAAGGTAATAACTTGTTATTACTATTACTTTTTTGTTTTTATTTATTTTTAATATTAAGTATTTTGACTAGGTAATATACCTACTATATTGTCTTTCATATATTTAAATTATCATTATGTTAACAGAGCTGCATAATGCATATCCGTTTTTGATGTTTGCGCGTGTCTCAGATTCTATAATGCATATGGTCTAGTAATGTCCTAGTAATATGATGTGTCCAGCGAATTTCCTCTCCTTTGCAGGTCATTCCAGTGGTGGCGCGTGTGCCGGCTTCTGGTCTGCACCCTAAGGGCCTGGTTGAGCAGGAGGATGGCTGACACATACGTCCGTGATCGGGTGCTGCTGTGGGGGCCTTGGATCTCCGCTGGACACGCATAGTTTAATTATTATGTTAAAAGCGGAGGTCTCGCAAAATTGTCGGATAGGCTAGCGCAGGCATCGGGGGGCTATAGTGTTTTGTGATTCTGTACTACTTCTATATTGTAAAATGGTTTATCTGCTATAGGTTGTTCTACTCGTGCTCTTCAGCAGGATGAGGGTAAATTATCATATGCTATGATTATCAGCTAGTAAATAAGCATATCTATCTCCTGATGGTCAGGTACATATGTGGAACGCCAGAGTTGTTTACTTGCTGGTGCCTTTTTCTCCGGGGTGTCTCTGGGGGACCAACATGCGGTCAGTGTTTGCGCTCCGATTGATACATTTTTGTACTTTTATATTAATTATTACTTATAGTGGATATTTGGGGCGTAGATATAGTCTGTTAGGTTGGTCGGCTCGGTGGCACCTTTGCATGGCAGATAACGATGGACAGGTCAATGGAACCAGCTAACCACCTAGTCTTACACTGGTTGGTTATGTGGTGTGTGTTCGGTTTGGTTTCTAATTATTTTATGTATGCAAGAGCCTACCTAACCAAGCGCACACTTAGACCTTATACTAAATATATATATATGTTTTTTTTGACTATGCATTAATACCTGTAAAGGTTTACATGAAATAAATATTTTTGACTTTGACTTTGACTTTTTAAAACTAAATCTAATTTAATGGGTTCTATATTTCTTATTACTATTTTATATATAATATAAATTCTGAATATCTAAGTTATTTCAATGGTTTAATTTTTGTTTTCTTAAAATACCTGCCCAGGGCCCTACCGGGAAGACCATCGGCCCACCCATCGACGTGTGACCGATAGAAATCGAAGCTCAAATGTATGAAATGTCAAATTTCATACATTTCATACATTGGTATGTGGCTTCTCAGTAGAACCCCTGTATTGCATTTTTAAAGGAAGTCTTAAACTCCGGAATTTCGGTACTGAATTGCTTAATATTGAAATCCAATACCGGAATTGAAAAATGGTCCGATATTCAAGCCCTAGTGGTAACGACTAAAACCGAATCTTGGCTAGGTTACTTGATGGAATAGTATCTGTATGGGAGGTGGTAATAAACATCTCCCTCCCATACCTAAAGTATATAAATGTCATTGACTAAAATGAAACAGTTAAGTCAAGATACATTTTTAAACCTTAAACATTAATTCGTTTCAAAATTAACTGTTTCTGAGCGTTTCCAAAAACTAATATCATAATAAATCTAAACGAAATTGGGCCACCATTCTTTAGCTACGATAACAGACAAACATACGTAATACGTAGTAAATACTTTTGCAAAGAAAAAAATCTTATATAAAGACAAAATAATTCGCCGGCAGCCGTAATAATCCTGCAGGGTTTATTAAACAAAAGAATATTTTATATTTCTAATTTACTAATAATAGGTTTAAAGTCAGTCTGCATGTCTGTTGATGCCAAACCCGATCCTCTTTAACTACTGCTCTTGGCGTACTGCATTTTGTAGAAAAAATTGAATTATAAATATTACTTGCTTACTAAAGCTACAACAGATGTTTTTATTAATACCAAAATGTAAAGAAATATCCCAAGAACTCGCAATATGGTTCCCAGAAATCTAAGATGGTTCTTTGCTTATGTACAAGTAAAAATATTTAATGACAATGTCAAATAGTTACTTTTCTGACCCAACCACACGCCTACCGCCACCGCCTACTTCTTACCGCTCAACAATTACCCTTTTCTTTTGCTAAAACAATATTATGAGAACTAACACCCTAATGTACTAAAATTTCCCAATCTGGTATATTTTGTATGTACTTGTACCTATTGTGTCATGTACTGTCGACAAGGTCCAGCCTTCTGATTGGCTAAAGAAAAGATTACATTGTTAATGGGAACAGAGATATTTACAGAAAAATGCAGGAAACTTTACCAAAGATAATATTGAGTTGTTTTTTTGGTGATTACCAACGGGTCTCGTTTTTTAATGTATAAAAAATATTATGTAAAAACTGAGCATCTTAAAAATGTTTGTTCACGTTAAAACTTATACAGTGAATGAAGCTATACCTTATCTATTAAATAATGTGTATCTTATTGTTATATAAATAATTTCGTAGCAACAAAAATACACTTAATTAATAATTTTTGTTTTTTTTTTGTTTTTGGATATTATTATAACTCGTTAGACAAAAAAATATTTTAGGCATTATAAGCAACTGAAATTGTATAAAAAATATAGTTTTTTTGTTGCTACAACATAATAAGCTGCAATTATTTTATTTAAAAACTAAGCATCTTATAAATGTTTATTCACCTTAAAACTTATCTAGTGAATAAAGCTATGCCTTTTTTTATTAAATGTGTATCTTACTGTCATACAGTGGGGCCTTGACTCTGAAAATTGAGTGAAATTTATTGTTTTTGGATATTATTATATCTCGTTAGACAAAAAATAATTTAGGCATTGATAAGAAACTGAAATTGTGTGAAAAATATATATTTTTTGTAAATTATTTTTTGCCTAACGAGTTGAAATAATAAAAAAACAATACATTTTATGATTTAATGTTATAGTCATTTTTTTTTGCTAAGAAATAGTAGTCTAAACTCTATTTACATACTTTCATTAACGATGGTAGCGTCAAGAGTAGTCAACACAATAAATAATAATAATAATATGTAGGATAATTTACCCATACTGCTCTGGTCACAAACTAAGCTCTAGGCTTGTACTAATTGTTTCAAAATCAACAATATAATATTTCATAAACACCCACACCATAAACTGCACAGTCAAAAGTACAGCTATTTTTTTGCCATGAGAATCCAACCAACGAATAAAGCGCAGAAAAATAATTTGTACAATATTTAATTTCGTTAATGTCGGTGCGTCTCAAGGCAATAATAATGTGACAATTTTTTGTGGAAGCCACTTTAATGAAATAGTGTTTCTTCTTACCTCCACATGATGTCCATTTTCTTTGTTGCTAGTAACATGGGCTTCGCACGGGGGGACTTAAGATCAGCGCACGCCACGGAAGGCCTCAGAAACGATACTTTTCCCCCGTTTTTAAAACATTTTTGGTTACTGCTCCACAACTATAGGACCTAGCGTGATATTATATAGCCTATGTTACTTCTGAATAATGCAGCTTTCTAATGGTGAAAAAATTATTGCAATCGGTCCAGTAGTTTTTGAGTTTATTCATTACAAACATACAAAAATACAAAAATACAAATCTTTCCTCTTTATAATATTAGTATAGATAGTATAGATTTGAAAAGTTGTACTATGCGCTAATATGAGGTTCTACTAATCAAATTGAACAACTTTTCCCATGGAACCATTTGTCGCGAACACAGACTAATAACACAGCAAATAAGCTTGAAAAAAATAAGCTTTTTCCATACAAACTAGCAATATTAAAATTACCAATTTGTTTGGGGAAACCTTTTTCATTTGCCTCACATGGTTCAATAGGAAAAGTTTAATTTAGGTTTAAAGAATCCTTATTTTCCACAAGAACATACATAGGAACAATCACTTACATGGAAAATACATAGTTTCATTACATCACATTGCTAGCAAAAATAATGCTATAATAACCCAGAAATAAAATACACATTATGACTATAATTTAATTAATAGTAATTAAATTATAAACACATTACTGGCATAACAGAAACAAAACAGAAAAATAAAAAATACAATAAAGCACTTTAAATATAAAAAAGAAACACTTTACATTTTAGGTTTACTTCTTTAAAAATTCTATTTAATTATATTATAATTTATGACTTTAAAATAATGTATATCAAATAAAACAAAACTATTATAACATTGTAGGTAGACAGAAGAAAAAACGGTCTTGTTCACTGACAGCGCAAATCCCCTTCATACTATTAATGAATAGTAGGGGGCGTGGCAAGTCGTATATATAGTATGTTCCTCATTAGTCATTTTAACATAATTATTTAATTTTAGACAACAATATTACAATAAACAAAAATAACAAAAAAACAATATAAAAAAGATCTTTATTTTTAACTTAGTCCGTCTATCTATATTATGTAAGTCAGTCCGTTAGTTATTTGTACGGATGCAATTTTGACGAAATGTTTTACCTACAGTAGTACAGAAAATTAGTTATTACTTATGTACTTTCGTAGGCATTTTTTATATAGTGGAAATGATTCTATTGATCTAACCTTTTACCGTTCTAGGTATTTAATTTAATTTCAAGAACTACAAATAGTACAAAATAAGCTTATAAAAAGTACAAAAATAAACAAAAATAACGGGACTCCCAGTATTATAATATACAAGGAAACTAAGATTATGAATATCAAACAACTATATAGGTATTATACTTGCATTATGGTAAAGAAAATAATGAATAAAGACATAAATATAACTTTTAAAAATAATTTCAAACCTTTAAATACAATGTAAGAAGAGCTTCTCATATTACATATAATATAAAACCTAGAACGCTGGCCCAATTTCGTTTAGATTTTTATGATATTGGTTTTTGGAAACGCTCAGTATAGTTTACAAAATTAAGAAACGAATTAATATTTAAGGTTACAAATGTATCTTAACTTAACTTTTAAGTTTAGGTCAATGACATTTAGGTACTCAATGTGGGAGGGAGATGTTTATTACCACCGTCCATACAGATGCTATTCGTTCAAGTAATCTAGCCAAGTTTCGGTTTAGCAACAGACTACTGTTGCCACTAGGGCTTGAACATCGGACCATTTTTCAATTCCGGTATTATCTACTTCCTACTTCTCACCGCTCAGAGAACCTTCAACAATTACCCTTTTCTTTTGCTAAAAAAATATTGTGAGCTAACACCCTACAATCTGGTATATTTTGTATGTACTCGTACCTATTGTGTACGACTGACAGTATGGACTTACGCCAAGGTCCAGCCTTGTGATTGGCTAAAAAAAGATTACATTGATAATGGGAATGGAGATATTTACAGAAAAATGCAGGTTACTTTAAGTATCAAAGGTACCTATTGAGTTGTTTTTTTTGTGATTTTTATACCAACTGATATCGTATTTTTATGTTAAAAAAAAAATTATGTAAAAACGAGCATCTTAAAAATGTTTGTTCACATTAAAACTTATATAGAGAATGAAACTGTAGGTACCTTATCTATCAAATAATGTGTATAGTAATGTTATATAAATAATTTCGTAGCAAAAAAACAATACACTACATAATAATAAAATTTATTTTAACTCGTTAGAGAAAAAATATTTTAGGCACTTATAAGCAACTGAAATTGTATGAAAAATATTGATTTTTTTTGTTGCTACGACAAAATAAGCTGCAATTATTTTATATAAAAACTAATCATATTAGAAATGTTTGTTCACTTTAAAACTTATATAGTGAATAAAGCTATGCCTTTTCTACTAAATGTGTATTTTATTGTCTTACAGTGGGGCCTTGACTCAGAAAATTAAGTGAAACTACAATTTCGTAGCAAAAAAAATTGAGCAACGGATATTGTGTGAAATATATTGATTTTTTGTTGCTACGATAACTTTTCTTTTTACTTTTTAAATACACCAATCATCTTAGAAATGTTTGTTTACCTTAAAACTTATATAGTGGATAAACCTATGTCTTATCTATTAAATAATGTCTATCTTATTGTCTTACAGTGGGGCCCTGACTCTAAAAATTGAGTAAAATGTATTGTTTTTGGACATTATTATATCTCGTTAGACATAAAATAATTTAGACAATGATAATCAACTGAAATTGTGTGAAAAATATTGATTTTTTGTAAATTATTTTTTGTCTAACGAGTTATAATAATGTCATTAAACAATACATTTTATGATAAGTTATACTCAATTTTTTTTCGCTACGAAATAGTAGTCTGATGGCCTTATTCATAAAAACTTATTGAGTCCTTGGAGAACACTTTAGTTATGGAATGTTTTGTCTCTTTTTATTAACAAAAAAAATGATTATGTGTAAAAGAGAGAAATCGTTCTATAACTAAAGTGTTCTTCAAGGCAGTTTTTATGAATAAGGCCATTACTCTATTTACAAAGTCAAGGCCCCACTTTAAGACAATAAGATACACATTAATTAATAGATCACGCATAGCTTTATTCACTATATAAGTTTTAAGGTCGGTTTAAAGACATTTATTTCTCAAAAGAATATTATTGCTTATTTACAGAGAGAAATTTATATAAAATTATAGGTAATAAAAAAGTTGTTTTATTAACTGTAGTAACAAGTTTAAACAAACTCGGTCAACATGAAATCAGTAAGGAAAAAATAAAAAGTAAAACAATTACAATACGGTCAAACTAATGTAACTTTTTAACAGTTCATTTTTAATTTATAATCTTTTGGCAATTTTTATTAAAACAAAAGAGTTTATTTAATAGTTTATTATTATTAGTTTTTATTATTATTAGTCTACCTTAGATGTCTTGTTGCTTGTATTTTCAGGTGTAATATATTTTATACTATCGAGAATAATAATACCTAGTAAATACCGTACTGACAACGTACGGTATTTAGCTTTCTTTTCTTTGTTTCGACTTATTCCATTTGTCCACTATCAAAGCAAATAATTGTACCTACGTACACTTATTAAAAAAAATATCAACTTTTTATCTCAGATGGGTCCTGAGATAAATATTGCTCCAAACTTCTCTGAAACTTTCTCTCTATTCCCTATTTTATTCTTCGTTTGCGCGAATTCGAACAAGACTACTTTTTTAATATGGTGACATTTTTTTTCATTTATAAAAGGTAAAAACATCTCCCTCTCACCTAATTTTCATTTACTTTTAAGTAAAGATACATTTGTAAACCTTAAATATTAATCCTTTTCAAAATGAACTGTGAAAATTAGACTAGGAGTTTCCAAAAACCAATATCGTAAACAATCTAAACGAAATTAGGCCACCCGTTCCTAAACTACGATCACAGACAAATACGATAAAGCCTTAGAGTCCTTTTGCAAAGAAAATAAATATTTAACAAAGACAAACTAATTCGCAGGCAGCAGCAATAATCCCACAGGGTTTAAACAAATTTTTTTTTTAATGCTAATTTTCTAATAATACATTTAAAGTCAGTCTGCTAAATTTTATTCAATAATATTGTTTTGATGCCAAAACACTCCTTACCTAGCTCGCAGATTTATATTATTATGGCAGTGTAATATTTATGGGTACTGGAATAGTCCAGTAGGCTTAGTGTGAGTTTTTTTAACGTTTACTTTCGCGTTAACTATACTACCGCGTTAACATTTAGACCAATCACACGAACGCATTTCTAGTTCTCAAAATGACCGCTTGGAGCGGAGCTTGAACCATTTCCCATTCAAATTTTAGTTAACTCAAACGCAAAGTAATAGTTATAAAACTCACACTAGGGGCACTGGTACTTAATAACTAGACCCCTATCATGCTAACCAATATTCAGTCAGAAATAAACATTTTTTGGAGAAAAAGTTGAATTTTTTCCCACCTAAAGCTATAGACAAGTGTTTTAATTAATACGCTACCTACCAAAATGTGTAACACCGCATTTTCTTCAAGAACCCGCAATATTGTTCGGACAAATCTGTTTTGGTTCTTTGCTTATGTACAAATAGTTACTTTTCTGACCCAATCACAAGCCGACCACCGCCATCGCCTACATGCGCCGCCAGAGACGACCCAGACGACCGGTTGACTTAACGTTGCTGATGCTCAGAGAACCTGACTATTTCAACAATCATCCTTTTTTTTTGCTTTTTCGCTTCAAAAATAAAGAAATTTGTGAAACTAACACTCTTAGTTTCAGAATCTGTTAAATTTTATATGTATTGTGTCATGGACTGACGCCAAGGTCCAGCCTTGTGATTGGCTAAAGAAAAGTTTAAATTAGCCAAAAATACATTTTGCACTATAATGCCTAAATTATTAATATCAATATATTTTAATAATTTGTATAAAATTTTATCTTATGACATCAGATCTATGGTGCTTACATACAGGACGCGCCAGAAGGTTTAACGATAAAACATATATAAATAACATCATCTATATTATGTAAATCATTTCGTTGCAAATACTTTTCAAATACAAACCTCAAACATTAATAAGATAATACTTATCTTTAAAAAAAAAACAAGATTATGCTGATAAGGAAGTTTTTAGGAAAAAAAAAAACACTCATCTGCCTTCTAGTGTTTAAAAACTAGGACTTCTAACTTAACTCTAATACGGAGTATTTATGAGTGTGTGTATAAATAGGTAAATAGCAATGACAAATTTCGTGACCCACCAGCAATTTTTTTATTGCAATTCTTGTTTATAATTTAAATATAAGTAAATATTTATAATAATAAAGATTAAATTCCAAGGCAGGAAAAGCACATTCACTTTTTGGAAATTGAACTGACAGTTTATAACAGTTCTTTTCAGTTTTTAGAATTTGAAATTGTAGCACGTCATGTGACAGTGATCAATAATGTATGTATCTATATATCTTGCTAATGGTAAGCAGATCAATACTCACGGTCAATGGTCACGCTATGATTGCCTCGAGCTAGCCTAGCTGCGCTCTAGGCCTTCCAGCTTGGCCATCATTGCAGCCCTTGCTGTCTTCGCTGTAAAGGCCTCGACCTACGGTCTCGGCCTTTATCTCAGCTCGTCCTTTAGTGCTGACCGCGCTGTGTCGGCCTGGAGCTGCGCTGTCGGCCATCATCAGCGCGACCAGCAAAGTAATCATTATAGACCGCGGCAGTAATGTACTATTATTAATTAATTAATGGCACTTATTAAGATTTTATCAAATGTAAAAAAAAAGAATACAAAACAAATGCAATTGTCACTATTTATCCTTTATTATTATTCCTTAATATCGTGATCAACCATACATTATAATGAAGTTTTATTAAAAACATAATATTCTTCATAATTTTGTTCACGGTCACTGACTGATTGTCTAAAGCTATATTGACGTGTAGAGCTATACGCATAAAGCTCTTTAGACTGGCTGTGTTTGAATGTTTTGTAAAAATCGTGATACACATATAGGATATATGATATACATATAGGTCAAAAGATTTTGTATGTCATTATACGTCAAAATACTATTCCATGCACCACTTATCATTGCATGCAACTTCTTATCATTTACAATATTTCTTTTGATGAAATGAGTAGTTAAGAGTTTGTTAATTTTTTTTTGGATGTGCTAAACGTTTAACTACTCATTTCATCAAAAGAAATATTGTAAATGATAAGAAGTTTTTTGCATGTTTCTATTTTTAATAAATCTTTCAATTGCGAGAATATTGTGGCGGGTTATTTTAAGAGATATTTTGCGTTCTAGCACCATCTTGAACATACTGGCAAATATTATTTCTATTTTGGCCAGGGCACGTGTCGGAATCAAAAATAAGTTCCTCCACAGGATGCTACTCCATCTGCCTCTGTTTGAGCAATTCATTCATGCCAAACATAACAAGATGTACGCTACTTGGTAATATTTCGAATGGTCAAGTTAAATGTCCATATTTATAATGGCATACATAAACTGTTAGATTTGGTGTCGCTAAACACTGTTGTCAAAGGCGGCAACTACTGTCTTACCACTCGTTTTATTAAAACATTCACTCCAGAAAATTAACCAGCCACGTTCAAATCACAAAAAAGCTTGACCAATCATTGTGTCATCACAGTGTCATCTCTCCGTCCCTAATGTAAGGTGTAGATTTCTGATACGTCCTATTTGTTGTTAACATAATGTTAGATACTAATATGACAAGTGATAGTTACTTAATATGAAACACTTTTTTTTTTTTTTTGTCATTTAATGGGTACAAATATGATAAGTGGGACTTATCAATTTTGAGGTAATATGTATTAAGTTAAAACGTGGGATCTAAAAATGATAAGTACGATATGAACTTAATACTTATTTTGTAGAATATTAAAATGCTATGTTTAAATAACAGAAAAATATCAAATAAATATGTTTTTTTTAAGTTAACATTAATCGATCAATGTGTTTTAGGTACCACTGAGATTAGTGACTTATTTCGATTGGATCAAAAGAAAAAACACAAAAAAAAAACTTAACGTCACGACGTGTCTCGTCATTTAAACAGCTTGAACGACTTGACGTTCTTGAAATTTCACTAGCAACAAAAGTCCAATGACATTTTATTCGTAGGTAGTAATTTTAATAATGTCAATATTTTTTTTAATTAAGCAAATATAATGCAGAGAGATTTGACTCATTTATTAATAAAAACTGTTGCTCCTGCGAAAATCAGATAAATTTATCGGATACTGGATCATCCATGGCCTTCTCCAGCGCCACCCTTCCTAGGAACTTAACTAACAACACCTTACTGCTTACAGACAGTATTGGTACGGGAATGGGTAAATTGTTTAATTTCCATTTAGATCATTCTGTGACTAACTACTGTATGCCAGGCAATAGTTTTATGAATATTGTAAAATCCATTTCCTCTAATTTTTACAATTCATTTAGTAATATAGTTATTATGGTAGGAAATGGATTAAACACAAGCAAAGGAGACTTGTTGGACAGTGTGGATCTTTTGTCTCAACTTGGAGTAAGGAATGTTACATTATGTACATTCCTTTATTCAAAGGGATATACTGTCCGACAAAATAAACATTTATATTATCTAAATAATTGTATTTATAATATGACTCGCTACAATAATCTGTTTACTCCTTTTGATATAAACATATTTGTTAAAAAATTTAATGGGACACAGGATAGCATGAAACTACCCATGAAGGTACAAAGAAATATTGCTACATTGGTAGCTAATAATATTTTATTAAGTATTGACTCCTCATCATCATTTAGTAGTGGTACTAATAATGTTGTGGTACAACCAATTTTAAACTCTTAGATTTGACAATAAAGAAGGACATTTGCAAAATTAATTTAATTCACTAAAATATTCATAGCTTCTCTAGCAAGGTTCTTGACATAGAATTATTTATTGAAAAATATAACTTGGATATAATATGTTTTACAGAATCCTGGCTTAAGTCAGATAAAATGTGTTTCAATGTAAATAACTTTTTAGTTGCTAGTTTTTTTAATAGAAACTCCTGTGAAGGAGGTGGGTCTATAATTTTAATTAAAAATACTTTAAAGTATAAAGAGCGCAAGGATATTGTAAAACTATCTGTTGAACGTGTTTGTGAGATTTCATGTGCAGAGATGGACTCGTATATTATTCTATGCATCTATAGATCCCCAGCATCATCTTTAAATTCTTTTATAGATATTATGGAGGATGTACTCTCGAAAATATATGATTTAAATAAACAAATTTTTCTATGTGGGGATTTTAATATTGACATTTTGTTAGATTCATGTGACAAACAAAAGCTCATTTCTCTTTTTACTTCCTTTAATTTAAATAACATATAAATGTCTAATGATCAGCTTTCAAGCACAAGTAAAACCAAAAAATAAAATAATTAAGAGCTGGTTGCATTCATTCTTGGACCTGCATACTGCTTTCGATCAGGTGGATGTGGGGTCACATGCCGAGCTCCTATAAAAAAAAAAAAATATAGACTTCTTACTGATAATAGACTAAAAATGTTTAATAATAACATTATACAAAAAACTAATAATTTCAAATATAATATTAATAAACCTGATACAACCTACTCAAATCTACATAATTTAATAACCCTAGAATTTGATAAAGTATGCAAGACAAAGTCTAAGAAAATAAATAATAAATTGAATTTTGCTATCTGGGCAACCAGAGGCATTAGAAAAAGCAGAGATAATTTATATGATTTATATTTATAGGAGATCCTTTACTTTAGATCAAAATTTTCATAACTATGTTAGAATTTACTCTAAAATATTCAAAAAAGTTTGCCTCATGGCAAAATCTAATTTCATTAGCTCTAAACTAAAACAGTCATATAATAAATCTAAGTGTGTATGGACGATAATTAATAATGAAACTGGTAAAAACGCACATATCCAAAATGATATTTTAATCAGACAAAACGGAGTAATGATATCTGAAAAAAATTAAGTTGCCAGCTTATTTGAAGATTTTTTTGTTAATATCTCTTTGGAAGTCACGAATAGCATTAATTCGTCATCCAGTATTGCCAAGGAACTATTAAATCGTTATGTTAAACCTGATTTGCTAGAATTTAATTTTATACATGTCTCAAGTGATGATATTATTAAACACTTTAAAATGTTAAATAAGAAGAAAACAGAGGATTTATGGGGATTATCCGTAAAAGCAATCAAACCTATTGTTCACACCATAGGGCCTATCTTGGCTGATATTTATAATGGCTGTGTGGATAAGGGTGTTTTTCCGGACCTTATGAAGCATAGTAAAATAGCCCCTATATTTAAATCGGGCTGTAGAACAGACCGTACTAATTATCGGCCCGTGTCCATATTACCTGCTCTAAGTAAAATATTTGAAAAAATAATGTTAAGTCAATTATTAATACATTTTAATAGAAATAAATTATTACATAATCATCAATACGGGTTTACAAAAGGTAGAAATACAACAAATGCTGGTACTAGATTGATTGAGGAAATATTTAGTTCATGGGAAAAGTCTCAGGATCTTATTGGTGTTTTCTGCGATCTTTCGAAAGCATTTGATTGTGTAGATCACGAAACTTTGTTAGGTAAGCTGGAATTTTATGGTGTTGGCGGAGTAGCGTTAAATCTGATACGGTCCTACCTAACAAACAGAACACAATGTGTCAACATTGATGGTAGTGTTTCTAAAGGATCTCTTGTGAAAATGGGAGTTTCCCAGGGATTGATTTTAGGGCTCTCTTTCTTGTATATATAAATGACTTTCCACACATGGTACAGAAAATAGCGCAGATAGTGCTGTTTGCTGATGACACGTCACTATTATTTAAAGTTGATAGGAAAGATAATATATTGTCAGTAGCAAACAATACTCTGACTATGGTTTCTGAATGGTTTACGGCAAACAATTTGGTCCTAAACCCTAAAAAGACCAAGTGCCTGAAATTCTCTTTGCCAAACGTTCCAGTAATCAACTGTTCACTTAAATTAGGCGGCACTGAGCTGGAATTTGTTGACTCCAATATGTTTTTAGGAATCACGATCGATTCCAAACTGCAGTGGAGAGCTCACATAAACACTTTATCTAAAAGATTAAGCTCAGCTGCATATGCAGTCAGAAAGATCAGACTTTTAACTGATGTAGCTGACAGCCAGGCTTGTGTACTTTGCTTATTTCCACAGTATTATAACTTATGGTCTTATTATCTGGGGCTCAGCTGCAGACATAGAAACAATATTTATCCTTCATAAATGGAGCTATTTATGGCATGAAGACCCGCGAATCCCTTCGGGATTTTTTTCCTAAAATTGAAGTAATGACACTGCCCTCCCAATACATATTTGAAAATTTATTATACGTTAAGAAAAACTATAATACATTTAATAAAAACGCAGATAGGCATACTCGTAACTTAAGAAATATAAACAAAATTGATATACCAAAATATAGATTACAAAAAACTAATAAATGTTTCCTAATAAATAGTATCAGATTATTTAATAAATTGCCAAATTCAATTATAGAACTTAATGATATAAAATTTTAAAATTGTATAAAGCAAACTTTAATAGGAAGAGCATATTACAAAGTTAATGATTATATTAATGACAGAGACGTCTGGAAACATACCTCCCTACGACTGGAATCTCTCAACTAATAAATGTGATACAGTAATAATTCATTACTAAGTACTTATTATATTATTTTTATTCTACATTAGGTAATTTGTTATATTTGGAGAAGGTAATAACTTGTTATTACTATTACTTTTTTGTTTTTATTTATTTTTAATATTAAGTATTTTGACTAGGTAATATACCTACTATATTGTCTTTCATATATTTAAATTATCATTATGTTAACAGAGCTGCATAATGCATATCCGTTTTTGATGTTTGCGCGTGTCTCAGATTCTATAATGCATATGGTCTAGTAATGTCCTAGTAATATGATGTGTCCAGCGAATTTCCTCTCCTTTGCAGGTCATTCCAGTGGTGGCGCGTGTGCCGGCTTCTGGTCTGCACCCTAAGGGCCTGGTTGAGCAGGAGGATGGCTGACACATACGTCCGTGATCGGGTGCTGCTGTGGGGGCCTTGGATCTCCGCTGGACACGCATAGTTTAATTATTATGTTAAAAGCGGAGGTCTCGCAAAATTGTCGGATAGGCTAGCGCAGGCATCGGGGGGCTATAGTGTTTTGTGATTCTGTACTACTTCTATATTGTAAAATGGTTTATCTGCTATAGGTTGTTCTACTCGTGCTCTTCAGCAGGATGAGGGTAAATTATCATATGCTATGATTATCAGCTAGTAAATAAGCATATCTATCTCCTGATGGTCAGGTACATATGTGGAACGCCAGAGTTGTTTACTTGCTGGTGCCTTTTTCTCCGGGGTGTCTCTGGGGGACCAACATGCGGTCAGTGTTTGCGCTCCGATTGATACATTTTTGTACTTTTATATTAATTATTACTTATAGTGGATATTTGGGGCGTAGATATAGTCTGTTAGGTTGGTCGGCTCGGTGGCACCTTTGCATGGCAGATAACGATGGACAGGTCAATGGAACCAGCTAACCACCTAGTCTTACACTGGTTGGTTATGTGGTGTGTGTTCGGTTTGGTTTCTAATTATTTTATGTATGCAAGAGCCTACCTAACCAAGCGCACACTTAGACCTTATACTAAATATATATATATGTTTTTTTTGACTATGCATTAATACCTGTAAAGGTTTACATGAAATAAATATTTTTGACTTTGACTTTGACTTTTTAAAACTAAATCTAATTTAATGGGTTCTATATTTCTTATTACTATTTTATATATAATATAAATTCTGAATATCTAAGTTATTTCAATGGTTTAATTTTTGTTTTCTTAAAATACCTGCCCAGGGCCCTACCGGGAAGACCATCGGCCCACCCATCGACGTGTGACCGATAGAAATCGAAGCTCAAATGTATGAAATGTCAAATTTCATACATTTCATACATTGGTATGTGGCTTCTCAGTAGAACCCCTGTATTGCATTTTTAAAGGAAGTCTTAAACTCCGGAATTTCGGTACTGAATTGCTTAATATTGAAATCCAATACCGGAATTGAAAAATGGTCCGATATTCAAGCCCTAGTGGTAACGACTAAAACCGAATCTTGGCTAGGTTACTTGATGGAATAGTATCTGTATGGGAGGTGGTAATAAACATCTCCCTCCCATACCTAAAGTATATAAATGTCATTGACTAAAATGAAACAGTTAAGTCAAGATACATTTTTAAACCTTAAACATTAATTCGTTTCAAAATTAACTGTTTCTGAGCGTTTCCAAAAACTAATATCATAATAAATCTAAACGAAATTGGGCCACCATTCTTTAGCTACGATAACAGACAAACATACGTAATACGTAGTAAATACTTTTGCAAAGAAAAAAATCTTATATAAAGACAAAATAATTCGCCGGCAGCCGTAATAATCCTGCAGGGTTTATTAAACAAAAGAATATTTTATATTTCTAATTTACTAATAATAGGTTTAAAGTCAGTCTGCATGTCTGTTGATGCCAAACCCGATCCTCTTTAACTACTGCTCTTGGCGTACTGCATTTTGTAGAAAAAATTGAATTATAAATATTACTTGCTTACTAAAGCTACAACAGATGTTTTTATTAATACCAAAATGTAAAGAAATATCCCAAGAACTCGCAATATGGTTCCCAGAAATCTAAGATGGTTCTTTGCTTATGTACAAGTAAAAATATTTAATGACAATGTCAAATAGTTACTTTTCTGACCCAACCACACGCCTACCGCCACCGCCTACTTCTTACCGCTCAACAATTACCCTTTTCTTTTGCTAAAACAATATTATGAGAACTAACACCCTAATGTACTAAAATTTCCCAATCTGGTATATTTTGTATGTACTTGTACCTATTGTGTCATGTACTGTCGACAAGGTCCAGCCTTCTGATTGGCTAAAGAAAAGATTACATTGTTAATGGGAACAGAGATATTTACAGAAAAATGCAGGAAACTTTACCAAAGATAATATTGAGTTGTTTTTTTGGTGATTACCAACGGGTCTCGTTTTTTAATGTATAAAAAATATTATGTAAAAACTGAGCATCTTAAAAATGTTTGTTCACGTTAAAACTTATACAGTGAATGAAGCTATACCTTATCTATTAAATAATGTGTATCTTATTGTTATATAAATAATTTCGTAGCAACAAAAATACACTTAATTAATAATTTTTGTTTTTTTTTTGTTTTTGGATATTATTATAACTCGTTAGACAAAAAAATATTTTAGGCATTATAAGCAACTGAAATTGTATAAAAAATATAGTTTTTTTGTTGCTACAACATAATAAGCTGCAATTATTTTATTTAAAAACTAAGCATCTTATAAATGTTTATTCACCTTAAAACTTATCTAGTGAATAAAGCTATGCCTTTTTTTATTAAATGTGTATCTTACTGTCATACAGTGGGGCCTTGACTCTGAAAATTGAGTGAAATTTATTGTTTTTGGATATTATTATATCTCGTTAGACAAAAAATAATTTAGGCATTGATAAGAAACTGAAATTGTGTGAAAAATATATATTTTTTGTAAATTATTTTTTGCCTAACGAGTTGAAATAATAAAAAAACAATACATTTTATGATTTAATGTTATAGTCATTTTTTTTTGCTAAGAAATAGTAGTCTAAACTCTATTTACATACTTTCATTAACGATGGTAGCGTCAAGAGTAGTCAACACAATAAATAATAATAATAATATGTAGGATAATTTACCCATACTGCTCTGGTCACAAACTAAGCTCTAGGCTTGTACTAATTGTTTCAAAATCAACAATATAATATTTCATAAACACCCACACCATAAACTGCACAGTCAAAAGTACAGCTATTTTTTTGCCATGAGAATCCAACCAACGAATAAAGCGCAGAAAAATAATTTGTACAATATTTAATTTCGTTAATGTCGGTGCGTCTCAAGGCAATAATAATGTGACAATTTTTTGTGGAAGCCACTTTAATGAAATAGTGTTTCTTCTTACCTCCACATGATGTCCATTTTCTTTGTTGCTAGTAACATGGGCTTCGCACGGGGGGACTTAAGATCAGCGCACGCCACGGAAGGCCTCAGAAACGATACTTTTCCCCCGTTTTTAAAACATTTTTGGTTACTGCTCCACAACTATAGGACCTAGCGTGATATTATATAGCCTATGTTACTTCTGAATAATGCAGCTTTCTAATGGTGAAAAAATTATTGCAATCGGTCCAGTAGTTTTTGAGTTTATTCATTACAAACATACAAAAATACAAAAATACAAATCTTTCCTCTTTATAATATTAGTATAGATAGTATAGATTTGAAAAGTTGTACTATGCGCTAATATGAGGTTCTACTAATCAAATTGAACAACTTTTCCCATGGAACCATTTGTCGCGAACACAGACTAATAACACAGCAAATAAGCTTGAAAAAAATAAGCTTTTTCCATACAAACTAGCAATATTAAAATTACCAATTTGTTTGGGGAAACCTTTTTCATTTGCCTCACATGGTTCAATAGGAAAAGTTTAATTTAGGTTTAAAGAATCCTTATTTTCCACAAGAACATACATAGGAACAATCACTTACATGGAAAATACATAGTTTCATTACATCACATTGCTAGCAAAAATAATGCTATAATAACCCAGAAATAAAATACACATTATGACTATAATTTAATTAATAGTAATTAAATTATAAACACATTACTGGCATAACAGAAACAAAACAGAAAAATAAAAAATACAATAAAGCACTTTAAATATAAAAAAGAAACACTTTACATTTTAGGTTTACTTCTTTAAAACTTCTATTTAATTATATTATAATTTATGACTTTAAAATAATGTATATCAAATAAAACAAAACTATTATAACATTGTAGGTAGACAGAAGAAAAAACGGTCTTGTTCACTGACAGCGCAAATCCCCTTCATACTATTAATGAATAGTAGGGGGCGTGGCAAGTCGTATATATAGTATGTTCCTCATTAGTCATTTTAACATAATTATTTAATTTTAGACAACAATATTACAATAAACAAAAATAACAAAAAAACAATATAAAAAAGATCTTTATTTTTAACTTAGTCCGTCTATCTATATTATGTAAGTCAGTCCGTTAGTTATTTGTACGGATGCAATTTTGACGAAATGTTTTACCTACAGTAGTACAGAAAATTAGTTATTACTTATGTACTTTCGTAGGCATTTTTTATATAGTGGAAATGATTCTATTGATCTAACCTTTTACCGTTCTAGGTATTTAATTTAATTTCAAGAACTACAAATAGTACAAAATAAGCTTATAAAAAGTACAAAAATAAACAAAAATAACGGGACTCCCAGTATTATAATATACAAGGAAACTAAGATTATGAATATCAAACAACTATATAGGTATTATACTTGCATTATGGTAAAGAAAATAATGAATAAAGACATAAATATAACTTTTAAAAATAATTTCAAACCTTTAAATACAATGTAAGAAGAGCTTCTCATATTACATATAATATAAAACCTAGAACGCTGGCCCAATTTCGTTTAGATTTTTATGATATTGGTTTTTGGAAACGCTCAGTATAGTTTACAAAATTAAGAAACGAATTAATATTTAAGGTTACAAATGTATCTTAACTTAACTTTTAAGTTTAGGTCAATGACATTTAGGTACTCAATGTGGGAGGGAGATGTTTATTACCACCGTCCATACAGATGCTATTCGTTCAAGTAATCTAGCCAAGTTTCGGTTTAGCAACAGACTACTGTTGCCACTAGGGCTTGAACATCGGACCATTTTTCAATTCCGGTATTATCTACTTCCTACTTCTCACCGCTCAGAGAACCTTCAACAATTACCCTTTTCTTTTGCTAAAAAAATATTGTGAGCTAACACCCTACAATCTGGTATATTTTGTATGTACTCGTACCTATTGTGTACGACTGACAGTATGGACTTACGCCAAGGTCCAGCCTTGTGATTGGCTAAAAAAAGATTACATTGATAATGGGAATGGAGATATTTACAGAAAAATGCAGGTTACTTTAAGTATCAAAGGTACCTATTGAGTTGTTTTTTTTGTGATTTTTATACCAACTGATATCGTATTTTTATGTTAAAAAAAAAATTATGTAAAAACGAGCATCTTAAAAATGTTTGTTCACATTAAAACTTATATAGAGAATGAAACTGTAGGTACCTTATCTATCAAATAATGTGTATAGTAATGTTATATAAATAATTTCGTAGCAAAAAAACAATACACTACATAATAATAAAATTTATTTTAACTCGTTAGAGAAAAAATATTTTAGGCACTTATAAGCAACTGAAATTGTATGAAAAATATTGATTTTTTTTGTTGCTACGACAAAATAAGCTGCAATTATTTTATATAAAAACTAATCATATTAGAAATGTTTGTTCACTTTAAAACTTATATAGTGAATAAAGCTATGCCTTTTCTACTAAATGTGTATTTTATTGTCTTACAGTGGGGCCTTGACTCAGAAAATTAAGTGAAACTACAATTTCGTAGCAAAAAAAATTGAGCAACGGATATTGTGTGAAATATATTGATTTTTTGTTGCTACGATAACTTTTCTTTTTACTTTTTAAATACACCAATCATCTTAGAAATGTTTGTTTACCTTAAAACTTATATAGTGGATAAACCTATGTCTTATCTATTAAATAATGTCTATCTTATTGTCTTACAGTGGGGCCCTGACTCTAAAAATTGAGTAAAATGTATTGTTTTTGGACATTATTATATCTCGTTAGACATAAAATAATTTAGACAATGATAATCAACTGAAATTGTGTGAAAAATATTGATTTTTTGTAAATTATTTTTTGTCTAACGAGTTATAATAATGTCATTAAACAATACATTTTATGATAAGTTATACTCAATTTTTTTTCGCTACGAAATAGTAGTCTGATGGCCTTATTCATAAAAACTTATTGAGTCCTTGGAGAACACTTTAGTTATGGAATGTTTTGTCTCTTTTTATTAACAAAAAAAATGATTATGTGTAAAAGAGAGAAATCGTTCTATAACTAAAGTGTTCTTCAAGGCAGTTTTTATGAATAAGGCCATTACTCTATTTACAAAGTCAAGGCCCCACTTTAAGACAATAAGATACACATTAATTAATAGATCACGCATAGCTTTATTCACTATATAAGTTTTAAGGTCGGTTTAAAGACATTTATTTCTCAAAAGAATATTATTGCTTATTTACAGAGAGAAATTTATATAAAATTATAGGTAATAAAAAAGTTGTTTTATTAACTGTAGTAACAAGTTTAAACAAACTCGGTCAACATGAAATCAGTAAGGAAAAAATAAAAAGTAAAACAATTACAATACGGTCAAACTAATGTAACTTTTTAACAGTTCATTTTTAATTTATAATCTTTTGGCAATTTTTATTAAAACAAAAGAGTTTATTTAATAGTTTATTATTATTAGTTTTTATTATTATTAGTCTACCTTAGATGTCTTGTTGCTTGTATTTTCAGGTGTAATATATTTTATACTATCGAGAATAATAATACCTAGTAAATACCGTACTGACAACGTACGGTATTTAGCTTTCTTTTCTTTGTTTCGACTTATTCCATTTGTCCACTATCAAAGCAAATAATTGTACCTACGTACACTTATTAAAAAAAATATCAACTTTTTATCTCAGATGGGTCCTGAGATAAATATTGCTCCAAACTTCTCTGAAACTTTCTCTCTATTCCCTATTTTATTCTTCGTTTGCGCGAATTCGAACAAGACTACTTTTTTAATATGGTGACATTTTTTTTCATTTATAAAAGGTAAAAACATCTCCCTCTCACCTAATTTTCATTTACTTTTAAGTAAAGATACATTTGTAAACCTTAAATATTAATCCTTTTCAAAATGAACTGTGAAAATTAGACTAGGAGTTTCCAAAAACCAATATCGTAAACAATCTAAACGAAATTAGGCCACCCGTTCCTAAACTACGATCACAGACAAATACGATAAAGCCTTAGAGTCCTTTTGCAAAGAAAATAAATATTTAACAAAGACAAACTAATTCGCAGGCAGCAGCAATAATCCCACAGGGTTTAAACAAATTTTTTTTTTAATGCTAATTTTCTAATAATACATTTAAAGTCAGTCTGCTAAATTTTATTCAATAATATTGTTTTGATGCCAAAACACTCCTTACCTAGCTCGCAGATTTATATTATTATGGCAGTGTAATATTTATGGGTACTGGAATAGTCCAGTAGGCTTAGTGTGAGTTTTTTTAACGTTTACTTTCGCGTTAACTATACTACCGCGTTAACATTTAGACCAATCACACGAACGCATTTCTAGTTCTCAAAATGACCGCTTGGAGCGGAGCTTGAACCATTTCCCATTCAAATTTTAGTTAACTCAAACGCAAAGTAATAGTTATAAAACTCACACTAGGGGCACTGGTACTTAATAACTAGACCCCTATCATGCTAACCAATATTCAGTCAGAAATAAACATTTTTTGGAGAAAAAGTTGATTTTTTTCCCACCTAAAGCTATAGACAAGTGTTTTAATTAATACGCTACCTACCAAAATGTGTAACACCGCATTTTCTTCAAGAACCCGCAATATTGTTCGGACAAATCTGTTTTGGTTCTTTGCTTATGTACAAATAGTTACTTTTCTGACCCAATCACAAGCCGACCACCGCCATCGCCTACATGCGCCGCCAGAGACGACCCAGACGACCGGTTGACTTAACGTTGCTGATGCTCAGAGAACCTGACTATTTCAACAATCATCCTTTTTTTTTGCTTTTTCGCTTCAAAAATAAAGAAATTTGTGAAACTAACACTCTTAGTTTCAGAATCTGTTAAATTTTATATGTATTGTGTCATGGACTGACGCCAAGGTCCAGCCTTGTGATTGGCTAAAGAAAAGTTTAAATTAGCCAAAAATACATTTTGCACTATAATGCCTAAATTATTAATATCAATATATTTTAATAATTTGTATAAAATTTTATCTTATGACATCAGATCTATGGTGCTTACATACAGGACGCGCCAGAAGGTTTAACGATAAAACATATATAAATAACATCATCTATATTATGTAAATCATTTCGTTGCAAATACTTTTCAAATACAAACCTCAAACATTAATAAGATAATACTTATCTTTAAAAAAAAAACAAGATTATGCTGATAAGGAAGTTTTTAGGAAAAAAAAAACACTCATCTGCCTTCTAGTGTTTAAAAACTAGGACTTCTAACTTAACTCTAATACGGAGTATTTATGAGTGTGTGTATAAATAGGTAAATAGCAATGACAAATTTCGTGACCCACCAGCAATTTTTTTATTGCAATTCTTGTTTATAATTTAAATATAAGTAAATATTTATAATAATAAAGATTAAATTCCAAGGCAGGAAAAGCACATTCACTTTTTGGAAATTGAACTGACAGTTTATAACAGTTCTTTTCAGTTTTTAGAATTTGAAATTGTAGCACGTCATGTGACAGTGATCAATAATGTATGTATCTATATATCTTGCTAATGGTAAGCAGATCAATACTCACGGTCAATGGTCACGCTATGATTGCCTCGAGCTAGCCTAGCTGCGCTCTAGGCCTTCCAGCTTGGCCATCATTGCAGCCCTTGCTGTCTTCGCTGTAAAGGCCTCGACCTACGGTCTCGGCCTTTATCTCAGCTCGTCCTTTAGTGCTGACCGCGCTGTGTCGGCCTGGAGCTGCGCTGTCGGCCATCATCAGCGCGACCAGCAAAGTAATCATTATAGACCGCGGCAGTAATGTACTATTATTAATTAATTAATGGCACTTATTAAGATTTTATCAAATGTAAAAAAAAAGAATACAAAACAAATGCAATTGTCACTATTTATCCTTTATTATTATTCCTTAATATCGTGATCAACCATACATTATAATGAAGTTTTATTAAAAACATAATATTCTTCATAATTTTGTTCACGGTCACTGACTGATTGTCTAAAGCTATATTGACGTGTAGAGCTATACGCATAAAGCTCTTTAGACTGGCTGTGTTTGAATGTTTTGTAAAAATCGTGATACACATATAGGATATATGATATACATATAGGTCAAAAGATTTTGTATGTCATTATACGTCAAAATACTATTCCATGCACCACTTATCATTGCATGCAACTTCTTATCATTTACAATATTTCTTTTGATGAAATGAGTAGTTAAGAGTTTGTTAATTTTTTTTTGGATGTGCTAAACGTTTAACTACTCATTTCATCAAAAGAAATATTGTAAATGATAAGAAGTTTTTTGCATGTTTCTATTTTTAATAAATCTTTCAATTGCGAGAATATTGTGGCGGGTTATTTTAAGAGATATTTTGCGTTCTAGCACCATCTTGAACATACTGGCAAATATTATTTCTATTTTGGCCAGGGCACGTGTCGGAATCAAAAATAAGTTCCTCCACAGGATGCTACTCCATCTGCCTCTGTTTGAGCAATTCATTCATGCCAAACATAACAAGATGTACGCTACTTGGTAATATTTCGAATGGTCAAGTTAAATGTCCATATTTATAATGGCATACATAAACTGTTAGATTTGGTGTCGCTAAACACTGTTGTCAAAGGCGGCAACTACTGTCTTACCACTCGTTTTATTAAAACATTCACTCCAGAAAATTAACCAGCCACGTTCAAATCACAAAAAAGCTTGACCAATCATTGTGTCATCACAGTGTCATCTCTCCGTCCCTAATGTAAGGTGTAGATTTCTGATACGTCCTATTTGTTGTTAACATAATGTTAGATACTAATATGACAAGTGATAGTTACTTAATATGAAACACTTTTTTTTTTTTTTTGTCATTTAATGGGTACAAATATGATAAGTGGGACTTATCAATTTTGAGGTAATATGTATTAAGTTAAAACGTGGGATCTAAAAATGATAAGTACGATATGAACTTAATACTTATTTTGTAGAATATTAAAATGCTATGTTTAAATAACAGAAAAATATCAAATAAATATGTTTTTTTTAAGTTAACATTAATCGATCAATGTGTTTTAGGTACCACTGAGATTAGTGACTTATTTCGATTGGATCAAAAGAAAAAACACAAAAAAAAAACTTAACGTCACGACGTGTCTCGTCATTTAAACAGCTTGAACGACTTGACGTTCTTGAAATTTCACTAGCAACAAAAGTCCAATGACATTTTATTCGTAGGTAGTAATTTTAATAATGTCAATATTTTTTTTAATTAAGCAAATATAATGCAGAGAGATTTGACTCATTTATTAATAAAAACTGTTGCTCCTGCGAAAATCAGATAAATTTATCGGATACTGGATCATCCATGGCCTTCTCCAGCGCCACCCTTCCTAGGAACTTAACTAACAATACCTTACTGCTTACAGACAGTATTGGTACGGGAATGGGTAAATTGTTTAATTTCCATTTAGATCATTCTGTGACTAACTACTGTATGCCAGGCAATAGTTTTATGAATATTGTAAAATCCATTTCCTCTAATTTTTACAATTCATTTAGTAATATAGTTATTATGGTAGGAAATGGATTAAACACAAGCAAAGGAGACTTGTTGGACAGTGTGGATCTTTTGTCTCAACTTGGAGTAAGGAATGTTACATTATGTACATTCCTTTATTCAAAGGGATATACTGTCCGACAAAATAAACATTTATATTATCTAAATAATTGTATTTATAATATGACTCGCTACAATAATCTGTTTACTCCTTTTGATATAAACATATTTGTTAAAAAATTTAATGGGACACAGGATAGCATGAAACTACCCATGAAGGTACAAAGAAATATTGCTACATTGGTAGCTAATAATATTTTATTAAGTATTGACTCCTCATCATCATTTAGTAGTGGTACTAATAATGTTGTGGTACAACCAATTTTAAACTCTTAGATTTGACAATAAAGAAGGACATTTGCAAAATTAATTTAATTCACTAAAATATTCATAGCTTCTCTAGCAAGGTTCTTGACATAGAATTATTTATTGAAAAATATAACTTGGATATAATGTGTTTTACAGAATCCTGGCTTAAGTCAGATAAAATGTGTTTCAATGTAAATAACTTTTTAGTTGCTAGTTTTTTTAATAGAAACTCCTGTGAAGGAGGTGGGTCTATAATTTTAATTAAAAATACTTTAAAGTATAAAGAGCGCAAGGATATTGTAAAACTATCTGTTGAACGTGTTTGTGAGATTTCATGTGCAGAGATGGACTCGTATATTATTCTATGCATCTATAGATCCCCAGCATCATCTTTAAATTCTTTTATAGATATTATGGAGGATGTACTCTCGAAAATATATGATTTAAATAAACAAATTTTTCTATGTGGGGATTTTAATATTGACATTTTGTTAGATTCATGTGACAAACAAAAGCTCATTTCTCTTTTTACTTCCTTTAATTTAAATAACATATAAATGTCTAATGATCAGCTTTCAAGCACAAGTAAAACCAAAAAATAAAATAATTAAGAGCTGGTTGCATTCATTCTTGGACCTGCATACTGCTTTCGATCAGGTGGATGTGGGGTCACATGCCGAGCTCCTATAAAAAAAAAAAAATATAGACTTCTTACTGATAATAGACTTAAATGTTTAATAATAACATTATACAAAAAACTAATAATTTCAAATATAATATTAATAAACCTGATACAACCTACTCAAATCTACATAATTTAATAACCCTAGAATTTGATAAAGTATGCAAGACAAAGTCTAAGAAAATAAATAATAAATTGAATTTTGCTATCTGGGCAACCAGAGGCATTAGAAAAAGCAGAGATAATTTATATGATTTATATTTATAGGAGATCCTTTACTTTAGATCAAAATTTTCATAACTATGTTAGAATTTACTCTAAAATATTCAAAAAAGTTTGCCTCATGGCAAAATCTAATTTCATTAGCTCTAAACTAAAACAGTCATATAATAAATCTAAGTGTGTATGGACGATAATTAATAATGAAACTGGTAAAAACGCACATATCCAAAATGATATTTTAATCAGACAAAACGGAGTAATGATATCTGAAAAAAATTAAGTTGCCAGCTTATTTGAAGATTTTTTTGTTAATATCTCTTTGGAAGTCACGAATAGCATTAATTCGTCATCCAGTATTGCCAAGGAACTATTAAATCGTTATGTTAAACCTGATTTGCTAGAATTTAATTTTATACATGTCTCAAGTGATGATATTATTAAACACTTTAAAATGTTAAATAAGAAGAAAACAGAGGATTTATGGGGATTATCCGTAAAAGCAATCAAACCTATTGTTCACACCATAGGGCCTATCTTGGCTGATATTTATAATGGCTGTGTGGATAAGGGTGTTTTTCCGGACCTTATGAAGCATAGTAAAATAGCCCCTATATTTAAATCGGGCTGTAGAACAGACCGTACTAATTATCGGCCCGTGTCCATATTACCTGCTCTAAGTAAAATATTTGAAAAAATAATGTTAAGTCAATTATTAATACATTTTAATAGAAATAAATTATTACATAATCATCAATACGGGTTTACAAAAGGTAGAAATACAACAAATGCTGGTACTAGATTGATTGAGGAAATATTTAGTTCATGGGAAAAGTCTCAGGATCTTATTGGTGTTTTCTGCGATCTTTCGAAAGCATTTGATTGTGTAGATCACGAAACTTTGTTAGGTAAGCTGGAATTTTATGGTGTTGGCGGAGTAGCGTTAAATCTGATACGGTCCTACCTAACAAACAGAACACAATGTGTCAACATTGATGGTAGTGTTTCTAAAGGATCTCTTGTGAAAATGGGAGTTTCCCAGGGATTGATTTTAGGGCTCTCTTTCTTGTATATATAAATGACCTTCCACACATGGTACAGAAAATAGCGCAGATAGTGCTGTTTGCTGATGACACGTCACTATTATTTAAAGTTGATAGGAAAGATAATATATTGTCAGTAGCAAACAATACTCTGACTATGGTTTCTGAATGGTTTACGGCAAACAATTTGGTCCTAAACCCTAAAAAGACCAAGTGCCTGAAATTCTCTTTGCCAAACGTTCCAGTAATCAACTGTTCACTTAAATTAGGCGGCACTGAGCTGGAATTTGTTGACTCCAATATGTTTTTAGGAATCACGATCGATTCCAAACTGCAGTGGAGAGCTCACATAAACACTTTATCTAAAAGATTAAGCTCAGCTGCATATGCAGTCAGAAAGATCAGACTTTTAACTGATGTAGCTGACAGCCAGGCTTGTGTACTTTGCTTATTTCCACAGTATTATAACTTATGGTCTTATTATCTGGGGCTCAGCTGCAGACATAGAAACAATATTTATCCTTCATAAATGGAGCTATTTATGGCATGAAGACCCGCGAATCCCTTCGGGATTTTTTTCCTAAAATTGAAGTAATGACACTGCCCTCCCAATACATATTTGAAAATTTATTATACGTTAAGAAAAACTATAATACATTTAATAAAAACGCAGATAGGCATACTCGTAACTTAAGAAATATAAACAAAATTGATATACCAAAATATAGATTACAAAAAACTAATAAATGTTTCCTAATAAATAGTATCAGATTATTTAATAAATTGCCAAATTCAATTATAGAACTTAATGATATAAAATTTTAAAATTGTATAAAGCAAACTTTAATAGGAAGAGCATATTACAAAGTTAATGATTATATTAATGACAGAGACGTCTGGAAACATACCTCCCTACGACTGGAATCTCTCAACTAATAAATGTGATACAGTAATAATTCATTACTAAGTACTTATTATATTATTTTTATTCTACATTAGGTAATTTGTTATATTTGGAGAAGGTAATAACTTGTTATTACTATTACTTTTTTGTTTTTATTTATTTTTAATATTAAGTATTTTGACTAGGTAATATACCTACTATATTGTCTTTCATATATTTAAATTATCATTATGTTAACAGAGCTGCATAATGCATATCCGTTTTTGATGTTTGCGCGTGTCTCAGATTCTATAATGCATATGGTCTAGTAATGTCCTAGTAATATGATGTGTCCAGCGAATTTCCTCTCCTTTGAAGGTCATTCCAGTGGTGGCGCGTGTGCCGGCTTCTGGTCTGCACCCTAAGGGCCTGGTTGAGCAGGAGGATGGCTGACACATACGTCCGTGATCGGGTGCTGCTGTGGGGGCCTTGGATCTCCGCTGGACACGCATAGTTTAATTATTATGTTAAAAGCGGAGGTCTCGCAAAATTGTCGGATAGGCTAGCGCAGGCATCGGGGGGCTATAGTGTTTTGTGATTCTGTACTACTTCTATATTGTAAAATGGTTTATCTGCTATAGGTTGTTCTACTCGTGCTCTTCAGCAGGATGAGGGTAAATTATCATATGCTATGATTATCAGCTAGTAAATAAGCATATCTATCTCCTGATGGTCAGGTACATATGTGGAACGCCAGAGTTGTTTACTTGCTGGTGCCTTTTTCTCCGGGGTGTCTCTGGGGGACCAACATGCGGTCAGTGTTTGCGCTCCGATTGATACATTTTTGTACTTTTATATTAATTATTACTTATAGTGGATATTTGGGGCGTAGATATAGTCTGTTAGGTTGGTCGGCTCGGTGGCACCTTTGCATGGCAGATAACGATGGACAGGTCAATGGAACCAGCTAACCACCTAGTCTTACACTGGTTGGTTATGTGGTGTGTGTTCGGTTTGGTTTCTAATTATTTTATGTATGCAAGAGCCTACCTAACCAAGCGCACACTTAGACCTTATACTAAATATATATATATGTTTTTTTTGACTATGCATTAATACCTGTAAAGGTTTACATGAAATAAATATTTTTGACTTTGACTTTGACTTTTTAAAACTAAATCTAATTTAATGGGTTCTATATTTCTTATTACTATTTTATATATAATATAAATTCTGAATATCTAAGTTATTTCAATGGTTTAATTTTTGTTTTCTTAAAATACCTGCCCAGGGCCCTACCGGGAAGACCATCGGCCCACCCATCGACGTGTGACCGATAGAAATCGAAGCTCAAATGTATGAAATGTCAAATTTCATACATTTCATACATTGGTATGTGGCTTCTCAGTAGAACCCCTGTATTGCATTTTTAAAGGAAGTCTTAAACTCCGGAATTTCGGTACTGAATTGCTTAATATTGAAATCCAATACCGGAATTGAAAAATGGTCCGATATTCAAGCCCTAGTGGTAACGACTAAAACCGAATCTTGGCTAGGTTACTTGATGGAATAGTATCTGTATGGGAGGTGGTAATAAACATCTCCCTCCCATACCTAAAGTATATAAATGTCATTGACTAAAATGAAACAGTTAAGTCAAGATACATTTTTAAACCTTAAACATTAATTCGTTTCAAAATTAACTGTTTCTGAGCGTTTCCAAAAACTAATATCATAATAAATCTAAACGAAATTGGGCCACCATTCTTTAGCTACGATAACAGACAAACATACGTAATACGTAGTAAATACTTTTGCAAAGAAAAAAATCTTATATAAAGACAAAATAATTCGCCGGCAGCCGTAATAATCCTGCAGGGTTTATTAAACAAAAGAATATTTTATATTTCTAATTTACTAATAATAGGTTTAAAGTCAGTCTGCATGTCTGTTGATGCCAAACCCGATCCTCTTTAACTACTGCTCTTGGCGTACTGCATTTTGTAGAAAAAATTGAATTATAAATATTACTTGCTTACTAAAGCTACAACAGATGTTTTTATTAATACCAAAATGTAAAGAAATATCCCAAGAACTCGCAATATGGTTCCCAGAAATCTAAGATGGTTCTTTGCTTATGTACAAGTAAAAATATTTAATGACAATGTCAAATAGTTACTTTTCTGACCCAACCACACGCCTACCGCCACCGCCTACTTCTTACCGCTCAACAATTACCCTTTTCTTTTGCTAAAACAATATTATGAGAACTAACACCCTAATGTACTAAAATTTCCCAATCTGGTATATTTTGTATGTACTTGTACCTATTGTGTCATGTACTGTCGACAAGGTCCAGCCTTCTGATTGGCTAAAGAAAAGATTACATTGTTAATGGGAACAGAGATATTTACAGAAAAATGCAGGAAACTTTACCAAAGATAATATTGAGTTGTTTTTTTGGTGATTACCAACGGGTCTCGTTTTTTAATGTATAAAAAATATTATGTAAAAACTGAGCATCTTAAAAATGTTTGTTCACGTTAAAACTTATACAGTGAATGAAGCTATACCTTATCTATTAAATAATGTGTATCTTATTGTTATATAAATAATTTCGTAGCAACAAAAATACACTTAATTAATATTTTTTTTTTTTTTTTGTTTTTGGATATTATTATAACTCGTTAGACAAAAAAATATTTTAGGCATTATAAGCAACTGAAATTGTATAAAAAATATAGTTTTTTTGTTGCTACAACATAATAAGCTGCAATTATTTTATTTAAAAACTAAGCATCTTATAAATGTTTATTCACCTTAAAACTTATCTAGTGAATAAAGCTATGCCTTTTTTTATTAAATGTGTATCTTACTGTCATACAGTGGGGCCTTGACTCTGAAAATTGAGTGAAATTTATTGTTTTTGGATATTATTATATCTCGTTAGACAAAAAATAATTTAGGCATTGATAAGAAACTGAAATTGTGTGAAAAATATATATTTTTTGTAAATTATTTTTTGCCTAACGAGTTGAAATAATAAAAAAACAATACATTTTATGATTTAATGTTATAGTCATTTTTTTTTGCTAAGAAATAGTAGTCTAAACTCTATTTACAAAGGCAAGGCCCTACTTTAAAACAATAAGATACACATTAATTAATAGATAAGTTATAGCTCAAGTCAAAATCATTTAAATTATGTAAATCTTTACAGATATTTATGAATAGTCCAAAAAAAATATAATTTAACAATGAAGTCTTAGAATGCTTTTGGTTAGGCAGGTATTCATTAACAAAAGAACGACAAATATTTATTATACCTCGATATCAGATTTAGAACTTAAACGCGATGGAATGGAAATCTTAATATGGATAATACTACCGAACCGAACACACACAACATAACCAACTAGTATAAGACTAGGTGGTTAGCTGATTCCATTGACCTGTCAATCATTATCTGCCATACAAGAGAGCCACCAAGGCGACCAACTTCACCGATCATATCCACGCCTTAAATATTCATTTTAAATAAGAGGTAAGTAACCAATCACATATAATTTAGAAAAAGCCGGGATCAGAGGAAACTTTTTCTCCTTACTAACTGACTATCTCCAAAATCGGACACAACGAGTTAAATTAGACAATAACTTCTATAGCAATGACGAGAACATGACTGACTATGGTATCCCACAAGGTAGCGTCCTCGGTCCAACCTTGTTCCTTATCTATATAAATGACTTGACAGACCTTTTATTACAAAATGGTCAGGCCTTTTCATATGCAGACGACACTGCCCTCCTTTTTATGGTGATAACTGGCTAACTGTCTATAACTCAGCTGACGCAGGACTTCAAAAAGTTATTAATTGGCTAAAGCTTAATCTTCTTACCTTAAATCAAACGAAAACCTACTATATCCCCTTTTCTATTAATGACTCTAAAAAACCTAATCCCGACTTATATCTGACTGCACATATATGTAATAATAAATTAACAGACCCTTGCTCATGCACCCCAATTATTAAAGTTGACTTGATAAATTATTTAGGTATAAAAATTGATAAAAATCAGTCCTGGTATCCACAATTGGAATCAGTTGCATCTAGAGCTAGAAAACTGATTTGCATCTTTAAAAAACTACGTAGTTTAACAGATCAAAAATTATTGATTTTTATATATAAAACACTCTTTCAATCGATCTTACTCTGGGGAGGTACATACAAATCCAAATTCATAGGCATAGAACGCTCACAAAGACGGATCCTAAAAATAATGCTATGGAGGAGGAAACTATATTGTACTACCACACTGTACAACGAGGCAGAGGTGTTATCTGTGCAAAAACTATATATCCTTCAATGTATCCTAAGGATACATAAAAGAGAAACAATAGATCCTAACAAGCTCAGAAAACGCAATAGGGTAATATTTAGTATGAAAAGTGTTCAAACACAAATGGCGATAAATCAGTTTTCAAATAAATCTACTGATTTATATAATGAATAAAATAAAATATTAAATACTTATCCAATGACCTATTTTGAATGTAAAAAATCCTTGTATTTTTTACATTCAAAATATTTCAATTAATCAAATTCACAAAATTTCAATGAAATAGAAAAAAATATTAAACAAAACTAAAATATGTACCTATACAAATTATACCGGAACTTATATTGTCATGTTGTATGACAATATACTCACTCACACTCTCTCACACTCACTCACACGAGGACCTACACATACAAAACACCTAAATTTTCCTAATGCTTACATAGTCACCAAAATGTATACAATTCTGTACTTAGTAATAATTATAAGTTATAAGTACCAACATTATATTTTAATTCCTCCGATTACCCACTTGTCTATTTGAATAGCTTAATACAGAATTCCTAAAACTAATACCTACTTATATTGTGTTTATTATTGTTGCATTGCAAAGTTAGAAAAACATAGCAATTACCTACTGTCTGGATGGTATATTATATATATATATATATATATATATATATATCATCACGGGTGCCTTACGGCGCCCGAGACCGCCTAGACGGCCCCAGGGTACCCAGCGGAGGGGTTTTAATCCCACCTCGTTGTAGCCGATGGTATGGGTCTACACCGAACAAGTGGCTAGCTCGTCGCGATGTTTTGGATAGACTCAATAACCCATCTATAAACAGTTTCACAAGTTGGTATAGTGAAACCGGGACCGACAGCTTAACGTGCTCTCCGAGGCACTATAGTGGTGTTGTCAAACAAATGTACATAATTTTTTTAATTATAAACTCATTGGTACACACCGGGATTCGAACCAGGGACCTAAGCGTTTTTAAGTCCAAGATCTAACCAATTAGGCCACCACGTATATATGGTATATTCATTCTTATAATACTTGCTTAGTTAATGAAATGTGTATTAGCATTACAAAAAAAAACTGTATAGATTAAGATTAAATTAATTGTAACTAATTATAAGTATTACTACTGGGGAGACGGGCTGCTCCTAATACAGGTTATTATAACTTACAGGGAGCAGCCCAGCTGTACAGTAAAATTGAGTAAATTTGGTAAATGAATAAACATTATTATTATTATTATTAAGTAAAGGTATATGGATCGGTATTTTTAAGGGCATAAACACTAACTGTAAAGTCGATCCCCTCAGAGACACCCCGGAGAAAAAGAAACCAGCGAGTAAAAAACTCTAGTGCTTCACACAAACTAAAAGAGGAGCACAGCTATTGATTGACTTATGCTATATAGAATATATATATAGCATACTCAAAATGCACCCCACTGATCAGCAAGCGTAGAACTCCCTATGGCAGATTATTTGTTACTGTACCAATGTACAGAACTACACAGTGTACTATTAGTATAAATTTAGTATAAATAAGTAGGTAATCATCAATGATTACCTTATCCAAAGGCAAAATTTACATAATGTAAAGAAAATAAATTATGTAATATTAAATTATTACAATATCGGACATTACATACCTACTAAACTAGGGTACATTCTACAAAAGCAATTTGTTTACTAGTTGCGAGACCTCAAGTGCATATCAGGTCGGATCCAGACGTCTTTATCGTTAAGAAAGTCTTTTATATTATAGTAAGCCTTATTGATTAATATGTGTTTTATACAATTCTTAAACTTTATTTCACTCAGATCTATAATGCTTTTAGGTAATTTATTAAATAACCTTATACTGTTAATTACGAAGCATTTATTAGTTTTTTGTAGTCTAAACTTTGGTATATCGATTTTATCTATGTTTCTTAAGTTTAAATTTTGTCTATCGCCATTTTTACTAAACATATTTAAGTTTTTCCTAACGTACAATAAATTCTCATAAATATATTGAGATGGTTTATTCACCATATAAGTCTTAAGGTCGGTTTAAAGACATTAACTTTGTCAACATGAAAATAGTAAGGAAAAAATATAAAGTAAAACATTTACAATGCGGGCAAACTATTGTAACTTTTTAACAGTTTTTTAAATTCATAATTTTTTGGCTACTTTACTTCCTTAGACGTTTTGTTGCTTGTATTTTCAGGTGTAATATATTAATACTATCGAGAATAATAATATACAACGTAAGGTATTTAGCAACCTAATAAATTACAACGTAATTAATACCTTTTATTTTTTTCGACTTATTCCAATTGTGTATTAACTAAGCACATAATTGTACCTACGTACACTTATATAAAATATCAAGTGTTTATCTTAGATGGGTACTGAGATAAATATTTCTTTATCTTTCTCTCTATTCCTCACTTCTTTCTTCGTTTGCGCGAATTCGCACCAAACAATTTTTTTTAATATGGTGACAATTTTTTCATTTATTAAAGGTATTGACTGTTCATTCATTATTATGTTTATTCTTGTGAAAATGTTTTTTTCATCAGGAAACGGACCCCATCGAAGAGTTATTTCCCGAAGTTTTCGGAGACTCTAACAAGGATCTGGGTCTGGAGGTCCAGCCCACTGCTAGCGAATTTACGGTGAGTCTGCTAATATTATTATATCTATACACGGAGGCCGAAACCGTTGACTGAAAAAGCGTTTGTTGTCCAGTTTGTTTATTTTTTTGCATTATTATAGATATAAAATGTTGTTTCAGGATGGACAACCATAATAATAAGTGGTGATTTCGGAGTACCCAACATACTTAGCCTTTAACTGGTGACAAGCGGTCTCACAGGCCGAACAGAGTCAGGGAATCATCGTTTCACCCCCTTCCCCGCGGTTTTTTTGTTTGAGCGCTCGAGTAGCTTCGACTTTAGTTGCGTCTACGCCGTAGAGAGGGATAGCTGCGTTGGACAAGCCCAAATCGGTAAGTTATTTCGACGTAAAGTTTGGCAGCGGCCTCTCAGACCTTATGTCACCACTTACGTGATTTTGCTAATTTTTTTTTAATCGTTTATTTACAGATATTATGTACAATAAATAAGTCCGAACCCCCAAAAAAGAAGCGTAGAGAGTCAGAAGCAAAGAATTTAATTCCAAACGCTAGTGTACGGCTTCCATATGAAGGCAGAATTGAAGAATGGCTGGCAGAGGAAGATTCATATGGATCAGAAGCCGAAGATGTTTCCAAAAAAATCATCCCGGAGCAAAGTGATCATAGCACGGGAACCGAAGACAGTGTCTCTGACGATGATCAACCGGGTATAAACCGAGCTACGAGCCAGGAGCCAATTCAGGAAAATAATTTCTCCGAAAGTGACAGTAATAATGAACCTTTATCAAGACTAGGTAGATGTTTCTATGGCAAAAATAGATACAAATGGGCAAAAGATCCGCCAAACAGAGTTGTGCGAACAGCGCAACATAACATTATATCTCGTATGCCCGAGACAAGGTTGTATGAAAACGATGCAAAAGATCCTTTTTCTCTATGGAATAAAATTATGACTCCCGATATTTTAGAAGAACGAATTGACGCGTATTTTGGGTTTCGATTTACCACCTGAACCAGAAATCCCCGACAACAGGCCAAAAACACGTAAAACCTGTGCCAGTTGTCCTCCTAAGTTAAATCGCAAATCAAATTACAAATGTGTTTCATGTTAAAAACACGTGTGCTTACAGGGCGCGAAACAATTATGCCCTGACTGCCAATAAAAATGACCAAACTTTGACCCTTGCTAGAATTGCCAAATAACACTTTTAATTTTTTTTTTTTTTTTTTTTAGTTTATTATAATATTAAATTTATGGAAAAAAGTATTTTTGTTACACAGATGTTGATTTAATTTTTTTAGTGAATAATTGTTGATCTTATCGGTAATTTTGGATTGTAGATACTAAATATTGTTATAATGTCAAGTTCCTAATTAAAAATTATATTTAGAATATATTAGTTTCTTTCATTTCATCCTATAATATGTTATTAAGCAAATTTTAAAGTTTGCGGTAAACCACAATATTTAATTTCTATACTATAGACCAGGTAGAATACCGGCCTCTCAGGCCGTTCGTCACCAGTTATGTTACATAAAAATCATGTCACCAGTCAAAGGTTAGTTGAGATTACCTATCTACCCCGGAATCAAACGTTGAGGTTGAGGTGGAAACAGAAGTAAGTTTAAATTTAAATATTTATTTTTAATAAATATTTATTATTAATAATTATTTATTATTAATAATTATTTATTAATAATTATTATTTATTATTAATAATTATTTATTATTCATAATTATTTATTATTAATAATTATTTATTATTAATAATTATTTATTATTAATAATTATTTATTATTATTTATTATTAATATATATTTATTATTAATACTTATTTATTATTAATATTTATTTATTATTAATATTTATTTATTATTAATAATTATTTATTATTAATAATTATTTATTATTAATAATTATTTATTATTAATAATTATTTATTATTAATAATTATATATTATTAATAATTATTTTTTCCTTGCGACTTTAAACACATTGAGCACATGGGTGGCTACTTCTATATTTAAAAAAATATGTATTATGATTAACTATCGTTATAATGGATGATTCCTCGCACGACGTACACTTTTGGTTTTTCCGTTTTCGTCCCTAAACTTGCTCCTGTATGACCCATTTTATTACCGGTTTACGACTGTAGGTACTAGTATAGGTAAATCAAAAAATAAACGTAATAAATAAAAAAAATATCGTAATAAATAAAAAAATAAACGTAATAAATAAAAAAAAATACTAGTTGACCTCTTCGGCCGCGGTTTGGTGTAGAAGTAGGTGTAGTCAACCTGCTGGCGAAAATAATAAAATTCGGTGGAGCCATATGCAATTATAACGCACTGCCTGTTGATTTTTATTATATTATATCATTCAAGTATTTTTTTTTTAAAGTAATTTCTGTAACAATTATGACGTCATGCATTTCGTTGGTAATATTTACTACTATTTTAATATGTTTTTTATTATAATATGATGAATCTTTGTTTGACAACACTACAGAGCACGTTTAGCCAGTTTCACTACGCCAACTTGGGAAACTGTTTATAGATGGGTTATTGAGTTATCAAGCTGACCACTTGTTCGTTGAGAATACTATCGGTTTCGACGAGGATACTGTCTACTATTTTTTTTTTTATTCAACAAAATAAAATTCTATTTAAAAATTTATATTTTTGAATAAAGAAATGGTCTTTGTTTTAAGTGGTTTTATTACAAGTGGTTTTATTACCTTTGCAGGATTAGTAAACTCAGGTAGATAGAAACAATATTGTATTCAAATAAGTAATAAAACAATAAGAAGGTAATGTATTGTTATTTGCTGCCTTGTTGGTACTCATAGACCTACTCACTATGGTAAGTTTGTTGTCTACACATGAAATAAAAAAAAAAAAATATGCTTATGACGCAATAAATAGTAAAGAATAAAGGTACAGAAAGTGACATTAATTTTTTTAAAGAATTACTTGAAAGTTCTTATTACAAATCGTTTTTCTATACCTATTGTACCGTCTCTTACTATTCTAATAATAATCTCTCAATAATAGAAAACATTTTTTTTTGTAAAACAAACATTAGTTTACATTAGGTTTTATAGGTTTCTACTGCTCATTTATAGGTTTCTACTGCTCATTTATAGATTTCTACTGCTCATTTATAGGTTTCTACTGCTCATTTATAGGTTTCTACTGCTCACATAATGACATACCGAAACCAAAATGATTTGTATGATATTATACTTTATCTGGGGATTGAAAAGTCACCCCCTAAGTAAATGATTGTTCGTAATAATCTATTGCCTTATACATATGTTTGGCGATATATTAATATATGTGTAACTTTAGAATAAGTACCATAATATGAATGTAGAATACCTTAGATACGAAGACTTATTATGTATTTGTAGGAGTAATTTTAAGAAAAAAATAGATACCTAACTTTTTTATTTTTAAAATGGTTTCTAAAAGTGATACTGGAGACATCAAAAAAATATTATCATTTTTAAAAAAACATCCACTATAATAAAAACAATGGGCCAAAATATTCTTATAAAATAATGACTTAGTAAGTTATTTTTTAGTCATAAAAGCTTAAAGTAAAAGGAAGAAAGAAATACGCACACAGGCATGGCGTCCTGACATATATGTATAAGAATCACAATATATTTGGGTTTTAGTAGGCATATCTTTCACTGTACATTGTGTTTACATTTTGATGATAGTGTAGCACGAAAACAAAATGGAGAGAGAGGATGAATTCGAAAAGTTCTTCAAAGATCTGTCCATGATGGAGGCCGTAGTACACTCAGCGATGCAACCAATGAATAAATTATACAGGTAAAGATTTACAATTCTTCTTTAATTCATATTCTTTATATTGTTTTAAACTGATCGTAAGATAGCAGGTATTTTACATGAATAGCAGGTAGAACAAATGATAATCTACTTAGGTAGTCATCTCCGAAAACCCTAATTACTTTATTATAATAACTGGGAACAATAGATGAACACGGAAAGGGTAAGAGGGGATGAACATATAAATAGTTAGTGATATTATGTAAATAATTTAGTTTAAAATTTTACTGTGCCAGAATTATTGGGTCCGTTTTTCATAAAATTGTGCTAAACGTTATCAAAGTGTATTAAGTGTATTATATATAAAGTTTATTTGTGAGAACTATTTAAAAAAATATATAGTGCAATATGTTTCCGGTAAGATTTCCACGTTTTTTTTTAATAACTTATATATAATTTTTGCTAATATTATAAAAATAAAAGTTTGAATTAAATAAATCCAACCGAGTTTTTAAAATCGTTTTACATAATATAGAAAACTGCATTATCAGCTAGTAACGTGGGCTGTGGGCTGGTATTTTATTTTCGATCCTATTTTCTTTTAAATTAAACGGCGTGTGATACCGCGGGCACATTTAGTATTATATATATTTATTGTTTGTTGAGTTTGTAATTATATAATCTTGTTGTTTCAAATAAAAGTAGTATTATTTGACTTTTTAAGTAGTTTTGTTAGTTAAGTTTTAAATAAACTTAACTGTTATTAGATGTGTTGTTTGATAAAATTTCATATTATTATTATGAATAAAATAAAATAAATTGAAAAAATAATATATTTTTCCAGTATGTGCAACAGTGTAACAATTATGATCCCGAGTATCTGCTCCAGTATATGCTACACGAGGATAGAGATCCTTACCTGACTGCTAGTCTAACAGCAGAACCATCTCCGGCCGATAAGGGAAATGATTTTGTAAGTATTATTTTTTATGCACATGTAGGTTTTTGCACCTGACTGTACTTTGGCGAAAGAACCTGAAAATATAAATCTTTTAGTAACTTTTTTTTTAAACAAAATAGTTAGTTAGTACTTAATTCGATTTATGTTTTAAATTGTCTTAAGGGTTCCAAAGGTTTTAAAAGCAAATCGGAGCTCTTATGGTATAGTAATAATAGTAAAGTTTGAATTAGAAATAGTATTATATTTTATATATAATTATACTACGTAGGTACAATTATTTAAATTTCAACTTTCTAATGGGGATGAGATTTTTTTTTTCGGAATTAATTTTTCAAAATTCTTATTGGTTATTGGTGATTTTTTTTTTCAGTTCGTAAAGGTATTAACCGATACGTCGGATACTTACGTTTATGATTCGGAACCGGAGCTAGGTAGTAACGAAGAGATTTGTCTCAAAGGTTTGGGAGATCATAACTTGGATCTGGGTCTGGAGGCACAGCCCAATGCTGATGATCTTACGGTGAGTCTGCTAATATTATTCTTTCTTTACATGGTGGCCGAGATGGTTAGACCGTTTACTAAAAGCAGTGAAGTCACAGTTTACTTTTATTGGAGCACGGCATGTGACTTTGTATCTAGGTACCTGGTGGTCAGCGGAGCTACAAAGTCCATGAATGGGGTCAATCATTTTTATTGTTTCCTAAATTGTCGTCTTACTGTGCCCAAAGTCATTTGGCGGTTTTTGCTCTATCCATACTATGGATCCAATTCAGATGTAAGTTTGTATGATAATCTGTTGAATCTCCAATTTCAATACTTAGGTTATTGTGTTTGTATATATTGTGTGCAGTTTGTTTTTAATTTGCATTACTATAAAATATATAATATTGTTTCAGAATGGACAAGCACATAGTAGTGATTCCGGGGTAGTTGAGATAGAAAGTGACCTACTTGCCCCAGAACCAACCGTTGAGGTTGAGGTGGAAACAGAAGTAAGTTTCAATTTAGTGACTTATGTTTTTTATTACCTGCATGTTAAATACACTTTTCTGTACAGTTTGCCACTGACTGAAATGGTTGTGTATAAAATATAATGTGTTATAGAATCCTACTTTTGTCCATATTAATTTTTTTAAGTAAAAAAAACTGTTTTTGTGTTGCTTATATTTTTAAGTTTATATCTAAAATGGTTGACTTTCACATATAGCTCCTATTCTCCCATTTTTTTTACGGAACCCTAGACCTCTATTTTGTATCTGGTTTATTTTATAACCGTTAATATCGCCTGTATATCTGCCACCTCTGTAGCTATGTCGTAAAGTAATATACCCTATTGCTAAAGAAATCTATCTATCCCAGGGTCTATCGCCGTATCAATTTTTATTTAAATCCGTTCAGCGGTTTAATTGTGAAAAGACATACAGAGATATATTTTCATATTTATAATATTTGTGTTGTAGTATGGACAGATGGATTACGTACATAGGCAAGCTTTAATAAAGCCTTAGGTATCTACCAGCTAACCTTAGCGAGAGTGCGAAATTGTATTAAATATATTCTGTCTCAATTTAGTGACAAAATTTAGTAGGCTTCAAAATGTTGTCACGAAACTGAGACAGAATAAATTAAATACAATTTCGCACTTAATACCTCAAGTACAACTCGCCCGCTTTCCTGTAATACTTATTAGTAAGAAAGAGACAAAACGCCATAGTGTCTAGATTTGTAATCATTTGTGAGTAGGTGAGGGATAACCGTGCATCGTACATTTTAACGATATTAGCCAAAAACTTTTTTTTAATATTTATTCAAATTCAATTATTATTTTATCTATTTAATATTTTTTTCTTGATAATTGAATTATTGTTTAAATTTTAAAGAATCGAATAATGTGTCAATATCTAGTATTGATTTATATTTTAAAGAGTTACATACTGATATATGTTTCTCTTCAGAAACCAGTCAAATGTTGCCGCAGCCGGCCGCGTGGCAAAACGTATGAAAATCAGGTACTTACTTTATTAATTTTATTTTACTGGGTCTATATATACACAGCGACAAGCATGCCACTTGTTGATTTATATTTCGGGCTCCATTAAGCACCCGTGATGAGAACTTTTTTTTTTAGGTGAGCAAGCTCTCAATGGGAAAGTCGGGTCCAGTCGCATCCACCTCTACTGCTGGAATATCCACCACAGCTGCATCTGATAGCAAAAATTTTAATCGGGAACGTGTCAAACGAGTTCGCGGAAGACCTCGTGGAAAACCCCCGAAGCTAAATCTGGTAGGTTTAAATAATATTACCTACCACAGCGCTTCACAGGAGTCCTACTAATAAATCCTTTTTCACTATGACACCAAAGAAAATGAGTAGACATTAAATACGCGGTGACTGAGGTGGGTAGACTTTATTTAAAACATGTCAGTTTTTAGGTCCTAGGTTCAAAACCAGGTACTTAGCAATAAGTTTTTAATAAATAATTAAACATTTATTTTCCCACATGATAGTTTCACTTTACCAACTGTTCATAGATGAGTTAGTCTTTATTCTGTTCTTTATTCTGTTCTCATTTCTTGAGCACTAATTGGTGATCATATTTTTTGTTCTCGCTCTTGGTTTCTTTAGCGGGCGGCCATCTTACATATTATATTTGGAAGACTTTGTGGCATCTCTTATGGTGAGAATCGAACTCGCAACCGTTCAACCACTACCATAAAGACGGTCAATAAAATATTACATACCACTTTACGTTGGCTTAAAAGTTTAATATTTGAATTTGGGTTTTCGTTTGACAGCAAGAACGACGCGAACGGAACGCGGAGTTAGAGAGGGAACGTCGCGCGGAGCTGGGTAACTCCTACGAAATGCTACGGATAGCATTAGGAGGCAACCCAGAGACTTGCGACACCCATACTGACGAGGTAAGTGTTGGACTTATAAATGGCGCAATTACAAATACATTGTTTGCCCAATTGTAGGTAAACTCATTTAGATACCCGAATTAGTTGTCCCGAACTTGGCTACTTATTTTCAAGCAGCTCGAAGTCGTCGGTCTCTATACAATTTAATTACCGTTTGTCCCTAGTCTAAACTCCAAAGAAAATTGTTTCCGGATTAGGGTAAACTATTGAGTGTCCGACAGTCGTCATACACTTACATTACTACATCTTGTCTGACTGACCAGGCACCGCCGCGGCGATTAAAGACAACATTTCCCAAAATATATTATGGAAACATTTATCAACGGTAGAGAATTGCTAAGAAGATGAAATCATTTGTTTATAACAGCCTGTAGATAATTTGTGTTTTTATTTTTTAGCTATCGAGAGAAAAGCTTCTGGTGGAGGCATTAAAAGCTTTTAAAAGGCCTTCACTTGAGGCCCAAATTGTAGACTTAAAAAGACAAAACAATCTGCTGAAATTGCAAAGTAAGTATGAGTGCGAACCCATTTTGTATTATTTTTATTATTGTACCTGGTACCTACTTACTCAACTCATAATAGGTTTACTTTAGGCCGACAAGGTTCTATGGTTGGTAAGGTCATACCCGCGCCTGTATTTAACCCAATAAAATAGGCTCACCTACGTGAGAGATGATATTTGGCAGAAATCAGGTTAGATTGCGGTTGGTTTGGTAGTATCATAATAAAGACACAAGTTTATTCTATATCAAGAAAATGAAAAATAAACAATTTTCTTTGGGTGATGATATACCTATATAGCAGCCTAACCAAACGAACTCTAAAAGTGAAGTTGAGGATAGGACTTAGAATACGAGAGTAAGTTCTTATTGTTAAACTTTTTTTGTATTCATTCATTGTTTAATTTGATATGCCCTATTTAAAATAAAACAAAACTTGACTTTTTAATTAATGTCATCAATATCTATTAGTTAATCAAAAAATAATAAGGTTTGTTGGCATTATTTTTAACATTTTTTTTTTGTTTCAGTTGAACGTTTACAAAGTGAGGGGTGATGTTTTGTTTATTTTATTAGTGTTATTGTATTAGTTGTAAAGTATTTTTTTGTAATTATTGTATATATATATAATTATAGAATACGAGAGTAAGTTCTTATTGTTAAACTTTTTTTGTATTCATTCATTGTTTAATTTGATATGCCCTATTTAAAATAAAACAAAACTTGACTTTTTAATTAATGTCATCAATATCTATTAGTTAATCAAAAAATAATAAGGTTTGTTGGCATTATTTTTAACATTTTTTTTTTGTTTCAGTTGAACGTTTACAAAGTGAGGGGTGATGTTTTGTTTATTTTATTAGTGTTATTGTATTAGTTGTAAAGTATTTTTTTGTAATTATTGTATAAGTTTGTAAAATAAATATAAATATAAATAAGTTCATAGTCTAATTAGGAATTACTCAAACCTAGTCATAGTAAAATTATCACTTGCCAAATTGTATCTAGTCATTTCTTAATATTATGACTGAATATTTAACAAATAAATAAAATAGGATTAACGATATATTTTTTAATGTTTTTTGTTTAATTTTGTGCAGTCTTACTGTAGTCTTGTTGTAGTATTTTTGTAGTTTACAATACTAAATTAAGATAAATAAAAAATGGTGCTATTATTATTATTTATTTTGTATTTAGTTTTATTTTTTTTTATAAAGGAGTTGTAGAAATTATACTTATGTTAAGAAATTGACAATAAAATTGATTGTTTTAAATATTTTGTACTTTTATTTTTATAGTCTACCTACGTATTAGACCAACCACAAAATTGGTTGCATTGAATGCCACCTCTCTAATTACCTTCCGCATATTCACTATGACACTAACAAAATGAACATAAAAGTGCTGCTAGAAATATACAATGTATACTTGGAACAGCACTTTTGATGTTAGGTAGTTACTTAGTGAACAATTATATAATATTACTTACAACTAAGGGTCGCCGGTAGATATTAATAATTTAATTTTAGAGTAAATATTTGTATGTAATTTAAGATTAATATCCACTGGGAATAGTATAATGTCAAATTACATACAAATAATTTATAGTAGAGATTACACCAAAACGCAACGTTTCTAAATAGTATTTTACATAATAGTAATAATACATAATAATAATTAGAACACAATATTTTTTACTATTAAATATATAATAATTGATCTATACTAGTACAGTGGCGAACCGATAACATTATATCGGTAGGTAAATAATAAAAAAATGACTGAGAGAGACAATGTTGTTAGCTATCCATGTAGAACACGCTAGGTTGCTAATTCGCAATAGAAACTGCTACTTCGTCTGGAATTTTGTAATGTATTTTGATAGTATCCATGAATATTTTCCATAGTCCTGTGCTTTGTCCAGGATTGAGAAAGGTTTACTTTGAGTTTTCTTGAGTTGTCTCTCCTTTACAAAAGTAATCAGTCAAAAGTAAGTTTGTTTTAATAATATAAGAAATTCCTTATCTACCCTCTGCGGACAGTTTACGCTTAACCACTCGGTTCCTTTAATAAGGGCCAGTACAGCATGTATTTATCTACGGCCACCTTCAGACTTGGAAGTTGTACCAACACCAATTTTTACATTTAAGAATGAATACCACTGCGTAAAAACGCATATTCGTATGCATATGCAATATGAGTAAAATGCATATTCATATTTGTTGCGTTCTTCAAGAACTCAATTAGTTTTTGTAAATACGGGTATTAATTTGTACTCTACTTTTGTAGTCTTATATAGTTGGAATGTGGGAGCAATAATTAATCTTTTTATATCAGTTGAAAACCAAAGTTAACCATATGTTGTAACATATATTTTAAAATTTGCAAGTAAAAAGGCGGCCTACCTCATAGTAAGTAGTGGGCAGACATACAAACTAAATTTAACGACTATTGAAATACTATGTTGTATTAATCGTTCCCCCCTATGGCGATTTTGTAACTGCATCTTAAGAGAGGACTCTCCTGGCCAAATCATTGTTTCGAATTGTAAAACAGTGAATTTTCCATATAAAGTTCGAGAGTCTTGAGCTCTTCCTAATCAACGGTTATAATCATGGCAACAGACAAAAGCAAACGGTTAGGTCACTTGAAGGTTTTTGCATCTGTATGGACAGTTACATCTCCCTTCAACCTAAGTACCTAAATATCGTTTATTTTTAGCTCAAGAAGTAATTATAAACCTTAAACATTAATCCCTTTCAAAATTAAATGTATAAATAAACTGATCGTTTCCAGAAACCACTGTCATAAAAAAATCTGAACAAATTGGGCCACCCGTTCTTAAGCTACGAATGCTACGATCACAGACAAACACACAGCGCAGTACCTTAGGCATCATTAATACTTTTGCAAAGAAAAAAAATCTTACACAAAGACAAAAGAATTCGCAGGCAGCTGCAATAATCCTGCAGGGTTTATTAAACAAAAGAATATTTTCTATTGCTAATTTACTAATAATACATTTAAAATCTGCTTGTCTGTTGATGCCAAACCTGATCCTTTTTACCTGCTGCTCTTGGCGTAACGCTTTTTGTAGAAAAAGAATTGAATTATAAATCCTTCTTGCTTACTAAAGCTACAACAGATGTTTTAATTAATACGCTACCAATCAAAATGTATAGTACCAAGAAGATCCAAGAAGTCTATAATGGTTTTTTTGCTTATGTACAAGTAAAAAGAGTAAATGACAATATCAAATAGTCACTTTTCTGACACAACCACACGCCTATCGCCACCGCCTACTTCTTACCGCTCAGAGTGCTCAAAGAACCTGACTTTTCTTTTGCTATTAATATTATACATAGTAAAACTTCACAATCTGGTATATTTTGTACGTATTGTGTCATGGACTGACGCCAAGGTCCAGCCTTCTGATTGGCTAAAGAAAAGGCGGCATGATCGTGGTGGTTATTTATTAGAAAATATTACATTGTTAATGAAAATAAAGATAATTACAGAAAAATGCAGGTACCTTTGGTACTTAAATTACTGTTATAAGCCGGTCTCGTTTATGAGTAGCGCTACTTCAGTTACTATACTATCATCGTCACGTTAAACATCTTTCATTATAAGACTCAGGTGTCTGATCTGGGGCCTATTTCATAAACGTGATAATTGTAATTTACAATGACAATGTTTGGTTTAGATAGTCCTAAGTAAATAATTCCAAGTAAACTGTGCAATGTGCTAATGTATTATGAATTGTTATGGTAAATTAAAATTGTCACATTTATGAAATAGGCCCCTGACCGTTTACCGGTCCAAATATGCCGAGAACGACTTATTAACTATTATTATTGTTGATTATCTTAAAATTTGGAATGGAATATTTTTAGCACATACCTATATTGACTGAGACCGTTTAAACGGTTCTTGGGAGTCAAAAAGGCACCCGTGATGACTCATCACCTCCAAAGCAACTTACGAATCTGCTGTTTTAGTAAAAATCTATATTTGATAAAAAACTATACCTGATATAGTAATACATACCATGGAAAACTTTCGTATTTCTTTCACTCATGGTTACAGAATTAAAAGTGCCCGAATCTATACTTTCGTGTTTATTACCTATAGAAAACTTACCAAATCTATATAAGGGAGTTTAACCCAGAAGAATTTATGAAATTCAAGAAAGAAGTGCCACAGTCAACTTACGAATCTGGCACGTTCGTGAATTTACATTAGTGGCAAATATTATCGTTGATTAAATAACCCATAGTGAATATACAAATCTGGCATTTCGGTGAATTTACATTGGTAGCAAACAGTATCCAAATGAAACCCCATAACCCACAAAAATATAAATCTGGCATATTGGTGAATTTACATTGGTGCAACACGTATATCCTTTTACATAGTAGCCCAAAATAAATAAACGAACACACGTTGTAAAACGTACAGTCGTAATTTAATAATGATATTAAATACCTATTATACCATTTTGTTGGAAAAGTAACATGACAGTTATCAATTGGGTAAGTCTAGAGATGTGACGTTAATCATGTAAATCCAACGATTAATGATTATTTTTTAGTATCTACCAATAGTATATAAATTAATAATTCAATGCCAAATATATATATATTTTTCCATCAATAGCTGACATCATTCATGGCGACAGTTTTAAGACGTTAAATATCATAAATTAATATCTAAAAATTTAATAACTATATATTTAATTTTTACTTATTTTTATTATCATTCTATTTCAATCATTATAATAATATAGTATGTATTAGGTTGGCTATTAAAATACCACCAGTTTCAACATGTTTGATGAATTTGATTTTCAACTCTATATTTAACAGTAGGTATAGAACTCAGATTAATAATAATTATTAATCATTCATATTTAATCATCATTATTAATTATTAATAATAATTAATAATAATTATTAATCTGTGGTATAAAACTCATATTTCCATATTTATTGTTTACTCAACGTCTTGTCGTCGAAGAGGATAGTAGCCCCTGAGAGGCCCTCAGATTTGAGGTATGGGAATCACATTGTGTTAATGTACCAAGTACCAAGTATCGATTTAGTTGGTAAAAGTAATCGATTCGAATATAATTTATTATTGATCAAATATAGTATTAGTTGCACTACTACCACTAAACTTGTTGTGTTTTGATTGGTATTTAATTTAATTAAAATTAAAAGATACACACAGTTTTAGGTTATAACGTTATTACATTAAAACTACCCTCATCTAAATATCACAGTGACACTGAACAAACACATAATATACCTTTCCCTCATGATGATAAAAGAGAATAAATCTTGCACTGATTATGAAAACAAATATAAAAAGTAAAACATGCAAAACATTAAATAAAAGATCTAATAATAAAATTGTGGATTCCAATTATTTCAGACCATTCTTCTGTGTTGTGGTGATTGGAGGGTCCGGAGTAGCTGAACGCGACCTATCTCTGGGTATCAGAGTTTGTGATGGTTCATTATCACTTTGTCATACAGTCCGGGCCAACATCTGGTCGATATGTCGTCTGTGCAGCTCTCCATCTTTCGTTCTCACACTATAAGAGCCGGGTCCCTCCGCGATTTCTACAGTGGCTCTTCTCCACTTATCACCTGAACCGTACATTCCAATCAATATGGGTTGGGCTACTACAAATTTTCTGGCAGGTTGTTGTTGAGCAACATCATCCCTTTGCATGTCTGCCTGGCTCGGTGCACATTCTAGGTGTAGGGATGAGATAGGTTTCCTATATTTGCATTCATTCAACATTTCAGCCGGTGTCTTGCCAGTACTGTTTAGTACTGTTCTTAGGTTATATAAGACTTTTGAGCTTCTCACTCCATAACATATCTAAATCAGCAAATTTCTTTAATTTATTTTTAAAAGTTTGTATTACTCTCTTAACAAGCCCATTATATGCCGGGTGGTATGGAGGAGAGTATATTGAATGGAATTCTTCTGAGGTAAAAGATCTGCCATTATCTGACACCAATGTGTCTGGTAACCCTTGAGAGAAAAATATTTTTCTAAGTAGTATAACAATATGCCCGCTACTCATAGATGGCACTAATTCTGCTTCAATCCACTTGCTATAACTATCAATCAAGACCAGAAATGTTTTGCCTTGAAATATGCCTGCAAATCTACATGCACGCGCTGCCAAGGTTTCTCTGTCACAATCCAAGCCTGCGGATCTTTGGGTGGGTTATTTCTAACAGCCGTATAAAATGACACTGCCGTATAAAATCATCATCAGCCTATCGCAGACCACTGCTGGACATAGGCCTCTAGATCTAGGCCTACCAAGACACGCTACTGATTCCTATCATCCGCTCTTCGTATCCAGTCTCTGCCAGCCACCCTCCGCAGGTTATCAGTCCATCTCGTTGCGGAACGTCCTACGTTACGTGCGCCAAGATGTGGTCTCCACTCTAATAACCGCCTGCTCCAACGGTTATGCATCCTGCGGCATACATATGTCACATGACCAGCTCACTGCCACTTCAGTTTGCTAACTTTCAGAGTTATGTCGGTGACTTTAGTTCTCTTACTCCTGATTTGTCCTCATTCCTGATTTTATCCATCAAAGAAACTCCTTATTATTATTATTAAAATTAAGATTTAGTTGAATAAAATCATTTGTTTTTGTTGTGCTATTACTTAACTTTAACTTACATCTGATGGTTCAATTTTACAGTATTTTTTTGCATGTTAATTTGTTTTTTTTCTACAAAATTATTGATTAAAAGAGATACGTTTTTTAAATATTCCATTATATTGCTTCGTTAAACTTACGAAAGTGCCACTTGCGTAAGTTTACTAAGGTGTATAGTAGATATTTACCTTATGTTACTTACGAAAGTGCCACTGTGTAAATAAATATCTTTTAATTTCTATGTATAATGGTGTAAAGTTACGAATGTGAGTTTATTTATGATCTGTGTAAAATATTGATTATCTGTCCATTATGCCTAAAATAGGTAATATTTTGAAAACCAAATCTCCCACACCGCCAATATACCCATTACTACAAAAAATGTTTTTATGGTTTTAAGTCTTCAAAGCGCTCTGGTGAAAAAACTTATTTATTGCAAATTCGTAAGTTTGCTTTGGATGTGATGATGTTATAAAATTTTATCAGGTAAAAAATACTACTTTAGCATAATAGCTTAAACCAAACCTCGTGGCCTACGGTTCTCGTATTCTTTTCATTTATGGATTTGGGTTAGAAACAAATTCTTTTATTTTACATGACTTATTATTATTGTATTGTACTTAAATAACTGTAAGAAAAAAACAGCCATCCCAGTTGCTAAGCTGAGTTACGTTTAGCAAAACATAATCGATACAGGTTTTTTTTTTAAATAAATTATATATGTTCGATAACTTATTGCAATCTTGTTGTAGTAGTGACATGGTCCCGCTGCTGCAGATTTTTTGGGACTTCTGTTAAAAAAAATTGGGACAAGTAGTTTTACAGTTGCGCCGTTGCGGGAAATCATTTGAATTTGTGAAAATATTTTCAATTAGGTACATATTGTGCCGCTTGAGGTAAAAACAAAGGTATTTCTCATCTAGATTTATGAATAAGTTATCATCAATTTAATTGACGTCATTGATAACAAGATAAGAGGGAAGGATAAGTATGTTAAAGGATCAGTAACAGAATATTAGTAACGAAATGCATCCAGCATTCTGGGGTGCCCACATGACCCGGGGCTAACTTGTGACAATTTATTATTTGAGTTATAACCATTATTTTATATTCTTGGTTTAATTATTTTTTTTTTTTCCTGCGACTTTAAACTCATTAAGTTCATGGGTGGCTACTTCTATATTTATAAAATATTTATTTTTATTACCTATCGTTATAATGGATGATTCCTCGTACGAACTACTTTTGGTTTTTCCGTTTTCGTCCCTAAACTTGTTCCTGTATGAAACCTAATGTGATTAACGTTTACTAAAAAATTACGTTTTCTTTTATTAAGATTATTACTAGTAACAGTTAATACAATATAGAGAAACGATTTGAAATAAGAACTTAAACATCATTTTTTTTTAAGTCAATTTCTGTTGCAATATATGACGTCATGCATTTCGTTGGTAATATTTACTACAAACATATTTTAATATGATTTTTATTATATGATGAATCTTTGTTTGAAAATACTACTAGTGATTCGGAGAGCACGTATAGCTGTCGGTGCCAGTTTCACTACGCTAACTTGGGAAACTGTTTATAGATGGGTTATTGAGTCTATACACTAAATACATGCTGACCACTTGTTCGTGGTAGACTGAGAATAATATCGGTTTCGACGAGTATAATGTCTGCTAAAATTCCAAAGATTTTTTAAAATACCTATTTACTTACATTAATTTAGATAATTTGCTATGCAAGCCAATATTATAATTTTATTATTTTTATTCAACAAAACAAAACTCTATCCATAATGATATTTTTAAATAAAAAAATGGTCTTTGTTTTAAGTGGTTTTATTACTTTTGCAGGATTAGTAAACTCAGGTAGATAGAAATAAAATTGTAAGTAATTTAACAAAAGAAGGTAATGTATTGTTATATGCCGCCTTGTTGATACTCATGGAGCTACTGACTATGGTAAGTTGGTTATCTACACATGAAATTAAGAATATTTAAAAATGCTTATGACGCCATATTTTATGGTCTTACAGAAAGTGTTTATTTTTAAAAAGAATCTCGCAAATGGCTCGATCGAATTGTATTATTTTGCCAGCATGGTTGGGGTTGTTAAGAATGTTAAGAAAAAAAACGACGCCTACTTCAGCCAACTGCGGCCCAAGGAGACAAGTAGGTAGTATATAATAATATTTACATAATAGTGACAATTATGATAATATGTACCAACCCTCTCCTCATCGATGACGCCAATTAAGTATGATGATAACTCATTCATAAATGTATATAATAACATTGTTTTTACCCCAAGCTGCACACATATTTGAAAATATTTTTGCAAATGCAAATATTTTTTCCGTAACGGCGCACGACGACGGCTGCGTTGATATCCCCATCTATTGCCAATATCAAATGTGTAATTGTTTATATATCGACACAAGTAGTGTCCCATTTGAAACAACGACTTTTCCTCCAAGCTGCTATACTTAAATCGTCAGGACTATATTTGTTGTTGCTGTCATCTCGTAATAGATTTTCAGGTTCTACGACTGATGTGGATACATAGGTGTATAGCGGCAATATAGAGGTCGCATTGATGAGGCTATATCGCGATAAATACGCTGCCCCTTTTAACATGGGAAAGACGACCCGAACGTGAGATTCACAAAGGTGCGACAAAATATTCTTATAAAATAATTGGTGAGTTAAAAACTAGTTTATTTTTAACTCATAAAATCCGTAGAATACACTCAGCGACCAAGCCTTACCTTATTCATTTAAGGTAACATAGATTTACAATTTGTCTTTAATTCATATTATTTATTTTGTTTTAAACTGATCGTAAAATAACAGGTATTTTAAATGAATAGCAGGTAGAACAAATGATAATCTACTTAGGTAGTCATTTCCGCAAATCCTAATTACTTAATTATTATAACTGGGAACAATAGATGAACACGAAAAGGGTAAGAGGGGATGAACCTATAAATAGTTAGTAATATTATGTAAACAGTTTAGTTAAACATTTTACTGTGCCAGAAATATTGGGTCTGTTTTTCATAAAATTGTGCCAAACGTTATTAAAGTGTATACCCGTATTATATATATAAAGTTTATTTGTGAGAACTATTTTAACAAATATAGTGCAATATGTTTCCGGTAAGATTTTCACGTTTTTTTTAATAACTTCTATATAATCTTTGCTAATATTATAAAAAGAAAAATTTGATTCAAATAAATCCAAAAACTACTGAACCGAGTTTTTAAAATTGTTTCACATAATATAGAAAACTGCATTATCAGCTAGTAACGTGGGCTGTGGGCTGGTATTTTATTTTCGATCCTATTTACTTTTAAATTATTATATATATTTATTGTTTGTAACTGAGTTTGTAATTGTATAATCGTTGTTTCAAATAAAAATAGTATTATTTGACTTTTTAAGTATTTTTGTTAGTTAAGTTTATTTAAAGAATGTGTTGTATAACATTTCATAATATTCTTATAAATAAAATAAATTGAGAATTTAATATCTAAAATTTCCAGTATGTGCAAAACAATTATGATCCCGAGCATCTGCTCCAATATATGCTACACGAGGACAGAGATCCTTACCTGACTGCTAGTTTAACAGCAGAACCATCTCCGGCCGATAAGGGAAATGATTTTGTAAGTATTTTTTTTTAGCACATGTAGGTTTTTGCACCTTACTGTACTTTGGCGAAAGAACCTGAAAATATAAATCTTTTAGGAACTTTTATTTTAAAACAAAAGAGTTTATTTAATAGTTTATCCTTTATTAGACTATTGCTTTTAGTGCAGTTTGTCATGGTCTGTGTGTTTATAAAATATAATATGTATTATAGTATTCTTGTTTCTGGTACACATAGTATAAACTTAACTTAACCTTAAGCTTAGTTTATGACCAGGGCAATATGTGTCTAATGTCCTTCATATTTGTATTATTATTATTGATATTTTCCGGAATAATATATTTATACTATCGAGAATCATAAAGTAAAAGTCATTAAGTATTTGCTTCCTTTGCTTAATTCGACTTATGTTTTAAAATGTCTTAAGGGTTCCAAAAGATTTAAAAGAAAATCGGAGCTCTTATATAAGGGATAATAATAGTAAAGTTTGAATTAGAAATAGTATTATAATTTTTATAATTGTACCTGCGTACAATTATAAAAATAATAACTTTCTATTTCAGATGGGTATGTGATAATTTTTTTTTTCGGAATTCATTTTTCAGAATTTTTGTTTAAATTGGTGACATTTTTTTTTTCAGTTCATAAAGGTATTGACCGATACTTCGGATTACTTGTATGATACGGAACCGGAGCTAGATAGTAACGACGAATTGTTTTTCGAAGGTTTGGCAGATCATAACTTGGATCTGGGTCTGGAGGCAAAACCCACTTCTGGTGATCCTACGGTGAGTCTGCTAATATTATTATTCTATACATGGTAGCCGAGATGGTTAGACCGTTCACTGAAAGCACTAAAGTCACAGTTTACTTTTATTGGAGCACGGCATGTGACTTTGTATCTAGGTACCTGGTGGTCAGCTGAGTTACAAAGTCCATGAATGGGGTCGATCATTTTTATTGTTTCCTGAATTGTCGCTCTTACTATGCACAAAGTCATTTGGCGGTTTTTGTTCTATCCATACTATGGATCCAATCCAGATGTAATTTTGTGTGATAATCTGTTGAATCTCCAATGTCAATACTTAGGTTATCGTGTTTGTATATATAGTGTGCAGTTTGTTTTTATTTTGCATTACTATAAAATATAAAATATTGTTTCAGAATGGACAAGCACATAGTAGTGATTCCGGGGTAGTGGAGATGGAAAGTGACCTACTTGCCCCAGAACCAACCGTTGAGGTTGAAACAGAAGTAAGTTTCAATTTAGTGACTTATGTTTTTTTTAATTACCTGCATGTTAAATATATATTTCTATACAGTTTGCCTCTAACTGAATTGGTTGTGTATAAAATGTAATTTGTTATAGTATCCTACTTTTGTCCATATATATTTTTTTTAAGAAAAAAACCTGTTTTTGTGTAGCTTATTTTTTAAGTTTATATCTAAGATGGTTGACTTTCACATATAGCTCCTACTCTCCCCCTTTTTTTTAAGGATTCCTAGACTTCTATCTTGTATCTGTTTTATTTTAAAACCGTTTATATGAGACTCTTATAACACTATCGCCTGTATATCTGCCACCTCTGTAGCTATGTCGTAAAGTAATATACCCTATTGCAAAAGAAATCTATCCCAGGGTCTATCTTCGTATCAATTTTTATTTAAATCGGTTCAGCGGTTTAATTGTGAAAAAACATACAGATTTATTTTAATATTTTAATATTTGGGTAGTAGTATGGACAAATGGATTACGTACATAGTCACGCTTTAATGCCTTAGGTATCTACCAGCTAACCTTAGCGAGAGTGCGAAATTGTATTAAAATTATTCTGTCTCAACTTCCTGACAAAATTTAGTAGCTTACTTACTAAATACAAAATATTTTGAGATTAATCCCTTATTTAAGAATAAGAGAGTTTAATACCTTATTCATAAAGAATACATTTATTTTGTCTCATCATGACAAATTTTAGTAGGCTTAAAAATTTTGTAACAAAACTGAGACAGAATATAACTTTTTTATTTTATATTTATTCAAATTCATTTTTTTTTTGTTTTATATATAATATTATATTCTTGATAATTTAATTATTGTTTAAATTTTAAAGAAACGAATAATGTGTCAATATCTGGTATTGATTTATATTTTAAAGAATTACATACTGATATATATTTTTCTTTTCAGAAACCAGTCCAACGTTCTCGTGGCCGGCCGCGTGGCAAAACCGGTCAAAAGCAGGTGGGCCCTTTATTAATTTTAGTTTTATTGGGATATATACACAGTGACAAGCACGCCACTTGTTGATTTATATTTCGGGCTCCATTAAGCACCCGTGATGATAACTTTTTATTTTAGGTAAGCATGGGCAAATCGTGTGGACCAGTGGCATCTACCTCCTCTGCTGGCATATGCAACACAGTTGCGTCTGCTAGCATCCGGGAACGTGCCAAACGAGTTCGTGGAAGACCTCGTGGAAAACCCCCGAAGCTAAATCTGGTAGGTTTACCTAATATTACCTACCAATATACTATACAGCGCTTTACTAGAGTCCTACTAATTAATCCTCTTTCACTATGACACTAAAGAAAAGTTAAAAGCGAAAAAAATAGCTGTCCAGTGCCCATTAATTTGAATTCAGTAGACACTAAACACGTGGTGACTGAGGTGGGTAGACTTTATTTAAAAACATGTCAGTTTTTATGGCTTAGGTTCAAAACCCGGTATGTAGCAATAATTTTTTAATAAATAAATAAAACATTTATTTGACCACATGATAGTTTCACTTTACCAACTTGTGAAACTGTTTATAGATGAGATGAGACTTTATTCTGTTTTCACTTCTTGAGCACTAATTGGTTATAATAGGTTTTGTTCTCGCTTTTGTTTTGGTTTCTTTAGCGGGCGGCCAGCTCACGTTCTCATATTTGGAAGGCTTTGTGGCATTTCCTAAGGTGGGAATCGAACACGCAACCGCGCAACCTCTACCATAAAGGCGGTCAATAAAATAATACACTTTACGTTAACATAAAAGTTTCATATTTAAATTTGAGTTTTCTTTTGACAGCAAGAACGACGCGAGCGGAACGCGGAGTTGGAGAGAGAGCGACGCGCGGAGCTGGGTAGCGCCTATAACATGCTACGGATAGCACTTGGAGGCAATCCAGAGAATAGCGACACCCATGCTGACGAGGTAAGTGTTGGACAAATGACAAATTTTCAATATGTGAGGCGCAATTACAAATATTTCGTTTGCCCAATTTTAGGTAAACCTAATTTGGGTATCCGAATGAGTTTTCCCGAATTCGGGCAGCCAGGTGCCCGAATTATATTATACTTATTTTCACTAGCAGCTCGAATTATTTTCATAAAATTTTATTACCGACATTCCCCAAAAGTGCAGAAGTATTTCCGCGTCATGAATTGTAAAGTATGTCATTGTTCATTTAAGTTTGGTGTCTGAACTCCAAGGAAAATAATGTGTCGGACACTCGTCATATACTTACATTACGTCATCTTGTCTGAGTGACCAGGCACCTCCCGCGGCGATTAAAGGCAAATTTCCCAAAATAATATATTTCGGAACATTTATTAACAGTGGAGAATTGCTAAGAAGACGAAATAATTTGTTTATTTTACAGCCTGTAGATAAATATGTTTTTGTTTTTCAGTTATCCAGAGAAAAGCTGCTAGTTGAGGCAGTAAAGGCCATAAAAAGGCCTTCACCTGAAGCCCAATTAGCGGACTTAAGAAGACAAAACAGTCTTTTGAAATTGCAGAGTAAGTATTCGAACCCATTTTGTAATATTTTTATTATTATTACTGTTACTTACCTGCTTACTCGACTCAAGAAAGGTTTTATTTAGGCCGACAAGGTTCTATGGTTGGTTAGTTCATACCCGCCTGCATGTAACCCAATAAAATAGGCACACTTGTGTGGCAGATGATAATTGACAGGTCAATGGAATCTGCTATATTCTAGTTATTAAAATTGGTGCGCTCGGTTGGGTAGTAATTTATCATACTATAATAACACAAGTTATTTCTATATGAAGCTAATTAAACATTTTTGATGTTATTTTGGTGATGATATCTATAGCAGCCTAACCAAACGCACTCTAAGGCCTTAACATGTTTTGACTATTCATAAATAACGGCAAAGATTTACATAAAATAAATAATTAGATTTGAATAAATATATAAATTAGAAAACATTGTATAATAAAATAATGTAATTTGTAGTTCTGCTTGCTATCAGATAAATACATATACCAAATAAAACAATACTTGAATTTTTAAATATTATTTTCACTATTTACCTATTATATTTCTTATGTGCCTCGGAGAGCACGTTAAGCAGTCGGTCCCGGTTTCACTATACGAACTTGTGAAACTGTTTATAGATGGGTTATTGAGTCTATTCAAAATAGTGCAACGAGCTAGCCGCTTGTTCGGTGTAGACTCATACTATCGGCTACGACGAGGTGCGATTGAAACCCCTCCGCTGGGTACCCTGGGGCCGTCTAGGCGGTCTCAGGCGCCGTAAGGCACCCGTGGTTGTATACAGGGTGAATTTGAAAGGATGTACTTTGGGCTAATATGAGGTCCTGCTGATCAAATCGAACAACTTCTCCCATAGAACCATGTGTTGCAAATGAAAAAAATATTTGGCATCCCCATACAAATTGGTCATTTTAACATTACTAGTTTGTATGGAGAAGGCAATATTTTTTTTCATTTGGAGCATATGGTTCCATGGGAAAAGTTGTTTGTATTGATCAGTAGAACCTCATATTAGCCCAAAGTACATCCTTTTAAAGTCACCATGTATATATGACAATAAAGGATATAAATGAGAAAACATTGTATAATAAAGTAATGTAATTTGTTGCCATCAGATAAATACATAGTGATATGCCAAATAAAGCAAAACTTGATTTTTTAATTATTATTTTCAATATTTACCTATTTCTTAATCAAAAATAATAAGGTGTGTTGACATTATTTTTAACATTTTTTTTTTGTTTCAGTTGAACGTTTACAAAGTGAGGCGTGATTTATGTTTATTAGTGTTATTATATTAGTTGTAAGGCATTTTTTTGTAATTTTTGTATAAGTTTGTAAATATAAATAAGTTTATAGTCTAATTAGGAATTACTCAAACCTAGTCATAGTAAAATTATCACTTTCCGAATTATATCTAGTCATTTCTAAATATTTTGATTGAATATTTAAGAAATAGGTAAAATATGATATTTAGTATTTTTTTATTAATATTATTTTTTTTTATTTTCGTGTAAAGGCTTTATATTACAATTATATAACTACTTAATTAAGATAACTAATAACTGGTGCTATTATTATTCATTTATTTTGTGTTTAGTTTTTTTTTTATAAATTAGTTGTACAAAAAAAGAATTACATTAAAATTGATTGCAGTTTTAAAATATTTTTCACTTTTATTTTAATATATACCAACCACTAGAATTGGTTGCATTCAATGCCGCCTTTCAAATTTCCACCCCGCATATCCACTATGACCAAACACTTATATTCCAAATATATAATGTAGTTATATTACATTATACGTAACATGTATGATGTAGGGTAGTTAATTGGGGCCGGATTGGCCAAAAGAAGACATAACTTATACCAACATTAGTATCGGAAATCCACATACAAATAAATATTCTTAGTATATAGGGTGTCCCGAAACTCAGCGATAAGTGGGTACGGGGCAACAGGCTAGGTTAGTTATACTTACAGATTATATGGTAATATATACTACTTACAGATACGAAAGCTTTTACGTTTCCCATAGTCGTTATAAATTCGCCATCTGGTGAAGAGGTTTGGACCGTCCAACTGTCACTTTTATGCACCAATCCGAAATTGCGGCACCCACCATGAAACTAGTAATCTAGGATCTACCATACATACAACTTTAGTCCTCAACCTCGGAATACGTCGCAATTATACTTGGAAGTTTATAGTAGCCGACGTTACAAAGCCAATTATAGGCGTTGACTTCTATCTTTTTATAATCTGACAGTAGACTGTAGACACCAACGCCTCCTTCGCTTTCAACATCTGCTGCCACAGCATGTCTCTCGGACAATATATATTCAGTGAAGATTATGACCGGTGACTCTCGCTAACACGGCATTTTAGCAGAATTTCCTGCCCTCGTTCGTCCTGCTGGCACTCACAACGTACCCAAACATTCAACGGTCCATTACATTAACACCACATCTGGGCCACCCGTTGCATGCTCACCACGACGACTAGCACCAGATAAACTCTAAATCGCCAAAGACGAATTTCAAGCCATGCTTAATTCATATGTGGGGCTGTGAGTCATAATTCGGTGTTAAATAATTAATTATGTGTATTACCATTAATGTGTGTGTGTTTGTTTGAGCGGGAACTTTTTTATCATATATAATAAAAGATGTTGGATAATTTTGTTAGAGTGTGTTGAGTTGGTGTCTAGGTAGTAAGTGTGAACGTTAATGTAGGATAAATGTGTGATGTATATATATAAATATTTTGTAATTACAACTGTATTAGTACAACTTTGGATAATCAAGACTATATATTGAACGTTAAAATATTTTATGAATGCTATAATGCTTATTTGAATAGCTTTGTATTTGTGTATTAAAGTTAGGTGTACAATATGATTCCCATCAGACAAGGGGGATACGGACATTACATTTATTATTGATAAATAAAGCAAAAAACACTTTGATATAAACAAAAAGTAGTGAAAAATATAGTTAAATGTGTAATTATTCTGACAAATATCTTTAAGTAAGCTCTGAATCTGCATTTCGTTTCTTACTGTGATAATCTGCGTGTTATCATCTCGCCTCGGATACACTTTCCCGTATGCTTTCCAACAGAATTTGTACTTTTTAGCCTTCGCTAGGTCACGTGATAGAAAGTACAAACAGTTTATAACAGTTTCCAGTTTTTAGAATGTGATGTATGTACCTATATGTTATCTTGTTAATGGTAAGCAGATCAATACAAAGTCAATGAATGGAGTCGATTAACATATTGTGGTTTAGAGCATTGGTCGTTCCCTCTACCGGTAACACACATGGCAGGATTAAACTGCATGAAGGATATATTTTTTTACAGTCAGAAGCAATCTTCGGACTGTAAAAAAATATATCCTTCATGCAGTATGACTATCTTTAGCGCTTGTTACATACTTACATATATATCATCACGGATGCCTTACGGCGCCCGAGACCGCCTAGACGGCCCCAGGGTACCCAGCTGAGGGGTTTTAATCCCACCTCGTCGTAGCCGATAGTATGAGTCTACACCGAACAAGTGGTTAGCTCGTCGCGATGTTTAGAATAGACTCAATAATCCATCTTCTATAAACAGTTTCACAAGTTCGTATAGTGAAACCGGGACCGACAGCTTAACATGCTCTCCGAGGCACTATAGTGGTGTTGTCAAACAAAATGTACATATTTTTTTTAATTAAGAACTCAATGTTACACACCGGGTTTCGAACCAGGGACCTAAGTGTGTTAGCTATTGTTAAGCAACAATAAAACTATAATCGTGGCAACTAGAGCAACTGTTTTTCGGAATTCCGGTTTTAATAAAATTCCGACATATTTTAGTATTGGAATTTGTCAATCAAAACCGGACTTTCGGTAAAAAAATATATATATTATTTTGTCACGGTTTGAGGCGTAGCGCGTTATTTAAACAGCTTGACTGCATTGACGTTCTTAAAATTTCACTAGCAAAAAAAACCTAAGACGTAAGTTCGTAGGTAGTAATGTTAATAATGTCAATAAGAAATTTATAAATGATTTTATAAATTTCTTATTATGAAATTTATAACTGATTTAGTTAGAAATTTCTTATTAACATTAATCTAATGAATTTTAAATTTCTTATTACTATTTTATATATAATATAAGTTCTCAATAACTAAATTATTTCCACGGTTAATTTTTTTTTTTCATAAATACCTGCCCAGGGGCCTACCGGGAAGCCCATCGGCACACCAATTGACGTGCGACCGATAGAAATCAAAACCCAAATGTATGGAATTTGATATTTCTCTTCGATCGAGTTCTACCCATAAACAAATTTTTCTATACAGTGTTATCAATCGACGCGTCGATCGGTATGTCCATGTGGCTTCCCAGTAGAACCTCTGTACCTATAGCATTTTTAAAGGAAGCCTCGAACTCCGAAACTGAATTGCTTAATATTGAAATTCAATACAGGAATTGAAAAATGATCCGATATTCAATCCCTAGTGGCAACAGACTAAAACCCAAACTTGGCTAGGTTAATTGAAGAAATAGCATCTGTATGGGCGGTGATAATAAACATCTCCTTCATTGACTAATACTTAAAAGTTAAATGTATCATAATACATTTTTAAACCTTAAACATTAATTAATTTCAAAATTAACTGTAAACTATACTGAGCGTTTCCAAAAACCAATATCATAAAAAATCTAATCGAAATTGAGCCACCGTTCTTTGCTACGATCACAGACAAACACACAGCCCAGTGTCTTAGGAAACGTACCTAATTACTTTTGCAAAGAAAAAAATCTCAATCTAAGACAAAAGAATTCGCAGGCAGCTGTAATAAACCTGCAGGGTTTATTAAACAAAAGAATATTTTATATTGTTAATTTACTAAGAATACATTTAAAGTCAGTCTACCTATCTGTTGATGCCAAACCCGATCCTCTTTACCTGCTGCTCTTAGCTTAACGCATTTTGTAGAATAAGTTGAATTATAAATATTTCTTGCTTACTAAAGCTACAACAGATGTGTTTTATTAATTCGCAACCTACCAAAATGTAAAGAACTGCATAAAATATCCCAAAAACTCGCAATATGGTTCCGAGAAATCTGTGATGGTTCTTTGCTTATGTACAAGTAAAAATATTTAATGACAATGTCAAATAGTTACTTTTCTGACCCAACCACACGCCTACCGCCACCCCCTACTTCTTACCGCTCAGAGAACCTTCAACAATTACCCCTTTCTTTTGCTAAAAAAAATATTGTGAGAACTAACACCCTAATAAAAAAAAAAATTTCACAATCTAGTATATTTTGTATGTACTTGTATCTATTGTTTCATATACTGACGCCAAGGTCCAGCCTTCTGATTGGCTAAAGAAAAGATTACATTGATAATGGGAATGGAGATATTTACAGAAAATTGCAGGTAACTTTAAGTATCAAAGATACCTATTGAGTTGTTTTTTTAGTGATTATTATACCAAATGGTCTCCTTCATGAGTACCAAAAGTTACTATCTAATCATCTGCATCGTCACGTTAAAAACCCATTATTAATACTCCGGTCTCTGATCGTCTGACTGTTCCGTCTGAAATATCCCGAGAACGATGTATTAGGATTAACTGAATAGTATTATTCAAACAGATTTAAGTTAAAATTATTTATAGGATCAGGTGTAAAAGATTCTAATACAATAAAATTATATAAAATATTCTAATTTAAAGTGTTTTTTTTTTCTACGAAATAGTAGTCTTACTCAATTTTCAGAGTCAGGCAGGGCCCCACCGTAAGACAATAAGTTACACATTATTTAATAGATAAGGCATAGCTTTATTTACTATATAAGTTATTAAAAGTGTAAATTTTTTTGCTACGAGATTGTTTTCACTCAATTTTCATTATGAAGGTTCCATTGTAAATAAATATGGTATATATATACGTGGTGGCCGAGTTGGTTAGACCTTGGACTTAAAAATACGTCCGATTAGGTACAAATAGTTTACATTACAACAAACCTGCGGTCGCCGCGCCGCCAATCATCTGTGATCGGACGCAGAATTTTGGCGGCAACGGCGAAACCGCCGCTAGTGCGCGCACCTATTTGCTATTATAACAAACACAACGTAAAATGGCGGTGTTTCGTCGCGAGGACGAAAAACCGCAGTGCGCGCTTGCACTTTTACGTTGTGTTTGTTATAATAGCAAATAGGTGCGCGCACTAGCGGCGGTTTCGCCGTTGCCGTCAAAATTCTGCGTCCGATCACAGATGATTGGCGGCGCGGCGACCGCAGGTTTGTTGTAATGTAAACTATTTGTACCTCGACGCGCGCATTGCGGCAAAACACCGCATTTTAAATCAGTCTGCTGAGAGCGTTTGACCAGTGAGTATAAAAGACATAAAAGTTCATCAAAGGACCCAATGCTCATTCTGTAGTATTTAAAGAAATTTTCTGGGTATTCTCTTAGTTCAGAATACAGTTGGTGAAATTGACCTTTTAGATACCTCTGGCTCACTATAGGATGCACCCAATATCTGTTTTTTTCTCGTTTTTTTATTTTTATTTATTATTAGTGCGCAAACACAGGCTACCTCTACAAAATCCATTGTGCCACTCGCGGCAAAAAAAACGCGCAGTGCGCGCACCTACGGTGCGAAACGCAGCTGCGGTGTTGTCGCCGCTGGCGGCCAAAAGCCGCAATGCGCGCTTAGCCAAATGGCGGTGTTTCGACGCGACGGTGTTTCGTCGCGAGGACGAAAAACCGCAGTGCGCGCTTGCACAAAATTCTGCGTCCGATCACAGATGATTGGCGGCGCGGCGACCGCAGGTTTGTTGTAATGTAAACTATTTGTACCTCGCGCGCGCATTGCGGCAAAACACCGCATTTTAAATCAGTCTGCTGAGAGCGTTTGACCAGTGAGTATAAAAGACATAAAAGTTCGTCAAAGGACCCAATGCTCATTCTGTAGTATTTAAAGAAATTTTCTGGGTAGTTCAGAATACAGTTGGTGAAATTGACCTCTTAGATACCTCTGGCTCACTATAGGATGCACCCAATATCTGTTTTTTTTTCTCGTTTTTTTATTTTTATTTATCATTAGTGCGCAAACACAGGCTACCTCTACAAAATCCATTGTGCCACTCGCGGCAAAAAAACGCGCAATGCGCGCACCTACGGTGCGAAACGCAGCTGCGGTGTTGTCGCCGCTGGCGGCCAAAAGCCGCAATGCGCGCTTAGCCTTACCTTTTTTTCTTTAATCTTTCCTTTCCAAGTTTGTTTTCCTATACCTAAAATTTGAATCGCCCGCCAAATGTTTGAAGAGTGCAAAATTATTATTAATTTTTTACGACTACCTGCCTAATAAAAAAAGCATATAAGCCAAGCCTTCCAAGCTAAGTGTGTGCTGCACAATTATTATTATAAAAACTATAAATTCTGGATAAAAATCAAGAAATACAATTAAATTAATAAATTATAATAAAAGAAGATCTATAATATCAAATGTTGGTGAGTCCCTTCTAATTTTCTATCATTTTGCGCGTTGTGATTTGTACAAGGACGTTTTTTGCTTACATGGTTTTAATTTACTATCAAAAAATCCAAGGTAGACAGGAGACGTATTAGTGGAATACTCGAAATTTATGTAGCTGGAGCCTTGCCCTCCGCACCTGCATGATATAACACAACAGTCCCACCTTAAGACAATAAGATACACATTAATTAATAGATAAGGCATAGCTTCATTCATTATATAAGTTTTAATGTCGAGTTAATCGGAGAGCACGTTAAGCTGTCGGTCCCGGTTTCACTATATTTTTAATAAATTATTAAATACATAGTTTATTACACTCACTATAAGATAAAAGTACAATCAAATGAATACTTTAGCATTAGAATAGCATGTAGGTAAACCTATTTCATTTATGATGCACTGGATCATAGAAATATTCATTAATATCATAATACACTTTGACTATCAATAAGCCTTTTAAAGCTTTTTTAAATTTAGCATTTGGTAATTCCCTAAAAAAATAGGGTAATTTGTGATATATTTTGGTACACATAACGTAAGAGTTTTTTTCAAATACTCTACTCTTTGGAAAAATATCAAGAACTAGGTTGTTTGGATAACGAGACCTTGGATATATTTCTTTATTGAAAGTAAATAGATCCTCATGTTCCTTAACAAACACACACACCTCATATATGTACATGCAGGTAACAGTCATTATTTTCAGCTTTTTGATAAGTGGCCTACAGGATTCTGTCTGTGCTACGCCACATATGGCTCTAATACACTTATTTTGTGTTATAAATACCTGTATTATTTTTGAAGAGTTACCCCAGAGGAGGAGACCATACCTTATATATGTATAAGAGAATAATAATACCTAGTAAAAAATACAACGTACGGTAAATACCGTAAATAGCTTCCTTTTTTTTCAAATTATTCCATTCAAATAGCAAATAATTGTACCTTCTTACACTTATATAAATTATCAACTGTTTATCTCAGGTATACTGAGATAAATATTTTTTCTTCAAACTTTCTCTCTATTCCCCATTTTATTCTTCGTTTACGAATTCGCATAAAACTTCTTTTTTTAATATGGTGACAATTTTTTTTTCATTTATAAAAGGTATTGACTGATTTTCCTCTGACGAAAGCGAAAGTGTTAAATAAAGTTCCTTCTCACCCCGCTGGTATAATATACACGTTTTAGTCTCACTATGTGGAAATATTTTTTAAATTAAAATAGGAAACTCATGATGTTTAATTTTTTTTAAAGTTAATTAGTGTTCGGCACTTTGTTACGTTACAATATTATATCTGTTCACATTTTATAAATAAATAACCCTTTAAAAAAAACCCCCAATGAATTATAATTGTGACAGAACGAAACGTGGTTTCTGTATTTATTTTATTTTTATTTTATTTTATTAATTCGGAAAACAAACAGATATAATACACCTTATAAATATATATTTTTTAACAATCATTACCAGGCAAGTTTTCACAAGCTTATTATGGATATAAATGCCAATTGCTAATAAAAAAATATAAGTAAAAGTAAAAACAAGATTAAAACATTAAAATAAATAAAACAACTACAAAGTGCCAACCTTTAAAATATATTTATACAGGTAAATCAACAATATGCAGTAATTTTTTGTAGCTAGGTAAGGACAAACTAAACATATCGGAATTAAAATACTTTAAATTATACATATTACATGATCTTACTATAAACCTATTTTGGGAATAATTCCTACGACAAGTAGATATGTGGAATAAATCGCACGATCTTAGATTACGAGACGAACACTTAAAACTTATTCTATTCAGTAAATATTCTGAATCTATTAAACCATTGATAATTTTAAACAGAAAAATTTGGTCTCTGATTTCCCTACGTTCAATGAGAGTATTCGGGGAAAAAGAACTGAGAAAATCATGTTTGTGACTAAATTTGAATTTCATATATCTGATATATTTTCTTTGCATCTTTTCAATATTGTCAATGTATATGTTGTATTGAGGATTCCATACACATGATGCATATTCTAGACGAGAACGCACTAATGAGTAAAACAATGTTAAAAGCGTACTAGGTTCTTTAAATACTTTACTTACTCTCATAATAAATCCTAACATTTTATATGCGTTACTCACAGTTGTGTCTATATGGGATCTGAATAATAATTCTTTATCTAGAATAACTCCTAAGTCTCTCACCTCAGACACCCTCTTAAGTACATTATCAGATAATTTGTAATTAAAGTTTATGAGGTTTCTTTTACGCGAGAATGATATAACACAACATTTATCAACGTTTAGTTTCAATCGATTTTCAATACAATATAAAGATAGGTTATTTAAATCATCCTGCATAGCCTGACAAGAAATTTTGAGTTAATTATTGATTTCGTTATATCATTAATAAAAATATTGAAAAACAGGGGACTGAGGTGAGAGCCCTGGGGGACCCCCGATGAAATTGGTACAAAGAATGAGCAAAATCCCTTTACTGTTACTGCCTGATGTCTATCCCTTAGGTATGACTCGATCCACCTTAGTAGATCGCCATGTATACCAACTCCCTGTAGTTAATCTAACAATAAATCATGAGAAATTTTATCAAATGCTTTTGAGTAGTCGGTATACACGGCGTCCACCTGAGAACCATCATTCATTGCATTGCTGACATAGTCAATTAATTCACAGAGATTACTCTCGGTTGAGCGTCGACTGATGAATCCATGCTGTTGACTAATTATAAAAGGTCTTATTTGAGGAGACAAAAAGTCGTATACTATTTTCTCAAATAGCTTAGGTATGATTGAGATCTTAGAAATTCCTCTATAATTGTCTATACTATGTTTATCGCCACTTTTATGTATCGGTACAACAAAGCATCTTTTCCATAGTTTAGGGAATGTTGCTAATTTAAGAGACCTATTAAATAAAGTTGTAAGAGGACCTGCAATATAAGCACTACAATTACGAAGAAAGATAGGGTGCAACCCATCAGGCCCACTACCCTTGGCAACATCTAAATTCTTTAGGTTGTAGAATACTTTTTGCTCATCAATAGATAGTGAACTAATACATAATGGAGCAGAGTTTAGCTGATTTATATTTTTTCCACTTGAAGGAGAGGATTTTTCAAATACAGAGTGGAAATAACAATTAAAAGCTTCAGCAATATCCTGACCATTAGATGCAACACTGCTACCATAGCGCATTGTGTCGGGAATATCATTACTGGATTTTTTACTCTTTATAAAACTCCAAAAATATTTAGGATTACTTTTAATATTACTCTCACATAACGATATATACCTATCATAGCATTGGGATTCTAATTCTTTTTGTCTTGATCTTAAATTTGCAAAAAGTTCATAGTCAGAGGACCTTTTATATATTTTCCATTTTTTGTGCATTTTCAACTTTTGCTTAATTATTTTGATAAGTGGCGTATTGTACCAAGGTGGGAATTTATTTTGGTTTTTGACAATTTTTGCCGGAATGTGTTTATCAATAACTTTACTTATGGCAGAATAAAAATTGTCTACGGCTGTGTCAATGTCTACATAATCTAAGTGGCTACTCCAATCAATATTTATAAGAGCTTCATTTACTGCATCATAATCTGCACTATGATAATTTCTAGCAATTTTTTGCAGTGGTTTTAAAGCATCTTCCTTAATTTTAATGTTTAATGTAATGGATAAGCAAGGATGATGAGGGTCCTCCGGCACTAGGGGCTCCAATAAATGGGAAACCCTACATATATTTACATTGCTTATCACCAGATCAAGATACCTATTATGATTGTTAGCAATGCAATTAAATTGATTAAATCCTGTTAACGATAAAAACTGGTTCAGTGCTGATACAAATCTATCGTTGGAACCCTTAGAACAATCTGACGAGGATAATGGACCCGCTAGTGCAGCACCAGAATTCCAGTCGGCGTAGGTAATATTAAAATCACCCAATAATAAATAAGTATCTTCTGGATTTTGATTGGAATATTCCGATAAAAGATCATAGAACTGTAATTGTGATGATAGTAGATTTTTACCAGGGGGGAAATAACAACAGTAAATTCTAAATTTTGACACAGCTTTTGATCGGCAAGATGTATGAAGTGTTAAATGAATTATTTCAGTGTCAAGTATTGACTCCAACGAACCGGAAACTGTGTCGCAAGGTGAAACATTAATTTCTCGACGAACCGCAATCAGAACTCCACCACCAAACCTTTCGTTACGTTCATCATATCGCCTGTCGCATCTATAAACTGCATATCTTGTGTCAAACAATTCAGTACTAAAAATACTAGGTAAGAGCCATGTTTCAGTTAAACAGACAATATCGGCATCACATCGAAGCAGGTTTTTAAAAAAAGTATTAGTTTTTGTCCGCAGTCCGCGGACATTCTGATACACAATTTTTAGGGCCATTTAAGATTATTATATAATAAAATGAATAAAATAGTAAATAAATTTGAAAATAGAAACCTGCCACATGTGGCCCCGCCTATAAATCTGTATATAAACTGGCACAGGCGTCCCCCCCCCAATATTGTATTTCCATTTTTATATAACAAACATGACATTTAGAGCAGTTTAACATAAATAATATTTTTATATAAAGAATAATCAAAAATATGCGTATAGGGTTCGCAAATGAAGCAATATAAACCTGAATTCTGCTGGAATTAAGCGTTCGTTCGCAATCCTCACACAATAAAGTAATAAACAGTAAATGATAAAAATGTAAATAACAAAATAATACTAACTTGATTGTAGCTACAATTGGCACATTAGTAATAACATTAAAACATAATAATAGAATATAAGTACAATTACATTTTACACTTAATGATAAATCAGACAAAAGGGGCACTCTGTAATAGAACGTAATAAAATATAAATTAAGTTCATGCTTACAATAATTAAAATTAAAAAAATATGAATGATTAAAAGTATTAACACCTATTTTATTTTGTTTAAATCGTTTGATGTTTTTATGTAGATCGGTGAGCTGGAATCGTTACGTCGCACGATTATACCACAATTACGCACCCATACCCATTTGAAACCTTTTTCTTTGGCAATGGCCTTTGCTTGCCGCAGAAGATACTTGTTTCGGCTTGTTAGATGATCATTGATAAAAATTTTACTTTTCTCATCGCCATCAAATCCTAGATCTTTGGTGACAGGTTTTGTTTTCCGTAATGCCGTCATGAAATCATCCTTACGATAGCGAGATATCATCTTAACAATTATTGGTCTCAACTGTTTCCCATTGTAATCTCTAGGTGCTACTCTAGTTACAAAATCAATGTCCAACTGAGGCTCAACAGTAAAACCGGAAAGTTCGCCCAATTTCGTGATCAACTCAATGAGATTCTCATTCTTTTTCTCGGGTATGCCTACTATCTCAATATTGGACCTTCGTGTCCACTGATCTCTTACATTATTTTCCTCAATAATCTTATCAAAATCATGACCAAGGTTGATAACTGTTTTGCTCATTTCCTTAAAATTATTAATTTGGTCTTCCAATTTTGTTACTCGATTAGATACGTGTTCAAATTTACTATTCAACGATTCCTTAATAGACGACAATTCTTCCTTAATCAGCTTAACATCAGATTGCAATGTTGTTAGATCATTTAGTTGGTCATGAATAAGTAACAATTTGGATGCCATAACCTTTAGTACTTTCACTTGCCAGTCAGTCAAAAATGTAAACAATAACACTAATATAATATATTATTTTGTAGGTTTCTTATTAGGTTTTTCCTAGTGTTTTAAGTTTATTAGGATAATAAATTAACTGTAAAAGTAACTCACGAAATTTAATTTGTCAATGAAATCTATACTTAGTAGTGATCATGACTTGCACATAAATATTCAATCTTTGAAATTATTTCACATGTAAGTAATATAATAATTTCTTCTAATTTCTCATGCAAATCTCTTCGAAATAAATGGTATTTAAGACTGTTTATCACTTTATAAATAATAAATACAAACAGAGCAAAAAATTATATGTGTTAGCAAATTGACTTTAGGAGGGTAGATGTATATATTAATTATACTCTATGGGTGGGCCCCTTTTATTTTTGCGTCATTAGTTGTTATGCTCGCGATTGAGAACATGTTTTTGTTATCGTGCTTGAGAACACAGTGAATATTTACGATGGATTCGCCGGCTGAAGCCTCGCTTTTTGCCGCATTATCGAGTGATACTGAAATGACGCGAGTGTTGGACTCTTTCGAGCCGCTTGCTCCTTCTGTGTCTGCTAGTGGTAGTGAAGTGACGCGAGTGTTGGATTCTTTCGAGCCGCTTGCTCCTTCGTCTGCCAGTACTAGTGATTCATCGGCGTCGGTAATCCCTTCTACCTCTGTTGGTATGAGGCGAGCTGTTGATGCTGAACCTTCTCCTGAAGATTCATTGGCGTCTACATCGCAGCAAAAAGTGGCAAGACGGAAACCACGGCCAGTGCTAGTGCTTGTGAAGTGACGCGAGTGTTGGACTCTTTCGAGCCGCTTGCTCCTTCTGTGTCTGCTAGTGGTAGTGAAGTGACGCGAGTGCTGGATTCTTTCGAGCCGCTTGCTCCTTCGTCTGCCAGTGCTAGTGATTCATCGGAGTCGGTAATCGCTTCTACCTCTGTTGGTATGAGGCGAGCTGTTGACGCTGAACCTTCTCATGGAGATTTATCGGCGTCTACATCGCAGCAAAAAGTGGCAAGACGGAAACAATTCTATGCATCAAGATGGAACTTCAAGATGAGTGGATTTTACATCGCGTGTCACTTTCGTTAGATACACACGAAAAATGTATTGATTTTGCTGAGAGATCTGGTATTTTGCCAGGTAGCAAGATGTGTCAACTACACCGCTTACCCATGGCCGTTAGACCTAAAGGCTTGGTTGGTGCATTTCGATGCTATAGAAAAGGGTGCCAATCGGAGATTTCAAGGCCGAAAAATACTTGGTTTGAAAATGTACATCTGTCATTAACGGTAATGTTTAGGCTCATGTATTGTTATGCTGCCGATTTTACGTACAAGCAAACTTTAAGAGAATGCAGCTTATACACCAGTGAAGTCACTATTTCCCAGGTCACTTTTTGTGACTGGTTTAGTTATTGCCGGGAAGCAATAGTTATAAATTATCTTGAAAACTCACGAGTTACACAGAAAATTGGTGGCCCAGGAAAGATAGTACAAATTGATGAAAGTAAATTCAGCAAAAGAAAATTCAATAAAGGTCGGAAAGTAGAGGGTACTAGGAATAATTGAACCCAGAAAGGCTTTCTATACTTACGAGAATAATTACTAAAAAGGCTCTTTATTTCATGGGAACCCTCGTTCATGATATAGCCAAACGTCGATTGGCATATCATTAAACGTTGATGTTTAAACAATATAGTAGATTTTAGATGACCATATCATGAAATATAACTTTTTTTTTATTTTTTTATCACATTTTATACTTTTTCCTCTACTTTTCTGATTTAGAGAAAGGTTTTTGCCAGGGCTTTCTTCCTTCCCCTTAATTCCCTTCCCTACCTCCCAATTAAAACACAAACACGAAAATCATAACATAACCTCACTTTTTTTAAATGTTAATATCTCAAAAACTGTTGGTTTCCTCAATGACCTTTATTAACTAAGCTATTCATTGCAGTCGCAAATCCAATAATCTATGTTGTCAATTTAGTAAAAAAAATAGTTTTATTGAGTCATGGTTAAAAAATGATTTTTTAGACAACTTTGACTCTTCGTCTTAAAAAAAATATACGATTAAGACTACTACTTGCTACTTTACTCTTGCCTGAAAATCAGATTTTCCGATTTCAGCATGTTTAGATAAATTTTAATATTTATTAAATACTACCTACACTGTTTAGAGAAAAATCATCTATACGATTCAAGGGTTGGATATTGTTTTTTTACGATTTGTAACTTAAATACGTATTCTATCGATAAAAGTGCAATATGTGTGTAATTAAAATATCTAAAACTTTTGTTTTAATATTTTTTTTAACATATCCTCAAAATTATCGAGAAAACCGTTTTTTTGGTGTTTATAAAATATAGGTATATTAATATCGTTGTTTCTGGTACAGATAGTACTTACAAGTCTAGAGTTTAGTTTGTTACCATGGCAATATGTGTAAATTTACCTTTTTTATTTACACATATTGCCCTGGTACCCACTAGATTTTTTTTCCCCGATTTCTGTCACTTCTACTACTCAGTAGGTCCAGTAAAGATCAATAAGGATAGATTGGCATCAGAAAAAGTTTTTGTGTAATTTTTTTATTTTCCTATTGTTTCATTATGATTTCTGCATTAATGCAAGCAAAAAAAAATCAAAAACAATACCACAAGCAATAATTCAAAAATAATACAAAAAATCAAAATATTACTTTGATATTTTTTGTTCGAGGTTTTCTTGCTCTAAATGTTTGATATTATTATTTTTGTCTAGGTCATTGAGAACTTCCTGCTCCGGGGAACAGGGCAGGTTTTGGTGAATCAGTATGTATTGGAGTTCCTTTGAAGAAGCAGGAAATATTTATGATATGGTAGACGCTTTCAATTGCGAGTTCCTAAAATTATAAGACTCTCATGCTCCTATTCGTCCAACGAAATTAAAACGTCCACCTGCTCCTTGGATTGATGATGTGGTTCGTGGAGCGATGAGGAAGCGTGACAGCGCCTATCGTAGATATAGACGGCAGCGCAGTGATAAAAGCTTGGCTGCGTTTAGAGTTGCAAGAATCGCTGCAATCAGTTGGTCAGGACAGCCAAACGCCGCCATTTTCAGGATAATATTTGCAACAAATCTCCCTTCAATACTTGGAAGTTTCTAAAATCATTGGGTCTAGGTCCCTCTTAAAACCAGGTTTTTCTTGGTTCTGTCACACCTGACCAGCTTAATGCTCAGTTCGCATCAGCCTCGACATTGGATGTGGATACAAAGATGAAAACGTTGGCTGAGGTCGCATTGTTGCCGATGCCTCATGTAACACCATTTGTGCTCGAAGAAGTCTCTGCCTATGAAATCTTTAAAACGATTGGATCAATAACTTCAAAAGCAATGGGATGTGATTCTATCGGTCGTGCTATGATCGTTATCATTCTTGACATACTCTTACCCCGTATAACTCTATCATTAATTTTTCCCTCACTTCTTGTCAATTTCCATCATTATAGCGCAAAGCTTTCATCATACCACTTCCCAAAATATCCTCTCCAACACTTCCTTCTCATTATCGTCCTATTTCTATTCTACCATTTCTATCTAAGGTTTTAGAGTCTGTAGTACATAAGCAACTGACGCTCTTTCTTCAAAACCATGAACTTTTAAATACTTTTCAATCTGGTTTTCGATGCGGTCATAGTACAACTTCAGCTTTACTTAAAGTAACTGAAGACATCATACTCGTAAATAGCATGGATGAAACCAAGGTCACAGTACTTGTACTGATCGATTTCACCAACGCCTTTAACACAGTCGTTCCCGATTTGCTAATCGCTATTCTGTCTCGTCTTAGATTCTGTCCAGAGACTCTTTCGTGGTTTCACCAATACATACCTCTATCGGCGTCGGACGTCGGCAACAGGGTTGACCAATTGTCATCAGTTTGGTATGATTTACGTACAGGCGTTCCACTAGGTGGCATACTATATCCATTGCTTTTCTCGATGTTTATTAACAGTATCACCACATCGCTTCACTGTCATTATCACTTGTACGCCGATGACTTGCAGCTTTATGTGCAGACAGACATCAACACACTGAATAGTGCAATAGCTTGGCTTAACTCTGATCTTTCAAATATATTGGCTTGGTCTACTAGATTTGGTGTTGCTGTCAACCCGGCCAAATGTCAAACTATCAATATTGGGAGTTCCCGCCTCTTATCAAAATTTGATATGGCCAAGATTGACTTTGTTCGGTATGACAGTAAACCGATTGCGTTTTGTAGCGAGGTTAAGAACTTGGGTTTATATCTGGATTCTCATCTTAGCTGGAAAGCGCAAGTAACTTATACTAGTCGTATTTTTTTTTCCTTCGCTGCACTCTCTCAATATTTATATTATAGAAAGGTATATGGCTAATGAAATAAATAAATACCTTAAGCAAAATTCAATTATTAACTCAAGGCAATACGGCTTTCAAAAACAAAAAAGCACCACTCAGCTCTTAAGGCAGTTCAGTGATGAAGTTAATGGCCTGTTGAATAACAAACTACATGTCATTGTCTTAATGATTGACTTTAGCAAAGCATTTGATATGTTAAACTATAATATTTTGTACAATAAGCTATCTCGAAGTGGCATACAGGGACCACTTCTGGATTTACTTAAAAGTTACCATTCAAATCGATATACAACTGTTAAAATATTTAATCAAAATAGCAATAAAGTGTTGACCGAGCAAGGGACAGCTCAAGGCTCAATTATTGGGCCTATTGAATATTTGCTGTACGTCAATGATATGAACAACATTTTTAGAGGGGGCTCTGTATATCAATTCGCTGATGACAGCTGCCTGATATCTGCACATAGTAGTATTGAAGAAGCACAAAATGTTATGCAATTCAACTTTGATCAATTATGTAAATGGGCGCACGATGTAGGCCTAGTTGTGAATGCACAAAAGACTAAAATTCTACATATTCATTCCTGTCATAATAAATCACTCATTACACCATGGATAGTTGCTCACACCCATGAGTGCCTACATATAGCAAGTAGTACTTGTGGATGTCCAGGGCTTGAACTAGTTGATGAACAGATGTACATAGGGCTAATAATCGACAACAGACTCAGCTGGCGTTCCCACATAGATCATGTATGTGCTAAATTAAGGTCCATTACTAACAGACTTTCAATCCTAAAATATAAATTACCATATAAAACACTCAGATTAATATATATGGCTCTGGCTGACTCTGTAATTAGCTATGGATTAAGCAGCTACGGAAGAACCTTTCATACTTACATTCAAGATATTTGTAACTTACAACTAAGAATTTTAAAAATTATTGTGCCAAATCACATTAATAGAAAATTTAAAAATAATGATGAAGGTCTATTTCAATATTGTAAAGTAATAAACGTTTTTGATAAAATAAAATACTTAATTCTTACTGAATATAATGAAAATGAAAATATCCAATTGGTAGAATACTCACGACCAAATAACCTTAGGCATTTAGTAAATAACAACAGATATATACTACCCAAAGCGAACAATTTCTATGGAACGCGATTGCTAAATTACTCGATACCAAAGTTCCTGAACCTAGCGAAATGCAGAATATTTATAAAAATGAAAGTAAATACAGACCAAAGTTTAAAAGGTTCTTCCTCAAGCATACAAGACCTAACAACAAAAATATTTTATAAGGTACAAACGTATAATTTAAAATTATATATATTGTATTTTTGTATTATATTTTGAATAAATGACTTAAATTAAAAAAGTTTGCGACTCACGCACAACACATAAACCTTAAAGGTTTCCGTTGGTGTGTAACATAAATATTGTAAATTAGTTATAAGTTTTGTTGAACAATAAATGAAAAAAAAATAAACTTAAACATTTTCTGCCTATAAAAGCTAAAGTTACCTTTGTTCAGTCTTTACTTCTTCCTTTGATTGATTATGGTGACGTGTGTTGTGTAGATCTTACGGAAGAATTACTAAACAAAATGGAACGACTACACAATGCATGCATCAGATTCATTTTCTGTCTGCGCATATATGATCACGTCACACCTTATCGAGATAAGCTGAAATGGTTGAGGATTCGAGGTAGGAGAAACAGCAGGGTTCTCTGCCTGCTCTACTCTTTGTTAAACGAACCTAACGCCCCCAAATACCTTAAGGATAGTTTAACATCCCTCGGCTCGCATCATGATAGAATCCTTCGTTCTGCCTCTAACTCAGCTCTTTCTATACCTTCTCATCATTCTACCTTTGTTTCAAAATATTTTTCTGTAGCAGCAGCAGCTACAAGACTCTGGAATGATCTACCGGTGGACATTAGACAAGCTCCTAACAGGGGTATCTTTAAAAGACTAGTGTATAACACTTTCTGAATGTGTGAATGTGTCTTCTTTTTATTATTCGTTTGGGCTCGCTCTCTCTCTCATCTCATCTTGTGTTTCTGCTTTAAAATAATTATTGTGCTGTGGGTAGTGCTATATTGTGCTGTTGCTGTAATATTTGCTATTTTATATTTATGTATGTATATTATTAATATAGTTTATGATATGTATCTATATGTAGTCTTTATTAGTGTGTATGTATAATATTTGTATACTCTATTTCTTAAATGTATTTTACTGCACCTATTTTACCTGCTTACTGCTTAATTTGTCCCAAAAGTTTGACTGGTAGAGAATGCCTAGCGGCATTAAGTCCGCCTTTGTACTAAATTTGTGCAATAAAGTTTTTAAATAAAATAAATATGTCTACCATCGGGCCGTACGGGCCTGACACACAGAACCCTACCCGCTCCGATTCCCGTAGTAGGAGTTTTCCCGCGGGATTTAGTTGGCCGGAGTTCCAAGCTGGGTGCTTGCAGTTGAAGTCGCCGGCGCGCGAAGGGGTCGAGTATGACTGCCACATATCGACATGGGACTTGTTATATATGTTTTTAGGTGTGCCGAGCACGAATTTGAGGTCCATTTTAAAATCCAAGATGGCGACCTAAAGTTTATTTAAAAAAATCGACATGGGACTCGTTATATATGTTTTTGGGGTAAGTAAGGTCGCCAACTTGAATTTTAAAATGGACCTCAAATTCGTGCTCGGCACACCCAAAAACATATATAACGAGTCCCATGTCGAATTTTAAAAATAAAGTTGAGGCCGCCATCTTGGATTTTTAATGGACCTCAAATTCATGCTCGGCACACCCAAAAACATATATAACGAGTCCCATGTCGATTTTGTCGATATGTGGCAGTCATACTCGACCCCTTCTTCGCTTCTATTTGACGAATGCCTGATAGAATCTATAGTTGGTTGCCCGCAAGGAGACCCAATGGGTCCTTCAGCATTTGCTCCTTCATCTTTATTCATCCTCTAATTCTACAACTTACCTCCGAATTAAATGTATGGTATTTGGACGATGGTACATTAGATGATTATCCTGCAGCAGTACTCGCCGATTTTTCCAAAACTATTCAAGAGTCTAAAGAAATCGGTTTAAATGTAAATACAAGTAAATGTGAACTGTACTTCTCTGGAGCATTTGATCAAAAAATATTTAATTCTTTTGAAAAAGTAGCACCTGGTATACATTTAATCAATAACAAACCATCCCTTCTTGGTGCTCCACTTACTGATGATGGCATTCCTCCAATGTTGGAGTCTAAATTGATTTCTTTCAAAAGTGCATTCTCCAGATTAGAAGATGCAGATCCACATACAGCTTTATTTTTGCTTAAAAATTGTCTCGCGTCACCTCGTTTCATTTACAACTTACGGGCTTCACCAACGTGGGATTGTAATATTTTACTTGAAGTATATAGTATTTTAAAAATTACAATACAAAATATTGTTAACATAAATTTATCCCTTTCCCAATTCATTCAATCTTCATTACCAATATGGTCTGGCGGTTTAGGTGTGAGAAAAGTTTCAGATCGTACAATACCATCATATCTTGATTCTATCTCAAATGTCAAATCCCTTTGGCAATCCATATTGTAAAAAAGTAACAATAACATTACTGGATTATACAGAGAATCTGAAGTTATATCTTTATGGAGGGCGAAATCTACTCTTACAGATTTACCTATACCCCGTACACAACATAAATTAGACAAACCAATAGTGAAATTAATTTTCGACTCTATTCCAAAATTTTCAATTTCCGATGAATCCCGTCTTTTAGCATTTTGTGTTAACGAGTCTGGAGCCTGGTTGCGAGCAATTCCCTTACCCAATACGGGCACGCAACTTGACCTCTGGATTGCAGTTCATTGCAAGTTGCGCGCACGAGTGTTCGGGTAAATTCTTTCACCACTCCGATTCCGCACTCGCCAATCGCCGCGTCGCAACATACCTCCACTCCAACTGCCTCAAATACGAAGTTAGCCGAAGATGGTCGAAGCGTCAGACGGCCGCCCGCCGCCGCCAGCATCGCCATCACCTCCGCACACCGCATCCGGCGACACCATGCCCAGGAGTCCTTCCTTATTGAAAGGGTCCAAGCATCGGGACTGTCTCCGGAGGTCCTCGCCGAGTTTATTGCGGCCATTGCCACCACGCAAACTTCGGACAACGACGAAGACACCGAAGCCTCCGGCCAGCCGAAGCCCAATCTGGACTCGAGGGTGCAGTCGGTCATCGAGCGACTCATCCTAGGAGTCAAGAGGCCCCGCAACAGCAACAGCGGCACCTCGCCATCGCCGGAGGAGAAGAGGGAGCACCGCGACGTCATCTTGCGGCCCCCGCCCTTCCGTGCCTGCACCGCAGCCACTCCATCGGGGTGCTGCCGTCGCCGCATGCCATACGTGTGGAAATGGAGGAGCCCCGGACCTACCGGCACCACTCCCGCAGCGCGATCCAAGGCGCGCACGGGTTGTGGCGCCCAAACAAGACCAACCGAACGAGAGCGTCGCTCGCCCCACCACCGTAGTAAAGTACGCCCGTGCTGACGCTGCTCGTTACAGCTATGCGGCCGCACCGGACCCGCCACCCAGCCGACTGCGGGCGCTCCGCTCGCGGTCGCCGCTTCCCAATCAGGGGCTTCCACCCGCCCCGGCTTCGCCGCCCGCCTGACCACCGATGTCCAGCGTTACATCCCGCTGGGCGCCCGCTTGAGTGCCGCCGGTTTTCCATCTGCGGCTATGCCTGCCTCTACCACCCGCCCTGGTGCGTCTACCCAACGTGCTTCAACGTGCCCAGGCGCACCTTCCCGCCCCGGCGCCCCAGCTTAACCGAGCTTCGTGCGCCCGGGAACCACCACCCCCCGTCCCGGAGCAGCCCAACGGCCATTGGCCGCCGCCCGCGCCGGCGCCGCATCCAATGTCACCGTGCAGCGTGCTGGTACATCCCGCCCAGTTACCCACCGATTGGGTAGCGCTGCCAGCTGCGTCAACAGCGTCGGGGATCACACCGCAAACAATACCTCCTGCCCCGTTTTTCGCCGTGAGCTGCGAAACAAAGCGGCGGGAACCATAGCCCTGTTGACCGCCGGCAGGGCCCCAGTTCGGGCCCGGAGAGGACGGGACAGGTGGCGCGGGGCCCTTCTCTACCCACCACGCTCCAACCTCAGGCTAACGACCTAACGCCGAGGAATTCCGCTCGCAAGCGCAAAAGGCGAGGGGGCCGGAAAAAGCAAAAGCCCCCCGCCATCAGCGATACCATGCGTGGCGCAAAGAGCACTGGAGCTCATTCCAGTGAAGGTTGTGGCCACGCTTCTCCTCGACATATTACGAGCTATCGAGACCGGGAAAGAACCTCAGTCTGCTATCATGTCCGGACTCGCCGGACTTGCTGTTAGCAGAGACGAGTAAGGCACCTCCTGCTTACTTGCGTGTGGTGCATTGGAATGCCTGCGGACTGCGAGAGAACGTCGCACCTTGCAAATATTTCTGAGAGATCAGAGAGTAGACGTGGCACTGATAAGCGAGACCCTCCTCTCCCCCTCGATTCCCTTTAAGATCCCTAACTATATCATTTACCGGAAAGATGAACTTACGGACCATCGTGAGTTAATGGTCTTGGTACGTAGGAACGTCATCCACCGAAAGTGTGCGGAGGTGCATGTGTTATACCTCAAATTGTAGCTAAAGAGTCACTCTTTTATTTTTAATATGATTATAATTTCTGACCATTTGTATGTTGTAACAAAATGCGGCTAAAGTCAAGGAATGAAAAAAATACAAGAATAACCATGTAACTTTCAATTGTTTGGTATTATTTTGTAGTATCAAAACAATAGAAAAAACGTATGTGTGATACCATTTTAGAAAGCTTAAGATGTGTTCTTTGCTATAAAATAAAATGTATTTTAGTACAATATCACTTAGACAAAATCTTTTTTATTTCACACGTACTTATCTTCCATTTTCAAAAATTCATTTGGAGATTTGACATTTACCGAAGCTTCCCGAAGTTCTATTTTTTATTTTATTTGATAGGAAATATAATCTTATTTAACGGTAAAAAGTTTTTTTTTGCGGTTTTATTGCATAACATAGTCAAATGTAATAAAATATAAGAGTAAGAATTTTACTAGATTTATAGGTACTACACTTCCGAACATATTTTAATATTTTTTTTGTAAAAATTTACATATTATACATAGAAAACACGCAGATAAAACCAAACAGATATATTTGGCGGTATTTTTATCAAACATTTCCCACAGAAAATTTTTAGCTCTCATTCCCATGAAGAACCATTTAAAACCAAGGAAACCAACCACATTGTGATAATTTATTTTTATCAAATAATTTTGCTCACGTCTTTGGTTATTATTCACTATAAAATAGTCCACTTGCTCGTAAATTATTAGTTCTTCATTAATTTTTTTCATTAGTAAAAGTTTATTTATTACTTACGCTCCATAATGAGTGAATTCTCGTGTACCAGATGCGACTTAAGTCTTATTTTGATCGAAAGTGATTCAAATTATGTCGTTTATATCTCAATTTATATACGGAACAATTTTGCGGAATCTTCTGACGCAAACATAGCAACAATAATAGCAAACATTCAAAAATCCTTCATAACTCAGTTTCGTCTACGTTATAGTAAAGCGGGGCGGAAGAAAGATCAGTTTTTAAGACAAAACAGCAATTGGTTGGATGGCGTATTTACGGTGAAGCTAGAAACTAGATCCAAGATGGCGACCTAAAGTTTATTTAAAAAAATCGAGTAAGGTCGCCAACTTGGATTTTAAAATGGACCCCAAATTCGTGCTCGGCACACCCAAAAACATATATAACGAGTCCCATGTCGAATTTTAAAAATAAAGTTGAGGTTGCCATCTTAGATTTTTAAATAGACCTCAAATTCATGCTCAGCACACCCAAAAACATATATAACGAGTCCCATGTCGAATATTAAAAATAAAGTTGAGGCCGCAATCTTGGATTTTTAAATGGACCTCAAATTCGTGCTCGACACAACCAAAAACCATATAGGTTTTTGGTTGTGCCGAGCACGAATTTGAGGTCCATTACCGAGTCCCATATCGATTTTATAAAATAAAGTTAAGGTCGCCATCTTTGATTTTTAAATGGATCTCAAATTCGTGCTCGGCACACCCAAAAACCTATATAACGAGTCCCATATCGATTTAAAAAAATAAAGTTATTGCGGCTTTTTTTTATTTTAAAATGGATCTCAAATTCGTGCTCGGCACACCCAAAAACCTATATAACGAATCCCATGTCGATTTTTAAAAATAAAGTTTAGGCCGCCTTCTTTAATTTTAAAATGAACCTCAAATTCGTGCTTGGCTTATCCAATAACCTATATAACAAGTCTTATGTCGATTTTAAAAATAAAGTTGAGGCCGCCATCTTGGATTTTAAAATTGACCTCAAATTCGTGCTCGGCACATCAAAAAACATATATAACGAGTCCTAAGTCGATTTTTAAAAACAAAGTTAAGGTTGCCATCATGCATTTTTAAATGGATCTCAAATTCGTGCTCGGCTCACCCAAAACCCTATATAAGGAGTCCCATGTCGAATATTAAAAATCAAGTTGAATCCGCCATCTTGGATTTTTAAATGGCCCTCAAATTCATGCTCTGCATACCCAAAAACATATATAACGAGTCCCATGTCGAATAATAAAAATAAAGTTGAGGCCGCAATCTTGGATTTTCAAATGGACCTCAAATTCGTGCTCGGCACACCCAAAAACCTATATAACGAGTCCCATATCGATTTTATAAAATAAAGTTAAGGCCGCCATCTTGGATTTTAAAATTAACCTCAAAGTTGTGCTCGGCACACCCAAAAACATATATAGCGAGTCACATGTCGATTTTTAAAAATAAATTTGAGGCCGCCATCTTGGATTTTAAAATGGACCTGAAATTCGTGCTAGTAACACCCAAAACATATATAACGAGTAAGAGATTTTTAAATGGACCTCAAATTCGTGCTCGGCACACCCAAAAACATATATAACGCGTCCCATATCGATTTTTTAAAATAAAGTTGGGGCCACCATCTTGGATTTTAAAATGGACCTCAAATTTGTGCTCGGCACACCCAAAAACATATATAACGAGTCCTATGTCGATTTTTAAAAATAAAGTTGAGGCCGCCATTTTGGTTTTTTAAATGGACCTGAAATTAGTGCTCGGCACACCCAAAAACATATATAACAAGTCCCATGTCGAATATTAAAAATAAAGTTTAGGCCGCCATCTTGGATTTTTAAATAGACCTCAAATTCGTGCTCAGCACACACAAAAACCTATATAACGAGTCCCATATCGATTTATAAAAATAAAGTTGAGGTCGCCTTCTTGGATTTTAAAATTGACCTCAAATTCGTGCTCGGCTCATCCAATAACCTATATAACGAGTCCCATATCGATTTTTAAAAATAAAATTTAGTTCGCCATCTTGGATTTTAAAATGAACCTCAAATTCGTGCTCGGCTCACACAAAAACCTATATAACAAGTCTCATGTCGATTTAAAAAAATAAAGTTGAGGCCACCTTCTTGGATTTTAAAATGGACCTCAAATTCGTGCTCGTCACACCCAAAAACATATATAACGTATATAACTCCCATGTCGATTTTAAAAAATAAAATTGAAGCCGCCATCTTGGATTTTAAAATGTATCTCAAATACGTGCTCGGCACACCCAAAAACATATATAACGAGTCCCATGTCGATTTTTAAAAATAAAGTTAAGGTCGAATCATGTATTTTAAAATGGTCATCAAATTCCTGCTCGGCTCACCCAAAACCCTATGTAACGAGTCCTATGTCGAATTTTAAAAATAAAGTTGAGTACACCATCGTGGATTTTTAAATGAACCTCAAATTCGTGCTCGGTTCACCCAAAAACCTATATAACGAGTCCCATATCGAATTTTAAAAATAAAGTTAAGGTCGCCATCTTGGATTTTAAAATTAACCTCAAAGTTGTGCTCGGCACACCCAAAAACATATATATAGAGTCACATGTCGATTTTTAAAAATAAAGATGAGGCTGCCATCTTGGGTTTTTAAATGGACCTCAAATTCGTGCTCGGCACATACAAAAACATATATAACGTGTCCTATGTAGAATTAAAAAAAAAGAGTAACATTCATACTTGATGATCATTGATTACTGTCGTTGCTACCGGAACCAAAAAATATTTAATAATAATATGTAGGACAATTTACACATATTTCTCTGGTCACAAACTAAGTTACTATGTGTATCAGAAACAACAATATAATACATATTATATATAAACACACAGACCATGACAAACTGTACAGAAAAATGTACTAATATTTATTTGTCATGGAGCCCACGAGCTTCGGATATTACACAAAAGTCGCAACCACAAAAATAATTCCTATAAAAAACGTCAATCGACTGTCGCGGTTACCCCAACTTAATATAGCTTCTCTATGGTGTCAAAAAATTTAATAAAAAAGTTATAGGTAACCGATAAAAAAAACCGATGTTGTTTCGCGATGACTCCGGTTTTCCTTGTTCCAGATTCGAACACTCAAATTTATTCCTAAAACTAAAAAATAGTAATATTATTTTGATTAAAAGTATTTTTTCTATAATTCAAGAACCTATAAGGTTTATACATGGTAAAATTAATTACGTAATTCTTTAGTATCCCCGGCAGCACGAGAGATACACGTCCGTACGCATCAACACACTAGGCGGGACTGGTCAACGGGGTCATATAATTACCTATTATAGCTCTTGGAACTGCTCCGCAAGATTGAAAATCGCGCAAACAATTTTCAATCAATTAAAATGTTATAAGTCACAAAACTAATTTTGTCTATAACATACTTAATAATTTATTTAAGTAAAATTTAGTTAAGTAGTGGATTATAAATTATATTTTCTTGTGAGATGTATTTATTTTAGATTTAAAACTCAACCCGTTTAGATGAAAAATGTCTTTATACATTAAAAAGGCATCATTTTAAAATAGAAAAAGTATTGAAAAAATGTTTTCCAATTAGGTTTTTGGTTAAGACATGGAGAGAGGAACGTCTGAAAAAACTTAAGTTGAAGTGTTTTTATTAAATAGATGTGTGCTTGCCGCTGCAGATATAAGTAAATAAGACTAAAATTTATAGAGCCTCCTCTTAAGACAAAATTAATTTTCAGAGAACTACGATATTATGGCTAGATATATAACTTCAATGTCTACAATCTGTATTATTTATACTTACTACGAAGTTGGAAGCATTTTATGTTATCGGTTCGTTACGAGAGTGTCTGTTTCAAACGCAGCGCTAACAAGCGCCGCCCGGGGCAAATCGAGTTGTCCCGATTTTCCTCCGTAGAAATAAAACGCAATCGCTATATTTATTATATGAAATGCCTAACATGCTTAATCTTTACTTACAAAAAATGAGAAGAATACTTGAGGATGAATTGGTAGGTAGGTAGTAATGAGATATGTCGCTTCGCCTCAGTCAAAACTGTATGGACTTTGACAGTTGATAGTTTGGACTATAAGTGAGAGGTATGCTGTCATCTGTCAAGATCCATACTTTTTCGACTGAAGGCGACATATTTCCTCTTAAGGCCCCTGCAGTCGTCTTAACGCCCATACAACTTCTATTATTACAACTTGTATGTTAGTCGAAGTTCAATTATTATTTTTATGTTGGTAATTGCACGTAAAAATCTTTCTGTTGTAATAAATATTGTTGTTGTATTAAGTGTAATACTATAATAATAACATTAATAAGTATTTTCCGATCTCCAAAAAAAAAATACACAACATAGAAAGAGGCCGACAAAACATTATTTTAATTCTGTGATTTAGGAACCAGAGAAGCTTCGTACCTAGCAGTCGAGTTTTTTAAATAAATATATTTTTCCCGCAAGCACAAGGATATAAGATATGAAAATTTATGTAAAAGCCTGAAAATGTTTATATAATAAATAGATAGATATAGAAACGTATTGCATATTATTGTGTCGCGTATAGCGGATAGGGACGTATTGGGACGGAATCTGCCGATTTCCAATTTCGTAACCAAGAGTGCTGATGTTTGTCCACCTAGGTCGTTTACAAGGAAGGCACCTAAATGTACTTTTGGACCGCCTCCATAGACTAATGGCTGCGCCTTTGACGTTGTATCCGGAGGTCGTAGGTTCGACGAACCCATGGCAAAAATATTTGTACGTTTTTCTGTACAGTTTGCCATGCGGTGTTGAAATTATTAAATTTATTGGTATCACTGTTTCTGGTACGCATACAAGCCTAAGCTTAGTTTGTGACCAAGGAAATATGTGTGTAATGTTGTTCGTTCATATTATTATATTACTTTACCTAAGTAGGGAACCTTCCTAATACTACAAACTAAAATTAAGTTAGTCCAAAATATATAGATAATATTTAGTAGGTACACTTTGGATACTCGACTCAAAATGTATAAAGTGAGTGTAGGTACTTATTTTTTTTTAAATATTACATACTAGATATGATAACATATATATGATATATTTTACCTACTAGATATGATAACATCCGAAATTGTAACATTTTTAATTTGTTGACACCCAGTTTTTATTGTTTATAATTCAGCGGCAAATTGCAGTGATTTAGCATTGTATTCCGACATATTCTGCTTTTTGTTTTCTATTACCTATATTAATTACCTACAATAATATAGCTGTGTTGTGATCATTTTTAGAGAGCAAATAAACTACTTATCATATGTGTTCGCTGTTAGCAAAAACATTATTTGATCGCTGAATTTTAGGAGTAATTTTAGAGATTTGCACCTATTCTATCAGTCTTACCTTGGCTGGAAACATCTTGTTGTGCCAAAATATTGTGTACCTAGATAATGTTTTAACGTACTTGTGTTTCTTTAAATTTTGAATATGTACCTATGAATTGTCTGTAATCATTTTTAATGGTTATATTTGTTATAGATACAATAATTATCAAGTCAACTTAAAAGTAGAATTCTCGGAAATAATATCTGTGTTACTAACTGACAAGTTTGCCAGCCATAGAAAATATTTTCAAAGGTATTTCACATATAAAAATACAAATGGAAATCACGTGGACAAACTTCATGCAAAGCGTTGAGCAGAGAGGTGCTCTGGCAGGGCGGCGAACTCCCGCCCGCCTAATGGAAAATCCCGGCTTCAATAGTCCGCAAATAGTACACACCAATGTTGTTTGTAGCTTTACGAGTTTGTCGTTGTACAGCGCGGTATGCGATAAGTGTCGGTTTTCAGTTTAAAGAAGGTAAACTACTGGGAAAATCTTAATACCGTCGTTGGTACATACAAGGTACATATAAGGTGTTTCATTTTTATCAGTACCACTATTCATATTTATTAAAATATATCTAGGTGGTAGTCTCATATCTCAGTGCGGTTACGAAAGAAGCAGTTAATTTAACTAAAAAGCAGCGAGGCTATTAAAGTAGGCTTATAATGCAAATTCGACTTTGTAGTCGCCAATTATGTAACCGCATCATTTAGCCGGCATAGTAGTCTCCTTTCAGGGTGGAATTGATGATAATAAATAGTGATCGAAAATAAATTCGGGTGCAATTATACCTAAATTTTTTTTTAAATATATTTTCATAAAAAAAACAGATTCCCGGAATTTTTTAGTCGGCACAGTTGATCAAATAGATAAAAGGTCACATGCCGGGCTCCAATGAACCATACTTGGGGCTTTGCAAATAAACTCGCTAGCATCCACGGACCTATCTTTTAAACATAATTAATATACCTTCACGACTTCGACACGAGGCATTTTAATTTAAATAATATGTCGTTAAATTACAATTATTATGAGATTAGGTACAACATAATGTCTTTATGACTGTTTGTAGTTGTGTCTAACTTTATACAGGAGACTACTGCATCGATTTATTGTCGAGGTGGTAGTCTTCTTTTAGGGCGCGGTTACTAAATGGGTGGTTGAATTGACGATAAGGCAGCGAATATATTAAAATCGCAATCGCATCATTTAGCCGGTATAGTGGGAGCGATCTATGTTGTTTAAGAACAATTATAGATTGACTCCATTCATGGACTTTGTAGGTCTGCTCATGACCAGGTAGATACAAAGTCACATGCCGGGTTCCAATAAAATAAAACTTATATAAAATTTATAATTTTTACTAAATTTTGTTAAATTGGGGGCGTGAATTTTGCCAGCCCTGCCACCTATAGTTACGCCACTGCTCAGGGTACCCAGCGGTGGGATTTTATTTATAGCCGAGGGTATTCTCAGTCTACACCAAACAAGTGTCCATCTCGGAACAAATGTCCAGCTGGAACAAGTGGCCGGTTCTCCAACCTAAACAGAATAAATACAACAAAATACTTTCGCTTTAAATATAATTACGAAACAATGTGAACGTACAAACTAACAACAACTTCGTTAAAGTATTATTCCTGTAAACATGCTATAACAGCGTTTGGATTGGCAAAATAACTTTTTTAATTTGCTATCGGAAAATGCACCTGAATGTGGAACTACAAACAAACGGGATAAAAAAGTAAACGAGTTCGATGCAGGCAATTTACGGGAATTTGTATTTCCATCGAACGGTTGGAGGCCACTGCCCTATTTTCTGTAAGTCGCAAAAATGGACAGAAGGCGCTGGGTGTCCTAAATGTGTAACTAGGAGAGAATACCTAAGAACGACAGTTTTAAAGTTAATCTATGCACACAATAAAATAGTAGACTGTCCGTGGCTTATAATGAAGATTATGGAATTTGTACCGCTGCCCTATTTTCTGAAAGTCAGAAAAATGGATAGAAAGCGCTGGGTGTCCCAAATGTGTAACTAGGAGAATACGTAAGAAACATAGTTTTAAAGGTAATCTAAGTACATAATTTAATTGTAGACTGTCCGTGGCTGTAGGTATATTGAAGATTTTGTAAAAAAAAACAACTGGAACACGCGAGATATAAGTAAATAGGACATTTTTTATTTATGTAGGTTTTTTTTTCTTTATTTGTTACGTAAAAACCACTCATTGGATTTAAAATCGAATTATTGAAAGATAAGAAGCTTTATTGTAAATAACATTTCAAAAAAATCGACCTATTAAAAAATCAAATGCTATTATTTGTTTAAAATTTGGTTAGAAACCCCATAGCGCCACATCGTATCACACGCCCAGGGGGCTTAGAGAAAATCGACTACATACCTTCGATGGAATCGCCTTCAGTCAAAAATTATGGATTTTGACTGTTGACAGCGAACATCACGCCTAGAGGAACGGTTGAAAACTGTTAAATTTCATATTAATTTGACTGATGAAATTTCATATTAATTTGTCAAAATTTCCCGATTCTTTTGTGCGTGTTATTTATTATAAACAAAATAACACACACAAAAGATTGCGGGAACCAGCAAATAGGTACCTATGTAAATATAACTGATAAATATTTTTTAAAAAATCATGACTATTTTTCATAGTATTTTTGTAGTGTTGTACTCTCTATGATATTATTAAGGCTTCACAGTGTATAATACCCTATGGCTTTGTTTACATATTCGTTTATTTTAATTGCATTGTTCTTATTTACGCTATTGTTGACAACGTGCAAATACATAATTGTTATTTGCTATTCATTGTTATATATGCTACGTGGTGGCCAAGTTAAAAACACTTAGGTCCCTGGTTCGAACCCCGGTGTGTAGGTACCAATAATAATTATCTTGATTTATATTTTTTGATGATTATCATTTTTAATCTAAATATTTATGTACATTTATTTAACATATATATATATATATATTTAACAACGCCGGTATAGTGCCTCGGAAAGCACTACCAACTAGTGAAATTGTTTATAAATGGGTTATGAGTCTGTCTTTACTGTTGCAATCGCCCGATAGTTTGTGTACAAAATATAAATCGTTAGTGATGTTCCGTGTCCATATTTCGATAAGTGAATTTCACTTATTTGCATAAATATTTATGTAGCTTGGTGTAACGTGTTTTAGATTTTGCGAAGATTTAACAAAAGACAAATAGCTTAATTAAGAAAAAAATACATATTTTACTACAAAATTTGATTTGACTTAAATGAAGATAAAGAAGAACGGTCATAGCCCATGTATTTTCAGACCCAGGCTTAGAAGCAGCGTTCAAAAATTAAACCTATCCAGTTCGATAGAGGAAAATACATATAATAAAATTGTTAATAACATTGAAGTATGAGAAGTTGGGAGAAAAAAGTTATTCTCATTTGAATTTCAATTTGAGGTTATGTTATGACTAGTTATTAGGTTAGTGTAGCGAACAATTTCCGTCGGCGAATTATTAATCCGCAAAATTATTAGTAGCGTTTCCTTGTGCTGCACTGTAGTCTTGTGTAGTACATGTACTAGAGTACTAAAGGAATTAATTCCCTATACTGAATGAGAATGAACTATTCATCAACGTAGTTGCTCTTCGGTCATTTAGTTCATTTTAAAGTCGAGATCACAGCTCACGAGATCGGTAAGAAATCTGAGGGAACGAAAGAGAAGACGTGATATAGGAAATCTCGCAAGCGAAGGAGTCGCCAAAAGAATAATAAAGACACGAAAGAGAAGACGCGATGCATGGTTTCGCGTGAACCAAAGAGATGTAAGATGTACTAGTTCACTATTCGTCGCGTCCTCCGAGGGCATTCGTACGAGCTCGGGCACTGCTCGGGTATCGAAATGTGTCTCGGTCGCGCTCGCGCGTATTTGCTTATCGCATTTGTTTTCTCTCTCTACTGACACGGCTCCTAAGCTCTCGGAGTGTACTAGTTCGTTTCTTTCTTTTTGCTTTGTCTTTAGTCATAAGCGCGAGCACGAATGAATGCACCGAGTACTAGTACTTTTTGTATTTTTTTTTTCTGTGGTACTACTTAGTAATACGGTAAAGTTAACAAGGGGTTCACAGGTTTTCCGGAGAATACTGCATGGTTTTCTTGTCGAGGTGGTAGTGTCGTTTCATGGTGCGTTTACGAAACAAGCAATTTGACGATAAAGCAGCAAGGATATTAAAATAGACTCGTAATCTAAATACGTCTTAGACGCCGTCCATTTCGTAACTGCATCATTTAGCCGGCATAGTGGGAACGATTAAAATTGTTAAATAGTATTGATCGACCTCATTCGTGAACTTTGTAGCTTTGCTTAACATCAGGTACCTACTAATATGAGTACAGCATGTGATTTTGTTGTAAATACCTACAACCAAATCACATGCTGTACTCATATTAAAACAAAATGTTTTTCGACTCAGGAATCTACTGTACTAAAGTACTAAAATAATGAACTAGTACATTTTAAAGATTGTACTAGTTTGGAGCGATCTTTTCAAAGACTGAGCAAGCACAAGCCTACTGCACTGACAGAATAATATTATATAATCTGTAGATGATATATCGTCGCTCTTTTTTTTTATTAATTATTTTAACATAGCACTGGATCAAGTCCATCGGCCTATCGTCGCTATATTTTTATTTTATTTTTATTTTGTTCATGCGATAAATGGACAAAGGGCATTCAATACTATACGGCCTTTTCTTTTTCTTCCAAAACAATGTGAAATCTCTCTTTATTTTGTTAAATCTTAATCCAGATAAGCAAAAATAATATGTATTAATGTATAAAGCATTTTTATTTCTGCATGATGTGAACAAATATACAGAAAAGGTAGAAGAATCAGCACGTAACAAAAGTTGTCAGAACTTTTTTTCCCAACTTCTAAAATTATTTTGAATACTGGAAAATAATGCTTAAATTATCTGTTATTAAGTAAGCATATCGTTGTTTGTGAACGCTAAGCTTTTCCGGTTGGGTCCAGAATGACCGTTCGCCTTTAGAAATCAAGATATAGTTGTTCACTAGTTATAATTTTGGTAGGTCAGCAATCTATTAAGTTTTAGCTGAAGGTATACCCACCTACTGAAAGTTAAAAAAAAAACTTGTTGAATAAAAAACATTTATTAATAAATTTTTGTTACAAAGCACTAACATCGAATCCGGAAGCGGCTAGCGTATCCAAAAGCGCTGAATATTTCTTGCTATGATTTTGTAAACAGGACTCGGAGGGACCCGCTGCCAACAAATCGGCTACGGCAGAAGTTAATGCTGACAAGTCTTCTGCTTTATCCGCTTTCTGTGCCAGAAAATAAAAACATAATCAATTTTTACAATTACAATATTCTCTTAAATTAAATTACTTCAATAGAATCGTACCCGCATCGTAATAGAAACATGCTCGCATTTTTTTTTGACAATTTTCTATTGGCGATTTGTTAGCATAATAAGAAATATGACAAATTAAGCTATTGTCATTCTATTACGATGCGATTTTGACACGATTCAACTCAGTATATTTAGTCTGTGGGCTCATTTTAGCAACTTAAATTTGAGGTGGTAGTCTCCTTTCAGGGCTCAATTACAAAACGGACAATTGATTTTACGATAAAGCATCGAGGATACATAAGTGAGACTTGCAATGCGTCTGACGTCTTAGTCGTCGGCCATTTCGTAACTGTATCATTAACAATATATTAATCGAGATATTCTACATAAGTAGGTACTCACTTGAAATGTGATCAAAGCACATACGGAAAGTTTTTGTAAGTTCAATATTTCACATCGTCTGAGATAAGCTTCTGCCGTTTCTTTGACCTGTTCAGCGGTGACTGCGCTAGGCATATCAACGTGAACTCTTGCCACTTCACTTTGGGAACAGGCGTTTAGGGAATCGCAAACTTCTACCCAAACTGATGTTACTCCATCTATTGTAAGTAAAAAGCATGAAAATAAATAATAATAAAATTTGGGTATCAAGTCAATTTGGATGGATCGAAATTGACTTGAATTTTAAAAAGTTATTTTAAAAAATCCTCCAAAAAGCTTGTGATAATGATATTTATTAACAAATATGCCTATGGAATTATTACAATCCCTGGAGTTGACTTGACGCCCATATAAACGTACTTCCAATATTACGATTATTAAAAAAGGTTTTTTTTTTCTGACATCGAAAAAAATAAAAATAAAGACCCAACACAAAAAGATATACAATTACGAACAGAAATAATATTTTAAATCTGCGACGAACTGTATTATTGGAAGTGCGAAAGTATTTAAAAGCAGGTTCTCCATACAAAATTATTAATGGAGAACTCGGAGTTCGCGATTACGAGTGCCCTTAATTAACTTTTGAGAAAGTGAATAATATATTCTATTTTAGAAAAACTTGTTATAATTATTATAATCAATATATTATACACTCTCACTGAGCGATAAAAAACTATTTTAAATAAAATATAAATTTATTCTATTTTATTTGTTGCATTGCAGTGGGCAATTTTTACAACCAAAAAGAAAATTGATATTATTTTGACATGACAATAAAATAAATTAACGTTTTTCTTCTTAAATAAAATCTTCATAAAATGTTGTGACTAAGGTCGCAACAATCTCCGGGGCCTTGAAAATAACTACTCTTCAATTTTTACTGGTAGAGGGCATAAACGATTGATAGCTCGACGCAACACACCTTTTTGAGTTTTCACATCAAAAACTCTACATTTGTTATCCGATCCTGGATATGATCTTATAATTCGACCTAATGGCCAATTTAATGGTGGATTATTTACTTCCTTCAATAAAACAATTAGTCCTTCTTTTAAATTTGGTTGTTCCTTGCGCCATTTAGGTCTTGCTTGAAATTCAGAAATATATTCACTTTGCCAACGTGACCAAAAATGTTGGCGTGCTTGCTCAATGCGAGCGTATCTTGATAGATGCGATACATTTGCATCTTCAAATGAGGGCGATAATAAACTTGTAAGTGGTCTCTCAATTAAAAAATGACCTGGCGTTAAACAAGATAGATCATTAGGGCTTGAGGATAAAGGAGTTAGAGGCCTGGAATTAAGTATGGACTCGATTTGAGCAAATAATGTACCAAAGTTCTTTGAAAGTAAAGTGCGTATTTCCAACAACGCGCTTCAAAAAACATTTTGCCGACTTCACGGCCGATTCCCACAACCCTCCGAAATTCGGCGAGTAGGCAGGCAAAAATTTAATTTAATTCCCTCATTAGTAGCGACACACCAGGCATTAAACAATTAATAAAACTACCAATGGCACGATTAGCACCGACAAAATTCGTGCCACTCCCTATACCTACGTCCCTATAATTATACGTTTGAAAATATAATTCTAATACCCAGTGTAGGGATTAATGGATGAGTTATTTCGCCGATGGTATTAGGAGGCAACATCTAATAAGCGGCGAGCGTATTGCAGTGTTTATGATAGTATAGCCTCATTGTATGAAGCGGTCACCCATCCCAGAACCGGCCTTGTTGATATCTACTTAAACTTGTTATTAGTTTCGCAGTGACTTAACCGGCTGGGGCCGCTTTTTTACCCAATAATTTACCAAAATACTTTACCAATATAAGGCAAATAGGATTCGACGGCAAAATATTCCACATAAGAATTCAGGAGGAGAGTGACATCTTCATCAACTCTGGTAAAGAAATTATATCGCAGAGGAGAGTTGTGATCTTCTGCTGGCTGAGTCCGTATTGTGAATACTGTCTCCAATGCGGTCCCAACCATTGGGCTAACCTAAAATATCAAATTAAGGGTTTATCAACTGCAAATTGTATAACTATAGAAAATCGAGCACCTGTGTGGGATGCCCCTTGTCAGGCACAAACACGAAAGCGTCGCAAATACTCTCAATTAACTGCAGATTACGAGTTTACGGCGCTTGCGTTCGAAATAGTGCACTAAGTCCGTGGTCGTCTTAAAAACCTCGGAAGAGGCTGGTTCTCGTCTCAGGTGACCCAAGGGCTGGCAGTCACGTTGCTGAAAATCTTAGTATTGACAATTTTTATAATCAATTTATTACAATAAGAAGCAACGCTGCCAGTGCTTTGAGAACTATGCAACGCTGGCGCGACTTGGACTGTGTATTACACAGGCCAGTGGACAGTATTGGAAGCTGATGATGATATTATTTACCTAGTTATCCCTTGCTCCCAATAAAGTAAAAAACGTCTAATATTATAGTCATGTTTCAGCATCAGAGTTACAGTTTACTCACAGACCTAGGCGGCAAGCAATTCTAGGTCTGCGAGTTTACTTTACTTGAGAGGTCTGAACAGATTTCTTAATATTATTGAATTTTTCAAGCGGTGTGTATAAAATGGACGGCTTTTTAATTATCTTTATTGGAGCACTGCATGTGACCTTGAATCTACCTGATTTTAATTAGACTTGCCATCCAAGCAGATCCATAAATGCGATCGATCAAAGGACCACAACAACAGACTAAAACATTACTAGGTCACTTGACGGTTCTTTCAAGATGATTGTGGTGGTAACAAAACTGGTTGATTGGCTTATCATACCTAAACACCAGCCAGAATAATATCCGTCTCCGTAGAGTAGTGGTTATGCCTTTGGCGTTGTATCCGGAGGACAAAAAATATTACTCGTAGTAATATGTGGTTTCAGGTACACTTAGTACAAGCCTAGAGCTTAGTTTGTGAGCAGATAAAATGTGTAAAATGATCCTACATATTTTAAAAATACAGAAACGAGGCGTCTAATATAAATTCATATTTTTTGTCGCCAGGAGTACAGAATACAAAGTAATCTTACCGTTATTTCTCCAATCGAAGGACTATAGTTCATTTCGAAGTTCACATCAGCATAAACAGTTCCAGCAGTGTCACAGTTGAATGTTAACGAACAACCACATTCAGCCACCAAACGAGCCCTTCCTGGTGTGGCGTCGATTTCAGCTGTTAACTGACGCCATTCCGTAGCATTGTTGAAGTCTGCCAGCTCTGTTAGAAAGTTTTCTTCGATGGATAATATCGTAATCGTGTCTGTGATAGCTTCCCCGTGCTGGAAATTAAAAATAAGTATGAATCTAAATATAACGTCAACGAACAGCCACATTTAACGGCCAGACGAGCCCTTCCTGGGATCAGTTTTAGCTGTCAACTGGCGCCATTCCGTAGCATTGTTAAAGTCTGTCAGCTCTGTCAGAAAGTTTTCAGCATAACAGTCGTGGCGTCATCTCATATCCTTTATTCTTTTTTGTACAGAGGGTCAGCATGCCAATCCAGCGCGAAAACGCCGCCAGCGTCATGGTCGTCACACGTCTTACCGCTTATGTTAGGTAGCTGCTTTTCTGACCCATTTTTCATTTCCCTTACCTTTTACATTATTTATTTGAGTTTTGATTTAGTAGGTAAATAAGTGTGTTTATTTAAGTTTTAATTAATCTTTATTCTAAATTGGTCCGTAAGCTTTGGAGATATGCGATACTTTTAATCTGTATATTACGAGTAAATATAATGCATCATCATCACGGGTGCCTTACGGCGCCCGAGACCGCCTACACGGCCCCAGGGTATACAGCGGAGGGGTTTTTAATCTCACCCCGTCGTAGCCGATGGTATGAGTCTACACCGAACAAGTCGCTAGCTCGTCACGATGTTTTGAATATACTCAATAACCCATCTATAAACAGTTTTACAAGTTGGTATAGTGAAACCGGGACCGACAGCTTAACGTGCTCTCCGAGGCACTATAGTGGTGTTGTCAAACTACCTACGATGCAGTAAAATAGTGTTGTTAAACCAAAGGTACATACATTTTTAGATTAAAAGCTCTTTGGTACACATTGGGGTTTGCAGTTCCAGACCTAAGTGTTTGTAAGTCTAAGGTCTTACCAACTCGGCTACCACGTATATATTTTAGTTAGTTTATAAATTATAACCACAATATCTCATTGTGTTTCATCCAATACGAGTACATTAATTTAATTACTACGAGAGCTAATTATAAATAGGATTATTTTAGAGATTTAAGTATTTACTATTTTAAAATTGTGGATTATTTAATTAAGTACGGGTTAGGGTTTATTTTGTCGCAAATAGGTACAAAAATATGTTTAAATAAATTTCATACTTTATAGATTTAGGATATCGATTTGACGACGAAGCAGCGGGGATATGAAACTAGACTCGTAACCGGATCATTTAGCCGGCATAATAGGAACGATCAATTTTGTTAAACAACAATATATTGATTGACCCCATCCAGGGACTTGAAGGTCTGCTTCCCATCAGGTGGATACAAAGTCACGAGCCGTGCTTCAATAAAAAATAAAAATCTATACGAAAGTAACTTTATTACGTTTTTACGTTTAAACTGCTGAGCCGATTTCGATGAAATTTGGCATGGAGATGGTTTGAGACCCTGGGAACGCCACAGCGTACATTTTTAACATACCTATTGGGACTGCAAAAATTCTAGGTGTTTGTATTTTAAAAGAAAGATTTTTAAATACACCAGATAGTCAAAAGTGTTTTTAAAGAAAAGTTAAATATTTAATAATATATATTGTTTTTGATTGATTGCTCATTTGTACAAATACCTAAAGTAAGGAGTAAAACAGGCCTGATACTAGTATATATAAGTACAAGACCCACAGGTATCATTTACAGGCTGATAATCTTTTGTGGCAAAGTACCAGGTTAAACTGCAAGAAGGCGCAATGTCACTGGCATTTCCTACTAGCGATATTATTCCGCCTTCATTAACTATTCGATGTAGAGGCGAAATCTGAAATTGAAAATTGGAAAGTCTACTGCATCGATTTATTGTCTAGGTCGTAATTTCCTTTCATGGTTGTTATGAAACTGGCGATTGATTTGACGATAAAGCAACTAGCGATATTAAAATAGGCTAATAATGCAAATACGTCTTTGCCGCCGCCCATTTCCTAAGCGCATTTAGCCGGCATAGTGGGAGATCAATATTATTAAACAACAACGTATTGATAGATCCCATTCATGGACTTTGTAGGTATGCTTCCCATCAGGTAGATACAAAGTCACATGCCGTGCTCCATTAACAAAGTTGTAGCCCCGCAACTTTGAAACTTTTTATTATGTATCATGAAGCTAAAAAAACGCGCCCGTAGCGGCGCGCGGACGGGCACAGTTTTTACCTTCATGATTTTAATGAAAAGAACGCAAGCTTGGCTTCATTCTTACAAAGCTTGGCTATGAAGCTTATTCATTGTGAGTATCTTTCAGTTATTCGACTTTGAATCCAATGAGTGGCTTTAGGGAATGTAAAAACAAACAAACCGACAAACAGGCCTTAATAATAAAAAAAAGATTTTTTCAGTTTTCTATTCAAGCAATGTAATCTGTTTTTTAAAACGGAAACGTTAGGTTGTCGAAATAACGAAGTCCTATAACTATGACATTAAACAAACACCAACCAAAACTCTAAAAAGGTCATGCACTCTATTCCCTTGTATTACAGGTGCATTTGACTCGATAGCCTAGCCATTCTGTGTCGTGGCTATATTGTACTTAAGGCTGAATTCGTATTTATGACGTCATTACCTTCTGTCAAATTTCCCAAAAATTGAAAATTGAACAGTTGAGCCTAAAGTCACTCTGTTGAAATGTCATTGTATGGAGTGTAAGTAAGCTCAGTTACATAGTTTATTATTTTAGATATTATGTGCTTTAAAAAATCTTGCTATTTAATTTTAAGTAATGTATTATCGAACTAGTCAAGAAATGTGGATTTATTTGATGTTTAAATGATGCTCTACTATAATTTCCCGACACGCTTAAGTGTGATATTACCGCCACATTTACAATAATAATATGTAGGTCAATATCCACATATTTCTCTGGTCACAAACTAAGCTCTAGGCTTGCACTATGTGTACCAGACGAAACGATATAATACATATAAAATTTTATAGGCACCCAAACTGTCACGGTCGCCAAATGTTGTATTTTCTCTTGTTTATAGTATAATAATCAGGTATTTAATGTATTTTAGGGAATAAAGGAATTTAAGGAAAACAAATTTGTAACATTTCAATATCTCTTTTTATCTATCCATCACAATAGCTATATAACTACTTTAAAAAAATAAAAAATAAACATTTTTCACACATGACAAACTTTACAGAAAAAACCTTTTTTTTTTGCCATGGGTGGGAATCGAAACCCTCTTGGGTTCGATTCCCTTCGGATACAAGGCCACTTTCGGCCAAAGGTGCAATTTAATTAATATACTTATTTTATCAGTTTTAATTTATTATTAGTCATTGGTAATAGTGACTGTCAGCCTCTGTAATAATCTATATTTAAAGAAACAGATATTTGCGTCAGCCCTTTAAAAAAATGCATAGACATAAAGTCACGATTCTATGCTGGTTAAATTATGTACTTACGCAATACTTACTTCTAGAATAGGTAATCTTGGTTCTACAGTTTCTATAGACAAACTTGCTTTAGTGGAACTTGTACCACTTTTTACAGTAACTTCAATTTCATGTCTGGAATATTTATTATTTCATTAGAAACTAATAACTAATTCCATGTAGCTTTGTATATAATTATTTGCCCGCGATATCGCATGCATATTTTTTTTTATATTTAACATTTCGAGTTTTTATCTAAAGTGATTACTGAGATTATAAAATTATTTCTGTAATATACTCCTCATATTGTCACAATTTTTCTTTAGTTGTCCGGAGCACTAAGTGCGCAAAAACTTGACCGCTATTTTTTAACCGACTAAAAAAACGGTTGGAGATTCTCAATTTGACGCGTATGTTTTATTTTAATTATGTTACCAAATTGGTCCAGGAATTCACAATATGTATGATTAGTGTATATGTAGACGTGGAGTGTGTGTTAATGAGTTTTAAATTGTTGATACAATAATTCTAAGTATAAGCATTGATGAAACCTTAGAATTATGATCTCCGGAGGCCAAATAGTTTGCCAAATCATTTTTTATATATTGCACTGGCCACAAACTAAGCTCTTAGGCTTGTACTGTGTGTACCAGAAACAACGAATGAGTTTTAAATTGTTGATACAATAATTCTAAGTATAAGCATTGATGAAACCTTAGAATTATGATCTCCGGAGGCCAAATAGTTTGCCAAATCATTTTTTATATATTGCACTGGCCACAAACTAAGCTCTTAGGCTTGTACTGTGTGTACCAGAAACAACGATATAATACTTTTTTTTTTTTTGTATCATCACGGGTGCCTTACGGCGCCCGAGACCGCCAAGACGGCCCCAGGGTACCCAGCGGAGGGATTTTATTCCCACCTCGTCGTAGCCGATGGTATGAGTTTACATCGAACAAGTGGCTAGCTCGTCGCGAATTATATTTTATAAATACCCAGACTATGACAAACTGTACAGAAAAAATTGCTAATATTTTTTTGTTATGGATGGGAATCTAACCCACGACCTCCAGATACAACGTCAAAGGCGCAACCACTAGTCTAATTCGCAAACTACTTTATTAAAAATCTGATGACCGTCGAGATAAGTCATTTTTCCTACAGAGGATTAGCTTGGAGATACAAAGAGGTAACGCAGCGTGCATACTCGTTACTATGGGTAACACTGCTGGGTTGTTAATTATTTTTGTTATATGTATCTTTTTTTATATTGTTTTAGATATTATTTTATATTTATATATTACATAGTTACATAAATAACTATGTACAAAGGCTTAAACTAGATATTAAATGTACATATATTTATATATTGGATATGTTACATACTTACATTTAATATCTAGTTTAAGCTTTGTCATACGATTATAAGGGTTATGTGAATAACCTCCGGTACATACGTAGTTAATATAGTTTTTACTCACGATCCAATATCAGATAATTCATTAAATATTTCCAAAATATGAGTATCTTCGCTCTCAAAGCCTTCGCACGGGTCATCATAAAAAATACACGTCCATTCAAACTGCAACTGATTTCAAATCTTTTTTTTTTTCAGTTATTTACAGAATATAGAAACATAACAGCAATGCGTCGTTTGTGGAATTATTAATCATTTCATGTGCAAAATTTCAGAATACCTACCTGAAATATGAATACTCTATATTCAGGTTTTTAAATAATAAATAATATGTGAGGACACTACACCACGGGATTTAGTGTTCTAAAAGTGCAGGTCGATTTTTCCGTCACATTGCCATCAATGACGCAGGACGCTTGCCGTTATATCAATTATTTTATTTTATAGCTTGAGTCGAGATGATAGCAAACGACCAGCTTTACATGTTGATACAGCCATACTTTTGCCCCATCCCATCTTCATGGAACCTCTGTTAGAGCGGGCGCTGCGGCGGAACAAGCACAAACTAAACAAGCGCCGAAAGTATGTAACCATTTCTAATGATCACATATTTTCGGTGTTTGCTGAGGAAACAATGGGCCCGTGGGGATCAGAATCAAAGTAATTATACAATGAAATAGCACCAATGCTCATCGACATCTCTGGGGACAATAGAGCTGGTAGCTTTTTCACTCAAAAATTAAGTATAATATAATAAGTATAAGTTAATTCAAAGACAGCATTACCAAATACGCTGGCAGCATTTCCTGCTGCCAGCGTATTGGGTACCGTGCCATTAATGGACAGTGATTTCGTCGATTTTCTAAATTTGTAACTCGTAAAAACAAATTATCTAATAATAACGAGGGTAAGAGGCCGGTGTGACTGTAACTCCATAGCACAAAGGTAGAGCACTTATATGGGACGCCACCTGTGTGGACACTGTAGGTCCCAGCTATATAGACATAACGTCTAAATCCTCCGGCGGTGTTTTGTCCGACTACATTACTACCTAAACGCTACGAAAATGCTACGACGACTTTTTATATAACATTTCGCAAATTGTATATGGTTTTACTACATTCCTATAAAGTTCGATGGCGATGCTACGAAAGTGCTATTTTGACATCACTATTACTATTTTTGGCACGGTACCCAATACGCTGGCAGCATTTCCTGCTGCCAGCGTATTGGGTACCGTGCCATTAATGGACAGTGATTTCGTCGATTTTCTAAATTTGTAACTCGTAAAAACAAATTATCTAATAATAACGAGGGTAAGAGGCCGGTGTGACTGTAACTCCATAGCACAAAGGTAGAGCACTTATATGGGACGCCACCTGTGTGGACACTGTAGGTCCCAGCTATATAGACATAACGTCTAAATCCTCCGGCGGTGTTTTGTCCGACTACATTACTACCTAAACGCTACGAAAATGCTACGACGACTTTTTATATAACATTTCGCAAATTGTATATGGTTTTACTACATTCCTATAAAGTTCGATGGCGATGCTACGAAAGTGCTATTTTGACATCACTATTACTATTTTTATAAAATATTACCTTTTCCGAAAATTGTATATCAATTGATGTACTACGAAGTTCGCTACGATAATGAAGCTACGAAAATACTACGACCACATAAAATATTAGTTAGGAAAGTGTGTATGGAATATAAAATTATTGGCTTCATATAGACTAACCATACTTTCGAAAAATACAAGGCTTAAGCTTTTCAATTAATATTTAATTTTCTTACGTGAAATTCATCAGACAAATAGTCGTGGTTAAAAACCTCTACTTGTACAGTGAAATATGTAGAAGTACTGACAACCAGCGCATCACTGCTTAATGCTGCTTCGAGCCCTCTCTGCAACACCTGTACTGAGTAATGCATCTGAAAAAAAAAACAGAATCAGCCAGAAATTCTTTGCTTCACAAACTTGTGGCGTCGTTGAGCGTATTTTCCCGCCTTTACTTTATGGTAACAGTGCTCTGAATTATGTATATGTAGTTTATGTATTTATATATATTTAAGATATATTTAAGTATTGTAATATACTTATAGATTGTAAAGTATTTTATATAGTATTGCACCTACCTCACTTATTAACTGCTTTAATTGTCCCGAAGGTGTGACTGGTAAACAGTGCCTGGCAGAATTAAGATCGCTTTTGTGTTTTGTATGCAATAAGGAATTAAATAACAATAATATAATATATATTTCTAAGGACTTAGATCTAAATGAATCAGTAAGCCAGTCGATGGAATAGACTCGTAATGCAAATTCGTCCTTGTTGCCGCCCATTTCGTTATTGTTTAGCGATAATTTATTGATCGCCCCATTCAAGGACTTTGTTGGCCTGCTTAACATCAGGTAGATACAAAGTCACATTCTGTGCTCCTATAAAAAAAAAGTTTGCACTATCAACTTGGAGTTTACCTGTTTCGTGCACGGACAACTATATGTCGCGCGTCGGAAAGCCACCATCTTTCTATAAGTGACCCTCGCGACTACGTCTGCGTAACTTTAACCGTTTACGCAACCCTCGCAACGGAAGCTCTCAATAGCAATACCTTTTCCCCGTGTTTGTAACATTGTTCATTGATGGTCTGCTCCTATTAGTCGTAGCGTGATGTTAAGTAGCCTAAACCCTTCCTCGATAACTGAGCTATCCAACTCTAAAAAAAAAATCAATAGAAACCAGTAGTTCCTGAGATTAGAGCGTTCAACCAAACAACCTCTTCAGCTTTATAATATTAGTATAACGGAAGTTGACCGGAACAGTTAGTCGGTCAATAAAATCGCTACGTTACTTTCACAGCTTACCTGATTAATAAAAGCACTATCGCTAGAGCGTACAACTTCACAGGTTATGTCATAACCATGATTCACTATCAATGTCCCTGGAGGGATAGTTAATCTGGCACCAATGTCCTTGCTGGTCCACTCATCACCAGTTTCCAAGTCATCTAATGTTCATACGAACTGAAATAAAGGCATTATCACTAGAGCATAGATTCTCAACCATTGTTATGTCGCGACCCACGAAAAACTACCTACACTATTAAATTATAATAATATTTTAATTAATAGATTATTTATACGTTTAATAACTAATTTATATTATTTTATTTGATTATGTCTCAATATTGTATCATTTGAAAGTTAGTTTGTATGTGTCGAGGTTTATTAATTTTCAACAGACTGCGACCACCTTTAATAACAAACGTAATTTTATCTAAATTTAGTCCACCTCATAGCACCAAGCGCGAAGTCGAATCGTTTTTTTTTTTCATTTTAAAATATCACGCAAACGAAGTTGCGGGTAACAGCTAGTAAAATATAAAATGACATACATGATAATTCTCAGTAGGACGACACATGGTAACCTGAGCTTCCAGCGTATATTTTATGTCAGGGTATATAAGATCACCTCCTAGGAGAACCAGAGAGAATTTGTCGGTCTCTCCATCAGACAGTTCCAGGGTCCTCTTGCCGCTTACATTGTTTATCCGAAATACTTTATGACCCAGGTCTTCGGAATCCATTATGCCTGTCACATTGAATATGTTGTCCACGTCTGGTAATAGCTGTTTTTGGAATAAAATAGTGCGATTAGTATTTGTAAAATTACGGTTCCGTATAACATTAAATATTATACAAATGAATAGCGCTAGGAATTAATAGATTTTTAAAAGAATAACTCCAAAATATATATAAAAAATTAATAACAGTGTTAATAAATTAAAACTAAAAACACACATTTTTCCATTGAACAGCGAGGCTGACCCCTTGAATAAACAAAAGGTCAGCCGTCACTAAACGGAGCTTCCGTTTAGTGACGGCTGACTTTTTGTATATCACCAAAAATAACGTCATTTTTTAAAATAAAAATATATATTTTTATAATTTAATTTATATCTTACTCCGGTTTATTAAAGGCATCTTTCTTAATATTTTATTATTTATTAATTTTATTTTCTTATATGATCATCTGCTACTAGACAGTAGTCTATATGATCATCTGCTGCGGTCATACTTTAAATAACGTTGAAAAAGTATATATTCTTTAAAGTTGGGTATAAAGTTAAAAAAAAATATTTAAAAAAAAAATCGAGATAAAAAGGCACTTACTTCATTATTATCTATGACATATAAAAAAGGTTCAGGCTGCTCTCGATTTAAGGTTACTTCCAGATTTCTTACGGAAGTAGAAGAGTGAACCTTTGCGAAGGTTGTTTTAGAGGCTCCCATCGCACTGTCCACGTCCACTGACCACCTCTAGCTTGGACCCTTTAAAAATATATGTTTTATAGCTACAGGGTTAATTTTTCAAGTGTGCCTTCAAGGCCAAATCATAAACTACAAGGAATAGCGAAAAATGCTCAAAGTAGTCTCGGGTAGATTTTAAAAATAAAAATTGCGTCATTACACTTTTCTTAATTTATTGTCCTAGACGGGAATCGAGCCGGTTGATTTTAAAAAAATAACTAGGGGCGTGAATAAGAAAATCGGTGTTTAACATCTGTCGCCATCTGCCGGTCTATTAATTCTGATAAGTAATATCAAGCGCAAAGTTAAAGTGCTCATTTTTAATAAAAAAATATTTAATAAAAAAACATCATACCTACTACTGTTTACTTTATTACCTTTTTTTTTTAAATAATGCTCTTCAAAACCAATTCTCATTGAAAACATAACAAGTTTATACAATAATAAGTTTTTCAGAAAAGTAAGAAAAAGCTAATTATTGAAAATTATATTATCATTTCGAACAATTTATTAGTCTTAAAAAGGTATTTAAAAAAAAATACTTTTCCTTTGTTTGCCGTTTGAAGTTGCTATCCACCATTTGATCCTTATAAGCGACATTATCAGCTGTCTATTGCCCCAGGACAAGTAATTTTTTTTTCAAAATAAACCGGTTCGAAACTCGGTTTGTAGATTTTTTTCAAAAATCTAATGATGCCGTTTTTGTTTTTATCAACATCGTCCCGAGACTCCTTTGAGCAGTTTTAGCTATTCCTTGTTGTTTAGGATTTGCTTTTGAAGGCACACTTGAAAAATTCACTCTGTATGCCTAAGATATTAGTTATTTATTATTTGCTGGGAGGTAGGGTTATCAGACGTCTTTTAATTTAAATATCATAATGCCCGATTTCACCAATGATCTCTAACTCAAAAGGGGTTCCTTTTGAGTTAGGGATCGTTGGTAAAATCGGGTATTAGTCCTTTAATTTAAAGGACGTCGTCATTATTGGCCCTTAATATAGATAGTGTCTATTATTTTGAAATAAAGACTAGAGGACAATACTCCTTACTTTATTTTGAATAAAATTAATGCATTCATGGTTATGGTAATAAAATTATACTGGTACGGCGTTTTATTGAAAACAACATCATTATTTTGTCCCTTATTTTCTCCTAACAAATCCTCCACAAAACGAAAGCTAGCAACCCTAGAGGGAGGTCTATTTAACTTGGCTAGACCGATACCGGTCTCGTTACTAACGCATACAGATGCACAAACCGTCAATAACCTAGGCATATTTTGGTGTCAGTTATCAGGAGACTACTGTGTTCTGTTATAAGTGATCGCTTTCAGGGCAGCTGATTTGACATAAAACTATGCAAAAGCAGTCATGTGACCTAGTTAAGTTTTGGTTTTAGTCTCTGGGTTTCCGAAAACTACTACATCGATTTCTTGTCGATGTGGGAGTCTCGTTTCATGGATTTCCTTATCATTAAGTAGATACAAACTCACATGCCGTGCTCCAAATAAAAAAAACATGTCAAACATGTTCGCTACCTCCACATTGTATTCCTACTTTATAAGCATTTTAATTTTTTTATAATATTTTAATTAATTTATTCAACAAAACTTAAAAAAACATTAATAATAATACAAATAAAGTACCTATTAATATATTAAATATAAAAATTAAATTAAGTAAAAATAATCCTTAAGTTTGTCATGCGGGAGGGTGCCCAAGACGCTGACGGCATTGCCCTTTTGAATAGCAATGCTAATCTTTTGTCTGAAGTATGCACCAGCTCTCGGGTCACCTGTAGCGTCGATAAGGAGTGGTGCTATAGTTTTATAAAAAGACTTTGCATCCCGACTCCACGGACCGAGTGTCTCTACAGCGAAAGCCCAAAAATCTAAAATATTATTAAGAGTGCGATATTTATTTTGTTTATTGACTTCCACTATAGAAGCGGCTGATCCCGCACGGCATGCCATTCCCGACAAGTGAGACAGAGCCAAGGTGTACACACACGTCGCATCCCACACCATTGTTCTGCCTGACCTCCAAGGAATCAACGTCATTCCATCAGGTCTCTTCCCATCAGTTCTAAATAGACCGTTGGGTTCTTAAATAGACGGAATATTGGCTGTGGAAAGAGACCTGCGTAAAATGTCATTTATTTCGGCATGTCTACGGTATCGCCCACTGCTTTTCATGCACGACAATCCATGGTGTCCGTCGGAATCAACGCTAGTGCCGCAATGACAAACGTGAGGTTCGCACAACTTAGCACCAACTCGTAAGCAAACTGCAATACGTATTGTGCTGTTGTTCAATAGGGTGAACTTCTAATGAAATATGTAAATTTAGAAACAAAGATACAGAAACGATTAATATGATTGGATATGTGAACTTGAAGTTGTAAAAGTTTTTTGGAATTTTGTAAAAAAATATTTTGTTTGTTGTTGATAAAAGGTGTATCCGCTTCATCAAATATAGGTGAACCCAAAAGTAAAATATTCTGTTTAGCTAATAATTTTATGTTTGGAAGTAATTCTTCAAACTTTTCTAAGAGGTCTGGGTTTGGTTCTTTAAAAAATAATTCACATTTGGCAGTGTTTAATTTAAGACCAATATTGTTAAATTTATCAATTATGTTTTCAACATAATTTAAAATTTCTGTTGCTATACCTCCTAGATTGCCATCGTCTAAATACCAAACATTATATTCTGCGTTAAGATTTTCGATAATAGTTTGAATGGTCAGACTAAAAAGAAGAGGACCAAGAGGGTCTCCCTGTTGACAGTCAGAAATAGATGGAATGAGACTGTCGGAAAAGATGAGATGTGAAGGTGTAGAATAACTTTGCCAAACGTAATGATATATTTCGGGAAAAAAATTAAAAACGTTATTCTACATAAAATTTCTATCGAATGAATTGAAAGCGTATTTAACGTCTATTTTTAGGAATACCTCTGATTTACCACTCAAAAGGTAGGTACGCGCCGTGTGAACGGTAGCTTCACAACCATTTTTTGCGCCAACTCCCAGTTGTAATGGGGCTAAAAATCTGTTAAATTTATTGGCCAGTTTTATTGCTTTAATTAATTGCTTTTAATCATTTTTTATCTCACTTTCTATTTTGATATTGTATGGCGGGCGACCATCTTCTGTTGTAATGTTCGGAAAGGCGATTTAGGCTTTACGGCACATCCTTATTATCATTCCATGGCGATAACACTCTATAGACATATAGATACTTACATAACAGATGTTGTATCGGGAACACTGGTGACGACATCCTCATTTTTAGGACAAATAATTTGTGGTGCTATTATTCTAAAAGACTTCTTTTCTAAATTCTGAAAATAAGAAAGAAGATATATCCTAGTATAGAAAAAAGGGAAAAGACGTTATTTTTAGATACTTTTTTCAGTGCCTATTAAAACAAGTCGTTTTGTACTAGTTACTTATTCAAGTATCTATTAAAACGTGTATTTTCCTCTTTTATAGTATAGCAAAGCGAAAGAGGTTCGAATTATTGAGTAAAACAATTTCTGATGCGCTTTTTATACCCCTTTGATTAAAAGGTATACTTTTTAGGTAAGTAATAATCTATAGTTCGACAAGTAAATAGAAAATCTTGTAAGCAAGGAGAGAGGCGTGGGAGATTTTTATCGTTAAATATGAACAACACAACGACATATTAGGTCGACTTGTAGCTGCCATATTTTCAGCTAGATGGCGTGCCTCACCGATCTCTCTGTTGTTATACGCGAGCGCAATATGATCGATATAAATTATTGCGATAGTTGTCATTGGATCTGCCCACACACCTCTACATCGTTTGTCGCAGGTCACTCCTTTAAATTCTTGAACAAATCTTAATTATAACCATTTTTTGTTACACCTAGTTTAACCCTAGAAGCCTTATCTACGCCTGCGAGGCGTACACGCAATTGAAAATTCTTTATCCCTTTCTAACGGGTGAAGTTAGCGCCTGGTGCTGTTTTGACATCCCAGTGGCCAATGGGAGCTTGTCAATAGTGTTTGTGTTGTTAAGCTAAGTTCCACTATTTTTGACTTATTGAGGTGCTGTACGCCTGCGAGACGTATGTTTAGGCTTTATGTAACTTTTAAAAAAATGTCAAAGTTTATTCATGGAACATTATGTGCAATAACTTGTTCCTATCTGTTCCACTGGTTAAAAATCTACTTCAGCAGCCTACTAGGTACTCTAAATTTTAGTAGGCACTATTTAGATCACCACCTGTAGTTGTCAGTTGTATGTTTTGATTTAAATTCATTGGCCTTCTGCAACTTGTATTTTACAAGCCAAAACCTATAAAGAAGTATACCTCTTATCCTCTTGTGATGTCAATGCAGTAAATAATAATTCAAGTGACAAACCAGACATGATTATTTTTTACAACTAAGCAAAAGGAGTTTTACTCCTTTTGCTTAGTTGTAAAAAACATAATCATTCAATAAAATATGTTATTCAATATCGTGTAGCCGCAAGGCTAACAGATGGTCAATGGCTGTATTCCACGGCATCCTGCCATGGGTTTCATTAGTTATGCTGCAATTTACGACCGCAACATGTTCAGGAATAATAAAAAAAAACCCTTGAACTGAAGGGAATTAATGAAGAAACTCAGCACAGATTTGGTCAAGCCTTTGATGAAGAAGTGACTTAAAGCTCCTACTAATAGATTTTTATGAAAAAATATAAGCCAAATTATCAAAAAACCTATTGATACAGGTAAAGAACGTCAGGCAGGAGAATTCAGAGCCTAAAATATGTAAATACTGCGCCTTTTGCCCCTACAAAAAATAATATGTCGAAATTAGGGTCAAAAAATTATGAATATTGTGAACACATACTTGCTATCTGTGCAGATTGCTCTAAAATAATAGCTATTCATTAAAAGATTGCCGATTACTTTTAATATGTATCCTAATAATAAGTATTTGATGTTAAAAATTATTAAATTAAAAAAAAAAAACATATTTCAGTTGATTTCTGAGAAGTTGATTTTTTAGTTTGAACATTAGGTATTTTTATTTATTTTCTTGTAATAAATAACTGTGAGTATAGTGTCTATTAATAAAAGTATGTTTTATTATAAATTATATCCTAACCTTACATTTCCTTTAAAAAAATATATATAATTAGGTATATTTTAGCTTACAGGCGATCTTTAATATATATACGCCTCAGAGACGTATGTTAAGGCTTTATGTACCTCCGAAATAGATTAGGCTTCTAGGGTTAATAAGTAATTATAATTCACCAATTCGAAGTATACCAGTATATATTAAATAACTAATTTCCGTAAAATAACGACATATCATATTACAAAAACAATACATTGAGTATTGTTGTTGTAATATATGATTGATGTACATTTTACGTTATTGTGATAGTTACTGGATCTACACACACACCTCTCTATCGTTCGTCACACACACCTCTCCATCGTTCGTCACAGGTTTCTCTATTAACTTATTTTAATTACAGAAAAAAAATGTGTTTCCTACACTTTGCTGTATAAATAATTCAATAAGTACTTACTTGAGCTAAAGCAACTGTAAATAGTAATACAACACAGAACATTTTTATCATTTAAATAGTTTAAAATAATAAAAAAAACAAAAATAAAACAAAGAATTCGTTCTTTTGTTTTTTTGCTAAAACAAACACACGTGTGGTTCTAACCTTTTTACTAAAACAATGGATACCTGTCGTGATTTGCTACAACTTGTTTAATAGGCCATTTAAAATATTGCATGTCATAAAAATGAGCTGTTTTCGTGAAATGGTCATGAATTAATAAACATTTTATAATAACCACTAGTAAAAAACGAAACGGGCTGTTGATTTGACTATAAAGCACCAATTATAGGTATGCAATAAAGTCGTAGTCACCTATTTCGTAACCGCATAGTGGTTGTAATCAGTTCTGATAATCAACCCCATTCATGGACTTTGTACGTCTGTTACCAAAAGGAAGAAAACAGATTATATGCCGTATAAACTCTAACTTAGTTATTTTAAAGTAAATCTTAAGTTTTTTCTTCGAGTATATAATAATAATATATATATTGGGGGGGAAAGTAGGTGTGGGCTGTCTTGGCCGCTAGCGTAGGTACGTCCAAGTACACGAAGTTGGACTACCAGACGCACACCTAAAGTCCGAATATACATGTCCACGTCGCCACCACTATCTTAGGCCGCTACTGCGGGGTTGTGCGTTCTACAGAATGCGGAACCTTGCAGGGGTGGACGGGACTGCTTGGTGGTGAACCTGCCTTATGCGGGTCATCCCCCCTGGGCAATGTTGTCGGCCAATGAGCTTCGTGCACATATCATCCACCTCATAACGCCGGCAATAGCAGAGTATATCGGGCGCACTGCACAGCCTGGCCGTAGGAAAACGCTTTATATATTATATATGCATTTATTGGTATAACTACTCCTTTCCTGCGGAGCATCCCTCAATGCAACCAGGCAGGGGCACCTCTCACTCGGAGAGAGGCTCCGGACAATGGAGATGGCTTTATAAATATATATGCATAAATAAATGTGTATCTATTAATATTTATGTACTTAATATTATATTACACTTTTTCACATTTTCATATAATAGTATATGATAATACCTACCCACAACTCCTCACCGTCATTCCTTATATATATATACAGTACACTTCGCTGTAGACGAGTAGTGAGCGCTTATCTATAGTAATATATATATGTACACACAATGCTCACCCGCGTGTTTGTGCCGTGCGCGGGGACCCGTAAGGAAGGATGAAGGAGTCCTGGTGGTTGAGTGGAAAGGAGGCCTGTGGAGGTTGTTTCCTGACTGCAACACACCACTTTGGTCCGGATTTCTTCCAACACGGGCGGTCGCAGAATAGCCAACTGTGATCAATCGGCTGCGGTGTCCGTCAGACGGCCACCAGGCGAGCCCCCTGGTGTATGGGGTTTACAGGCGGCAGTGCATGTCTGGTTTCATGCACTGTTCAGTCTCGCGAATAACATACATTGGGGGACTATATCCCGTTAGTAGCCCTGGTGCTTTTATAAGCATCCCCGACGTTGAGGGCTCCGTGGAGGGTGGGGAGCTAATGGGATGAAATCAACTCTAATTACCCATGGATTTTTTTTCTTTAAAAAAAACCAAGTCAGCCCCTAAGGCTGAGGTTTCCTCTGCGGAGGAGGCAAAGGCGCATAGCACAAAGGCTGTAGAAAGCACTCAACCAAAGGGACGGGCCACCGCTACCGGCAACGGTAGCACAGGTCTGTCAGACAGTAAGTTGAAGGATGGGGCCACCGTGGCCTCTACGAGTGGCAATGAAGTGCGTCATGGTGGGCACAAGGAAGGGGCCATTAAACCCAGTATTGGGAATAAGGGTCACTCCTCGGGCGGACCACACTGCACGGCTGTTGCAACTAGTAGAGATAACAAAGGTCCATCCAGAAGCCAGGGCGCCAGTGTTACTAATCCTGTTGTTCACAGACCAATTAGGAACATGGAAGGTGCTAAAGATAGCGTAATTGGCAAAACCGGAGGGAAACTTGCGAGACCGCCAATAAAAAGTGTTCCCTCAGGGAAACCGCACCCGCAGCAAGGCCCTTCACACTCGGGGAAAAAAAATGGTTCTGCCAAGCGACGCTTCCAGAGGCTCCAGAAGCAGCAGGCGCAGGACAAAGCGTCGCCACGAGCAGGGCAGTCCAAAAGGCCTCGCGAAGTGAGCGATGAAAAGAGAGATCCTGCTGGTGACCCCAAAAGGGTAAAGACGCAAGGGTCATACAAAGAGGCACTGACGGGTACGAAAATGGCTATCACCACGGATTCGTACCCAAAGACTATGCTTAAGCAGGAGGACTATGTCAGGATAAGGGAGCTACTTCATGGATTAATCCTAGAAGCGGAGCCCTGTCCTGACATCAACATGAATGGGCTAGCTGGAGGAGTGGCTCATATTCTATGCCTAGACCAGTCCTCTACCAAATGGCTGTGTACCTTAAACGGCAGAAAGCTCGGGCCGATTACCCTCAAGGTGATAGAGGCAAAGGACCTGCCTAAACCGGTAAAAATGGCCTGGAGATCGGTGTACAAGGGTGAGGTTGAGTTGGAGAGCATACTCAGGTTAACTCAAAAACTCAACCCGGCCTTGAACACCGATCTCTGGAGAGTGGTTGACACAATCGTGGAGGGCCTCAACGTGAGACGAATCGTCCTTATGGACCACGACTCCGCTGAGGTGATCCGCGAAAAGGGTTACCACATAAAAACCGGTTTGGAGAGGGACTTCTTCAAGCTTCTCGAGGAAAAGAAGCCGGAGGAGGACGTCAAGGACTCGGAAAAGCAATCTGCTGGAAAGGTGGAAGACCCTACATCACCTACCACCTCGGTGAGAACAGCAGAATTGCTGGAGGGACTGGTCGACCTGGAACTGAGCGAACAGGGGGAGCAGTCGGAGATGTCAGGAGCAGAGGAGGGCCCTATGGAGGTCCCAAAAAATCCCTAAACACACAAAGACCCAGACACAAACACACATAAACTAAACTTTATACACACACACTTAAATTACATACTTACAACTTAACCACACATTCACTTACATATAAAACTAACATTAAACAAACATAATCACAAGGGATCATCAAGAAAGATGGACTCATATAAAAGGTACCTAAATTTTGTACAAATTAATTTACACCACTGTAAATCGGTGACTGCCCTTTTGGCACGAGCACTTATGGCAAATCAATATGATGTAGCTTTAATACAGGAACCATACCTTTATAAAGGAATAGTTAAAGGCTTGAATAATATAGGTGGTCATTTAATTCAAGCTAATGATGGGAATATTAGAACCTGCATTTATGTCAGACATGGCATACATGCAACAACACTAACTAATTTTTGTCACAGGGATCTTACTACAATAAAAATCATATCAGGAGAGGGCAGGCAGGAAACATTAATAGCTTCAGCCTACCTTCCATATGAAGACAAGGAGCCCGTTACACCTAGAATTGAGGAGCTAATACAAAGACGCTCTAGCAGCAATGAACACCTCATTATGGGATGTGACGCAAACGCTCATCATGTTGTCTGGGGAAGCACGGACAACAACTCAAGAGGGGAGAAACTATTAGAATATCTTGTAAGTTCTTCCTTATTAATATTAAATAAAGGTAACAGGCCAACATTTATTAATGCAAAAAGGGCTGAGGTGTTAGATATTACAATAACTTCTAGGAACACATTCTCTAACATAGATAACTGGCATGTGTCTAATGAAACATCTCTTTCTGATCACAGATATATATGCTTTAGGTACATGATGAAACATAACATTGTAACCGTACAGAGAAGGAATCCTAGGAACACCGACTGGAAAAATTACTACAGTGATCTAAAGGTAGAACTAGGAAACAAAAAAGGTAAGCTCAATTCCACTATAGATATAGAATTCGAAGCTGACAGGATTGGTACTGCAATCAAGACGGCATGGACTAACAATTGTCCGGAAAAAAATATTCTAGCGAAAAAGGTCCCATGGTGGAATCAGGATTTAGCTAAACTACGCAAGGTAACTCGAAAGGCTTTCAATGTCGCGAAAGCAAAAAACGATTTTAGTGAGTATGCACGTTTATTAACAGAGTATAATAAAGCAGTACGGAAAGCTAAGAGACAGGCATGGAAAAACCATTGCGAATCGATAGAATCAATACCCGGCATCATGAGACTGACAAAGGCAATGGCTACTACGAAAGCCAACCCACTTATGATGGTAAAGGACGAAAACGGTAAGCTAATGGAGACTGGGAAGGGTACGTTGGAAATTATGTTTAAAACACACTTTCCAGGATCGATTATCACAAACAACAAGGTAGACAACCTAAACACTGTCAACGACCAGGCAGTACATACCACCAAACGAGACTGGGAAACTGCGAAAAAAATAGTAGACGAACATAAAATCAAATGGGCCCTGAGCAATTTCCAACCTTATAAATCTCCGGGTCCAGATGAAATATATCCCATTCTACTACAAAGGGGGCTGCCAATACTAAACTCCCACATTAGCAGACTCTTCAAAGCATCCATTGCATTTGGTTACACACCAAAGCAGTGGAGGATGGTTAAGGTAGTATTCATACCGAAGCCAGGTAAAGTAACCTACGAAGAACCCAAGTCGTTTAGACCTATTAGTCTATCATCTTTCTTATTAAAGATATTAGAAAAAATACTGGATAGACACATTAGGGAGGGCCCACTAACAAGGACACCTCTTCACAGACTTCAATGTGCCTATCAACAAGGAAAGTCAACTGAAACCGCGCTTCATCATGTCGTTCATAAAGCCGAGATGGCTTTAGAGAACAAGGAGGTATGCGTAGGCATATTCTTAGACATAGAAGGAGCATTTGATCGCACAACTTTTGAAGGCATTGACAATGCCTTAAAACACCATGGCATAGAATCAACCATTTGTAGATGGATACAAAATATGCTTAGGAGTAGAATGGTTATATCACAACTACTCGGAGATGAAATGATGATAACTACAACCAAAGGATGTCCACAGGGTGGAGTACTTTCTCCTTTGCTGTGGAGCCTTGTTGTAGACTCAATTCTAACAAAACTAAACGTTGGCCCATATTATACAGTAGGATATGCTGATGACCTAGTTATAATGGTAAACGGTAAATTCGTAGGCACAACAATAAGTGTAGCACAAAAGGCTCTGGGAACTGTTGAAGAATGGTGTAACTCTCAACATCTGTCAATAAACCCGAGTAAAACTTCAGCATTGCTGTTCACAAGGAAAAGAGACCTAACGGGACTGATCTCTTTAAAGTTATACGGGTCTGAACTACAATGGTCCACTGACGTAAAATATCTCGGTCTTACTCTAGATAAAAGCCTTACATGGAAACTACATGTTGACATGTTAATAAAAAGGGCAATAAGGGTATTTGCTATGTGTCGATCGGCATATGGCAAAACATGGGGACTAAAACCAACAGTAATGAAGTGGATATACAATACCATGGTAACGCCGATACTAACATATGGAAGTATTGTGTGGTGGCCACGGACTAAGCTTGATATCTGTAAAAAAGACCTAGCTAAGTTACAACGATTGGCATGTATGTCTATTTCAGGTGCCTTTAAAACAACACCGACGGCAGCTATGGAGGTACTATTAAATCTTAAACCTTTACACGTGATAATAGAAATGGAGGCAAGGAAATCACTTTACCGACTACGGAATAATAAAGAGTGGTATCCAAATATGCCCCAAACTATTCACACTAGGATGGAAACTGACAACAATCTCGATAGGATTCTTGAAATGTGCGCTGACAACATTTCGACTATTCGAATCTTTAAAAGGAACTACAAAACATATTTCCCGTCACGGGACGAATGGGAAAATGGTTCTAAACCCGACAGTAAATGTCAAAACTGGTATACTGATGGATCCAAGATGCAGTCAGGAACGGGTGCAGGAATACATATTAATGGTCATGATATTCATGTAAGCATGGGACATTACCCTACAGTTTTCCAAGCAGAACTGTATGCGATAATAGTATCTGCAAAGAAGATCCTAGACATGAGATCACATGGAGAAAACATAAATATTCTCAGCGACAGCCAAGCAGCACTTAAAGCTCTGAGCTCGTATGAGACCAGATCTGGGCTGGTTTTGGAATGTGTTAAACTGTTGAATAAAATCGGCAGGAACAACAGGGTAAGACTGGCCTGGGTGCCGGGACATATGGGTATCGAAGGCAATGAAAGGGCAGACCAACTTGCTAAAATGGGTTCGGAAACTCCCTTAATTGGACCTGAACCATTTATAGGCATACCCAACATAACAATAATTAATGCATTAAAAAAGTTTGCTGAGGACAAACACACAAGATGGTGGTTAACGCAGCAAGGCCTAATACATTCCAAGAAATTCATTGGTATGAGGGCAATAGGCCTGGATAAGATATGGAAATTCAACAGAAGTCAAATAAGGCTACTGGTGGGAGTGTTCTCAGGACACTATACAACCAACAAACACTTCTATACTATAGGAGTAAGAGATGATCCCACATGCAGATTCTGTGGTAAGGAGCCCGAATCCATGCGGCACCTACTGTGCGACTGTGACGCTAGGGCCATCCAAAGAATAAAATACCTAGGACAGGCTTATCCGGATCCAGAAAGCTACAGGCTAATCGACCTTGGTGATGTCCTTAAATATGTCAACAACATATTTGGGGACGATACTGAGGTGTGTGGATAATAGGAATGGGGAACACACAAAAGATCCCAAAGGGTCGAAGTGTTTTTGACTGATGTCAACCCCAAAACCAATAAGATAAGATAAGATAATATATAATATTATGTAGGACAATTTACACATATTGCTCTGTTACCCTAGTGTGAGTTTTTTTAACATTTACTTTCGCGTTAACTATACTACTGCGGTAACATTTAGACCAATCACACGCTCGCATTTCTAGTTCTCAAAATTTCCATTGGAAGCGCTGAACTATTTCCCATACAATCTTTAGTTAAATTAAACGCAAAGTAATAGTTAAAAAACTCACACTGCGGGTACAGGTCGAAACTAACCTCTACTATGTATACTATGTGTACCAGAAGCAACGTTATAATATATAATATTTTATATAATATTTCTGTACAGTTTGCCATGGTCTGGGTCTATCCCAGACCATGGCAAACTGTACAGAAAACCGTATTCATATTTTTTGCCATGGGTTGGTATCGAACCCATGACCTCTGGACAACGTCAAAAGCGCAACCACTAGTCTAAAGCTGTCTAAATATTATAACTCGGAGAAATCACTTTGTTTTAATTTTTAGTAGTCCAAAAAGTCTCACTTTATTAATATGAAAATTTGTTTAAATACTTACTATAAAAGAGGAAAGATTTTATTCTTTGTTAGTTTCATGTTAAACTAATGAACCTATTTAAATAATTATGTTTACCAATAGGACCCTCCGAACTTAAACGCGAGTAAAATTGCGAGGCACGTCTATTTTGTAAAAAAGTTAGCTAACAACCTCCTTAGCAAGAATGGGTTATGAAATAAAAATTATATAATCAAAAAAATATTTATTGCACAATAAGTCTATCATCTTTCCAAGCATAGCTCTTCTAGCGTATCAGCAAGAAGTTCAACCATTTCCTTATCCTCAAATGCCATGGTAGAATCGGAACAAAACGGTCTTTCGGAAACAGGTAGGGCCTCCATAGCTGTAACAAAGTCCTGAACGCGTCTTCTAGCTTGCCTGCGAAGAGAATTCCACTTAACCTTGTAGGGAATAGTCGGACAGGACTCATAGGCTCTTCTAGCAGCGTTACGTCTTCGTCGTAAGTCTACTAAGTCGGGTAGAAGTATGTAGCGAACCTTGGGTGAAGACTCCTTAATGGTGCTGCGACGAAATTGAGACGTAAGGGCATCGACAGAGTTCTTGGGGTCCTCCAGGGACCCTGTGACCTCGGGAATCAGACTGGAATCGTTGGATGATGGCGTGCTATTGGTGATTTCATTCTGAAAAAAAGAAACTTTTTTAAACAGGTATGGTATATAAAACATTATAGTATATTTATATAAAATACTATAAGGTTTCATATACCATATTAAGATACTACACAGATCTATTTATTTAATCAAAATGGCATACATGGCTAGAATTAGTTAATATAAAATCACAATCAATTTCATAATACTAACGTCATACATGTTCCTTGTAAGTAAAGTGTAATTTTATATGACTAATTAGTTGTTGTTATTATTATTATTTTTATTATTATAATCTAGGTACTCATTTATAGAATAATAGGTTTTTTTCAATTAATAATCTTTTTAATTTAATTATAAATGCCTTATCATTTTTAATTTTTATATAATTTGGTAATTTGTGAGGCGTTTTTTAATAAAAAAATACTTTACTTTAATAATGTTTATTACAACAAAAATATTCTTAAGTACAATTACAAACATAATATAGGTAATAATTTAATTTGGAATAATTGAATTGTTTGTTTCGACGTCAAGATAATTTAAAAAAAAATCACATTAATTAATAAAAAACAATAATAATACATAACTTTAAAAAGTAACAAAGAAACTACCTTAATTAATATTCAATTACATTGTGACTTCCCCATTTATAAAGTTTATTTTCACATAACAAAATTAAATCAAAATTAAAAATTATAATAAAACTTAAACTCATAATATGGGGATTTTATATTACCTACTTAAGAACCTACTCAAAAAAATAACACGCGGCATAGTGTCCAGAACCATGGCGATATTTCCTTTCTGGATCTTTGAGAGAGGAAAGTGCTAGCTCTCTGGTCACCTGTAACGTCGATCAAAAAAATTGTTTAAAAGCCGTTTTTGTTCATTGGTGCTCTGCTCCTAATGGTCGTAGCGTGATGTAGTGTGTAGCCTATAGCCTTCCTCGATAAATGATAAATTAGGACTCGTTATATAGGGTTTTGGGTGAGCCGAGCACGAATTTGAGGTTCATTTAAAAATCCAAGATGGTGGCCTCAACTTTATTTTTAAAATTCGACATAGAGCTCGTTATATGGAGTTTTGGGTGAGCCGAGCACGAATTTGAGGTTCAATTAAACATCCAAGATGGTGGCCTCAACTTTATTTTTAAAATTCGACATAGGACTCGTTATATAGGGTTTTGGATGAGCCGAGCATGAATTTGAGGTCCATTTTAAAATCCAAGACGGCTTTAATTTTATTTTTAAAAATCGACATGGGACATTGGGTGTTTCGAGCACTAATTTAATGTCTATTTTAAAATCCAAGATGGATAAAGTTATGGTCGCCATCTTGGATTTTAAAGTGGAGCTCAAATTTGTGCTCGGCACACACAAAATCATATATAACGAGTCCCATGTCGATTTTTGAAAATAAAGTTGAGGACGCAATCTTGAATTTTAAAATGGACCTCAAATTCATGCTCGGCACACCCAAAAAAATATATAACGAGTCCCATGTCGTTTTTTAAAAATAAAGTTGAGGCCGCCATCTTGGATTTTAAAATGGACCATAAATTCGTGCTCGGGACACTCAAAAACCTATATAACGAGTCCCATGTCGATTTTTTAAAATAAAGTTGAAGCCGCGATATTGGATTTTAAAATGGACCCCAAATTCGTGCTCGGCACACTTAAAAACATATACATGGTGACTTTGAAAGGATGTACTTTGGTCTAATATGAGGTTCTACTGATCAATACGAACAACTTCTCCCATGGAACTATGTGCCGCAAATGAAAAAAAATATTGCCTTCTCCATACAAACTAGTAATGTTAAAATTACCAATTTGTATAGGGAGACCATTTTTTTTTTTCATTTGCGACAATTTTTTTTTTATCATATGTTATTTATTACTAATTTTCTATATACGAAAGCAATGTATATCGCTTTAGAATAAATTAATTCCTACTTATTGATTTTTTTACCCTTAAGCCACTTCCGTAAATTTTCTTACTCCCATGGTTATGATGTTGCTACGACATTTTAGCCGTGTCTTAGCTGGAACGTAACACATAGTCGTTACTATTTAATAAATACCTACCTTCATATTTTATAAGTTTTTTTTTAATTGGCAGGGTAGTTGTAAACAATTACCTAGCGAGTACCGAATCCAATGCAGCGATAACTTTCACTTTTGTAGTAAGTTGCCGCGCGGGTAGACGCGCGGCCCAACTGTTATACGTTTAGTTTAACTAAGTAGTATTGATAGCTGATATAACAAGGAATTTGTCCAATAAATCATTAATGGATGAAGCTGAGATGATACAATATCAAAATAATTAATTATTTGATTGAAAAAAGGTATGTTCCTAAATCTATACATAGAGTAATAATAAAATTTACGATTTTCGACTTTCCGTGTATGTACATGATTTTTTTGCAAAAAAAAGCAAGTTTATCGTTTAATGCAATATTTTCTAATAAAATATTTACAATAAGGCTATTATTAAATACTAGATCTGCCCCGCTCTTTCACTCGCCATTTCATTTCGAATAAACCGGATTTAATATAAAACGTAGCTCACCTATAGCGACATTATAAGCGAGTAATATTATTCTTGTTAGTTATAGGATAAATAATTTGAAAAATCGGTTCAGTAGAGTTTGTCATGGTTCTCGGTGTTTATAAAATATAATATGTATTATTTTTTATTTAAATCTTAAATAACATAAAACTAATTATAAATAGACCAGATATTCTAATTTCCTTACAGTAACCGCAGAATCACTCTGGATCAATAGGGAATATTGATCCAGACACTATATCACGTCAAAAAAGTTACTACGGATTCTTTTAAAACTCATCTTCACTCTCTTTAATCATTTCTTTTCAATAATCAATAATTCTTTGCAATTCTCCTCAATAATTAAAACATGCAAACACGGTATGCACATTTATTTATTTATTGTATGTTTTTTTTTATTGGAGCACGGCTTGTGACTTTGAATCTACCTGATGGTAAGAAGACCTACAAAGTTCATAAAGAGGGTCGATCAATACATTGTTGTTTAACAAAATTGATCGCTCCTACTATGCCGGCTAAATGGTGTAGTTAGGAAATAGGGGGATACAAAGACATATCATCGTTTAAACAGAAAAGTGGCATTATTCAAAAAGAACAAAGCTTACAATATGAGCATTTAAAATGTTAGTTCCAGTACCTACCGAGTAGTATTGTGTACCGAAAGGACACTTGCGACACAGATGAGCTTAAAATAATAATTTTATAAAGTGTCTTTTATCCATATAAAATTCGATTAATAATGCTTTGTTCTGCCTAATATATATTTTTTTTATTTTTGAAAAATATTACTTGTCCATTTAACCGACGATATTTGCATTACGGGTCTATTTTAATATCCTCGCTACTTTATCGTCAAAGCAGTCGCCCGTTCCGTAACCACACCAAGAAATAAGATTACCACCTTGACAATAAATTAATGTAGTAGTCCCGGGTAAACCGGTGAACCCACAGACTAAAACCGAAACATAACTAGGTCGCTTGACGGTTTTTGCATCTGTATATGTTCATTTGTATTATTACATAGATATACATAAATAAATATTATACGGAAATAGTACCACCGTGTACGTACTGTACACGGTGGCTGGGCCGCGCGTTGTTTCAGAAGTCTCCATCTATCCTATAATGGTCGGCACCACCTTATATTTAGTTAAAATAAATAAAATACACGGGATTTTTCTTTTTAAATATTTCCGTCAATACTAAACAGATTGAAGTGAGGTTTGCGTGGTTGGAGAGTATATTTTTTACAAAGTAGACCTATTTTTAAGTTTTTAAGTTGTGGTCGGGAAAAATAAATTTGATGATCTGGGCGCTATTTTTAAGGATAAATCTGGTGATGCCCGGGCTTATTATCATGTCATACAAAGAATATCATTTATCATTCAAACGGGCAATGTTGCGAGTATACCTACTAGGTGCGTTTAGTCACTATAATAGCTGGGACATAGGGGACCATTTTTTGTTGTTGTTTTTATTTTAGTTAAAATTTATTTAAATGGTATATCAACTAGATTTGAGTATATTAAAGTGCATTTCAACAAAAAAACAACTATAATCCCATATAACTTTTTTAAATTAAGTTTTACAAATTGAGGATTTTTTTACAAACTTAAACTAGATTTTTGCTAACTGCGGGCATAATAATTGTTAACAATCTTATTATAAATAATGGGGCTTAGCACGCGGACAACGATAAGATATATACCGACTCGACTTATACCGTCTGCTGTCGAAAAATATATCGAATTGGTGAGCACGCAAACCGACATCGATAAATATCTCGAGCTTTGTCTTCTAGTTAAAACTAGTGTGTTTTCGTTGACAATTACGAAAACATTTATGTAATAAATAAATAATTATTACCTTATACGATGCATTTATTTTATATTATTATTAATAATCGTTACACAAATATATATTTTAATTTAAAAAGATTAAAAAATACATATATTTAACAAAATAAAAATAAAGCCGAAGAAAACTTGTTACCTTGGCCTAAAAAAAGATTTTGTTTTTTGGTGAGTTTTTTTTAATTTATTAAGGCATTGGATAGGATTAAAAATATGTAATGGAAAGTACGTATAGATACGGAAGTGGTCTAAGACCTAAAAACGCTATTCAAACGAATTGTCAGACATATTTTCTTACGCATTGATTGGTTATGATCGCATTTGTGTCACTTTTTATTTTGGTTTGTAATGCGGGCGGCTATCTTTTATTCTTATGACTGGTAAGGCGATTAAGCCTTAAAGTACTTTCCTATTATATACTTCAATTATATAAATCAAATATATTATTTTATGGATGTTTTGAATTTTATGCAATACGGCGACGTGTGAAAGATTTATTTTAATTATCCGTCTGAATAATTAAATTACATACACAATCAATTTTTCCGCATTCAAGACCTATCTGAACTTGAAAACCTCTGAACTTCAGGGGTTACCGAAGTTCAAAGGTTTTCACTCTAGTAGTGATCGTCCCCTCTAGGATTTGTTCGCTTTAAAATATTAAGACTAACCTACTGCCAATTCATAATAATAAATAGGTACATGAAGTTAAATAAAAAATTTACACGATAATAATATAAAACAAGAATTTTAATATTAATTAAATTATTTTTTCTAAATAGCATAACTCTAGGAACATAAATACTTATTTTCTGATAATCTCATTTTCATAATCTATTTCTTGGTTTGGGCATCCAGATTTTTTTTTCAAAATCATTGTTTTTTGAGGTTCTAGTTGTTCCAGCAACTTTTCTATAACACGCACATTTATAGTCACTTAAGTATAACAGTTTTTCTAACGAGAATAAAACAATTTTGGTTCTGTTTTTAGCTATTAACTCAATAAAAATATCAAAGCAAAAGTAATTTCGACACTTATCAGCACCTAAAAGAAACGTGATAAAAATTGTATATATATCGACTTTTGTCTACAATCTGACAGTTTAGTTTTGATGTTAATAAGCTGCGTGCTACCGTTTTCGATAAAAGTCGACATATATCTTCCAATGCGTCAAATTAGTCTATTCGTTATATATCGTGGTCGCGAGTGTTAGCTTTGTAGATATATGTCTTATCGATCGATATGTATCGAACCGAATGACGCGCGTGCTCGGCCCCAATGTGGCCCTTCAATCCTGATGCTTATATATAATATTAGTATATATTTTACTTTTTCAGTTTAGCTGAGCATTGAGGAATGGTGGGACTTGGCAAGTTTACACCTAGAACTGTTGCTGGAGTGTGACTTCGCATCTGGGGTCTGGTAGGAATTGGAGACATCTCAGCCTGTTGGAATGATTCTATGGAAGGTAATTACTATTGCGGTGTATGATCCTACTCTGTCAGAGCGAAACATATCTGCTGTTTCATAGATACGACTACGCAACATTATACATTTTTGTATCTTTAAATACAATAAAATTGTTAATAAATAAAATTAAAAAAAAAGCATATGAGATGACCTCTAATTATGCTAAAATAATATAGGCTATTTAGAAATCTATCTGTCTGTTTGTTTGTACATGTATCTTAAAAACTACTGGAGAGGGGAGTGAACAGCAGTCCCCGGACTTGAGACCGTGAAGCAGACCTTTCCGAATTCAACTCTCTTCTTCACTGCGTTCATTACTCCCTTACCCAATCAAATAGTTGTCATTCGACATTCAAAATAAAACTGGTACCTAAATGATTTCGAAGGTACTTACTAAACATTAACAATACTTTTCTGTTTACCAACTTATTAATGTGTGTTACGCACACGCATTAATAAGTAAATAAAAAATAAGTTCATTAAAATCTCCATAGAGGTTTAAGCTAATGGCTTGCTAAGTTTTCGTGTCACTTTTAAAATGCATTAATTCACCTAGCTGAATATTTTATCAGGTAAAGAATTAATAATATACCACAACTATGAAGGCACTTGAGTTCCCACTCACAGCAAAACAATATTAATACCTACGTTTTTGTACAGTTTACCTCGGTCTGGGTGGTTATATAATATATATAATTAAATAAAATTATTATATAACCTATTATTATCATTTGTCCTAATTCGCATAGTAAGGGAGACTGGGGCTGGTTGTGACAGGGGTAGGTAGTTACAGCGGCAATAGTTGTTAAACAGAGAACGCCATATTGTATCTGTATAATGTAGATTCATACTACTCGTAAGTTTGTGTTTAGTAAAGAGGTTTGTAATTTGCTTCTAGGTTGGAAGTTACCTATATTTTGTTTTTATGAGGCATTAGATAAAAATAAGATTATAATTTTGTAAAAAGTTACTGTGTTTTCGTTTTAATTAGACAATACACTGCTTTGTAATTGGTAATATAGTGTAGACATAATATTTATTTATTTCAATTTAAATTAAGAAAATAAACTGATTGTTCTTAGTAGAAAGTCTTTGATTGCAATTGTTTTTTTAATGTAATATTTTGCCCCTTGTGGTGTAACGACCAGCCCCTGGCGCGGGGTTAAAAGTTTTGAACCCCTTTTTTCCCAGAATTCATTTATTTATGCCATTTCTAATAATCTGGTACCTAAAATTATTTTTAAATTTGAAACTTGTAGTAGTGTAGTAGTTACTTAAACAAAAAAAAATCAGGTAAAACAATCAAACGAACAAAAAGTTGTGACAGTTTATAAAAAAAATGTCACATCCAGCCCCAGTCCCCCCTACACCGGTACCTAGAGCTTTTTAATGTTCTACATAATATTAGTATTTAAAAAACGACAGTTACAATTTAATTTCAATAAACTATATCATATTATAATAGTACAGGGCTGGATTTGATACAGCCAGACTAAAGTAAAATGACTGTTTTTGTTTAATAAAATCAGAACTATACTTCATATATTTTTGTTTACCCAAAGGGGATAAAATTTCCTTTATTTATTATTAAAGACTATACTTTTTTGACAGCATTGATGGTGCCGACTTGGTGGCGACTTTTAAATAGTTTGCAATTTTGTATGTAACACTAAACAGCGATTCACATGGTGCTCTAATTTCGCTGTGGGACCAATTCTTTGAGGGCGAAAAAAAATCAGTTGTTTTATACATTTTTTCAGTATCTACTTGATTAAAATGATTTTAATTATGTTAGACATCTGTGAAGCACTGTATATACGGTTTCTGTTACATCCTTTTTGATATTGGTAGGTACTTAATATAATGATTTTTTTTCAGCTACAAGTGTTTTCCACGAGGTCTTCCACGAACTAGCTTCGCACGTTCCCGGAATTGAGATGTGGTAGCAGACGAAACGGTGCTAGCAGACACAACGGTGCTAACAGACGCAACGGTGCTAGCAGAGGCAAAGGTGCTAGCAGGCGCAACGGTGCTAGCAGACACAACGGTGCTAGCGGAAGCAACGATGCTAGCAGACACAACGGTGCTAGCGGAAGCAACAATGCTAGCAGACGCAACAGTGCTAGCAGCCGCAATCGTTTCTTTATATGTTAGTGGTAATTCGTAGCTTGATGTGGTTTACTAAAAAATAAAACAAAAGTCATTAATTACTTCAAAGTTCAAAATTTGTAATACATACATACATACATACATATCATCACGGGTGCCTTACGGCGCCCGAGACCGCCTAGACGGCCCCAGGGTACCCAGCGGAGAGGTTTTAATCCCTCCTCGTCGTGCCGATGGTATGAGTCTACACCGAACAAGTGGCTAGCTCGTCGCGATGTTTTGAATAGACTCAATAACCCATCTATAAACAGTTTCACAAGTTGGTATAGTGAAACCGGGACCGACAGCTTTACGTGCTTCTCCAAATGTACATAAATTTTTGAATTAAAAACTCATTGGTACACACCGGGATTCGAACCAGGGACCTAAGTGTTTTTAAGTCCAAGGTCTAACCAACAAGGTCTAAACAACGTATATAAATAATGTAAATTTGTGATAATGTAGGACATTTTATAAATATTGTTCTGATGTCAGGTAAATGCAGTAATTTTTTTGTTACTTTTACGAAACAAACCTCTACAGTTGGTTCAATTATTGTTCATTGCGGCCCTTACTAAAGTTTGGCCTTTAGAAAATAATTGTGTTACTAGAGTTGCATGCATATTTTGATCGATATGTACATATGCATGCTCTTGCTTTTGAGACTGTCGTTATATAAGAGTTTATCTCCGACTTTTCAGTTCGCATATGGTATCGACTCTAATCCATGGTTCTTGGATTTAAAAAAATATACTATTGTCTTTATCCAGGAAATGTATCAGCCATTTACCCTCCGCTGTCATCGGATCCGACGCGACGCCATAGGTGACATAGTGACTGCCTCCAGCCTTACCGTCGGTTCCTCCCTCTTTCTTTTATTGCCTCCCTGTGGACAGGTGTACATAGCACGTGAAAGGTTCGTTAGCGGTTTAGCAGAATGTAGTGTGTTTCTGAGACCGTAAAAGTTGAAGAAACTTATGTAGATGCATCTTACCACGAAGGATATTCTTCTGATCCTGACTACAATTTGCTTCACCTTCTCTTCCGGTATGCTCGTTAGCACGAATAGTGTTTTGTCGTTGAGCGGATCGGCTTTGAGCAGTTTCCAAGCATCCAGCCTATATAACGGGATTAACTTCTCTAGCAGCGTCATATTGCCCCTGAAGCGTGGGTATCGTTTTTGGTTTTTGTTTTTAACGGTCTAACCAATTCGGCCTCCATGTAAAGATATAATAATATTAGCAGTGCCTCCAGACCCAGATCCTTGTTATAGTCTCCAAAAACTTCGAGAAACAACTCTTTGTTACTTTCGAGCTCCGGTTCCGTATCATAAAAGAAGTTATTCGAAGTATCGGTCAATACTATAATTTAAATGATCATTGTAAAAAAAAATAGTCTGGAATTTGGGTTGAGCAAGTAGGCACCAACTACAGTAATACAAAATGGGTTCAAATACTTACTTTGCATTTTCAGAAGTCTATTCTGTTTTCTTAAATCTGGTATTTTGATCCAACACTTACCTCGTCAGCATGGGTGTCGCAACTATCTGGGTTTCCTCCTAATGCTATCCGAAGCATTTCATAGGAGTTGCTCAACTCCGCGCGACGCTCCCTTTCCAACTCCGCGTTCCGTTCGCGGCGTTTCTTGCTGTCAAAAGAAATTCCAAATTCAAATATCAATTTTTCAATTAATTTCTAGGGACATACCCCCTGCCCCAGATTACACTTCAGGGGGTTTCCACGAGGTCTTCCACGAACTCGTTTGACACGTTCCCGGATATAATTGGTGCTAGCAGACGCAACTGTGGTGCTGGCATAAGTAGAGGTGGATGCGACTGGTCCACACGTTAGTCTGGTCCCTTTGACAGTTTGCTCACCTAAAATAAAAAGTTGGGTGCTTAATGGAGCCCGAAATGTAAACCAACAAGTGGCGTGCTCATCGTTGTGTATATATAGACACAGTAAAATAAAGGGTGTCCAGCGGGAATTTTTCAACTTTAAAATTTCATATAAAAAAAAACACAGATTTGATTTATTTTTATTAAAACAAAATGTACAACATTAATGCGGATTTCATTTCTTAAACACTATATCATTTAAATGATGACCGTTTTTTTGTACGCACTCCTGTAGTCGGACCCTTACATTTGCAATTACGCGACGGCAAAGCTCTGGAGTAATGCTTTGAACTTCAAGGCGAATATTGGCCTGCAGGGCTTGAATTGTCCGGGGTGGCCATGAGTCCGTACTTACTGATCAGTTTATTTGGAAAAATTGTTCTTAACTTTCCCATCGACACCCTAGCTGTATGGCACCGTCTTGCTGAAATTGTGTCCTATTGTTGTAACCTGAATACAGCTGCAATTGCGGTAGCAGAAATTCTATCATACGGCAATACACCGGAGAAGTGACTGTTACTCCTTGGTTAAAAAAATAGGGCCAAATTACACCGCTAGCCGAAATGGCACACCAAACTGTGGTTTTCAAGCAATGTAAAAGTTTCTGGTAGCGTTCTCTTGGGTTGTTCGGGCACCAGTATTCTGTTTATTTACATATCCATCAATGTGAAAATGTGCTTCGTCACTAAACAAAATGTTTCGCAACGTGGTAGGTGTTCGAAAGCGTTCCAGCATTGTTCTTGCGAAGGTTTCTCGCAAAGGATAGTCACTTTCGTTGAGACCGCTCCCGTCCAGTGACTCATGATTACTAACAAATCCGCAAGTACCGCGCTTTCAATGGTACAAACCCCGCTATTACTTCGATAATTGCCGTTTAAAGTTAAATAAATATCTTACCGAAAACATTTTGCACTATAATATGTTAGAATAGTTATTACACATAAAATTTATATAAGTACATTTTAATAAATTTTTGCACAATTTTATGAAAAACATACTCTTTCTTAGTGTTTACGATACTGTAAAAAATGAAAATGTTTAAAAAAAATATTTACATAATAAAACATTATTTCATTAGACTTAAGTTAGATTTTTTTTATAACACTAGATGGCAGATGAGTGTTTATAATGTTTGAATACCGAACGACGGTCTTCTTTCGAATCCCAGCCACTATTTTTTTTTATTGCAATCTTATGTTTTACAAAGTACCGTATCTTGATCTGTAATTTTTATATGGTCATAACGAACCAAAATAATCATCCTATCGAATTTTATATAGAAATCTGTATCATCAAAAAATTTTATCCAAAATATGAAAAATTTTAAGTTTGAGGTTAATAGTAATAACAGCTTATTTTGCCACAGAATGTCTTCTTTCGTCGTACTTCTACTTTTTATATAATGGAGTGTTTTTTCGAGTAATTTCACTCTCGTTAGCTAAAACAAAATAATAATGTTAATGTTTTTTGTTGGAGCGCGACTTGTGACTTTGTATATACCTGATAGTAAGTAGACCTACAAAGTCCAAGAATGTCGATTAATATATTGTTGTTTATCGGCATTTGATCGCTCCCACTCAAGGCGGCTAGACGGTTTCGAAACAGGCGGTGGCCACTATATCAACTATATCGTATTCATTTTCGATATTGTTTGTAACGCCAAAGACAATTTTTGCACGACATTAACTTTCCTTAATGCTGGTTGCACAAAGGCTAAAAAGTCAATTACTATTTCCGTCAATGATTTTGTATGATATTTTCTTTCGATAATGCTGGTTGGATGTAGGCAATAGTCAAATCCGTTAATGTTGGTTGCATGAAGACTATAGATTTACAATTTGTTATTTTTGTCAATTTTCTATGGAAGCCACTTTAATGAAATGATGTTCATTTTCGTTGTTGTTGGTAACATCCGCAATTGTGTCCCGCAGTTTACGATAAGCTTCAGCCATTTCGAATCGTTGAACTCTTTCCAGTTCAGTGCTTCGTAATCGACGCTGGGCCTAAGAATTATCCTCTGCAAAGACCAAACGGACAGAAACACAGACGGACATCCGATTTTTTATTGCGGAAACCGCAAACGACGGTCTTGTATTGATACACCCATGTATTTCCCTATGTATAAGGTTCGTTCACTTTGTTTATGGAAGCGTTTATGATAAAATCGATATTCCATGTCTTCGTCATTAATACGCAGAGGTAACATGTTATGCTATGTCTTCAACCTGAAGATATTTTGAGAACTTCGACGCGAAAATTATTTATATTTGATTTTTTTTTATAGAATATTAGAAACATTTTTTTTTCATTCATTCGGTAGGTAATTTTTTTTTAGTTTATTCTTATCAATCTATTATTATTTTTTAAGCTTGTAATGTTATTCCAAAGGGTAGAACTCAACGTAAAAATACACTTTTAGGCGATTTCGTGATATGACAGTCTTAAAATAATAATAAGTGAAAAATATTTTAAAACTGCAATAAATTTTAGTCTATTTTTTTTTGTACAACTAATGTATTAAAAAAACTAAACACAAAATAAATAAATAATAATAATGGGTCCGCCAAATAACTTTTTTTTTTTTAGGCTATAAAAAAAAACTACTGAATATTTTTTCAAATTTCTTTTTTTATTTGAAAGTACAATCCTTCCGGTTAATAATGGAAAATAATTTCATTCAAATGGCTGCCTCGGCTGGCCATGCAGTAGCCTACACGATCGGTCCAATTTTTAAGTACATTATCAATTGTGTGCAGCTGTATTTCACCAATGGCTTTACGAATATTGTCCTTTAAAGCATCAATTGTCTCTGGCTTGTCGGCGTAACACTTATCTTTGACGGCACCCCACAAATAATAGTCCAACGGTGTCAAATCGCAGCTCCGAGGTGGCCAAACGACATCAGCTCTGCGGCTGATAATGCGATTTTAAAAAACACGGCGCAAAACATCAAGTGTAGCGTCGTCTGTGTGGCACGTAGCGCCGTCCTGTTGAAACCAAATGTTGCCATATCCTCCTCTTCAATTTCTGTGAACAAAAATTCGTTCAACATGGCCCGATAACGATCGCCATTGACTGTAACGGCCACTCCTTGCTCATTTTCGAGAAAAATGGCCCAATTATGCCTCTGGACCAAAATCCGCACCAAACAGTGACTCGTTTTGGGTGCACCGGCTTTTCAATGAATGCTGCGGGTTTTCTGTGCCCTAAATGCGACAATTCTGCTTGTTTACATACCCGCCAAGATCGAAATGAGCTTCATCTGAAAAGATGATATTTTACCATGATTATGAAAGTAATGTCGCAATATTTCCCAGCGTTGTTCAAGCGTATACACAACCATATTCGTTCAGCGGAAGGATAAAACTAATTATCTGTCAAATCAGACGATGAGCTAAGTGTTGCCATTCACGAAATAAGCACTAGTTGAAAAAAAAAGTTAGATGGAGGACCCTGTAGCACCATTTATTAGTTATCTTAATGAAGTAGTTATATAATTGTTATATAAAATGTTAGCACAAAATAAAAAAAAAGAACATAAAGAAAATATAATATCATATTTTACCTATTTGTTACATATTCAGTCATAATATTTGTAGATGACTAGATACATAACGGCAAAATTTTACTATGTCTATGTTTGAGTAATTTCTAATTAGACTATATACTTTTTATTTTACAATAATTACAAAATAAACAACGAATACTGATAAACAAAAATCACCCTTCACTTTGTAACCGTTCAACTGAAATAAAAAAAAAACGTTATAAATAATGTCAATACACCTTTTTATTTTTGATTAAGAAATAGGTAAATAGTGAAAATAATATTTAAAAAGTCAAGTTTTGATTTATTTGGCATATTACCATGTATTTATCTGATAGCAAGCAGAACTACAAATTACATACATTACATTAATGATTTATTTTATGTAAATTTTTACCGATATTTTTAAATAATCAAAAAGTGTTAAGGCCTTAGAGTGCGTTTGGTTATGCTGCTATAGATATCATCAACAAAAGAACATGGATAATTTTTAATTAGCTTGATTTAGAAAAAACTTATGTTATTATAATATGATAAATTACTACCCAACCGACCGCACTTAATACTTAGTTCAGATTCCATTAACCAGCCAATTGTCATCTGCCACACAAGTGTGCCTTATTGGGTTACATGCAGGCGGGTATAACCTAACCAACCACTTGTCGATCTAAATAAAACCTTTCATGAGTCGAGTAAGCAGGTAAGTAACAGTAATAATAATAAAAATAATATAAAATGAAATAAAACTTACTTTGCATTTTCAGAAGACTGTTTTGTCTTCTTAAGTCTGCTAATTGGACCTCAGGTGAAGGCATTTTCAGGGCTTTTACTGCCTCGACTAGTAGCTTTTCTCTGGATAACTGAAAAACAAAAACATAAATTATCTAGAGGCTGTAAAATAAACAAATTATTTCGTCTTCTTAGCAATTCTCCACTGTTAATAAAATGTTCCATAATATATTTAATTTGGGAAATTTGCATTTAATCACCGCGGGCGGTGCCTGGTCACTCAGACAAGATGAAGTTTATGACGACTCGACACATTATTTTTCTTGGAGTTCAGACACCAAACTTAAATGAACAATGACATACTTTACAATTCATGATGCGGAAATACTTCTGCACTTTTGGGGAATGTCGGTAATTAAATTTTACGAAAATAATTCGAGCTGCTAGTGAAAATAAGTATAATATAATTCGGCCACCATGCTGCCCGAATTCGGGAAAACTCATTCGGATACCCAAATTAGTTTACCTACAATTGGGCAAACGAAATATTTGTAATTGCGCCTCACATATTAAAATATTGTCATTTGTCCAAAACTTACCTCGTCAGCATGGGTGTCGCTATTCTCTGGGTTGCCTCCTAGTGCTATCCGTAGCATGGTATAGGCGCTCCCCAGCTCCGCGCGTCGCTCCCTCTCCAACTCCGCGTTCCGTTCGCGTCGTTCTTGCTGTCAAAAGAAAACTCAAATTTAAATATGAAACTTTTATGTTAACGTATAGTGTTATATTTTATTGACCGCCTTTATGGTAGAGGTTGCGCGGTTGCGTGTTCGATTCCCACCATAGGAAATGCCACAAAGCCTTCCAAATATGAGAACCTAAGCTGGCTAAAGATACCAAAACAAAAGCGAGAACAAAACCTATTATAACCAATTAGTGCTCAAGAAGTGAGAACAAAATAAAGTCTCACTCTCTAACTCATCTATGAACAGTTTCACAAGTTGGTAAAGTGAAACTATCATATTGTCAAATACATATTTTATTTATTTATTAAAAACTTATTGCTACATACGTATTGGGGTTTGAACCTAGGACCTAAAAACTGACGTGTTTTCAAATAAAGTCTAACCACGTCACCACGTGTTTAGTTCCTATTCAATTAAAATTAATGGGCACTGGACAGCTGTTTTTTTTTTCGCTTTTAACTTTTCTTTGGTTTCATAGTGAAAGAGGATTAATTAGTAGGACTCCAGTGAAGCTGTATAGTATATTGGTAGGTAATATTAGGTAAACCTACCAGATTTAACTTCGGGGGTTTTCCATGAGGTCTTCTACGAACTCGTTTGGCACGTTCCCGGATATTTATCACGCTAGCAGACGCAACTGTGTTGCATATGCCAGCAGTAGAGGTGGATGCCAATGGTCCACACGATTTGCCCATGCTTACCTAAAATAAAAAGTTATCATCACGGGTGCTTAATGGAGCCCGAAATATAAATCAACAAGTGGCGTGCTTGTCGCTGTGTATATATATCCCAATAAAACTAAAATTAATAAAGAGCCCACCTGCTTTTGACCGGTTTTGCCACGCGGCCGGCCACGAGAACGTTGGACTGGTTTCTGAAGAGAATAATATATATCAATATTTCTTTAAAAGATAAATCAATACCAAATATTGACACATTATTCGTTTCTTTAAAATTTAAACAATAATTCAATTATCAAGAATAAAATATTAAATATAATAAAATAAAAAAAATAATTTGAATAAATATTAAAAAAAAAGTTTTTAGCTAATATTGTTAAATATTCGATGCAGGTTTATCCACCTCTACTCACAAATAATTCAAAATCTAGACACTATGGTGTTTTGTCTCTTTCTTACTAATAAGTATGACAAGATAGCGGGTACTTTAGGTATTAAGTGCGAAATTGTATTAAATTTATTCTGTCTCAGTTTCGTGACAAAATTTTGAAGCCTACTAAACGAAGTTGAGACAAAATAAATGTATTCTTTATAAATAAGGTATTAAACTCTCTAATTCTTAAATAAGGGATTAATCTCAAAATATTATGCATTTAGTAAGTAAGCTACTAAATTTTGTCACGAAGTTGAGACAGAATAAATTTAAAACAATTTCGCACTCTCGCTAAGGTTAGCTGGTATCTACCAGCTAACCTACCAGGTATCTACCTGGGTCATTAAAGCGTGCCTATGTACGTAATCCATTTGTCTATACTACTACCCAAATATTATAAATATGAAAATAAATCTGTATGTCTTTTCACAATTAAACCGATTTAAATAAAAATTGATACGGAGATTGACCCTGGGTAGATTTCTTTAGCAATAGGGTATATTACTTTACGACATAGCTACAGAGGTGGCAGATATACAGGCGATTGTGTTATAAGAGTCTCATATAAACGGTTTTAAAATAAAACAGATACAAGATAGAAGTCTAGGAATCCGTAAAAAAAGGGGGAGAGTAGGAGTTATATGTGAAAGTCAAACATTTTAGATATAAACTTAAAAAATAAGCAACACAAAAACAGTTTTTTTTTTTACTTAAAAAATATATATATGGACAAAAGTAATATAATAATAAATTAAATATGATGATAACTTATTTATAAATCTAGATGAGCAATACCTTTGTTTTCACCCCAAGCGGCACAAATATGTACCTATTTGAAAATATTTTCACAAATTCAAATGATTTCCCGCAACGGTGCAACTGTCAAAACTACTTGTCCCATTTTTTTTAACAGAAGTCCCAAAAATTCTGCAGCAGCGGGACCATGTCACTACTACAACAAGATTGCAATAAGTTATCGCACATATATAATTTATTAAAAAAAAACCTGTATCGATTATGTTTTGCTAAACATAACTCAGCTTAGCAACTGAGATGGCTGATTTTTTTTCTTACAGTTATTTCATGAACGTAGTAAAAACAAACTTGTTTTTACTACGTTCATGAGTTATTTAAGTACAATACAATAATAATAAGTCATGTAAAACAAAAGAATTTGTTTCTAACCCAAATCCATAAATGAAAAGAATACGAGAACCGTAGGCCACGAAGTTTGGTTTAAGCTATTATGCTTAAGTAGTATTTTTTACCTGATAAAATTTTATAACATCTGTCATCACGGGTGCCTTTTTGACTCCCAAGAACCGTTTAAACGGTCTCAGGGTACCCAGAGGAGGGATTAACCCATTCTCATTTCGCCGATGGTATTTAGAGGTAACACCTAACAGGTGGCGAACTTGTTGCGGTATTTATGATCGTATAGCTTCGTTGTATAAAGCGGTCACCCATCCCGGGTCTGGCCTTGTTGTCATATGCTTAACCTTGTTTTCAGTTACGCAGATGTAACTTATCATTTAGTAAAATACCTTTTTCGCAATCATGTTGTAATTTAATAATATTACTTAATATCTATATGAAGATAGATACAGAGTCACATGCTGAACTTGATATCATCAAAAAACCGTCAAGCTTAAACTGCAGTATAGCATGCCCGCAGAGGCACAGAGTATATAATAGTGCAGAGGGTAGATATAAATGTATTTATTTTTCTAAAAAATCATTTCCATATCATTTTATTCTTCGTTTCATAATATCTACTTGTTGTTGTATAAATTTCTAGCTTACTAAAATCCACCCACAGACCATTTTTTTTTTAATTAGAATCTTTTATAAATCGAAGCCTATAAATAATTTTAACTTAAATCTAATTGAATATAGGTATGTGGTACAAATATTCCATTCCAAATTTTAAGATAATTAATAATAATAATAGTTATAAGTCGTTCTCGGCATATTTGGACCGGCAGACGGTCAGGGGCCTATTTCATAAACGTGACAATTTTAATTTACCATAACAGATAATACATTGCACAGTTTACTTGGAATTATTTACTTAGAACTATATAAAGCAAACATTGTCATCGTAAATTACAATTATCACGTTTATGAAATAGGCCCCAGATCAGATCAGTCCGATTATGGCCACTTTGTTATTATTTCTAATTAGGTTCATATTTAGTCAAGCTTTAAACTAGTTCCAAATTAGAACTTCTTAGTGTAGATATTATGCCAGATCTACATAATCAACTTAAGCTAAACTTTACCGAAAATTCGGAAACTTGCCAATTGAAAAAAATATAATGATTGAACGAAATAAATACTGAAAAAAGCGTCTAATTAAATGTTTTTCAAGTATGTTACTGATTACATAATAATAATAAACTATAAATATATGTTTTTCGTTTCATTTTATATCCTTATAACGTAAAAAAAATTTAAAAAAATTATATTCATTTAGTTTTATTTATAGCAACACTACTCGTAATATTTTGAAATAATAAATATAATTTAATATATGCGGCGAAATAAATGCATATGTATCTAGGTATTATAGTTTCAATTAATACTTATTTAGTTTAAAGGTGGGACGAAATTAAGGTCTCTACAACTTTGCTAGGCCGACCCACCGGTTTTCAGGAGACTACTGCATCGAATTCTCGTCGGGGAGTTGTTCTCCTTTCAGGGTGCGGTTACGTAACGGGCGGTTGGATAAAATACATTGCCACAGCCGTCTCGTAACTGCCCTATTTAGCCGGCATAGTGGGAGCGATCAATGTTGTTAAACAACAATGTGTTGATCGACCCCATTCGGACTTTGTAGGACCACTTATCGTTAGTTAGATGCAGAGTCACATGCCGTGCTCCAATAAAATAAAACTTATAATAAAATGATAGTTTTTTTTTTATCGGAGACAGCATGTGTCTTTGCATGTACCTGGTGGTAAGCAGACCTACAAAGTCCATAAATAGGGCCAATCAATACGTTGTTGTTTAACAATATTGATCGCTCCCACTATGCCGGCTAAATTATGCAAATACGAAATGGGCGGCGACAAAGACAATATCCTCGCTATTTTATCGTCAAATCAATCACCCGTTTCGTAACCGCACCATGAAAAGAGACTACTACCTCGACGAGAATATCAATGCAGTAGTGTCTTAAAAAGCGTATGATTGGGTCACTTGACGGTTTTAATATAATTGTAATAATTAAACATAGAAAGTTTCGCAAAATTAATTTTAAAGGAGATTTTTACTTGTAAAAGTTAGTACAAGAGTAACTTTAATTCGTCTGTAATTTTGGAAATTGTATACTTTTGTTTGACAGAACAACATCCTTACTAAAAACGGTCGTAATATCTGTTTTCATACAAAAAGCAAAGCTAAACTTTGAGAAACAACCAATAGGATCGCTTTACTTTTGGTAACAGGATTGAATAAAGCGATCCTATTGGCTGTTGCTCACGTATACGTAAATGAATACGTTACGTTTCTACAATGCGCAAACCCATGGTAGAGCCACAGATTGTGAAGTTTTACTATGTATAATATTATTAGCAAAAAAAAGGTTCTTTGAGCACTCTGAGCGGTAAGAAGTAGGCGGTGGCGATAGGCGTGTGGTTGTGTCTGGTTGGGTCAGAAAAGTGAATATTTGATATTGTCATTAGCTCTTTTTACTTGTACATAAGCAAAAAAACCATTATAGACTTCTTGGTACTATACATTTTGATTGGTAGCGTATTAATTAAAACTTCTGTTGTAGCTTTAGTAAGCAAGAAGGATTTATAATTCAACTTTTCTTACAAAAAGCGTTACGCCAAGAGCAGCAGGTAAAGCGGATCAGGTTTGGCATCAACAGACAAGCAGACTTTAAATATATTATTAGTAAATTAGCAATATAAAATATTCTTTTGTTTAATAAACCCTGCAGGATTATTGCAGCTGCCTGCAAATTCTTTTGTCTTTGTGTAAGATTTTTTTTCTTTGCAAAAGTATTTATGATCCCTAAGGTACCAACTAGGCCGTGTGTTTGTCTGTGAACGTAGCATTCGTAGCTTAAGAACGGGTGACCCAATTTTTATGATATTGGTTTCTGGAAACGATCAGTTTATTTATACATTTAATTTTGAAAGGGATTAATGTTTAAGGTTTATAATTACTTCTTGAGCTAAAAATAAACGATATTTAGGTACTTAGGTTGGAGGGAAATGTAACTGTCCATACAGATGCAAAAACCTTCAAGTGACCTAACCGTTCGCTTTTGTCTGTTGCCATGATTATAACCGTTGATTAGGAAGAGTTGAAGACTGTCGAACTTTATATGGAAAAATCACCTTTTTACTATAGGCCGCCTTTATACTTGCAAATTTTAAAATATATGTTACAACATATGGAAACATACATTTTGAACTTTGGTTTTCAACTGATATAAAAAGATTAATTATTGCTCCCACATTCCAACTATATAAGACTATAAAATTAGAGTACAAATTAATGCCCGTATTCACAAAAACTAATTGAGTTCTTGAAGAACGCTTTAGTTATATTAGGTTCTGCCTTTTTTTTTTAGCAACAAATATGAATATGCGTTTTACTCATATTGCATATGCATATGAATATGCGTTTTTACGCACATGGTATTTATTCTCAAAAGTAAAAATTGGTGTTGGTACAACTTCCAAGTCTAAAGGTGGTCGTAGATAAATACATGCTGTACTGGCCCTTATTAAAGGAACCGAGTGGTTAAGCGTAAACTGTCCGCAGAGGGTAGATAAGGAATTTCTTTATTAAAAAAAACTTAAATATAACTGTTTTATAATATATACCTACTTACTTATATTACGCTTATTGTGCCACTTGGGGTCATGGACCCTAGTCTAAATTTATTAATAAGTTATCATCATATTTCGACAGACATCATATTATGATGTCTTCGAACACAATATTGAAGGTTAGCTGGTAGATAATGCCTAAGGCATTAAGTTTGCATTTGTACATAACTTTTGTTTGCTGTGCAATAAAGTGCCTAAATAAATATACAGAGGGATGGATCATTATTTATTACTAACGAAATGCATCCCGCATTCTGTCTTGCCGCCCGTACCACAGGTCATTTGTGGGAATATTTTTTTAGTTAAAATAATAAATTTTCCTAACACATCAAGTTCATGAGTGGCTATATAAAATAAATACTTTTTTTTTATTATATCATGTACATTGTGCGGTGTTGCTGTAGGGACTACCTACATATACTTGCTGGGTGCAAGACTCTTAAACTTGCACCCAGCAATTTTACTTGAAAAGGGCCATTATTTGTTCCAAAAAATATTCACGGAGCAGTAAGTCTCAGTATTGCTAGAGCCAGTAAAGGATTATCAACAAATGATAGACTGATTACTTTTGTAAAGGAAAGACAACTCAAGAAAACTCAAAGTAAACCTTTCCCAATCCTTGACAAAGCACAGGACTATGGAAAATATTCATAGATACTATCAAAATACATTACAAAATTCCAGACGAAGTAGCAGTTTCTATTGCGAATTAGCAATCTAGCGTGTTCTACATGGATAGCTAACAACATTGTCTCTCTCAGTCATTTTTTTATTATTTACCTACCGATATAATGTTATCGGTTCGCCACTGTACTAGTATATTATTATATATTTAATAGTAAAAATTATTGTGTTCTAATTATTATTATGTATTATTACTATTATGTAAAATACTATTTAGAAACGTTGCGTTTTGGTGTAATCTCTACTATAAATTATTTGTATGTAATTTGACATTATACTATTCCCAGTGGATATTAATCTTAAATTACATACAAATATTTACTCTAAAATTAAATTATTAATGTCTACCGGCGACCCTTAGTTGTAAGTAATATTATATAATTGTTCACTAAGTAACTACCTAACATCAAAAGTGCTGTTCCAAGTATACATTGTATATTTCTAGCAGCACTTTTATGTTCATTTTGTTAGTGTCATAGTGAATATGCGGAAGGTAATTAGAGAGGCGGCATTCAATGCAACCAATTTTGTGGTTGGTCTAATACATGGGTAGTAGGTAGGTAGACTATAAAAATAAAAGTACAAAATATTTAAAACAATCAATTTTATTGTCAATTTCTTAACATAAGTATAATTTCTACAACTCCTTTATAAAAAAAATAAAACTAAATACAAAATAAATAATAATAATAGCACCATTTTTTATTTATCTTAATTTAGTATTGTAAACTACAAAAATACTACAACAAGACTACAGTAAGACTGCACAAAATTAAACAAAAAACATTAAAAAATATATCGTTAATCCTATTTTATTTATTTGTTAAATATTCAGTCATAATATTAAGAAATGACTAGATACAATTTGGCAAGTGATAATTTTACTATGACTAGGTTTGAGTAATTCCTAATTAGACTATGAACTTATTTATATTTATATTTATTTTACAAACTTATACAATAATTACAAAAAAATACTTTACAACTAATACAATAACACTAATAAAATAAACAAAACATCACCCCTCACTTTGTAAACGTTCAACTGAAACAAAAAAAAAATGTTAAAAATAATGCCAACAAACCTTATTATTTTTTGATTAACTAATAGATATTGACGACATTAATTAAAAAGTCAAGTTTTGTTTTATTTTAAATAGGGCATATCAAATTAAACAATGAATGAATACAAAAAAAGTTTAACAATAAGAACTTACTCTCGTATTCTATAATTATATATATATACAATAATTACAAAAAAATACTTTACAACTAATACAATAACACTAATAAAATAAACAAAACATCACCCCTCACTTTGTAAACGTTCAACTGAAACAAAAAAAAAATGTTAAAAATAATGCCAACAAACCTTATTATTTTTTGATTAACTAATAGATATTGATGACATTAATTAAAAAGTCAAGTTTTGTTTTATTTTAAATAGGGCATATCAAATTAAACAATGAATGAATACAAAAAAAGTTTAACAATAAGAACTTACTCTCGTATTCTAAGTCCTATCCTCAACTTCACTTTTAGAGTTCGTTTGGTTAGGCTGCTATATAGGTATATCATCACCCAAAGAAAATTGTTTATTTTTCATTTTCTTGATATAGAATAAACTTGTGTCTTTATTATGATACTACCAAACCAACCGCAATCTAACCTGATTTCTGCCAAATATCATCTCTCACGTAGGTGAGCCTATTTTATTGGGTTATGACCGACAAGGTTCTATGGTTGGTAACCATAGAACCTTGTCGGCCTAAAGTAAACCTATCATGAGTTGAGTAAGTAGGTACCAGGTACAATAATAAAAATAATACAAAATGGGTTCGCACTCATACTTACTTTGCAATTTCAGCAGATTGTTTTGTCTTTTTAAGTCTACAATTTGGGCCTCAAGTGGAGGCCTTTTAAAAGCTTTTAATGCCTCCACCAGAAGCTTTTCTCTCGATAGCTAAAAAATAAAAACACAAATTATCTACAGGCTGTTATAAACAAATGATTTCATCTTCTTAGCAATTCTCTACCTGTTGATAAATGTTTCCATAATATATTTTGGGAAATGTTGTCTTTAATCGCCGCGGCGGTGCTTGGTCAGTCAGACAAGATGTAGTAATGTAAGTGTATGACGACTGTCGGACACTCAATAGTTTACCCTAATCCGGAAACAATTTTCTTTGGAGTTTAGACTAGGGACAAACGGTAATTAAATTGTATAGAGACCGACGACTTCGAGCTGCTTGAAAATAAGTAGCCAAGTTCGGGACAACTAATTCGGGTATCTAAATGAGTTTACCTACAATTGGGCAAACAATGTATTTGTAATTGCGCCATTTATAAGTCCAACACTTACCTCGTCAGTATGGGTGTCGCAAGTCTCTGGGTTGCCTCCTAATGCTATCCGTAGCATTTCGTAGGAGTTACCCAGCTCCGCGCGACGTTCCCTCTCTAACTCCGCGTTCCGTTCGCGTCGTTCTTGCTGTCAAACGAAAACCCAAATTCAAATATCAAACTTTTAAGCCAACGTAAAGTGGTATGTATTATTTTATTGACGGTCTTTATGGTAGAGGTTGAGCGGTTGCGAGTTCGATTCTCACCATAAGAGATGCCACAAAGTCTTCCAAATATAATATGTAAGATGGCCGCCCGCTAAAGAAACCAAGAGCGAGAACAAAAAATATGATCACCAATTAGGGCTCAAGAAATGAGAACAGAATAAAGACTAACTCATCTATGAACAGTTGGTAAAGTGAAACTATCATGTGGGAAAATAAATGTTTAATTATTTATTAAAAACTTATTGCTAAGTACCTGGTTTTGAACCTAGGACCTAAAAACTGACATGTTTTAAATAAAGTCTACCCACCTCAGTCACCGCGTATTTAATGTCTACTCATTTTCTTTGGTGTCATAGTGAAAAAGGATTTATTAGTAGGACTCCTGTGAAGCGCTGTGGTAGGTAATATTATTTAAACCTACCAGATTTAGCTTCGGGGGTTTTCCACGAGGTCTTCCGCGAACTCGTTTGACACGTTCCCGATTAAAATTTTTGCTATCAGATGCAGCTGTGGTGGATATTCCAGCAGTAGAGGTGGATGCGACTGGACCCGACTTTCCCATTGAGAGCTTGCTCACCTAAAATAAAAAGTTCTCATCACGGGTGCTTAATGGAGCCCGAAATATAAATCAACAAGTGGCATGCTTGTCGCTGTGTATATATAGACCCAGTAAAATAAAATTAATAAAGTAAGTACCTGATTTTCATACGTTTTGCCACGCGGCCGGCTGCGGCAACATTTGACTGGTTTCTGAAGAGAAACATATATCAGTATGTAACTCTTTAAATTATAAATCAATACTAGATATTGACACATTATTCGATTCTTTAAAATTTAAACAATAATTCAATTATCAAGAAAAAAATATTAAATAGATAAAATAATAATTGAATTTGAATAAATATTAAAAAAAAGTTTTTGGCTAATATCGTTAAAATGTACGATGCACGGTTATCCCTCACCTACTCACAAATGATTACAAATCTAGACACTATGGCGTTTTGTCTCTTTCTTACTAATAAGTATTACAGGAAAGCGGGCGAGTTGTACTTGAGGTATTAAGTGCGAAATTGTATTTAATTTATTCTGTCTCAGTTTCGTGACAACATTTTGAAGCCTACTAAATTTTGTCACTAAATAGAGACAGAATATATTTAATACAATTTCGCACTCTCGCTAAGGTTAGCTGGTAGATACCTAAGGCATTAAAGCTTGCCTATGTACGTAATCCATCTGTCCATACTACAACACAAATATTATAAATATGAAAATATATCTCTGTATGTCTTTTCACAATTAAACCGCTGAACGGATTTAAATAAAAATTGATACGGCGATAGACCCTGGGATAGATAGATTTCTTTAGCAATAGGGTATATTACTTTACGACATAGCTACAGAGGTAGCAGATATACAGGCGATATAAACGGTTATAAAATAAACCAGATACAAAATAGAGGTCTTGGGTTCCGTAAAAAAAATGGGAGAATAGGAGCTATATGTGAAAGTCAACCATTTTAGATATAAACTTAAAAATATAAGCAACACAAAAACAGTTTTTTTTACTTAAAAAAATATATATGGACAAAAGTAGGATTCTATAACACATTATATTTTATACACAACCATTTCAGTCAGTGGCAAACTGTACAGGAAAGTGTATTTAACATGCAGGTAATAAAAAACATAAGTCACTAAATTGAAACTTACTTCTGTTTCCATCTCAACCTCAACGGTTGGTTCTGGGGCAAGTAGGTCACTTTCTATCTCAACTACCCCGGAATCACTACTATGTGCTTGTCCATTCTGAAACAATATTATATATTTTATAGTAATGCAAATTAAAAACAAACTGCACACTATATATATAATATACACATTTTTTTTTTTTTTTTTTTTACACATATTACTTTTACATATACATATACAAACACAATAACCTAAGTATTGAAATTGGAGATTCAACAGATTATCATACAAACTTACATCTGAATTGGATCCATAGTATGGATAGAGCAAAAACCGCCAAGTGACTTTGGGCACAGTAAGACGACAATTTAGGAAACAATAAAAATGATCGACCCCATTCATGGACTTTGTAGCTCCGCTGACCACCAGGTACCTAGATACAAAGTCACATGCCGTGCTCCAATAAAAGTAAACTGTGACTTCAGTGCTTTCAGCCAACGGCCTAACCATCTCGACTACTATGTAAAGAAAGAATAATATTAGCAGACTCACCGTAAGATCATCAGCATTGGGCTGTGCCTCCAGTCCCAGATCCAAGTTATGATCTCCCAAACCTTTGAGACAAATCTCTTCGTTACTACCTAGCTCCGGTTCCGAATCATAAACGTAAGTATCCGACGTATCGGTTAATACCTTTATGAACTGAAAAAAAAAATCACCAATAACCAATAAGAATTTTGAAAAATTAATTCCGAAAAAAAAAAATCTCATACCCATTAGAAAGTTGAAATTTAAATAATTGTACCTACGTAGTATAATTATATAAAAAAAATAATACTATTTCTAATTCAAACTTTACTATTATTACTATCCCATAAGAGCTCCGATTTGCTTTTAAAACCTTTGGAACCCTTAAGACAATTTAAAACATAAGTCGAATTAAGCAAAGGAAGCAAATACTGTATTATATTTAACACCCAGACCATGTCAAACTGCACTAAAAGCAATAGTCTAATAAAGGATAAACTATTAAATAAACTATTTTGTTTAAAAAAAAAGTTCCTAAAAGATATATATTTTCAGGTTCTTTCGCCAAAGTACAGTCAGGTGCAAAAACTTACATGTGCATAAAAAATAAAACTTACAAAATCATTTCCCTTATCGGCCGGAGATGGTTCTGCTGTTAAACTAGCAGTCAGGTAAGGATCTCTATCCTCGTGTAGCATATACTGGAGCAGATACTCGGGATCATAATTGTTACACTGTTGCACATACTGGAAAAATATATTATTTTCTCAATTTATTTTATTTTATTCATAATAATATTATGAAATTTTATCAAACAACACATCTAATAACAAATATATTGTGATTCTTATACATATATGTCAGGACGCCATGCCTGTGTGCGTATTTCTCCTTCAAATACATAATAAGTCTTCGTATATAACAAGTAAAACACAATTAGACAAGTGAT